>JALMGA010000007.1:19875000-24675000 GCA_023333525.1 Aspidoscelis tigris stejnegeri | reverse complement strand
CCACCGCCACCAAATAGACATTCAGGGTGTTTTCCCACTAGCACTAAGTACCCATTGAAGTACCCATTAAGGACCCATTAGGCTCAGAGCTACAGACCCCATTAGAGCCACATTTGTTTCCACCAGAGGTAGGGAAATCTAGATCATATGGGTCCTTCAGGACCTGTAATCCAGATTTCCTGCAGACCCCATTAAAGGGTTTACAATGGGGTCTTCAGGCATCAAATCCGGATTATACAGAGCCTGTTTCCACCACTATTGGGCAATGGGGTCTAGGGGAGACTCGGGGGGGCACACATGGGGGGTACCCCAAACTCAAAACTTTGAAGTCCCTCCAAAGTTGCCTTCAGATATTAGCACAGGCTCCGAAGAGAACCCCTTGCGATAGCAATGCCACTGTCAAAGGCTCTGGAGGTTCTTCGAAGTTAGCGGCAGATCACTCCGGAGCCGCTCCAGAGGATTTTCGAAGATTCTCTGGAGCGTCTACAGAGATTGCACCCCCTGTCCCCCCAAACACCAGGGGTGACAGGTGGACCCCGAGTGGGTAGATCTGGATTTGCACAAAGGTGCTCCAGCATTTCCACAGCAGGCAGGCTAGCACCCATTGCTATTGGGTGCTAGGGTGTTTTTCCACTGTCACTAGAAGTACCCATTAACGGGTACAAAAATTCCATTTCGTACCCATTAGTGCACGACAGTGGAAAAACACCCCTAGACTATCCACGGAAACACAGATTAAGGTTCTTCCCTTAATCCGGATCTACTAGATCCAGATTAAGGGAACTATCCATTCCTTAGATCCGGGTCTCTAACACCTGGATTAAAGGAGCTCAGTGGAAAAACACCCTAAGTATCAAATACAGCTTTTGTGCATTATTATTCTGGTCCAAGAGATTATTGTAAAGTTTTTGAGGTAGCTCCAGTGCATTACACTAAATAAATCTTCATACAGCCTGTATCGCTATGTAGATGTATCTCTGAGGCTGTGATCAGACACAGCAAAAAAAAAAAAAGAAAAAGAAAAAGAAAAAAAAGCATTTCAGGTGCCTTTGAGGTGGCTTAGAGAAAACTCTGAGGTGGGATTTTCTCACACCAATCTGCCCCTCCTCCATTTCATGAATATTCCGGGCTAGGAAGGGTAGAGAAAGGTGGGAACATGAGGGCCACAAACTGTCCCTTTGAGGCATCTTGTGTTATGTCTGAACATAGCCTAAGATTCCCGTAGATACAGTAATCCTACTCTTAAAAGGGAAATACTGAAAATGTTGACAGTGTACACTCTCCACATTAGGAAAAAAGGGGTAAGACTCATCAAATGATTTGCATGTCAAAATGAGAAGAAAAAAAGAGATAAAACTGTGTGAGTGTATTCCATTTACCTCCTCAGCCTCTTCTGATTATTGATCTTGATGACCCCAAGATCAGGCTTCTTTTCCTTCTTTTGGCATGGATATTTTTTTATTTTTTATCTGATGTATAGTATAGTTCTCACTTGGAAACCTCAGACAGTTCCAGTTCACTAATCTGTGATCTAATGAGCAATAATGTCATTTACAGTGAACATTTTGTTTGCTTTAATGGGAGGATGGCGAGACAGCAAGTGGGAGAGAATCTTGTGTCTGTGAGAAGAGAGGCAGCATGATTGAACAGTGTGAAAAAGACCTGTTCAGGCTACAGAAACAAGCCTGATTTATTTCTCTATAGGTCAGAGGAAACCAAAGTGTAACTATTATTGTCTTTTCATATTTAAGAACTGCTATTTCCCAGGCATTGTAAAATTGATTCAGGGTGTTTTTTTCCCCTTCAGAAGAAAATCTTTGCCACCACAGTGCTTTGAATGTATATACCATAAAGACCCAGATACATCTGTATTTTGATCCATCTTCACAGCAAGAGAACACATCAGTAAATCTGTCTCTGGATAATTTGGAATATTGCTTTGAAAATTATGCTAACTAGGAGAAAAGTTTTAGCTTTCCTCATATTCTTAAAAGGATCCTTGCTGTAGAAAAATGTTAAGAACCTTTGCACTAAGAGATTTGCTTGTAATGTCAGTGAAAATTCAGACTGCATTCACACAATGAAAAAGCACTTTGAAATCAATGTTTTTAGGTAAGAGTAGGGAGGTGGCATCAGAGTGTTTAAGGAGGGTTGCCTGTGGAAAGATTTTGCCTTAATGTAAGGGAAGCTGGCATCTGGGTGTTCCATATTGCGGTTGCAGTCTGTAAGAAAAACCCTTGCCCGGATGTAGTGGCACCTTGGCTAGTGGCACCTTGACTAGTGGCACCTTGGCTAGTGGCACCTTGACTAGTGTCCATGTGTTCTCTGTTGCAGTTTGTGAAAAACTCTTGCTTGGGTTATGGGTGAGTATTGTGTAGGGATCTGACAGCAGTGGAAATTTCATGCATGGCATGTGTGTGTTTTGGCATTGCCTCCTTTGTAGATGCTCTCTGCATGCTCATTTTCTCAGTAGACTTGCATTGGGAAGTCAAAGAAATTTTGAACAGGGCCGGTCAATCCCATAACTTCTCTCTCAGCCATGGTTCTTTATGCCTCCCCTTGCCTCATGGTAGCCTTGAAGCGATTCTCCTAAATGAGCATTTCCCTTTTTTATTGCTTCTTTCTGACAACCCCACTGCCACAAACAAACTCCCAAAATGCCTCAGAATGTGTTTGGGGCAGATATCCCAAGGTTTTATTCAGTTCCTGGATCCAGGGCAGCAGCGGTCAAAGAAGACACAGCAGGCAGGCTGGGAGACTAATGTTTCAGCATAAGCACTTGACACAATACTGTCTGGGAAGATGGAATTTTCTCCTCGTCTGGCAGGACTTCTTACTTGTACTGGATTCAAGGCCAAATTCTGTACAAAAATTGCATTAACTAATTGAAATGTTAATGAATGTGTGTCAGGCCCAATCTCTCTGCAAGCTATTCAGCTGTCACTCTTTATAGATATGACGAAAGGTAATACAGTCATCTCTTGTATAACGTGTTGGTTCTGTTCCAGGAAAGCACCGTATTATGAGAATAATGTTAGGAGAACTTGCGTGATTGGCGGTTCCCCTAACTACTGGATTTCTATAGCTAACAATCATTCTTACATCACAGTTTTCCTCAACGTGTGCTTTGTAATCAAAACTGCTGTGTAAAAAACTACAGAACATCCATTTTTGCTTTTACTTTAGTTTGTGTTTCACTTAAAAATGAAGTGCATAACAATTATATAATATCATAGTAGTTTAAGCTGAATTGTTTTACAGCATATATCAAATGCTAGAGTTAAGCTAGGCTACTTTTATTGAATTGTCAACTGTTTTATCTTAATTTCTTGATATGTGGTTTTTCAAATATGGTATTGAATTTTGATATTTATTTGGTGAAATCTTGGGGCTTGATTCATGAATGAAAATGAAATATAGGTGAACATTAGCAGTTTAAATTGTTAGAGATAGTGGCTGCATCTGTTTTATTCTGCTATATTTGGATATTCTGGAATAAAGCATGAACATTCTGGAATATCCATGGTTTATTCCAGATTATCCAGATATAGTGAAATAAGTAAGTGATGTCTGGATAAAGCTATTAGATGCTAATTCCAGTCTCTGTGGCAGGCAGTTAAAAAGAACTTGAATAGCTGCATTGCGTAGATGTCTACCTGGAATTCATCCTCTGGTCATTATTAGACAGCACTCAGTTAGATGTGAAGAAGGCTTACTGAAACGTATGAGCTTCTTGCTGAATTAGTGTAATCGTATATCCTGTACTTTTTATTGTTTCTTTTCTTTGAAATAATAAGCTTGTCTCTCACTGTAACCGATTTTTTGTCTCTGTGACCCCAACTGCTTATCCTGGCTCAATCAATTATTCAATAGATGGTAGCAGATTCAAGACAGGAATCTGGTTGAAGTAGTTTATAACCACTTCTGCCAGTTTGATCAGGAGAATTGATATTGTAGAGCATCTCTGTTTCAGATCTTCATCTTGCCTTCTTGTGTATACAGACTTGCTGTTTTTATATGTTCTGTTTTATATGGTAAGGATATTTAAAAATAAAATCAGTTTGCTTTGTTGGGAGATTAAGTGACAGTACATTTGTTTTCAGTATGTGCCTGAAGGCCATCTTCTGGGAGACAGTGATCAGGGCAAGCTGTGTGCTCATGTCCTGCTGGTGGGCATAATTGTGTGGCTCTTAGGCCACTTTCAAGACCAGGCCATTCTACTAGATGGACAGTGGAGCCCTTGTATAGTTAAGATTGATGTATCTATATTGATTCCTTAGTACTTTCAATGTAATAAATAGAGGAACAATGTTTTATTATGTATCTCCTCTGGAAGCCATTTAAGGATGCACTAACGCTATTGGGAAATTACCTCTTTGGCTGTTTATCAACTATACATATGATATCAAACTTCCACTATTAAAAGAATGCACATAATAGAGTCTTAGAGGGTTTATTAAGCTTATTTTCTGATAATAGTTGTGCTTTCTGAGCTTCTTACACTTTCTTCTGCTATTCAGTCGTACCTTAGGGAGTTTTTCTTACCTAGTAGCATTTAAGCAGCTGTTATGGGGTACTTTCCACCCACAGTTTGTTCTTTGCGGTTTGCTATAGACACCTGTGGTGTTTGCAGGCTGTTAGGAATAACTGAAACTATTCAGTAAAGTTTAATTACAGTGCTGGCCAGACATCAAGAGAAGTGGGTGGAAAATAAGGAGGACTCAGCTTTTACCTGCACTTGTGTGAAAAGGGATGAAGTTTATACTATATTAATGTGAAATTAGGGTTTGATTTGATGACAGTTTAATTCTTGTGAATTTGATATTAACTGAGAAATTGATACTTTTCAAAGTTTTTTATATTAAAGCTTAAAAGTTTATTTATATGGTACAGTAATTTTACACGGTCATTAAAGACTCAGGTTACCTTCAGTCATGTGTACATTTAGCAGAGAGTGAGACCAACAGAGTTTCCATGTGTTGTAAAAGCAGGGGGAGGAAGTCAGGGTTTGAGGTGGTGACCACATGTTTCCATGCAAAATTCAGAAATGCCCTGGGTTTTAGGGGAGGCTATTTTGTGCCGCAGACAGAATAGTTTGGGAGACATTAAACATGAGGTTTTTCTGTGGTGTGTATTTTATATGGTACATGGATTACTATCCACAATATTTCCATGTCTTTGGAGGAAGTGGGGAAAGTCTACCTCCTCCTCCTTTACAAATCTGAAGTAAATTCAGATTCATGAATATTCACATTATAAAGAGCTGGGATTGTTGTCTCCCACTTCTGAGGAGTGACTAAGATTTTTTCCTGTCACCTTGGTCAGTGTTTGTCCTTAAGAAAAAGAGGGAGAAGTGAGGCTTGTTGAGCAAGGGACTTTATCCCTCTCATCCCCATGGGATTGGAGCCTTCCTGTTCACTTGAAGTTTCATACCATTTCCTGCTTAGATTTTTTTTCTTTTTGGTTGCAATTGCATCCGGGTGCATGTACTTTTTTCCTGCATACTCAGGTCTGTGTGTGATCTTGGAAAAGAGGAAGGTGAGGGGAAAGCCAACGCATCATGCCTCATCAACACCTCCTGCTCCCTTGTCTTTGCTGGGCCGTTCCCCAGTGACATTTTTGGCCTTCCCATTCCGTTGCATAGTCGACTTTCATTTTAATTTTTAAAAAAGAAAGAAAATCCAGGTGTACAAACATTCATTTACTCAGCCATCCAAGTTTTCCCAAGGAGAGAAAGCTAGAGATTTGAATAATTTGCTATAGGCAAAATAACTACAGTGTTTCTAAGCGTTACTTACCAAGTTATTAGGGCTCCACATTTTTCTGCTCTTGATTTCCTGCTGTAAACCTATAAGGCAGGTTGAGAAGCATAGCAACTTGTAGTTTTTACAGTGTCTCTGTTAAATTATTTGAGTCTTTGTGTTTATGAAGAGACAACAAGAAGTGTTTTGATTGTCATTTGCAATAATTTTATTGTCTTCATGTTACCTGCTTGCCAGTTCTTCACATTTTAAGTGTTTTTAATAAATCTGGATTCTTGAATCCATTTCACTCAGAGCTTCTCCTTCATTACTCCCAGTACCCAAGTATTTGATTTAAGAGGAGAAAAAAATCCCACCATACTAGAGGGATTATTGTGGTGCTGATACTAGCATGCTGATTGTTAGGATGGCGGCACTGCCTTGAGGGCTGTATGGATTGGTTAACCGCCACAGGGGACTAAACCTCCAGCTCTGTCTGTCACTGAGAGGAGACATGATCTCTTCTATCTGAGGAGCAGTCACAGTGGAGAGGGATCATCCCTATTTCCACTTACACAAGATGGGAGGACTAGAAACAGTGGTATGAAACTTCAAGGAAGTAAATACAGATTAGAAAAAAACTTCCTGGCAGTAAAGGTGATCAGTAAATGGAATAGCTTGCCCCGGGAGGTAGTGAGCTCTCTTTCGCTGGAGATCTTCAAGCAGAGGCTGGACAGACATCTAACTGGGATGGTTTAGAAAATCATCCTAAACCACTTGATGGCCCTAAAGGCCCCTTCCAACTCGATAATTCTAGGAGTCTATGACTGCTGTCCTGCAGCCAGCCTGCAAGTAGCAATTGCTCATATTTATTTTATTTTTCCTTTGAAAATGAGGGCATGAGAGGAAAAACATGGAATGAGGATATTTCACTTTTTTATAAAGAATGCAAATGGAACCTGCCGGTGTGTAACTGCACCCTCAGACTCCTCCAAAGATAAATGACTGACTCACCCTTCCCACAGTCAAATTATGTAGTATCCAAGACTAAGCAAGTTTGATTATTTTATAAAAATCAAACATTTCTCATATTTCTCAGTCTTTCTGGCTGAACAGTATCAATACAATAAATACACTGCTGCACCTCAGATCAGATTGCTAAAGTATCCCTTTCAGGTTACCAGATATAAGGAGTGCTGAGTGTATGGAGCTTATGTTTGAGGGAAATGTTTGTGGCCCTCTCTGGCCCACCCATCCATACTGAGGGGTTTGAAATTTATAAAGAATATGTTTAATTTCCTTTTCATCCCAAATGCTGACATTCTTTTTTTTAAAAGCAGAACACCTACAAGAGGTCCTTGGCATGAAGATGGTTAACTATCCTTGAAATAGGCCTTGATCAGAGGGGCCAGTGAAAGAGACAGTGATCCGCCACCAAAACAAGCCTGACACACTGCCATCACACATGCATTACAGAAGCAAAGCTGGGGAACATTTTATAGCCTTAGATAAGAGCTGTTGATCCATTGCTGTGCTTGCAAAGGTATCAGATCAGTGCTTAAACCAGCACAGGTAGGAGAGAGCACTACTGAAGTGCTCGGAGAGCAAAGAATCCTCCCTCCTTCTGTATCTTCTCATGCTTCTGTGACACGGTGCATGTGACAGCATGGGTTATATATGCATAGGCCTACCACTTTAGTGATATACTGTAGTGACCTTGAGGAAGTCCTAATGCAGTTAGTGGAGCTGTTTTTTAAAAAAATAAATTTGTATTAGCTTGTACCCTAAAGAATGTAGACCTTAGTGTGACCTCAGTAAAGTGGTGGGCTGTTCTTATGATTGGGACATTTATATGTGGCTGAGGTCTGTGCTGCTGGTGCCATTAGGCTCATACCATAGTTCTGCTACTTAACATGGTGCTACTTAACTCATGTTGTTAACCATAGCTGCAACTGTAGCCCACCCAGAAGTTACTCTCTGGGGGTTCAGAATGGACAGGAATGGACTGGGTTCAAGGCAGAAACCAGGGCCAACCAGGTCAGATTCTGTTAAACTATCTCTGATCCTAATTTAAAGTAGGACATCACGTCTAGATTTTGGATTGCACTGTACTCTGATCTTTTTGTCTTTCAATACAAGGCAAAAATTTCCTTTGAAGAACAAATGTTATTCAGACTCACACTGGGTTTCATCTCTTTCCTGTTGCTTGACCAAAAGAAAATTTCTTTGCCACTAGGTGGCGCCTCCATCTCTCCTGAGCCTCCATGATAGCTGTCAAACCCTGTCCGTCTCATTCGCTTGACCAATCGACAGCTATCCTGAGAATGAGGAGATATTTTTTCCTTTGTTGGTGTTTTTTTCTGGTAAGTTTACAGAGATTGGTGGCGGTTTCCCCCCTCTGGTGTCTTGGAAGGTCTCCCCTTGCAGGAGGCTGGCCGTGATATAGCTCTTATAGTGATAAAATAAAATGGAATAAAGCTAGAAGGACACGGGACGTGCATGACACCTCACTGGGTGCCCTGCTTCTCTGAACTCCTTGTTCTTTTTCATGGCTAGTGCGCTGGGTTGCCTTGTTTAACTTTACTGGTTTGGTCCCCTGGCGGGGTCCCCTCCTGCCTCCCTCCTAGTTTGGGCACCTTGGCAGCCGAATTTGGCGGTTTGAACCTTTGCTTGGGCCCCTTCTTGCCTGCTATCTAGTTGGTGGTTATAGGCAGCAGAACGGGTGAGCATTATTTTCCCCCCCTTCGGCTGCTGTATTCCATGCTTCTATTTTCGGGCCCGTTGGCAGCCAGATCAGGAGTTGGACCCTCATATCGGGTGCCCTCCTACCTCCTTGCTAACTGGCTGCTACAAGCAGCAGGGCGGGCGGGCGGGTGATACTTTTCTTCCCCTTTTGTCTGCCTTAATCCATGTTTTCTGGGCAGGACACACGCTCCTTTGAACACGGCGGCGGCCGCAGTACTCAGTAGCCTCCCTTGAAGCTAGCAGCTTGTTCAAGGGGCTTTCTCCCAGCTGCTGCCTTTAAGTTTGTGCACTCCGTGGCAGGGCAGCCCATGCTTTTCTTTCTTCCCTGTTTGCACTGCACATGCCATTTTGTTGGTGCCTGAAGTGGTGCCCACCATTTTCCTAGCGGCAGTAGTGGCAGCTGCCATTTTGGGTGGCCATTAGGACCCAGACACTGGCCACTTGGTGAAGAGGCCTATTCAGAGTGCCCTCCTGCAGTGGGAGCAAGGAAAGTGGAGCTGTCATGTCCCCCTTTTGCCTTTATTTCTGCTTATTGCCTGTTGTCCAGCGGCATCTTGCCCCAGCATTCATAAAGGTCTAAGACAGTGGTTCTCAACCTGGGGGTGGGGACCCCTTTGGGGGTCGAACTACCCTTTCAGAGGGGTCACGACAAGTCTCCCACCGCCCTTCCCTCCCAACTTCCAGCTGCTCTGCCCCCATGGTTGGGGGTCTCCACAACATGAGGAACTCCATTAAGGGGTCGCAGCATTAGGAAGGTTGAGAACCACTGGTCTAAGAAGAAGCAAAGGAGGAGCTCCTCTTCCTCCTCTTCCTCTTTGACGTCTTCATCTGGGGAGATGCCTAAGAAAAAAAAAGAGCAAGAAGGCCAAGGGCTCTAAATTGGTGGCATCTGACCTGGCCCTTCGTGAGTCCACAGGCATTCGCTTGGCCACTCTTGTTCCTTCTGTATTGGCCTTGGAAGCGAAGGGCACAGAAGTTTCTTCTAAAGGAGATCATTCCTTGTCTGCTACTGACTTGGCATGCAAGGCAACAGTTTGTCAGCAAGCAAAATCTACCTGCTCTTCTCAATTGGCTTCTATTCTGTCGGAGGAGTCCGAGATTCACAGGGCGGATCTGCAGGTCCTGGAGGATCCTGAAGATAGCCAGCTGGAGCCAGTTTCCCAGGGCCCGCTTATGCCTAGGCTTGTTCTGCTGGAGGATTATATATTGGCAGTGGATCAGACTGCTGGTACTCTCACCCTAGCCCTGCCATTGCAGACTAAACAAGAGCTTTCCGCTAAGGCAGCAAACCTCATGTGGACCCCGCCCATCGAGGACAAGGTACTGCCTATACCATCTATTTTCGAATCCTTGATTCTAGAGGGAACCAGGGTCTGCTAGGAGGTTCACATTGGTTCTTAAAGGATGTGGCTGCTTCAGGACCACACAGAGAGTAAGTGGGTGGTGCCTGCAGTCGATGCCCCCATTACACAACTAGTCTCCAAGCAAGTGGTGCCCCAGGACTCAGAGTCCATTTTGAAAGACCAATTGGATCGCAAGATGCTAGCAACAGAGGCTGGGGTGCTCATTGTTTGAGAAGGGCCACCCAGGGGATATGGTCCTTGGAGGATGCTGCCCACCTAATCAGTTAGTTAGAACTTAAGGCAATTTTTCTGGCCCTTATGCATTTTCTCCCCTTGGTCAAAGGTAGGCATGTTCTGGTCTTTACTGACAACATTATGGCAAAGGCTCAGGTTGTCAGGCAAGTTGGCTCTAGATCTTGATCGTTGTCACTCTTGGGCGGAGACTCATTTACTCTCAATTTCTGTTGTTCACATACAGGGGTCCCTGAATTCTTGGGCGGACCCCTGAGTCTGAAGGACCTACCTCAGTCCGAGTCCTCCCTAAATCCAGAGGTTTTCAGTTTGCTAGTGGAAAAGTGGGGGTATCCAGTGGTAGATTTATTCACTTTGGCGAACAATGCCCAACTACCCTGTTATATCTCAAGGTTCAGGGACCCTAAGCCTGGTGGTCTCCTTTATGCCTTTCCCCTCTTTCCTCTTCTTTCCCAGTTTCTCCAAAGGGTGCATCAGAACAGAACTCCAGTAATAGTAGTAGTTCCACAAAGAAGTTGGTTTCCACTGCTGCAGAACATGTCCACCCAGCCTCCATCCAAATTTCCTCTGTCTCCGACGCTGCTTTCGAAGAGCAGAGTTTACCATCAGGATACGGGCTGGCTATCTCTGACAGCGTTCTTACTCAATGGGCCTGTCTAAAGTCTGTGGGGTTTGAGGGCGATGTCATAGATACCATGATAGAGGCCCACAAACCTTCCACTAGTGCATTTATGATGTGAACTGCAGGCCTAGACATGTTGTCCCCACCTCTCCATCAATATCACAGGTTCTCTCCTTCCTTCAGGAGGGAACTCGCAGGGGCCTCTGTTTCAACACTCTGTGTAAGCAGGTTCATGCATTAGCAGCAGTCCTTGATCTGTCCATGACCACCAAGCTCGCTTAAGATAAGTTTGTCCAGATCTTCTTGGTGGGAATGAAGGTAGACTGTCCCCTGGTGGTTCACCAGTTCCCCACCAGGGAAGCCCTTTGAAACGTTAGCTACAGCTTCACTGAGATTGTTATCATTCAAGGTCACCTTCCTAGTGGCTATAACTTGGGCATGCAGGATGTCTGACATTTCAGCTGTCTTGGTGGACGAGCCATATTGTCAGTTCATTCCTGACTCTGTTGTTCTGCGCCTGGATCCTATGTTTCACCCAGAGGTTGATTCCTTGTTCCATAGGACCTTGGAGATCCATCTTCCCACCTTCTGTCCAGATCCTCAGCATGATCTGGGAAGAAGGTGGCACACTTTGGATGTCCAAAGGGCACTTCTGTTTTACTGTGACAGGTCCTCATCCTTATTCATACGTTTCTACCCTTCCAACTTAGAGTTGAAGGCTAACACTAGGGTTATTGCAGTCTAGGTTCGAGCCTTTATAACCTTGATGTAGCAGGTCAAGGGAAAGTAAGTTCCTCAGGGGTTCAAGGCACATTCAGTGAGGTCAGCAGCAACATCAGCAGCCTTACCTCTTAATGCCCCATTGGAATAGGTCTGCAGGGCAGTGGCATGGTCGTCCTTTTTTGCGTTCACGAAGCACTACCAGCTGGACCAGCTATGTTCAGCTGATGCTGCCTTTGGTAGAAGAGTGTTTCAGCAAGTCATTTATACTACAGTAGGATGTTTCCTTGCTTTCTCATGTTGTTAGCCCCCCCCCCCCCCCATGGTTTGTTGGGCTCTGGTACATCCCAGCGTGAGGAGTCTGAACCCAGAGAGAATGGAACGTTTGCTGCTTACGTGAGCGTTCATTCTCTTGGGTTCTGATGACTCACAACCCTCCCTATTGTTGGTTGTTTTCCTTTGTGTTCTTTTCTTCCAGGCATCTTCTTCTGGTTTGGATATGGAAGCTTCTCAACGAACTGGGCTTGACAGCTATTAGGGAGGCTGAGGAGAGATGGAGGTGCCACCTAGTGGTGAAGAAGTTTTCATTCAGTCAAGCAATAGGGAAGAGATGAAACCCAGCATGAGTCATCTGAACCCAAGAAAATGAACGCTCACGTAAGTAACCAACGTTCGATTATTACATTGATATTTAATTTGAGTGGAAGATGTTGGTATGGTTCTAGTCAGAAAATATATTTATGACTGTGCAATGAAATAACTATTTGTGAATGCACTTTAAAACATTAAACTCTATCAGCACTGTACTGTACATATAAAAATAAAGTCACAGTCTTAATTGGAAATTACTCTTTTGTAGGTGTTTTGGGAACTGTACCTTTAGCAGCTGTGGTTTATACCAATGTTGTGTCCTTTTAAATTTAATCCAGTTAGGCTCTGCATACCCAAAAGGTTGACAAGGCTTTATTATTGTTAGATAGTTCTTTTTTTTAATGGCAGCTCTGTACCCATCAGTATGCACTTAAAATTAATGGCCAGATTTGATGCTTAATTAAAATGATCTTGAGTCATACAATGGCTGGTTTAAAAGAAACAAATATGTAAGAGAATTTTAGGGTCTTTGTGCTAATTTCTTGCCTTAAAACAGATAGAATTGCTGGAAAGTACACAAGTTAATTAAGCCTCAGCTAGGTTTTTGTAGAATAAAGTAGTTCAATATAAGGCTGTGCTGAACTTGTGTTAGCAGCCAAGGACTCTTATGTAGATTCCCTAACTTCCCTGGGTCTATTTGGCTCCCCTGCCTTAGTCGCAAGTAGACGAACAAAGCAGGGAACATATCCACTTTCTACACTGCTGGTTGCCACCATTATTGGCCCCTTTGTGGTAGGGGCTTGCAGCAAGGACATTATGTGCTGCTTACATGCTGCACACTGTAGTGATATATAAAGTGATGTCCACAAAGAGGCCTATAATGGCAGCAACAAGAAATGCAGAA
Organism: Aspidoscelis tigris stejnegeri; assembly: GCA_023333525.1. NCBI lineage: Eukaryota > Metazoa > Chordata > Lepidosauria > Squamata > Teiidae > Aspidoscelis > Aspidoscelis tigris. Next base: position 24,662,082 of record JALMGA010000007.1, on the reverse strand, counting down.
AGCAAGGAAACTCCCTACTTCACAATTCATGTTAAAGCCATTAGGCAAGTCTACCATTACAACAGTTTTATTGTTCTTAAAATAGTGTTTAAAAAGCAATTAATATCATAGAGAAATCCCAAGATGTAAAGTTAGCAGCAGCTATAAAGAACAGAAGTTTTTGTTCAGCATGTATCGTAGTAACTACTTTAAAAACGGCAATCTGAAGACCACCATAGCAGCAAATTAAAGCCCCTGGGACCAAGCTGAGCGCTGCTGAAAGCTTTAGCAGGGTTATCCGTCAAACCCTAAAGCCTTGCGAAATATCATGTGATTTAGTGTAGAAGCTTTCTTTCTTGCTATGATTTATGTAGGCATATTGGCCATAGAAAATATATTTGTTTTCTAACAGAGCTGTGTCACTGACACATACAATTATTGTGATGTGTCAAGCCTGGTTAAATTCAGTACACATGTGAAACTAGTGAAAACACATAAGAAATGTTCTACGGGAAATGGCCACAAGCTATCTAGTCCAGCAACCTGTCTCACACAGTGACTCACTATTTGGTTCTGGGCGTTGTCGAGCAGAAGACAAGGGAAAAACCTTCACCTGCTCTCAACCCCCTGCAAGTGACCTTTACAACATCCTGCTTATCTTGGAGGTGGTACTTGGGCTTCCATTCTAGTATGTATTGATACACTTGTCCTCCATGAATTTGTCTCACCTTCCAGGCTAAGTTGTAGACGAATGTGCTGTTATTTCAAAAAACCCAAAAAAGACATACAGGTCCTTTACTACTAATTGTCTTTTATTTAATAGAGCGTACATATGCACGAGTATAAAAGTGTGCATGGAAGTTTGTATCTCTAACTCTAGGTAATCAGTGTTCCTTACTTCAAGAACAGGATTTATAAATAGTTTGAAATTTCAAAAGAAAAGTAAACTTTTTTATAGCACTGTCTCATCTTAACTATATATTTTTATTCTTTACTTATTTTAGGGTAGAACTGTGTAATGAGGGATTATGCTGATTTTTATTCTTACTCATGAACATTCTTATAAGCATACAGTACTTTAGGTCCCATTCACACTTGTTTTGCCATGTAGGAGCACCCCTAGGTTTGAGTGGAGAAATGACCTTCAAGGCTCCTGTTGTAGAGGGAAAGGCTGCCACAATGATCAGTACTCAGGGAGCATAGAGACAGTCACATTCAGGCTTTTGAGTTTGCTTTTTTTAAAGGGTTACTATGGCGAAGGGTTGGAGTCTGGCAGCAGGCTCTTTGCCTTGAGGAGTGGGGGGTTCTTTAAACATCAGTTATAACTAGAGTCTCCATGGTTGGGTGTAATTTACCCGGTACATTTTTGTTTTTTCCTTATTACTGTTTATGAGATTCTGGCTGCCAGAAATGTATCCATAAGTCCTAAATTTGGTTTGTAAATTTTGATTAGATATTGTTTGGAATCTGTTATTTACATTCCCCCCACCCTCTTTTCTCTTTAATAAAAACCTTTATTGTCAAAACTTGCTTGGTTGTGTAAAAGGAAAGGAGTCCTAGTCACATTTCCTCTGGTCGGATCTAGCTGGGCATACCTTGATTATGCTAATCCTTTTCGCCAAAGAGGGAGGAAGGGAAAAGTTGGTCCGTTGGTGATTTTTCCCAGCAAACCCTAGAATCACCAAAAAGGTGGGAGCAGCAACCAACAGCTGCCCATCTGCACAGTGATGCCCCTTTTGCCACAAGTATTTTTCCATCAATTCATTCCATACTATGTCTTTTCACTTTTAAGGTGGTTTTTTTTTTGCATATTTATAAAATACAGTATTTTGTAAACACTGTTCTATAATTAAACTTATTTATTGCGGATCATTTATACCTTTTCTTGAGATTTGCAAATTTATGTCTTGAGATTTGCAAATCTGGTTTGTGTTTAAAAAAATGAATTGGTTTGAATCAAACTGAACCAAAGGGCTGGTGAAATTCAAACTGAACCAGGGAACCCATCCCATGAACATAAAAGTTCAATTCAAACCAGTCATGCTTAAAACAGCTTTTTCAATGCAAACATTAATGTTATTTTTGAGCATGTTAAAAATGTGCAAAAAAACACCTAAATGGAATATACCAGCCTCTGTTCAGTTTGGTTCAAACCAAACATGGACATCTCTTGTGAACTGTGTTCAGTGAGCTCTGTTTAATGTTTAGTTTTTCCTTGAAAACTGTTTTGTAGGCTGCCATCTAATTTGTTTCTGAGTGATTGACTTTAGAAGAATTTAGCTGTCTGCTAAGATATGTTTATACATGTACCTAGCCAAAAATTTAAGTAGTCTATCAATAGGCCTTTGGGTCTTTGCAGTGCTTTCAAATTTCAACAAAAGTGTTTCGCTGGAGCAGAGAGTGAATGTGTTGTATGAGCAGAACTACTCTGGGATTACCTAAAGGAACATAGTAATAAAAACAAATGTTGAAATATCATGTTACATTCTTTTGAAATAATAAAGGGGGTGTTAAGAAGATGGATGCAAGCTGTAGCTGACAAAATTTAACCATGGACTATTTTACAGCTTTTTTAGCTCAATTTTGTTAGCAAAAGTTATGCTGCTGTAGTTTACCATGGTATTAAATTTTCTTCTTTTCACTTAAGTTAGTAGCAACTCAGTTCTGTTGCCAGTGTTTTAGGAAAATTACCAAAATGTGTATGGAAGGAGGAAATATTAGGAAGATTCAAATCTTAGATGATTTGATGGAAACTCCCCCACCTCTTTTCACATATTAAATGTCCCATATTAAATTTCTCCATTTGCTTGTAACACATGGTCTCAGGACAGGTAAGAACTGCGCTAGCTGATGGAGACATGACTTGAGCACTATCCAAATGCCTTGGGGAGCGCCACTCTAATTTTATGTCAGGGTGAATTATGCCCTACGACATTCACAAGATTGTGAGGCTATTTTACCCAAAGCTAGGACGATCTACTGAATTTCTATGGCAGAATGGCAATTTGAGCTGAGGAATTCTTGAGTTCTAGCTTAGTGCTCTTGCATACTACACCACCAACTGCTAAATTACAGTTAAAGAACACAAATAATTGGACAATGAATCCCCACTTACCCCCAAAACAGCAATGGGTGCATTATATAGGCTGCTTAAACATCCAGTATCTGGGAGAGGAGAATGTTTTGACAAGGCACTAAATATGATATATAATTCCTCATAATGAAGGCATTACAAAACCCAAGGGCTCTCAAAAATAAGGCCCTGTCATATCCTTTCTGGGGGAAAGCCGACAGGAGCTGGGCAGCATCCGGTTCGGGAGAGCGCACCCTCAAGTGAGGAGGGCTGGAAACAGGCAGAAAATGCTGAGCTAAGTGCGGGATTAGTTTCACATGTTCCTCGACGGCAGAATTTGGTCAAAAGGAGTGAATATAAATGTATATATGCAAACGCCAGGAGCCTTCGAGCCAAAATAGGGGAACTAGAAAGCTTAGTTATGGAAAATAGGATTGATATTATTGGCATAACTGAAACCTGGTGGACCAGCGAAAACCAATGGGATACAGTCATCCCAGGATACAAACTGTACAGGAAAGACAGGGAAGGGCGACATGGAGGTGGTGTAGCCTTGTATATTAAAGAAGAGATAGAATCTTATGAACTGGAATGTCCAAGTGAGTCTGGCTCTTCCACAGAAGCAGTGTGGGTAAAAATACCAAGCCAGAAAGGAAGTCTAACAATAGGGACATGCTACCGTCCTCCCAACCATACGTCCGAAGGAGATGAACAATTGGAGAAGGAGGTAAAGGAGGTAGCCCATAAAGATAGGGTAGTTATAATGGGGGACTTCAATTATCCTCACATAGACTGGGTGAACTCCTGTTCAACTCAGGAAAGAGAGAGAAAATTCCTAGACCTGCTAAATGACTGTTCCATGGAACAAATGGTCATGGAACCAACCAGGGGAAATGCAGTCCTGGACTTGATCCTAAGTAATGCTCAGGACCTGGTAAAGGACGTCACTGTAGCTGATCCAATTGGGAACAGTGACCACAATGCAATAACCTTCAACTTAAATACAGGGAGTAAGTTCTTAATAAAGTCTAACACAGAGACCTTAAACTTTCACAAGGGAAACTTCCCCAAAATGAGGAAATTAGTGAAAAGGAAATTGAAAGGGAAAGTCAAAAGAGTTAAATCACTTCAAAATGCATGGAGACTACTTAAAAACACAATAATGGAAGTGCAACTAGAATGCATTCCTAAAAGAAGAAAGGGGACTTCTAGGTCCAAGAAGAAACCAATGTGGCTCACAAATGCAGTAGATGAAGTCATTAAAAACAAGAAGAGTTCATTTAGGAAATGGAAGGCTTGTCCAAATGAGGAGAACAGGAGGGAACATAGACACTGGCAACACGAATGCAAGACGGCCATTAGGAAAGCTAAGAAAGATTTTGAGGAGCACATTGCTAAAAACATCAAAAGAAATAACAAGAACTTCTTTAAGTATATCAGAAGTAGGAATCCAACCAGGAGAGCAGTTGGACCACTAGATAGTAAAGGAGAGAAAGGGGTAATTAAAGAAGACATGGAGATTGCAGAGAGACTAAACGAATTTTTTGCTTCTGTATTCACGGAGGAAGACAGAAGACACATGCCAGTAGCTGAGCCTGTGTTTTCTGAAGAGTTAAACTGTACAGAAATAACCAAGGAAGAGGTCCTGGCATGTCTTAATAAACTAAATGTTAACAAGTCACCGGGACCAGATGGTATTCATCCAAGAGTCCTTAAGGAACTCAAATGCGAAATTGCCGAACTTCTAGCAAAAATATATAATCTTTCCCTAACATCAGGCTCCGTACCTGAGGACTGGAGGGTAGCAAATGTAACACCAATATTCAAAAAAGGATCCAGGGGTGATCCAGGCAACTACAGACCAATTAGCTTAACGTCAGTTCCGTGTAAGGTGATGGAAACCATTATTAAAGACAAAATTAGTGTGCATATGGAGCAGCAGGCATTGCTGAACAAAAGCCAGCATGGCTTCTGCAAAGGTAAATCATGCCTCACAAATTTGTTGGAATTCTTTGAGAGTGTCAATAAACATGTGGATAAAGGTGAACCAGTGGACATTGTCTATCTGGACTTTCAGAAGGCTTTTGACAAAGTCCCACATCAAAGGCTACTGAGTAAACTCACCAGCCATGGAATAAAAGGACAGGTTCTGTCCTGGATTTGTGACTGGCTTAAGGGCAGAAAGCAGAGAGTAGTAGTAAACGGCAATTTCTCAGGGTGGAAAGAAGTAAAAAGTGGGGTCCCTCAAGGCTCAGTACTGGGACCAATGCTTTTTAATTTATTCATCAATGATCTAGAAAAAGGGGGTACATAGTAAAATAGCAAAGTTTGCTGATGATACTAAATTATTTAGGGTAGTAAAATCTGAAAGAGATTGCCAAGAGCTCCAGAGGGATCTCTTAGCATTGGGTGAGTGGGCAACCAAGTGGCAAATGTGCTTTAATCTTAACAAGTGTAAAGTAATGCACATTGGGGCCAAGAATCCAAATTACGTCTATAAACTGATGGGGTCTGAGCTTTCTGCAACACGCCAGGAAAGGGATCTCGGGGTTTTGGTGGACAGTTCAATGAAGGTGTCAACCCAGTGTGCGGCAGCAGCAAAAAAAGCAAATTCAATGCTGGGAATAATTAGGAAGGGAATAGAAAATAAGTCAGCAAATGTCATTTTGCCCCTTTATAAATCTATAGTGAGGCCACATTTGGAATACTGTGTACAATTCTGGTCACCACACCTCAAAAAGGATATTGTGGAACTAGAGAAGGTGCAGAGAAGGGCAACCAGAATGATTAAGGGTCTGGAACACCTCCCTTACGAAACCAGGCTGCAACGTCTAGGCCTCTTCAGTCTGGAGAGACGGCGTTTGAGAGGGGACCTGATTGAAGTATATAAAATTATGCACGGCATAGAAAAGGTGGATAGAGAAAATTTCTTTTCTCTATCGCACAACACTAGAACCAGGGGGCACTCTATGAAGCTGATGGGTAGGAGCGTAAGGTCTGACAGGGGGAAGTATTTCTTCACACAGAGGGTCATCGGCCTATGGAATGTGCTGCCAGAAGAGGTGGTGACAGCTACCAGTCTGGATGGCTTTAAGGTAGGGTTAGACAAATTTATGGATGACAGATGTATCAATGGCTACTAGAACGAATGCCTAGGTGCATCTTTCAGGCTGAGGGGGGGGGGAGGAAATAGGGCGCTTCTAGGGCCATCTGCTGGGACTCAAGAGCAGGAGAGGGTTTGTCCTTGTCTCTGCTTGAGATGCCCATGGGCATTTGGTGGGCCGCTGTGTGCGACGGGGTGCTGGACTAGATGGGCTGTGGCCTGATCCAGCAAGGCTTCTCTTATGTTCTTATGTTCTTCCACCCTTGAATATCAAACAGTGGGGCAACTAAGAGGAAGGGCTCTCTTGTAGATTTTAATACTTGCTCAGGTCGCTATGAAAGAAGTTTCTCCTTCAGATACATGGGGGCCAACTTGTTTAGGACTATTAACATCGCCACCTTAAACTGGATTTGGTAGTGAATACACTTGCCTCAGATGCAAGAGGCATATGTAGGCTGTAGGACTGTTAATTTTTATTTTGTGCTTCTTGACTGTTTCCGGATAAGCAGGAAGTCATTTTTTTCTGGGATAGCCCTCACTGAGATACCAAAGGGGAAACCCAGCTGGTGGACTTCTGCTGAAAAAACAAGGGGAAAAACCATTTGGATGGATTTCAGACTTCAAGGTAGCACTCTGTTGGCTTTGACATTTGCTAGTCATTGCTAACCCCAATATTTTTGTTCAGTGGGGTCAGGTTTGAATGAAAAATGCTTGGACTTGGATTCATTGTAAACATTTGGAAGGTCTGATAAAGGTGCACTTATTTATTCTGGTCTTTGGCTGAGGAAACAGCTCCCTCCACACATTTTGAGGCACTGCAATTGTTTTAGTGGGTATTTAAATTTGTTTTTATTATTATAGCCCACTCTGAGATATCGGGTGGATAAAAATACAAATAAATAAATAAACGGTGGTGCTGGTGGCAGTGGTGGCGGCAGCAGTGGTGGTGGCAGTGGCATGCTTGCTGTTGAAAAACAACTGCTGATTTGCGATACTCTGTTAACAGCTGTTTTGGTGGTACAGTTTACTTAGTGCTGCTGTGTAGCTTGTAGCACAGTTTTGATGAGACAAATAGCTGTCATTTCCCCTGTACTCCAGGGTTTCCTGGATTGCTATCAGGACTTGCTGCATGTGTGGTAGTGGCAGCTGTGTGGAGGCCCGAGATCTATGTGATCAACTCTCCTTGCCAAACAGTTTTAGTGTTTAAAATGTGCTGTTCACTGTCTGAAGATGCCTGGAAAATTAGGTAGAAGTAATAAATACTGTACAACAGTCATTGTAATCTGTTGCCTTTTGTACAGAGACTCAGGGCAGATGCTGTAAGTGCATTTGAGCAGGCAGGTTCCTTGTTAGCAGTCACAGTCAATGGTTCACTTAAGACAGTTTTGGAATATGCATCATTTTGGGGGAATGGACCTCTCTTGCAAAGCTGGAGATGGCTGGGTAATTTCACTGAATGTCCTTGCAACAATTGTTAACAGATGACATTCTGTTTTACTTGATACAGTACTCACTACCAAACAAACCTTCCAGTTATTCTATGAATTATTTCTGTTAGTCATAAAATGTGTTTTGATCCTAGATTTCAGCATACATCAATGAAGGATTAGAATTGCTTTTAAATTATGGATGCTGTTGTGTCTGTTGCAAGAGATTCAGAAATTCTTCCTGTTTATACAGCCACAGGCAATTTGAGCAATATGTTTTGTCACCTGTTTGTTCTCTTAAGAAGATCTGGAAAGCTGACGAAGGAATTAAAAAAAAATTACTTTTAAGGTCTTAACATCTTCAAAATAAATGTACATATTGTTAGTGACAGATTGCTAAATTTGGCTGTAGACACTTAACTGTGTTTCTTGCCAAAAGTAATCCAGATGTGCATAATCTATCTGCTGCCATATGTGCACTGACATGTTTTTCTATAATTAACTGTCTGTTTTAGTATTGTTAAACAGTTAAATGTTTATCAAATATTGTTTGGAGTAGTATTTTACTTAATGCCATGCAAAATGCTCTACATTGGAGAAGAGAAATATATCTGCACATGGGCCAGAAAATAGCAACGAAAGCCAATTTTACTATCCTTCAGGACTAACTATATGTGCACGTAAAGTACTTGTTTTATGTGTGTATGTTTTGCTTGCACACTAATAACTTTGTGCTAAGAAGTTATGTATATAGATTAAAACTTGTTGGACAAGGTAATAACTACAAAACAAGCTACCTTTAATTAATAGTAGCCACTACTTCCCATGTTATTGGAAATCAGCAAAAGCAGCTTGTGCAATGCAGTTTTTTTCCTTCATGGGAGGAATTATATATAATTTGTTGTAAACCTGATCCATGTTTTTCACTGTCTTGATCAATTTTTCTTTACTCAGCACTGTAAGTTAGCACTAAAATTCAGCAAATAAGGCTATCAGTTTGCAGGTCCAGAGTTTTCTAGAATACATATAGAAATAAATCAGGGAACAAAAGAGTTGTTTTGCATTATGACGGCCTAAATAGATATCCTAAACCCTGGGTGAATGTAGCCTTATGTGTATAGTACCTTTCGATGTATGCGTGAAAAACATGAGCAAAAAATTAACAGTGTTAACAGATCCAGAACATTTTTGTTCTTGGCAAATAGATCAGGTGCAAATATTAGTGCATACCTGAGGCTTCGTTGTTGTTCCACACAGTCAATTCTCTGTTGTATCAGCCACATTGTAAAGCAAAGTTATACAAGGTATACAAGTAATGGAAAATTCAAGGTGGGGATTTAGGTAATTAAGTTACCCTAATTAAAATTCCTTGGAATATCCTTCTTTAAACTTGTTGTGTTCACCAGCTCATATGGAGTTAGATGTCAATTCCTGTTGCTTCTAACCATATCCGAATATCTGAAGGACATTAAGTTAAGAAAAGCTGTTCTCAGAAGTTCAGCCAAAATGTGTTGGATGCAAACTGATGATACATATCCCAGTTAACTCAGTCATTCCTAGAGTAGCAGATTTACTTAAATTGAATGGCAAATGGATTACAGTGTGGGGTATATGTTTTATCTAAATCTCAACACTTTTTTTCTGGTGGGGATGTTCTGTACTGCTCTTTGTGGGAAGTTGATTTTTTATGATATACTCTGGAGAGGCCCAGGACCATCAAATGCCTTATCCAACTGTTCTAGTTTCTCTTTAGTACCCAGTACCCACCTCAGCAGTAGGCAGGCCCTGTGCAAAAGGTACAGGGAACTCACGACTCCATGAAATGTACCTGCTTTCCATGGGTGGGCCATCATTGAACACTAGTGCAGCATCATTGCACAGGCATAGGCACAGACATGCATGCATGATGATGTTGGGCATGCACTGTGGTCCTTTCCACAGAGAAGGATAATGGCTGTAGCCGTGTTTCATGGAGAGCTGAGTTCTCTGCATTCTTTTTTGTGGCGCTCTCCTACTTCTGGAGATTTTCCAGGTGCCATAGAGTGTCCGGGCTGTTAGGTAGGGCACCTGACAGTCCCAGACCTCTCTAAGCAGTACATAATAAACAAACTTCTTACAAACTGCAGTTACTATGTGACTGTCTTTAGCTTTTTGCCTTATTAATGTGTTTTCTACTGTACTCTCCCAACTGATTACTTTTCAGATACTTTGTTAATTCCCCTTGGCCCCTGGCAGTGTGATTAACAGCTAAGAATGATGTAGTCACCAGGTTTCATTATCCCATAGATTTCTGGTTTGTATCACTCAAAGAGATAAAGGTGAGATGATTCTATGGCTGTCTGATGTGAAAAATCTATGAGCTGTGACAAGCAATGCTAGATCAGGCACCGGTACTGTTGCCAAGTTATACCTCCCTCTCAACCATTATGCTACTTGGCTAGAATTATTTATTTATCTGCTCCTGGTTAAAAGGAAGACATGCAGGCTTCAGCGTATTGGAATATAGTAATAAAGGTAAGTTACTGAAGAAATTAGCAGTGTCAAGTGGGTAATTGTTTAAAAAAGAAAAGGGAAAGTGGTGTGGAAGCTAGATTGTGCAAAAGGTTATTCACGTCTGTCTGAGATGAGCTTGCATCTCAACTGCATTATGAAGGAAAAACATGCTGGCTGGGGGGGAGGCGTTTTGGCAGCTGGAAATTCCTTCCGCCCGATCACCCAATGAAACAGCGAGGGGCGGGGAGAAAAAGATGTGGGTAAACAAAACACGCTTCCTTGGGGACGGTCCGTTCATTTTAGGTGCGTGATTTGCTTACCCCCTTGGGAACGCTTAAATCCGGATTGAACCCGCTTTTCTTTAATCCACTTCAATGGAGAGGCAATAGAGATACAAATTGGTACCATGGGAACGCACCCTTACTCTTAACTGTTGTGTTTACATTGTTTCTGTGGAGAAAGTTTTGCATATTTTTGATTTGGAGAACTAACATACAGTTTCTCTTTGTAGTACTTTCCTCCTGTGTTCTTCCAAGACTGAATAATATAGGTAGAAACAACCTATTACATACTTTAGCACAAGTGGTTTATGTATGGGTTATAGACAGAGAAGTTTTATCTTTATTCAATCTCTATTCCTTTTGCATATATTCTGTTTGTGCATTAATCTGTGCTTTCTATTTGTTTATTAAATTTGTATTCTACACTTGTCTCCCATCAGGGCATACAACATTTAAAATTAAAACATTGCTATGACTTGGAAGTCTTATGTAAACAGGTAGGTCTCTGTAAACAGCAATATTGTACATACTCAACGTATTTTCACACTTACCTTGCCTGGTCCGAACCAGTGTACCGGTTCAGACTACGGCATAGTGGTGCCAGGCCAGACTAGCCCCCGCACCTGTTTTGAAGCTCACATGAGCTTTGGACTGGATTCCGAGGGCTCCAAAGAACTGGAAACCCTTGGATAATCCATTTTGGTGGTGCAGTTTGGTAATCTGGAAAATGGAGGAAGACCTTTAGCCTGCCTCTATGCCTTGGACTAGGCTGATCTAGTATGTTGGCAGTCCTTGATGTCAGGGGACTACCGATAATTCAGATCAGCCCCTCTCCATCTGGATTACACTCCATCCTCTGCAGACGGAATGTTCAGCAGTGAATAGGGACACCCTAATGTGCATAAGGGAGGCTTTTAGTGCATTTGTTGATAAGGGATACCAGCAAGTTCAGAAAGGCCCTCTGTTCTATCATCAGTGATAGGTAAAGCTGGAATGCTGCCTCAGACAAAACCCCTGCTCTATGGTCTCACACTGTGAATCTTGAAATGAGTCTATCACTTGCACATTTTAGTCATAGCTATTAATTCTCCATGACAATTTATGTTATGGGTGTTTTTCCACTGTCACTAGAAGTACCCATTAAGTACCCATTAATGGATACAAAAATGCCATTATGTACCCATTAATGGGTACTTAATGGGTACTTTTAGTGACAGTGGAAAAACACCCTATATGTCTCTTAAAAATATTCTCCATATTTCTGTATAGCTTTTGAAATCTGTTCTTCTAAAAGCTTTTTGGTAATTTTCAGTTTGATGAGCTGGGAGTTGCTGTAAGATGTCTGGAATGTGCAAAAGCAATTGGGTAGCCCGAGTCCTGAATAGCAGGTTATTTTACATGTATGGGAATTTGCGACAATTCAATTAATCAAGCATAGATATAATAACTTAAGTAATTAGTGTCTGAAAGCAGAATTGCTTACTCTTCTATACTCATGAATAAGATTATGCTTGTTTAAGGGATTGTTTGCTTCATGCCGATCACTGCCTTGTGATTATTTTTACAAAGGAAGTGCAGTTAATTGGGTAAACGGTTGGCAAGTGTAACACAGAAATTCAGCTTAGTTACAGTCAGTAGCAATGATTTTATTTATTATAACTCAAAAGTTTAATGTTTAATAGAATGAGGGAGATATTATAGTTTCCTGTTCAAGAACCTCAGTTACAGTGAACTTTAAACATTTAAAATCTTGAATATACATACCATAAACTGTATCCTTGGCAATAAATTAAGCTGTAATTGATAACTTTCCCCAAGCACATTTAAGAGAGTTGTTTTTAAGCAAAACCAAATACCTAAAAGAAAAAACTAAAAAAGATTAAGCAAGAACTTTCTCTTTAGCATATTCTTTACTGAATATGTAGAATCCAGCAAGAGATTCATTACATAAAAAAACGAACAAACAAAAAGCTGCCTTACCTCTAGAAAGATGAAATTGACAGGGTGAATTTGTAACATAGTGTACAAACTTTAATCATGAGTAGGGATGTGCATGAATATTCGTACACATTCGAAATCTAATTGAATGTGCTGAATTTCAACATTCGAACTCAAATCGAATGTCCTGAAATTCAAATGTAAACACTCAAATCGAATTTTGGGTCTATTTGTTCAAATTATCCAGACATTTGTATGTGTACGGGTTTGTACATGATGTGTACTTGAAGATCCGCATCTTTCCCACATCGGTATGCATTTGTACGGATCTGTATGGAAAGAAAACAGGTTGCATACGGGATAACTATGTGATGCATATGGACGTGTATGGATGCATATGGATGTGTACAGATGTGGGGAAGACGCGTACATGGACATACGAATGTTGCCGACATTCATGTGCAGATTCAAATCAAAAATTCGAATGAATGGATTAGAATTTGGTAAATTCAAATCAGATCTTGTCAAATTTGAATTTAAAAGATTTAAATCGAATTGGATTTCCGGGTATTTGATTCAATTTGAATAGAATGTCCAAAAAAAAATCACCTTTCTAATCATGAGTAGGAAACTAACCTAACTGCGGAGAAGAGTGAATTTTTTATCCAGATTCTTAACCAGTTGTTGTTTTTAAGTATGTGTAAAAAAGAAAGGGATAGGAAAGGTAGAAATCTTAAGTCTGTCCTGCTTTCTTGTTCTGAAAGTGCTGCATTAGAGAGTGATTCTAGGTGTCCCAGACTCAAATAATGAAAACTCCTTACAACATGGCCAAATGTTATAAATACTTTCACAATATAAAAATAATATGATGTTTTCATTTGAAATTAGCTACTCATTTAATGCTGCTATCAAAATATATTTAATCTGATAAGCAAAACAGGTCATCTGCAGTTAATGGTGGTGAACTTTGGGAAATATTTCCTCCATTTTATTGGGATAGACAAAGATTTTGCAGGATAATTCAGATGGTCCTCTGAGTTTGTTCCTCTGCAATACCAAACAATTATGAAAACATGTAACAATTTCAGATTCCATTTTGTATGGCTCTTAAATTGTTTTATTAGTCTAGTGTTCTGTCATAGTCTTTTTACAGTTGGTAAAGCTGATGGTCACTGACTCTCTTAATCAGTCCCCCCACACTTGCAGGGAGACTTGGAAGAGGTCAGCTGAGATAGATGAAACCCAGCATACTTAGCATCCATATCTTCATATTAATGACTTAGTTCTATGACCCCAAGCACCAAAGTGCATTTGTGCGGTGATCATAGAAAAGGAGTACTGGCAACAGATTTTAGGATGTTTGTTTCTTCTGTCAATTCCGATATTTGATTTCCACAGCCTCTTGAAGTATCTGTCACTGGGGACCTCAGGATTGTATAAGCAGGATTGTTGACTGCTGTATAGTTTAGGCATACTTGACTTTTTCTTGTTTCTAGTCTGTTAATCTCCACAATGATTGTACCTCTATTGTAATTGTGCTTCTTTTGCAGAATTGTGATTTCGTAAGTGGCTCCATGGAATTCTGTTCTGTCCAAGAGCTTATATCCTAACTTGAGTCCTATTCCCTTTTGTGATCCAATGTTTATTTCTTTTTAGCATTTTAATTATGACTCCAGAAGAAGTATAGAATAGTTCACTTAAAAGGGAGATTACCTTTTGAAATGAATAGCAGTGTTGGGCTTGTAACGCAGAGTTCAAGAGGTCATTCCCAGGTGACAGAACAAATCCATAAATCACATTATAGCTTCTGTCTTTAAAATGCTCTAAATCTATCTAATTAGTAACCATAACAAGCTACACCCTTTTGGAATTATCGTGTTTTGAAAAGCCCCCTACAAGTGGGCAGTTGAACAAATGTAGGTTAACCTTCATCTGCTGTGCCCAATCTTATTTTAATGTAGTCATTTTTGCTTCACAAATAGTTTAGTCTCATCATAGTGAATGTGTCAGTAGTTCTGAGCTTAAGAATCATTTTATTTGATTATTATAGGTTCTTCTTAATAAGAAGAAAGAAAGGATTTTTGTTATCAAGTCACCCAAGATGTTTTCTAAATCCAAGGTACTTTGGTTCATACACACTTTAGAGCACCTCACCTCACCCCCCTCCCCATTCGTTGCATAGTTCATAAAACTAATTTCAGATATTTTTAGAATAGATGGTCTTTCTCATCTAACAGTTTATTTCTAATACTTATACTGTGCCTCAGACTGGAACCTTTTCTGTGATAGCACTTTTCCAGTTCATACTTTTGATAATGGCCTGAGTCACACAAGTGAGTGCTGCTTGTTCCTGAGGAAAGAGACCATATCCTCAAAAGAATAAAGCTGTGAAAAATAGATTGAAATCAACTTGTACCTCTGTTTTAGCAGGTGCAGATTTTCAGGTAGCAATTCCACCCCAATATGATTGAAATGGTCTTATTTTCCTAATTTCTGCAGTTATCATTGGCAGCAGTAACTGCTGGTAGAACTTTTAGGCTGGTAGAATTGCTGCATATAGAATGAGGTTTCCACGGCAGTTTCACAGAGATATATAAGGCTTAGAATCATACTCTTAGCAAGTATCCAGTTAGAATTTTCAGGCTATAATACTAAGTTTGTTGAAAATGGCATTTGTAGCCGGATAAACTCAGTATCAATGTGATCATTTACAGGCCCAAATTCAACAACTAGGAGACTTGCTTCTGAAGTAGCATGTCAGTGTTTATTGATAAAAGATCACACTGAAAATAGCACCATCAAACAACATATCTCAACAGTTTCTCACCTGTGTGGCCATGGGCCGCTAGTACTAAAGCATTCTTGTTCACTTCCCATTTTCTCCCAGTTTTGTAATGCACAGTAACTTAATTACTTTCCAACCATTGCATGCTTTATCTTTACAACAAAGGAAAAGTAGGGTCAATAGAATATGCAGACAGGCAAAGCCTTTTATCACAGTTTCGAAGATGGTGCACTGGGCAAGTTGACATCAAGTTGGTTGCAACTACATCTAGTTGTAACCCTGGCATTGGGGAGGTATCTGGAAGCAGAACCAGGAAGAAACCCCCAGATCTCTATAACTTTTTGCCAACTGACATAGGAATAGCTCCTTTTAAAATGATGTCCTTTTAAAAATATATATTTAAAAACATACTTCTTCAACTGTGCCTTTGCTGTTGTCTAATAGAGTAACTTTCATCACTTGTGGTTATTTTTAGTTTTCTGTTTTACTGTTGTCCTTTTTGGTGTGGTGGTTTTTTGTTTGTTTGTTTTGTAAACTGCTTAGTCTGCTGTGAGTAGGAGGCACTTTTTTAGCTTCTGTTCCTTGAGGGTGGGGTTGAATCAAGTGAGAAGCAGCTGTGGAAATGTGGCACAGCTACCCAATATGGCTTCAGCTGATTTTCTTCTTTGAAGAATAAGTGGGAGATTGGATGGCTTATATGTTTAGTATTTGTTTTATCATTTGTTGTGACCTGCCCTGGGACTTTCAGTTGAAGGATGAGATACAAATGCAATAATTTTTTTAAAGCCCCTATTAGTGGGGAAGGAGAGGAAAATGTGTAGAATGCATTTGATGTCTCCACTGCATTGTGAAACACAGTGCATAATAGTGTAATGCGGTTTGTGAGGTTTGTACCTTATAGTTTGTTGGAATGTGCAGCTGTGATAGAAGGTCAGAAGCCCCTGGGTTTATTTATTTATTTGTTTTATTTTTATTTCTCCTTTAAGCTGGAGAGATATACAGATTTCAGTAATATAAGAAAAGTCTGTAATCTCATATAACATCATCCCCCCGCCCCTCCAAAAAGGATTGGTACCAGAATTAAGCAGTACATCCCTTGGACATCAGGTGGTGGAAATGATTTTCTTTTTTAAACAAAAAAAGTTATTATTTAAAAAAGTAAATAATGTAAGCTTATCTGAAGGCATGCGCCTCCTACATATTTTGTGTATGTACGTAGCTTTACACTCATCGTCTTGAAGCAGCTTACAAATGTGTGTGAGACAGAGACAGGGAGAGAAAGAAAACGAGTCTAGAATAACAAAAAATGTAAGAGGTATTAAAGCTAGTCTGATTTTTTTTGAAAAAAGAAAAAAAACTCTTCATCATTTGAAAAGAACAATAGGGAGCCAAGAAAGGACAGAGGGAGGCAGCATACAGAGAGGTTGAGAAAGACTTGGAATGTGAGCCAAAATGGTATTCGTTGCAGAATTCGTGTTTCTGGTTGGTCAGAATGAAAGCCAGTCTGTGCCAATGGAGCATTAGGCAAGGTAGAATTAGGTTTCCACTATGCTGCTTTCTATTTTAAGATAATTTCCCTTCCAGCTCCTCCAATCCTACAGCAGACTGTGAAGAAGAAATAACAATCAGAAGAAACAGTAGCAGCAAACATTTTATAATCTTCCAAATTTATTGTTAGCTGTTAGCTGCAAATTAGCTGTACTTAAGTGTAGGCAACTCTGTAGTGTGGTACAGTTATCCATTCTTGTGGCTTGTTTGATTTTGAAACGTGTAGGTGAACACTAGATCCATTTTGTTGTTGAAGAAAGGATCCATTTATATCGAAATACTTTTTGTCTGCCTCCAACAAGGAAGGGAATAAATCACATCTACAATGACGTTGGGTGCAGTCATAATACAAACCATGTATATGAGCCACTAACTTCTTCACTCTATGTAGAGATGCTCAGACCATTTGGAATCTGTGTCTCATTTTCATTTTTTAAAAAGTTCTGATTTTATGGATTTTGTTTGTCCACATGGACGTTATCTGTGATTTAACATTGACCATATCATGTTAAAAGCTCAACGCATGTTTGTGCACTGTCTTGAGATGCATTTTCATTGCTTTTTATGGTCCAGTCCTTACAAGGAGGCATTTGGTTATTGCCAAGAAGCAAGGGAATCCCCCTGCTACCTTCAACTAATTGAGGCTCCAGGGCAGAGAGGCATTTCTTTTGCCTCTTGTAGCTGGAGTAGAATAAGCATGCAGAGATGCATGCAGAGGTCCTGCTAGGAGTCTGTAGAACCAATTAAATCAACATGGGTGCAAAGCAACTACAGGCTTTTCTCTATGTTACTTCTATATAAGTGTAGAGGCTCTCTTAGGATTTCAGGGTGGGGCATGATACAGAGGAAAACCAATTTGCGTCCCTCACACATCTAATGACCACACAGACACACACACTTGATCTTAGCCATATCAAACATCTTACAAGTAAAGATGCAGATCTCTTGAGAGAAACCATCTACAAAGATCAGTGATAAAAACATAAAGGCAGAGAGGCATTTAGATGAACATCACTTGAGAGATGTAAATACAGTTAGAGAATTCACTGATATTTCAAGGAAGAATTTGTCAAAAGACCAATATAGAGATAAGCATAACTGACGTCTTGAGGGTTTTTTAAAATCGTCTTTGTTGTTCATATGATCACAAGTGATCATTTATTCCCATCTATGGTCTACTTGTACTGTCAACAATGAATGCTTTTGCTAATTTTGATCTGAACATAGTGTTCAAATTTACCAGTTTATCTTCAGATCTGTATGGGAAGAGTTAAGCCTTTTGATATTAATGCAGCTCCGGTTGGAAGTAAACAGACTGATTTCAGTGCTAGACACTGCCTTGAGGCAAAAGAAATTACACTGTCATACCAAGGATATGTAGCTGCTGCTATTTTGGTGTTTCATTTCTTAGTTGTCACATAGTTGAAAGTGCTCCAGACAAGGAAGAAGTGGAAACTAACAAAAGATGATTACCTGCATGTGACTGGCTATAGGATAAGGGCTGGGGGAAGCTGGAAGGATTTAGGAAAAAGTTTATTCCAACGTCTGCTTCCTTCCGTTTTTGCTTGCACATTTCTAAGAACTCAAACTATAGTCCACAAAACTTCACACCAATGCTTCACTGGTTCGTTTTTTATTAAATCTTTCCTCTACGCTTTCTAAAGTTTTAGAGTAGGTTAAATGATAATGGGGGATGAAATAACAGGTAATGAAGTGAGAGCGTGTTTTGAAAACAACAGTTTAATTAAGAAGTTTTTAAATGCAGAGCTAATGCTATAAATATTTAGTACAGCAATGTTAGTGTAAAAATGGCATTCTAGTTTAAATTGCAGGGAATAGAAATGTAGTAAAACAATAATAATTTTAAAAATCCAGGCAACCAGTATCCATGGGCCTTTTTACATGTGCAACAAAGATCCTGTTCGGATCCCAATAGGTACACAATTGGTATGGATCAGTTATGTACCTTACGCACACACGACCCCTTAAGGACCCCAATAGGACCCCATTCTGAATGTGTTGTTTGCACTAGTGCTGTCAAAATCTGGATTTAATGGGGTCTCCGGGCCCTTAAATCTGGATTAATGCAAGACCCCTTAATGGTGTCTTCAATCCAGTCTTTTGCCATGAAGACCATCTCAGAGGCAACACTTCCCCACATATACTGGGTAATAGTGTCCAGGAGCAGGCTTAGAGGCCACCATTTTCAGTGGGGCACCTCTGGCTCTGCCCCTCAATACACATGCTACATAGGCCTGCACATCTTTCGTAGCAGTCTGTGAAGCTGAGCACAAGCTTCGTAGCGGTTATGTAGGCAGCTGCAAATCCTTGTCTCTCCATCACACCCACTATAACCTGAAGTAACCCCTGATTGACAGCTAAGTGAGGCAATCACATTGTGCTACCAGCGGGCCTTCCTGTTTGGGCCTAATCGGAGCCTCAGGATGGGTGCTATAGTGTCCGCCAGCGGCCCTGTTGTAACACCCATTGCCATCAGGTGCCAGACAGCCCGTGCAGATGCATGGGGCCCTCACCATGATATGACGACTCAATAACACGAGGACTAGATATCAAAGATCTAGATCTACTTAATCCAGATTAGGAGAGGTATGTGCAAAAAGGCCCCATGTGTGCTTACAACCATAATCCTATTAGATTATTTTCCAGCTTTGAATAGAACAGAAATTATGCTCCTGATCAGTTAGACAGATTGCAACAATTTAACATTGCACAGGTCATAAAGAGTACAACAAATTATCTCCCGTAGTTAAGTTGTGCATTACAGTACTATGTTCTGTTAACTGATGGCTCAGGATGCTCTCCAAAAGTATGAAGCTCTTGAGTTACAAAAGCGTGGATAGCTGTCACATTTCAAATAAAGTAAGGCACAAATTCTGTTCAGACGTGGTTATTGAAAAGGCATCCACTCCATGCCACACTCAGGACTAAAAGAAGCAATCTTTAGAGTCTCCAAAGATTTTTGAAAACCAATAAAAAAGAATTGCTAGCAGTATAAGCACTTATATTCCTAAGAACATGGAAGTATTCAGAGGTTAAATAAGTTTTAAAATGTTTGGTTTTCTTGGATTGCCAAGAAAGAGTGTCATTGTTGCTAATAAAGACAGTATCCAAATGGCAAATCTAATTGACTTACATAGTGCCTTGTGTATTTCCCTTTCTGCTTGGCTCCTTGCTCTTTAAAAGATAATGCAGCTCCAACAGATGTTTTTGTTGGCTATCTGCAACCGAAGGAAATAAATCACACTCTGTATATGTGTCGTTAGTAAGAAAGTAGTCCTATAATGACTACATAAATTTGTATGATTATAGGGTCAGAAAAAGGAAACAAGATCATTACTCTGCTGACTTTGGAACCTAGGTATTTGTCTCTAACTCAGAACGGCAGAGCCAGCCACAAGAAGAGGCATTTTCTGTGTTGATAGTACATGAAGGAAACAGTCAAAGATTGACATACTTACTGATAGACAAACCACGTGTTAACACACACACTGCAGTGCATTTTGGGAAGACTTTGGTTTGTTTGTTTTTAAAAACCCATTATTCTTACAATAATGCTAGTATCATAGACCAAAGTTAATTGCATTTTGGTATTCTTAACTAGCATATCACATACACTCTCCTGACAGAAGGCATCTGTCAGTAGGACAAAGGGGGAGAAAATTCTAGTTGATTTATCTACCCAGCAGGGGGCAGATATGAAATTGACAAAATTGCCTTCAATTCCTTGCCACTGATGGATGTTTTCTGTGAGAGAAGATTCGGCCATTGGGTACCACCACTTGGCCTGTGTTAATGGTTTTAAGATGTGCCGGAGTTCATAGAACCACCATGTTTGACAGAAATATGGACTAGCAATGAGAGAGAAATCATCACCAGTGCTACAGAATGGTCACCTAAAACCAGCCAAAAGAAAGGCATGCCCTGTGTTCTTCTTGGTGGGCATATATTTAAGAGTCATGTAGCAGGAACTAGTTCTTAAAGCATTATGTAGATATGGCCTTCCACACCCGTACAAAGGTTTTCCGTATGTGTGGTGTTCTTCCTTTCAAAACTTCTTCAAATCAGAAAACTTTACCTTAAACAGAGCAGAGTGGACAGCAAAGGAGATGAGTATTAGTGACACACAGCTCCAACTTTACACAGATTTTTTTTAAATTATTCTCTTTATCAGTTAGTTCTTAATAGTTTGATATGGTCAATTGACTAATAAAAAAAATCCATTTATATTTGTTTTTGTAAATCTTAGTGTAGGCATAGCATGCTATCTGAAATTTAGTTAAAGTTAAGATTCTGTAGCATATGAGACTTAGAGTGCCTCCAGATATGCTTTAAGATGCATAGTGGCTTCAGCATCACTGCACAGGCATTTCTGGTCTGCTAGACTGGCAGATCAGAAGCTTTGGTGTCTTGGCACAGTGGCTTCCCATACACCAGACAGGAACCTCTGTTGCCAGCAGTGACAATGGAGCATTCAACAGGAAGTTTGTATTAAATGCGAGAGTGTGTGTGTGGGGGGGTGTTGAATACTCTGCCGCTAGTGCAGGGGATAAAAGCAGGGAAGTCCTTTTGCTGCTTTCAACCCTGTGTGGAGGCACCCTTATGAAAAACACACATATTTGATTTTGGAAGGGGTGTCTTTCAAGACTTTATTAGCTAAACTCTCATATATATGATTAATGTATTTTCTCAAAGAGATGTACATTTATACAGTGGCTATTCAAAACTAGTTACTTTTAAAATTTACAAAATGAAAGTACTAGGTAAATAGGATGTAATACTGTACACATTGACAGTTATGAACTTTTTTGCAGAATGAAGTAAACAGTGCAGTCCATAGTGCTATTTGACATTTGTCTTAGTCATATATGCATTGAGGTGCTCTTAGCAGCTGCATTATTTTTTATGTTTATATCTCTTAAGACAGGTTACAACAATCAGAATGTGTGCAAGCCAAATCAAAACAGATAAAAACTGAGTAGTATAAAGTAGTGAAAGACACCTCCTCAGTCAAAGATCTGGGGGAAAAAAGTTGTCTTCACTAGCCTTCTGAATGTGTAAAAGGAGGCTGCTTGGTATACCTCAAAGGGAGACCATTCTACAGCCTGAGTGCTATCCCAGACTAGGTCCTCTCATGAGTGCCCAACCCTTCAGTATCCAGTGATGGTGCCACTGTCAATCTGGCTATTCCAGTAGATCTTAAGTGATGGGGAGATCCATAGGGGAAGTTATGCTCCTTTGTGCTGAACCTGGCTGCATCTATAGCTGGGGATTCACTAAAACAGTGATTCCAGTTGTTTGGAACCATAAACCATAGTCAGTATGGGCAGACTGGGGAAGTATGTACTAGGTTATACATATGCCCATGACCTTACTGATTTGATCTGGGAAAGACATGCAGAGGAAGAGGTGGACGTACATTTTTAATGTCTAAGTGCAAAGATATTTCTGTTTATATTTTCAAAGTCATCACTGTTATACCCTCCCATTTCTGTACTAGTTATAATGAGCTGATTTGTGTATTGAACATCTGTGTTTCAGGTCTTGGATTTAAAAAAAGAAGTGTTGAAAACTGCTTCAGATTAGATAGAAGAACATAGAAACTTGGTAGCTATTTGTTTGATTTCAAGTGTTAATGTCAAGTGCACAAGAGTACATTAACTGTACCCAGCAAGTTAGCCTATTTTGAGGTGTTGTGATGCCACACAAGCATCAATAGAGTTGCTATGATAGTTCCTGTTTTGATGTTTATTTTTAGATCTGACTCCGTCTTTTATGTGTTGATGGAAGAATTTTAGCATGCTATGAAGTTATTCAGTTGTAATACTATGAAAGTGTACTTAGATATTGCTCATCAACAGAGTGAAGTCAAAGATTTTTCCTCCCTAATTGTATATTTATTTTTTTCTTGGCTTTCATCATAAGGGTGGAATAATTTAAGATCAGCCTGAGTGTAATCTTCCAGCTTCGGAATTCAATGGCTGGTGAGTTTCAAGTGAATGCCAAACACCTAATATGGATGCAGTGGAAGCAAGATCAACTGTACTTGAAATGCAAAGGGGATTTCTTGGATAAACCATGTGCATCTGGGTTTTTGTTTTCTGACAATATTCCTGGCAGTTCCTTAGGTAGCCCATATAGGTTTTGTGTTGTGGTATACCAGTTATTCCCCTGCCAAATGACTAATGTGGACATAGGCAGTTTGTCATGTTTATTTCTAGTGGAGTTATAAACAAAGGTCATTTTTGCACTTACCTGCCCTTGGTTGTCATTAGTAGGTCAGGGTCAGCCAGGCCTGCTTATTCCGACCACAGGAAGGCAGTGGTGGGATCAGCACTTTCTGCATGACAAAGCTGGCCCAGATCAGCCCACTCCATGAACTGAAGCTTGCGCAAGCTTCAGGCTGAACCATAAAGCCTCAAAGGTTCCTACAGGGGGATGCCTTGCGACAGCACATTTTGGTGCATCCCTGAATTATGTTCCCTGCCCTGCCCTGGTAGTTCTGACCATGAAGGCATGCTGCTTGCACATCATACCTTCTTGTTTGGGATTACTGCCCTCTGGTCTGCCAGTGGTCACATTTAAGCACTACTACTGTCATTCCCAAAAGGGGGCTTTCTGATCAGGGTTATGCTCTTAAGATCATTCCAGTGAGGTGCTTACAGATCTGCATTAACTTGGGGTCTGTGAAACTCAGGAAACAACCATGGAGGCTTTTGATTAGGATTCCAGCCCCTTTCAGAAAGGGCTTAATTTATCTTTAGGAACTTTTAAATTTTGACTCTCATTATTGTTATGTTAATAGAATCAGGATATTTAACTCCTACTTTGACCAGATAGATCCCTTCATTTTTGAGATTTAAACTGGGAAATTCTTCATCGAGGTTCCTCTAAAATTTTGAGTCCAGACTAGAGGTTTAGCAATACATTTTCCAGTCTAACTGTTCCCTTGCCAACATGGCCAGTGCTCAGGAACAGTGGAAACTCTACCTTAAAAAGCATAGAAGGCATTGTTGAAGAAATTGGCTTTGAGCCAGAAATCATGGTGTGTTTTCAAAGTGTTTCCTTAAATGTGAAGATCATTCACTTGTGCTGTGTAAACAGCATGTAGCAGAATTGCTCAGTGTTTCTGCCTGAGATTATAGGTGGCTTCTGTGAATTTGCAACCGACTTCATATTTAAATAATTTGTGACTATCTGATAACTTGAAGAAAGATGCTAAGACCAAACTATGTCTTGTCCTGACATAACCCAATAATGTAATGGGTGTGGTTGGAAAAATAAGAGCAATCAGTTGTAAGTTGAACCACTGCCCATCTCGGCTGGTGAAAACCAGCCAGAAGAAGCTGGGACTGTTGTCCAGACGTAAGCACATTCCTTCAAAGTTACATTTGTCCAGCATTTTCTCAGAGGACAGAAAGAGACCCATTTTCAGCCTTACTGTCTCTCTAATGTGGGAGATGTTTCCCATCCCACTGGGAGATTTGACTGATATCTTTCTGGCTTCACATCTTGCTTCTAAGATAAATCAGACACCAAAAAAACCCCCACACTGAAGAATGATATGGGTAGTTATACCTTATTGTTAATTTACTGAGTCTAATTAAAGTACTCATAAGCTTTAATTCAGATAAGATACTTGAAGAACATTCTTATTCACATCCTCTCTGGTGTATCTATCTAAATCTGAAGCATCAGGACAGGAAAAAGAGAAGGGGAGACCTTTCCTTTTAAAGATCTAGTGAAAATATGACCTAATTGTCTAGTGACATAATTGTCAGCCTCAATTGATCCAATTTGAATTTGGCATAACTATCTGTACACAATCTGTCCAGCATCTCCATTTGTACTACTAGAGCAAACTAGATGTGAGTTGAGTTGAGCTGGAAGCTGCCTACATCATAAACTCATTGCACAGATCACTTATCAGCATACTGATATCTTGTTCAGCTAAACCACTGAATATAATATGTCCTTGTCATCCTATGTTACAATACTTTTACATGCATCAACTCAGGAAATCCATAAAATATGCTGCATGCTGGAAAAAAATGAGGAATGCATGAGGATTGAACACTTAACACTGGCATGATTTTCCATGTCTTCAAACCCCTTCCACACTTAATACTGTTCAAAATAAATTTATTCTACTACTTAATCTTTATCTGCATTAGTATGGCTTCTGACCGATCTCAGGGGTCGTACTGTATGTATGATACAAGGAAGCTACTGAATAGAAGTGGGTGCAGACTACTGCAATAAATAAATTTAAGATCTCTTTCCTATGTTTGAGTGAGGTCAGAATGTTCCCAGCATTCCTTTAGATGAAAACTGTGGTGTATCAGTTCTTCTACAATTTAATTGAAAGGTCCATTGTATATTTTTGTTAGTTCAAGCACAGCCTGAGAGTTATCTTTCTGCAAACACAATGATGCCCTAAAATGTGGAACTGAGGTGAATTGCCTCTTAAACATACTTACGGCAGGACTAAAATGTACCTATTTATAAAATTGTTTAATATTCAAACATACTGTAGGTAATCTATAGTGCAATCCTAAGATTGGCAACAGTGACCCTTATGAAATTTCTAAGTATGGTGTTTGGAAACTATCACCAAAATACATACATATCCTGCATTCTCTTGCTTTCTAGCAGGCACAACGGTGCCATCAGCATAGTGATCGGATTGTAGCAAAACAAGGATTGGGCAGAATAGATTTGTTATTCTGTGGACTCTGTACTCCATCTCTGGTATTGCAACTAGCCATGATTACCACTATCATTTGTTACTGCTGTGAGTTTTAGGGAACTTCAGAGTTATTTGCTATAGTGCTACTGGCAAATAAAGACTAACGGGGAGAATTCTGATTAGGATTTTGAGGGATTTGCCATATTCCTGCTTTTTGTAGACCATTGATTAGAATAGCATTTATTGAATTGTCAAGGTTCAGCTGATAATGGATTTTGATATCTCACATTACTTACATAAGGATTATCTGATTGGAGAAGATTAAATTAATACTTATGATTATTAGTGTGGCATAGCAATGTAAGATGTATCTGGTGAAAGGAAGCTTTGGAAGTAGGAGAAAAAAAATTGGTTCAAAGAACAGTAAATCGTATGGCCTTCTATGTTAATTTTTTAGTTTTCACAAAATAAAATAGTAATTGTGCCACATGATGCTTGCTGTTAATAAAAATATAATTCTCCACTGGCAAATGCTATATTCAGTAGCTGAGCTAAGTGGATTCTGTTTATGGACCCTCAAGAATTACACTTAAATATTATTAGGAAAGGTTAAGTAATACATGGATGAATCTCATCTTTAAAGACAAGTGAATCTCATTTGCAAGACAAGGGCTGCATATCTAGATTTCAAAAATCTAAAATAGAATTGAGGATTAAGGTCACGTCAAGTTTTTAGGTTTCTTAATCATTTTTAACAGCATTCATATGAAGTATGAACCTGAGATATGATTTTGGAGGTAAAATATTGAATAATGGTGAAACCCCATTATTGGACTACTATTTATGCTGATAATGAAGAGTGCAGTTTATGGCAATGAGCTGCCAAGGATATGTAAGTGCAAAAGAGGCTGGGTTGGGAACCACTATGTTATTCAGTATACACAGGAACTTATATGATACGTTGTAGATAGAAGCAGAAGCAGAAACAGGTAACTATGCTAATTGATCTTTAGGTTACTGTTTTTCATTATTCAGTGCACAGTAGTAACCACAAAATAAACTTTTTGGGGAAAGAGGCTGATGGTGGAGTCATTTGTGAAATTGCTCAAGTTCCTTTTGTCCAGGAATCCAGATGAGAAATTCTATTCACTTTCTTTGAGAGGAAGCAAATAATGTTAGGCATGTGGAGCACAAGACATTCTCTATATGCTTTCAGTGATGATGAGAAGGAAAGTTCGCCATATGTTATGAGAGGGAGAAAAAGTTATGATTACACCTCTAGGATAACTATGGCAAGTGGCTTCTGCATGTTCACTGGTCTGTGTGCCCCATATTCTTGGTTAACTGTGGTTCCTTAGAATTTTCCTAGGGTAACGTGTTCTCCTTGAGATTTCCCTAATTAAGATCACCTTCTTAAATATGTTGCTTATTGTTACCTGTAGGAAACTGAACATGTAGTTACCACTGATTCATGAAATTATATTTATTAATGATAGGATGCAAATAAGTAATGGAGACGAAAGTTTTTAATGAACAGAAAGTTCATTAAAGCCAAAAAGGGCAAGGAAGCAATCTCTAATTCAGTGCTACAGGGTTTGTAAGGTTCATAGTCAAAACTACACATGAAATTATAATAGCTTTAAACCATTTCTTGCCCTATTTTGGAGGAACCTCTGCTTTACCATGTCGGTTACACATTACTTGGAGAACATAGGGTTAGACTTTATGGTTTGTTTAGTTATGGATGGATGACAGACTGAGGGGGAGGCGAAGGTAAGTAGAGCTTACTTTGGGAATGTAAATACATGTAGAGCTTGTCTCCTTTTGTTTAGCAGCTCTTTAAACTAAGACAAAAAAAATCAGTGAATGAATGAATAGCAGCATGGTGAAATACCTAAATGTTTGAGTTAAAATTTTTGGATGTTTCAAATCCTATTTGGATCCTTTTCCCAGATCAGTGCATTCATATGCACTCAGCAGGAAACTTCATGGAGATACACACTTGAGCAGAAGGCCTTTGGCGGTGCCCTTTTCTTAACTTGTGCCTTTTCTTCTTTTGAAGAAAGTAATGGCTTAAGTCTAACTGAAGAACGAACTCCCCCCCCCTTGGTACATACCATATAAGAACTTACTTATGGTTCACAGATTTTTAGCCACCGTCCACATCAGTAATACTTTGGATTTAAAACAGTGTATATTCTATCACAGACAAGAGTAAGCACCAAATTAAAAATACTGCGACATACGGCTCAAAGGAGATGAAAGGTTGCAAATTGTAAAGCAACATGTTAATTTTTGCAGCAAAATACTAAGAAATAATTCAGTGTTTGAGCTTTGAGTTTAGCAAAATTTGGTATACATGCACATGTGCGTATGTGCATGCGCGCCCACACACACACACACTACTGTGATCTACTAAATATTTACTTAGTCCAAGCACTGGTTCATTAATAAACATTTGTTAACAGTTTTTAAGTATTGCACATTCCAGGATTCTTGTTAATCAAAAAGCTAGATATGTATTTGTCACTTGTAAAGCTATAATCATTTGAGTATGTTATGGATTGGTTTTTAACAAGAGTCATATCCTTTTGTTTAAGCAAAGGCAGTGGCTGGGGCACTTTATTATTTGCATTTTTATCATGCCCTACACCCAGGGCGGGTAACAGTATTTAAAATGAATAACATTGTCTAAAAGTGAGAAGAGAAATGTCTCCCCACTTACAGTTATAAATGATGAGATACCAAGTTTAAGTGCAGGTGTCCTGAGCAGTTCACACCCATTTACCTTAGTTCGATCCCCATTTTCAGTTTAAATTTTCAAGATAGTGATTGGGCTTTCTTCTGTCATATTCTTTAATTTCAGGGATGGAAAATTACATAGCTGGAAGTAGAAAGTAAATCTTTTGCTTTATTTTTCATTCCCTTGCTTTGAAACAGACACAATAAATTAGGTCTGTTTTGGTTTTACATTTTATATTTCTTGTGTATAAGCATTGTGATTTAAGGTACATCTTGAATAAACAGAGAAAATGTAACATGATTGAATGTCAAGTTAAAAATGGAGTCCTATAGACTTTAGGCAATTTGAAAATGATGGAACTGTTTTTAGAATGTTTCCATTTCTACAATAAAATATTTTAAGTTTTCAGCACTGGGAAGAAATAAAATTGCACGTATACATATAAATGTAATCATTTTAAGATATATGATAAAATTGCTACTGAAAAATTGATGTAATAGGAAATACCCGTCTATTCCGGCGTATAAGACGACTGGGCGTATAAGACGACCCCCAATTTTTCCAGGTAAAATATAGAGTTTGGGATATACTCATTGTATAAGAAGATGTCACCTGGCATATAAAGACGACTGCCGACTTTTGAGAAGATTTTCCTGGGTTAAAAAGTAGTCTTATATGCCAGAATATACTGTACTTTCCCAAATCCTTTAGAAAATGAAATGCGTGATTCTTCCCTTAGTTACTCAGTAAATCTATGAACCAAGTTTAATTGATTATTGTGTTCAGTCAGACAAGACACCCCTAGGTTTTATTACTGTGAGCCCCGCTGAATCCCACAGTCTCTTAAATAGAACATTTGCATCACTGTAGACTTGCTAAAAGATCTTAAGCAGCACACTATTCTGCAATTGAAAGAAAGAAATTTATTGAAATATATCAGTTTAGAAAAGAGGTTATTGTTGTTGAGTACCACCGAATCCTGGCTGATTCCTGGTTGACTGTATGGTCACTTCTTTTGACACTGTTATGCAGTTTTCTTGGCAGAGAAACAGAAATGGTCGGTTGAGGTTCAGAGTTAAAGATCCAGAATTATCTTAAATACAGCCTGCATTTAATTACCCATGTATACCTGATAAGGTAGAAGAGAGATCGGCTGAACAAACCTTGATAAAATAGCACCATCTCATCCACCTCAGGTGTGCCAGGGAAGAACAGGAAAGAACTGTCCCACCATGACAAGGACATAGGATGAAGCAATGTTAACTCTTAAAAAGCATAATCAGAAATACATAGAATTCTAGATCTATGCACATATATTGAATACATGTATTCCGTGCATTTGGGAAAAAGAGACATGTCATTGACTAATCCTCTTCTAGTGACCCACTTCTTCTATAACAGTGTAGTGACAGCCAATGAATAGCCCATTTGTCAGCGTCATGAGGACATAATAAAAAGCCCACACAAGATATAGGAAGGATTTCTACCTGCATGTCCCTAGCTTCCACGGAATAAATGTAGAGAAACCAACCTCTACTAGATTGAAACTGTGGGCATCTGTGCAGGTGCAAAGTATTGTTTGTTCAGGGGAAAAAATCTGAATGATTTGAAGAAAGAAGCTAGAACCATCAAGAGCCGTCTTCCACTGGTCTCTTAGGTTCTGTGGTCCTGGACAGGACGGTTGAAGGCCCAGGATGAAGGAGGAGAGGTGATAAAACATTTGGGAAGCACTGTCTGCTCTGTGGCTATAGGTATTCAAAACCATAAAGTTGTTAAGTAGGCAGACTGCAAATAAATATACGTACTAGCTGCCCCTGCAAAGCTAAAAACCACCTTGCTTTTAGAATGCTAATGTTGAGAAGGTCTCTTTCTCTTGTCTTTGCTGTTTTACTGTATGGTATCACTTGCAGTCTCTTGGCAGAATCTTTATCCTGACGGGTGGGATAACATTGTTTTCCAGCCAAGTGTGAGTATAGATGTATTTTTGTATGCTATTCAAAAATATGATTAAATAGTACATTTTTACAATTTTAGAACGCACCCACCCCAGGAATACTCCCTGCAGAAATCAATTCAGTACCATGTAAGGTTTGGCTGGAAGGATTGCAAGTGAGACACAAGACAGTTCCACTGTTAACAAATTCCATAATATGACAATTTAAAAGATTTCTCCGATTTGATTAGGGTTTGTTTGCTTTTAATTTTTTTTAAAATAATGCCCACATTATTTAATAAAGTTCACATTATGACCTCATGATACACTTGCCTCAATCCTCCTCCTATCGGCCAAAAAATTCTGCATCTTTGGCCAACAGGATATTGTAGGTATGTCAGATAATGACAGCAATCTAATTTTGCAGAAGAATAAGGGAGCATATGTCTGTTGTGTCTACTTGCACCTGTGTGCTTTGCATTCTTTTTACTTTAGTCATACTTGTAATTTTTAAAAACGTAAAATGTTTGTGCTTGCAGAAATTGTATCAAGGAAACTCCATTTTTTATCATGAGAACTTAGGAACCGTGATTATGTTGGTATCTTTCTAAGTAGTCTTTCCCTCAGTGCCGATCTTTTTATTTCCCGTATATTATTTTTAGCCGTCTCTTCAGTTACATTCAGGTGTTGTTATGGTTTTAATGTTCATTTTATATGTTCACTGTTTTTTAATGTTGTAACACACACACCCAGACCTTTTGATATAGGGTGGGATAAAAATTCAGATGAACAAACAAATAAATATATGTCATTCCCAGTTTTGTCCTTTTTTCTTTAAAAGTATTCTACAGATACAGTACTTTGGTATGTAATTGGAAATACCAAGTATTGCAGGATATAGTTGTTGCCAGGAAAACTGACTAGAAAAGCATATGCAATTCAGTTTGACCTTGTGGCAACCCTACTTTTATTTAATGTTCATTACCTGTAGTCCAGTTTCATGTGATCAGAAACATGAACAAGTAGTTAGTTTTATTATCAAATGTAATTTATTATCTTAATGCTTACAATTTCAGATCAGTTGACTGTAATAGGGTATAAATGCTACCAATCCTAATTCAAAGGCCATGGCTAATATTGCATTAGGACACTCTGTAGATAGTTACAAACTTGTGTGATATAGCTGCATCAGATACTGCATGTGTTGGCTCCTACAATTGTAAATATTCTAATGCCATTTCATATTGCAATCTGCATTTTCAACAATTAAATTAATTACATCCCTCCCTCCCCTTTGGTATCAGTGATGGTAAAAGTTCAAAGTTAAAAATACAAGAGTGCCTACATTAAAAATATTGTAATGTAGAGGCATCTACATAACCAACTTGGTTTCATCCACATGTAACAAAAAAGCACTTAGGGCGCATCTCCATGCAAGCCAATTACTTTGTTTGTTGTGCAAGTTAAAAAAAATCCATGTTGTAACTCATAATAAAGAGTCCCCATGTGGTTTGGGGCAACACGGATTAAAATCGTACTTTCCTGTCCCCATGGAAGCAGCTTTTTGTGAGGCTGAATCTCCCCCTCCCCCCCCGGCACGCTGGAGTGATGACAGGCTCTGTTTAACTGTAATCCAGCTCCCTGCATTCACCTGTGTGTCTGTCTTCCCCTCTGTACGCTTTCTCTTGGCTTTGCTTCCCTCTCTCCCCTGCTCCTTGCCGCCAGCTGCACTTGTGTGTGTGTCTTCACCTCCCTTTGCTTTCTCTCGGTCTTGCTTCCCTCTCTCCCTGCTCCTTGTCAACTTCACTCAAGAGGAGCAAGGGGCGCAAATCTTGCCGACTTGTAGCCGGCAAGCATTCAGGGCAAATGACAGCCTCCTAATATTAAGCTTGTAAGTGTCTCCATGCTCCCAGGAAAATCGGTGGCTTCCCTCTAAGTCAGATGTAGTGCTGTTTGAAAGGGGGGCGGCGGTTCTGACGCGGATTTTCCTCCTTTGCACCTGATGTTGCCCGGTGTAAAGCTGTGTATGGAGACTCTCTGAAGCAAAACAAGCTTAAATCTGGAGTATTTTTGGCATGTAGACGCGCCCTTAGAGCAGGTAGGAAATGGCACTTGTGTTCTCATCCACCTTCTCTAGCCTGGAAAGTTCATGAGGTGGTAATGGGGGGCAAGATGAGCTTATGGACAAGCAGATCTCCGGACATTCTCATAACTTCCTTACAGATACATCCTTTTAAACTGCATGTGAACACAGCCTTTTAAATGCTGCTGGAGGACTTTTTTAAACCCAGATTGTTCCATTGTGGGTGCTTCCTTCATACTCACTGATTTTAATTGTGCTTATGGTATTTTATTGAGCTTTTAATGTATTTTACTGGAGTTGGCTGGCCTGTTTTGCTTCTTATCAATAATTGCTTTGGGGACTACATATGAGAAACAATATAAAAATAAAATTGCAGAGAATCAATATGGATAGATCTTGAGATATTGACTAAGTAAATTTATCATTGTACTTACAGCCTACTTCTGAGCTTCAGAAAGTATTTTTGTGGAGCTGCATGCTGCCTCCACCAGCCAAGATACAATCAAATTATCTTAGAAAGTACAAGCCCAAAGGGAGCTTCCTGAGGAGGTGTTATATTCTTTGCTTAACATTTGTATAGTTTTGGTTTTGAACCAGCGGTTTTATGTAGAACACATGTATGTCTATGGACAGCTGTAGCAGGATGACTCTTTTGAAGGTTTAGTTGGGTGTTTTTTAAACAGTTGCAGCATTTTTATTTCACCAGACAATAATAATTGGGAAATGTTGCTAGCCTTTCTTGTGAGTGAATGAGTTGAATTCAAAGGATCACTCAGTAAGTTAAGTGGTATGGCCCATTAGAAAACGTATAGGTGGCCATGTCTGGAAAGTGAAGAAACACAGTAGTAATCCTTGATTTCTGGCATCTGTTCTATGGTCAAAATACATCAGGGAAGATTGATAAAACATAGGTAACTAAAGTAATCTTTCACTTTGCACTAAGAGTTGCTTCCCTTTTTGCAGCCTTTTGCAGGGAAAGTGCTCTGGGAAGAAAGCATATATGACTATGCAACCTGTGGTTTTACATCTAAATGATTGCACACAGCTTCCATATATTAGCATCTGCTACATTCCAGTTACCTGAAGTGTAGTCAGATATATTCTATATCCATCTACCACATTAATTGCCATATATCACAAGAATTTTATAGTCTAATGCAGCCGTTAAGCTTGAAGTTATTGTCAGTAAACTATGAGCTGTAAAGATGCACGCGTACAACAGAAACACAAGCTTTAGGATTGCAGACATATATTGCAATAAGGAATCACTTTGAGGAGACAGTTATTTCCAACGCTACACTGAAAAACTAGTATTAGTGATATGAAGGAAAAGCACATGGTCAGCAGAAAAAGCAGCTGTTAAATGACAGCTGCAAACAGACAGTATCATTGTCTCTCTTGAAACATTGACAAAACATGTTGTAAATAAAGATGTCATGCTCCCAGTTGGTTTGTGAAAGAGTTGGAAAGGTCACTATCCAGTGGATACTCAGCAATTACCCTGCATCATCTGAAAGGAAAGATGGAAAGGACATTGTATTCTAATTACTCCTTTTTGTAAATTAACATATAGGAAAACACTACATTGAGAGGTTAATGTGCATCATGGTATGTAGTAACATATTGAATTACTATTGTATTTTTTGCAAAAGTATCATCGTATATTTATATCAATTCAAAACATAAAAAATATTGGACATATTATTAGATAAATGTTTGGTTACCTTTTAGGGCCTGTGAACCCATTTGGGATTTTGAGGGGACAGTCTGATTAATATATCCTCTGACCAGTTCTTTTCTACTGAGCTGTAAATTGTGAAGGAGACTTTAGAAATTTTCCAGTAGGGTGAAGGAGGTCTTCAGAGGCACCACTATGATCTCAGCTTAATGTTCATAGGTACTGCTTGCAAGGAGAAGTGAGCTATGCTATAATATCTGGCCCTGGATGACTCAGCCCACCTTCTCCATGCTCTGGAGTTTGATAACTCTGGCAGGGATTCTATTTTTGTAGGTTTCTAAATCATGCAGAGCGTCTCCATGTCTTGAGCACAGGATAGGGTACGTTCAGACCCACAGTGCCCGGGGCCGATTTTGAGATCCTGGGGATACGCACAAAATTTTAAAAACCATTTTGCCATGTCATGAGGTCTCCATTTATGCATCCCTTTTGCAGACCCAAAAGAATCACTCCAGAAAGCGAGGAAGAGTTAAGTTGCCACTCGAGCAGTTTAATCCATGAAAAATCTCAGTAGCAGACGTGAAGAGTGTATTGATAATTAGATGTCCTGCAGGCACAACTGAGATGAAATTTCAGTTATCTATAATTGTTTTCATGTTTTTGCTCCATTTCTTGGAATCTTCTGAATATTGATCAAGCTAAATAGATAACCAACCCCCGCATTAAACATTTCCTATGGCCAGAGTGTTCCCTCACATTCTTCTTGGGCTTCCTTTTAGTGTTCCATAATGTGGCATTGAGATGAGGTTGCAGTTACAAGATCTGTTTTTGATACAGTATCTAATAGAGTCATATTTGTCACAAGCAAAAATAGAATGACTGCAGCAGTGGCTCTGATAAAACTTACCTGGCACTGAGAACAAGGCAGGTTTTCAACGTGAATTAAGATTAAAAGCAAAACTGTAAAGACCACATGATCCCATTACTTCCCACTCTTTCCAAAGAAGAGGAAAGATATAATAGTTAATACTAGGTTTATGATTATTGAAGAATATTCCTCCCTCCCTCCATCTGTGTGTGTGTGTGTGTGAGAGAGAGAGAGAGAGGAATAAATTTTCTGGGGCATTCAAACATCATCACTGGATATGAAACAGGTGATCAATATTACGTGGGCAGGGATTCACATGTAATATAAATCTTTCCAACAGTTCTGAGTTCTTATGGGAAGTCACT
This sequence comes from Aspidoscelis tigris stejnegeri, assembly GCA_023333525.1. NCBI lineage: Eukaryota > Metazoa > Chordata > Lepidosauria > Squamata > Teiidae > Aspidoscelis > Aspidoscelis tigris. Next base: position 24,627,078 of record JALMGA010000007.1, on the reverse strand, counting down.
GGGGAATTCATCTCATTCTAAACTACATCCAGTTGGATTCTTGAATGTGTGTAGGCATATTATGTACAAGGTAACGAGATCTTGCAAACTCATCCAGCAGAAGTTGATGGCAGCTTTGATGACTTGCATATGCAGTGTAATATATAGCAGAGATTTGTCCTGAAGTTATGAGGCATTTGGTCTATATCTTTCCTTAATATTGTTGTTGGCTCATAGGCCACACTAGTATTTTCTTGCTCCAAAAGATCAGCTTTCCTATAACATCAGTAAAGACAGTCTAAGCATTCAGACTCTTAAGGCTGCTAGTTAGATATCTGACAGGCCTTAGCAGAGGAAAAATATTTTCTCCAATAATTAGAAAAAAATATTTAATTGCAAGTTTTATCTATCTCTGCCTTGATTCTTCAGAGTAAATTAAATATTTGCTGAAAGGATAGGGATCTCGTAGGCCTCTAAAGGATAATGTCAGATGTGCTAACGTGAACAGTATGGTGTCTTGTTTATGATATGATATTGTGAAGTTTCATTGCGGTTCTGCGTAGTAGTTAAAAACATTCTTGCCCATGTATATCATGGAAAGTTGTTGAGTCGCAGAAAAATATGAGCAAATGAAAAGTGAATAAATTGCAGTGTTTTATGAGACCAGGTTAATTTAACAGGCTATTGATTTTGCTGCTGGTGGGATGAAATCCATGCTTTCCTGTTAAATAGCTACCAAAGGTAGGAGGTGAACAAGGTTTAAGGATTGCTGATCCATTTCATGAGCTCTCTTCATAAACACAGGCAGTAAAGCGAGTTAACTTTTTTCATTGTAATTATTATAATGATATTAATGCAACAAGAATTCCAAAGAGTTCTTAATGTTTCAAATTAAGGCACAGGCATTACAAGCCTCATCTTCTGACCCTTCTATTTGTTTTGTCATGTAGTACGGCAAATGAGAGAAGAAGTAATGATGCAGGAAAAGAAAATCAAAATGCACAACATGCTAGTTAGATTTATTAGCTAATAAATTAAAAATACTCTTAGGCTCATTTATATCCATTGTGATTTTTTAATTATTATTCTGATGTTTGAACCTGTGACTAGAATCCGTGGATTCTAGTCACAGCTTGGATTTCACTTGATTTGGTAGCAAGCAATAGTTAGCAGGGTTCCCACCAACCTGGCTACCTCCAGACTAGCAGAATAAATCTGCAGTTAAACGTCAAAACACAGTATACTTACTGCGCAGTGACAACCAGCCGTCCTGACTCAAAAGGCAGCTCTGTAGCTTTCCCATCAGAGCTGTGGGAGCTGGAGCTACCCCTTTACCCACACTTGCCTTGCCAATCAGGCAATCAGGCAAGGGGGAGGCATGTTTTTAGCCAGAGAGGGCAAATGAGAGCCCATTTCAGCTTAATTTCTTTGCTGCCTTAATTTCTTTCCCCAAGCGGTTGTGATCGCAGCGCGCACAGCAGGGACAGTGAAACCCTGCCTGCTAATGCTCTGATCACCAAACTCCTCCCCCAATAACCCAGGAGCGTCCCCATGACTCAAGATAATACGTGCTTGCCTCCTAATTTGGAGCAAGAACAGTTGGGAGCAGGGTTGCCACGGAATTGTGCTGTTTGACCCGAATGTAGCCTGGATTAGAGGCTGTTCATACTCAGGTTCACCTCGAAGTATTTTAATCATGGGGACGCACCCTGAGTGTTCTTTATCCAGCATTAACATAAGTGCCCAGTCCCAATCGGATAATATGACACCACGACAATCCATCGATCATTGAGTGTGATGCCTCAATCAGGACTGTGCATTCTGCTGCATATGTCTGGACACAGGCCAGTCAGGCTCCAGTGACTTGCTGAGACATCACTCTATTTTATTTTGTTTAAATACTTTATTTCCAGGGCACAATTATCTTTCAAACCATAGAAATTATAAATTCAGAACACCCGAGGGACTGTCTCTTCCAGGACCAACCTGTCTGCATTATATATATATTTTTTCAATTCAAAATCTTCATAATAGTCAAAGACCAGCAACTAAATGCCCTAAAATTACAAAAATAAAAAATAAAATGTAAATCCAAAATTGTTATTGATATCCAAAATATGTCAGAATTCTTTCATCATCAAACTTTCACAAATCCTCATCGCATAAAAAGCATTCACTTACCCAATTCAAATATCTTTCAGGCAATTTTTTCAACGTAATGAATGAAATCTTCAATGTTTTCTTAAAGGGTGCCCTGTGCCCTTAAACCTGCCTGTTATGCATTCTGATTATCAGCTTCTCTGTCAGGACACTCTTCAAGCAGTTTGGAGTATTATTTCTCTAATGATCATTGGACTATTTCCACTTTGGGACTAGCAAGTACTAAAAGATAAGTAAGAAAAAAACCTGAGACCAAATCAATTTTATGTCAATACTTAATTAAATAAGAGATCTTGCCTGGATTCACACCAAATTTTTCCATCTTCAGTCCACTTTGAGAGCAGAAAAACCCATCAGCAAAGTTACATATCATTTTTCCTTCCACATTATCTAACCCAAAGTATGTTTTTCCGAGTTAGATAAAAGCCAAAGCAAACAGCTTGTCACTTTGCCACTAGGTTATCTCACTCTGAAAGTGGACTGAAGCTGGATGAACAGAAGTAGGAGAACAGAAGTAGGCAGAAGTAGTTTGTACACATCACTACAATGTCGTTTTCATGTACTCTGTTATACCACAGTTATACATTCCTAAGTGCACTTTTTATAGACTCTTGCAACCCAAATGTTTGTCTGGAAAACATAGAAAGATAGATATCAGTTGCCTATTGTATGAAAATATAGGCGGAATACCTTGCAATTGTCAAACTTTGTTCCTTGGCATTCTGATTTACGGAAGAGTGTTTAATTTAAGAATAAAGAATTGAAGTAGTTTAACGTGAATGTGAAATACATAATTATTGACAGCTCTTCAGTCCAGAATGCATATAGAAACAGAAAATCTTCAGTCTTTCACTTGATGATGATCTATACCTTTGTGCCCTGCTTTGCAGAACATTCAGATATGGGGCTGCTTCTCCACCCCTTTCAAGAATCCTCATCACATAATGGCCTGAGAGATTGTTGGTGTATGTTTTTCTTCTGGATGGATGTAAAGGTCTTTGCATGTGGGCAAAGGATCACAATAGAGAGAACAGGGGGTGTGTAAAGCTTCAATAAACAGGGTCTGTGTACTAAAATCTTGTAATTTGTTTGTGAACTTGGTGATAGGAACTGTGGGAAACAGGATAAAAGATGAAAACATTTAATATGGTTTCAGAAGGCTTGATCAGTTAATCAGTACTTAACTGCTTAAAGATATATGTAATGTATGGTCTTTGGACTCATCAATAAACTTTATTTAATTACAAATAATCTGTTAACTAGGTAGAGCAGGTATGAAAAAGGCAAGATTGCCCCATCTGCCAACAAAGCAAGGAAACTGAACTTACCTATCCACTCTAGGTCAGCTCCAAAATGTTGAATGGCCTCAAGGACTCTCAGGAGAACGTCTAACAGTCCCACTAGGTCAGTGGTTCTCAACCTTGGGGTCAGGACCCCTTTGGGGGTCGAACTACCCTTTCAGAGGGGTCCCGACAAGTCTCCCGCCGCCCTTCCCTCCCACCTCCCAGCTGCTCTGCCCCTGTGGTTGGGGGTCTCCACAACATGAGGAACTCCATTAAGGGGTCGCGGCATTAGGAAGGTTGGAGAACCGCTGCACTAGGTACACAGAATTAACTGCATTTTTGCTTGCTGAATAACCATTGTGTTCAGTTTTTAGGCATTTTTTTTAAAGAAGATTGATAATAAACAACTTATTTTGCAAATAAAGGAGCATATTTATAATATGTTTTCTATGCTTCATAGTTATGGGTGTACCAATTATATCGAGTGAGAAGACAGACTGGTATTGAAGAGGAACAGATGTAGGTGAATAACTTAGGCTGACACATTTACCATAACAAACTTACAGACGCACACACTTTAACAAGAAGAATGTTTTAAAGTCTGTGTAGGCTTACTCTGTGGTTCTTCATTTCTGTATGTTTGATTTTTGAGGAGGAAAAATTGTGGCCAAGCTCTCTCTCTCTCTCTCTCTCTCTCTGTGTGTGTGTGTGAGAGAGAAATAACTTAGCCCTTTATGCTCTTCCTTAACCTCCATTTTCAGACTTGCAACTTCAACTGACCTTTTTCTAACTAGAGTCAACATTTCATGGCTCAATAAATATAATGAATATGTTGGCCTTTGTCTGCACTTGGTTTATAAGTTTTATGATTAAGTAAATGCTGGGCTTGGTGCTTAAATTCTTTGGACTGATTAGGATGTCCCTTTAGGTTTCTTTGTTGGCTGCCTATTTTTGAAAGCTGGATCAGAGTTATCTGCTCAGTTGTTATCTGTTTAAGCTCTGATGACTTATCATTGGACTATCAAAATAAAATTAATACCTGGAGTTGTTCATCATTTTACATTAATGATTTGTGGTTCATTATTATTTTATGATTCATCCCAGCACTTATGTCACGAGAAAGTCTGTTTAAAAAAAAAGGAAGAACTTTTGGGAACATGTAAAATGGCCTTAGAGCGAGTTAAGCCAGTGATCAATCCAGCCCAACAGTACGGTATATTTTCTCACTGGCAATGAACCTTAAAGGCCTATAATGGGGCCCACCAGGCATTGGCCTTCTCCCTCACCCTAAGGGGGGAAGATGAAAGGAAGTCAACCAGTGCTTTAGTAAAGAATATCTGTAGCTAATGGTTAGAGTGTTTCACTGAAGACATTTCTGAGCTGAAATTTGTTTCTGCAGATGTTTCACTACCAGACTAGGTAGCATCCTCGATGTAAATTCATTATAGGGTGTTTTTCCACTGTCAAAAAGTACCCATTTTTGCACCCATTAAGGACCCATTTGGGTGTGAGCTGGATGATCTCATTTCCACCACGGCACCCATTTGGGACCCGATTGTTTCCACTGCCGTGGGGGAAATCCAAATCAAATGGGTACTTTCTGCCCTTTAATCCGGATTTTCTGCATTAATGGGGTCTACAATGGGGTCTTCTGCCAGAAAATCCAGAAACAGGCAATGGGGTCTAGAGGAGGCTAGGGGGAGGGGATGCACCCATTGGGGGGGGGGGAAGTCCCAGCTTCGGAGTGATTTCGGAGTGATTTCGAAATCATTCTGAAGTGACTCTGAAGTCCCTCCAAAGAGATCCAGCAGAGACTTCGAAGCTACTCTGGAGTCCCTTCGGAGCGCCTCCGAAGTCTGCGCTGATCTCTTTGGAGAGACCAGCGGCGAGACTCCAAAGTCCCTCCGAAGCGATTGGCAGATCTCTTCGGAGAGACTTCGGAGGGGAGTCCACGTGGTCTGCGCTAATAGCGCATGGACCGCGCTGACAGCTCCAGAGCCTCTCCAAAGTCCTTGGCGATCTCTTCAGAGGGACGTAGGAGTCATTTCAAAATGATTTCGAAGTAATTCCAAAATGACTCTGAAGCTGGGACTTCGGAGATCACCCCCCCCCCCCGTCCCCAGATACACCTGGGGTGATGGACCGACCCCTTGGGGGTTGATCCGGATTCCCCAAATGGGTGTATAGGTGTTTCCACGGCAGGAGGGCTAGCACCCATTGCTAATGGGTGCTACACCTGCCTTGGAAACACATTGGGTGCTTCCCTTAATCCGGGCTGTGGTGGAAAAGCACCCACAGTTGCCTCTATACGCACATTCACACAGTAGATGCTGCCTAACCTAGTGGTGAAACATCTGCAGCTTGGAGAACTCCTATAATGTTGGAAGCCCAATGTTTCCCAGGATATTTCTGAGACTAACTTTTTTGCCATTTTCACAGCCTTCCCCTCCCTGAGCGATCTTTCACTGTTTTTTTTCCTTTCTGTTTGCTGTTTTTCCCTTCATCTTTTTTGCTGCTGCCCTCTTAGCCCTTTGGCCAAGTCTTCTTCTGTTTTTCTTCAACGTTAGCTTCCCCCCCCCCTTATGTTTGTTCCCCTCCATGACTGAAGGCTTATCTTTATGATCTATTATTTTGTCTCGCCCTCCGCATTGCTTCTTCCAACCCGTACTACTCCTTCCTGTCTTTGGAATGAACTAACTTGCCTTTGCCAGTTCAACTTGCTTCACATGTTCTTGTTTAGCTATGTATGGGGAAATAGTAAGGCATTATCAAGCTAATTACCAGTTTCTGATCAGGACGAATACTGTGAACTGTAATCTATGGTGAATGCAATAGGACTACTGTACCTTAAAATCATGCCTCAATCTAGCTTCCTGGAATACCATGGCTGGGGTTTAAGAATAATGGGCTCTGTAATCCAACCACATACTCTCTCCATTGCTCTTTTAGGGTGGTTACAGCATCTTGCTTGGTGTTGTGATTCATATGTATGTGTTTGTATTTTTATGCCGCCCTATCTTGTGGTTAGAGTGCCATATCATATCTCGTTTTCACCGGGTTTGATTCCACACTCCTCCATGGAACCAGTGGGCAACAGTCACAGCTCTCTTTCTGAGCTCTCACAGCCCTCACCTACCTCACAGGGTGTCTCTTGTGGAGAGAAGAACAGAAAGGTTGTCAGCCACTTTGAGTCTCCTTAAAAGGGTGAGAAAAGTGGGCCATAAAAGGCAACTACTCTTCCCCCCCCCCACTACTACTATTAATTACTACACACTAATGCCTCAGTGCAGGTTACAATAAGGCATATTAAATAGAATATGTCTGCATCTTTTGTCTTCTCAGTCGTACCTCTCTTAGGAAATTGTTGTGAGAAAAAAATTCAGGGGAGCAGGATTATGTTTCTTGTGCTCTGAACAAGAAATATAAGCACAGAATTTAGTGCAGCAATAGAGCAACAAGGACTACGAAACCCTCCTTCCATATCACATTTGGCTTGATTATGCCTGCTCTTACCCTTTTTATTCTACTTTGCTTTGTCTCTTCACCTAATAGTATGCTTGTACCTGCTATCATCAATTTGTGGCTTAGACCAGGCAAAATAAATAAACATTTCAGCTTTTGGAAGTTATAGTTTAGTGCAACGAAAGCAACAGTAACTATGAATAAAAAAATTTGTACATCGTACCTCTGATGTCTGCCTATCATGAAACTGAAATTTGTTTCTCAGCTAAGCCAGTTGCTATAGTCCTACCTACATGGTTTCAACAAAGCTGTGGCTGCAGACCAAACCCTTTGTATGCCTAAAGAACATATATGTTAAAGTATTCAGTCTATGCAATAGGAACAACTCCATTTGAGATCAGTGATCCGGTGCTACTGATTATTACAATAACTGGTGTGCAGTTTCAATCAGAGATTAGCATGTAATATAAAACTTAAAACAATAATGCAACATGTCTGCAACATCTTATTTTCCCATTAAAAATAGCTAGGATTTCTGAAAATGGCTAGAAGAAGTAAAGAATTGTTCCAGTCCTGATCGATGACATTTAAATTTGAAGCATTTAAGCTATTAAATGTTGACAAAATAGGATGATTTTTCAATCAAAAGAACTATAGTACTATTTCTCCGCCCTGGTTACTGTTTAATCTTATTTTATCGTATTTTTGTTCAAATTAGAAAAAAGCTAGAGGAATAGTATCAGTTTCCAGGCACTGTTGTTAATTTTTTGGCCCTTGTTCTTTCTTTCTTGTCCCACAGGATAATCCACAGCTCCACAAAAACATGAGTCAAACGCATTATAAATTTCCCTAAGAGAATCAACATCTTTTCCAGCTGTTTGGATGGTTTGTCTAAAACCTACCCAGATATCTCATCTGTCTCTTTTGTTTGGGGTTCTTCACTTTGATTTTTTCCCCAGTGTTCTTGACGAACTGGGCCAATAGTTTTCCTTTTTAAAGTTATCATTGCAGTTTGTAGTTCTTATCACAAAACATAAAATGATCTATTTGCTAAAAGCTTGCCTGGGTTCAACTATTTCTCTCCATTAGTGCAAAAATGTATGTCAACAAAAACTTTTTAAACTCTTCCCAAGCCAGTTCTGAGTATTATTTATGGAATAATGCTTCTCTAAAAGATTACTGCAAATAGATTTAAACTTGTTTTGATCAGCTTCAGATAACTGCACTGCACATAGTAACAGATCTTTATAAAATTCTCCAGGAAAGTTTCTATTTTAAATGTTGTCCTGGCAAACAAGAAGGTTATAATTTATGAAGAAGAATGTATTTGCACTCATTCCAATTAATATTTTCTTCTATTTTCTCTGGCATGTTACAACCTAGTTGTAACAGCTTTAAGCATTGGCAAGCACATGGAGTGTGTAGCCTAAAAGATAGAACTGGGCCTCCAAACTCTCAGTCTGAATCGGCAAAAATAGACTCTCCTTAGCATAATTCTACAGAAACATCGATATGGCTTTTATTAAATCTTAATTTACTCTGAATAAAGAGGCCTCTTGTCCGAAGACTCATTGGAGATAGTCTGTTGTACCTTAATGGGTAAAGTCTGTTAGTTTTACCCATTAGGCACATATAATGATTAAGTCTATTAGTATGATTTTCACACAGGGGAACCAAAACATCTGTACCTTGAAGAAAAAAGGAGGAGAGGGGCAAAATATTACTCAGTGATTTGTACTTGTATGACATCCAGTAAAAAATCTATATTTAGATACCACCTCCAGGTTGGAGAGACAACATGCATGTCTCTAAAGGCCATTTTCCTTGGATAGAAAGTAAAACAGAGTTTAACCGTGCTCGGTTGTTCCCCACATTTCTATGCACAGCCTGCATGTCTGAAAGGTTAAGCCTTGGAGATGAGAAATCGTTTTGTTTTCTATAAGCCATGCATTGGTAATATTCTTTTTCAAAATTCAAAGTATGTTGTCCTCCAATGTCTTTCAGTGTATTGTCTCTTCAGGCAGGGTGCCCCCACCCCATTTTTGGGATAATGCACCCTGAACTTTATATCCAGGTTTTTGCTAAATAAAAGTCTAACAGAATTTTGAACACTGCATTAGCATTTTAGAACTTTCCTCCTAGACCTGTGTGAATGAATTGTTCCTGTACTGCAACAATTAGTATTAACTAAGTAAGAAAGGCCTACCTGGCACATCTGGATTTGTGAGCATATAAATGCATGGAAAATGCTGTTAGCAACCCTGAATTAATTACCATCATGTAAGCTAAACGTTGTCATTTTCTTGAACACTAAGACACCATAAGGTTGAAGATTATCTGAATGAGCCTCTGGAACCATGGCAGTGAGTAAGGCTATGATCATACTGAGGATTTTGGATAAGTCCATTTCTTGGAATGGACAAAACCCCACATCACACAGTTTCAAAAATAAGTGCATAAAAAGACTTCAGCCTTGCTGCTTCTCTTCCTGGTCAGTCATGGCATTACCTTCCTTCCCTAAGTTGTTCGCAATTGGTTTAGGAGCTTCTGTAGCTCTCACCCCATCTGATCCAAACTGCATGAGTGACCAAAAAAAGTGAACAAAAGGAAAGATTGAGATGTGGTGTTCTTTTAAAAATGTCCACTTGTCCTGGGGGTTTCAGAATCTCCTCAGGCCTATCCCTAATCATGTGTGTGAACCTACCCTAAGTATGAAAGGTTGAGTCAGGAGCCCAATGTTCCGGAAGCAAATGTCTTTCACCTACATACTATGTGCTACATCCATTTCAGCTAAAGAGAGTTGCTTCAGCTCCTCATTCATCAACCTGATGTCACAAAACTCTTCTATTTTGTCTTTCCCCTCTCACTTCAGTTAAAAACACACTCACTTTCTACATCACAACTGGTTCTTTGGCGATAGGAAACATTCCTGTGTGGTACTTTGTATCGTAAATTTGAACTGAATCCTGTCCTTGCTATGATCACTTTCTCAAGAGTTGGAGCTCCTGTGCTGTTTTCCATTTACATTTTTGCCATGGTGTTTATCAAGCTGCAATCTATAAATGCTGGATTTCCCAAAGGGGGTATCCAAGCCTCCTTTGTGAGGGAAAAATAAAAAGACTATGCCTTTCAGGGCATGGATGGAAAGGGTTTGCAGCTGCCTTGCCCCTCCTGCGTAGGGAATTTCCTCTGTAATGCAAAGCAAAAGATTTTTTTCCCTTCTTTTTCTGTACAGGTGTTCAAATCTTCGCCTGAAGATCTGGCTCTTCTTTTGAGCACATTATGTGTTATTACTACTACACATTTGCCAGCATGCAAAACTTTGTTGAGGTTGCTGAGCTATTAACTCTTCTTTTGCTAACTTAATGCAATAAATTCTTCTAGTCAGTGAAGGGAAAAAACCAACAACAACTCCAGCGAAGATTATACTTTCTTTTTGCCTGAGTCTGGTAACTTCCTAAGTTATTGTGTTTCTTCTTCTTCACATACAGACTGTATAACATCTCATATAAAAAGCACTTCAAAGCTCATAAGTTATGTATGTTGTTTGTTTCAAATTTACTTAACTTAGCTGGAAAAAAATTTAGATGCTTTTCAGTTCTCCTGCTCTTCTTGCATCACTTTGAAAAGTGAGGATTATAATTGACTGTTCTCCTGGAAATATGGTCTTTCTTCTCTCTCTGTGTACAGATTGGGTGGAGATATACTTATTCTTGAAGCCAAGCTCCTTTGAATGGATTAGAGTGTGGATAAAGTCATTCTGACATGTGGAAACAGACAATTCACATCAAGAATGATCGTTACTGATCATAGACGTGTCAGCAACTGGCAGCATAACTAAGGCTGTGTTCAGACTTAACAAAATTGGTTAAGTCTGAACACAACCCTTCTGTAATCCACCTTTTCTAGCAGAGAATGTTCATGGAGGGGGGGAACAGAACGGTGTGTGTACAGTTCCATCTCAAAGGGATTTCAGAAGGGACCTCAAAGATAGTGGGGATTTTTTTTGCTATGTCTGATCATAGCTTTATTCTCTCATAATTCCCCAAATAAGCAATTAAATAACAAAGTGAGCTGAATTATTCCACTGAAAGGCCACTTGACACTTCAGCCATCAGCCTTCCTTTGAGACAACATGTGATATTTGCTTCGTCCAAAATCACAAGGAGCCTCAGTTACTTTCCCTCAGTTTTGTTTTGATCTTCTGAACACAGCCCACTTTGACTAAACACAGGCTGGGGTCTCACCTTCACTTTAATCCGGTGATGGCCAAACCTATGACACGCGTGTCACAGGTGACACGCCAAGCTCTTTTGGGTGACACACATGGTCACCCTGGCACCTGGGCATGTAGTGCTTGCTTGTTCTTGAAGTGTATGAAATATCAACTTTCAATTGAAGATTTAGCAAATGTAAAGAATTATTTGTTTTTGCTTTTAATAAAATACATATATCAAAAATATAACTTTTTTACTAGAGCTACAAATATCACAAAATTATGGATATTTCTAGATATGACACAGCACCCGAGTTAAGCTAGGTTTTCTTGCGAATTTTGACACACTGAGCTCAAAAGGTTCACCATCACTGCTTTAATCATTCTTCAGTCCATCTTTGAACCTCAGTGCTCACAACTTTTTCAACCAGTCCTTTTTATTTGTGGACTTTCCTCCCTTCAGTTGTACTTTCCCGAGTTTTGCAGGTCTCAAGCCATTATAGAGTGCTAATCCATTTTCAATTTTTGGGTGTGGTCGGGAGGAGGACTAAAGGGGCCTGAACCGTACTATGGTAGGTTGATACTGCATGAATTAGCCTTCCCTTTAACCCAGTGTGTGATTACATGCTGTTCAGTCACAGAACCTTTATCCCATTAGAGTGCGGGGGGGCGGGTTGTGATGATTGAGCAGGGTGGAGATTTTTCAAAGTCTTGTAAAGAAGTCTCAGGATGGGAGCAGAAAGGTGTGAGTGTAGCAACCCAAACTGGGGACAAACTAAGGAAGAATTATCAGGTATTGGTTGTGGTCAGAGTTAGTGCATTTTGACTTTTGTTTTTAAGCAAGACAAATTATTTCAGCAAGGTGTGGTCACAGTCACAGGTAAGGGATTGTAATTTTGAGGTAATGAGCCTTTATGTGGAGCCTCAGCTTGTAATGGAGAGAGTAACCTTAGCTGCTCAGTACATATTTCAGTAGAGCATCACAATTTAAGCTTGGTTTCATTCAGTGGTTCTGCCTGCTGCCTATAGAAATATGAGCTCAGAGCAGTTCACAAAATGAGCAGGTTTCAGATTTCTCAAACAAGCCTTAGAATGAACAGCCTGTTTTAGAGACTAATGCTTTTAAAAAAAGGTTTCTCATGCCTTCTGTTTCAAACCAGTATCTGCTTCTGCTGTTCAGTTGGAAGGTCTTCTTTCACTAACTGAAAGAAGGACTCGGGCTGCATCCAGACACGTTTATACTGCACATTGGAATCGCAGTCCTGGCTGAGCCATCACACACAATCGATCGATTGTCGTGGCGTCGCATCATACGATTAGGACTGTGCACTTACCTTAATGCTGGATCATCGACTCTCACTGCACAGTATAAAGAAAATCTGAAGCTTCAAGCCAATGCAGACAGGACAGTGAGAAAAGCAGACGAGATGCCAGCTAAGCAGGAAGGGCAGCTCAAAATTTGATTGGCTGCCTCAACCCACGTGACGGTAGGCACTGACTCAACTCTTGCAATTCCAATAGGAGAAGCTACGGAGCTGCCTTTCCAGTCAGGATGCCCGGTTGTCACTGCGCAGTGAGTATACTGCGCTTTTAGATTCAACTGCTAGTCTGAAGGCAGCTGTGGTGTGAACAGCATTGATTTATTTTATTTATTTACACTTAGCACACTCATCCACTTATAGTACTCAGCATGTGATGAATAATAAGATATTGTTGCTATGACACATATGCTTCTTATTCTTGCTCCTTTCCACCACTTTCCATCACCATTCCCACCTCCCCTCCCCACTACTGCCACAAATTTAATTCAACCACAAATGTCAAGAACATAATTAGTGGGTGTCATGGTAAGAGTCATGTTGTCCAGTAGGGCTTACCTAATTATGTATAAATAATATTAATGAATGCTTTATGCTATTTTATGCAACTACAATATATACGACTGAAATTTTTCAGTTCAAGTTACACCTCTGTCTGTCTGTCTGCCTTACATTGTTCCCTCTTCTGCAACTGAAGATGGCGTATCTTATGATAAGAATAACATGCACCGTATAAATGCTAAATATTCTACAAAGCTGGTGCTTTTATCATCATGATAGACTGCTACAGGGACACAGATGAGGGCATGTGGAAATCTCTTATCCTGCTGAACGCCAGTTCAAGAGCTCCCTTTGAAACTTCTACAGCCATATGAACTTCAGAGGAAGTTGACTAACCAGGTTTAGCAGGAGAAAGGACTTCTGGCATCCAACTATAGGATGCACATGGATTTTCCCCCGTTCCCTTCAAATTGAATGGGACAGAACTTCACATCTGTGCAAATGGAGCCACTTTGAATGTGCTAGGTTTTGACTTTGCTTCGAATCCCTGCTGCTATCAGTCACTCCTTCAAATCTGCTCTGAATCCTCTCCAAAACTTTGAACGAAGACACAAAAGCTTTCACTTTCACTGCAGAGTTTTGAATCTTCCCTAGTCTACTATGCATGCTTTGAATAATAAATCCATGACTAGGGGGTTATTGCATGTTAAATACTACATGGCTTGGCTTTATTTCTATTATTGTTGTTAATTTGCCACTTTTGGGATCAAATTATTCCTTTTCTACTGTAAGTACACCCCCATATGAATCAGTTGAAGGAAGTTGGTTTTTAAAAGCATGTTAAACAAGTTTAAATCGGCTGGCAAAGACTGAGAAAAATCTAATGAAATACACTAATAAGAAAAGGAAGTTGATATTGGCTCTTTTCGCTTGTAGGCCTTGTAGCACAACGTATGCAAAACTCGTTAATGTACATTTTGAAAGTGACAGCGTACATTCTTGCTCAGGAATGCAGAGAAGAGAGGAGGGCCGAGCCAGGTTCAGAGGAAGCCATCTTGGTGTATCTCTGCAGATCGGCCTGTTGTAATGGATTCAAGACACTGCCTGTACTTTTGACAGCTGGACCCTGTTCTGGCTCATGACTTTTCAGAATGTTTTACTCATTTGTACTACATTTTTCTGTCATCATTGGAAGCTCCATTTGAAGAATGAGATTCCCTAACTGAAAGGAGAACATTTAATTTGCGCATTCCAGCAGGAGACATTTACTATTCATGTGCTACTATGTGCCACTATAGTTATATGAGGAAGCTGGTTATCTGATTTTTTTAATGTTAAAATTATCTGATTCACAAATCCTTGGCTCTGCCATCTTGTTCCCAGCAATGCCCCTCCCTCTTCCAACTGCTCCCATCACAAGATGGCAAAGAGACTATGGCAGCTGATCCACCAGTTGGAAAAATGTCTGGTCCTGAGGCCGAGCAGGACGGGGCTGAGTAGATGCTGGCTGACCATCTCTACCAATCAACAGAAGAATTAGAACTGAAGACCTCCAGTGCTTGCTTTTTGCTGTTCCCTGTTCCCTCCCACACCATTTTCCTTTTGTTTCTTGTCTCTAGATTGTAAGCCTGAGGGCAGGGACCTGTCTAAGATTAATATAATATTGTAACCCGCCCTGAGACCTTTGAGTATAGGGCGGGATAGAAATACAAACAAACAAACAAACTATATTCAAAGCCACACAGGAGCTAAAGGTTAAATTTTCTGAAGAAACAATTTTTTGGTGAAGAGAAGTTTTCAGAAATTTAGTCTTGACTTATCAGAGGCTGAAAAATACTCATTGGTAACTCAATATCTGAAGAAGCTGTTTTAGAGATGTTATTGAATTTGATATTAAAATTTGAGTGGGGTCAAGTGATGTATGCTTTGGCAATCAAATGTTGGGAAGAAATACTCCATATTCTTTGCTTTGTAAAAGCTGTTGCAAATTACAACTGGGTGATAGAAATTTAGCATGACTGCATAGTTAAATCTTACTCTATATTCTATATTTGGAATGATTTTATATCCCGCTTTTGACCCTAAAGTTCCAAGATAGCATATAATAATTGAAACATGTAAAACAGGGTTGAAAACATTTAATATCACAGAATAAAATTACATCCATAAATAACTGAGGGCCATGTGGGAAGACAAGATATAACAGTAACACGATAAAACAAATTCATTTGTGTACAAGCAGCATAATATTTGTGCTCTGCATAGCAGAACCACAGTAAGCTTAATGGTTTCAGTTAATTACATATCAATTAACTTGGCACACATGTCAACGTTACCTTTGAAAGTTACCTAGGGAAATTACCAACATTCCATATGGCTGGAACACTTAGAACTTTTAAGTACTGTATACCATCAGAAGAGCTGACTTTTCCAACAAAAGACTTGAAATGTTCCCAATAATTTAAAGTTTTGTTCCAACTTAAAATACAAAACTGTTCTAAAGTTGTTGTTTTTTTTAATATCACCACTATTCTGTGGAAACCCTTATTCAATTCACCTCTTAGAATGAGTTCATTTAGTGGCCTTAGTGTTATGTTGCCTTTTCTTGGACACGGCTCCATCTTATTCATTGTGTAAGTTGTAATACTGACTTATCTGCCCATGTAAAGCACTGGTTTCAAACAATAGGTTGCAAAGGGAAATTATGGAAGGGCATTAATTTTAGCTGAAAGTTCAGCTGAAAATTTTGTTTTATGAGTAAAGCAGTAGCAGTTTTGTTGTTCTTGGACAATACTGTAGTAAGATACCCAAATAAAAGAATGAACTATATTACAAAATAAAGGAAATAGAAATACAGTTCAAAAAAGGCTGGGAAATACTTTTCTAATGGTTACTGAAGGAGAAAGGTCTTGGCCTGGTTGGATTCATGGGGAGGCTTTGGAGCTCAGGGGAACAGCTTTCAACTCTACTGCTTTGTGTACTACTATATCTTTACAATATATATTAACACAATAGAATTCAGTAACCACAACTAACTGTATACTGTTTGCATAATAATCAGGTTCCCTGTATATGAGCCCCCCAGTAAACCTTCAGGTCTAGAACAATACAACAACTGAGGGCTTTTCTGCACTTACCTTTTGTTAGTTTACATCAGTGGGTCCTGGCTGATATGGATTTTGTGGAGACCCACTGATGTGGATTACTTGGGGATGTGGGCCAGATGAGCACTCTCTGCACTGATGGTGCTCATCTGGGCCATACCTGCTTACAGCTGGAGAGCTCGTAATCCAGGGTAAGGTGCCCCATGGCCTGGGTTAAGAGCCTCCTTATTGCAGGTCTGGCTTTCTTCAGTGTAGATGGATGCAGTGTAGATGGGTGCAAAAATTGATACTTTCTGACAGTGGAAAAACACTCATAGTCTCATAGATCTTGGGCTTTTAGCTATTTTCAGCAGGAAACTGTAGGTACTACAGATGAAATAGCCTCCTACAAAGTTGTTTGGTTCTATTGGGAGACACTAGGGGTTCTTAGGGTTCTTCAGTTGTGAAAAGGTGATGTAATATAGCTAGGGTTTACATTTAATGTAAACATGGTATTTTTGAAAATAAATATTTTACATAAGAAATGTCCCCCTGGGTTGACCTTAACAGGCCAGCTAACCCAGCAGCCTCTTCTCACAATGGCCAAACACTTGCAGAAGAAATGAGCGTACATTCTGTCATATTTACAGGCAACTCCTATTTACATACCAGCTCCTATTACCACAGGCAGTCACATTGCTATCAGGGTTAATAGACCTTGATTACCCTAACTCAATAAATTGGTCCAAACAGTCCAAGCTAACAGCCATCGCTACATCTGCTAGTGAATTGCAGAGCTTAACCATACATTGTGTAGAATGTGTACCTGTGTGAGTGTGTGTGGGTGCGCATACAGTCCTGGTTTTTCTAGGATTCACCTTCATTGACCTTTGACTCTAGTATTTTTTTGTACACCTCTATCAAGTTTCTTCCTACATGCATTGCAGCCTTTACTCATGCAAATATTCTAGCTCCTTGATCATTTCAGCCATATCTTTTCTAACTCTGTTTATATCCTTTTGAGTTGTGAAACATTACCAGATTTGTATAAAGGCATAATATCAGCATCTCACTTTTCAGTACCATTTTTTATTATTCTTAACATGCTGTCGGCCCTTTTTACAGCTGATGCATCCTTTTCAATACTTTGATACCATTACTCAAAGATATCTTTCCTAATCATAGTCAGCTCTGATCTCATTAGTTAGGATTTTTAGCTCCAATGTGCATCACCTTTGCCCCCTTGTGAACAGATATCCCATTGAATTATAGATCAGGCTGCAATGCTTTTTGGTAGGTCCAACTACACTCAGGCTACAGTCAGACATGCTGTATTTGGGTTTACTGGAATAAATCACATATTCTGGAATATCCATGCTTTATTTTGGAATATCCAAATGCAGCAGAATATGTAACCTATGTCTGAATGCAGCCTAAGTCAGTTTGCTTTAGAGGTCTGGAAATGGTGAGGTTTGGAATGAGGAGTCTGTGTGAAGCTTGCCTTGTGGGCACAGGATGAAGCTGGCAGGCATTTCGTACATAAGAACGTAAGAACATAAGAGGAGCCCAGCTGGATCAGGCCACAGCCCATATAGTCCAGCATCCTGTCACACACAGTGCCCCACCAATTGCCCATGGGGATCTCATGCAGAGACAAGGGCAAACCTCCTGCTCTCAAATCCCAGCAAATGACCTTAGAGGCATCCTGCATGTCCCTCCAGCCTGAAAGATGTACTTAGGTATCCATCCTACTAGCCATTGATACCTCTGTCATCCATAAATTTGTCTAACCCTTTCTTAAAACCATCTAGTCTGGTAGCTGTTTCTACCTCTTCTGGCAGCAAAATCCATAGACGGATGACCCTCTGGTGAAGAAATGCTTGCCCTTGTCTGATCTGACTCTCCTACCCATCAGCTTCATAGAGTGCCCATGTATGTGCAAGAGGACAGAAAATTATATCTTTCCACAAATGAGATTTAAAATCCAACCATATTCCAGAAACAGTTTTTGCATTATTGCAATTAGTTATCATTTATTGAGCTCAAAGCTTCCACAGTATGATTATGTACTTTCATACTGTAAAGTTAGTACTCTAAATACGTTCAGGCGTGATTAGGAAGAGAGCCTTCTGTAAGAAGGGGAAACTTTTCAGTTATGTTTTTTCCTCTCATAGGGAGGTGAACAGCTGCTAGCTCTTAAGGGCATATCAATAAGAAAGACAGTTCCTTTCACTTGGAATGAAGTTTATGAGATTTTTGATCCCTGTGGTTACATAATCTTGGACTAGCTACAGGAAAAGATTTGTCTCCTCTGCAGACAAGGTTTACCTGTAGTGTAGATATTTTGATTTTTCAGGAGGCCACCCATGAGTCACATTGGGCCCGCCAAGTCTTAAGTTGCCATCGATTCTTCCTCTTCCCCGATTATTCAACAATCAAAAACCTATTAGGGCCCATGGTTGTTCTTGGTAGCCAGTTGCATTTTAATTAGTGGGAGTTATTCTTTTAGTGGGAGTAATCTTAACAAGTGTAAAGTAATGCACATTGGGGCCAAGAATCCAAATTACGTCTATAAACTGATGGGGTCTGAGCTTTCTGCAACACGCCAGGAAAGGGATCTCGGGGTTTTGGTGGACAGTTCAATGAAGGTGTCAACCCAGTGTGCGGCAGCAGCAAAAAAAGCAAATTCAATGCTGGGAATAATTAGGAAGGGAATAGAAAATAAGTCAGCAAGTGTCATTTTGCCCCTTTATAAATCTATAGTGAGGCCACATTTGGAATACTGTGTACAATTCTGGTCACCACACCTCAAAAAGGATATTGTGGAACTAGAGAAGGTGCAGAGAAGGGCAACCAGAATGATTAAGGGTCTGGAACACCTCCCTTACGAAACCAGGCTGCAACGTCTAGGCCTCTTCAGTCTGGAGAGACGGCGTTTGAGAGGGGACCTGATTGAAGTATATAAAATTATGCACGGCATAGAAAAGGTGGATAGAGAAAATTTCTTTTCTCTATCGCACAACACTAGAACCAGGGGGCACTCTATGAAGCTGATGGGTAGGAGCGTAAGGTCTGACAGGGGGAAGTATTTCTTCACACAGAGGGTCATCGGCCTATGGAATGTGCTGCCAGAAGAGGTGGTGACAGCTACCAGTCTGGATGGCTTTAAGGAAGGGTTAGACAAATTTATGGATGACAGATGTATCAATGGCTACTAGAACGAATGCCTAGGTGCATCTTTCAGGCTGAGGGGGGGGGGGGAGGAAATGGGGCGCTTCTAGGGCCATCTGCTGGGACTCGAGAGCAGGAGAAGGTTTGTCCTTGTCTCTGCTTGAGATGCCCATGAGCATTTGGTGGGCCACTGTGTGCGACAGGATGCTGGACTAGATGGGCTGTGGCCTGATTCAGCAAGGCTTCTCTTATGTTCTTATGTTCTTATGTTCTTATTATTTGTAGTGCAAGTAGCATATAGATAGAAATACCATCAAGTCATAAGCAATGTGAATGACTTTTCAGTTGTTTCACCTTGATGGATAGCTGCTGAGGGAATGTGAGGAAGGCTTGGGTTGTGCTGGTGAGTTTCTTCTCCAGCTAGTTGACCACTGAGAGAACTGAACTGTGGGTATGATCTAGAAGAAGAAGAGGTGGCTTTTATACCCTGCTTTTTCACCCATTTAAGGGTACTCAAAGTGGCTGACAAGCCTTCTGCTCTTCTCCTGTGAGGTAGGTGGGGCTGTGAGAGCTCACAAAGAGAGCTGTGAGTAGCCCAAGCTCACCCAGCTAGCTTCATGGAGGAGTGCAAATTCAAACTGGGGGACTAAGAGATATGAGTCTGGCACTCTAACCACAAGGCCAAACTGGAGAATTTCTTACGTTCTTATGAAATACAATCTGACTAGCTAGTGCTACTTTCCCCTTAAGAGAATGAAATGGCTCTGCCCACTGAAGAAAGTAAGGAGCTTTCTGAAAGGACAAGATATATTTAAAGACTTACTACATTACAGTCTTTGTTCCCTATTCTGACTTTAAAAAATAGAAGACTTCCTTATGAGATGAAATGAGATAAAATGTTTTTATAATTCAGACAGTAAATTTATCCTGTGACTTCATATATTTACTTTGGGATCTCTTTACTAAAAAATAATGAAACCCTAGAATATCTGTGTGGTGAAAATAGGATTGATGTGATCCTGAATATTGTTATGTCTGTTTCCCAAAGATGCAAGTGGTATTTTCCTCAGAACTGTTTATTAGTATTTTATAGGATAAGGAGGAAGCAAAAACCAGAGGCGACAATGTAATTAAGAATTTAAGAGATCTTGTCTAGCGCTGGAACAATTGAACACATATTGTGTAAAATGAGGTCAACAGTATGGTTGAGTTTCAGAACATCCTCTTGAAGAATTCTGCTTGCTTTAAGTACTGCCAGATAGATATTACACATGGGATTCTACAGATATTAAAGTCTAGACTGATTCATAACAGGTAGTCAGTCATTCTTTGCAGAGAGAATGTTCATAAGGATACATTTCTAAGGGATTCAAGATACAGCTGTACTTTTTGAATAAAGTAGCTTTATTTCTTAAAATATGCATCTGCCACATACTGATGCCTTTGTTGTAAGCTTTCATGAAACTGCTGTACATTTACTTAAAACATTGGTTCCATCTCAATAAATATGTTCTCTAGTGACTGATAATCTCCAAGGTTTCAAATGAGAATTTTTTACAGCCTTGCCTGGAGATGACATGTTAACTCCAGATCCTTTGGCACGTAGCACAGGATTCTGTCAGTAAGCTCGGGTCATTTTGAACTATCTTGCACATCTCAGTAGACATTACCTGGCCATG
Source organism: Aspidoscelis tigris stejnegeri (assembly GCA_023333525.1). NCBI lineage: Eukaryota > Metazoa > Chordata > Lepidosauria > Squamata > Teiidae > Aspidoscelis > Aspidoscelis tigris. The sequence goes on along the minus strand of JALMGA010000007.1, from coordinate 24,606,225 downwards.
ATGCATAATTTCAAACTGGCTTTCAGATACTGTATATTCTGGCATATAAGACTAATTTTTAACCCAGGAAAATCTTCTCAAAAGTCAGGGGCCATCTTATACGCCGGGTGTCGTCTTCTTATACGGTGAGTATATCCCAAACTCTATATTTTAACTGGAAAAGTTGGGGGTCGTCTTATTCGCCCAGTCGCCTTATACGGCAGAATATACGGTACTTTGAAAAAGCAGTAAAATGACTTTATTTAATGCATTGAAAAAACTTGTATTTTTTTTTACCATTAAAAAAGAGATTATAAACAAAACTGAGACCATATAATATAAGCATGATTTCAGTGGCAAAAGAGATTATGGGTCTTTCCGCACTTAAGAAACAAGATTGTGGAATGCTTTGGGTGTCCGCACTTGGGATGTTCAGAGCATTTGAACTTAATCAGCACTGTCCTACATGCTGGCTAAGTGTGAATCACCTCCATTAAAGAGGCAGTCATGGAGCCACAGCAGCAGCGATAATGCATGTGTCTGTTGCTATGGCGACCATCTGATGAAGTTGTACCACCATGCCTATTCCACCCGACCACATGCTCCATTTGAACCTCTTTGACCCAGAAAAGGTGCAAATGGAGTGTGCCAGGCTGTCCCAGCCCTGCCACTAGTATAGTTCCACTGCAGAGCCACTTCTGGTATAAGAATGGCTCCATGCAGTGTGAATGCACTGTGTGAGAGTGTCCCCTGAGTTCCCCATGGAGGTAAGTGAATTCACCCTATTTTTCATTGAGTTGATAACAATGAATAATATATAATTCTATATATTATATTAATAGTGCTTGCACAAGTGCTGTTATATATTGCATAGTTGACCCCGTTTTATGGAAAATATTTTAGACCAGTGGTTCCCAAAGTTGTCTGGGCTACGACCCATCTAATATAAGTTTACCAACTCGGGACCCACCTCTAGGAAATTTAACCGTTACCAATATGAATAAAGGACTTTTCAAATAACGAACAAAGTTTTAATACAATTTTTGTATTACTTAATTAAATAATTACATCAAAAAAGTTATTTCAAATATGGTTAAATTTCCTAGAGGTGGATCCTGACCCACAGTTTGGGAAACCCTGTTTTAGACTATATAACAAACTACGTTAGAAATATATAACATTTTCTTGCATTTTTCTCAATAGATTCTCTCATTTATAGCCATAACTCTTATTGAAATACTAATTGTATGAAACCAAAATGCTTGCATCCTGTAAATCTGTGTTCTTATTTAACTATGTACATCTTGCTCTACAATATTAGGCAAAATTTATTGGGGGTAAGCCTAATTGAACTTAGTGAGACTTATTGTCTGCCTAAATGTACATAAAACTGTCATGTAAATTAGATAATTAAAGAGAGTGGTGGTTGTTTTTCTTATACCTTTACAAGCTTCATTTTTTTCTGTGTGGGAGTATCTTGATGATATCAGAATATCAGAAACTCTCATCTGTTGTTTTATTAAAATGAAGTAAGAATATTGCATGCCTGAAACGTCTGAAGTTTCAGAAGTAGTCTTAGTCATTACTATCATGGAAATTTATCTTTCTATAAAATTTGTCTCTGGGCAGAAGAAGCTGTCAGTGTCTTTCCACAATAAATTACCCATTTTATTAATTAATTAGTGGCACTGATGGAGTACCTCATCAGGATGATTCCACTAAATGGATATTTTCTGCCAAACTAATCATTGTTTTCCATATTAACTGTTAGTTGTAATATGCAGTGCTGCCTCTTAACCTCACAAGAACAGTACATCTGCTTTGGAAGGCTGGTAGGCCTTAAGAGCAATGAAGAATGCTGGCTAAAGCTTAGACATTTCAAAATGTCTAGATGGCAGGTTGGGTCTCTTTGAGGACAGCTGGATGTTTGCTGATGTGTAAGTAGTAGAACACTTCTTGCAAAAATTACCAAAATGCTTTGGAGGTCATAACTGTGCTTCCTATACGATAATAGAGGCTGCAAAGAGAGCATACTTTTTCACCTCTACTCTGTCTTTAACTAAGCTGTCTAGAGGTGTTACTTGAGGTGCTGTATCCAGCACTGTCTAGCAGCTCTACCCTAGTGTTTTATGGTGAGTAGACCCTAACTGGTAGTAGACCAAGGGTGTTTTTCCACTGTCACTAAGTACCCATTGAAGCACCCATTAAGGACCCATTTGGCTGAGAGCCGGATGACCACATTTCCACGACAGACCCCATTAGGGACACACTTGTTTCCACCACAGCTAGGGAAATCCAGATCATTATGGTCCTTTAGGACCTATTATCTGGATTTTGTGTAGATCCCATTAAAGGGGTCTACAATGGCGTCTTCAGCCTTAAAATCCGGATTGTAGGGAGCCTGTTTCCACTACAATCCAACAATGGGGTCTAGAGGAGGCTCTGAGGGTGGGGGTGGGGAGGTGCCCATGGGGGGGGTGCTCCAAAGTCAAGACTTCGGAGTCCCTCCAAAGGCAGCTCTGAAATCCCTCTGAAGTTGCCTTTGGAGATTAGCAAAGGCTACGAAGTCTCTCCTAAGGCAACATCAGAAATTAGGTCTTGCCTCCAGGAATGGAAAGAGGTGCATATTAATGAGGCTGACTCATCAGCGCTCACAGGAGAGATGCAAGCAAGGAGCTAATTAATATGCACCTCTCTTGAAAGGGGTTTGTCTTCGGAGCCTGTGCTAATCTCCAAAGTTGCCTTCGGAGGGACTTCTGAGCCTTTGCTAATCTCTGAAGGCAACGTTGAGGATTGCACCCCCTGTCCCCCAAAACACCTGAGGTGACAGGCAGACCCCTTGTGGTCCAATCCAGATTTGCCACATGAGTGTTCCGGTGTTTCCTCAGTAGGCAGGCTAGCACCGATTGCTATTGGGTGCTAGACCACCCGTGGAAACACATTGGGTACTTCCCTTGATCTGGATTAAGGGAAGTACCCAATCCTTACATCCGGATCTTCTTAGATCCAGATTAAAGGAACACGGTGGAAAAACACCCCAAGTTGACTTTTGGGCTGAGGACTTAGATTAGCCAGGATAGCATGTAGCAGTGCTTGGAAACCTCACTTTGATCTCACAGTCAATGGCATTTTGGTCTATTGCAGTCTAGAATGTTATGGAGCATGATCAAATAAATACTTCTGACATCACCCTACTGTCCTGGAAAGTGCTCCATGGTCACTGCTAGAGATGCAGTGACCAAGTAGTAGTATTTATAGAAAAAATATATAATTATTCAATCAGGCACTAAGCTGGATGCTGTTCAAAATTGTCTGGGAACAGATTTATAAAAAGAGAATTAATAGATATGTGTATGTTTAGTTACAAATTATTGTATGTCTAAGTATTTACTTATAGTAAAGTAAGTACTGTAAGAGGAGTTGTGCTTAGGAAACAGCCCTTCAGAGTCTAAATGTAATCAATTTTGGTTTATTCCTTAAGAAAATAAGACCATCAATCCCAAACTGTCGGTGTATGTGTGTGTCTTGATGTTCTATCAAGCCAGTGGAAGAACTCCTTTGAGTTGCAGCCAAAAACCTTTTTTTTCTCACTCTCAGGAAGGCATTCATTTGATCCTAACATAATCTGGAATAAACTCAGGAAAAAATAGTATTTGGACACGTCCTTTACTAAATAACCATATACATGGGGCATTCTCCTCAAAAGAAGAACTAGAGTAATTACTGAATTAAATTCACATATATAAAAATAGTGATTACAGTACACCAATCAATATTTTTACTCAATATTGCAGACTAGTAACTAACTTCAAGCATGCATTTTAAAAGTGTTAGTATTGGCCTATGGCAAAAAGAAAAAAGATGGACAAGTCACAGATGCAGAAGGATTTGCTTAAAGCAAAAAGATTTAACAATTTGTCCAGGGGCAAAGATGGTGGATTGACTGACAGGCACACAGAGACTTAAAAGCTCTCCACATCACTCAGCTAAAAATGTCCACTCTGGGGAGTATTTTCATTTGTTATTACAATCTTTCTGTAGAAAAAGTAGAAATGGGCAATAAGAAATGTACAGTAATTGCTCCAGGTTCTCAAAGCCGTAAGGCTGGCAAGCAGCTAAAACTAAATCACCTCATACCCGATTTAGATCTAGATAACATAGCATTGTTTTCTGCTTCTAACAAACATGTTCCTTTAGTCCTCCTTTAGATTCTTTTGTTTGTCCTGGAGATCATAGTTCCATAATTATTTTAATTATTTTAATTATTTTGTGTTGCCGAAACATTATCCCAGTTTTTATTTGGAGCTCAAACCTTTATACGAATCTTAGTTCTCCAGAGTCAAGATTTCTGAGATCATTATTTTCAACCCCCAAATATGTCTCAAATGCTATCCTTAGACATGAAGGGAAATTACTTGAAATGGAGGCCAGTAGCTACACTTTACTGGCTAAAACTGAGTTTTAACTTTCTAGCATGTAAGGATTAGTTTTTAGTTTTCTCAGATAGTTACCAGTTCTCATGGCAGAGATTCTCAGTTGAATAATTTCAAAAGTTAGGGCTGAATCCACACACATTTTAAAAAGCAACCCAGGCAGTGGTATCACATGGATACTAGTTTTCCTGTTCCACCTCTAATTTGTGGTCTTTAATGCGGATTACAGTCACTAGTATTGGGATGCCAACAATTATTATAGCCGCCTTTCAGCCACTTCTTTTTACTGTGCAGTGATTCTACTTCTCCAGGGATTTCCCAGGCCTTTGTGATGACATCATAGGCATGCCAGATGCAGCCCCCTAGCTGCTGGCTGCATAGCCAACTGAGAAACAAGAAGCAGTGATGGTGTAAGAAGCAAATCCATTTGTCATTCAGTTTACCTTGGGCTCATCTGCCCCCACTTGCTCCTCACCTTGCTGGTGTTTTCAAAGAGACCAAGCTTGGAGAATGAAGAATCAGACCAGGTCCTTTCTGGATGGTTTGCTAAGAATAAACTTTAGTTCAGTACAACCTCCCTCTCAATAACTTTGTTCACTCCACGTCAGCTAATGTTGCCGAGTCTTTTCTAAAGCCCATTTTAATTCACATTGTCAGCATTATTAAAAGGCAGGTATCAACACCTTTCCTATTCCTGATTTCTCTGTCCAGCTGATTAACATAATCTTTATTCTTTAGTATTATCCTTTGTAGTGAGATGATTATTTCCATACTAGCTTTTTATATTTAGCGTTCTGACAAATTTTACATCGGCCTCCTTCTAGAGGGCAAAGTGCTCACTGTTACTTATCAAGTGACAACATTTTGATTTTTTAGTTTAGACATTCCAAAAGCATTTTATTCTTAAATCTACTGTATAAGTTTCATTACTCTGTAGTAGTATTCCATAAGCTTGTTTCATTCTGGTACTTCAGTTGTTATTGTGATATCTGTCACTCTGTTACTGCTTTTCTAGGGCTGTAATAAATTCATTTGTTCATTTTCCATAGAGTTTGGCTTGGCTTTGCTGCTACTCCAGATTGTGGCATTACCTCCTCTGCATTGCTTCTGGTCTTGCAAGCAAAGATGTGGAAATGATACAAACAAAATAGGGGCACTGCAAAGTTCTTTTACCGTTTTAACAACTTTGGCATATTACATAGAACCATAAAAGCCACCCTCTGAAACCAAAAGGAGGCAGGAAAGCTGCAAGTTTTTCATAAGAATACTCCTGAAAATTCTTTTCGTGCCCCCTCCCCCCGTCTTTTAAGCAGCCAGTGGAAGATTGGTTTATATTAGAAGAGTTAAGGGCACGGCAAGTTTCCAAATTCCCATAGTCGGTAAATCCAGATGTTACCTGTCAAGTTGCTCATAGTGTTAACGGATCTGTCACAAGGTCAGACAAATACAGTTTCCCTATTACTTTCCTTGGCTCTTTTTCTTAAGACTTCAGTTAAGATCAGTGGAAGAGTTGGATCACTGTCATTGACCTCGTGTATTTAGTTACCCCGGTTTACTCTGATGTTTTAGAAAATTCAGACATATATTGGGCTTTAAAACATAAAGAGCAATATAACATAAACCATTTTCTAGGCATGAACTACATGCTTTAGTCTATTTTAACCCTTGGCCTGCTGTAACAGAATGGCTTCTTTAATGGTGGATGTGTGGTGCAAAACACTATTTCATACTTTGTTCCAGCCACACAACAGATAATTTCAGGAGGAGGACAGGACTGCCTCAAATAAATTATAATTCTAGTTTGCCTGTCCTTGCAAATCTTTTAAGTTGTATCAAGCGTAGGTGAATATAAACATCATGAAATAGTGAAAAATATCAAGTCTAATTCAGACCATTTTCTTTTAGAATAAGTGTTTTGTTATTTGTGAACATCTTCACACTTCAATAGCAGAATTTACTTTTTTGTTTATATATTTAATTTTCCTGTTATTAAGTTACTGCCAGGCTATAATGAAAATATATTCTTTTTGTGATCAATGCTAGTGATCTTGCTCATTTTCCTTCTAAACAGTTTAATGTTCCGTATTACTCTCTATTTGTTCATTTTTAGAAGATTTTGATATCTTACCATAGTGGTTTGGTACCAAACCAAAGTCCCAACGATCTTGCCAGGATATCAATAGTCTTTGGAAGGATTTTCAGACAGTTACAAATGTGAAGTTGTGGCACATACATGAACCACTAAGTTTTAGTCCTCAATATTCAGCAAACGTTCACCTCATTTATTTATTTATTTATTTATTTATTTATTTATTTATTTATTTATTTATTTATTTATTTATTTATTTATTTATTTATTTATTCTATCCCGCCCTATACCCGGAGGTCTCAGGGTGGGTTACAATATTCTAAAACTCTTAGACAGGTCCCTGCCCTCAGGCTTACAATCTAAAGAGACAAGATACAAAAGGAAAATGGTGTGGGAGGGAACAGGGACATGGTTAAATGATTCATGCAGCCTTAAAAAACGGATTAAAGAAGTGCTTGTGATATGCCAACCTGCTTTCTAATTCTAAATCCTAATCCTGAGTTGTCCTGAATTAAATATGTGATCCAAAAGTAATCAGTAAGTCCTTTGCAACAATCATTTTGGCTGTTCATAATGTCTGAACAACTTGCCTCTTTCCAGTGTTAATAGTCAAAAGAGTTGCTTGAGAACTTGGCAGATGTTTGATAACTTGACATTCATCTGTGATTCAGTTTGGAACATAGAGGGGACATTCCAACCTAGGCTTATAAATGGAGGAACCCCAGAAACCACTAGAAGATATTTCCTGCATAATGGGGATCCATCCATAAAATCAGGAATTACCTGGAAAAGGAATCCATAGAATGAGGGATCAGAAAGCTCTTGTAATTTGTATATTCATTTATCAACAACTTCCATCCCCCTCTGATACTAATTAATGGGATTTCACTGTATTATGCAGTCATTATGTTATTATGGTTTTTTCTACTGTTCTGTGTTGCATACACTTGATTCTGTTCCATTGGTCCTTCCTGGATTCAGACAGTTTTGGCTAAGTAACTTCATCTATTGCAGCTCTGTAACTTACAGCAACTTAAGCTAGGTGCATCTCAATACTAAAGCTACTGCTAGATATTCTTAAAAAATCACCAGTTTTTCTAATGGGGAGCCAGGCCCATCAGTGTGTCTTTGTACCGCCAGCCCATTTGTGCTTTGCACCGACTGAAGTTTTCTTGTACTTAGCCAGAAGAGTTGGTGTTCTCAGTTTCAAGTCATCATTTAGGTGGCCTGTGACAGCATAAATTCAAGTCAATAGGGCCATATTTACAACATTAAAGGGCAGTTTTATAGCCATATAGATCACTGTGGGACTGAGCCAATCTGACAGCCCTCCCCCCTCCCCAAAGGTTGCAGTGGGGGTGGAAGGGGAACCAGGATCTAAAAAAAAAGAAAAGGCATTTCCCCTTATTGCCTCAGTGGTCCCTAACATGTATTAAATTGGACGTATTCAGTCTTTCATCAAGTATTCACCCACTGAAATAGAGATGCAGCATCATTTTGACTACATGGCTTTTAAAATGTAGGTGCCAGGATTCCTCATTTCTATGTTACCTGCATCAATAAATCACAATTCTATAAAGTTGCAGATTTCAGAAGTGCAGTGTCAGAAGTTAAATGAGAAGGCTGTTCCTCATATTTTGTGATAAACAGCGGAAGAGAAACCAACTTGTGTAGTTCCAGGAAAAAGGATTTAAAGTTTTAGCATACTGTCTCTTCAGCATGTATTGTGGCAGTGCTTAAAACTCATTTGAATCAGAGCACTTGTTGGCTGAATTTAATGATAACATCTCTGTTCTGTTAGCGTATGTATATTTGTGTTTCATCCCCAGCAGTTCTTCCAGGAATGACTTGGCAGCCACATAGCTACTATGTTAGTGAAGTTAATTGTCACGGCGAAATGATAATATTATGAAGCTAATACTTCCAGGATGTAATGGAGACTTTGCAGTCTCCAGTAGAATCAAATGTTACAGACAGTCTGGGTTTTCAGGGTGCATTATTTTCGCCTAGTTGCTTGTCTGCCTTGCATTGACACAAGCTGCAGATGGAACAGTAGATGATCCATGTAAAATAAACCCCCTTTTATTCTTCTTGGCTGAGATGACAAGAGAAGAATTACTGAGCATCTTTGGAAGTAAGTGTGATATGTGTGACCCAGGAAAGAAAAGATTGAGGAGAAACATAGCAAATGGTCTTCAAATTTCTGAAAAGGATATTTGAAGACCCACCATGATCTAGCCATGCAGAAGTGGGGTTGTTGTCTGTTGTTCCAGACTTTAGGACTAGCATCAGTTAAATTTTAGCTAACCATTAGGAGAAATACCCCAACAGTAGGAGCTATTTGGGCAGGTGTTGAAGATTCCTTCACAAGAGGTATATTAAGAGAAACTGGGGACCTATCTGTCAAGAGCGTGTTGTGCAAGTGATTAAGCTAGATAATCTTCCAACTCTACAAAAATCACTGCTGGGAGTAACGCAAGGCAATTTGTAAGGCCTGTCTACATCATCATCATCAATCATCATCATCATCATTATTATTAGTTTATTAGTTTATTTATAAAGTGCTGTTCATGTACTCAGTGCTGTACATGAAATAACATTAAATAAATAAAAAAGTATAAAACCTGCCAGTGGAGTACAGTCTTAAGGTTTAGATTTATCTGTGCTGGTGCTTCCACACATGCAAAGTGATGCTTTATGCTGCAGTCACCAAGTAGTGAATATTTATATGAAGGAATCAGCTCTCAATAGCTTAAGGTAGTTTTTTATTAAGTGCTGCCAGTGCTGATGAGTCCTGTCTTCCTGTTCAATAAGGCTTACAGATGTCTGCCCTAGATAAACATGCACTGTGTTTTCTAAAAGATTGGCAGCACAAGCTAATGCTTGGTCTGTGGTCTTTGTAGTGCCTACATGGCAAAGCAGGGATAGGGTTTTCAGATCAAGCCAAAAGCTATAGGAATAATTTGCTACCCTTATAGACAAAGCTGTATCAGTGGCCTGGAACTGTGGAAATGTTCACTGGCACAACACTTTGTTCTGATGAATCTACATGTTTATGTAAATTATGGTTTCAAGACCATTATATTTGATATGTCACACTGCCACCTGGAATAAGTCTCTTGTTACAGTTTACCAATGTGTAAATCATTAGAATGTGCCAAACAGAAAGAAAACAATAGTAAAACATCTGAAAACAACACTGCAGTTGGAAGTGACAGATCAACACATTGAAAAGCATGAGCTAAGAAAAGAAATGCCACAGGGTGCCAAGAAAAGAAGAGATTGGGAAGAAATTCTAGACCCATAGCATCACAGTTGAAATTTAGGACTGGAATTTAAAGATGCCAACAAAAAGGCTACTTCGTATTTTGATCTGAAAAACTTCTGCCCATCCTGTAAAGCCATTTTGCTTAAATTGCATTGTGTGTAACCAGGCTTACTGTTGCTTGACAATGCCACATGTACTAGAAGGCCCATGTACAAATGCCTACATTGAGACATGGTGAAGGTACGGTGAAAGTGCGTCTTTGGAATTGTTTTTGTCAGGTACCATCAAGTTGGGACTGATTTCTGGTTAACTGCATGGCCCCCTCCGTGTGCAGTTTTCTTGGCAGAGATACATCAGTGGTTTGCCACTGCCTACTCCTTGGGAGAGGCTCTGAATCAAACCAGCAACCCTCTGCTTTTCAGGCTGCTTTTATTACCACTGAGCTACAGCCTCTCTTCTTTCCCTCCCTCAAACTATATGGATTATGGCCATCCAAATAACATATCAATGTGAGCTATATTCTCCTTGGTCTGCTACATCAGTTCTGAGTTTGAAATTCTAAGAATCTTTGGCTGAAAAACAATACAAATATCCCTTGCAGTCTTTATTGCCAGTTTGATGTGAATTTTGTTGTCTTAATTGGTGGAATAGGCATTATGCCTGTGTAATCTGAAGCCACATTTTATCTCCTTGGTCTCCTGACACTTATGAAAGTTTCCTCTTCTGGATTCTTTCTGCTGTGCTCATTGCCTGTGATGTGATAGACAAGATGAAGACACATCTAGGAATTTGTCTGCAGCTGGTCTTATTTTAAAAACAAAACAGCAGGACTGGCATTCTTTGGTAGGTGCTAATCATCTGGTGGCAAACATCAACAAATCTTTCAGGGTTTGAAACTTGAATCTTCTCCCAAGCTTGAGCTCTTTCAGTTGGCAGAACAGTTTGCTGCTGTAGCATCCCCAGGGCTAGCACACAAACATTTTTGTGGCATATATTTAGTTATTCTTCACTGTTGCTCCCATTATCCTATTTTTCAATGTGTCATTTTGCATTTCTAGGACAAAATGTCTTATTTTGGAGTTCAGAAAACCTACATAATGTGGAGTCCAACCATCTTTTGACACATGTTCCAAAGATCTCCCTCTGTAGTAGAAATATGACCTGAGCAACCATCAAAATCTAATCAGAGTGACCTCCGCAGGCACAAGGAAAATTAACAAGGAGGTCTAGGGATGAGGCATTGAATACTTTCAGTGAGAAAGGTGGACACTCAAATAGCCTGGTCCCGAGTTACTCAACAGTCTCAAAATGGAGCCCAGGACCAGAATGCAGCGTTCATGTTAGGGGATTCCTAGCTGCCGTGCTTGTGAAGAAACCAGAAAAGCTGCTGAGCCCATTTGTGATATACCATCATGCTCTTTCTTGTGCCATTCTGCTTCTCCCTGAACTCTAGTTAATCCTAAAGTTGTCTACTTAGCATCCTTTCTGTGACCTCCGTGGCTCTTGTTTATTCATAAGAAGATTTGATGGTGGTTATGTGATATGGCAAGCCTGCTGCTGTTGTTGCCTGTTGCTCCTCTGATCCTTCATTAGGCTAAGATAGCAGAAGAAGAGCACAGTCGGAACCATTAGAGGCCATCCATATTGACTGTGAGAGAGCCTGAGCTTTTTTCAAGCGAGGCAAGTACCAGACTTGGGCAGCTGGTCAGGAGGAAGGGAGCCTGGTACAAGAGCCTGCAGATAGGTGTCTCTTCCACAGGAGAAGGCAGAAAACTGCTCCTCTGTGGTAGTGCCATTCAGGAACCTCCATTGCCTTCCCCAGCCCCCACATTAAAGTGTGTGTGTGTGTGTGTGTGTGATTTGTCCTTTACTACAGGGCTTGCCTCCTTTTCCTCTTTGCCTTCCTCCTTTTAATTGCAGACGGTTATCCTTATGTCTGTCCTTTTTTCCTCCCTGGTTTTGGTTTCAGAGGATTCTATGAAGCCATAAGGCACCACTTCCTCCTATTTCTCCCTTTCTTCTGTTTTCTGTTATTTGAGCCCGCTCAGCCTCCAGCCATGCACAGTAAAGGCCTGGCACACAGAGATGGCTCCATGGTCACCCCAGACTTATAAGTACATATAGTGATGTGCAGGGTCATTTCAACTGAGTGTGATAGCACTTCTTTGCATGTTTTGGTGTACTGCTAAAGTGAGCCAAATCAGAGTAGTTTGGAACCAGGCTGAACCACCCGTTCATATTTGTTACCAAAGTCCTCCTTGAAACTAGTCTGTTCCAGGTTAATGCTAATTCAGTAGCCTTCCATAGTGAAAAGCACTTACAGCCACCATATGACAAGATGTTTCAAGGACTAAGCTGTTTTATCAAGGGCAAATACAGAAGTATTTTGCCATTGTTGTGTTATGTGGAGTTGCTTGGGATTGATCCTGATGCCTTCAGTATGCAGAGCAGGTGCTCTGTCACTGTGCTATGGCCATTTGGAGATACCAAGTCCATATCACACAACATAACTGTTGGACAACCACTTGGGAATTCAGTAGAGGCAAAGAAGAATTCTTCACTGCCATACAATAGAAATAATGTTTCACAAATGGTCTTGCACCATTTGGTTTGCAGTCTTCCTCTAGCCCACTGGTTCTCAACCTGGGGGTCGGGACCCCTTTGGGGGTCAAACTACCCTTTCAGAGGGGTCGCGACGAGTCTCCCACTGCCCTTCCCTCCCACATCCCAGCTGCTCCACCCCCATGGTTGGGGGTCTCCACAACATGAGGAACTCCATTAAGGGGTTGCGGCATTAGGGAGGTTGAGAAGCACTGCTCTAGCCTGCCATATATAAATGCAATAATACACTGGAAGGGAACCCTTAAATCACACATTGGAGCTTGATGAACAAAAGGTTCAAGTTGAAAATATTTACTGATATAAATTGTGTAATTCATTGAGAACAAAATGACATATCAATGCTCACTGGAAACCAAATTCATCAACTAGTTGGAGGCTGGATTCCAGATCTCTCCAACAATCAAAGTAAATTGAAATCACAGACAGATCCAATTAGTGTGAATTTCATCATGGCAACTCACAATGTGTCTCAATAGTGTGTATAGCCCCCACACGCCTGTATATACTCCTAACAATATCTGGTCGTGCTCCTGATGAGATGACAGATGGTGTCCTGGGGAATTTCCTCCCAGACCTCGATCAGGGCATCATAGAAATTTCAGTCAGGAATGATGAGAAAGTATAGTCTGTGGGCACCACCTGCAAAACCATTCTGTACCTGGGCCTTACCTTGCTGTTGCCTCTTCAGTGCACGTGTTGTTACTTTCATTGGTACCAAAGCAGGTGAAATTCACAATCTCTTACGATTCCTAACTGGACAGATTGCTATCCCAGAAGTTTAAGTGGTGTAGGATTCTACTGTGATGCATAAGTATTCCCTTAATTTTTCTGATCAGTTATATTTGCAAACTTGTAGTAAAACATATTTGCGAGTCTGTGTTTCTCAGACCTCCAGAACTGACAATAGCTTCTTGCTGAGCATGTGTAGGAAAAGGTTTCAGAGGAGGTAACAAGCTGTTATCCATTCCTTTGGTGTGGAGCACTTAGTATTTGTGGTAGATTTAGTACTGCTATGGAGGTGGTTCTGAAGATTCAAGCTACAGTTCTAAATTTCAAAATATGTAGTATATTGACCACCATGCACAAATAATTTCTTAATTATGATATTTGATGTAATGATGCTTTCAAGATATTTTTGTTTTAAAAAGTACTAGTAATAAAAGATTATTGGTAGGTTGTTCCCAACACAACAATCATCAGGTCTAGTTTTTGAAACACATATTTCTTTGTGATGCTTTCTAGAGAAGCAGTAAGTGCGGAGGGGTGGTATGGGAAGGCAGACCATACAGTCTTGATGTTGAGAAAGCTGTATAACCTAATGGGATACAGTCTTTTGGTTCCTGTGCAAGGCACAACCGCAGTTGATGAGTTTCTCATTCAAGTAACCCTCGACCTCATAAAATTGGACTCATACTTGAAGCCCACCCTTTATAATGCCAGATTTTTTTCTCATTTTCAGCCCACGCAGTTGACTAGTATCTAGTTTAAAAATAGTCTTTTAAAAGAATCAATTTCATGGTGAATGCATCTAGTCAAACAAGCCATTTAAAAACATCTTACTCGTGTGTAGCAGACCATTTTACAAGTACCTGCTAGTTTTACAAGCCTGTGCCTCAGACAGAGTAATTGGTTGCCTCTGACATGCAAGTTTAGGACCTAGACTCATTATTTTCTGTCAGTGAGCAGAATATGTCTCAACTCTGTGCTGTGCCAGGTGTACTTCTTTGTGCCTATTGTATTTTTTCATATACTGCAAGACGTGAGAGAAGAGGCTTAACGTCGCAAGCCCAAATAAGCTAATTAGATGCCGTTGCAATTCAGGCTTTCTGTCAGGTATACAGAAGCAATCTAACAACAATCTAACAAAGCCAGCATCATAATTTCTGAGCCTTTATATGTCTTTCAGTATATAATTGCAGCCATATTTCACGTGAGTAAATAGATAGGCTGGCTAAATACTTTGATTTCCTGTTCCTATTATTTTCTATACCCCAAATGGCTGCAAAGGCTTGTAGGTAGTTTAGGGGTCTTTAGTACATCATGAGTGTTTTTCCACTGTCACTAAAAGTACCCATTAAGTACCCATTAATGGGTACGTAATGGCATTTTTGTACCCATTAATGGGTACTTCTAGTGACAGTGGAAAAACACCCAAAGAACCCAGGAAAGCCTCAATGTATATGGAAGGGTAGACCCAAATACGCACGTATTTTAGTTTAATTTTCTCTTTTAAAGGGCCACTTAAAATACCAATGCGTTTGGTATTAGCATGTATTTGGGTCTTGCTTTGAGAAGAATGTTTCCATTATATGTGGAGAGGCAGGTAAGATGCCTCTAAAAGCCATTTGCAGGGAGTCAAGAACAGGCAAGTGTTTCACCTTCATCTTCTTTTTGTGCATGCCCAGAAATAATTGGTGGGCCACTGTGTGAGACAGGATGCTGGACTAGATGGGCTGTGGCCTTATGTTCCAAAGAGAGGACCATAGCTAGCATGTCTCCTCTGCTGTGGCAGACATCTATCAGTAGAATGGGGGAGGAAAATGCTTTGGAGCAGTTCCTATTCCCATCCCATTCTGTGCCCCTGAAACATCCGTCATTTTCCTTGATCCCTCTAGTAGAGCTAATGCTTTGACCTGGGAGTTGGTGGCAAGGAGAGAGTATAACAGATCTGCAGTGGTAATGTTCTTACTCAAATTATCAGCTTTCTTTTATTGAAGAAATTAGCACAATTTGATCTATCATCAGAAGAGCCATGGATTTCAAAAATGTAAGATTCAAATTGGTTATTTGCATTATAACAAAAAAAGTAGTGAGTGGCTTTATTATTATTTTTTAACAACATGTTCTTTGAAAGTACAATGTTATAAATATTCTGTGTTCTGAAGTGGTGCATTCCGATATTAAAAGTCCCTACTTCCAACTGTTTATTTTAAAGCATTTATATACCACTGTGTGCTGTTCACTGTGAGCAAGGGTAAAATGAACTGAGCTGAAAATCCTAACTGCTCATGCACACTAATGGGATCAGAGCCCTTGGTGACTGATCAGCAAAGGGATCTTGGAGTCACAGTTGACAGTTCAAACACAGTGTGCATTTGGTGTAAAAAGAAATACCAATAGCACATTAGATGTAATAAGCAATGATTTGAAAACAGAGGTGCTAGTATTATAATGCCCTTATACAAAACAGTGGTGTATATAGTAAGGCTGGAGAAGGTTCAGAAGAAGGTGACTAGGATGGTCAAGGGGCTGCTGGAGCATCACCATGAAGAAGGGTTGAAACCTCTGGGGCTTGTTAGTCTAGAAAGGAGATGAGGGAGGGGAGATATGATAGAGGTATATGAATTTATGCATGCTACGGGTGAAGTGGATAGGGGGAGGAACCCCGTGAAGCTGAATCGTGAAATATTCAGGGTAGAAGTCGGGCACAAGAAACATACAACCTTGGCTTCCATATAGCTAGGAGGGCAAAAAACACTGATTTGCCAGGAAGGACTACGTGCTGGTCATTTTTTTGCCTTAGAGATTTGTGAAAATCTCACTTTACTCAGCCATCTTGTCAGCTTAGCACAAGCTGCCTTTGTTATGAAGTGGCTTCACTGGAATCATGTTTTCTTTTGCTTTTCTTCTGCATAGCATTTGCTGAAGCATTTGCTCATTTTGTTTTAAAGTATGTGATCCGTGTGCCATCATCCACTTTGCCAAAATGTATAGCTTATATGGCATAGCATTGTGCGGCCATTTGAACTCCTGTTGTTCTTGGTGAACAATTTGAAAAATTGATGCCCAAATGTGTTACATTGTTAATTTCAGAACATTATTTAGTGCTTAATTATTATTTTTTAAAGTAAATCAGGATGAATTTTTTTTTTATTTTCACGGAAAGTTTATTACTTAAAGATTAAAGAAAATGCCCTGTAGAGTTAGGGACATGCCTTGATTTTGCAGTTTTTTCTAATGGTTTTCAGGACAGCCCAAGTCACACAGAGCTATAATTAGGTTTTAACTTGAGACTAGTGCTAGTAGATGTGGATCAGTATCCAAAACCCTCTGTACCCAGTGTACCTCCACTATAGAAGCCTATCCAAATGTAACCATTGTAAACATCCTTGCATAGCCATACCGTAATAGGCCAGGCATGATGAGAAGCCCTTTGCTGAATGCAGCTGACAGCAGGTCCAAAGTGACAATCCTGCCACAGACACTTCTGATCCCAATGACGGGAGATCCCACCATCTGTCAAAACATACCTGCCCAGAGGATCAGGCCCAGCTACATCTGGCTGTCACTTTTGATTCCCCATCTACTGTCACTCGACCTCCACAGGGTGCATTGTAAGCCTCCAATTCCTGATCGTCCACGGTGCAGTGTAAGCCCCTTCTTCCATTAAGTGATTGTATCCATAGTTTCTCAGATTGCCACAAGGTACAGTAGACACTCTTCATAAACTCGTGCTCTGTACCTCCTTGCTCATTCCCACCACTTGATACAATACCCATCCTGTTTCTTCCCATGCCAAAAAGGGGAGTTTGTATTCTCTGGCACATGAATAAACACAAACGTGTGATGGTACTGGATTTGTCTTTTCTTCTTGCTTAAGGTAGGGATAATGTGACCGCCAACTCCTCCTTGTGATTGAAGGGCATGGGATGGGCACCTGAGTGTGCCAAGGGGAGGGGGCTGCTGCTCAGTTTTAATTTTCATCTCCATGAGAAACAACAGGGCTGTTTTTATTAACTTCAGCTGTTTTGCTGGCAGGAGTGAAGCAGAAACTCAAGTTCTCCTAACAGGAGCAGAAGACGTTTGGATTATCTGGATCTCTAGCCAGCTGCTCTTTAGTGAGAGATACACTAGAATTCAGGTTTTGTTTTGTTTTAAGCAAGTTAAGCAGCTTTTAACTTGAGACAGTTTGGTCTAGTGGTTAGGGAGCCGGACTCTTATCTGGGAATACCGGGTTTGATTCCGCCCTCCCCCATGAAGCCAGCTGGGTGACCTTGGGCTAGTCACAGCTCTCTTCTGAGCTCTCACAGTCCCCCCTACCTCACAGAAGAGTTACTGTTGTGGGGAGAAGAATAGGAAAGCTTTGTCAGCCGCTTTGAGTCCCCTTAAATGGGTGAGAAAAGCGGGGTAGAAAAGCCAACTCTTCTTCTTCTTCTTCTTCTTTTATGCTGGCTGACATGATCAGCTGCTTGACTTCTTATCTGCACCTAATTTTGGGAAATGGGAGCCATTGAGTTACATTATCCAAACTTCTTAAAGCCTGCTGGACACGCAGCTGGCATCGTATTGAGGGTTGCTATTTAAATAGTTGACCCATCGTGTTGGAAAGTTTATGTTTAATATCTGCACACCTTAATGGAATTCAGAAAAGCTGAACATAGCAGTAAAAATCTCATTTTATTTGTTGTGTTACTGCATTTTGTGTCATGTAAAGCTCACTGGCATACAAGGGGCAGGGCAGGGGCAGCCTAGGGGTGGGGCTTGGGAAAATAAAAAGTGAAAGCTGGAACAGGCAGCTGTCATTGCATCGTGTCAGATGGTGTAGCATTTTTTGAAGAGAAAATAGTGAGGAATGCTCTTCAGCAAGGGCCTTAGCTTCCATGGAGTCAACAACACAGATTATTATAATTTTGCCTAAATTTTACTTTGTGTTTCACTGCAGCCATCTACAGGAAGGATTTAAGTGCATGTAACAAATAGGTATACTTAGCTGCTTTCAAAGAGATAGACATATTGCATTTTACATCGATATGAAAGGTTTTATAGAGCAGTCTTCTTTTAAGTTACAGTGGAAAAATATCCATCTTTAAAGTACAAACAATAGCTCTGCTACAGTTGACTTCTGAGTTTGACGTTATGTCAGATTTGCATATTACAGTTCATTTTCTTTGAGTTGCATGCACTATATTCTGAAAATAAAATATGGTTTGCCCTATAATGTTAAGTAATTTTTTAGGTATATCCAGTTTACCTCCCTGTGCTTTTAAGTGTATTGTTAGAATAGTGACTTCCTAACAGGTTATTAATTTTTGTAAGTAACAATATATAACTTGTATTTCAAAAATAAAGTACAAATTATGCACCATTCTTCCCAGCTCCTTTGATCTTAAAAAGTTTAAATATGAGCTTCAGTGTACTGTGCATATAAAAATATTTTTTTTATTATTTCTTTATGAATAGATCAAGAAGTATTTGGAACTTGAACCACTTGCACGAGGAAAACGTTGGATACTTAAGCCCTGTTCCTTGGATGATATGGAAGCAGTGAAAGATAGCTTCAGCCTGCTGATAAATTTGCTAGAAGACAGAGATCCTGAACCTTCAAGAATGTGATTTTAAAAACAAAACCCTATGATGGTTCTTGGATAGAATTGTACCTGTTTGTCTCACTGAGCAGAATTATGGTTTGGTAGAAAAAAAGACTGTGTTACAGCTTACAATAAATATATTTTGCATCTAGTCTTGGAAACCTGTCCCTAAGCTCTGTGAATGAGGTTTGTTATTCTCCGTAATGTTTGTTTGACTGCTGACATGGAGTTCCTTTTGTTTACCAACAGTTCTGCTCATTGTATGCCATTTTCTTGCATAGTCATAAGAACTTACATGTGGAATTTTGTTGCATATACAAAAGTTAAAAAACAATTTATGAATGAGCACTAAATGATTTAGTTAGGTTATTCAGAAGGAAATTGGTTTTACTGGTCCAGTCATTAACTTGCGACAATATGAGACAATATGCAAGTTGTAACAGGTCACTGGGAACCTCTGAATCTTAAAACCAAGGAATGCATTTTAAATACAGTGACTAATCATAAGCCTTACTGAATGCAAATATTAAAGGTAAACAAGTACCTTTTAATATGTCATTTTTAAAGAAACAGACCATTGATTTAGCATCAGGTAAGGCAAAGATAATGGGTATGTCAGTATTTTGTTATCAATATGGAAACATCTTGGGTAGAAAAACTGCCTTTGCAAATTTGTAGGTGAAAAAATTATGCTAATGATTGTGCAAGATCGTGTTGTAGTAAAGATCCTTTTACTAAAGATGGAGCATAAAAAGATTAATCACTTGATGTGATCTATATAGCTAGTATACTAGAATTCCTAGATTATGGAATTATTTTTTAAAAGTCAGTGTCTCTGGATGATATTCAAAAGTCTGCCTGAATTTCTTAAATACCCCTATTTTCAGGGGAAATAGATTTCTTTCAACCATTATTTCAGACTGAATGTCGGAAAAAAGCTTTTATCAAAATACAGGATTTTTTATTCTTATTTTTCTCTTTTTTTTTTTTAGCTGTAACAGCACTCCGTTTAAATCCATCCTTCCTTTCCCACTTTCATTAGTTTTGAAAGCCACTGACTGCTTCAGAATTTGATACTGTATTGTTTGTCAGAACACTGGCCAGGATAGAGTAGGAAATAACACTTCGGAATGTGTGCTTATATTTTGGGTGTTGAAGCGAAGAGTAGAATAGGCTTTGATAGACTATTATAGCATTTGCTTTTGTCCCTGTGCAGTTTTCCATTAAAAAAAAAATCAGTAACTTGCAGAGTCTCTTTCATTTGTAAAGACTGTCAATTTTTTGTGTAATTTGCTGTAGGTTATCAAAGCAATAAAGCACTTTGATATGTGGAGCACCATTTTTCCAAAATAAAGACTAGCAGATTTTTGGAATCACATATCCCAAAAACTTCTTATTGTTCTTAGGGAATTACTGAGACTGCTTAGGAGAAGGGTTAACTAGGTTGTTAGAGATGTATAGAGGGCTAGACACACACTTGGTAAGTTATTTAAGAAATAAGTTCCATAGTAATTTTTATCTTCATTTTTACTCATTACCTGAAATGCTCTAAAAGCAGAATCAGGCTTCATCTTCTATTAGTGGCTGCCTGGTCCCATAGCATTTTAGGAGACCTATGATTTCTTCTATATATTT
The DNA here is from genome assembly GCA_023333525.1 of Aspidoscelis tigris stejnegeri. NCBI lineage: Eukaryota > Metazoa > Chordata > Lepidosauria > Squamata > Teiidae > Aspidoscelis > Aspidoscelis tigris. The sequence goes on along the minus strand of JALMGA010000007.1, from coordinate 24,585,891 downwards.
CTTTTTTTAAAAAAGCTAGGAATATAAAGACTTAAACACGCAGGCAAAAGCAGAGAGCTCCCTTTCTAATTGGTTGTTCAAATCAAGTGGGTTAAAGTTATATAGAGAAATCAAAATAGATCTGGTATATTTTGCAACAAAGGAGTGTTTTCTCCAACAAATGTAAGTCAAAAGTGTGTAAATGAACACCAGTTGATTTAATTTAGTCTTTCAAAGGTGCACTTAAATGAGGTCACCTTACAAGCAAAAGTTTCAGCCATTTTGCAGTGTAAGTATAGTTTAGGGTTGCAATTTTCTACCAGCTTACTTGTGAGTAAACCCCACTAAACTCCTTGGACTTTTTTGTGATTAAATACACATAGAAGTGGCTTGGGTAATCCTTATGAAAACTCATAGTACACAGAAATTTGTTACTCACTGAAGGATTTTCACCAGGTATTTAGCTCTGTATTTCACTGCATACATTAGGGTAAATTGATACCTCAGATCTGCTGGAGAGTGTCAGATAAGCCCTTAGAAATTTTAGTGTATTTTGGTGGCCGGGTCTGATAATGGATTTGTTTTCCTGTCACTAGAGGTTTTTTAATCATTAAACACTTGAAATTTCTAAAGTCCCATTGATGTCTGAATTGTTGTCTGATGTACATTAATCTGTGAATTGCTACACAGTTTTTATTTTTATTCTGTTAGCTGTTTTTCTTTCTTTCTCTCCCACTGCATTCTGCACATAGATGGAGTGAATCTCAATCCAAGGAATTATTTAACTATCTGTATAACTTCATTAACCAATGAACATGCTGTCCTTTCTTATAATTAAGTATAGACATCTGTTAAATTGCTTTCTGAATATATGGGGAGGGGGGGAATAAGTGCCACGCTGGGGGTTTTCTCAGACCTATGGCTGTCTGCTCTGGCAGTAAGAATAAAAACATTATCAATCAGTATCCAACAGCAGCTGTTTTGACAGGCTTCTGTCAGACATCTAATGCTTTACAACTGTCAGTGGCTCCTTTCCTCTATCAATTCTAAGATACTTCTTGTGTTGTTTCCATGTTTATATCCCATGCTAATATCTCTGGAACTGCTGGCTTGTTTTTTAAATGCCTTCAGTGTTTTTCCCCTTGCCCTGTTTAATGTGCCACATGTCTCTGCTTACTGTACACAAATCCTGTAAACAGAAGTCTGTGTTGTATTTTTGAACTTCTTGCATTTCATTATTTATAGAAGTTAACAGATTTTTGTACTTTTACTAGCTAACAACAGTTGCCTTTTTTTTGTAATGACAAATAATTTATATTGCAAAGGTTTATATCTTAACTGTAGTTGGGTTGACAGCTAACCATCATATATCTCTGATTTTATACTAAAACAACAGCATTGATGCTTAGTTGTCACATCCATGCAGATAGCTGCAATGGAGGACAAACTGTTTGTGATTTATATAATTTACAGTATAATGAAAATAAATGCTGTGTAGAACACTTTAGCATTAATGTTTTCCTCAGTATTAACTTCTAGAATGGGTTTCATTTTCAGGTTTCGTTGAAATCTGGATTATCTCATCCATAAAACAAGCTTGGGATACTCATTTAATTTCAGTTGTTTAGCCTCTGAATTCATTATATAACAGACAAGAAAAGTATTCCTGGGCTCTAGAATTGTGATTGCTTCAATAAATGACCTTAGTCATGGAAGACTCATTGGTGCTGGAGCATTTATGTTGGAATACAACATCCTGTGACTAGTCTCTCTTTGAAATGGATTTTGAATTTAGATGAAGTTTTTTTCCAGTGGCAGAGAAGAAGCTGCTGAAGGTTCCTGTAAGTTTAATATGGTAACAGACCAATTCTTAGCGTAACTCACAGTTTGGAACATTTCATAGGATGGTAAATAGCATATATACAACATTGCAGCCATTTGAATGTCACTAACCAGAAAGATAAATGCACATGAAACAAGCAGCCAAGATCCAAAGGGTCACTGAGATAAAAGGTTTGCTGTGACCCAGTGGAGGATTTGACTCTTCCACAAATCCTGACCACCTAACATCAGGCCTCCTCACAAAATGTTTTTCAAACTTCCTTCACTTTTAAAGGCAAACCAAAATCCTCTAGTTTTCAAAAATGGTCCCACAATTCTTTAGAGAGTGGCAAATTTATCCAGACGTACAGGAAATAAATAATTTTGTGCCAGTATCTCTCATCCACTCAGTTTTTTAAATTAACAGTTAAATCAAAAACAAATCTGCCCAAATGAAAATAATTGGTAGTGATGCCAGATTAAATCTTTCCAAAGCTGGCAGGATGTATTGCAGAAAGAACTGGTTGACCTGTTGGGCATTAATGCAAAGTATAAGCTAGAAATCTTCTAAGTCTTTCATTGTTTGACTTTCCGAATTGGTGGAAAAGCTCTTCTGCTCATGAAACCGATTATAAACCAGAGATCCTGACAGCTAGAAGGATGTCTGCACAATTTGCCCAGTGAAATAACACATTGCCGATCTACCTTTAAAGTAATGAGCATGACCTTAGTGTGACAGTAAATAAGGTAACATACAGCTGCTAAAATAATGACATACATTAATGGTATCAGGAATGTTTACCCTGCATTCCTATCTATTAGTGTCCACAATTAACCTGCTCCACAGCTGAGAAAATAATTCTAGCTAACAGTGATAAATTGACAGCACTTCTCCCATGGAAGTGGCAACAATATTTATAGAAGTTACTACAAACAAATGCATATCAAGATATAGCGGCATGCTTCCCTAATTTTAGTCCTTTGGATGTGGCAAAGATACAGAATATCTAGCTATTGTAGTTAAAAATAAATAGTCTACTGCTTTATTATTAAAACAAGCATATCTGGCAAATTGGACCATACGTATGCTGCCTTTGTCTTCTTCTGTACATTTATGGTCCTTGCCAATGAAGTGTCTGAGTGTCTGACATTCCCAAAGGGTAGACAGAGAAAAGGATGATCCCAAATCCCCCAGCTCCAAGTCATGGGGCCTAACCACAGGATTTTATCCTCTGCCTTCTTGGCCAATGCTCTTGATTCTGTACTGCTCTCACATGAATCTGCAGTTTTGGTTCAAGCTCACCTCCAGTGAAAAATGTCTGGAATACCAAAGACCAGTCTTCCAGATAGTAAATAAGTTCCTTCCATTCTCTCAATACTTTGTTTAACTTCAGTAGTGATCTGTTTGGTATGTTGATCCATTGTTGTAGAATTTTTGACCTGGCTATTAAAAGAAGCACATACTGTGGCTTGAAGACCTAAAATTCCTGTCTGTTTTTACTTCTTTTATAATGAGGTAAAATAAATATCTAGCAGGATTATCTTGGGATGCATCTGGGTTGCCAGTGGTATGCTATATAGCTGCCATCTGGATTTGAATCCTAATTGCTCGACTGTCCCAAAGTACCAAATAAAACCACCAACAGACTTTTAAGTTGTCATTCAGTTACAGTCAGTGAGATCTGACAAGGAAGTAACCTATCTTATGTTCAGAGGAGACAAGTAGATAGTATTACAAATTGGATGGGAAAAGGGGAATGTTTTGGAGAGGCTGTTTTGTCCAAAATGGAAAATGATATTGAGGAGGAATCTACTACTTGCCAAGTACTGTGTTAAACTTAAATGTAATGAGTAAGACAACGAAACTTGCGTCTTTTCTTTCACCAGTGCTGGGGAACTTGGGTATCATCAGACTGGATTTGGATTATAAACCTATTCACCCTGAATCGGGGGTAGCCAAGGCTTAGGGTAAAATGTGTGTTTTACTGTTAGAAGGTCCCAAGTCCAGTCTCTTGTATCACCCTAAAATTGATGATGGTAAGCCAAGGCAAAGCGTCTTCTGAGAATTAAGAGGTGAAGGCAGAGACAAAAGAGCTGTGTTTCCTGATTTGGATCCCTTTAAGAATCAACATGTTATAAATGCAATAAATCCAGGTAAGGATTCTCTTAAGTTATAATCAACCCCTTGACACTATATGCACAAATCCATGCTATGGAAATATTTTGCCATTACTTCTAAGCAATTGTTCCACCACTCAGATATGGGCAAGGGATAAATTCCAATTTCAGACATTATGCATACTCAGTGACACAGAATAATCCAGTGAATCCCCCCCCCCTTACTTTGAGAAAGGCATTCTTGGCAGCAAATACTGTATATAAGAAAGATATTTACAACTTGATTGTCCTGGGCCAAAAATAACACAATGAAGACTGAAGATGTCAATTTCATTGCTGCTTAACATTATCTTTTTACAGTCTGCTTGTACAAATTTTCAGACAAAGATATTGTATAAATCTTGGCTATAAATGCCAGTAACACAAAGTATAGGAAAACCACACTAACCTATTACTCTTCATTAAGTGAGCGAGGAGAGTGGAATTGGCCTTTCATCCTCATAATGTAACATAACTTTGGTGTGGACAGTGAAGAAAGGGGATGTGCAAAATATTTTGTATTGAAACATTTCACTTTGTTTCAAACATTCCAGACTCAAAACAAACCTAACTCTTGTTTCTGTCATAACATTCTGAGTTCTGACAAAATATAGCCTTTAGACTGCAAGTAGCCCCTTCCTCCTACTCACCAAGCAGCTGACAGACAGAGGGGTTGGCTGCAAAAAAATCAGTGTGAAAAGTCCATCTTCCCTTTTTGTTTTGGGACTTGAACCAAGTTGTCCATTGTTCCCTATGGATGGGACACTCAGAATGTCCAAGTGTGCTAATTGGAACTACTGGCTATTCTAACAGAACTGGATGATTCAAGATTATTTTGAGTTTTGTTTTGAGTTAGAACAAAATTCAAAAAGTGTTCTGTGCATACCCTTAAAACAGGCACAATTAGGCCGTGTTTGTATATCCATTTCCTTTCAACAACTGAAACGGCTGTCAAGATTTAGTACTTTATGGACAGACAAACACATCTGAACAAGGTGTCAACTTTGCACGTTTCTCTCTTTTCTTGCTAAGTAGCTCAGAAAAGTTTAGTTTCACTTGCTGTTAACATTTAGCTTCACTTGCTGTACCATTTGAATTGGAGTCTGGTTTACATGAAACCAGGAAAATTTCATAAGGTTTGTGTGTGCATGTGTGTGCGTGTTGTTTCTTGAATTGATGTAATGCTAGATACTTTGAAGTAGTATGTCTCTGAAGTTTCTCAGCTTTGTAGGAGATAAATGTGGAAGCTCTTGAGATTATTGGTTTTCATCATATGATGTGTATATGAACTGATTCCTGTATATTAAGAAGAGTTGGTTTTTATACCCCACTTTCCTCACCCTTAAGAGGACTCAGAGTGGCTGACAAACCTTCTGTTCTTCTCCCCACAGCAGAAAACCTGTGAAATAGGTGGTGCTGTGAGAGCTCAGAAAGAAAGCTGTGACTAGCTCAAGGTTGCCTAGCAGACTTCATCTAAGAGTGAAGAATCGAACAGAGACATGACCAGATTAGTCCAACACTGTAACCACAAGACCAGACTGGTTCGGAGTAATCCCAAATCCACTTTTTCATGTTGTACCAATAAGTAAGGCTTAGCTCCTAATGGCTACATAGATATGTCTGTACAACTTCTGTGGCAGATACAGAAGTAGTTTGCCGTTATCATCTTCTTGGAGGTGGAAAGGTGCAGCCCTCTCCTTCCAGCCAGCTTACCTACCACTGAGTCACACCCCCACTCGCATAATGTCAATTATGGGTTAGTTCTATAGATACCTCCTTAGTTTTGACATCTTTTATGGTTTCATCTATTCTGTCTTCAGAAAAAAATTACTGTTTTCTCTTATTTTCTTGGCACTTTTGTGATACACAGCAGACATTAAGCCTATAGCCACCTTATATGCTTTTCAGCCTATAAACTGTGTTTAAACTGAGTTCCTATAGATTCACTGAAGTCTGATGAAAATCATTGAACGGCCAACTTTTCCCCCATCGTGAAAGGAGTCTTGGTCTCTTCACACATGGTAGTCTTTCGAGTTGCTGTTTTACATTATTTGTTTGATTTAGTGCCCTTTGCAATGGTTGATTTTGCAGTTTGTTTTCAAAGGGATGAAAAGATAAAAGGAGAAACATATTGCCTACATGCTTTCAGTATATATTGACATTTATTATGAACTTCTTCCCAGAAATAGGCAAACCCACTTCTGTGATTCTGCCAAGAAAACTGCACTCAGTGCTAGCCAATAACAGCACCATGAGAAATCTGAGTTCTGGCTGCTGATTCCCCTTTGTCCTCTTCTACTACGGCAAATGGTGACATTTGCAACTGAAATCAAGGAGGTTGATGGATATCATTTCCATAAAGCTAAGAAGCCACAGTGGCTTGTGGCCAGGGGCATGGTCAGAAACATGGCATGTGGTTTTGACAGACTGGTCAGAGTCTGAAATGTGACACAGATTCCTTGATCAGAGGCACATGCTCATCAGATCAAAGAGAAAATTGGGACATGTTTCGGAGTTCAAGGAGCCAAATATCCAAGCTGCACTTCTGGGTACCTTTGTTTCGGCGTGGCCACTTTTGCTAAGAATCTAAAGCAGCTTTTCCAAATTTGTGTTTTGCAAACTGTATAATATGGATTTCCTTTTGAGTTCTGATAACATGAGACGTTAACATGGGGGCACTTCCCTAGAGCACAACCATTACTGGAATAACAAAACAGTCTGTAATTTTTTGAATTCTCCAAAATGTCTCATTACTCTAAATTAGGAATGAGGAACACACAGGCTTCTAGACATCATAGGCTTGTGTGGCTAATATTTCATGAAAGTTGCCTAGGCTGTCAGGGAGTGTTAGGAAACAGTGCCTAAGTTCTTTGTCCGGACAGGGGGAATATAGCACCATTATGGTACTGCTATGGAGGGGTTGCTTCACATATTTCCCTCTAAAACCCACAGAACACTTACCTTCTGGATGGAGCTGCTATCACAGCTCCCTCCAGCGCTCTTAGAGGTGAAGGCAATTGCATCTGGGCATCCCAAAGCCTGGGTGGCCAGAAGCATGCGTATTGTAAACATGTGAAAACAGTGCCAGCCATAGTGCTGTCCAGCTAGCAAGGGATAATCACAGGGGATAAATATCCTGCATTATCCTTTGCTAGCGAGTTATTTTGCCACTGTCTGGAGGTGGCCTGATACATGGAGAACTTTGGGCTTCCAGATGTGGCCTGGCTAAATTGGTTGGGAAGGTGAAGCTGGGAAACCTGCATCTGGGTATGGCTTAAGACAGGATGTCGGCTGAGACAACATATGTTCAGATGAGTTCTGTTAGCTTAAGTTCCAAAAAAGAATGGATAAGCAACCTTTGTTAGCTTTTTTAGGGAGGATGGGATCAACCCTCTGGAACTTGCAAATCCAGGACAAGCCGCTGTTCACATCTGCTGCCTGTCCTTTAAGGAGATAATTCTCACCTCTTATCAGATCACTTGACTAAGCCAAAGTGATGCTTTCTTCTTCCTTTCCTCTGTCCTTTGATTTGAAAATCAATGAAAGTCCAAGTTAAAAAGAAGTAACCAGACTCTTGAAGAGGAGATAAAAATTGGTTTTGCTGTATGACTGTTCAAAACTAGGTTGTAGTGAAGCACTAAACTCTCAGCTTTCTGCTGTATAATAGTCATTTGGTGAAGGAGTCAAGAGGATTTACATATTCCAAATATTTAAAAAATAATTTCAGGTGCATTAGAACTATGACTAGAATAAAGGAAACAAATATAATGAGCAGGTTACATGGCCAGCTTGTGACACTTATTATTTTAAAAAGAAATGACACACATTTATAAATATACCTGTAAATATATATTTTTATTGGAAGAAAAGAGACATCAAGTACCTATACAGGAAAGTGCCATAAATCAAGCTGAAATAAAATAATCACAAAACTGGAGTATCTCTTTAACTTAATATTATGGTGTAAGATAAAACACCACTTGTTTTGGTCAGAGGAAATAGAAAGGAGATAAAACTGGGCGGGGGGAATAAAGTGCAGTTTGGGTTTTACATGGTTCTGCTAGAACTCTCTACAACATTGTTTTATCTGCCACTTTGCTTTTCTAATAATTCATCCAACAGGAAGTTGTTCTGTTAAATTTTGCTTAAATAGTCCTTTATGAATGTAATGGAAGTGAAGTTTTTTTGTTGATCTGTGCTTTCATTGTTTTAAAAATCATACTGAACAGGAAGTCAAGTATTAATGTGCTCTCCAAATTGCCTGTGAGGCATCTGGTGACTAACTGAATAGATATTGAATTGTAAACAAAATTGGGTCCTCCCTAGATGTTTCTAAGCTTAAGTGTGCCAACCTACCAAACTTTGCCAAACCTTGTGGCCTTGCAGACTAATGACACATCTTCCAGTAAACAGAGTTTCCCTTTTCCAGTCAGCGGTACACAGTGACTTTTGATTTCTTTGTTTTCTTGGATAATATTATAGAAATGTATTGGCTTCTTGAGATAACTGCACCGCCATCGTCCTCCCTTTTATTCATTGTCATCTGCTTCCTTGGAAGGTATCTGATGTTACCTACTTTTTTTCACTGAAGCCAGCAACTTCAGGTTGCTTTGGAATAATCTGCAGTGTCAGAAGATCTGTTGTTTGTGTACTTCAGGAAGAAGAATCCAGCCTTGAGAGTCTCTTTTGGTCTGCAGATGGGGAACCTTCAGTTCCTTTTTTAAAAAAATGTGTATTATTTTATAACACAACCTTAAAACTTCACATATTACATCATTCGGTTGTTAACTATAAATCACTTCCTCCGTTCTTCTGAGTCTTCTTTTAGTATCTCCTTTTTATTGCTCCTCATCAGTAGTATTTCCTTCTTTCAGATGTCCATTTGAATATAAAGTCAATCAAATCCAGCAGTTATTATTCTTACTTCGTATAGATAATTGATGAAGGGTCTGCAGTCTTTTACATACTTACCTATTGTGTTCTTTAAAAAGTTTTTTAATTTGTCCGTCTCTGCTAATTCAGTCAGTTTACTTAGCCAGGAGTACCTTCAATTCCCAAGACATCTGTGGAGTTCCCATAAGACACCTGAAGCCAAAATATGGCTGCATCCTCTGGTTCTGGTAGCGTTATATAGTTGAAAATCACTATAGTCAGCAATGCACTGACTTCATTGCAGGCCACAGAAAAGCTAAAGAAGGTAGATGTTTGAAACTAAGGCTGCATCCATCGGTGACTTATTCCGTTATGTTTTAAATTCCAGAATAAAGCATGAATATTCCAGAATGTCCATGCTTTTTTCCAGAAACATCCAAATATAGTAGAATAAGTAACTGACATGTGAATACAGCCTAATTTGTCTTTGTAGAAAAAACAGAGCATGATAAACACAATGTAGATCACTGCACATTCACTACGGTGACAAATGGTAACAATACAATTCCTTCTGGGAGAGTCAGCGATTTGGCAGACATCTTTTCTCCCTTAAGGTGTTTTCATGAGTTTATACTGTTTAATGACTGGAACAAATGTTGTAAGATTGTTGCTGTCATTACTTCAGCGGTGTGTGAGAGGTTTGCAGAGTACTGCCAAGTTTCCAAAAGGAGTAGGATGAAGAAGATGCTTACAAAAGCAAGATAAAGAAGACATTGGCGCTTTTTTGTAAAAACATGCAGAGCAGATACTTACATAAGAACGTAAGAGGAGCGCTGCTGGATCAGACCATAGCCCATCTAGTTCCGCATCCTGTCTCACACAGTGGCCCATGAATTGCTTCTGGCCGTTCTCAAGCAGAAGACAAAGGCAAAACCTTCACCTGCTCTCAGAACTCCCCAGACGGCTTTTAGAGGCATCCTGCCTGTCTCTCCAGCCTGGAGGCAGTATCTAAGCATCCATTCAACAAGACAGAGTAGTCCAGCAATGGCCCTTCAGCCTTCCCGGAGCCAAGGCTCCTAGGATTCCTTGCCGTTGGAAATGGCGGTTGGAATTGATAGAAGTTGTAGTTTAGAATCATCTGTAGGGCCACCATTGGATTATGGGGGACTAAGGTGACTGTAGAAATATTTGTGTATTTAGATTAGAACGACACTGTAATTCTCATGGAGAAGGGGGAAATCTGACAAGCCCCGTGAGTGGCAGATTAGTCTCTACAAATACAATTATATAGAAAACACTCGCAGTAGGCAAGAAACTAGAACAGAAGTGTCAACCCAAAAAACAACTAACTTACATTAGACAGCATCAGGACTAGACATAAATTGAGACTGATTTGGTGATGGAGACACAGAAAGGTGAGGAAACTAAGCTAAAAGCTTCTTGTTTAGAAGGGATGAAGGGAATTATATGTTTGGCTTCAGGGCGTATTCCCAGCTGGCAGCCTCCACTTGTGAGGACCAGCGGTCTACAAATTCAAAATGTTTATCAAAGCCTTGCATCTTGTCCAATTACAGAGAAATACAGTCATTGATAGTGCAAGTTCAAACTCCTGAGATCCATTTAGGTATGGAAAGGTGGGCTACATCCTTCCAATGAAGAACAATTTTTGTCTTGGCTGCTGTTAATATTATTTAAGCAGGGCTTTGGGTGGCAACAGTTATTCAGCTCCATCACACCTTCACTTTAATCCTTCTTCAGTCCATCTTTGCCCTCAGATGCTTGCACCATTTTAGTCCAGTCCATTTTATTTGTGGACTTTCCTCCTTTCAATTGTACTTTCCTGAGTCCTGATTTTTACAGGTCTCAAGCTGTTATAGAGTTTTTTGGGTGTACTAAAGGGGCTGAACTATACTGTAATGGGAGGATACTGCATGAATTTGCCTTCCAGTGATTACGTGCTGTTGATTCACAGAATTTTTATCCTATCAGAGCACAGGGGTGTTGTAATGGTGGAGAGGGGTGGGGGTGTAAAAAGTCTTGTGAAGAAGTCCCAGGATGGGAAGAGAAATGTGTGAGTATAGTGACCCAAACTGAACATGGTTTGAGGAAGGATTATCAGTTAATGAGTATGTTTGGAATTAGTGCATCTTGTGTCCTTTTTCTTAATAAGATGGACTATTTTAGCAAGGTGTGACCATGGCCTTGTTAAGATCCTTCATGTCTAAACCAGAATTGGACTGGACAGTCCTTTACAATCCATTGAAGCCTGATTTTACATATGAACCTGTGGAAGTATATGATTACAGTGTATGGTAAAGATACATTTTATAATAACAGTGGTTAGTCTGTCTTCCTCTTCTTGAAAAAGGTTAAACTCCATTTTCATTCTTCTTTCCCTTTTGTGTGCTTATGTGTAAGATTCAGACTTTCCCATATAGCATCATAGATTTGTTCATAATTTTTTGGAAAGGTTTACTGAGAGGCCAGAGGGACATTCAGAATTGCAGAGTAATTTTTAAAATCAGTGCAATTTTCACAGAGTGTTAGCAAATGATTATGAAAACCACTAAAAAGCAAAGATTTTCTGATTCTGGCTTAGAAAAAACAGTTTTTGAGATTCAAGGGGAAATGTGAAGACAGACTGTTCTTGGTAGTTATGGGCCAGGGAGTCTAGATTCCACGCCAAAAAAATCCCAAAATTCTACAAGAAGGGATTGCAGGTTTTATGCCAAGAGAACTCAAATTCAGGACTTAGAATAAAATACACCAGTGATATGTGCCTTGGTATTTCAGCCTGTATGTGCCAAATTTTTCATGGTTTATTCTGAACACAGCATTCCACTTTGTTTTTTTGTAGAATGTGGAACTGCAGTGTTGCTTTTATGTTATTTTGTGAGGCACCTCGGAGAGAGAATGTGTAGCACTTGAGTTCCCTAATCCACATTTTCCAGCACAGAATGTTTCACACTTCAAAGTGTTCACTAAGCTGCCTCAGAGGTGTCTCAGAGAGATGTTTTGTTTTGGTTTTTGCTGTGTCTGATCACAGCCCAAGTTTTGTCCTGCAAGGGAAGGAGGTTATATTTTAAGTATATTTTATGCAGTTTGGTTTTTATCTTTTTAGTTGTTGTGATGGATGAAGTGGGATATAGGGGGCTTTTCCACTAGCTCTAAGTACCCATTAAGTACCAATTAGGGACCCATTAAGGACCCATTAGGCTCAGAGCAGGAAGACCCCATTTCCACTGCAGACCCCATTAGAGCCACATTTGTTTCCACCAGTTCTAGGGAAATCCAGATTGAATGGGTCCTTCAGGACCTATAATCTGGATTTCCTGTAGACCCCATTAAAGGGGCCTACAATGGGGGTCTTCAGGCATTTAATCCAGATTATATGGAGTGTGTTACCACCACAATTGGGCAATGGGGTGTAGGGGATGCTCCCATGGCGGGGTGCCCCGAAAACCAAAGCTCTGAAGCCTGTTCACAATTTCTGAAGCTGGCTCTGAAGCCAGCTATGAAGAATAGCACAGGCTCTGAAGAGAACCTCATGTGAAAGCAATGCCAATCCTAAGGACATTTGTCAAAGGCTATGGAGAATCTTCAAAGAATCTCTGGAGTGTCTACAGAGATTGCATCCCCTGTCCCCCGAAAAACCTGGGGTGTCGGGTGGGCCCCACGTGGGTCAATCTGGATTTGCCACATGGGTGCTCTGGCATTTCCACTGCGGGCAGGCTAGCATCCATTGCTATTGGATGCTGCACTGCCCATGGGGACGCATCGGGTACCTCCCTTAATCCAGATCTACTAGATCCAGATTAGTTGAAGGACCCATTCCTTAGGTCCAGATCATCTTAGATCTGGATTAAGGGAGATCAGTGGAAATCCCCCCATAAATCCTGAAATAAATAAAATAAAGGTGATTTTCATGGCCTTAATATGTATTCCTTCTTTTATCCATAATACAAACAGCAGCAGCAGAACACAAAACTATAGGAAGACTCCATTCAGCAAAGTTACATCAGTTGTTAGAGCTGCACTTAGGCGAGATAAGAAAGGAAAAGTCATACTTCCTTGAAATTGTCAAGCCCCTGTTGGCTGGCTCTGTGGAGCACAGACCAATCTCCTGGAATCTGAGGAAACCTGCAGATCCTGAGTACTATGGAAGTTTCAATTTCATCGTGATCGATGGGAGATTAGCTATCAACCAATGAACCCTGTTGCTTTTTGTGTGTTGAGTGGATTGGGATCCCATCATATCCTTTGCCCATGGCTGTTCCTAGAGAACAATTATTATGGTTGACACACCCAGACCGTTTCTACACTCATTTTGCTTGGAGTGGTCCTACTATCCCAATCCATTCTGTTTGGGATAAGATGTGAAGCGCTTCTACACTGGGAAGGGAGGTCTGCTGTTTGTCCTGACAGCAGTGTAGACATGCCTACCTTTATCTCTGTCCTGGGTACCACCAAACTCTGCCAGCATTTGGCTCCTATGTCACATCCAGTCACCAGGGGTGGGGTTGAATGCAACAGCCTTTGAATTCAGTATGCATATGTCTGATAATGATATCTGGATGAGGTTCTTAGGCATCAAAGATCTTTGTTCCAGACCAGATGCAGAAACACGAATGAATGGAGCAGAACAGAGAATGTGCGATGGTTGCAAACCTCTTAAGTTAGGTCTTCTGATAAACCGGAACATGAATCCAGTGGGATAGTTCTGGCCAGGACTAATGTGGACTAAGGCTGTAATCAAACATATTAAAAGGGCTACCTCTGGTGTCTCAAAGAGAAAGTGTGTGGCACTCATGTTTCCATCCCTTCCCTAACTGACTTGTTTTTTTAACGCAGAACGATCAGGAGATGCCTGAGCGGCAGGCTGGTGTTTGAACAATCCACTCTCTAAGCCTTCTGTGAGACACCTTTTCTTTTGTCTTTACAGCCTAGGTGGCCTTGTGGGCTGCTTGGTCTGGTCTGCCATGGGTGTGCCAAGTAGAGGTGTGCACGAATGCAATTTTCAGGATTCGATTTGATTCAAATTGAATATCCGAAGATTTGAATTGATTCAAATGCTTACAATTCAAATGTATGAAATTTCTATTCGTATTTGAAGATATGAATGTCAGCAACATTCAGGTGTGTCCATACACATCCATACACATCTGTATGCATGCGTATGCATCCTGTTTTTATCCCATATGCATCCCATTTTCGTCCTGTATGTATCCATACAAATGTGTACGGATATCAATAAGATGCATACAGATACATACGTAATGTGTACGTATCCATACACATACGAATGTCTGAATAATCTGAATGATTTGAAAGATTCAAAAATTCATTCCGATATTAAATTCGAATATATAGACATTTGATTCAAATTCCAAATGTCCAAATTTGATCAAATTTGATCAAATTTCAAATGTTTCGAATATTTGTGCACACCACGATTATCAAGCCTGAAGAATCACATTCTTAAAAAGCAGGGCTTAAAAGATGAGAATTAGGAAGAAAGAAAAGATTGCTTGAGAACAGCTAGTTTCAGCCTAGCAGCTATTAATGTTATAGGACTTGCTACAAGAGCAGAACAGCAACCCAATGCTGTGCTAAATGTTTCTACTGGGAGGTTTATTCCGCCTTACCACTTTCCTCTTATCCATTGGTCTATCAGATAAAACATTTTAAACTGCAATAAAAGTATGTATATATATTTAAAAAATCTGTGTTATGTGACAAGCCAATAGATCTGTATAAGCAGATAGAAAGAAGATCTGTGTTAGGTCAGAGCGCAAGAAAGAAGCCACTGTCTTGAATCAAGATATGCAGTTTTCATGGACAAGGAACAAACCACCAGCAGCACAAAAGTTGCCAAAAAACCTTGGCACTATTCCTAGCTCCAGAAGACTAAATTATATTTCCATGATTCCATGGCCTGGGCCCAACACATTTTGGATAGCACCAGTGAGCATACCTACCTGGTTAGATAAGATGGAGCGATATTCTTTAAACTACCATCCGTGTGCAGTAAGAGTTGATAGGGAGGCATTTGGCTGACTCTCTTCTGATTGTCAGGTTTGCCAAGGGATGTGGGGGACCTAGGAGTATATCTTCCCCTCCCCATTTTGAAAGAAATGTGAGCAGCACGGTCTGAAACTGCTTTGGCTGCATCCACACTATGAATAAAGGGCGCTCCTTGAGTGCCGCTTGGGACTGGTGGCAATCATTCCCACCCATATCTAGCCACCACTTGTGATGCCCGTGCCTATTTAATGTATTTATTATTGTTGTGTGGAATGTATATAACTGTATTTATTGAAGGAATGGCCTTTGTAACATGCTTAGTTAGTGAAAAGGAGGGGGAGTGAGTACCCCAGGCACAGCCAATGAGAGCGAAGGCTCATGCCAGGCGGGAGGTATATAAACCACCTGCCAAGAGAAGAAGAGGTTCTCCTTTGCTGGAAGATTTTGGGTGGGAGGTTCAGGTGAAACTTCCACATCCAGAGGGAAAACTTATCTGCACTGATCCACACTTCTCAGGCTGGGAAAGAGATTAGGGTTGCCTAGGGCTTTAGGGAGATAGGTGTGTATTTTTGTTACTTAAGAATTTTGATAAACTTAGCACCTAATCTTCACAGATCACAGATCACAAACGTTGTAACAATAAAGCTTGAAACTATTTATTTCACAAAGAAAAACTTTGCCTGTGTTGATTTATTAGAAAGGGGAAGAGGATTTCACCTTGAAAGGGACAGCTACAGCTTTAAGAAGCAGGGAAAGCGGGAGCCAGAGAAAGTGAACCGCAGGGGGCCGGTTAGAAATGCTTACTGCCTATTTCAATAGAGGATAAAGAAGGAGAGTGGTGCACTCTCTCGCACAAGGCTGGGAAAGCACGGCTGGCGCAGACTTTTTTTGCTACCAAATCTGAATAGATTCAAGCCTCTAAACAGAAGAAAGGGGCAGAATAAAACCTGCCTCGGGCTCTGTGTGTGCAGCACCACTCCACTGATATGCAGAATCCCTCTTTAAGGGCAGCTCACATACTACCTCATCTGTCTTTTACAGTATTAGCAGAGCCGAGGCTGCTTTCAATGGGTATTTCTGATCTGATGACTTACCAGCAAGGCCAGAAACCTCACAACCTAGATGTTTGTTCCAAAGCTGCAAGTCTTTGGGGGCCAGGAGGTCCCTTCCATATAGCCCGATGGCTAGCAGCTCTGCAGACTCCTGGCCCTCAGAAGAGCTTTTTCCTGGCCATCTGGATGCAGCCTCTGGTTCTTTAGTATGGATGATTTATGTCTGGTGTAATGGTCCAGGGGTGAGAAACTTGAATTTCCTATTCCCAGAGGCTGAGAGGGCCTGATGGGACAGCCAGGAGCAAAATGAGTTCAAATGATTGCCGCTAGTGTCCAATTTTGCTAGGTATTCTACCCAACTAATGCAGGCACCAGGTAAGAACTGAGCTATTTTAGAAACTGTTCAAGCCAATGTTTTGCACACCCCTAAATCTTCCTGTTCACTTCTAGATTCAGTCAACCAGCCCAGATTTTACTGACATGTTCAGATATTTATAGCTAAAGACCTAAAGGTGGGACCTAAGGAGTACATAAGAAAATAAGAACATTAGAGGACCCCTGCTGGATCAGGCCACAGCTTATCTAGTCCAACGTCCAGTCTCACACAGTGGCCCATCTATTGCCCATGGGCATCTCAAGCAGAGACAAAGGCAAACCTTTTCCTACTCTCAAATGCCAGCAAAATGGCCTTAGAGGTGTCCCGCCTGTCCCCCCAGCCTGAAAGTAAACTTTGGTTATGTCTCCATTTTAGTTAGCACAAGTGTGTGGTGCAGATGCCTATTCTGGAGCATCTTACCCATGGCTCTATTAGGGTCACATAAAGTAATTTTGCATTTCCACTGTACATGATGGGAACCTGTTGATGGCATTATAGCCAGGACATCTAAACTATATGCTGTTTCTCCTACCCTCACTTCCGGTCACCTGGGAAGAGTGTTGAGCACTCAGGAGGGTGACAGATAACCTGTAAAATGGAGAGCAGCCACCCTAGACGGCCTGCAGAGGCATCTTATATCATAAGCGGAGACACAGCTATATATAGCCTTATGTTCAAAATGCACTTTTAGAAAAACCCTGCTTGTAACAACTGTGGCTGCATCCAAATGTCAGTTGCTTACTCTGTTACACTGGAATATTCTTCAATATCCATGTTTTATAGTGGAATAAATAACCAACATCTGAACGCAGCCTATGATATGTAAAATAATAATAATAAAAGTTGTATGTACATCTTCTGGAATGGTACATTCTGATGCAATCACAGAAATTTGTCACTTTCCAAGGAATCCTGAACAAGTTTATTGGAAAGCATAAAACACCCAAGATATTCCATGCTTTGGCTGAATTGGTTGGCAGGAATGAGCTAGAAGAAAGGAATCAGAAAGTATGTTGTTGCTACCTCTGAAAATAAAAATGTGAGAAGGAGGAAAGCACTTAGCATGAGGAGTTTGCAAGGAGGAAACTCAGGCTTTTAACAAACATAAATTAAGACAAGAGCTTCATCTATCGCCTGATTAGAAGACGAAAAACTGGCCATTTATCATGAAAAAAACACATAGCAGAGAGGGAGGAGAGAAAAAGTCTCTCGGCCTGTGCAGCTAACAAGACCAGATTAAACCTCCAGACGTGTTAACTGTTTTGTAAACCGTGTAGAATCTGTTGCCTTCGAACCCACCGTCAGAAGGCAGAGCAAAGCCTTTAAGCAGACGTCTCCTTCGACGGGAGCTTTGTTTTGAGAGTCTGGCTCAGGGCGATAATGACGTCACCCCTTGCTTGTTTTTCTATATAGAAAGCCAAACATTTGCCACTCCCTACACCTGGAAATCCTCTAAAACAGGAAAGGGATGGGTGCCGTTGGGGGAGGGAGTGAAAAAGGAAAACATGACTGGAGCTGAGAGTGATTTGGGGAGAGGTGTTTTGATGAAAGGCAAAACGCATCTCCAAGCATGGTTGCAATGTTTAATTGATGACTTGGCTAGAATAATTATTTTGATAGCTTTTTACTGAATGAAGAAAGCAGATTAAAAAAAATTTTTTTTGCTTATGTTAGCTTTATTTATATTTATTTATTTATATTTATTTATTTATTAAAACTCTGGGCACGTAGCACCCATTGTGTGAGGGGAATATCTTGGAACGGATGCACGTTTTATCAATGTCTCTTCTGGGTGGAATAGGGTAGAAATAGGGTAGGATGGAGAGTGTGACTGTCAGCTCAGGTTTGGTTTACCTGACTTCTGGAGGAAAGTCTTCCTTTAATTAGAGGGTTATAATACTGTAGCTACATAGTGGAAGATAGTAAAAGACAGAGCAATCCTGTAGCCTTGCCTTATGCTGGTGAGTTTTCTGCTGGTGAGTCTTCAGCATCACCTTATGTAACCTTAGATACAGCGACTTTCTTGCTTTAGAATGGTTTAGGGATGGAGGCTTATCTAACTGCTAGAGTTTACACCATTTGAAATTATCCTTTGATGTGCAAAAATGGGAAGAAATAGAGACAAACATGGAGCACTGCCAAAGAATGAGTAAAACCTAGAAATATATTAACAACTATAAGGGCTTTGTCTGTTGTGGGCCCCAGGTTTTGGAACAGAGTGGCCACAAAGGGCTTTTTTGCACTTAACTGCCATGCAATATTATCCCACACAGCAGTTAAGTTGAAGGAGGGTGGCTGTTGTTCACACTGTGAGTGCTAGCACCACCCCTGAACGTACCTGGAGACCCTTGAAGTGCAGACAATCCAGGTCGCAATGGTGATCACCGAGGTGGCATACAACTGTGCAGCTTCAGTCTGCTTCTCCAGAAAATGGTCAGTTAGAGACTGGATGAGAACACAAGAGTACAAACATTACTGTCTCTAAGGGCCTTTTCATACTAGGTGTAAAAGTGAAGACAGGGGACATCCTTACAAAGTGCATCCACACCACACAAAGCCGCTTCTATTATCGATGTGCATGAATATTCGAATGCATTTGAAACTCGATTGAATTGACCGAATTTTGACATTCGAATTCAAATAGAATGTCCTTGAATTCGAATTTAAAGTTTTGATCCGAATTTTGGATTTTGGATCTATTTGTTCGAAGATTATTGAAGATCTGCATCTTTCCCACATTTGTACGGATCCGTACCTGATGAAAACGGGTTGCATATGGGATAACTATGGGATGCGTACAGATGTGTACGGACCCGGGGAAGATGTGTACAGGCATCTAAAAATGTTGTCGACATTCTATATCCTTGTCCCTCTAGAAATATTTAGGTCAGAAAAGTAGTGGAAACTTTTGTCTGTTCACCCACCAACCCCCAGACACCTGCAGGATTTTGACTGTGTGGATACAGTCATATTTTCTAATGAGTAGTTTACACCATCACTTAACCAATTTACAAGTATCTTCAGAGGTTGGAGGAATTTGTATGTGCCTTTAATGACATCCAATGAAGAGATTCAATTGTGAATCTTGTTAGCAGAAAAAACTTCTAAGGTTACTTTTAAAATAGCCAAAATTTTTGGATCTTACCATTAAAGTGCCAAAGTGCAGCTGCCTTTTTATTTATTTATTTATTTGAATTTTTATCCCATATGCATTTTGCTGCTCTTTTTTATTCAGTTATATGGGTAGTAGCATAGTTAAAGTATCTAATTTTAGCTTAGTTTAAGACCTTGAGAATATATGTATTGTACAAATGTCTTAAGCTCTGTATTGTATTTCTTGAGTCACTGGAACAAACGATTGATTGATTGATTGACACCAAAGCAGCTATAGTCTTGAAGAGCCATTGTGCACAGTAGCACCAATTCAGACAATTTAGTGGACTCCGGCAGTTTAGTTTGGCCTCTCTCCGTCTCTCCCTCAGATCGATGCATAAATACATTAAAATTTAGAATAAAACTTACCATGTTAATAAATATAATCAGCACTGTACTAATCTAGACAAATGCTGCTGAGATTTTGAAGTGTTTTTCTTCTCTATTAGGGTGGTGGCTCCTGCTACTGTCCCTTATATTGAGGGCCTTTAAGAGATCACTCCTCTGCTTCAGGGCTGCTGCCAACTCTGAATATTGTTTGAAAAAATATATAAAGCACTCTAAGAAGGAAAGCCAGCAGTGGTCTTCTTAGGGCTGCTCATAAATATTATGGACCCTCTGACCAATTCTGATCTTAGGCCCACCTCTCCTTGAGAGCTGAATTTTAAAAGTGTTTTAGCGGCACACAGCCCCCCCCCCCGCTATGGTCCCCTAAGGTCATTCCCCTCCCCGGTGGGGGGCTCTGCTAAGAATAGTGGGTGATCATCATCCATTGAGCTTCTAGTGTGGGGAGGGGGCTACATTAAACAGGGAAGGAGGAAGAGGACATGCATCTAACCAGCCAGATTGACCTTTTGCCTAAGATCAAGCACAGAATTTGAATAGCCAGATGAATGCAATGCAAGTCCCTGTGTTTCCCCCCTAGGGTTGTCAGCTCCCCAGGACTCCCCAAGAGCCTCCAGAAGGTCTTTCTCCTCTTTGGGATTGTACTGAGGTGAGGGCTGCCATTTGGAAAAGAGGTCAGACCTCCTGCACCTTTAACCATTTTGAGGAAGAGGAAAGCTCATTAGAAGTTACCCTGCTCCACAGCTATCCAGGCCATGAGATGTCCTGGCCTGCTGGGACATACTGGGAGTTTCCCTTTTCACCCAGTGCAAAAAATCCCAGTATCTGAAATTTCCTAACTGCTATGCTCTTAGGTCCTTCCAGCGCTGGGCCTTATTCCTGATTGTATCCCAGAATGATCGCAATCATCCAAACTGCATTAAGCTAACAAGGCCCGAGAAAGCCCTGGGACTCTTCTGAGTTGAAAACAAAGCGAACCAAAAGTTGAAGTGTAGAAAGGAAGAACAGAAATAAGATGAAAAACATTCCTCATTTACTATCTTTATTTGCTCTTTTTGCAACGCAAAGCTGATTGTACTTCACAACTGCATAACAGCTGGATGAGGGAGTGCCTGTTATATGAATTATTTGCTACTAAGGCCATTCCTTAACTGAAGAAGATGAAATATATTGGCAACACCTGGCATTTTTTAGCCTCTGAAAGGAGAGAATATCTTTTAACTGTTTCACATCCAAATGCGCTAAGTATTTTATTTTTGGGAGTGGTTCAGGACTACCTCTGATTTTCACCTCTACACTTTAAGGCAAATTTTCTCCTTAATCTTCCTTCCTTCCTTCCTTCCTTCCTTCCTTCCTTCCTTCCTTCCTTCCTTCCTTCCTTCCTTCCTTTTTACAGGTGCACATTTGTACTTACTCCCTTAAAAGGCTTAAATCATCTGAATTTAAATATGCCTTGAAAATCCCATTGGTGTTGGGTCAGAGGATCTTAGAATTATGGTTGCCTTGATGACAGTTTTCAAGATTTAAAGTAGGTTTAATACTTGGATGCTTGCCCACCCCTTCCATTGGGAAGCCTGCTGTGCAGATACCATGCACACATGTGCAGAAAAGACATCCCATGTTAAATCTGCTTAGAAATCCCTGTTCTTCTGGTAAAAGAGATATTGAGACTCCGACAGCTAGAAGGGGACAGTTCACTGTCACTGGGAGGCGAAGGGCCATAATGCTTTAGGTCTCTGCACTAGTGGATATATAGGAATTTGTAACAGCTGATATTTCACTAAGCACTGGCTAAGTGCGAATGAGAGACCCAGCAATAGCACCAGCAATGCCTGTGTGGTACCTTTATCCAGGCACCCTGGCAACACATTGTGCAACTGAACCTGCACCAGCCAGCCATGTGCTCCCCTTGCATGTCTTTCAGGTGGAAGAAGTGCAGATGTAGCGTGCAGGATTATACTAGCCCTGCCACTAGTATGGGTGCAGAGCAGCTTTAACTGCTCCATGCCTATGTGGGTGGGGGATGCTCCAGCATGCACAGAGCCATTTCTGGGAAAGAAATGGTTTTGTGAACTGGAGATGCACCATGCTGGAACATCCCTGAGTTTAGAAATAGGGGAAGTGTGAAAACACTCAGATGCATCCATATGTTGAAAGAATGTTGGCATAGTTCAGGCTCCAGTGTTGTCTAGTCCAATATTGCATACCTGTTAGGTGACCATTGATGGCGCTGCTTTTAAAGCCCAGTTTCCCCAGCTTAAAAAAAAAAAGCCTGAGAACCTGGGTACAACAAGTTTTTTTAATGTGAAGTATCAGCTGTGGTGGAATCACACTAAAATATGGTCTCTCATTTGCAGTGTGGAGTCTGGACTGTGGAATCTGTATTTTCTGAAGAATGTTTTTTAGAGCAATATTTTCCACCGCACATAAAACATTCTAGATGTTTCAAAACATATCTCACATTTATAGAGACTGCATAGGGGCATCTAAGGGAGGGCGGTGGGAGGATGTTCTCTCCTTTCTTCCCCTATACTCTTCCTCTTGCCTGAGAGGAGTGGAGAAGAGGCAGCAGGCTGGGCTGCTCTGCCATCTTGCTCCCAGCAGTGCCCCTCCCTCCTCCAACTGCCATTACAAGGCTAGGAACTATCTTGCCTGAGAGGAGTGGAGAAGAGGCAGCAGGCTGGGCTGCTCTGCCATCTTACTCCCAGCAGTGCCCCTCCCTCCTCCAACTGCTCCCATCACTAGATGGCAAAAAGTCTATGGCAGCCAATCCACCAGCTGAAAAATGTCTGGCCCTGATGCCATCATCCAGTTTGTCATCAATGAAGAGAAAATTCAAAGTAAATAGAATAGGAAAATTCCAGTAATAAGAAACGGACAGAAGAATTGGAACTGGAGACCTCAAGTGCTTGCTTTTTGCTGTTCCCTGTTCCCTCCCACACCATTTTCCTTTTGTATCTTGTCTCTTTAGATTGTAAGCCTGAGGGCAGGGACCTGTCTAAGATTAATATAATATTGTACAGCGCTCTTTAAATTTTAAACTTCTGCTTGGCTGCCTGAGAATGGAAGCAAGAAATGAACAGAGGGTGGGAGCAAAGGCAGAAAGGCAAAAGAAGGAAACCCCAGCTAATGTTGGAATGGTTTGGGCATTGCAAAGTGTGGATGCCCAAACTATTCCAAAAGTTATCTGGCCATCACACCTCCTTAAGGTGCAGTTTGGCCCTGGGACAAGAAAAATGGATCATGACCTGGGTAGATGGAGGGGAGCCAGAGTTGAAAAGGTTAATAGAGTTATTGGTTATAGCAGCCCAGTCTGTGATTGTATGGGGCTGGAAAGACTCCACCAAATGGGACCTGTACGGATGGATGCACTATGTAATAACATTTATGAAGTGGGATATGTTAGACCAAAGGAAAAAAATTGACTGCAGGTAATATAGTAAGGTAAGGAATAAACTCGGCACCAAGAATGAACTCTATTAACAAGAAAGTGAGGAATGAACTCTCCAGGTTAACCCTGTTGTTACAAAATGATGTATAAATTAAGAAAGTTGGCTGCATGGAGGGAAATGAGGGAGAGGGAATGTTGTCTTGTTTTGTTTTCTTCTGTAAAAAATTAATGAAATTTTAAATTAAAAAGAAAAAATAACAATAATAGGAATTTGGACCTAAAAGCAAACAGGTTGTTTCCATTAGAGGCTTTAACCATTCCTTGTTTCTGATGAGGAGAGTCAGGACCACTTTTCCAATTCCGTGGCAAGGTGGCAGGGGTGACCCAGATCTCTGAGCCCATCACTTGCGCTCTGTGGCCAGTCAGAACTTACCAGACTGGTTTCCTGAGCTCATTCTAAGTCATCACATGAGAACTGTGGTGGAAAGTCTGCCGCATGCCATTGTGAAGCAGCTTAAAAATGCCTGCTCCAAAGCTGCAGCAGAGAAAGCACAGGGGCTTTTGTGTGTCAGTTGCCTCCTGAAGTTGTGTGGCCAGACAAAGCAGGATCCAAAATTCCAGCATCTTTGAAGTTATTTGTTTAACATGTATTCAAAACATCAGAATGGCTGCAGCTTTGTTTGAAGAGATACAATTAGCCAGGAGGAACAACTGGTTGTGTAAAAATAGGAGGATAGCTGGGGGTACTTCTTTGAAAGGGAGAAAAGAAAGAAACAAGCCTCTGATGCTAACACTTTGGTGATCCATCATGCCATTGACAACTGTTCTTTTCTTAACAAGAGTTACCACCGTGGAGTATATGCAGGGGTTGCCGCAATTCTTTAATTGATTGTGTGTGTGTTTTATATATATAAAAATAACACTTTAAATATAGGAAGAAAATCACGAGAGACACATAAATATATTCACATACTGCTATTGGCCACTTTGACACACATGTCTGGATAAGCCCAAAGAAGACTTCAGCTTTAAAAATGAATGAAGATATAGGGCTACAGTGCTGGACTGCAAGGAAGGAATCTTCAAGGAGAATACCTAGTGCTCTATTTCCTGAGAAGGGCTTACTTAATTGGGCAGTTAAAATGGAAGGGGTATGCAGAGGGTAAACCTACAGCCATCCTTTGCATAGGTTTGAATCCCACAAACCACCATGTTATACAAAGAATTGTTACCTACATATAAAAAAGGAGGGTTAAGGGGACTGTGGAATTCCCAGTCTACCAAGGGAGACCCACTTCTATGTCATTGGGGCTTTGGAGGAGAGGATCTATCTACTAATATAAGGCAAGATCTGCATGGTATAATGGGATCTACTTGACAGTGCAGGGACCACACATCTAGGATACAGGATACATATGTCACCTCACCTTTGTAGCACCCACTCAACTGTAGAGATCTATAAAAGCAGAGCAATAGCAAAGGTGTTCACAGCATTTCCTATCTCTCCCTCTCCCTCACATAATCCTCACTATGTGGAATCACCTGGTTGTATTAACCTATGAAATACCTGGGCATTTCCTGTGTTCCCATAAACAGCTCCAGGTGGAAGCATTAACACTAGGGAATGAAAAAGTCATGGTCTTTGATATTTTGACTGCTGGGTCAGCAGCACCTGGCAGTGTGGTGAGGAGGAGGAAGAGAGGAAGAGGAGGAGTTGGCTTTTATGCCCCACTTTTCTCACCTTTTAAGGGAACTCAGAGCAGCTGACAAAGCTTCCCATTTTTCTTTCTACAACAGACACCCTGTGCAGTAGGCAGGGCTGTAAGAGCTCAGAAGGAGAGTTGCGTCTAGCCTAAGGTCACCCTGCTTGCTTCATATAGGGCTGTGGTCACACCTAGGTTTAATCCAGCTTCAGTCCACCTTCAGAGTGATAGAACACACCAGCAAAGTGACCAGTAATTTTCCTTCCCCATTATCCCAAAGGTGAATTTTTGAAGTTATTTAACACTGAAAGAAAACAGCTTGTCACTTTGCTGATGTATTCTCTCACTCTGAAAGTGGACTGAAGCTGGATTAAATCTTAAGTGTGACCACAGCCTTAGTGTTAGGAATTGAACTAGATTATTGGATAATACTCTAGCCACAAGACTAACCTGGCTCACATGTGAATGCCAAGGAGATGCTCTTTGATAGTTATGCTCTGACTTTCATCACGTGGAGGTTGACTAAGCCAATGACCTCTCAATGACCAAATGACAGTTCTGAAAGTTTTTAGTATTGTATTGAGCAAGATAAGGCACATTCTACCAGCCATATAAAGGCAAAAATTTGTTATACAAGGGTTAACTGGCAAGACTCTCCAAAAATGTCATCCCTTTGGTGAATTTGCTGAGAATAGTAGGGTGGGGAGATAAATATACCAGTTACTGGAGAATATGACCAGCTGTGATATTTCCTATGATGTTTCCTGGTTTCATTGTGTTATGTCATTTAAAAGGGATAAAGTAGATGACAGTGGTAGTTAATTGGAAAAGGGTGAAAGTTCCCAAGATTTAGGACAATCTTGCAAAAATCTGGCAAATTGCTGTAAGGGTGTCAAGAAATAATTATGTAAGAGCTAGAGATGGCTGTACGTTGTGTACATTGTGATCTTGGCATTATTAGTTACTAGAATTATTGTTCTAAATTGCCTTTTGAAAGAAAGAAAGAAAGCGCTTTCCACATAGGATACTGTATCATGATAGGAAAGATTCCAGAGGACTCTTTTCTACACACTAGTGCAATTTAAGGAACCTCCCAAAATAGTATGTTCTGTCTGAACGGGAAGGGGCATAGACTAGGCTAGAGTGCCCAACATAGTGTGCTAGTCCAGTTTACCAATATTCAACACTGAGGTCAACTGGTTATCTGTGGACAGCACACCTCCATGATCCAGTATATCACAGAGGATCCTTTCAGTGGTGCAATAGGCATACTGCCAAAATGCTCCCCAGCCCCACTGCATTGCATAATTTCCAACCATAAACCAATAAACTTTAACATAATTATAAAAAGAAAACAATACTTGTAATATTCTTTTTTTCCTCTCTAATGTAATATTTTGGTGATCTTGGGTCACAAATTGGCCATCGGTCCTTTTGGAAAGTTATAGGGTGTCAGTCACATCTCATGGAAGATATTTTCCTGGGTGAGAGTGCTAGCATGAGAGACCATGGTTTCTTTTCATCCATTCCATAACATAAGCGCAGAAGTTTTGTCCTTATTTGACAGTTTTTAAAGTTCCCAAAGGAAAACTAAACTGTATGAAGATTAAATGAGTTTTCAGTCCAATTCAGAACGTTAGCCTATTTTATTTTGCAAAGTGGGAATGGACAAGTGGTCTTTTGGGGGAAGGAACCTTCCTTTGGGGAGCAATTTCTCCACTGCCTCTTATCCAATAGTAAGCGTTACTCAGGAGGCTGAGAATGCCATTACTGAGAGGGACAAGAGAACCAAAGGGAAGACAGGGAAGAAGTTAAGCTGTACTGCTTCTTCATCCTTTCTCTCCAATCCCTGCAAGGAGGACAATGTATCCTCCATTAACAAATGTTCCTTTCCATTCACCATCATGAATATTGATTTTCCCTCTCATCCCCCCTGTTTGAATTTCCTGCACCAATGAAGTCATGGTTTGAAGAATAAACCATTGTCCATTTGCTGACTGCATAGGGAGGGGGGTTGAGGGAGGGGAGGAGAGAATATGGGGTTTCTCTATGCCAAGCACAGGAAGAATGAGGAGTGGGAATGAACAAGTCCATTTTGAATCCAGGTTATAAGGCAACTGTGGGAATTGCACTATGTGCTCATTTGCAAAGAAGTCGGATTGTCCTTGCTGTGTGGGAATGCAGCTTTATAGTCATTGCTGTTAATTTTTAGACACCCATGTGAAGAGGATAAAAAACTGAAACGGCTTTCCTGTTGCAAGGTCTGTGAGCTGCTCCAATGAAGGCAGTGGCTCAATGACCCCTTGGAAGTGCAGCTGCTTGGAAGCTGCTGCAATGAGGGCAGTAGCTGAGTGACCACTGTGATAAGGGCAGCTGCTTGGAGCCTTCTGTGATGCAGGCAGTAGCTGAATGACCACTGCAATGTAGGCAGCTGCTTGGTAGCTGCTGTAATGTAGGCAGCTGCTTGGGTATGCTACTTCAGAGTGGGCAGCTGTCAGGTATCGGCTGTGATGGTGGAATACAGACACTCGAGGCTGGTCACGATGACAAAGACCAGGAGTTTATTCTGGCAGGGCTTTTTATACAGCAATAGGAAGGGGCATGGGGGAAGTAACATTGATGCAACATCAAGGGAGGTGATTGGAGGAAAGCTGCTCTCTTCTGGGCCAGACGTCCTTCTGATGTCACATCCTGTGTTAGGAGGCAAGGAAAATCCTCAAACAGGAAGAGAAGAGTTGTCCTTTTTAAAGCCGTGTGCTTTGCAGACACCATAATGCCCAAAGGCAATTGAATGGAGTAGACAAATTTCAGCACCCTAGTGGTGCTGTGCATGTACTACAAGCCTATGAAAGCAGGAAAATTGTTGCTTCTTTTTCTTGAGAATTAGAGGGCTGAAGAAAAGGAAGCCACGGGAAAAGCTGTGCAGCTTTTGTGGTTACTACACTTTCCAAAAAGGGGGAGGAGTTAATTCTGCTTAGTTGAAGTCATGAAAAAATACCAAGATGGATATTGGTGGTGGTAGGGAGGGCTTGCTTTTCATTTCTTTGTCTGATCAAATTTATATCCCACTATTCTCAAGGGGTTCATTTCACTTAATGAATGGTCTTTGTTTTTAGCATGTTAATTTTAAATGTTAAATTTATATGGTTTTTACTCAAAGCTGCTTTCGAACTTTTGTTGAAAATGGCAAATAAATAATAAGATTACTCATGTCTGCTAATTATGGATTCAGCTATGTCAACTAGTACAATGGATAAATTACAGCTGTTCACATACAGCTGGAAAAGATGTCTAACTTGGGCTCTGATCCCACTATGATGGGGAAATCTTCTGGGTTTGATTAAATTTTATTTTTTAAAAAGTGTCTACATGGAAATTTACTCAAACATTAGTAAATTTCTCAATCCCCAATTTATGCTTAGCAAATTTACCTGTCAGTGATGCCTCCCCAATAGTAGAGTTCTAAATCAGGCATGAGTGGAATGTATCTGGCAAAACTTAAGAAAGTATTTGCGAAGGAATGGTTGCCAAGCTCTTAAATTTTATAGCTGCATTCTATTATGGAATGTATTTTCTTACAGATTAATCTTTCATAATTGGGTTTGCCTGATGGTGATTAGGAATTTATTCATTTAAAGTATTTTTTATACTACTTCCCATTTTAAAATCTCAAACCAGTTCACAAAGTTAAAGAAATAAAAACAAGAAATAAGTGTAGGAGCATTATTAGAAGCAACTAGACCATATAAAACATCATTAAAAACTGTGGTTAGAAAAACTGGGAAAGCCAGGGCAACTCCTCACATAAAAGTAGAGAATGTGAGCTCATTTTGTCACCATTGGGAGACAATAAATTGCCATCTTCTTTGACCAGAACCACCTATTTTTTTTTTTTTACTGAAACAGGAGATTCAAGTTCTTGAAGAGAAAAATTCAAAATCATTTCCTTCAGAAACAAACTACAATAGATATCAAGAATTTAATCTGGGAGTTCTATTTATATGTTATTCACCTCTGGAAATCCAATAAATATGTGTGTAAAGTATGCAACATTAGAATTTAAGAGCATCAGCAGATATGGGATTGTATCAGTGTCCATCTAGTGGAGCAGTCTGTTTTCATAGGCAGTTTCTGCATAACTTGCCTTGGTGCACAATGAGAGGACCATTCTTGGCTTGGGTTGATCAATCTGGACCAAGAACAGAGGAGGCCAGGAGGCACCCAACCTATCTTCTTGGAGGCATGGCAGCATGTCACAAATACCCCACTTCAGCCGCTGTTTCCAGAGGTTACTTAAATGCTATCAGGTTTTGCATGCCATGTGGGCCACTCAGGCCACCCACTGGGAATGTCTGGAAGAATGGTTTAAAGTAATCTCCCATTGGCATGCTCCCTGCATGATTTTTGCACCACAAAGTGCTCAGGAACTGCTCTGGTAAACATATAGGCCATGTCCCCATGCAAGTTGTTTGGCACTGTTTGGGTACTGATTGGGCTCTCATGGGCCGGGTGCAGGACCGAGAACGCTCCCACCCCATCTCCATGCCATTCCTGGCAATGTGGGCTAGGCACGGGTTGGGCATGGATGGACTATGCACTATGCAAACCGTGCTGGCACAGGGGAGCAAAGCCACCCCCTCTCTGCCCCCTCTCTCCTCATTGGAAGCCGGATTGATGTCAGCCCACCCCTGTGCCACATCCTCCCTCCCTTAGCAGCACTGAAAGCCAGGACTGGGCTGGGAGGCATGGAAAAACAGTTAAAATAAGGCTTACTTCATAATAATAAATTTATAAAGAATTTTAAAAGATCGAAAGCCACTATGAGGTTTAGCAGCATTTAGGCGCTTGAGCAGTTTTGCATACCTTCGCTCCACCAGGAACTGCGAGAATGCCTGCAAAGTTTAAAAGGGAGAAAATCAAACCTTTATTTCGTGATCGCCTTGGCGATTGGGGAAATAGGGGTTGAAAATTTTTGGAATTGGAACAAAAATCAAGCCACTATCCAGCCTGCCTTGGCAATCGGGAAATGGGGTTGGAAATATTTCCGTGGAAGATGCACAAAAATTAAGCCAGTATCCTGTCTGCCTTGGCGATCGGGATTTCAAAATGTCAGCGGCTGTGATCTCCAATGCATAGGGCAGGAACAGCAAGCACACCCCGCCTCCTAATGTCGTGAGTGCCAATCTCCTTCCCAGTTAGTCCACGATCATCCCCATATGTGGGATTGGCTTGCTAACCAATGCGTGCCGGGACCCCAAACCATGCCGAAACTTGTATTTTTAGGTATCACATTTGGCCCTGTTCTGGCATGGCTTGGGGGGATTTGGTCTGCTTTCCATGGACCAAATCCAAAACGCATGGGGACACCCCTTCCCGATCCTGCGTTCGGAACTGTACCAAACATGCATGGGGACATGGCCATACTGTGTAAAAGCTAGCAGGGTCCAAACAGTTCATAATGAAG
This sequence comes from Aspidoscelis tigris stejnegeri, assembly GCA_023333525.1. Taxonomy (NCBI): domain Eukaryota; kingdom Metazoa; phylum Chordata; class Lepidosauria; order Squamata; family Teiidae; genus Aspidoscelis; species Aspidoscelis tigris. The sequence goes on along the minus strand of JALMGA010000007.1, from coordinate 24,555,554 downwards.
GTGCTTTAGTGGCCAACCAGAGGTCCATGAAAAGACCAAATGAAGGCTACCAGCATCTCCCACAGAAGCTGATCTTTGGGAGGATACTGGCCTCCAATAGAAAATATTACACAGCTGTAAGGACTAGTAGCAGTAGTGACTCATGCAGTGGATAGGGTAGAGCAGCAGGGATGGGTAGAAGCTCTAATTGGAAACTCATATTTGAGGTTTTCTAACTTTGTTTTGGTTTGAAGTGGGTCACAACTCTGCTCAGAGAAACTCAGTCTAGTTCTGCTGTGTGAGTTGCCTGTGAATAGTCATTGATGGTTTGTCTTTCATCACTTGTATTCAGAATTGTTGGATATAGTCCTACCATGATTTACATGGGCCTTCCATTTTGGAATTGTTGAGTACCATCGAGTCATGGCTGACTCCTGATTAACTGCATGGGTCACCTGCACGGGCACCACTAAACAGAACTAAGGGACTGGAGAAGGCTCAGGCAATTTGCTCCAATAAGCTACAGCCATTCCCATCAAACAGAACGTGTGAAAACTGACCAGTTGACCTCAGTATAAATTCTGGACCTGTGGGAACCACAGCAAAAGCCTCCATTACATTGGCTTGACCTACCTGCTTAAACTTTATGTTTGACTTGGGCTGACCATCTAACCTGACAGTTACCTTGACTCCATAGGGAATTAGCCTCCCAATGCAAATCAATGAAGAAAAGGAAATCAAGGTGTGACTGTATTTGTTCCAAATCTGCATCTAAGCCCACTTGTCATTTCTTTTTAGGGCAGCTGGCAATAACAACATAAAGACCCAAGAGGAGCCCCACTGGATCAGGCCACAGCTCATCTAGTCCAGCATCACGCAGTGATCCACCGGTTGCTTATGGGCATCACAAGCTGAAGACAAAGGCAAAACCTTCCCTCAATTCCCTGCAAATGGCCTTGAGAGGCCTGCCCAAAGACAGTTCCTAGGCATCCATTCTAGTGGCCATTGGTACACCTCTCCTCCATGAATTTATGTTCAATGGTCTTTTCTATAAGCAGGTAAGATGACAGCAGTTGAAGGCAAAGAGTTTTATTCCATTTGGGGGCCAAGATCAGACATTCTGTTTTGAATAATTCTCCCTGTTCTTCAGCTTTGTTTATAAAACTGTCTTCAGAAGATTTTCTAGAATAGGAAAAGACAGACCAATTTCTCAACTTATAACCATTAAATGCAATCTTCTTAACAATTCAAGTCTAGACCTTTCTGCCCAAGACTGTTTTAATAATACATACCTAATTAGCAACAGAAGTCTTTGTTGTTGTTTATCAACTAGCTTTTATCTAATTTTTATGTTTTGTTTGCTTGTTCTACCTGGATGCGGCCTTTTGAATTTTTACAATATCCCGTACCCATTCTACTTTATGTTGTAAAAAGTATTTGAATTTTAGCTCCAGTGCTTCTGTGATAATTCTTTTTTAAAGACTGTTTGAGCAAAGTGGCTTGTCCTATCTCTAAATAAAACAAACAAATAAATAAATGCACAAAACAAAACTAGAGGTTCCTTCCAAAATGCCCTGTTTTTTCTAAAATCTGGGCTTCTTTGAGTAAAACAGATGGAACTGTTATATAACCTACAGTTGTGTTTTGAATGTTACTTTGTAAAATGGTTGCAAAAAGTTTGTCATCCGATGTGGTGCTACGTTTTCCCCTCTGAGATGCATTTGATTTCCTCTCGTTTACAAAACCCAGGACTGGGCAACGCATATACGTTTATTCTTACAAACAAGCTGCTCTGTTGCTACCCCGTAAGGCTGTCATTTTTTGCAGGGTTTTCTTTTTTTGTGTCTGTGTCATAATAATTTATAAATGGTTTCACCTACAGCCCTTTAGGGTCTTGTGTGTGAGAGCCCCAAGACTTCCTACAAACAGCCAGGAGGTATTAAATAATGAGATGCTATCCAGAGATGTTTCTGGGCGCAATATAAATTTTGGAAAACTGCTGGAAGAGGGAAAATAAACAGGCAATCATTCACTTGGGGGATTTAAGAGCTGCATCCTAAAGGTGATAGTTCTGTAGGCTGGGGCCACTAATTATTTTGTTGTCAGAAATTACTCTATAAGGGGCATAAGGGAGCGATTCAAGGCCGTTCCCTTTTATCTGCCTTACCAATTGATAACTAAACAGAGCAAGCAGGTCTCTCCAAACACGTCAGTCTGTTTCAGATACACAAGATTAAGTAGCGAGTGACATTCAAGAGCAAGCAGCCCACCCAGGAGAAGTGAAACCAGCGGAAAGCCTGTCAGATGCCTCCTTTTCTCCATTAATCTTGAAGCCTTTCAATGCTGCCAGGCCGCATCTCCATCAAACAAGCTGGGGACAGTGAGAGTGTCAGGCTATTTTCTTTGCCACTACCTCTCTCCTCCGATCCTACCCTCTCAAGTAACCCCTTTGCTGCTGGGATTCTGTTTCTTGACATCTTCAGTGCCCCAGATCAGCAGGAAACACATGCAAAAAGGAAGCATCAGGGCTTCACTTGGATGTTGCCGATGGGAATCGTAGCACAAACCATGTGAAAAGCTCTGGGTTGGTTAAAGTGGATTTATGCTTACGACTCTGGTTCCTCCTTGTTGTAATGTGTAAGGATATCACTATGTTGTTAATTTCCCAAGTATGGATACTAAGGTATGAAACTGATAAGATTCAAAAGGAAGTAAATGATCCTGAGTTATAACAAGGATTTATCTCCCAATTAATGAAATCTTGGAGTTCATTGATGGAGGAAGGAAGCCATGCTCACCTACCCTTGAGTAACTCTTACTTAAAACAAGAGAGGGGAAGCTTTTGTGTCATCTAGATTTTTCATATAAAGCATGAATTTCCACGAGATAAAGTTGGCTTTAAGGAAAACTAAAATATCTGAATTGCTTATCATGGAAGGACATTTCACGGCTGATGCCATCTTAGAAATGGCTTTTCTATGTGAGAGAAGATTTTGTTTTTAAGATGGAAGCTGCTATGTGTTGTTTTTATATGGATTTCTATTGCATATCTATGTATACAGTATAGCGTTGTGGCCTTGAATAATATGGGTTGATATACAAATATTTAGGAATCCCACTATAAGAAGTTTGTCACATGTACTATTCAGAATCAGCCCTACTGACAAGCCAAAAGTTCTACTGCCTTGGGGCATCATTGAATTTGTTAGTGCCTTGTTGCTGTTGTTAGTTTCCCACAGTTAAACTTTCCATTTTTGTATTTTAACTCACAACATTGCCCCTTATCTGTGGCCTCTCTAACCCACACTGGCAGTGTGCCCCTGGAGTTAATAAGAACTCTCTACCTCAGCACAGACGCAGACAATTTTGCCAATATGGAGCTCCGCCATTTTCCCACCTCCAAGCTGACAGAGGCCACATTTCCACAATGTTGGCTACCCTTAAGACATCACCCAGCCTTCAGGCAGCCTTGGAAAGGGGTTTCACAAATTCATGTTGTCCCTAAGAGTCAGACTGCTGTATGCATTCAGGGGATCTCCTCAACCTCTGTGTGCAGTTTTAGAAGGCCAGCATACAAGGGCAGTCCATTTGATTGCATCTAGGCCCTGGCTCAGCACACAGGAAGCACCTTCAGGGATGCTCTTCTTCTTCTTCTTCTTCCCTCTGATCTTAACTGCCATGGGATAGTATCCCATCAGAGGTGGGTTTTTTTTTCTTTTTAAACAAAGTAAAAAAATGGAATGTGAATGCAGCCTTTGACAATACTTTATTCCTACTGCGGTGATGGCCAACCTATGACACGCGTGTCACAGGTGACATGCCAAGCCCTTTTAGGTGACACACCTGGTCACCCTGGCACCTGGGCATGTAGTGCTTGCTTGTTCTTGAAGTGTACAAAATACCAACTTTCAATTGAAGACTTAGCAAATGTAAAGAATTATTCATTTTTGCTTTTAATAAAATACATGTATCAAAAATATAACTTTCTTACTAGAGCTACAAATATCACAAAATTATGGATATTTCTGGAAGTGACACAGCACCCGAGTTAAGCTAGGTTTTCCTGTGAATTTTGACACACCAAGCTCAAAAGGTTAGCCATCACTGTCCTACTGTATTCTGGAATATCCAAATATAGCAGAATAAATAGCCAATGTCTGGATGCAGCACAAGTTCTAGCCTACAGGCTCCTCTGGGTCTCTGTGGGCTCATGTCTGGTGTGCCCTGCAGCAGGAGTTTAGTTCCAAAAAAGTATGTTCTTAGTATATGCATCTGATGGAAATCCAGGTTTCACAAACTGGCACTGATCTTCTGGAAACCTACATCCACAAGAATTCACAATGTAATTCTTTGTATGCCTCTTCAGTTCAATCCCAGATAAGCTCATATAAGACAGCATGGCAACAAATGGAAAGTTGTGCAAGGTTTATTTTCCTGGAGGGTGCATTATGCTATGTTTGAGCAACACAAAAGGTTCCGGCTTGCCTTTTTGATTGGATAATATCTGTGGAAGAGAATATGGAATGTTTCAGCCTTCCAAAAATTCTTCAGGTAGAATCTTTGAAGGATGTCCAGGATGTTACTGTTCTAGTCAACTGGAACATTTTATGTCTAATGATGGCAAGTGTGAGATAACCTTAGATGGCCCTAAAAATTCTTTAGCCAACTTGTAGTATGAAGATGTGTCTGAAGAGCTTTATTTCCCCCACTCAGCCTTCAGTCGCAAGAATGACATCGTTAGTCCACTGGAGATGCCCCCAAAGGCTAGAATCATTGTACAAGCACATAGGTGGCGCTACCAAAACAGCCCCTTTGTTCTCCCAGGTTTTTGCCAATCTCAGGCATCAGGTATACACTAGGGATATGCACAAATGGTTTTTTTTTTTTTTGCATTTGATTCGTATCATATCTAATGTAGGAAAATTCATATTGGTTCTAATAGATCTCCTTCAAATCTGGTAGGATTCCATTCAATATGAATGTATTCGTACAAATTTGTATGAATACCCGATACGAATGCACATGTATTAGATACATATCGGATACATATCCTGTAACATATCCGCTCTGAAAGCCTCAAATCCGCCCTGAATCCACTTTGAATCCACTCTCAAACCATGTCAAATTCACTCTGGATCCATCGCAGATGTGACTGGTGCAGCCACTTTCCCAGTGGGTTTCACCTCCCAGTTTCACAGATGTTCCGAAGCTTCGTACGAATGTTCTGAAACATTTCCATTCATACAAATGTCAATGTACAAATGTTTTAACATGTGATTTGTATATGAATGTCTGAATTTGTATGAATCCATACAAATAATGAATGTTATGGATATCCATGCACATCCCTAGTGTACACCCCCATCCACGTTCAACTCGAGTCTATAGTGAGCCAGTTTGGTCTAGTGGTTAGGGATCCAGACTCTTATCTGGGAATACCGAGTTCGATTCCGCCCTCCCCCATGAAGCCAGCTGGGTGACCTTGGGCTAGTCATAGCTCTCTTCTGAGCTCTCACAGCTCCACCTACCTCACAGGGTGTCCATTGTGGGGAGAAAAACAGAAGGTTTGTCAGCCGCCTTGAGTCCCCTTAAGTGGGTGAGAAAAACGGGGTAGAAAAGTCAACTTTTCTTCTACTACTACTGTGACTCCACAGAGCAGAGACTTTTCTATTGTAGCATATGCAACACCAGATGCCCTTCCAAGGAAACCCTAACTGACAAAGGGCAACTGGCCTGGAATGGCAAAGTGGGCAGTGCAATTTCACACTACTATTGGTTCTCAATTCAAGTTTGTGTGTTCAGTGTGTTCCGTTTTCAAGTGAGATTATATGGTCTTATGGTGGTTCACCTACCATGCTGACTCCTTGTACCCAGGGGCATACTGGGGAGCGGCTTCCATTCCAGAAATGGCTCCATGAGTGCTGGACTGTCCCCCAGCTAGGTAACGCTGGGGCACAAAAATGTGCTCCACAGCTATACTAGCCACGTCTTGGATGCAGCTAATATGCCCCAGCACACACTGTACACACTTCTTCCAGGGGCAGGGTGTCACAGCCACGGTAGCACACGACAGTGCCCGGTCACTACATCAATGGCCACCACCCATGGCTTTGATGTGGTGAGGATATTGCTGCTAATACAGCAGCTATTGCATTTACCCAGCGCTTGGTGAAGTGCCGGGTAAGTTTGGGATGTATCCAGACAGTCTAAAGTATGGCACCTGTTCCATCCTAATCAGAAAAGTCATTCCTTCCAGTATCTGCTTCATCTCTCGTCTGCTTCACCCCTCCATTTGTCTCCTGTGTGAGCTGGGAATTGTCAGCACCTGCCTGCTCTTGAGAAGGCAGCTAAGTTCAAGTAATGGGAGGATGAGGGTCTTTTGCTTCAGCTTTCTGTAACATATTGGGGGCTCTGGTTTTTGTAGTTTTGGTATTCTGGGATATTATTTGGAATAAGGACCAGTACAAAAGGGCTTAAGAATCTGTTTTCATAAATTGCTTTTACATGATTCCTTTTTGGCACACATGTCCTGCCTTTCCTCAATAGGGAAGTGGTTAGGATCCAGCAGTAGGACAACTGTCTGAAAAGCAGAGGGGCTGAGGTTCAATTCTCCCCCCCCCAAAAAACCCCCACAATCCCTCATAAGTAGATAAGGATAATTACTTCTAGAGCTTTGTGAAAGTTTGCATTTATGAGGACAGTCAAAGATTCCATCAATTTTTATGGAAAGGAAACAAGAGACAAAGGCTGTAGATCTAGACACTCTTCTCTCTATTCTGTCATCATAACAGTCTTGTGAGATAGGGCTAGGATGAGAGACAATGATTGGCTTGAGATCAAAGAATGACATTTAAGGGGAGGGAACTGAATATAGGTGTCTTAAACTGTGTTCACATGTTACCAATAATGTTTTATTCTTATATGATGTTTTTATATTTATTGTTGTCAACCGCCCGGATTGGTTCGCCACAAGGCGGTATACAAATAAATATTATTATTATTAAATATTATTATTATTACCAAAACAAAAGCAAACAAAAACAAAACCCACAATGTTTTCATTCCATTCTCATCCCATTTCCAATTGGCCACTGATGTGCTTGGGGAGGAGGGCTTTTTCTGGCCTTTAATGTGCATTCAAAGTGAGATGAGGACAGCTGACAAACTGATGTGTGAACGTACCACTTCTGACCAATCACTTAGACGCCATTGAGAAGTTGAACACGGCTTGTCCAACAATCTATCTGCTGATCTTCATTGTTTTAGCTCTATAGGCTAATACAGTAAATACCAAGAAGGCTCTTAGATTTTCGAACCTGGGATTCTCATCAGAAAGGGCAAAAGCAGAGTTTATCATCTTTTTGCAATGCCTATTTAAGAGGGGGATGATGATGAAGATGATGAAGATGATGCCCATTTCACGAGGGCTGTGCTTAGCCAAGCGTTTGTGAACATAAAAATACAGTATGAGTAACTAGATTAATTTAATAATCTGGAGGACAAAGACAGCAATTTTATTCATGTTTTTCTCATTCTGCTTCCTAATGTTGGGTAACACCAGAATGTGACTTCAGTTTTGTAGGCCCACTGTGCAGTACACTGCAAATGGGTTGTAAACACACATTTTATTGGTTGTGCACAATTTAACTTGTTGAGTCAGAGTTGTACCAGCTGTTAATACTGTCTTCGAGGAAAAGTCATTTAAAAATAGTTCACAGAAATTGTTATTGCTGATTGCAACATAATGTCCACTGCCATATGATTCAAAATATCACTGTTTGTATATTGTTGCCTGTGGTTCCTTAGGTTTTTTTTCTGATGAAGATGACATTGTTTCACTGTACCTTTCCTCCTCTTTATCATATACAATTGGTTCAACAAAATTATACTTATAGCAAAAGTTTCATATTCAGTTTCCATGGGAGAAATTTAATGCATTTCAAACACCTTTCAAATTTACTCAAAATTTGGGGTGCACAAATTACTTACCTTGCTGCCTCCAGGGTTGCCCTCTGCCGCGGTCTGCGCAGGCATGCCGAGTCTGGTAGACAGGACCCACAGGGCCCAGTCTACCGGGAACGCGTGTGCCTGCGCGATGGCAACCCTGAGCTGGCAAGGTAAGTGAACGCCAGGTGCGAGGGGGAGGAGGCTCATCCCGGCTCGCTCCCCATAGGGACTGCAGGAGTTGGGGAGACATCCAGATCGGTTTCCCCTCACCCGTTTCCAGGGCAGAGGGAGGCCGATCTGTGGCTGTCTATAGGCCAGGGGATGTGGGACCCTTTGGTAGACTGGACCCACATGGGTCCGGTTTACCGGGGTCCCACATCCCCTGGCCCATCGCAGCAGATCGTGAGCCTCTGCAGGGTGGAGCTGCCTCAATCGAGGTGGCTAAGCCCCACAGAGGCACCACAGCACCCCCACCCCCACCCCGGGGCCCAGGGACGCACCCGCGCACACGGAGCTCCTACCTTCTCACTGTCTTGGGTCTCAATGACCCAGGGCAGCTGGGGACGCGCACCACGTGCACACGGCGCGGCTTCTGATTGGGCAGAGTAAAGGCCTCAGTTTGAATCCTGCCTGTTCTAAAATAAGCTATTGATCAATCAAGATGAACATTATGGTGTGGATATGCAATCTCTGACCACACTTTCTCAGGAGTTGGCTCTGATAACATGAATTACTTTCTCAGTAATTTCCCGACACAGTCTAGAAATATTAAGTATCTTTTGAGAATGTTCTTCTAATTTGTCTGAAATGTCTTCCAATTATAGGTATGTCAGATCACTGAAAAATGTATGTTTTTCAGCTTATGTACTGCCGATTTCAGATGACTGCATGGTTTACAAATGAAATAGAAACAAATAGTAATAATAAATAAATAATGGACAACCGGATCCCCCACCAACAAAACCACATGATGTTTGCTTGCAATTCTGTGTTGTGTATTGTACCTCTGTATTTTGATATGGTTTAATGGACTAATCAGTAAATTAAATTAATTCTAGATACTGTAATGGCTGAAGGAAAATCCTCTCCAGTGATCAGTTTATCTTCCAAAATGACTGTGCTCCCACCACGCATGAGAACAAAGCTCAGCAAAGGAAACCGTGCAGCTTGTATACCATCTTTACTTCACAGCTGGCTTAATTGCAATTATGTGGAGATTTCAATCGCCTGCAGGTCTGCGTATGTGTGGAACAGCAAATTTACTAGTCTCCAGGAGAGAGTTCGATAATGGTGGCAGACTTCATTAAAGAGGTGTTAGTGTAGTTGGCAAAAATAGATATTCAAGACTCTCCCACCTCCATTTAGCATCAATAGAGTGCACTTGATTAGAATTATTTATGATAGTGTCATACACACTCAGCGATTTTTGACTCTGGTGTTGGCAAGAAAGCTTTGAAAACATCATCTCCCTCTCCCACCTCCCACCTCACCCAGTGCTACTAATTCTTCTAATATTTAGGATCTTTCAGACTGAGGACTGTCCACTTGGATGTGCACCTGCCCTTGCTGGAGAAAAGGCACAGGAGCGGAAGCATTTGCTTTGATTGAACATGGCATTGTCTACCTAAGATATGGGGCACTAAGGTACATGGTGTAGATTATTGTACTCCAGCTTCCACCAGTCCTGACTGCCACAGACAATATCAGAAATGGTGAGAGCATAGGCCAGTAACATATTGATTGTGGAAGTCATCTCAAAGTTATGAAGGGGCTGCTTAATGTCACTGAGACTTTCACACGAAAATTGTGATATAAAGAAAGAACGAAGATTTCATCTCATGATCACATAGACATATCAACTTATATCCATTTCTTGCTGTTGTTTGCTGCATGATATGTTAGAAGATATGTGATGTATAGGAGTGGTTTCCCATAGCCTTCTTCCAGGGAGATGCTGCAATCTTCTTCACGTAAAGCAGATGCTTTTCTGCTGTGCCCAACCCATTTTACTGACAGCCAGAATCCTCTGGCTGGTTTCGTGAAGAATTGTGTGGCCCTTAATCCCAAAGAGAACTTTTCTAAACTGTGGGTTTTCCAAGAAAATTCTCCTGCCCTTTGAAAGCCTCACTGCTTCCAGACAAAACAAAGGAAGACCAAAAAGCAAACAAACCCTGGACACAGTGGATACAGACCATCAGTGATATAAATTAATAAGGGCAATCCCCCCTCCCTGGTCCATGTATCTAGGGTAGTTGGCTTTGGGCTGAAAGAAACTGTGATAGGCCTCTTCCTCTTTACAATTTAATTATCTGCTATTTACTCCATAAACAAATGGAGTAAATAGGGTTGGTGCTCTATCTGTGGAGCAAGACTGTTATAGGAATAGGTATTAGAATGAGTGAAGTAAGTGATAAGAGGCTCTACAAGGCTGCAATTATGTGCAAACACATATGAAACCTGACTCCATAGCACACTGTTGCTTATATCTGCACTAGCCAAGCTTGTAGAAAGATAGATGAAAAAGCAAAGAAGGGACCTGAAGACTCTTTAGAATCTGTGTGGACAACCAAAAGGAAGAAAGGGGAAAGGAAAGTATCTCTCCTGGCAAAATCTATTTCAGTGGTGGCAATGTGGGAATGGGAAAGGCTGTAGTTTAGTGGCAGAGCAAACTGCCTAGAAAGCAAAGGGTTGCAGGTTCAGTCCTCAGCCTCTTCCTATAAGCAGTCAGTGGTGAGTCACTTGTGTATTTCTGCCGAGAAAACGGCACAGAAGTGCCCACTAAGTTAACAGGAGTTGGCCACAGCTCAGGGGTACCCAACAATGATAACATGGGGACAGGAGAAGCAGGCGGCGTTCACACCTAGCTTTTAATTTAGCTTCAGTACACTTTCAGAGGAGAAGAACCCATTAGCAAACTGAACAGTCATTTTTCCCCACATTATTCCACCCAGTGGTGAATTTTCTGAGTTAGAAAATGCTGAAAAAGAATCAGGTTGCCACTTTGCTGCTGTGCTGTCTCACTCTGAAAGTGGACTGAAGCTGGATTAAAAGTTAGGTGTAAATGCAGCACCAGTGTGTTTTCAGCGATTCTTTTAAAGGAACAGGAACCAAGGCAAGTAAATTGAGATGCCCTTATTCCTTCCTGTTTGTTTCTTAAAACTGTATGACTTCTTTGAAAATGTCCCTTTTGCTTTTCCTAACACTGATCTTGATGGATCAGCCTTTCTCAAGCTGGGGAGATGCCTTGCATGCTCACCTTGCCTTTCTCCGGCTTGTTTGTACAGTTGCAAATGACAGATACCGCTGTCACCTATGGCCTGCATTTCTGATGGATTGCTTCCCTTTCTCTTTCATCTACTGGGCTGGTAATTAAGCTCAAATAATGATCAGATTAGCAAGCTGTATTGAAATGCTTGGCACCCTTTCTCAGCTCAATGGAATGTAAACAGCGGGAGTAGAGGGTCCCACTGAATAAGCGCTGCCTTATTCTGGCTGGGGAGGGGAGATCAATAACAACAACAAAACCGCCAGCATTCTTGGTCTGCCAGACTAAGCTGTTGGCGCAAATACCTGCTTCCCCGCGGCCTTGAGAGAACCCAAAGTGTTGCTTTTTATCAAGACTGATCACAAGGACAGTAATGTTTACTCTTGCTGTGGTTTAAGCAACGACAGTCATTCTCTGTGGCTCAGTCTGAAAAGGCAGAATCCAGACATTTTTGATTGCAGGTGGCAGCCTCTATTTGACTTCTTTTTTTACCACCAGGCTGCTGTTTTTAGATTGTCACTGTTGCATCTTGGTTTTTAACTTGGTTTTGTGTTCTATATTTTTTTTTTATCACTGCTGCTTATTTTGAGATTTTGGTAAAAGTGACTAAGACAGCAAATACAGTTAGCAAATACTCAGAAGGGGGTTAGTTAGACTGACATCAGCAATACTGCATCGCACATTTAAAATCTTCTGTTCCATTTATTTCAGCAGGCTGGGGAAAACTCATTTTTCACAGCGGTTTCAGAGAATGGCCATAGCTTGGGGTAAGACAACTGCCTGGAAAGCAGAGGGATTGCAGTTTGGGTACCCAGAATTGTTCCTGGAAGAGGGCAATGGCAAACCACTTCTGAATCTTTTGCTGAGAAAACCACATGAAGATGTGCCTGTGCTCACAGGAAGTGAGCTCTAACTGGTGGTACATAACAAGCCTCACATTATAATAGTAAATATTCTTACGTGTGCCGTGTAACACATTTGTAGCAAACAACAACAAATGAGTTTAAAAGAATTAGAAGCGGGCTCAAAGACAGTGCCGTACCTGAAATGTGCAGAAATTACCATTTCATCAAAAGGAGTTTTTCAAGCGGACAATGTTGCTCTCAGCAAATTGACAGCAGGGCCTGATGTAGTCCACACTAGCACAAGGGGGGCAGGAGCCGATTCTGGGATATAATCTGGACTAAGGCCAGTGCAGAAAGGGCTAAAGAAGAAAACACAACGAGGAGATGAACAAGCAGGATTCCACGACAGAAGAGGAATAAAAAACAATAACAGACAGTAAATGTCAAGATTACCACAGCAGAAGGCATAAAAAATAAATAAATCAGAGTTCATGTGCTTTACTGATTATTAAAAAAACATGTGGTTCAGTAATTGCAGAAGACATTATGGACCACAGTGCATAATATGGGATATCCATCTTGTTTAGTTCAAGTACTTCTTGAATCAGAAACAGCATATTGAAGTAGCCAGGTAGTTGTTTGTATTGTTTTAGTCAGGTGCGTGTGTGTCATCACCTTACTTATTTAAAACCCTGGCAGAGACTGAGGAGTGGAATCCAAACTCAAGGCAGGTAAATTTCAAATCTAAAGCATGCTGACGACATCATTGTTCTGGAAAGCTCACATAAAAGGAACTAGACTCCATTTTGTAGCTTGCCTTAGACGTGTTAATTAGAAAGATGGTATTTTGATTAATGTAGGGAAAAAAAGCATCCCAAAAGTTCTGGGGATGAACAGGATCACATGTAAGATCAATTGTTAATGTTAAATTCTGCACGTGGAGCTCTGCATTAGAGAGGATCCTGAATAAAACTTACAGAGATGGAGGAAAAACTCATACCATTTGTTTCCCCAGAAGAGAAGTCACAGGTTATTGAAATGAGCAGAGATCTGACTGCAGAAAACCAGAGTATCCAAATTAATTTAAGTACATCTTGTGCTGAAATAGCCATGTGTCTCAATAATTTAATCCAAAGGCTTAAAACTATATCTGTCTGTAACTAGTCATCAGAAACTGGGAGGTGATCAGTTGTTTTGGCCTATATGATCAGGTACTTAATTAGGACTCCTCCCAAACCATATGATAATATTTTTGTCTTTTTTCTATCTTGTTCCATCTTTCATTTTTGGTCAAATATTCCATAAGTGCTATATTCTAAGCCTGTGGCTGCATTCATGTGTAGCAAAAAAGTGGTCAAAGCACTTTACAGGCTCTTATGCAGTATCCCTTGGCAGACAGATGTCACCTCTTAAATCAAAACACTACCCATGTTGTTTCATTTACAGTTGAATTCTCCTTGCCATACCATTTTAAAACCTTGTAGCATGCCCACAAACCTGTTAAGAAAAATATTATACATCCTTGAAATTCTGCTCAGATGCAGGTTTATTTTTGCAGCTTGCTACCAGACACAGAAGTGGTTATAAAGTATTAGATTGTCTTGGAATGAGCCAATATTTTTGCCCCAAACACTGCACAGCTAAACCCAGGTCCAGTGTTTATACGATGTCATTTTTCCACAGTTAGCAAAACATTTGACATTAGAAAATACTATATGGAATCTAAGGTTAATTCTACATAGGCTGTTCAGGCCAAAGCATGGATGTCTTCAGGCATGGCCACCTCGATCTGTGCCTGGAAGCCGTGAAACCTGGCCATTTTTGAGGATAAAGAAATCTCAAAGGAAAAGTTAGATTTTTCATTTTTAAACCAGCTTTGAATGCCTGCCCAGAGGTGGATGAAACCAAAGGCTTATTCGCACTTAGGCCTCAGTGCACTTAGGTCAGACGTTCAGGTCAGCATGGGGGAGTCTGCTGCTGCATGCGCCTGCACAGAGAGCAGCAGATCGATCCCGGCAAGCCCCGGGACTTATCCAGACCAAGCCAGGGGTCCCAAAAGGTAAGTGGGGCACGGGAGACTGGGGGTTGGCTCCCGCTGCCTGCCCAATCAGGGTGGCGGCAGCCCACAGAACCCCACGACAACCCCAGTCTGGTCCCGCCCCACCACCGAAAGGGGCTGCCGATATAGCCCAATGGCAACAGCCCGGGACAGGGCATCCGCCCCCCGTGGCCACCTTTTCGAGCTGGGGGATGGATCCACCATTTGCTCATTGGCTAGTAAGGGACGTGTTGGCCAAAGTGAATGGTGGGTCTGTCCCCCATGCGTACCAGCCTTAGTGCACTTCAGCCGAAAGGGCTTCATGTTAGCTTCACTGCATTCTTGCCTCAGTGGGGCTCCATACCCACCCACTTAGCTGCTTCAGACAGACATGCTGAAAGGATGAATTTGAGGCAGGGGTGCCAAACATTTTACCCCTGCATGTGCCTTACCTCACCTCAAAGTCTTGGTAGGGTTGTCCCTTCTTCAGACAGAAAATCTTAAGACCAAAGGTGACTCACTCTTCAAGTCGCATTTGAAGGGAACATCAGAGAGAAACTCTAGCCACTTCCAATGTGGGAACAAATGCTGCCAGCCAACAACCAAACAGGGTCCCAGCAAATTAGTCAGCAGCAATGGATAAGTAGTGAGTATTTGTTGCTAGGGAGGTGTTGCCAGGCTTCGAGGTAAAATAATGAGGTTGGAGTTTGAATGCGTGTTTTTGTTTTGTCTTCAGAAGGTATCGATTCTCTAAAAGGGTCTTGTGAGAACCTGCAGCAAACCATTCCCCAGGTTTGGTCTCAAATAAGATCCTACATTTTCTGGGGAAAAAGTTACATAAAACATTGTATTCACACCTACATTTTTATCCAGCGTCATCCCACTTTCAGAGTGGGATAACACAGTGGCAAAGTGGCAGGTTGTTTGCTTCTGGCTTTATCTAACCTAGAAAATCCACCTTTGGGTTAGATAATGTGGAAATAAAATGATTTAGTCACTTTGCTGATGTTTGTCCACTCTGAAGGTTGACTTAAGCTGAATTAAAATAGGGGTGAATGCAGCATAAAAGTATCCAAAATGGCTTTTGAATACAGCAAAGCATTTAAAATATATATTTTAAGAATATGATACACATTTTATATGGTTTTAAACTAATATTTGATAAGGTCACAATGACTAATCAATAAAGACTTGTTGTTCGCATTATAGCTCCAGATCAATAAAAATGTAGAGACTTGTGAAGTAAACCTAAGAGTAGTGCTATTTTAATGTATTAACTGTATCATGTAATTAATAAATTAATTCTATTGTAGTACATATCATCACCATTGTAATTATTATAGCTTCTACATGAAGGATTCATAAATGCCCTTTATCTCAGCCAACAGGTTTCCTGTTCCTAAATCTGTGGGAAAATATCTAATACCCTGAAGCAGTGCATGTATAAAATATTGTAGAACATTGTAACAATCATGTAATGTAATAAATATTACAATACATTATGTTTCTGCTTAATTTTAATGTACTGAAATGCAACGTTTTCCCTTGATCATCATTTATGTCAGAGCTGTCTCACCCAAATAAAATATGGGAATTATAATATGCCTGCACTCAGTTTATCTTTCTGGATTTTGGTTACAGCAAACAAAGTGAAGTCAAGCACTTTAGCCAACCGTTCTTGTGGTTTCTTTTCAAAAAGTGACACAAAGGGAGAAGCTATGACTCACTTGTATCCAGTTAGTCACACAATCTGAATGGGCAGCATTGAGTGGAACATATTTCAGCGCTTAACACAGGAAATCAAGTCATACCAAGAAACAGTGCTTCATTAACGAACCATGCAAAGAATGCTACAATCCTTACTACCTAATATCAGAGAGCTAAAGACTCCCAATCTTAAATTAGTTCATATAGTTTCCCCATATTTCTCTATATATTTTTATAACTTTTAGAAGTGATTTCATTTCGTAAACATCTATATCAGTTAGATATTTGTGAGAAAAACGGTCCGTTTTCCTTCTCCTTCCCGTTCTTGTTTCCTTTTGTGTTACACCTTTAAGGGACTGTTAAGACTGACTTGCTCCAGCAAATGCTTCTTGTCGAACAGCCCTACCCAAGGTTTGTGATATGGTGACACCTCATTAAATCACTTCAAAGCCATATGTGCTCTGCAAACTTCGTGCATACAGTGGAGGAAGATTGTGGAAAGTGGCAGTTTCCGCAAATTGCCTTTGAGACAATAGGCATGGCCTAGGCAGTTTGCGGTTTTTGCAAGCTGTGCCCAGAAGAAACGAGTCCTTAGTCCACGAGCAGAAATCCCATCGGCAGAGCTATCTGTAAGCCTGCCCTGATCCTCTGGATTTACATCAGAACAAAAAAGTTTGAAAGCAATAATAAGCTCAGTGATGACTAAAAAAGTTACTGATGAGCATGTTGTACTATGACCTGAAAGACCAGGGCTGAAATCCCCACTTGACCAAGAGAACACTCTCTCTTTCCGGAAGATCTTCTGATGATGAAACAGGATTGTTGCAGAAATCATACCTCTCCTTGCCTTTAAAACTGAAAGCTGGAAAACCAAATAGAGTTAATATCAGCCATCTTAGATCTGTGTGTTTACCAATTTTTAAGGCATTTTCAGGAAAGGTCAGCTGAAGACACCATGTGGTTCCAGAAAGTTTCAGCATACTGGCACACTATTCTGTGAACAACGCTGAAGACATGACTGATAGACTGTGGTGTCCCACGGCAGAACAGTATCTCGGAATAATTTATGTGACGAGTCCAAGGGTGACCCCAGACTGGCCGGTATACTGAACCAATGTGTGTACTAGGAGCCTCCCCCCCTCCAAAGAAAGGGCCTCCCTTAGACTACACCAGTGTGCAGAAGGAAGGCTCCTAGTATGTATGCTGATCTGGTATCTTGGCTAGTGCGAATCACTCTAAAATCTTTCTTATTTACCAAGAAAATGGTCCACAGCCTATCAGTTCTGTTCTTGTGCAAGTCAACTAAGTATTTCTGTGATAATATGACCGCTTTGAATTATTGCTTTGAACAAAGTCTCTCTTGAGTGTTAAGTATATAAATGCTGGGTCTAAAAGCTAAACCCAACTCCATGTCATAGCACCCAAACTACCCAATAAGCAATTAAAAGTGAGATGACAAATACCCTACAGTAAACACAAAGAAAGGGAGAGGAATTAATTTAGATAATTCTAGTTCTACCTCAGAAGTAAGACATTTCTGCTTTAGAAAAAAATACTAATAGTAACTTTACTTGGCTGTTCTGTCTTTCTTGACTCTCCGTGGTACTTTGGGAAAGTGACTCCTTTGGTCTGAAGGTCAAAGCAAGTGGGTTAGTTGTGTAATAAATGCTTTTTGGCTGATAATGAAGTTCAGTGGGTTGACTAGTAACCAAACATTGCATTTTAGCACAGTGCCAGAATAGCCTCTCAAATAATAAGCTCCAGCCAAACAAGTTCTTGTTAAGAAATTGTGTGATAGAGGACGAAGTTAAACTAAATTTAGATTTTCACCTCCCACTGCCAATACTTTGCAGATAAAGGAGGGATTATTTTGCCATGTCACAATATCAGTTACCGGATGGATTTGTTTAAAATTCCCCATTAAAACTACACAATGTAGTAACACTGCCATGGAACTGGAACAGTGCCTTAAATTTTTTGGCACATTTTAAGTTATTTTCAAAACTCCAGGCCTGCATGCCTTATATTATCCAACTGGCCAGGGGAAGGATCACATTATATTTATTCTGACTCAACTGGGATCCTGCGTCTCAAGATTTCAAATAGCATTCAAGAAATTTAGCCTATCATTTTTAACCTTCTGCCACTGTGGCTTCTTTTAGTCCAAAAGCATGCATCTTCCATTTCTTGCTTGTACTGTAATTGGTTTTTCATAGCTCATCAGGCTGTTTTGGATTTAAATAATTGCTTTTTGAACTTAATTTGCAAGATTTTTGGAACTGAACTCCCAGATATGAGTAGGGCTGTTTTAAACATTTACATGGCATCACAACTCAGTTCTTGCCAGGATCCAGGAGGTTCAACCATCTTGCAGCCAATATTAGGAAACAAAATGTCTTGATTTGGGTGGTGATAGTCATAACGGGCATCAGATAAGTACATAAGAAAAGCCCTGCTGGATCAGGCCACACCCTGTCTAGTCCAGTATCCTGTCTCACACAGTATTCCATGATTTCCTTCTCAAGCAGAAGGCAAGGACAAAACATTAATCTGTTATTGACTCCCTGCAAACGGACTTTAGAAGTATTTTGCCTGTCTCTCAATTCCAGTAGCCTTTGATACACCTAATCCTTTCGTAAAGCTACCCCGGCTGGTTGCTATCACCACCTCTTTTGGTAGTAACTTCCATAAATTGATGAATACTTCCCATTGTCAGTCCTAACTCTTTTGCTCTTCAACACCAAAGAATGCCCTTTGGTTCTAGTGTTATGCGACAGAGAAAATAATTTTTCTTTACTTTTTCCATGCCATGTATGATTTCATATACTCCAATCAATTTACCTCTTCAACTCCTGAATTTTGACTGTCTAGCTGGCTCTGTGTGTGGAAGGGGTAGCATTTCTGTGAATATAACCTTGAATGTTAGCCTTGGACCTCATTCTTCTACCTGCATGATGTCCACAACCTTTGAATTCAGCGGAAAAGTCACAGGATGTTAACATGCCCATCACAAATCTGTCCCTCTATATTTCTAATGTAGCTCCCTAACTAAGGAACCCTGTCGTCTTCCTCAATTTGATATCCTCCCTGCTTGAGGCCTTCACTTTCCAAGGCAGCAAGGGGACTTATTCTCAAACCAATCTCTCTCTCCTCTGTTTCTCCAGGCGAGCTATCTCAGCTTCAAGGGAAGAAATGTGTTCTCCGAGAGGTAGTTCATTACAGCGAACACACAACCATGACATTTGTCCAGCAGACAGATAGCGTTATGTGTGACATTTAATTCAAAATCTTGGAAAGCCCCCTCCCTTTTATTTTGTCACTATTTATACTATTTTGAGCCAGTTTGGTGGTTAGGGAGCCGGACTCTTATCTGGGAATACCAGGTTCGATTCCGCCCAACTCCATGAAGCCAGCTGGGTGATCTTGGGCTAGTCTCAACTCCAATCTGAGCTCTCACAGCCCCACCTACCTCACAGGATGTTCTGTTGGGGGGAGAAGAATAGAAAAGCTTTGTCAACCCCTTTGAGTCCCCTTAAATGGGTGAGAAAAGCAGGGTAGAAAAGCCAACTCTTCTCCTTCTCCTTCTATTTTCTTTTTAAAATATTTTAAATTTTTCTTTTTTTGATACAATTTAACTTTTATTCCTCTGAATCCCTCAGTTAACACCCATTTCCTTTGGCTTGGTCTCAGAGGAGCAGCCTCCTTCCACTTGAGTTCATTCTCAAAGTGACATCCCTTGCTATTTTTCACGCTGTCCAGCTTCCGCCCTGAAGTGCTAGAATATATTAAAAAATGGTGCCTTATACAGCTTTGTTTTTAGAAACATTGATAAATATCTGATCTTCACAACACTATCGCAATATCTAAGTAAAGTCACTAGTGCCCACCCTGATGCAGCCTAAATGTGCACTATCATGTTCCCAGGATGGGTTAGAAGAGATAAAAGGAAGAAAAATAGGTTAAAAACAGGACTAAAGCTAATTAAAATCACACATAAATAGTAGCTTTATTTATTACTTTTGCTGCAGAGAAAAGGCAGACGATTGGTTTTATGGAAGCCAAAATGGTCTCCTCAGGTTTTTGATCTGAGAACTACTTCCTGCTTCCCAGACAGTCAGAATTCTGTCAGAGAAAACACCTCCTCTATGAAAAAGGCATTTGCTAAGTCATATCCCTAGCAGCTGCCTGTTCTTGCTGCTATGCATCAAGGACAAGCAATGGCAGGGCTACTGTTGTGGGACTTAGGAATTATCATAATGTACGGTTGAGTGCCAAAAATAAGGTCTTCCTATCTTTGTTCAATCAGAATTTGAGGATGATTAAATTTAATCTCAGATAAGGAATCATTCTAGGAAGTCCACAGAACAGGAGAAATGCTCATTTGAGCTGGAAAATGCTAGAAGTTTATAGAACAAATTAAAATAGTAAGTGGAGATTGAATGGTGCCAGTACTTTGATCGGCTAATTGTTCTATATAATGAAAGAAAGAAAGAAAGAAAGAAAGAAAGAAAGAAAGAAAGAAAGAAAGAAAGAAAGAAAGAAAGAAAGAAAGAAAGAGCTCAGAAGAACATCTAACTGCAGTTTTCTACATAGACAAAAGGATGTTTACTGAACTACAGAATTACTCTAAAAGGCAAGGCTTGGTCTTTAATGTTACAGCTCAGTTCAAACATTCCTTTTAATGAATTCCACATACAGCAATTTCCTAGAGGTATGAACACCCCAAATCTCCTCTCTAAATATAGGGAAGTTTGTAACAGGTTCAATTGGAGACATCAAAAACATTTTAAATAGACACCACAAGATGCATGAGTAGTTTAAAGGTCAAATTTATTAGGAGATTAAGAGATGTATTATACATGGACTATAAATACAGCACAGCTGACTTTATTCACAGTCAGACGCACAGACAGCCAATGCCAACCTATTTTGTGGACACCCTTGTTCTTTTGTTCCAAGAAAAGTTTGCACCATAAGACTTGGATTTAGGTTTTGGAATCCTCCGCTCTTGAACATCATAGCTCCAGCCTAGGAAAAAACATGTAGAGAATTCTAAACAACTCACAGCACCGATAATACGGAGCAAGTGCAACATAAACAAATGCAAGTTCAAGCTTTTAAGAGCTAACAAAAAAGAAATAACCAACATATTTGATATATAATATGTAATTACTAGCTTATTCTTTTGTAAAAGGCAGTGAACAATAATCCTTTAAGACAGAGATGCCTTAAATGTGACCTACACCTGTTCCCAGGTTTGTCAGATCTCTGGCACAGCATGTTCCAACTATTGCCATTCCTGCTGATAGACCAGCACTAACAGTTGACAGATGAAGTTCCGTAATCTTATGCATCTACACCTCTCTTTCTGATGTCAGGCCAAGTTCTGAAAATATGCATGGTAGCAGGGTACCACCATGCCATAAGGAAAGAAACAGGAGCAAGTAGGTGCGCTTAGGAGACCTTATTAAGGGACTTTCAAGTCAGATCAGCTGCCTTGTAGGCCAGACACACTGTCAATAGTTCCACAACTTTAAATGAAAATCAAATAAAAAGGCACTAATCTCTTTCGAGGGGGACTGCCATCTCTGTAAAACTTTTCCCAAATGCAGGAGTCGGTTAGTGTAAGGATTAATGGAAAAACAGATGATTTTTATGTAAAAATATATTGAGATCTGTATTGAGGAATGAATTTTCACTTGTTCTGATGTGAAATATGTCAACCAAGGTCCAAAGACTAAAGCAACTACTTCCATGTGCTCTGGAACCAGATACTACATATTTCTTGCTTTGACAAAAAGACCTTTCAAACAAAATTATCTAAGGCATGGCAGCTGGTCTTCTGTCTGAACAGTTAAAGATGGGAACTTTATTAGATACCCACAGGATTTGTTTGAAGTCCAAAATATGATTTCAGCAAAGAAAGAGAAAATTGTCCTTTCTGCACTGGGCCTTATTCTGGATTATATCCGAGAACAGGGACTGCCATCTGTATGATGGTGCAGACTATGGCACTCTCCAACGGGGGCTTGTTGATTATTTTTCATTAAAAAAAAAAACTTTAAAAGATTTACAGAGAGACCATTTTCTCTTGCCTATTCTATAAGGTGGATGAAGCCACTGTCTACATGGGAGCACGGGTACATACAGGAGCAAATGGCATGATTTGGCTGGGGCACTCAATTCTTCTCTGATGTTTTCTCTCAATGCAGATTTTTAGATAATATAGGTGTTTTTTTTTTAAAAAAGAGCAACACAATTAAAATAATGAGTTAAAACGAATTGAAATACAAATAGCATTCCCTCCCAAACTCTGAAGCCATTTTCTGCTGTGAGTTTTTAAAATAAAGCATCTCCCCCCCCCCCCCCCCGCCACCGGTAATTTAAGTCCAGCCATCCACTAGAATTATTGTCATTAAAACACCTTTCAAACTGCATTTGTAGAATAAATGTACAGTTTTCCTTAGTACATTAATGGTTTTAATAGTGAGTTTTTCTTATACAACTAATGTTTTGATAGTTACAATATGTGTAACCCACGTATTTATAAACTACCAGCCTAGTTGGTACTTTCACATGTTTTTAAATGTCCCATTTGGACATTATAATTTGAAAGGGACTTTCTCAAATGGCACTGTTGCAGCCAATGAAGGAAGACTGTGCAACAGAAACAGCACTGGAAAGCTGTAGATCTGCTGTGGCGACACGAAACATTCAAATTCCAAAAGTCCTTTATCCATGGCTAATGTTTGCATGGAACTTTGTCTCCTAAGAAGAACTGGTTTCATCATTTCCAAAAGTATTTTTTAAAGGGTCAAAAATTACGGTCCTTAGGCCAGGCCAGTGACATCATTGATCTATGAGGCCTGTAACACTATGAGTCCAAGTAGAACTCACTGTTCCCAGAGAAATCTGAATGAGCTTCAGTTTTCCTGTGAGAGCCCATGAGATCAAGGAGATATAACCAGAAATGTTATATATGCCTCTACAGAAGGTCAAGCCCTAGAAATCTGAAAAGGTGCTGTAACTTTCAATATAAAGAAATACCTTTTAAAACACACCTTCAGCATAATTCATTTCTTGGAATGCTTTAAGGAAAGCTTATCCCAAAAGTACAAATACACCAAGCAGGGTGATATTACACAGGCCTGGGTCCGAAACACTAGCCTTCATCCCTCTAGAGAGAAATTTCAACTTTTGACTCTGGAGTTTGAGAGTGAAAATGAATTTAATGTCCCCCAGTTTCTCAAATGTTATAAACTAAGACATAAACTACCACATAATTTGGCACCATTGCCAGGGAGATCCAATCTTTTTGCTCATGAGGCCTAGTCATGAAATTAGTGAGGCCTGTAGGCTAAGTTAAAAAGTACGCTGGCACAGGTATATGGGAATTCTTGTATCTCACCCATAATACACTGGGCTCTAGGCCAAAGCTCTTGGTTCATCACTTGGGTGTATACTAAATTTTTCATCAAGTATTTGAAGGAAATGAGAAGGATGGAAAGGCAGATTCTTAAACAAAATGCCAACCCCTTGAATGCCTTTGAAAGTTTGTGAGAAGTCCAAAATATTTGCTATTACACAAATGGAGACAGGTGATTCTATGAATCTGCCCAATGAAAAATGGGTACAAGCACCTAAGGGACCCTCCAGACTGAACAGGATATGACAATTTTTTAAGGGATCCTGGTATTTTCCAACCATGTGAACATGGGCCACAAAACTGGGAGCTCACAGAGGCAGCCCCTTTTCTATTTTTATGTCTGGGTGCAGAGCAAGGTCCTGGAAGTTCAATCTGGGGCTGTGTTGGGGAGTGTGTGCCAGATTCCTGATCCTTCTGCGGCATGTCAGCAAACTGAAGACAGTGTGAGAAATTTTAGTAGTGATACAATGGTAGCACCACAACATGGTGCCACGTCTGTTTGCCAGTCTCGTTGCCATAAGGCCACCAGTGCTTTTAATGTGGCTGGAGGCTGGCTATGTTAAGATCAAACAGCACAAATGCTTCTTAATTTGAATAAGCAAATTGTCCCTGATAAAAAACCAGCACTTCTTCATGTGGCATTCCAGATTTCAATATGATGAATTCTTATATGACATGGAAAGCTCTGAGCCAAGAATTTTTACAAAGATGGCTCAATATGGCAGTTTCGATAGATTGTGAGAGACACCCTTCCTTATAGTATTGAAGATGGGCACAGTATCATATATGAATAAGTAACATACCTAAAGCACAAAGCACCCATCACCCAGCATACTCTCTTTACATTCTGAGTGCTTCCGCTGTGGGATAATACTGGGATAGAATGGACAACTTTATCTATGGGGTAGCAAAAGTAGGAGGGAAAGGTTGATACATGATGGAAAATTTTGTCTAAGATGTTTGATGTCTGTGACAAACTCAGCAGAAGAACAAAAGGGCTTCTCTTTCACCAAAAAGAAAGAAAAGAAAAAAATATGTTACCAGGAGGGAAGGGTGCTTAGAAAGCTGAAAGTGAGACAGTTTAGACAGAAAAAGCACATTTGTAGCATATGAAGAAGAGCTTTTACTATCAGTCATTTCAAATTCCCTCCCCAGCCTGTTAAAAGACAAGAGTGTAGACATTTAAATGTTCCAATTTTGGCACTCGGTAGGCATGTGTCTGCTGACAATGCATCAGCTCTGGGCACAGACTACTGATGTCATCACCTAACCCAAACATTGCAACCCACTCAACAGCTGTGCACTTACTTCCTTTCCCACTTATCCATGTATAGTCTCACACTTTTGCTATGATATTAGTATTTTACTGTACATACAACTAGAGCTTTTACTGTGTATCTTCTATATCAGCTGCATATCTGCAGTGCTGAAACAGGATCTTATGCTTCTAAACAGCACCTTGACATGACTTCAGCTAAGGACACTGGGTAACTACATACCATTTTTTTCAGCAAAGGCAATAGCATCTTCTTTTGTAGAAAATGTCAGAAGCATATTGGAAAGAGGATCGGCCCTGTAAAAACAGCAATTGCATAATTAATATTTTTGAAACAATGTCATTTTCTTATTAGAATTTCAGTTTACCTAAGAAAAACAGATTATGACACATTAATATTCACAGAGTTACATCATGTTACAGCTATTTAAATGTGGTAATGAATAAATATGAAGATAATTTATTAAACATGAAGTTTATTCATCCACATATTTATGAGTGACAACGTGTTGGCGTCAGATAATAAGAAGGAGGAAGAGGAGGAAGGAAGGAAGGAAGGTCTGGATTATAGTAAACAGTCCTTCAGATATTTAGGTCCCAAGCCACTAGGACATGGAATTGGGCCTAGAGGTTAAGTTAGCCAAGGAAGCTTTTTTAAAAGGTACGTTCATGCAACTCAAAATGCTGGCATGTAGATTATGTATTTAGAAATATTTATCCCATTCTTCATCTGAAGATCCCAGGCTTGGTCACAATGATCAACAAAAACATAAATGTTCCAACAGCGATATGAAACTTAATTAAAATACGACCCACCCACCCTAGCAGCACAACATTTGAAGGGAGCTAAAAATCACTGGCCAGAGTGAAGAGGCATATTTTAATGATCCACCACATAATGGCAATATCTATTTTGTGAGGCTATTTCAAAAAGGGGCGTACCACAGAGAAAGGCCTCTCATGTATCACCACTCCTTAAACATCAGGGGGTGACAAAACTAAAAGAACTTTCCCTTGTGAACAATCTGGGCAGGTCAATATGGGAGAAGTTATTTGGAGCCCAAGCCATTTAGGGTTTTATGATAAGAGAGAATACTTTGACTCCGATTCAGTAGCTAATACAACCCAACAGCAACATGTACCTTCAGCCAGAGGCTTATGTCAGCACACGAGCCTGACTCAGGCTGCCACATTCTACAGACGTTCCAGCTTCTTGACCATCTTCAAGGACAGCCTCATGTAGACTAACTTAGAGAAGAAATATTGGATCTTTCTGCACTTTCCTTTAATCAGGACAACTGACTTGTGTAGTACGTTTCTTGGCCTCATATATCTGCATATTCATATGGATCTGTGAAGTCACACCCCTCTTTGGAATGCTCCATCTGCATTAGATGAAGTGTGATCCAGATCAGAATAACCCTGTAAAGTATCCTTTAATTAAACATGTCTCCCAGAGTACCAGAGCAGATATGTTCTGATCCAGAACATATGATGTGGGGGATACATTTCAGTGGCACACCATAGTGTGAAGCTGAAATGCATCCTGCAGAAGCTCTGAGGCTAGCAATGTTTGTTCCTAGCTCTTGGAGGCATTAGAGCCTGGCTTCAAAGCCTGTGTGTGCTGCAAGGCTATGGCATGAGCTGGTCTGGACCAGCCCCATCACGCAGATGGCACTGATCTGGCCCACATCTGGCATGGTTGAAAGCAGGCCTGGCTGTTCCAGACCTACTATTTCTGACTTTAGGCCTTTTTTAAAAAGCCCATCATTGGATTTAATTTGCTCTCTAATGTCATAATCCTGTACAACTCTGTCCAGAAGAGATTTATTAGCACTTTATCCTGCCTTTTGCTAAATATGTATTCCATTTTTTGCAGACACCAAGGAGAAACAGAACCAAGGGTTATCAGTGTGCTGATGGCACTTAAGTCCAGATCTCTCGATGACCTGCTTGAGCAACTTTGTATTGATAAAAGCCAGCAAAACAATTTATACACCTGGGGACCCCACAAACTTCTTCCTTTTTTGAATTTTAAAGATTTTCTTCACCTTATCCAAATCAGGTTTCCCTAGTGTCCCCCATGCTTAGTCTATGCCTACTTCTAGGGCTTTGGCATGCAACCTTTTGTCCTTTGGCTGAAAAATGATTAGATACTCCATAAAGAGATGTTAAAATGCATTGGGGGGGGTAACTTTGTGACAATTCAGGCATAAGTAACAATGGATCGAGCAGAAAATAGCAAAGCTACTGACAGTTCAGCATGGCAATATTAAATAAATGCTAAAATAACTTCACAGAGGAAACATTTAAGCACTTGCTCTCTACTGAAATGTTATAAATAAGGAATTATTTATAATTCTGCATCTGATGTAATGTTTTAAAGCTTTCCAGTACATTAAAATGAGAAATACTTTCTGCAGTATCAGGAAATAGATGTATCTAAGCAAAAAAATCTTATTTCTATTACTTGCATTTTGTTTTCATATTTTAAAAGAGAAATCTGAACCACAAAAAGACCTTGGATTCTTAGCCTTCCACGTTCTAAACCACCTTAATAACAAGCCCAGCCAAAAATGCTGAACTTGAACATTGCAAGCACATATGAACATGAACATCACCACCACCACCACCACCACCAAAATCTTTATTATAAAAGTTTCAGTTCAACTGAGGGAAGCATTTAAAATTTTCAGAATTCATGATATGCAACATCATCTCAAGCTCACAAAAGGGTAATAAAGCTCCTCCTGAGCACAATGAACACAGACAACTTATTGCTAAAATTAAAATTTATATGCAATAAGAAGCAGCTTACAAAACAGCTGGTGTTCTCATTAAAGCACTGATTTTAGATTATATACATAAGTTACACATAGAGAACCAGATAATTTTATTGTGCCTTTAATGTAACATTTAACAAGTTATGACAACACTAGATATACTGCCACATGCCAATGTGTTGGAAACATACACCAATTCTCATTTTAGAGGTCACCCAGTATTAAATCTGTTTGAGAATGAAATCGAAGGTTATTTTCCAGCCTCTAGTAGCTTGCCTGAAGCAACAACAATCTAAATATGTTACTAAACATATTTACAGCAGCAGAATGATTGGCTCTAGCATCTTCACTCTTTAAATCAGGTTGTAGTCATTGAAACACACACTTTATTGAATTATTGCAATCCTCCTCAAATGTACAATGAAAATATCCATCAAAATCTGATTTCAGTGAGAACTTGCCATTATAAAAGTTCTTATCATATAGAATCTGAAGAATCTTTTTGTACAGGGTGAACATTCTTACATTAGCAATGAGGACCTGAAAATCAGAAATATTGTCTTGTGTATGTATTACATATTTTTGTTGGCTTGAACACATCTAACCGATTAGTTTAGCACCAAACAAAAGCAGAAGGAAACTCTCAGAGGTGTAGCAGTTAACCGAACCTTACTATTGACCTTGATTCAGAACTTCTAGAAAGCTCTACAGAGTCAAGAGACAGGTGGAAGAGATACCAGGGAAGGGGCTGCTAGGTTAAAAAGAAATAAATTTCAGTTGTGATTCCCACTGGTCCACTTTGGAATGCTCTAACGCTTTTATACTTACGATGAGGCCCAGCCCATAAGTGGATTTTCCCAGCGCTCACGTGTGTCAAACTCCATCTTCCACTTTTTCGTATTGTTAACACCAGATTGCATCGCATTACGGGCAGGAACAAAAATGTGAACTTTTCTGGTTTTGATATGCTCCTCTGGTACTCCTGTTATAGGTGTAAGGTCCTACAAAATCAATGACAAATTGAAGTATGCACGTTACTTTATTTTGAAAGATGTCAAAATTCAAAGAAAAAAAATGAAGTGCATAATCCTGTAGAAAGAGTTCAAAAATGAATGATGAATAGCTCTCTTTCTGTTAAACCAGTTACCCTTGCTACCTATTTTGTATCAATATAATATATTTCAAGTTAAATTATGTACTATTTATTACTGGTTGTGAAATTTCTTTCTACATATCTTTACTTGGGTATTCCCATTAAAATTTTAAATAAATTTATACTCCATAAAAAAGTTGTTGTATCTTGTATTTTTAATGTTTATTCAATTCCGGCTCCTTTGTGTATCTTGTAAATTGCCCTGGGTAACAGAAGGGCATTATACAACTAAAACAGATCAAAACAGATCAAAAGCAAACAAATAAAGTAAAGCGGAACATGACTGACTTGAACACACGAAAGTACTTCCAGACCTATGTTTCCCAACTGCTGTTATCTATAGCAACAATAACTCATATTAGGGCTCTCTAATTTCAGGGCCTGTGGAGAAGACAGTAGGTAGAACAGGAATGTTCAGATGACCCTGTGGTGTAGACAGAACATTCTGGACACAAACCAAGTTTAAAATACAACCTGCAGTTGCCATGAAGTACTACTGTAGGAAAATAAGGCTGCTGATGCCCACTGAATTACTCTTAAGAGATATCTGTTCCATGAAGAGCTAAAAAGTTGTCCAATGTTATTATTTGCATTTAAAGCAGAACGACATAATCCGTCACTTGAAAAAGGATAAATAAGGAGAGAATCTCTGAGTACAACTTGTAAGGGGAAAGTTAAATTGAAGAGCAGGGGGAAAGTTCTCCAACTTTTATGCCGAGAACTCACATTTCTGGAACTGATAAACAGTTGGACCTCCATATCAATGGGAGATAGATTCTAGGTAGTACTGCAGTTGTGGAAAGCTGCGGATATTTGAAACACTGGGAAATCTGAATTTGCACCATTTCTGGGTGCCTAGGCCTCCAGCAAGCCTCTGGTGAGCTTAATGGCATCGGTATGTGTGTGTTTGTGTGTGTGTGTAAGGCTAGTCTGGTTGACCCCAGGGTTAAGTGAAACCTGTTAGAGGACCAACTGATACAGAGGCTAACTGTACAACTGTATGTACAGACTTAAGACTTTAAGGCAAAGACTTTATGAAACTCTGGGCTTTATTCCACACTATATCCCAGAATAGGGTCCTGACATCCATTTCCTGGTGTAGACTAGGGTAATCTCTACCCAGGACCTGCCGTAATCTGTACTAGCATGCATGAGGCAGTTCCCTCTTCTGGGATATAATCCAGAATATGGCTCAGTGCAGAAAAGAGCCTCTCTCTCACTAATTCCCTATAATCTACATTTGAATCCTAAACCTTTTATAGATTTGGATAAGAAGTGTGGCTCATCAAATTCTTTCTTCAGAACACAGAAATACTTCCTCCACGTGAACCTAGCAAAAGTAACTCAAAACGTCCGCCTACTTAGATTCTTGCACGCACAATGCCAAGGGGAGAGGCTTGGCCTCCCTTCTGTTCCCTTTCTCCAGAAACAAAGACTGATTTGGTGCAAGTCCAAATACAGACAGACAGAACTAATCCAAACCAGTGATGACATGACTTAGGTTTGAGAAGGCAAACAAGTTTAAATAGCGCATTGGGGATTTTTAAAATAAGCCTCAAGCTACCGACTTCAGAATCTCTTCAGTCACAGATTTTAAAGGTTCTTATTCTCACCAAGCCATCCTTCGAAAGAAAAAAAAGAAGGCATGTCTTCCACTCTCCCCTCCTTTTTTATTTCACGTTATAAAATAAACTTGGAGAGATCAGTCACAACTGCCAAGTGTGAAATGTTTCTCTTGTATTTAGAACCAAGAAGGGGGGGGGGCACAGGAAATTACAATGCATAAAATCTGAGCTCAGACTACCTAAAGCAAACTGTCAAAATATTTTAACAATTTAATCATAAATGTTTTCTTTGAACCCAAGTAGTGTTTATATTGAATACTAGTCTAGTCAAAATATGAAGACACACCAATTATTAGTCAAAATGTTGCAACCCCAAACTATACTCTCTCTTGACAGATTGGCATTCGACTGCTAAAAAAGAAATCTTTGACAGGCTGTTTGACTGGGCAGTCAATTGTCGTGTTGCACACAATGTGTTTCACCTGCAGTAAAAATAAGGCGAGGCCTGATTGTCTCAGCTTGTCTGTTTATAGAATCAACTAGCAATATATCCGCTTTCATACAAACAGATCCTTGGGATTAGAGAATGTAAAGAGAAAAGCCCTTCCTCTGTTTGAAAAAAAAGGAAAGAAAGCTAGCTCTCAATATGTTCAAAAGCTGTTGCACAAATATACATTCTCTGGCATACAGAAAAATAAGCCACATAAAGAAGAAAAGCAAAACGAACAAGTACTAAGGTGAAAAGATATCCAAAACTTCCTGTGATATATTTAAGGAATGTGATACAAATAGCAATGCCTGAAAAATAATTTGTTTACAAAGCTTCTACTTTAGTAAAATTATTTTTCATCTACTGTCCCATAACGCTCTAATGGCAATTTTGCATTAAATGAAGAATTCTGTCCAGACAGAATAAAAAAATCTGCATGGAATGCCCAGCAGCTTTCAATTTATGCATTATAATCTGATACTCCTGAGTAAAAAAACCCAGTACTTACATGGGCATTTGCTGCAGAGCATTTCATTCCTCTGCATTTCCCCAGGTGTTTGGGCAAACTGTGCGAGAACTTGTGAGAACTCACCTTCACCTGAAGACTAGCAGACCTATTAGGTAGGGAGGGTTTGAGCACATGAACAGAAGAATCGTCATTGAGTATGTGGGGGGTTAACTGTTCTCCCTCCAGAAGGCCTTTACTTCAAAGTAAAGGTAAACTCTGCATTTTTAATATTATGTCTGGAGGTACCCAAAGTATTGGGCGTACTCTGATACCATCCACCAATCACAGAACTGCTCATTAACAATGCTGTTTTATGGCACCAATCAGCACCTGGTATCTGCTGAAGGGTTCATGACATCATCCAGCATAAGTTCCTTCTGGGATCTTGGTTCCTACACACATGCTTGTGTTGCTGTCTCCACAAGATAAAATACTTTTTAATCCAAGGGATAGGAAGGGAAGTCATGCGGAAGAAAGAATGGAATTTCAGAATGATTTCACAGGAAAGAAAAAAGTGCATGAGCTGTGCAGGTAGAGCTCACACCACTGCCAATACTCATAGAAGCTATAGCCCTCCTGACTATACAAGAACAGGATGTGTTCTATTGCCAATGTGCTATGCCTCCTTCAGCTGCACAAAGAGGGATAACAGGAAGGAGTCCAAATTAGGAATGTGGAGGGGTCCAAATTAGGAATCATGGGTGCAGAAGGGGTTCCCCATACTGGACTTACAGCTGATAAATGAAATATTCACATACCTTTCCCTGCAACAAACAAGACAGAATTGTTTGTCAGTATTTTCTTCTAAGACTTTATTACAATTTCCCCTTTGATCTGCAGCCCATCCCTGGTATTCCCATGTGGTCTCTCATCTAAACAGGAACTACTTTCAGCTTGACTTGACTTTGGAGCTCAAAGAATACCAACTAAGAGCAGCCTAAGTATGCAGATGTTTAACAGTGTAGGTGAAATAACAGTAACCTATACCGTTTCATCTCACAAAGAGTGCTGAGTTTGGAATAAAAGGCTAGTTTTTATTTTTTTAAAAAAACTGAAACTCTTTCAAATATACAAGAGAAGTAGGATAATTCTTAACAATATTATTAATTTTAGACTTTGTATATACAATTCTAAAAACTATACTTGTGCACAGCAGGTGCTGTGTCGAAACTATGTAGGTACAATTTCTTTGTAGGTGATTTCTAAAGGGCCGGGTGGTCAATGAACCATTTTTAAAGGGCCTGTTGAGAGGAGATCTCTCTAAGGGCTACTCTTGAAGGAAGCTGATGAGAGCTTTCCAAGTTGTGTAATATGTTAGGGGAATATCATCTTTTGAATCGCACAGAAGTTGCACTGTGATAAATTCATTCACTGCTAAATTCATTCCTGGTATACTTTCAAGCTGAGTGCCTTATGTTCTAGATGGCTACTTTTTCTGAACATGAATGTCTGTCAAATCAACAGTCACTTTCTTAGCTTGCTTACTTTGGTGTAAACTTGGTGGCTAAGATATCTCATATAGCATTTCTATTTTCCCCATGTTTCTGATTTCACTGGGTCTCTCCGTATATGTTCATAAGATGCCTTCACTCATTACTTTAACAAGAAGGTCTATTCTATCACAAGCACCTGATAGCACCAACATGGAGCAGAATCGACTTGTTTTGCTGCTGGTGTTTTGTTCAGGCTGTAATGCTTTCAGAAAGTATTTTCAGGACAAAAGTATTTTGGCTGGTCACTTTGATCCTTCACCACTGCTACTCATCTCAGATCAGCTGCATTTCTTCAGACTGCACCAGTAGCTGTAGATCATCCACATAATTCTCCAAATACGCATGCACAGCTTGATTTTCCATTATTAGGCTTCCCTTCTCCCTCATTTAACACCATTCCTTTTGCCTGTCAAATAGCATTTTTTTTTAAATGGTTTTCACACCTGGAAATGCCATTATCACCAAGATGCCCTTGTACTCTGTTTCTGGGACTCACTGTTGTGCCCAGGTAATATGTGCCCAGAACATGATGCATAAAACCAGAAAACACGGCAATTTCTAAAACATACTGCTGATTTCCTCAAATTTGCAATAATTAGTAGCTTTATAGGATTTCCAAGCTCAGCTTGGAAAAGAAAGCAAACTAAGTACAGCAGTTGCTGATTGGGAAATTGTGGTGGCAAATTTGCAAAATATATGATTCATGTTACCAGTTAAAAATATATTATTGTTTAAAAAAATTAGTTAGCAAGACACTCCTTGACCTCAGGCATACAATCTGAAGAGAAAGCACACATGAGGGAGGGAGAGAAGTTTTAATTATGTATGACCAACTTTCAACCACCCTATGGGAAAGGCATACCACAGAAACCTCCTGCATGAGCCAAGTCACTGGATGGGTTGATCAGGGAAATGCTCTAGATATAGTGTATCTTGACTTCAGCAAAGCGTTTGGCAAAGTGTCTCATACCATACTTATGGAAAATTTGAGCAAATATGGGATAGACAGGACAACTGTTAGATGGATTCTAAACTGGCTTAGCTATCACACTCAAAGAGTGGCAATAAATGACTTCACATCCAATTAGAGCAATGTTTCAAGTGGAGTGCCCAGAGGTCTGTCCTGGGTCAAGTGCTATTCAATATTATTATAAATGATCTGGATGCGGGAGTCAAAGGGATGCTGATCAAATTTGCAGATGACACAAAGCTAGGAGGGGTTGCTAACTCTAGGGAGGAGAAGGAGAGGACTCAAAAAGACCTAGATAAGCTTGAACAGTGGGCTGAAATGAACAGATATTTAATAGGGACAAATGCAAAGTCCCACACTTTGGTAAGAAAATGGTAAAAATGAAACAGAATGGGAAAAATTAGGCTGAGTAGTCACACAAGTGGAAAGGATCTGGGTGTACTGATTGATCACAGGATGAACATGAGCTGTAAAAAAAGCAGCTGCAAAAAAGGCAAACGTTCTCCTAGGATGCATCAAGGGGAGTATTGAGTCTTGGTCAGACTTCATCTTGAGTACTGTGCCTAGTTCTGGGCACCTCAATTTAAAAAATAGAGCAAGACCAAAGGAGGGCTATCAAAATGGGTAGCATGTCCTATGAGGCAAGGTTGAAGGTTGAAGCATGTCCTGTAAGGCTCAAGGATTTAGGAATGTTTAGCCTACAGAAAAGAAGACTGAGAGGAGACATGATCACTGTTTCGAGTATCTGAAGGGCTGTCACAGTGCAGAGGAATTATCCATATTCTCATTTGCACAAAATGGGAGGACTAGCAACAATGGTATGAAACTTCAAGGGAGTCAACACAGATAAGCTATTAGGAAAAACTTCCTGACAGTGACGGCAATCAGTCAATGGAATAGGTTGCCATGGGAGGTAATGAGTTCTCCTTCACTGGAGGTCTTCAAGCAGAGGCTGGACCTACATCTGTCTGGGATGGTTTAAGAGATATTGCATTGAGCCGGGAGTTGGACTTGATGACCCTAGAGGTCCCTTCCAACTCTATGATTTTATGATTCTAACTGTAAGGCAAAAAGAGGGTTGCCACTGAAGTGGGTCAGTCAGTGCTTACTGTGAATCTGTTTCTTTGGGGTTGTATGTGTTGAAGTCCTTGCACAGATGAGTAACCTCATCTGCTGTGCATGAAGCAGCAGGTAGGAACTAATGAAAAGCAAACAAGGCAGCAGATGCTAGGGACCTTAGCAAACTTCTTTATCTTTGTTGATTCTTATTTGAAGTATCTTGCCTTCATTTTTTGGTTTTTCTTTGAATTGTCTTTTTTCTATTATTATGATTTGAGTGTGTGTGGTTGGCTTAGACAGGATGAAGCTTCTTGCATACAGATCTCTGTTATGATAGGGGGCTATTCAGACAATTTAACTTGCATATTAGGGTATAAGCCAGTGTATCTGCATTTATATATGTAGGCTGGACTGAACAAGATCCGCTGGTGTTACTGTGTTAGTATAAAGTAGCTACACAAGATTCCCTCTGCATACTGCAGGATTCCTCATCACATCAATAGTTCCACAAAAGTAAAGTTACCATTGGATCCAACTATGTGCATGCAGCAACCATGCTCCGGTCACTGCACTCCAGTTACCTTGTATTTTTCTCCATCTTGGACGTTTATTGGCTTTGAGTTCACAATCCTAGCATTTGCAGGAAGAACATAAGAGGAGCCCTGCTGGATCATCCTACAGCCCATCTAGTCCAGCATCCTGTTGCACACAATGGCCCACCAACTGCCCATGGACATCTCAAGCAGAGACAAGGGCAAACCTTCTCCTGCTCTTGAATCCCAGCAAATGGCTTTAGAAGCATCCTGCCTGTCCCCCAGCCTGAAAGATGTATTTAGGCATCCATTCTAGTAGCCATTGCTACCACTCTCATCAATAAATGTATCTAACCCTTCCTTAAAGCCATCTAGGCTGGTAGCTGCTACCACTTCTTCTGGCAGCAATTCCATTAGACCTTCTGAGTGAAGAAATACTTCCCCTTGTCTGATCTGACTCTCCTACCCATCGGCTTCATAGTGTGCCTCCTGGTTCTAGTGTTGTGTGATGGAGAAAAGAAATGCTCTCTATCCACCTTTTCTATTACTGTGCATGATTTTAGAAGCACTCTGAACTTAATGGAGTTCTCAAAAAGGATCTTCCTCTATAGTTAAGTAATAAGATGTATTGAACTCTTCTTTCTCCAGAATGGATGTGCCAACATGTTCCGTTGAAAAAAAAGTGACTTGCACTGAAAGCAGCACACTGAAGCTAGGTTCTAAAGAAGAAACAGTATGGCACCACGTATTGTGTCAAGACCCCTTTCTGATCACATCAAGCTTTTGCAACATGCCATGCTTATTTTTTAAAGTCTCTCTCTGTGTGTGCATTTGTATACATCTTTTTAAAAGTTAACTTATGCTGCTGGTGGAAAATGTCTAAGACTACTAACATTATTTTTAATGAAGAAAATGGTTTAGTTTAAAGTAAAAAAGGCAAGCCGCAGATACTGAGTATTTGATTGGTTTTAAAATTAAAGGACAAACAAACCACCTTTAGTAGTGGTGTGGGATTTATCCTCTGAAAGCCTTTTTTCAGAGCAAGAAGAAAAACAGGGTCTGTTTTAATAATTTAAAATAGCTGCATGATGCTGCGAGCTTGTTGTACTTTTGATTCATTACAGCCAAAGTTTCCATTCCTTCTGGGAATACAGCAATTGTTTATTGATATCTCCTCTCCCCCAACACACATATATATGCATTCCTCTCTCCCTCAGTTTAAAGCTGGCAATTGAACAGACAGTTGTTTAGGACAATGAGTTTCTGGATTGTGAAGCCCAAGTTGTCCTGACACAGAATTGCTGTTTTTGCTTGCAACAGACACGTCAGGTACTGTAGCGGTTGCCAAAGTTATGGAATAAAGCCTTGGCATCTCTCAAATACTTGACACCTAAAGAGCACAGAAGCTCTAAAATTCTTATTCCCTGTAGGCGCGCACTCAGTCTAGACAAACTGATTTCTCACACTTTGAA
Organism: Aspidoscelis tigris stejnegeri; assembly: GCA_023333525.1. Classification (NCBI taxonomy): domain Eukaryota; kingdom Metazoa; phylum Chordata; class Lepidosauria; order Squamata; family Teiidae; genus Aspidoscelis; species Aspidoscelis tigris. The sequence continues at coordinate 24,519,045 of JALMGA010000007.1, read as the reverse complement.
AATGCATTACAACACTCTATTGTGATCATTTCATCCACACAGCTTCAGTTACTGACAGAAGAACCTGTCCTTTTAGCGACATTTCAATGGGCTAAAGCTCTCGCTTCAAGACAGCATTAAAACAATGTAATACTTGAAAAGAACTAAGTCCAACTCTCTGCCATGTCTCCAGTGCTTTGTTCCGAGTTCAAGTTCTCAGTGAAACTACCTGTGAACCAACTTTCTGAAACAAAAAGATTAGGAAATGTTGTTTTGTTTTTAATTTACCTTTTTAAAAAAGCTTTAGCAGTATGGGGCTGAGAGACAGCTCTTCAGCATTCATTCCCTTTCAAATGCAGGGAAACGGGTGGGATTTCTCCAAAGTGTGTGCCTGAGTAATATCTTTTATTTATTTATTAAAAGAAGCTGGTGGAATTTTATGCATAAAATTAACTAGAATTAACAGTTGTTTGCATTCCGAGACGTATTTTCAGGTAGCGATACGAGGGAATTACATTACACCACTTAACAAAGAAAAGAACTTTTAGTATTAAATTTCCCATAATATAACTGAGAATTGAAGAAACTGATACTTCATTATCCAAGCTGGCCTTTAGCACTCACTCCTCCCGAGAGGCAGAAGAGAGTAGGATCTGTGAAATCTCCATCTCAAATATAAAGGAAGAAAAATGTTTCATCCCTCGTGTTCTACTCCATTTCTAAGAGTATTATGTCATCCAACCATTTTGTAATAAGAGAAGAATGCCCATATAAACTTTTAGACAGCAAGATGGCCATCTAGAAACCAAAGGGGTAAAACAAGAAACAAAACAAAGGCCCCTTTCTGCTCCAAATCATTCACAAGCATTTGCGCATCGGCCATTTGGTGTTGTGTGAATTACAAATATATAACCATTTCACATCTGCACTATGACATATCAAACAATTTGCCCACAACTGATTGTACACAAACCCAGAGAGGAACTATCTTCCGTTTAACATTTTCCTTGTCTCTACATAAAGGAAGCTGGGGGGACAAGCAATGGGAAGTTAATGTCAAAATGCAGAAAACCTCCCAGCAAGCTTCTAGCAGCCACCCAAGATTCGGAGCCTTGCTAGCTGGCCCCTTTTCAATGCCAGAATTTCACACATTTCAATGACCATTATGACTTCAAAGAATCAAATTTTCATCATTGTCCATCATCTGCCGGTTGATTTGTATAAAGGATTTCTTCTGCATGCACTCCAGACAAAAGGCCCCTTACTTTCATGGCTATATATCAAGTTTAAAAGTTCTGTTTGTGACAGTTGTGTCTGTGGTAAATTAGGGTAACACTGAAGGAGTGCAGCTGCTCTGCAGGAGCCTCCTTTTTGGCACCATTTCACTTAAATAAAAAACTGAATAATTAGCCCCTGCCTTTATTAAACCGCAAAAATGCCACTGGCCTTAGTAATTACTTCCGGTTGCCCAGCCTACTTAACCTCTACAATTTATACTTTTATAGAAAAGACAGGGACTAAAGAGATGCTTTAGAGAAGTTTGCTTCCAAGGTCCATGAAAATGTTGTATTAGATTAGTTAAAAAGAGATCACGCTCGAGAAAATACAGGAACTTTAAAAACGGTATTCAGGACCATGGCCACAAAATACACAACTGGGAAAATTACAGGCAAAGTGCAGTTTCTGTATTTTTTCATTACCTCTTAAAACTGCTTACTGGTTAAGCTTGTTCATTTCTCAGTGCCTCTCCACAGCCTAATATATCCGGGAAGAAGTTTAAGAAAACATGCATAAAAAGCATTTAATACATGCAGGAATTGAACTAATAGATAAAAAGAAATGGGTAGAGAATGGGCATTTGCCTTTAATAAACTCTCTGACTTAGACTGCTTTTAGACAGCATAGACAGACATATAGTAATTCTTGGTTGATTTTCACATGCAAACCAACTTAGGTTTCATCCATTTGATTCCGCTTGGCTACCTACCAGTCCAGAATCTGTGGGAGGAACACCACTCTGCTATATTAAAATGCAGTCCATGGTGGCTCTCCTGAATGCTGTGGTCATTGACATACACCTACCTAGAAACAATCAACAGGGAACACATACAGATGAACAGCCACTACTTGAATATCACCTAGTCCAAGCTCAGAGAACAGTAACCACTTTAGCCAACACAACTGACTTCCTGCCATACTGCACGGATACCATCGAGGAATGAATTAAAAAGGGGTGATGTGCACAATGAAACCAAGAGAACATTAGGAATTTTTTTCTTTTATAGACTCATATTTCACTTGGATATGCCAAAAGGATCAAGAAAATACGTGCAAATGCAATATTTCACAAAGGCACTTTGTCTTATGATGCTTGGCAGGACAAAGGTTAAGGAAAAGCTGTGCTCCAAACTTGTTAGCCACTAATAAACAATTGCTACTGTTTCACTGAGGAAGTGAAAAAGTGGTGAAAACAGAATTAGCATTTTTTGGCAGCCGCTGTTTTTCCACAAATGTCAAAAACTGTTAACTGAGCTGAAATTTGGAATATCTATCATGTGTTTTGCGCCTTCTTAATTTTAGCCATATTATGATCTATTAAGAGATCAAACAAAATAATACATCAGTCAAAGATCAATCTACAGCCAGCACTGCATTTGGGACACGATCTTTCCTTTTGCTTGTCTCACAGAACAGAACTATAATGTCAGTCTCTCAGGAAGAACAGCGATAAGACAATATGTTTATCAAGAAAAGAGTTTGATTAGAACATATAGATATACTACACTCAAAAGGCATATCTTCAAAATTAAATAACCTAGCTACTCACAGGGACCCTAACATTCTCCCGAAGGTGATTTTTTTTTTTTTTTTTTTGCTTTAACTCATCTGTATACTCTTATGAAGTTGTCTGGCACTTGTAAATTGTGAATGAGTTCAATTTCTGCCATACAAAAAGGAAGATTGCTGGGCTGCACAGAGACCCAGTCTTCTCAGTTTGCTTTTAAGCACATACCCTAATGTGGCTTGGAGCTTTTCAGGTAAACAAAGGGAAAACAGCGAGAAGGCAATGCAAAAGAAACAAGCTGTCAGATTATACATCAAAGCAAAGAGACAAAATTCTAGTTTTTCATTTCCTCAGAAAGAAGTATTATGATACAAAAAACTGAAAAAGTCAAAATATGAGCAATTTCCTACCACATATGCTCACCTGCAGATTCTGGCAGAGTGCCCTGCTACTTTGCTCCTGCCAGAAAGTGCCACAAGAGATATCATGAAAAAATAAGAAACTACAGCTATAGTTAAGTTACAGATAGCAGCACAAAGGTTCCTTTGAAACCACTATAAAGCAAAATTCACAGCTATACATTCTGATAGGTATCACTGTTAATATTGAAGTCCCAAAGCTACAGGATGGACAAAATCTACACTGGGAATTATCATAAAAATGTGTTTATGAATGATATTCAGAATTATGTGAAATCCTGTCATCTGCGACATTTTTCCCTCCATGGAATCAGGAAAGGACGATGACCACCCTATCAAGTTCCCTCATCACTTCCCTGACATTTTCCAAGTGCTAGAGAAGAAGCGTGTACAGTGGACCTGGCTGTACTCTGTGGAAGTGTCACACAATTAAGGCATTCTGATCATGCAGGACTTTAAATTATCTTGATAAATGCAAGATGTTCATAGATGATGCTCCTAGAACACCAGCACAGATGTTAGGGATGTTCCCTTCATTGGGCAGGAAGAAGAATGTCTAAAATGATCGCTGTGTGTTATCATTCTTTGATGAAAATGGGGTGACACAGTAAGCACCAGAATGCATGGCTGGTTTATAAACTAATGAAAGATCTAGCTGATATTTCTTGGTTTCTATGGCAATTTGCAAATGTTAAAGTTTTATTTCTGCAAGATATACAACAATCCTTTGTATAAGGGCCTTTTTGTCCTGGAAGTCCCAATGCTGCTGATTCTGACCACAGAAAGGCATGGGTTGGATCGTTGCCATCTGCATGACTGTGGTCTTAAAGCATGCATGGGCTTTGAGGGCAGGTTCCAATGCCTCTGTAGGTTAGGGAACAAAAGTTCCTAGCTTCAGAGCTTCTAAGGGACATGTTTCAGTGGCACACTATGGTTGCCCTCCTGAAATGTACCACTCCTGGTAGTCCTTCTACATGCCTCCAGTGTTCTGAATCAGACTCTCTGGTATGTTGGTAGGCATGTTTAAGCATGCCTATTAGTGGTACCAAACAGGGGCCCCTTAATATTGATCATGCCCCAACAGGGGGTATGGTCTCACAAATCTGTATTAACATTTGGTTCTGTGAGACCCAGAAAGTTACTACGCCGGCTCTTGTTCCTAAGTGCAGAAAGGTCCTAACACTGTAGTCTGATTCAAAAATGTGTTACCCAAGTACTTGGAACCTAGGGGAACTATAAAGGCCTGGTTTAGCAACGTAAGTCCATGGTACCACAGAGATGAGGACCAGCCAGCCTACGTAAATCAACAGGACCATGGAAAGATGACAGATTATCACCAAGAGATTGGCACTGCAAGGAGAGACCCAGCCTAAAGTATGTCATCTGTGTTGTGGAAGGGAAACACTAAAACTGCACTATAGAAAGTTTGTGGGATTGCACTAAAAAAAAGAAAAGAAATTGCATCTTACCAACCATGCAAAAGCACAGACATGCTGAAAAATCACGTTATCCAGAAGATAACTCTACATTAGTTTAGGAAGCTCAAAGTATTAGCAGCTATGCCACCAGACCTTCCTACCCTTGTTGAAGAAATGTTCCGTGCCTTGCTTCTCCCTATCAGGGATAATGAGAGATGTTGCACTTTCATGGTGCAATATGCATTCTTACTGACAGGAAGCAAAACAAGCCCCAAATAATTTCCATACACAGCAGGTAGTAAAGTCAGAAAAGAACTGACACAGTTACTGTTAAAACAGTACACAATAGAGAACACAGCTTTAGCATTCTGCAGTGCTGTGCTTTAAGGATGTCATGGCTATTAACAGTGTAAACATTCAATGTATTTTATTAATGTATACCTAAGATTTTTAACTTAAACACTGCTTCTAGTAGCCTCTCCAAATGTACTGTAACCTAGAACTTCTCAATCAGTCATTCACCTACTGCTCCTGTCGGCCACTGAGAAGTACCTAAATACAGTTGCTGGTATTTATTTTATTTTAATTTTGTTCTTACTCAATTTTAATTTTGATTCAACATACAAAATAAAGTACAAAATACTGTATCAGTAACTTAAAATTGCAAGTAATCAAAAGACAGTGCAAATTAAAGGGACATTTCTGAATTCTGGCACGATTTCAAGTGGAAATGCCTCTCTGAAATTTTAATTAGGAGTTTCAAATCTCATAATTTGCAGATCCAAAAATCCTTTTGCTTACTAGACAGATGTTGAACAGCAGCCCATACAAAAGAATATGTCTAGATGTACTGCTCTTTTCTCTATTACCATAAATTTTGAGTGCACCTTGATGTGCCAACAGATTTGTAGCCAAAACAACTTCAGAAGTGGAAAGGAAGAACCTGTACAGTGAAGTAAATGCCAAAGATTACAGAAGGTGGCTAACAATCAAAACAATAACAAAACAGCACATTCTGTGTACATGCTAAGGAAAGAAGAACTGGAGAAAGAGAACAGACAAAAAGGAGAAAAGGATAGAGGGTTAAGTAGCCAAATCTCCTGTACGTTCAAGAGCTGCATTTTAAATTAACTGCTGTCTCTCATCTGTGTGGGACACGTGGAAGGGTGGACAGAAGCAAGGAGGGTAAGCCGAGGAATTAAGGTATAGTGAAAGATATACACTTTGTTGTAGGCATTTCATATTTTTCTTTTATGTTACAATGAAGGGAATTCAGTATTTACAGGCACATTCTACTCCTCCTCATAACAACATGGTTCTTAGGCTTGTTATAAACAAGAGAAGAGGAAAAAAACAATTACAGTATGTGGGTTTTTTTAAAAATAAAGTTTACGCTATTCATTTATTTATATTCTATCCTGTCATATAAAAACAGATTAAATAGATTAGCTGATGACATCTTCAAGCTCCCCAACTATACTGGCTGTTCTACTGCTGTAACCTCATCCCACAGATTCACTCTGCCAGACCCATATTCCGTTTTCAATATTGTATCACACATCACATTCTAAATTTCAGGAAGTAGCAGCTTAAATTCACAGAATAAAAACTATAAAATATATATTTTAAAAGTCTGATAAATTTATCGATTTATTTAAAATATCTACATCCCATTTTCTCTTTTAAGTGTAAGGACAATAAATTAAATAAAATAAATATTAAAGCAGCCATCTTATCTAAGTTAACAGTTCAAAAACAAGTTCACCACTTATAGCACAAATAATTGAATGTTTTTACACTTTGTTACCCACCCTGGGACTATTTGGTAAAGAGTAGTGTATAAATGTAATCAATGAATCAGTCAATCAAGGGTTTAGCCAACCAATGGAAGATCATTAAAATGAGGGCAAAGCAATTAAAGAGTTCCAGTGAATTCTATTAGGGCATTTTAAAAAAAATATGAACTGTGTGTCCAATTGTCTGCCTTGGCTTCAAGGAAAATACTTTCATCACATAAAAATAATTTAAAATATAAAATAAATTAAAAGCACACAAAGAACCTAACATCAAATGCTGACTATTGTTTCAGATTAATTTATATAGTAATGAGTCCTATTAATTAATTAATTAATTAATTAATTACATTTCTATCCCACCCCATACCCAAATGTCTCTGGGTGGGTAACAATAGTTTAAACAACAGATTAAAAACAGAATACAGAAATATACGTTAAAAGCACTGTAAAAATTCAACAAATCTAAAACGATACACACTGTGTTTAAAATAATAGTATCTATACTGGGTGGGGAAATATAATCACCTCAGCCAAAGGCCAGGGCAAAGAGGTGCATCTTCACTGCCTTCCTAAATATATATAAGGAAGGGGCATGACACACCTCGAGGGGGAGACTATTCCATAGTCTGGGGGCCATCACTGAAAAGGCTCTCTCCTGGGTGCCCACCAGCCTCACTACTGAAGGAGGTGGGACAACCAGGAAGGCCTCACCGCTAGATATTAAGGCATGGGCAGGTCGCTATTGGGGACGGCATTCCTTTAGATATTCTTGTACTGATTCCTTTACACGCTTCAGGTTTGTGCTGCTGTAAATTAGTCTCCTTAAAATGCAGTTGATAATGGACCTCTATGTAAACCAAGAGTTCCAAAAGCTGGCGATCCTCCTCTATTTTTAAAAACTATTTTTACAAATTAAAAATTAAATGTTTATGCTATGGAAACTGGAAAAAGATTATGAGCCTCTTATGCAGTTTGACATCATATTATTAGGTACCACATGGCTCCAAGGACAAGTAGTAAAGAGATACAGGACCTTTCTTCACTGGGCTTTATTCCAGATTATATTCTGGAATAAAAGCCTGTCTCCCACATCTTGACGCAGACGACAACAGGCCCTACCCATGGTCTGTTTTAAACTTAACAGCATGAGGATGGCATGCTCCTATTTTGGAATATAATCTGGAATAAGGTCCAGTGTAGAAAGGTCCATAGAAACAACTAGAGGACCTTACCCACTGTGAAAAGAAAAGTGAATGGGAAAACAAGTTGAGAAGTGTAGTACTAGTTAGGACGAAGTAAGCAGCAACATAGTTTATAAGGGAACCTTTTTGTTTTCTAAAAGTAAACATGAACTTTGATGTCAAAATTGGGGGCTCAAAAAAAAAATATTTATTCCATAGTCACAATATCCAAAGCACTTAACTTGCTGCCCATTTGGTAGGGCTGAACATGCATTTGTAGACAGAGCTAGGGGTATGTGAAATTTACGCAGCCTGTTTTGTCTTTAGAGTTCGCCTTTCTTCCTTCTGAAGTGCCTGCTTTGTCTTCTAAACTGATATGAGCTACGAATGATTTATTTCATTTTACATCATTCCATTTTGTAACACTGCAACTGCACCAAGTCTTTGTATGAATAAACTTTATTTGTAGGAACACCATTTGATGGCAACTAGCACTGCTTTCCTCTGCTCTTTTTGCACTCACTAATGATTGGATCAAGGATGCCTTGCCCATGCTGGTGTGGAGCCTGATCCAGATTAAGGAGGCTTCTAATCCAACTGTGTTGTAGACCTGTTCAATTGAGTCTACAAGATGACCAGAGGCCTTGTTTTGGATCATGGAAAGCATGCTGAAAAACACTCCCAGGCTGCAAGGCTAGGAACTGTCATTTCTAACCTTTGGAAGAGTGGGAGAGATTTGGACTAACCCACTGTAGGCGCAAAAAAGGCCAAAGGCATTGTAAACAATACTCCATTTAATGCCCAAAACAACCTTCTTAATAAAGGCTAAGACTGGAACCTAGATGGCTGTGACTAGGCCACAGATGAAGGAAAATCCAGAAATGAGAATGTGATTGCAGTCCATAAAAACTTCAGAACAATTTGGCATGAGCCAATTTGGTCTACTGGTTAAGGAGCCAGACTCTTATCTGGGAATACTGGGTTTGATTCCACGCTCCTCCATAAAGCCAGCTGGGTGACCTTGGGCTAGTCACAGTTCTCTTCTGAGCTCTCACAGCCCCATCTACTTCACAGGGTGTTCTGTTGTGGGGAGAAGAACTGAAAGCTTTGTCAGCTGCTTTGAGTCTCCTTAAATGGGTGAGAAAAGCAGGGTAGAAAAGCCAACTCCTCCTCCTCCTCCTCCTCTTCTTCCCTGGTACAAACTGCCTGAAGATGGTTTAATGCTCCAGTCTCCCTTCACCAAACATCTCACATGCACCCTTAGACACAACTGACATGAAACAGTCTGAGATCTGTAGCCATGGAACAGGTAGTGAAAATAACTTTCCAGACAGAGTATTTCTAAGCCTCTGTGGCCCAATCATGTGGCCATTTATTTCTCAAGCAAAGCAAAACTCCCATTTAATGTTGTAACCTGCCCTGAGACTTTTGGGTATAGGGCAGGGAAAAAAAATCCAAGTAAATGAAGAAAAATAAATAAATATTCTCTTGACATCCTGCACATAGCTTTTTGAGGAATCTTGTTAAAAAAGCCTCTTTATTTATAACGTTTTTAGTTATATGCGAATGCAGTAAAAAAAGACAGATTACACAGACAGACTGGAGTTTGGTTCGACCTTCTTCTGGAGAGATGCCAGGGAATTAGCCACCCTTTACTTTTACAGGCAGGTATTCCACTCCTGAGCTATGGCTGCCTGATTTTAATTTGGAGTAATACCTTATAAGAGCCCACAAAAATACAAAGGCATACAGTACACATGAGTTTCTAACAAGAGACTGAATTCTGAGACCAGTTTCAGAGGTTCCTAATCTCCTAGATAATGAAGAATCAAAGTATGTACGTACAGACAGGTTTACAGAATTATATACAGCACACACGTATGCATCAGGAATATAAAATCAAACATTTTTCACAAAACTTCTACGACTGATGACATACATGTCACGTCTTTTTAAAATTGCCCCTCTTAAAATTTCAGTTGTACTGAACTTCAATCATAAGGTCAGACAAACTTTGATGTAAAGTAAAATACCACTTCATGAGTAGAAAGGCCTCCTGTCTGCCCTTCTGTGAGACATCGTTTGACCTAGTGCTCCAGACTAAAGCCTTGAAATTTCTACACAAGAACATTCAATACTAAAAGACCAGACAAAACAGACACTTGAGATGCTAGAAAAACTGTATAAACCCGATCTCAGACTCTAGTGTAACAGCTACCCCACTATATACCAAAGCAAAAAGGTTCTGACAAAACGAAAGCCAAAGCATCGACTTTTTCCCTTTTGAGAAAGTAACCAACAACTCACATAAATATGTATCTGTCAGGTAAGTAATTCAAAATGAATTACTGTTGACCCACAGACTTTCCTAAAAAGCCAGCAATGAGTCATTCACTTGCCATGATAGGAAATTATCATCTCTTGCTGTGCAACTTTTACATGTAAAGTTTCTCTCTTTCGGAAGACCATAAAACACTTTTACAAGCAAGGATAAATATTTCATTGCTACATCTGCCACAACTACAGTCTGGCGTCTGGCGGAGTACTTGTTGCCTGCAGACATTTTACAGAAAGCTCTGTATCACTAGCCAGGCAGCTGAGCTTGCTAACACTGCCACATGCTTAATCAAACAGTAATTACCTAGAAAAGCAAGTGGCAGCAAGCACTGCTGGCTGAATTGAGATATACTATTCTAATTAAAGAGGAAATTAATTGGCAAGCAATGAGTTGCAATGAATTAATAATCTTTGAAAAGAGTGAATGTACTTATCTAAATATAAATATGCATGTTGCACTTAAGAGGATACTTTCAATGCCATCATAGCCCTTCAGTTATCAGAATTTGAACTTCCAAACAAGTGCTGTGGTTTAACATTTACACTGGAGGTTACAGAAAGCTCTATAGTTTTTATTTGAGGAGCGTAAACACTTTTTCAAGTGCTGAAAATATGATAGCAGATCAGCTATACTAGCCGGGAGATATGACTGAGAATTCTTGCTGACAAAAGTCACATCTCATTTATTGTACTGCTATCAAGGTACTTAAAACTAAAAAAGCAGGAAAGGACATCTGATAATAAATGGCTATGGTATGTTCTCTGGAACAGGAGGGGAAGTGCTTCCAATTTTCAAGTGCTTGTACATTTCTGTTTATTTGCTTATGGCATTGGCTTTCACAACTTGACAGTATAAGGAATCTCCTCTACAGTAAGAGTCTATTGCTTAGCAGGAGTGCATAAGATATGTTCTGCTGGATTAAGACAGTGGCCCTTCTAGTTCAGCAGCCAATTGTGAAACTGGCTACCACAAGTACACATAGAAGTCCACAAGCAGGCCATCTAAAGGCAATTATACACTAGCTGGTATATTGAACCAACAAGTGTACTAGGAGCTTAAGGGACAGGGTCTCTATCCCTAAATTAGCAATGTATAAAAATAGTACACCAGGAGCAATCTGCTGCGGTTCTTCCACCCATCATCTCAACAGTTCCCTATCATCTCAATGGTTCTTTCCCATCAGCAACTTTCTACCACATCCATGTCTTTGATCTTCAGTTCCTGTTTCCCGCATGCTCACTGCTGCATTGATCCAGATCACTGCTACTGAAGAAGCCCCTTGATCCAACCCAAAACCACATGCCATGTCTTAGAACTTTCACTAGTTTTCTCTCTCTGCCTATAGACAGCTTTCTCATTCGGTCTTTAAATTGCACTCCAGCTTACTTAGTTTTATCATCATTAAAACAAGGGAGTACTAAAGTTCCCATTTCAATTCGTGTCTGGACTAGGCTAATTTCCTCATACAAGACATGTGTCCAGACCACAACCCATAACAGGTAATGTAAACCAACCATTCTTAATGGGGATCTGAAAATCAGACCATTTAGAACACTTCCTGGTGCAATAATAGCTGAATACTAGCTAGGGCACAGCAGTCCTATCCATATAAATTAAATTTCTGAGAGCAACATTCTGTCGGGCAAATCACTCCTTTCCTCTTTCAAGGTAAAATAAATGCTATCCACCTGCTATTTCATTGAAGTTCTATTAAAGCTTTGTGACTTAAATTTTCAATGCTTTTTTCTAATTTTAGTTTTATTAAAATTGTTTGTACTGCAAATAATACTAAGATAGGATCAATGATGCAGACTACAGCTAAACCAGCTGTTCTTGGTACATATAGTACTAAAGCTACTAGTATTTCCTTGGATTCATCAAAGTGCCTAGAAATCATAAGAGAAAACATTGCCACTGTCTAAATTGTACTGTACCTACTCTTGCATATTAAATAACAGTTTAGATTTTAGCATATTCTGTAACATTCTTGTAGAAGAGTTAGGCAGAAAACTGACTTTTCTTGCTTAACTCCTCACATCCTATAAATTTCTATCATATTTCTAGAAACCTCAAAGGTGTAGAAAAATGCTCCTGTCTGCACTTCAGTTTCAAAACAGATTACTGCAAAATGATTTCTTGTGACTGCTGTTTGGCTTATCTGATGATATGTGCATGAACATGTTTAAATTGACATCTATATAATTTACTCAGTGTAACTTTATTGCTCTTCTAAGAATTTCAAGTAGCAAGGACCTTTGCATACTAAGAAGTTTGGTATTGAAAGTACATGCCAAGTTATTCAGGCATGTCTTGGATTTGCTTCTAAGGTTCCTTAATTAGTGTCGGAAAAGATAGCAGGGGAGAGAAATCAAATGTTCAAAATAGAAAACTTGAGTGCTGTAGTAAACAAAAAGAAATGTTATGTACCTTAAGTTGATGAGCAGTGTGCTAAGAGAACTAACCACACCTATGCAGAAGCCATCACTGTATTTATTTAAATATTTTTATTTTATTGTTTCAACCTTTGGTCACAACAATATAAAACAAATGTGCTCCCTGTCTTTAGCCAAGGAGGATCGCTGCTGGTAACTACAGACAAATGGTCTCATTCAGCATAAGGTCCTGCTGGTTTTTACTATCAGCCTGCTCTCAGCTCATGAGTAGCATAAGATCATGACAACTTACTGTGCTCACAAGTAGCCCAACAACTGGCCTTTAGAATCATAGCACTTCCTACAACAGAGGTTGACAGAATACTGATGGCAGCTTTTATGTTTTATCTATTGGCAAGTTGGCAATATGTTCATATGTTAGCAATGAAGGGAGAAATTCTAATTGGGTTACTCATACTGCAGCCTAGATAATGGGACCTCATGTTGGCTCTAGAGCAAATGCAAATCTTGGGATGTTTCTCAATTGCTTATATACAAAGAATGACATCCTATCAGTGAACTATTTCAACAACTTTGTGTTAAGCATGAACAAAGGCAAACAAATACATTTCTTGTAGTGTTACAGTGAAAAACATGAGTCTCCTCCTATTTATGGCATAACCATTTAAACAGGACACTTTGGTCATATTACAATCCTTCTACCGCTCACATCCAAGGTACAGCTCTTTCAACAACAGCATGCTTTGAATTGGAACTGGCTGTAAGAATATATCTAGATGTCTTCAGTAGTTAAATGGAGAAAACAGTAAGTCTTCTTGGCTAGCAGAATAAGGTAGATAAAGGTCTTGAGCCTGTCTTAGGGCAGTCATTTGAACAATATAGTTGACTGTCTCTAATAAGGCCGGGGGGAAGATTAAACAGCCCAGTCCCTAAGGCTTGTGTTACAGTATCCTGGCACAGTCTCTCCTCAAACTTCATCTGTGTCAGCAAAGATCATGCTTTGTGACAAAGCTATCATTTGTCACAGATAACACTTCCTTAATATTTAGGCTTTCAGCAAATGTAACCCTGTGTTTAGAAGAGTAACTGTATCTTCACCAGCAGACATGCACCCACAGCGGTCTAGTACTTTTCTGAGTTTGCTTTTCAAGACATCCATTTCAAATACATGACACAAACTAAATAATTTTAAACCACATGAGTATACTTTCAAGTCTTTAAGCTTAATTTGAAACATACACACAAACACACTAGTTTTAATTTGCCCTGGACTTACAAAACAGTTGAAAAATAAATACATTTAAGGCTTTTGCTAGCATTGTCTCAAAGGTTCATTAAACAGTAGTTTAGGGGATTTTAATTATCCTGATATCTGCTGGGACCCGAATTTGGCCAAAAGTGGTCTTGTCAAAAAATATTTCTTGATGACAATTTTCATATTTAGACAATGGAGAAAGAAATAATGGGGCTATTATTCTTGACTTGTTTCCAACACACAAGGAAGATTTAATCATGAGGTGAAAATAGAAAGAACACTTATGATTTTCTGAACACAGCCTTCTGATTATTTTGGACACAGGAAAAATTATTTTGATTAACTTAAAGTAAGAGCATATAAGCTTCCATTCTAAGAGAAGGATCCAGGAAGGATGGAGGCTCCCTAAAACAATTTAGAGCATAATTGCTAACCATTTCCAGAACAAATATGACTGGGCAAAAATATTACTGATGAAATTAAAAATGAAAAAATGAATAGGAAATGCATAGAGTCACAGGTCACCACAGATGCATATAAACTGCAGAGCACATCAGAGGACATCAGAAAGAACTCAACGAAGAATGAGTAGAAGTTGTTAAAAGATGCCAAGAACTAAAAAAAAGAGAGCTTCAGAAATGTTCAAAGTAAAAGCTGAAAAAGCAGTCCAGGTATTCAGTGGAAACAGCAGAATTCTAATCGGTTACAAAGAGAAGGCAGAACTATGCATTTTGGTTCAGTCTTCTGAACCAAAAAAGAGGGCACAGGATCTAACAGATAAACGTGAGAAGCACGCTGCAAGATCAGAATGGCAGCATGAGATCGCTTATGCTCTGAATGAGGTCAAGTTGCCAGAATGAAATGCATTTTACCCTAGAGCTCCAAAATAACTTTCTTATGAGCTAACTATTATTTTTAAGAAATCCCAAAGAACAGAAAAGTAATGATAGAATAAAGTGCTCATTTATGCCACTGAATCCAAACCCTTGTTTCAAGCAAATCTAAACATATAATAAATACCAGCAATAATGAAACGATAATAGACTAAGAAAACCCATTTCAAATAATAAATTCATCAGTAGTAAACAAATGTTTTAGTGCTTCCTTAAAAGCAAGTAGAGCTAAAAACATCCACTGCTCCAATGGTTGAAAGTTCTACACTTAGGCTGCTAATACTGAAAGCACTCCACTCTGTTTCTTTTCCTAACTGTTGGTCTTTTTAAACTAGGTTATTTAGCATATTGTTCCTTTCTTTATAGACCAGTTGGCAATGAGATAATTAAGATAATAATGGGATGCTCTGTGGTGGACACCATTGTAAAGGCCGACTTTCAGTCAGGTAGCGATTTGTATATATCCTGACTTGGTAGTGTAGTAGCGTGTATTTTACTTTTTATATTAAGACTCTGTTAATTCCCTTCCAAGAGACACACCTTTCATTTCCCTTTCTCTACTATTAAGTTTGATAATAATGTTGCCTCCTTCTTGGTGCTGCAGCAGGCAGCCCTTCGCCCACTCTGCCTAGCCAGCAGTGGGTTACAGTATCTGTTTAGAATTCCAGCCTGACTTGGCTCACTTTGAAAACAGAGAACACGAACCTTCTTTAAAATAACCAGAAAACAAGTTTATTGTTTACAATTCAAGTTTCTTCTTAAAGTTGCACTTTGTTACTTTAAATATCAAACAGTTAGGTCTTTAGCTTCCTCACTAAGCCTAAAGACTTCAATCCTTTTCAGATTAATGCCAACAGCATAAATAACTTATAACCATTTCAACTCTTTTACTTGCTAATCACTGTAATTCACTATTAACTCAGGACTCTATTCCCCAGCTTCCCTCAGGACAGCTTAGAGCCCATTTCTCCCCTAGTTAAACACCCTCCAGGTTTAACGACCAAAGGCAGAGAACCCTAACAATTCCCTCAGGCTCCCTTAAATATGGGCCTGGCTGGCTAGCTTCACCTTGATTGGTTGAGACTCTGCCAGGAGTTTATTTCACACACCCCTCCTGGAGAGCTCGACTAGCCCCTCCCTTAAGCTACTTACCATTTCAAACAATACACTTTGGTGACACTTAACAGTGTAGACAACGCGTTCTCGCCACACTTTGTATTTAAACCAAAATAACTTAATTTTGGGGTTGAGGGGTCCTAGCGGGCACCACAACCATCATCCCAGTGGTAATGACCAGTCTATGGAAAAGGTCTTCCCTATGACATTCATGGGATACCTATACTTCTGGTTGCTGCTTATCTTTTTACCCATTAATAATTTTCCTATTGATAATGTTTTCATGTAATTGATGTTTCCTGAACTACTTTGACATTACTATTTTTAAATGGAAAGCACCACTGCAGCATTTTAAATCAATAAATAAGAGAAGTTAAAATACAGAGTTAAATTGAATCTGGGGCATGGCAAATTTATTATGTAGCATGAGGTCTACAATCTAGGATGTAAACATTAACATTATTTTAGAAAAAACGAATGCTTTTATTAAGTTCATTTTGAACTTCAGCTAAGTTTTCATCTCTCATGAACTGGCACACTTTACAAACCTTTGTATGCATTGGCAGAGTCTATCTTATTTTCCTGCTTTATTAAAATAAGGAAAGTAGTAATCTGGGAACAAGCATTTTCTAAAGTGGCAATCTATCTTCAGAATATACTCACTAGTTATATAAACCTCACATCTATATGTTGTGTTACTAACCATGGGGTAGGATGAAGGGATTTACAGTTATTTAAAATGGCCAATAAATCATTTTATTTGCTCTATCACATTTTTATGTAGATGTTCGATCTACTTTATTATTTTATGCCATTTATGTCCTTTGTAAACTGCCACACAGTCTTACTCAAAACTAGAATAAATGTAATTAACTGTATATCTAAAAGTTTCATTCTGCTATGTGTAATTTATTGTGTGGTCCAGCTTTTACAATCAGTCTTTAGGATATCTCTCAGTCTAGAAACTAAACAAAGCCTACAAGTTGCTGCCAGATACTGATGCATCTGAAAAAGCACTAGATACTCGCTTGAATTAGCTTATTTACTTTAGAATCCATAGGTGACACCTGATACTACAGACAATGGAGTTGGAAAAAACAGATTAAAAATGATTGCATTATAAGAAACCTTTCTCTTCCAGAGTGTGAGGTAATAAATCAGAGCTGGTGATTCTGGACTCTGATACAATCCATTGTGTTCAGTTTGATGCAAGTCAAAAGCCATGGTCACTTTAAACCTTCTCCAGTCCATCTTCAGATTGGATTGCTCACACCTTTACATTTCTATCAATTTTATTTGTGGACTTTGATAGAAATGAAAAGGTGTAAACTATCAGATCTGAAGATCGATTGAAGAAGGTTTAAAGTGAAGGTGTGACCATGACCACAGTGCTTCTTCCAAATTTTTATTTTGCCATTCTTCCTGTCTGCATCTATATTGGCAGGTACAGGCAGCACAATTAAAGGTTTCCACTACTGTATCCCAAATTCTTTCTAGCATGGTTTGCCACTAATCAAGCCTTGTTGCAGCTGTTGGATATTAATTTCATACTGACAATTTTTTGTATATCAAAAAGACTCCAGGAATTGCTTCTTTATTTTCTCTTTTCTTTCTTTTTAGTTGCTTATTTAACTCCAATTCAGAAATTTGCCACAACACATTTCCATATGCTACAATATCATCTCTGTACGTGCAATTCACAGAACGTGGTTGAAATGTTGTCATCTTCTTCAAGCAAGAGAGTTGTAAAATTTAGTCTATTTTTAATCAAAGTTAAGCTTTACAATTCTAGCGCTTTTCCTGTCTAAATAATATATTATTTCTCCTACTTTTCTAGCCTTCTTTGTCATTAAAACATTATGAGCATGGAGGATAACGAAGTTTTAAACATTCACTGAGATGAAGGTCAGTCGACTGTGGCTTGGCTGAAATTTGGGGCACAGTTTGAATAAACACAGTTGGATCTAGGACAAACCTTTAGGGAAAAAGACAGGCTGACATGCTCAAGATAAAGGCTGTCAAATACTGGCTGCATATTTCACAGTTTTGTTTAAAAAGAGACAGACATTTGTATCCTTATTAGCAATCTTTGGGATCCAGTATGCTCCTTGGTTAATGAACACTACTTGAAGTTGAAATTCTAAACTATACAAACTAAAATATCTACTGCTTTTCTGTTTTGACATAGGCTTTCAACAACCTAACGCCTGCCAAATGTGTTAGCCACAGAAATGCTGCTTGCTATACTGCTACCCCATTATTCCTGAATGACCTGTTAAACCTGGAAGTTAGGTGGTGGACAAATCAGAAATTAGGTCATGCAATGGCAGGTAGTTTCTGTTAAAGCAGACATAATGAAGGCAGTCACTGGGATCTCTCGAAACATCTAATCTAATGCATGGACATCCTCTACAACTCCTAGTTCACCTGTTGCATCTGGCAAGAACATGGTGCATCAACTAGAAGATCTAGCTATCTATTTTAAAAATAGTTAAAATATATAAAAAACACAAAAACAGGTTTGACAGATTTGGCCTGGGTGAAAATGTGCAGCTTCAACAGGCACCTGAAAGATGCAGAATTATAGGTGCATCACAAGTGTAATTAGAAATTGGATAGCGACTGACAATGGGAAGCAGCACATATGAGGCAGACTATAAAGGCTGCAGTGTACTCTGGGAACAACTAGCAGTGGTGAAATAGTGAGAATGATGAGGGAAGTGTGAAAAGTAGGACATGATTGTTAAGATTTTAAAGTATCTCCATTTAAAGTGGTAATATGAAAAAATTCTGATTACAGTACAGTGACAACTCGTTTTAAGTGAAATTGTGCAATTGGTTTGGTTTCTTGCCTGAGAGGAGTGGAGAAGAGGCAGCAGACTGGGCTCTGCCATCTTGCTCCCAGCAGTGACCCTCCCTCTTCCAACTGCCATCATGACAAGGCTGAGAACCATCTTGCCTGAGAGGAGTGGAGAAGAGGCAGCAGGCTGGGCTCTGCCATCTTGCTCCCAGCAGTGACCCTCCCTCCTCCAACTGCCATCACAAGGCTAGGAACCATCTTGCCTGAGAGGAGTGGAGAAGAGGCAGCAGGCTGGGCTCTGCCATCTTGCTCCCAGCAGTGCCCCTCCCTCCACCAACTGCCATCACAAGGCTGAGAACCATCTTGCCTGAGAGGACTGCAGAAGAGGCAGCAGGCTGGGCTCTGCCATCTTGCTCCCAGCAGTGACCCTCCCTCTTCCAACTGCCATCATCACAAGGCTGAGAAGCATCTTGCCTGAGAGGAGTGGAGAAGAGGCAGCAGGCTGGGCTCTGCCATCTTGCTCCCAGCAGTGCCCCTCCCTCCTCCAACTGCCATCATCACAAGGCTGAGAACCATCTTGCCTGAGAGGAGAAGAGGCAGCAGGCTGGGCTCTGCCATCTTGCTCCAAGCAGTGCCCCTCCCTCCTCCAACCGGCATCACAAGGCTAGGAACCATCTTGCCTGAGAGGAGTGGAGAAGAGGCAGCAGGCTGGACTCTGCCATCTTGCTCCCAGCAGTGCTCCTCCCTCCTCCAACTGCTCCCATCACAAGATGGCATAGAGACTATGGCAGCCAATCCACCAGTTGAGAAAAAGGCTGGTCCTGAGGCTTAGCAGGGCAGGGCTGAGTAGATGCCAGCTGACCATCATCCGGTTTGTCATCAATGAAGAGGAAATTCAAAATAAAGAGAGTAGGAAAATTCCAGCAATAAGAAACAAACAGAAGAATTGGAACTGAAGACCTCAAGTGCTTGCTTTTTGCTGTTCCCTGTTCCCTCTCACACCATTTTCCTTGTATTTCTTGTCTCTTTAGATTGTAAGCCTGAGGGCAGGGACCTGTCTAAGGTTAATATAATATTGTAACCCTCCCTGAGACCTTTGGGTATAGGACAGGATAGAAATACAAATAATTACATAATTAATTAAATAAATAATATAACAATTTACTAATTGAGGCCGTGTTTCAGTAGTATTAACATTCCTGTTTCACTTCAGCACGACATCTCTAAAGGTCTTAAGCAAGAAATAGCTGGAAGAGAACTCTAACATTAAATAGGGCCATACTGTACCAAAGTACATTTTCCAGTTACTTGCAAATAAGTGTAGCCTTCTACATATATCTGGAAGATTGGCAGAACCCAGTTACTTCTTCATAGACACTAAGTATTGTGAGCACTGTGTCTGTGGTCAGGAAATTGCCCCAGAATAAATACTAAGTATCTGTTGCATTGTCTACAAGAAGTCCCAAATTCTTTTTTTAAAAGGGGTTCTTTTAGAAAAACCAACATAAGAACAAGACAAGCAGCTGAGTCACCTATAAGAGCATAACAAATGCCTCACTGGATTGATTCTGTGGCCCATACAGTCCAGTAGTCTGTTCTCAGAATGGCCAACCAGCTGCACAGGGAAGCACACCAGCAGGAAAGAAACACACAGCTGGCTTTGCCTTCTGTCCTCCAGGGGCTGACTTCTGGAGGCATACCACTTCCTCCTACCATCAGGGCTAACAGCCATTAATAGCCCTGATTTCCATGAACTGGTCGTTCTTGAAACATCCAAGCTGGTAGCCAACATCAAATCTCATAGGAGTGGATTCTGAAGTTTAACTATGAGCTGTGTTAAAACAAATTCCTTTTGTCTGTCCTGATTTTTCCAGAAGTCAGCTTCATCAGGTAAACCTTTGGTTCTAGTATTTTGGGGAAGGGTGAAAAACTTCACCACATCCATTCCGTCCAGAATATGCATAATTGTATACATCTCCATCATGTCTCTTCACATTCTTTTTCTTTCTAGACTAAAAAGGCCCAGATGTTGCAACTTTTTCTTCTAAGGAATTTCTTCTACCCCTCTGATTATCTCAGTCATCCTTCTCGGGACCTTCTTCAACTTTGCTAAATCCTTCTTGAGATGCGGTGATCAAAACTGCAAACATTTTTTATTACTTCTAACATGTAATTGGCTTTTTTAAAATAGCAGATACATACCATCCCAACACTTTCATTGAATTGTCTATCAATTCCTCCAACATTTTTTTCTCTTTATAAATCTATGGTGAGGCCATATTTGGAATATTGTGTACAATTCTGGTCACCACACCTCAAAAAGGATATTGTGGAACTAGAGAAGGTGAAGAAAAGGGCAACCAGAATGATGCATAATTTTATATACTTAATCAGATCCCCTCCTAAACGCCGTCTCTCCAAACTGAAGAGGCCTAGACGTTGCAGTCTGATTTCATACGGGAGGTGTTCCAGACAGTTAAATTATGCATGGTATAGAAAACGTGGAGAGAAAACATTTATTTTCTCTATCGCATAACACTAGAACGAGGGGGCACTCTATGAAGCCGATGGGTAGGAGAGTCAGATCAGACAAGGGGAAGTATTTCTTCACTCAGAAGGTCTATGGAATTTGCTGCCAGAAGAAGTGGTAACAGTTACCAGCTTAGATGGCTTTAAGGAAGGGTTAGATAAATTTATTGATGATAGCGGTAGCAATGGCTACTAGAATGGATGCCTAAGTACATCTTTCAGGCTAGGGGACAGGCAGGATGCTTCTAAGGCCATTTGCTGGGAGCAGGAGAAGGTTTGCCTTTGTCTCTGCTTGAGATGCCCATGAGCATTTGGTGGGCCACTGTGTGTGACTGGATGCTGGACTAGATGGCCTGTGGCCTGATCCAGCAGGGCTTCTTATGTTCTTATGTTAAGAGGGTAAAAACATATAGTGGTTCACATATGCACAACTAGCAGATATATATAGAAGAGATAAAGAGAAATTAAATTTTGAATGGGAAAAACAAGATTGGGAAATAAAATTAAACAAGGCTGAAAGGGGATTGATTGGTATGTATAAAGTGTTACTTCAGATTGAAATGGAACATGAACAGGTTAAAGAATATGATCACATGGGCAAGGAATTTTGGATATAATATTCAGGTGGATCAATGGGGGAAACTGTGGATAAAAGATATGAAATTTACTACTTTTATGTTACTAAAAGAAAATATATATAAGATGATGTACACATGGTATTTAACACCTTATAAATTAGGGAAAGCATATCAAAATATGTCAAATAAGTGTTGGAAATGTTAAAAAGTCGAGGGAACTTTTTAATTATATGTGGTGGACTTGTAAAAAAAGCAAAAAAGTCTTGGGTACAAATATATAACCTGATGAAACAAATCTTAAAGATAAATATTGCATTTAGGCTGGAACTGTTTTTGTTGGGAACTGTAGAAGATAGCTTGGATAATATAAATTCTCAGGTTTTATATATGGTGACTACAGCAAGATCATTATATGCACAGAAATGAAAGGAGGAGGAGATACCTTCAGGGGAAGAATTGTTAATCAAATTGATGGACATGGCAGAGATGGATAAACTAACAAATCTATTATAAGATAGAACAGATAAATTTATGAAAGATTGGAGCCCTGTTATTAACTATCTACGAGAAATAGAAGTAATGACGGATGGTTTCGACTAAGAACTAAGTGGTCAGCTGAGATGAATCAAGAGACATTAAAGGGAGCAAAGAAACAAGCATTATGAAGAAAAGAAGCCAGAAAAACGGAGGAAGTCACGAAAAGAACAATGAAGAAATGTAATAGTATGATATGATGATAACGTAAGAAGTTTTATGTTGTTTTAAAAAATGTTTTAATAAAAAATTCCTTTTGCTTCTCTCGTGGTGAGCCAGTTTGGTCTAGTGGTTAGAGAGCTGGACTCTTCTCTGGGAATTCAGGGTTTGATTTTGTACTCCTACACAAAGCCAGCTGGATGACCTTAGGATAGTCACAGCTCTCTGCTGAGCTCTCACAGCCCCACCTACCTCACAGGGTGTTCTGTTGTGGGAGAAGAACAGAAAGCTTTTTCAGTCACTTTGAGTCCTCTCAAATGGGTGAGAAAAGTGGGATAAAAAAACCAACTCCTTTTCTTTGCATTTCTTTTGCCAATGGATTGTGTTCTTCTTTGTTCTCCTTATTAGGCCTTCCATTTTCTAAATATTGTTTTCTTGTTCCCACTAAGTTAACCATACAGGCCTATTCTTGAAGCTCTCACAACTTATTTTAAGGCAAATTCATCCTGCACCTTCCAATACAGAAAATCTAACTGAAACAGAAAAAGTTGATATTGTACTTAATGTGGAAAGCTTGAGGAAACTGGATCCAGTATTAAAGTGGATCCAGCTGAACATATTGTAGAGTGATCCATGAGACAATCTTTTGTGTGTGTATATTATGTCATCCATGTTAACAATCACTCATAATATTTATTGTTAATTATGGATATATACAAGTATATTTTTACAATGTTACGGTTCTTATTTTTGAGCAAGAAAATTATCTGCCAAAATTATACCTACATATCAGCAATTCAGACGAACAGGTACACAATAACCATGATAGCTTATGCAGAAAGTGGAGATTATTGTAATTTAAAGAATCATATATGATTTACTCCGCTTTACTAAAGGCAAACATAATTTCTATAATAATACTGGAACAAATTTTGTTTCATATAGTAGAATTTAAATCATTTAAAGCTCCACTAGGGGAGACCACTGCTGACATCTCAGGTCAGCAATACAGCAATTTCTCAATGCAGAAAAATCCCAAAGGGGCTACCTCTCACCCTGCAATTTACAACATCAACTATGATCAGATGGCAACCCAGAGCTATCAGTTCCCTCATATAAGACCACTGGAAGGTGCTATAAAGCTACAGAAACTGAAGGCACTTTATTGCTGCAAATGGAAGAAGGCCAGATGAAGCATTTGTTTGAGAAAGATTTACAGAATTGTTTCTTAAACATTAGTATGTATTAATGGGACAGAACATGGTTCAATGCTGAGATAGCAAGGGTCCTCTGCTATATCTAGGACTTCTTTATGACACAGACTGTGTTTATACTTCAATTTAAACCATCTTCAGTCCATCTTCTGTTCCCAACACTCACACCTTATTTTAATAAAATGGTCAGAAATGAAAAGGTATGAGCGCTGCATTCAGAAGATGGACTGAAGAATGTTTTAAATGAAGGTGTGACCTGGAAGTCAATAATATGTTCAAAAGAATAACAATTATGTAATTTTTATCTTTTTATTTTGTATATTTTATGTTACCCTGAGAAAATCAATAAAAATTCATCTGAATGTTTTTAAAATGCTTTTATACATTATGTCTGGTCCTTTTATGGCTTGTTTAGCTGAATGCAATGCTTTTGAAATGAAATAAATAAACTAAAAAAAAAAAGACTATGGCCTTAATCAAATAGACTGAAACTATCCATAGAAAATACCTAGAGTTGCCACATTCTGCTTCATGTTCTAAGGGAATTTTTACTTACCTCATTAGTCCTAAAAATACTATGTAGAACACATAATAAGGAAGGATATTTAGTATGTCTAGCAGACAATCCAATGAAAATTAGGCGGCACATTTATTGGACAATGAAAAACAGATAGCCCTTATTAATAACAGAAGATACTGCTTGGGAAATACAATAGTAAAATGTGACTTAAGAAGGCTTTAGGCAGAGGAAAGAAACTGTGTTCACTATAGGGCCAATTTGCAAATGTACACTACTTTGCAGAGGTACAAACACCCCAGAAAAAATGCAGAATTGATACTAAATCATGAGGATGTAAACGCCTTACAACACAGGCAACAATTAAAGGCTTATTTTATTCTAATACATCATATTAAATGGGCAAGGATGATTTAGGACCTTATTATCCTTCTTTAAGATGGATTACATTTGCCCTATATAAATATATGTATATCATGCCCTGTAGATGGTCTAAACCATCGTCAAAGAATGCAAACATTGCACCAGCAGCAAGCTCTATTCTTTTTGGTAGCAAAAAAAAACACCACTCAATCCAAGCATTATCAGAGTTGAAGCTGTTTCTGTCACAGAAAAACATAGTTTGATTAGCTGGGCCTGCTAAAAGGGAACCACTGTAGGTACAGAATCTTCCTGGAAGAAAGCAATGGCAAATTCCTTCCAGATACATGTAGTTAAGCTTGACTTCAGGATGACCACTTTCTACCCATGTACTATATTAAAGCAATGCAAAAATGCCAGCAGTACTACACAGCAGCCATAAGAGTAGCCCTGCTAGGTCAGGCCACAGCCCTTCTAGTAAAGCATCCCGTCGTACACAGTGGCCCACCAAATGCTCATGGGCATTTTAAGCAGGGACAAAGACGAACCTTTGCCTGCTCTTGAATCCCAGCAAATGGCCTTAGAAGTGCCCCACTTTCTCCCCCCCCCCCCAAAGCCTGAAAGATGCACCTAGGCATTCATTCTAGTAGCCATTGATACATCTGTCATCCCTAAGTTTGTCTAACCTGGTTACCCTGTAAGAACATAAGCCACACCAAGGTTTGAATCTGGCTGACCATCCACTCCTTCTTGGTCTGCCCTATCCATACTTTTGTCTCTATGACTAGAGAAGGCAGCAAATGTCTGCTGGTGGATTTAAGGGGCTGTATGGATTCTGGCTGTCGTGAAGCCAGCAAATAAAGCCTGTGCATTGGCAGCAACGCTATCGCCCCTAGTGAAACTCAGCAAAGGCAGACTTGCTGTACTAATTTACTTACTTGCTGATGTGATTGCCTACTGCACTATTGGCCTTGGAGAATAAAAATCATTTTTCACAACTAGTACATTGAATCTGATTTAAATTGAATTAAAAAAAAATGTTCATTGCACAAAAATTAAAAAATGGTTCAACATGCTTATTATATCCATACCATTCTTAGCCTCTCTCTGTGTGTGCCTAAAATTCTCTATTGGATATACCTACCGTATTTTCCGGCGTATAAGACGACTGGGTGTATAAGACGACCCCCAATTTTTCTACTTAAAATGGAGATTTTGCAAAACTGGGGTGCAGCCTAAACCGAGCCTCGGACTTGGGGAGAGATGGCAGCCTTACCTGCTAATCCCAAGAATGTGGCTTGTAGCTTTCCTTCTGACAAGAGAGAAAAACCTTGCTCCAATAAAGATCTGTGGCTGCAATGCAGCTTTGGAGTCTGCCTGTCTAGCGCGATTCGTCTATGATTCTGTAGGGGAGGGGGTGTTCCACCAAGTGAAATATGAAGAATCCTGCCATCATTTTCTCTTCAAAAGCCTCTCTGCTTTCAACCCCTCCCCTACTGGACCATAGACGAATCTCACGCTAGAGGGGAAGACTCTGCTAAAGCAAAATGAGGGCAGGATTCTTCATATTTTGCTCCGTTTAGCAAGGTTTTTTCCTTGCGTCAGCGCCAGAAGGAAAGCTACAAGCCACATGATTGGGATTAGAAGATAAGGCTGCTATCTCTCCCCAAGTCCAAGGCTCGGTTTAGGCTGCACCCCAGTTTTGTGCTGGCAGCTGTGGCCAGCAGGACCTGGGTGAGGGTATTACTGGTGTATAAGACGACCCCCAACTTTTCAGAAGATTTTCTGGGGTTAAAAAGTAGTCTTATATGCAGGAAAATACGGTACTGGTTGTAGCTCAGCAGTACAGCAAGCTGCCCAGAAAGCAGAGGGTCAACAGTCTGATCTCCACTTTCTCCCCAGAAGTAAGTAAACCACTTCTTGTGGTACACCGGACCACATGCTGTCAGCGCCTCCATTCCAAAGCGCTGACAGCTTGGGTCTGGTCTACCAACAGCGGGAGTCAGGGGCAGGGCCCGCAGCTGATCTGGAGGGAGAGAGCAAATGCTCTCCCTCCTGAACAGTTGTGGGACGGCCCGGGATGGCCGGGAACGCCCTGGACAAGGTGTAAAGTGCGATTTCATGCTCTACAACTGGAACATGAGTGAGCAAACAGAACCGCCGGCCCAGTTATGTCTATGCTCCGTTCCAGGGCATCCTACACATGTTCCTCAGGCCCTCCTGTGAGGAAGGTGAGGCTGGGAGAGTTCAGAAGAGAGCTGTGACTAGCCGAAGGTTGCTAGTGAAAAGAGCTGGGTTCATGGAGGAGGGTGGAATCAAGCCCGGTATTCCCAGATAAGAGTCCGGCTCCTTAACCACTAGACCAAACTGGCTCATAGGGAAGTTTGCAGCATTTTGGGAAAGAAGGGAAAAACATGGAAGAATTTAAAGACAATTCTGTAAAAGCTTCCATTTTATATATAAAATCTTTCACCAAGAATTGTTATTTACATTTATAGATACTACCAGTTTCTATATTATTTTACGAATTATAATAATACCACCAAAAGGGTACAATTAATCTTTTTTCTGTCAAATCAAAATGTCCTTCAAAATAAGAGACAGACAATCAAATGACAATTCCCCCCTTTGCACGTGCACACACACATATAGCTCTCTACACCCCACATGTTACGGGATCATTATATTTTTTTAGATAGCCATATCATTTCATTACAGGGTCATTAGACTTTTTTCCAAGTACTTTTTCAGCCATTTCGTCTTAAAAAGATATTTATTTATTGTATGGCAGCAGCACATGTACTAACAAATTAAAATAGGAAGTTAAAATAGGAAATTAGAGTTAAAGGAACCCTATATAACAGTATCGAGGGCATTTCAAAAAAGTTGAACACCGATCCTGAATAGACCTTCAAGTCCCAGCTGGTCCCAATATGGTCAACAGTGTGATGTGTGGCTCTACAATCACAAGAGGAAGATGTTTTATTCCATTTATACAATGATTCCTTGCAGATGCCATGAGATGTATGGATCTTATTTAGTGGTTTTCTAAGGTATGATCTTAGAAGGCTTAAAGTTAATGCAGTGTGAATTATTGAAGTAGAGGTTTTATTATCATTTTTCATCTTCAAAAATCAAGCATGATACAACAGTGAATGAAGAAGATGGCTTTACTTCAAAAAGGGACTGTTGTATAATGCTGAATATAAAATCACCCTGCATCCAATACTAGTAATGGACCACACACTACAATATGTTAAAACTTAAAGGCTGCCAAAATTAGGATCTGGTAGTGATTAGGAAAAGAATGCTACACAGTTGTTTCTAATTGTAAATCCTTCATGCATATTTAAACCAATGTTCATAAGCACAGTTTACAATTAATTTACATGATTTCTTTATACTTCTCTTTCAAACTGTATAATCCAACAGTTAACTTTAGGAAGTGTTGCTAAATCATTCATGTATAACTTTACTTGAACAGAAAAGGGTGTGGATTTCAAAATATTACATTAAAATGTTTTATAGCTCCCCAACCACACTCTACTTAACATGCATGCACTAAAGATACATTTTGCATTTTAATCCCTTGCTCATTTTTATGTACCCTATATTCCGGCGTATAAGATGACTGGGTGTATAAGACGAGCCCCAACTCTTCCAGTTAAAATATAGAAGATGACACCCGGCGTATAAAACGACACCCGACTTTTGAGAAGATTTTTCTGGGTTAAAAAGTAGTCTTATATGCCAGAATATACTGTAAAGGTTTCTATGCTATGACTTATAATTTATTTTACTTGTAGAAGTCCTTATACTTGGAAATTATGCTAATATTATTAGTATATTAAATTATGGTGGACAGAATACATATTGCATTTAAAAACCCCAGACTTAAGGACATACACAGCAGAAAGGGCTTACCAATTTTTCATCAACTGTGATGAGTTGCGTGTCTTGCGCTTTGTCCTGTACTATTCGCCATGTGGAAGTATTCAGTGACCTGCAGTGCAAAATCTAAGTTTAAAAGTGATTCATGCAATGACAAAATAAAGGCAGACAAATCTTATATAAACAAGTTACTTTAACAATATCCATTTTTAAAAAAAATGGCAGAAAGAGATGAAGACTCCAAAATGTACCTCTACCACCATCAATTAGTTCTGTTTAGGGATGTGCACACATTTTTTTTTTTTTGCATTCTAATTCAATTCAAACGTTTAGAATCCAAATGCAACTAAAACTGATTTGAATCCAATACATTCAAATCTATTTGTTTGAATGTTAGATTTGAATTTGAAGATACAAATGTGTTATATGTACCTGTATGCATTTCGTATGCATCCCGTTTTATCCTGTACGCACCCTGTTTTCATTCCATATTATAAGCGCACATGTGTACAGACACGTATGATATTTGTACAGGTATGTATGTAATAATACTTATCTGTACATTTGAATGATTCAAATCATTTGAACAAATGTTTTGGAACATTCGAAATTCATTTGAATGTTTACATTCGAAAGTGAAGATATTCTATTTGAATTTGAATGTCCATATTTGATTGAAGTTCAAATGTTTAGAACATTTTTTTAATTTTTTTTCTCCATTTTTTATTAATTTTCTGTAAGCATTTATATCACAATTCAATACATAATACTAAACTCAAATACAGTGCTTTGGTGTTTTCCATGTGACTTCCTCCGTTCTTCAGATTCTTCTTCTAATAATCTTTTCACCATTTACTCCGTCTATATACCTGTTATTATTTCTTTTGAAGGCCACTACCTTCCATCATACTTCCCAGTCCCTGAAGAGATTCAATAAAAAGTCTCCAAACCTCTATAAACTTAATTGCTATTTTGTCTCTTAATGATCTCACCAATTACTTCCTGTTTTTTCTCTTTTCCAGCAACCTTATAAGTTTCACAAAACCAATTTTAAATATATTTTTTCATCCTACCTGAACATTCATGCACATCCCTACTGTCTACTGAGTTCTGACAGACACCCACATCACAGCTCACAAAAGGTTGAACTGTACGTCAGCTTACAGGCTCTGTCACACAAAACCCATAAGCGGCGAAGTCTATAATGCACTATGGTTTTGCCAGGAACAGACAAATAATAATAATAATAATTACAAACCAATTGAAATCTCTCTAAAATGTTAACCTTTGTAAAGGTACCAAATTCAAATTACAGCCATAATTCCCCCAGTAAATTTACCAACAAGAAAAAAGCAAGTTCACCAACAAACAAAAAAAGAAAAAGAAAAAAGGAAGTGTAATCTTCAGTCTGAATCCTAACCAGTTTGGATGGTGGCATAATAAGCAGACCTTATTTTTTGGATGCTAGTTATATTCTGATTAATATTGTATAATCCAACCAAATGCCAAATTATCAAACTTCTGGGTGTTGGGTGTCATCTTCATATTTATTGCACTTTACAAAATCTCTTGATAACTTCTCCCAGTTGTTTCATGTATATGTTAAAAGCCATGTGATATGGGATTAATCCCTTAAAATCAATCTGTAAGTAAGATCCCAGGGCATTGAGCAAGAATCTTCCACAACAACTTCCTGGCACTGGCCTTTGAGATAGAAATGGGATCATCATAATGCAGTCCCTCCAATTCCCAAACTCTGTAGCATCTCCAGAAAGATCCTATGGTTGGTGGTATCCAAGATTCTAGAGGAACCAACAGGATTGCATTCCCACTGTATTTCTCCTGGAGAAGGTCATCAGGAAAGGGACCAAAGCAATTTATGTGCTGTAACCAGGCCTGAATGCAGACTGGAATGGTTCTAGATAATAATCAGCTCCCTCCAATTATGCCTGCAGCTGAACAACTATGACCTTCTTCAATAGTTTGTCCAGAAAGCATATGTTAACTACCAGGCAGTTGGCTAAATCTCAGGAAGACCTCTTGAGAAGGGGATATATTAACACCTTTTTAAGAACCGGGATCTCTCAAAGATGCACTCTCCACTCCTCAGAGTCACCTGGACAGAGTCATCACTGGCTAGCTTTTACCAGCAAAGAAAGGGGATGATCGAAAGAGCACGTAGTCAGCTAAATCCCAGCAAGCAGTTCGGCCACATCATTGGGTCACATATATTACCAGGAAGCCTTTAAGGAAAGTGACAGACAGGACGTGGACAAACTACTACCCCATTGTATGTTTTGTTTTATTCTGAGGAAATGTAATAGGTTAGATCACTTCTGTTATAAGTAAAATGACAAGTAGGGATACCCAATTTGGAAACTAATCACTGGCACACCTGATTTCTATCCAATCTATAAGCATCTACAAAAAGCCACTGAGTCTATACTTCAACTCTGATGATTTCTTGAAATAAGTAGTTTCTTTTAATGTAGTGACTTGAAAACAACAATTTATGAGCTGAGAACACATCTAAATCAGACAAGGGAGAAGCAACAATGGTTGACAGCTTTCAAACAGTATTGGTGAGTGATTCATTTGTAATTGAACATGATTAGTTTCACTCCTAGTGTGATCAGTTTGACAGGGTGCTGTCAGGATCACTACTATCAATAGTCTGTGTGGCTTTCATAACATCAGTAAAGTGACAAACGCTGGAGTTAAAAATCTTAGCTGCTCATATATTCTAACGGGATCAAAGTTGACTATGACTAATCAGGAAAAACATCTTGGGGTAATGGTAGACAGTTCAATGAAAGTATCAACACAGTGTGCCTTCGCTGTTAAAAAAGGCAAACAGCATACCAGGGGTAATGAAAAAAAATTATTGAAAACAGAAACGCTAATACTATAATGTTCATATACCTATTGATAGTGTGATCTGGAACACTACATACAGCTTTGGTTGTCAAAGAAGGATATAGCAGAGTTGGCGAACCTTCAGAAGAGGGCTACTAAGATGATCAAGGAGCTGGAGAGGCTTTCCCATGAGAAAAGACTACAACAACTAAGTTTTTTTTAGTAGTGTTGTGCTGAACACATCTGACCAAAGGCTGTAGAAGCAGGGAATTGTAAGAGTTTTTATTTTATTTGTTTTTTAACCTGTCTCAGTACAGACAGGTGAATTGACTATATTTGTCTCAAAGACAACACTGGCCATGAAATTTGCAGATGCCTTTTTGTCTGGCACCTAAATAAAAACCAAAATAAAGCTAATTTTAACATTACCAGCCAAAGGTCAGACAGCTACTTAGTATCATATTTCAAAGCTAATTTCTTCACTAACTTCACCTGTCTTTTGAAACTGAACTCATGGCCTTTTAGGTGCTAAACACACAATTTAAAAACAGTACCAAGGATTTACCATGACCCAAAATTTTAAGCCTTCCAATATTGATCAAAATCAACAGTGTAAATGCTCTGAAAGTTCAAAAAAAAGTCTTTTTCTATTTCCTGGAATCAAATGAGCCATGTATATATGCAGTGATTTATAAGAAGCAGTAACAGGTTACAAATATTAGCAAAAGAAAAACTCATCCACTAATAACAGCTAACAAACAGTTGTCTTTATTAAGCAACTGAAATTATCACCTGAATCATTTTTATGCTGCAACAGCAGAAACTTTAGCTTAAGTATGAAAACAAATTTAACAGAACAATAATTATGCCCATGCAAATCTTCTTAAATCATAACCAGTGCTGGAATTCTGTATTTGTGGGTGACTGGTGGGAGCAGGGAGAAAGGTTAGGGTGAAAAGATTGCAAAAACCACAGGTGACCTAGGTTTTGCCCTGCTTATGTTTTCTGAAATGTCAAGTGTCTCCCCACACAAATATATTCAGTTTGTACGAAAAGCCACAGTAACCAACAAGTGTGCTTTTATTATCACAGAATAATACAAAAGTCAAAGGTTTTATTCTAGAACTGCAAGGAATGAAAAAGCTAACGTTCCACAACCCACCTCTGTCTTTACGAAAGACTATTAGTCTTCTACTGTTGCAAAATGCTTATAAGTTCTATACGTGTCCAAAACATCTTCTTTTTTTTAAAGGCTGTACATTCCAAGAGTTTTTTGGGGGGATTTCCCGTTCTCATCTAAAGGATGTGAATGTTTATCTATTGTTGTCTAGTTTTTAGAAGAATTTGAGTTGCAGAACATAAGCGTGCTTGTAACTTAGAAAAAGTAAAACCAACTTGTGTGTTCCTACTCAGAAATACCAAGAATTAAATCTGGAATATTTTGCAGCCAAAGTATGTCTTTGCTGTGAGGGAGGCTAGACCAAAAAAAGAAAAAAACAAAGAATTCTCTTTTATTATTTGCATAAAAGTATGAATTTCAGCTGGTGCAACTTCCACACAACTAATGAAGCAACAGGAGCTTTTTCTCCATAAACTGTAGCTCTACTCTCCATTTGTTTATTTTAAATAATTCTTCATTGTTCCCCTTCATAAATTTTAGTGCAATGAACAAAGAGAAAGAAAAACCCCAGAATTCACATACGTAACAAAAAATAGCAAGTAACCCAAATACAGAACAGGAAACGGTGAAATGCTAAACAAAATCTGGAATCTAACAAGCTAGGCAAAGTCTTGATCTCACAATGGACAGTTTTAACGGTAATAATGGATATACTTAAGACCTGGGCATTTCAAGGTAGAGCATCACTGAAAAATTCCATCTCCCATGCAGTAAATGACAAACAATTCCAAATTAATGCATTTCATTCTGTTTAATAGATGTCAGTATTCATTGTGTATCAGATGAATTGTCTTCAAATAGCTTTCTTTCAATCCAATATCAGAAGTTGTCCACCTTAAAAATAATATGCTGGGAACCAAAACCAAGGAAACCTACTTTCAGATTTTCCATATGTTAACTGGCTGGTCACTTAGATTGGTCCTTACACTATCTAACCTGTTACTTATCTTTTTCTTCAGCAAATTATTTTTCTTAGGTAGTTTATGAACGGCCTAATTTATAGTACAACTTAACAATGTCAACCTTGCTAAGAAAAAAGTTTGTGTCCACTGTAAGGCAACTTAAAATAATGAAAGGGAAACACTGGGTATTTTTATCAGTGTCACGTATGAAGAGTCAGTGGCTTTGTGGGCCCTAGTTACCTTTAGCAAATCATTGATGCGTAATGTAAGACAAAAGCACCTATTAGCAAGCAAATGAAAAGAATCCAAGGCAATCAAATACAAAAGAGGAAGAGTTCCAGCATCTTTAACAATGTGATAAAGGAAATTTCAGCACAAAGGAAATTTCTCATACAAGCTAAGCTTGCTAAAATTCTGCCCTCTCTACATGATCACTATGGGTACTGTCCTACTTTGTATAAACAAAGAATATCTATTTCCCATTAAAGCACAGCTTATAGAGCATTTAATTTAGATGTTTCCCAAAAGAAGACAAACCAGCTACAAGCAGCTCTCTCAGCTGGCATTCACGGTCATTTATTCCAGTAACCACAATCCCAAATAAGTGTGCAAAAAATGCCCAATCCTCTTTCTAGCAGCTTCACAAGCAAGTTTTTTAAATGTTATATTAATTTACCAAAGGAATATATGAATTTACTTCAAGCCTCCATTTTGTACTCAACCAGAGCACTCCAATATGCACCACAGCTTGGACCAGGGGGAATCTACATAGACAGAATAAAAGGATCTCCATTCAGAGTCCAAATATATCTGAAGTTTTTCAGTATCAGCTGCGTAAAGGCTGACTCAACATAATTGCCCTTTGGATGGGATACTTTCTGCTGAAATAGCAGCCCAGAACTGATAAAGATACACTCTAGCACATGCAAACAAAATAATCTTTACTTTCAAGATGGGGGATTACTCTGTCAAACATAAGGACTTCAAAGCGTCTTAACAGAATTAATTCAGTTTGTCATGTGACATCTAAAAATGGCAAGTGACATTCAGTGGCATTAGCAGGAATTCTGAGTAAGAGAAAGAATACTGATGGTTATATTAATAAGTAACGAGGAAAACCTCTATGAAGTGCATGGAAAGTTGGAAGTGATTAGAATAAGGATGCTCTATCGTGGCTTTAAAAAGCCTTTTGAAAAAAAAAACAGTAAAGTTCCAATCATGACATTTCATATATCACCAGGCTTAGCTGTGGTACAATGGGAGCTTTTTCTTCTTTAATGAAAACTAAATGAATTTTTAGAAAAATGGCTGTTAATTTGTAAAAAAACTGACACTGCCAACAATAAAACTGACTGAGGAACAAAGTTCAAACCCTGCTTGAAATTGCCAGCTTTCTTTGAGTGCAGAGATTGACCTTACCAATAGAACTGAGGTTTCTCACACTGACAATCAAATATGTGCTTTGTAATGAATAACATTCTTGAGATTCCTGAAAAAAACACAATGGTTAGTTAAGTAACAGAT
The DNA here is from genome assembly GCA_023333525.1 of Aspidoscelis tigris stejnegeri. Classification (NCBI taxonomy): domain Eukaryota; kingdom Metazoa; phylum Chordata; class Lepidosauria; order Squamata; family Teiidae; genus Aspidoscelis; species Aspidoscelis tigris. The sequence goes on along the minus strand of JALMGA010000007.1, from coordinate 24,484,428 downwards.
CTTTCAAAGAAGACTGTTTATCTGCTGGAAAAATTTACGTGTCAGAAGCAAGAGAAAGAAAGAATCATGAGTTTGAGGAATGTAGACTGTTACTTGATTGGGGGGAAAATTCAGTTTCAGTTTGATGCTTGATTTTTTTACCCAACTTTTAAAAGAAATGTACAATAATTTTCATAACGTTCTTGTATTACTGTCCAATACAGTGCTGTAGTAGTCACGCATTAATAAGGATGACTTAATGCACATCAATAGTGAGTATCCCTAAAATTGCTAAAATGGATTTATCTGTTCAGTAACTCACAATATTTCAAACCTATCCCAATCTGCAAATTGGGGCGAAGCTGCTTAAGTGCATGAATCTGAGAGGAGTCGGTCTCTGCAATGATACTAAATGTTCTTTTTGTAGCCACAGTCTCACTGCTCCTCTAATGACTGCTCAGAGTCTAGGCTACAGTAAGCATCAATGGCTAATTGAGCATGACAGAGATGGGTATTTTTCCCTATCCTAATTGCATTCAGGATGGGGCAGATGGCAATGCTGGAGCAGCAAAACAGCTGGCACACATAAATATATTTCTTTTCCCATGGCAGCTGTAATATTAAGTGGACAGGGACTGGTGGAAAAAGACCACCAGTGTTGAAGGAAAAGGACTGAAGAAGTAGACTATATATGCAATTCAAACATCTGTTAATGTTTGCAATATTATTATGGCTAAATGAGTAAATTATGTATCAAACAGTATCTTGCTTGATCTGTATACAAGCACATGCAAACAAATGCATTGTATAACACTACTATAAGTCATGGGACACATCTTTGTAGAATAGTATGTGCACACTTGAGCCAACAAAATGCCTTTAGCGAGGACTAGCTGATATTTTATAGTTATCAAGATCACTTAAACACTGCCTGAAATTCTGCCTGTTCTTCCCCCAATTCAAGTTATGACTGCCTGGGCTTATTTTTCAGTAGTGGCAGAAGCCCATCTAATGGGGTTAGGAACTGATAGCATATAATACAGTTAAGCTAACTGCGGCAAGTTCCACAGAATCTGATCAAGCATGATTGGAATCTTTGATCTTTCATAGCACTGCATCCTTTTTGAGTCAAACCAATGTGTGTTTTCATACATTTAATAGTATCAGAAGTCACAAAGTTCAGCCCCCATACTCAATAAATGATTCACTAGACTATCCTGGATGGATAAACTATCTAGCTTCTGCTTGAAGATCTTCAGTGAAGATATAACCTGTCCCACTGATCGATAGCACATATGGTCAAAATGTTCTTCCTAACATCCAATCTATATTTACTTCCCTGAAATTCCACCCCATTGGTTCTAGTTCTGCTGTCTGTGGCAAATGAAAAGAAATAAGAAATCTCCTCTCTTACAGTTTTTGGGATATCTAGAGACAGCTATATGGATAACTGTATACTGAGATTTTCACTATAAAGTGGTATATAAATAAATAAGTAATCAATCAACCAATCAATTAAACAAACAAACAAACAGTCAGTCAGTCAATCAATCCCCCTAAGCCTTCTGCAGGTCTTCTAACTTGTTTTATGACTTCCATAAAAAAGAGGGTCTATTTTAACAGAAATATGACAATCTACAAGATGCATGATATTTAGCACAAAACAGACTTTCACTTCCGAGCACTGTTCTGCTGTCATCAGCCACAACCATTGTTTAAAACAAGGTTTTAAGCCATGCCATTGCTTTACCTCTACTACTTTACTTCTACTGTTGTATGGTGTGATAAAGAAGTTTCATTAACTGGATACATGCTTTTTAATGCATTACATAATACAATTCAGTTCACTCTTCAGAGATAAGAAGTAAAATGTAAAATCTCTATCCACATCCATATTCTTTTTCAAATTATAAACTATCAAAAATGATGAATTATTTTATTCTTCAAATATTCAGAATCCCTTTAAAATGGAAATCGATTAGGCAGTTTGGAGAAGATAACAAATAAAAGGCTACTTTAATCAAAGAAAGAAGTCCTCTTTCTCCACTCATCCATCAGGGCCACTACATTCAACAAAGCCTGATCCGGACTGAGGATGCCCTAATCTGGATCACAGGTAGCACTGTTTAATTGGTACTACCAATGGACTAGTGGCCCTGATCCAGATCACAGGAGGCATGCAGAAGGCCCACAGGCCCTGAGGCTAGGAACTCATTCCTATCTGTCTGAGGTGTGGGGATGTGCCTTTGAAGTTCATCTGAGCTTCAAGATCACATGGCCTGGATGATCCAGATTAACACCATCAGCAAACTGTCTGACATAATTGGATCAGTAGGCCAGCCTAATCCAGATCACTGATCTGAGGCCTATTCGCACTTGGCTGTATTTTGGAATATATCTCAGGACAGGGGGTTCTTGTCCACCTGCTAATGGAGACTCTGACAGGCCTCATCTGGGGCATCCTATAGCCTGCACTAGCATGTGGACAGCATATGCCTATTCCAAGATATATTCCAGAATAAAGCCAAGTGCGAATAGGCCCCTAGATTCAAGACAGCTAAGTGCAGAAAGAGCCAAATACTCTAATAGGATATGCATACTGTGCTGGGCTTTTCAGCCCCAATACCTCTCTCCCATACACGAGTGACTGGTCTAGTATAGCAAATTGGAATACTGCATGGATCACTTTCAAGCTGTCTATGGCTGAAATAGGCTACTGTATAATTTTTGCACACACAAATACAGCAATTTATCAGAAGACACAGACCTCCTAGTAGACCAAGGTGCAGATGAAGTATGGAAACAAGGAGTTTCAGAATAAAATCCTGGTTTCTTCCATAGTTGTTTAGAGAGTATAATTTTAGTATGTGTATACTATAATGAATGCAACAGCTGAAATGTCACATTCTAAACAATTACTAAGGATATCAAAACCCTGACCGGGAAATGCTTATTCCTTTATAAAGAATCACAAATGTAATGTGCTTAAAATGTTTTGCAAAAGCTGTTACTTTTAATCATGTTAATTCCTCCATTTTTGCATGTCCTAGTTTTCAAGCAGAGGAAGATGCCATTACTGCAGAAGCCAATAAAGGACTGCAACTGACTTCATATGCAACTAACAATAAAAACAGCATTGGTAAACAAACAAAACTTACTCTGAATAATTGCAAACCAGGAAAAGGTATTGAAAAGGTATGTCCACATAGGTTTTAGAGATACAGCCAAAATTAATTTAAAAAAAAGAAATTCACCACACAAATGGGTGGGTAATTTAGAAGCTAAATTAGATCAGCATAACAAATGTACACTGGTCTATTCACAGCATCTGTCTAACCTTTCACACACTATGAGTTCTACACAGAAGTATCATAGGCCTACAATTACCTTTCGAATACTAAGACTTTCAGACCTCACTGTTTATCCTTTTACTATGTGTATATGCAACTGCTAGCAAATACTTCCAAAACAAATTTTAAGAACTTTACACAGGAAAGAGGTAACTATGCAAAAGCTGAATTCCACAGAAACAACATGTGTACACCTATCAATGTTTCTATTTTTCTCACATGTTCATAGGTCTCCATATAATAAGCTGCACACAGATCCACACCCTGATAAAATAGCAGCTGTTGTGTTGGATCTGGAGTAACTTGAAGGCACCCTTGAGTTGCGCTCAGTTTCTACTGACTGCACAGATATATCCATGCTGGGTGCTTTTGTGGCAATACTGCAGTGGTTTCCCATTGCTTCCTTCTGAAGAGATGCTGATGATTGTGACTAAAACTTTCTGTAGGCAAAAGAGGCTGCACCTGCAAGGACCAAAAAAAAAAAAAAAAGGAGCTCAAAAGCAGCTCATAGGCAGAGGTGGCAGTGTCTGCATGGTAGTGCCTTAATCCACATCAAAGGCCAGAAAGTGAAGTGCACTTTCCACAGTGTATTGTCTGGTTTTTAATGTGGATTACAGGTGGAATGGGAACACCTTTATGCAGATTTTGAGCTGCTTTTTTTTTAATGTGGTGGGTGCAGCTAGAGATGCTTCACAGGGGGGCCAAGATTCAAATTATCATGCAACCACTGAAGCACACTGGATAACCTTGGGCCAGCCACTGTCTCTCTATCTAATCTATCCCACAAGATTCTTACAAGAATAAAACAGAATTAAGAGGGGAGTAATGTCTGACTCAGACTAAGCTCTTTAGAAACGAGGCAGGTTATCAATGAAAAAAACCGAGCGGTCTCCCAGATATTGCTGAATTACTGTTCCCGTCATTTCTCACCATTGCCCAGGCTGACTGGAATTCAATGAGAGTTAAAGCTCAAGGGTTGGAGACAGCAAGGATAAGGAGTCAGCAAAATCTCCCCTTCCGCAGTAGACCTCTGGTAGCTTTCTGCACAATTGTCAAAGGACACCTGAATCAAACCATGACCCTCCCACAATGAGGCCTAGGGAACAAGCGCCCTCCGTTTCGTCCATGCTCGTCTCTCTCTAGGAAATGGCTAGCACCCAAGGATGGGCAGGGTTGGTCCACCCATCCATCCCCCCCACCCACGTTCCCTCCCTCCTTCTTTCCTGCTATGTACCTGCCGCCGGCGACAGCTGCTGCTGCTCTCACCCCTCCTGCTCGTCCTCCCACCCGCACGAGCTGCCCCGTCGCCCAAGGTGCTGACATTGAGATTCCCCGCAAAAGCAGCACCGCCGCCATGTTGGTATGAACAGCTGTTACGGAGACGGCGAGCCACTAGGGACAAACGTTTGACGTTCGGAGAAAAGCGAAGCGCGCGCGCGGGAAAGCTGTGTCGTCGCGCGATGCACACACATCGGGCGGGGAGGGAGAGGCAGCGACGTATATTAGCCTGGGTGAGCTCCGCTCCCTCGGCTTTTGTAGCGCTGCAGCGGGCTACTGAGCGCGATTTCCCACAGACACACAACTGCCACCGCGCCTGTGCTGGTCGTGGCTACTAGATTACCTATACATTACTATACATTACCTTGCCTGCGTGATTTCACTGCGCTTACCTCCCTCCCTCCTCCTGTCTTTGGCATAGCGCTGGCTCTGGTCACACGTAAGGTTTAATCCAACTTCATAGCGAGAGAACACATCAGGAAAGCGGCAGTTATTTTCTTTCCACATTATCTATCCCAAAGGTGCATTTCCTGGGTTATTTAGCACTGAAAGAGAACAGCTTGTCACTTGGCTGGTGTATTCTCTCACTCTGAAAGTGGACTGAAACTGGATTAAACCTTAGTTCTGACAACTGGCTACTGAGAGAGAAGAGAGGCTGTCTTACTTCGCTTTAGCTGTAGCTGACTAGCTAAGAGACTGCGTTCACGGCAGAGGAAGGAAAGAACATGGGGTGTTTTTCCACTGTCACTAGAAGTACCCATTAAGTACCCATTAAAGGTTACTAAGTGGCATTAATGTACCCATTAATGGGTACTTAATGGGTACTTCTAGTGACAGCGGAAAAAAACCCGTGGAGTGCAAACGGAGGATAGGTATAGTCAGGAGTAAGACTGCTTGAAGCAGTTCTTTTTTCTAGATTGCAGTCTTATTAATCCTTATTTTATTTTGTTTTGTTGTTAGTTAATTCTGAGGACTGTGCCTGCTCAGAATTTACCCTGTTCATTTCAGTGGGGCTTCTATATAGAAAAATGCACAGATTTGCAAATCCAGAAAAATGCATACACTTGCAGAAGTTGATGAAGCCTGAATAATATGACTATTAGAAGCAAACACCATTTATTTCAAAATGCGCATCACCTTTGCTTGTTAGCTTACCCCAAGGAATGGCAGAACGTTTAGTCAGAGAATTAATACCTGCCAGTGAAGGAGTGTTAGATTTTAAAAATGTTCTAAGAATATTTTATACCATACTTTATTTTTTAGTATTGTGATCTGCTCTGAAACCGGGAGAAGACTGGAATATGAACTCTTAAATAAAGAAATCTTTATTTGTACTTCAGTCCTGTCCTATACCTGAAGGCCTCAGGGCAGGTTACAATACTATATTAATCTTAGGCCGCATTCCCATTATAAGCTTATTTCAGTTTCAAAACGGTTTCAATCCTCACAGTTCCCACATCAGGTTGGCTTAACACGTTTTCCGCGTGTTAAATCGCCCCAAAGCATGGTAAATGTTAATCCTCATTTCAACAGGTCTCACTCCGGTTCATGTGCTTGAAACGTTTTACATTTTTTACTGTGGGAACGGTACCGTGTTAAGGGATGAGAATGCATGTGTAGGGTTTCCCTCCCCCAATAGCTTGCTTCCAAAGATAGTGATTTTACTGTAAAAATCCACCCCTTAAAGCAGCTACTACACTGTAGCAATCCAACCATTTCACACCTGATAACAATGTTGCAATTCTCTGCAATTTTTAATGTTCTGACCTTTAAAAAAGGGAAAGGAAAGGAGCTGCAGGTTCTGTTTTTATGGCTGTGGCTGTGGAGGTGCGTGGGCGAAGGGGGCTTGAGTTGCTGCTGCTGCTGCTGTGTGCCCTGGGTAATGGGGAGAGGAGGGGAAAGAATTGCTGGCTGCCCGGTGCCGTTTTTCATCCATCCAGGCAAGCAGCAGCCACCCACCCAGCCACCCAGCCAGGCTCCGTGAAGAGGTTGGTTATGGGTGGAGCATTCATGCCAGGAGGAAGAGGGCAGGGCAGCCCCAAAAAGCAGCTTTTAAAAAGTAGCCACTTGAGTCCCTCCTTGAGTCACGTAAGCCACCTACGATCCTCAGAATCTGGATCGAATTGAAAGTAATGGGATCAGGCCATAGACAGGTCCCTGCCTTTAGGCTTACAATCTCAAGAGACAAGATAGAAAAGGAAAATGGTGTGGGAAGGAACAGGGACACCCTGGCAGCAACAGTGTCTTTGCAAGGGTAAAATACTTTCTTTTTCTCCTCCATTCCCCACAGGCAAGATGGCTCCTTCATAGCCCGTGTGGTGACACTTGGGAGGGAGGGGTCAATGCAATACTTTAGGGAGTGTTGAAGGGTTTGACAAAAACTAGTTCTGCTGAATTCAGCAAAGGCTTGTCAGCTGGCATTGCTGATCAGATGAACATCACACTAGTCCTAAAAGAACTCCATGGCTGCCTATTTGCTACCAAATCCAATTTAAGATATTGGCATTAATATTAAGGCCCTAAACAGCTTGGGCCCCAAATATCTAAAGAAATGCCTCCTCCCATATAGACCTAAGATCAGCTGGTGAGGTCCTCTTGGTCCAAGAGCTACCATCTTCAGCAGTTTAGGCATGGGAACATGTGGGAGGATATTCTTCTTTGTGGTCCCCAGGTTATGGAATAATGGCTCCTCCAGGGGCCTTCAATATATGTGTTCAGAAGACAGGTGAAGACACACCTCTTTATCCTGGCCTTTGGCTGAGGGAACAACATCCCTTGTCCATACAGTCACTGCTGTTATTTTAGCATATTTTTTATCCAATTTTATTATGATACTATTATAACCCACCTTGGGCAGGTTCCCACTGCACAATTTACTTAATCTAGGTCTTTGAAATCAGTGAGCTCTTTTTTCACGTTGCCATTGGCAGCTCATTATGCAGACTTGCAGGGGAGAAACCCCTGCCCCCCTCTTTTTTCCGCCATACTCTGACTTCCATGAAGGTATGGAAGGCACGTAATTCAACCCCCACCCCCTATATAAGGCTGTCCCCGATTCTGATGGAGACCTGACAGTTGGAAACAGGACCCTTGAGACCTTTGGGTATAGGGTGGAATAGAAACACAAAAAGTATTTAGAGTTGTCAAATGGAAGAGTAAGCTTCCATATACAGAATAAAAAATATCAGCAAGTCTGAAGAAATTTCATATTCTATAAAAAATTAAAAGCCTAGTTAGTTTTTTAATGGCAAATCCTTTTTTACTGTTGGTCAATACTGCATCGAAGGGTACAAAAAGTGTCCCTGAGGGCTTCCTTTGCTGCCTAACAGGTGTTGAGCCATTCATTTATTGTCTTTGAAAAGAACCCAAATGTCCTCAAACTCCAAACTGGCCACAGACGCAGAGGAGCCAAAGACGTATTTAACTGATGAGTCCATGATTTGATTATAGGTTAGTCTCAGAAAGAAAGAAGAAGCCAGAACTACAGTATCCAATAAATATTTATTTGAATTCATTTCCCTCCCTTTTTTAATAGACTACCCAAAAAAGTGGTGATCAAAATTATGGATGGAATGTTTCCATTAGAACCTCTCAGACTTACAGCTCTGGCAATATTCTGCACCACTTTTGACAAAAAGTAAAAAGTAAAAAAAGAACTGTTCATCTATATAGATTTTTCTGCTGTTTATTCTCGAAGCCATGGGAAAATCTATATGTACATGAACTGAACCATTTAAATCCAGAACTCAAGCTTCACAAATGCTGCCATGCTAGAAAAAAAGATGAATCAGTGGCATGAATTTCTATGTGAATTAATTTTTAATAGTGTTTTTTTACTCTGCTGCTTTTAACTGCTCTTAACCTTGTTTTAAAATTTGATTGTTAGCCACTTTGAGATTTTGATATGATGAACCAGTATAGAAGTGTTTTAAATAAATGATAAAGCCTAAAGGGCTATCTGGATTTAATAAATATTTTTTCTTCAAAAGATCATCAAATACAAATCATATTTCTCCATACAATGAAGTGGAAGAAAAACAAAGAAACAGAAATCCTCTTTTTCCTTCTGCCATAATGAACAATGATGATAGTGACAATGACAGGTGATCATCTTCATATATCCACAAGTTTTTTTTTAAAAAAAAGCTTAGGGTATTTTTTTAAAAATAGACTTTGGGTGTTTTTCCACTGTCACTAGAAGTACCCATTAAGTACCCATTAATGGCATTAAGAACCCATTAATGGGTACTTAATGGGTACTTCTAGTGACAGTGGAAAAACACCCTTTATCTGATATGTCAATCCCATGAATTCTGTACCACAATCCTGCAAAATCATGAATCCAGGATACTCTGTTTTGTGACATCTTTGTAATTTAAATGAGTATCTGGGAAGTAAAGCCCACTTAGCATCTTCTGTATTTTTAAACCCTGCTGAATTCACTGTACTCCAACATGCTATTTGATAATAGGGTTTACCTTTGTTTTTACATTGACTTAAAATTATTAAAATCAGTGAAGAAACTCACATGGAACATTTTATTTATGACGTTATGTAATCCCCCAGCAATAGCCAAGAGCTGATGAAGCAGAGGGAGGGGGTTATTTGTTACAGCCTGCTGGAGTGCATATGAAATTTACAATGAAGTCAGTGCTGCCTGGTTTTAATTCCTCCTCCCGACCTCTTTTGTATGTGTCTTCAATAAAACATCACAGCCCAGAGAAGAAAAGAAAAATTAAAAGCAGGAAATTTCTGCTACATTGTCCATTTAACATGCAACTCAGCGGACAGTACAGACCTCCAAGAAAACTCCACTTTTCCATTCTCCATGTGCAAAAACCCATTTTCAGTGGGTACTTCTTGTAAAATGGCAAGTGATAGGTACATTGAAATACTTTTTTAAAATGTCACATAAGAGAGAAATATAAATTTTAAACAATTTGTGCTATCAAAACAAATCAGGGTTGATTCATTTTTCTATACCTTGTTTCCTTGCATAGAGTCAGTGTAGTGAAAATTTAAACCAAAATGTGGCATATATATGTTTTTAAAGCCTGTTTTCCTTTTTTTCACATATTGTATAGATTACTATATTACAGTTAGGGTGCTTCCACACATGCCCTTAAACACCCATTAAGGACACATGTGGAAGCACACAGCTGCACAGCGGCACCTTTTTAGGATGCTTTTACTCAGCATCCGCACAGTAACACCCATTAAGCACACATGTGGGAAACCATGTCCGCACAGCGGCACCCATTAAGAACGGAATGAGTAGACCGCGTCCGCACAGCGGTACCCATTAGAGACAGATAGGGGTGGCTGCATCCGCACCTATCTGTCTCTAATGTGTGCTTAATAGGTGTTTTAAAAAAAGAGTACATACAAGGTAGTCTTAATGGGTGTTTCACTGTGAAAACGCATCCGTTTAGGATGTGTCCGCACAGTGAAACTATGCCTACCCAGGGCCCTCCCCCGGCCCGCCATGATCCTCTTTGTCGTCGCCCCGATTCTGGCCGTGGGTTCCCTGTGTCCTGCGTGCCTCCTGATTGGCCAGGGCTGCTTCTGGAAGTGCCTGCTGTCAGGAGGCTTTCTGCATTTTTATCCTGCCCTATACTTGAAGGTCTCAGGGGGTGACAGCAATAGAAAACAAAAAATCAAAATCAAAATGTATATTAATTATACATGCATACTCTTTTCTTTAGATTGCAAAATGGTGTCTTTCTGAACTGCTCCCAGTGATTAAGACACATATCTTCTGAAGAGCTCTGTCTCCTGCTTACTGGTGGTGGCTCTGTGGCTGCTCTCTTCCCACTGGAAAAGACATATAGGTTGTGATCAGACATGGTAGGAAAAAAGCATCTATGGGGCACCTCAGATAAGGTTTTGAAGTGGGATTGTCCATATGCTAGTCTGCCTCTCCATCCTCTCCTAAAAATTATGTGCTAGAAAAGGAGGGGTGGACAAGGGATGGAAACATGAGTGTCATACGTTGTCTCTCTGAGGCACCCTTTCTGTAATGCTGGAACACAACCACAGTCTTGACGGTCAAGTGCATAATCAAACAGATGGAAGAGGTTATGCTTGTAGTTTTCTGTCCCCTCCTATGCAGATATTACCTTATACTGTGTCTCCCCTCTGCAGTGTCTTTGAGTGACATTGATTGACTGGGCCTCCACTCTTCTTCTAACCCCTTACTTTTGGGTGGGTGGCAATGAATTGCACAACATAGTCTTGTACTATATGATGGTTTGGGGGAACCAAAAAATAACATTAAGGAAGGGATGATTGTGCATTATTGAAGAAGGGTAGCATTTGGTATGGTATAGGACAGTCATTTCTGTATTTTTGTAATGTCTGCTGACTTTAGTGTATTTTTAAATATATGTAGTAGGCTTAGCCATAATTAATTTTTAACACCAGAATATTCTTTTTTACAAAATTAATTTAAGCCTTTTAAATCACTTGTGTTTTCACATTTGGATGTCCAATTTATGGCTTATATTTTAAGATATTATTTGATCAAACATTTTGTCACAAAAACTCCATTTAAAAATGTGTTCTAACATAGTGACTAGAGTGTCAGGCCATGTCTTCACTTATCCAGGTTGGGGGTGGGTGGGGGTGTTCCACTAGCACTACCCATTAAGTACCCATTAGAGACCCATTAGGCTTAGAGATGGAAGACCCCATTACCACTGCAGATGCCATTAGAGCCACATTTGTTTCCACCAGTTCTAGGGAAATCTGGATTGAATGGGTCCTTCAGGACCTATAATCTGGATTTCCTGTAGGCGCCATTAAAGGGGTCTACAATGCAGTCAAATCCAGATTATATGGAGCATGTTTCCACCACAATCAGGCAATGAGGGCTCAGGGGGGCTCAGGGTGTGTGCATCTATGGGGGGGGTGCCCCCAAACACCAAAGCTCTGAAGCCTGTGCAGAATCTCCAAAGCCAGCTCCAAACTGATTCTCTAGAACTTATGACAAAGCTCTGGAGATTCTCCAGAGCTGCTCTGGAGAATCTTTGAAAAATCTCCAGAGTGTCTACAGGGATTGCACCCCCTGTCTCTCAAAAAACCTTTGGTGATGGGTGGGCCCCATGTGGGTCAATCCAGATTCACTACATGGGTGCTCCAACATTTCCACTGCAGTCAGGCTAGTACCCATTGCTATTGGGTGCTGCACCGCCCGTGGGGACGCATCAGGTACCTCCCTAATGACCCCTTCCTTGGATCCGGGTCATCTTAGATCCAGCTTAAGGGAGATCAGTGGAACACCCCCCACTCCCTGTGATAGCACCTAAAAAAGGTATATAGCAGCTGCACCACTCCCCATTAGCAGATGTGATCCCTGTCCAAGGTGTTTGCTGTGTAGGGCCTGATTTTCTGCCCACATAGTAATTACCTTCAATAGCCAATTGAAACTTCAGGCCAATTTGCACATGGCCTCATAGTTTGTGGCAGGTGAACATCTGGGCTGGTGCATCTGCACTTGCAGGAGGCATTTAGAAAAGCCCCCTGCCTGCATAGGTGTTCACCTATCACAAACCAAAAGTAGTGCATGAAATCATGCGCCACACTCGACCCAAACTAACCCTACCCAATCGTGGCAAAAAACTTACCTGTCACATCCATGCTGTGAATATTTGTGTTCTGATGGGGTTTATTTTCTGCCCCACCAACCCTCCAAACTACAAGACCAGGCTGAGGGGAGAAGTAACTGCTGGTTGCCTGCTAGGGTTTCTTTTCTGCCCCACCCACCCTCTAAGCTACAAGATGAGGCTGAGAAGAAGGAACTGCTGCCTGCTGGGGTTTGTTTTCTGCCCCGCTTATCCTCTAAGCTGTACGACTAGGCTGAAGGGAGGAAGAACTGCCGAATTGCTGTTCCTGGGCATTTGCCCTTGCTCCTGTCACATCGCAGGCCAGTTGGGCAATAGGCAGACACTTGCGTGGCTACTCAGTCCCAAGGGTTTCAGGTGTTCTCGAAGTCAGTTCCAGTCCAGGGTCTAGGAGTTCGGAAGTCAGCAAGAGTTGGGTAGTCCAAGGAGTCAGCAGGTCTCAAGGAGTCCACAATTTCAGCGCAGGTAACAAGAGGCTGTTCAGATGTTGTCTGCAGCAACTGGAGGCAAGGTGAGCTTGTTCTTATATAGGAGAGTCAGAGCTGGGCTAATCGCTCTGACCTCCTTCTCACCTGCTTCTGCTGCCTAAGCAGGCTATGAGAGAGCCTTTGATTAGGCTCCCTACAGGTGGACTCATCACCAGAACTATCTGACTGCTCCTCTGGACCCAGCCTTGGATTTTCCATGCCTGCAATGCTCTGCTGTGGCTGCCCCTCAGCCTGTGGTTGCATAGCAGGCATTGCAGGCATATCCTCTTCCGACGAGGCTGAGCAGGGCATGACAGCTCCTCCCATGTGGTGGGAATTTTTAAATTGTGGGCTAGGGTTTTGTTTTTAGAATTGATATTTTAAATGTTAACTGTTTAATATTGTTTTAGCTTGTGTGTGTGTGTGTGTGTGTGTTCATTCTGTGCTTTGGGCGGGGAAGTATGTGTCAAAGCCAGGCAGGAAGGGGAGAAGAGTGTCAGGGGCCCACCATCACAGTGGTATCAGGCAGGGGGAGATATGGCATTGGGAAGCAGAAAAGACAGATTAGGAGAAGGGGTGTTAGATGTATTGAACCTATCACTCCTTCTGTTCTGCCTCCCAACCGACAGAATTTGGGGGAGTTCTGCCAACCAGCCCTCTGCTCTGGCCCTGCTGCTCCTTAATGCCAGATCAGTATGGAATAAAACATCTGTCATTTATTACTTGATTTTGGATGAAGGGGCTGATCTGGCATTCATTACTGAGACCTGGGTGGTGAACTGGGGTGCCTAGTCTTACCCAGCTTTGTCCCCAGGATACACAGTGCAGCACTGTTCCAGACCAGAGGGTGAGGAGAGGGGGGTTGCTGTAGTCCAGTGGACTTCCATCAGCCAATTCTGGGCTTCCAGATGGCCAATTGGCTCTATAAAGCGGGTTGAGGGGCTGTTTTTGTTGTTGGGCCAGAGAGACAGAATAGGAATGCTGCTGATATACTGTCCACCTCACTGCCCAGCAGCCTCCCTATTTGAGCTGGCTGAGGTAGTCTCAGAGGTGGTGTATTTTACTGTTTTTAATTTTGTGTCTGTTTAATGTGTGCAAATGTGGTCAGTGCAAAAAATATATCTGCATCAAGATACTGGCATGTGCACTAGGAAGGATTTTCTTGAGATGAACCATCTCCTTGGGGATTTCACCTTATATCACCCATTTCTTCTAGTGACGTTTAAACACCAAACTGGCGTTTCAAAATTGCATTTCCATTTAGAGTTCCTATTATATCTTTTTAATCTTTTTATAAACTTAGTTTGTGAATTATTTTTTTCTAAATTCTCCCTTAATTTATTTGTGCATGTTTATTACACACATGGCCTTAAGTAAGCATCACAAATAATGACTGAAATTCTTTCATAAATTAATATTGATGAGTTCCCTTGTATTCCCCCCCCCCCCCAATTTGCAAACTGACATGTTGAGTGTCTGTTTAGGCTTTTAAGTGGCCAATACAGTTAAGAAACTGCTCTTACTGCTTGAGGTAAGCAGGGATTTTCTTCTCTTTAATAGCCCCCTCAGTTCTTTATCCCCTTTATAGCTTCTTCTGTGGGGATAGATTTGGTTATGTTTTCCATGAAGAGAAAGAGATAAAACAGGAGCGTTTTTCTTTGAATTTTTACAGCCAGATCCTCTATATACTTTTGCATATTTCTTCCCACCACCACCACCACCCCAAAAAAGAAAAACTACCTTGGATGTGCTTGAATCAGGCTTGAGCCCTGTGAACAATGAAAAGGGAGCTGCTTATGCTGTCCCTTGTGCCTGGAGCAGTGTAAATCAGACACCTCTTGGTAGATAATAATGTTAAATGCTAATCGTTCTTTGCTGGGAAAAAAATATCTCTTTGTTGTTCTTTTTGAAGTCTGGTAGTGGGGAGAAAACTGGGACTTTTGAGACAGGTTTAGCAAAGCCCCAAGATATTGTAAATTTGACGGGTGCCTTGTCTACTAGATCTCACTGCTTGAAGTTAAATAGACTCTCTTTAGTTGATCCATCTTTAGAATGTGTCTGATATTTTCAGCAACCTGCCACACTGCCCCCGCTGCTGCTGCCACAAGGGTGCAAATGTAAAACCTGAAATCTGGCATTCCCTGCATATCCAAGGGCAAACGATTTATTGGGTGTTTTCCCACTGTCACTAGAAGTACCCATTAAGTACCCATTAATGGGTTCTTAATGCCATTACATACCCATTAATGGGTACTTAATGGGTACTTTTAGTGAAAGTGGAAAAACACCCATTGTAGTTTTGTGATTTCTACCTTAACAGGTTACTTAACATATTCAATCAAAATGCCTACTTAACCCTCTCCAAAACAATGTAATCCTGAAATTGTGCATTTTATTGTATGGTTACTTGAATTACATCTTTTATTTTAAAATTCAGATCACCTTTTCCTTTTGCAGCACACGAGTAGCAGAGTCTTCATATTTAAGAACAACTTTTATTAACATGATTCAAGAACTAATGAAGGATCAAGCAATGGAAGGTACCTACATCTCTCTGCTATAGTAGCCTTATTTATTTATTTATTTATTTATTTATTTATTTATTTATTTATTTATTTATTTATATTTTTATCCCGCCCTATACCCGAAGGTCTCAGGGCGGGTTACAATATTATATTAATCTTAGGCAGGTCCCTGCCCTCAGGCTTACAATCTAAAGATTGTCCTTACTAGGTCTCACCTAGTACTAAGGCACTTCCTCAGCTCCATGACTGCACATGGCCTCTGGTGAAGGTTCATTATGCCTTGAGGTCAGTTGCACAGCACAGTGGCTTAGGTGCTGCTCCTCATGCACTGACGTTTTGGTACCTTTGACAGGCTCCAATGTGTTAGCAATTCATAAGAACATAAGAGAAGCCCTGCTGGATCAGGCCACAGCCCATCTAGTCCAGCGCCCCATCACACACAGTGGCCCACCAAATGCTCATGGGCATCTTTAGCAGAGACAAGGACAAACCTTTTCTTGCCCTCAAATTCCAGAAAATGGCCTTAGAAGCATCCTGCTTTCCCCCAAGCCTGAAAGATGTACCTAGACGTTCATTCTAATAGCCATTGATACATCTGTCACCCATAAATTTATCTAACCATATCTTAAAGCCATCTAGGCTGGCAGCTGTTACCACCTCTTCCAGCAGCAAATTCCATAAAATGATGACCATCTTGGTGAAGATATACTTCCCCTTGTCAGATCCAACTCTTCCACCCATCAGCTTCATAGAGTGCCTCCTGGTTCTGGTGTTGTGTGATAGTGAAAAATGTTCTCTATCCACTATTTCTATACCATACATAATTTATATACTTCAATCAGGCCCCCTCTTAAATGCCGTCTCTCCAGACTGAAGAGGCCTAGATGTTGCAGCTTGGTTATGTAAGGGAGTTGTTCCAGACCCTTAATCATTCCGGTTGCCCTTTTCTGTACCTTTTCTAGTTCCACAATATCCTTTTTGAGGTGTGGTGACCAGAATTGTACACAATATTCCAAATGTGGCCTCACCATGGATTTATAAAGAGGCAAAATGACACTTGCTGATTTGTTTTGCTGCTGCTGCGCACTGGGGTTGACACCTTCATTGAACTGCCCATCAGAACTCCGAGATCCCTTTCCTGATGTGTTGCAGAAAGCTCAGCCCCCATCAGTTTATAGACATAATTTGGATTTTTGGCCCCGATGTGCATTACTTTGCACTTGTTCAGATTAAAGCACATTTGCCACTTGGTTGCCCGGTCAGCCAATGCTAAGAGATCCCTCTGGAGCTCTTGGCAATCTCTTTCGGTTTTTACTACCCTAAATAATTTAGTATCATCAGCAAATGTTGCTATTTTACTATGTACCCCTTCTTCTAGATCATTGATGAATAAATTGAAAAGCATTGGTCCCTACAGTGAACCTTGGGGGATCCTACCTTTTACCTCTTTCCACCCTGAGAATTGGTCATTTATTACTACTTTCTGCTTCCTACCCTTAAGCCAGTCACAAATCCAGGATAGAACCTGTCCTTTTATTCCATGGCTGATGAGTTTACTCAGTAGCCTTTGATGTGGGACTTTGTCAAAAGCCTTCTGAAAATCCAGATAGACAATGTCTACTGGTTCTCCTTTATCCACATGTTTGTTGACACTCTCAAAGAATTCCAACAAGTTTGTAAGGCCTGATTTACCTTTGCAGAAGCCATATTGGCTTTTGTTCAGCAATGCTTGCTTCTCCGTACTGTGGTTTTAAAGAAGCATTAACTCTTCCACAGGAGCTCTACCTTCTGACTAAATATTTATTTATTTATTTATTTATTTGTATTTCTATCCCGCCCTATACCCAGAGGTCTCAGGGCGGGTTACAATATTGTATTAATCTTAGACAGGTCCCTGCCCTCAGGCTTACAATCTAAAGAGACAGGAAACAAAAGGAAAATGGTGTGGGAGGGAACAGGGAACTGCAAAGAGCAAGCACATGAGGTCTTCAGTTCCAGGTATCCTTTTTTGAAAGTTCTGCTTCTATCTTGGCAGAGTATTTTTTCTAGATCTAGACTCAGCAGATGGAGTTGCTGCTATATCCTTGCTAAGTATTCCATCTCAGTCAGAGTTGGTTGAACATGGCTAAAGAGGCAATGTTCCATTGCTAGAATTAGCTGCAATAAGGTGGCAATAAGGTGAAGATGCTCTGCCACTTGTTGCAGAAAGATCTTACTAGGTGTTTCGAATGGAGGCCATTAATAAGAGAATGATCATGGTTGATTAATGTATTTTCCAGACTTGCTCTCTGCTGTCTGATGGTACATACAATGGTTCTTAGTTCTCAAACTGTGGTCCTTCAGATGTTCTTGAACAACTGTTAATATTCCGCTTTTGGTACAGAATGCTTGGACTCAGGAACATTTGCAGGAACACAGTTTGACAACCACTGCCATAGAGGGAACCCACAAGGAATCTTTCCCTTGGCTCTCAGAAAATTAAAGACCCATTAAAGTGGAGGAATACAGGTTTAAAGGTGCTCTTTTTTCCTTCTTAAGCTGTGTATTATGGATTTAATGCAATCTAAATGGTGCTGGAATATCTACTTTGTGAGCATCAGATCTCATCTGGTGCAGGTGATTCAGGCTTGTTGTGTGCAAAGAGTACAATCCTGAAAGAAGGTATTTGAAAGCACTTTCACCCATGACATGTAAGTCTGAGGTTCCAAGTTTAGGGGCTTAAATATTTGTTATCCATATGACTTCTATTCATTTGCCGGGACTTCTTCTAGCAAATGAAATATATACGTTCCCTGGTACCAGCGCCTTTCAACAACTTTAAATAAATTGAGCTATGGTTCTTCCTTGCATTTCTCTCAAGTAAAACACAACTCTGTTGGTTTTCAAGCCATACAGTATCCCATCCTCTCAAAATCAAGAGCCTCACTTGGTGATGAAGCTACTCAACCAAAGCATTTCTTAGGAGTAGCATAACATGCCAAGAGAAACATTTGCCTGCACAAAGTTGCATTTGGTGATCAAGGCAGTAGTCTTTTCATTAACTCATCTCATCCTTTCAAATCTTACTTTAGCACCTGTTCGCTTACAGGATGGACAACTACTATATAGTTTATGTAATGGTTCCTCTGAGATATCTATCTTCTGAGCTACATCCATCAAAATCAACAGATGCCCCAGGCTGTGAAACTGGAACCTTTGGAGCCAGCAGTCAGCCTGGGCCTGAATAATGCTTGAATAATGTAGACCGTAATATCCAGTTCCAACATGTATGTGGAGGGCTGTGCTATAAATCATGTATCAGACTAGGGCAGGGGCTACACAACAGTGATAACTCCACTTCAAGTTGTGTTCTGTGTGTCCCATGTATCTTCCTGTGCATCCACCTGCTTCCACTTTTTAAATACACTTTTGGCTGCAGAAACATTGAAGCTGGGAGCATTTATTCCTCAGCTTCCATGTTTCTGCCCAAGACTGTTTTGGAAGATACAAGTAATGGTCATGGAAATAGGCTGTTCTGTGTGCCTCCAAAACAGGGCTGTACGCGCACTAGGATGATGTCACATTATAGCAGCCCTCAAGAAACAGTCTGCACAACAGACCAGTCTAACAGGATACTATGCTTCCCAGATTGTGTGGCTAGGTCTTGGAGGAGTTTATGGTATAAAAATGGTGCAGTGGCCCACTTCAAATGGTCTCCGAAGTATTCCTGGTGGTGGTGGACCAGATCAGCTACTCAGGGGCAGACAGCAATTTAGTTTACTGGACATGAGGAGCCTGAAGCCATTTTGCCAAGTTTCCAGAAACAGCTGAGCAAGTGTGCCATGCCTGGCTAAAACAGCTGTGGAAGGAATTCCCAGCCTCCAAAGTTGGGCCAGGTGGGTGTTCCATCCACAATGTACTTGGTCCTTGGCAGATATGCCTGATCTTCAGTTGGATTGTTCTGTTCTGCCCCAAACTAGCCCAGTCCAGCACAGGGTCCCCTAGGCCAGGGGTGGGCAAACTGTGGCTCGGGAGCCATTTGTGGCTCTTTGGCCCCTTGAGTGTGGCTCTTCCAGCTTAGGAGTACCCTAATTAAGTTAATAACAATGTACCTACCTATACAGTTTAAGTTTAAAAAAATCGGCTCTCAAAAGAAATTTCAGTCATTCTACTGTTGATATTTGGCTCTTTTGACTAATGAGTTTGCCGACCACTGCCCTAGGCAATGGGAATCTTGTGGTAGCATAGCTTAACAGGAGAAAATGCTGTGAGAGAAACCATTCCACCGTTAAAGTTCTAGTACTAAGGATTTTGCTAATTCTGCACAAGCACCTTTACTCTTTGCCCTCCATTATAGACTTATGCGGATCCTGTTTATATTTTATTCACATCCAGATACAGCTGACTTAGTGGACGCACAGGGCAGAGGAGGTGGGAGCAATGATTGAAGTGAAAACTTCAGTTTTCTAGCTAACTTGTGGATTTTTGCTTTGTCAAGTGATCTGGGAAGACAAAAAAGAGCCTTTACAGTTATGGCGGGTAGGATGTCAGTAATTTATTTAACTTATCAAAAGATGCTGAGCTTCTCTGTCTTGCTGGGCAGCAAACTATATTAGCACTCCAGCTGAAGAAACCAAGAAGGCCTTCAAAGTTTTGGGATTACAAGCAAGCTAACTAGTAACCAACTGATTTATTAGCAGAAGTTTGCAGATCAGAGCCATAGAGAAGTATGGGAGGAGCAGGATTTTTTGGAAGCCTTGCTTTGATCTTCTTGAATTTTGCTTTGATCTACTGATCTCTTTGAAGCATAGTTCAGCAAGATCAAAGAAGAATTTCCTATTGGATTCTCGCCCTTTCTCTGTGAACTAGCAATCATGGACCTCAGACTGAATATGACATCATTCTTCAAGAACTAGAGACAAGTGTGTGAGATACATGTGTTTTGACACTTGGCATGTGTTCTGTGCATGTATATCCTTGTGCCCATGCACACAAACACGTGAGAAGGAGAAACAGAAAGAAGGAATGTAAATAGTGAGTCCTTGCTGTGATCTTTAATCTTCTGAGAAGCCATGTGTTAAGCCATAATGTTGGAGTGCAGTTTCACATATGGTTACATGGGATGAGTGTCCACTGAACAGGACAGTGCACTAAGAAAAATTATTTGCTGGTATCCCTGAGTAATAATCCACATCTATGGCATTTTGCTAGTGCAAATGTTTGGATATCTTTTTGACCGGACAGGTCAGTGAAGTATATTCTAAATCATGAAATTATAATTAAATTTCTACAATATATTGTAATTAACACATCAAGAAATCATATCAATTTAAAAAAACTTTTTATTAACTTATTAGGACATACATTTAAAAGCATCAAGCCAATTTTGCTGGACTGGTTTGAGCATAAATTACAACTGAGAATGCCAAAATAATAGGACCACATAAACCTAACAGACCAAAAAGGGAAGGGCAATATTAAATTTAATTGATGCTGGAATAATTATTCTATCATAATAACATCTTTGTATCATTAAATCCAGTCTTTTGAAAGACATAGCACTCGGCTGTAAATGCTGCCAAAATGCAAAAGTTTCAATTTGCTAGCCGAAATATAAATTACAGAGTTCTCCTGCAAAATTGGGAAAACAGGATGGTTGTATTCCATGCTATTAACAGGCTTAGCATAGTAATAGCCCTTTGACATTACCAACTATTCAGCTGCAGAAGTCTGTCACAAGGAAGAAAAGGCCTCTTACTCTTAACAGGAAGCGCTGGTAAAGCAAAAGTGACATTAATTCCCTGTCAAATGAAGTCTAACTCTTGTTTCTGAGATGCACAATATAATTTTTTTAAAAACAAACAAAACCTTGTCTGTATATGTGCACTAAATGTTTATTTGTGAAATGTTTTATATTTTGCAAAAGTTCTTCCTTTTTTTAAAAAAAGACATCACCATCTTTTCTTTCTATAGTATTACGTTAAATGTTATACATACACACTCTCAAGACATCCACATTACTTGATTTAATTCAGATCATAAAATGTCACTTCCAATAGAAATTCACATTTTTAAGACCGGGGTAAATGTACATATTTATAACTAACCTAAGTCAGTGCTCTTAAATTAGCTGTCATGTACCAAAAGTGAAAGAGAAATCCAAATTATTTAGGAGTCTTGCCTTGTTGTTGATTTAAAAGAATGGAAAATCCCATTTTATAAAGAGGCCAAGTGCTTTTACTTCTTTTCTGCTTTAAAGCTGTCATTCTGAACTATGGTAGTAATTTATCTATGAAATATTAACCTAATACAAATTTTATTTATGTACTTACAGTTTTTGTAGACCTGTCCCTATTCTGACCTATCTAATGTACACTGCATTCTGCCCCCTCTCTCTCTATAATAGTGCAAAGGAAAGGAAATAATCATTTAAGGAAGATAATCCTTTCTGTAACAAAGAAAACAATCAGATTTAAATAAGGCAGAGTTTATCAAAGAGACTTGTAATCCCTATTGTGTCTGTATATTTCTCCCTCAGTTCACAAAACGTGTTTTAAAACTCCCTTATAAAGACGATAACATTTTCTTTTTAGATTTTTTATTCTTTTGTTGCATTATAGCACAAATGGTTGTACTAGCAAATTTAATGCAGCAATTGAAATCACACCTGATACTTGATTAATGAATCTTGATTAATGAATTAATGAGAGACACTAAACAATGGTTTACCCAGTAGTAGCCCATGTATTAACCTACCATGGAACCAGAGGAAAAGCAAGACTCTAATTGGAAGCCTCCCTTTGATCTCCCTGAACTGATTTTCCACCAATTGCAGATCAAAAAGAAACTCCTCAATCCAATAGTTTACATGGAAGTACTTTATATGCCACTGTTAGCTTTACACACACTTTATGCATTATCTTATTATCACATAAAGCTATTGGTATTTTACTTTAACCACCCTCCTCTTGTTGCCTAAAGATACAAAATATGCAATCCTAATCCTCAAATCTTATTGGCAGGAACAGTGAGGCTGAGCACAGTGAGGGGGCAAGGTAGGAGTGGTGCTTTCTCTTAATTGCACTGAAGTGCCCTTTGATCCGCCTATGCCAATTCTGGAGTGGAGGTTGTAGAACTGATAATCTACCCCATCCTAACCTCAGGCTTAGAGTGAAACAACAGCCAAGTCTTCATTCACTGAGTCAACAGAAGGTCCAATCTTGTCTTAGGGAGGAGAGACCTTTTGACTTGGAGAAGAAAGGGAAGGCAGCCTCTCCTCCACTCTCAACATTGGGCATGATACCACCTATGTTGCAATTCCCCTCCCATCCTAATGCAGCCGGGGGAGCCCCAGCTTTGAATTTGATAGCAGACAAGGGGAATTTCTTGTGTTCTATAACACAGAATGCCACAGGAAGGCCCCTGCTGCCACGAGAGAGAGAGAGCTGTTTGAAGAGCTCTCACAGCTGTGCAAACAGCTCTGCCACAAAAGCACCATAAAAGCATAGAAGGGAAGAGGTATCACACTCTTCCACACTGCATGAGCTATGAAAGTTCAGTGTTGTGCATACACTGTACCCTCATTGAACATTTGAGTCACATCCCACCATTTTGATTTTAACTGCTCATTTTGCATCATTGTTATCCTTTGTTATCGCCATGCAGTTCTGGTGTAGCTGATTCATTCAGACCTTTTTTCTAATATTTAGGGAAACAATACAGAACTTTAAAATGTCGTTATTTGCATAACATGATTTCATGGTTACTAAAATGCAGTTATCCTTGTGTAGTGTGAAACAATACTAACCAAGAACACACGTTACAAAATAACTTTTTGGATTCCCAGGAACTAGTGATTGTCTGTTTTCTCCCAACATAGTTTGTATAACCTGATATACAAAGAAAAAAAGAGGAAATTTATATTAGATTCAAGAATTGTATTCTCTCTTCAAATGAATATGAATGTTTAATTTTCATTTTTCTACATTCTGCGCTGGAGGGGAGGTGGTATATATAAGAACTTTATTAGTGGTGGCCCAGAGGTTAGGGAACCCCATACCTCAAGTGCTAGCAATTTATGTATGTGCCTGGCCACTGTTCAAGATACATTAAGATGT
Source organism: Aspidoscelis tigris stejnegeri (assembly GCA_023333525.1). Classification (NCBI taxonomy): domain Eukaryota; kingdom Metazoa; phylum Chordata; class Lepidosauria; order Squamata; family Teiidae; genus Aspidoscelis; species Aspidoscelis tigris. The sequence continues at coordinate 24,461,111 of JALMGA010000007.1, read as the reverse complement.
TCTTCCATTATCCTGCTGTTTTTTGGTTTGTATTTTATTATTTTTAGTATTTTAATATTTCAAATTTTAAAAAGATTTTGGGCATTTGTTGATTTTAATTCCTATTTAGGCACTGATAGGAGGATCAAGCTACTCTCTAACTGCTACATAAAAATAGGACTCTGTGTCTAAAAACATCCCTTTAAAAGCAGCAGCAACATGGAGCTTGCTAAGCAAAAGCATAAGAAAGCATTTCTTTTGGGCACTAGATAAGAGGTAATACCAAGTGCTGGCATTTTGTACTAAATAATCATATTATACTGTACTTCTGGGTCCAGAGCAGGCTTTTGAGGGTAATGAATGCATTACCATTTTCTCCTTGCCAGTGTCCTTCAAGATAAATGTAATGTATGGGTTCCCAACTTCAGATGTTTGAGGCATACATTTATGTCATTGCTAAGGTAAAATATGAGTAATGTGGATGAGAATTGTCATCAGATTTTTTTTTTAAGTGAAAAGTGTAGATCTATTAAAAATGATATAATGCTGACCCTTGGAGTCAAGTTGTAGAAGAAGGATGATTATGGCAGAAAACATAAAAAGAGGTATAGATGCGTGCAGTACAAAGAGTGACTCTCAGACACTTTCCACACTCAAATTTGTGATCTTGGGACACCCTGCCCAGGGATAAGCAACCCATTGCTTCTCGAGTGGGACATGGTTGTCTGTATTGGGACAGCCCATCCAGCTCCAATCCTGGTCACTTACTCCGAACAATTCTCAGAGACACTGCTGGACCTCTGAAGGCCAGGAATGGAAGATCCTTGCCTTCATTGCTTCTTGGAGACCCTTTTTGGCAGTGTGCCACTTCTGGCTGCACTTCCAGGAGCACTGTTGAAAAGGATCCTCCAGGATATTCTGGCATATGGTGGTGTGTTTTCTGCATCTTTCATAGCCTGGAATATGATCCCTGATCCACCTGTGGACCTCTTCAGATAGGTCCTAGCAGGACCGGGATAAAGTACCAATTTGGTGCATTATCCCAGATTTGAGTTTCACCCAATGCAGACCAAGAGTGATTGGAGGATGGGACTCCTGTATTCTGTGCTAGTATGTGAATGGCTCAGGCCCTTGGTTCTTGACTTGAGGCCTTTTCGCACTACAGCTAAGACAGCTGTAGAGCACTTTGGCTGGAATGCGTGGAGGACAGCTTCCCATATGCATTGGCAGTTAAAGGATGCACCCCTGTCCTGATTGTGCCTGACCACCCTACCCTTGCTGGGCAACCAACCAGAGAGGGCGTGGCAACCAACCAGAGAGGGCGTGACCCCAGGCCCACAGTTCGAACCGATGCCAGTTTGGTGAGGAGGTCAAGAGAGGGCAGCCCAGGGGCTATCCTTTGGCCCCAGGATGGGCTCCCGCACCTTGGGTGACATGGGGGTGCCCCCTCTGTAGGCCCCTGTGTCACCCAAGACCCTGGCCCAACGGGAAGGGGCAGGCGGGGACATGCTGATCTTGCCCTGCCTCCTGGCAGTTCGAATCACAGGCCGGGAGAGGGGCAGCAGGTGGCAATTGGGGCCCTCTGTGCAGGTCTCCATGTCCTGGGGGGGGAAGCTGGCACCTACCCTTGGGCCATGCCATGTCCCCTGCAGGACCCTGGCCCAATGTGAGGCGTCTGGTGGGATGCTATTGCCCGCCTCCTGAATTTGATGCCCAGCAAGGGGAGTCTGGCTCCAAGCATGATGGGACGGGGCAGGAAGCGCCTTCTCCGGGACATGGCATACGGCGGGCGGGACCCTCTGGCCGACGCAGAGGATTGCGGGGCGTGGGCGGCCTGCACAGCTGTCAATGGGCCTATTGAACCCTCTCCCCCCCTCCTGGCTTCGGACTGCTTCCCAATACGTCACAGGATGATGTGCCGGCAGCAGCCAATAGCAGCAGCGGGAGGGCGGGAGCCCTGAGCAGCTGGGAGGAAGCAATGCAAATGGACTCCCTACCGAACGCAGCAGGTATGCCCGGGGACGGGTTGGGATGAGTGTAAAGCGTGATTTTGTGTTCTACACCTGGAATGTTAGTAGGGTGCCCTGGGATGGGATGGGATGGGATGGTTCCAAATGGAACTGGCCTTCAGCCAATGCATATCCTCCATCTCAGGGTGTCCTATTACTCGGAGACCTTGTGTGAATAGGCCTATGGTTTGGAATTAAGGTAAGTGCAGAAAGGGCATGAGCAACTAGATTGCTTCTTGCTTTGGCCAGAAAACAGCAGCCGTGAGCAAGAGTTCATGTACTGCAAGCCTAAGTTTATGTTGAGAGAAATCCAAGTTCTGCAGTTAAAAACTCACAAGAACATTTAATTTCCTCAGGATGATACAGTATAGCGTGTTATAAACATTCACTCATACCTTATGGTTAAAGACCAGAAGTGTTACAGTGTTCTTAGAAAGAATTTATATTTTTGTATTTTATGTTTTAGGGAGTGGATTAGTAATATTTTTGTAAGTGCCATTCTTTGATAGAAAGAAGCAATCGATCAAATCTGTTAAAGATTATTAACGATAAAATACCATTGGTGAATGCCACAGATGTCTTGCCTAAACCAGTGGAGGTGTTATGTGTAACATGTGTTGAATGTTTCTGAACTAAACATTGTGTTTTCTTAGGCTTCTAATAATTGATTAACAGTATTCAGGATTGGTAGTACCAAAATCACTAATACATGTTGTTCTCTGTTATACTTTGAAGTTTAACAAATATTCTTTGCTTCATCCCCCTCCCCCTTTAAGGCCTCTAAGAGACTAGAGAAGGAGAAAATCCTGATTTGGATCCTAACTTTATTGTGATTTGTCTGTCAATTCACTGGATTCAGAATCTTCCATTACAATTAGCACTTCACTATCCAGATTTCCTTCTCCTTGAATGACCACAGGGTTTTGCAGTGAAGGCTTTTCAGGGTGAAGACCCAGGACAAGAGGATGAATTCAATAGCAGCCCAAATTGGTGAATGAATGGTATTCCCAGGCCATTGTGCTGGTTAGTCACATGTTGGGAGGTAATAACAGGGCATTATAGTCTTTCTTAATGTCTCATCTACATATCGGCCTCATGGGACCTGAAGCCTTTTCAACCAAAGCTTTCCAAAATAAGAACTAAGAATTAGTGTAGATTTCCCAGGATTGCCGGTGTGAACATCAGTCATCTGAAATGTGTAAAATCACATTTACTCCTCACTCCTTTTCTCTCTCCTCCCTGACCCCTCAAATACTTGGGTTAGCTGTATCAGCCAAAGTTTGGACATGTATTGAAAAAAATATAAACACAAACCCCTTCCCTTTAAAATCTGGACAAGAATAATATAGCTCTTCAAGGATTCTTATGCTTAACTTAGAAATTACCCAAATTCTCTTGGGTAGCGGTGATGGTTTGAATTGAGGAATTGCAAGCTAGTTTTCCAGATTTGGAAAAATTATCTGCACGCCTCGATGCTTCCTCATATACTCAGTAATGTCCCTCACCTTATCCTCCAGCATATTCCTGCTCTTTATTCTTCCCGCTTTTTAAAAAATTCTTCAAATAATGGCCCTAGAGTATGTGAGAGCACAGTGTACTTTGTTCTGATCAAGCTTATTAATTTCTTTGTCTATGCTGTCCTTCCAAAGAAACGACACAAAATGGTTTTACAGCAAAAAAGAACACAATGCAATATAGGCAATGTAAAATAATACATTATTAAACAAAAAATACAAATATATCCAAGAAAATGCAGAAATAAGAAAAAAAATTAATTCCATGACAAATGTGCAGGATCTCAGCCTTGTGAGGCAAGCATGCACACACGCACACACGGATCTCTACCCTGGGAGCTGTTAATTTGAGCAGCAGTAGATTACCTCCAGGAGAGAAGGCAAGGTTGCTGGCAGGCAGCAAACGAACCCCTAATTGTGTCTCCAGCTGATGAAAGCTGAAAATGCAAGATTCTTGTAAATAAGAAAAAAAATTCACTTGAAAGTTTTCAAGGATCCCAATACCTACTTCTCCTTTGCTTTCTTGTTCCTATTTTGCTAGTTCTCTAACAATCTCACTATAGGTACCAGCAAATAGATTGGGATTCTGCATTAAGTAGCAAAAATGCATTTGTCTTGCAACTGTGCCTTCCTGTGGAACCAGCAAGTTAAAATGTATACTAATGCAGCCCTATTTGAACAGCAGCCTGTTCATAGCTTAAGGATTAGCTTGAAACTGAAATTGATTTTTGCCTCATTTCTAGCGATCAGCATTGGAAATCCTTTTTTCTCCTTCTCACCCCTGCTTCTCTGTTGTGCAAAGAACCATGGAAATTATCAGTGTCCAAGATAGACAACGTTTGAACAGACCTTCTAGAAGTTCCCAAAATTGATTTCTGAGCTTGGATTGGTAGAAGATTGGTGGCACTCCTGGTGACCAGTGATGCTGGGAGTAGAACAATGTGGTCATTTCCACATTGAACTTGCCAGCACATACAGTCTTGTCCCAGATCAAGCATGTGGACCCAGTGTTCTTAGAGGTGGTTGGTGCAGCTCTATAGGCCCTTATAGAAAATACCTCTGTTTCTTAAACGGGCTTAAACCTCAGTTAGATATCTGTTTGTCCGTGTGCTCCCCATTAGGGATGTGCATGAATGGTTTTTTTGCGTTCGAATTCAAGTCGATTTGAATGTCAAAACATTCAGTTTGATTTGAAAGTTTAAAATCTGAATGCAACAAAAACCAATTTGAATCCGATACATTTGAATCTATTCATTCGAATGTTAGATACGAATTTGAAGATACAAATGTCAACAACATTCAAAGGTGTTATACATATCTGTATGCATTTCATATGCATTCCATTTTATCCCGTATGCATCCCGTTTTCATTCTGTATTATAAGCGCAAATGCGTACAGATATATATGATATTCATACAGATAGGTATGTAATACATACATATCTGTACATTCGAATGATTCAAATCATTTGAACAAAGGTTTTGGAACATTTGAAATTCAAAATTTGAATGTGAAGACATCCTATTCGAATCTGAATGTCCACATTCAATCGAATTTCGAATGTGTAGAACATTTGTGCACATTCTTACTCCCCATATTAAGTAGGCAAACTACCTAATAAAGGCAGTGTCATATAGCAATAAGTTAACGGCAATGGTACATTGCATGGAAATACCTCTATTTAAAATTCTCATGTGTTTTACATACAACTTTCAACAGAGATACGTTATTAAAATGTGTAATATTCTCTATCTTTTATCCCAGGGAGGGGAGACTCTGGTTCTCCAGATGCTGTCAGATTCCAACTCTGATTACTTTCAACCAGCATGGCCAATGGTTTAGGATGATGAGATCTCTCTTCTAATAACATCTGCAGTCCTGTGGGTAATTTATAATTTTATTTTTCTTCATTTTTATTTTATGTCCTTTCCACTCTACTTTATATATTCTGAAGTATGTATTCTTCTGTACTGTACACTTTCTTTTAAAATATTAAAAGAAAAAACTTTGGAAGAAAAACATCTGGAGACCACACCTTTCCCATTAGACATTTATGCAGAGAATAATTTCAGCTTGAAAATGTAGAAGTTTTATTTTTTCTTTTCATTTTATTTTGCCAAAAGTTACCTTTAAGATTGCTTTTGTGGCTGAAAATCAGTATATGTCCCTTTCTGCACTGGAACTTATTCTAGATTATATTATGGAATGGGGGGGGGGGGCTGCCATCAATGTGATAGTGCAGACTACAGCAGGCCTGGGAATATAATGCGGAATAAGATCCAGTGCAGAAGGGGCCTATGCCTCTCTATTTGTTAATATATATCAGTGTAATGTAGATGCACAGTATTTATTTTTATTAAATTCTCCTTAATGTAGAATCCTTATTCTTTTCTCAGTCAAACATCTCCTTAATGTTTGGGCAGCAGCAGACATCTCCTTAATGTTGTCCTAGAAGCATCAAATTTGGTTTTCATTCTGGCTGAGTTTCCACTGCATTGTGAAAGCACTCTTCCTCCATTGCTGGGTCACTCATTCGCCCTGCCATCCGGAGTAGGGAAAGAATAACAGATGCAAGGCAAGCATTTTTGCCCTTTGTGGACTATCCCATGCTGTAGTGGGCCAGAATAGGCGACTTCTCCGAGGCTAGTGTAGCAGCCTAGTGTGAAAAGAGCCTTTAATTCTGAAGATGACCTGACCCCTTAATTTGGCTCATAGTGTTTTGCAGGGACTATTGAAATGCTGGCCATCACATAACGAGTCCTGGAAATCAGCTTCCCTGTACAGACATTAACACTTTGGGCAGTTTGACAGCTGTAGTGGAAAGGATGTCCTGTGACAGCCAGGTCACACCAAACTATCCTCCTCCTCCAGATGTCTTACCAGGGATGAGTGGAGATACACATCAGTCTTATATCTAGATGCCCTAGCCAGAGGCCTTACAGGAAGGCAGTCTGTATTATTATAACTAGTAAAGAAGCCTACCAGAGTTCTGCATGAGAGTGGCAATGCCCCCCATCTGTCAGAACAGACAGGAGTTATGATAATGTGTTACAGGTTTTGGCACAATAAATTGTTGGGTTTTATGTCTCTGAGAGCATTATGCACTACTGACATCTTTCATGCTCCCTACAACTATAGCTCTGCAGCCATCACTGCTTATAATTATTTTCTTCAAACAATTCGTTACCCAGGGAAGGAACTGAGTAGGAAAAAAAGGCCCAGCTTTTTTGGCAGCCAGATGTGGCCAAAACATATTTGTGGCTATCATACAGCTGAAGGAAATACTGAAGGCTGTACAAAGAAAAAGCTAAGCAATTCCTAGATTTTGAGCACTATTATTTATTTATTTCGCAATTATGCATAATTTAACAGTTCTAAGGTTTATTGTAGCAATATTGAAACAGATATTCATAAGCAGGCAATGAAGGCCAAAGGACCATGCTTGTACATACCTCTAACCAGGTTTTGGGAGTACCACAAGTTTCAATCCACCACTGGGTAGAGATAAGAGAGTCACCTACATTCATTTTTGGCTCTTCATTTGGAGCAGCTTACTAAGGAGACTAAGGGTGCAATCAGACATTTTTTTTTCAGTCGTCCCTTTTAGAAAACACTTCTCTACTGTAGATGCTCACAAAAAGCAGACATTCAAACAGTTAAAAGAATAATCCTACCCTATGTTTCCATATGTTCTTCTACATTCACCTAAAGGTTTGGCAGTGCCTTTTTGACAAGTGCTCACCACTGATTGGCCACTCGCCTGCAAGACTTTGCTAGCTGAAGAAAGCCCAAAGCCAGGTTGAAAAGCATGTGATATGCAATGAACAGAGAAATTTATTTAGAATATTTATATACCACTTCTCGTTTTTGAAAAAATAACAAAGTGGTTTACAAAAATATGCATTAAAAACAAGGGTAAATAAAGTTTCCATAATATATTCTAATGGTCATCTTTTTGCTGTATCTTCTGCAGGGTTTATTCCTCCAAAATCAAAAATACTCATTTATGTATTTATTTAGTCTTCAATATCCTGTATTTCCTCCATGAGCCCAAGGCTATTTATTCCATTATTCTCTTTATAATGCTGTGAAACAAGTCAAGCTGTGAGGCAGCGACTACCACAAGATAAGTTACTCAGTGTACACACTGAATACGACTTAAACCCAGGAACCCTCTAACCACTACACTAGGCTGTCTCTGTTATATGAATATATCAAACTGTGCAGAAATGTATGTTAGCTGTGTTAAGAAGTAAGGTGAAAAGGCTACAAGGAAATCAACAACATAAATCTGAAAACTCAAAAGCCAAAGGAAATATTTATTTTTTCTTTTAAAAGTTTCTTTCCATTAAACACTTTAATCCATTTTTATCAATAAAAATGGATAAAGCCACCAAGCTTTGGCTGTAGGAAACCAGTAGAAGGAAAAGAATTCCCCATGTCATTTCTGCATAATTGTTAAAACTGTTGAACTCTAGTCCTCATTCTGAATCAAAATGTTAATCTAAGTTCATAAGAGGCCTTGCTTTCAGAGCATGTGTAGAGTTCCTTTAAAAATACATTTTAAGAGAAGTAAATGTTGTAGCCTTGAGGGTGCCTCAAGTCTTTTCATTATCCATCCCCATGGAATTGCTTCCTTTTATGCTTCCTATTATAACACACTTCTCTATTCAGTTTCTCCCCTTGATTTTCCAACAAACTTCGCACAACTGTTTAATGAATGTGAAAGCAGTATGAAGCAGTTGGCAGGTTAATACATTAATGCACGTTAACATGGACACCTCATTTTGAATTCATCTGCAGCTTTGTTACTTCCTTTAATCTGTCTTCTTTTTGCATTCAGCTACTATCCCATGGGAATAAATGTCTCACACGTTCCCCATGTTTCTGAAACACAGTGGTATCTCTTCAAACATGTGGCAGACTTGATTTCATCATGGGGCTCACCCACTCTAAGGTTCACATTTCCTGCAAATTACTAGGTAATTTAACTACTTATCTAATTTCTCTGAAGTGCCTTGTTTGTCACTGCAATACTCTGAAATAGCAATTACTGCAACTTGTTTTGAAAGAAGGGAAGTTGATCACTCAGTTTTGAGAAGGCAAATACTCCACATATAAATGAAATTTTATTGAACCTGTTTGACTACATATTAGCTTGTTGATATGTAAATAACTCTTGAAAAAACAGAACAGGTATTTAAATAGGTGTTTATTGTATCAAAGTTGTGGCTTTCTTGTAAGGCAGTGGTTATTGAGGGAGCATGTAATGGTGAAATGGTACCCTTGAAAGCTTACTTTGGCATCCATAAAGTCTCTGAGCCCTTCCATCATTGCCCTTTTTGGCATTAAGTGGCAAGGGCAGTTGGCTCCCATACCCCGTTAAAAAGGACCCAGAGATGAGAGAGCAAACTTTAAGCCTTCCCAAATTTCATTTCATTTTATTTTAACACTCTTAGAAGTTGTTCAGCAGATTCCTTCCCTCTGGAAAAACTAGTTTGGAAATGTGTCCATTGGCCACTGTGTCCATTGGCCACTGTGTCCATTGGCCACTGTGTCCATTGGCCACTGTGAGAAAGGATCATGGTAGCTGAGGAGGAGGAGGAGGTCTATTTGCCCAAAAAATGTCAAGGAGTTTGAGGGGTTCCTTATGGAAATAGTGTCTCCCAATCAGGGTTAAGAAAAAATAACTAGGTAGATAGATGTTGAAAAAGAAGAGAAATAGGACAAAATGGCTGACAGAAGGAAGTAACAGCTGGAGGATAAAGGAAAACAGCTTTGCTCATCTCCAAAACAAGGTATGCAAGTAACAAAAGTCTTTAAAAATAAGCTGCTATGACTTGTTATTTTGTACTTCTTGTGACTGCCTTTTTCAATTTGTGATTTTTCTTTTTTTGTTTTTTTTGTATCTGTTCTTTATATTCCATCTTGTTTGGATTGCTATATTGTGTTCTGCATAAGGTTGTTTTTAGAGGCAATAAGGAATGTTTTCATTATTCCAGAACACAGCAGCTTATTTGTGGATGTATATATAAGATAAATCGCCCTAATCTTATGATTGCATTGGCTGCCTATCTTCTTCTAGATCCAGACCAAGTGATAAGTGATAATCTTACTCAAGTGAGCTGGATCCTACACATCTTGGATAATACCTTTATCCATATCTACCTCTAGAGGCCTTGCTCAGTTTTCATCATATTTTACAAGATTGTAGAGCCTGCCCTTTCCTGTTGTGACACACTACTTTGAGTTTGGCTTCTAGTAACTCCATGGACAAGAGCATGCAGCTTCCCTGGCAAAAGTGCAGAAATGGTTTCCTATTGCCTTTTTCAGGGATTTTTCAGCTTTCTTGCCTAACCTATATCACTTGGTATTCCTAATCAAAATAGCACACAGGTTATAATCTGTCCCTGCTTAGCTTTTGATATAAGACACGATTGGTGAGGGGCGGCTTGAAAACATAAGAATCAGCAGCCCCAGAACTAAGCACAGAATTCATTGGCATATGTATATAGAAAAGAAAGAGAGGGAGAATTGTCTCAATAAGGCAGAGCTGGTGTGAGTTAGTGAGTATTAGGTACAGAATGAAGTATCTATAAACTGCAATCCATTTGGGCAAAAAACAAGGTATTATGAGCAGAAGAAAGTTGTCTGAATTTCCTGTTAGAGAAATGGGAATTATGGGAATAAGTTGTTCACTAGGAGCTCTCCCTGGTACTGCATCAACTGACCATTGATTCATTTTAGTGCTAGGAGAGGTAGCTAGCAAACTTTAGTCTAATCTATCTGAAGGTGGTATAATAGTGCTAGCAAACTTTGCCTAATCTATCTGAAGATTTGGTCCCAATAGGATTAAAACAACAATTGTTGTGAGAACTGCTGTAGACATGTGCCTTTCACAACATACCCACATATGCAAAGGATTTTTAAGGATTAATGGTTTGGTTTAACTAATAAAGGATTAGAGCTGATGTTAATTTAAAGTTGCTTTATTGATATTCAAAAGACCCACAAGCAATAACTTTATTACAAGGCAAGTGGTAAAATAATCCATGGCAGTAACAAAGCAAGAGCTCAATGCTTGAAGGACCAAGCTTAAGGGAAGGCAAACCCACCAGAACTCTAACTGCTCACTTCTTAGTACCAGTGAAGTGAGATATAAGGTCCTGAAAATCAGTGCTTGCCTCTGAGAAGTCAACCTAGCAAGATATCAAATAAGTCTGATCATATGTCTAGCCTGCAGGTACCTTGCCTCTAGTGGCAAAGGTATATGAGGATATCAATCGTTTTGCTCCCTTCACAGGCAGCAAGCATGTAGGAAGGGAGAGTGAGTGTGAACCTCATATCTGGAACAGTTTTAGCAAAGTGATTAACCCACAGATCTCTAGAACCCAAGACCACAGTGAATGAAATTCAGCTCTTATTGCAAGATGAATGTAATGGACTCTGTGGAAGCCAAGGAGGTAATGGATCCCAGTGACTACTAGAGACAGAGTGCACTTAGTGACAGTTATGTGGAAGCATGAGAGACACTGATGGATAGGGGCACCTCTTCTCATACCCCGAAACCTGTTCTGGGACCAGGTGGTAAAACAGGCTGCTCAGGTAAGGAAAAGGGATGAATAAAGAAGATGGACAACATTCAGACTTTCCAAGTCATGTAACCAAGTTGCATTAATCCATTCGGTTATTCAGTTTGAACATTCACATTATCATGACAATCCTAAAGATGCTCCTACTCAAGGTGTGAACCCTTAATAGTTTAAATGTCACCTACCTGCATCTACTTGACAGGGTTAAGCTGTAGTGCAAAAATAACTTTTAATAGGAAAAATAGACATTGTTGAGTCAACAGATCTAAGGGTGAGAAGTACCAAGATGATGATGTAGGTTTTCAATTCCACACTTGAAATGGAACTCTGGCCTGGCAAAGCTCTATTGCTGTGCATGGCCTTTTACACCGCCTGGTCCAGATCCCAGGATTCTAGTACATATGAAAGAGATTATGCCACATATTTAGAAGCAGAAGAATCCCACTGAAATGTAATGGGAATATTTTACAAAATGAACTTCTTATGGTTGTTGTGCTTCCTCTTCCTCTTCTGGGAATCATGCAGCTGCTGCTCAAGCAAACCTACCAAGTTTGTTCATTTTGGCTGCCAGCAACACTGTGTCTTTGAACGTGGGAAATGGCCCATGTGATTCTATCCACTATGCCATACCAGCATTTAGTCTCTGCCTCACTTTGTTGGAAAACGGTTTTCCCCTGACAGATGTTGGAGAACTTTTTAGTTTCTTTTCAGAAAGTGGCCCAAGAGAATACTCAGTTTCATAAATATTTCACATGGGCTTACTGATTGTAATTTGAACCCTAGGCAAGCACAATCAACCCTGGAGGATTGGAACATTTGAGATTGTTTAACTCCATTGACTTTCAATCGATTTTCTTTAGTCAGCCTCATGTGGAAGAGAAATGAAGAAACCAACCATCAACTATTTGAGAAGACCTCTCAAATGAACTGTGCTCTGTTAAGGACAGCACTCAGTGTCTCTCAGTAAGAAGCACAACAACTACCTTCTCCAAGAGAGCAAATATAGAAAGTGTGTAGGGAGGGGAAAAAGGAGATTGGAAATGATGTTCTACTTTCCTCTTGACCCTTCTTTCTGCTAAAGTGGATGAAAGAAAAGATTAGGGCAAGGCGGCTGCATTCTTGTGGAAGGTTAATTGATGGAGAAACAAGAATGTTGGTGGTTCACACCATGTCATCCAGATCAAGGCTGGTATGGGGGAAGCATTTGTAATGTGCTCCCTCAAGTGACCTTCTCTCTGAAAGTAGTTAGAGAACGGAATTTTTTGTGGCTCAGAGACAGAGATGGGACCATTCACACCTCAGTCTTCCTCTGCCCCTTCTTATGAACAATCTGTGCTAGAAAAGGGGGATTAGAAGGGTTGGAAACATGAAGGCCATACACTACTTTCTCTGAGGTGCCTTTAGGCTGCTCCTTTTGTTATATCTGAACACAGTGAATAGGTGTGTAGTATCCTTTCTTGAAGGGGTCCTCAAATCAGGCCTAACAGTCCACTAGAAAGGCCCTTTAATGCAGCACAGACTAAATTTATTTTGTGTTTTATTTTCATGCTCTTTTCAAATGCAGATTTCTATAAATGTACATCTGGATCATTCCATTGGAATATTGCATTTCTTTTGTTTCTTCTGTTTGTTTGTTGTTTCTGTTGCTTATATTAATACTTTCCTTGATAACTGCTAAGAGCTAAATTAAATAAATAGTTTTGACAAGGCACCTGAAACTATCAATTGTTGATGCCTAGTGTATCTCTGTGGAGAGATTGTTTCAGAACCTGGGAGCCATAACTGAAAAACATTTCCCTTAAGGCCGCACTCCTCAAATCTCTTCTAGTGATGGAATCATGAGGAGAGTTTCACCATTGTTCGTTATGAGTAGCAGAAATGGAAAATATAAGGAAAATTATTTTTTCATGTTCTGTGTGCACTTAATGTAAGAATTTACATTCACTAGTGTTACTCTCAAGTATCTCTGCATCTGCATGGCCTAAGGGGTAACCAAGTAAATGCAGGACAACCCTCTCCCACCACAAAAATCTGAGAAAAACTATACAAATGGATAAAGCAAAACTTACCTGTGTTAAAAATTACCTGATCAAACTGATTGAACTACCGATCAAACATGAGGCTTTTGGAAGACTGACCTCTCTGGGATAATTTGTATTTCTGAATGAGTTGTTCACTCATATATTCAGCTGTAGGCCATCATGTAAAATAAATTAAGTTATATCTGAAGGTGTGCCTTCTACCACAGACCTGTCTGAGTACTGAAATCTCAAGAAAAAGGCCTTCTTATAGTTCCTTCTCTCTCAGAAGGACAAGGGGCAGGATCATACAAAAGGGCCTTTTATGTGGTGGCTTCCAGATTTTGGAACAACCGCCTTAAAGTTTACCTGAGACTTACATTATATAGTTTTTGGTGCCTGGTTAAAACATACCTCTTCACCCAGGTCTTTGATACTTAGCTTCCTCTGGATGTTTCCCTGCTAGACAGGGGGATTATATTTTAAATACATTTTAGGTGTATTTTTAGCATTGGGAACTGCCCTGGGATCTTCAGATGAAGGGTGGGATAATAAAATTTGGCATTGGTATGGTACTGCTGCATGGAAGGAATTCAGGGCAAGCCTCAATGAGATCTCGTAAGGTGAAGTTAAAAGTATGTATGGCACTACATTTGTTCAACACCTAGTGAAAATCCATAAAACTTTTAGATTTTTTAATGCTTTCTTCTAGATTTTTTAAAAAACTTATCCGTATCTTTGGCTTGTTTTTTTTAAAATATTTTATTAGATTTTATAGATATTACATACAATAACAACAAAATAAAAACCATTTGAAAAAATAAACGTATATAATAAAAATACCCCTCCCCCCCCAAAAAAATACATAATGTTCCGACCCACTCTTTGGAATGGATTTTTCTTGTATCTGTTGTTTCTCATAAGAAAGATCACTAAATCTGTCCTCTCATCAACCTATTCCCCTCTGGTTACAAACTAAAATCTATTATTTTCTTCCATTTGATCTCCCAATCAACTTTGTGTCCCCTAAGTATATCAATCTTGCGACTTTGATAAAATAAAAAGTAGACATTTCTTCAAATACTACTACTAATCAATTGTCCATATTTTATTTTTCCATCCTTAACTATAACCATTTGCACTGTCCTTATTATATACTTAAATTGTTTTGTTTGTCTTTTATCAATAGAGTTTCTTTTGACCAATTAACCTGCACATACAAACTTTATTTCACTTCAACTGATTTCCAGTAAGCTTTCACCTTCTCTCATTCCCACCACTGATGTATATATGCTTCTTGTTTCCCATATCTGTTCCAATGATTTGGCAATATGTTTCAAATTGTGAGCTAATTGGTAGGAGGTATGATACCACCTGCCTAGCAATTTATCTTATAATTCTTCTAATTTTGTGTATTTCATCATGCTCCTATTCCTTATCCAGTGCTTTGAGTCCTTTGTGTCAATATTTAATCCATCTTCCACTAATTAACCATAGGTTCTATAAAATGAAAGTGTTCTTTCAATAATTATGTATCTAAGTCCTATACTTTTCCCACCCCCAATCTATGATTTAAGTACTTGTTCTAGTCTGGTAAGTGGCTGCACCATACTTCTGTACCCTTTTTCTCTTACCTTTGGAAGTGCATCCCCTAAACCTACCTCTTCATAGTATTTATGTTGTCAAATACCAATTTTAAAGCACTTTGGAGCTATTTTCTTATTATTCAGCCCTTGTTTAAATTTCAAACATTTCTTGTCACTATATACTCCATGTCTCAGTATCTTTGGACAAACAGTTATGACACACTTAATTTGTACATCAACATATCCCTCTGCCATCATGTTGTGCTATACTTTTCTAGGCCTTGTTACTGTTTTCAAATTGAGTTTTATGTTTTGCTATGTTTTATGATTTTTAAAACTCATAGCAGGCATACTAATTATGTTGGGCTTGGAATCACATCCTCTACCCTGTATATAACCTAAATGTACCCCTTTCTAAATTTAAAGATTGCCAAACAATAGCATTAAATAATCAGTAACTGAAGCTAAAATACTATAGAGAAAAAAAATCCATTTTTATTTTTTTCACTCATAATTTATTTACAAATACACATTATAACTTTTATATACATTGCACATTTACATGGTAAAAAAGTACAAAACTATATATTTAAATGAATTTATATTTAACTCGCCATGTTTGAAAATATAAAATTGCCTCAGGGGAAAAAAGTATTATGAAAAGCAAGAAACTTGAACTGATAAAGCTTTGATATAGTCTGTGAACAATCTGAATGTGAAATAAAAATAACTTTTTTTCAAAAAAAGGAAAGTGTTATCTGAAAGGAAACACTTAATAAAAACACTGATGTATGACAAGGTCCAAAAATTGTTCTTGTTACATTGCATTACACAGCCGTTAAAAGCCTTCATAATCTGATCTTTGGGTTCAGATGCTCATAGTATTAAGGTTCATATTTGAGATCATCTCACTATATGATACAATCAGAAGAGAATGTAGCTATTGGGGGAAGAGGTTGCCTTTAAGATTGCCTCGTTGCACCCCAAATATATAGTTAAGTCATTTTACAGTGCCTTTTGGTCAGTCAAGATTCCTTGTAAACAAATACCCTAGTGGATGTATACACAGAATTGGCAAGAAGGAAAAGTAATAAATAAAATGTTTAACAGAAACTGTCATGCAAAGTTTTGTTAAGGTGGAAAAGAGTTAACACTGACAGAAATGAGCGGAGAGTTCTGGTGGAAAGCGGGGTAAGCTCTAAGGAATGGATTTATAGTTTATAAGAAAAAAAAAGCTTTACTTTACAAGCAAGAGACCTCACAATAAATAACACTGCTCATCCCATAACGATTAAATTTCTTCCAAAAAAAGGTGTACAGTCAGACATTTTTATGTATAAATTATAAAACAAGACACAGTATAAATAAATGTCTACAAGATTCAACTATATGTATATTTTTTTCTTCCCCAAATAAATAAGCATACACGTTATGTACAGTATGGACATTGTATTTCTTGCCCAATGGCTGTTCCAAAAGTGATGGAAGTTTTACCATTCTAGAATGGAAGATATAGGAAAGCTGTAGTCCTGGTCATCCTCTTCATCCTCTTCCTCAGGATCTTCATTAATGGCTAGATGGGAGAATACAGCGGAGCTGTTGTTTAAATATGGACAACAACAGCGCAGAAGCAGCTCACTGCATGTTTTCAAAGCCCCCTGCATAGCCAGAATGTTGCTTTTTTTAAAAAAACGTAGCGTGGCGTGAGATGCATTTTGTCATCTTATGCAATAAAGGTTTTTTTGGTTTGGGTTTTTTTTTTTTGCATGAGTGTAGGTATGCATGTGTGTTACATAATCTATGAAGTCATAACTGCAGCAAGTTCTGAAGACTCATTGGCTCAGGTTTTATTGGCAGATTCCTGAAATTAGATAAAAAGTGCTCTTGTGTTCTAGGTTTTTAACTGCTTTTTTGAGTCCTTCATTCCGAGGCAACTGCAAAAAGACAGCAGCCCACGTGGTTAAGTGTTAAACTAGTTTTTGGTGGGGTTGGGGAGGGAGGGAGGGTGCAATTAGATTGTAGCTGAGTGTTAATAAAGCAAACAGCAAAGCACACTGAAACAAACAGTATTAGGGGAGGGCAGGAAATAGCTAGAAAGATGCAATTAAGGCAACTCTCTGATGTTAAACAGATCCTCCCCTACAAATAGAAAAGGCACCCCAAAATGTGCACTGTTGCCTACTTCTTGTGTCTTACCAACCACAAGACATCTCTGTCACATATAAATCTTATTATGTAACATTACTTTCATGTTTAATAAAGGTGTCAGTCTTCACTATTCTAGGGATTGTTTTGCCTTCAGAAGATTAATGTTCCTGGCAAGGTTAAAAATCTCACTTACAGTTGCAAGATCCCGGGTGCTTTACTTCCAAAAGTACACCCAAAGAGCAGGCTGCTTCCTTCATGGCACATTCACTTGGGTAAGTAGTGTTATCACTGGCACAGACAGCTTCATCTGATTTGCTTTCTGGACACAGCTCATCACAAAGGGCACAACGTCCTCTGCCCACTTTAAAATCCCACAAACATTTCTTCCCGGTGCTGCATTGGATGTCTTCACAAGATTTGGCCTCTACATAATTTGTTGGGTTAAAAAGGGAAAAGGGAAAAAAAAAGAAAAAGAAAAATTATTCTATCGATCCGTATTTTGATAATTTTTTCAGCGTGGCAAAAAGATTTTCAAAAATATCCAGCTGCTTCACAGAACACGATGGGGTGAAAGCAGTGGCGTTGGAAGGACGTGTTAGGACGTTGGAGAGTTTGAGTTGTCTCCTGTGGCCACAGCTCTATGATCGAGAGTGGGGCTTGGGAACAACCAATAAAGGTTGCTTGCTCAAATGGCCGAGAATATATGCTAAAATGGGGGAAAGTTCAGCTAGGTACTTATGCAGGTGTCCAGGAGGAACTCTTGGGCATAATGACTATATTTTCAGTAGCATGAAGCATTCACCAGAGAGTGTGAGCCCACCAGGGGTACCTGGGGGTTAGGGCACCCCCACAGCCAAAGGCCTCCACTGGGTACTTACACACACCAAGATGGAGACCAGGAAGTATCCAGTGATGTGGTAGGTATTTCTGTGGAAGCACCTGCCCCTGGAAGTTTCCACCATGGCCATGGAGCCATGGCCAGACTGATGGAGGAAGACACCATTTGGATGACTCACTTTACTTGTCCAGACTCTATTCCGGAGCACAGTGAACCAAAATGCAGTTGGGGCAGGTGACAGTGAGGCTTCGAACTGGCACCTTACCTGCTCCATCCTGCAAGATCTGATCCGCTAGTGTTTCAAGTGAACTAGGCTAACAAGGTGTTCTACTTTATAGGGGCTGAAAAGAATGCCCAGTTCTAATCCAATTGAAACACGAAAAGCATCAAGAAGGGAGAATGAGTGAGGTTGTGAAGCTGTCCATTAACATTTGGCATCTGGACACCAGACTGAGCTAAAATACAGGACACAGTGTTCCTAGCTGCATACTGTGTGGTAATTTCTACTAAGACGTATTTTAAAAAGCATATGTCATTTTTATGTGCACCACTATGCTGCTTCCTCTTTTTAAGTGATGCACTCTGCTCTCTTTGTGTTGCTTAAGTGGCCCTTCTTCAATGAAGTATCTCTCCTCTAGGATGAAGCAAAGTGAGACATATGTTGAGAGAGAGGACTATGGCACCTGGCAATGAGCTGTTGAAAGGCAGGCCAATGTGTGCTACATGATGTGTGCCTTAAAGTTAGCTGATGCCCTTTGGTATTGTGAAGGATGCTCTCCCACTTTTTATGCTGAACTAGAATTCATTTGTTTGTCTAGTTTGCACTTTGGCTTGTATTTGAGCTTGGGCCTAGTGCCCATAGTGCAGTAAGCCTGAAACCATCTAAACCCCCAAGAACAGGAGTGGCCAGGAGCTGTCTTCTTCCTCCCTTGTCTATAATCCAGAGATGACTGACCTGTATACAACCTTATGGGTTTTATTGAGAAACAGCAATCTGTGCAGCAGAATTCACAGGTCAAGGGGGTACAAGTCTCTGAACCCCATTTTGATCTGAAGAAGATCAAAGCACAATTTGCGGAGAACACAGGGAAGGTTCTAATCAGAGCCAGACCTCCTTGCTGCCTTAACAGGTCCAATGCATGCATCACTTCTGAATTCCACTATGCAGTTGACTCTCAGGCAAAAGTGCACAGGATCATGCCCTGTGCAACATAAGCTTTTGCCAGTGTTCCTTCTTGGCACCATCTCCTTCTATTTTCCCTGCTATCAATATTACAAACAAGAGTGCTCATAACCAACAAAAGTGAAATCTTGGTTATATATTTTACTTCCATTCCCATTTTTATCTTGGTTGTTATTTTACTTTATTTTTCCTTGTGTAGTTAAATTTTGTTGCACACTGCCCTAAGACTATAAAGCAGTATAAAAGTTCAATAAATAAATGAGGTTACCACATGAAAATAAGGATCCTGTGGATCCTGTTCCTTCAATGGTCGTACAAGAGTGGGAATTTAAGCACCTGAGGCGTGCATTGCAAGCAACACCTTTTAAACTCCCTCTTCCATACAGCTTTTAAAGTTGCATGTCTTCTTTTTCATATAGTAACCCTAGCCAAAGAGTGGCTTTAGCCTTTCCTGGAGAGCTGAGGGTTGCTGGTTTGATCCCCAGTTATCTCCCCAGAAGTAGGCACTGGCAAATCACTTCTGTATTTCTTCCAAGAAAACTGCATAGAGATGTCCATGGAGGTGCCCAGACAGTCAACCAGGAGTTATCTACGACTCAGTGGTATCCAGCAACAACCCTACTTATTTAAAACTGCTTTACCCATGATACTACAACTGAGACACACAAAGAAAGTGCATTTCTCTATGAATAAAAAATCATGCACTTAAAAAAAGGATACTTCAATAAGTGGTTGTCAGTGATTTGTGCATCTTCCTCATCCTTAGCAAAAGCATATTGAATCCAGGAGGCTTTACTTCTGAGTGAACTTACTTAGAACCCACAATTTTGAATACGATGTTGCCTTCTTACACAAACATAATAATGGCATGCATAACAGCTCCCTTGTCACAAAACTGGGAATTCTTTCCAGTTCCAGCCATGCTATACTTGGACTTTCGATGACCATAATGCCAAACAAGAAAATAGGATTATGAAGCAAAAAGCATGCAGGATGGAAAAACGTTGTAGAAGGAAAAGAAATTTCTCTCTTGTTTTGCTTGGGCAAATAGACTTTGTGACTCCTGCAGTGCTCACTTAATTATCTTCTTTTATAAACAGCAGAGAGCACAGACACTTTGGCCATGATGAAGAGTACTAAATAACTTGGTGTATGTCACATGTTGTGGTTCTGCTGAATACAAAGTATTTAAAACATAAGGAGTTATGAAGCCAACAAGAGAGAAATCAAGGGCTCCATTTCAATGCTCAGATGTTATCTTCTATGAAATATAACAAGCCATGATGGCTTTTGCTCACTGATGAATTCATGGAAGACAGGTCTATCAATGGCAACTAGAATGGTTGCCTAGGTACTGTCCCCAGGCTGGAGAGATGAGCAGAATGTCTCTCAAGGCCATTTTTAGGTAGTCAAGAGCAGGTGAAGGTTTTGCCTTTGCCTTCTGCTTGAGATGTCCATAAGCAATTGGTGGGCCACTGTATGAGACCGGATGCTGGACCAGATGGGCTGTGGCCTGATCCAGCAGGGCTCTTCTTATGAGGTTAGTGGGATAGACAGCCAAAAAAGGAGTACCATAAATCTGAATGGGTACTATCTAAGACACTGTTAAGAATGAAATTCTCACAGAATTTGACCCTGCTGAGCACAATGGATCCATTCACTAACATGGAATAAATAAAGGAGAACGGAAAGTGTAGGCTTGTAAATGTTCTGAATCTCTGGGGCAAAGAGTCAGGCAATAAGCAGAAGAGCCCCTTGTAAACTCTGTGGGGAACATCTCTGCAATGGTGTCCATGTATTGATAGCTATAACTATCACCTTCATAGGCAAAGCTGTGTCACACTTGTGCACAATGCCATCATGCAGGTGCAAAGAACATAAGTGTGCCTGCCTGCTGACTCACATACAAGTGTGATGCCACTACAGATGTACTGAATTGGTTTTAAACCTCTGAATTGAATAGGGTTGTTCAAAAAGTTCAAATTTGAACTGAACAAAGACACCCTGTTAATCTGATTTTCAAACTGAACCAGGAAAAAAGTTCAAGGAAAAAAGTTTGAGTTTGAACTGAACAAAGGAGTGTTCAGTTCAATTTGAACCAAACAGCCAATGTAAGTTATGTACCTCTCTAGCTGCACCTCTACTTTGGATAAGTCCTGACCACTGTACTTGCCTACATCTTGTCTACATTCAGATTTACCAGTAATTTAAAAAACTGTTCTTATATGCTTTAATTGCCGTGACCAACTTGAAGTCCTTAAGAGTATAGAGCAGGATATAAATGTAAAATAATTAAATATCATCAGCTGTGCCTTTTGCACAGTTAAGGCCTCACTGTGTACATTTTCTTCCTAATTCCTGCCAACTGTAAACAGCATTTCCTGCATCTTTTGATGAACCAAGCTCTGATGTATTAGCAAGTTTTTACTTAAGGACATAAGAGGAGCCTTCCTGGATCTGGCCGCAGCCCATTTATTCCAGCTTCTGTCTCACAGTGGCCCACCAATTCTTTATGGGCATCTCAAGCAGAAGATAAGCGCAAAACCTTCACCTGGTCTCAAATCCCAGCAAAAGGCCTCTGGAGGCATCATGCCTGTCTCCCCAGCCTAGGCATCCAATCTAGTATGCCATGAATTTCTCTAACCCTTTAAGCTATCTAGGCTGATGGTTGTTACCACCTATTCTGGAAGCAAATTCCATAGACTGATGACCCTCTGAGTGAAGAAATATTTCTCCTTGCCTGCCTCTTCATAGAGTGCCCTCTGATTCTACTGTTGTGTGACAGAAAAAGGAATTTTCCTCTATCCACCTTTTCTATGCCATACATGATTTTATATACTTCCTCTTATTAGGAGTACCTGTGAAGGCAGAGGAATGGCCCAACAGGCAGCTTTTCCTAATAAGGGATGTGTCCTGGTTTCTGCACTTCCAAAATTTGCAATAAATTCACCTATGGCTGTGGTCACAGCTTTACTTTAAACCTTCTTCAGTCCAGACCTTTTCATTTCTGTTTTATATGTGGATTTCCACTCAGGAAAGTCCAAATGGAAGGTGGAAAGTCCACAAATAAAATGGATAGAAATGAAAAGGGGTGAGCAGCCAGATCTGAAGATGGACTGAACAAAGTTTAACGTGTCCCCACAGCTTATATAAGTCTATGTATAAATGTGTACCATGTGAATGCAAGTGAAAGGTTCCATCCCTTGCAGACACCAGAGTCTTTTGTTTGAAGTCCACAAGCTAAAAATTGTTCCTTTGATCAAAGGAAGATTTGCCAAGACTGCCTGGATTTCAAATAAAGCCCATGAACAGGTGTTTAACAGGGGGCAGAACCTGAACCCAGTCATACTTATCATAGTACAGTAGGGATATGCACAAATATTCATCACGTTTGAAATTTGTACGTATTCATCTGAATTTGGACATTTGTATTCTAATCAAATCTTGGTATATTTGAAGACTGAAACTTGAATTCGAATCAAATGTTTCAGTACATTCATACGAAGCTTTGTTACATTTGTGAACCTGGGGAGGTGAGAAAGTGGCTGCCCCAGTCATATCTGCAATGGATCCAGAGTGAATTCAAAGCTGATTCAGAGTCTGTTCAAAGTTGAATGAGAGCGGATTTGATGCGTTCCGAACAGTGGATTTGTAAGCGATTCATAGCAAGGATTAGAATCAGATTTGTATTGAACATTTGTATTGAATGTGAACCCTACCACATTTGAAGTGGATCTATTTGAACAAATATGATTCCCCCCCCCATTTGATTCAATACAGATTGAACAGGGAAAGAACATTTGTGCACACCCCTATAGTACAGTAATAATCAGTTCCTGGAAACCACTGCGTTATGCAAACTGTGTGAAGAAAAGGTAATGCAATCACTGCTCCCTCAACTATTAGTTTTCAATAGCTGTCAGCGGCTTGCATAACGTGATCCTGTGTGGCAGTAGTTCTGCACTGAGACGAAAACTGCAGTTTGCTTCCTATGCATAACCAAAACTCCAATTAAAAAATGGGATTTTTGATCCCAGATCAGAGGAATGTGGGACAAACATTTTCTGGCAATTGATGGCACACAATGTTTCTACGTTTTTTAAAAACAAAAGTTGTTTCTGATTAATATAAAAAAAATATGTTTTAAGGTTTTGGTTTGGCAAATATTTCCACTACTTGAATTAAATACTAAAGCCATGTTGTCTGAAAATGTATTCAAAGACATCAGATGCTTAATGTGAATGCCTGGTCAAAAATTAGTTCAAAATAATTGTCAACTAGACAAAATGGAACATTTTATTAAACAAAAATGTTAGCTTGTGGGATTCCAGAAGCACATTCCTACCTGGTTTTTAAATAATTTTGCAGACTTCAGCATTTTCTTTTGCTGTGAAGAATGTTTGTGTGGCAGATGAAGCATGAAATGTGTTCTGCAAGGGCTGTGCCAGCTTCTCTTCAGATTTTTGGGTCAAACTTAATGGTTTTAGATGATGGATTTCTACTGAAATTTTACTTTTTTTCCCTATTTTCTTTGTCTTGGATATCATTTCTCATTCCTCACTATATCACTCACATAGATGACTGTGTGTTGTTTAGCCTGAAGAAAGTGCACCAGTAAGTCCCCCCAATTTGATGGCAGGATGGCAGAAGAATGAGAATAATCTCTGTTACAACACATACTCTTGCCTTAACTTTACAGCTTAAGAAACAATAAGTTTCATGGAAAGAATGCTTATGGTGTCATGTATGCTGGATCATACAGATCTCCTGCTATTCCAGTGCACCCACTGTGTCATGAGGATACCAGGGTGTGAGCTATAGGGGGACAATGCAGATTCTTTCTCTGAGTCTTATACTGAAACTGAGTAGACATCCATTCCTAGAAAGCCAAGGCTGTATCCAGACAGTTCCAAATGGCCACATGGTAAGAGCTCAAGGATGCAGGGATTACATGTTCTTGTTCCCATCAGACTCAGTCAGCTCCATGGTTCAGAAGACCTGGCCTTAGAGATGTGATGACAATCATTTCTGGCAAAACACACCAGGGGTGCTTCCCACGGTCTTGTACCTCCTCTGCTGCCATTGGGCAGGACAGTTTTCTTATAGGTAGGACAGGAAGGATTGGCAAGTAGAAATCATGGTGTTTTTTACCCAGTGGGTTATTGGTCTATGGAATGTATTACCAGAGGCATTAAACTAGCTAGACAAATTCACAGAGGACAGATTTATCAATGAGTATTAGAACTGATGCCTAGGTACTACCTCTGGGTTAGAGGGACAGGCAAGATTCCTCTAAAGGCCATTTGCAAGGAATCAAGAGCAGATTATGGTTTTACCCTCATCTTCTGCTTGCTAATGTCCAGAAGCAAATAATGGGCTACTGTGCAAGACAGGATGTTGGATTAGATGGGCTGCAGCAGTTTAGCATCAGTCTGAAAAACAATTACTTCCATGACCATTTCCATCAGGTGGAAACTTCAAGGTCACAGAACGAAAGTCTGGAAGGTTAAGAGGCATGGGCCATTTATGCACTCTCTCTCTCAGCCCCTAAAGGCAGGATCACTAGATCCTGCTGCATAGCTAGGCTTTTTATGAACCATAACTGTGCTGCCACAACCGTACAAGTACACACCACCAAATCTTATTAAACCCATATTTGTACTCTTTCTCTTCTGATTTGCCTAATTTCTGATTCCATACCAAACTATGGATGAAGAGACACAATTATATAGCAAACTGAAGATATTTAACTTCGCTTACTTCCCAATATCTGAGCTTCGTATGTTCAAGTATTCTTTCTTTAGGGAGGAGAATTTAACCACTTGTGCTCACGTTTATACTAGAAAGAGGTGTAGTTCTGGTATAGAGTAACCATTTTTGTCTGATTTTTATAAAGAATCACACGTTAGACACTTTAGAAGTCTATTTGCCCAATTTAGGACAAAAGAATTGGTCGTCCCTTAATCCAACTGATGACCTTCACAACTGACTAAAAAACTAACATTTGGTTGTCACACAGTTAAATCCATTAGGGTATGAACACTTGCTTTATTCAAGTGCTCTGTCCTGATCTGTTATACTCCCAGATACATTACTTGCGAGCATTGATAGCAAGGACAAAAAGCCCTCTTGGTTGTGAGGCCTTCTTGGTTGCGTTTGGCAGTTAAAGGTGTGGGAGTGTGCAGGAGGGCGTTCTCAGGGATAACCCTCACAGTGCAGAACAGCTTCCTTCCAACGTGCATTAGGTGCCCTCACTGTACATATTTAGATGTCTGGTAAAGATCCACCTCTTTACCCTAGAAACAGCCTCCTCTCCCCACGTAGGCACAGTTACACACTAGCTGGATCTGAGAACCGTGACTCCCTTTGGTTGGGGAAGAGGACGAAGACAACTTGGACAGGCTGTATCCTCTTTACGGCAACATTTCCTTAATTTTCTTTTATTATCTTTAGCTTGCTCTACTAACTGTTTCTGCTATTGTTTTGCTCTCTCTTGCCCTATATTGTGTACTGTATAACTTGTGTATTATTTTATATTATACAACTTAGTATCAGTTCCCTGTATATAGTTTACAAAGTATATTTGATATTTTTATGTATTGATTGTTCCTTTCAGGTTTTTTCTTTTTTTCTTTTGCTCTGTTGTGAACCACCTTTGGTATTTATTTATTTCTTGATATACAAAAATACAGATTCAAGTATTCTATTAACAACAACAAAAAAAAAACCCAAACAGTGGAGAATTCAAGGTTTTCAACCTGGAAAAACTCTTGAAAACAAAATAAAAAAGCCAGAAATTTATGTTTGGAAAAGGAAGGGTGGTAATATCTGACACTCCACTGGACAGGACTCCTGTGGGGACTCAGCCGGTCATTGTTTAAACCCAAAAGACAGATCCAGTGGAGGGAGGAAAGCCAAAAGCAGGAAGAAAATTTAGAAAGAATGCAAGTTTCTGGTTTCTGAATTTTTTTTAGAGTAGTTGAGAGTTTAGATATATAGATTTTGAGAAAAGAATAAAAGCTAGAAACTCGTACAGGAAATCAAGATCTGATGCTTGGGCTGGACAGAACCTAGCGTTCAGACCCAAAGAAACTGGAGGAGGGTGAAAGGAAACAAGACGAGGGGCACTAGTGACATGGTTTAAATGAATATACAGGAAGGGTCAGTTGGATAACTGGAGATACTTCTATTGGATCTTCCATGAATGGAGCCTAACTAACTAACGCAGGAGTTTAAATAATTCATAAATCACTCCTGTCTACCCTAAACTATGCATTCAAGCAAACATCAGGTTGGAGAAGTACCTGGGAATGCTAATTCATTAAACCTCTTTGAAATCCCAAAGGCATAGCAAACCCCTTTGTGATCTGAAGCTTTCTGCTTGCTACTGGTCAGATAACTATTTAATCCATACAAACTGGATTGAAAATAGACAAATAGGTTGCTGTTACAGCAAATAATTTAACTTCAGAACATTCTGCTTCTTTAATGCTGAGACTCCATTGCCTAGACCTTCCAGTTGCTCCTTTATCTCAGTCAGCAAAGTAAGTAAGTACTAGAAACAAACAAACCTCTGTTGTTCCTTACTGGCAGAAGAAGGGGAAACATTTTTGAAACCTACCAAGGCAGTTTACATCTAACATTCTAACATATTAGCTGGGTTGGCTAATCTAGAGGCCGACTTCAGCGGTTTTACCTTTTTCAAGGTCTCCATAAACTATATAAAGAAACCAGAAGCGCGAAAAAAGCAAATTCAGTGCTGGGAATAATTAGGAAGGGAATAGAAAATAAGTCAGCAAGTGTCATTTTACCTCTTTATAAATCTATGGTGAAGCCACATTTGGAATATTGTGTACAATTCTGGTCACCATATCTCAAAAAGGATATTGTAGAACTGGAAAAGGTGCAGAAAAGGGCAACCAGAATGATTAGGGGTCTGGAACACCTCCCTTACAAAATCAGGCTGCAACGCCTAGGCCTCTTCAGTCTGGAGAGACGGCGTTTAAGAGGGGACCTGATTGAAGTATATAAAATTATGCGTGGTATAGAAAAGGTGGATAGAGAACATTTCTCTGTTGCACAACACTAGAACCAGGGGGCACCCTATGAAGCTGATGGGTAGGATCCGACAAGGGGAAGTATTTCTTCTTATGTCCCCATGTATGTTTGGTCTGGTACCAAAACCGGCCTCAACATGGGGTGTCCCCATGCATTTTCTATTTGGTCTAGTTTCCGCAGACCAAATCCCCCCAAATCGTGCCAGACCAGGACCAAATTTGGTACCCAAAAAAACAAGTCTGAACACAGTTTGGGGTCCCAGCATGCATTGGTTAGTGAGCTGAGACTGCACATGGAGACGGTCCCGGGCTATTTGGGGAGGACGTCATTTGGAGGTGGGGCGTGCTTGCCATTCCTGTCCTGTGCATTGGAGATGGTAGCTGCTGACATTTTTGGGATTGGAAAAATCCCGATTGCCAAGGCAGGCAGGATAATGGCTTAATTTTTGTACATTTTCCATGGAAAATATTCCACCCCTGTTTCCCGATCGCAAAGGCAGGCAGGATACTGGCTTGATTTTTATTTCAGTTGCAAAAATTTCCAACCTCCATTCCCCGATCACCAACACAATCATGAAAATGGTTTGATTTTCTCCCTTTTAAACTTGACAGGGATTCTTGCGATTCCTGGTGGAGTAGAGATGCGCAAAACTGCTCAAGTGCCTAACTGCTGCTAAATCTTGTAGCAACTTTAGTCTTTTAAAATTATTTATAAATTTAGTAGTAGTAAGCTTTATTTTAACTTTTCCCCCATGCCTCCCAGCCCAGTTCTGGCTTTCTGTGCCATTAAGGGAGGAGGAATGCAGCATTTGCAGCTGACGGCACAGGGATGGGCTGACGTCAATCCAGCTTCCAGTGAGGAGAGAGGGGGTGGAGAGGAGGGGGCGCTGCTCCCCCATGTCAGGGTTTGGTGCGGTTTGCATGAGAAACAGGTGCATCCACATCCAACCCACCCCCAGCCTACGTCACCGGGAATGGCATAGGGATGGGCTGGGATTGATTGCAGACTGTTCCCAGTCAAATGCGTGCCCATTCTACGCCACATGGTGTGCATGGGGACGTAGCCTAGGTTTCCACTTTGAATGACAAACTTTCAGATGGTGCCAACGTAGATAGAAGCTATTTTCTTTCCCTTTTTTTTTTTGGTAGATTAAACAAATAAAAATACCAATCATGATTCAATTGGTGTCTGCTCTGGCTTCCTGGACTAATGGTTTGGGGGCACTAAAGCTGCACGTATCCTATTGTTTCAGGATTCATCTGCCTGGTTCAAGAACAAGTTGAACAAGGCATGATGTCCTGGGCCACTTTCTGTAAGCCCTCCCATATTGTCTACTTCTGAATTCTTCAGTTCTATTGCTGCAGCTGCTACTTTAGGCTCTTTATGCACAGACCCTTAATCAGATTAAGGACCTGCATAGTAAGGTTCTGGTTCAGCTAGATCAGCATTTAAATGTGGATATTATATAATCCCCACTCAACCACTGGTCCATTACGCATGTTTTAGATGGAGTGTGATCCTGATCATGGAGGCCTGGGCCATTTCAGCACAGGCCCTGAAGACCCCATTAGGAACCCAACAGGGACTGATGCAGAACGGATCCTCCACCTACCTTCTGCATGGAGGACCCTGTTAGGACCTCATGTTGTCTGCACGAATGCCTCCCGAATCAGGTCTACCAGCAGAACAGCTGCCACGATCCAGAATATGGGAGGGATGCAAAAGGTATGCATCCTGTGTTTGGGATTACCAGGTACTGCACCAGTAAAATGTGTCCCCCAGAGACCTCAGGCTAGGAACATTTGTTCCTAGGCCTTGAAGGTGTGACAGTCCAGCTGTAAAGCTTGTGAAGGCATAACTTCCTGTGGTCAGAATCAGCAGACCTGGCTCTTCCAGACTCACTAATTTGAAACATGAGCAGGGAAGTGCAGAAACAGCCTTAGATGCACGTTAGATCCCAGAAACTTTGGGATTTCCCCCTCACCTCCCCCCGCACTGCCACATTTCATTAACAAGCATTGCACAAGAGTCCTAACTACCTTTAAAAGTGCCCAAAGTATTTGTTGGTGGGTCCAGGAGGAAAAGGTGGAACTTGAGGGCCATTTAGATTGCTTTTAAAAAATTACTGTGTTTTGTACATGTTTTTGGTTTCAGTATGTAAGGTAGGAAGAACCAGTCTTACTTTCTTATGACACCCCCATTCCAGCCTAGCTATACTTCTATGTTGTATCTAAGGAAGGTGAAGAAATCTGAACAAATCTGATGTATCACGTATAGGGATGTGCACAAATATTCAAAATATTAATTATTCTTACAAATTCGGACATTCGTATACAAATTGAATTTCCGGACATTTGGATTTCCAAATTTGAACGAATACAAATATTGCAAGTTATTCATGCGAATAATTTGGGCATTCATATTTGTATGGGTACATACACATATGTACGGAATGAAAATGGGATGCATATGGGATGCGTACGGGTACTACAAGATGCTTATGTACCCATAGAGATACGAATGTCCGAATTATTAATACAAATACATGCAAATGTATTTGTATTGATTCAAATGTCCAGACAGTTGTTTTCCATTATTTGTACAAATTTGGATTTTCAAATATTTGATTCATTATGAATTGAATGTCGAAAATTGCATTCGTGCGCAACCCTAATCATGTGCATCTAAGACAATTTGTATGTGCAGAAGCCGTCCTGGACTGGACAGTGCAACTAAAGGGGCTTACCTACAGTTATTGTGGCCCCAACTGAGTGTGAGCAAAGATAAAATGAAATAAATCTAAAGCGTGTGGCAAATATGCCTGGGGTGGAGTGAGAGACGGGAGGAGAACGAGGGTGCCACCATACCAGTGTTCAAAAGCCAGGGGTAGTGAGGACATAGAAGACATAGATGTATTAGTACCAGGGGGTTACATGTTATCACCTCCTCTGGTTCCTCCTTTTTTCAGTCCTTGATTGTGGATTGCAGTGTCAGACCATAATAAAACTGCCATCACATTCAGATTTTCATTGCAGATGCTAGTCTGGTATATATTACTGAAATCTAGATCAGTGTGACAAGTGACATAAACCTTACCAGGCTTTTCTCACTGCGTTTTTCACTTCAACATCAGCCCACACCAGAATGGATGTGTTGTTATCATTATAGACATCATTTCCTTCAATAGGAAGTCCCGGAAAACTGGCATGGGTCATAAGGGTCTTTACTTTGCCTTGGGTGAATGAGACAGTTTGGGGATACTGTTGGTGTACTGCCTACCCTGTTGCTCAATAGCCTCCCTGACTGAGCTGGTGGAGATAGTCTCTAATATGGCATTGGAGTACCCAGGAAATTGGGTTTTTTAACATACATATGAAGAAGCCTTTATTGGAACCAGCCAGGAATTTCATAGCCTCCATGACAGTTATGGGACCATCTCAAATTATTTTTGGGGCATACCCTCAATTTAGTTTTTGTCTTAGATTGTGAAAGGGTACCCTGAATTTTGAAATGGTTTATGGTACTCTGCTGTCATGGTCAGACCACCATCTAGTAAAGTTCAGCTTAAAGACAGCCCTCCCCTCTGGCAAAGGTGGTCCACCCTCAAAGACATATGAAATTGTTGAGACCCTTGCGGAGTTCTGGATCACCAAAACAAAAGATGCCATCAGGTGCCCCCATATGCTCTCTCAAACACCGTGGTACCTGAGCTGCTCCTTGTTTTTCTGAGGAGCACAGGGGTGATGAAACAGATTAGGAGATGGCTAGAATACAGGTGATAAGCAACTCTCGATGAAGCTGACTGAGCACATGTGAGAGTAGACAATCATGTGGCAGTGAAGGCTTATTTTGCAGCCCCACTGCATCAAATAACCACCCAGCAGAGCTGTTCTGAGTGGTTAAAGGCCTGCTCCCATCTGCCCTTTGTAATCTTGTACTGAAAGTCTCAGAAGCCCCTGTGATAAATTTTCAAGGTCATTTGAGGATAAAGTCACTTGTCTTCATGCTGACTTAAGCATCTCTATTGATTTACAACCTGGTGAGGAGTGGAGTTGCTTCCAGCCTTTGAAGACTGAGAATGTGGACAAGATACTTGTGGCTGTCCAACTTACATCATAATCCTTGCTCACCTTATCCTATTAGAACTAGCCAAGAGGGAGTGGTCCCGCTAGTGTTGAAAAGAGGCTGTGGTTTGCCCACTAGTGAAAATGCCCCTCCTAGAATCACAGGTCAATTCTAATTATTGTGAAGTAGCTAACAGGCAATTGTTTGAAATTGATTATCTGTACTCATTTCAATCCTCATTCAGGTCTAGGTTTGGAATGGAATCAGTCTTGGTCACCTGGATGGATGACCTCTGGTGGGGGAGAGAGAGAAGGAGTGAAACTACGTGTTTTTCCACTGTCACTAAAAGTACCCATTAAGTACCCATTAATGGGTACGAAATGGCATTTTTGTACCCATTAATGGGTACTTAATGGGTACTTATAGTGACAGTGGAAAAACACCGTCTTTTGATCCTGTTTGATCTTTTAGCAGCTTTTAATACCACAAACCATGATATCTTCTGGATTGTTTGTGTGAGAGACATTGTGTTACAGCGGTACTGCTTCTTCCTATAGGACAATCCTAGAAAATAATGCAGAGTGATTATTTCTTGGCACACTGGCAGGTGCACAGTGTGCCCTCCCCTAAGTGCAATTTAACATTTTTATGAAGCCATGGGAACAATCATTGGGAGTTTTGGAATTATATGTCATCAGTATACCAACACTCAGTTCTATTTCTCCATTACATCTTACAGTGAATGTCCTGAATCAGTAGTTGGAGGCAGTGATGGGCTGGCTGAGAGGCAACTAAAGAAGAATCCCAACAAGACAGAAACTTTGTGTGTACAGGGATGGGTGATTCTCATGTTTCCTACTTGAGAATTTCCTGTTCTAGATGGGGCTGCACTCCCTCAGAGGGAACGGGTTTTTAGTCTGAGTGTGGTCCTACCATCATCATGGTCACTAGAGCCCGCGCGATCTCTGCAGCTTCAGCTGGTCCCAACTATGTCTGTAATGGGGCAGAGAGAGCTTAATCACAGTTATCTTGGTAAACTCACAATTAGATTACTGTAAGACAGAGTGTGGGGCTGCCCAGGTACTTGCTCCAGAAGCTGCAATTAGTGACATACTGTACCAAAGTTGTAGAGTGTGGCATCTCTGTGCACTGAATTAGGATGTTCATGAACAGGTTTGTTGTGCTTTTAAAGACAGCCAGCTCTGCAAGGTTTGCAAGGTCTGATACCTTGCAAGACTGGTCCTCTTCAAAGGTGACAGGAAGGTGGAGGGCGGGTGAGTGATCACGGAAATGAAAGGTAAAACTCATTTGCATCTTGCCCTTTCCAGCAACTGTGCAGCTGGGATGATATGAGTCCACCCATATCCTTGTATGATAGCATAGCACAGCCCATTGCATTCCCCTGATTCAGCTTTTGTGCATCCTCTCTGCCATGCCTGAACAGTGTGGTTCTTCATCCCATTCAGGCTTGGCAAGGACTGCACAAAGCCCAACAACTGCAGGATTGCAATAGCCTATGTTGTGACATCATCACAAGGGATGGGAAGCAGGAAGGCTAGGGAAGGGTGATGGAGCCAGATGAGTTTTACTTCATATTTCCATGAGCGCTCACCTTCTCCTTGGCTTCCCATCACTTTTGCAGAGGGCAAGGCTGGCAAGGTGCAAACTTGGCTCCCTTTGGTAGATTTGTATGCTACAAACAGCAGTACAAACCCATTTGGGCACATCTCTGCTAGGAGTTCCTGCACGCCATCTTGTGATTACTCACAGCTGGACCTTCTCAGTGTTGGAAATCATCCTCAGGCAGTCTCCCCTCTGATATTTGTAGGTTGCCTAAAGCTCTTGCTTTCAAGTGCCAACTGACCATTCTGATGTGAATGTCTCTCCCCCCTCCATTTTTGTTTATAATAATTTTATATGACTAATGGTTATACCTGATTTTAATAATTTTGTAAATGGCTTCAAAATGATATATTTTTAACAGGAAGCAATATAAAGCTATTTTAAGCAAACAAACATTTTAATCAATCCATTTTTGTTTATAATAATTTTATATGACTAATGGTTATACCTGATTTTAATAATTTTGTAAATGGCTTCAAAATTATATATTTTTAACAGGAAGCAATATAGAGCTATTTTAAGCAAACAAACATTTTAATCAATAAAAATGTTTCAAAATAATTATCTAAATCAGGTGCCATGGAGCTCTTAACTTCCATCAACCTTAGCCACCTTAACTAATTGCCAGGGGTGACGGATGTTGCAGTCCAGCACATTTACAAGTTACAGATTTCTTCCTTGCATCTGCATCGAACTGTGCAATCGGAGTCCCTTTCTGCACTGGACCTTATTCCAAATTATATCTTGGAATAGGGACCAGACATCTGCATGCTGTTGCAGATTACAGCAGGCCATGCTAGGATGCGCCAGCATACAGAAGAAAGGTCCCTTACCCAAGATAACTTCTTTTTGTAGTAACAGAAAGGGTTGGGATGAAAGGTCCTTGGCTGTGGTCTTGTAAAATGCCTTCAATCAAATCTTTCTCTCCCACTGAGCTTTTG
The DNA here is from genome assembly GCA_023333525.1 of Aspidoscelis tigris stejnegeri. Lineage (NCBI taxonomy): Eukaryota > Metazoa > Chordata > Lepidosauria > Squamata > Teiidae > Aspidoscelis > Aspidoscelis tigris. The sequence goes on along the minus strand of JALMGA010000007.1, from coordinate 24,427,556 downwards.
ATTTCATCTATGCAGTTTACATAAATGATTGTGGGGTCATTCAGGGAACCTACACAAGACAGAATGTATATATCTAGTACATCTAGAATATACTGTACCTAGTAAAAGATTATAGCATCTCTGTGAACCAATATAGTGTCTCTCAATGCTGGTAAAATGGCCATGGTGGAGTGTTAGTGGAGCATCCAGCAAGTCTCAATCTCACCTGTCTAGTTGAATAGGATTAATGGTGCAGTTTCTGCAACTGCTCTTCCTTATTTCTGTGTTGTTTTATTATCTAAATATGGTGAAGTAGAGCAGTTCAGGATGAAACTAAGAGCTAGGAAACTCTGCAAATGAATCTTGCCACTCTTGGTAGCCCTGGTCAATAGCTGTAGATCAGCTGATCATTTCGATAAGCTTCTGGGTCAAAAGAATGGAGGCAGAAATGAGGGATCTCGAAATAGATCAGTAAGGGCTGCCATTCAAAATGAAATTCAAAGAGAATTCAGAAAGATCTTGCATCTCCAAATCAGCTGTATCTGGAAGCATCCTAAATTTTGTAGAAAGGGGTAAGAAAGATTTGTCTCATAGCAAGTCTCTCCAGCCTGGTTCTGACTATTCTCAGTTTGGAAACATGTACTCTTTCTATTATGGTCTAGAGACAGTGAGACTCCCAGCCGCATATATCTAAGCCAACTTTTTGAAGCCCATATGTCAAAGATTGTGCAGTCTCATAACTTCTTTGCCAAACTATGTTTTCCTTCTTAAAATATTACTCTTATTTTACTTTTTGTCACAAATATAGGTCAATACTAGAAATAAAGCTTACAAAACTCTTTTGAACACCTTGTAAAGCACTACCATGTTGGGCGTTACATGGCAGCAATTTGAGGTTGCAATATCTAGTCTGCTCACTTTAGAGAAAGGATTTCCCTCAAACATCATTTCCTTTCTCAGCATTTGGATATCTGCTACTATGATCCAGAGCTGAGGCTTCTTGTTGGGCTTTCATCTCCTCCTTGTCCTGCTCTTCAACCAAGCTTTTCAACATAATGATGTGGTCCCAGCCTCACACAAAATCATTAGGAAATGTCTCACAATCGGTCAATTTCTAGTAACTTCCACTCACTCTGCTGACTTATGTGACCTAGTCCTGAGGGGCTCTATTTGGAAGGGTTCTTGTTGAATGCCTTTCAGGCTACAATCAGACACAGAAAAAAAAAAGCATCTCTGAGGTGGCACCTCTGAGAAGACTTCAAGGTGGAATTGTTCACACATCAGTCTGCCCCTCCTCCCTCTCATCAACATTGTGTGCTAGAAAAGGTGGGTTAGAAAGGGTTGGGAACATGAAGCACCTTGTTTGTTATGTCTGAACACAGCCCAAGTCTTGCTGCTCATACAGACTCATCCTGTGTTTTGTCAGGGTGATCAAAACCCCTGTGGATTCGGTTCTTAGCCCCCCCAGTAGGGTAGGCGTTCTAATCTTCTGCAACTCTGCTCATTGGTAAGAGAAAGGAGAAAGAAACTTTATGAAATGATACTAGTAATAGCAGCTCTGGCTCAGCAGAAGCAAAGGCAAAGTGACAATGGCCACTGCTCTACTCCCTGTACCACTGAGAAAGCCAATGCTGAGTAAGGGTACCACTCTAACTTTATTCTGTTAGAAGATAAACATCATATGATTCTAATTGTATTGTTTATATCTTTCCATTGAACCCTGTAATCTTGTATAAATTCAGGAGATGGACATACAGGGAGGCATACAGATAAGTCTGAATAGCTACAACGCACCCTTTGAGCAATACAAAAGCCTTTGTGTACTCTGTAGTTCATTGGGCTCCTTTCCTGATAACTTTTTGACATCAGCTTAAATGATTTCCTACCTGCCTATTGGAAATATTTACCAAGCATTAAAAGGCCTGCTATTATTTTAATGCTATTATTTATTTCTATTTTATCTACATATTTAAACTAGAAGGGCTTAAGTAGACATTATTTCAGGACAGAGCTTTTTTTTCTCAAGTTTGTGTTTGCAAAAGTAGTGAATAGATTTTCAGATGAGGATTGATGAATGTAAAAGGATGGTAAAAACCTGTTTTAAAAAGATGAATTGGAAGGAAAAAATAACTTTGGGGGTAGGCCATGATCTCCTTCCATCTGTCAATCCTCGTTCTCACCATCCTTACGTCAGACACATGAATGGCTTCCCTACAATGAACTGGTCTAACATATGAGTAGTCTGTATTTTATTTTTCTGCATTTTTGCTTTGTCAGCTGCCCAGAGAGCCATAGTTGTTAGGCAGCTATATCAATGTTTTACTGAATAAATAATAAATAAAACGAGGCACAAAAATATCTCCTACAAAAAGACCTTGGCTGCGTTCCCATGCAATAATAAGTCTGCTGAAAATCTTCTTTTGCCACGGAGCGGTCCCATGCACAGCTTTAATCCGGGTTTCCAGCGCCACTAATGGGGAAAACCCACTTTAAAAAAAATACCTGTTTAAAGCAGTACTTTCTGGAAGACGTGGGTTTTCAGTGCAACATTTTCCATAGGATCACTCCGTGGCAAAAGGGGCGGGGATTCTCTCCCAGGTGGGAATTGCTGGCCGGAGAGATCATCTCTCTCTCTCTGTCTCTCTTTTGCCTGTCATCCAGCCAGCGATCTATGCAAAAAGCGATCTAGGCAGGCATTTTCTCTTTGCTGTTTCTCTTTCCAATCCCAAAGAGAAACAGCAAAGATACATTGTGATGAATTGCTTCCGCAAAAGTGAAAGTGTAAAAGAGCTGGCTGGGTGGAGATCTTGTAAAGAGTGCCAGCTGCAGTCTTCGCAAGCAGGGGAGACGAACAGAGAAGTTTTAAATTTTTCTTTTGGTCTTTTTGAAGGAAAGGATCGCAGGATCGCTGGCTGGGGGGGAGGCATTTCGGCAGCTGGAAATTCCTTCCGCCCGATCACCCAATGAAACAGCGAGGGGCGGGGAGAAAAAGATGCGGGTAAACAAAACATGCCTCCTTGGGGATGGTCCGTTCATTTTAAATGCGTGTTTTGCTTACCCCCTTGGAAACGCTTGAATCCGGATTGAACCCGCTTTTCTTTAATCCACTTCAGTGGAGGGGCAATAGAGATACAAATTAGTACCATGGGAACGCACCCCTTTTGTTTCCAAAAAAACCAAAAAGTTCCCTCCAACATTAGTTTTTCCCAATCCATGGTACTTACTGATACATTTTCCCTCATAGGCTAAGCCGATTGATCTTCCAAGCAGGCAGGTGGCTTTCCTCAGATGACAGGCACTTGCATATGTTATCCCATCATTCCCACAGAGATATTGTTCAGGGGAGGTAGGCTCTGGGCAAATCCGATTGCATGTCACACAGTTAGCATTATTATTTTGATCAACTACACACGTAGAGCTCCCTGGACATGAAACATCCCTACAGGTCTCTGAAAACAACAAAAACAAGGGAACAATTCATCAACCACAGGTAGAAACTCCATCATCTATGGCATTCACTGTGAAAGGATTATCATTAGGGCCATCATTAGGGCAGCAGTTGTTGTAAAACTATCTCAGAAACTTTGCATCCATCTCTGGCGTTGTTAACATGCAGGAAACAGTTAATAGCACATCTATCCATGTAGTGGCATTGTCAAGTCTTGGAGGCATGAACCTGGTTGGCTTAGTCCCTAGGGTTTGGGGGGGGGCTGTCAGGAAGAACCCACTCCCAACAAGTACCTTCTACATTGGCAGCTTTAAAATACAACAGATGGAAACCTTGCTGCCTTTAAACTCATCAAATGGAGGCAGGCTCTCTTTGTCTGGTCCGGATGGATCATGACCCAGATCAGGAAGACCCTTATTGGGTCTACATGCAGACCAATAAGCCCTGGTTCAGAAGATGGAGGCATGCAGAGGGCATACCAAAGCACACCACTCAAATGGGTCCTCCTAGAGCTCTGAGACTAGGAACCTTTCTTCCTAGTTCTCAGTGTGCTATGAGGTTGGCCCAAAAGTTCAAATGAGGTTTGGAGCTGGCACAGAAGCACATCTGGATCTGCACTGTCATGTAGATGGTGGTGTTCCAGGCCACATCTTTCTGTAGATCAGATGAGCAAGCCTCACTCATCTAGACTCACTGGTTCAGACCACAGAGAAGTAAAGGTGGAAAGGATCGTGCTTTTTACCACTGGCATCGTGCAGTTTTTCATTCCTAGCAGGTAGTGTTTGGCTCAGGGTTGTGGGGCATTCATGACTGATAGCAGGTTGCTATCACTTCTATTTTTCATATTGGACAGTGTTCTGATTTTATTCCCTTAATCTTGTGCTCTCCCCCCCCCCCATATCATTCTCCAATTTAAAATATATAAAAATATGGTAATTAAAACATTTAGCAGATTTCTTTATTAAAAGGAAATGCAGGCTCTTCATAGGTAGATTATGATTCACTATGGCTGTAATCAAGACATCAGTTACTTATTCCACTGTGATATTCTGGAATAAAGTTGTGGATATTTTGAAATATATTTATCCGAGAATAGCCAAATATAGCAGAATATGGCAGTCTGTGATTAGTTTTAGCCAAAATACAAATGCCATAATTATATGACAGAACCTGAACTAACAGCTGTCTATAACAGGAGTTTGTAAACTGTGGTCCTCCAGATGTTGCTGAACAACAACTCCCAGCATTCCATGCCAGAGAACTAGTAGGGAGAAGCTGAGAGTTGTTGTTCAGCAACATTTGAAGAAGGCAGAACCTGAACTAGCAGCTGTTATGGGAAGCCTAAAAGATATCTGTCAAGGTCCACGTCTTTGTAGGCAGTATGCTTCTGACCACCCTGGCCTGATTGTTCTCACCAACTACCAGTGCTGGACCAATGTTCTGACTTAGAAACAAAGGCCTTCCCCATCTCCAGGTCACCAGCCTGGAATTCACTGAAGTGGAGTTTGAAGGAATATTTTGTAAAGACAGAAAGCTAAAGCCAGCACTGTGTCAAACTGTCCATATGTAAAAGGTACTCTGTCCAACAGCAATCTCTTTAATGCACCTGCTAACTCAAAAGCAAGCATGTTCAAGTAGAAAACATCTTGCACTGGGAAAGGTCACTTGCACAGCTGCTTTGCATCTACATTTTACTACCGAGCCCAATTCAAGGTGTTGACTCTGACGTACAAGGCCCTAAATGACTTGGGCCCCAAATATCTAAAGGAACGCCTTCTCCCATATCAACCTGCCCGTGCCTTAAGATCAAGTGGTGAGGCCCTCCTGGTTGTCCCACCACCTTCAACAGTGAGGTTGGCGGGCACCTGGGAGAGAGCCTTTTCTGTGATGGCCCCCAGACTATGGAATAGCCTCCCCCTTGAGGTGCGTCATGCCCCTTCCTTATATATATTTAGGAGGGCAGTGAAGACGCACCTCTTTGCCCTGGCCTTTGGCTGAGCTGCTTATGTTCCCCCTACCCCCCACAGTACAGACACTGTCATTTTAAACATATTGTATATTGTTTTATACTTGTTGGATTTTTAATGTCTTTTCCTGTTATATTCTATTTTAATCTGTTACCCGCCCAGAGACCTCCAGGTATGGGGCGCAATAGAAATGTAAATAATAAATAAATAATAAATAAATACATAAATACATGGCATCCACATGAGCACCTGAAGACAATCTCTTCCCGCAGATTCTGCTTTCTTCTCTGTAGGAAGAGCTTCTCTTAGGAAGCTTACTGGCCCTCAAGAGACCTCTGAGGAACACTGATGGCATGCAGAAACCTAGGCACTTGGGCCCCCACTGGCCATTTTTCACCACCCATGTAGATGCAGCCTAAGTTCTTGTCAGGTAGGTTTGACCTGAATAGTTGCTCAGCCTGCAAACCAAAATAGCTCCAGCAACCTAAGCATTAAAAAACAAGCAGGTTTGAATTTTCCCCATCATTAGGAATAATTTAAAAGTGACAGCGTTTAGCAAAGCTACTGTATCAACAACTGGCCTGTCTTTTATTTTCTGTTTTATCCTCAGGTTATTTTATTTTACATCAATAATAGGGATGTGCACAAGCTGAAATTTAGTGGTTCTTTTGAACTGAACCAGGCTACCCTTGGTTTGTTTCTAAACAACAAGGTGGTTTGGTTTGTGTGCAAATCAAGTGCACCATAGCAAATCAGCTGTGAACCACCTTGGTTCACTATGATTTGTTAGACTACCCCTTGCTTTGGGCTTGCTTCAACCCAACTTTTTCAAACATAGCAGCTCGGTGTATGTGTGAACCATGCAAACACCTCAGTTTGCTGCAAACCAGGCATAAACCAAGCCAGTTTGGCACATTCCTACTGAAAAGAGGAGGCTGGTCCAGACTATCAATATGTCACTGGTGGCTGCAGAGGGAAGACCAAGCCTATCAGAACTGTAGATCTGTGCTGCTGGAGGTCAAATCACTTTACTACAAAATTCTGAGATTGCACTAAACAGGTGAAGCCACATTTTACCAACAGCACAAAATCAAAAGTCTTGGAAGGCCCTGATATCATACCATTACAGCCAAAAATGTATTTTTTCACCCAGGCATTCTCTGGCTGAATGGTTGTTCTCTGCTTAACTCACCCAGCTTTTAATGCATTTGCACTGTTGAGTTTTTTAGTGTTTTTGCCACTATTTTAAACATTTTTCCCTAGACTACTTTGGGGTTTTTTTAATTGAATGAGGGCAATAATGGTGATGATCTACAAGGGATAACTTTACTCCAGTTCACATGCTACCTTCCTACAGGGTATATCCTTCCCTCAGTTGTAGCTTGAGAAGTAGGCATGGCTTGAGCATCAGGTAAAGAAGGTGAGGCAGCAACACAAGAGGATGTTTAGCTTTTACCAGATGAATCCATTATGCATCCCTCCAATAATGAATTGGGTGTCAGGAATGAAGTTTTCCAATTGTGCCACTGCCTTCTTCATGTCTGTGATTCACACCAGCCGCTGTAATAAGTAGGGGAAGTACCAGATTTTTCTCCTTTCCACATATGCCTTCTTTGCCCATTCCCTTTCATTTCAGTGATTTCTAGCAAACCTACTTTTGCATTTGCCCTGATACTGGACTTCAAGGTCTGGCTGTTCTTTGCATCTGGCTTTCAGAAGAGCACATTCGTTCTTGTAGGTTTTTCCATCCAGGCCACACACGGGGCCTTTCCAAGTGATATTAGAACAATCCGGAGCACAGACGCATCGAGGTTTGTTCTTCTTGTTCATTTTACATTTCTTCCCAGGTCCACAATCTACATTCTCACAGGTTTCTGAAAGGAGAGTGGGAGGGAGGCAGAAGCAGAGCAGAGTTGAAGCAGAAAACCAGAAACAGCCACTTAATAACATCCAGAGTCCCCACCACAAGTTCATAAACAGTAAGAGGAACATTGTATCCTTGTTGATCCAGAAAAATAAGAGTGTTCTCCTTCCTCTGCAACAGACCACAAAATAAAAACAAATAGAACTTTATATTTGAAGAGGAGCCCCACTGCAACAGACTACTAGTCCATCTAAGAGAACCTGGTTCTGTGGGGTTTTGGTTTGCAGCAAACTGGGGTGCTGGCTTGGTTTGCATGCAATCCTAGCCACCCTTTTGCTTGAAAAAAACCAAACAAGTTTTTATCAAACCTGAACTGAACCACATGTAGTTCTCATGTGAACCAAACTACCCTCTTGTTGAAAAAAATAGTTCAAATACAACTTGAACCAAGGGTAGTTGGTTCAATTTGAACTGCACCACTAAATTTCAGTTGGTGCATGGTTGGTCCGGTACCGAACGCGGGCTCAGCAAGGGGCATCCCCATGCATTTTGGATTTGGTCCGTCCCCCCCAAACTGTGCCAGACCAGGACCAAATCTGGTACCCGTAAAAACAAGTCTGAGCACAGTTTGGGGTCCCAGCATGCATTGGTTAGTGAGGGGACAATCATGTGCGTGGGGACAATCGTGGGCTTTTTTGGGAGGAGATTGGCACTCACGTCATTGGGACGTGGGGTGTGCTTGCTGTTCCTGCCCTGTGCATTGGAGATCGCAGCAGCTGACAGTTTTTGGGAGCGGAAAAATCCCGATCGCCAAGACAGGCAGGATAATGGCTTGATTTTTGTTCCAATTCCAAAAGTTTTCAACCCCCGTTCCCCGATCAGCAAGTTGATCATAATAAATGGCTTGATTTTCTCCCTTTTAAACTTGGCGGGCATTCTCGTGATTCCCAGTGAAGAGGAGGTGCACAAAGCTGCTCAAGCCGCTAAACCTCGTAGCGGCTTTTGGTCTTTTAAAATTATTTATAAATTTATTATGATTATTAAGTTTTTTTTAAAACTTTTTTTCCCATGCCTCCCAGCCCAGTCCTGACTTCCTGTGCTGCTAAGGGGTGGGGGTGGGGGGATGCGGCATTTGCAGCTGGCAGCACAGATGGGCTGACATCAATCTGGCTTCCAATGAGGAGAGAGGAGGTGGAGAGGAGGGGGCGCTGCTCCCTTGTGCCAGGGTTTGGCATGGTTTGCATGGGGATGTGTGCATCTGTGCCCAACCTGCTTCACTGTGAATGGCATGGGAGAAATCTTGGACCCACTCCCGGTCCCACATGTTCCGATCCCGCTCCAAACACCTTGCATAGGGACATGGCCATCTAGTCCTCCAGCCTGTTTCCACAATGGCAGCCAACCAGATGTTTTTGAGAAGCACTTGATCTGAGCTCTGCCATTGCATGTTCTAAAGTAGCTGTTCTTCAGAGATATGGCCTTGTTCTGACACTGAAGTGAACACCCAACCATCATTGCTAGCAGCCATTGAAAGCCCTGTTATTTGCCAGCTTGGATCCTTTAGAAGCAAAATATACAATTTTCTTCAAAACCATGCTACTTGTCTGGAAACATTCTGTATTACTGCATTCTTCAGCAAATAATTTGCAGTGAGTTATCTCTGGGTGGTTCTTTGCACACAAGCCATAGCAATGAGAACCACAACAATACAGATTAACAGATTATCACAGAGGTGGACAGCGCTTTCTGGCACACCCAGAAGTATTCAAAACTGATGTCCTGATTTTCATCAGACTCCTACAAAGTCAGAATCATATTGCAAATCTTATTTGATCTGGTATAAAGTGTGTTAGATCAAAGAGGGATTTGCTGCACAATTTGGAGCTTCAACAAAGCTCCATCTTGTATTTCTGGGTATGTCTCAAGCCACCAGCCATTAACTGATGACACAGTAAAGTTATGTTGCTATTCATATCCTGCCAAAAGACAGGAAGAAATGTGTCATAGATGAAAGGGGGGGGGAGAATTAAGGCACAAACACACATATGGTAATTTAGAAGTAATGACAATTGACATGCAAATAAAAGTTATAATTAGGACAAGGCAAGATAGCCTTAAAAACAAAATGGTTAATCTGCATTAGGGAAATAAATGTGCAAGTGAGGGAATCAGATGAGCACCAAACTAGTCATCTTTTTGCAAACTGTTTCTGGACTCCTGTCCAGTTTACACTGTGCTCATCCAGCGTCCCTGACATACTGTGTTTGTTCTTTTACATCTTTCATTTTGAAGGTCATTTTGCTAGAGTCATCCCAAGGTTGTTTGAGAAACCTTGGCTGCAATCTGTTTGTTTCAATGGTAGAATATTGTTCAAGATTTTCAGACTTCTCCAATACGAGTGCTGCGTTTTAGTACTTTCAGGCATAGTTCTTAGTAGCAACTGTAGGGAAACACTATTTTCTTTTTCTTTCCCCTTCTTTTTTTCTATGCACATAACCATGACCATGAAATTCCAGGTTGCCACATGGAAAAGCAGATTAGGGCTCCTGTGTTTTAATAGCTGTGCAGGAGGAGGAATTTCAGCAGGTGTAGCTTGTAATGCAGGCAACATCTGCTGAAAGGTCCTTTTCTCTGTGACTATTAAAGGCTCTGGAATTCCACTCTATTCTCTCTAGCTATAGAGGGTCTCTGCCAAAAAATGGCTGCCTCCCTTATCAAATAGCAGGGGCAGCTGGCCCACAACGGAAAGTGGGCACTATTCATCATGCCTAGTAGCTCAAATCTTGAGCTCAATATCCTTGGCCATGGTCACACCTTTTTAAGTCCATCTTCAGCTCTGACTGCTCACACCTTTTCATTTCTATCCATTTTATTTGCGGACATTTCCCCTTCCAAATAAATTGGATAGAAATGAAAAGGTGTGAGAAGGCAGACCTGAAGATGGACTAAAGAAGGTTTAAAGTGAAGGTGTGACCAAGGTCCTTTCCTGAACACAGGGCTGACTTATGAGTGCTTAGTCCCATGTGCTCAGCTGGGTGAATTTCTTATTTAGTTTTGCATAGAACTGCAGCCTTAAAGCATACTGGTAAGTCAACACTAACTCAGGCTTTAGAAGTTTTAAGCACACACAGAAGATAGATTTAAAGAAGTAGAAGTGCTTTAGGCTACATCTTCATGCATTTAAAAAAGCAGCTCAAAATTAACTTGGAGGTGGTAGCTTCCACATGCTAGTATTTGCATTCCACCTCTATTCTGGATTTAAAAAAAAATACCTCCAGAGTGCATTTAATGTGGATTAAAGCTGAGATGGGAACACTAGTTGCCACATGTTACCACTTCTATGCCACCTTTGAGACACCTTTTAGCGTGTGTTGATGCAGCCTATGTTAACAGGAAAAAAGCTGGGCTCAAGATTGTCCTGGAACATTCCTTTTCAGTAACACAATTCTTGTAACACCTCCGTCTTGTTACCCAGTGGTACGCCTGCTACTTGAAAACAGGTGCCTGGGCTCAGCTTTGGCACAAATTATCACTGTCACTTCTAAACTGGCTGGGTGGGCAGAAATATCCCCCTTTGGGGCTTGTAATTCAGTAGAACAGCTTTGCCTGGCTGACAATCCAGGTGGAAGGAAACCTTGGCAGTCCAGGCGATAAAAAAGAAAAGAAATCTCAGGTTGCAGGGCTGGGAAAGGACTTTTTTTTTTTTGTCTGTGCTTTTGAAAAGGTGCAGACCGCCAGAGTCGATGCTGCTGAGCTAAGAAGATCAAGGGTGTCTGACTCAGTCTATAGGGTGGGCTCTCCCCGTACACACACTGCCCCCCCCCGCACCATCCCTGCCCATAAGCTGATAAATAAAAGCAGGCCTCTCTCTCCAAAGTCTGTCCAAGCACCCACCTTTGCACGGGATGCAATTCGGGGCGCCCCCATTAAAAATCATCCACTTGAAAAGCACGTTGTCGCTGACGTCCTCCTCGGTCCATGAAGTTGTAAGCCGGCCTGTTTTGCAGCACTCTTCTTTGCTAAGCCCATGTTTGTAAAGAACCTGGCAGCGCCCGTTCCTGGCTTGCCGGAGCCAGCAGTTACCAGCTGCATTCAGGAAGAGAAAGAACAAGAGAGGGAGAGAGGGAGAGAAAGGAGAGAGAGAGAGAGAGAGAGAGAGAGACCCAGCCATATCAATGTCAGTTACCAGTGACCCAGACACAACACGTGCGGCTTTCATTGACTTTTACTAGACTGTTTACTTTTTTTTCCATTTGTCCTGTTTCATAACCTGAAGCTACTCTTGTGGACCAAAGGAAAATCTCTCCCTGCAGCAACCTGATCGAGGCAGGTTGGATGCTTGGCTTTTCCTGTCGCACATGGGAAAGGTACAGGCTGGAGTGGCGAAGAGGAGGGGGCGTGTGCAGGGGGACTTCATTGCACGTGACAAGATTTGGAAATAGACCGAGAGCGATGAAAAAGGAAAAGGGAGGGGGAAGTGAGATCAAAAGAGAAAAAAAAATGACGCACCTAATTTTCTTCCTGTGTTCACCAACTCCATCTCTACTGAACTTTTTTTAATAAAAAAAATGAATGAACGAGAATATAAAAACATACATATATACACGGGTTTTTTTTGCTCAGGCCAATCTGCAGCATAAATTCGACCAGAGCCCTTTTGAAAAGACAGGATTTGGCAATACTGCATGATGCGCCCGATATCACACACAATCAACGTCTTTTGAAATCCCCAAACTTTGCTATGTTTCCCAAATGTAGATGCGGGTGGCAGTCGAATCGCCAGACAAGTTTTTATGTGTGTGTGTGTATCTATTTGGCGGCGGCAGCAGTTTCATGTTGGTAACGAGGTTTACACATGAGAGCGCGCCTACACACATACACACAGCGCGCCCACACTAATAGCCTTAATTCTGTCTGCAGCTGATGGATCCAAGCCAAGGCAACTCACGTCATCTGTCACCCCCCTTCCTTGAGACCGGAGCATTTTGTGGGGCATGAACCCCTCGCGAATCACCATCCTTCATCCTTTTGGTGGCAAGAAGATTATCTAGCCTTATTATGCCGTTTGCCAGCGCAAAGCATTCGGAAGGAAGCTCACATAAGGAAGAGCCTAAGCCCAGCCTAAGTTCAGAGGCGATTGAATGCCGTAACCACCACCACCACCACCGCGTGTTATAATCATTGTGGTTTGGGTCTCCCCAAGGATCTACAGCGAAGCCTTAAGGGGAGAAAGTTTCACAGAAACAAGAAGTAAATAGGAACCAGCCCCCGGAAAGTAAACAGAAGAAATAATAAAGTTCCGTAAGTGTCTCCTGATCTCTCCTACACGCACCAATGTTGGAGGGAAGGGAGGCGAAAGGGAAATTTAAGCTGGCAATGAATTTCGAATGTCCTCTCGGGGCATCACAATACAGTTGTGAAACACAATCACGCCAAAGAACATTCATGGAATGGCATTAAAATTGGAGGGGGGGGCAGAAGACAAAGATTCCGCAAAGTTATTTGGGGGGGGGGGGGGAAGGAAGCAACTTTCCACTAAAAAAACTCTTGAAGTGGGTTTCTCCCTGTGCCCTTTCTTTCACCCGTCTTGGTGATTTCAGCAGCTGATAAAGGACGAAACAAAACGCCCCCCCCCCGCAAATTAAGGCTTCCAAGCAAGGGCCGAAGTGAGAAAAAGTTCTAGCTGCTGCAGAAACGATTATCTATCCAGCAGCAACGCGGGAGAAGTTCAAGGGGGGGAAAAAGCACGCCATCCAGGAAGTGCTTAGACGTGACGGCGGCGAGGCAGCGATCAGGAACGATCACGATCCTCATGATCAGGACAATTCCACTGATGACCATTACATTTCTGCCCGGTCCGTCCATCCATCCATCCAGCCAGCCAGCCCGAGCTGTCATTTCTGCAAAGGGAGACCGTCCAACGCGATCTTCCGTTTGCTCGACAGAAAGTTTCCAAAGGGAGATGCATTCGCTTCAGTTTATGATCGCGGCGGGGCAGTTCAAGCCTGTCTACACTTGTCTCCCCGGGACAGTCAGCCCCACGGAGTTCCGTGGGAATGACTCCCAAGAAACCGCGGAAGAGAGACGGACGGACGGACGGACGGACGGACGGACGTTAGATAGATAGATAGATAGATAGATAGATAGATAGATAGATAGATAGATAGATAGATAGATAGATAGATAGACGGATGGGTTTTGCAGCCCTCGTTCCGCCCAGGGCAAAGCCAACTTCGCTAGCCCAGCGGTCCCGTTTGGGCTAGACGGCGCTTGCTTTTAGGAAAGCGGAGCCCCCGTCCCCTCAAGCGGAGGGGACACTCGGAGTCCGGGGAGAAAGCGATGAAGGGGTCCGAAGGAAGCAGACCGGGAAGAGGAAGGGCTCGCGCGCCCTCGAAGGAAAGGGGTGAAATCCTCTCTTACCCTGCGCCGCTTGGTCTTCCAAGAAGTGGCAGAAAAACGCCAGGCATAAAACCACCCCAGAGGCGACTCTCCGGCTTAACATCCTTAGCGATTCGCCCCCAGCGAGCGAGAGAAGACGCGAGCGCCGGTGGCCGGAGGCAGCGAGCGAGCGAGGCGGCGACGGAGACGGGAGAGCGCGCCCGCTGACGCTCGCTCTATTTGAATGAACGTCAGACTGGGAACGCAGTCTCGCTTTAAATCGATGGGGTCTTAGGACAGAGGTGGGCGGTCTCTTCATTGGTGTGTGTCTGTCTATTTGTGTGTGTGAGAGAGAGTGCGTGTGTGTCTGTGTTTGTGTTCCGGGGGGGGGAGCGGGGGAGACTTTTAAACTTTAGCGTGGTTTAGGGTGAACCCCCAATTGTGGGCTCCGAGGGGTGGGTGGGTGGGCGTGCGCGCGCTGGGGGTGGGTGGGGGGCGCACCCGGACGCCCGCCCGCCCGCCCGCCAGGACCACTCGTCTACATAAGGACAGGCTTGCGTAGAGACAGATCTCGCCTAGGTGCCCAGCGGTCCCCCGACGAAGCGGACGCGCGCTGCCGGAGCACCAAACGGGATCGCCGCCGCCGCCGCTTTGCCGTCTCGCCTCGCAGGCGCGTTGGGGCAGCGTGAATGCAGTTTCTGCCGCTGTCCCCCCCCCCCCCCGCGTGTGTTCGCGACACCCACCCACAGGCTCCCGGCGACGAAGAAGCTCGGAAAGGGAAGCCAAAGCCGAGAGGAGGCGCAGGGCGAGGACGCATCGGGAGCGCGTAAAGACGCACAGGAGGCGAAATCGCTTTCTCTCCCCTCCCCTCCTCCTCCTCCTCCTCCTCCTCCTCCTCTTCCTCTCGGATCGCGCGGAGACGGCTGGAAAGACAACCGACCTGCGCTCCCTTTTGCCCCTTCCCCAACCTGACCGCGGATAAAGTGGACGGGCAGAATGTGTTGCGGAGCCGTCTGCGGGCAGGAGACAACGCGCTTTGCGGCAACTTTTCTCACCCAACTCATTGTTTCTCCCCGCGGGGAGGTAGGCGGGCAGGGGGGCGCTTTGGTGCCCGCCGCCGCCGCCGCTGCCTGGACGATTCTGAAGGCGCAGCCAGCGAGGGCGAGGGGCGCTCCGTTGCCCAGCCCCGTAGTTCCTTCCCGAGGACAGGCTTGGCTTGCGCCTCGCCTTCTCCCTCTCCCTCTCCAGGCCAGTCTCTCCCTCTGCCCCCACTCTCCTCCTGCCCCCCTCCCGCCTTCAGCCGTCGCAGCAGCCCCATCACCAGCGCCCAGCCCAGATGTTGTGGCTACTCATAAATCTCTCCCCCTAACACCTCCGAACAGTAGTGAAGTGTCTGGCGCGCACACATCTCCCTCTCTGGGACTCGTCAAAAACAAATCGAAGTTTAATACCCAGCTTAATACCCAAGTGTCGCTCTTCTCACTTGGGGCCGTCTGGAATGGAGCGTTTAGAGTGGATGGGGAAAGGGCGGGGGGTGGGTGGGATCGGGGTGGGGGCGGCGGCGACGTAGGCGGTCCCTTCGCCCCGAGAATAAAATCGCACGCCTCCTCCTCCTCCTCCTCCTCCTCCTCTTGGACGGGGCGCGATCGCGACAGGCCTAATGAACTTTTCCGGCGCTGAGTCCATTCAAGCGCCCACTGGATCTTTCGCTCGCTCTCGCAGGGGGAATGGGCAGACTCGTCGGTCATAACATTGTTTGGCACCGCTGAATGAAAGCGAGTAGGCGACGCTTCCTTTTAAACCAAACGATTACTTAACGGGGGGGAGTGTCGTTTCCAACAGCCGCCCCTTTAAACACATCAACAACTTAAAGCCACAAAGCGAAGGAAAACAAAAGCCGAAGCCTCCCCTTAGCTCACCCTTCCCGCCCCGACGCCCGCTCGTCCCGAGCCCCGAGCCGTCGCCACCGGGCACAGACGGCCAAGTGTGCGGACGCGGATGCTCGCCGGGACTCCCGGTCGAGGCTCCGGCCGGCTCAGCCCTCGCGCGGACGCCGCCTCCCTCCTCCGTCGCCACCCCGATTTCGGCCCCCCTGCGCCGCTCCTTCCTTCCTTCCCCTGTTCAACCCCCCCGTCTCTCTCTGTCCAGCCCCCCTCCCTACATCTGTAAATAACTCAGTGATAACAGATTTTTTTCCACCAACTGCAAGAGATAGTGCTAATCTTTTAATAAAAGATCCCATTACAATGGGATCTGTCTGGACAGACTATAATAGATCTAGAAATACAGCCGTGCTAATATTAGAAGACAGTTGTTTGGGTGCCTCAGACTGGGCCGTGGTCCTGGCTTTGAAAAATGGGCATGAATCACAATACCACGCCGCCGCCGCCGCCCCCCGGCCCCCTGGCCGCCCCCTCCGCTGTCTTTCGTCACCAGACTGGTAAATAACTAATGACCTCTTAGTCTCCCTTGTTCTTGTTATATCATTCTAAGTATCCCCAAGGCATTTTAATCAGAGCATACCTGTGGAGATGATTTATTATTATTATTATTATTATTATTATTATTATTATTATTATTATTATTATTATTATTATTATTATCGTCATCATCATCATTATTTACTACTACTACTACTACTATTCTATACTACTACTGCTGCTGCTGCTACTACTACTGATAATAATAATAATAATAATAATAATAATAATAATAATAATAATAATAATAATAATAATAATAATAATAATAATAATAATAATAATAATAATATAGCCCTTCCCTCTCCCCTCCCCTCCCCTGACTTGGTTCTACCATACTTTTCTTGCTTTTGACTTTCCTATCTTGATGAGGGGTTGATGGGCGCCCTCTAACGGCACACGTTGTCGACCTCAATTAAGAGGGGGAAGGACGAGAACCTCGCCTGCCTTATGCACAAGCTTGTCAAGAAAATTAGTTTCCCACTTGGGGAGATGGGGGAGCCTATAGGAAAGTAAAGGTGGCTACTGGTTTCTCGATGTGACTTTAGTGGAAGAGCGGTTTTCTTTCTTGAGTATCCCCCCAAATTCCAAAGGGTGGGTGCATTCAGTCGCGGAGGCCAGAGCTTCCCGAATCTTTGCTTCATCTCCTTTCCTGAACCGTGGTTGGGAAGTTTGCATTCTGCGTGGCCCTAGCTCAGTGCTAAGCGTACCACTCAGAAAGGAGAGGGTTGCTGGTTCAATCCTCAGTCTCTCCCCAGAATTAGGCAATGACAAACCTTATCTGTATCTCTGCTGGGAAAACTGTATAGTGATGCTCATACAGGCGATAGTGGTACCCAGCAACAACAGGAGAGAACGGCCAGAAGACTTTCACCTTCCAACTGGTTTTCAGCAGGAGGATCTGCTTCCAGCTATGCTCACCTGTGTGGGCTGCCACCTTCCTAGGAGATTATGGCTGCATCCTCACAGTTCAAAAAGGTGGTAGCATCAGACACACTAATGCCTCTGATCCACATTAAAGGCCACAAAATGCTTGTCTAAAGGCCTTTAATGTGAATGAGTGGTGGGATGGGAATATTACCGTCTGTATGCTAGTACCTCTACTTTCAGGCTACTTTTTCATGTTTGTGGATGCAGCCAAAAAGCCTGGGAAAAGACACATATAGATCAAGTTTTCAGAATTGCTGCCTTTTCTAAATGAACAAAGCTGCAAAGTTTCTTACCTATATGATGATACTTTGATTTTGAGCATGGAAAGGAAAGATTGGAGAAACTTACTGGGCTCTCTTGCATTCAGCAGAAACAATGGGCTTTTCTGCTCTGGCTAGTGCAGCCTGTGACAGTCCAGAATAAGGTCCAGTGTAGAAAAGGTCAACAACATTTGGTTTCACATGTTAACATCATACCTTTTAACTGTTCCAAGAACTCCACAATATTCATGACATTTGTTATTCATACAAATTTGTGCATTTGTACATTGGTTCACACAGTTAAGGGCCTTTTCTGCCCTAGTTGTTATTGCAGATTATATCCTGAGTAGGGCCCTGTCTGTGAAATCCACTGCCCATCCATCTTCTGTAGGGATATGCACGAACACATGACCTTCGGGTATAGGATGGGACATAAATATAAATAAATAAATAAATAAATAAATAAATAAATAAATAAATAAATAAATAAATAAATAAATAAATAAATAAATAAATAAATAAATAAAATTGTAACATCCGCAATTTGTATGAATTGGGATATTTGAGTTTGAATCGAATGTTGGCACGTTCAAAGTTTGACATTTGAATTCAAACCAAATGCTTTGGGACATTCATGAGAAGCTTTTGAACCTGGGGAGGTGGGAAAGTGGCAGCGCCAGTCACATCTGCAATGGATCCAGAGTGGATTCAGAGTAGATTGAGGGCAGATTCAAAGTGGATTCAGGGCGAATTTGACATGTTCTGAGCAGATATATAGGGGATACGTATCGGATATGTAGGGGATTCGTATGGGATACGTAGGGGGATTTGTATGTGAATTGTATCGAACATTCATAATGAATTAAATCCTACCACATTTGAAGGGGATCTATTTGAACGAATGCAATTTTTTTTTGCATTGGATTCGATAGGAATAAAAGAAAACATTTGTGCACATCCATAATCTTCAACTCTCACAAAGGTGCAGCCATGTTTATTCGCATTCCTGCTTGATCCAGTTTTCCGATGGAAGCCGCCTTAGTATTATCATGTCTTTGACACACACAATGGCCATGGAAGCCTGGTGTGCCCTGTCCCTTGAAAAAGCCTAGCATTGCCTAGGCCCCTCGTCTCCTGCTATCAGTATAATAAATGGAAGAAAACCTGCTTTTGAAGCAGCCCTGAGTCCTGCCTGCTGGTTTTGTCTTGTTTCAGCTCTGAGTTGCTGGTGGGTGATTCTGACACTACCATCTCCATGTTGATGCAAATTATGGCATGTACCACCTAGGCCCTGCCATCCTCTGCATGTGGATAGCAGGCCGCTATTCTGGGATATAATCTGGTATAATGTTCAGTGCATAAAGGGCCAAGGACCAATGAATATGACCCTAACCCTAACATCAACAATCATTCCACCTGTCATAACATTCTGGGAATGCCAGATGAGTTCACCCCCTGCCTCCCCTACTTAGCAAGTCACTGCCCTGCCATTGGCAGACCCCGAAGCCTCCAGACTGAATTACTTTTCACTAAATCAAGAGGGGTTCAACTGGGCTCTTCACTGGTCCATAAGGACAGTGGCCTTTTGCTTTGGGGTGATGGTCCATGTCGTTCCGTGCAAGCTTTACCTTGCTTTCACGTCAATCAGTTGGACAAAGTGTTTATTCTGATTGGAGAAGGTGTTTGCTATCACAGAAGCAACACGAACTGCCCATATTCTTGGAAGAGAATCTTATAGTGGGTCACAATAATCCAATATTCACCCCCTGATGTGCATTATTATCAGATCAATACGACTGTCCTAGTAAGGAGACTTGGATCACACCTGCTTTCTAGCAGCAACCATTTCCTTTAAAGTTTTTGCTTTCGCAAATGCTAGAGTCCTCCAGTTCTTAATAGCCTTAAATGCTGGGGGAGCACTGTTAGCCCCAAACATTTTCAACTGTTCCACTTCTCTTCTTTTCTCTTCTTTTGTGTTAACAGCAGAGTGTAACTTACAGTAAAGGCTGTACAATAAAGCTTGCTCTGTGATGGCATTGTCTGACGCGACACAAGAATGCTGCTTTTCCCAGGCTTTGCATTCTCTTGTTAAAAAGCAAGCTTGTTTCAGAAACTTATACATTTTAATATGTCTGGCTGGATTCTGAAGAAAACAGCAGCAGCAACAAAAATCCTGTCTTGTGGAAGCAGAAAAAATGGCTCTTTGAGACCAACTGGGTTTTGTGAGACTATATTCAATATTTCCTTTTAAGGAATGTTGTTTTCATGGTTATTGTTAAATGTTTTTTAAATGTTTTTTTTAAATGGGGACTATTTTTTCCCAGTATTGCCTCCAAAGCCAAGGGCATTTTGCCCTATAGAATAACCACTGTCTTCAGACAGTTCAAATTCTTGAGGATTTTCACTTGTATTTGGCAACTATATTTCATATTTCATGAATGAAAAAAAGGAGATATATGCCAGGCTGAGTTGGGCTCAACTTTTGCTCAGTTCCATGACCTGAACAAATCTATGTAGTTTTCTTCTACCTTCTTCCACAATGTTTTTCAACTTTTCATTCTAGCCTGAGATTTCCTGGTGGTCTCCTATCCAAGTGTAACTCAGTCATATTCAGATAAGCTTTCTAAGGACAGCCAAAGCTAGCTAGCTGCTGCCACCTGCTGAAGCTAATGCATATGAGTAGGAGATAGAAGTCTAGAGACAGATTGAGAAAAAAAAGTTATGTTTTCCCAACTCAAAAAGGATTGTAAGTAAAAGAATGATAATATTATGCAAATATTTATCACAGCTTTGCTTTTCCCATTTTCTCAGAGAGATATTAGCTTGTTTAATGTTGTTCAGAAATTGCAGAATTTCAAGTTTGTGAGGCTTGTATTTAAAAGATTTTACTTGCAATTTAGTTCCGTGGCAAAGAGCCATTTCCAGAGCTGAGGAAGACCTTTGAACCAACTTTTCTGGTAGGTCTTTCCTATACCTTTGGATTCCCAGCTACATTTATTATGGAATCAAGAACTGAGGGTTTGAAAGGGACCACAAGGAGATTCAAATTTAACCCTTTAAAATATTCACAAAAGCAAATCAAAACACTGTTGAAAACCTTCAGAGATGGAGAACCCATAATGCCCATAAGTAGACCATTGAGATCTTACAATTTGGAAGTGTTCCTTGCATTCAACTGCAGTCAAAGAAATCTCCATTTAATCCCACTATTCCTTCCACAGACCTACATAAAGATCATTTTTAGAAGTATTAAATGGCAGCTCAGGCTACCTCCACACTGAACAAGAAATGCTGGTCTGCATGGCAGGCTATTCTACCTAGAGTAAGTACCTCCCAGGGTCAGCTGGTCCACATGAGACCAAGCTTTCCCAGGGGTAGACTGTCCAGCTAGCACACACAGTCCAGTTTCTTTTATCAGGTTCCCGGAGGTAACCTGGAAATAAGTCTGGTATTTGGATTATCCGGAAACCATTTTGTGCCATAGTTCACTTATTTTTTAGAGATGTGAATGTTCAAGAGGACCTCGGGAACTTGCTTGGGTGGGCAGAGGGAGGTTTTCCTCCTTTTTGGCCAAAGCCAGACTTTGTGGGCCTTCTAGAGGGTCAGTAGTCTTGTCCGCCACTCTCTCTTTGTCCCACATCACTATCTGGCTATTTCTTTCTCCCCCCCCCCCTTTTTTTTGTTGTTACAACCAAAAGTAAGGGGTGTGCTGGAGGGGAATGGGAGACCATGGTGGCATCTCTGGGCCCATTTTGGCAGTCTTCGGAGGCTGAAACAAGCCTTCCAGTTCTGCCCCACATGCTCAAACCCAGAAATGTTTTTTTGGCCACCAGAGAGCACTGAAAAAGGCCCAGGGATGCCACCGTGGTCTCTTGTTCTCCTCTGGCATGTCTCCTTACCTTTGGGGATGCCGTGGTGGCACCCCTTGGCCTGTTTCAGAGCTCTTCAGAGGTTGAAAAAGCACTTTGGGGATCGCACAATGTGATGGGAGCTGCATGGGCAGGCCAAAAAGTGCTTGAGGGAAAAGTGTGTGGCGGCAGGACCAAGGTAAGTGGGATGACGGGAGGCCCAGGGGGCATCTGGTCTTTGCTGAAGCTTCGACTGAAGCTACAACAAATACTGGGTAATCCAATTCATGGACAGATCGGGCCTGTTCAATTCAAATGAAGGCCCTATTCAATTCATCTGCGAATGTGGGAATTTGTATGTATTTCTACGAATTCCAAAGAGCACCCAATATTTGTGCACATTCCTAAATTATGGTGTAACTTTTTGGAAGTTTGCAAAATTTCACTTGTGCTTGTTCAAGGGGGAAAAGGACCCCTGTGGAGATCCCTAAGGAATTTGGGGGGGGGGGGGAGTACAAAGTGTCCCACAGTTTGCTGATATGGGAAAAAGTCCCCCTGGGCCAGATGATGCAGAAGAGTATAATTGCGCTAAACTAGCCTTTCTTTTTTCTTTTTTCTTTTTTTAAAGGAAAGGCTGCAGACAGATGATGGAGAAGATGATGCATAATTGTGCTAAACTATATATTTTTTAAAAAAGAAGGAAACGTCCATGTGAAATGCCCAGAAGCTCTGATACTGGAAAGCCTCATTTTTAAACTGCTGCCAACAGCACAGACTGCAATTGGATAGTTCTATATGTTTTTAGGTGCTGTGGAGGATACACTGGTGTGAATGTCCTTCATTGGGGGGAGGGCTTGAATGATGGCAAGACCCCCTTTCTCCTTTTTATTTTTTAAAATGATAGATT
Organism: Aspidoscelis tigris stejnegeri; assembly: GCA_023333525.1. NCBI lineage: Eukaryota > Metazoa > Chordata > Lepidosauria > Squamata > Teiidae > Aspidoscelis > Aspidoscelis tigris. The sequence continues at coordinate 24,405,495 of JALMGA010000007.1, read as the reverse complement.
GCAACAGAGATGCAGTTATATCACAGGTACAAAACTCCTTTTTTTAAAAGAAAAAATGGAAGTGAAACAGGCCAAGGAGAAAACCATTAGAAATCCTCACATTCTACCAACAAGGATACGTGGTGGGTAGGGACTAAAATTTGACTGAAGGGATTGCATCTGGTCACAGAAGAAACAGGAAGGGAAGGATGGAGAAGGAAAAAATACCTTGCTGTCAGGCTGAGGCTGAGGACACTGAAAAGTGTGGGCAAGGAAAGATGAACGGAGTGAGTACTGTATTAGATGGCTGTGATCAAACCAATCACGGGCCAAGTTCCCATTGTGCCCTCAAGTGGACTGATCTGTTGTGATGTGACCAGGTCCACTGGGCCAAAACACGGATGAACAAGATGGACTTATGGGAACAGTGTTAGAAGTACACTACTGACACTGACATTATCTGTTTAACATACTTTCCCTCAGGGTGTGTTAATAATAGTTGTGATCAAGACTATGAAGGTGGTAGAGATAGAGTGAGGCTCCAGGTAGAAGTTTTCCTTTGGTCCTGTTAAACACTGGCCAGTTTAACAAACACCTGACATTTTCCTGAGTAATTACTTATGGCACAATCCAATTAAAGTTAAACTCTTCCGAATTCTAGGGATTCCAGCAGCAAAATTTTAACTGGATATGTATTATGACCATTCATTTTTACTGGAGAATTAAGCAAAGCTTTAATCCCTTCATTTCCACTTTATAAGGACCTCAAAATGCTTAACTTGGGTGGTTAATTTTTTCTTGAAGTGACAAGTGGCGCATTTCACAAGTGGAATTGTGACGTATGTGGTAGGATTCTGGTGGATCCTTGCACAGAGAACTTTTTAAGCATTAGGAAAATCCACACAGTCTGAAGAGGCTTTGTTAGCAGAGGGTCTGCTGTACACCGATCACACATCATTGCGAGACAAAAGAGGGGCTGGACCACAGTGACTGCATGTCACCAGTATGCGGCTTGCTCCTAGGGAGCTCTGCAACTGTTTATTTATTTACATTTTTATCCTGCCATATACTTGAAGGTCTCCGGGCGAGTAACATTATTAAAACAACAACACTATGTATTAAAACAGTAGCATCTGCAAGTGGGAAGGGAAAGTATATTCCCATTTAACCAAAGGCCATGGCAAAGAGGTGCGTTTTCACTCCCTTCCTAAATGTGTAGAGTGAAGGAGATAGATGCACCTCAAGGGGGAGACTATTCCATAGCCTAGGGGCCATCACTAAGAAGGCCCTCTCCAGGGTGCCCACCGCTTTTGCTACTGAGGGACAGCCAGGAGGGCCTCCCCTCCAGATCTAAATGTACGGACAGGTCAATATGGACTATGTCATGGACTAAATGCATTCCTAGAAGGAACAGCAGTGGTGGGACTTGTTTATGTTACCAGAGCCTGGTGGCATTTCAACAGGATTTAAACATGACTATCTTCCAGGGCTATTTCTGGAGCCTTGCATATTGTCCTGACCTCCCCCCTCCCGGAAACTTTGACACTGGGGAACTTCTGTTGTCTGACTTTGGAGCAAGCAGGGCAAGGATGCATCACTTGAGAGGACAGCTGTGCACCCTGCTCCTTGGCTAGGAAAAGCATTCCAGCCCACGAATGTTCCTGCCACACATGCCATGTGGAGTGCAGTGATCTTGCCACTATGCCCCGTGAAAACAGAACACTTAAAACGTTCCCTCCTTTGAAGCCATTTGGGTACAAATTTAGGTTGTTCTGAAGCCCCTACTCCCACCTTCCCTCCTCTAAGGTGTTCAACCAGTAAATCATTATAAGGAACTTGGCCACACATCGGTGTCTCCAAAAATCTGAATTGCTCAGTGGTGGCTTTATTAGATTAGCTGTTTCTTATGGGGACTTAGTCCATCATGAGGTAAGCAGCAAGGGTATGTGGGTGTGTTTGGGAATTCTCTCCTTGACATTAAGTACAAGAAGCCCTTGTGAAGACTTAAAAAGCTTTAAGAACTATGGTGACTGTGTGTGGTTAGACAAAATGTCTTGTGTGGGTATGGTCAAAAGGGCATGAGAGCAAGTGGTGTTTCCAAACACTTCTAAATAAATCTGCTCGTGCTGCATAAGGTCAGACCTGCATATGCGTAGGGTTGACTGATAGCTCAGACTGTACTAGCAGATTCTTGCATCCCTACTTCAGGTTATAGGTTTCAAAAGGGAAGTTTTTAAAAATTAGTCAGGAAAGAAAACACAGCTTCGAATTGCATAGGACTGAATGGGTCTTTCCGCACCTGGTTGGTAGACTGACCCAGAAAAGCCCTTGGACCATCTGGGCTGGACTCTAGACTGGTCTTCAGTGGAACGAGAAGAGCTGGGATTTCTACCTGGCTTTTCTCACCCATTTAAGGGGACTCAGAGCAGTTGACAAACCTTCTATTCTTCTCCCCACAACAGAACACCTTGTGAGGTTGGTGTGGCTGTGAGAGATCAGAAGAGAGCTGTAACTAGCCCAAGGTCACCCAGCTGGATTCGAGGGGGAGTGCAGAGTCATACCCGGTATTCCCAGATAAGAGTCTGGCTCCCTAACCACTAGGCCAAACTGGCTCAGGAGGCAAAGCCTCCCATTAAAAAGCATTGTCTTCATCAAATGTGCATTAGAGCATGCCATAGTGCAAAAGCTGAGCCATAGGCTGCAAGGGAGGTTACTTACTTAGATTGATTTCCATCTGGCACAAATTAGCTTTGTCTTGTGGTGCCACCAGTATGTAGTTCTGTAGTTTCAGTAATCTCCCTGTCAACCTTGCTGGTAGTATGTCATTCCGAATCTCTGAATATTGTTTCCTCCAGGAATTCTGTAAGCGACTGGGCAATCTTTCCCCCAGATAGAGGACTTGGCCATAGGGGATGTTTACGAATATTTGTCACATTCAACATTCGTGCAAATTCGTATGAATTCGGAAATTCATATTTGAATCAAATGTTGGAACATTTGAAGATAGACATTTGAATTCAAATGGAATGTTTTGATACATTTGTATGCAGTTTCACCACATTCGTGAACCTGGGGAGGTGGGAAAGTGGCTGCCCCAGTCACATACAGAGCGGATTCAAAATGGATTCAGAGTGTGTTCAAAGAGGCTTGAGAGCAGATTTGATGTGTTCAGAGTGGATACGAAAGGGATTTGTATGGCTTACATAGCGATTCGTAGCAGGGATTCAAATCAGATTTGTACTGAACGTTCATACGGAATTTGAAGCCTACCACATTCAAAGGGGATCTATTTGAACAAATACAATTTTTTCCCAATTTGATATCAATCATTTGTGCACATCCCTACTTGACCGACTTCTGGGACTATTTCCCACTCAGTGTTAAAATGGTGCAAACAGAAACTTAGACTCCTTTGAGGTGCTGGCCATGTACATGGCCATTTTTTGACCATGAAGACGCAGCCATAGAGACTGGATTTGGAAAAGAGCAGTTCTTACACCTGCTAATGTTAAAAAGTGAGGATGTCTGGTCAGAGGAGAAGGTGGAGTCTATTCAAACTTTGAACAGGAGCCTGGGAGTAAGGAAGAAGAGGTGCTGTGAACTGGGAGAGGAGAGCATAAATCAATTTTTCTATCTCCACCGTTCCCTAATGAAATAAAGACTGAAGCTGGGAAGCAGAATTCTTTCCTTTCCCCCCTTTTTTGGACCTCTGCCTCAAGGATAGGCAGTCAGGCTTTCTGTGGTGACTGCTAAGGATGACTTTCTTATGACCCTGTCTAAGCTGATGCTCTTGAGTAGCTTGAATGTAAATAATCTCGTAAAACTTAGCCAACAATTCCCAAAGGAAACACCGCTATAGTGTGATTACTTGTGAAATTACAACCATTCATTCTTGAGGCTGTGGTGAATTCATCATACAATATACTAGAAGAAACATACTTGGTAGGAAAACATCAGCTTACAAGCAGATACTTGTAGTATGGGTTACGCCCACAAACATATAGGTCTCATTTTACCATTATGCACACATATAAGATTTGCTTTTTTCCCCCACAGAGTTTCACATGGAGGCTGATTAATATCCCGATAAACTTCATTTTCTTTTACTGAAACTAGATATGATCTGAGGTGAGTGAGCTTCAAAATGCTTGCACTGCAGAGATTTTAAGACAAAATGCAAAATTTTACTGGCCATGAATATCTTTTAGGCCGTCGAGTCAGGTGGAATCAAACCCACTGAGCTTCAGATCACTAAGCAATGGAACCCAAATGCACCTGAGCATCCCTCTACTCATTTCTCCCCCCTCCCTCTTTCAGCTATGAAAAGGAGTAATTGTACAACATCCCATACTGAGAAGCACTGATTTGGCTTCCAGGCAGTAGAGGCTTGTAAGAAATGAGAAAATTGGAGGGCTTTCTGAACTTTTATAGAGGATCAGGAGAGAACTGTTTGGCACAGGTGTTTCTGTAATTATGATACCCTGGAAAAATTCATGGTGATCCACAGCATTCATGCTGAGGCTACAGCTGTTCTAACACATATTTCTCAGTGCATGATGCTATGCTTTTGAGTTAGCACACTTGGTTGTCTCATATGAAACAAAAGAGATTTATTCCCCCCAAAATAGGCTTAGGTGGGGTTAGTGGATGCTGACTACAGATTACAACTGCTGTTCTTATTGTCTTTAGTGCACTGATGGCAAAAGGAATTAATGCGTTTCATTCCCCCGGTTGTCTCTGCTCACCGGCAAAGCTTAGCATATTGTCAGGCCTCTTTTTAAAAAGTTCTGCACCAGAGTAAAAGAAGAAGATCGTACAATTTCTGCTGCTCCATAGTTTAAGAGGAGAAAGGTGGCATGAGGGAAGGGAAATACACTTTTTTTTTTGCCTTAAACTGCCGAACTGTGCTTTAACCACAATAGCAATGGTTGGCCTAGCCGCATGAACTTTTCATCCTCAGCTTTGTGACAAGCAGATCATGGCATGCTTGAAAGTTTTGGACAAAAATACTGTGACCATTGAAGCAGAGTGGTTATAGTTGCCTGTTCATCTCCAGAGACTCATTGAAAAAATAGCATGAAGACCTGGCATACATTTTGTTATGTGATCCTTTTTGTAAGAAATTCACCTCATTATTTGCATAAACCTTGGTGCAAACACATGAAGGGGGGGAGGTTGTATCTGGGTCATGTGTAGTACGAGGTTATGCTTGTGGAGACATCATAAGTGTGCAAGCGAGGTCTGATGTGTTGCCTATTTACTCTTTAAAGATAAGCATCATGCTCTGTTTTTGCACTTACCTGCCCTGGATGGGGCCAGTGGTTTTGGGATGGTCTGTGGTGTCCCAGCCCATGTCACTAGCTCGGAAGCCTGGGCCCAACCTTTGACGAGACAGGCAGGGTGCCTCTAAAGACCATTTGTAGGGATTCTAGAGCAGATGAAAGTTTTGCCTGTACCTTCTGCTTGAGATGCCCAGAAGCAATTGGTGGGCTATTGCGTATCCAGATTACTTGATTGATCCGAGGGCTCCGGGAAGTGGGGAGCAACAGCTGATGGCTGCTGCCCCTAAACCCCGGCTGTTACAATAGATATTTACAGTTACCTGACCGGCCCAGATAATCGGGGATCGAGCACATGTAATGGCTGACCCTGAGCAGGCTAGAAAATAGGGTAGGGGTAAAAGCAAAGACATGGAGACAGGAGGTGTAGAAAAGCAGAACAAATCCTTTTTATTTCTCTGCAGCTGTTTAAATATCCCTCCAAAAAGGGGCGTGGAGGAAGTGACATCAATGCAACATCAGGGGAGGTGATTGGAGTAAAAGCTGCTGTCTTCTGGGTCAGAGGTCCTTCTGATGTCACATCCTGTGGCCGGAGGTCAGGAAAATCCTCAAGCAGGAAAAGAAGAGTTGTCCTTTTAATGCCATGTGCTACAAGCTTATGGGACAGGAAAATAGTTGCTCCGTTTAGGCTTGAGAAATGGAAGGCTGAAGAAAAGGAAGCCAGGGGAAAAGCTGTTCAGCTTTTGTCGTTACTACAGTGGGCCACTCTGTGGGACAGGATGCTGGAGTAGATGGGATCAGGCCAGATCCAGCAGGGCTCCTGTTATGTTTTCTAATGTTCATGTAGCCTCTGAAGGCAGGGAGCTTTTTGTTCCCAGCCTTCCATGTTTCCATCTTGTGCCTTTTTAATGGTGGAGCCACTTCCAGTAGTACTTATTATGTTGCCAAAATGGGTCCCCATATCCATGGAAAAACACAGAGATTTCATGGTAACCTACTCTATGGGTGCATTCCCACTTTACTTCTTTAGTTTCTGTTGGATTATTTTAACCTGGATACAGGGCTGAGTGCACATTTCAGGCTGTTCCCATTTACCTGATGATAAACGGGACTGAACCTGAATATCATTGTTCCCACTCACTGCCCAAATCCCCAGCACAGAGAAACAGGACCTTTTAATCTCCACCTCACCCCCCCCCCCATTGCAAATCCTGTAAGCCTGCCCTGGTCAATCAGCTGAGCACAAGAATAGACACACACAGGGCAACCACATTTTCCCCATTTCACATCCTCCCTTTCAGATTGGACGCTCTTGGTAATGTTACCTCCATCCACATTACTGGTAAGAGTGCATTTGTGCTCAAGCAGAACCAAGGGAAAACTCAAAAAACCAAGGGAAAACTCAAAAGTTCCAGGGTAATATACACTTTAATGAGTAAATTTATTTATTTATTTATTTATTTATTTATTTATTTATTTATTTATTTATTTATTTATTTATTTATTTATTTATTATTTGTATTTTATTTATAGATTTTCCATTCAGGAAAGGCCAGATGGATGGTGGAAAGTCCACAGATGAAATGGATAGAACTGGAACGGTGTGAGCAATCAGATCTAAAGATGGGTTGAAGAAGGATTAACATGAAGGTGTGACCATGGGCTTAGAGTTGTGATTACCTGTTGTTTTAAAACTGTAACCCGCCTTGAGACCTATGAGTATAGAGCAGGATATAAATAAATAAATAATAACCAGTGGTCACTTTTCCACTGGCATCGGCACTCCCTGCAGAGATATGAAAAAACAACCTTTCAGTATTCCTAACTGACCATAGTTCATAGAGGACAAGGATTGAAAAATGACAGGGACTTTATGTTTGTGACAATCTCATCCTATTTGGATTGTTTTTTAAGGTAATTGTGAAACATAGTATTATATTATTTACAACTCTATGTACAATTTATTTACTCCTTATAGGGTGCGTTCTCATAGGCATTTAAATCTGAATCAAATCCAAATTTGATATCCAGAGTTCCCGTTTAATTTTCTATAAATCTGAATAGAATCTGAATTCAGTATCCAGCATTCCCATTCAATTTTTTATTCCTGGATTATATGATGACTATCCTGCAAAAACCCAGAGAAAAAAGTCCTGAGGAAAACTGGACTCCCCTCCCCCTTTTGGAGCCAAGTTCACTTTTTTTTCCCCATATGGAAACGCTCTCAGAGTATTTGGGACAGAGATCTAGCCTTCTGGATTTCATAGCTGTGAAGGTCCCTCCCTCACCTTGCCATGCCCTCAATGCTAGAGACCCAATCAGCTTGGATTACCCCTTAATGGGGGGGGGGAGTGGCTTGACTCACCACGGTTTTGCTTTTAAAACCTTTTTGCTTGATACATGTGTGTCGTTCTGATTATTGTTAGCAGCTACTAGAAATTTACTGCATAGTATGCTTTGAAAGAAAATGTCTATGAGATGATGTACAGATGGTATTGGACCCCGTACAAGTTGTCGAAAATGTATGTAGAGGTCTACGCTAAGTGTTGGGAATGTAAAAATTTCACAGGGAACAATGTATCATATATGGTGGACTTGCCCAAAAGCAAAACAATCCCTGTCCCAGATAAAGAAATATAAGTAGTATTAAGAGTACACTTACTGAAACCTGAAATGTTTCTACTAGTTCTAATTGACAAAAAAATTATGTGAATAGATGGTGTCAGTACAATATATGGTAGTTGCTGCCAGATGTGTGTGTGCTTTTATACCTCACTTCCTCACCCATTTAAGGGGACTCAAAGCAGCTGACAAACCTTCTGTTCTTCTCCCCAGAACAGACACCCTGTGAGGTAGGTCGGGCTGTGAGAGCTCAGAAAGAGAGCTGTGACTAGCCCAAGGTCATCCAGCTGGCTTTGTGGAGGAGTGCGGAATCAAACTCAGTATTCCCAGATAAGAGTCTGGCTCCCTAACCATTAGACCAAACTGGCTCACAAAGATGATATCCCTCCAATAGAAGCCTGGGTAATTAACATGATGAAACTTGATGAAATAGATAAATTAACCAATCTGACAAGAGACTTGTCAGTGGAAACATTTATAAGCGTGGCAACTTTTTATTGATTATTTACAGCAGCAAGAAAATGACTTTCTAATTGCAGGACAAAACAAGACAAAATGGAAGAGGAGGAGGGGAAAAATCTTTGGGAAGCAGACTACTAGAATGACAACAAAATAATGAGGAGGAGAGTGGGAGTCTTTAATATAATCAAGATATTAATAATTGTATAACTTTAATGTCAACAATGTATGTTTTAGATTCTTTTGACAAATACAATTTAAGCTGCTGGATCTGCTGGTCTAATGCAGCATGGCTTGTCTTATGCTTTGTTGGTCTTTCACACACTTGAACTCTGCCCCAAGTGACTTCCACCCAGAAAAAAATCTCTGCTCAGACTGTTCTTTGGTAACATTCAAGCCCCTGGCATGGATGTAAATCTGTGCCAGACCTTGCAAGCACCTAAGAGCAGAGCTAGCTTGGCATCAGCTGTCTGAATGAAGGATCCAGAGCTGTAGCTGTGCCCTAAATTCCTTCTCACATTGAGAAGGTAGGCTTAGCCCTTATTATATTAATCCTAGAATGCATTGTGCATCTGCCAGGCAGCACTTGTGCCGCATTTTGGCATAAATCCAAACAGTAGGTGGATGGCAGGCTTTATTCCTATCTGACTTTTTTAGGCACATAAAAGGAAGAAAGTTAGTAATCGTACAACCAGGGTTGACAAAAGATTTGCAAATCCACAGAGAAGTGTCTAAAAGGCTATTAGTCAAGATAATCAAGGGAATACAAACTCATGGATAGATTTTTTAAAATTGCCCTGCTTTTGGCATTTGCTCACAGGTACCCACATTTGATTATTTGGCAACTTTTATTTTTAAAATAATTTGAATCAACACAAACAGATTTTTATTCTTTTATTTGAGTAGTGCTAGGAACTTTAGCAAGCACAAATGCAACATGTAAGTATCAGCCAAATTTAAATACTTTTTAGTCTTGTCTTTTTTAACCCCCCCAGCATCATAGGTGATGGATAAGGCCACCTCCAAACACCACCTGAAAATCATGGTTTTAAATACTATTCTAGGATACTCTGGAATAACCTCTTGTTCCTAAACAGCATGGGGCTGGCACTTTTTTCTTTTTGTACAGTGGCTTGATATACGCATATTGGTATTCCGATGGCATGCGCATGCATGAGCATCTTTTCTGAGCCCTGCATGTGCAGGCCAGCTAGATTCAAGATGTTGGGAACACCCAGTCAGGATATAGCACTATTCTGGGAAACCCTGCAGTCAGAGTTGGGTTTTTCCTAAAATAGTATATAGTAGGGTTACATCCTGATAACCCAGGGCTATGTTGGGGTCGTCACAGTTACTTGTGGCAATCCTAACAGTAGCCAAGACATAATATCACTTTTTTTATCTCCCATCTGGATGTGATGTAAGAAGGGCCAGTGACAAAGAAATGTAGATGGGCTTTTTGCATTATCCAGACTGACACAAAAAACATGCATAGAATGCAGTATCAGCAGCCCCTTGATGGGTGGGTGGGTGGGACAGAATTGGACTTGCTCACTGCTGATGAGAGATTTCAGTATACACGGGAGCACTTGGTTTTGAATCACTGGCTAGATATTTACCCTTAAAATTTAGGATATTAAGACACAATTCAGCCAAAGTTAAACACTTTGGTGTACATTGATCTCAGTGGAATGTAAGAAATGGAACATCCATCAAGAAATGGGAGAAGCCTAACATCTATCAATATGTAAGCTTTATTGAGAGATGGGAACATAGATCTAACACCCAAACACTTGCTATTTATTAAAATCTATTTTGGAAGGCTCATACTGTCAGTTAACAGCATTTCTCAGAGTGGAGGATAGAAGGAAATACCCTATTGTAATTTGCTTGCAAGATACAGGTTTTCTACACTTGCGGCCTGGCAGTGTGTTGTTTTGTAAACTTGTATCTTTAATAGGCAGCTGTGCGCTTTTTAAAAAGGTGCATTTTTATTTTATGTCCATATGGTGCACCTGTTCAATTAACAGTATTGTATAGTTTCATTGCAGCTGCATTGGGGGGCTGCTGACAAAACTGAATGTAAATCCTAATCTACCTCTGTTTCTCCTTGTGTTTCTTTTCCTTTCACATCCTCCCATGGTCCTGCTGCAGTGCCCCACTGGATCACTGAGAGTTTATTAAACAAAATCATGAGATCTGTTGCAGGGATTTGCCTTTCCAGTGCAATTTGAAATCCAAGCCTTACAAGTCCATACTCTATTACCCTCTCTGTACTCACTGTAGTACTGGGACATGCCATGGTACAGGGGGCATGTCATCCATGTGATAACATGGATTATGACAGTGCTCTAGTCATGCTTTGTTTGCCTTGGATGAAACTCTGTTTGAGAATAAGGCCCTAAATAAGCAGCTTTCCTCATCCTGTTGTTGACCTCTTGAAGAGATCCACAACAGTTCCAGGGGGTGTATCCCAGTTTGCAAAGGATGTGCAGACAACATGCCCTTGTAAGCTGGAATATGGTGAAGAATCCTTTTCAGCAGAGCTCTAGGAAGTACTACCAGAAATGGTACCAAAAGTGGTACGCTCTCAGAAAGAGCTCTCCTGAAAACTGCAAAAGCCAGAATGAAAGTTCCTGTCCTTTGGAGACTCAGCACAGCTTTTGAGGGTTCTTTCAAACGGTGACCAGGGCTAGAGCAGGATAGGACCTCCCAATGCAGGTGGTTCTGTGCTGATCAAGCAGCTACTTGGCCCAGCATGGGATGGAATGCTAATTCTGGGGGAGGGCTTCCCACCCTGTCCTGTGGAAAGGGCCTACGTTTCAAGTGTTAGAACAGGATACAAGTAGGGATGTGCATGAATATTCATAACATTTGTTATTTGTACAAATTTGTCTGAATTTGGACATTAGTACACAAATTGAATGTTACGACATTCATACGAATAGTTCAGACATTCGTTATACTGGGGGAGGTGGGAAATTGGCTGCACTAGTCTCATCTGCAACAGATCCAGATTGCATTTGACAGATTAACAGTGGATTCAGGTTGGATTTGACACTTTCAGAGCATGGATATGTTACAGGATACGTACTGGATACGTATTTGTTCGTATTGGATAAATATTAGATATTCATACAAATTTGTACGAATCCATTTGTATTGAATAGAATCCTACCATATTCAAAGGAGATCTATTTGAATGAACATGGGTTTTCAAACATTTGATTTGTTATGAATTGAAAGTCAAAAACCCCATTTATGCCCATCCCTAGATACAAGTGTTAGGATACAAGTATTCATTTTCAGTTTAATTTTGTATAGCATCTATGACATATTTTGGTAACTTTGGAGGTAGGTGCAGTTTCAAAATACATGCTTTGAATAATAATAAAATTTGTTCCTCACCCATACTGGCAACTACTACTTACAAGGACAAATATATATTTTTAAAAGTATTCCCAAGTTTAAAGTTTAAACCTCGCCAGTTTTAAAACAGCTCATATAACCTTTTCTTTTTAAGTGCATCATGTAATGCTATTACTTTAGATGATCTGAATGCAGGTTTCAAATCCTGAGACACTAAGAACATAAGAACATAAAAGGAGCCCTTCTGGATCAGGCCATAGCCCATCTAGTCCAGCATCTTGTCTCACACAGTAGTCTACCAACTGGTCCTGGGCATCTCAAGCAGAAGACAAGGGCAAAACTTTCACCTGCCCAAAATCCCCGCAAATGGCCTTTAGAGGCATCATCTGGCATCAATATCTGGAGAAATAATTTTCTTCATCCCAATTTCAGCATAAACCCTCAGTTTAGAAAAGACATTGGAAATGATTTTTCAAAATGAAACAAAAGTAACTAACTAAAAGTAAAGGATGTAGATAAAAACTCATGCGATTCCTCTTTTGTGGGACTGTCGCACTCAGAAGCAGATTGGTCCATGGGGAGAGAAAACGGTCAGATGGAACAGGAGCTGCTTGAATAATCCAGCTGGAACAGAAGGTGATCTTTGTTTTTCTTTCTTGCTTCTCTAGTACCCTAACTCACAGAGCAGTTGGCATCAGATGACCCTCTGTGTGGGTTGGATTGACCCCTTTCCTTAGTTCCTTAAAATATATTAAGTGCACATTGATGTTATCCATTGATGTTTTTTGGTATATATGAAAATGTTCTTCTCTATTACAGTGCAAATAATGTGCCAGTAAGTAATAAAAGCCAACTGATGGGAGGGAGGGAGGGAAAGGAGGAATTGGAAAGTCCAAATGGAGGGTGGAAAGTCCATAAATCATCATCATCATCATCATCATCATCATCATCAATCCAAAAAAGTGGTTGAAAATGAGCAGGCCAAAATATGGAACTTCAGAATACAAACTGATAAAGTTTCGGAACATAACACCCCTGACATCACTATAGTATTGTTGAAAAGAAGAGGATGTGTCTGGTTGATGTTGCTATACCAGGAGACAGCAGGATTGACTTGTAACAAACAGAGAATATTATGAAATACAAGGACTTAAAGATTGAAATTCAAAGACTATGGCACAAGCCTGCAGTGGTGGTCCCAGCACACTCGGTGCCATTCCAAAAGACCCTGGATGGCACTTAAAAGAGCTTAACATTGACAAGGTTACAATCTGTCAATTGCAAAAGACCACCCTTCTGGGTTCTACTCATATTATCCACTGATACATAATGTCATCTTAGGATCTTGGGAAGATCCAGTGTGTTATGAAATATCAAAACCAACATGTTTAGTGTCATGTTATATTGTTGTGTTTCTGTATGTAATAACCAAAACAGCATATATAAACTATAAAGCCCCCATGGCTTTATAATCATAAAATATTTAACATACATACAAACAAAAACAAAGAAATGAAAAGGTGTGAGCAGTCAGACCTGAAGTTGGACTGAAAAAGGTTTAAAGTCAAGGTGTGACCACAGTCCAGGAGGATATTTGCACATAGTTCTGCTTCTATCATATAATGGTTCTCAGTCATACCTCATGTCTACTTTGTATCGCAGAAATTCCCCAGGCTAGGTGATGTTGGTACAGAAGTTTCACTCTCATACAGGTAGTATCATCAGTGTGTGATAGTTTTATCTTTGGTTGTTGTTGGTCTATGTAGTAGCAAGTCTTCTGTGTGTTTTCTGTATGGTTGACAAATGAGTAATCCTTCCTTGTTTTCTTTGTTTGGTGACAGCTTCCTGTTGAGTTGATGCATTTGAGTTCTTGTGCTTTTCCTGGAATCCTGTCTTGTCTTCGTTGTGCTGACGTATTAATCTTTCCTAGTCCTGAAGAATATTGAGTGACTTCTTGTTTGCCCGGAGTTGATGGAAGACAGCAGAATTAAGCAAGGCTTGAGGACTTGTGAAATTAGCCTTCCCTTAGATGCAGTCCTTCCTTCCTTCCTTCCTTCCTTCCTTCCTTCCTTCCTTCCTTCCTTCCTTCCTTCCTTCCTTCCTTCCTTCCTTCCTTCCAGCATTTCTACAATTTCTCAGTGAAATCTGTGGTTATTTTCAATGTGTTGGGCAACCAGCTAAAGATAGTTCATCATGACTTTTTACAGCTAGCTGGTGTTCATAGATACATTCTGCATTCTTCTGTTAGTTGGTCCCACATAATGGTGCCCCCAGTCTTGGCACTGTATTTTGTAGACTACTAATTTCATTAGAATTCTGCTTAATAGGGTAGGAGCTGCATGGTAGACTACTGTGTGAGACAAGATGCTGGACTAGATGGGCTGTGGCCTGATCCAGAAGGGCTCCTTTTATGTTCTTATGTTCTTAGTGTCTCAGGATTTGAAACCTGCATTCAGATCATCTAAAGTAATAGCATTACATGATGCACTTAAAAAGAAAAGGTTATATGAGCTGTTTTAAAACTGGCAAGGTTTAAAAACAACTCTTTAAGCATATTGCTTTTCTTGCAAGGTGCTGAGAAAAGTATTACACGCCTAGAGGTTGTTTATTTGGTGGTTTATGTTTTTGTTTCACAAGTCTCAGCATGCTCTTTGCAGACCTCCCACCATCCCAACCACACAAACATTGCAGCCTTGGAACTTTCATTGCAATATTTCTGGTCAGATATTTCACTCCAATATTTCCAGCTGATACACTTTCTTTGAAAACAGGAAATGGCCCAGACTTTCCCAGGGCAGTGGGACACTGGAAGAGCAGATATCAGTGCTGTTAGAGTTCTTACTCCTGCTCTGCCTTTACAGTGCTTTGAGGAGTGCTTAAGATGTGATGCCTGATGGCTTCCAGTGCACCCACTCCACATGAGCCAGTTTGGTCTAGTGGTTAAGGAGCTGGGCTCTTATCTGGGAATACCGGCTTTGATTCCACCCTCCTCTATGAAGCCAGCGGGGTGACCCTGGGCTAGTCACAGCTCTCTTCTGAGCTCCCATAGCTCCACCCACCTCACTGGGTGTTCTGTTGTGGGGAGAAGAATAGAAAGCTTTGTCAGCTGCTTTGAGTCCCCTTAAATGGGTGAGAAAAGCAGGGTAGAAAAGCCAACTGTTGTATTAGTGTGCAAGGTTGTGTAGACAGTGCACACTCATGACTTACAGCACTACAATGGTGCTGCATGAACATTGGTTAGGAAAATATGCTCCTTCCTGCACTGGGTCTTACTCTGGAATATGAACTTGTCATTCTCATATGGAAAGCCCCAGGGGAGGTCTGCCATTATCTGCACCAGCGTACAGATAGCAGGTCCCTTTTCTGCAATACACATTGAACTTGTGTCTAAAGGCCCAGTACAGAAAGCACTTACATCTTTCAGCAGAGGGGAACTTTGTTCCAGCTTCCAAAAAGCAAGAATCAAAAGTTTTCTAAGTGATACAGGCTGCATAACCAGTGTAGTACCTTTTCCGCACAAACCCTAGAGACAGAGATAACAAGGCGGAATAACAGAGGTGACAGTTCTTGCTGGTGAGAGTGGCAGACATGGATTAGTGGGTAGGACATATTTTTAGGCATCTTGGTCTCTAGACAGAACTGACAGTCTGGCTATGAAACAAAGGGAAAAAAAACCCTGGATGATACAAAATGCACAGCATGAGTATGTAGAATGTGTCAGTGCTCTGTGCCATGATGCAAAATATATTGATACTAAGGTTGAAATTTATTATATAGTACTATTATATGATCAAGTTCAACTTTGGCTAGCATTTTCACTAACTTTCTCTGTTACTTTTAGGCAAAGTATACAAGTTGCTTAACAGCTCTTTTGAAATAAATTTATGGTCTTTTTTGGGAGTGGCATACACCTCAACTCTAGTCTATGCTTTTACAACTCAGAAGGCCACCCAAGAATGGAATCAAGAGGATAGTTCTTCCTGAATGCTGAATTTTGAGGAAAAGCTGCTCGTCATTAGACCTGGAATTCATTTACTTCTCACTCACAATAAACTAAAGGCCAATAGTTTTCTGAGGACAAGCGGGATTCCTTTTAGTTGACTGTTTTTTTCTGAATAAACACCATGGAGGTGACTCACGACAAAAAGGCTTTTAGTGGCTTAGGAGTTAAAATCAGCACATTGAACTTGTGTCTAAAAATAGTGCATAAAGTTGCCTCATACATGTCAGGAAGAATGTAGGTGAAGATGTGAACCCTGCGTTTTGACTTTGTTGCAGTGTGTTGCAGGATCCTTAAGGAACCTTTGTGATACTAGAATGATTGCAGGGTCTCTACACCTCCAACTCCTCATCTAGCATGGACCCATACTGATCCAGCAATACATCACTCCTCATGCAGCTGTTGCTCAAAAGAACTTACGAGGACTTTGTTTAATACGTGTCTCCTAAGTGACCTCACTGGACACAGGAAATTACTCCTGGGGGCATTTCCTGTGTACAGAGACATGCCTGGCTACCAAAAGCAAAGTTGAGGAATGAGAATTTCCCAACTTCAATCTTGATGGTCTGGGCAGTGTATGGAAATTAGCATGCTGCCACTTTAAGAGGAGCACTTGAAGTGTAGCACTCCTCTTAATTAGCAGGTTAGAGGGCTCTTCTGTCTTTCCCTGTGGATCTTCTGTGCAAGTGATCAGAATTTCAGATGCAAATTTGCATCTGGGCTGTCCTAAAATTCTGATGAGTCTTTGGTCTTTAATCTTGCATTCAAGTCAACCTGTAAGTTTCAAGTCATTCTCATAAATGATTAGAAAGAAAGAAAGACAGACAGACAGAAAGAAAGAAAGGACATGTCTTCATTTGTAAATGAAGGCAACTGTGTCTGATTTGTATGGAGGAGCTGCCATGATTAGTCCCCAACAGGATGGTCCTCAATTCCACTTTTGAGCTAGGAGGAGTTCTTTGAAGTGCTGCTCTGAGGTGCCTCTACTGAGTGTGAAATCATGTCTTCACAAAATGGCACTTCAGATGGTGATTGTGCCTAGCCATGGCGGTGACACAATTCCTATGACGTGCTTTCTGCATGCACAGCTAGACTTACCATTTAAGTGAATCAGCCATGATAAGTAAGACAATAGGATCTGAGAAGGGCTTCTAGACCTGTCATCAAAAAGCAGGTTGAGAGTTAACAGTAGTAATGCCCTCTGCTCTGACAGTGAGGAGAAGATGAAGAAAGGGTGAAAGGGATGGTGTTCAAAATCACCTCTCGTTGTTGCTTTCCTTCTTACCCTTTGCTTCTTCTCACATCATCCTGGATAGCTAGGAGGTGGTGGGACCACACCTGGCTGCAGATCATGTCACTATCTGCTTTCCTGTGATCCTACTGTTATTGCTTCTTTCCTAAGTCCCAAGGAAGGCAGAAATTTATTGATTTACTTTTTTATTTGCTCCTGTCTTTAGTCTCTGGAGATGGGACCAACTATTAGCTCCAAATCTTCCCCTTCATAATCAAAAACCTTATTGTCAGATAGCAGGAGTGGGACAGGTGCTCACCTCCCATTGTGTAAGTTAACTGTGGTTGCTTCCTTTTATCCTTCCTAACATTGTCATCCCCTTATTCATCTCTTCCTCTGGACAGTAGTGGAGATATAAGCCAGCCAGTGGCTGGCCCTCACTAAAGCCCAGAGTAAAGACAGTTGAGCGTGCGGGTGGTGCATGCTACTACCATCAATACTTACTTGCTAGCTTGCCTTACCATTCTGTTCTTCTGGAGGGCAGTGAGGTTATGATGGAGGAATGGAAGCTAGAAGATTTGAGATGAAATGATGCACTCTGTTTAGGACTGAGAACCTTTTCAGTGATGGTGTCACTATCACAACCTATTTTAGGATGCCCAACACTTGCTGACTTTCAGGAAGGCAAGGAATTATGAGAGGGTGTTGGGAAGATCTGTTACGAAATCCATACCCTCAAACATTTTGTTTAAAATATAATGGCAAAAATGCCATACCTTAAAGAGTGTTTGCCTCCTTCATAGGAGACAGGTGAAGGTGGGCCTTTTTACAGTTGCCCCTCCAGGATGGCGACATGTACTCTGAGATGGTGCAGCTCTGAGCGTGTGTGGCTGTCCCCGTCTTCAGTAGCTGTGGAAAAGTAAAAACCATAGGTGCTCCTAGTACAGTCCCTCACACAGCCTTCACATTACTTTTGTGCAAAGGCTGTGACGGGATGCGGTGGCACGATTGTGGCTGTGCAGTTGCACACTGCATTGCCCAATAGGGGTGTGCACAAATGGTTTTTTTGCGTTCAAATTCAAGTCAAATCAAATGTCAAGACATTCAATTTAATTGGAATGTTTAAAATCCAAATGTCAAAAAATCCGATTCAAATCCGTAACATTCGAAACTATTCGTTTGAATATTAGATTCATATTTAAAGATACAAAAGTCAGCAACATTCGTATCTGTTATATGTATCTGTGTGCATTTTGTATGCATCCTGTTTTATCTCGCGTGCATCCCGTTTTCATCCCGTATTATAAGCACAAATATGTATAATATTTGTACAGATACGTGTGTAATACATACCTATCTGTACATTCAAATCATTTGAACGAATGTTTTAGAACATCCGAAATCTGTTTGAATGTTTAAATTTGAATATTATTTAATTTGAATTCAAATGTCAACATTCACTGGATTCGAATCAGATTTTTGAATTTTTGAATATTCGTGCACACTCCTATTGCCCAATTACTGTAGCAATGGCCTGCCGTGCATGGCTGTTGCCCGTGGTGAGGCAGATGCTCCTGGATGGGGACATTCACACTTCACCCAGACCTATGTAGATCTGTGTAAAGTTCGGGATAAGTCAGCACTCACAGTGTGAACTCTGGCCTCCCTTCCTGATCTTAACTTCCACAGGACCCTATCCCATGGAAATTAAGTGCAAAAAGCTCAGATGACTGCTGGCTCAAGTGGATGGAAAAGGTGAACTTGCCCCCATGTGTAACTTGTGAATGCTAGGACATGCCATCCCTCTTCCCACACATCCCTAGACTTACCTGAAGTGTGGACACATGGGGCCTATTCGCACTGGGCTTTATTCTGGACTATATCCTGGAATAGGGACTGGCTGTCCATAGGCTAGTGCTGGCTTCAGCAGGCCCAAAGGGAAGTCTGTTCGAGTTTGCATTAGCATCTGGACCACAGACCCCTATCCTGGGATATACTCCAGAAAAATGCCAAGTGCGAATAGGCTCATGGTCCGGGCACCACCATCATGTCTCCGGATGCTAGCACCAGTGTGTGTGCACGTGCACCTTCACTGGGACAATGGGGATGCACCATGCTGGTGCCAGCATATCAAGTGATGCACCAGTATGCTTGCCTGGTATGCCACGTGCCCCTCCATGTACCATAGATGTGTGGATGGGCTCCCCAGAGGACATGGCAGGATGCAACTGGAAGAAGTAAGTGCACATGTGGAGCCCAAAATCACGCTCCATACATAGTTTGCTTCCAGTGCACTCCTGCACGGAAGGGCCATTTTTGAGTTGGAAGTAACCCTTCCAGTGCAGATGCTCTCTCTGGGGGTGCACAGGAAGCAAACTATGGGGCCAAGTGTAGAAAGGCCCCTGGATGCAGAGGTGCTTTGGGTACATCTTTGGTTTACTGCAGGGAAGGTCATCCTTCCCTGGTGCCACTTCTCATCTCCTAAGGGGAGCAAATGGATAAGGGTGCCATTCTGATGGTTGGTAAATGTCAGAAGGTATGAAGAGAGGTGAGTGGGAAAGAGCAGAAGCATCAGATTTTTTTAAAAAATGAGGATTTAAAAAGAAGAATATCCAACTCGATGGGTGTGGGCACTTTTAAATCTTCTGCAGAAGCCAGAGAGTGTGCAGTAAGTTCACTGACCATGCAGTGCTGAATATAAATCCTACAGTTGGCCATTTGTGTTGTCTGTGTTCCACATCAGACCTCTAGGGCTTACTGCTGTGTTGTATTGGCTGGCTGAAATGGGAGCAGGCAAGCTGCCCAGCCCAGTCTTTGTTGAGTAGAGAAGCAGTTAATAGCCATATTCTGTCCAAAAGTAATTTTGGGGACATGTGTTCCTAACTTCTTTATTCCAATGACTTTGACTCATCTTGACTCATCTTGTGTTCACCTTTGGAGCATGCATTTGCATGGCAGTCCATGCAACAATAAGGCCTGTTAAGGATACCAGTGTATTTTGAAGAGATAAATTCCCTTGGGGTGCCTAACCACTTGTTAACACAAGAATTAACCTTGTCAATTCTACAATGATGCCTTTTGAGGATTACCTTTTCTTCTCTTTCTCCCATTACTTTACAATCCAGGCTGTGATCAGACAAAACAAAATGGTTGCCTCAGAGCCACCTCAGAGAGACAATGTGTGGCCCTCAAGTTCCCACCCCTTCTCCAGTTCACCTTTTCTAGCACAGGATGTTCAGGGGAGCGGGGAAAGGGCAGACTGTTGTGTGGACAACCCCACCTCAAAGTCTTCTCTGAGGTGTCCCAGAGGCGCCTCAGAGATGCATTTTTTACTGTGTCTGATCACTGCCTCAGAACTTCTTGTAAGGTAGTATTTTGGCTCTGTGTCACTAGGGTGTTTATTCTGGACTGCTTTGTTCACTGTAACACTTCCTACAGCTAAGCAACTTACCATATAGCACATAATATATAAATCTAAATTGGAATCAGTAGGAGTAAAAAGAAAAGGGAAATAATGAGAAAATTGCAGGAAACTGTAACAAAAATAGAAACAGAACAGGCAGTAGGGAATTAACCAGATATTTACTCATTGTCTAGCAAATTAACTTTTTTAAAAAAAATCTACAGAACATTTGCTTTCACATTTTTAATTAGATTTTGTGGAAATGGAAAAATAATTTGCTTTAATAGAATTACTATCAGTCTGTGGACCAAAACCGCTTTCAATATTTAACTGTATTAATATATACCAGTTGTGTTGAGTTAAGTAGAAGAATATGTTCAAAATGGGAAATAATCCAGATAATCTGCCAAGCTTTCTTTCCTTTTTACAAGCTTCAAATAGCTTCCATTCTACTAATGGCCTTAATTCTGTTTTCAAAGTATACTAACGAAATGTTCACAGGATCCTTATCTAAATCAAGGATCCCTTAGTTCTTTTAGCACATCAGATAAAATGCAATGAAAGTGTTGCTAAATTCTTGGTGGAATGGAGCATAGTAGTGGCATTCCGTGATAAATGTAAAATTGTTGGGAGTTCAGTAGCAGCCAATAACATGATGGCAGGTAATTGGAATATTTGATAAGCTTTTGTCTTGTCTACCCAGACTGGTTCTACAAATAAACTGCTTTGCAAGAGAACTCATTTGCATAGGTGAGACTAAAACTTGCCAGGTGCTACAATCACTCATTGTTTTGTTATCACAACAATACTTTTGATCTGTCTATCCTGTTCCCCACTCTGCTGACAAAAAATAAAATATGCATATGCAATAAAAATGTCAAAAGCTGCCATGATTGCTTTTTTACAAATAAGTACCCGAGAAGACAATGAGATTTGTTTTTGAATAGACACAGCATGGGTCAGAGTATTATAAATAAGGGTGCATCTAGAAGTTGGTTGCTTATTTTACTTCATTTGGATATTCTGAAATATCCACACTTTATTTCAAAATATCCAAATATAGCAGAATAAGTAACTGACATGTGGATCCAGAATAAGAGTCAATGGCTGACTATTCACAGTCTGGGCCTGTTAGCAGTTACCCTGAGGAGTCTTTCCATCAGCTTCAGGGGAGGCCCGTCCACACACTGCTATTTGCACCCCTTCTGGATATGACCCTGCAAGTGGGCATGGTGGCATGGCAGAAACTGAGCAAGCATGCACTGCTTCCCAGTTACCATGGCAATGTCCAGACATACGCTGGAAGTTGCCACAGCCTTTAGGGGTTGGCCTGTCTGGGGCTGGCCATCTGAATTTTGAGTGCTGGAGGTCTGGTTGGGACTGCATCAGCATTTGAAGTGGGAATGGCTCCCTCTGGATTTGATCGTCACCTCACTGAAGTGGTATTATTATACTGTTGCAGTGAGATAAGTGTGAACAGGCATCTGTTTATTTGATTTTGCTGATTAGGGAAATGTCTTCATTGCTTGTTACCCCTTGTATATGCAGATCAATTCTTAGTTTATTGTTCTGCTTCAGTTTTGGCTTGTGGCTTCTGTCGTTATCTCTCCTTTTTGACATGTATCATCTCCATTAAAATCAAAATTTTTGACAGCATTCAAGGTCATGGGCAGGTATTTACAAGCCTTTCAATATCAAAACACCTGCTCTTGTCCAATGGAGATAGCACAGAGGCACACAGAAATAGCTGTTTGCTGTTTCCCTATGCTAATATGAAAACCATTACAGCAAGTTTTTTTGTTTTTGTTTTTAAATCTGTGCTTGGGCACATTTCCACAGGAAAAAAAATAATCCGTACTGGGGAATGCGCCATGTCATAATACTGTGGTTTTTGTTTTTCTTCAGTAATTTGTCCATGCTGTAGCTATTTGCCCTGTGGCATTTTATTTGCTCAAAGTAAATTGTCACAGCAGACAAAATGAACTACTCTAAGAAGTTAAACGGCAAAGAAAACTGTCAGTTACCCCCTTGAATCATAAGATTTGAATTGAAAACATTTATAGACAATGCAAAAAAAAATCTATGAAAAGCTGGAAAACACTATAAGCGGCCTTACTGCTAGAGAGAATCAGAGTTTGGAAAGTTCATTTTATGTGGATGGTAATGTGCATGACTCTTAGTGAATGTGCCCACTGCCCACTTTGACTAAGAGTCATGGGAGTTAACAGTCTATAAGAACATAAGAGAAGCCTTGCTGGATTGGCCACAGCTCATCTAGACCAGCAGCCCATTGCACGCAGTAGTAATCTACAAGTACCATTTTGCTTCTTTATAAATCTATGGCAAGGCTAAATTTGGAATATGATGGTCATCACACCTCAGAAAGCATACTATGGAACTGGAAAAGGTGCAGAAAAGAGCAACCAGAATGATCAAGGGGCTAGAATACCTCCTTTACAAAATCAAGCTGCAATGTCTGGGCCTCTTCAGCTCTGAAAGGCAGTGTTTAAGAGGTGCCCTGAATCAAGAATTAAAATCATGCATAACATGGAAAGCGTGAATAGAGAAAAACAAATTTTTCTATTGCACAGAAATATTTTTTCTACTGAACCAGAGGTCACTCCTGCTGATGGGCAGGAGAGTTACACCTGGCAATGGGGAAGGGTTTTTTTCACCCAGAGTAGCATCAATTTGTGGAATTTACTACCAGAAGAGCAGAGGCCTATTCGCACTACAGTCTCTACTACATGATTAGTGAATCTCTGGTGAAGAGCATATGCATGCAAAGTAGGCTGTTACAGCCTCCAAACATGCCTGCCCTTACCAGAAGTGCACTAATTGTTGATCAGGTGAAGCACATTAACCAGCATTAACCAGAGACTTACCTCAAGTGTCTGGAGCAGGAGCATTCACTCTTCTGCTGCTGCTCTGGGGTAAATTGAGGTGCCACACAAGCATGTTGGCACCTTGGACAACCGTAGACATGACTGCACATGAACAGAGCGTCTGCATTGTCAAGTCATTGGTGCTGACTCATGTGCAGTTGCAGAGGACACCACAGCCAAAATGGTGGATCCCAGAGAACAGGGCCCTGGATCAAATAAGGTAAGTATTCAATCCTGGGGGGAGGGAATGGTCAAAGTTGACTAGTGCTCCAAGTGTGAGCGCTAGTCAACATTGGTTAATCACACTCCTTTCCCATCCAGAGGATGGGAAGTGAAGTGTGAAAACGCTCCTGGTGAGAGCAACCACCCTGCATAGCTTCGACAAATCCATGGAGGACAGGTGTATCAATGGCTACTAGAGACGTTTTCGCACGGGGCTGAACGGGACGCGTGGGAGACAGCTGCGGATACGGCATCCGCATTGCCCGAGCGGGGCTTGCGCTCCGACGTGTCCGCAGCTGTCTTTCTCGCGTTTGAAATGTAGAGCACTTTAAAGTGCTCTACATGCGTTCGAACGCGGACGAGCCGCCCGCAGGCATTCGGGAGGAGAAGCATTCGCGCCTGCTTCTGTCTCCCGAACAGCTGCGGGCTCGCCTCCGACGCCGGCGCGGCTTCGACAATCAGCTGTTTGACAATCAGCTGATTGCCGATCTGCCTCCGCGGCTGTCTCCGCGCCCCTGGCCGGCCTTTGCCGGCTAAGACAGCTCCCGGCGCTTTGAGCATTCGCACACAGACGCGCCGGAACGCGTTTACACGCGTTCTGGCGCGTCTGTGTGTGAAAGGTGAAAGCGCCGGGAGCTGTCTTAAGCTTTCCGCCTGAACGCGTTCCGTTTGGAACGCGTTGCAGTGCGGAAATCCCTTAGAATGGATATTTAATTACTGACTCAGGTCAGAGAGACAGGCTGGATGCCTCTGAAGATTTTGCCTTTGGGTTCTACTTGAGATGCCCAGAAGCAATTGTTGGGACACTGTGTGAGACAGTATGCTGGACTAAATGGACTGTGGTCTGATCCAGCAGGGCTCCTCCTATGTTTTTATGTTCTTAAGTAGTGGCTTACCAATTGCTTCTGGGCATTCTGAAGCAGAAGACGAAGGCAAAACCTTCACTTGCTCTCAGCTCCCTGCAAATGGCTTTCAGAGGCATCCTGCCTTCTTCTGGAGGCAGTAATGGTGCTTCCATTCTAGCAGCCATTGATACACTTCTGGACTGGAATTCACTGCTGCAATGTGGTTTCATTACATTATTTCATTTCTATATATATCCTGTTCTTTACTAAATTATCCCAGGGTGGCTTACAACATTCATAAAAACATTTTAAAAATCACTAAAATCAATAGAACAATTAATAGTATAAAAGTAGCTAAAAACCTCACTTGATCAGGCTGCTGCCTTGGTTCTCTGCTGCATAAATAGCTGCCTGAATCCACTACCTATAATCCAGATGAAGTTTCCCAAACTGTTCAGCAATTGCAGCTCCAATACCAGCAAGCTGCTCTCCAGGTATGACTGGATGATGATAAGTCCAGAAGCATCAGTTCTTCTGCAGAGACCTTGTTAAAG
Organism: Aspidoscelis tigris stejnegeri; assembly: GCA_023333525.1. Taxonomy (NCBI): domain Eukaryota; kingdom Metazoa; phylum Chordata; class Lepidosauria; order Squamata; family Teiidae; genus Aspidoscelis; species Aspidoscelis tigris. The sequence goes on along the minus strand of JALMGA010000007.1, from coordinate 24,380,647 downwards.
CAGCTTCAAAGCCTTGGTTCTCTTCTGTCTAATAGTAGCTGGACCCCATAGTCCCTAGTTTTGGGAGGCCTTGTTAGTGAGGGGTGGGAAGATTGAGGCAAGATCCCCCTGAGCTTCTAACCCACATGCAGTCTACAGACTGACATGCACAAAGAACATTGGCAATATGCCATTCTGAGCAGCTTTTGAATGTGAGGTGAAGGCATGAGAACATCAGTCAGGAACAGGTCTTGAGCCACACGTAGGACAGACTGAATTTATTCATTAATCTGGTTTGTATGTGTGTCTGTCTCTCGTGTCTTTGTCTTCCCATCCCTGTCTAGTGTCAAAGGTGGGAAGAGCAAAGAGACTGCGACACCAACTGCTTCCAAGGCAGGATCTGCACAAGCTCCCAGGAAATATCTTGTCTGAATTGCAGGCTGGTCTACTGGGATGCCATGCCTGTTGTGGGATGTCACATCTACATGGGACATGGTGATGGAGGTGGCTCTGATGAGACAATGGTAGTGGAGGCTGCTCCCATGCATTCCCAGGTGGTAGACCACCCAGCTGCCCATGTGCAGATGGCAACAAGTAGTTTGGCCAGTCTATGCAGGCCTCTAAACAGCTCCCTGCTGTGAGATTCGTCATTTTCCCTTTAAAATCCCTTAACTAGGTGTGAAGTGGTTCTCAGCTTCGCCAATAGCGGCACCAAACATCCATTCCATTCTCACTTCCCTTAAAGCTGCTGGAGCCTTAACCAGCCTGTCTTTCAATTGCGGTTTTCAGTAAAAATGCTCTTTGACTCAAAGCTCTTTTGAAATCAACAAGAACAAGTTTATTATTTACAAATTCAACTCCGAATGGAACATAAGGTAAGTCTCACATTAAATAAGATCAAACATTTCAGCCTGCCTATCTCTAACCCTTCTTCTTAAGAGATCTGCCAGTCTAATTCCCTAGCGCAGTGATCCCTGGATCTATGTTAGTTCTACCCCCCTCAGGCTGTCGTAAGCTTTCAGGCAAACCGCCCACGCCAACAAGACCACAGAACATAGCACATAGAACATCTGGCAGCCGTTGGGTTAGCCTTTTATAACTTTCCCTGGCAAGCCTGTCATCTCTGATTGGCTGGTAGGTGCTGATGACTCACCCCTTCTCCCTCCTGTTGAGCTGAGCAAGTCCTGACCCTGCTTACCTGCAACTATTGCCAAAATACTACCAATCCGTTTAATGTTATAGACTGTTACTGATTACCGAAAGATTTAAAACTAGTTTTTAACACAACTTTATTTAATATACATTGAAATAAAGGTAGGCACCATAGAGTGCTTCTGGGTGCCTGGTTAAAACAGCCCCAGCAGGGAACTTTGAAGGGTAGCATTTTTGTTCTCAGCCTCTGAAGTTGGGTCTGATGGGGCTGCCACAATGTGGATAGTCATTGGCCCTCACTGCCTGTTGCCCTTCTGATCTTGGACTGGATCTGGGCCTTAACTGGCTCAGCATGGCATGGGACAATATACCATGTGTGGATCCTGCCCTACTCTCAGTGCAAAAATAAAGATGCAGGCAAGAAGTCCTGAGTCCTCCTGTCTCTTACATTAACAAAGATGCTAGAATTCCCTTTTCAGGTGTTTGTGCCATTGGATAACTTTGAGATCTCTTTAGGTACTAGATCAGGTATTTCTATATTTATTCACAAAAAATGGGAGTGTTGGGCCACTGGAGACCTATAAGTAGGTGGTTCTGTGCTCATCAAATGAATAATATATGCAGTCATGTGGTCCTCACAAAATATTGCAGGACTCTGAATACCTGTTGCAACACTATTCTGGCAAAACCATCAGCAATGCTGAGTTTCCCAATATAGTTTCACTTACTGGCATATCTAGCAAGTCACTATGCAGTCAGCATTCCCATCACAAACTTGTCTCTCTAAATTTCTAATAATTGAATTGCCCATTACAACAAGTCCCCTCCTGTCACCAATGGAGGAGTATCCTTGATGTAAGTGGATATAGGCTCATGCACTAAGGAAGGTGTCTCAGCTAAAGGTGCCTGTCCCTCTTTCTCAGCCTGATGTCCTCCTGCCAGAGACTTCTGTCCTCCAAGGTAACCGGAGGCCTGCCTGTTGTAGAGTGGGAAGCTTCTACTGTATCCCTGAAGGGCTCATCCTTATGCCAATCTCTCTTTTCTAGCTCAGCTACCTTGGCTTCAAGGAAAGAGACCCATTCCCTCAAGGCCAGGAGCATATAACACTGAGCAAGGTCACTTGAGTAGACCCAAGTGGAAGACTTGTGTAGATATGTTGTTTGTAAGTATCATTTAGGAATGTATTTTCTTCTGAAAAAAATAAATTTGCTTTTCTAATCTTTGAAATGTATTAATAAAAAAAAAATCAAATAAATTACATGTACTAACAGTTCAATATTGTTATCTGTCTTTAAATCTAAGTAAAAAGATCCGGTCCTCCTTAATCCGAATTTAATTAGGTAAATGAGGAAATGCCCTAAGTGGTCTCCTGTTGGAGCAGTCGAAGGTGCCAATTTTCTGCCATAGGTTATTCCAATCAAAGACAGAGGCTCATTATGTCTGTATTGACAGAAGGCTTTTTTGTGCGCTCCCTGGAACGCACAAAAAAGATAAGAGTGTTGATCAGCCAATACGAAAAAGGCTCAACTAATACTCTAACTTCATTTGTGGAGGCATAATTCTTTAGCACCTCCCTGGTCTGGTGGTCAAGCCAATGACAAAGGTGCTAAAAAACCGCATGGTCCCCCTCCCTCCAAAAGTAACTGGGGCTTGGCTTTGCCAATGTCTAGTTGATGCTGCCAACCCGGGGACACTGGCTGATGAAGACAATGGAGGAAGGTAAGTTTCCCGGTGGGAAACTTCCCCATCACCACCATCAGACCCTAGCCTAGGGAGCCCCCCCTCTAAGCCTAGCCTAAACTAACCCATCCTTTCCCACCCCCAGTTTTGCAAATAATCTGTGCACGCACATCCGCAGGACATCACTAATCAGTAACTGGCAGTTCAACACTGAAAACCAGAGGTTATGAAAATTGATGAAGGCCGTGTCTTCACGGCATAGTTATCTCGAATTCAAAACGTTTTGAGCTCGCGCAGTTCAGACGGCACTTCGGATTAACACGGTATTTCCGTGTTAAAGGACGTTATCCCGATTTGAAATAAATCCTGATCTCAACAGGTCTCACTCCGGATCGGGCGTCGATACGTGTTTCCTTTTTAACTGTGTGGACAGTATCGTTCCGGGATGAGATTCAGTGTTAAGGCTGTCCCGCCCCCCCAATCGCACTGTAACCAATGGCTGAACGTATTAGAAGCACGTCATGTTTAGGGTTTCCTTCATTGAAAAAATCCACCCTCAAACACCCACTATAAACCTCCAGTCCTTAAAGCTGAAACACTGTATCAATCTAAGCACTTCACACCTTTAAAACAATGTTGCAATTTTGCGCAATTTCATACCTTTGAAGGTTCGGAACAGTCACTTTCAGCCCCCTTAATGGTGAGAAGGCTTGTCAGCCACTTAGTCCCTTGAAGGGTGAAAACAGAATGTCAACCGCTTTGAGCCCCCTCTAGGCTACTTTGCCTGTGGTCACACCTAAGGTTTAATCCAGTTTCAGTTCACTTTCAGAGTGAGAGAATACACCAGCAAACTGACAAGCTGGTTTTCTTTCAGGGTTAATAACTCAGAAAATCCACCTTTAGACTAGATAATGTGGAAAGAAAACTACTGGTCACTTTGCTGATGTGTTCTCTCACTCTGAAGGTGGAGTGAAGCTAGATTAAACCTTAGGTGTGACCACAAGCCAAGGTTTTAATCCAGCTTCGGTCCCTGTGAGGTGGGGGGCGGCTGTGAGAGTTCAGAAGGGAGCTGTGACTAGCCCAAGGTTACCCATCTGGTTTCATGGAGGAAGAAGAGTTGGCTTTTCTACCCTGCTTTTCTCACTTATTGAAGGGGACTCAAAGCAGCTGACAAACCTTCTGTTCTTCTCCCCACAACAGAACACCCAGTGAGAGCTCAGAAGGGAGCTGTGACTAGCCCAAGGTTACCCATCTGGTTTCATGGGGGAAGAAGAGTTGGCTTTTCTACCCTGCTTTTCTCACTTATTGAAGGGGACTCAAAGCAGCTGACAAACCTTTTGTTCTTCTCCCCACAACAGAACACCCAGTGAGATCTCAGAAGGGAACTGTGACTAGCCCAAGGTTACCCATCTGGTTTCATGGGGGAAGAAGAGTTGGCTTTTCTACCCTGCTTTTCTCACTTATTGAAGGGGACTCAAAGCAGCTGACAAACCTTCTGTTCTTCTCCCCACAAGAGAACACCCAGTGAGAGCTCAGAAGGGAACTGTGACTAGCCCAAGGTTACCCATCTGGTTTCATGGGGGAAGAAGAGTTGGCTTTTCTACCCTGCTTTTCTCACTTATTGAAGGGGACTCAAAGCAGCTGACAAAACTTCTGTTCTTCTCCCCACAACAGAACACCCAGTGAGAGCTCAGAAGGGAACTGTGACTAGCCCAAGGTTACTCATCTGGTTTCATGGAGGAAGAAGAGTTGGCTTTTCTACCCTGCTTTTCTCACTTATTGAAGGGGACTCAAAGCAGCTGACAAACCTTCTGTTCTTCTCCCCACAACAGAACACCCAGTGAGAGCTCAGAAGGGAACTGTGACTAGCCCAAGGTTACCCATCTGGTTTCATGGGGGAAGAAGAGTTGGCTTTTCTACCCTGCTTTTCTCACTTATTGAAGGGGACTCAAAGCAGCTGACAAACCTTCTGTTCTTCTCCCCACAACAGAACACCCAGTGAGAGCTCAGAAGGGAACTGTGACTAGCCCAAGGTTACCCATCTGGTTTCATGGGGGAAGAAGAGTTGGCTTTTCTACCCTGCTTTTCTCATTTATTGAAGGGGACTCAAAGCAGCTGACAAACTTTCTGTTTTTCTCCGCACAACAGACACCCTGTGAGGTGGGTGGGGCTGTGAGAGCTCAGCAGAGATCTGTAACCAATGGGCTCTCCGTATTGTAGGCACATCATGTTTAGGATTCCCTTCCCCAATAGCTTGCTTTCAAATGATTTTATTGAAAGAATCCACCCACTACCTCCAAAGATACTGTAGCAAGTCGAAGTTTCACTTTTGCGCAGTTCTGAACTTTCAAAATGAAAGGAAAGGGGAGTCCCCGGGGAACTTTCCCCACTCTCGGAGTTCCCTCCCGGCCACGGGGGGAAGAGCAAGCGAGGAGCCCCCTTCGCCCTCTTGTCCACCCCTTGGCTCTCCTCCTCTGCGGGGCAAAGTGGCGGCAAAGCGGGGGGAAATCGGCGGGGGAGCCCCAGGGAGAAGCCGCTAGCGCCGCAGCGCCGCAGCGCCTGGATGAATGGATGGATGGATGGATGGATGGATGGATGGATGGATGGCGCGGTGGGCGCCGGAGCCGCCGGGGGGGGGAGGCAGGGGTGGCCCAGGCTGCGAGCGCGCTCTGGCAGGCCGGGCAAAAGGCGCCGAGAACGCGGCAGCAGCGGCGGAGCGGCTCTGCCACTGGGCAACGAGGAGCCCCAGGGCGAAGCCGCCCGCGCCGCAGCGCCAGGATGGATGGATGGATGGGTGGATGGATGGATGGATGCTGCTGCTGCTGCTGCTGGGAAGGGGGAGGGTGGAATCCCCGGCGAGCATGACGCAAAGAGAAGGGAGGGTGGGATCCTGGCAGGGAAAACCAATCACAGGAGAGAGTGTGGGCAATGGGCCGGAGGACAATGCTGCCGTGTGGACTCCGAGTATTGATCCCGCGTTAAGGCTGCCATCGGAACTGGATCAACTTGCAAGTCGTCTGGACAGCTTTGTTCCGTTTCTTTTATTTCGAATTCTTTAAACTGAAATAACACATGCCATGAAGACGCGCCCGAAAATTTCATAACCAGAGGTTATGAAAATTGTTGATCAGCCAATAGGAAAAAGGCTCAACTAATACTCTAACTTCATTTGTGGAGGCATAATTCTTTAGCACCTCCCTGGTCTGGTGGTCAAGCCAATGACAAAGGTGCTAAAAAACCGCATGGTCCCCCTCCCTCCAAAAGTAACTGGGGCTTGGCTTTGCCAATGTCTAGTTGATGCTGCCAAACCGGGGACACTGGCTGATGAAGACAATGGAGGAAGGTAAGTTTCCCGGTGGGAAACTTCCCCATCACCACCATCAGACCCTAGCCTAGGGAGCCTCCCCTCTAAGCCTAGCCTAAACTAACCCATCCTTTCCCACCCCCAGTTTTGCAAATAATCTGTGCACGCACATCCGCAGGACATCACTAATCAGTAACTGGCAGTTCAACACTGAAAACCAGAGGTTATGAAAATTTTATATGAATTTTCTCATCATTTTAGGCCTTTCCCCCCCGTTCCTTGGAATTCATCAGAAACAAATGTTTTAAATTCTTGAAGGTTAATGCCAAGCACTTATTAATACCACTTATTTAAAAATTTTCCTTCTCCTAAAGAGGTATTTGCTCAACAATGTTTAAACGTATTTATAGTGAAAATAACATTCTTATCCCTACATTTTTGAATTTCATTTTATGCATAATATTTTCTGGAGATTTCTCGCCTGCCCCCTAGAACTGTACTACTTTTTGTTAGCTGCTTTTCTTGCTCCACATTTTGCAGAGATATAAAATCTTTGCATGCATGATGTCAAACTTTCTTTTAGGCCATTTGCACCCTTACTGTTGCTATTCTGGAACAAGGCAGACTGCTCTGTGCCAGCCACCATGCTGTGCCAAGATGGCATGTTCCATGCTAACCCTTGCACTGGGACGGCCTGTACTGCTCCAGCTGCCACACTAAGCCTTTCAAATTTACATGACTGGGGAAGTCCTGAACAGACCCCACTCCTTGCATGGAGCTTCTTCTTCCCCAGATGCAGTTCCACACATGCAGAAGTTCCCCTGGTGTGTGGTGTACTGCTCCTTGCAACCTGGAGGGCTCCGTTCACCTTTCTTCCTGGCTGGAGAAGTTTGAACAGAACCTGGGGAGGGGTTGAACAGGTATGATTAGTGCCACATTGCCCCATCACTGAGGCAACAACACTGTGGTTCTGTGATTGCTGCCATAATGGTGGTGATACACACCTCACCAGTGCTTAGGGTTAGATCCAGAGTCCCAGTGGGTGGACACTGGAACTATCTCCATCTTCACTACTTCAAAAGATTTTCCTGGGGAAATGAACGTGCAAAATTGCCCACTGACACCAAAGTTTATCGTCTTCTGGAGGGGCGGGGGGAGAATCAGCATTATGCCTTGTGCCACACAAATGTTATCCAGCAGTATACTGGAACTATAGAGGCGTGCCATCCACATATCTCATTGGTCTGGTATAACCACCTCCAGTATACTTATAGATGGAACAAGGATGCCATTTTGGGTGTGGTACCTCTGTCTATGCTCCATCCTGAGCATTCCAGGATGGAGCATACTAGAAGGGGGTGGAAGGGAGGCCCATATAGTCCCTTTCTTTGCACTAATGTCAGCGAGAAACTATGGTTGGGACTGTAGTGTAATAAGCCTGGTCTCAGACGTATTGACTTACCTACAAGAATACAATTTGCTTTCGTAGAAACCATACAAGATCAATGCTCAAAATGAATCTTTGAATTGGGTTGGTTTTATATAGACTCCACATCACACTGAAAGAACAAATACAAATTTTCTCATTATAACAGCACAGTCGTAATGATTGCCAAAAACAAAACTTGGTAAGCCATGAGTTCATACATATGATGGGGAGGATTCTTCCTCTAAAAGGTCCTTTAGAGCACCAAAGATCTGCATATGGAACAAAATAATTCAGCAGTGCCTTCTTCTTTTCTATATCAGTTTGGACTAGTCTCAAATTCTGGTAATTATCAATTACCCAGAGTTTCATTGGCCTATCTACCCCTTGGCTCTTGTCTTCAGAAATAATTTTTTCAAGAGAAGAGGAAGGAGGTACAGAGGGAAAGAGGGAATGGAGCGAATGGAGTTGGCTTTGTGTCTTGGGTGGATGTAGTAAGGTGTGAATTGAGAAAAATGAGAGAGTGTTGTGCATGATGTATATACACCACGTGTGTTTCTTCTGGGTGGGAGTAAGTGCTCCTGCATTTAAGGCACTACAATCCCCAACCAAACAAAAGGTGGAAACATTAACCAGACTAGATAGCTTTAAGAAAGCATTAGACAAATCCATGGAGGACAGGTGTATCAATGGCTACTAGAATGTATGTCTAGGAACATCCTCCAGGTTGGAGAGAGAGGCAGGACTGGCCCTTTGCATGAAGGTGAGAGCAGAGGCTTTTCCGCACTGCAACGCGTTCCAAACGGAACGCGTTCAGGCGGGAAGCTTAAGACAGCTCCGGGCGCTTTCACCGTTCACACACAGGCGCGCCAGAACGCGTTCCGGCGTGCCTGTGTGTGAACGGTAAAAGTGCCCGGAACTGTCTTGGCGGCAAAGGCCAGCCAGGGGCGCGGAGACAGCTGCGGAGGCAGATCGGCAATCAGCTGATTGTCAAACAGCTGATTGCCAAACCTGCGCCGGCGGGGGAGGCGGGCCCGCGGCTGTTTGGGAGCGAGAAGCAAGCGCGAATCCTTCTCCTCCCGAATGCCTGCGGGCAGTTCGTCCGCGCCCGAACGCATGTAGAGCACTTCAAAGTGCTCTACATTTGGAACGCGCGAGAGACAGCTCCGGATATGTCGGATCGCAAGCCCCGCGGCGGCAATGTGTTTGCCGCGTTCCGGGCTGTCTCCCGCACGTTCCAAACACCCCAGTGCGAAAACGTCTCAGGTGAAGGTTTTGCCTTTGTTTTCTTCTTGAAAACACCCAGAAGCAATTGATGGGGCTGCTATATGAGACAGGATGCTGGACTAAATGGGCTGTGGCCCATTCCAACACATCTCCTCCTACATTCTTATGATTATCATTGTTGTTTTCTAATATTGTCTTGGCTTTTTCAAGGAAAGGCAGGATACAAATGTCAGAAATAAATAAATAAGACCCCAAACCCAGCCAATGGGAGACTGCAAGCAGAGCAAGCTGTGTGCTCTGGCCTGTTGGTGGCCTTCCATCTGCAGTTGTCTGGGCACTGCGAGAGCAGACTGCTGAACTAGATATGAGTCCAATCCAGTGGGTGTTTTCTTATGTTCTTATGCAAAGATTGTGGTTACTAAAATTCTGAGTGATGAAGGATGAATGTACATATTTCATTCTCTATTAAGTGGTTTCCTCTGGTTAGGAAAGAATAATGTCTGAGGTAGAGTTTGATGCTTGAGATAATTTCTATGTCTTCTTGGAAACAGCGTTTTTTCAAGTGGATGTTCTCCAAAAAATTTGGGGATGAGGCAGATCCCGTTCTGTCTGAGGAGAAGAAAGCAACTAGGGATGTTTGCTTTCATGTAAGTATTCATGGGGACATTTCATATATCTGCTTTGCAGCTAAGATGGAGTAACCTTTGGCAGAGGCCAGCGTGCTTCTGTGGCAGCTCTGTTGACTTCCCCGTCCAGCAGAGGTGTGAGTGCTCCTCAGCTGGACGCTTCAGGTAAGTGATTGGGGAAGGCTAGATAGCTTGTGGAGCTAGTTGATAATTAGGAAACTTCTGGGCAGAGAGGAGACATTTGTAGCATGTCAACGCTGCCTGTAAGTGCAGATACACTTGCCCAGATGTTGCCTAATTATCAACTATAGGCCAAAGTGCGAATTGGCTCCTGGTTTTAATTATTTTAAAAGCACACAATAATTTCTGTGCTTTTCATCAAGCATTCCAGGTACACTGCTTTGGTTTAGAGGTTTATGGCTTTGGAGACCTAAATCCTGTCATTATTTCAACAAACCTAAAAGTGGTTCGTGCCATTCTCCTTCCTTTTATTTCACATACACAAAAATCCTTTGAGATGGTTTAGGGCAGTGGTTCTCAACCTGGGGGTCAGGAACCCTTTGGGGGTTGAACTGCCCTTTCAGAGGGGTCGCAACGAGTCTCCCACCACCCTTCCCTCCCACCTTCCAGCTGCTCTGCCCCCATGGTTGGGGGTCTCCACAATGTGAGGAACTCATTAAGGGGTTGCGGCATTAGGAAGGTTGAGAACCGCTGGTTTAGGGTAAGAGGATGTGCAGTGAAGCAAGGTGCCTGGCAGAAATCATAACCCAAAATTTACTTCCATTTTATTTTTGACTGTGGGCTCTTCCAGAGGTGGGATAAACTAGGACTATATTGGGAATGCAAGATGTAATCATGGCACTCCCAATACAATGCCGAGATAGTGAACTGATATCCCATAATATTACTATTACAGGAATTCCAGCAATGATGTTGGGTTTCCCATAATAGTGAAGCTTGCTTGGTGTCTGCTGGCTTGTTTCATTATAATCCCATTTGCAGGTACCCGGAAGACAGCCAAGTGTGTGAAAAACAACAGGAAGTGAACAGGTGCTTGGTTGACTTCTGGGTTGCTTTTAGTGGAATTATAAGAAAATGAGCTGCTAGATGTGTAGATAGGCCTACTATTGCTTCCCATGCCTGGTGGAGCAGCACGAGGTCATCATGGGATCTTCTTTAGATCCTGCGGTTGCCTTTTGCGATCTGGAGACACCCTTTATGTTTTACTACTGATAGTAATGGGGATGAAAGGTGTAACACATAGATGTTAGAATTTTGCAAGGATGCAGTATCATTCTGGTGTTATAAAACATGTATTTAAGGTGTGTGAATGCAACAGTAATGTGCCTGAAAGATTCCTTGGAATGCTTTTAATTCCTTTAGCATTTTTACAATAACTGCGGCCATCATGAATTCATTTGGCAGCAATATGGATGTCATAAGTACTTTATCAGATTTCCACCTCCGTTCATTATTAATTACATGGGCCATTACTGAAAGAGTTGCCCAGATGTGCTTATGATAGAAATAAAGTCAACAATGACTGATTCTCGGAGGTTATGATTAGAGAGACTCAACACAATTTGAAAACGGCCTCATGTGCCGTTAAATGAAAAGCACCTGCGAAGCCACATGGACTGCAGACTTCACAGAAATCTTTGTCACTCATTAATGTGGAAAGGTTGGTGTAATGTGTAATGAAGAACTAGTTCCTATTTTAAAAGTCAGGGTGTGGAATAAAATACTTTCAAAAGAACCTGGCATTCTTCCTCTTGAAAAACCACAGAATCTACACAATGGCAGTTTTTAGCATAACAGTGGTTTTATGGCTAGAATATTATTGTGTTAATTTTTTTTTATATGGTGTGCTACATCCTGACTCACAAATAACACATCAATTAAAAATGTACGGTTTTCATGCTCATACAGGGGTATGTTTTCATGTTTTTGGTGGGAGGTTACTGGAGCAGGTGGCTCTACAGAAGTGACCTTCCATAGTGCCGACAGGGCTTTCTGTGTCTTAATTTCCAGTACACAGGGGCGTCTGAAGACATCATGACTAAGGCACTCAACTTCCAAACACTGTTTCATACTTTCACCCCCATTCTTCTCAAGGGCATGTTCACCAGTGAGCATCTTATGCAACCAAAAATGGGGACATGACAGCCTGCTGAGGCACCTGGGATGGTGTGTAGAGAAGACCACAGAACCTGAAGACTGCAGATGTATGTATTTAAAATCCTAGCAACAATAAAATCATACTAGGAACAGGAAAACTTTTAATTATTTTTAAAATTCAATACCTTCCCAACATCTTTGCTTGGAAATTGTTTGTTTTAAATGAAACATTCATTTCCCAATCTTGGTGAAAACATGAAATGTAAGTAATCCTAGTTCACAGATGGTTTTTGCTGAAATGTATGAGGACTGCATTGGCTAGACATTTTCTTTTGAATTGATATTGCATGGGGAGATAAGTGTGTGTGTGCAAATGCATACATACTGCAAGTTGGAGGCCAACTTTGTCCAGTTCCCAGCTCTTATGGGGAAGCTTATTAGTCTCCACATGGGAATGAAGGATAAATTCAAGATCTATGTAGCTACCAAATTGGGCTTATACTCTAATGAGGTTGAATGAGGTTCTTGCCTTCGGCAGTAGATCAGGGGTAATGAAAGATCATGCCTCCATGGCTAAGGACGAGGACAGTTTTAATGAACAGCAGTCCATGGACTGGGAGTACAAGGGCAACTGTGAAGCAGCAAGGCTCTGCATGAGGTCAATGAGAAGATCCTCCACCTCAATCCTTACCTTCACAGAGATGCTCAACAAGCCAATTTGGCCTCCCAACTATGTTGGCTCATTGAGATGTCAAGGAACGGTTGTTCTACATGCCTTGTCATGTGACCCTATGAACAAGAGAATTCTATCATTTTTGGAGCTTAACAGAACACCTCTTGTATATGTAGAATAACCCAGGAGACTGGCTAGACTGTTTCATCTGCATGATAAAGTGGTCTGTTGGGAGGCCATGCCCCTGCTATAAGTCTCCATCCACAGAGTGGGCTATAGGGTGAAAATGGTTCTTCTTAGGGCTTAAAATGGAAATGTGGATGGAGTCAAAGTCAGGGGCCTTTTTGCACAGCATCCTATGGAAATTAAGTACAGGGGCAGTGGCTGGCATTCACATTACAAATTCTGGTCCTGTCCCAAAGCTACCTGGCATTTTCCTTAGTGCTGTTGAAGTGTGTATGCTCCCACCTGGAAGTGTCTGCCTTGCTGCAGCAACAGCCATGTGTGCCATTGCTTCTCTTCAATGCAAAGTGGGAAGGTTGGTTTGCTTAGAGTACCCTCCCCTTCCTGTCTAGACTGTGCCAATATGAGTGCTCTACCACATGAAAAGGACAGTATTGTTTCAGGGAAGAAACATAAGGGGAATTTGGGTTGATATAAATTTACTAAATCTGTGCAAGGTGTTTCCATGGCTGTTGCCATGGTGATCTTGAATGCCTAGGCCAGGTCATCCACACTTCAAGTGCTGGTGGTCTGGTTGAGGATGGCACCTGCCCTTGAAATGTGGATTGCTCTCTTTGTGTCTGGTCTTTGTACTGAGGGAAGTGCGAACTGGTCTTTGAATTCACATGGAAAGAAACTTTCTTCTAAATGGCTCATCAACAAAGTCCAAATTTGAATTTTGGACTTCATGCTTTTTGATGTTACCGTTCAATACATATGTTTAGAATCATTGAATTAGTTTACTCATTCACAATAATTCACAAGTTGTCACTTGAATCATTTTATGACTGTTTGAGGAAAATCACAGTTTGTATTGATTGAGCTAGCTTAGATAAAAGGGTGATTTGTGTTCACAGGTAACATTTAATATGAATACTGCCCTTGAGAAAACTATTCATTGATGATCCCAGTTTGCTTTAGTTCTGCTTTAGGTGGAATGGGATTTCGTGGAATAATCTTCTCCTAAGCACTTAGGCTGCATTTCCACTTATGTTATGATTTAAAAATAATGTGAATTTTCTTTGTCCACATTACCAATTGGGTTCCTGTGTTTTCCGAGGAGTAAATCGCTAAAAACTGCAGTTAAAAAACACCCGAAAATACAAGTGTTTCCCCCCGTTTTTGCTGCTAAAACACTTTTTCTTTATTCCTTTGGGAATGGTACAGCAGTATTGGGGCAGATGTGTCAGGAAATAGGTGGGGTTTCACCCTGAGCAGGACAGCCCCTTGATAGATTTAAGGTGCCAGATTTAAAGCCTTCTCCCATTGGCAGACCACTTCATGGTTTCTTTTTTAGCCACTTCACACTGATAACAAGTAACAATTCACCCACTCCATTTCACACTGATAACAAAGTTTCATTTCTTCTTTTTAGACTAGGCTGGCTCTGTCCTCTGTGGGTGGGTGGGAGAAAGGTGCGATAAAGGAGAAAGTGAGGGGAAGGCTTAGAGAGGAGATGTTCTGGAACATTGTAAAATGGGGGCATTGGTGGATGGATAGGGGGACTCTGGAAGCAATCCCCATGGTCATGCTTGCTGGAAGGTTTGGCTTTGGCAGAAGCAAACAGTAGCAGCACAAACAGGAGGGGAGGAGCTGGGATTTCTACCCTTGGCCAAGTCATCGTGGGATCAAACCCAGTCAGAAGAATGGGGTGGGCACCTGGCTGCCAAAGGGCAGGGAGGAAAAGATCTGCTTTTCTCAGTGTACTTTTGAAGCATTTTCTGTGGGAACAGCAGAATCAAGGTTGACAATGCTTTAAAGACAATCAAGTGGGATCAAACAGAGTGCGCATTTGCATCGGGTTTTGTTGTAATGTTTTAAAAAGTGTTTTAAAAAGTGTTTTATAACGAGTGGAAACACAGCCTTATTTAACAGTTCTGCTCTGTTCAGATCTTTCAGTGGGTAAACCAACATTAAAAATGAATTGTGATCTTCTGTAATAACTTTTGTGGAAAGGAAAATATTTGGGTCAGGCAAGGGACAAGTATATTTTCCTTTATTTTTATAGCTCTTCGTGATTCTGGGCCTTCTTCCCAGATTGCAACTCTTTGGCACAATCACAATATGAATAAATATATCAATAATTAAAATATGTACAAACCTGAAAACAAACACTATATTTGAGGTATTTTTAGTTAGCCATGCCAAACGCTCCCAAATCCCTAAAAACTAAACTTCACATTCTGTTGGAGTGGTGGAATAGTGCCAAAGGTTCAATGCAATCATTCAAAAAACACAGTATTCTGTTGTACAGTATTTACTACATTTTAATTGTCTGACAGTTGCATTTTTAAGACAGAAAATAGTTCCCTTTGGAGATGTCATCAATGCCATTTCACAAATTGGCAAGATTAAAGGTACGCAATGTACTCTTCAAATGTCATGGGTTTCCCTTCACCTCATTTCTCTGGAAAGTAAAGCTTTCACTTAGTGATGGACATATCAATCTCCTCGACTGGTTTTGGAAAGTAGTGGTATGACCACTTTTTGGTGCTGCAATAATCATTATGTCCTGTATAGTGTGATCTGAAGTACATTTACTGATACCGTCAATTCCTGTGATCCCTTTCAATAAAAAATCATTTGCACTGAACACAAAGGCCCTTCCTTCACTTACCTCAGTTAATCAGTATTAACTAGATATGTATTAGCCAGATCTGGATCAACCACAGGCAGAGGTATCTGCATTGAGTGGGTATTGAGTCAGCAGATGTGTGCTAAAGAGTGCTAGCATGGGTGTAGACCACATTTATATGGTCTAGCACTAATCCTGATTAGTGAGCCCCTTGACCAGTTCTGATCTGGATCCACTCTTCTCCAGTGTAGACATTGTGTTCTTAGCAGTTCTTTAATCTGGACTGCCATTTTTCAGAGAGGGAGTAATTTTCTCCTGAGATTATTATCATAGGTGTGATTATTTCAATTGGCAGATTATTTTGGAACCATATATTGGGCAAAAAGAAAAAAAAAGAAAAAAAAGAGGATATAAAATGTTTATGAATGTAAATGTGGACCGTAAAAGTAAATAAACAGATGTGGAAAATGCCAGATAATAATCCATGAAAACTTTGGAAAGTAGATAATATATGTCATAATGGCAGTACCAGCATGACTGCAGATGCTGCCTCTAGAAGAGCTAGAGCATTTGGTCCAACCATTGAGGGGGCACTACAGGGCAAGTGTTGATGCCGGGACATGTTTATTCCCTGGCTTTGATATTTCTGCCCAGGCCAGTTTTCAGAGACACAGGAAGTGGCCCTAGAAGCAGTCTAAGGTGGGTCTGCATGGTGTGAAAGTGGTATAAAGTGTTGTTAGAGCACTTTGTCCTGAAGCCAATTCACACTTGGCCTGCTAGTATACAATCGGGTAGCTTCTGGGAAGCATCATCTGCACTTGCAGGAGGTGTTTCCACATCAGAAATGTCTCTTGTCAACCCAGAAGCTACCTCAGTGGCTACTAGCAGTGGTGCATCACTGTTGTCATGGTGATGGCACGAGTGCACACACAGTTGTACTGGGCTCTAGGCAGAAGATGATGGCATCTAGACACATGTGTGGACCCAGATAGGTCTTCAACCATGTTGGGGGTTGGTTTGGTGTGCACTGGGGCTCACAAGTGTGATACAGTTTTCCTGTACCATAGTCAGGAAGCAAAGTGCCTCTGACAATGCTTTCTCTCTCTCTGTGGTGGGATTTTAGTTGGATGAACAAAGGATCATGCAATCTCTATGGCCTTTGAACTCTTCCATTCTGCCATTAAAGAGCCAAACAGATCCTGCCCTTATTAAGTCCCCATTTGCAGACCTTTGTATAGGGCCTGTCACCTATTAGCCACTATTTGCTTTTTATTGCAGCTTTCTATAAACCTTCCTGGTTGTATAGATGTGAATGTTTGTACAGCTTATTGTAGTTTTGACAAAAATGTGTGCAATTGATAGACTTCTTGCACTCTGCATAAATCAGTCCAGAAGTAAAATAGAGTTATATGAAATACTGGAATAAGAAGCAACAACATAAGGAAGCATGGGAAAGTTACATGCGCCTTTGGACTGTCCTATTTGCATTTCTGTGGGTTTTCTAGCATCCAGTCAAGTCTCTAGCTTTCTTTCTTCTTTGAAGACTCTTTTCCATTTGGAGCTAGGCCTGGGACAGCCATTTGGATCTGACAGAGAGATTACCCAAGGATGATTTAATGGTTAGCATAAAATTTCTGTCCATTGCTTAGCAGAGATGAGCTCAAGATGTTTAGCCCTACCATTCAACTTCATAAAACCGCTGAAAATGGCTTTCTTATATGTTTTGCTTATTTTATTTTTTGACTCTTGTATCCCACCGCCAAAATATAAAGTTCTCTGAGCTGATTACAAGAAATATTTCCCCAAAATCTAGTGTGAGTACAAAATGAAACACCAAACAAAATGTTACATAAAAAGAAAGGGGAAAAATAATCATAGCACAAAATGAGAACAAAGGATGAAAACTGCTGAAACACAGATTATGCAAGTTACTTACGATACTTGAGTGAGTTTTAAGGTCCCTACTTGGAACTGAAGGCAGCTTCTGCATGGTCATTTGGACCATGCTTGCTGCTGCAAGGAAAAGTGACATCTGCTCTGGCTGCATGCATCTTTAGCTTAGTTTCCCTAGATAAAGTGGTAACTTGCATGCCAATGGGGGCAGCTAAAGTGGCCCAAGTGGTGCATCAAACCTGGTGCCATATTGCTGAGATCTGGAAATGACCCTAGACATGGGCAGTTTGTGGCCTCAGCTTCATAGCATTCCCCCATCAGCTTCACAGCATTTGTCTATGGTCTGGTGGCAGGGAAATCCATTTTAGCATTGACATGGGTTCCCTCAGGGGTTCTGAGGCCAGGAAAGTTTTCATGAGCTTTGGGATTGGCATGGGAACTGGCCTGGAAGCTGAAACCCACCAATGGGTTTCAGTTCATTGTGTCCAGTTCAGGGCACCCCAATTTAAAAAGACATTCACAGACTAGAGCTAATCCAAAGGAGGGCTACCAAAATGCTTAGTGGTCTAGAAACCCTGTCCTAGGAGGAAAGGTTGATGGATCTAGGAATGTTTAGCCTACAGAAGAGAAGACTGAGAGCAGACTTGATCACAGTCTTTAAGTATCTGAAGGGCTGTCACAGTGCAGAGGGATCATCCCTATTCTCACTTATATGAGATGGGAGGACTAGAAACAGCGGTATGTAACTTCAAGGGAGTCAATACAGATTAGATAGTAGGAAAAACTTCCTGACAGTGAGGGCAATCAGTTAATGGAACAGGTTGCCACTGGATGTAGTGGGTTCTCCTTCACTGGAGGTCTTCAAGCAGAGGCTGGACCTACAACTGTCTGGGATGGTTTAGGAAATTCTGCATTGAGTGGGGGCTTGGATTTGATGACCCTAGAGGTTTGTTCCAGCTCTATGATTCTATGATTGCTGTGCAGAGAGTTATTTTGATCCAGAGCGATCTATTCCAGCTGTGTGCAGGTAAGTGCAGAAAGCACCATAGTCTTCTATGTATCAGTGTATCAATGCCACCATCCACACATAAGGTGCTCTGCAGCGAACCATCATTGAGTGACTACTGCACAAACAAATGATTGTGTAAGTCTAAGAAAGCTATTTTTTCCTAATCCCCAAATAAAATAAAATCTGATAATTCATCCACAAGAATGCATTTCCTTTCCTTTTTTGAGGAAATTAAATTTTCAAATGCTGATCTTTATTTTGTTGCTCTTTTGTCTTCCTTTGGAATGTTTAAATAGCTAATTCAATAGTTCATCAACACAGTAGATTTTGTAATATGAGATGCTCTACATTTAAAAGCAGAACTGCAACATTTTTGAGCGATGTCAGTACTAATCAGAGTTGTTTCCCAAGTATCTCTGAACATGATTCAACAGAGCGCATCTTAGAATTTCTCATGCAGATCAGGAGACAGTTCAAAGCATTTCCAGAGCAAAGTTATTACTTCAAAGAGAACAGATGGGAAATGTATACCCAGTCTCCACACCAAATGGTAGGGAACCGAGCCATTGTCAAGCAAGTCCGAAGCTTGAGGCAGAAACAATTCCATTTATCCTTCAGGTATGCTTGTTCAAGCTGAGCTTTCCCCATCCTTTCCCCATCTAGAACATGAATGTTAAGATGTTTTGCCAGCACTAAAGCAGCTGTATTAAACCTTCCATAGATTCAGGGCACATTCTGACATGGCATGGAAGATCTGTCTTGTTGGGGAATGAGAGTTGAGTACAGTACATGGTTCCTATCTGTTTTGCATTTGCATTATACCACAGACTCAAAGGGCTCATCCCCATGGGGCTGCCCCTGCTTTGCGGTGGATTCGGAGCAGACTTAATGCGAATCTTAATTTGCACTAAGGAGTTACTATGGCAATGGAGGATAGGGCGGGTTCAAGGTGAACCTGCCTATCCCCATGAAAACTGTGGTAAATCCCTACATCGGGATCTTGCGGTTTTCTCCTCCCACCTCCCTTTGCCTGAGCACTTAATCACCCAGGTAAGGGCTTGATCTACCCCAAACGATTGCCTGACAGCTGCCCTGCAGTCAGCTGAGCAACTGTCAGGTGGGTATAGGGGCTGTCAAGAGCATGAGGAGAGCTCTGGTAAGATTAATAAAACAGATGCGAAAGCTGTGTCTGTTTTAATCATTTTAGTGGAGCTCTGCTTGTGCGCATGACAGCTATACCCTCCTTTGCTTTACTTTTGCTCCTGATGTGAGGTTGTTATCTATATAACTGCATCAGTTTATTTGTATATCACACTCAAGAGTGGTTTACAATCCATCACAGCACAGATATTTAGTCAGGGTAACAGCCACACACACACACACACACACACACAGCCTTGAATTTGTTACTTTTCCATTTTTGTGAATGGATCTGTAGGTAGCCCACCAACATGTAGTAAGAAAAAAACTAATCTGAGTACAAGAAAAATGGGGTTCTGGCATGTGCACAGAATCTGCCCAGAAAGATGAGAGAATGAAGAGTATTTTTCTGATTGTTCTTATCTGTAAAAGTAAGTGCTTGCTATAACCTGAATTCCTTCATTTTGGTTCTAATTAACTCTCCTTACAGCAGATACAAAAGACCTTTCCACAATGGGCAATGGACCAGACCATGATAATCTTCTGGGGCTCTTTTGTCCACACCTTGGAGCATACCAGAGATACCCCATCCCTCTCCTATTATGCTCTCCCTACAGAGCACAGACAAGGGTAGGGTGCCCAAAATGGTGTCCTCTTCTGGCACACCAGTAGGCCTCTTTTTATACTGTCTAGCAGCATGCTAGGAGGCTACAACCAACCTAGAATTTTATATGGTTTTTTCTTTGTTTTTCTTATTCTATTGTAATAAAGCTTGTTTGCTAATTTTTGTTGTTGCTTCTAGGTTGAATGCCAGTCACACATTTTTGAGAAATCTATACTAAAAGGAACCATGTTTTTCAGTGCCATTAAAAAAAAAAAGACTTGGACTTTGGCATGTTCCTTGATTATATACATGATCCTCTTCCTCTGGCAAAGATCTGGTGGCAGCAATCCCAGGTGAGATGCTGAAAGCCATCAATGGGGATGCTATCCAAGGCTTCCTAGAGAGCTTTCCATGTTTATTTGTGCCACTCAAACAATGCTGGATTCAGGCTGTAGAAAATCTCCCCAGAGAGATCTGTCTAGCATCATTCCTAAAACTCTTAGGTGCTTTGTGTGTCCTGTCTAAGTAGAGTCCAGTTGCTCACAAAATAGCCACACTGAGATACACTGGAATCAATGGACTAGAGAGTTTGTCTTGGCCAGACCTACCATTAGCTTGAAGGAATTATCCATCTTAAGTGGTATATGCCGCAGCATACAGTGAGGGACAGAGCTGTCAGTGAAGCATACAGTGAAGGCATGACCTGTCCCAAACCACCTAAGCTAATCTGCTGCTGTCAGCAGCACAGGGGTTACTTCAAGCACAGGCCAGTGATATAAAATTGAATATGCATGCATGCTTATGTAGACCAAATGATCCCCAAGGAAAAGGATTAGGAAGAGATGCAGCCTGGCATGAACTGCTACTGATTGGAAAGCAACTTCCTGCTACTATTAGCTTTTTTTTTTTTTTAAAACATCCTGGGGTTTTAAGAAAAACAAAATACTGAGGAGGAAGACGTGGAGGAAGAGAAAGACCAGAGGCCTATTCACACTTAGGATGGTAGTCAACAATTAGTGAACTTCTGGTAAAGGGCATCCGCGTGTGGAGTAGACTGTTGCAGCCTTGAAGCATGCCCTACCTTACCAGAAGTTCACTAATTGTTGGTTAGGCACGGAGCACTAACCAAAAAATCTTGTTCGCCTTTCATTCTGCAGTAGCAGCAAAGGAACTCTTTAGAATCAATGATGTATCACACCGATGTTTCTGTTGCCAAAGCAGAAAAGGTCAGGTTTCATCTGATCTGAAACAAACTTTCCTTTTAAGCGAATAACAGAATTTGTATTCTGTGCTATGCAAAATGGCCTACGTGTGTTTAGGGCTTCAATTTTGTTAAGGAGGAACCACAATTAAGATGTATCTCTCAGCTTCCTGATGTGACTGTATAAATGTTTCACTTGCGTAAGATTATGGATGCATAAACCCCACATATGTAAACCAAGCATCAAATGCTCAGCCTGTGCAAATTGGCAGATTTCCATTGAAACCACCAAGACCAGGACACTTGTAAACATTAACTGAGGGACGTTTGCCAAATATCCAAACTTTGTGAGGCCCAAACATCTGCAAAGGCCCACTCAGTTTACTGTAGACTCCTGACAACAAAGCTGTTTTTCACTTGCACACTGCCCTTAATATAGTTTTCAAACTTTTTTTTTTTAATCTGTAGTTGGATACAGTCAGGTTTCCATGTTTTACTGCTTAAGTGATTCTGAAGGATAATTTTGAAGATCTTCCCGAATTCAGTTGTTAGTTTTTCAACAATTTGATTGTTAAAGCATGACATTATTTTGCTCACTTTAAGAGCTAATCAAGGGAAAGAATAAAAATACTATGTTTGAGGAGCTGCTACAAAATTATTGCTTTTGAAAAATCAAGAAGATACAATTATTTCCTTACTTTCCTCCTCCAAGTGTGGATGCCCGTCCCCAGAAATTCCCTCATGCACTACTGGCTGTAGTGTGAATAGGCTCCTGGTCTAGCACAACCCAGGTTCATCTGGGGTGGGAAAATTATGATGTAATACTGGGAGAGGTGGCAGGGGGTGTAGATTGGGGTCATGTCCCCATGCAAGCCATTTGGCACACTTTGGGCACTGTTTGGGCATGCATGGGCCGGCCACGGGACTGGGAACACATCTTGGGTGTCCCCATGACATTCCCAGCAATGCAGGAGAGGTATGGGTTGGGTGTGGATGGTGGCATCCCCATGCAAACCATGCCAAACCCTCGTATGGGGGAGCAGTGCCCCCTCCTCTCTGCTCCCTCTCTCCTCATTGGAAGCTGGATTGACGTCATCCCACCCCTCTGCCGCATCCCCCCTCCCTTAGCGGCACTGACAGCCAGGACTGGGGTGAGAGGCATGGAAACAAGTAAAAATAAAGCTTCATTCATAAAAATAACTTTAAAACAAAATTTGAAGTGCCAAAAGCCACAATGAGGTTTACTGGCAGTAGGTGCTTGAACAGTTTTGTGCACTTCCGCTCCACCAGGGACCACAAGAATGCCTGTAAACTGAAAATCGAGCCTTTATTTATGATCGCCTTGCAGATTGGGGAAACGGGGGTTGCAAATGGAACAAAAATCAAGCCATTATGCAGCCTGCCTTGGCATTCTTGAAATGGAGTTGGAATTACCTCCGTGGAAATGGCAGAAAATTAAAAAACCAAGCCATTCTCCAGCCTGCCTTTGCGATCGGCATTTTAAAGTCAGCGGCCGCGATCTTCAATGGACAGGGCAGGGACAGCAAGCAAACCCCACCTCCCAATGACGTGAGTGCAAATCTCCTCCCTGTTAGCCCGCGACCGTCCCCATGTGTGTTCCTGGCTCGCTGAGCAATGCGTGCCAGTCCCTCAAATTGTGCCAAGACTTGTTTTTTCAAGTATCAAATTTGGCACCCTTCTGGCATTGGTTGGTTGGTTGGGTGGGGGATTTGGTACTCTTTTCACAGACAAAATCAAAAACCCATGGGGACCGCTCGATTCCCAGCATTAACTTAAATGCCATTAATACTGATTTGGTGTACCTGGCTTATAGCATTTACTATTGGAATTTTCTGTTCTTCCCACAAAATATGAAGCTTGGCCGTATGTACGAAGTAGGTCATTGTTTGGATAGGCGACCATCTTGGATGCATGGAGACACATTCACAGTTCCTGTGATGGGAGAAAAGATGGAAATGAATGAAAAGCTACAGTTTTTCATTCTTCATTTGTAGGGATCCTGTTCTGCAGAAAGGGCATAGATGTGAATGCCCCCTAGAAAAAAAAAGTTTAGAAAACATCAATGTGGCAGCATCAACTCACAGGTAATGTCTATTACATAAGAGCTCAAGAGGAGCCCTGCTGGATCAGGCCAAAGCTCATCTAGTCCAGCATCCTGTCTCACACAGTGGCCCACCAATTGCTTATAGGCATCTCAAAAAGAAGACAAAGGCAAAACCTTCACCTGTCTCAGCTCCCTGCAAATTCTGCCTGTCTCTACAATTTATCCCTCAATGTTACGTGAAATTCAGAAGGAAAACCAAACCAAATCATCTACATGGACACTTCATATCCTATTCTGGATGGCAAGAGATCAAGCCAGGTAACCTTCTTTTCCTCAGCCATCTGAACTACTGAAACTTACTTTACCTGAGTGTTCTTCCAGACACTCTAATGACACTTCTGGCAGGGGAAATTACTCCTTTCCCATGTGGAAGAATGGAGGGAGGGAGTGACATAGAGGTCAAAACTGCACCAGAGGTTGATGGGATTTTTGATGCTGGAGCTTGAATAACCTCCATGGTGGCTTGCACGTCTCCTGCTCCAAAGAAGGAGGCAGTGTGGGTGGAGCCCCTTCCTAATCAACTGATGTCCAATTTATTTGCTGCTTCCCATTAGAAAAGTAATCTCATAGTTTAAAAGAATTAGACATTAATGTGGTCACACCATCACTTTAAGCCTTCTTCAGTCCATCTTCTGACTGTAACACTCATACCATTTCATTTCTATCTGTTTCATCTGTGGAGCTTATGAGTTTATGGAATGATAGTTATATCATTCCAGTGTGAACAGATCCTTAGGCTGTGGTCACACTTAAGATTTAATCCAGCTTCAGTCCACTTTCAGAGTGAGAGAATACGTCAGCAAAGTGACAAGCTGGGTTTTTTTCCCCAGTGTTAAATAACTCAGAAAATTCACCTTTGGGATAGATAATGTGGAATAAAATTACTGGTTACTTTGCTGTTGTGTTCTTTCACTCTGAAAGTGGACCACAGCTGGATTAAACCTTGGGTGTGACCACAGCCTTAATCTCAGCCGTGCTTGCTGGCATTTCTCACAGGTTCTGCATTCCCTCTCTGTGTTTAAGTCTGGTATATAGATAACGTGCCTGGAAAAGTGCTAGTCATTTTGAGAGCATAAGATTGAGCTCATTGGAGATGTATATTATATTTTACCCACACGTAATATCTTTGTAATCTGTTAACAGTAAAGTTTAAGTAACTTTACTTTCTGCCTCATTCCTGAGTCTGGTGAAACTGACAGCCATACAGAAAGATGACAGCCTCAAGGGTAGTCTAAATTGGAATGATTTCCAGCTGGCAAGAAAATGGTTGACTTTGGTGGCCATTTCCTGTGCAGTGCTAAATTATCCCAGGTGGAAACTTCCAGGCTGTGAACCTTTCATTCTTCAGCTTTGAAGATGCTGGAAATGGAAAATGCCAGTTGTTTGTCCCATTCCCCTGTAGCAGGATCAAGGGCTTCTATTGCAGAGATGATACTTTCTGTGGCTGCCTTAAATGAGCTGAGTTAGAAATGGTTTATTGGGGAAAACAAGAAATACTGCATTGAGAATAAAAGAAGATGACGACGACAAGTTGGCTTTTCTACCCTGCTTTTCTCACCCATTTAAGGGGACTCAAAGCAGCTCACAAAGCTTTTCTATTCTTCTCCCCACAACAGAACATCCTGTGAGGTAGGTGGGGCTGTGAGAGCTCAGATTGGAGCTGTGACTAGCCCAAGGTCACCCAGCTGGCTTCATGGGGGAGGCCTAGTGGCCTAGTGGTTAGGGAAAGGTTTCCAAGAGGAAAAAGAAAGCATCAAAATTCTTGCTCATTTAAAACTCAAGCCTCAAGCCATTACATCGTTGCAAACCTCACAGAAACAGAAAGAGAAAGAGGTGTCAGCTCTCCATTAGGATTTGCGATGTCGGTTCTCCTGTTTAAGCGCAAATGGGAAGAACTGGCAGGGAAAGAGATTCCACCTGAAAAGGAAAGTGTGAAATTGCTTTGTTCTTTTGTTTAGCTGTTTCTAATCAGGGACAGGCTTACAGGGTTTGGATCCCCACCCCATAAAGTCAGGGTATGACGCAAAAGAGAGAGGGGACGGGTTCCCCCCTGTAAATCCGCATAAAAAGCCATAAATGGGGACATGAAAAAATAGATTGAATGCTGATTAAATTAATACAGATTTAAAACAGCAGTAAAATAGTCCAGTTGGAACTCAGCCCAAGTGTGTTTGCTGCATATATCAGGGATTGGCCACAGACCTGAATAACTTTTTGTGTTTGATATATTTGCATAAAATCAGGAAATTGAAATCTGTCTGTACAGAAATCTGGTCAGCACAGGACGAACCTCTTCAACGAATAATAAAATATCCTCATAGAAGAATTTTACAGTCTTGAATGACTGTTTACAAGATAAGTTTGTACGTAATTATATTCAAGGGAATAGATGTCCCTTCTAAGCCAAAAGCATTTTATTTTCATTCTTAGAAGTAGGCCAAATTTTTGCTAAACTGGTTGTTTCTGGTTCTTATTTTGCTCTAGTTGCCTGCAAAACAAGCCAAAAACAAGCAAGCAAACATATTAAAATATTGCAATGATCATGCAGAAGGAAATCGCCTTTATTATAGTTTATTTC
This sequence comes from Aspidoscelis tigris stejnegeri, assembly GCA_023333525.1. Classification (NCBI taxonomy): domain Eukaryota; kingdom Metazoa; phylum Chordata; class Lepidosauria; order Squamata; family Teiidae; genus Aspidoscelis; species Aspidoscelis tigris. Next base: position 24,355,115 of record JALMGA010000007.1, on the reverse strand, counting down.
ACCAGCATCAGGGACTGAAGTCCAAAAGTATCTGGAGGTATGCTGGTTCCGGTTTGAACTAACTGGCGTATGCCACCCATTTTTTCGGAAGAAGTGTTCCTTCCTCTTGCAATTTATCTGGAAATATCAACTGAACATGCAACCTTTGACTTGCAAAGCATCTGCTTGCTTCTACCAAAGGGTTATGGCCCCTCCCAAGTCTTTAGCAACTGAAACTTTTCATTTCCAGCAGAAATAAGGAAGGTGAGGACGTGACTAAGTGGATGACTCATATTTGCCTTCAGGAGGTAGAAATGATACCAATTATGCCTGCTAATCCTCATTATGTCTGCTGCAGCCTCCTGCCAAGAAGATCTTATGCTTTATTTGGCTGTTTCCTGGAGCACTGGGAAAATCCCCTGCTAATATTGCTTTAAAAGCCTTTTTTTTCATATATATATACATGCTTCTTGTTTTCTGGATGCATTTATTCTTGTCATGAGAGAATAACAGAATAACCGAATTTGACTCAAGCAGTATTCATGCCCCAGCAAATTCTGCTGCTTTTAGGGCCAGAGGAGCTTCGAAGCATCTGCCCAAGGCAGTGAAGTGCAAGAAATAGCGCTGGAAGTCATCCACTTTTTGCATTTTGCTAAATGGCAGGAGCAGAAAGTGGCACAGGTATTTGCTACAACTGTTGCTGTCCATTCACATGTTGGTAAAGGTGGCAAAGGAAGATGTGGGAAAACACAGTCATGGTGGTTTTTCAGGCTGTGTGCAAACAGTGGCCCTTTCTGCACTTCTTGGTGATCCGGTTTAAGAAGCCTCTTAATCTAGACCACAGGCCTCCTGATCTGCATGTTAACAGAGATCAAGGAGGCCTTTCCCCTGCTGGGCCAACTCTGTATGCACTGGACACTCTTAATCCAGATCTACTGTAGACCCATTTAATTGGGTCTACAAGTGGACCAAGGACCTTGTTCCAAATCATGCCTCCATCAGGGTGGGCGGCTGCAAAGTTCAAGTGAGCTTTGGAGCTCTGGAGTCACATGGGCTGGATCAGTGCCATCAGTACAAATGGTGCTGATCCTGCCCATGCATCTAAGTAACCCAGAACAGTGCACCTCCATGTAATCTGGATCAATGGGTCATACTGATTCAGATTAACAGAAGGTAAGCACAGAAAAGGGCAGAGCCTGATTTATAGAACTTTCCACCCTGTGACATCAGAATTGTGGCTTGATGGATAAGCAATCCCGTAATCCTCATGCATTTTGGCCTCCTTCTTGGTGCCTTAAATGCTCTTGAAATATGGCCTTGATATTACAGTTGGCATTTGAATTCTTCAGGAGCTTTGCTGGCAACTGGGACTGGCAACCTTCACTTTTGCTGGAAAACTCCACTATATACTCCTGCAGTTTCGCTCCATTGGACTGTGAACCATTGTCCTGGGAGCCCCTAATAAACAGCAGCATGTGTAGGAAGGAAAAGGAGGAAAGACCTGAAGCTGCTAAATCACCCCCCCCCCCCCCCAATATATATATATTCAAGAACATCTAATTAGAAAATTCTTGACTGGTTTCTGCTTCAGCCCTGTGAAACTGAATGATGTCCTAATGAGCAATCGGTAAACCTTGTATGAATCAGATTGGAAAACAGAGAGCTTTCCTAATTGGACTAAGAGCAAACAATGCTTTTTGAAGGCACACTGTTTCCAAATACCTCTGGCAAGGAAGAGACTTTTATTTTTCATTCTTTATTACCTTGGTGGCCCGATAAACAGTTAAATAAACTTTGGTCTGCTCTTCTGGCAGGGGAGAGGAAGAGTAGCTGTCTTAGAACAAGGGGATAGCTTTCCCCAGAAAGATCATACAGATGGCCAAAGTAAGCTCTTTGTTTATGCAGAAGCCACTTAAAACCATGCCATCTGAAAGTGCTCTAATAGGACAAAGAGAAACTGCCTCCCATAATCTCAATGAAAAGTGTGGTGTACAAAACCTTGGCTGTAACAATCCTACCCTACAAGAAACTGATATTAAAGTTTTAGGGACATGAGTCTTCAAAGTAACTTATGAAATCTCCTCATTCCAAATGGTATTTGTTCAGAATTCACAAATTACCGGTGATACTGGAGGGCAATCATGTCAATAGCTCTGCTATTTGTGCTTCTTCTTCTTTGCAATGAGAGACATTGTAGTCGCAGTAAAGTCTGCACTTCAGTAGGATTTACTGAATGTAATAACAAACACTCAGGGTGGAACAGGCTTTAGATATTGTTTTGGGAGAGACAACTACATACCCTAGATGTCCTTCTTCTTTCATTCAGACCATCCAAGGTTGTGATCACACACAGGAGAAAGGCTTTGAGATGGGATTGTTCACACACTAGTCTGCCTCTCCCCCTCTCCTGAACATGCTGAGGCAGAAGAAGAAGAAGAAGAAGTTGGCTTTTCTTTTTATGCAAATATAGACAGTACATATTTGGGAATCATTAATCCTCAGAAACTGCGGCTTCCTCTAATCCTTGGGAAAGCCCAGCTTTGAAAATGGATTCAATTCGCTCAAAAACTTCAATGGAAAAGCAGCCTAAGCATATTTTGAATGTGTTTTTCAAACTCTTGAACTATTGGCAAACTGTTTGACGCCCAGTCTTTAACCAGGTTCGAGGTTCACTCTGACTTTAGATCAAACCAAACGCAATGCAGTTCGAGTTCTCTACACTCACATGAAGCCCCTTAGGGATTGATTCTGTCCCCTGTGTAGCATCTCTGTAAGGCTGCTGGGAGAGATAGTCAAGAGATGTCATCAGTCAGGCATTTGATTGTTGCTTGGAGGCAGTAATGGGTTAGGTGTTGACCAATAAAATGAAACTGAATCCAGACAAGAATGAGGTTATGTGTGTTATGGGGTCTCAAGCCCAGGAAGTTAGGGGACACCTGGTTCTAGATGGAGTTATTTTGTCCTAGAAAGAACAGTTGTGTGATCTGGAGGTGCTTCTGGACATATTGCTGTTGTGTGAAGCTCAAAGGGAGTCCCTCCTTGTGGTTTCATTACCCTCAAAGGTATGAAGTGCGGTGGCACACAGAAGAGTCTTTTCTAAACCCTACAGTCTTTAGAATGGCCTTGTTAGCTTTTAAATGGTTTTTAATGCCCTGTTAAATCATACCTCATCACCCAGGCCTTTGATGTTTGGCTCTCTCTGAATGTTGCCTTGTTGAGGTGGGAGGGTTATGTTTGTACTGTTTTATCTTTTTAAATCCATGTTCTGATCCACCCACGGACCTTTGGGTGAATGAGATATAAATACAGAATGAAAGAATGAATGAATGAATGAATGAATGAATAATCTAAGTGTAGTAGCACCTTGTTTTATCAGAATGCTATAAACACAATACATTGTAAAATTATTTGAGTAAAAATAGGATGCCTATTTTTAATGTTAGCTAATTACCGACATTACCTAATTACCAATATTAATTAATGACAATAGTATTACATATTATAGATTATTGGTTTCTTTTGTTTTTAGTTCTTCTACTCACTCTTTGAAATGTTTACAGAGTGATGAATTTGTCAGTTTTTATGAACCCTTTTTTTACCTTCTTAAGGTGAAGAAATCAGGGAAATTCAGGGGTGATTGGGCGTTCACATTTTAAATGCCTGACCCATCCCAAACTTACTTACTGTATTTTCTGGCGTATAAGACTACTTTTTAACCCAGGAAAATCTTCTCAAAAGTCAGGGGTCGTCTTATACCCCGGGTGTCATCTTCTTATACGGTGAGTATATCCCAAACTCTATATTTTAACTGGAAATTTGGGGGTCGTCTTATACGCCCAGTCGTCATCAGGTACAGAGCCTGATCTTAGGAAAAGGTTATATATTTTTGTCAAAGGAGGCCTCCTTCGGTCTAGTGGTGAGGGAGACGGACTCTTATCTGGGAATACCGGGTTCGATTCCGCCCTCCTCCATGAAGCCAGCTGGGCGACCTTGGGCTAGTCACTGCTCTCTTTCTGAGCTCTCACAGCCCCACCCACCTCACAGGGTGTTCTGTGGTGGGAAGAAGAACAGAAGGTTTGTCAGCTACTTTGAGTCCCTTAAATGGGCGAGAAAAGTGTGGTAGAAAAGCCAACTCTTCTCACACACATATATAATAAATAGCAAACACAACTATTTATTACCAGAGCAAGACAACAAGCCATTGATGAATGAGAAGTTCACTATTTATCTAACATTTTTACTTGGTCTTATTACAAATATTACTATTTTTTGGGGGGTGTCATTACATATTCAGCATTTTTGCTCATATTTATTGCTCATATTTATTGAAGATACTTTGCTTCAAGCATACTGACACTGTGGTCAATATGATCATGCACTGACTTTTCTCCTGTCAGGAAAATCACAGAAATCATCACATCACTCCGATTAAGCTTGGAACAAAATACAGAAATAAGTGGATTTTTCTTTGGTTGTTTGTTTCCCCCATTTCTGACTGCATGTAATATTTCAAGAGGATGCTAAATCTTTTCAGTGTGAAGAAAATCAATTTGACATCTTTCAATTTGACATCAGAGGAAACTGACGGGAATGCCCCTAAAGCATGGTCCCCTCCCAAAAAACCCACCACTTGCATTCCCATTGCTAAATAGTGAGGATGATTTCTAAATCCAGCAGTAAGAATTCTTTTGATCTGAATACAGTCAATCCACATTTCGGGACCTTTAATTCTTAGAAACTGTGGATTCTTTTAAAACTGGGAATGGTGAGCGCTCAAAACATTTTTAAAGCTCTTGAAATCTTGAATGGGAACACACGCTATGTGTACTAAATGTCTCCTTGATCTGGATTAACAAGTAAGTGCAGAAAGGCCCATTGTTTAGCTAAATATTTTATCTGTTTTTATACTGATTTTATTGTAATCACCTTGAGGCCTTTGAGTATAGAGCAGGATAGAAATGTAAATACATACATAAATAGATACATACATGCCCAGAGTGTCCAATAATGTTTGAGGTCCTCTTGTCATGAGCGTCATGAGATCACACCACTAGGATAAATAGCACAGCCTATTGGGATGTGTAGCATGCAGTGTGACAAATTACACATTTGAAACCTTGAAGGTCAGACGTCAGAAGCACAGACACTTTCAATTGCAGCAGCAGGACTGATCTGAGTAGTGCAGATAGACAGGCAGGTGATGGCAAAGTGTGGGCCATAAGTGGCAAGGAGAGCTGTGAACCATAAGGCAACAAGAGGGAGATGTGAACCAGATACACAGAGCAAAGATGGAGGTTAGCTGAACCTGAACCAATGAATGGCTGGTCAGTTTAGATTCACATGTGAGCAAGACTGATTTCTGGCAAAGTCTGGGTCAGTACAAACCAAAATACCTGCCTGGGGACTCTGTTAATCAAACACTTTATCCTTTTTAAGAATAATGCTATGCAAATAAGGAAAGGTATTTTTAAAAGACAGGGAAGTGAAAAAATAAAAGGAAAATATTTATCTATTTTAATATCTTATAATTTCACTTCATGGAGAGGGAATTGCTAAATTCCACGTTTGACTTGCTGCATATCTCCAACTTGTCTTTTCGAGCATCTGCCTAAAATCAGCGAAGAATGGCTCCTTTTCATCCTGTTAAATATTATTTTGCTCTGCTTCTGCTTAATCTTACCTTGTTGTCTAGAAGGGTTAAGAATTATTGTGTTCAGTTAAGTTATATCCCCTCTATTTAACCAAAAATACTAATTTTCAGTTTAGAAAATTTCATCTCTTGGGAGGACTTGATTAAAAGTTCCCCCTGTTCTTCTTTTGATGTGGGTGTGAGGATTTTTTCTTTTGTTTTTTAAAAATATATAATATGGGTAATAAGAAACAATAGCTGATTCTTTCCCCTCACCAAATGCATCCAATTAATACTGTTTAGCAGACAGGGTCCTGTGCAGAACAGACACATTTCCCAGTCACTGTCTTCTTATGGTGTGTTGGTGCATATGTTCTGCTGAATGTTGTGTGGGGCATCTCTTAAGACTAAAACCCATGGATCAGACAGTTGATCTGTCAATAACATTCATCTTTTGTTAGATTGAGCTTCTAGATATTTTCCGACAATATCTAAAACTAAAGAACAGGTTCAGGAGTCTTTGTTAAAAGGTTTTTTATTTTTTTTGAGGTGGGGGGAGATCGCATTGCAGGCAGCAGCTGTTTCCATGGATTACCTAGTCTAGCCATTCTGTCAAAGCTAAAAAAAAAAAAAGGAAGAAAAGAAAAGAAAGAAAAGAAAGAATGCCCCGTCTGAGCTGCAGCAAGAAAACAAGGAACTGGAATGTTAATTCAAGAAGAAGCTTTTATTACTTAAAGGTTTTGAGGATGCCGAAGAAGTAGGAAGAACAGGAAAATTCAGGGAGTTCTTAAAATAACAGATAGAGCAGTATTATAACTAAAATGGGTGAGATAGGAATATTAATTCTGGGGCAGGGTGGAAAACAAAAATATTAATTAAACATTGTTTCAATAATTATCTAAATAGTGTATTTTCTTTTAATATCAAGAACACACAGTCTTTCCCCAAAATGGTAATTAAAATGTGGAACCAAGGGACTTGGTTGTGCAGGCGAAAAATGACACTATAGGCCTTTCTGCGCTATGCTTCCATGGACCGAGGCCCTGGTCACACCAGTGTAAGACAGGATGTCCTATTCATTAATTTGAACTGAGGTCGTACCAGTCCTGTTTACTCTTAGTTTGTTATAAGTCATCCTCAGGCCATCCCTGCTTTGGGCTGCATCACTCACACCTTTCTCCACAATCAACCTGAATCTCCAGGGAAGTCTTGGCTCTCCCTTTTGCTGTGCCAAATCTATCTCCTTTCTTAATGGATGCCATTGTGTCATTATTTATTAGTTTATTTCTAAAGCACTCATTCAAGGGAGGTGAGGGTGTTTGTTTGAGGTTCTTTTTAAAGCCTGCCCCCCACCTTCATGCCCCCTTCATTTTTTATGTTCTTTTCTTCTCTGTCCAATTAATTTTTTAAAATAATAATAAATTTGCAGAAAAAATGCTAGATAGAGGAACCATACATATAAAGTGAGGAGAAAAGGGGAGCTGAAATGAAAGACTGGACCCACCCACCCCAGCACAGTTCAGCCTCCTTTAGCCCATCCCCCCACTCACACATTGAAGAAGCAAAGATGGCCTGGAATGCCAGGACAGGCTGAGTCCACTGAAGAACAGGACATTGATTAGAATGATCTAATGGGGGTAAGGACAGCTGATAAAATGAATTTAATAAACATGAGTAACATGACTTGCATGAGTGCATGAGTAACATGACATGAAGACAATATGAGGTCCTCCTAAGCTACCAGTGTGACCAGGGCCTGGGAAGCACTTGTGGTGCTTAGAGCATACTAAATCTACCCAACCTTTCCTGAAATTTACCTTAAGTGTGGATGACCACCTATCACTGGGGGGCTGTCCCTGGGACAATTGGGCAGTCCAGTGTGTAACCACACCTGCACTGCCTGGCCCCTACTCTTGCCTTCCCTCTTCTGAATAAGAAGAGGTGCAGATGGTGTTTCTGGAGCCTTACCAGCTCAAGCGCTAGTACAGGCTCAGTGCTGTTAAACCTGCACCACACTTAGTGTACATATGGTAAACTTCTGCATGGAAGGAACAGGGTCTGGTAAAGAAACAGTTCTTTCACATGCAGACTCTCAGTCTGGGAACTAACCATATGCGCATTATCGAGTCAAATGCAAGTTGGCCCTGTGACTACAGCCTAGCATAGAAAAACACATTCTTCTACTGAAACCTCCCCAAAGCTCAATCACATCTTTCCCATCATCCTTCCTTTCCTGACAATAGGTCTGCACTCTGATTTCAGCAGTGAGAAGTGTATATCTGGAAATTTACAGAGTATCAAAAGGATGTCACTTTTAGTTCATTCATTTTCTTTTAATGCAAAGTTTTTTGAGTCCAGTTCTTAATCAAAGATCCTACAGCAGGCCCCTAATTCTTATTCTGGATTAGGGGGCTGCTGTAGTTTACACCAGCATGCAAATGGCAGGTCGCTATTCTTGGATGTAATCCCCAATAAGGCCCAGTGCAGAAAGAAAATACATGAATCAAATGCAAGTGTCCTTGGAAATTCATATTGCCCTGGATTTTGTGTTACTGCTCTCTAACCAAAAGAAAGGACTGCACGCAAAAACATGTAAACAGCCTGATAAAATGTGATGTGGACAAATAAGTTGCTTGCAAAATTCTGTACATTACATAATATTGCTAACAACAATTCACAGATACAAACTTTTCTGAAAAAAAATGAAATTTATATGTGCAAGTTGATGCATACATGAGGTGAATGACCTTTAAATAGGAGACAGAGGATATTTCAAAATGGCATTAGATTGACATATTCATCCATAGCCACACTAAGCATCCTTGTTTTTAATGATTTCCCTTAACTGCACTTGTAAACCACGCTGGTGTCCTCTTGAACCTGGCCGTTCCTTCCTTCCTTCCTTCTAATTTAGGCTCTGTCACAGTATTTGTAAATAGATTCCATGCATTTTGGAGTGATTGGAGGCTTCTAACTTTTCCTTGACAGTGCACAGGCTATATTTCAGTTGAGGGTTGTACCCTATTGAATCAATTACACTGACATCTTCTACCAGATCCTGTGCATTACTTTAGATCAAATCCAGGATCCCCTTTTCCCTGGTTGGTTCCTGAACTAGCTGCTTTAGGGAACAATCATTTAGCATGTCAAGGAAATTTTGTATTTCTGTGATGAGTTGAATGAAAGCTAACCCAGTCTATGAGCCTTTCCACTTCGCTTCTGCCCTGGGAAGCAATGGTCAAAAGGAGGCACTAAGCATTGCTCAGCGAATATAGAAGCCTCCCCAGTTCTTACTGTCAATGTGAATGGCTGCCCAGACTGCAACTATATCCAAATTCCAGTGCTGGAGCCAGTGCATGTGTGTGGCACCATCAACAGGGCAACCAGGCCAGGCAGCATGTCAGTGCACATACATGTCATTCCATGTGCCTCTCCATCACTGGAAGAGGTGAAAATGGGCGAGAGCCTTACTGGCTCTGGTGCTAGGGAAATTTTCAATGGTTTTAAGGACACGTGGATTACACACTAACTAGTATAAGCAGCTGCTTTATCTGTAATTAATATTTAAGGTGCTATGAAGCTCAGTTCATGGGTGGTCTTGGACAAACCACTTATCTCTCATCCTAGTGTATTTCACAAGCTGTACAAGGCTGCATGGAATGAGGGTGATAGAGATCTTTGTATCCTGAAATGGTCTTAAGAAACATTTTATTCCAATAATACTCGCCACAGCTTTGAGGGGTTTTCAGAACGGTCTCTAGTCTTTTTCCTTCTTTGATTCCCGTAAAACAGTTTCAACTGCTAAAGGCCTTTTTTGTCTGCCAATCCACAATGCTGAGCTGCCTTAAAAAAAGAAAAAAGAAGCAGCTATGAGAGAAACATTTTGATTTGAGAAATTTATGTGACAGATCCTTGTTTACTTCAACTGCTGACTCAGTCCAGGTGCTATGGAATTCTGCCTCAAAAGGTGTGGCATTTACATAACTAGGATTTTTCCCCTTTCTAAATGCTTGCTTTGTATGAACATAAAGTACATGTGTGCATAAAGCATATGTACACACCTGGATTGTTAACGTCACTGAAAGATCACCTTTAAACACCTTTTCCCCTTCCGCCCACCTACCATTTGAATTGCTTGGAATAAATGCATTTATCAATTCAAGCTAAAATGTTTAATCAAGTGCCCTGACAATCTCTCTCCACCCCCTTAATGCCACAACTATTATTTTCTAGCAAATGCTTTTTTGCTGGCTTCCTACCTTATATCCTTGGGAAGCACTTCACTATTTCCCACTGAGTTTGTCTGGACATGTGAACAGCATTTCCCTCTTACTGTGCCTTACATGATAACATGGCTCTAAGGCTGTTGACTCATATCTTCCTCAGGGGTTTCTGTTATATTTAATTATTCACCTTTGGATTGTGGAAAGATTCCATGCAGCTGTTGGTATTGTTCTAGCTTTCTTTTCTGAAGCCACACCTACTGGATGTCAAGAAACTGATAAATGAGGATTGTCTCTGAATAGGCCAGCTACGACCCTCATCTGTACATGACTCAATAACTGGCAGATGAACTTTGATTTCCAAAAGGATGGAGATCGTGTTCAGTCTTTCACATGGTCAACCCACAGACTTCTTTGATTTTTAAAAATTGGGCCTTTCCTCGCCCCCCCATGCTTGGCAACTCAAAAAGAAAGAAAGAAAGAAAGAAAGAAAGAAAGAAAGAAAGAAAGAAAGAAAGAAAGAAAGAAAGAAAGAAAGAAAGAAAGAAAGAAAGAAAGAAAGAAAGAAAGAGAAAAAGGAAAGCCAGATACAACAATTTATCCAAGGTGCCACAATTCTAGATCCAACACTTATGCCATATTTCCATGCGGCTTTCAAATTTACTTGAGGGCTCCTGAAAGGACTTCAGTCCTTCCAAGTTGTGAAAACTCAGTTAAAAAAAAAAAAGCTCCAAAGCTGCTTTCCACATACTGAGCCAGGCATTTGCTTGGATGAAATGGACTGCATTTCTATGTCGGTCTTCTGTGAAGAGGGCCTCTAATGCAAGCATAAAGACTTCAAAATGGCATGCTTGGGGAAGGCAGTGAAGCTGTCAGGTCCCTTTCCAAGACTACTTGATGCCATGTGAAAGACAAACCAGCACTGTGAAGACCTTAGACCAGTGATGGTGAACCTTTTGAGCTCGGTGTGTCAAAATTCACAAGAAAATCTAGCTTAACTCGGGTGCTGTGTCACTTCTAGAAATATCCATAATTTTGTGACATTTGTAGCTCTAGTAAAAAAGTTATATTTTTGATATATGTATTTTATTAAAAGCAAAAAGGAATGATTCTTTCCATTAGTGACTTTTGTTGCTGAATTTTGTTTGCTAAATCTTCAATTGAAAGTTGGTATTTGCACACTTCAAGAACAAGCAAGCACTACACGCCCAGGTGCCAGGGTGACCAGAGGCCTATTTGCACTTGGCTGTATTCTGGGATATCTCTCAGCATAGGGACCTGTGCTCTGGGTGCTACTGCAGACTCTGGCAGACCTCCCTTAGGGCCTGCTGTAGCCTACACTAGCATGTGGACAGCAGGCCCCTATTCCAGGATATATTCTAGAATAAAGCCAAGTGCGAATAGGCCCCAGGTGTGTCACCCAAAAGATTGGCCATCAGTGCCTTAGACTGTATCCACATGGCCACTGTAAACTGACTCCTGGTTGACGAAACACCTTCCACGTCTACCCAGCACCTGGGTCTTCCCTTTTGTTTTCAGTCAGATTCTTTGTGATCCCATGGACGACAGTATGCCAGCTCACCCCCTACCCCCACAGTTTTTACTGCTGTCCCCTTTTCCTTTTGCCTTCAATCTTTTCCAGCATCAGGGTCTTCTCATTATGTAGCCAACATTTTAGAACTTGAGTGTTTGCCTTTCCAGTGAGCCGCTGGAGTTGATTTTATTTAGGATTGATTTAATCTCCTTGCAGTCCAAGGGACTCTCAAAGGTCTTCCCAGCACCACAGTTTGGAAGCATTGATTCTTTGGCACTCAGCCTTCCTTATGGTCCAGCTCTCCCAGACATACATTACTACTGGGAAAACCATAGCTTTGACTATGCAGACCTTCGTTGACAGAGTGATGTCTCTGCTTTTTAATCTGCTGCCCAGGTTTGCCATGGCTCTCCTTCCAAAGAGCAAATTTCATGGCTTCAGTCACTGTCTTCAGTGACCTTTTGAACCCAGAAAATAAAATCTGGCATTGTTTTCATTTCTTCCCCCTCTGTTTGCCAGAAATAATGAGAGCAGATGCCGTGATCTTAGGGGCTTTTTCTTTGTAATGTTAATTAAATAAATAGTGTGACAACATACATCCCATTTCCAAACTTGAACCATGTGTAGTTCTACCTGTTACTTCTTGACCTAATACAGGTAAGGTGGTCTGATACTCCCATGTATTTAAGAACTTGCCACAATCTGTTGTGATCCACGAAGTCAAAAGCTTTAGCATAGCCAGAGAAACAGAAGTTGACATTTTTCTGGAACTTCCTTGCTTTCTGCATAATTCAGCAAATGTTGGTGATTTGATTTCTAGTTTCTCTGCCTCTCTGAAAACCATCTTGCACTTCTGGCGGTTCTCAGTTCATATATTGCTGAAGCCTAGCTTGCAGGATCTTGAGAATGACATTGCTGGTGCATGAAATGAGCACCACTGTTAGTTTAAACATTCTTTGGCATTGACCTTCTTTGGGATAAGAATGTAAACTGATCTTTGCCAATCCAGTGGCCATTGTTGTAGGGATGGGCATGATTTTTTTTTGTATTCTATTTGTATCAAATGCAAGAAAATTCATATTCATTCAAATAAATCCCTTCAAATGTGGTAGGTTTCAAATTCGATACGAATGTTAGATAAAAATCCTATATACATCCATAATGAAGTTTTGTACAAATGTATCAATACATTTAATTTGAATTTGAATGTCAGTCTTTGAATGTGCCAACATTCGATTTGAATTAAAATGTCTAAATCTGGTCAAATTCATATTGAATGTTATGAATATTTGTGCACATCCCTACCCTTTTGATTTTCCAAATTTGTTGTCATATGGGCTGTGCCCAGACTGCATCCAAAGCAGTGCAGCTTTTTCCAGCCCACAGCAGTTGTGCAGCATTCATCGAAGTAAAAAACACACACACCCTAATTAACTGCAGGCAATGGTGCATCCTGTCTGGTGAATGGGAAGCTGCGTTGAAGGGATGGTGCAGCCCCCAATTGGCCTGTCATGCTGACTGGAAGTGGCTATGCCATCCCTGTGTGGTTTTTGACCATCCCGTCCACCAAGTGGGAAACAGCAACATCAAGATGGCACAGTTTTGGGCGTGTCTGGAGGTACCCATTGACTGCAGTGCTTTAACTCCATCATCTTGTAGGATTTAAAACAGTTTGGAATTCCCTCACCTCTGTTAGCTTCATTGTTAGCAATGTTTCCTAAGGTCAAATTGATTTCATTCTTTGGGATGTCTGGCTCTAGGTCAGTGACCACACCATCATGATTATCAGTGGTGTTAAAAACCTAATTGTATTCTTCTGTGTATTCTGGGCATCTCTTTTTGGTCTCTTCTACTTCTGTTAGGTCCCCACATTTTTGTCTTTTACCATGCTTATTATTATTATTTTTTGCATGAAACTTACCCTTGATATCTCAGTTTTTGGGTTTTTTTGTAGAATCTCTTGTCATTCCTATTATTTTGTTTTATTCAATTTCTTTGCACTGCTCATTTAAGTAGGCCATTTAATCTCTCCTTCCTGTTCTCTGGAAATCTGCTTTCAGTTAGGGATATCTTTCCCTTTCTCTTTTCCCTTTCCCATTCTTTCCTCCCCTCAGTTATTTGTGAAGCCTCATCATCAGACAGCCTGTAGCAGGTTCATTATTTATAAAGGAAAAGCAACAAGTAAACTGAGTTGACAGAGCTCTAAATAGTGAAAGGAGTTTTATTTGCAATAAGAATAGCACAGGAAAAACGACTAACAACACTCACCAAATGAGTTCTTGCCTTTTCTCCTGATTACAGCTCTACATCCCCATAAGTCTCTTTCCTGTTCATGGCTATGGTGAGACACCAGTTTGTTCTTCACTCTCATCCACAGGTGTCTTCACTGTCTGTTATTTCAGGTGCATCTTTCTGTGGCCTTTTCCACACTTACCATTTTAAATCCAGATTTATTAGATCCGGTTTGTGGAAATCCTTTCTTGGGTATTCCGGTTCACATAGGTCAGGATCAAAATAGAGACCCCTACATCTGCACGGAGCATACTGTAGCAGATGTCAATGGATGCTAAATGTGGAGGATGTGTGGATGCAGTAGTATGCATCCAGAAGTGCTGCATGGAGGGCTGCACAATTGGTCAGTACAGCCATCTGTCAAGATTTGTGTCTGGGAATGGTGAGCATGGCAAAGAGGGGCCAACTGCAAAGACAATGAAGGTCGTCGTATCTTCTCTGCATCTGGACTATGCAGAAGCTCGCTACATAATCCTGTTTTTGGTGCACAAGCACAGATTGTAGGTCCCTTTGGGGGGTGTCTGTGGCTATTCTGGATTAGAGGGCCTGTGGATCCCATTAGTTCTGGATCCCTGTTACACCTGTGCACTAGGAGCAGCCTTAATAGGGCTCGCAGTGTGGAATGCTTATCATTTGTGTACCTATCAGGTGCATAATGGGGTGTGTGGAAATACTGTGTCTCATGGCTCAACTTTGCTCTTCCCTTCATCTGGGCTCAGGGTCTCCCACTATTCCATTGAACATTTTCTCAGGCATCTTCCATCTGTCACTCTTCGCTCATTATCACTCTCTATTAATCACCTCCGTGCATATCATAAGGGATATTATTTAGGTCATACCTAAGTAGACCTTCCTAGCCTTAGATATGGATCTTTGAGACTCCATGCAAAAACAGGGTAGGATTCTTCTGGTATATGCATGCAATTCCACCTGAGGTACTTGCAAGTGAAGTTCTAGTTTCTGCCACAGAGGTTCAGCAATATTTCTCATGCTTGGCACTATGCTTCCATATGCAGCACATTATTTAAAAAAAATACATCAAACAAATACACATAACCCAGGTGCATTTTTTCTATCTTTAAAGGGAACACTTTTTTTCAGTTTTAAACCATAGATTTGTAAGTATTGCAAGCTTTCAGGACACAATGGGAGTCTGATTAAGTTATGACAGATAAGCAAAAATATCAAAATCTATACAAATCATATATTTTATACAATGTTCTTTGTGCATTGAATATAATATACTTTATTTTAGATACTGGTTTTTAAACTTGTTCAAAAATCAATTCATGTTTGAAAATTCAGTCAAATAGTCTATGTTCATGGGTATTTGTGTCAAAATGAACATGGGATTGTTAAGACAGACCCAACTTTGACTGAATTGAACCAGTCTTCCACTTGCGAAGGCAGACCATTCAGTTGACGTTCACGTTTGCTATGTTTTTGCCCATGAAAGGAGATTTTTTCCAGTGGAATATATGGTATTTTTCTTTTTGAACCAGTGTCTTACCTTCCGTTGTATAATACAGTTCTAATTAGCAGAGTTCTGTTTATACATGGGTGATGGAATTACTACTTTCCTCATATTAGATGGCATTATCCAAAGTAAAACGATGTTTTAAACATCACTGCTGGTAACCATAAAACACCAGTTATAGTAGCCAGTGAGCATATGTAGCTCAAACATTTTCATAGTGCTGGGATTTGTGATAATAGAACGACATTGCTAAACAAGGGATGGCCACATTGATATTATGAAGATATATACGTTGCTTCTTGTAACATTAGTTTATTGAGATTTCTGTACTGTCCTATTATGTAAGCCTCAGATTTGAGAACAAAAATAACAAAAGAAATATAATCAAAATATAAAAGTTCATGAAAAACCCAAGAAAAAAATTAATATAATGAGTGAATAAGATAATGTGTCCTACTGGTTCTTAATATGGATTTGGGTCAGTGCAGAAAGGGCCTTGATCTGTAACATCTCTAGTCAACATAAGTTATGGCCTCTAGAATAAATAACAAGTGAATATCAAGCTGATTTCCTTGAAATGATGTTTGTAAAATGGAGGAATCATCATTAGCCATTATAATGCTTGAACAATTTAATTTACTTTGGAGAAGGCAGCAATGGGTCACAAATAGAGATTTGAACTGCTGGCTGTTTTTGGGACGCATGATTTTGGAATGCCAAAAAATCAATCGACCAGGGTTGGGCCAAACCATGGCCTTCCACCTATTGTTGAGCTTTATCTCCAATCATTTCCAGACGTTAGCACAGACTGCATGGCAATATAGAATGAGTACATCAATAGCATCTGGAGATCCACACTTTGATTCTTTATACTGGATGTACAGATGTCTCTAGAAAATTGAATGCCATAATTTATGGCCTTTATCTGTTTTTTTAAATCATCTACTGTAAATTCAGAGAGTGCCAGGTTGATAGAGCCTACATGTCACCAGGCACCTGAAACACAGTGATTGCAAGTTGCAACATTCATTTCAGCCACCTCCAGGAGCACTACTTTTGCAGGAAGTGCAGTTTGCAGTTTGCAAAAGGAGTGCAGGCCTTGTGACCTCCTATGGCCATTGGGTGGAGGGTGGTGGCCCCTGGAGTGATCCACCTCCACCCACACTGCTCAAGCTCATGGTGCAAAGTACTGAAACTGGCCAACTTCCAGGGCCTTTTCCAGAGCTGTGTTCAGCTGGAAACTTCAAGGCTGGGGAAATTTCATCTTCCAACATTGACATTTGCAGAGCCTGGGCCGTAACGGTCTGCACTCATTCCTGCTCCTGGGGTGAAAGAAATGCTCAGGCCCAAAAGTGGGCCACTTCTGCATTCTCCCACATCTTCCCTTTGGTCATTTCCACACTTACAGTACCTTAGTTCTGTCCTGCTGTCCATGAAGGCTTTGCCCACAGGTACAGAACAACATAGTGGAGGGAAAAAATAAAAGGTCCCCTATCCTGCTCAATTAGTAGACCTCAAAAATGAGGTCTACCAGTGTCCTAGTGGGTGCTTGGGAGACTCAATTAGGGATGCTCCAAGAAGCATGACTATAAGTGGTGTCAGATGTCTGTCTGCCTGTTGCTGAAATGAATCCTCCTTCCAATTGAGTCCAGATGGTCCCACTTCATCTCCATAGTAATCCAACGCAGACTGGTTGGATATTCTGGACCAGGGCATCCTGTCCTGGTCAACGATGGAGACAGTAAGGACAGAAACAGTTATTTGTCTCCAACATAAACTGGAAAATCCAGATGAAATAAATACCTGTTTAAAAATACCTGCTTTCTCCATTGCAGGTTACTTCAAGGGACTGTCAAATTGGTTGAAAGGGAGAGAAGGAGATGTCCAAGAGGCCACAGCAGATGAGACCAAGTAGCATTTCAAGTAAAAATCTCATTGGTTGGCTGCAGCTTCTGCTTTCAGGAAGCTTTTAGTCACATGACACTACCTCCCCTTGAGAAGAAGGTAACTTTTAAAAGGCTCCTTTTGTCTCCCCCTAACATCAAGATCATTAGCATGGATGCAGTGTATCAAAGACTACAATGTATTGATAATGCCACATGACAGATACAAGGCAGACAGGAAATGAGTAGACTGGTGGTAATTAAAGAAACAGAATATGGTCAAATGCAGGGTGTAACAACTTTTTGTCTCAATAGAAACTTGTGTTCTCCAACAATTTTGTGGTGGGCAGGAACCCACCTAAACTATTTTATTTTTAAAAAGATAATATATCCTTTGGGAAAGTTTGCATTTTTGCAACAATTGAACATAGCATGCTGGTAATATTGAGCCTATACATTCTTTTCCAGTGTTCCAGGAAATGAATAGTTTTATTAGTTTTATTTATTACAGCTACCTTGTGTTTATGACTCTTAGTAACCTGTGTAGAAGAGCTAAATAACTTCACAATCAGATTTATTAAATATTGAAGGGGCGGTTTATTAGAACACAGCCTTATAAATTCAAAGAACATCACAGACACTAAAAGCACAGCCCTGAGAGCTTTTTAACGGGTAACAAAGACCGTAAAAAGCAAAAGAGGATTCATTTATTCTCATGAAAACAATTGGCAGGAGGGTTGTCTGTTGAAGTTACGGTAACCCATTTTCTTTACACATTCCAATGAAAATCTCCAGGTCTGAATTCTTCACAAAACAAAACATGTTCTAACATCTGGTTTCCTTAAACAGGGACATGTGTGTGTCTAAAACAATATGTGTGGCCTGTTCGGGCATAGCTAGATGGGGAAGGGCCATAGTCTGTGGCAGAGCAGATGCTTTGCATGGAGAAGATCCTGAGTTGAATCTCTAGCATCTTCCTGTAGTACACCGAAGACCCCAGTCAGAAATCCTGGAAAACTGCTACATGTAGCAACTGGGATGGCTGAAAACAGCCATAACTTCCTTTGTCTGCTGAGAGCTAGTTTGTGGGCTTCCTTTGAAATCTACGTGACATCAGAAAATTCCTCCATGGATCAAATGAATATTTGCAAGTGTCATGTGGACTTCAGAAGAAGTGTTTGGCAGAGGGAGGAGCTTCCCGTTGCCCTGACTCATGCTAGCCACTAGAAGGAACAGTTTCCTAATTCTGTGCACAACAAATGCATACATTCTCCTGTTTATTTTTGTGGTCTCCCTTCATCTATAAGGTAATGAATAAGGGTTAATTTTTCCACATCTAATAGCATTTTGGAATACATTTCAGAATAAGGGTTTTCTGTCCACATGCTAGTGCAGACTAGGGCAGGCTCCACCCCCCATCATGCTTTGTCTGCATTGGATGAAACATTGACAGGGTAAGGTGCCCAAAATGTTGCCCTAGTCCAGAACAGCTGTAGACCTCAATGACAAGGTCAACGAATGTCCCAAGTTTGGTATACTGGACCATGGAGGCATGCAGAAAATTATTAATTATATGAATATATAAATTATTATCAGGGACAAATATTGGAGGACCTATGGAAGATAGGACAAGACAAATTAGAAGTAACATAGAAAGAGACATGAAGAACTCTTTATGAGGGATAACAGAAGAAAACTATAAATGAAATAGTTACTCAGATGGCACAGCACCCAGACTCAGCTTGTCACATTAATAAACACCTTGAGCCCTAAATGTTTGTGTATGATGTAAGGGAACATACGTTCACATGTGATGAAAATACCTGAAAACACAATTTTGGCAAAAAGTAGGAGAATAAATAAATAAAACACTGCAGACTTCTATCAAGTGGACTGTGGAACTTGTTTGTGATATACCCATATTTTCCGGCGTATAAGATGACTGGGCGTATAAGACGACCCCCAACTTTCCAGTTAAAATATAGACTTTGGGATATATTCGCCGTATAAGGAGACAACACCCGGCGTATAAGACGACCCCTGACTTTTGAGAAGATTTTCCTGGGTTAAAAAGTAGTCTTATATGCCAGAAAATACAGTAGTTTAGGGAATCCGATAAGTCAATGGGAAGATAAACCTTTAATTATACAAATCATTATCGCAGCTCAGGTAGTTATAGAATGGAAGTGGTTACATTCAAATACATGGACAGTTCGGAAATGGAATGATTTGACTGACCAGTTTAAGTTTGATTTCTTTAGAGAAAGAAGATTAAGGTGTTTAGGACAACAGGTTTTGCCAGAAACAAAGTGAGATTAAACTACTGAAATATGCTAATCAATCAGATGCAAATAGAGAACTGAAAGAAGAAATAATGAGGTTGGAGTAGGGATGTGCACAGATTTTTTTTGTATTTCATTTCTATCAAATCAAATGCAAGAAAATTCATATTCGTTTGAACAGATCCCCTTTGAATGTGGTAGGATTCAAATGTGATGTGAATGTTCAATAAGAATTTGATTTGAATCCCCACTATGAATCCCATATGAATCCCATACAAATTGCATATGAACCCCATATGAATACTATACAAATCTGTAATGAAGCTTCATATGAATGTATGAAAACATTCGATTCAGTTTCAAATGTCAGTCTTCGAATGTGCTAACATTCAATTCAAATCTGAATGTTCGAATTTGACCAAATTCATACAAATTTCAAATGCTATGAATATTCACACACATCCCTAGACTGGAGCAAATATTAGCATTAGAAACTGTCACACTCACTGACAAGGGGGGTGAGGGATAGGGAAGTGGGAGTGAGTAATTGGGGAATATGGAATGTATATATTTTTTGAAATAAGGTGGAATATTGTAGCTATTCTCGTATCTTGGAAAAATCAATAAAATTCCTAATAAAAAAAGTTTGAATAGAAATTTCAATTGCAACAGTGATGCCTCTTCTGAACCCCCAGGAGGGCTTGTCTCTACTCCCCCTCTCCCACTGAAGCATCTTGGGAAAGGCACTAATGTCCTGGGTCTGGGAAGGGTATCCTATGATCAGGTTGTAAGGAAAAAGTACTGATTTTTCTGCCCCCCACCTCAACTTCTTCAGTTATCTTGGCACATTTTATGATTTGCTGCATGGATACATTGCCTGTCCATGTGCAGCCATACCAGCAGATGAGATCTGGCAGCTGCCAGCCAAAACATGCTGACCCCCCCCCCCCCAATGTGGCTTACCATGGTAAGTGGGTCATGGCATTTCTGTGGCATAAATTTGTGTTTGAATGAACTTTCCATTTTTTCTCTGGGACTTCTTACTTGATGCTCATGTGAAAATATATAAATTGTCAATGCCTATATATGGAATTGTTGGGTCCACACAGAATCTTTGTGACCAGATACATGGTTCTTCTATCCTTCTGTATAGTCTGTTCATATGCACATTCAATGTGGAAATTTACACAAACAAAGTGTAGGTACATTTAGTAAAGGCAAAGTGATTCAGAGACCCAGAAGGACCTCAGAGAGACAGTGTGTTCCCAGTCCTTCCCAAATCAACCTTTTCTAGCACAGAACGTTCAGGAGAGGGTGAGGGGCAGACTGCTAGGCGTACAATTCGATCTTGAAGCCCTCTGCAAACTACCTTAGAGGAGCTTTTTTCCCCTTTATTTTTGGGCTGTGTCTGATCACAGCTTTAATGTTGTTGAAACAGCTCCTCAGCATTGCCTGAGAGTTCATATTTACTTCTGGAAAAAGTTTTTCCTGCTATATCAATTTTATTTATTTATTTATTTATTTATTTATTTATTTATTTATTTATTTATTTATTTATTTATTTATTTATTTATTTATTTATTTATTTATTTATTTATATTTCTGTCCTGCCCAATACCTGAAGGTCTCAGGGAGGTAACAACATTTAAAATCCGATACATTAAAACAGGAAACAATTTATAGTAAAACAATAGTATTTACAAATGAGGGGAAATATTCACTTACTTTTCTGAATGCTGCTTCTGGGAGACGCCATCTTGAAGACAGCCTCTGTGCATGTGCGTGGATGGGGTGTGAAGGGAAAAATCATGCTTCAGGCTTTGAAATACCCGAATGTATGTGGAGGGAGCACAGTGTCTAGACAGGTAAGTCCTTCAGTTGCTCCCCACTGTTGCTAAGACAGCTGGGAAAAAAGTGATTACTCTGAAATAGGTGTATATGCCAGCAGCACTCCTGGGCATGGAGTGCTGGCTAATGTGTGCAAAATTCATCATAGTTATTCCTCACTATAGCACAGTGGTTCTCAACCTGGGGGTCGGGACCCCTTTGGGGGTCGAACTGCCCTTTCAGAGGGGTTGCGACAAGTCTCCTGCCACCCTTCCCTCCCACCTCCCAGCTGTTCTGCCCCCATGGTTGGGGGTCCCCACAACATAAGGAAATCCATTAAAGGGTCGCGGCATGAGGAAGGTTGAGAACCGCTGCTATAGCAGCTTAATTTGTGCCATGAAAGCTACTCATAAAGTGAAAAATTGTAATCTCAGTTCCCATTGCTAGTGCAGTCTCTTAGAAGCATTTTTTTTCTCATTCAGTGAAAAATGAATGAGAATTTTTTAAATGAAATTTCTTATAATGAATGGGTTATTGAGGGAATTACTGTACATTAAAAGAGGCCAATTTTTATGTGGGTTTGAAGAGACCTTAACAGTGTCTTACCTACTACTGACTTTGTTTATTCTGACTCTTGGTACTGGTATGGTTTCTTAGCTTTCTTGCCCTCTTTTTCATTATTTTCAATGGGTACCAGCCACCATTATCTACATGGGCTTAGCTGATCCCATTATGTTCTCCATGGGGTCTGCTGTCAACATTTCTAATATTTCAATAATGTTTTAGATTATTTTAAAAATGTATTGATTGTTAAACAAATGTTTCCTGACATATCAGAGAAATCAGATAACTAGTCGCAATTGTTCCTTTGAACAGCATCAGTGATAGAACATTTGAAGTGCTGATTGCCAGCGGATGATTAGATGCCTAAGTCTGAATACTGTCATCTTTCTCCCCTTCCTTCCTGCTACAGTGATCCCCTAAGCTGGAACTCTGTTTGTACATTATGTTATGTCCAAGTGAACATTCATCTGTCCATCCTGTTGGATAGTTTCAAGCTGAATATTCAAACAGATGGATTGAATGCTGATCAAATTTGCAGATGACACAAAGCTAGGAGGGGTTGCTAACACTAGGGAGGAGAAGGAATGGATTCAAAAAGATCTAGACAAGCTTGAACAGCAGGCTGAAACTAACAAAAGGATATTTAACAGGATGAAATGTGAAGTCCTACATCTGGTTAAGAAAAATGAAAAACATCAAATATAAAATGGGAGGAATCTGGCTGAGCAGCAGCACATGTGAAAAGGAGCTGAATGTACTAGTTGATCATAGACTGAACATGAGTCAACAGTGTAATGCAGCTGCAAAAAAGGCAAACATCATCCTGGGGTGTACCAAGAGAAGCAAAGAGTCTAGTTCACAAGAAGTAATTACTCTACCTTGGTTAGACTTCATCTAGGCTGCATTCCCAAAGGCACTAAAATCTGGACTGGATTCGGACTCAGCATCGAGGGATCCCATTAAATCCCCCAGTTGTCCGAATCCAGGAAGGGCCATCCCCATGCCAGTCCCGCCCCCCCCCAGATTTTCTGCAGAAATCCCTGAAGAAATCCGGGGGAAAACCCCCCTCATTAATGATGACTTTTTCTGATCCAGTCTGGATTTTAGTCCCAGCAAAAGCCAGTGGCTGGGGCAAGCAAGTGAAGCGAGTGAGCGACCAGGGGATGTGAGGAGGGAATGCGGAGGCATTGGATGGTTGTTGCAGGATCAGAGGAGGAGGAGGAGGAGGCCAGGGTGACCAGGGTGTGTGGGGAGGGAATGTGGTGGTGGTGGATAGTTGTTTCAGGATCGGAGAAGGAGGAAAAGGAGGAGGCCGGGGCAACCAGGGGGTGCGGGGAGGGAATGTGGTGGCAGCAGATGGTGGCAGCGGTAGCAGTGGCTCCTGTCCTCAAAAATCACCACCCCGCTCCATTTGCAGGTCTGCTTGTGTGCACCTGTGGGTTCGTTGTGGGAACAGCCCCATGCACACTCAGTGCTGTTCCTGGCCTCCAACCCTAACCTGCATCAGAACCCGAATTACTCTGGAGTAATCCAGGTTCACAGTAGGTGGGAACACGCCCCTAGAGTACTGTGTCCAATTCTGGACATTCCAAGCTAAGAAAGACCTTTGCAAACTGGGGCACCTTCAAAGGAGGGCTACTCAAATGGTGAGTGGTCTGGTGGGAGTGGCCCTAAAAGTGATTCTGCCTGGCAACTTTGGGGTTCGGGAACTTCTGTTTCCAGCTTCCAAAGTTGAACTGGACTGCAATAATATGGACACCCTTTGGTCCATGCTGCTGGCTTTCCCTTCACTATTGGGACCCATAATCAGTTCTATGCAGATCCTGCTCTTGTTTCCAGTAAGGACAAGACTAGACTATTCATTAACCTTTCTTTTTGAAGGTTTCTTTTTGAAGGTTTCTCTAGCAATGATGGATTAATAAATTATTTTTTCCTTTCTGTAAAGAATGATACAGTGAGATAGTATAACAAAACCATCTCATTGAGGTTAAGATCAAGTGCAGAGGGAGGTATCCTCACTTCAAGTGCTGGAACATTCCCCAGCCAGACAACCGGTGCTTGAAATATGAAAGGCCCAGCCTGAGTTATATCACCATGGCAATGGCCACAGTAACATGTCAGAACATTACCATGGCAATTGTCTCACAATTGAGTGACTGAACAGCTCCATTTGCACTTGGAAGAGAGTGTTAATGCTGAGACTGGAAGCTCACCAACTGCTACTGGTAAAGCAGTAGACAAGTTTTTACTTGTCCATATCTACAGAAGATTAAGGCAGCTGGAGGAAGCTCCCAGATGCTCTGAAAGGAAGGTGGTGGTACAGTGTGTGACTGGACCTCCCCTGGTGGGTCCAGAACTGTTCTGTTAAGGTAAGTATGAACAGGCCCAAACTGAACATCAGGACTGGAAACTTTTTAAAAACTGTTTTATCTTTAGGTTATTGATCTTTGGTGCAATATCAAAGAAAGGTTAAATAATTAATTTATAGAATTCTTATAAAACATTTTGAAGATATATACTGCTACTGATTATTGGTGCTTGTGTATCCTTGAGTAAGAAATTATTTTAAACAGAGAACTTCCAAGGGTAGAAAAATGTCTTGTGGATGTCTGTTTTAATTATTTTAATTTCAAAATAATTTTATCTCTACTTCAAATAAGTATATAGATAATAATAATTCTGGAATAATTACAGGAATAATTCTGTATCTTAGAGGAAAGGCACATTATTGTCACTTTTGTTCTTGTTCTGGTATACTGTATTTTCTGGCGTATAAGACTACTTTTTAACCCAGGAATATCTTCTCAAAAGTCGGGGGTCGTCTTATACGCCGGGTGTTGTTTCTTATATGGCGAGTATATTCCAAACTCTATATTTTAACTGGAAAGTTGGGGGTCGTCTTATACGCCCAGTTGTCTTATACGCCGGAAAATATGGTAATTAAAAATATTTATAAAATAAAACTCAGCTTGTCAGACAAATGAGCACATTAGAAAAATTAGCTACATATCTATACTCGATGGGGAATGAGTTCCAGGAGGTACCTCCCATGAACCAATTATCTGACAGACCATTTGATAGTGGAAACCAATAATACAAACAGTTTATCTTAGTTTCACTGACCTTTGGAGCAATAAATGCATTAACTTTTATTATTATTATTATTATTATTATTATTATTATTATTATTATTATTATTATTATTATTATTATTATTATTATTATTATTATTATTATTATTATTAGACAGTTCCTTGCATGAATATTCTGCATCATGAACTGGACTTTAATGCTACCCTCAGGAAAAGTTCAGGCATTAGAAAAATGAAGGTGAACCCCAAAGACATTGTTTTGTGTATATGCATTGTATTTTTTTCCCACAATTACCATTTTAAGATTTGGGACATTTGAGTGCTCTAAATCCACTCTGCTGTATTATGGCTTGATATTCTCTACTTGACCATAGACAGATTCAAATGGACAAAGGGTACAAAAGCACAGCAGAAGAGCCAATTACTCTGGAGTGAGTACTTTGCTAATTCCTTACTTCTAAGGTCTTTAAATTAAAAAATTTAGTTTGGTGGTTGCTGAGTTTGCCCTTTAAAACACAAACACACATGTGGATGCAGCCCAAGACTTCAAAGTTGTTTGATAAAGGTGCCAGAGCAATGTCTGGTCCTGTTATTTTAGATCAGTTTCAAGTATTGTAATTGAGAATGTGCGTATTCTTCCCCTGCTATAATCGTTTCCTCTCTAGACTGCATTGGCCACAGTACTGTCTTTGCAACTTTTTGTGACACACAGTCTGGGCAATTCAGCCAGGATGGATGCATCACTACCTCTATGCATGCATGTTCAGCAGGGATGCACATGAATGTGGTGTTTTTTGTGTTTTTTTGCATTTGATTCGTATTGAATCAAATGCAAGAAAATTCATATTCGTTCATACGGATCCCCTTTGAATATAAGATTCTAATTGATATGAATATACTCATACAAATTTGTATGAATGTCCAATATGAATGCATATGCATCTGATACATATCCCATTTGTACCAATACATATCTCATACATAACCGATACATATCCTGTAACGTGTCCACTCTGAAAGTGTCAAATCCACCCTGAATCTACTTTGTCGAAGGCACTCTGGATCCGTTATTGATGTGACTGACACAGTCACTTTCCCACCTCCCAGATTCACAAATGTTCCGAAACATTCATACGAAAGTCCTGAAACATTCGTATGAATACGAATGTCAATAGAAAACTGTCATAACATTCAATTCGTATATGAATGTTATGAATATGCACGTCCCTAGTGGCCAGCTATCTTAGCCTCCATGTATGCATGTTGGGTGGAGCTCCAATTGATGCTCCATCCAGAAATGTAAGTGGCTCCTTAAAAAGTGCTACAGCTGGAGAACCCATGACCTGTGGTGAACTTTCCAGCAACAGTTAAAAGGGCTTTTTAGGGCCGAAAGGTGGGGCTATGGTGGGGTTGCCTACAATACACGAGGCAATCCCACCATACTAGTGCTGTAATGGCACTATATTTATCCTGTCTGGATGCAGCCTGACTAGCCAATTCTCCTCCCCTGAGTGCCATAAATTTATTATTACATTCTTCCACCTGCTATGTATTTCTTATTTCAATTGGCTTAGTCCTGTTTTTAACTGCCTGGATTTTATCCCTTGTAACTCACCCTGAGATCTTTGATATAGGACAAGAAACAGATGTAAATAAATAAATAAATAAATAAATAAATAAATAAATAAATAAATAAATAAATAAATAAATAAATAAATAAATAATAAGCTGCATTCTTACCTAAGTTTTAATTCAGCTTTTGGCATTATGTTACTCAAAAAAATCGACTTTAGGATTAGATAATGTGGAAAGAAAGTGACTGGTCAGTTTTCTGTTGTGTTATCTCATTCTGAAAGTGAACTGAAAGTGGACCAAAATTTAGGTGTGAACACAGCCCTTTTATTATCAATAAATAATAAGCTGATTATGTTTTTCCCCAGTACAGACACTATTATTTTAAACATATTGTGTATTGTTTTATATTTTTTGAATTCTTTTTAAAAGTCTTTTAATGTATACTCTGTTTTAATCTGTTTTAAGGTTGTTACCTGCCCAGAGACCTTCGGGTATGGGGCGGGATAGAAATGTAAATAATAAATAATAAATAATGGATATGGGAATGAAATCTGCAGCAAAGTACAAAATTGTGTTTCCTAATATTAGTTAGTTACTGGTTGAGCTAAATTATAAATACTCCTAGTCTATTTCCAAATCCAATTTAAGGTTCTCAAAATCAGAGTGTTGAAGACCCTTAAACTTCAATTATTTGAAAAATGTATTTCTCACATTTTAAGTATTCTGAAGTTTGTTTGAATGTCTAGGTCCCTTCCATAGTTCTGCTTGCTTTTGAATGCTGTTGTCTACATTCGCATGCAAATAAATGCTACCAACATCCACACATGCAGGCCTGCAACTGGGATACATAGCTGTGCATAACTGTTTGCAAAGGTCATTAAAATCTTGTTCGGACAGCGAAAGAAGAAAAAATCTAGAAAGATGGAAAATCGGGGAGTTAAAAAAAATAATCAAAATTTTGAACAGGAAGACATGTGGATGGAACATGCAGGACTTAACCAGCCCTGCTGCTAGTATAAGTGTGGAATACTTTTAAGTGCTTGTGGGACGCTCTTGCACATGCCGAGCTGTTTCTGGTTAAAAAAAATAGTTTTGTGTTGTGTGTATGTACCCTCTGGGAGCTGCCCCTGCTTTGACTACAGAGTCAAGTATGGAAAGGCCCTGAGAAAGGTAATCTTAGCAAGTAAGCTAGTCCCAAATTGTTAAGGACCTTATCCACCAAAGATAAAACCTTCAGTTTGGTCTGGTATGTAACTGACAACCAATGCAGGTGCTTAAGCATTAGTGTGTTTGTGCACAACAAGGAGCCCTATTCAACAACCTGGTTGCAGCATTTTGCATTAGTTGCAGTTTCCAGAACAAGTAGTTGTGAGGCTATGGTCTTTTCTGCACTTACTTTTGTCCTGTGACATGAAGGGGACTAAGGGGCTGGGAAGAAATTTATTTATTTTGTGAGCTATGCTTTCACCTGATGTTAAAAATGAATCCAGTACAGCTTTCTCGGAATCTGACGGTATGCAGAAATCTTAGGAGAACTTTTGCTACTTATGAAGAAAGAGATGGTACATGCAGACATGCAGTACATAGCACAGCTGGGCTGTGGAGTGTATGACAGCCTCTCCATGAATGTGAAAGAAATCATGTGAGAAAGGGCAACATAGCCTCCCATTCCAGAGCCAGGAGATGGTTTTTGTATGCCCCCACCCACCTCTTAGCCTTCCAAGCATTAAAACTGAGGAACTGAAGGCTCTCTGGTTTTGATGTGTGTGTGTGTGTGTGTGTTTTTGCCAGAGTCCTTAACCAACATGCACTGCTGAAGACACTTCTGCAAAATGGTCACTGCTGATGGGTTACTCCAACAAATGTGTCACTTCTTCTGGGCACCTTTTTTTGCCCACACAGATCCTGCCTATGCAAACTGCATAAGAGGAGTGTTCACCTGCAACTCTTCAGATGTCTGTGAATGCAAACTCTCATCATCCTATATCAGCCCCAGGCAGACTGGGGCTGGCACAAAGGGATAAGTATTGTGTTTCAGAAACATCTGGATGGCTGCAGTTGGACAGCACTTCCATTGAATATCACAAGACTGTCCTACTTCAAAGTCATCATCACAGCATAGTTCTTCATGGATCTCACCTGCAACTTCCTGTTATAACTTCAATTATACAACTGTGTACACTAATGAGCTATTGAAAACCATGGACTGAAATGTCATTGAAACAGCACTTTTTGAATCCAATCTGAAAATCAGTTAATGTTTTTTGGAAAAAGGAGTGGAAAGAAAAACAATTAGGTCAATTTATTGCCAGTGTTTTCCCAAAGGACCACTTAATGAAGGTAAACAAAGATTTCCGGCATTGTTCATCTTTTATTTTTTGTTGGTGAAAGAATGTTGGCAGTTAGAGAAGATGACAGGGTCACTCCGAATTTTTGGAAAAGGACAGAACTCTAAAATGGGGGATGGTAAAGGGAGGTTCACATAGTTGTCAGAAGGACTCAAAGCCAATGCATACCATTATGATCTGCATCTGTTTGCATAAATCTGACCATGAGGGGAAGCCTGTCTGTTTATTTCAGATGAAGATAAATTGATTAAGATAAAACCTCCCTGTAGCTTTTTCACAGAAAGCTGCAATACTTCTGTGGCATACACGGTGAGGTGCACATCACATGGGATGGGGCAACCAATGGGAGCTTGTTTGCTGTTCTCACCATCCTGTCCAGACTGGCGGGAAATTTCGAATTTACCTGATACTGAGGAAGAAGTGCTCATTGTTCTGCAGTAGTTAATTTGAAGTAGTGGTGGCATAATGCACCACTGCTATGAAGTATCAGGTGTCAGCAGTGACACCCATGCCCCAATTGTACATTGGAATGTGTAGTATTTGCAAGTCTGGACACAGCCTAAGTGATCTAGGAAACGTAGGTAGGGTCCACATGATGGTGGAGTCTATCGAAACACCATTTATTTGCTCTGTTGATAAGTACTACAGTAGCAATGTGCTGTCCTCCTGCTTACTGATGCTCCTGGCCATGAAAACATCATAGCTGGGAAATTTTTGTTCCCTGACTCCAATGTTTCCATTCAGGACTGTTGTTAGAAACAGCCACAAAATCATTTTCTGTGTTTGTGACCAAAAGGCACTAATTTCAGGTAAGCCTGCACTGCAGGGAGGCAGGAAGAAGTCTACTGCTCTCCCATACAGCAGAATGAATGTCTAAATCTAAAGGGAGTGAGAATCTACAACCCCTCTACCCTTTGAGCACTCTTATGGAACAAAAAGAGCACAGAAATATGTGCTCTCTGTGCCCACAGTGCAGCCACATGGTGCAATGAAAGGTGTGTGCAGATCTTGCCATAGATGGGAGTAGTAGCATAGTATAGTGGCTAGTAGCCCTGGGCTAAAATCTAGAAGTCTTGGATTTGAAGCTCTGCTCTGCTACGAAAGCTCACTAGGTGACCTTGGGGACTTGGCATCTAAATCAAACTGCCACCATTGCTTCAGATGAAGTAGATTATATTCCAGGTATCTTCAATGTACCCCACAATACTGTACTGGTATCCCCTACCTACATTTCACATTCTCAAACTTGCTGCCAGAAACAGAAGACTCACTAAGGCCCTCCCTGCATTGGACCTCTCCTGGATTATATCACAGAATAGTGACCTGCTGTCCACATGCTAGAGCAGAATATGGCATGCTTTGGAGGGGACGTGCCATACGCTGCCCCAAAAGCAGACAGCATGTTAGAATAAGGGCCACAGGGTAATATCCACAAATCAATGGTCAGGCTTGATATAAGGCAATGGCCTTTTTTGGCAATCAACTTTACCTTTAGCTATTGTATGAATTGCATGGTTGATTACACCAGGATATTGTGTATGACAATGGTTTAACGTACAGTATATGAAAAACGTGGTTTCATTTAGCTGGAAAAAGGAAAGAAGGTAAGAAGGAAGAACCCTAGCAATATTTGATTTTTTTTATTCTTACACTTTTCAAATGAGTTGTTTT
Source organism: Aspidoscelis tigris stejnegeri (assembly GCA_023333525.1). Lineage (NCBI taxonomy): Eukaryota > Metazoa > Chordata > Lepidosauria > Squamata > Teiidae > Aspidoscelis > Aspidoscelis tigris. The sequence goes on along the minus strand of JALMGA010000007.1, from coordinate 24,324,739 downwards.
GAAAACCGTGGAAGCCATTTAATGCAATTCAATTGTTTCATATACATGGCAGCTTCAAAAATTGAGAAGATGCTATACAGGCTTCACCTTTGACTTGTAAAGCATGTGTTAAGTTGTCTTCTGTGCCTATTAATAAATGTTATATGGTGGCTGACCACTGTGTCAGGATGATTCATTTTTAATGCCTTGGAACCAGCCATGAGCAATGAGAATGTGCCTTCATCTGTCCCATACACATTACATTAAGAGATGATGCATCAGGCATTGTTGTTTGTTACATCACATTTGTGGTTCTGTTGAATGTTTGACATTGTTGCCAATTGCCTGACTTTCATGCGGAAATCCTTTCCTCTCCACTGATGTAGCAGCTCAAATTGGTCAGTTCATTGTGGTTTTCTGTTTAGTGTAATGTTAAGTGACTCATTTGCTGTTTCAGGTTTCCTTTTAAACTGTATATCAGAGACTGATGAATAGTATCTTTAAAAACTCAAGCTGGTAATTAGCTTTTCCTGAACTGTTACTATAAAATGCTTTAGTGGGTCAGACCAATTGATTTTTGTCTCCACTGGTGGCTTCAGGAAGTTTACAAAGCAATAATGTAGTAATTATGGACCGTTATCCTACAGCTCTGTGTGTCCTGAGTTAAGGATCATCATGGAAGAAATCACCATCAAGCTATGTTCAGAGACATCTGTATGCTAACCATATTAGCTACAGACGTTATTCTCAGCCTTTGTGAATAACCTTTTATGATCTTGTTAAATTGTTCTAAAAGTAAAGGACTGGCTAAAGGTAAAAAAGTGATGAAGAAAGATATTTGAACAAGGGAATTTGTTTTATATAAATTCTAGTTAGTTTAACAATCCCATTTCATTACTTGATGTTTCATGATATTTCATTTCATTTTATAACCTGCCCTTTACCAGAAGGTTCCAGAAGGAGAGGGAAATAACTATGCTGATTTTGATACAGAGTAGCCATGTGCATGAAAATTTTTAACAATCGTTATTCATACAAATTCGGACATTTGTACACATATTGAATATTGTGACCGTTGTACATGAACATTCATACGAATACAAATGTTTTGGAACATTTGTATGAATAGTTTGTACATTCTTTAAACTGGGGATATGTTTATTATTTTTATTTTATTTATTTATTTGTATTTCTATCCCGCCCTATACCCGAAGGTCTCAGGGTGGGTTACAATATTACATTAATCTTAGACAGGTCCCTGCCCTCAGGCTTACAATCAAAGAGACACAGATACATATCATATGTATACATTCATATAGGATCTGTATCCGGTATGTATGCATTTGTATAGGATCCATATCCAGGATTCCTATGCATTTGTAGTGGATATTCGTATGAATTTGTATGAATACAAATTTGTATTTGTATTTAATAGAATCCTACCACATTCGGGGAACTATTTGAATGAATACAATTTTTCTAACATTCATTTCCTTATGAATTGAGTGCAAAAAACCCCACAATTTGTGCACATCCCTAATACAAAAGGTTTTTGTTTAAATTAAGGGTAAAAGGCACACCGGGTATAACTTTATTGCACATGAACAGAAACAATATCAAAATGAGAGCAAATTCGTCCAATTTCAGTGGCAATTTGAAATATGAAGCATTCTAGAGAAACAAACTGTAACTTGTATAAGTGGAGGGATTTTAAATGTAGCTATGGCAGAAAGAACACAGAATAGAAATTTGCAACTCTGGAAGCTAAGGGTCTATTCACATCTACCTCCCTGAGGCACTCCAAAGATGCGCCAGCATGCACATAATTTTTGGGGTGAATGGACTGTGGTGGTGGTGGTGGTGTGACATCATGCCCTCCACCTGCTGAGCTTAGTGAATCTGAATCTGAGGTTTGGGGAATGCTTGAACAGAGTGACTCAGATTCTCAGGTACCTGGGCCTCCCTGTACTAGGCCCAACCCAGAGCCCCAACAACCTAGGCCTTCTTGTAGGTCCTAGTCTTTCTTGGCCTTCCATGAGCCAGCACTGGCAGGAGAAGTCAGATGTGTGCAGAGCCAAACAATTAAGGTAGAAAAGGTTCACCAGAAGGTCCTATCTCTGGGACTAAGTAGCTTCTGAGACAGAATGTCTGCTGTCTGCAGAGTCCTGCTGTTGGCAAACAACTGTCCTGAATCGTGTGTCTTGTTTTGCCTCATGAAATCTGACTTCTGGACTGTTTTGACCTATGCTTTTGAACATATTGACTTGGCATTTTTGGACTCTCATTGGCTTTTGGACTTCCTACAAAACAATAAATTTGGACTCACTTTTGTTACATGCTTGCTTTTTCAGGAAACTTTGCTCTGTGTAATATCACATTGCTTAAAGCTCATGTTTCAATAAAGACTGCTGTTGCTTTGCTTTAATTTGTCTGCCTCATCTCTGCTGAGCTTGGGTTAGACAGGACAGGGGGAAGCACAGGTGCAGTTTCATATCATGTTGCCTAATTGTTCTGGCAATGGCACCATCCATGCCTGTTGGTGCCACTGTTGCCATGTGGCAATTGCCTCCAGCATCACTAGTGTGATTGCTGGTGAGGTTTGGGATGAATCCAGCATCCCAAACTGTGGACACTGGATCTATCCTCATTTTCACTTCCCTGGGATGATTTCCCAGAGAAGTGAAAGTCCAAGAAGGAAGCCTAAGTTCAGGAAAACAAACTCACTGTGGTCAGCTGGGCTATAGAAACATAGGTGATTTTTCAGTCAACCTGAGCCTATTTCTAGGAGGAGGAAGGATATATTTCTGGGAGATGTTAAAGAGCAATAGAGCTCATTTTACTAAGTGGGTGGAAATGGTGTTGCAGGTTGGAGTCTTCCAATATAATGAACCCTTCCTCCATGATTTGCAGGATCCAGGCTACTATCAATTGTTGCCCATATTCCATTTACTGTTCCTCACACAAGTATCAAGTAGAGCCCTGAATTTTTTTAAAAAATGACTGAGACTTATTTTCCTTTTTCATTAGAGAAGGAGCTGGGTATTTAAAATTTCAGCAGCAGGGCAGAGAAAACTGGGAGAGTGAAGTCAAGCAAAAGAAAGGGGAAGAGTACCAAAGAAAACAGGAGGAAGAGAGAAAGAGTAGGATGATTTATATCTCTCTTGGGGTTTTTCTCTTGGTAAAGGATGGTCTTCCCAACTCAGAAAATGAAGCAATGTTGCCAAAACATTCACAGACACTCACATTGGTAGTGACAGAAAGAGGCTTAATTCAAATTAATTTCTAGGCACTCTGGAAAACTTCCTCGGAGTTTGGGCACAGGGACAGCAAAGAAGAAGGTCCAGAAACCACAGGAATTATTAGCTTTAAATGCTTCCTTGAGTTACTATCAAAGGAAGACATCATGAATGGCTGATAGAAGCTCAGAGGCCAGCTAACTGTATCCCACTGGGGTTGTGGTCACACTTAAGGTTTAATCCAGTTTCAGTCCACTTTCAGAGTGAGAGAATACACCAGCAAAGTGACAAGCTGTTTTCTGTCAGTGTTAACTCAGAAAATTCACCGTTGGGATAGGTAATGTGGAAAGAAAATTACTGGTCACTTTGCTGATGTGTTCTCTCACTCTGAAAGTGGACTGAAGCATGATTAAACTTTAGGTGTAGCCACACCCTAGAACTAGGCAATTCAAGGTTGGATTGCCCCAGATCTTGGCAAGAATGAATCTGCTCAAAGCCTTGGAAGTGCCTTTGGATCAACATTCTCCAAAAGGAATTGGAGGTAGTTGTGAATATCTTTATCTAGAATGATGTCTTATTACTGGTATATAGGTGCAATAAGAATATTCTTATTTATATATCTATATTATCTGCGTTCCTCTAAGTGAGCTTCTGGAATGTCCACTTATATTTGTCTTGAGTGAAAAAAATGAAACATGCACAGAAATTTAAAGTTTACATCAGAAAAAGAAGTCTGTGATCATTGTCATCAACATAATCAACAACAACATTCTTCAATAGATAAAGAAGAAACTTCTATGCTGTTTTTGTGCCCTTCCTCCCTCCCTTCTCGGTTCCTGGCACTGTATAAAATACTGTTTTCCTAACCTTAAGCAAATCTGGAATGCACTTAGACACACCCAATCACACTACAAAATCAGCATGTTAAATGATTAATCCAGAAAAATTCAGAATGTACCCAAAACCAAGAATAATTTAACTTATGCAAGGACGATTTTGCTTTGAAATTAGCATGTGAACTAAACCTGCTTGTGGTATGTTTGTCAGGCAGCTTTTTGTCTCTTAAAAAACTGCCCTTGCTTGGGAAGAAAATAAAGAAGCAATTTCTTATGAAAATCTCTCTTGGCCTCTTTAAGGCCAAAATAATTTATATGATGCAAAAGGTGCAGCTAGGGGTCTCCTGAAGATGATTGCGGTACAATGTTTTGTCACTGCTGTTCTTGTTGTTAAGAGCTATGACCTAAACGACATTCTCATGGTTATGAACAAAAATGTTTGTCAACCTGAAATAAAATAAAGATAAAGATAAAAACCGCCAAGTCAAAATTCTCTTTCACAATTTACAATACTGAACACCATGTAATAATTATATATCCAGTGGCCAAAAGGGAAGCTGGGGGAGGGGGGCAGAGCTGGCAAAGGAAAAATAAAGGAAAAAAAATACTGTTCCCAAAGGAAAAGTAAAGCATTTAACAACAAAAATGGGAGAGAGAGTTGTTGAAACAAGTGGTTTTTTAATGCTTTTTTATGATTTACTTCTCTGAAAGTGTGGCAAGCCAATTTCTAATGCAGACAAACAATTTTCAAACCGTTTTCATGCGCAATAAGACCCTAGTGGGAATGTGCCCTTTGAGTTTGCTTTTGGGAACTTTAGTCCACAAAAGGTACAGAATCTTTAAGAACTGTTGCTACATTGAAGGCTCAAGATGGTTTAATTAGGAAGGTGGAACACAACCATTCTAAAATTGAAGCTCAGGTGGAGGCCGTGGAGCTTCACTTGAAGCTCAGGTGGAGGCCCTGGCCAGGAGTGCCTACTCCAACTACGATTGGTGTGTCAACTGAAACCTTTTTTGGACAGAGATGACCTGGTCAGTTATCCTCGCTCTGGTAACCTCCAGGTTGGACTATTGTAATGCACTCTACATGGGGCTTCCCCTTGAAGACAGTTTGGAAGTTGCAGCTGGTGCAAAATGCAGCTGCCAGAGTGCTGACTGGAACAACTAGCCGGACACATATCACACCAGTTCTAAAAGAACTGCACTGGCTGCTGATTCACAGCTGAGCTCAATTCAAGGTGCTAACTCTGACTTATAAGGCCCTAAATGACTTGGGCCCCAGATATCTAAAGGAGCGCCTTCTCCCATCTTGACTTGCCCGCATCTTAAGATCTGGAGGGGAGGCCCTCCTGGTTATCCCACCGCCTTCAGCGGCTAGGTGAGTGGGCACCCAGGAGAGGGTCTTCTTGGTAGTGGCCCCCAGGCTGTGGAATGGCCTCCCCTTGGACGTGTGTCAGGCCCCTTCTCTGTTTATGTTCAGGAAGGCGGTGAAGACACATCTCTTCACTCAGGCCTTTGGTTAAATGCTCCCTCCACTTCCCCCACTGCAGACTCTACAGTTTTTTAAATTGTTTTTGTATCTTTTTAAAATTATTATTATTATGCTGGATTTTTAAACCCTGTACTGGTTTTAGTATTGTTTTATACAGTTTTGATATGTTTGTTTTTAAATGTTGTGAGCCACCCAGAGACCCTTGGGTATGGGGCGGGATATAAATATAAATAAATAAATAAATAAAAAAGCCATGCCACCGCTTCCTAAAGAAATACATATTTTATGAATATCTCATTTAATTATAGAGGAATGCAATTTCTTGTTGACAATTACTCAGGCTGTATTTTGTTCACACGTGATTCCTGTTATTGGTGTATTCAGGCAGACAAGGGGTCTTTTCACACTTCGACAATAGGAAAGGCTGAGGGACACTCCAGCTCATAGCATCCACACACTGTGGAGATGCTTCCATTCCAGAGTGGCTCCCAGCATACTCAAACATCCCCATCTTTGATAGCTTTGGAGCAGTAAAAGCTGCTGGGGTGGAACTCACATTATGGAAACTGGAACCGTGGCAAGCACATGGGACTTCATCCTTGAAGGACTGAAAAATGGCTTACTGTTGATAATTTTCCTGGTCCATTCGGATCACACCAGGTGGAAATGGTACCCAGTTAAGCACATCTTCGTTATCTGTGTTCCCACTTGGGCATGGGAGTGAGTGACTTAGTTGCCTCAACGTGTCTTGAGAATAGTCTTACACAGTCTACAAGTAGGTCATTCCCAGAGCCAGCTGTGGAGGATCAGGGGCTCATGGGAGGCCGGTGAATTTTGCTGCCATGGTCCCAGAACTTCCAGGAAATCCCTATGCAGGAAAGTCAAAGAATATGTTACAGCCATAATTCGGCAATGGCCAATTCTTGTGGAAATTTGTTTTTAATGGTAAGTCTGAATATTTCCATTGTGTACCTGATTTGAATTTTCTAGGAAAGCCACAGTTCTCAGGCCCCGTAGTACTGACAGTATCAGTTGATCTACAGAAAGTGATCTGGTAGATTGAGTTCAGCCATGAACCCCTCATCTCTGTGGCTGTATGTAGATGTTTATAGACAGAGGCGTGCCTAAATAAATGCAAACAGACTTGGGATAGCATCCTAGAGTGCCATTTGGGAGCCCTGTTTTATAAATTAAACTTTATTTTAACATTGTTTTTCAGGAATCAGTTGGTGGACCAGAAATGCTACAGCTGAAGCAGGAAGTATAACATTGATTGGCATGTTACATATGACTGAATGGTCTGCCAATCATTATTCTGTCCCTTTCCTGAAGCCATAGCATTTCCTGAAAGTGAACATTTAAGAAGAACATTAAGGAAAACAATTTAATTTAAGAGGAGCCAGTCTCTGAGCTGGCACCTGGGAAAGCTATTTCAAGCACTTTTGCAGGCCTCTGTGACAGAAGCAAATAGCTGTAGTGGTCTGGAAAGTATTAATGTTCATATGAAGTTGGAGGCTTTTTGTACCTATAAGAACTGAAAAGAAGGGAGAATTTTAGCAGGTGTTTTCTGCATTGTTTGTTTGCATCTTCATCCTGCTCTGTACCTAAAGGTCCCAGGGCTGATTGTTATAGCAAAGAAAGAGGGTTGGGGAAGCCAAAGGCTACGTAAATAGGTGTGCCTGGGGCCCATCCACATGCTAGTCCAGACTGTGATAGGCCCTGGATGGAGCCTGTCACAGTCTGCATTAACATTCTGATGACATGCCCTTATTTTGGGATATAATTTGGAATAAGACCCTGTGCAGAAAGGGTCTATTAGAGGATACACCCACTGAAAGTCTCTCTTCTGTATAGGAGAGTGTGTCCTCTTTTCTATATGAGAACTCCAATAATAAGAAACTCATAGGTATACAAGCACGGGAGAAAGCTAGAGAAATCAGCAAGATCAACACTAAGATAGTCTGACTGTGGCCACTATGGAAAACTGAGTTCCAAGCAGCTGGGATAAGAGCAGTGGGCTCTTACAGACAAATTAATAATTAATAATAATTAATAATAATAATAGAAAACACAGTACTTGGAAGTATTTGGTTGAGGCAAGGTTTTCCTTTTAAAACCAAACCACAAAAGCCCACACCTGCATGATATCTGATATGTTTATATTGGAAAATGGTTTAGGAAAGTTCTGCCAGACAACTGTAATTGGCTGAAGAACAGAAGAACTATTTGCCAGAATGAAACTGAGCAAAACTTCATGAACCAGAAGGCAAAAAATGGCTGCACTTGAGGAAAACAAGCTATAATTAGAACTAAATGACACAGTATTCAGGGATTTTCATGGCCTCTGTTTTATGCGTACTTAGAAGATTTGGTGCACAGTTTGTGAAACCCCGAAGAAATGCGGATTCAAATCAGGACTACTGAGTTAACAAACATGACTGCTGTGTAGCTGCAGTATTAAATTACCTTCTATTTAAAATAACCACCTAATTTTGTGACACACTGTATTTTCTGAAGGAAGAAACTAATTTTCTGTTGGGCGCCATACAAATATAAAAAGACCCACCAAGGTGCTTACAACATGATCCAATTTTTTATGATCTTTGGCCTACTTCTTCTCACCCTCTAATGTAGCCTTTACATCCATGAGGACCATGCTGGTTGCCTCTGAAGACTGTGGCATCCACATGGCAGAGTGGGCCCCAGGAGGTCGTGCTACCCAGGGACTGCTCTGTCTGCACAGCATTGGTGGCTGGCCCAGTTCCCAGTGTGAAAATGGTGCTGGAGAGCTTGCTAATGGGAGGTTGCTTTAAACTGGTCTCCTGAGTATTCCCAGTAGTGGACCCATCCAGGCAACCCAGGGAGCCTGTTCACCAGAAATGTTCAGTTTTTGATGTCCCACAGTAATACCCCCAGCCAGTAGCTTTGGAGGCCAACAAACTTTCATTCTCAGCTTAGATGACCCACGGTAGAGTTAATGGTCCCTAATGTGCACTGTTGTCCACTATTCCATTCTTGAGTTGGATTGAGCAATATGGGCCTCTGCATTGTGCACCAAGTCACATGATGTGGAAGCAGCCATAGAATACCATCCTAAACTCTTTCTTAAAAACAGGATCATCCCAGCAATGTTTCAGGTAAGTCTCTTACCTAGTTCATCAAGTATTAAAAGCATGCTGTATTTATTTACAATATCGGGCCTTTAGCTCATTAGGATCATAAGAACATAGGAATATTAGAAGTGCTGTCCTGGATCAGACTCATGGCCTGTCTGGCCCAGTAGCTTCTGCATTGCATGCTTTGGCATTTGCTGAAGAGGCCATTGTCTGATGATTGTGCAAGGAATGAAACAAAGCACCATAGTGTGCCTTTGGCTGCCCACATTACAGCACCATCCTGGACTAGGGTATGACAGGTTCCAGGCATGGCTTCAAGTTCCTGCTGCTGCTGTGCAATAGGTGACAATGGCAGAAATGTCTCACATCCCATCCTGGAGATTGGTAACATTTTGCTGAGTTGCAAAAATGGGTAATATCTGGAGCCATTTCTGGGGCTCAGCAAAATGCCTCAAGTGTACAACTTCAGTGCTGAAGAACTCTTGTTCCTCAGCTTTAATATTAGGGCGTGCTGGACTATTCATCTGATCGGATAGCCTCCAGCCTGCATCACCCCACCCTCTCCTCTCTCTAGACCAGGAGCAATCATCACGGCATGTGCCAGAGCTGCACATACAGAAATTGTCTTAGAACCTTTCCACACTTGATCTTATTTTGGAATATCTTCCAGAAGAAGGGATTGTGTCCACATGCTAGCACATACTATGGAAGGCTTTGCCATCTCAATTACACTTGATCTGCACTAGATGAAGCATTGATTGGATTAGGGTATCCAAAATGGCACCCTAACCTGGTTTCATCATTGAGGTCTACAACCTGCCATGGGGTGGTATACTGGACCATGGAGATATAGGGATGGCATACCCCCAAGGTCTGGTATATCATGGGAGACCTTTTTGATGGCTCTAGGAAGTACCACCAGAACTGAGTCCACCCCAAAAACAGCTTGGCTGGAAAGCAGAGTCGATGTGGTGTGAGACTAGCCATCCAAATATGGGCAATCCTATCCTGATCAAGTAGCAATATGTCCCAGCATGTGAAGGATTGCTTAGAGAAGCAAATGTGGAAAAGGCTTTAATGGCTACACTGATCTGTAACTGTTACCTGGATTTTAGGCATGATAATCCTACCAGAAGATAACAAAAGAAAACTATATCCAGTTCCCTTTATATGTGAAGTATTGAAGTATGATTCACCAAATGGCCATAAAATATGTTAGGTGTTTGGCGTTTGAATTGCATTACATGAAATAACTTGCCTTACTGCATATTAATGGTTCTAAAGTGTTACATAGTTCTATAATAGCTGTACTTATAGTTAGTACCTTATACAAAGTTTGACAGACACATATTTTTTAAATTGAAATTTAGGAAGCAGATAATTGAATTTGGCCCACCATCACTTTTAAATGCTAAACTGAGGGTTTGTTTATTTTATTTAGCTTTTAAAATTATGTTTGCTTTTCATTGATTTTACATTGTGCCCCAGGGTTCTCTTATAGACACAAATATCATTAGCTTGTTGATTGATATAGGAAGCAGGAAGAGAATCTGTTCCATTTTACCAATGATGCCTCATTGACAGGTGACCTAGCTAAGAACAAACAGATCATAATAACATCAACATTTGTATCATGGAAACATTTTGCATTTGTATTTCTACCAAAGGCGCTTACAAGAGATAGAAACAGGAGCCAGAAATATTAAAAATGAATGGAAGTGAAGACAGGGTTTTTATAATAGCTATCTATCATTTTTCTAACTTTATTTCATGCAAATGTTAGTGTGTGTGCTCCAGAATATCTCTGCCCATGAATGCCCAGGTAATCTTTGATTGGTATACCCTTACCTGGGCAGAGGTAGCCTGATCACTGTTGTTTATGTCTTGCTAATTTTATGTTTAGACTACTATGACATATTCTATGAGGGGCTACCAAGCTGCAACTAGTGCAAACTACAGCAGCCAGATTGTTGAGTGGGGAGCCTGCTTGGATACACATAACACTTATGCTTACTGGGCTCAGGTTCAAGGTTGTACGCTGGACATATAAGTCCTAAGTAGGGATGTGCACAAAAGTTTTTTTTGTGTGTTCGATTCATATTGAATTGAATGCAAAAAAACCTATTTCTTTAAATCGATCCCCTTCAAATGTGGTAGAATTTGAGTTTGCTATGAATGTTTGATACAAATCTGATTTGAATCCCCACTACGAATCCCCTACATATCCATTCTGAATGCATCAAATCCACTCTTAATCCACTTCAAATACACTCTGAATCTGCTTTGAATCCTCTCTGGATGCATTGCAGATGTGACTGGGGCAGCCATTTTCCCACTTCCTTAGGTTCACAAATGTAATGAAGCTTCATACAAATGTATCAAAACATTTGAATGTCAATCTTTGAATGTCCCGACATTCTATTTGAATATGAATGTCCACATTTGGATGAATTCATATGAATTTCAAATGTGAGAAATATTCATGCACATCCCTAGTTCTAAGCAACTTGGCATGATGTTACCTCAAAATAACCCCCTCATTACAAGCCTGAAAAAGCCCTGAGAATATCTGGGGAGGTTTTCCTGCAGCTCCCATAGAATACAGAATTCTATCTTTATGATGGCCAACAGTCAGGCCAATTCTCTGTGGAAGCACCAACCTTATGGAATACTCTCCTTCTACTGTTTGTGAAGCACTTGCAATTAATGCTTTTAGACTCCTAATAAAGCCCAGCTCTTAACCCAGGTATCTGTGAACGCTTGTATCTTCCCTGACCCACCCAGTTTTTGAATATGCTATTAATTGTTGGTTTTTCTTTCTGTGTCGGTTTTACCTAGGTTTTTAATCTTCCTTGCATACCTCTTCAAGATTTCTAATGAGAATTGGCATATAAAAGTTTTAAATAAATAAATAATAAATAATCCATGCACAGCAGTTGTGTGGTCCTGGTCCCATGGTCGTCATCGCTGTCATCATCATCATCCTGAAAATATTTAGTCACAGTTGTGTTTAGAGCCTTGTACTCAATCTTAGTATGTATGGAGATTTATACTATGTAACACTGCCCTTAAGAACATAAGAGGAGCCCTGATGGATTGAGCCACAGCCCATCTAGTCCAGCAGCATCCCTTCTCAGATAGTGGTGCACCGATTGCTTCTGGGCATTGTCAAGCAGAAGACAAAGGCAAAACTTTCACCTGCTCTCAATTCTCTGCAAATGACCTTGAGGGGCATCTTGCCTGTCTCTCCAACTCAGAGGCAGTGATAAGCTTCATTCATGAATTTATCCAATCCTTAGAGCTATTCAGACTGGTAGCCGTAATGCTTATTCTTCCAGAACTGACCTTGCCTATCTAGTCCATCAGAAATCCTCTAGTAGACTTGTAAGCATTTGGTTCATAATATTCTAAAAAATCTAGAGCTCAAATAAGAATAGACCTACTGCAAATATTATGGCTATCAAGGACTTCCCTAGGCAGTCTGGGGTAGACCAGTAAAATATTTCTTATGCTTGCTTAAAGTAAAATATTGTGTGTAAATCACAGGGTGCTTCTGTGATAATTAAAGACAGAGAAAAGGTAATGTTTATAAATATGTATACTCAGATTATTTTTTCTGTTTCTTATATCTTATTAACCACACTGGAGCTATTTGCAGGTTACTTTGTTCAACTAACTGCCCCATAAAACCACCACTGAGTGACTAACACTGAAACAGAAAGAGGCATCTCAGAATGAAACATGCACAGACACATAGGTGGGCAGCTGGTCTCCTGGGGTAATGAAGGAGGGATTGGTTAATTCTTGCTTATATGGTCAAGTTGACTTTGAATGTGACTTTAAAGAAGTTGCTTCAGCTCTCTTTGGGCTGTTTGCACTTAACTCAGTGGGATGGTATAACAAGAGAGAGGCATCCACCCTTTTTCGTGCTGGCGCACTCCCCAACTGGACCATTTGCACTTAAACTGTGCATGGCTTGACCCAGTCCAGACAGATGGCAATGTCCAAAGCTTGCGCTGGGATGCTGTCATGGTGATAGACCCGCAGTGTGTGACCGTGCAACCTCAGCTGTGCCAATCTGCCCACTTGCAGTATTTTCACAGTGCAAATGCTGTGGCTAGGAGCTCACCACTGATCCTGGTCAAGCTGTTGACCGGTTTTTATTTGTCCATAGCTAATACAGTTCAGGGCAGCTGGAGAGAGCTCCCTGATACTGAGTTGATGGCGGTGGTGCAGCATGCAGACAGGTCTCCTTCAGAGCATCCAGAACTGCCCCAGAAATCTAAGTGCAAACAGGCCTTTTGTCCCTTATTCTCTGGGGGTCTCTCTGTATTGCTGTGGTCTGAAGCAGTGGGACTGGGTGGGTAAGGTCTGAATGATGGCAAGGTGTGGCACTGAACAGCACATCTGCATAATGGTGCTGGTCTAGTCTAGCCTTGCACTGCCCCCAAAGGTTGCATGAAAGCTGCTATCCTCACAGCCCCCATGAACTAATATCAGTGGTGAACTTTGCTACCAAAATGGATCCCCCAGTAGTCTGGAACTTGAAGGTATGCCTTCATCTTCTGCATCCTTCTTTGCTCCAGGCTAGGAGGAACTGGTACTCTGGAAGCTCTCGATGTTGAGGACTACCAGTAATCTATATTAGCCTGCTCCCCGTCTGAATTACATTCCATCCTATGTGGGCAGAGCATATTACGATTAGGGCACTTCCTGGTAGGAAACACCAGCAAATCAGAAAGGCCCCCTATCTCTTTCAAACACTGGAAAAAGCTCTGTGCCGAACGGCTTGATTCTAAGAATGAAATACTTTTGTTACCTTTTACAATTTTGACTGATGTAATAGCTTAATCTATTCCTATTTTCTAATACATGAGATTGCCACAGGTAGCAGGTAGAAAAATGAAATTCTAAAGTATAAGTAACAAAACCGCTATTTTTATCGATTAATAATCCCAGCCAGTAACCTGCTAATTTTATATAGTATAAAACCTGTCCCTTTAAGAGTTAAAATATGAAACATTATAGAAACTTGCAGTGACTTATCTGTCTGTTATCATCACTGTATTTGCATATCTTGCATTCTTCTGTGTTCTTCAGAGCACCCACATGTCTCTCCTTTATTTCTGACTTTCAATCTGTGTTAGAACACATACACACAAAAATTATTACCTAGCTGTCGTCACCTAAGCGATATTTTATAGCTGTGGATCTTTTATAGATAATAAATTATAGATAGTAAATTCTTCAGCACAGAGAGCAAGCTGAGCCAATTCCCTTCTTTCTTCTAGAAAGATGCCCAAAAGTTGGGAATGCAGAATAATTAGTTTGAATCCCTCAGATCGGCTGCTTGCTAGATCATTCCGTCCGTACCTGGTCACTGCCGCAGCTCACCTGGAGTTGCCTTAGCCCTCCATGGAGTTACCAGCTGTGGACAAAAAGCAATCCACAGGCTGACCAGGAGCCACTAGATTGTTCCCAGGACAGCAGAACTGCCACTCCTTTGAGGGTTGCTTGGTAAAGGGGCATGGGTTGGTTCCTGGCAGTCATTTGCAGCTTCCAGATCATCATGGCAACATCGTACCTTGCCCCAGATGCTGGTTTAGAGCTTTCCATTGGAATTCCAGCTGCCATTCAAACTGCAAGTGCTGCTGGATAGGTACAGGGCTTGACCTGCACCAGATGTATCAGTGGTTGCCACCACACTTCAACCTTATTTACTTCAGTTTTACTATTATGCCATACCAGTCAGTGACTCTGACCCTAGATAACTTGATTTATTACCCAACACAACAATATGAAATTGTAATCAATATGTAATAAAGGCAAGGTGATTCCAACTCCAAATAATTGTCTTCCTAGGGTGGGAAAGAACCACACCAAAAGAAAACAGTACTTAAATGGCACACAATGTTCTGTTGTCCTGACAGAAATCAAATAAATCTAGTATCAGCATCCCGTGGTCTCAAAGAAACCTGGCCGTGAAACTGACACAAGAATTTCACCTGGTTTTAAAATGGGTTCCTGCAATAGGACTTAAAGCAACATTCACTGAATGCTCCAATTCATTGTTTCAACTCATATAGTGTTAGTGAAGTAAAGGCAGGATAAACCCCTTAAATTTTTCAGCTGGCAGTAGCTGAAGAATATTCAAGATTTTTATAACTTAAGGCCATAGTCATAACTTTTTCTATGATAAGAGATTTTGAAATATTTGCCATCAGGGCAGGCTTAGGTCCTTTCTCTACTGGGTCTTATTTCAGATTATATCCTAGAATAGGGACTTGCCATCCACATGACAGTAGAGACTATAGCAGGTTCTAGATGGTCTCCTTTTTGGGAGTAATGAAAACTGGCTTCACTTAAGGTGTTTTGGTTGCATCATGGAGTTGCTGCATCAATCACACAGGAAAATTAAATGGTCATTTAGTATGTCAGACTCAGAACTTTAAAGATAGCTTTAAATCTGTAAAATGAATGAATGAGCAAACAAACGAATGAATGAATGATCAAATATTTTTATCCACAGCACATGCAGCAAGAAGAGTTACATCTGGTAGGATGGCAGGATAGAGTTTCACAATGGAACCATCTGGCAAACCTTGGTTTTTGTAACCCAAACTGGTTGCCAAGGAACACAATGTCACATTGCAGCTGAAACTAGCTCCTTGCCTTAGAAAGGAACAGTCTTTTGGAGAGATCAAGAATTAATCAAGAATTTATTGATAAATTGATAATAAACTACATAGGCCACACTGTAATGAATGGCAAACTATGGTCATGAGGAGTATTCATAAACTATGGCCACTAACTCTTTGCTTTCCATTACTCTAGTAGGCTTGAAGTAGCTAAAATATTAATTCGCTCACTCTGTGCTGCAATTTAGGAATGCACTCAGAATTCAACTGAAACTTGAATTTAGCAGAATGTTGCAAAGGACAGACCCAATATTCAGTAGAAATTCAAATTTCCTGGATATTGCAAAATACAAACATTAAGATTTTGAGAACTTAGGAATGTTTGGGACTAATCAATCCCAGATGCCACCAGGGCAAAACTTTTCGAGTAGAGCAAAATAAAATAAATGGAGATCCCAAGATACTAAGTTTTAATGCATGTTGTTTTAACTATATTGTTGCAACTACAGCTATAGGTAATAGAGGATGCTCACCTTGGTAGAAGCTCTCTAATGGCTGTCAGCTCTAAAAACTGTCTATTGTGTACTAGGAACAAATACTTTACTCTGTATTTGAAATTATGATGGTGCTTATAATGAACATATATGGTACATGAAAATCAGTGAACACACATGCACATACTCCAATCACAATGAAATTTTATTTGAAGACTGCTTTACTTCAGTTTCTATCAGGATTTTATCAGTCACTGGCCCTGGTCACACATGTCTAAGATAGGACTGCTTATTCATTAATTCAATCTGAGGTCGTTCCAGTGCTGGTCACATCTGGATCTATAGGTTGTCCTTAGGCCATCCCCACCTACACCTTTCTGTGTGATCAGCCTGAGCCTCCTCCATGTAACTCTTGGCTCTCCACCCCTTTTGCTGTGTCAAATCTATCTCCTTTCTGATTAGATGCTGTTCTGTCACTCCAGGGTGTGTGTTTGTGGTTCTTTTTAAAGCCTGCTCTGACACCTACATGCCCCCTTCCTTTTTTATGTGCTTTTCTTCTCTGTGTGATTAATTTTTAAAATAATAATAATAATAAGTTTGAGTAAAAACACTAGATAGAGGAATCATACACATAAACTGAGGAGAAAAGGGGAGTTGAAACGAAAGACTGGACCCACCCAACACAGCACGGTTTACTCTCTTTTAGCCCGTCTCCCCATTCACATTTTGAGGAAGTGAACACCACCTGGAATGCCAGGAGGGGCTGAGTCCTTGTCAGTCCTGTAAAAATGAGGACTATGGCTAAGACAATCTAATGGGGTTAGGCCAGCTTGGAAAATGACTTAAATTAAAATAATATAACACAACCTGAAGATGATCAGAGGTTGTCCTAAACTACTTGTGTGACCAGGGCCACTATGGAAGCTACAAAGCTCTGGAAAGTGCCTGGATTCATAGAGGGTTGTACAAACTCTGATGATGCCTGTTCCCCTCAGGTACTCATGTGGCTATTGATGAATGAGCAACTTACACCATCCTCTCTGTGCACACGTTGGACCAAAAATGGGTATTTCTGGTACAATGAGTAATACCCCTCTGTCCTCCATTCAAAGCTGGGGGAACAAGGAGATGAGGGTGTGTAGCATCTCAATGACATGAGTGATGCAGCACCGAAGGAGGGACAGGAAACCGAAGGAGGGGCAGGAGTACCAAAGGAGGGACAGGATTTAACACAACGAAAGAATTATAGACCTATATCTTTACTAAACAATGATTACAAACTATTCACCAATATAATGGCTAACAGACTTAAACAAGTACTGATAAACTATATACATGAAGACCAAGCAGGTTTTCTACCTAACAGACAAATGAAAGACAATATAAGAATAATTCTTGACACAACAGAATAATTTGAAAAACACAATGAAATTCAAGCAGCTTTAATCTTTCTGGATGCAGAGAAAGCTTTTGATAATGTCAATTGGACTTTTATGTTTCAAGTACTGGAAAAGATGAACTTTGGAAATAATTTCAGAAAAGGAATCAAGGCAATATATATGAAGCAACAGGTACAGATTCTGATAAATGGTGAAATGACAAGGAATTTTGATATTCAAAAAGGCACAAGACAAGGATGCTTATTATCACCGCTTCTGTTTATATTAATGTTAGAGGTGTTAAATAGAGCTATTAGGAAAAGTCCTGATATTAAAGGACTGACAATCAAAAGAGAGGTATTTAAACTAAGAGCCTTTGCAGATGACATAGCAGTGGTATTAACAGACCTGAATAACTCAATTGAAGAATTAGTAAAAGAAATCCATAGCTATGGGAAAGTAGCAGGCCTAAAAGTGAATCAGAATAAGACCAAAGTTCTGACAAAAAGAATGTCAAAGAGCCAGCAGGAAGCTCTGCAAATCAAATCAAGATTTGTAGTAGATAAGAAAGTTAAATATCTTAGAGTAATTTTGTCTAAGCAAAACATTGCTCTTTACAAAAATAATTATCTGAAAACCTGGGCAGGGATCAAACACAATCTTTTGAAATGGTCTAATTTACAGTTGTCCCTGATGGGCAGGATTTCAGTGATAAAAAGGAGTCTACTTTCTAGGATGATGTTTTTGTTCTAATCCTTCCCTATAATAAATAAGACAAAGGAATTTAAGAACTGGGAAAAAGATATTTCAGAGTTTATATGGCAGGGGAAGAAACCTAGAATAAGATTCAAGTTAATGCAAGACTCCAAAAATAGAGGAGGTTTTGGGGTACCGAACCTCAAGTTGTACCATGCAGCAAGTTACATGACATGAATTGCTAAGTGGTCTTGGTTGAAAGACAATTACAACTGGAGGGAGAAGGGTTAAGATATTGTTGGCATGGTTATTTGTGGTATGGAAAATCAAGAGTTAATGCAGATTTTAAAAACCATTAAGTGAGAAATGTGCTGTATAAAATTTGGATGAATTACAAAAACAAGCTTTGCAGAAAAATACCATTGTGGGTCTCACCACATGAAAAGTTGTTAAAGGAGTTTGGTGATGGAAGAATTTGGTTGAAATATGAAGATATGCTGTATAAAAAAGAGGGGGTTAATGAATATGATATTAAAACAAGAGAACAATTGAATCAGGAAGGGAAAAATATACAATGGTTCTCCTATACACAATGAAGGGATATTTAAAGATAAAGAGAAGGTAGACTTTGAATGGGAAAAACAAGAATGGGAGATAAAATTAAATAAGGCTGAAAAGTATGACGTATAAAATACTGCTTCAAATCAAAATGGAACATGAACAGGTTAAAGAATGCATGATCACACGGGCAAAATTTTTTGGATATAATATCAAATGGAACAATGGGAAAAATTGTGGACAAATGATATGAAGTTTACTTCTTATATGTTATTGAAAGAAAATATATATAAGATGATGTATAGATGATATTTAACACCTCATAAATTGGGGAAGGCTTACCAAAATATGTCTACTAAATGTTAGAAATGTAAAAAAAAAATAAAATTGAGGGGACATTTTATCATATGTGGTGGTCATGCGAAAAGGCAAATAAATTTTGGGTAATGATTTATAATCTGATGAAAAGAATTTTGAAAATAAACTGTTTATCCAGAACTGTTTTTATTGGGAATTGTAGACAATACTAAGGATAGTGTGTGTATTATTTCCCTTTCACTCTCTGTAGTTGGGGGAAACTTTCTACAACAGTTATGAGGTGACAGGGGCCTATGAGCACACTGTAGGAAACTGTTCAAGATTTACTTGATACAATGAATGCCACTCACATGAACTGACCTGTAACTTTTAACATCACCAAGTACTTTAACTCCCTATGTACTCTGTATCATCTAGTCTTGGCCAATCTCTTGAAAACTCTTATGCTACTATTCTAGATCAGTTACAGCTAATACACAATCACTGATGGGACTGAGAGTGAGAAATGTGTCTAGCTGTTGGTATGATTGTTTACACTAAGATCAGTTTCCTATGTCTCATTGCTACAGTGCCTTATATCAGTTTTGTTTGTTTGCATTTTTATCCTACCCTATACCCAAAGATCTCAGGGGTGGTTACAATATTTGGCATTATATTTATATTTAGCATTATAGGTTGGTTCCTGGCAGCCATTATGTGAGCTATTGGCATTGTGATACAAATTAAGACCTCAGGACTATGGTAAGGACATTGTCGGAATGGCTTCCAATTAGCTAAGGATTATATATTCATTGGGATTACTTTGAGTGACTTCACTTACTTTATTCCTTGCATTCTTATTGGATTCTTCTAGAGTAACATTCTCCTTCTGCTCAGGAAGATGGCATCCCAGCAAAAACAAATACAAAAGACATTCATGGTTGTATCTTCCTTATCATTGGCTCCTACTTCCTGCTTCATGATGTGCCATTCAAGCTGATTACCTGCTATAAATATTATTGGGTTCTGAAAAGGACAAGGGGATCTTTTGCACTTACCTTTGTAGGACAGGTGCATCATGCCAGACTTCCCCCCACGTGTATAGATGGGGAGCAGTTAAAACTGTTCCACCCCTATATTCGCAGCAGGGCTAGTACAGGCTTGCATGCTGCATCTCCACCTCTTCCATGAGTGGCAGCACAGGTGCAATTGTCTGCTATGTTGATTGGTTACTCCAGCAACAGCACCGCACAGGTGCATTGGCGCTATTGCTGGGACTCTGCAATTGCTATCATTCACACTTAGCCAGTGCTGGCTAAGTATCAAATGCTTTGTGCATCCCAGAGCTTGAGGCCTGTTCATGCTTGGCCATACTCTGGAATATATCTCAGGAGAGGGGCCTGTTGTTTGCATACCAATGCAGACTTTAGCAGGCCTCACTTGGGCCTTGCTGTAGCAGGCACTAGCATGTGGACAGCAGGCTCCTATTCCCAGGATATGTTCCAGAATAAAGCCAAGTGCAAGCAGGCCCTTGAAGTGTGAATTTGCCCAAGATTTGTGACTTTGAGAGAAAGAATTTCACCCACATCTAAACTACTTGGTGTTTAGCCACCTTGGCTAACATCTTGAATCTTAATTTTTTTTACATCCTGCTTCTCAAAGATGCTCAGGTTGAGTTGAAATCTCCCTTCAGTTTCAGAGCACATTGGAAAGGAAATACATACAAGCCAGAACAGCAAATCTTCCATTGTATCCCACAGCTGGATGTAAAGCATAAAAGAAGAGTTACCTGGGGCTCAATAAATGATCTATGTCCAACAGACATGGAAACTTTCATTGCTTAACACTTTATCATCGAAACTATGATCTCTGACTTTATGTAAAGTGACAGTTTTAAAACTTGCTGGCTCAAGAATGCCACAAAATTATGGTTGCTAATAAATACAGTCGTGATGCATAGGAACAACATACTTGCACAGTTCTCACAAAAATGAAACAAAATCCCCCACAGAATTACATTTAAGTAGTGATAGTGCTCCATAGCTCAGTATGAATTTGTATTCTGATTACTCCTCAGAAAGCATCTCTATCATTCTATGTATCTGTGCATGAAAAATAATACCCCACAGTGTAGAAACTGAAAATGCAGAATAAAATACAAAATATATAAAGCAGATGGGTAGGGAAACTATATATACCAGACAGACACCCATGCCAGGAGAATTGAAAGATGCATGGAGTTAATTAAGAAACAGAAATATTCACTGAAAATTCCTCCACTACTTTTTTTTTCATCTTTTAAAGAGGGAATCATATAATAGCAATTCAGCTTTAAAAAAGTGTTTTGCAAAACTCATTAGTTCTAACAATAGTCCTGTGTGGCAAGTACTCAGTTAACTATTTCATATATGGGAAAATATGAGCAGCTGTTAGTGGTTTGCCCAAAGCTACTTTGTGTGCACATAAGCCGAAGACTTTAATGTTCCTATTTTCTGCCTCCAGGACTATGGAAAACAGACACCTTCAACTTCCTTTAGAATGGAACTTCTTTCTGTGGAACTGCTCACAGTCAGAACATCTCTAGAAATGTTTGCTTATAAATTAAAGGGTGATGGTTTTTTTTGCCAAGAACAGTGACTATATTTTGCTCTTTCTCTGTATATATATTTGTGTGTGAGAGAGAAAGAGAGAGAGAGAGCCTTCCTGCACTTGATGCTGTTTCTTTTCTGGGCCTCTTCTGTCTACATGCTGCTGTGGATGAGAGAGACTCTGCCCCTACTGGTATGCTCCATGTACACAAGATAATGGGTATGTCCAGACTTACCCTACACTGTGTCGTCCTGCCAGTGTAGCTTCCCACCTGACAGGCATGATGATTGGAAACAGAGCAGGGAAAGTGCAGTCGCTTCCGGTCCACCTGACAGGGTGATGGGATGCTGCACTGTCCCTTTGATGTGGTTTCTAGCCAGTCAGATGGGACACACCATTGCCTGCAGCAGGGACAGAACATGTCCCTGAACATGCGACGTAAAAAGATGCCGACTGATCAGCATCCTTTACTTTGATCAAATGCTGTGTGGCTGCTGTGGGCTGAAAAAAGCTGTGTGGCTTTTGATTGAGTGTTGACACAGCCACAATGTATTCAGGAATGGGATTCCCATTATAGCCTCCAGAGGCATTTTTACACTGTCCTTCCTGTCCACTGGATGGAAAAGGAGTGTGATGACACAACGTTGACTAGCGTTCACACTTGAGTGCTAGTCAACTTTACTCAGTCACTCCCCCGGGATCGGGTACTCACCTTATTCGATCCCAAAGCCCAGTCCTCTTCTGGGTACTGCCATTTTGGCAGCAGCGCCTCTGCAACTGCACATGCATCATCCTACGGTCATTCGAGGTATGAGAACGCTTGCGCAGCACCTCAACCAACCTCGGAGCACCGGCAAGAGCGAATGGTTGTGCTGCTGGATGCTCCAGGTAAGTAATTAGGTAACTTTGGTGAAGGTGTGGAACATGATTTTGTGCTCTACTGTAGTAACCACTAGACTGCCTAACCTTTCCCCTCCCTAGCTTTCATTTTCAACCCTCTCCATATAGTTCTTTCACTGGTTAAAGACAAGCCTTGAGAGTAAAAAGGAGCCAGAGATTCCTTTCCATAGGCTTGTAGTACACACTTGGTGCCACCAGGGTGCTGAATTCTTTCCACTCCGTGCAGCTGCCCCTAAGCAATAATGGAGTTTCTCAGCCATGTGGAGAGAAAAAGAACAACTGCCCTTCTTTTCCTGCTGACCAAAGGATGTGACATCATCAGGACCTCTGACCTACAAAGCACCAGCTTTCATCCAATCACCTCCCCAGATGTTGCATTGATGTCATTTCCCCCACGCCCCTTTCTTTAACTGTATAAAAACCCCTGGCACAGATTAAACGATCTCTTTTCCAGCTGACTCTGATGCCTCCAGCCTCTTTATTCCCCTTCCCCATGTTTCTAGCCTAATCGGGTCAGCTGTTAACACAACTGGCTGATCTCCAGGTCAGAGCCTGGGTAAAGTCTATCGGGACACCCAGCATATCGGAGCGGCTCCCCAGCTCCTAACCCCCCTGCTTCCCAGAGCCCTCAATTGGTCGTGAAGCTCGATCACGACACTCTACACTTAATCAATGATTAGTGCACTTCTGGGGAGGGAGGGCATGCTTTTAGGCTGTAACAGCCTATTCGATGTGTGTATGCTTTTTCCCAGAGGTGCATTAATTATTCATTGTAGGCTGTAGTGTGAAAAGGCTTCTGATCCATTTTAAATCCAGAATACCAGTAGACCTCGATAAAGAGCTCTACCAGCATATTATGTCTGAGAGGACCCACTTCAGCAGTGTGCCTTGTATCACCACCAAAAGAGGTCCTCTGTGGCTTCCAAGGCCAAGAATGCTCATTTTGGCCATTGGAGTTTTTGGAGGCTGGCTGTGGAGCTCATGCAGGTTCCAGATAACTGATAACAATCTGGATCAGCTGATTTGGACTGAGAAGAAATGCCCATAATTCTGTCTTTGATATAGCATAAGGTCTGATGGTGTAGCTGAAATGGTAAAGTTCAAAGCATTTTCTAGATCTATCAGGATTACATAAGTTGGGATCAGGCAGGAAATATGGCAAAGCTGTTAGCATAGGCCATGTAGGAGGCATTCTCTGTCATATTTCCCAGGCTATGGAACAGTCTTACCCTCTGAGGTGCATAAGGTGCCTTCATTGTATATCTTCAGATGACTTGTGAAGATATACCTCCTTCCCCTGGTTCTGGCTGAGGGAACAGCATCTTCTCATGCAAGCACTATCATTATTTTATCTGTTTTTATAAATATTTTATTGTGGGCAGCCCTGAGACTTTCGGGTATAGGGAACGATAGAAATATCCATCCATCCATCCATCCA
Source organism: Aspidoscelis tigris stejnegeri (assembly GCA_023333525.1). Taxonomy (NCBI): domain Eukaryota; kingdom Metazoa; phylum Chordata; class Lepidosauria; order Squamata; family Teiidae; genus Aspidoscelis; species Aspidoscelis tigris. The sequence continues at coordinate 24,301,091 of JALMGA010000007.1, read as the reverse complement.
TCCATCCATCCATCCATCCATCCATCCATCCATCCATCCATCCATGGTTTTTGTTTAGTCTTCCACCACATTTTTCATGACCTTGAACTTCTACAGGACTGGACACTGGCAGCCTCCAGACTAGTGGAATAAATCTGCAGTTAAATCTAAAAGTGCAGTATATTCACTGCGCAGTGAAGACCAGGCATCCCAACTGGAAGGCACCTCCGTAGTTTCCCCTATTGGAGCTGTGATAGTTGAATTAGTACACGCTGTCATGCGGGTTGAGGCAGCCAATCAATTTTTGAGCTGCCCTTCCTGCTTAGCCAGCATCTTGCTAAATTTTCTCGCTGTCCTTCCTGCATTGGCTTGAAGGCTTGAATGATTAAAATACTGGGCAGCTAGTGTCATTGATCCCCTATTAAGGTAAATGTGCAGTCCCAATCAAATAATGCAGCACCACAATGATTGATTGGTCATTGTTTGTGACAACTCCATCAGAACTATGCATAGTATAAATATGTCTGGATGCAGCCACTATCAACATTTGCAAGGCAAACACAGGAGGGGCTGGATCCCATGTAACATCCACCTGCTCTCCCCATGGAATGAAAAAATCAAAACATGGTACTATAGAGGTTAACACTGAAGCAAACTTCTTGTGTTAAAGATCAGTTTTCTAGCCATTCATTCCTTTTACCTTGTGGTCTGTTACATTTGTCTCTTCACCACATGCGTCCCCCCCCCCACTTAGTTATCTTGATTTGATGTCTGATAAGAAAGAACCTACATTCCTTATTAACCACTTCAATTTCTTCTGTTGGAAGATTCTCTCTACAACATTCTGATTTAAATAAAAACATAGGTGTTACCTATTAAGGGCACTCCTGTTTTTAATTTGGATTACAAAATCATCTGCACAAGTTGACCTTTGAAGTCCAAAGTTAGGTGCACACTTTTTCCTGGTCTTGTACTCATTTATGTAATGGGATTCAGTGAAAGGTGAGGTTGGAGGGAGAGAGTCACAGAGAGAGAGAGAGGTGTTGTAATTCCAGCCTGATCTAAAGGAAAGATCCTCAAAGATTTTTTACATAGCCAGGTGGTGAAAATCTATAATTTCAGACTGTCTTGAAACAGCAAAGCACACATTAGTTTTCCGGCGTAGCACATGTCCAAGGTGGCCTGAGTTTTGAAATAAAGAGAAAGAAAATGCTTCTGATTAAGAAAAGCCAACTGAAAAACTAAACATTTAAAACTGAAAGCATATTGAGATTTCAGAGCATATAAAGTGGGCATCACTACTTTCCTGTTCCCCAAACATGAGATGCAAATGTTGCATTTTGCAAAGTGTAACAAAGATTGGGAATTGTGCTCTCAAGGTACAGGGCCTATGAAGGGTTAGGGTTAGGAATCTTATTGTGCACAAAATCACAGCCAATTCTCATTCTCTTCTCTTCTCTCCCTTTCCATGTTATAAAATGAAAGGAGTTTATTACTATCATGGAGCAGTTTGTAAAACAACTTATCATGAGCTGCAATGCCAAAGTGTGCAAAATGCTGTTCTGAATCATTTTGAACAGTATTTTTGTATACTCCACGAAACATGCTCCACAGCTATCCAGGTTTGGGGACTCTCTGATATTCACAGAGAGACTTCCAGGATGGAAACATCTCCAAGCAGTATGTATGCCCCTCTTTTGTCAAGTGTGAACAGGCCTTCAGTCCTGGAAGGTAAATATAGGGCAATAGTAGATAGGAGTATGTGGCCTCCAGTGCAAGAACATAAGTGAACATAAGATGAACCCTAATGGATCAGGCCAAAGTCCATTTTTGTCCAGCATCCTATCTCACATAGTAGCCCACCAACTGCTTTTGCAAGTCTCAAGCTGAAAATGAAGGCACAACCTTCATGTGCTCTTGTTTCCCTGCAAATGACCTTTAGGACTATCATGTCTGTCTCTCCTGTTGCCTATAAACCTATTCACCAGCTTTGGTCTTTACTAATAGGGACAATCTGGCCACAGTGACTTCCAGGTTACACTACATCACATACATCTTGGAGGTTCTGCTCTGGTTGTCTAATTGCTACTGAGTCCAATTCAGCTTTTGACTCTTACACATAAAAGCCCTAAATGGCTTCTGTCCCAAATATTTATCTCCCGCTTAAAGTCATCCTGCTAGGGTGAAGGGCTTGCATTTCAATTATGTTTAATTTTTTAAATGGTTTTATTGATCATACTCATTTTTAATATTATATGTTATTATTGAATACCTGTCCTGAGACTGTCAAGTGAAGGGCAGGATAGAAATATGTGTAAACAAACAAACAAGCAAGCATATTCAAGAAAATAGCTTCCACCTAACTGATACAGAAATTAGTTAACCCTTTGTTAACTGTAACCTTCAGTTTTGAAATGAATACATTTAATTCTTTGGAACACTCTTAAAATTGCCAGGAAAGACTAACTTGAGCAGAATGTTGTAAAAGTACAAGAAAAACAAATCCTTATTTGCACAAGATTTCAAAGGAGTGATCTTGCTGAGTTAACTGTTCTGTGTTGATAGCAAATCTGCATCTAAAGAAGTATTCACCTAAAAGAGTGGAATATTTGTTACGCATCAAGATAAACAGGTGCCTATAGATGATCCAGGTATTGCAAGCAAAGCACACTTGCCTTGCAAAAAGAAAACAAAAACAAAGAAACCCCACATGCTGTCAAAAGTTATTTCAACCTATATTGGTGGTTGATTTCCACTCCAGTGCTTCCTTTCCCATAAATCAAACCACTGAGTTTATTTTTTCTTCATTTGCTGCTGCCTAGAGGATTAAAAACCACAGAATAATCAGTACTCAAGAAGATTGGGGTAGAAATTCACCCCATGAGTCCCTTAATTAGGAATTTAGATTGCAATGGATTCCTTAAGAATTTAGACTGCAATTCCTTCTGGTACTACTGGTATCCTTTTCCTAACCCCATGCCACCTGGCCCAAGAAAGATGTCTCTTACTCTTACTACCAGGTCCCCCTAAGTACTACTGGACAGGAAAGGAGCGCAATGACTCAAGACTGACTAGCGCTCACACTTGAGCACTAGTCAACTTTACCCACTCCCTCCCCTCAGGATCAGATACTCACCTTATTCGATCGTGGGGCCTGGTCCTCCTCTGGGCACCACCATTATGGCAATGGTGCCTCTGAGACAGCGTGCGTGTCAGTGCCATTGCCTTGACGACGCTGATGCTCTGTGCACACACAGTCACATCTATGGCCATTCAAGGTGCCAGTCTGCTTGCACAGCACCTCAAACTACCCTGACTCATGCCTAGATCTTATTGAGTAATTTAGGGTTGTCCACTGCAGCATTCCCAGATCTTTCTGAACTGAAGCCAGTAGTAGCCAGTTGTTTGGGATATACTATAAGCACCAGAGCTGAACCATCCTAATCTGACTGATTCAATCATTCCTGGGAATTTCAGAAATAAGCCTTTGTAGACAAGATCAGAGATAAGACCATTCTGCTCTGAAAAGCTGACCCATTATAGAAAAGCTCAGACTCAAAAATTCAGCAATTCACAAATTTAGATTTTGCAAAATTTGGCTGAATTCTAAGTCCAGCTGACCATCTCTGCTTGTGAGGCAAAGACAGTCCTGTGGTCTCTAATTGTTGTGAGAAGTCTAAGCATAAGAGAAGCCATTTTCAGTTCCAAAGCCATTATTTATTAAACCTATCTTGAAAAGAAAAAACTCACAACTTACTATATACACAAATGTGAGATTAGATGGAATTATTCTCACTGTTTGACTCTGGGTCCCAGTCTTATCATTTCCTTCCTTCCTTCCTTCCTTCCTTCCTTCCTTCCTTCCTTCCTTCCTTCCTTCCTTCCTTCCTTCCTTCCTAGCCCCCTAAACTATCCAGTTGGAAATATTTAGCTTCTTTAGCTTTTTAGCTGTGTTTCTGCCTACTTTATTCTTCTTGTGACAACAACTATTGGGAGAAAGGTGAGACGAGTACAAGAAAAATCCTCAGCATTAACAGAATTTTTTTTCAACAGCCAGGTAAAGTATTCATCACCATATCATGATTTTGAGAACTGCAGTAATCTGACATGAATGTAAAAGGCGCCGGATGATCTGGCCTGTTTGGCTGTGGGACATCTCTTGCTAGAGTTGGATAGACTTAGTGAAGCAGCTTGAGACATCGGAACTCTGAGGGAACATTATGGGCTGCATATACTTGGACACGCTCCCATTCTCTAGTTCTCCCTGTAACAAGAGGTCTTTATCCATCATATTCAGTCAGCTGGAACGGACAGGGCTGCTAAAATCAGAGGCATTCTGTGGAAAGCCTAATACCATTCACATGTGTAAGATGAAGTAAATCCCAATATCCTTCATTAGGTGTGGGATCACTAAGCTGTTTTGGCACTGTTTGTTTATTCCAAACCTAACATTTGTGCTCTGAAATTTGTTCTCCAGAGGGGTTTCTTTAACTTCAACTTTCCTTCAAAATATGAAGCCAGCAAATATTTCATAAAATGATTGTGATTTTGTCTTGTTATGTTGCTGCTGCAGCAGCAGCAGCAGCAATAATGGTTGGATCACTGCATGATGATTCTCAGATCCCTTAGAGCATTTCATCTATTTTGTTTGTCATTAGCTGTGTGTCACTAGGCTGATTAAGTAAATGTAGGCTATGTCTCCACCATTACCATTCTAATTCACCCACATCCTCCAAAGATGGTACCCAATCCTGCCTACTAGCTTGGATAAATTCAAAAATAATATGGACCAAGTCATGGAGGTGAGGGCCCTGAATGATTATTAGGGTGCTTCTGGGCACATGGTATGCTGTGATGCCCCTTTGCAGCAGATTCTGATCAGCCAGAATCTCAGGGTAGCAGCAAAGCATTCTAAGGTAGGAAGGAAGTAAAAGGATGCTATTAAATCAGCATTTTTTTTTAACTTCACTAGAATGCTTCACCGCTGCTGCGGTTTGAAAAAAGCTGCACACAGGTGGTGTACCATACCTCGTGTCTGGAGGCATTCCCAGTATTGATTTTCAAATCATTCATTTGCAGTCTACTTGGCCCCAAAAATACAATTTAAAACCTTTTACAAGTGAGGGGTTAGCATAAAAAAAGGTAAAAACAGTAAAATTAACAGGTTAATAATTATCCTCATCTTTCTGGTTGTGGAAAGGAACTTGGTTATCCGTGTCGCCACTGGATTTCCCCCCTAAATGTCACATAATGGGATGGATTAGTATTTCTTGCTGTCCATTATGAAAAGAGCATTTCAAAAGAACATGTTCAACAGATTCAGGATCATGTTTACATGGCCAGTAATAAGTTCCAACCTAGACTTGTGCAAAAAGCCAATTTCTCCCCTTCAGTTCGATGCAAATCAAAGAAGAGAATATTCAAGTTCATGCAAAGACCCCCCATAAATGTGTGTGTGTGTGTGGGGGGCTTTGGCTTCATGTGCAAATACCACTCAAATCTTTGGATGCTCAGGGAAGCCCTCATCCTTCCCTTTCTATCCCGCCTTGCCCACCCTTCACTGCCTTCACTGCCATAGGCCCCTTTTGATTCACCTGTGAATGTTGAAATTCATACAGATCTGTACAAATATCTGTGCACATCCCTATTCTCAACATTATCTGGTTGGTGAGCACACTGAGTCTGGCCTGTGTGAAGACAGGCCTGTGAATACTAATTGTTAGTGTTTTTTTTAAAAAATATAGCCTTGATTTCAGTAGGAGAAGAAGAGTTGCCTTTTATACCTTGCTTTTCTCACCTTTAAGGGGACTCAAAGCGGCTGATAAACCTTCTGTTCTTCTCCTCACAACAGACACCCTGTGAGGTAGGTGGGGCTGTGAGAATTCTGAAAGAGAGCTGTGACTAGTCCAGGGTCACCCAGCTGGCTTTGTGGAAGAGCATGGAATTGAACCCGGAGACCACCAGGTACGAATCTGACACTCTGGCCACAAGAGGTAGAATACGTTCAAAGGGAGACACTAAGCAGAACAAGCTTTGCGCTCATGTCTTGCTGGTGGGCTTTTCTGTGAGAAGAGAATGCTGAAATAGATGGGCCAGTGGGAAATTTCTTATGTTCTTATGCCTTCCCAGTTTTCAGACTTGTTCTGTGTCTTATTTTGGATTATATCCTGGAATATGGGCCCGTTATCCACATGCTAATGCATACAGGCTGCAATGCAGAAAGAACTTACACTTCTATTCACAGTGTCCATGCCCAATACCAAAAGAACAACTTTGTCAAAAGGTGGCATTTGTGTTGCAGATTGGTTCAATGAAATAAGTGTATGTATGTATGCATCCTACTATCTCAAGAAAATGAGTAAAAAGGAAGAAAAATTCATAAAACTCACAGCATTAAATCCCTGTTAAAAACAATAACAAAACTCAGAAGGAAAGAGCACCACCTACTGAACCATAAGGAGTTTCTCCCCTTAACACCTGAGTTGTTTTGGAACTCTTCCAAGCAAATAGTGACCTAGCCTCACCCTGCATAGTTTATGATGTCTGATGAGCTCACTGTCTGATCTTATGGCTGTAGGCCAGAAAGGAAGACATATAATGCTTAATTATAGTGTGCACAAAATAATTTTTTTTAAAAAAAGAGGCTCGTGATAATTTAGTGATCGTAGAGTTAGCCTAATGCTTGTAGAGAAGCATTTGGTTCAGGTCTGAGGTTCAGTTGTGAGGCCTTAAGTTGCCAGCCTTCAGCTGATTCCAACTTATTTTTTTGCCTGTAGGAAAAGTAAAATTGCATAAGGGTGTGCCGTCATGTTTCCTATGATTTTCTTATTAACACTCCCATGGGAACTATTATTTCCTCCACTTGAGTACCAGATCTGCAGATGGGTATGTGCCATACCACATCAGCCACCTTTATAATCAACAGGGTGGAGTGACCTGGACCTTGTCAGAAGCCATTTGTTTAACTTAGATTTTAATAATTAGTGTACTGCATTTTTTAAAAATGTTCTTTTAAATTTTTTATTGTAAACTGGGACTGTGATATAGGGTGGTATATGAAGTCCCTAAATAAAATAAATGAATTAAATAAATGTGATCAGAACCCATCAACCAGGTGTACTTCTTAAAAACGAGACATTTGTCAATCGATTGAGCCCCTTTCTGCACTGGTTCTTATTCCGGATTACATCCAGCAATAAGAACCTGCCATCTGTGTGCTAGTGCCAACTAGGATAGGCCCCATGGGGGTCCTGTCATAATCTGAATCATCATGTGGATGCAGTCTCCTGTTTGGGCTATAATCCAGAATAAGGCCCAGTGAAGAAAGGGTCAAAGGACCTTTTTGCACCTTCACTTCCTGGGGAGAACCGAGGAAATGAAGACGGGAGAATTCTGGTGCTTGCATTTCAGATGCCATCTCTCCCTCTAACCTTGGCTTGGAGAGGTGCAAATCATCACCATTATGGTGGTGACTGGAAAAGTGTGCCAACTGCAGCAATGTGCCTGCATGGTGCCTTTGCTCCTGGTAACAGGGCAATGCAGCTCTAATAGCGCTTGCATCGCCCCTCCTCTATATGCAGCAGGAAGAGGTGCATAGGAGGCTACACTTGGCAGCAATTAGAACTTCTCTACATCTACACACTTCTGGGAAACTCCTGCAGGTATAGAGCTGCTTGTGGGAAAGTAGCAGCTCTTTGAAATGCAGGTGCTGTGTTTAGGAGTTCCCTAACAGGTCAAATGCAAAAAGGCTCTAGGTGTTTAACCTTTCTAGTCTTTTGTTGATGTGTCTTGTGGACACCAAGACAAGGAGGTTCTAATTTTATTCAAACCACTGGTTGCTGCTGTTCCCAGGAGGGGACAGGCCACACCAAAAACCATGTTATTGGTACAGATATAGCAATAAAGGTTTAACAGCACATATCTCGGATGATGTTCCAATGAGCATAACATATTAATCCAAACAGAAAGTCAAAGATTGTATAGAAGTAACTGTGTTGCTAAGCAGAGCTATTGTTCTAGAACTTATTGAAAATGTACTCTCAAAGAAATGGATATCCAGAAAGAACCAGTTTGGTCTAGTGATTAAGGAGTCAGACTCTTATCTGGGAATACCGGGTTTGATTCTGCCTCCCTCCATGAAGCCAATTGGGTGACCCTGGGCTAGTCACAGCTCTCTTCTGGGCTCTCACAGCCCCACCTACCCCACAGGGTGTTCTGTTGTGGGGAGAAGAATGGAAAGTTTTGTCAGCCACTTTGAGTCCCCTTAAATGGGTGAGAAAAGTGGGGTAGAAAAGCGAACTCCTCTTCTTCATGGCAGGAAAATGGCATGATATAAAATCCTATGGTTTGCAGACATCATCCCACATCAAAATGCAACTGGAAGTGTTTTTCACACAGAGGTCCTGTTCACACTGCCACCACACACTCTCCTTGTAGGCCCAAATAGGTCTTCTGGTTCTGAACGTGCAGGTCCCACCTCGTCCACTCCCGGGATGGAGAGCTGCACGTGCAGACCTGGAAGTGCTGTTTTGGCTTCCAAAGAAAACTGAAATAGGCCTGGAGATGTGACCGCGGCCTCCCATTCTGCTCCATCACATTCCCTTAGCTTGATGGAGGCCACGGATAACAAATAGTATGAATATTTGTGCACTGTGTGCACTCGTGCTTGCTCCTGCATGATTGGGAGCATGGCCGCTATTTTGTCTTCGGTTTGGCTCCACACATGTATGGTGTCCATTTCCAAAATGGTGGATTGTGGGAGTTGCTGTCCAGATGTGGTAAGTCTTTTTTTGCAGATCAGACTGCCTCCAGATGAGGTGTAAAACCCAGGATTATCCTGGGGCTATATTTACAATATCACATGTTTTCTGCAGAATACTCAACTCCCAACCTTGATTTTAACAAATATTGTAATCGTTGTAAATCAATTCACATTGCTCACATTTTTCTCTCTCAGAATCATACATATTTTAAAATTAATAATGATACAGTTGGTACCAGTAGCACAAATCCCTCATTTCTAACATGGAGGGTGTCAATAACTGGTTGCCATCTTTCCAGGAAAGCATCTGGATTTTTAGATATTCCATTCATCTGGTTAGTAATCATTAGGGGTGTGTACAAATGTAATTTTTGGTATTCAAGTTGAATTGAATATCCAAAAATTTGATTCAATTCAAATGTTTAAAATTCAAATTAAGACAAATTCGATTTGAATTAAGCAAATTCAAATCTATTTGTTTGAATTTTCGATTTGAATTTGCACTTATGAATGTCAGCAATGTTTGTATGTGCCTGTAATCATTGTTATGCATCCCGTACGCATCTGTACGCATCCCCTAGTTATCTGTTTTTTGTCCCGTATGGAGCTGTGCAAATGCGTACAGATGCAGAAAAGATGTGGATCTGCAAGTACAAACCTGTACACATGGGAATGTCTAGATAATTCAAAAGGATAGATCCTAAATTCAAAATTTGTTCAAATTTTAAAATTAGAATTTATGGACATTCGACTCAAACTTGAATGCCGAAATTCGGGCAATTCAATCAAATTTCGAATGCCTTTGAATATTCCTGCACACCCCTTATAATCATTTCAAATACTGCCAATTCTGTTAGCAATCCTGTTAGAAGGAGAATCTCTTTAAAAAAAAATATCAGCAGAAACACACAAGTGGTAAGATGTCTGAAAAGCAGAAGATGAAAAGAAGAAATATTTCATAGCAGTGGTAAAACATAATCTATATTTATTTATTTTATTTATTTCCATTTTTATCAAACATTATTAAAACAATAACAGTATGTATTAAAAGTTTCTGACTCCTGTATGACTGTTAAAAGCACATGCCTGAATTGTAAACAAGTTACAGCACTGTAACTTTTTTGTCAACTGATCTTATTATGGCAATGTATGACTTAGAATGGTATGTCAGATACTGTAGCACTGGGGTAGTGAAAAGAGATTAAGTGTCCTCCTGCATAAAGGGCATCTAGTATACTAGAAATAGGGCACAAAAGCCTTATGTGTGCTTCCCAAGACTTTCCCAATTTGGTCCAAATTCAGAATCAGCTTGGGAAAATATGGATACGATTCTTTCGCTTCAGTGGATGTTTAATAGGAACAGAAGCACCAACACTTTTGATTGCATTCCACCTTTGGTTAAAAAATAATAATAATGAGAGTAGTAAAAACAAATTAGATCATCTGGCCCTTCCCTTTGCTGGTGGATAATTATTTACTATGGTATCTTGTCTGGCTTCCTACAGTTACCCTGTCTGGCTTTTACAATCCTGCAAAGTCAGTTTCTGTCCCTTCTCTATGGGAACAACTTCACAGAATAATGCATCTTCCCGCTAAGGGACCATATTTGTATTTGTATGCTGTGACACTGCTTTTTTGTCTTTATTCCCAGAATATTCTGTCTCCAGCATTTATTCGCCTAAATCCAAGCACTTGAATAAATCAAATTTTCATGCTAGGAAATGATTCTAATAGATAATTTGATGAAAATGCATGAGCTGCTTTGCTTTGGTTGCAGACAAAGCCTTTGTAAAGTATCTCTAGAGATCCTCTGAAGCCACCTTACCCCTGACAATACAAAGGGTGGCTTGAAATGCAGCACAAAAGAGGCTTCGGGGGGGGGGGGGGGAGTCAAGTTTTATTTCATTTAACTATCCAAGCTACAGAAGAATACCTGAAAATGGATAAAGAATAACCGCACTGGCTCTTTCTGCACTGGCTCCTATTCTGGATTGTATCCTGGAATAGGGACATGCTGTCTACATGCTAGTGCAGACAACCGCAGGTGGGGCTTTCTATAGTCTGCACTAGCACACAGTCAGCAGATATGTATTCTGGGATATAGAACCTTTTTGAACCTTTATTTCCTAGGAAGAGCCTCACCAGAAAGTAAAGGGGGGGGGGAGTTCAGGTGTCTGCATTTCTGATGCCAGTTCCCTCCCGGCTCTAAGTGCTGGTGAGGTGCAAATCACTGCAAATAGCAACGATTCGGGGAACTGCACCAAGACGCTAACATACTGTGGTGCTGGTGTGATGCAGAGCTAACTGCAACTGTGCCACCACTCCCAAGGCTTCCTCTGAACTTCTCCCAGTGGAGGCAAGTGCAGTCAGAGCCCCTCCTGCCTGCAGGGAGAGTATAGATGTAGAGCAATGAGAACTGCTCTACATCTACACACTTCTGGGGAACTCCTGCATGCAGGGAGATACATGTGGGAAACTAGTAGCTCTGCTAAATGTGGATGCTGCGTTCAGGAATTCCCTTAGCTGTCACTTTCACCTTCTTCTGTTGTGGAAGGCTTATAGTTCAGTGGAGGTGGGCATGATTTGAATACAGGTAAGAAATGCTTGCACCTGCCCTGGTCACACCTTTAGTTTAAGCCTGGTTGTCTTTTTATTCCTGTCAGATCATTTTAACTGGAGTTCTCTTTTCCAGAGGACTCAGCCTGTTCTCTTCCTCAGTGTGAGCCGGGGGGGGGGGGGAGGGACAGGTGGGCTAAAGGAGGAGGGTGGCACATGTGGAGTTTGTGAGGCAACTCCCCTTCTCTCTTCAGTTTATGTGTATGATTCTTCTTTCTATCCAACAATTTCAACAAGTTGTTTGTTGTTGTTGTTGTTGTTGTTGTTGTTATTATTATTATTATTATTATTATTATTATTATTATAAAATTACATGGAATAGAAAAGCACATAAAAAGGGGGGCATGGGGGTGGGGAAGCAGGCTTAAAAAAGAACCGCAAGCACACACCCTTGTCCCCCTTGAGTGATACAATGTCATCCAATAAGAAAGGAGAAAGATTTGATGCAGCAAAATGGGTGGAGAGCCAAGAGTTCCTTGGAGGAGGCTCAGACTGATGGGCATAGAAAGGTGTGAGTGATGCAGTCCAGAGCGAGGACGGTCTGAGGACGACCTGTAATGATCTAGGTGTGAACAGAACTGAACGACCTCAGTTCAAATTATGAATAGGATGTCCTATCTCATATAGGTGTGAGCAGGGCCTAGGTGTTATTGAGGGAATGATATCCATGGTTCCATTTCTTCCTTTGTTTTTTAGAACAGCCAAAAAGCAAACAAAAACATTTTTTTAATTTTTTTTATAATAATATCAACATAAACAGACACACACACAAAAAATAACATTGTGACAGCATACCCATACTGAAAGTGGTATACACGTACATCCCTCCATCTTCAGTGCCCACACTTGACAACATCATATAGTTCTCCTTTGCCTCTTGATATTGCAAAGCATTTCAGAACTATATATAAAACATGGCATATTTATTTCAGTTGGTCTATTTTTGTGCAGAACTTCTGCACTGGTCCACGGAAGGTGATGAGACTTTCCAAGTGCAGACATGAAGACTTCAAAGTGGCAGCCTTGGGGGTGGCATTGGAGCCATCACCCTCCTTTCTAAGGCTGCCAGAAGCTGGAAGGGGCCTGCAGGGAATTCCAACCCAGCAACACAGCTAGGGCCATGTAGACATGGCCTATATATGTACAAAATGCATATGGGTAAGGATGATGGGTAGAGAGAGAGTGCGGCATTGGAGTTGAGAGGGGACCAGAAATTTCTTTCCAGATAGTTATTGGAAAATTCTGTTCCTGCATAATGGTCATCATGTAAGTTGTACCCACACCCACAGAGAAAATTCCTCAAAAACATCATTGTAGCAGGAATTCAGAACATTGGCAATATCTGATCTTACTTTTCATCTTACTTTTTCTGTGTGGATTAGATGTTCTGAAATATTCATTATCTTTTTTGAAGTCTTTGCAGGGATTTTGTTTGTTTTTTGGGGAAAAACCTTTCAATTTCACTGGGCTTTTATTTTTATTTATTTATTTATTTTGCATATTTATTGTGAAGGGAATGGAATCCAGAAAGCAGTATGAACTAGTAAAGCACATGACACAATTGCTGGCTTTGATTACAATCATAATTGGATGAATCTATGATCCACCCACAGAAATAACACAAATCCTTTAACAAGAGATTTTAGAATTGTTAACTTGGGCCAACTTAGCAACAAACTTCCACTGTAAACACACCTTATCTCAGGAAGTGCAAACTTGGCTGCCCAGATTTCAATTAGCTTTGTCAAGCTTTTGAGAAACACAACAGAAGTTTTCAGGTTTGATTCACGTTATGATGAAAGACAATTGCTTTTACAGATCTGGCTGCAGAGGAAAGATGGAAACAATCTTTGACAGAATGGATTACATGGGTGAAAAACATTAATTTGACATCTAGAATGTCTCATCCTTTCTTTAAAAAAGCTTTTTCTCCATGTGTAACCTCCTGCAAAGGTTTGTCTGCAGTTGTCCGTAAAAGCCCCAGCATTAGATCACAGGCTGTTGTTTATATAAACTTCAATCCATATCTCAAGCAGAAACTCAGAGGTATCCAAACACACGGAGACTTGCCACCATATACATTTTCTCTGAAATGTTCTGCACATCATCTCCTTTCACTTAAGTAACCTTGAGTTTGTTCAAATCCTTCAGATTTTGTTTTGATTGCTTTAACTCAATAGCTCACACTGCAGTTGCCAGAAAAGTTAATTGGAACAACAGGGAACTTTAATCTCAGCAGGACAATGGCGCAATAAGGCCATGGTCGCCCCTTGCTGAAAAAGTCCATCTTATTGTGAAACAGGACTCAAGGTGCCCTAACTCCAAACATACCCAGTACCTGATAATCCTTCCGCAGTTTGTCCTCAGTTTGGATAGCTATGCTCACACTTTTCTGTTCCCATCCTGAAACTCCTTTAAGAGACTTTTTTTAGATCTCCGCCCCTCTCCACCATCACAAAAGCCCTGGCACTTTGATAGGATAAAGCTTCTGTGATTCAGCAGTGTGTAACCACACATTGGATTAAAAGGGAAGGCAAATTCATGCAGTATCCATCCACTATAGAACGGTTCAGCCCCCTTTAGTCCTCTTCCCTTCAACTGAAGCTTCTTGATTTAGATTATGCTCCATCCTGTGAGGACAAAGTGTAACAGTGGTTGGCAAGACATCACTGATCCACACTAACATGCAAACTGATGAGGACCTAAAGAGGACCATAGGGGATCCTGTTCCGGAACAGAGATATGTGCAGAAAGGCCCAAAATAGAATTATTAGTACAATAGATCCAAAGAATACCAGTTTTGATGCAAGATTATTTGTTGTTGGCATTCATACTTCTCATTTCCTCCTAATCTATACAAGAATCCTGTGGTTTTGGCTGAGAGACAATGGCTCATTCAAAACCACCCTACGTTAGGAATGTGCACATATTATTTGTCAGGTTCACAATTTGCATGAATTTGTACACATATGAACATTTGCATTTGAATTCAAATCCTATCATATTCAAGGTGGCTATATTTGCGAAAATGTGAATTTCCTTCCCATTTGCTATGATGTAAAATGAACATGAAAAAACCTGTGCATATTCCTAACTTCAGGTGGGAATTTACGTTGTTCATTCATTCATTGAATTCTTATACTGCCCTATTAACATCAGCCAGAAAACCCCCAACCAGTGCTTTTAGGGGGAAAAAGGTGGGATTATGGTGGGGTTGCTGGGATTTGCTGGTATCATTTGCCGATACATCATTCAGTCGTAGGCACTTGAGAAGGGACTGACTAGTGATAACAATTACCAAAACCAGCATAAATATCTTGTTTGCTGTGTGTTACTGTTGTTTTATGTAAATAAAAACAATGATGACGATGACGATGATGATGATGATGATGACAATGATGAAGATGATGATAATGATAAAGACTATGGGTGTTTTTCCACTGTCACTAAAAATACCCATTAAGTACCCATTAATGGGTACGGAATGGCATTTTTGTACCCATTAATGGGTACTTAATGGGTACTTCTAGTGACAGTCGAAAAACACCCTATGCTTTAGATTGGAGGTTCCATCTGCACTAGTCAGAATGGTCCTGAAGTCCTCCATCAATAGGGATGCCAGGAATAGCCTGATTTTTGAGTTGAGAGTGACAACTAGTGGCCATGCTGGAACTACAAGTGATCAAGCAGTGGGCTGACTATCCATGCCCAAAGAGCTCCTCAAGTGCAGCTGGTTGACTTTTCAGGGTTATAAGTCCTGTTTGCTCTCAGTCTATTTCCTTAAAATTCCTGGAATTGGAAGTGCTCTGTATAGGTTTTTTTTTGGTGCAATGGCTTTCTGGAGTTTGGATTGTCTTTGTGAAGGTTTACTTTGTTTCCAGTTTATGTCCCAATTCCTAGTGGACATAAAGCCCCTTTTTGCACTGGGTCTTATTCTGGGATCTATCTTGGAAAAGGATCCTGTTGTGTGCATGTTGGCACAGACCATGGCAGGTCTCACTCTGTACCTGCCATAGTTTGCGACAGCATGTGGACAGCAGGATCCTAATCTGGGATATATTCTGGAATAAGCCCCAGTGAAGAAAGGGCCAAGACTTCCATTTCACTAGATCTGACCTCCTACTGGGTTTGCAGCTCCAGGTCATGCTGACCTTGGCTAGTTGCTTGAACAAACTAGTCTTTGAGCTTGACCTGAGATGCTCCTCAGACGCAAACTAGGCCCTTTCTGCATGGACCTTTTATGCAAGTTAAGTAGTACACATCCAGGCCAGGAACCATGGCAATGGCACCAAAGCACCTGTGTGGCGACATTGATGTGGTGATGGGATGATGCAGTGCTAGCTGTGCTTGCATCCCCCCCTCAAGCAGAACTAGGAATGAATGAAGCCACACCTGGCAGTAGGGATACAGAGGTAGAGCAGTTTGAACTGCTCTACCGCTACACATACCAGGGGAAGTCCTGCATGCACAGAGTTGCATCTGGGAAAGAAGCAGCTCCTCGCAGTGCAGATGGTCCATGCAGGACGTTCACCAGAGTCCCCCCCCCCCCCAGGCAAGGATGGAAAGGTTCTGTGTCTTCTTTTGTTTTCTTTCTCCTATTTTTTGATTATATATAAGAAAACATTCTAGCTTTCTTGGAATATGAATTACTTTTTATTCTTATTCGGTTTGTCCTTCTGACAGATTGTTTTACTACTGTTCTCCTCGGTACACTGATTATAGGACAGATTGAAGGTTAAGACTAAAGTTTGAAATGTTCTTTGAATGTTCATCAATCCTTTCGCCACAAGTTGTACCTTTGTATCTGATGCAAATCCAAGGTGAAGATGATGCGAATCCACAAATTCCCCTTTGCAAATTCAATGAAGCCTCAAATGAACACACAAACACTTTCGCTTCACATGTGAATGTCGGCTTTCCAATATAGCCACTATTCGATTCAAATGCGAATGTTTGAATGTTTAAATTCATACTGATTCATATGAATGTGAGCCTGACAAATAATTTGCGCATATCCCCATTCTTTAATAACGAGAATAAAAATACATTCAAAAGGGAAGAATTGTTTATTTTATAAGGGCTTAAGTGGAAGCATCAGCACCCTTATGTAGGCCGTAAATATGTGTAACATTTGTTTATAGTTATGAAATTATAAATGTTACAGAGACAAAACAAATATTCCTTGGGTCTTATGCTTGTTGCTGTAGAAAGACCCAAGGTCTTGGTACAAATTCAGCTGAAGAAGTCCAGCTTGAAAAAATTAGTTTGCCATTCTTGTACATAGCTGTCTTAGAAAAATGCAACTGGAAATACAACAGTATAAACAATATGAGCTAAGAAAGCTGAGTCACATGTGGTTAGCAGGTGACACTGCTCCTTCTTCAAACAGTACAAGAAAAGATTCCCACACAGAAACTAGTCCTGTTGAGGTTAATGTCAACCTAGGTCAGGTTAGTGTCAACTTAGGTCAAGTACTCAGTGTCAACTTCCAGGACCTTCCAGCCACAGACTGGAACTGGTGGTGAAGATGACACTCTTGTTGGAAGCTTCACCTTGCCATCTATGCTATTGATCATCTTGATAACCACTAGTTTCTTTTTCCAAGAATCTTAACCTGCAAGAAAGTTCATGTACAGGAGATTGTGGACCCATCCAGATGGGGAGAATACGGTGCCATTATGGTGCCACTATGGTGGGGTTGCCTCATTTATCTCAGGTAACCCACCACAGCCTGGCTCCCCACACACACACACAAAAGCAGAGCCATAACAGTGTTATACCCTTTCTGGACAGGATCTGGCACTACTACACAATTGTACCTATACAATGCAATTCTAGACATGTTGACTTATAAAACCTACCTAGCTCCAATGGGATTTCTTTCAGGTAAGAATTTTAGATTTATCTATGCAAACAAAAAAGGCAGACTGGTTGAAAAAGGCACAGTTTCATATTACCTGGACCTATCTTATCCGAGGAAGTTGATTTTTTGAAAAGGGGAACATCTGTTTCACATGTGCTGATAGAATCCAAACCTTCTGGTTTTGGTGTATTATGCTTTGGCATTGTCACAGGCAATCTTCTTCTATTTCAGGGATTCATTTGTTAAGGATGATCTGGGTGTGGGGAATTCTGTATCCCTCCAGCAGTTGGATTAAATTACTTTTCCAGCCATAGGAAGTGCTGCTATTGTGGCACTATAAAAATGTAAAAGGGGCAAGTTTATTTGTATTTGAGGGTGTTTCCAAAAGTTGTATTTATATAATACTATACAGTATATGTTGTATTATATAAAATACACTACCGTTATATAATGTAATTTTTATTGATAAATTATAGGGTTTCCCACAGTTGGCTGAGATGTGGACCAGAAAGGGGTCTATGGGCCTCCCTTCCACACATGGGGATAGCTTAAGGAAGGCCTCTTCCACTCCTAGTATGTTCTGTTCACACTGAACAGAGCATTAACTGGACTAGGGCATCCAAAACGGCATCCTGTTTAATTCTGTATGTGTGTATCTTGGTTTTACTCTTGTTTTCAATATTTCCTGTCAATTTATTTTGAGAATTTTTAAAAGGAGAAGTAGCATAGAAATGTTTAAAATAAACAATAATTTTCAAATAATCTTTCTCCAGTTCTGAGAACGCCCTTTCTTCTTGACCCTTTATACAAATATGGAGACATGTTCTGAGGTAAAACATTTGGGCGGCCTGCCATGCCATATTCAGTGCTTCTGTCGAAGGATTCTGTTTCATGTTCTCACCGTCATGCACTGAGCGTGCTTGCTCTGGCCATCAATGCAGGAAGTGTGCAATTTCCATATTCTCTCCCACTTCTGGCAGCACAAAGCCAGAACACATTATTTTTCTGGCTTAGGTCTGCACAGTAGCAGCAGCAGGGCAGGAAAGTGGTGAAAAGCTTTCCCCTACTTTGCAGAAAAGTGTTTCTGGCAGGGCTTTCCATCCCACTGTGATGAGATGGTAGCTTGATAGGTGAAGGATCTTGTGGCTCACATACCTTTCACGCTTCCCCATTGTACTATTATGGCAACATGCAGATCCTGCCTGTGATAAATCAAGTTAGTCAGTGGTCCTTTCTGCACTGGGCCTTACTGTGTTCCCAGAGTAGGGACCTGCCAGAGAGGTCCGATACTTCTAAAACTGGTAACACTTATGCATTATTTTTCCTAAGAACTCCAACTAGAAGACCTTGTAGCATGACAGACTCTGAATGATGCATACCAGATGTCTTGTGTAGAATAACCTTTGATGGAGAGTGATGCCTTGCATAACATGCTAACTTCTCCATGAGAGTTTTCTGCAGCATCCATCTGATAAGCATCTGATATTATTATGGCTCTGCAGAAGGTGAAACAAAGATCTCAATGTTTAATTGATTCTCCATTTGTTTAAAAATCCAAAGAAGCTAAAAGTGCAATCAGACTGACTCTCTGATGAAAGACCAAGATTGATGCATCAGATAAGGAGGAGCAGTGGGAAGGAGGCTCCACAAATATTTCCAGCTATTGCAGCTGGCTGTCTAGTTGCATCTTCCCTCTCCTTTCTCTTCCCTTTCCTCCTAACATTCTTTCTACCTTTTATTCAAGCATTTCACGATATTGTTTCTTGATGCTGCCAGCAGCATGGCTGGACATTTTTAAGCAGAGGTAGCATGGCCACCTCTTAGACTTGAGTGGGCTTGGTGATTTCCAAAACAACATTCAGCTTGCATAGTCTATGAACACATGATCTAAGGGGGAGCCTACACATTCATTGGGCTCATGTGACTTTTGAAGTCCATGTTTGTGAGTAAATACAAATGTGTGTGGCAGCAGATCAGATATCTGTTGAGAAGATTAAGGAGACATTGGACAAGAGTGCTTGTCTATCATTGCCCAGAAATAGAAACTAAGGCATTTTCCACACTTACTTTCAGAATGGCATAGTGTGAGGCCTAACTCCCTTCTGGCCTCTCTTCTCCATGCTGGGAACATTCAGGGCAATTCGGTACTTTCCTATATTTCTGCCTTGCTTTCCTCCCGGTAGCACATCTCCCAAAGCAGAAGACTTCTGGTTCTGAGGAGGTCTCCTATCCATTCACTAATAAGTCCTCTTAAGTTCCGCTCTGGAGAAGCCAAACACATCTTCAGAACATTGTACTTGTCATGCAATGTACCCTTCTACTCATATGGAAAGTGTTTCTTCTATAACATGTCTGCTTTGCTCTGTATTTCCGAGGAAAGTATACCTTGAACACTGGGAAATGTGAAAGGGTTTGCCTACTCAGTTCCAGTATGGTCTCATTTGTTTGTTTACATTTCTATTCTGCCCTATGCCACATGGTCTTATGGGGGTTACATAAAAACAACGCAAAAATTAAAAACAGATTAGAACCAAGTAAAACAGGATCCTGCTCTTACCTCCCTGGAGTTGTCCCAGTCCTAGTCCAACAGATGCCAACCGCATTGCATAGCACGGCATGCTGCTATCCTGGGTCAACACTTGCAGCACTGTGGATGCATCGTCCCCCATTCACTCCACACAAATATTACTTCCACCACAAGCACCGCCCACCCTTCACTCTGATTGGTCCATGTCCTGTTTGCTCCAGCATTGTGTCTAGTGCATGAGAGCATGGCTGAACAGTCTTTGAAGGTAGAATGCCCATCTCCCTGGTGGGTATTCATAAATAATCTCTTAAGCTTCCATGTGCTTTGAAGATAGGTCTGCAGGATTCTCCTTGTTCCAGGCCAGAACAGAAGGTGTTAGCATGCCTGCAGTTTTTCTCAAACAGCTTTACCACTCAGCTAGAATATGGGGTGGGGAGATGACAGGTGCGGGGAGGTGAGTTTATGCATGGAATGAGCAACATCGTTGTGGGAAGGCAGGGTTTAGTGGGGCAGAGGAAGTCTCAGCAATGTGGAGAGTGGAGGGGAGGGGGATTGGACCAGTGGCAGGGGCAGTGATGGGGTAGAGAGAGTCTCATCGAGAGTGAGGAGGAAGGGGAATGCAGCCAAGGCTTACCATTTTCTAGGCAGCAGCAGAAACAGGGATGGTGGCCTCCTGGCTCCGGTAAGGGTTCTACTTCCCTTTAAATTGAAAAGGGATTAAAACCTTAATGCTGTGTTGATCTGAATAGAGGAAAACCTGGATTTAGGAAGGAAATTCTGGAAATAAACCGGCTTAGCCTTTAAAGGTGAAAGCAATGGGGCTGGAAGATGGACTGAAGAAGGATTAAATTAAAGATGTAATTGTGGCCTCAGTTGCTCAAGAATGGGAGATAAACAGTGGATAATAATAATAATAATAATAATAATAATAATAATAATAATAATAATAATAAGGTATCATACCTAAGGTATTCCTTTGTTCTGAAAATTTCAAAACAGACAGTAAGCACAATAGCAACTGACCCTCAACTACAGTTTACAGGACAAATTAACACTTCTGGTCGCTTCCAGAAACCTGATCCTGCAAACTCTGCTCCTATAGGATGGTGTTGCTTAAGAGTCAAAGAAGTCTTCTACTTTTTTTTTCTTTAACTAGAGCATGTTGTTTAAAAATGATTTTATTTTGTCTGAAGCATGACTTTTATGTGTCTGGATGCTCGCTCGTCAGTTACCTGCAGTGACTTTATGGTGACAATTTTATTCCTCTTGACTATTTATGAACCAACATTATAGATCCAGTTGCAGTTGTTGTGGGGTGCATAGAAATGGAATGGTAGCTTAACTGAGCTTTTTCTCTGATCCAGCAGGTTTATTCCTGTGTTTTCATGTCCCCTGAGGGCAATTACTGTTTATTCAGAATGTCCTGGAAGGCAATTAATTGCTCCATGTTTTCCAAAATGCTTCTAGCCTGATTTTATATATGCCTAGTCTGTTGATTCTTAGCTGAGGGTGCATGCTCTATGCTGCTTTGAAGGCATAAGACAGACAGAAGGGGACAGAAGGGGCAAAAAAGGCCATAGCAGGGAACGTTATATAATTGCCTGTCTATGGTCATGGCCTGTGGCTTTAGACATCATACAGCAGACAGCTAGATGAAGCAAGAAGCAAGTGAAAAAGGATAGCTAGGAGCCTGGGCCTGCCAGGTGAGCCTGTTGTGTCTGCACTTCAGGATCACACCATACAGGATTTTATAGCTGCATAGTGTGATCTATTGCTGCAAGCAGCCAGTAATTTTGCCCAGTTGCTCAGCAGCCAAGCCGGATTGGGGATCATTTGCTTGGCAGCCATGTTGGATCTGGCACAGCAGGGAGATCCTACAAGAGTCCAAAATCCCACACTTTTACATCCCTATTCTTCCCATATCTCCTCAACAGGGTACATGCAAATGGAACACAGGGGGATTCCCCATGCATGTTTGGTCTGGTACCAAAATTGGGTTTGGCATGGGGTGTCCCCATGCATTTTTTATTTGGTCCAGTTTTCGTGGACCAATCGCCTCAAACCATGGTGGACCAGGACCAAATTTGGTACCTGGAAAAACAAGTCTGGACACGGTTTGGGGTCCCAGCACACATTGCTTAGCGAGCCGAGACTGTGCATGGGAATGATCCCGGGCTATTTGGAGAGGAGATTGGCGCTTGCATCATTGGGAGGTGAGGTGTGCTTGCCATTCTTGCCCTGTGCATTGGAGATTGCAACCGCTGACATTTTTTTAGGGGTGAAAAAATCCTGATTGCCAAAGCAGGCAGGATAATGGCTTAATTTTTGTCCCTTTTCCACAGCAAATACTCCACCCCCTTGCCCGATTGCCAAGGCAGGCAGGATAATGGCTTGATTTTTGTTCCTTTTCCAAAATATTCCACCCCATTTCCTGATTGCCAAGGTGATCACGGAAATGGCTTGCTTTTCTCCCTTTTAAACTTGCTAGGCATTTTAGCAGTTCCTGGTGGAGCGGAGGTGCAGAAAACTGCTCAACTTCCCAACTGCCACTAAATTTCGTAGTGGCTTTGGGTTTTAAAAAATTATTTTAAAATTTATTAAACTTTAAACACCTTTTCCATGTCTCCCATGCCAGTCCTGGCTTTCTGTGCCACTAAAGGAGGGGGGCATGCGGCATTTGTAACTGGCAGCACAGGGGCATTTGCAGCTGGTGGCACAGGGGTGGGCTGATGTGAATCTGGCTTCCAGTGAGGAGAGAGGGGGCAGAGAGGAGGGGGCACTGCTTCCCCATGCAATGGTTTTCATGGGGACGCCTGCATCCGCACTGAGCCTGTGTTACTGGGAATGCCATGGGGACAGACAAGATTCAATCTTGGACCCACTCCCAGTCCCATGCATGCCCATTCCGAGCCAAAAGGCTTGCATGGGGACGTGGCCACACATGGCCTTATTTTTATAGTGGGAATGTAAGACTGTAGAACAGATCAACACAGTCAATTTTCTTTTGCATGCAGAAGTATATTTAGCAGTCTGCATCATGATTTTTGCAACAAATTCCACCAGTGTTCTTATTTTGAGCACTGCAGACTATTGGTGTGCCATGAATTCCATCAAAGAGATTCATATAGAGGTTGCAGAATGTTCAAAATATCTGCATCTGGTCTTTTATACCAGCCAGTGTGGAATTGTCCAAAGTTTTTATAAAGTGATCTAGAAAGGAACTTCTCAAGCAATCTGATACTCGTTTGTGGAGGGTGGGGGAATTTATTTACATTTTTTCTAATATTTGTATTTCTATCCCACCCAATATCTGAAGGTCTCAGTGTGGGTAACAACATTTAAAATCAGATTTATATTAAATAACAACAGTATATATTAAAACAGTAACAGCATCTGTAAAGTGGGAAGAGACAATATATTCCCATATTACCATAGGCTGGGGCGAAGAAAATCTCTTCACTGCCTTCCTACAGTGAAGGGATAACACATCTCTAGGGGGAGATTATTCTATAGCCTAGGTGCCAAGTCATACACAACAATGGGCCCACACCAGCCCTCCTATCAATGGATCCTCACCAATTGGCTCTGAGGCAAAAACCAGATCCAGGGTATGACCTGCTATATGATTTGGATCTGTTACATGTTGAGACAGCCCTATGGTTGTCATGGAGACCATGAAGAGCTGAGCCACCCCAATGAGCATAGCCTTGCCATGGATGTTGAAATCCCCTAACACCACCATAGCAGGTGGACTTCCAACTGAGACAACCTCAGCCAGCTCAGATAGGGAGTTTGCCCTGCAGTGGGCTGCATGGTATACAAGGAACATCCCTGTTCTGTCTCTCTGGCCCATCAATAAAAACAGCCCCTCAAACCCCAACAAAGAGTGAATTTGCCATCTGGTGAGAGGGAAGTCATGTGGACTACAGTGACACCCCCTCCCCTCTCCCTTGGTCTGGAACAGTGCTGCAATTAGTAGCCTGGGGGACAAAGCTGAGTAAGACTAGGCCCAACCAGTTCATCCACCCAGGTCTCGGTAATACATGCCAGATCAGTCTCTTCATCCAGAATCAAGTCATGGATAACTGATGTTTTATTCTGGACTGACCTGGCATTCAAGAGCAGCACTACCAGTGCAGTAGGCCGGTTGACAGGCCTCCCCAAACTCTGCAAGCTGGGAGGCGGAACAGAAGAAGTGATAGCTTTAAGACACTTAACATTCCTTCTCCTAATTTGTCTCTTCTGCCTCCCAAAGCCATATCTCCCCCTGTCCATCAACACTGCAACGGTGGCCCCCTGAGGCATACCGCCCCCTCCTGCCCTGCTTTGGCACATTATCCCCTCTCCACAACACTAGAAATGAATGAAAACAGTATTAAACAGGAAAAAGGTTTAAAAATATCAATTCTAAAATATTTCCACTATTGCCCCACCCTCTCATTAAAAATGCACAAAACAAACAAACAAACACATTTGAATTTTAAACATTTGAATCGAATACAGGCCCCAGAGTCCACAGCCGGTGGTAATGACTGGCTCTGGCAGTCTTGGCTCAGTCCTGCCACTACTCTGTACTGGGGATGGGCACAAATATTCAAAACATTTGAAATTCGATCAGATTTGATCAAATGCAGACATTTGAACTCAAATTGAATGTCTCTTAAGTTCAAATTTAACATTTGAATGAAATTTTGAATCTTTTGAATCATTTGTACTAATTATGCAGACATTTGTATGTGTATGGATACGTATGCATTGCATACGTGTTCGTATCCGTATACATTTGTATGGATATGTACAGGACGAAAATGGGATGCATACGGGATAAAAACAGAGTGCGTACGAATGTACAGATGCATACTGACACATTTGAATGTCGAAATTCGTATCTTCAAATATGAATTGAAAATTCGTACAATAGAATTGAAAGTATTCAATTCAAATTGAATGTGAATACTTTTGACTTTTAAACATTCAAATCGATTTGAATCTTCAGATATTCAATTTGAATCAAACTGAATCCCAAATATTGCATTCTCTACTACTGGAGCCCCTGAGCAGCTACAGCAACTGTATCTTGAGATGGTGGTGTGGAGCAGCAGCAGCAACAGACAGAGCTTCACCAGGTTGAGCCCCAGAGTCTCACTCTGCAGGCCCTGGGAGCAGGTGGTCTTCTCCTAGTAGGGGTAAACCACCAGCTCCCAGGCACCCCAGAGTGACAATCACTGGTATAAAAAAATCTGCTGCAGTCATAACATAATGTTAGCTTTTCCCCAGCCAAAAAACATGAAATAGTGCCTGCCTAATGTATATCTCAGTGCAGAACTATGCCTGAACTATGTGATATGCCTGTGCAGGCAACAGCTTGTATGTGATGTCTAGGGCTTTTTTTAAAAAAAGAACTTTTCAAAGAGGAAGTACACATGCATGATTGCAAGAAGACTTCAAAATGCATACTTAATATCTAGCCAGCGGATGTATTTAAAACACGCAGAGAGAGAGAGAGATTATATTTTCTGGATGAATGGCAATTGAAAACATCAGGCAAAGTAAAGAATAATTCACGTACCATTCTTTTGATGAAAGAGGAAAGGAAAACAGGACAAGACAGGGATTTCTCTTGAATTTGTATTCAGGAACCCAGACAGAGAAAGGCTGATGGGACTCTTGAATAATTATGTGTATAGATTCAAGTGCATCTCCTTGGGTGTTTGGAGAACAACTTTATGAAATGTTCTCAGTAGTGAGACTTGTTGCATGTGTAGAAGCTATTTAGTTTACATATGAGTTTATGGCTGCTTCCGCATTTGCCTAAATAAATCCGGATCTACCACATCCAAATTTAGTAAATCCGGGTTCCAGTAGACCCGGTTTTACTAAATACGGATGCATGGTAGATCCGGATTTATGGGGTTAGATCCGCATCTAATAGATACGGATCTACCCACCCCCATCCTTCCACACACGCAGTGGAAGGACAGATTAAATCCGGATTTGAGGCGGGTGCTGTGCGGATGCACAGCACCTGCCTCACATCCATGCTCCGGAGCCCCTCCCCTGGCCCACTATGATTGGCTTCTGGAGCCAGGAGGAGCTTCTCTGAAGCCCTTCCTAGCCCACCCAGGGGAGACCGAGCGGAATCCCCTCCTTACCTGGTTGTAGTCACCCCGATTCTGGCTGCAGGAACCCAGAATGCAGCGCACCTGTGTCCTGTGCACCTCCTGATTGGCCAGGGATGCATTTTCACAGCGAAACACCAATTAAGGCCTTATCATATGTGGTGTCTTTTTAACACCCATTCAGCACACTTTAGGGATGGATAGGTGCGGACGCACCTCACCGGAAGTGTGCTTAATAGGTCCGACTATGCAGACGTGGTCTCCCGAAAGTGTGCTTAATGGGTGTTGCTGTGTGGATGCTCCTCACCGGAAGTGTCCTAAAGAGCCACACGTATGAGGACAGGCGTTACCGAATGGGCGCTTAATGGGTATTAAAAGGCCTGTGCGGAAGCACCCTATCTGTTGTATTTATTATCCTTCTTCCTTCACATGATCCCAGGGTAAAACAATCTAGGGCTGCATCTTGCACAGGACAAAGCAGGTGATGTTGGGTAACCTTGTGTTCTTGCTCCAGCTGAAAGGGGTGGTCTAAAACCAGAGTGGGATAAATTGGGATGTTTTTCACTTTCTTTCCCATCCATTGGAGAGGAAAGGTGCATTAGAGACTAACATGTACCATCGTTCTCACTAGCATTAGCCTAGCCCTAACACAATCAGAGACTTATCTAGTGTCTGGTAGTGTGTCCAGTCCTCCACAGGTTACTACCATTTTGGTTGCAGTGCCCTTCATGTCTGAGCATGTGCTGTTGCCATTGTCACAGCAATGATGATGCCCTACACAGTTGCATCAGGGATCATCTGATGTGCTAATGTGCTTGCATGGCAACTCAGACAGCCCCCATGACTAGAAAGAGTGCAGATGGTCACCACATGAACAGAAAATGTAAGCCTTTGGTAAGGGCTGGTTGGTGCGAATCTGTGCACCACAGCTAGCGTGCAATTAGCCAACCTCTGGGCAGGCAGGCCAGAGGTTGACTAACTGCATACTACGGGACCAAGTGCAGAAACACCTTTGTTCTGTGGTTGTTCTGTGTCACTTCAAATATCAGAGTGCCAAGCCTTGTGCAGTATACATAGCCTGACTTCCAGGACACTGTCTGGACTTGTCAGCATCCTAACTGAGGAATTATTTAAGGATTTAAGGGTTTATTTAAGGATTTATATCCTGCCCCTCACCTAGAGGTCTCAAGAAGGGTAATATGATGATGATGATGGCAATAACGATGACGATAAATAAAATATTCTTAAAACGTCTTTAAAATATAACCCTCTTCTATATCTCCTATCATCCCTGGAATGCCTACATCCGGAAGCTGAACATCAAAGGCCTGGGCAAACAGACACTCTATGAATTAGTCCTTTGCAGGGTTGATTCTAGCAGAGCATTTTTTTGGAACCTTGGCTGTCTTTAGCTCTGGCTGCCCAACAGGTATTTTCTGGATATTGCCAGAAACCAATAACACAAGAGGCCTATTTGCACTTAGGCCAGTAGTCCACAATTAGTGAATGTCTGGAGAACTGCATATGCACATGGAGTAGGTTTTTACAGGCCTCCAAGTGTGCCTGCCCTCCCCAGAAGTTCACTAATTGTTTATTAGTTTACCAACGTTAACTAATTGGCTGAAGCATCCAGCGGTCTGACCATCCACTCTTCTTCCGGTTCCCTGCGGTCAGTGGGTGGGGGAGGCAGCGTCCAAGCAGGCATGGTTGTGGTGGCAACCATGATTGATCACGTACCTCTGGCCTGATTGGACTACCAATCCCCAGGAGTGGAATCTGAGTCTCAAGAGGGGTGTTTGATCATGGGCACTGATGTGATTGGCTGCAATACACCCCTGCTTGAACACGCTCCTCTGCAGCGGCGGCCAATCATGGCACCGAGGAGGTGGAACCTTCCGGCTTCAGATGCAGCGGTGTGGGCTGGTAAATGGGAGGACCTTTCACACTTCTGGCCAGTAATGGACGCTTTGGGGAAGCTTTCCACATGACAAGTGCGAATGCTCCCCCTTTACCAGCCTTAGTTCATGCCAGCCAACCAGAAAGACCCCTGTTTTAAATACAGTCTACTACACGCTTTTAAAAGCTGATTTATCAACAGTGACATTAAATTCCATTTTAAAATGGTAAAAATAAATGCTATAGCATAGCATTTTAATTTAAAGAAGGCACCTCTTACCATCCAAAGAAATAGGTAAAAAGATACTTCTTTTCCATAGTTGGGGCATTTCTGCACTTGCTTTCCTGTCCGTTGGAAAAGTGTATTAGAGACTTAACGTATTAGGAAACACTGGTACAGGTCACCCTACGACCCGCACAATCGGACGCTTACCTGGGTCTTATCATATGTCTGATCCTCCGCAGGGTGCCACCATTTTGGTCATGGCACCCTGCATGACTGTGCATGTGCCATCGCTATGATAACAAAGTCACTACTTATTCTTTGGGGGAAACTATGGTGTGTGTTTTTTTTTTAATCAGGTGACTGAAATGCAGCAAAAATGCTGCCCGGTTTGGATAGGTTCTACCAATTGTTTGCCCTGACTAATTTAACAGTTACAAAGGTTCATAACCTGTAAAGATGCATATCTTCCCCCATAAAAATAAAATCATCTATTGCCCATTCCCATTTTTTCAATGTCTTAAGTTACTTTAGAATAAGTAGAAAAATGAGGAATAGTTGTCATTTGAGAACTGCCATAATATGACCTGCAACGGATACCATCTTTCCCATGAAAATGAAATGGTATGATTTTCTTTCTATTAGCTAATTCTAGAAGTGGAGAGGGAGAAGTCCCAAACACCAGTGCACTGCTTAAAATATTCCACCATGGACAAATCTGTGTATTATTCATTGCACATATCTGCCTTTGCAACGCTATAAAACACAATTGTGAAAGAATGTGGTCTTAGCAACCACCCATGTTTCCACACACATCTTGGATCCATTAAAGCAGAGCTGCTTCTGATGGGAAAATACACTTACTTTCCCATTTTTCAGTAGACGTTAAATTTCCCTCAGGTTATTGATGCAACGACTGATATTTGCCGTCCCCTTGTAGTTTTTCTGTGCAGGGTTTCTGATGAAGTAAAAATTGAAAAAAGTAAATTGCACTTTTTGTTTCATCCACTCTAATTCACCCTGCCAGCAACATGGGCAGATACAGGATAGTCAGCAACTTTGGATATGTGAGATATCATCTGCAGGCATCACTGTAAATGAAGTTACTAAGAGCCTAGAGTGACCAAGTATGTTGCATCAAAGCTGCACAGAGCCAAACACAGAGGATGAAGTAGGTTAAAAGGTGTACTGCATTCCAAATTGTTTGTTTGTTTATATTTCTATCCCACCCTATACCCGAAGGTCTCAGGGCAGGTAACAACATTTAAAATCAAATATCCATTAAAAATGATAAGGTGGGTGGGAGGGAGGGTTACATTTTTAAATATGTTTTAATATTTTATATGTGACCTTTTGGGGAAGGGAAGGGAAGGAAATACATGCATGCATACATACATGCATACATACATACATGCATGCATACATACATGCATACATACATACATGCATACATGCATGCATGCATGCATACATACATACATACATACATACATACATACATGCATGCATGCATACATGCATACATGCATGCATGCATACATACATACATACATACATACATGCATGCATACATGCATACATACATGCATACATAGTTTTGTAAGTGTCATTGTTGCCTTCTTTCCTGTCCCCTGAACTGCACACTTCCAGCCATTTCTTCTTCTTCATCATCATCTTCTTTGCTTCAGTCCTAGCATTCCTTACAATAATAATAATCTAAAAAAAGTGACACCATACCTGGAATAGAGAATTCAAATTAAAATAGGCTGAGTAGGGTTTGTTCTCCACTTCCCTTTTCCTCTGAGTCATATGTAAAAGGAGGTCTTTGAGCTCAAAGGTCTAGATGACCTGACGAATACTTGTGAAGGCAAAAATCAACAGAACACATACAAAAAAAACCCACAAAAGCAAAAATATTTATTCCAAGATGTGAGAAACAAAGGGATGCTAAAACAGAAATTAACCCCAAAACTTATAGTGTGTGTTTATTCTTTCAGCTGCACATCTTCTGAAAACACTCTGTTTTTACTTAATACGAGGGCAGGGGAAGGAAGAACTGTGAAGCAATTACACACCAAAGTGTACCAGATGCAAATGGAGAACTGCAGCATTGTTTGCCATGTTTTTCAAATTAGTCCAGTTTCTTCATCAGCAAGACACAAAGAGATGCTCTGCAGTTCCAGTGCTCTTTAGTCCTTAAGGTAATGTTACAAAACTGAAAAGAGTGGGAGAGAGAGGGTGTTTTTCCACTGTCACGAGAAGTACCCATTAAGTACCCATTAATGGGTACTAAATGGCATTTTTGTACCCATTAATGGGTACTTAATATGTACTTCTAGTGACAGTGGAAAAACACCCAGAGAGAGAGAAAGGACTGCATTCTCAAAAATGGCAAAGGCCAGGAAAACATGTGTCTGCTTATTGTGCAGAGCAATTCTAAGGCCCTTTCTGCACTTACCTGTGATTCACAGCCATGTCTGGATTTCTGGGCCTCCTCATTTGTAAGTTAATCCAGATCAAGGAGGCCCTGCCCTTCGTTGCTCCTGCTGCTCCATCTGCACAGGCTCTTAATAAGGATCCCTGGGTCATACCATTTAATTGGAATTGCCAGAGGACCAAGGGGCATGATCCAGAACATGGGAGCCATACAGAATGCACACCTTTGTGTTCCGGGATTACCAGGGGATACTTTTTAGCGGTGCACCGTAGCATGCTGCCGAAAAGCATGCCCCCCTGGGCTCCAAGGCTCAGAACCTTTGTTCCTAGGCTTTGGAGGTGTGGTGGGTGGTAGTGGCTGCAAAGTTTGCATGAACTAAACTGCTCCAGGGATGCATGGGCCAGATCAGTGTATCAGTGCAGATGGTGCTGATCCAACCCATGCGTCCACACAATCCAAATCGGTGGCCCTGGTTATTCCAGACCCTCTTACCTGGATCAGTAAGTGCCTAAGTAACGGGCCTAAGTTCCCTTACCTTTAACTTCAGTACCACTGAGCTTAATGGGTTGAATCCCAGTTATAGAGGTATGCTTGATTTCCCCCACTACCCCAAAAGTAAGAGGAGCATCAAGATTTTCGGTAAAACCCCCATATTACTTTCTGTGGCCTTTATAGATTCCTACAGAGCTGCATAGAGGAGATTTAAGTAAAATCTTCTGTCTTTCTTGTCCTCTGCTCCAAGAATTTCAAGGAGTCACCTGGAGCAGTAAATGTTCAGTAGTTGGGAACACACCTGTAAGCATCATCATTCTTCTTTGAAGCACATCATACTAAAGGGTGATTTGTGGTGTGCTGTGAATTTCAAAGAAGATAAACAAAACTGCACTCAGTGCTCCCAGTGCATCCCCAGGCATGATTGCACATAGGACTGTGGACCACCTGTTAATTGTCAAGAATAGCTGAAGTTTGGTTCTCCAGATGTTGCTGAGCTACAGCTTCTATCAGTCAATAGAAAGGAAGATGGGAGATGTAGTCTGGCAAAATCTGAGTGGCCAAACTTTGCATTAGATCAAAGACTCTCCCTGGAGGGAAAGGCCTTCCACCATTTGTGGAATGACATGATTGAATGCAACTCAAGTTGTACTCATTAATAGGATTTGTAATTGCATCCTTAGTTAGACATCTAGTAACTGTTGTCCTGCTTATCACTTGGCTTTATTCTGGAATGTGTTCTGAAGTAGGGGCCTGCTGTTCACATGCCGGTACAGCCTACAACAGGCTTTAGGTGAGACCTGCTGGACTGAATTAGCATGTGGACAACAGACCCCTGAGATCTATTCCAAAATACGGCTAAATGTGAATAGGCCCTTTAACTCAGACTGCTTCTAGATGTGGCATTGCAGACATTTTGGAAGCATCTGACAAGAGGCACCCAAAGATCTTATCTTTTGAAGTTACTCATAGACAGTAGCATCTTCACAGGCACAAAACATACCAGTGAATGAGTGATATAAGGAGTTCTGAATATTCCAACTGACGAGGGGAGTGAATGTAGTTAGTTGCTTCCCCAAGGATTGTCTACCCTGGGGATGGTCTAATTCAGGTGAGACACTGCAATTAGCTTTGTACTTTTGCCTATTGTGGGGCTTCCCTCCCACCCTGTTCTGACAGAAGCTAGAATGCAGCATTGCTTATCCCTGATGTCCTCTTTTGACCAATCTGTAATATCAACATCTGTCATTTAAGTCCAGGGTTCCCAGTTTGAAGCTCGATGTTGTTCAGAAAACACAGGCCAGACAACGTCAGAACGTTGCCCATGACCTTTCTCCAGATGAAAATGTTTTCCTGGCCAAATATGGTTTTATTTACTCAACTGGTGACTAAATGGAGAAAGAACAAGCAAATGTAAGAAAGTATATAGCAGATTATACTTGCTCTGTATGTATTTTTTGTTTTGTTTTTGAAAATAATTGCTAAAACACAAACAGGAATACACCACATAACTTTTATTGATTAGTCCATTTGACCAAGTCAAAATACAAAGAAATAATAACACACAACATAATGCACTGCACAAAAACTTAAAATCTAATAAAAATCTGCACGGGACTTCATTGCCTTCAGGATGAAAAGTTCAACCTTTAAAATGGACTGCCTGTCAGAACCCCTGAGCAGTACATGCAGTTTCCTAGTGTCAACCAAAACATTATAGTTAGCAAAAAGAGGGGCTATATGATAGCTCCTTATATTCTCATACAGTCGGCGTTTCAGAAATAGATGTGCTAGGTCTTCAGCAGTATTTTCTCCACAGACACAGATTCTCCTGTCATAGGATAACCCCTGATAATGACCTAGTTTGGTCATAATGCCCAGTTGTTCAAATCTCGCTCCAGTAAATAGCTTATGCAGATGAAATAGCATTGGGAAATTATGATAAGCCTCTATGTTAACCTGGCTTTTGTACCTGGCCAAGTAAGGTGTGGCTATGGCCTGAGTGATGGCAGCAAGGTCCATTTGCACTGCAATGTCCAAGGCCTGTTGGTGAATAACTGAGGTGGCTTTAAGGCCAATGGTGCTCAGCACATACAAATTAGAATGTATATACAGAAAGATACAGAAAAGAATAAGTTATAGGGCAAGTCAAATCTAAACAAGAATGTGCCCATCCAGTGGCTAAAGTGAGGAGGCTGCAGCTCTCTTATGGTGGCCCTAGGCTTTTTAAAGGCCATGGTCACACCTATATAAGACAGGACATCCTGTTAAGCTTCAGCTTCAGCCTCCTCCATGGAACTCTTAGCTCTCCATCCCTTTTGCTGTATCAAATCTTTCTCCTTTCTTATTGGATGCTGTTGTGTCACTCAATGGAGGCGAGGGTATGAGTTTGTGATTCTTTTTCAAGCCTTCTCCCCCACCTCCATGCCCCCTTTCCTTTTTAATTTGTTTTTCTTCTCCATGCAATTAATTTAAAAAAACCACACACAATAAATTTGGAAAAAACACAACAGAAATCATACACATAAACTGAGGAGAGAACTCTGCACATGCACATTAGCTGAAAGACTGGACCCACCCACCACAGCTTGGTTCAGACCTCCTTTAGCCTGTTCCACCACTCACAACTTAGGAAGTGAAGATGGCCTGGTATGCCAGGATGGGCTGAATCCTCTGAAAAAGAGGAGTCCAGTTAGAATGATCTAATGGGGGGTAGATCGGCTTGGAAAATGAATTGAATAAAAATAATGTGAGTAACGCAACTTCAGGACAGCCTGAAGTTATCCTAAACTAAAGATGTGACCAGGGCCAGAGTGTTTGAGCTTTGGTTCAGAGATATTTGGTTCATCTCTCGGATGAAAGGATGCAGTGGCCAATATATCCAACACGACTGAAGGAAACTAGCTTGAGACAGCATAGTATTTAGCAATGGCAACAGATAAGCTATAATTGTTTGCCATATTTGGTAAAATATTGGTTCTGCTGGGAGACTTTGCTGTGCATGTTGATTTCCAAATGCTGTACATGCCTCTAAGAATAAATTTCAGAGGGGGCCAATGCATGTGCCATGGATGTCCAGAACATCTTTAGGAAGATGTTCTTTGACCTTTTTGCTCTTTTGCTACCCACAATACTGTGAAGTGATATTCCATGTGTTACATTTTGCTTTGAAATTTGAAGACTGCCTTACCTTTTAATAAAAATAATTTATTTTTTTAGTAAACCATGAGTGCATGTGCTCTGCTGCTTTGCTGCTATATATGCTCATAAATCTTGCACACTCCCAGCACTCTTGATTTAAACTGGCTTAATTCTTTCCACCCTCTGGCCCAGCTGCGGGCAAAAAGGAATAGTTAGATGTATATATAATTCACTCAGACCTGATACTTCTGGAT
Source organism: Aspidoscelis tigris stejnegeri (assembly GCA_023333525.1). Taxonomy (NCBI): domain Eukaryota; kingdom Metazoa; phylum Chordata; class Lepidosauria; order Squamata; family Teiidae; genus Aspidoscelis; species Aspidoscelis tigris. Next base: position 24,266,783 of record JALMGA010000007.1, on the reverse strand, counting down.
GGGCAAAGCATGTTGTAGATCCAGGGCACCTGGCTAGAATCTTTCCCCTCCTTTCCACTTAAAGCAAGATTCATATGATGATTCTGCTGCTTGAACTGCTAGAACACTTTTTTTTTAGCTCTCAAGGGCTGTGGTCACACCTAAGGTTTAATCCAGCTTAAATCCACCTTCAGAGAAAGAGAACACATCAGCAAAGTGACCAGTTATTTTCTTTCCACATTATCTATCCCAAAGGTGAATTTTCTGAGTTATTTAACACTGAAAGAAAACAGCTTGTCATTTTGCTGATGTATTTTCTCACTACAAAACTGGACTGAAACAGGATTAAACCATAAGTGTGACCACAGCCAAGGTGGGAGATGTGTTGTTTGCACTCCTGCTCCTCATCCAGGTAGATCACATAATACCTGGGGGCCTTTTTGCACTTTGACCCTTAGTGAATAATTAGGCAACATCTGGGAAAGAGCATCTGGTACAGCCTCCAAGCAACCCCTGCCTTCACAGAAGTTGCCTAATTATTCACTAGGTGTGGAGCATGAAATCTTCCCCAATTACTTACTGCTGGATGAGGAGATCAACAGAGTTGCTGTGCAAGCACACTGGTGGTTCAGCTACTCTTCTGACACAACTGCAACTGCACAGAGCATCAGTGTCATCACGGTGATGGTGCTGATGCACGCGCAGTTGCAAAGGGTGCCACACTCAAGATGGTGGCACCCTGAACAGGACAGGCCCTGGGATTGATCACAGGTAAGTGACTCATCGTACAGGGCTTATGTTGTAAGTGACTTGGGCCCGGTTCCCATTACAAGCTTAAAACGGTTTTCCTAAACTGAAATAATAGAACCGGATGCTAACACAAATTTGCCTGTTCCCATTACTTTCAACTTAATCACGTTTGATCCAGATTCTGATGATCGTACGTGGTGTACATGACTCAAGGGAGGATTCAAGTGGCTACTTTCTAAGAGCCGCTTTTCAGGGCTGCCCTGCCCTCTTCCTCCTGGCGTGAACGCACCACCCATAACGGACCCCTTCATGGAGCATAGCTTGGTGGCTGGGTGGCTGCCACTTGCCTGGATGGATGAAAAACGGCACCGGGCAGCCAGTGATTCTTTCCCCTTCTCTCCCCATTACCCAGGGCACAGAGCAGCAGCGGCAACTCAAGCCCCCTTCGCCCGCTCACCTCCACAGCAGCAGCCTTAATCATTCTCACATCTTCCAGAACCTGCAGCTGCTTTCCTTTCTTTTCCCTTTCTAAAGGTCAGAACTTCCAGAATTGTACAAAATTGCAACATTGTTATCAGGTGTGAAGTGGGTGGATTGCTACAGTGTAACCGCTGCTATAAAGGGTGGATTTTTACAATGAATCACTATCTTTGGAAGCAAGCTATTGGGGGAGGTAAACCCTAAACATGCATTCTCATCCCACTAAAACGGTACCGTTCCCACAGTAAGAAATGTAAAACATTTCAAATGCACGAACCGGAGCAAGACCTGTTGAAATGAGTGTTAACATTTACAATGCTTTGGGGCAATTTAACACGCGGAAAGCGTGTTAAGCCAACCTGATGTGGGACTGCGAGGATCAAAACAGTTTTGGAACTGTTTTAAGCTTGTAATGGGAACGCAGCCTGGCACTCAAAAGTGCAAACGCTAGTCAATGGTGGATGATTGCACTCCAGTGTGAAAATGTCCTGGCTCAGAAGAAGCACTGCTGTCCATTTGCATGATGGTGGTATTGAGGAAGGAGGGTGGAAAGCCCTTTCAGAATCTATGAAAAGCAACTCTGACGGCACTTTCATCCATCTTCAGTGGGATGCAGGAACATGTTTTTTTCATGGCATCCAGAACCTGCCTAAACAGTTGATCTCAGAAGTAAAGAATGTATCTTCAAATACTTGTTTGAGGTATAGCTACCCATAGCCCGGTGGTCCTGAAGATATTGGCCTGGTTCCCCTGCCTGCAGATTCTAACAAGATCTCACATTTGTTGCACATATGAGATTCTATACTTACCCAGTACAAGGTTCCCAAATACAAAGTGCATTCCCAATGGAAATTTGCCATATGTCATTCTCTGTGTTGTGGGTCATAAACCATCCATCCTTCTTGAGGGTCTGGATACCCTTAATCCCTTAGACATATATTCTCTTCTAACATAAACCAGCATCTTTTCAAAATGTTTACAACTTTATTTTTGCATCTGTTTTATGTGCACAATCAAGGGTTTAATCATGGCCTTTTCTAGCTTTTGGGTGCTTTTATTTTGTTTGTTTGTTTTTAAAGGCACAGGGAATGGGTGACAGAGAAGTGTCTCCCTTGGGCATCTATCAGCCATTATTGGGTTAAAATGTTCTCTGATCAGAAGCAGTATAAGATAGGTTGTTTCCTCACTTACCTAGCAGAAACGTCCAGCTGTACCAGTCCAGTATGGTGCCATTCCAGCAGCAGGAACAGCTCCTAAGTATTGGGATGAGCCTTCTTTGCTGGCTCCAAAGATTGCATGATCTTCAGAGCCACTTCTGCAAACTGGGAATGCATTTCCAGAGCACAGTGTCATTTGCCACCAATATGCATCCCTCTGTAATACCGAAACAGCGGGGCATGTGCCCTTCCTCATGTCTCCATGCCAGTCCAGCTGCTTTTGGCATGTGAGTAGATCTGAAAAAAATATGTCTACTGATGTACCAATATAGGAGGGCATTTTTGCTACCTATACAGGATACATTCCATCTCAATGTGGATGGATTGGTTCAGGCAGAGGGAGGGGGGCTCTCTTTTCCATACTAGCATGCAGAAGAGAAGGACTTGAGGAGGACCAGGCTGTCCCAGTGCTGGGGCTGTCCCAGAACAGCATCCGAAGTGCAGACAGCTGTATTCTTTACCTGTATTTGTATCATGAGGCCACTTCTAGGTTACCACTATTTTCCTTAATAAAAATAAAAACAAGTTTCTTTGATCTTTCATAGGGATGTGCACAAATATTCAAAAATTCAAAAATCCTATTCGAATCCGGCAAATTTGACATTTGAATTCAAATCAGATTTAATAACATTCAAATCCAGATATTCGAACGGGTTTCAGATTTTCTGAAAAATTCATTCAGATGATTTGAATATACAGATATGTATGTATTACATACATATCTGTACAAAATTATACATATCTTGCACTTAAAATATGGGATTAAAACTGGATGTATACGGGATAATACAGAATGCACACAGATATGTATAACACATACAAATGTTGTCGGCATTCATATCTTTAAATATGAATCTAACATTTGAGCGTACGGATTCGAATGTTACAGATTCAAATAGGATTTTTTGACATACGGATCTTAAAGATTCAAATCGAACAGAATGTTTTGACATTTGATTCGACTCAAATTCAAATGCAAAAAGGACATTTGTGCACACCCCTAATCTTTCACAGTTGTACAGAGGGGGATATTTGTATTATAAGCACCAAATGCTGAAATTCCTACATCTGCCCAACAGTTTGAAATCCAGGAACGTCCTCCTTTCCTGATGAAAGGGATTGCTTTATTATGTGCATTTACGATGGGTAAATTATTCATCCATAAGCAATTTATTTGTTTATTTAGAAAATTTGCCCAGCTAACTGTACATTAAGGTTCCGATTTTGAAAGGGAAGCAGGTTTTAATATTCTTACTGCAGTAGCAGATCCTGCTCAGTTATTCTCTAGAGTCTGGAAAATCATTATACCTTATTTCCAACACCTTCTCTAAATTGGGACAACTCTTTGGGGTTTTTTAAGGCTGCCTCCAGACATCACTGGTAAATCATGCTTTTTAGCAGTATTCCAGAGTCAAGCTCCTCTGGAATAATTGCTTGTTGCACATCTGGGTATTTCAAAGGTGCAAAATACCCAAATGTGCATGTTCATCATCCCCTGCACACGCCCAGTGGCAATTTCACCTTAGATTCAGCTGTGTGAATGTGTAGGAGGCCATTTTCTTCAGTAAGGATCATCCTACTGAGCTTCCAGAAAGATAGGTTTTGCACTATTCTGGGAGAACCCACACTGAGAATTGGGTTTTCCTTGAGGATAAATTGTGATTTCATCCTGGAACAGCATGTGGTCCAGGCAAGAGTCTAAATTAGCTTAGACCAACCATGAACTGAAAAGGGAACTGTAGTGCTTTGTTTCCGGGCTTTAACAATGATAAATTGACATGTGCTCCATGACCGGACAAGCAGGCAGCAAGCAAGGTAGACTTCAGAGGCAGTTTCTTTAATGAAAGGGGAAGGTTTTATTAAGAAAAAGAGAGGGGAAAAAAAGAGAAAAACAGCAATTCCAGGAGGGCGCTGTGCAGAGCAATGCCAAATGGATGAAAAGTACAAATGGAAGGGAATCCCAACACTAATGTAAACACAAGGCTGATCAGATAAGGAGCAGTAGCTTGATACATAAGGGAATATTAATAGAGAGGCAAACTGAGGCAAATTTTGATAGTTAAAGAAAGGAAAAGAAGGGAAATGGACCAATCCTAAGAGTAGCACTTGGTCAGTGGCAGTAGGTTCTTGCACCTGGCAATGTGAAGAAGTCTTGAGAGTGATGCTCTGGTAGATGATGAAAGTGGACCAGAAACAGAGCCACAGAAATGGAGTTTTGTGCAAGAGCTGAACTTCACTGCTGTGGAAGAAGAAGAAGAGTTGGCTTTTATGCCCCACTTTTCTCACCCATTTAAGGGGACTCAAGGCAGCTGATAAATCTTTCTGTTCTTCTTCCCACAACAGAACACCCTCCAAGCTTTCTCACGTCTCTTCCCGTCTGCTGGGCAGGAAAGGAGGACAATTAATCAACATTGACTAATACTTGCACTCAGAGCGCTAGTCAACCTTGGCAGTTCCCTCTCCCTGGGACTGAATACTTACCTTATTTGATCCGGGGCCCAGTCCTCCTCTGGGCACCACCATTTTGGCTGTGGTGCACCCTACAACTGCACCATTCCCTTGACAACGCAGACACTCTGTGCACGTTCAGTCGTGTCTATGGTTGTCCAAGGTGCCAGTGCACTTGCACAGCACCTCAAACAGCCCCAGAGTGCAGGAAGAAGAGTGAATGGTCACTGCCCAGACACTTGAGGTAAGTGTTAGGTAAATGTTAGTTAACATGTGGAGCATGGTTTTGTGCTCCACACCTAATCAATGAGTAGTGAACTTTTGGTGTGGGCAGGCATGCTTGGAGGCTGTAACAACCTCCAACACATGCAGATGTTTTTCAGCAAAGCTTCACTACTTCTTCACTTGAGGCCGTAGTGTGAATAGGCCTCTTGTGATGTAGGTGGGGCTGTGAGAATTCAGAAGAGAGCTGTGACTAGCCCAAGGTCACACAGCTGGCTTCATGGAGGAGTGTGGAATCAAAGAGCACAGTGCGGAATCCCAGAGCACAGTTTAAAGGGAGAGGAAGCAAGCTATCCATAGGTAAGAAAGCAAGCTAGCAAGAGTTCTAGGATGCAGGCTGGAAGGCAGTGCACAGCAGCAGCTGAATGGGAGAGGCTTCATCAGCACCACTTGGATATTGGATCAGCAGTGATGAACATGCGGATATATAACTGTAATATTGACAGATAGCCATACTGGACTGCTCCTGGTGTATCATTTTTATACATTGCTAATATGGGAGGCAGAGCCTCTGTCCCTAAGGTCCAGCTGAGGGGGTGGAGGTCAGGAGCCAAGGACAAATCTGGGCAGTAAAGTTAAACAAAAAAAGGGTGCAACCCATAGGTGGAGACTAAAGGTTCCATTTGGGTGAATGGGGAAAGGAAGGGCTAGGTGAATGGCAGGACGGGAAAAAAGGAATCCTTGGTGACATCATATCCAACTTGATGGCTGGCTTTACAACAAACAAATATCAAATTAAATGGAACAATAGATTTAACTGGAACTCATTTAATCCTGCTCAGCATTCCTAAAAAGATTTCTTCAGGTATTTACCATTGACAAAAGTTGGACCAAGTTTGCCAGATATCTACTATTTTCTGCCTTGCTTTCTTATAGAATTCTCTAAACAGTGACCAGTCTTTGGGATGATGCGATCATCCTTGTTCCTTGACTGATGCAGGTTTAATCAGCCCTTCACTTCCTGAAAGCAAACTATTTTGCCTTCTTTGCCTCCTTCAACCAATACAGAGGCTTATCTTTAAAAAGTATATAATTTTATTTATTTTTAATATGGCCTGATACAGAATCTCGTATTTCATAATTATAATTCTCTACTTCCAGCTTGAATGCCAATAATAATTTTATTATGACTTCATATACAGTCTGGAGATGTCTGTGCCTTGGCAGAACACTGCCTTTGATTGGGCACAGGACTCAGAGTGAGGGATTCTGGGAGGTGTACGGAATCAACCCCTTTATAGTGAGGCTATGTTGGGGTTGCCATAGATATGTGTTGCAATCCAACACAGACACAACACATTTCGTGTTATAACACCTATTGGACACAGACTATATCTCTGAATCAGCATTCATGACAGCTCATCACATTGCCATAAAAACCTCCAGGCCTAACACACATTACCTAATTTCTAGCCTGTCCTTAATGATGTCTTATTTTTCTTCACTGTCAAGGTTAATTTCAGAGTTGGCAGGCAGGGAGTGAATGTGGAAACTGTGTACACATTTGTGCATCCATGGCCGTGTGTCTAGTTTTCCCTTGGGTTGAGGAGGCAAGTGAGGTCTTCCCCTGCCAGCACACACTGGATTTAAGTTGCTCTGCTTTCCTATACTGTCTCTCCCAGCTAAGCACCGGGATATCTCTGGCCTTCAGTTTTGATTGGCTGGTGAGGAGGAGTGGTAGATGAGCTGAGATTTACTATGGGTGGGGGAAGGAAGTCAGTTTTGAGAGGCTATCTAGGGCAGTAGGCTGGCCTGCTTTCATGCTAAGTGAATAACCTCAGATCATGTTTGCCAAAACTTTCATGAGTGTTGGCTGGTGTTCATGAACTCAGTGAACCTTGGAATAGACGCTCAGTTCAGGCCGCTTTGAGTTTAGCGGTAAATATTGTGCACAACTTCAGCTGTGGTATGGAGGCCAACTAGTAGAACCAGGCTGCTGAAAAGACAGATAATCCGATCTCTGTTTTTAAAGGCTTTGCTGAAGCTTCCTCTCTCTTTCTCCCTCTCTCTTTCTTCTTTCTTTCTTTCTTCCTTTCCTTCAGGGCTGGGCATGTAGAGCAAATATAACAAGCCTGGACATCTTTGCAACCCACCAACTTGAGCAGAAGCCATTAGTCATGTATAATATCTTTGTGTGTGAGGGAGGGAGGGAGAAAAGCAACTGGTAGGTGGCTACATCAGATAGGTGGTGGCTGGTGAGTTATGTTCAGTTTCTGGCATCACAAGTTGCACAAGCCAAAACCAGAGCATTCCTAGCCCTCTTGCCTGGCTTTTGCAACAGGGCTTTTAGTCACCTGTCATTGCCCTTTTGCCTGAGTGCCTTTTGAAGAAGTGTTGACCCCTAGAAATGTCATGGAATGTCATGTCATATGCAATGTCATGTCATATAGGAAAACAGCAACATGAAATAAGAAAACCTTCCATCTCTTCCATTTCATTGCATGACTTCTCTTTCATTGTTTTTCATTTAGTGCTTCTCTTCCTCTTCTGCCCCCACATTCCTTCTATGTGCTTCTCTGATTTCTCTTTTTGGTTCCACCTTCACACTCCTGGGATGGCCAAAGAGTTTTGTTAGAGCCACTAACCCTCTCCAAGATGCCCATGTTTGTGTATAAAGAATGGGCTCAGGCTCAATAATCAAAATCAGTTTATTCTCTGTCACCCAACAGGCTTTAAGATCTTTCAGTCAGCTTTCTATCACTGAAGGCCATACATGAAGTAATTCTGCCTTCAGGGTTTTCTCAACAGAAACCCTGACTGTTAGGGTTTCCACAACATTGTCTTCTTATGGACTCTCAGGCTGCATTCATACCTAATTTATAATCCAGCTTCAGCCCACTTTCAGAGTGGTGGCCTTTTTGCACTTTGCCTCCTGTCCCTGGGAAGCAAAGGACAAAATACCCCTAAGCATCTACAGTTGCAGATACTCAGAGCATATTTAACCCTCCCCAACCCTTCCCAAAACTTGCCTTGAACACGGGTGGCTTCCCGGATGGCAGCCATGAAGTACCCAGAGGCAGAGAGAAAGGGCCATCCCTCTGGGATGGTGGTCTTGGTGGCAGAAAGGGCCCTTGTAACAAGTGAAACAAACTAGATGCTACTGAAACTCTTTTGGGCTCATATACCCACTGCGGCTGTATGTTTTAATTCTGCTGCTGATGCCGGCCTGCCTGTGTAGCGTGTCGCGTCAGTGTGCCTGTGTCGCATGTCATCTGTCGGCATCAGCACGTCTGCACAGTGCCATCACCAGGGCAACCACATGACACGCCGTGTCAGCACAGGGTGTCATGTGGTCCTCCCGCAGCTTCTAGTGCAGATGCTCCATCGGTTTTCTTTCAGCATCCTCTAATCAGAAAACTCACTTTAGGGTTCGACCTCTGGTCTCAGCTACACTAGAGATTATAAGCCAGCTGCTTATGGCTTTAAGCTACTGGAAGCCCTGCCCAAGGAAAAGGAGACCCTGCCATCCCTCTGGGGGTGGTGCTCTAGTGGTGGCAACCTAGACAACTCTGCCCTCTGGATGACTTCAGCCTGGATAGGCCCTGATAATTTGGAGCTGCTTCCTTGCAGGAATGGGTCCCTCTTGTCCCAAGTGGATCTCAGCTGCACCAGAGACCATAAAGGACAGCTGCTTATGCCATCCCTCCTGGGGGTTGGTCTAGTGGTGGCAGCCTAGACCACTCTGCCCTCTGGATGACTCTCCAGCCTGGCTGGCCATAGACTGGGATTGGGGCCTTTGGTCAACTGCTCTGGACTCCACTTGGTCTCAGCTGCTTCCATTTATATATATATAATAAATATATATATTTATTTTGTGTGTTTTGACTTACTTTGCAATGTTTTGTATATCATGCAATTTTATAATGTATTTTTATTATAATGTTTCGATTATTACTTTGCATTGCATATTTTCTGTTTGCTGTAAACTGCCTTGGGAAAATTTTCTTTGGGAAAGGTGATATACAGTGCACACATATAAAATGGAAATGAAATGAAAATTTCCTTTCAGCTCTTGCCATTCCAATCCAGCTAAGCCATTGCATCAGAACTAGGTCGGCCAGCTATATCATGATGAAAGGAAAGATTTAGGAAACCTGCTATGTAGCTACTAGAATATTCCAGACCTGTGTGCACAAAATAATTGCTCTCATTACTGGAAGAGAAGGAGGCCTTGCCATACGGATATAAGATCAAGTTCTTACTGTCTTCCAAGAAGAAATGTGCTACTTGGAAATTCACTTTCTTTGCCCAAGCTGCTGCTAAGCTAGGGGATAAGTTTTTAAAGTAACCAGCAACTGATGATCTATCCTATTTAGTTTTATTTCTATGTTATATGTGTATATGTACTCTAGGATATTGAGAAAGATTGTGACCGAGCATCCTGTGTGTCTGCTTCGTCTGCTATGTGAACAAGATTCTGATTGTACCCTGCTTGCAGTGGAAGGACTGGGCATCAATTTGCTGCTTGCCTTTAACGTCTGTAACATGCAGCAAAATGCTATTTGATCTGATAGGGGAAATGCTTACACCCCACACAACCTGACTACTACTGGCTATTGCTCTTACTTATTTCTGTTCTTAGGAGCCTTCAGTTTGTTTCCTCTCCTCTTCATTAACTTTAGTAACTGAAGGAACCTTTGAGGATGTAACTGGTAAATGATCCATCCATCCATCCATCCATCCATCCTTCCTTCCTTCCTTCCTTCCTTCCTTCCTTCCTTCCTTCCTTCCTTCCTTCCTTCCTTCCTTCCTTCCTTCCTTCCTTCCTTCCTTCCTTCCTTCCAAAATAGGACTGGTAGAAAAGCATTGATTATTAATTTCAGTTTTGGTTCTAGTTGCAGTTCAGAGATAAGAGTCCTCTTCTGGCTATTGGCACAGCAGAGCAGCTGAAATGATGGCTTGTGTTCTGGCCTATCTGAATCCTCTCCTTCCTCAGGCAAACATGGAGCCATTTTTACAGATCATGTTGTTATTGCCAGATGAACAGCATCAAGGACATGAGAATGTCAAGAAGGCACTGAAGTGCAACTCTGTCATAGGCTCCACCTGGACGGCTGCTATTTATTCTGCTATATTTGGATGTTCTGGAATAAAGCATGGATATTATAATAAAGTGGAATAAATAATTCATGTCTGGATGCAGCCATTACTACTGTTCACCTTAGTTTATTAGTTGCTAGGGAAATGCAGCAGATAATGGCAAAGTGGGCCAAGGTGAGTACCCAAGTGATTCTGAAATAAAGGGTTACTGAGGTTAAGATCAGGCACCAAGGGAGGCAACCATGCTTCAATTGCTGGTACACTCCCTAACTGGACCACCAGCACTTGAAGTGTGGATGATCTGATCTGGGCAGGCCAGATTGCCATTGCAATGGCCACAGCAACATCCAGGTTGTTCCAGGATATTGCCATAGTGATCACCATGGCACGCAGCCATGTAGTTGCAGCTGCACTGTTCCAACCACTTGTAGCTTTTGCACCTGAAAGAGAAGTGAATGCAGCTGACTGTCAAGCTGTGGACAAGTTTTTGCAGTTATTGTAAACCAGGGCTGTTGGAGGGAGCTCCTGGATACTTTGGGTGGCACGGTGTGTCTAGAACCACTCTGGAAAGGTACGTGTGAACAGGCCCATAGTCTGCCACTAGCAACAGTGAAAAAATTAGGCATTAAGAAGCTGGATGAGTATTGTAGCAGCCATGTTTCATGGAACACCGGTTAGAAAACACTAGGGCTGTGTTCACACCTTCATTTCAAACCTTCTTCAGTCCCTCTTCAGGTCACACTGCTCACACCTTTCCATTTCTATCTGTTTTATTTGTGGGCTTTCCACCTTCCATTTGGACTTTCCATTCAGCATAGGATGGATAGAAACTAAAAGCAAAAGCAGAAACAAAGACGTCTTCTCAGTCATATAGTTGGAACTCTGATTATTTTAAAGGACAAATGGTTTAACAGATGGTAACATAAAAGAGAGGCCAAAAATAGGCTGCTTTGGGTTACAAGAGGACATGAGTCTGTGTGCCTGCTGTCCATGTGGTTGGGCAATTTAAGATGAGGACACCTTCTTTGATTATGCCTATTTAAAAGAGAACTTGAACTGGTATGTATCTCAAGAAGTGGGCAGAGAAGGTATACCATTCAAAACATAGGGTTGCCCCTGCAGAATAAAATATCTACCCACACTGTAGAAGAGAATATGTATCCATGCAGTCACTGTACTTGCTTGTTGCTGTCCATCAGTCTGCTGTGGTCACAGCTGTTAGGCCATACAGATTCTTTTCAGATACAGCCACAGGGGTCAGGGATGTAACTTTTTGACAGGAGAACTTGTTAGGTGTCTGACTAGCTGCTCAATGCCTTTCTCAGTGGCAAAATATCTGTGATCCAGCATTTGTCACCAAGTTGAAGCACGTCTGGCAAGAATAAGGACAAGGTGAATACAGTAACTGGAAACACCTTCTGGTCCAGAACATTGAGACTGGGTGATTGGTCCAAGATTACAGCAGGACCAAGTTATGTGGACTAAATGTTTATATGTGATTTTACAAAAAGTTTTTGGATTTTTATATTGCTAAATATATATATTCCCTAAAGCCTATTATTATATGTTGTGTCAGTTGTGTTTTGGGAAGTTGTAGACTGTTCCTCAACCACTCCCAGAAAGTGAAAATGGATTGACACTCTATAATGGCTTAAGACCTGTAAAAATCAGGACTCAGGAAAGTATGATTGAAGGGTGGAAACTCCACAAATAAAATAGATAGAACTAAAAAGATGTGAGTGGTGGGATTCAAAGATGGACTGAAGAGGGATTTCAGTGAAGATGTGACCACAGCCCTAGATTCTCAAAAATCACCAGCATCACAATTTAAAAAAGCACAGATTTTTCAGCTCTCAGCCTTCCTTATGGTCCATCTCTCATAGCTATGCGTGACTATCAGGAAAAACATAGCTTAACTGTATGAACCTTTTTTGGCAAGGTAATGTCTCTGCTTTTTAATAAGTTGTCCAGATTTCCATATAGCAAGATTATGGAGTCAGTGTCACTTTACTGCCTTGTCCCCTAGTCACTGCCCTTGGAAATATTTTCGCAACTCCTTTCTGCCTCTGTTTTCACAAATAACACTACATTACATTTCACTGGTGAGTTTGGGAGGTTCATTTTATGGTCATAACAGCAAGAAACATAATGGCTAAAAACATGTCTATGCAGAAGCTGAAACTCTTGGGATATTGGATTCTGAACCATATACCAGACCCTAGACGGAACCATATACTCCCAGACTGTGGAATAGTCTCCCTCCTGAGCTGCATCAGGCACCTTCACTCTATGTGTTTAGATAAGCTGTGAAGACGCACCTTTTTACCTTGGCTTTGGCCTAACAGCCTTTTCCTCCCCACATTCAGACACTGCCATGGTTTTAATATGTACAATATGTTATTGGTTTTAATGTGTTTGTTTTATATGTTGCAGCCCGCCCTGAGAACCTTGGGTATAGGGTGGGATAAAAATACAAACAAACAAACTTTTATTGTTGCGAAATGTTAGAAGCATATATTTTCTATATTTTATACTGTGCCTTGATTCAGCTGAAGCAATGGATTATATATGCTCAGCCTTGGGGAAATGTGCATGTAGGTCGTGTGCTCCCTTGACATTTAGGATGTGCTCATAAATAGCTCCCCTGTTGAACTGCCAGTACCAGTCACCTGTTAGGAAAAAACGAATGGGAAGCCATCAAAGGCTACAGCCAGCCTTGCAATCTTATTTAGCAGTGAGCATGTAATTCATGAACACCACTTGTAAAATAAATTCCCAAAGACTGGATGACAAAGATATCTCCTATTCAGCTCCTACATGTCTGGATTCAGAAACACGTGTCTTCCATCAAAACATGCATCTAAGGGCACTGATATATTTTCTGAACTTCTCTGTGTGTGTGTCTGAAAGAGAGCAAACATATGCTTCCTTTACAGCTTCTCTTTTTTTTGTCTTACTGTAATATTTCTTTGAATATAACAGACAGATTGAGGCAAATTGCTCACATCTTCTCTCTCAGTGGAGAAGACCAGCAGAAAACTGTTACTTCAGTTTCCTGTATTCTAATACATTCCATTCTGCAGGTACAATACTAGTGTTCAACAGAGTTCAAGGTTAAATTCACTGTATTCTTGAAGGTTGCCAACACTTTGATAATGACCAGTTGTAGCTCTGTTAAGACTCTTTTTGCAATAATACAACCTTTTCTGGTAGTAACCTCAAAAACTTTGTCCACACATACATGCAAAATAACTGTTAGAAGAGATACCCAAGAGCAAGAGTATCCATAAACTCGAGATGCTTTGAGTTGGATGCTTCCACATTTGCTGCCAAAAAGTGGATCTAAGTAGATCCGCTTTTCAACGATCCGTCCTCATGAAGATCCATCACTATTGGATCACACACGCGGGGAGGATAGATTCCAGAGGACAGATTGGAGTGGGTACTGTGCGGGCGCACCAGTACCCATTCCAATCTGTTCTCCAGCTCGTGCACTGGCGCCCCTGGAGCCGCGGGACTAGAGCACGGAGCTGCCAGTCACTGCGTGTTTCCGGCGGCAACTGGCACACGGGAGAAGGGCTTTGGAAGCAGCCAGTCCTGCTTCCGCCCTTCCCAAAATGGCGGCCACTGGGAATCCATCTCTTCCCTTGGCTGTGCATGGAAGTGTCCTGCTCCTGCACACATCCAGGGGGAAGTGATGGATGTAAGACCTGATTTTTCAGGTCTTACATTTAATCCAGATTTGGGTGGCAAAAACCGGTTTTAAAAACTGGTCTTGCAGGCCAAAATGCGGAAGTGGCCTTCGCAGAGTGTCACAAAAGAGGACTCCAATAGGGAAGCCATTTAAGGTAAGTGTCTTTAATGTGTTTTAAGGGGGAGTTAAACCGGTTTCCGCAGCTAGTGCAAAAATACTCTTTGTTTCCCATTAGCATCCCTTATGGTCCTCTTCCAGACCTAATCAGTCAGTATGTTATTGCTGATTTGTGAGGTGGTGGCCATCACTTGTACACTCTGTCTGCACAGGATGGAGTGTAATTCAGATCAAGCGGCCCATGATCTGAATCACAGGTAGATGTCTACTGAACGGCAGTCCTCTACTCACAGGTCAGTGCAGCCTCATCTGGAACATGGAGGTGTTCAGAAAGCACATCTCCTTATTCCTGACTAGTCCACAGCATGCTATGTTCTTGACCAGCAAGCCTTGGTAGTCCTGGCCCACTTGCCCAGAACAAGGAACAGTAAGTGCAGAAAGGTCTTTGGGTGACCAGGTAACCAGATAATTGAGTTGTTTTCAACTTGTTTGCTTGCCTTGTTCCACCCTGCCTTTTGGCCCGTATTCCTTGACTTTGGATACTGATTGGTTCATTCTTCACAAGTCTTCCCTCTCTAGTGTCAGTACAGTAACAGCATCCTCTTTCCCTTACCAAGCTTGCATTCTCCCATGTAGAAAATGATATGTGCAGCTGGGTGCAATGGAAATGTCCTCTGGTCATCTCTGTGTTGTTCATTTCCTGCATGCTGATCGAACCTCACACCTTCATGTTGTACCTGGATGGTGACAGGTATGCTGATGGTTGGTGGAGTCCTAAGGCCTATTCGCATTTAGGCCTCTGGCACAGAATTAGCACAACTCTGGGACAGGACATTAGCATTCCGGGAAGCCTGGTTCTGGCCAGAAGCATGCCGGCCTGTACAATAGCTGTGCTAATTGTGGCCAGGGTGTGGAGCCCAAAATCATGCTCCACACCTGACCCAATGTTAACCCCTGGTGTCCCAGAGCTGTCTGGCAGGGAGAGCATTCACATTTCCGGGGGCGTGCACTGCAGCACCGCCTCCCCACAGGCCTGATGTCTGACCAAATGGAAGCATATAAACCTATGATATGGACCTAGGAGTCATTCCTCTTTGGGTGCAATTTCACACCAGCCAGTATACTGACCAACAAGCATACTAGGAGTCTCCGTTCCACGTGCTGGTGTGGAAGGAAGGCTCTTAGTACACTTACTGGTTTGGCATACTGGTCAGTGTAGAATCACCCCTGAGCCATGAAAGCTGACTGGGTGACCTTGATCACCCAGGGCATCTCAGTCAAACCTACCTTACAGGGCTGTTGTGAAAAAGTGGAAGGTGGAATAATGTGTACCACTTTATGAGGAAGGATAGGATGTAAAGCCAAAAATAACAAATACAAACATACAAGATGCTCAAGAGACTGCTGATTTAAAATAATCCATTCTTTTATTAATGGCCTGTTTTTTGTTTGATTTTTAAAAATAATTTCTTCATTTTCTTTTACTTATTCCTTTCCATTCAGCAATTTCCCCCTCCCTATTTTTAGTTTTATGACCACATCCACACACACACCACAGATCCAAGTTTATTTTAATGCAGATGGTATTTCTCCATTGCCAGAACACTTTCCAAAATGTGCCATAGCTCAATAAACTAGTTGAAAAAGTATCTTAATGAAAACAAACAGTCCAATGAAATACTACTTGGGTCAAACCAAACATTAACGAGGATTTTTTTTTAAAAAAAAGATTGAGAGAAGAAAATCTTTGGAACCTCACAGCTTCCTTCCTTTCTTCTAAATTTGGTTTTAACAGTTTATCTTATAAATAGTGAAAAACTGTAATAGAACATACATTGCGTATATAGTTTAATAGAGCTTGGAAACATGATCTGTTTAACCAGCTGGGCTGCATTAAAAACAGGAAATTGTCCTTAGTTCCCTTTTACTAAACCGTACTGGACATAACAGAAATGATCATTTTAAGTCAAGTGTAGTGTCTGTATTGTGTGCATGCTGTTACCACTGATGGCTAATAGGGGGCAGTAGAGAGTTCACACTATTAGTTAATAAATAATTTTCCTGGAATGTAGGCCTTGACATGTCTTTTCCTAAAAATCCCGCCCTCCAGAATTAAAATTATTATTTAGATATGATCAATCAAGCTCTGAAATCATGCCTACAAATTCACCCACTCTGATGTACATAGGCACACGCAGCATCTCTGATTTGGCTGAGAGATGGCTTAGAAATGGCTTGCAAATGGGATGATTCAGACACCAGTCTGGGCCTGCCCTGTCTTACAAACATTTTAGGCTAGAAAAAGTGGATTGGACATGGAATGGGACATGAGGACTAAACACTAGTGTCTCTAAGGTGCTTTTGAGCTGCTTTGTTTGTGTATATGTGTTATGTATGAACATAGACTCAGTGTTACACTTTAGGGTTTTTTGCACTTTGGTGAAAAGGCCAGGCTGGGAATACTCCTACATGGAGCATATGGACCATGCAGAGCCACACACATTGGACTATCCCCTGGCCAGATAGTGGTGGAACACTAACAGGCACTCCACAGCTATTCTAGCCATGTTTGGGATACGGCTGCTATGCTCCAACATACACCCTTCACACCTCTTCCAGGAGAAGGGTACATGGGTGTTGCTGCAGTGAACTGATCACCACTATCATGGTAGTCCTCATGTCCCCATTCATTACATTAACTTAGTAGTATTTTCAGTCTTCTTTAATACATTGTAGATAACTGTCCTTATTTTTCTTTTCTTTCCTCCTTTAAATAAAATATGGAACGCTTCATGAATTTGTGTGTCATCCTTGTGCAGGGGCCATGTTAATATTCTCTGTATTATTTCAATTTTATTATATGTACTGTTGAAGCGAGCACTTGCACCTCTGATTTAGGGCCAGTCAGAAATGGCTTCTTCCATGTAGGAGCTCACCCCATGTCAACTAGGCGTTACGCAGGTTGAACCTGCACCACACGTGCACCTACTTTTACCAAGTGCCAGAGGTGGTAAGGCTCCAGCAGGCCCATTCGCGCGGGGGTCATGTGGGTGCCCTGGTGACAGTGATGGTGCTGTGCACATGTGCTGGTGTCAAGCACCAGGATTCGAACACGGCTGCTGTCTGGGCAGCCATTTACATTGCAAACAGGGATGTGCATGAATATTCATAGCGTTTGAAATTCATACGAATTCAGTCAAATTCAAACATTCTAATTCGGATCTAATGTTGGCACATTCGAAGACTGGCATTCAAATTTGAATTGAATGGTTTGACACATTCGTATGGAGCTTCATATGGGATTTGTATGGGATTTGTATGCATTCATATGGGATTCGTATGGGATTGAACATTCATATGGAATACACATTCTAGGACATTCAAAGGAGATCTATTCAAATGAATACAAATTTTCTTGCATTCAATTTGTCACAAATCCAATACAAAAATTAACAAACATACATGCACATCCCTAATTGCCTGTAATTTTCAGGGAGGGTTTGAATGCACTTAGCATCTGCAAGGGCAAATGCTTAGCACATTCCAGACTTTTTCACCCAAAGCTTCCCGTGGCTGAGAAGCCAAGTGCAAAGAAATATATTTACCATCCATGCAAGCTTTGGAAGTGTAGCTTTCTTAATATACGAAAGGATAAGGCTAAGTATTGAATATGTAGAACTCTGAGAACAAGATTTCAGATCCATTGTATATAAGTACATTTAATCCTTGTTATTCGTTTTGCTCTGCAGTTCTGCTTGTTTCTTAATCAATTTTAAGTAAAAAAAAAAAAGATACAAATTAGCACCAATCATTTCCCACATTCCTAACTTTTGAACTGAGCCTTGTTTATGAGACTCCATAGGAGCTATGAATTGTATGAAAAGTTGGGAGTAGAACTCTGGTGCCAAGCTCAGCTCTGCCCTTCCACATGTGGACTGGGGTCTTTCCCAGGTGGACTCTCCACTTAACTCAGTGAATTGCCATGGGCTTATATAGCTGTTGCTGATTTAGATACCGAGTGTTGCTCAGAGTACTGGGGATGGGCTGGAGGCAGTTGAAACATCTCCAGGGTGGGCTTCAGTTGTTGGCACAACCACGTCCCAAGTACCTCGTGGCTGTCCAAGCATGGCAGTTGCTCATGGAAAACTTGCATTAATCAAGAGATTCCTTTTTAAAGAAAACTTACTTCTATGGCTTTGCTAGGCATTTCCTATGGACAGTTCTGCTTATCTTTACTGCCTGAACAGTTATAAATATGCGAAGAAATGTTTCCTCATGGGTACCTTTTCAGGGTTCACTAAAAGTGAAGCAAAGAATGTTTACTGGCGAACAGACGCAGAAACACCCTGATGGATGCTCTTAGCTACAAGGAGGGAATATAGTTTTAAGAACAAGAATTGTTTTTCTTTTTTGTATCTGGAGAAGGGCAGAAAAGGGCAACAAGAATGATCAGTGGGTTGGAACACCTCCCTTGCAAAATCAAGTTGCAACATCTAGGCTTCTTCAGCCTTGAAAGATGGTGTTTAAGAGGTGGCCTGATTGAAGTTTATAAAATCATGCAAGGTATGGAAAAGGTGGAGAGAGAAAAACACTAGAACAAGGGTCACTCTATGAAGCTGAAGGGCAGAAGAGTTAGGACTGGCCAGTGGGTCATCCCACTGGATAGCTTTAAGAAAGGGTCAGACTAACTCATGGAGATACTGAAGCCTAGGTACTTTTTCCAGGGTGGAGAGACAGGATGTCCCTAAAGGCCATTTGCAAGGAGTCAAGAGCCTGTGTTTGTCTTCATCTTCTGCTTCAGGTGTCCAGAAAGACTTGCTGGGCCACTATGTGAGACAGGATGCTGGCCTATATAGGTTTGATCCAGCAGCATTCTTATTATGTTCTTATGCTGTCATATAAAACCACATGTTCAAAATGGAAGTATCTGTGGCCTCTGAAGAAGGCACTCACTGCAGCCAGATCTCCATTTGTGGCAGCAGCAGGGACCTTGTTCTAATCATGCCACCCCTTTGATGAATGTGATTGCTATCGGAAATGCCATGGTTGTAGTGTGCTATTTCATGTCAAAATTAGCTGTTGAAAATGGCACCTCCGCACACCAAAATGGAAATACAGATGGGTCTTTTTCAGCAGCAGATTGGAGTACCACTCCCATCTACCCACAATGAAACCAGCTCATTCTGTAAGGAAACCCAAGGCGATTTCACACTTTCTTTCCCATCCACTGGGCAGGAAAGGAGCATGATTAACTAACATTGACTAGTGCTCATACTTGGTGCACTTTAACCCCCCCCCCATCAAGTACTTACCTGAATCAATCCCAGGGCTGGTCTTCTTCAGGGCGCTGCCATTTTGGCTGTGGCGCCCTCCATGACTGTGTGTGTTTATCAGTGCCATTGCCATGATGATGCTGATACTTTGCCCACACACTGGAAGAGGTGTGAATGGCCACTACCCAGATACTCCAGGTAAGCTTTCGGGTAATGTTGGTTAAGGTATGGAGCACGAAATTGTTAAGTTCACTAACGATTTCATGCTCCACACTTTAACCAATGTTAGTGAACTTCTGGGAAGGCAGGGCACTCTTGGAGGTTGTAACAGACTCCTCAGAGTGCAGATGCTCTTCACCAGAGGTTCTCTAATTCTTGACTAGTGGCTGAAGTGTGAAAAGGCCTCCAGATTAAGTCTTAAGTCACTTTGGAAACCTTTTAAGGATTGGAAGAGTGAGTGTAAATCTTTGTAACTCTTAAGTAAGCAGGTAAATAAATATGTCTTAACAAAAGCAGTTTTAGTTACAGAGGAAAATGATTTTTTTTTGTATTTGTACACAGTTTAGTAGATGTTTATGATTATTTTGGTACTCTGAAAATTCCTTCAGAAGGTCCTAGAATAATCATGAGTTTTTTTGCAGAATGTTGCCAGTTAGTGCTACCTCCTGTAGTTGATGGACAGTCACTCTATTAAGGTGTTAAGATATTTTCCAGTTCTTTTGGAAATGCACCAAGAGCACTAATAACTATTAGCAAAACTGACATCTTCCTCTGGCATAGGCCCTCAGTTTTAACATTTATGTCTTAGCTGTCTTTTCTCAATCTACTATTGCAAATTTCTGCCACATTAATAATCCACATATGGCTTTTCTCAACCAGGGTTACGTCAGGAGAATTATGTGTGAGATGCTTATCTGTTTATAGCCAGAAATCTCACAATATTTTGTTCTGTACATTTTATATCACTTTTTCAATCTTGTGGTTCCACCAGTTTTCAGTGGAAATTATACTTCTTACTTGATCCATGACAATCTGGATCAAGGAGCTGCTAAGGACACATGGACTGTATGTGAATAGAGTAGATCTAGGGGACTGTTTGTACTTGGCTTTATTCTGGAGTATACCCTGGAATAGGGGCCTGCTGTCCACATGCCAGTGCAGGCTACAGCAGGCCCCAGGAGTGGCCTGCCAGAGTCTGCATAAGCATGCAGACAACAGACTCCTATACTGAGATATATTCCAGAATATGACCAAGTGCGAACAGGCCCGTAATTGGAACTGTGCTAGTGAGAAACTAGAGGGATGTGGTCTACATCTGTGCTAGCACTCTTGAGCACACTAAAGCCCATTCAGTGCAGATGCCTTTGCCTTTGGTTCATCTGGATCTAGCTAATCCAGATGCAGATCTAGATAATATGGATCAACTGTAGGTGAGGCAAGGCTGACCCAGGTTATGTGCCCACTTTCACTAACGCAAGTCAGATAGGCCTCTTTATTCAGAATTGGGCTATAGATGATTGATGTTTTGTCTGATACTGAAAAGCAGTATCACCAAAGTAATGGGGTAGTTGACAGACCTCCCCACATTCTGCTGGTTGTTTGACTACATAGGTATTCCCATAAGCACCTTGGCAGAGATACAGAAGATGTTTCCCATTGTCTTCTTTCAAGAAGAGGACTGGGAGTTGAACCAGCAACCTTCTGCTTGGTTGCTTGCATTACCACATTATATAAAATCCAGGAAAGAAATATTTATCAAACATTGCATCCCTACAGATACTACTAGGCCTAAGTGGCTGTTTTATGCAGAACTTTAACCACATGGGGATGGGGGACTAACCAAGACCCTTTCTGCACTGGGCCTTATTCCAGATTATATCTTGGAATAGAGCACTGCCATTGGCATGATAGTGCAGACTACAGCAGTTCAGACCTGGGGCCTGATGATGTTTCCACTAACATGCAGATAGCATATTAGTAACCATGCATCGCAGGGGGGACAGGGTGGCTAAAGCTG
Organism: Aspidoscelis tigris stejnegeri; assembly: GCA_023333525.1. NCBI lineage: Eukaryota > Metazoa > Chordata > Lepidosauria > Squamata > Teiidae > Aspidoscelis > Aspidoscelis tigris. The sequence continues at coordinate 24,245,486 of JALMGA010000007.1, read as the reverse complement.
ACTAGCACTCCAAGTGCGAACACTAGTCAACGTTGCTTCATCACATTCCTTTCCTGTCCAGCAGACGGGAAGCACAAAAACACCCATTATTAGTTGCACTAATATTAGTCACGTAGAGCTGCCCAGAGAACATTTCATCATTGGGTAGCTATAGAAATTTAGTAAATAAATATTAGTACTTATAGCAGCAGCAGGAGCAGCAATATTAATAATCTGATACATACACCCTTTAAACCTTCTTGAGTCCATCTTCAGGTCTGACTGCTCATACCTCTTCCCGTCTATCCATTTTATTTGTGGACCTTCCGCCCTCCATTTGGACTTTCCTGAATGGAAAGTCCACAAATAAAATGAATAGAAAGGAGAAGGTATGAGCAGTCAGCCTGAAGATGGACTGAAGAAGGTTTAAATTGAAGGTGTGACCATGGCCCCAATACAGCATCTTATTAAATCTAATTCAGTGCATTTCAGAGGTTAGAAAGAGGTGTGGAGGTGGGTAGGAATGCCAGAAACTTTTAAGTGCCTCACCCCTCCTTGCAGCCCCCACAGCACAGATAAGCACCCCTTCCCTCTGTCAGGGGTCCCAAATGAAAGGAAGGGGCCTTAAAGCTTCACCTGGTGTTTTTGCAGAGGAACGCATAAGTAGTGCACACAGTTCCATGTATCTTTTGCATGTTTTTTTAAAAGAGATGTGGGTTTTATTGATTAAGCTGGAATTGATATCTTCTTTGACAGTCTTGACTGGAATCCTGGCCACTAAGAACAGGTTCCTTTGAAATGAAGGTAATTTTATTTTGTTTTTTAAAAATCAACGCAGGTTCTGTGAAAACTAGAAGACTGCCGGTAACAAGTGCTGCCCCCAAATGGAATATGATGCAATCACATCAGACTCTCTTCAGTTTGAGAAGCAAGACCCAGCAGCAGCATTCCATGTTAACAACCACAGGGTGTTTCCGCACAGGCCCTTAAAAACACATTAAGGACACATACAAGACACATATAGAACACAAGGAAAACTTACCTTCCGCACTCTTCAAGGTTGCCGCTTCCGCATTCTGGCACACAAGATCCGACCCTAATCGGGTCTTGCCGCTGAAGGATCTGTCCTCCAGGAAGACCTCAAAAATTAGGCCTTCCGTCCGGCCCCTCACCTTGATCCGGTCAGAAGCAGGATGCTTACGCACACAGAGAGGCGAGGGGCCAGATGTGCTGGCAGCCGCCATCTTAGAAGGGGTGGAAGGAGGCTGGTCTGCCTCCTTCCACCCTTCCCCGATGTGCCACGCACCACCGAAAACACGCGGTGGCTGGCAGCTGCATGCTCCAGTCCCGCGGCTCCGGGGGTGGTGTCAGTGGCACAGGAGGCCAGATCCCCTTTGGAATGGGTGCTGCAGCCTCCGCATAGCACCCAGGGGATCCGGCTGACCCGATCCGTCCTCCCTGCACATGTGCAGATGTGCGGGGCCTCCTCGGATCTGTCCCTATTTGGGACGGATTCTTGGAAGGACAGATTGCCAAGAAATGGATTTACTTTAATCCGTTTCTCGGTGTCAGGTGCGGAAACACTCACAACTTGCAACCAAAGAGTGGATAAAGTATTTTCGAAAAGCCCCTCTTTGGAGCCCACAGTCCTCATGGTTCTGCACCAAAGGGACCATTAGCTACTCTGTCTAAAGACTTATGGGAGTTGCAGTATGAAACGAGACATTTTCCATGACATTGAATGCTTCTATTCAGGATTTTAGCTGCCAGCCATGCCCTTTTTGAGGACACTCTGTTCCCATTCTTCCTTATTTTTGTTTCCTTGCCCACCACCAAAACCATCCTTCTTAAGATGATCCTAGTGCTTCTTTTTTGGGAGGGGGAAAATCCCCCTTCTTATGCTTCTGCAGATCTTGGAGTTGCACAATGTCCACTGATTCTTCCCTTGTGAGTATATATCATATTGTTCTGGCCACATAATTAACAACACATTTTCAGCCATTTGTGGGATGGTATTGAAAAGAAATCAAAACATTTCCAAAAGAGATCCTAAGGGGATCAATTTTTAAACAGAAATTTTTTTAGGAAAAAGATTTTGTGTGTTGCCTTAGCATTGTGCTAAGTGTAGAGCTCTTAAAAAGGTTTGCTTTCTCTTTTCTTTTTAAAAATTACCCTACAGCATAGGTCTTCTCCAGAGCTTCCCGTTGGTCAAAAAGGTAATCATGAACCTTTCTGCAGATGACAAGTCCCTATTCTGAGATATAGTCCAGATCAAGACCCAGTGCAGTAAGGGACAAGGTCTCCTGGTCCACTTTTGGTCTGGAACTGTATTAGGTCTACTGATATATTAAGGCCAAAGGAGATCTCTTTTGGCAGCACACCTGGTTGAACCACCAAAATGGGTTCCTGGGACTCCAAGGCCTGGAACTTTGGTTTCTGGCTGGTAGGGTCAGCTCTGAAGCACATGCAAGCTTCAGAACTGGTGCAGAGGCTGGCTCAGAATGGATCAGGAACAGTCCTGCCTAATCCAGATCCACAAATCCAGACCTGCACAGGAAACTGCAGAAAGGCCCAAAAGAAGATGTTCAAAGTCTCTCTTTATCTCTCTGCCTGTCTCTTATTCTATGGCTGCATCTCCAAATGACAATAAGGACACTGCAAGGGCATCTTTGGCCACTGTGTTTCCATTTGCTGTGGGGATGACCTCTGTGCTTGGATGGCAAACCTCAGCATTAGGAAGTGCTCGGAGCATGCCAACCCTTCTAATCTTTCTAGGGCATAAACTTGCACCATGCTGAAGGACAGGGAAGAAACAGTGTGTCCCATTCCATTGTTACAATTTACAGAGGCAAGAAACACCCCATAACAAGTGTGCTACTCTAGCACAGGGTGTGATTGCTGTTGGAGGCACCTTTGTAATTTGTCATCCTCAAGGAAAGTGCCTTGATTGCTGCATCATCATGTGCCACTATGGTCTAAAATAGAGCTGAAGTGGCACAATTCACAATGGCAAATAAGGCATGTTCCACTGTGGTGTTCATCTTCAGGAGTGCCCTGTATTTCCATGGAGATCACAACCTCTCTCTCATTCTCTCTTGGTTTCTTCCACTCCGTGTCTCCATGTGTGTCATACTGAAAACCTGTCAAAAGGTGGGAGTCATTTGCAACACTGATGAGCAGCTGTAGCACCCTTCTGCTTTTGTGTCAGCCACCATGGTTCTGTGACCAATTTCTGTTTGAGGCATGGAAGAGCTCTATCTAGGTTTCAGAAGTCACAGTAGCTTACAGACTCACCTCTAAGCCTGAAACTGCAAGCAAAACCAAATGCTACAAAATTTCTGCTCAGACTGATTACTGATAGTTTAACAACAAATGTTTCAATGCACACATCTGCATGTGCCAAGCTATGGCTATTCTACATTGCTTGTGTAACAGAACAGAAGTCTCTTTGATTGGGACCTTCATTTAAAAACAAATTAATTTGGACCAGTGCATCATTCACTTGTTCTACTATTCTATGTTGTTTATTTGTATCATTTAACACTGGGAGGTTCTGTGTCATTTCTTTTGTTTGCTTGTGATGGCTAGTGAACATGGATACAACTGAAAGTGCCCAGAACCAACACATGGCAGTTTCTCAGTTTTGTTGAAGCCACAATGTACCAGGTAATCTCTCTTTGATCCAACCAGAGGCCTTTTCACACTATGGGGTTTAGTCAATAATTAGTGCCACTCTGAAGTGCATATGCACCTTGAGTAGGCTGTTACAGCCTCCAACCATGTCTTTCCTCCCCAGAAGTGCACTAATTGTTGATTAGGTGTGAAGCACGAAATCATGCTCCACACCTTAACCAGCATTACCTAATTACTTACCTGAAGCATCCAGCAGCATGACCATTCGCTCTTGCTGGCACTCGGGGGTCATTTGAAGTGCCATACAAGTGTTTTGGGACCTCAGACAAATGTAGATCTGACTGCACATACACAGAGCATCAGCGTTGTCAAGGCGATGCCACTGACACCCGCACAGTCACAGAGGTGCCGCTGCCAAAATGTCAGCACCCAGAGGAGGACCAGGCCCCAGGATCAGATAGGGTGAGTATCTTATCTTGGGGGGAGGGAGCGGGTAAAGTTGACTAGTGCTCAAGTGAGCGCTACTCAATGTTGGGTCATTGCACTCCTTTCCCGTCCAGCAGATGGGAAGGGTAGTGTGAAAATGCCTTGGGGTTCTGATTTTGTGGCTCAGAACTCTTGCTGGATCAGAGAGAAATTAGTTGTCACTCTGTTGTTGCTGCTGTTGAGTAGCGCAGTTAAGTCCATCTCTCTGTGACCTCATGGGCCACAGTATGCTAGGTGCTCTGTTCCTCACAGCTTCTTGACGTTTGCCCATGCTCACAGTGTGGGCTGGGATGGAGTTAGTGGCTAAGTGGCTCCAACTGAGGGCTGTTTGATGGCCCTGCCAGAGTCTCTTCCTGGCTGGCTTCTGTCTCTGCCCTCTTGCAAGCAAAAGTCTCTGCATCAAAGGACAGCCTGGACCTGGGCTGAAAACTGCCATCTGCATGATGCATTGGGAAGCGAGAAGGATGGCAAATACTCTCAGAAGGGTGTTTTTTTCATGCTCTGCCTGAAAGTTGCCTCTGAGGGTTTCTTCCGAGATGGGCTACAGGACTGGTGCATGTGGGGACATGCAGTCACCAGGCTCCTCAGGCTTCTCCAAAGCATCTTTTCTTTCTGCCCTGTGGATCCTGTCAGTGAGCCCTACGACACTCCTGTTTGTTTACATTAAAACCACCAGAGATGGATGTTCTCCTTATGCATGCATTTTAACACAAAATCATTTTTCCGGCCCTCAGCAGGTCAAGGAATAGAGGAACTCCTCAATTTAGAGAGCCTCGCCCCCATAGGACACCAAAAGGCAGAATGTGGGTTTTCATGGCTGGTTGCACAATCAGTGAAGTTGGGGGGGTTGTTATGCCATGTTCCATAATTCTTTTGTTGACCTGAGCTTTTGGATATAGCTATGATATCCATCCTCAGAAGATCTGCTTCCAGACATCACTATGGAGCATGGTGTAACAATCCCAAAGCTGCATACATCAAAAGGTCCCACTCACCATCCCCAAAGCACAGCAAAAAGCCATTTATGGTCATGGAATGGGCTCATCTTACCCTCCCAGATATCTCTCTTTCTTCATGAACACTTTCTTCAAGGACCTAGAGCCATCACCAGTAAAATTCACATTTTGCTTCGCATCCGTGGGAAGCAATGGTAAAAGTTGCTCACGCACGCACTAAGCATCTGCCCTTGTGGACACTTAGTGCACGTGAACCCTCCCACCACATGCCCAGACACTTACCTCAGGTGCAGATGGTATCTGGGCACTGCCATCGTCTTTCCCCAATGTCAATGCCAATGCTGGCACCGTCTCTGGGCAATCAGAATGCGCCATGCACGTGCGTTTGCATGGCACATCATGTCACATCACATGACCATCCGGCACATCTTCCAAACCTGGAAGATGTGTGAATGGTCACAGCAGAGCCTTAATCCTGTACTACACATAGTTATCTCTGATGAGCTCCGGAATGTAAGGATCTGTTTCTGGTTTGGAAACAGCTCTATTATGCGCAAATGCTCTGTCTCAGAACTCACAGCAAATTAAATACCAGGCCAAGTGCAGAAAGGCCCACCATCAGTTGCTGCCTACTATGATTACACTGACTTTCCCTGATACTCTTTCACAAATTATGTAGATTATTTCACAGTTGTTCTCTTACATATTTTTGGTGTTGAATCACAGGTTTGTACTTCCAACTCATTTTTCTTCCCTTGAAATATGTTGCTGTTTGCAGAGTTCGTGTCTGCAGCACCTTCTGACCCTGGATCATCTGCAGATTCACTAATCGTATATGGAACCTTGACAAGAGGAAGGCTTAGCACATCATTTCACGACACCTTTTACGTAACGTAATCCATTGCCATTCAGCTTTCATGTTTGATTCTTCAGCTGGTGGTCTGTTTTCTTTCCCCGCTGTGTCAATAGTCTAACACAGGTCAAGTCATACAAGTCTTTCTCTGTGTGTTTTTGTGATAGATTTTAGGTCTTTCTCAACCGTGGCTGCCTTCAGACTAGCAGAATAAATCTGCAGTTAAATGAAAAAGCGCAGTACGCTTACTGCGCAGCAACAAACAGGCATCCTGACTCAAAAGGCAGCTTTGTTGCTTCCCCATTGGAGTTGCAAGAGCTGAGTCGGGGGTGTGCTGTCACATGGGTCGAGGCAGCCAATCAAATTTGAGCTGCCCTTCCTGCTCTCATCTTGCTGTTCTTGCTGTTCTGCCTTCATTGGAGGGGAACTTTGGGTTTTGCTTATACTGTGCAGCGAGTGTCCTTGATCCAGGGTTGAGGTAAATGCGCAGTCCCAATTGGATATTGCGACACCATGATAATCCATCGATCATCATGTGTAATGCCTCAATCAGGACTGCGCATTCCACTGCACAGTATAAACATGTCTGGATGCAGCCCATGAAGCAGCAAGAACTGCTTCTCACAGGGTGCCTCCAGACACATAGGGATGCTTCGCAGCCCATGCAAACCTGGTGGTCACATGATTAGTTGCATGATCAGTCACATGACCATCGATCAGTGGTGGTGCAGCAGCATGCAAAGTGCAAGTTTAAAAGCTGCTGTTTGAGTAGCAGCTTTTTACTTTGCACTTTCCCTGGAGGAAGGAAAGTGCAGAGTATCTAGCATCCCATCTGAATGGATGGATGTGGCTCTGCAGGGGCTCTACCCTCCCTGTACAGCTTTCCCTCATCCCGTTGGGATGACAGGAAGTGGCTGCACAGAGAATTCGGAGCTTTAAGCATGTCTAGAGCCACCCACATTCCCTTAGGGTGGGTGTCATAAAAGGTGTCTTGCTCAAGAGTCTTTTAAAAGGTAGTATTTAGGTACTCTTAACCCTTCTGCTGCCGCTTCATAGAAAACATCCTCATTTCTGACTATCCTCTTCCATAATATGGAAGATACAGATGTGCAAGTTTGGTTCAGTCTAGAACAGTTCAGATCAAACTACTCAGTCTGTACTGGTTTCATTCAATCAAACTACCCCTGTTAGGTCAAACTGATCATATGGCAGACTAATCCTAATAGACTGGAACCTGCAATGCCAGCTGCTGTACTTGAATGGACTCAAGGGATGCGATATACCAATTCCTCATAGTTTGGGACTCTCAAGCAGGGACAGATGACTCTCTAGGTATGGGTCCATTTGGGTTTAGCAGATACTGCCCTTGGACTATGGCTTTTTTCAGTGTGTTTGTATGTCGCCTACAGAAGAAGAAGAGTTGGCTTTTCTACCCTGCTTTTCTCACCCATTTAAGGGGACTCAAAGTGGCTGAGAAAGCTTTCTGTTGTTCTCCCCACAACAGACACCCTGTGAGGTAGGTGGGGCTGTGAGAGCTCAGAAGAATGCTGTGAGAAGAGAGCAAGGTCACCCAGCTGGCTTCATGGAGGAGTGCAAAATCAAATATGGTATTCCCAGATAAGAGTCCAGCTCCCTAACCACTAGACCTAACTGGAGCTATAGGTCTCTGTTCTGTCCCCTCTTAATATGCTCTGGTGTACCAGCATACCAGGAAGCGGTGTACTGCACCACAGAAGCATAAAAGTATGCCATGCTTCCATGGTTTAGTGCACCACGGCAGATTATCGGGACCAATCTACTGAATAGATTTAATAGTCTGACAAACTTTGAAGCTGCTAAGGGAAAGGATCAATTTCAACTGAACTGATGGGCCTTCAGACCATGGGGCTTTTTGTCCCAGGGAAGTGAAGATGGGTGATGGTCAGGTTTGTATGTGTTGGAACTCACCCTCAGTGCTAGCAGTGGAAAGAAATGTACAGTGATGAAAAAAATGTGAAGCCCTATATATTGAGTCATTAAAATATGACCTAAATTCCAAAGAAAAAAACAACGAAATAATTAAATGAATCAGCATCAACAGTAAGTGAAGGTTAAGAGAGAAGGAAGGTTTCTCACTTTCAACAGACCAGTAAAGTAAGTTCAAACAGCACAGCTGCTGAAAGGTACTGATTACGAAGATGGTGTTGGAACACTGAAATGTGTATGTGCCAGTGATTTTTATGTTGGTTTTATACTGTTTTATTCTATTGTACAATAAAAGAGGCCAAGATTAAACAAAGAAGTAGTTCTGAGGAAAACACTCATTTTGCAACACTACATATCATATCAACTTATAAAGTTAAACAAAATAAAATGAAGATGTTTTAAATGAGAGAGTGATTGAATGTCGTAAATGAAACGGTTACGTAAGGTGGAGCAGTGGAGTAATTATTTTATACTTTGAAACGTTCATTGTCCAAATCAAGTCCATGCTTTTGCCGCCCCCATTGGAGGCCCTTGCCATGCTTTCAAGTGTGGATTGTCGGAGCAGCCAGCATGTAGCAGCATAGTTGGAAGTTCCTTCCTCCTCTGTGAAGTGGTTCATCAGTTTCATTTGGAGTCCATGTGCTGTCAGCAAATCCTCCTTTAATCAATGTGACCTTTCAAAGTGGACTTCAAAGAAAACTTTTTGGCTAGGGGAGAATCTTCCAGCTGTACTTCTCCATGCTGGCTGCTGCTGGTGGATTTGTTGTCACATGAGTGCTTTATGGACCAGGTCATGAACAGCATTGGTTATGCTTGCTTACATTTCAGCCTCTATACATCTGTGGGGTGTATGAATTTGAACAGATTTTCCTGTCTCTCAAGTTGAAGGATTTTCTAATTCATTTAATCCTATTTTTCTTGTGTTTAGGAAAGGATATCTCCAAAATCATCATCAACTAAGTAGCATTAAGATATTGCTTTCTGCATGGATGAATTCAAAATCAACCTACAGATCCTGTCGTTAAGGCCTGTGGCTGTGGAAGACGTAGAGAATATTACTGCACAACACAACTGTCGGTCAATAAGCGTGCCACGCCATATGTGAATTGATACCTTCACCCGTGGCATCGTGCAGTGGATGATATGAAGAATGACTGCGTTATGACACATGTTGCTGTGCCAAGCCTGGAATTAATGCTATTCCACAAAATAAAACAAATCATCGTTTATTTTATATTAGCTTACACAGATGGAATCTATTTGGCAAATTATGAAACAGTTTGTTAAGCTGCTTAGCAGTCTGTTTCTTTTCAAATTGAAAGTTTCTTTCTTTTTTCTCAACAGCTGTCAAGTGTATATCCATCTTTTTTAAAAAAAAACAGGTACACAGGTCTTCTTAACGTAGATTTTGTTAATTTTTTGGCTGTTTGTGTGTGTGTGCGCATGCGCGCACTCAACCTCAACAGACCAAACAGTAAAAAGTTAAATCAACCAGTGTGTTAGGGATAATTTAAAAAATTGTACTGAATACAGAGATGCCAATGTTGTAATACCTGTATATAAAAGTACTGCATTAAATACTTTTGAAAATTGATCGAGTTACACAGCATACAAAGGCTAGGGGAGCCCACTCACAGGTGGGATGAAAAAGAGAGAGACATAGCTTGCTCTGAAAAACATTTGTGCAGAAGCATACTTTTACACAGGAAAAAAGAGAACACCAAAGATTGACAGGATGTGTGAACCTGTGGGAGGGAACTGTTTTGGGAGTGGTATGGTAAGGAGGGACGTAACTACCTACAGACCTTCATTAACTATTTGCTTCTGTTGTAATGTGTATTAGATGATTTTCTTTCAGAATGGAAGGTAAGGCTTGAGTGTAGCTAAGCCGCCAAGTAGGAGTGACCAATGGCAGCCCTCTGAGAACTTTCCTGCTACCCGTACAGAAAGTTGATGAATCCATGCTATTTCTATTCAGCAAAGGCCCCGTTTTCACTCACGTTTTAAAGGGTTCTGGAAACATTTTGGAAATCCTTTGTTTCTATTCAAATTTTGATTCCTTTTCAAGGAGTAAATTGCCCAAATAATCATTTTTAAAACCTTTGGAAAAACAGCTCTCACGCCTGTTTTTACTGCTAGCCTGCTTTATCTTTTTTGCTTTGGGAATGGTACTGTAGTACTGAGGTAGAGCTGCTGAAATGAGAATATTCATTATGAACATGCTTGCTACTATCAACCTGTGCGCTAGACTGCCTCAGCCCAGTAGGGCTCCTTTTGGATGAAATACTAGCAGAGGCCAGTGCAGCAATAGAAACCATCCCAACTATGATTGTAACCAAAAGCAAGAATGCTTGCTTACAAGCCCAAGGGGCCAAATGGCTCAGGAATTAGCTAATCTGATTTAGGATGAAGTCACACTTCACCTCCTGTCACTGGGAGGCAAAGCACTAGAATGCTTTAGGTGTCTGCACTGGCAGATGACCAAAGCAATGGTTGCTCCCAAGGCCAGGAAAGGTAGGATTAGGATGTCATGGACCACCGCTAGTAGATGCTAGAGTAGCGTCTGGTAAGGCGGGAGGCATTTCTGAACTGAAAACGCCTCCTGCAGGTGCAGATGCACCTTACCAGAAGTTACCCCTTTGTCTGCTATGAGGCCAAATGCAAACTGACCTGTGTTTTCTTCACTGGGACAAGTTTTCCATTTTCTAAAAGAGATTTTCTTGTTTTTAATGAGTTCCCTTACTGCACTTGTAATGTTCCTTTACATCTTTAGGGGTGTAGAAAAGCTATAGTTCTTATGGCAAGTGAGAGACTTGCAAGACTGCCCTCTGTTGTCCAGAAATATTAGGTGGCAAGGCTAGCAAATTAAAATAAAACATGTTTTCAGGAAGTACCTGAGTCAGTGTGGGATTCTTGGGGAGCACTTATGATGTGCTTATCTAAATGTCTGCCACTTCGTAATTCAACCAAGAGACCTTCACTTACAAATCTTTTACCAAGGCCGCATCCCCATTACGTTATTTGAGGTTCAAACCATTTTCAATCCTCGCAGACCCCACAGCAGTTTGGCTTAACACTCTTTCTGTGTGTTAAATTGCCCCAAAGCGTTGTAAATGTTAATCCTCATTTCAACAGGTCTCACTCCGGTTTGTGCGCTTGAAACATTTTACATTTTTTACTGTGGGAACCCTTCCATGTTAAGGGATGAGAGTTTCCCTCCCCCAATAGCTTGCTTCCAAAGCAAGCTGTAAAATCCACCCCTTAAAGCAGCAGCCGCTACACTGTAGCAATCCAAGCACTTCACACCTGATAACAATCTTGCCATTTTGAAAGTTTTGACCTTTAAAAAAGGGAAAAGAAAAAAAAGCAGCTGCAGGTTTGGGGAGATGTGTGAATGCTTAAGACGAAGGGGGCTTGAGTTGCTGCTGCTGCGTGCCCTGAGCAATGAGGAGAGGAGGGGAAAGAATTGCTGGCTGTCCGCTGCTGTTTTTATTCCATCCAGGCAAGCAGCAGCCACCCAGCCACCCAGCTAGGCTCCGTGAAGGGGTCCCTTATAGGTGGCACATTCACACCAGGAGGAAGAGGGCAGGGCAGCCCCGAAAAGCGGTTTTTAAAAAGTAGCCACTGGAGTCCCCCCCTTGAGTCACGTACGTCCTCAGAATCTGGATTGAACGCGATTCTGGCTGAAAGTAATGGGATCAGGCAAATTCGCGTTTGCATCCGGTTCTGTTATTTTGGTTTAGGGAAACTGGATTAAGCTTATAATGGGGATGCGGCCCAGGAGTCCTGAACCTTGACTTAATGCTTGCTGTCTAACGATGCAAGTATCCTTAGACACATCCAACAATTGTGTTGATGTGTGTGGGTTTTTAATCTGTGGTCAATGGTCATGCACAATGCATAATTATTTGGAAACCTCACTGAACTGAGTCACATTTTTCTATCGTAAATACTCTTCAAAAATACAATAGGCCATTTAAAACAAACTTTTTGAAGAAAAAACCAAGTTTATTAATACAAAGGAATGTGCATAGCTATTAATTTACTGTGTTCCCAAGTCACCCCTACTTGTGGTCTAATTCCAAATTAAGTTATAAACAGTGTTTGATGTAATTGTTTTACTTGGTATTCTTCAGTGTCGTCTTTTAAAAGAGGGAGTCATAATATTGCAGGAATGGACAATGTTTGGTTTATTAATGGTGACAGAATATTTTTTGAACATCTTGAGAGCTTTGAAGGAGGCGAGAGAGAAAGAACACTTAATATCCCAAATTAATATTCCATTTTTGCTTTTGTGATGGAAAGAGAAGAGAATCCAAGCTCACAAAATCTGACTCTTTACAGGAAGTTTGAGATGCTTAAACTGAAAACAAAGTGTCTTCATGTACTTGTCTCCAGCCTCACAAACTATAGATAAACTCACAGAGGACGGATGTATCAGTGGCTAGTAGAATGGTTGCCTAGGTACTTCCTCCAAGCTGGAGAGACAGTTGGGATGCCTCTAAAGGCCATTTGCAGGGTTTCAAGAGCAGATGAACATCCAGAAGCAATTGGGGGGCGGCACTGTGTGAGACAGGACTAGATGGGCTGTGGCCTGATCCGGAAGGGCTCATCTTATGTTCTAAAACTTTGCAACTGGGAAAATTTTGTTCCCTGGCTTCCTTGTTTCTGGCCAGAATTGTTTAATCAAACACAGGGCTGTTTCCTGTGTTTGAAGAAATGGAGCCATAGAATCTGCATTGAAGAATGTGATGTAAATTGCATGCAAGAGTAGGAGTAGCTCTGGAAGAATCGGAGCAAGCATGGTAAGAATGCTTATATCTGGACTCTCTTCACAGTGCTATAATATAAGTGTTTATGGCAGGTTGTGTACTAAATGAATGGGGAGCCATGCACACTTCCAGTATACCTGCTGTGTCCTTTGTGGTGCCGCAATTGGCTGGTTGAACACTGAGGTTAAGGATCTTGAATACTTGGCTTTTCAGCTAATTTGTACAGGAAGTGGCTGCAGATTTTTGAAAGACACAAGTTAATACTGATATTTGGAGGAGACATCAGCTAATCCGAAACATCATGTACTTCTGTAGCACGTTATATCCGGATGCATCTCTGGGTCCGCAAAGGTATAGAAAAATGTCCTGGGACATGAAGAAATATTTCCTGTTTGCTCGACTTATTTTTGTTAACATAGAGATCAACCATTCTTTTGCAATCTGCTTCTAAACAACGTATTCTGAGGTAGAAATATAAAACAAACACGAGTAGAGACGTCAATCCTTTCTAAAAGATGTTGAAATTTAGGGAACTTTGATCCATAACAACACTGTTAGGATACAAGTCATTTCATTACAAGGTTAAAAGCATTTCAACTCACAAACAACCAGGATCTCATGAAAACCTAGTGAGTTAGAAGCTTATGGTGCTAGTTGAAATCAAATGATTTATTTATTTGTTTTCAAGGCCAGTTTGAACTGTTTCCAACATTTCTGATTAACCTCACCTCAATGTCCCTGTTTCCCAGTCTGGAACTATAATCTAATGCAGGGAGATGTTTGTGTTGAATTCATATTATTGTCTATGATTCCATTTGCTGATTGGAACTGAACACACATAGAAGGCAAGGCATGGCTGAAACTAAAACTTCAGCTCCTGTTTCTCAAACCACTAATTGTCCACAGGAAGGAGAGCCATAGGGTTTTTCCCCACTAGCACTAGAGTACCCATTAAGGACCCTTAATGGGTCCTTAATGGGTACTCTAGTGCTAAGTGGAAAAACACCCATAGTCTTCCAAAATGTGGTTTAAATAAAAGAAAGGGTTGGAAAACTCTGCTTTAAGCTGTTCCCTTGCTTACCACGGGAGACATTTGCAGAGATCATCTTGGGTGTTGCACCTTCATTTCTGGTAGCATAAAATCCCCAGTGTGTACAATGCCTAGCTGAAGAGCATTATTTTGAGCATTCAGAGAAACATTTCCTGTATTTTAATATCATGTTTGCAGTCACCATCCTTAGTTATATTTAAGCCCAAGAAAATAAAATCAGACACTGCTTGTACAAGATTATAAAAGGAATGAACACAATATCTTCAGTACTAGGACAGAGAATTTGAGGGAACATTTGTGCAAGGTCCTAAACACTGCCAAGCTTGGTTTTCAGTTCATCTCTGTGATGAATTGCTCTTTCCATTTCCCACGATAAAGGCAGCTGCTGTAGCTCAGTGGTACAGCATCATCTTTTGATGCAAAAAGTTTTCAGGCTCAGTCTCCCGCATCTTGCTGGAGGAAAGCAATGGCAAACCTCTTCCATATCTTAAGCTACCAAACTTTTTGGCTATATCCACATAGGGTGTTTCTGGACAGGCTGCTAAAACCCCATTAAGCACCCAATAAGGACACATATAGCACACATCTGCTATACCTTCAGCACAGTGGGACAGATTAGGGCCACATCAAGGACGGCACTTCCCCATAAGCTCATGAGAGATCCTTCTCTAATGGGGTCTAGAGATTGCCAAAGCCCGTTTTCTGGAAGACCTGAAAAATTAGGTCTTCAAACTGTTCTTGCCTGCAAATTCCGGATCAAAGGATGACACTTCCGCACAGGAACAGGAGAGGGAACACATGTGGGCGGGACAGGAAGTCACCATGTTGATCACAGCCATGGGATCTCAGGCACACTGCTGACTGGTGGGCAGCCTGTCCCCCTGACATGAACACACACAGTGGAAACAAGCAGTGACTGATGGCTGAGTGCTCCATTCATGAGGCACCTTGGGCGGCAGGGCCTCAGAGAGGCCTGATCCTTCTGGTTATCAGTGCTCTGGCATCCACACAGCAAACACATGATGTGTTCCTATCTGTGCTTCCCACGAAAGTGCAGATGTGTTAAGCTTCATTTGGATCCATCCTTATTTCAGACGGATCTTCCCAGGGATGGATTTCAGAAATCTGGATTTCCTTAATCCGGATTTCAAGTTGTAAGTGCGGAAACACCCATAGACTGTATCCAGACATTGGTTATTTATCCTGTTCTATTTGGATACTCCGGAGTAAAGAATAGATATGCTGGAATATTTAAATATAGCAGAATAAGTAACCAGTGTTTGGATACAGCCACTGACACCAAGAACTGAATTTAATCTACTAAAAACAGTGCCAAACAGAGAGCATCCATCCATCCATCCGTCCGTCCGTCCGTCCGTCCGTCCGTCCGTCTGTCTGTCTGTCATCACCCACCCACCCACCCACCCACCTACCTACCTACCTTCCTACCTACCTACCTATCTCAGGATGCATAATAAAACTGATTTAAAAAGCAACTAAAACGAACTGGCTAAAACCAGCCATGAAAGTTGGCCCATAAAAGGGGAGGGGAGGCAGCTTCTCATGCAGTTCAGAGAGGATGCTGTTCTGTACTCTGAGGCCTATCACCAAGAAGGTCTTCTCATGTGTCCCCACACATTTCAACCTCTCTGGGTGGTGGGACAGCCAAGATCATAGGGCATTAGGTAAGGCATTTCTCAATTCATCATGAACTGGAGAAAGGGAGGAAAGTGTGTACAGCACAGTATACCCAAGGCAGGCGCTGAGGGGATAAATGACTGCAATGAACCATAGGCTTTCATTTTCTACGGGTCATTTGAGAATTTATCCTCATAAATGTTTTTGCTATAGGGATCAGTCACCAGTGCATATGCCAGATACCTGGCGCTGCTTCAAAAGCTTTCACCAAGAAGATCAGGCTAAGGTGATCTATGAAGATTTCAGCTTCTGACAAAAATCCAAGTACCACTTGTTTTCAGATTTTCATTGTTGTTGGCAGTAACTGCATCCCTTAATGGGAACGGAGCAAAATATTATTTCTCCTTGTTCCAAGAGTAAAACTGGACACATTGTAAGGTTCACAAAACAAAATATCAAGGTTTTTCTTGGGTCATGTACTTGGTACATTTTTAATTAAGGATCCTTAGGAAAATGTATTTTACAGCTTTTGAGTAATTTTGAGTCCCTTTCATGTTAATGTTGTTATTGTTTTAAGTCCTGAATTGATGTATCAAGTTTTCCTGTTCAAGGCTATTTCCTTTGTTGAAACTATCATTTCAGCAACTGTGAACGCAATGTTCAACCTGTTCAGAAAACCAAGCTAAATAAGTGGAATTTCCAAGTGCTCCTGACATAAGAAGGGCACATAGTGTATGGAACAGGCTAGTTTGGTCTTGTGCTTAGAGTGATGGACTCACATTTCACAGTCATGGGGTTTGATTCCTCACTCCTCACGAAGCCAGCTGGGTGACCTTGGGCTAGTCACAACTCTCTTTGTGAGCTCTCACAGCCCCACCTACGTCACAGGATGTCTGTTGTGGGGAGAAGAATAGAAAGCTTTATCAGCTTTGGATTTTCCTGAATAAAATGGATAGAAATGAAAAGGTGTGAGCAGTCAGACCTGAAAATGGACTGAAGAAGGTTTAAAGTGAAAAATCTCTGAAATGGCTTAGGCCGTGTCTTCACAGCAACCTTATTTCGGATTCAAAATGTTTTCAATCCTTGGAGTTCGCATGGCAGTTTGACTTAACACGCTTTCCCCGTGTTAAACCACCCCAAAGCGTGGTGAATCTCAATCCTGATTTCAACAGGTCTCACTCCAGATTGTGCGCTTGAAACGTTTTACATTTTTTACTGTGTGGACAGTACCTCTTTAAGGGATGAGAATCCATGTTTAGGGTTTCCCTCTCCCAATAGCTTGCTTTCAAAGATAGTGATTTCAGTGTTAAAAATCCACCCTTAACAGCAGCGCTACACTGTAGCGATGGAACCACTTCAACCTGATAACAATGTTGCAATTTTGTGCAATTCTAAAAGTTCTGATTTTAGAAAGGGAAAGGAAGGGAGGAAAGCAGCTGAATGTGAAAGTTTAAAGCAAAGGGGCTTTAGATGCCGCTGCTGCTGTGTGCCCTGAGCAATGGGGAGAGGAGGGGAAAGAATCACTGGCTGGCTGACCGCTGCCATTTTTCCTCCATCCATGGAAGTGGCAGCCACCCAGCCACCCAGTTAGGCTCGGTAAAGGGGTCTCTTATGGGTGGCGCGTCCATGCCAGGAGGAAGAGGGCAGGGCAGCCCCAAAAAGTGGCTTTTAAAAAGTAGCCACTTGAGTCCCACCTTGAGTCATGTACCCCACATACGATCCTCAGAATCCAGATCCAACATGATTAAGTTAAAAATAATGGGAACAGGCAAATTTGCGTTTGCATCCGGTTCTATTATTTCGGTTTAGGGAAAGCGAAATAAGCTTGCTGTGGGGATTTGCCCTTAGAGGGACTTCAAGGTGGGATTGTTCATCCACCAGTCTGCCCCTCCCTTTTGTCCTGAACATTCTGTGATAGAAAAGAGGGATTGGAGAAGGGTTGGGAACACAAAAGCTGCACACTGTATTTCTGAGGCACCTCTTTTGTTATGACTGAATACAGCCATAATTGGAAAGAGCTTTGGTCCATGTGGCCACAGGGGCTGAACACAATGTCAAATGCATTTTTAAGACACCCTGGAATAGGATCCACATGAGTGCTCATAAGTGTGGGATGCTTACGACCTAAGCTCTAAGAGCACTTTTATGGCAGGGTGGGAGAAAGTTCTATCACAGTGCTTTCTCCCACTCTCCCACTCTGCCACTGTCAAAGGTGTGTGGACTTACCTGTCCACATTCTTTCAGCTGAAAAATAGGATTATGTGTTCTGGAGGACGTAAAATGAATGAACTTTGGGGGCTATTTCCTATGTTCCAGAAAATAGTCCTTTCCAGAAGCATCATAGCCAATGAACGTGATGTTTGTGTGGCTGGGAGCAGCAGCATGCTTGCAAATAAGATGTTTGCTGTCCCTGAGTAACAGAATGCTTCAGTGTGGATGCCCTGCTCTTGATGTGGCAGGAACTCCTGCTTTGTGGCTCCTGATAGAGTTGTTTTTAAAAGTCATTTAAAGTTAAGTTCACATTGTCATCACTATGTGTACAAATAATAGTCTGAAAACCAGTATTGCTGGGATGACAAGATGGTTCCGTTATTAACATTAAAATAAAGGCGGGGGGTGGGGGGATGAAAACTGCTTGGTGTACTTATCTTAAAAGTAGTTACTGCCATTACATTTGGTAATAGGATGTGAGTTGGCGCCCTCAAGTGGAAATAATTATTAAAACAGTCCATCTAAAAGACTTAAAAATTACTGCAGTATATGCACCATTTCCCTTCAGAACAGAGAATAGACAAATTACCACAAACTTCTGTTTCAAAGAGAAGTTATTTGTGGAGGTATTGTATTTATTAGTACCACTGACAGCCAAGCTGTGTCTTTAAAATCACTAAAATTATACATATTCCAAGCATGCATTCTTGATCAATAAGAGAGGCTCAGTAGAATTTCAGCACTATTGGGATTTAGCAGACGATGCAAGGACATTGTTTTTCATTTTCAGTTTATCTTCGCAGACCTAACAAAAATATAGAACAAAACTAAGATATGCACATGACAAAAACACTGTTTAAAAAGCAGCATGAGGTCAAGGAGTTATAGAGGTGCCATGGAGCAGCCATTCTACCAACCTCCTGTTCCATGTAGGAACTGAAGTTAAAACACTGTGACTGATGCTTGTCTAGCCTCTGCTTGAATACATCTGGCAAAAGCAAACCCAACAGGTCCCTAGACAACTGACTCCAATGCTGAAATGCTGTATGGGAATGTTTCTTGATATCCACCAGAAATTGTCTTATTGTAACTGGAGACCATTGGTCCATGTCCTGCATTCTGCTATGATAGGTTCAAGGCCCTCTTATATATGATTTCCCTTCAGGTTATCATATGTACTTTCAGCTTTCTCTCTGGAACACTAACCATACTGGGTTCTCCCACTGATTCCTCGGAGGACTTCGAGGTGGGATTATTTACACATCAATCTGCCCCAACTGTCTCTTTGAGGCACCTTTGAGGAGACCCTTTTGTTTTGTTTGAACACAGTCTAAGTTTCAAGCCACTTCTTTGAAACACAGACAGCAGAAAAGTAGTGTGGATTGTGGTGAACAGACCATTTCTGTTGAAATACTTGAAGAGCTGCATTTTCAAGTTGTTGCTGTTACTTTAAAGTAGGATATATGAGAGCTAACCATTGGCACTATGATACATCATGAAATTGCTGGCTCCTCAATGGCCAACCACTAGCAGCCTAAAATGCCAGCAGGGACAAAGGTTTCTGCCAACATTTTGGGCCCTTCCGTTTTATTTTCATAGTGCATTGGCTGCAATTTCTGGCAGGTTGGGAGGCAGAACTGTTCTGCTAGTCAGTCAGTCGTCAGTCTGTCAGTAAGTAAGTAAAGCAAAAATAGGTGGTCTTGGCCCACATTTTCTCACACACTCATTTGGTACAGGTGTAGCACTATCCCCAAATCTCTGCTGGCAGATGGTGAGCCAGTTTGGTCTACTGGTTAAAGAGCTGCACTCTTATCAGGGAATACTGGGTTTGATTCTGAGCTCCTACATGAAAAAAGCTGGGTGACCTTCTGCTAATCACAGCTCTCTTCTGAGCTCTCACAGCCCCATCTACCTCATGGAGTGTTCTGTTGTGGAGAGAAGAACAGAAAGTTTTGTCAGCCACTTTGAATCCCCTTAAAAGGGTGAGAAAAGTGGGGTAGAAAAGCCAACTTCTACTCCTCCTCCTTCTTTTTCATAACCAAAGTACTATAGGAGCAAAGAGGATATGAAGTCACCTTCTACATGGATGGTTCCCACTATCTGGCATTCAGAACAAGGCTTCCAGATAGGGTCCCACCTTTGGAATCTCAGTCTATATGCCTCTGCTGGACTTGGAGGTCTCAATTAAAGTGATAAGAGAGAGCAATTTCCTGAGCATACTGTGCCAGGTTTCTGACTAAACAGTTGGCAGCTGATATTGCTGGACCCATTTATGTCTGCCCCTTTTTTCAGAGGACCCAATTTTGGAGTAAGCATTGATGATTCTGAAGGTCAGGAATGAACGTTCTTGGCCTCTAAAGTTCCCAAGAGGCCCATTTCAGTAATGCACCTTATTGTGCAAATCCCCCTGTTCTGTGCCAGCTGACCTAGCATGGTTTATGCTCTGTCCTCTGCTAACAGGAGACCAGGCCTTCCTTATCCCATACTAGTGTATGGAAGGGAGGCCCATGTACCCACTCCGGGTGTGGGACAATGTTGCTTCCTTTCCGCTCTGACAGAAATGGCCTCAGAGTTATTTCAACTGTATTAAGAGTAGGTTCCTTCAGTTAGGAGATGACTCATAGGAGAGTTGAGTAAGGGACCAGAGTGTTATCTTGAACTTAAAGATGCACCTAAATAGTCAGTAATCTCATTGTAGCTAAAGAAGTCTGATGACCCATAGTCTGGAGATTGCTTTCAAATACCACTGGTTCAGTGTGTTCATGAATGCCATTTCCGGGATTCTATTCAATTTGAATAGAATATCTGAAAATTCAATTCTATTTGAACCTTTAAAATTTGAATGTATTCACGTGCAATTCAAATACATTCAAATCTATTCATGCAAATTTTCTATTAAAATTTGCAAATACGAATGTCAACAACATTTGTATGTGCCCATATGCATCCTGTACGTATCTGCACACATCTGTACGCATCCTGCATTTATCCAATATGAATCCCATTTTCATTCCATATGGATCCATACAAAGTGTATGGATGCAGGAAAAATGTGTACAGGCAAGTGTGTATTGTGTACATATCCATACACATACAAATGTCTGAACAATTCACACAAATAGATTCAAAAATTCAAAATTCATTCAAATGTTTAAATTCAAACTTATAGACATTTGATTTGAATTCAAATGTACAAATTCGAACAAATTCAATCAAATTTCAAATGTTTTGAATATTTGTGCACATCCCCTAACTGTGATACCTTTTTTTTTAAGGTAGAATATAAATCTAACAATAAATGTATATCTTAAACTTTTTAAAAACAAAATATAAGAATTGCCACAGTTAATCCACCACAATTCCATTCTTAAATGGGAATCTTTTCGCTTTTCTTTCTTTTTATTTTCACTGACCATCATCCTTATCAAAAACATAAGCAACCATGTTCTATTTTTAGAAAGCAACAACAGCTACACAACAAAACTGTGGTTGGACAATATGATAACTGGAGATAGCCGTAAGGGTTTTGGATTGTCCGCACTTGTTCAAGACATTTAGATGGAAGGGCCCTCTTAAACCTGGGTGATCTATTAGTTGAGGGAGGTAAAGATTAGTTCCAGATGTGGTTATTATACAAGCTTAGTCCTTCAAAAAGTAACTATTGCACCATCTGTTTGGAAATGGGCAATATCAAAGGGTGCTAGGGAAATGCTAAAAACATGGGTCAAATAACTATATATGCCTCTTTTGCACATAAAAACACTGAGGTCACTGCACCTTGGTCCTTTCCATATTTTTTTTTTACTTGTTAGTCATTCAGCTGCCATTGAAACTCTGGGAAGAACTCCCAGTCTTTAATAATAATAATAACCATGTTGGTAGGCTGCTAGTGCCATCAATTACAATAACAGAACAGATTCAAACATGGAAGCTGATGATATGCATTTGAGATCTGGAAGCAAGTGTCCATTTGCCTATGTGTGCATATTTACAAAAGAAAAGAAAGCAATCATACTCCCCGAACCAGTATGTGATTTGAAACCAAGGCAACTTTAGAAATTTGCACTGCACTGGATTTTGCATATAGATTGCCAGAGAAATGTGTGTAGAGAAAGGCACATTTTAGGGTTACATACCTATGAAAAATTAAACAAAATGCATTATATGGATAGAATAACTTGTAAAGTAAGGCAAAATCGTGCACAAATATGCTCTTATGGATTGTAGTTTCTCTTATTTTGCACCCATGAACAAAGAGAGCCCAAAAGATGGGTGGGCTATGAGTAAGAAACATCAGGCTTGTTACTTCTTCTTCTTCTTCTTCTTCTTTTTACTATGAATTGTATTGCAGGGATAAAAATGTGTTCACTACCTCACTGCCAACTTGGTATCCTACAAGGAAAATATAAGTATCAAAGCAGATATTTTGAACCAGCTTAGTAATACTGTTAGACCCTTCTTACTTTTCTATGAAATAAGTGGATGAGAGAGCCACAGGACCTTTCTGCAGATCCAGAATCGTGGGATGGGTAAATATGAGCTAGAACAGTGCTGTGATAGAAACACCTGGAGCAGTTGGAAGAATGGCTTCAGTAGATACCAAGATAAACATCAGAGATCTCTATTCAGAAAACTGCAGTACTAGGAACTCCTAACATCCTGCACATATTGAATTGACTTCGGAGCCTCCATGGCAACTAAGGAGCTACTTAAGTCCTTTGGCCCAGTCCAAGTTGCAGGGCATATTCCTGCAACCAGCCTGGATAACTTTAAGAAAGTGTTACACAAATTCATGGATGGCAGATGTATCAATGGCTTCTAAAATGGATGCCTAGGTACCACCTCCAGGTTGGAGAGACAGGCAAGGATGCCTCTAAAGACCATTTGTAGTGAGTCAAGAGCAGGTAAAGGTTTTGCACTTCAAATAGGAGATGCCCATATTGGTGGACCACTGTGTAGGACAGGATGCTAGATTAGATAGGCTGTGGCCAGATCCAGCAGGGCTCCTCTTATGTTCTTATGTTCTTGACTTGGTCTCGGTTACAGAGCAGGGAACAGAAATATGTTGGTCAGTGGACTTGTAGTGAGTCCATTGTCATTTAAGACCATTTTCTGATGAAATTTGGGTTTATAATCATGATTCTTCACTGGAGGGGTGAAAGACTAATTGAAAATGCCACCCTTGAAGATTGTGAAATCTAACTCTCTGGGGAACCTTCTGGTTAGCAAGAACACTTTATGGTGTTCTTGTTGGAGTTGAACACTGCAAAGTAAGAATCAGGACAATTCCTTTTGACATTTGATGGTAGCCAATTGAGTTATTTCCCTCTCAGGTGCTCCTGTTAAGGCTCTAATATGACATTTGAATTGTAAGCCAAATAGAGTTCCAGACTTGGTTACTACAAGTGCCCTCAGTGACCTTGCAGAGCTTGTAAGGTACTGAGTTGTATGCAATGAAGCAGGTGTAAATCCAAAGATGAATCAGACAAAATGTGGGTCAGAGGACATTATGAAGGTGCAATGATGGAAGCAGCAAAGCAAGCTTGTTTCTATTTCACCACTGCATCCTCAAGTGGCCATCCAGCAAAGTTGTCTGGTTGATTAAAAGGCTACTGCCATCTAGCCTCAAAGATCCATTAAATTCTTCAAAATGTGGTAAGCTTGCTCAGCTAAACATGAAGGCTCTGTAGTAACTGGAGCTCTAGCCTTCTGTCTCAAATTTCCACTCAGCCCCAGATACTTTGCTATGTAGAATACAAATCCAAAAGAAAAAAAGTGAGGAAATCCTTGTCTCATTTAGAATCAGTAGTCACCTTAAGAGATGTCTTCTTAAAATCAGTGTTGTTCTGTTAAATCAACTTTTCAGGCCTGTCATTCATTGGGAGAGGGAGACTAGAGCCCTTACCTGGTTCTACCTGGTCACATTTTGCTTGGATCCCACCACTGATGACCTCAGACCCACCCACCATGAGCATAAAACCCAGGAAGGTCTAACAGAGAGAAAGGCTGCCTGACTTTGCCCTATGGGCTCTTGATTTGATGAAAGAAGTTGATGAAGCTGGGTAGGTGGATGAGTTGTTTTTTTAATGGCAGATTCACTCCTCTCTAAAGACCATGCCATTTCTTGCCAAACAGATAAAGGGGAATTCTTGTAGAAAGAAGACTTGTCTTTGGCTGTGGTCACACCTAAGACTTAATCCACATTTAGCCCACCTTCAGAGCGAGAGAACACATTAGCAAAGTGACCAGTAATTTTCTTTCCACATTACATATCCCAAAGGTGAATTTTCTGAGTTATTTAACACTGAAAGGGAACCGCTTGTCACTTTGCTGATGTATTTTCTCACTGTGAAAATGGACTGAAGCTGGATTAAGCCTTAAGTGTGACCACAGCCTCTGTATTGTCATGTGCAAGGCAATAAAATGAAATAACTTATGTTTGAAGTAACTGAGGTGCTAAAGCTATTTCAAAGAGAGAGTGACCTGTGGCACCACGGCTATTTAACACACAAATAAAAAACCGTCAACAAACATAGCAAACAGGAGGGTATTCAGAACTACATCCCTCACAGCAGCTACCACTAGGGGCTGGTTGCAGTTTCCCGAACTTCTCTCACCCCGACAAAAGTCCCCAGTCATTCAGTAACATTGACCAGAAAAAGGAGAAAGCAAAGCTAGAGGTTAATTGCAGCTTTCTCAGGCTGGTCCATTGTGTACCTTCCACAAGATTTTTTTTCCTTGACCACAAGTGGTCAGAGGCCCTTTCTGTATTGGCTGGTCCACAGAGCATCAACACACAGGTGCAGAACAGCAGAACTCCACTACCACTCTCCACATGAGATAGAGCTATGAAGCGGAATACAGCGCCAGACTGGCATTGAATCCTGCCCCACCGGTGGATCACAAATTGATTACTTTTGGTATACAGGACCATGAAGGGTGTGACAATACCATGCCCCTGAGGGCTGGTATGCCTGGTCTAGTCCCTTTTGGCTAAGAACCTGGAAGCAGTGCCTGAAATGTGCCACTCCTGGGCACACCAGCAAATAAGCCCAGTCTGGAAACTTTCATTCCAGCTTGGCCTTCAATTTTGGAATGGGCTATCAATAGTCCAGCTCACCTAACCCAGGCCAGGATGGCACTGAATACCCAGAACATGTGGAAATGACCAGATTGTTCAGTATCCATCCCCTAGCCCATGAGCATTTGGTGGGCCACTGTGTGCGACAGGATGCTGGACTAGATGGGCTGTAGCCTGATCCAGCAAGGCTTCTCTTATGTTCTTATCATAAAGTTTGTAAAATTATCTCATTCAGATTTTTCTTGTCTTTTTTTCGCCCAAAGTTCTGAGTCTTTCTGGGGCCTGCTAAAGCCTATTCCTTGACTTCCTCCTCTCCTGGTGACCTGCTGCTGCAACTGTTTGGTTGGGGAGGTGAGACACAGCAAGACAGTCTAGAGATGTTTACGTGATTTGCATCTTCTTTTTTTTAATCCATTCGTAATTTTTGTTTTTTCTCTGTTGCCATTAACAAAGTACTGTTAAATTATTATTAATTTATTTAATAATGCAAATATTTTGTATTTTGGGGTTTGTTGTAAACTGTATTGAGACCTTTACTTTGGAAAGACAGGATACAAATAAATTGATGATGATGAAAAGAAGAAAGAAGAGTTGGATTTTCTACCCTGCTTTTCTCCACGATTTAAGGGGACTCAAAGCGGCTGACAAAGCTTTTCTATTCTTCTCCCCACAACAGGACACCCTGTGAGGTAGGTGGTGCTGTGACTAGCCCAAGGCCACCCAGCTGGCTTCATGGAGGAAGAAGAGTTGGCTTTTCTACTCTGCTTTTCTCACCCATTTAAGGGGACTCAAAGCAGCTGACAAAGCTTTTCTATTCTTCTCCCCACAACAGACACCCTGTGAGGTAGGTCGGGCTGTGAGAGCTCAGAAGAGAGATGCGACTAGCCCAAGGTCACCCACCTGGCTTTATGGGGGAGGATGGAATCAAGCCCGATATTCCCAGATAGGAGTCCGGCTCCCTAAGCACTTGACCTGGCAATATACCTGGTTTGTTTCCTAGTAGGCTTGGTTCTCCTCTTGCCTTCCATATACAGAGAAGTTTGGCTTTGAAAAAGACTCTGACTGTTTGAAAAATCCTGCACAGCCCAAATTGGCTTTTCTCCTCTCCTTTTAAAAGATGTCTACCTAGCAAAGATGGGGAGTCTGTGTCAGGGGGATTACTGGCTTAAATTTCCCCAAATGGTTGCAAGGAAGAAAACATGAATCAGCCGTTTCCTAGCAGGAACCAATACATAAATTCTATGGTCTGTTGTTCTACTGAATGACGGAACATGATTCTCATCTTGCAGTGAAGCCCTGTCTACCCTCCAATTTAGCCAGGTATCTTGGATACATCCAAAATATCTGAATAAATAGGAGAGGAGCATTTTCCTAGGATTCACAGAAGAGCACTCCCTGCAGTGCCTTGGACTTCATTGTTTCCAGCGATTGCATCAGTGGTGAGAGCAGCACAGAATGCAGTTGCCCATATGTCAAAGGCACCTGGCTGCCATCCATCAAAGGAAGCAATTTTTAAAAAAGAATCATTCGCTAGAGAAGGAAAGCTCTGAAATGGAGGTGACCGGACAAAAAGAAACTCACAGAGCCTATATGTGTTTCATACTGTGTAGCAGAAGGAATAAAACTTGCACAACAAGCTAAACATGCTGCTATTTCTTCTTCTAGACAAGCAACATTCATTCTCTTTCTCATGGGGCTATCTTGTAATAAAAATAAGGTGGAAGGGATATGCAGAAATCTCCCCCCCCCCATTCATTTCACTTCACATCAAAGGGAATGCAAGGGAAATGTGCATTCATGCCAGTGAAGCTACTTCAAATGTGCAGGACTTCAAATTTGCTTCAAATTCACTTTGAACGTTCATCAGATCCCAGCCACCACCAGGCGCACCTCAGAATCCCCTCCAAATCCCCTCTGCTAAGAATCCATTAAGAATCCATGAATTCGCCTTCACAAATGTAGCAAACCTTTGAACGAATGTACAAAAACATCCACTTTGCACGCGAATGTCTGCTTTTGGATATAGCCAATGCTTGGTTCAAATGCGAGTGTTTGAAGCTTTGCAATTCATACAAACTGCAAAGGTGACGGACATTTTTCACCCATACCTGTCAGGTGGCACTATCCAAGGGCTTTATCCATGACAATCTATCAGATTCCAGTATTTGAGTAAGACCCCTTCCCCTCTGGATGTCACTTTCAACTGGCACTGTCTCTCTACAGAACTGCTAGCATTTTATGACTTCTGCTAGTTCGCTTTTAACAGTTTGATTTATAGGCATCGACAGGGGCAGTCATGCATTTCTTTATGCCATGCAACCATAAAAGAAAAGCTTTGGCTGCTGATTTCTCCAAAGAAAGCTGTTAGAGGCACAAGAGAAAACAACACAATTCCTCCACAAATCTGCCAGATAACCCTGGCAGTTTTGATACCTTGTTGCTCGCCTGCCAAGGAATGATCTCCATATCTCTCACGAAAGTGATGGATTTAATGTCAGATGCATAGAACTGAGATCAGGCGGTCCAGAGAAGAATAGAAGGAAACAGTTATCCATGGTTACAAGTGGCCATGATATTTACTTTGCACATGATGTCTTAAGCAGAGTTCAATTTGTAACAGCAGTTAATCATCCTTCCCTTTTACAAATGGGAAACCACGCTTGACTGATACAGATTTAACCTCTGCAGATTCTCAGGACAGGAGATCAAAACACAAAGGTCTAAAATTCTAATTATAGGACCACCAAAGTTAATCCAACATGAGGGAGTTGGACACAGACCTTAGTCATTCAACATACCATGACTGACCTCTTCTAGACAAAGATTGTTTTTCTAAAAGAATGTACTTCAGGTCAGACGATGGCTAAGTCCTGTTTGCCAGAATATTTCCTTTTTCTATAGTGCAATTCTATTTACATCTATTTATTTATTAATTATTTACATTTATATCCAGCCCCATACCCAAAGGTCTCTGGGCGGGTTACAACCTTCAGATCTATTTCAGATATCTGATTGAGTTAATTCCTATCTATATCTTAATCAGATGAATTTGCATCTGTGTTGAGCTTAAAACTATAGTATTTAGTATGTAGAATAAGCCCTATGGGACTCAGTGGGACTCACTTTTCAGGAGACGTATGCAGAATTTATTATTTTGGTTTCTTTTAACCCCCACCCCTTCATACCTGTTAAACACTGGGGGGGGGGGGACTTTTAAATTTAAATATAAGTTAAAAATTATCTTGGGTTGAGCTAAACTTCCCATGACAAGGCCCCTTTCTACATGGGACCTTATTTCAGTTTATATCCCACATTAGGGACCTGCCATCCACATGCTAGTGCAGACTATGGCAAGACCAGGGTGAGTTTTGGATATAATCCAGAATAAGGCCCAGCTCAGAAAGGGGCAATATAGTTCTCTTAGAAATGATACTATACCAGTGATGATGAACCTTTTGAGCTCGGTGTGTCAAAATTTGCAAGAAAACCTAGCTTAATTCAGGCGCTGTGTCACATCTAGAAATATCCATAATTTTGTGCTATTTGTAGCTCTAGTAAAAAAGTTATATTTTTGATATATGTATTTTATCGAAAGCAAAACCAAACAATTCTTTACATTGGTGACTTTTGTTGCTGAGTTTCGTTTGCTAAATCTTCAATTAAAAGTTGGTATCTCGTACACTTCAAGTTGGTATTTCGTACACTTCAAGTTGGTATTTCGTACACGCCCAGGTGCCAGGGTGACCATGTGTGTCATCCAAAAGGGCTTGGCGTGTCACCTGTGACACGCGTGTCATAGGTTGGCCATCACCATACTATACCAATGTACCATTGCCTGGTTGTCTCCCATCAAGATATAGAAACAGTCCAAACCACTCTAGCTTTTTCGAGAATAATAAAGATAAGTGATGCACAAGGCTTTCCTTGTTATTCAGAAATGTGATACACACAAGGGAGAGGAAAGGAAGAGGGAGGTATCTTTTTTTTCTAGAAACATCTCCTGCTAACACCTAAAGAATAAGGAGAAGAGTTGGTTTTTCTGCCCCATTTTTCTCATCCATTTAAGGGGACCCAAAGCAGCTGACAAAGCTTTCTATTCTTCTCCCCACAACAGAACACCCTGTGAGGTAGGTGGGGCTGTGAGAACGCAGAAAAGAGCTGTGACTATCCCAAGGTCACCCAGCTGGCTTCATGGGGGAGGACGGAATCAAACCTAGCTCCCTAACCACTAGACTAAACTGGTTCACTAAAGCAACTTTGTTAGCCCACTCCGTAGCTATCCAAGGTCCCTTCCACTTTATATAAAGAAATATGCCAGGCTGTCTTCTTGACAAACAGAACTTATATTCATTCTTATTTCTATCCTGTCCTGTACCTGAAGATCTCAGGGCAGATAACAATATTTAAAATCCGATAGATTAAAACAGTAAACAATCTGTATTAAAACAATAGTGTCTGCAAATAACTACTAAAGGCCACAAGTGGGAAGGGAAAAGGTTTCCCCATTTGGCCAAAGGCCAGGACAGTCTCCAAATCTTATAGCCCCAACTCAAGCAAATGTATCCTCATCCAGTTTGGTCTAGAGGTTAAGGAGCCAGACCCTTATCTGGCTTGATTTCGGCCTTTCCCACAAAGCCAGCTGGGTGACCTTGGGCTAGTCATAGCTCTCTTCTGAGCTCTGTTGTGTGGAGAAGAATAGAAAGCTTTGACCGCTGCTTTGAGTCCCATTAAATGGCTGGGGAAAGAGGGGTATAAATGCTATAATGCTGCTCCCACACTGCATGGCTTTCTGTGCAATGCGGAAGATGGCCTTAATCCCAAATGATGAACTGCAGCACTGGCCAGAGACCACCCACTCTGCCTTCAATCTATCCCACCCCAACTCTAGAGGCTGGAAACAGAAGCTGCAGTCTAGGGGGATTACTGCAGCACACTGAAAATTGTCCATTGCCAGAAGCTTGGTCAAACAGCACCAGGTTCTGACATTGCTTGGACCAGTCCACCACTGGGAACGCTCAAGAAACTGCTTTAAAGAAGTGTCCCATTTAGAGATGTGCAAGAATGGGTTGTGGGTGGTTTTTGGTTTTTTTTTGCATTTGTTCCGTATTTGTTTGAATAGATCCTCTTTGAATGTGGTAGGATTCTATTTGATGCAAATGTATTTGTATGGATTCATATGAATATCTACTACGAATGCATATGAAATGTATACGTATCCACGCATATCGGATACATATCACATAACATATCCGCTCTGAAAGGGTCAAATCTGCCCTGAATCCACTTTGAATCTGCTCTCAAACCATGTCGAATGCACTCTGGATCTGTTGCAGATGGAACTGGTGCAGCCTCTTTCCCACCTCCCTGTTTCACGAATGTTCTGAAGCTTTGTACGAATATAAATACCAATGTACAAATGACATTAACATTCAATTTCTATACAAATGTCTGAATTTGTCCAAATATCCAATGTTACGAATATTTGTGAACATCACCTCTCTACTCCCATTAGTTGGCTCCAGGCTGTTGAATATTTGTTGAATGAAGCAATAGTGGAGAAATCCACAGCATCACAGAGAATAAAAGAGAATGAAGCACACAGGATGGCAAACATGACAGTGGGTCAGCTATGAGAAGCTGATGTCCCATATTAAATTTAGGTCTAATTTCTAAGTCAGAAATAAGATATTAAGTCTGACAGTATTTGCAAGTAGGAGGATAGGAATAGTTCACTCTCAACAAAATCTTATATAATGCGATCTTTGGAAAATGTAGTATTTCCCCTGGTCCTCATTTCCCCCACTTTTGCTGCAGACTTGTATATAAAGAAGGCATCATATAAAAGGAGAAATGAAGTTGCTTTAGCAAGAAATCAATGCAGCTGTAAATGTCAAAATGGATAAACAAGAGCTATAGTTCTTTCATTATTATAGCAATTACAATTTGCAGAATCAAGGCAAAGGTGGGGGGGGGGAACAATATACTGGAAGCGATGCTAGGTGTTTTAATTATCCAGATGTGACATGAATTGATAACAAGGCTTTCTTCTTATTCACTCTCTTTTCTGTGCCTTTGCTTTCAATATCCACAGTACTGTCCTTCACAGTAATGAAACATAAAACATAGCATAAAACAATTACTCCTGGAACAGACAGGGCTAGGTGCAACAATAACATTTAATATCACCCTCTGCATATTGCACAGGTAAGTCTGTCTAGCTGGTTTCCTGTGGGTGTTGTTCTGCCAGGGAGGGTGGGAAGGAGGATTGGGAATGAAGTGCTTTAAATAAATAAGTAATGGGAATGGTAGAAAGCCCAGGGTTGCTGGTTTAATCCCAAGCCTCATCCAAAAAGCAGGCAATGGCAAAACCCTTCTGTATCCCTGACAAGAAAACTGACTGCATGGAGGTCCTCATGGAAGCATGGGTTGGGAATGAAAATGCTTTAAATAAATAAGTGATAATAGTAATGGGATGGGTTGTAGCTCAATGGAAAGCAGAAGATTGCTGATTCCTAGAAGCAGGCAATAGCAAACCACTTCTATATCTCTGCCAAGAAAACTGCATGGAGGCACTCATGCAGTCACCCAGGAGTTGGCCATAGACTTGTAATAACTTGACACTGTAATATATTTTTGTCATATGTATGCTATCTACTCAATAATCTTTAATTAAAAAAAAAGTTGGCCACAAGTTCATGGTACCTAACAACAACAATATTCATTATCATTTTCATCATCCAACGGTAAGTATTTTCTCAACAGTAAGTATGCAAATAACTATGCCTTTTCTGCAGGTCATCTGGCTTTTCATTTTGTGTTGTTTAACTTTCTTGTGTTCATATTTCACTAGAGGGTTTTGAAGGAAAATAACAATCCATAGAATGCATCTTATTAAAATGGTTTCCACCACTGGCATCAATGGAGAGATTAGCTACACTAATCCTAATACAGTCACAGTGAAGTACTTTTAATTCCAATGGATTTTACCATCCAGGAGGTTTACTGCCCTTAATCTATAATAGCAAAACATTATGGTTCAGTAAAGCCTAGAAGATTGATGGTGGAGGGTGTATCTAATGTGATACTTATTATGACCCTGGACTCAGATTCCTCTTTTCTTCCCCCTCCAAACACTGAGACTGGAGATCAGAAGCAAATGAAATGCTTTCATGAGCACCCTCAAAGATAATTAATCTTTGTAGTAGGAGAGTAGAGCAGCACTACCATGCCAGCCTGGAGGTCCTGCATTTGCCTCCTTGGCTCAAAGAGGTCCAACCACTTTGGTTGTGGTCACACTTTCATTAGGCCTCCTTCAGGTCTGACTGCTCACAGTTTTTCATGCCTATCCATATTTGTGGTTTGAGCAGTCAGACCTGAAGATAGACTGAAGCAGGGCCCTTTCTGTGCTTGGCCCATAATCTGATTCGAGTGCACTCCCAGATGGAGCATCGGCAACTGGAAGGGGCCATTTCCAGCTCAGAAACGGCCCCATTGCAGCTTCTGGAGAGCCCATCCATGGCACACAGAGGAATGTGTGATGTACCACGCAAGTGCACCAGTGCACCCACCACTTGACTGCTGGCACCATTATGCATTAGCGGCACGTCCCTATTGTCCCGGTGACAATGCACACACAGTGTCACCAGCAATGGGAGGCAAGAAGGTGGTGCCTGGACCATGCATCTGCACTTCAGGCAAATCTGCAGATGCGTGGGGGATGACATGTGCTAGCATTTGCTAGTGTGAATGCTTAGTACACACATGGGGAACTTTGACCTTTGTTGTCCATGGATGGATGGCAAATTTCCCCAAGGTTTAAAGTGAAGGTGTGACCATGGCAAAAGTAGCAGCACAATCTTCCTTGCTCTGATTAGCTCTGAACCTTGGATGTACTGAACCAGCTTACTTTGAACAGACTTATCAGTGAACAGCCCCTGCTCTCCCCAGTTACCCACAAATATTGGCCCTATTTTCATGAATGCAAATTTCTGTCCCATTTGTTTCGATATGAAGTGAACAGGAAAAAAATTATGCATATCTCTACAATACTGTTGCTGTCTTACAATATTGCCTCCAACAGTAGAGGAACAACAGCATATGGTCCCAGTTGTAAGCATTTTATTTAATCTTCAAGATCAATTCTTGCACAGTTCTTGTTTGGCAATTTGTTACAGGATGAAATCAAGTGAAAGCACCACAGTCTCTTGTATTGACTTGTATTGGTGGTGTTGCCAACAGTAGTTAATTGTGGTTAATTGTTTCAAAACCAGCACATACAGATGCTTGTAACAGAGTTACAGCATAATCCATTTATTTATTTATTTTTATATCTTGCTTTTACGAAGGCTCTCACAGGGTGTCTGTTGTGGGGAGAAGAACAGAAGGTTTGTCAGCTGCTTTGAGTCCCCTTAAATGGGTGAGAAAAGCGGGGTAGAAAAGCCAACTCTTCTTCTTCTTCTCTGTGAGGGCCACAAAAGCACTAAAATATAGCAGTTAGAACACAATGAAAGCACACAGTGGCAATTCCTATTATTTCCTGAACTTATCAAGATATGCTTCTTGGGAGTTAGTCTGCATCCCCATGCTCATTTGGAATGGTACTGAATGTGGTATCGGGAAGGGCCGTCCCCATGAGTTTTGGATTTAGTCCATGGAAAGCAGACCAATTCCTCCCAAACCGTGCCAGACCAGGACAAAATTTGGCACCTGAAAAAACAAGTCTGGGCACAGTTTGGGGGTCCGGCATGCATTGCCTAGCGAGCCGAGCCTGCGCATGGGGATGATCACAGGCTATCCTGGGAGGAGATTGGTGCTCACGTCACTAGGAGCTGGGGTGCGCTTGCGGTTCCTGCCCTGTGTATTGGAGATCGCGGACCCGCTCGCGGTCCCATGCGTTCCAATCCTGCTCCAAATGGCTTGCGTGGGGACGCAGCTTTAATGTACCTAAGCAGTGGAGCAAGCAGCCTGGAAAGAAGGCGATTGCAAATCAATCCTCAGAACAAGGCAATGGCAAACCAGTTCCATATCTTTACCAAGAAAGCTGTACAGAAGTGCTGGTGGAGTCAGCTCAGACTCCTCTGGATGGAACCTACGAACACCAATTTCATATTGTTCACAGTGAGCAGATTATTTTGTTCTAAGTTGACAGACAAAACTGCCTGATGTATGGACTCTAGTGTTGAAACACTGATGTTTTCTGATATTCTTAGGAAATCTCTGCTGGTTTAAGTGTTGGGGCATTTATCTTCTTTAAGCTACATGAATTGCAGCCTACAAACCTTGGCAAGTACTAAAGAGTCTCCCTCAGCCCTTTTATTTGCAGTTAGAATGTGAAAGTAGCAGATCTTGAAGGGCATGAAAAGCTCTTTCCTGGTAAAAGGGAAGGAAACTTCTGCTTATTACTGCCCCTCATTGCAATTACTTAAATGTGGTGGTTAAAATCTGTTGAATTCTTTTGTGCATCGATATCTTGTAAAAAACCAGACTTTTAACAGAGGATGCCTGTAGTTCAGTTGTAAAGGCAACTGCCCAGAAAGCAAATGGTCACAGGCTTCATCCCCAGCATTTTCCTGGAACAAAGTATAGTAAACTGCTTCCATATTCTGGACATGGAAAAAGCAAAGACGTGTCCATTCACTTCTCCAAGCCTCTGTTTCAGGAACGGCTGGAGTTTTCTTTCTTGTTTAAAAAGAGAAGCTATTTAAAATGGCAAGCAGAGAACTTTCAGAATCTCTTGCTGGACTGGAGCCCTCTAAAAGATATGATAAAACTGGCACCACAAATTACAACTGTATCTTTCTCCGTCATTACTTCTTAAAGGCTACTGCTTTCTGCTAGAGACCTTAAAGCATTAGAGCTAATGGGATGGAAACAAGCACATTATTTAAAGGATTTTTACAGCAATGGAGGCCTAATATCTAAAACAGAGATTTACTGAGAGTAGTAATAAATGGCCAGTTCTCAGAGTGGAAGGAAGCGAGATGTGAGTTCCCCCAAAATTCAGTATTGGGACCAATGCTTTTTAATTTATTCTTAAATGATC
The DNA here is from genome assembly GCA_023333525.1 of Aspidoscelis tigris stejnegeri. NCBI lineage: Eukaryota > Metazoa > Chordata > Lepidosauria > Squamata > Teiidae > Aspidoscelis > Aspidoscelis tigris. The sequence continues at coordinate 24,210,819 of JALMGA010000007.1, read as the reverse complement.
TGGATGTAAGGGTATGCAATAAGACTGCACAGTTTGCTAATGGCACAAAAATTATTCAGGATAGTAAAAACTGAAAGATTGAGAAGAGTTCCAGAGGGTGAGTGGGCAACCAAGTGGCAAATGTGCTGTATTCTTAATGAGTGCAGAGTAATTCTCACTGGGGAATGAACTCCAATTATGTCTATAAGCCTATGGAGACTTAAGCCGTGTCCCCATGCAACTTTGGTATGGTTCCGAGCACGGGATCAGCAAGCTTTGTCCCCATGGGTTTTGGATTTGGTCCGCGAAAAGCCTGCCAACCCCTCCCAAACCGTGCCAGAAGGGTGCCAAATTTGATACCTGAAAAAACAAGTCTCAGCATGGTTTGGAGGACAGGCACGCATTGCTCAGTGAGCTGGGAACGCCCATGGGGGCGCTCGTGGGCTAGCGGGGAGATTTGCACTCATGTCATTGGGAGGTAGGGTGTGCTTGCTGTCCTTCCCCTGTGCATTGAAGATCGCAGCCACTGACTTTTTAAAATGCTGATTGCAAAGGCAGGCTGGAGAACGGCTTGGTTTTTAAATTTTCTGCCATTTCCATGGAAGTAATTCTAACCCCGTTTCAAGAATGCCAAGGCAGGCTGCATAATGGCTTGATTTCTGTTCCATTTGCAACCCCCGTTTCCCCGATCTGCAAGGCAATCATAAATAAAGGCTTGATTTTCACTTTACGGCCATTCTCGCAGTCCCCAGTGGAGCAGAGCTGCACAGAACTGCTCAAGCGCCTACTGCTGCTAAACCTCATAGCAGCTTTCGGCATTTAATTTTTTTAAAAGTTATTTTTATGAATGAAGCTTTATTTTTACTTGTTTCCATGCTTCCCACCCAAGTCCTGGTTTTCAGTGCCACTAAGGGAGGGGGGGAATGTGGCACAGGGGTGAGCTGATGTCAATCGGGCTGCCAATGAGGAGAGAGGGGGCAGAGAGGAGGTGGTACAGCTCCCCCATACCAGGTTTTGGCACGGTTCTCATGGGGACACCACCATCCCCGCCCAATTCATACCTGTCCCATATTGCCGGTAATGTCATGGCGATGTCCAACATGTGTTCCCATGTGTGCCCAACCAGTGCCCAAAGTGTGCCAGACTGCCAGCATGGGGATGCAGCCTTAGTTTTCTGTGACCCACTAGGAAAGAGATCTTGAGGTTCTGGTGAACAGCTCAATGGAGGTGTCAGCCCAGTATGCAGCTATAGGGGGAAAGCTAATTCAAAGCTAGGAACAACTGGAAAGGGGAAAGAAAATACGTTGGCAAGTGTTAAGAAACAGGGAATAAACTGGGTTTTTAGGGGGATTACTCCTCTCAGTTATTCCTGCAGGATCTTGGCATCTATAGGCTGGTTTAACTGCTCTGAGGCAGATTGCACTTGGCTGTTATGTGTTACCCAAGGGAAAGGGAAGGAATTCCAAGGTGAAGCGATACAAAACAACAATCTTTATTAAAAATAATAAAAAGGACAAAAAAAAAAGGACAATGTACATAGCTGCTGCAATAGCTGGAAATGAGGTGATTGGAAATAGTACAGCAAACAGACAACTCAAAGGTACAAAGTTACAATTTAGCAGCAAAATTGCAAGAGTGTTACTACAGGGTCTGTTCTGAGGCAATGGATATCTTGGTCTCCCAGGTGTATATAAAGTATGCGGATATAAAAACTACCCTGTTTTCCCAGAAATAAGACCTACCCTGAAAATAAGCCCTAGCATGATGTTTCAGGATGCTTGAAATGTAAGCCCTATATAAGTGTTATATAAAACATCCCCTGAAAATAAGCCCTAGTGCATCTTTAGGAGCAAAAATTAATATAAGACCCTGTCTTATTTTCGGGGAAACACAGTAACAAAATTCCCTAACAGTTCTGATCGGGGCTTTAATCTGTGACTGGGATTGCCAAATAGAATCCAGGGGCCAATTTGCACTTTGGTCTGTAGTTCACGATAGGTGAACATCTGGAACATCTGCACTTGAAGGAGGCGCTTACAAGCCTACAAGTGCCCCCTGCCTTCCCAGATTTCACCTATCATGCACTAGCTGTGGTACGCGAAATCATGCTCCACAAGCTCACCAACCCTTACCCCACACGATTGGAACCTACCTCAAAGCCTCCAGCTGACAACCTTTCGCACCTCTGCCAACGTGGGAGGTGAGCTGTCAGTGACTAGTGCTTGCAAGTGCAAGCGCTAGTCAACATCGGTTCATCACAGATCTTTCCCATCTATGGGCTGGGATGGGAAGTGTGAAATCACTCCAGGTTTTCTGAAGGTTTAGTAAACTTCCAGGCAAACCACCTTTGTACTGTCATCAAGAAGACACCCTAGACCCCAGGTGCTGGCTGGCTTGCTGGCTGGCTGCGTGGGTGGGTGGGTGGCTCTCCTTCTCTCTCTCTCTCTCACACACACTATATACCCTGGCAAACATCTAAAATCAAACATCATTTAAAACAACAACAGCATCTGCGAATGGAGAGAAACGTGTGATGCAGAGGTGGTTAAGTGGGTGTTCTGCCAATGAGCAATGGCCAAAATGGAATACACTTTCAGAGTGGCTGCAGTCACACCTACGGTTACATCCAGCTTCAGTCCACTTTCAGAGCGAGAGAACACGTCGGCCAAATGACTAGTAATTTTCTTTCCACGTTATCAATCCCAAAGGTGAATTTTCTGAGTTATTTAACACTGAAAGTAAACAGCTTGTCACTTTGCTGACCTATTCTCACTCTGAGTGTGGACTGAAGCTGGATTAAACCCCCAGTGTGACCACAGCCAGTGAGATGACACGCTGGCAAAATGACAAGCCGTTCGGTGCTTGCTTTACCCCACTCAGGAAATCCACCTTGGAGTCAGGAAACGTGGAAGGAAAGCGATAAACCATGTTGCTATGTTCTTCTCTTCCACTCTGAAAGTGGACGAAAGCCGGATTAGAACTTGGGTGTGGACGCCGCGAGAGTCTCCCTCCGCGATTCGCCCCGACTGATCCTTATGGCTCGTTTCTGTTTTTAATGAAAGCAGCGATTTCCAATAGCTTTGTGCAGAGATCGCCAAGCAGCGCAAGGGCGCCTTTGCAAAGGCGCCGCCACTGCCGGACTCCAAGCGCCGCCCAGCCGTGCGCTGCGCTTGCTCGCCTTTCGTGTCCAGCATTGTCCTTAGGGTTCCCTTGGAGAAGCGAGGGCGCTGGCTGTCTCGGTGCCCCTAGGCCCGATCTCGCCTCCCCGTTCACGAGGAAGAAGCGCCGCGCGAAGGAGACCGGCTGCCTGCCTTGGCGCGCCGTGCCCAGGAGAGGGAGGTGTCGCCGTCGCTTGGAGGCGGTGCGCCAAGGGTTCAACGGGGCTGCTAAGCTGTAACCCAGACGGGCATAGACGCACGCGCAAACGGGCACGCACGCACGCACACACACACACACACACAGGCGCGTACAGGGCGATCCGGTGAACGGGCACCGACGGACAGCCTCCCAGTAGCCGCCGGGCCGGCGTCCCTTTCCTAGGACGGCGCGTCAATGAGCTGCGAGGTACGCAGATCTACTGGCGGGCCTCTTCACCCCCCCCCCACCCCCGATCGGGTTACGGATTGCTCGCGAGAAAGGCAGCCCCCCCTCCCGTCCGTCCGTCCACCCGTCCGTTCTTCCTTCTCCCGCGAGCGTTGGGTGGGCGAAAGTTGCCTTATCCGCTCCCATCGCGGCTTTCCCCGCTGGGCCTTCCCTGCCCCCTTTGCAGGAGGAGCCCTGGCGCGGAGACGGCGGCGCCCTCGCCTTGGCCGGCGCCTTAAAGCCGCAGGGTCCACGCGTGGTGGCACCCGCTCTGCTCGGCCCACCCGTCGAGACGGAAGCCTTGGACCGCGGCACGGTGGCCGCCGCTCTTGTAGCGCTTTGATTGCCAACGGGGCCGTTTTAATACTCTGCACGGGCCCAGAGGCAGCGGTGGCTTCTTCTTTTTTAAATAATGGAATAATTTTATTTAAAGCTTTAGCAGAAGTGCATGGCAATATAGCAGACACTTTGACAAAAACACATCATCACAGAACCAACAGTCCCGTGGCACGTTGCCAAAAGAATAAAACGATGAGTGTGCTTCATTTACAAACAAAACTAACAAAACAAGGAACAGCAAGCTTTATGAGTCATTTAAATTTTGAAATAGTCTTAACTCGTATCAGGTAGGTGCGCCAGGCGTGGGAATGAAAGGGCAAGTCTATGTTTAAGAAAAATTTGCATTCTTGGGGAAAAGGCTACGAAGATCGGAACTGTTGCTTGACAAGTTCCCGGGGAAATAAGTTTGGGCGGCTCACTCGATCTGTCTTTCTAAATACACGCTTGTAAGGCTCGGGCTCGTTGGACCCTCCTGGCCCCAAAGCTTCTCTGATCCACCACTTCCGGCACAGCATGTTTAGGGCAGGCTGGTGGGTGAAGAGCCCCACCTCCGAGCCTCCTGTCTTATCTAAGACTATGGTGGCACCGAAGGTTTAATCCAGCCTCAGTCTGCCTTCAGAGTGAGAGAACACATCAGCAAAGTAACCAGTGATTGCCTTTCCACATTACCTATCTCAAAGGTGAATTTTCTGAGTTATTTAACACTGAAAGGAAACAGCGGCCCTGTTCCCGCTAGGACTTTTTAGTTTCAAAACGGTTTGAAAACACTCTGTCCGCAATGGAAAGGGGCTTTCCAAGTTAAAAAGAGGAGTGATTGGGAGAAAACAAATTAAATAAAACAGCCCTTTAAACAACTCTTGCTCCTGTTTTCTTAACAACACGGTTTATTTTCCCAGTGGGAATGCCATCACCGCGTCTTCTCCCCAGCTGCCTGCCCACCCACTGGTTCTGCCACCGCTGCTTTGCTTGGCCAGCTGCCTGGCTTGCCTGCCCGCCATTATGTCTGCCGCCAGCCTTTCAGGTCCGCTGCTGCCATGCTTGCTCACTCAACTTCCCGCCGAGTAGCAGTGGTGTTCCGGGGCATAGGGAGGAGGAACGGCAGGCAAGCAAGCAAGCAAACAAGCAAGCAAGCCCTGCCTGCCTGCCCTCTCTCCCTCCCTTTCGGGTGCTGCTGCCGCTGCCCCACTACTGCCATGCTCTGCTTTAAAGAAGAATTAACAAAACAAATGGGAACATGCATAATGCGCATTTGCATCCGTTTTTGTTAATTCTGCTTTAAGGGAGGCAAGTGGAAACAGGGCCAGCTTCTCACTTTGTCTGTGTATTCTCTCACTCTGAAAGTGGACTGAAGCTGGATTAAACCTCAAGTGTGACCACAGCCTAAGAGGCCTCAGAGATGCTTTTTGTTTGCTTTTCCTTGTCTTATGTATTTTTATGCTGTCTTTTAGGCCTCTAGTTAAAGGGTGAACATCAAATATTGGGCTAGGTTAATAACAAAACAAGTAATGAGGGCGGCCCCATCCATAAAGTGAGTAAACATTCTACTGCTCCCATGGTGGGCTTGCCACATGTATCTGTGGCAAGCTCACCATAGCTCCACTATGAAAAAGCACGAAAAACTATGCTGGAACACCCAGCACTAGTGATGGCCTTCTCAGCAAAGCATTTTATCTGTTGACCAAGCCTTTTATCTGTCCCTTTCAACAGCTGGTCTGCAAAGACACAGCAGGCATATTCTGATAGGATAAAAGTTCTGTGCAGGTAATCACCCCCTGGGAGAAAGGAAAGCAAATTCATGCAGTAGTACCCACCCACTATAGTAAAGTTCAGCCTCCTTTAATCCTCTTCCCCAATCACACCTCAAAAATGAAAATGGATTAACACTCTATGGGGGAATCCCCACAGCAAGCTCATTTCACTTTCCCTAAACCGAAATAATAGAACCGGATGCAAACGCGCATTTGCCTGTTCCCATTACTTTTAACTTAATCACGTTCAATCCGGATTCTGAGGATCGTACGTGGGGTACGTGACTCAAGGTGGGACTCAAGTGGCTACTTTTTAAAAGCTGCTTTTCGGGGCTGCCCTGCCCTCTTCCTCCTGGCATGGATGCACCACCCATAAGGGACCCTTTCACTGAGCCTAACTGGGTGGCTGGGTGGCTGCGGCTTCCAAGGATGGAGGAAAAATGGCAGCGGGCAGCCAGCCAGTGATTCTTTCCCCTCCTCTCCCCATTGCTCAGGCCACACAGCAGCAGCGGCAACTAAAGCCCCTTTGCTTTAAATTCAGCTGCTTTCCTCCCTTTCCCTTTCTAAAGTCAGAACTCCAAAGAGCTAGAATTGCGCAAAATTGCAACATTTTATTCCAACCATCAAGGTGTGAAGTGGTTCCATCGCTACAGTGTAGCGATCCCTGTTAAGTGGATTTTCACACTGAAATCACTGTCTTTGGAAGCAAGCTATTGGGAGAGGGAAACCCTAAACATGGATTCTCATCCCTTAAAGAGGTACTGTCCACACAGTAAAAAATGTAAAACGTTTCAAGCGCTCGATCCGGAGTGAGACCTGTTGAAATCAGGATTGAGATTCACCATGCTTTGGGGTGGTTTAACACGGGAAAAGCGTGCTAAGCCAAACTGCCGTGCAGACTCCGAGGATTGAAAATGTTTTGAATTCGAGATAAGGCTGCCGTGAAGACATGGCCTATAACAGCTTGAGATCTGTGAAAATCGGGACTTGGGAAAGTCTGATTGAGGAGAGGAAAGTCCACAAATAAATCAGATTGGTCTGAAAAGGTGTGAATGGACTGAAGAAAGATTCAAGTGAAGGTGTGACCCCACAGCCATTAACTCAAAGTCTGCATTCACTCTCTTCTTCACACATTGCAGCTTAGGGTTGACTAGTGTGGGCATTATCCACCATCTTCAGCAGTTTTCAGCATTCTACCTACGATGAACTTGATCTGTCTTGTACCCTGGCACTCTTTCTTGTCCTGCACTCTCTCCCTATACCTCTCTGAAAGGGTCTGGGTTGTTTCAGAATATGTGATGCACCTGCTTTCCCTAGAAATGTTATTTTTTTTAATTTTACACTTGACTTACCTTTTTTTTGAAATCAGGTGGTAGTGCTGTATTTTGCTAGAAGTGCTGAATTAGCTGGTGTGCGGACAGAGACCATTTCTGTACCCCAGAGTATCACATCTCTGCAGCTGTGGGAAGAAATTGTAAAAAGGCATTCAAGGTATGTTGCTCTGATCAATAAAAGTTGTTCTCCTGGGCAAGATCACCAGTGACCCTCAGGATTAAATCCTTGTTAACTAATCCAGGAACATTCAACAGATGTTAATGAATGACAGCTCTCATAATTCCTCACCGTTACTCATACACAGTGCCCCACCAATATGAGCACCTCAAGCAGAAGGCAAAACCTTCCCCTGCTCTCGAATTCTGTCTGTCTCTCCAACCTGGAGGCAGTATCTAGGCATCCATTCTAGTAGCCGTTGATACACCTGTCCTCTGTAAATTCATCTAATTCTTTTTTAAGGCTAGCCATGCTGATTACTGTCACCACTTCTTCTGATTGTAAATTCCATAGATTGACGACCCTCTAAGTGAAGAAATACCCCTATATTCCGGCGTATAAGACGACCCCAACTTTTCCAGTTAAAATATAGAGTTTGGGATGTACTTGCTATATAAGAAGATGACACCCGGCATATAAGATGACCCCCAACTTTTGAGAAGATTTTCCTGGGTTAAAAAGTAGTCTGATACGCCAGAATATACTGTACTTTCCTTTGTTGGTCCTAACTTATTTGCCTGTTAACTTCATGGAGTGGCCCCTGATTCTATTGTTGTGTGGTACATAAAATATTTTTTTTCTATTCACACTGTACATGATTTTATATATTCAATTAGGTGACCTCTTAAATGTCATCTTTCAAGGCTGAAGAGACCTAGACATTGCAGCCTGATCTCATAAGGAAGGTATTCCAACCTCCTGATCATTCTGGTTGCTATTTTCTGCACATTTTCCAATTCCACAATATCCTTTCTGAGGTGCGATGAACAAAATTGTACATAATATTCTGAATGTGGCTTCAACATCAATCCTTTCCAGAGTTGCTCATTTAACAGGATAAGAGCATCACTGCTGGTCATGGTCATCTGCCTTCTGTGTGCAGAAATATACAGTAGGTTTCCACGGGTATCATGAGAACGGGAAGGGGCTGACCTGGGAATCATCTTCAAACCATTTCTAAGCCATGTCAGAGATGTTTTTTCCTCATCTTTTTCAACTATTCACAAGTTACAAATGCTTACTCTTATTGATGAGGATTAAATGTGGCATATGCTATGGAAATTTCTGGAATCAAAACGTTCTGTTTATTTACTTATTTTTCTTCGGATGTCTCTGCTTTCAGGCTTGAAGACATACGAGATCAGGTAGTCTTTGCTGTACGTCAAGAATACGTGATTCTTGGAGATCAGCTTCTGGTTCTTCACTCAGGGGATGAAATTGCTGTTATCCCACCCATTAGTGGAGGATAGTGGAGAAAGACATTTTCATGTATGTGCTGCAGTTTCCGTGAATGACTATGTTGATACATTAGGTATTGTATGGAAGATGGTCAGGACCTGTTCTCCAGTACCACTAAAACCAGAAAGAAAAAAAAAACGGATACAAGTTGCAACTTCTGAGGTTTTGGTTGAATGTGAAGAACTTTTTCCTGACCAAAAGATCAGGAGATCATTCTACCTATGGGGATTGTGGGTTTGCCATCTCTCAAGGTTTTCTATAAAAGGGTGGACAACTGTGTGGGACTGGGCTGGACTGTATGATCCTTGGGATCTTTTCCAGCACCACAGTTCTATGGATCTGTAATTATTGATCCTCTTCTGTTCTTCCTGCATTTCTAGTCATGAAAGTAGGAAGTGAGGAGGATCCACAAATTGGCTGGGCCACCTCTTGTGGGTTTCTGCTGCCCTCTTCCTCATTCATTAATGCTGAATACCTGCTTGTCTCCTTACTTCAACATATATGTTGGTATAGTCACATTTCTATGAGCAGAGGGATTTCTCTGAACCTCGCTTAGAAGACTCAAATGAACTGCAGCCCAAGTGCAGATGCGTGGGGCTGTTTTATATGGGGCTTGTTTGAACTTGTTACCTGATGATTTTTAAACCTTTGATTTTCATTATGGTGCAGGTTTTTATGTTATAGTGCAAATTCTTATGGGAATTTTGGAGCAGCTTCCTCTGACTGTAGCGCTTTTACAGAGAGTAGTTGAAATGGACACTGAAATGCTGGCTGGGTAGATATTGACCCTTGCTGTAGAATTAGTTGTTGCCAGTGATAGGTATATGTCAGTATTGCAAATACCAATATAAGCTGATGCTTGCTGTGCTCATTTTGACCTTGTGAGCCTGTCGTCCCTGCCAAACTCCATTACTTGAAGATGAGGGATAGAAAAAAAAGTGGTTAGGGCTGCTTACGGATGCCACCAAGGTATCTCTCTAGCAAGGGATGATCTGGAGCAGGGTTTCCCAAACTATGGGTCACGACCCACTGGTGGGTCGCGAGCGAATATTGAGTGGGCCCTGCCTGTAGAACGACACACCAACCGACCGAACCTTTATTCATATTGGTAACGGTTAAATTTCCTAGAGGTGGGTCCTGAGTTGGTAAACTTATATTAGATGGGTTGTAGCCCAGACGACTTTGGGAACCACTGATCTGGAGCATTGCCTATCAGTCATTATTGCTTGCTGGCCAGACAGCACCATGGTCAGTTCATGACACCTAGATATGCACACTGCCATAACTGCACATACTGTAAGTAGCCATCTGTTTTCTCCCCCACATATGTGCTTTGGACAGAAATGATAACGTAGGTAACTGCTATTTCTTGAAAACCCTCCATTAGCACTGAGTTTTCCAGCAATAGGGTACCCTGCTTTTTAGACATGTATGGTAACCTCACCATAGTACAGCCATAATGGCACTATACAGTTGGACCCCCATATCCACTGATCACCTGCCATCACTGGACCAGCCTCTTCCCTGCCTCCACCTCCCCTGCTGCTGGCATTAGGCCTACCTGAGACTTCCTGAAGGCCTGGTGCAGTGAGAAATCCAGCATGAATCACATGGGATTTCCTATAATTCCTGTGATTTCTGAAGGAATTCTGAAGAATCATGGGAAATTGAGTGCAAAAACTCTGCTATTTGAAATAGCCATGGTTCTCAATAACCATGGTAAGGCCTGGAACCTATCCACTGCAGATATGGGGGTCTGACTGTATTTCCTCCATAAGGACGTGGCCTAGATCGTGGTTTTCAGGTAAGCTTGTGATTATTCTTGCTTTTCTACATTTATATCCCACACTATACCGTAAGAACTCAGGGTGTGTTACAACAAAAACAAACAACAAGTTAAAAACAGGGCTAAAACATATTTGGAGTTGAATATTAAATTAGAGTACATGCAAAATTATAGTATCCAGGAGTGAGGGATAAATTGTTCAAATTAACTAAAGGCTATGGGTAAAAATGTGCATCTTAGATTAAACGATCATTCTCATGGAATGAATTTGTTGCTAGATGTCCTATATGTTATTTTTTTTATAAATGTAAAATAATCTCTTTGGAAAATTGGATGAACAATTGGATCTCGCCAACTGAAACAACAATTTGATTTTACCACCACTTTACTCATAGGAAAATTATGAATGACAGCGAGGACAAGCCCAAGGACTTAATTAAATTGAACTATGAGAAGCTCTCGGCAGATGAAATATCAGCATTGGTGGTATCTCCCTCTTGTGGGGCTGTGGCTCTGTTTGTAGGTAGGTTTGGGTCACATGGTGTGACTCTCGTTGGAAAAGAAGTGTATTAAGAGTGTGCAACCAACCTGTTTCAGCAGCATACAAACCTTTCAAACACTTTAGAAGCCCAGATTTATGCTGAAGATGCTGCAGATAGCATTTACAGCTTCATTGCTCTCCTGGCTTCTTCTTATGGTTGTCTTTGCAGCTAGGAGGGAACTAGATAATGCCGGTTGTGTGGTGATACTGTGCTATCCATTGCCATCTTGGAGTTTCCAGGCTGTCACCCAGTCTCTGCCGTGCTTGTACAGTTCAGAAACACTTTTTCATCATCCGGATTGCAAAGGACAAGACAGAAATGTCATCACTTAGCTCATATGGCCCTGGTCCTTCCTGACAGCAAACACCATTGGGTTCAGATGAATGCTCCCTGAAAATACCATCAGCACTCAGTGTCATGGAAGCTCAGGTGTTTAGGATGTTTGGCCTGGTAAACCCACCTTTCTTTGGAAGGCTTATATGTTGCTAAAAGAAGAAGAAGAAACTGTGAGCCAGTTGGTCTAGTGGTTAGGGAGCCAGTCTCATCTGGGAATACTGGTTTTAATTCTGCACTCTTCTATAAAGCCAGCTGGGTGACCTTGGGCTAGTCACAGCTCTCTTCTGAGCTCTCACGGCCCTACCCACCTCACAGGGTGTCTGCTGTGGTGAGAAGAACAAAAGGTTTGTCAGCTGCTTTGAGTCCCCTTAAATGGGTGAGAAAAGCAGAGTAGAAAAGCCAACCCTTCTTCTCCTTCTCCTTCTCCTTCTCCTTCTCCTTCTCCTTCTCCTTCTCCTTCTCCTTCTCCTTCTCCTTCTCCTTCTCCTTCTCCTTCTCCTTCTTCATCTGGCTGGCCCTTTCTCATAGGGTCTGCCGAACCAGAAGAACTGAGGGTTGCAACATTTGCTGCTGTGCTGTACCGCTGCTACGACTTTCTGGCGTCTATTTCAGTGATTTCATATGGGGCTGTCCCCAAGGAATAAAAAGTCTGCCAAGATTCTCCTTTTGCCTCTGAGTGCCCCCAAGCCAGGGTTTTTAACGAGGTTCCAGCGCTACAAAACGTGGAAATCGCGCGACAAAATACATGCACTTTAAACAACTCTTCCAGCTCTCTTTCTGTAAGTCGCGGGTTTTCCTCACTACATTTACCTTGAGGACGCTCCGTGGCAAAAGGGGCGGGGATTGCCGCCTGCACACACAGCAGAAACACAAGCAGCTTCACTTTCTAAAGCTCAGAACTAAAGAGCCAGAATCACGCAGAATTGCAACATTGTTGCAATCGCTGTGAGGTGTGAAATGGGTGGATTATTGCTAGGGGTGGATTTTAAAGCGATAACAGGGAAAGTGATGAGTGAATGAGCGATCGTGCGCTGGACAGGGTGGATTTTTGAAAGCAATAACAGGGAAAGTGGTGAGAGTGAATGTTTTCCAGCACGAGAAGCCATTTCGGGGGGGGGGGGAGATCTGGGAAACGAACAGAGAGCCGATCGCTGTTTCTCCTTTGCACTTGTCAGGGATTGTCTTCCTGGTTGTGGCCACACCGAGCGCAGACCCTCCTCATTCCCGCTGGCACCCTATGAACAAGAGCAGGGGCGGGGAGAAAAAGATGCGCGCAAAGAAAACAGGGATCCTATGGGGACGGAAGGTGCGTTAAAAACACGCATTTTCCTGAGCCTCATGCGGACGCTTATTCCTGATTTGCATGGCACTTTTAAAGTCCACTTCAATAGAGTGACAGTAGAGTGACAGTGGAGAAGTAAATAAGTCTTTTGGGGATGCAGCCCAATAAGAGCACATCTTTGGAGAAGTTTAATGGGGCTAGGGGTTACAGTCTATGTAAACATCTGGCATGTTCTGGGAACTTTGAGAGGAGATTTTAGGCATAGATATAATTATACTTAATAGTTTTGTTTGCTAGACTGCTTTCTTGTGGCTGCACTTGATGCCAGTTTGCAGTTCTAAGAAGACTTTGGTGAAATTTGTAAGAAAAGAAATTACTTAGTGTGGTCTATGTCTTTGCTTCGAGGCTCTCACAGTCTGATTACAAGTGAACAGAACACCAGAAATACTAGGACTTGTGGTTTATACCAAAGGAGTATCCGCTGTTATATCCTCATTGCTTTGATCCAGCTATCCTTTCCTGCTTTATCTGTTTCTTTCTGTGGTTCAGTTTTACTGTCCTACTGTTTTATTCTGTATACCGCCCTGAAACTATGGTGAAGAACAGTATACAATTCCTAGAATGGGTGGATGAATGATGCCAGCTGAATGTGTTCTTTCATTTCAGGCACAACGAGGAATAACTTTGAAGGGAGAAAAGTCATACAACTAGAATATGAGGCGTATGAACCTATGGCAGAAGCAGAAATAAAGAAGATATGCACAGAAATCAGATTAAAATGGCCTTCAGTGAAGCATATAGCAATACACCATAGACTTGGGTCTGTATGACCTACACATAACCTCTTCTTGCTTTAGTAGATAAATGGCTCATGTTTGCAGATCTGCTTTTGAGTTTTTAGAATTTGTGGCAATGGGGACTTGTGTTTAATTCTCATGTCCCCTATGCGCTTTAATATCTGTATGAAGCCATGGGTGAGGTCATCAGGAGTTTTTGATGACACCCAGCTCTATCTCTCAATTTTTTTTTCTGAGCCATGAAAGGCAGTTGCTGCTAGAAAGTAGTAATGGGCTGGATGTGAATGAAGAAGTTGAAACTGTGAGGGATCCCGAGTTCGTAAACTTAAAGCGCATCTGATTCTGGGTGGGGCTGTTTTGCCTCAGAAAGAACAGGTGTGTGACCCAGGGGTGCTTCTGAATCCATTGCTGTCATTGAGGCACATATGGGAGTGGTAGCCAAGAGTGCCTACTTTCACAAGCCCCATCCCTTTCTGTATAGAGACGACGCCCAGATTTGATTACTGAAATGCACTCTGTATTTGGCCATCCTTGAGGATGATTCAGAAGCTGGAGCTATTATAGAATGTAGCAGCTGAACTGCTAACAGCCATTTCTGGCTGGATTCACTGAGCCTGACTGAAGGTGTTAGCATTAACATGTAAAATACTAAATGATTTGGTTATTTGAGTATTTGGTCACAAGGTGAAGGCCTTAGGGCCTTTTCTGCGGTGGCCCCCAGGCTTTGGAACATTCTCCCCCTGGAGTTATGTGAGGTGCCAACTTCCTTTGTCTTTTGGATTCTGGTTAAAACATACCTCTTCACCCATGTCTTTGATACCTAGCTTCCTCTGAGTTTTATCTTACGGGGGATGAAGGGTATATTCTATATTATGTTTTACGCTGTTTGATCTTTTTATTGTTGTGAATTTCCTTGGGATCTTTGAGTGGAATATAAACACTCAAAAAAGTAAAAAATAAAAATAAAAATTCACCTGCCTTGGCTGCTGCTTTCCTCTTGGGCACAAGCAACCTTTGTGGTGTTCTAGCATAGGCAGGAATACACGTTTCATGGTTTTATTTATTTAAACATGTATGTAGCGCTTCCTAATTGAATTTTTAAAAATCCCATAATATGTCTTTAAAAACAAGGTTAAAACAATTTGAAAGCACTACCAAGTAGTTATTAAAAACAATATTAAATACTGGAAGGGAGAGGAAAACAGGCTGCAGCCCATTCATATGCTTTCCAACCAGGTGCAATAAACAGTTTTAACCCAGTGATCCAGATCTTTGGGTGGGGGTTGCTGGTCACGTATAGCTTTAGTACCAATGCCGTGCTGAGAACTAAAGGAACTGGTTGTTCCAGTCTGCTTAATTATTGCTATATTGGGTTGTTGTTGAAAACACTCTGTTTCTAGTTCAGTGTAATTTGTTTTCCTCTTGTATCTTATTCTGCAAAGTACAGAGGACATTGCCTTGTGCAATAATTAGCAAAATGTTTTCCTTTCTTCCCTTTTGTTTTTTTTATAATTTAATTTTTATTACTGTGTAATGCTTTACAGTTCTAATTATCCTTTTTGTTACAATTATTAACATGTGAGCCCAAATCTAAACGCACCATGAGATTAGAATTATTATATTTTTTTGTTACAATTATTAGTAGGCAAGCAGAAATCTGCCTTAAATGCACCATGAGGTTAGAATTGGGTTTTTAAAACCATTATCCATTTTGCAGCAGAAGAGAGTTTACAAATATAGTCTGATCACCTAATTGTGCTTTAGTGTATGCACCGGTTGTACTCGTGTTAGCAATGGCTATTCCTGAAATACTCTGCTGCTAATTCACCCACTACAGTCTTTCATTGGATGAAGGAAATATGTTACCAGCCACTTCACTATATTCTATAAATTTCCCCCAGCTATTGTGAAAGTTAGTACAAGCTAATCATAGATGTTTTCTATTATGTACAGTTAATTACATTTCTGTTTAGCTTTATAAAGATTGAAATAATGAGGATAAACATAATGGCTAATGCCACTATTTCCAACTTCTTTTGTAGCCCTGTTCCCATCAGTGAAGCAAGTGTAATGGTAGCAGTCTCGGCCCCTCACAGAGCAGAATCACTTGAAGCTGTGCAATACGGTATCAATGCTTTGAAAGCAACTGTCCCTATATGGAAAAAGGTACATGTGACTTGCAATTTATTTTCTTCTTCCTCTTCTTCTTTACTACTGCCATAAGCTAGCAGGACCTGAGGGAATTTGCAGGCAGAAGCATGTCTCCTGTGCCACAGGGGTTTATGGAGGTTTTTTAAAGCTCCCACACTGAGGTAAGCATGTTTGAAAAAGCAAAGCAAAACAAAAATACCTGCTCAATCCCATGTCATGTTCTAATAGTGTATGAGAGAAGCAATGGGCCTTTTCGCACTTTCCCAGGGAAGTTAAGATTGGAGACAGAGGCTGGACGTGTCCAAAACCTGACTGAAACCTAAGACGTTTTCGCATTACTCCCGTTCCATTTGGAACGGGAGTAGGACGGGAAGCTTAAGACAGCTCCCGGCGCTTTCCCCTTTCACACACAGACGTGCCAGAACGCGTGTAAACGCGTTCCGGAGCGTCTGTGTGCGAATGCTCAAAGCGCCGGGAGCTGTCTTAGCCGGCAAAGGCCGGCCAGGGGCGCGGAGACAGCCGCGGAGGCAGATCGACAATCAGCTGATTGTCAAACAGCTGATTGTCGAAGCCGCGCCGGCGTCGGAGGCGAGCCCGCAGCTGTTCGGGAGACAGAAGCAGGCGCGAATGCTTCTCCTTCCGAACGCCTGCGGGCGGCTCGTCCGCGTTCGAACGCATGTAGAGCACTTTAAAGTGCTCTACATTTCGAACGCGAGAAAGACAGCTGCGGACACGTCGGAGCGCAAGCCGCGCTCGGGCAATGCGGATGCCGTGTCCGCAGCTGTCTCCCACGCGTCCTGTTCAGCCCCGTGCTAAAACGTCTCTACACTACAGCAGGGTAATTGCAAATACTGCCGTCTGCCCCCAGATAATCTTTGCAGAGAAGTAGGCGCGAAGGCTGCATCCGGGACTGTACTAATGGTGCTCCTGGTCTAGGCGTGTAGCAGTTTTTACTGCTCCACAGCTATCAAACATGGGGACAACCGCACATGCTTGGAGCCGCTTTGAAACAGAAGTGGCTTTGCAGTGTGCAGATTCTTCATGCCAGTGTATCCCCAACTGTCCCCAAGAACCAAGTACGAAAAGCCCCCAAATTCTGTGATAAATCAATTTTAGCAAATATTAAGGAGATGTCTGAAAAATATAATACATAGATGGCATGACATATCTGTCATTTCTCTCTCTCACATGCACACACACAGACATAAACCTTCACATCTATTTTGGAAGTATAAAGTTAAAAAGGTGTATTTTCACATGTGGTAGACATGCAATAAAGTTAAAAATAGTTTGAGTGCAAGCTATTAAGAAAATAGATTATGCAGCAAAAAATAATTAAAGATGACCAATCTAACCTTACTAAACCCCTTTTTACATTTAAACAGAAATATAGGCCATTAAACTCTTGAACGTGTTTTTATGGTAGCTTCTTACCAGAAGATGTCTAGATCCTGGAAAGATTTGCTGACATAGATTATTAGTATTTTAAGGTTTGGAATTTTATTTCAATGCAAAAAGCTCACAAAATTTGAGGAAGAAAAAAATCAAAACTAATGAAGAAACTTATCTTAACACTGTTTTATGTTTCTTTAATCTGCTTAGAAAAATAATAATTGAGTACTTCAACAAAACTATTTGGAAGTTTGTGTATTGTAATTTAGGAATATTTAACGACGCACATAAATATATTTAGAAGATGAACAAAAGGATGAGATCGAAAGATAAATAGAATAAAAACGAATCCCTTCATTTAGAACAGTGATGGCGAAACTTTTGAGGTTGGTGTGTCACAAGAAAAACTAGCTTAACTCGGGTGCTGTGTCATAATTAGAAATAGCCATAATTTTGTGATATTTGTAGCTCTAGTAAAAAAGTTATATTTTTGATATATGTATTTTATTAAAAGCAAAAACAAATAATTCTTTACATTAGTAACTTTTGTTGAATTTCATTTGGTAAATCTTCAATTGAAAGTTGGTATTTCGTACACTTTAAGAACAAGCAAGCACTACATGCCCAGGTGCCAGGGTGACCATGTGTGTCACCCAAAAGGGCTTGGTGTGTCACCTGTGACATGCGTGTCATAGGTTGGCCATCACTGATTTAGAATATGTTTATCAATTCATACTGTTTGTTTTGTTTTTATTTTTGTATAAATAGTTATAATAGAAATACAACCACCTGTAGTCTCCCTGCTGTTGCTGACACTTGACACCAGAATTTCTGCTTGTAGCACAAATGTGCTTAATGCATTTTTGGGGGAAATGAGGATAAAATACTGGTGTATCCCTAGGATTGTCTAGCAAATAGAAACACACAGTGGCGCTTCTGTGGTTGTTCACTAGGGCTGTGACGCATACAAATTAAGGATGTGCACAAATGTTTTTTTTTAATTCGATTCATATCAAATCGAATGCCAGAAAATGTGTATTCGTTCAAATAGATCCCTTCAAATGTGGTAGGATTTATATTTGATATGAACGTTCAGTCCCATACGAATCCCATACGAAGCTTCATACGAATATATCAAAACTTTCGATTCAAATGTCAGTCTTCAGATGTGCCAACATTCAATTCAAATGTCCACATTTGGCCAAATTCTTATGAATTTTGAATGTTATGAATATTTGTGCACATCCCTAGAATGTGTGCTAAGCATGCAAATACATCATTGATGTGATTCAGTTAAAGCAATTTTTTACGTGGGTGCAGCTCTGAAGATGAGAGAAAATTTTGTAAAGACCAAAGATACTGAATTTTGCCAAAGATAATGAAATGAGTCATCTTGCATTTCTGTGGGACAAATCCAGGCTGTTCCAGGTTGTGACTTGAATTCTTTTGCAGTGTGCTCTGCTTCAATCTTACATTGGCAAGAACGTGTCCAGATGTTTTTGCTTGCTATATTTTCTAGGGCAGACAAAACTATTTTTCGGTTTTGATCACTCTTAAGTATGCTACAGCACAGGGGGATCTGCTTTTCAACACTCACTTAGAATATTCTTTTCATTATAGGAGGTCTATGAAGACGAATCTGCTTGGAAAGAAAACAAGGAGTGCTTTTGGGCCAAAACAGAAAAATAAAACTCTACTGACAGATTCATTGGGAGCATAGCTGTGCTGAAATAATATGGAAGATGAATACGTTGCAGCTGATTTTTTTGCTTGTTTGTGTAGCTTAAGGATTGTATTAAGGATTTGCAAAGTACCTGTATAAGGCAGGGTGCTCGCGTGTTGTCGCATCAGCTCCAGCCAGCATGGCTAGTGAGCGAGATGGAGAAATCATCCAGCATTTGTTTTAGAATTTAGAACAGTTTGGATTCACAGTGCTTGGGTGTTCTTCTATCTGCAGGCTTCCATTCCAGTTAGAAGGGATTGGAAGACTTTGGTCGTGTCTTCACAGCAACCTTATCTCGAATTCAAAACGTTTTCAGTCCTTGGAGTCCACACGGCAGTTTGGCTTGACACACTTTTCCCATGTTAAACCACCCCAAAGCGTGGTGAATCTCAATCCTGATTTCAGCAGTTCTCACTCCGGATCGTGCGCTTGAAACATTTTACATTTTTTACTGTGTGGACAATACCATTTTAAGAGATGAGAATCCATGTTTAGGGTTTCCCTCTCCCAATAGCTTGTTTCCAAAGACAGTGATTTCAGTGTAAAAATCCACTTAACAGGGATCGCTACACTGTAGCGCTGAAACCACTTCACACCTTGATGGTTGGAATAACAATGTTGCAATTTTGCGCAATTCTAGCTCTTTGGAGTTCTGACTTTAGAAAAGGAAAGGGATGAAAGCAGCTGAATGTGAATGTTTAAAGCAAAGGGGCTTTAGTTGCCACTGCTGTGTGCCCTGAGCAATGGGGAGAGGAGGGGAAAGAATCGCTGGCTGGCTGCCCGCTGCCATTTTTCCTCCATCCATGGAAGCGGCAGTCACCCAGCCACCCAGTTAGGCTCCGTAAAGGGGTCCCTTATGGGGTCCATGCCAGGAGGAAGAGGACAGGGCAGCCCCGAAAAGCAGCTTTTAAAAAAATAGCCACTTGAGTCCCCCCTTGAGTCACGTATGTCACGATCGAACGCGATTAAGTTAAAAGTAATGGGAACAGGCAAATTTGCGTTTGCATCCGGTTCTATTATTTCGGTTTAGGGAAAGCGAAATAAGCTTGCTGTGGGGATTTGCCCTTTATATTGTGCTGAAATGATCCCTCTTTTCATATCATCTACTCATTGATCAATTAAGAATCTTCAAACAACAACTTTTTATATTGAGTCTTCAGCATTCTTGCACTACTTGAGATTTCCAGCTTGCTTGCCTTCTTCAGATAACATTTTCAAGCCAGGGCTTCCTACAAATATTATTGTAAGCTGCCCAGAAATCTGGATATGGGCAGCATATAAACATTTTAAATAAATAAATAATGTATTTGATCTTGGTATACCTTGGTTTATCATTGCGGGAACAAACTTGGAACTCTTTTTGGAGTAGGAGATGCTTAGAGTGTTTGACCCTGGGATTGAGTTCTGTGGTTCGACTGTGCCAACATTGTTACTCCTTATTGTTTTAAGTTTGGACTAATAAAAGAAGGCAAGGTAGTGTAATCCTAGAAGGAAGACAGGTGCTTTTTGATGTTGAATACAGACTGAGAGCCAACTTGCACCTTTTCCGGGTGTGCTGACCAGATAATTTCTGGAATAGATCAGTCCAAAAGAACAAATCAGAGAGCAGAGTTACCAGGAAGACATTCAAGATTAGTAAAAAAGCTAAGTCAGGAATCAGATGTCCAAACTCAGTCCAAGGATTCAAGATATTTGAAGGCCAAGTTGCTTCCAGAAAGGAACAGTTGTCCGCAACAACAAGGCTGACCTTCTTCCTGCTTTTTATTCAGTCCAAATACAGCAGAGAATGACTCCTCATTTAAAATCTCCCAGTATGTTATACAGTTCTGAACAGGAATGTACACAAGCTGACTCTGTCCATCTTGGCTTACATCAAGCCTGCCATACTGACCTGCCAGCTTGCTGAGCAGACCAGCTGGGTAAATTTCAAATCATCCAGACCCCACTTCTGCCCACTTGGCATTGGATATTATGGGTTCTCCCCACTTGGCTCACTGCCATTCCCCACCTCCCTTGTCTGTGGCCTGCTGGTTCCTTCCCTACTGGGCTCATGTGCTCTGCCCCACTCCCAGCCACCACCTTGACTGTCACCACCACTGTCAAGTGAGAGCAAAAATGATATAGAAAAATCCTGTGTTTAATGCAATGGGAACAAAAGGTAATGGTAACAATTTGTTTCTGAATGAACCTATATACATTTATCTGTTCTTGCCGTTATTCAAGATAAGACTGATCATTTACACTTAGCAAAGCCACATAACCTTCTACCTCAGGGCTTCCAAGTGGAAGAGCAGTCATTTTGGTCTTTTAAGAAAATGTTTCACTTATTGTATAACACTTTTAGGGACACGCATGAATATTCATAACATTCAAAATTTGTATGAATTTGGCCGAATTCAGACTTGTATTCAAATCAAATGTTAGCACATTTGAAGACTGATGTTCGAATTCAAATAAAATATTTTGATACATTTGTATAAAACTTCGTATAGGATTCATATGCACTCGTATGGGATTCGTATGGGATTGAACATTCGTATCCTACTATATTTGAATGGGATCTATTTGAACAAATACAAATAGACACACACACACACAAAGATCATCCCACCTCTATGCACATCAAGGCCAGAAAATGGACCATCATCCGATTCAATACAAATTGAATACCCAAAAACATTTGTGCACATCCCTACACTGTTTTGTACTACAGAGTTTTCTCTTTTCACAATTGGTAAAATAAAATTTCCTTCATTTAATGTGACCCCGCCGAACTCACGATTATGGAAATTGGCCTCCAAAGACTTTCATTGGTATACTGTGTCTCCTCGTCTCCCCGATTTTAAAGTAACAACTAACCTGCACAACTCAGTTCCATGCTGCATGGCAGTTTGCAGAAACCAAGTAGAAAAGGGCTAGCTACAGTGTAAAATCATGCATTCATAGCTTATTATTTTCTGTGTAAATGAATATGGCTAAAAGCCTTGCCAAAATAGCCTTCTGAAAGTTTTCACCATGTATAAAAAGATACATTTATTTGTTGTATTCACCTCTTTCTGTAACTGTTAGCAATACGGAATGTGTGTTAGTAGCAGACGATTAGGCGTGAATCTCGTTTTGCCCAAAGGCTGAAACATACATTAGAATTGCTTTAGGTGCTCTTATGAGCTTGAAATAAAGTGTGTATTTGCAGCTCTGTGTGAATGGTATTATAGATTTGCAGTAATGCAGTGTGCTTCCCATCAGAACAATCCTGTAAATGTATGTTTATTTCATTTTTTATCTTACCATACACCCTGAAGTGTTAGGACAGCATGTAGCAATTAAAACACACAAGAATTACAAGTCATATTATAGACCAGTGATGGTGAACCTTTTGAGCTCGGTGTGCCAAAATTCGCAAGAAAACCTAGCTTAACTCGGGTGCTGTGTCACATCTAGAAATATCCATAATTTTGTGATATTTGTAGCTCTAGTAAAAAAGTTATATTTTTGATATATGTATTTTATTAAAAGCAAAAACAAATAATTCTTTACCTTTGCTAAATCTTCAATTGAAAGTTGGTATTTCGTACACTTCAAGAACAAGCAAGCACTACATGCCCAGGTGCCAGGGTGACCATGTGTGTCACCCAAAAGGACTTGGCGTGTCACCTGTGACACGTGTGTCATAGGTTGGCCATCATTGTTATAGACTATGGTACACTGGGCAGGAGAAGTGCCTTTTCAGTCAAAGGTATAAGTAAAAAGTTGCATCTTCATCTCAGAAGATGCTTCAACCACAGAACGGAGGCCATGCCCCAGCCTGGGAGCTGTTAATGTGATGACCCTCTTGCGGTCCCTACAGGCAGGCCTTTCTAGCAAATTTTAGTGCATGCTTTAGTTGTTTAGCTCACCTTGGTTTGTAAAGCTCAAATTGTTTAGAGCTTTATAAATGGTGGAACACATGATGGAAGAAGGGATGATGGTGGAATGTCATCCAGGGAATGGTGGGAAATGATGGAGGAAGAGGGGAAGAGAATGGGGTAGGATATAGAAAGGGAATCAAATCTACATTTGTTGAGTGTCCCCCCCCCCCCAGTTCAGTTTGGTTTTGAACTGAACCTTTGAAGTTTTAGTAGATTTTGGCTCAGTAGCAGACCACATGGACCGCTCTTGAGTTTTCCAGAACCGGTTCTTGCACATCCTGAACATCATCCTGTTTACTGATGGTGTTTTCCTAGATCTGCTGTTTGACCTGTGAATCAACTAGACTTGGCAAAACAGACTGATAGCCTTGACTGAGTTGCCACATCCATAAGTCTGGCATGCTCCCATTTCTAGGATCACTATTAGCAGCTATAGCTTTAGCTGGCTCGGCTGCTTTCTCTACTGCCACCAGCCATTGGAAGATCCACAGTTTTGCTATGACCGTGCGTCTCCCTATCAGACATCTTTATCACTATGTTCGAATATCGAGAGGTTCAGAATGCAATGTTGTGAGAAGATCTGGAGCTGAATTCCCATGTGGCCTTACACACAGGAGGACACTTGGGAAAAATGCAGCCAATTCTTTTCAGTGAATTCATGTACTATGAACAAACTACCATTGTTGTATATAGACCTTCACTAGAATCACATTCATGTGCAATAAAAACATCTAAAGGTGACTGAGAGATGTGCTGACACACACACATACACATAAAAAGATCGTCCCACCTCTAATGCACATAAAGGACATCAAATGGACTTTCAAAGTGCATTAATGCAAGGTGCTCCCCCACCCCTCCACCCCCGTATCTGTCTGCAACCTAGGAATAGCCCAGTTGGTGTCAGCAGAGAGAATACAAGGAACACAATCGATTCAATAGGGATGTGCATGATTTTTTTGTATTTGATTCAAATCAGATGCAAGAAAATCTGTATTCATTCAAACAGATCCCCTTTGAAAGTGGTAGGATTCATATTTGATACGAATGTTCAATCCCATATGAATCCCATATGAATTCTATATGCAAATGCATACGAACCACATATGGATCCCATACAAGTGCATACAAATAGCATACGGATCCCACATATGAACGTATACGAAAAGCATACAGATCCCCTACAAATGTATACAAATAGCATATGAATCCCATACGAAGCTTCACACGAATGTATCAAAACATTCGAATTCGAATGAACGAATTCGGTCAAATTTCAAATGTTATGAATATACTGTTCAATGCAGCTGATTTTTCTTTTATTACTGTATATGAAATGTTTAACTTCTTTTACACACTTAGCTCTTAAGAACATAGAATGCCACTTGTTACTCATTCAGATTTACAGCTTTGTCTCTTTCAAGTTCTGTCTAGTAGGTGACATTGTGCCTGTTCCTGTACAGTCACTCAGAGACTGCGGAATAGTACTTGATTTGTCAGACATGATCACAGTGCTCCCAGTATGGTCCTGGACTATAAACCCAATATCCTGGTGTTCCTCTGTGACACATTAAAATGTGGAATATCAGCTGTTTTCGGGCAAAGTGAAATAATCCCCAGAATGCCTTGTTTTGGAATATCCAAAAATCATGGAATATGTAAGTGACATCTGGAGGCAGCTACATTGTGAGAATAATTTATTTATTTATTTAAAACATTTCCATACTGCTACTTATTTTTTTTTAAAGAAATGAAGTTTACATACAAATTTAAAACATTAAAACATGTTAAAACGAATGCAAAAATATTTTAAACAGTACCAAAATAGTGGATGAATACAGAGTAGACTTTTTTCATCTACATACAATCAGTAGCTTTTCAATTTTTTTTCAATATTACCTGGGATGCGGTTGGCTTCTTCTTAAGTGCAGATGTGCAAAACGGCTTGAAACTCACACTGTTAATGCTCCTGGGGTGCCTGTGTTTACCATGCTTGTGGAAGTACACTGTGGAAATACAAGATTTCTCCCCCTACTGTCCAGTATACCAGCCCATTAAATAGTTTAGCAGCCTGTATTCTGCAAGATGGTGTGGAATAGCAGAGGCCTCTCTGTTCTGTCTGCAGTGGATGGAGCTATGGAGCAGGATACTGCACCAAAATTGTGCTATATCCCACCCTACTACACTGAGCTACATTTGGTATACTGCTCCACAAAGGGCATACAGACAGCATGTTCCCATGGATTGCTATACCAGTCCTGCCCCCTTTTCAGGGATGCATGTGAAAAAATTCAAATTTTGTGCTATCTGAATTGAATATCTGGAAATTCAATTTGTCAAATTGTGAAAATAAAAAAATGGGATTTTCTCATTCAAACGTTTTTGCAAACTTTTGGCACACACACACCCCAATTAAAAAGTCATTTTTATCACATAGTGAAATACAGATATTCAACTGAAATGCTCATTTTTGCAGGCAGGAGCTCTGTTCACTTTTATCACATTTTTGGATGTTTGAACATCCGCATTTTTGATTCAATTCCAATGTCTGCAAATTTAAAAAAAAATCATCTAATTTCTGAATTTGAATGTCATTTTGCACATCCTTAGAACCTGGTGGTCTAGGATAACCTCTCCCATGTGGAAACAGCGCTAGAGTCTGTGAAGGAGGAGGGAGGTGGCAACTGGGAGTTGCATCTTACCCTTCTCCTTTGGAGTCTGCTACTTGCTGAGCAAACAAACCCTGTCCAACCCTCTTTCAGGAGGGTGGCAAATGGTAAATGCAAGATCTCCAGTGTCATTGGAGTGTTTTGTTTTGCAGAGTGCAAATCGAGGGCACAGCAGAATTAATTGAGATCAGAAGCCAAGTAGAATGTGCATAGGAGAAAAATAATTTCTTAACTGATGCTGCAAAAACCATCAAACTTAAAAAATAAAGTTTCTGCCCAGAAGTGAGGCTACTTTTAAGATTGTGTTTAACAGTGATTGTTTAACGCTAAGTGTGCATTTCACTTAGGCACTCTGCCTCCAAACCACCCTGTTTCTAAGCTTCCCGGTCACACACGGTGCATTTCCACATCTAATTTAGGTATAAAAACTAGTGAAAAATGGATGGATCAGGCGCTCACATTTTTGGGATGCCTGATATATTACATACTTGCCCAGCACTTCACTAAGTGCCAGGTAATGTGATCACCACTAGCCTTGCCACAGGAATGACTATGCATGCTGGCTGTTGCCCCGGTGACTGGGCCATGCAGCATGTGTAGTAGACTGCAGACTAGTTAGGCTGAGGACCATTTTTATTGTCCCATAGCTGTCCAGCTAAGGGATGATCCTGCATGCATGGAGCCACTTCTGGAACAGAAGGAGCTCTGTGTGGTACAGATGTTCCATGTTGGGGAAAATGACTTGAATTATTGGTAAATACAAGGATAGATTGGGCCAAGCCTTCATGCCACTCCCTAGCCATGTGTGCCTAGGGAACCTAGAAGTGTGCTGATTTGAGGGCATGCATCCCATCGTCATCTTATGTTATATGCACAAATAGACCTGATATCCAGATGCGATATAAATGGGGCTATTCAGTTGAATTATTCAAAAATCCATATCGGATTTTCAAAAATTCAAAATTTGTTCAAATTAGGAAATTTGAATTTTTGAAAATCCGATTCAAATTTGAATGTTGATATTCATCAAATTCAAACCGGATTTTCAAATTTTTGAATATTCGTAAACATCCCTAATGGAAAGGATTGCATAACATTTCCTGGGGTTCTGGGGTGGGGGAACAACTGCTCATCGTTTCTCACCCCCCCCCCCTCCATTGCATGGAATCTGTTCTCAGAAAGCTACTCCTTCTTAAATGCCAGAAGATGCTCAATAATTTCTAATAATAATCCAGCCCTTACAGGTTCATAAGTTTGAAATGTATTACTTTTGTGGTGGATGCTTGTATGGTCGTTACCCTGTGGTTAAAAATCTAGGTCCAAAAAGAGCTCTTGGAATGTACCTACTTTCTTTTAATTATCACATAAAAGTGATAAAATGTGGCTGTTCTTAAGTCGCCACAGTAAAGAAGGATGCAGAAACTGGAACATAATACAGGAGGTGCAATTCTGTCAGAGGGATTAAATCAGCATTATACGTTAACATTGCTTTGCATTTCATTAGCATAGTGCCCTGCCAAAGTCTTTTAAGTTTCATATTTATATCAGGTCTGTCTGCAACTTGAGTTCAGACTTGTGCCTGCTGAAAAGTGCAATAGGTTTACTATCAGTGTTAGGATATTAATCACTTGCTGAATCTTCAAAAGGCAAGTTTGTTTAGCGGGATACATGGAAGTTACAGTCATAATGTAACGAAGTTGTGCAAACTGTTCTTATAAGTCTGAAGAATGACTATAATTTCCTATGTAACAAAATATTACAGGAAGTCGGAGTCACATACAGGTGAAGTAGTAAAAATGATTTGAATCAGAATAGCTCCAGGTGCCAAGTGAGCCAGTGTGCTCTGCAGTGCCAAATCAATAATTTTTGAGCTAAGAAAATATCAGCCCGGTAATAATCCAACACCTCTGCAGCATATGCCCTCTATCTAACCATATGCAACTGGATGGCTTGCCTGTTGTGTGTGTTGGCTGAGAGAAAGACAGTGGCATTCAGTTACAAGTGGGATGGGTTGGGTGTCCACACTCCAGAATGCCCAGTCTATCCCAAACTTACCCGGTACTTTGTCACGTGCCAGGTAAGTGTGGATGCCTCTATTTTAGAGGCGATTGCCTCGCCACAGCAACTACCATGTTTGCTGGCCATTGCTATGGCAGCTGGGTGATGCAGTGCATAGCTGCAGCCACACTACCTTGCCCCACACACCCTTCACCTGGAAGAGGTTCAGGAGGTGCGTGCTGTACTGTACTAGTTGTGCCCAAGTAGTGGCTAGTATATCTGTGGAGCACCTTTTTAGTGCTCTATGGCTATCCAACCAGAGGACAGTCTGGCATGCATAGAACTACTTCCAGGAAGAACGTGGCTCATGCTGGAGCACCCTGGGACCTCTCCTGCAGGACTACTGTGAACAACAGTCATATATTCTGAAGATGGATATTGTAGTCATATTCAAAAAGCATAGATTTTAAGAACTAAAATCTATGGCATAACCCCCAAACTATGACAAGTGACAAACTATGTCTGCTCATTCACAACATTATAAAACAACATAATATTGCCAGTACAATTCAGCAGTGCTTCCTCCGGTCCTGCCAAATCAGAGCATATATTAACAAAGTACAAAAACATACCATATACACACACACACACATACATATATATATGTGGTATGTATATATAAAACTTCTGTAAACAAAACTGCAAACTGACCAGCAGTTATTACTAAAATTAAAAAAAATCCATCTATTAAAGAAAAACAACTCTTTCATTGAGAGGGAAGTAAAGAAAGAAAGGGGAAAATTACAGTCTATAAGGCACAGAAGAATTGTTGAACCAGTGTGATTACTAGAGGTGCTTGGGCTCAGGACAGCTGGCACAGGCATTAATATTATTCCACCACAGTTCAGTCTCTGTCCTTGGTGAGTTCTGTAATTTCATCCATGTGTTCTACATCTGTTGCCATTTTCTCATATTTTCTTTTGAAGAAACCAAGCTATGGGAGAATTTAAACAAGGTTTTTAATAGGTAATGTTAGTGCAGGGGAATCAGCTGGGGGAGGGGTGGGCTTTCATTCAAAGTCTCACTGGCACCACCCTGGCTGTGGAATCCAGAGGTGCCCCATGAACCATCTCAAGAAGTCACCACTGCTTACTTGTTTTCTTACCTTCCATAAAGCAGCAACCACAGCTAATAGCAATAACAGCCCCAGTAGGATACTTCCTATCACAATTCCAACTGGCACACCTGCCTTCTCAACAGCCTTAGTTATCGTGAGGGGAATCTGAAAAGAAATAATTATATGAATATCAAGAAGGGTTGCAATTATATGGGAACACCTTCAATGTGCCCTTGCGGGAAGGGAGCAAGGTCCTTGTAGAAAATAGATTTTCCAGCCTACTTGGAGATTGAAAGGAATAATAATAATAATAATAATAATAATAATAATAATAATAATAATAATAATAATAATAATAATAATAATAATAATAATAATAATAATAATAATTAATAATAATAATAATAATAATAATAATAATAACAACAACAACAACAACAATAACAACAATAACAACAATAACAATAACCACCACCACCACCACCACCACCACCACAACAACAACATGTTTAGCATCTTGCAATACTGTTGTGTTTCTGTATATGATGATGGCAACACTATTATCTGCTCCATGTGATAAGGGGAATCCATCTTTGGATGGAACAAAGGATTAGTCTTAAGAATCACTGTTTCTGGACAAAACTCACACAAACCCTGTGCAATTGAAAAGGCTGGAATCCCAGATACCCTTCTGGCCAAAGTAATAACAACTGAAAATGACACTTTCACATACAAAACCCTTCGAGGAACTTCCTTCAAGACTTCCAAGTGTCAGGGCTAACAATATGGTCAATGTGGTTATCAGCAACTGTCTGGAAGTAGGCAATGGCAACCATTTCTGTATCTCTGCCAAGAAAACTGCACAGAGGTGAACACAGCGATGCCCACGCAGTCAATCAGGAGCAGGCCATGACTCAGTATTATCGAACAACAACAGTAAACATTCACATATGTTCTCAGAAATGTATTGCTGTTAAAATGATTACCAATAAATAAATAAAATGGTAAATAAAAGTTTTAAAAACCTAAGTCCTTACTGCTCCTTCTTTTCACATCCTCCTTTTTGTGTATGCACATGTGCATTAAAACATAGCAAATCAGTCACAGTAGAATATTCTATGTCTGCTTTGCACTTAAGTGTAGTTTTTAAATACAAGTTTTCATTAAAAATCCTTACATTGTGATTTTGCAGGATAAGGAAATAAATCGTTAAATAGATCCCCGAGGCTGCAAAATCTGAACTGAGCACTGAATATGGAATTTAAAAGTTTTCCTCCTCCCCAACTTCAAATACTAGGGCCTTAAGTAAAAAACTGGGAGACTTTTCATGAACGGAATCTGATTAAAAATACAGATGTTCTTGTTGCCTTTGAAAAACAGAGTTTTCAAAAATCTATGAGAATTAAAATGTGCTCAGAAAATCTGGAACAGCATTTATTTTCAACTCAAGTATAAATAAAGAATTGCAGTTAAATGGCCTAATGCAATTTAATCTCATGACTTATGGCAACTCCACCCTGAAACTGGAATATTTTTATTATTTGGTTTGGGTGTAGACATTATCTGTGCATTTCACTGCACTGTCTCCCATGTGCTTTACAACAAATCAGCCCCTATAATGGTTTCTGCAGGTGGCAGCATTCAGAACTGTAGGGGAAAAATTGTAATGTTTCTTTTATTTGATCCATGCATAAATTAAGATCTAAGGTGGTATAATTAAATCAGGTTGAGTTATGATTTTTTAATTTTTAATCCATTTTTCCCCTGAAAATTCTACCATAATGAAAAACACCAATGACAAATATTAATATGTTTAATTTTTTAAAAAAAAAACTTTATAAAACAGTAGTGTACATAGGTAACTATGACTGTGGCCATACCTTCATTTTAAACCTTCTTCACACCTTTTCATTTTAATCTATTTTATTTGTGGACTTTCCATCCTCCATTTTGATTTTCCTGAATGGAAAGTCCACAAAATGGATAGAAGTGGAAAGGGGTGAGCAAGATTGGAACTGAAAATGAACTGAAGAAGGTTTAAAATTGAAGCTGTGGCCATGGCACTTGCCAGAAAAGAGGGAAACATTTGGGCCCAAGGTGAGAGACCGGGCTGTCCACCTTGTTGGCTCCTCCTCCTGTCATGGAAATTAATATTATAATCTACAATCAATACAAAATAATCATTAGCTTTATTAAGGTTGAACTTTGCCCTATAATTGGGTACATGCTTGGCTGTGATTCATGAGATTGTAACAATGCTTGTCAAAGTAGATGTACATAACAGGAAACAGATATTTGTGGTTAAGCTGTCTGGAGAATAGGGGAACTTCTCCTTCTCATTTCGGTTTCTCCCTAAAATGTCACGATGCCCCTAAAGTTATTTTAGATATATGCCATAACGATGTTTCAGCGTTATTACTTGGCTATATAAGCATGGTGTATCTCTTGTATGGCAAGGAGTGCCCGAGGCTCCTTCCGTGACTAGTCATGTAAAGCGCTTTAATAAATCTTAACTCCTAAAGAAGGAAATACTGTGTCAGATCTTGCTTTAACACTCCTGATACTTATAGTCCTAGAGCTGCAGCACTGTTGAGAATGCAGACTGTTAGTAGAGGTGCTTTTTTGGAGGACTGAGACCTTCTTGCTACTTGGCCTCACTTACCTTGGTGGCAAAGGTCATGTAGTAAAGCTGTCAGTGACATTGGGTCTAGTAATTTGGACCACTGCTGGGAACATGGAGAGGGCACAGGTTACCCTTTGGGCCCTGAACTAATTGTTGCTGTCATAAGCAACTAATTGTTGTTGGTCATAATTGTTGTTGGTCATAAGTTGGGCGATTCTGCTCTGGCCAGTATACTGGACCAGCAAGTGTACTAGGGGCCTCTCTTCTGCCACTTCTAGTAGGCTTACTGGTCCGATATAC
Organism: Aspidoscelis tigris stejnegeri; assembly: GCA_023333525.1. Taxonomy (NCBI): domain Eukaryota; kingdom Metazoa; phylum Chordata; class Lepidosauria; order Squamata; family Teiidae; genus Aspidoscelis; species Aspidoscelis tigris. The sequence goes on along the minus strand of JALMGA010000007.1, from coordinate 24,179,757 downwards.
TGGCCAGTATGGAATTGTGTTTAGATGCAATAAGTAGAGAGCTCAGTTGTCTCCATGTCATCGTTCCTTCTCAGTTCCTTCCCAGATACCAGACAGTATAGCTCCTGAACCCACTAGAGCTTAGTGCTCCTGCTTTTAAATGCCAGGTCAGTTCGTAACAAAGCCTCCTTCATCTGTGATTTGATAGCTGGTGAAGGAGGCAACATAGTGTGCATCCATATACTGTGGATGGGCAAGTTGGGTGGAGTGGAGTGCCTTTGACCCAATGTTGACCACCTGTGTCTTCAGGGTTTTCAGAGACTGGAATTGTTGGTGTTTACAAGAATATAATCCTTTCACAACAAAAACTTGTCAGCTTGACTATGGGGAAATATGCAATTAGCTTCCCTGGGACACTGCAATTGATGGGGACTGTGTAAGACAGGAAGCTGGACTAGATGGGCTGTGTCCTGATCCAGCAGAACTCCTATTATGTTCCTATGTTCATACCTGTAGTAAACAATTCCTTGCAGTAAAGGCATCAAACAGTTGTTTATTTCTCTTCTGTATCAATGTTCATCTCTATCATTCCCAAACTACAGTACTTCTTGTGGGTCTTTAGAAAGAGGAGGCCTATTTGTACCAGAGGTGTCCTGATTGCATACCCGAGGCCTAAGTACGAATAGGCCCAGGTTCTCTCCATGGGTTTAACCACTGACCTTTGACCTTTTTCTTTAAGTAGTGTCACAGATAAGTCATTTTTCAGTAGTAGGACTTTGACTTCCTGTTCTTTCTTGGTTCATTCCTGTTTAAGATGGCTACATTATGCACTGAGTAAAGGCCCTACAAAACCATCTATTTGTGTAAAAGTTTTACAGATATGATTAGGTTTCCATATAATGAAAAGACTAGGTCACACACAATGATTACATTCTGCCAAAATGAAATGAATCTCAAAACCTGTGAGTATTAATGAAGCTGGGAAACAATGCCCTTTGCATGAAAACTCACAGATACATAAATTTTGGTGCCATTTAGATTGATAAATAGTGAGGAAAGGCCATAAACCGTCAGTTGTGAATACATAAATCCCTGAATACAAATCCTCATGAACAGGGAGCTTTTGATAATACGTGGCAGATAAAACTGCTAACTTTCCAGTAACTTTAAAATGACTTTAAACACATCAGTAATAGCACTGTAACAGTTTTATAAGGGAAATATTACAGTTTTTCAGAAAGCAGTATACTTTTAAATGTGCATAAAAGTAAAGGTTATAAGAAACTGAAAAAGTCACACTCACTGTTAAAGTATTATCTTCAGTAACAAACAAATCTGAGTCATCTGCCTCAATTTCTGCAGTTGCAGATAACTGGACTGTTTCAAAGAACGACTGTAAAAGAAAAACCAGTAACATTTATCAAATACTATACTTCTATAACCATATAGTGCTCGATATTTAGGGGGAAATGGGAGCTTTTGGAGGTGGGGGCTGTGGGGTTTAGAATAAGCCTTGTACCTCAGAAGGCTCATTTTAAATCACACTGAACAACATAGAGCTTAACTGTGCGTAGATTGCATTATCTATATGGTATAAAAGCATTTTTTCCAACCTTGTTCTGAAACATTCATATTACCTCTAAATCTTTTTATGTACTGTAGAATTAGTCTACAAATACAGCAAAATTAAAGCAATAAAAAAGGCTGCATTGCTTCAAACTACAGAAAGATAAAATCACATTTTAATGCTGTTTTGCAGCGAATGTTCTACAAATTCTCAAGAAGGAAAATACCGGTATGTAAACCAGCATAGCTAGGGCCTGATCAGACTTCCTGTAGGGTTGTCCAAGGATTCTAGGCTCAGAAGGAAGTAGACCCATTGTGTGCACACTTGTTTCATTTACATTTTGCAGAAAGCATGCAACATGTCACCTTACACCCAAAGATCTCAGGGCAGGTGACAGGAATAGAAAAATATATATAAAATGAACAAATTAATAAATCACTATAATAACTGAAGGTGTTTCCTTATTTCAGTGAAAGGTCAGGTTGCATAAGCGTGTTTTAAACAACTTTCTGAATGAAGGTTCCCTGATACACCTCAGAGGGGAGACTTCCACAGTCTGACAGCCACCACCGAGAAGGTCCTATCCTGGGTCCCTAGTTCCTCAACTACTGAAGGAGCTGGTGAAAGTCATGAGATTTATCTATGGCCCTCTCTATTACATGACCACCTTCAACTAACTGCATTAGACTGTTCAGGCTCTGATTAAGGGCTAGCTAGAACTTTCATGTCTGCTCCCTTTATAGGGATATTTTAAAGTACCATAAGTTTATATTCAGATGTGATGTCTCTCACCTGTTACCTGAAGCTTCAAAAATCCCATGGATACTACTCACTTTTTTAAAAATCCCATCTCATTCTGCTGCACTGCTGATAGGTTCACATTCGGCACTCCAGTTCACTACTGTTTCAATGGCCCTTTCTTCATTGGACCTTATTCCAGGATATATCCCAGAATAAGGCCCAGTGCGGAAGATCTTGTTCTCTCTCCTAATGATAGTACTTCTAATTCAGCCTCTGTTACTATGCTTTATATTTTATCATATTAATATTAAATAAGACAGATTTATAAACTAATTAGCTTTATAAACTTCAAACGTGAGGGAGGGGAAGCAAGAGTTTAGTAACCTACTGAAGTACAGTTATTACTTACTGCTACAAATGTCCCATTCCAGATTCTGGTAGAAACATTAACAAAATACTCTGCTTTCTGCATGATGTTGCTTAATTTGCATGTAATTGTTTCGCATCTTGTATTCTTGCAGATCTTTCACATAAGAGGAAGAAAGGCATTAAATTAATTTCTGATTAAAACTCTCTCTTCATGGTGGAAAGTACATTAAAAACTTATCAGTCCATAAAAGAGGGAGAAAAAAGGTATCCAGAAATATGACACTATCACCCCTTGTGCAGATAGGTCTAAATTACATCATTACATGGCATCATTATATGCATGGGAGAAGGCCTTCACCTGGTATGTTTAACATGTTAGATCCAGAATTCCACAAATAACAAGTCTCCTGTGTAATTTCACATAGATCACATGATTTCATGCCCAGCATCAGCACCCAACATGCTTAAGGAATTGGATTAGCCCCACCTCACCTCACCCCACTGTACCACCACCCCACTCTGACAGTGCCTCCAGGCATAAGGAAAGCTGGGAATTCCCTTCACAGGTGCCTCCTGTCTGACAGATGGGATGATGGGAAGCTGTGAAGGGGATTCATAGTCACTTCCTGTCGGACAGACAGGAAGCTCAGAAACTACTGCACTCTGCAAGGACTTTGAAGTATTAAGGGTATCTGGAGGCACCCTTCAGTTCCTAACCATCAGAGCCTTCAGTGTGGCATGGGGCAGTACTGGGACTGGGAGTAGTACAGCCCAGCTTGATGTGTAAATAGCCATAAATTCCACTCACCAGTTCTCTCACAGCATTGAAGTTCTCCTTCCTGAATGATGCCGCATAGCCTTGTTGTCCTATTTTATGTGGATTGATCAGCGCATCACAGATAATGCCACCTGCCTAGAAAGAAGATGCAAAAACAATACACAAGGAAGTACATGGAGTTCTTCCCTAGTTGGTTGTTCAATAGCTTACCATTATAAACTCTTGCAGAATAACCTTACTGTGAAATTTCTTTATTGTTTGTTAATTAATTTAAAATATTTATATACTGTTTCCCATTAAAATGTAATCATGAAATGGTTTACAAAACATGGAGAATAAAAATAACTATGTAGAGTATGCACTAGAAAAACATTATCTTCCAGCCTGTCCTATCTCCTCTCTTACTCACACACTTAGTGTGTACATGTGTGTGTGGAAATGCCTTGCTATTATTATCATTTTCATACTGCACTGCATTCATGCCATCATTCATTATTGTGTTAAGCATACAGGTTAAAATTAATACACCTTTTTTTTTTACCTTACTAGTTTCCACTGCAGTCACATATATCAATGGATTGTTTCCTTCAGTGTATTTTGGAATATGGATTTTTAAAGATCCCATGTTTACTGGAATGCTTCCACTTGTGACCTGAACAACCACCACAAGCAAAATGGCATGGTTAAATTCTAGGCAAGTATGACACACATGATTAAAAACTAAATTTACACAGAATGTAGTTTACAAAAATACTTCAAAGGCCATGTCACACCTTCACTTTAAACTTTCTTCAGTCCAACTTCAGATCTGACTGCTCATACCTTTTCTGGCTGTTTTACTTGTGAACTTCCCACCCTCCATTTGGAGTTTCCTGAATGGAAAGTCCACAGATAAAATGGATAGAAATGGAAACGTGTGATCAGTCAGATGGACTGAAGGAGGTTTAAAATGAAGGTGTGTCCACAACCTAACTCCCTTACCCATTTACACAACACAGGACAGAATATAGTTTCTAGAACAGACCTTGCCTCTCTAGTCAGTTAGGACATCTAGTGACCCTCATGTTTTGAGGCAGTGAGAGAAGGGAGCCACACTGATTCACTGGGTGTGTGCTAACTACTGTTTCAACCTACTGTAAATCAGATCTTGGCTGGGAAGGAAAGAAAATGCTGGAAAGCACAGAGGCCAATTCCCACTTTGACACATAGTTCACAATGAGTCAACATCTGGGCAGGTACAACTGCACTTACAAAAGGCGCTTATAGCCTACAAATGCCTCCTGCCTGCCCAGATGTCAACTAATTGTAAACTAGCTGTACCACAAGCAATCCAACCCTCCCCAATCCAGACTGAAAGCTTACCTTAAGCATCCAGCCAGTGACCATCTACACTCTGGCTGGCCGAGGAGGTCATCTGAGCTGTTACACAAGTGCGCTGGAAACTCACATGATCTCCTGATGTGACTGCAACTGCACAGAGTGTCAGGGTCACTGTAGTGACAGCGCACATGCACGCATAGTTGTGCAGGGCTCCACACCCAAATGATTGCTATCAGGGATGGATCAACTGTTCCATCCATCTCAGTGATTGATCAAGTGGGGGCTAGGCTGCTGTTGAGTAACGCTTGCAAGAGACAGGAAGTGTAAAATTACCCCTGGTGTAGAAAAGGTGGATAAAGAATTTCTCTATTGCAAAACACTAGAACCAGGAGGCACCCTATGAAGCTGATGGGTAGGAAAGTTAGGACTCACAAGGGGAGATATTTCTTCACCCAGAGAGTATTGAACTGTGGAATTTAAAACCAGAAGGGGTGGTGTCAACAATCAGCCTGGATAGCTTTAAGTTAGACAAATTCACAGAGCGCAGGTATACAATTGGCTACTAGGATGGATTCCTAGCTACTTCCTCCAGGTTGGAGAGATTGGTGGGATGCCTCTAAAGGCCATTTGCGGAGATTTGAGAGTAACTGAAGATTCTGTCTTTGTCTTCTGCTTGAGATGCCCACAAGCAATTGGTAGACAACTGTGTGAGACAGGATGCTGGACTAGATGAGTTGTAGCCCAATCCAGCTAGACTTATCTTATGTCCCTGGGTGAGAATGAAATGTGAGGCGTTGAGATATTAACTGACCTTAACAGAAAAATTAAATGTAGATCCAATTTCATCAAAATTGTTCACCATGGAAGGAACAGTATGATTAGAAAAGACCTCATAGAGGCTCATTGTGGTAAACCTGAAAAGAAATAAAATACAAATAAACATTCTGTAGGAAACAATTGTAGTTTTTATTCTCTATTTTTATTAGATCACAGACAGTTAGTTCAGAACAACATTGGTAAGAAAATTAACACTATTTACACTGTTTGTTTCCGCAAGGACCATGAGGGATGCATCATCTGCACGAGCGCTATCAGAATCTGGATTTAATGGGGTCTTCAGCTCCTTAAATCCGGATTACTTGTAAAACCCTTCAATCCGGTCTTCTGCCCTGAAGACTGGATTTCAGAGCATGCTCCCGTGCGTGTGTCAGGCCAATGAGGTCCAGAGGCGGGCCCAGAGCAAGCGATGCCTGTGTGACATATGCCACAGCACCGGTGGAACTTCCTCCTCGAGCCTAATCAGGGCCTCAGGATGTGTGCTGTGGCATCTGCACAGTGGCCCTATATAGCATCCATTGCTATCAGGTGCTAAACACCCTGTGTGGATGTATGGGGTCGCCATAAAAATCCAGAACATGATGGACCAGATTGCGCAAAAACCAGATCTTGGGGATCCAGACCCCCTCAATCTAGATCAACTGTGGTGTGTGTGGAAATGACCGAAATGGATATTCTATCCTTTGAGATTTGCAGGGAGCCTACAAGTACAGCAGTGACTCTGCTTAAGTTGCACTCAGATCTCTCTCTGGCTCTGCTGCTGCTGGATGATCCTCCACACAAGGAGTGTGTGCGCCTCTGTGTGGTCTCTCTGTGTAGGTACAGCAGCCCCATTGCTTTGGTGAGGGATCTTGTCAGTGCATGAGGTAGTGACTTGGACGCTGGTCAAACTGACATGTAGGCTGTAATCACAGATATACTTTTGTAAAAAAAACAACATCTCTGAGGCATCTCAAAGACTGTTATAGAGATGAGATTGGTCATACACCAGTCTGTCCCTCTGCCCCTGCCCTGGGCTGAGAACATGAGGAAAACACACTAGTGTTTCTGAGGTGCTGTCAAGCTGCTTTTTTTGTTATGTCTGGACACAGCCTTAGGAACCTTTGAGAGTCTCCCAGGGTGCTAGTTACTTTACCTGTACATGTCTTGTACATGTTTCAGCAGGAAGAATCATGCAGACTGGTTGTTCTGAGGGCCTATCAAAAACAACTTGACTATGAAATAGAGACATGAACTACAGGTATATCCTTTCACTCAGGCCATCAGGATGTGAATGGTTTTCTCTTTTCCACCAATTATTATGCTTTTAATTATGCTTTTATATGCATTAGTTCTTTTTGTTTTTATCATAAACCACTTCAAGATTTTAGAATGAGAAATTCTTTAAAAGCATTTTAAATATATAAATACATAATATCCATGCTAATGATGCAAAATGAACTGTGCTGTTGTATAAATAAATGATAAACCATTGAAATCATGCTGTTGTCTGCGTCTTGTGGATGCCTTGCAGAAAAGTCTATGGAAATGTCAATACATAATCTCACAAGTCTTAAAATTATGCTTGGACCACATTTTAAAGTAAATCCATATAATTAATGGCTCCCATTGCTATAATTTATTTATTTGTTTATTATTTGTTTGTTTGTTTATATCCTGTCCCATTACCCACTGTCCTCAGGATAGCTCACAGCAAGACATGTGCAAAAACCAACATGAATTATGACAATAAAAGCTTTCCCCAAACGATATGTAAAAATTATATTTAAAACAAAGATTGAAATGTCAGTAAAACAGTTCTAATTAAACACTCAGGAGAAAGGAAAGGTCTTCTGGAAGAGATAAGTTTTCAAATTTCACTGAAAGGGCATAAGGGAGGGCACTGAGGGAGGGCAGCATTCCAAAACTGGGGAGTCTCTACCAAGAATGCTCTGTCCCACATGTTTCCTTTACTGATGGCACAAAGAGTTGGGCTCCTTGTGTTGATCTCATTCAAGTGGTTGGGACCCAAGGCGATAACTCGGCATCTTGAATTGAATTTAGAAGCATAAGGCCAGGCAGTGCAGTTACTGAAGTGCTGAAGTAAAACACTCTCACCTTGGAGTCCAAGAGAGAACTCTGGCTGCTGTGTTCTGCACCATCTGCAACTTCAAAACGGTTTTCAAGGGCCGCTCCATTTGCAGCACATAGCAGTAGTCTAACTGTGATATGACTAGAGCATGAATCACTGATGTCAGGCCAGAGCCATTGAGAAATGCACACAGCTGGTGCACCAAAATGAAGGTATACAAAGTAGCTCCTAGCCAGAAATTCTACCTGGGCCAAGAGCAAAGCTGGGTCCAGAAGAATCCCAAGAATTCCTTAATTGTCCTCTGGATTGTAAATCCTTTCTGAATGTTACTTTATAACAGTTTTAAAAACACAACCTCCAAAATATATAAATAATATTTTAGGATATGCATTAGTTAATGCTTTCTAAAAATTATATTAAAATATGTGTTTTCCTTTTTTTCATTTAATAAATCTTGCAAATCAGGACAAAAATGAAACAAGAGATACTTGTCAAAGAATACTTAAAAAGGACATGAATCTTAAACAAAATGACTGAGTTTCTGCCATCTGATTATTAACAACGTACAGTGGTACCTCGACATACAAGTGCCCTGACATACAAGTGTTTTGAGATACAAGCCGCCGAGCGAGTGATATTTTGCTTTGAGATGAGAGCAAGATTTGAGATACGAGTATGTAAATACAGTACAGTACATAACAAAAACAACTGAGGTGGTGTTTTGGGAGCTGGAATGGAGTAATGGGAAAATTGCTTTGAGATACGAGCGATTTGACATAAGAGCAAGGTTACGGAACGAATTAAACTCGTATGTCAAGGTACCACTGTAGTAAAAATGCTTATGGGCTTTTCTGCACTTCCCTTCAGTTAATCCAGATCAGTGGGTCCAGAATGAGTAGAACCGCTGATCAGGATTGTTGCTATCTGCATGGCTCATGCCTCCCCATGGCCCCAAAGCTCTTGTGGGCTTTGCAGTCCCCCCACCTGTTTTCAAAGGCTAGGTGCAATGATTCCTAACCTTGGTGGTGGGGGTTGCGTTTTCAGCAGTACTCTATGGCAGGCTGCTGAAAAGCTGCTTCCTGTAGTTCCAGATCATGGAAGTATGCCAGACAGAGCTGGAATAATGGGAGGGGGGGGCTTCTTGATCTCCATTAACGTGTGGATGGGAGGCTACTTAATCCGGATTGAAAGCAAGTCCAGAAAGGGCCTGTGCTTATTTAGTTTTGAAGGAGCATTTTACTCAAAACTAGAATTAATATAACTTCAGCAGCCATCCATGATCAGGAGAATCAGAAAGTGAGAGTGGCCAGCAAGTCATTAAATTGAAACTGCAGTGAAAAATGCAGTTTTGCATTTCTGCCCTGCCTTCACGAAAGTAGTCCATCAGCTGCAATTTAAAATTATATGGTAGTCCAGATGTTTTGATAGACATAATGACATTGACTGTATCATCCAAAAGAGTGCTGGAAAATGTCTAATTTACCTTGTTAAGTGAAGTTCTGCATCATAATGCAGTGGAACAGTTAGGTTGACTTGGTTGTTTTCATCATCCTCTTCACTGCTTGCGCTGTTTAAAATATTTTTAAAAACATTTTTAATGAATTTATAAATACAGCATTAAAATAAGAGTTCCCCCCCCTATGAGCTGCAAGAAATGTATTGAGTGTGACATGAAATATTATACTGTACCTCAAAGCTTTAAAGCTTAAAACTGCCAGATTTTGAAGATTTTTCAAATTAAAGTCAAAATTGATATCAAAAGATACCTATGGAATGAAGGGATGAAGGATATTAAAATATAATCAGTAATAATAAACATTATTTAAGACATTCTGATACAACTTATTGACAGCAATACCATGGCTTGGTTTCCGCGAAGCATCATTATACCCCATGTTATACAAAACAATGTGGTATCCTGGCCTTGGGATTTCCATCAACAGCACATTTACTAACCTTCTGGATGGAGACTCCTTAATTGTTCCACCCAGCGCACATGTGTGGTGGTTGAAACAGGTATCCATGCATCAGCAGAGGACGCCCTGGATGCCCAAATGCCCAGTTAAAATACACGAAGACAAAACCAGCCATCACATTGTCTTGCTAAGAAGTGGTAGTTGCATGAAGAGGATTTCCTGCACTATTACTTCCTAGAGATATATCTGGTCACCATCTGGAGATGGCCTAAGTGATCAAAACATGAATAGTGCTTGGGCAGGGGGGTTCAGTCACCCAGTATAAATTAGCAGCATTTTAGAGAGAAACCCAGACAATCAATATGTTAGCAGCACTGCAGAGAGGAAAAGCAGTTCAGCAGTGTGTGCCTCAGACACCACATGGTTTGAAGTTTTCTGGATCGTACTGAACAAAGGGAGACATATAATAACAAAACCTTCTCCTGCAAAGGACTTGTAAATATCTTGTTACTTGCAGTTGTCCAGGAAAGCTACAAAACCAGCCAAGAAGCTCTGGATTGCAGTGGATTATCTGGAAACAATCTGGTGAATCTCTTCTTACTAAAGAATATCCCCACTAACCTTTTCAGGTGTCAGGGAAGGGGCTCTTGGGTATAATCCCTGCTGAGGACTGAAACACCTGTTTTGGGTGTCTGGGGTTGTAGTTGTGAAATTGATGTGTCCTCAACTTACTTTGCCAAGTGCCTGCACCACCAGGAAAGGGCACTGATGTGGTGCAGAGCCTCCTTCCAAGTCTCCCCCCAACAGCTGAGGAGCCACAGCCTAAATTTTTTAGGGTCACATGAGGATGCTCATCTCGAACACTTTCCCACAGTAGCAGTGCTACACCATTCAGATCTGCAGTAATTAAAGTAATATCCCTAGTTTAAATAAGAACTAATAAGAAACTACCTGTTGCCCTGCTTTAAAAACAGGATAGCTGATTTGACAGACAATGAATTGCTGAATTCCAGTCATCTGACATGAAACTTCAGTTCCATCAACCTAAAGATAACACAATCAGACTTTAATTAGTATCAAAATTAAACTTCCAATGATATTAATATGTTAAAAGTCTCCATAAATGATTTCATTCCTGAGCAATTCCTTTTCTTATCCACAAAACTCTTGTCATTGGTAAAACCATCACATCTGTTGCATGTGTTTCAAGAATGCTCCATCAAAGCCCCTTCTACTTGGGGTTTTAGAGCCAGTTTTGGGACATCTTCAAAGAGGGGAACACTCACTGTATTTCCCAGGAATTAAGCAATGGCCAGCCACTTTCTCTGCCAAGAAAACCTCATAGAAGTGCCTATGGAGGTACTGGTCAGGACTCAGTGGTACGCAACAACAATTAAATTATACTTTCTCTTTGAATTCAGTGGAAATTCAGCATAAACTTACTTAGGACAATTTTGACAATTCAATGATTTAGCCAGGACAAAGTTTGGGCCCACATGTTAAATAATCCCCCCTCAAAAATTATCTGAGTCAGATGGCATGGAGTATTAGCAACTTCAGTACAAACAGACTTAAATCATACATACAGATGAAGAAGATGAAGCAAAAAACAAGGATTCAGAAAAAGCAATATGAATTCTGGTGTTGTATGAATTTTCCTTCCTGTTTTCCAGCTTCAAACTACACGTTAATCTTTTGTTCTTGCTGCTGACAATAAACTGTGTGCTGTTACCAGGAAGGGAAAAGAATGAAAAGAAACATATTATCAATTTAATCTATAGTTTACTTTCATTCTGTGGACAGTTTGAAAGTCTTAGAAAAATTGCCCTTATTTCTGTAGGCCTATTTGCACTAGGCCTGTGGAATGCAATTAGGCAAGCCCTGGGACACAGCTTTCGCTCTGCTGGGCCGGCGGTTCTGCCTGGAACCGTCCCAGCCTGTCTCAGGGCAGCCTAATTGCATTCCGGGTGTAGAGCACAAAATCCCAGGCCATTCTGGGCCATCCCAGGCTGTCCCACAGCTGTTCAGCAGGGAGAGCACTCACACTCTCCCTGCTGGACAGCTGCGGGTCCTGTCCCCCCGCCTCCACCATTGGGCAGATTTCAGCTCAACAGCTGGACAGCCTGCCCCATTGCCATGCCTGCTGTTGCAGTCCCAATTGGACTGCAGCAGTCTGCATGGCCCCCTAGGTGCTCACCCAACCCAGGAGTTCACGCCACCTGCGTGATCCACTTACCTTATGAGGCCTTGGGTCTGATGTGGTCCTCACGTGGCCTGGCAGAGGGATCTGCCGCTCCGTGTGCAGGCACGTGCTCCCACAGATCGCCCCCATACTGACCTGATGTTCATCACGTCAGATCAGTGTTGGCTGAGCTACTGAAGTGCTCTGCAATTGAGGCAACTGCACCCCATGGAGACCCCCTGGGACCACCCCACACCCAGGGCCATGCACCTCCCCATGGACCCATGCACAACTTACCTGGTCACTGCCAGAGGCTGGACTGGAAAGCCCAGGGGTGGGGCTTGCTAGTTCAGTTTGTGGCATTCTGCACCTGCGTGCAACACAGCCTGTGATTGGTCAGTGGCAAGCACCTGCACAGTATGCCTGGTTTGATCCCAGGTGTTCTATGCAGGCACATGCCACTGACCAATCACAGACCATGGTGTGCACAGGCGCAGAACGCCGCCTTGCAGTCCAGCCTCTGACGGTAACCAGGTAAGTTGGGGGGGAGGCTCATGGCCCTGTGAGGGAGGGGGACTGGGGAGGGGGGCTGTGGGCTGCAGGTGACCCAATTGGGTTGGCTCAGGGATGGGATGGGACCCAAGAATATTTGGCAAGAAATCTTATTGACATTAATAATACTTCCTCCTAGGAAAGTAAGATTAGTATTCCAATCTTACCCAATATGTGTTTTCTGTTGAACTTTAAGAACAAGATCAGTATTGCAGATTTCATCTTCACCACATTCTTTTACAAATGGTATCTACAAAATACATTTGAAAAAATATATTTAAATATATTTAAAACATATATTTTTAAAAAGCCATATGATGAATAAATAAAATTTAAAAATAATAATAATTTGTTTATAAAAACAAAACAAAAAAAACCCTATATTTCTCTAGTATTTTAACTAGTTATATTGTAGGGGTGTGCATGAAGCCAGTTTCCACATTCTATTTGAGGTGAATAGAATGTGGAAATATTTGGCTCTAGCCGAATACCCCCACCCCCGAATGTGGGGATATTCGTATCTGTGCATGGATATTTTGCTGGTTTATACCAGAGTTGCTGCAGTTCTATTTTCAGGTTTTCATTCATTCATTCATTCATTCATTCATTCATTCATTCATTCATTCATTCATTCATTCTCATCATGACTGGAATTTGTCATTAACTTTATTTTACATGGTTACTAACGCAACAAGAGTAATGTGTGTTGATATACTTACACTGTAAGTAACAGATGCAGGAGACTTTTTATCAAGAACTGGACCAGAACCAGGATTCTTTAGCTTAATATCAACACGCACACTGAGGGGATCCAGAGCATCCGAGGGCTCCTATAAAGTCAAATATATGCATATGTCACCATTCTAGTGCTGGTATCTAAATTCAATAGCGGAGCACTTCGTTTTGTCAAATGTGCAAAAAGTATGTATTCAATATATAAAGACATAGATGTTGAATCTTTGCTATATTCTGATGCTTCTTAAGGGTCATTATTGCTTTGTTTTAATCCTAAGAAGATAAGAGGAGCCCTGCTGGATCAGGCCACAACCCATCTAGTCCAGCTGGATGCCTGGAAATGGCTAAGTTAAGCTGTTTGAAATAAAGTAAGCCTCCTCCTCCTCCTCCTCAAACCTGGTTTGCTTATTGCCTTAAATCCGGAGACCTCTAACCAAGTAAAGTCTCTTCTCTTACATGCTTCTTTCACCATAGTTCATTGAAATCAATCTTCATACATATGTTTCCATTTGTTAGGGCTTGCCCTGCTGCCAAGAAAAGGAAGCCACCCACCCACCCATTTCTTTCTCTCTCTGTTGCCTGAACTCCCCTAAACTAAGGGCCTGTTTGCACTTAACAGAGTGTTTCTGGATGCTTCAGGAGAGTTCTGCCCATCCTCTGTGCTACCACCACTTTCTCAGAGCATCCAGGAACTCCTCCAGCTGTGGACAAGTAAAAACTTGTCCATAGCTTCACTGGGAACAGGTGGTGAGCTCCCAGTGAACCCTGCAAAGGGGTGGGGAGGGGTGGCTGTGGCCCACAGGCTAATCGTCATGGCAGTGTCTCAGTGTACATCAGAGGTTGCCATTCCTGGGGCAGACCATCCACACTTCAAGTGCTGGTGGTCTTGTTGGGGGCTGCATTAGCACTTGAAATACAGATGCCTCCCTCTGAGCTTGATCTGAATCTCAGTGGGATAGGATTGTTACACCATCCCCCTGAGTTAAGTGCAAACAGGCCCTGGCATGTTGCTCTCAGGCATCCAAAGATCTTGCTTCGCTGGCAGCTTGCATGCACAATATAAAATTTACCTGGATGTTAAAAGCATGTTCCTTGCAATTCTCCATGGAGTGGACAGTGGTACTGTCTTGCAGGTACCTCTCATTGCTTTCTTTAAACAATCCTCGAGAGGTCACTCGAGTTGATAAGAGATCAGCATCCAATGTTAGGTTGTATTTGATATCTAAATAAGAAGCAGTGTGTTTATTTAGAAATTTACAACATGTTCTTCCAATACAAATGCATTATTTGGAGTTTGAACAGCTTCAACAGTTCTTTCATCGTGTAGGCTATGTGACAAAGCTCAGAAACCCTTCATAATTTTGGTCTGAGGGCATGCATCATGGTCACATGCACCCTTTTTTAAAAAGTGATTAACTGCAGGTCTAATATAAAGAGTCACTTCTATCCATTTTGAATATTGGCGTCATGCATGCTAGGATCACATACAGATGGATGTTACTATGGCTTCTGATTATAATACTTGTAGTCTCTCTTGCTCTGCAAATTTCTTATCTCTTTGCGTCCAAATTGTTTTTTTAATTAAAAGTACTCAATGGCACATTGCTGTATCTGTATGCTGTGAAGTAAGAGCCAGTAAGAGACATATAGGATTTCTGGCAACTCTAAGATGGTAGATAATTTCTTTCCAACCTAAATAATTATTTGCTGAGTTTTAATTTAAAAAAAAGTAGAATTAGTTGGAAGAGGTTTGTCAAGGCACTGAGTACAGTTACCTACTTCCTGCAGGAATCCCTATTAAAATATCTCTAATGTATGGCTCTCTAGATTTTGTGGGTACACAGTCAGAAGTGGAGAGCCCACCTTCCCCCTGACTATTTTGTTTTCTTGTTGAAGAATTCCTATAATAAAATGAGTTTCTTCCAGTTAAAAATCTGGAGTCTGCCTTTTTGCAAAATCAGTTCCATTGTTCTACATACTGTACTCTGGAATAAAGCAGAACAGAACATAAGCCTCCTTGTTTTGACATCCCTTCAAGTATTTCAATGCTACCAACAACTGTCCAATTTGGCAGAGACTTAAAAAAAGTACCAGGTCCAAAGCTGGAACAGTACTCAAGGGTTTGCAAAGAGCAAAACACAGTGTACGTATTACCTCCTGGTGTTTTGAAGATGGTACCGTGATTGATTCAGCCTAAAATAATGTCTGTGTGTTTTAGAACTACATCACAGTCCTGATTCATGTTGAGCTTGTAATCTATGCATTTGATTCTTATTTTCTAAGTGGAGCTATACTTTCTTTTTTTTTAATTGAACAAATACTTACCCACTTGTCTATTCTTATGGACAGGTCTAAAATTTGCACTGAGACATATATGGAGAACCACCTCCGTATTCTTGTTCAGTAAGCTGATCTTCTTAGGTGTAGAAGAGATGTGAATAGACACATCTGCTATACTCTGAGACCTGTAACACAGACAGAAAGCACTGCCTGCAAAATCAGTCAAAAACTAAAATAACTGCTCTGGGTCTTCCAGAATTTTAATTTAAAAGTCAATGACTTTTAAATGCACTCCAACAGTCAGGGGTCTCTGACCTGCCCCAATCTGTAAGCACAAAAGGAGTTAGAAAACAAAAACCTTTGGAGCATCAGTAATAAATGCTGTGGCGAGGAAATAAATACAAGCATCTCAGAGTTTTCAGGTTAATACACATGCCCACAGAAGCATTGCTGTTGAGAATATGGTGACAAATGTGAGAAGGTGAGAGAAGTTTCTCTGAGCATTGAGAGCAGACAAATCCTTTAGATGATAGTTTCAGATACAGTCTATGATGTAGAGGATAGCCTTGGAGGGCATTGTGTCCCCTTGGACATTATACTGGGTAGTATTGCCCTTTAAGTAGGGACCAGAGGCTGGCAGCGGAGTGGCAAAGCAGTGGCTCAGTATTCAGAGAGAGGTCCAGTTTGACAGGGCACCATATTGGCACCTAATCATGATCCATCACCTAGTCCAGAGCAGACAGGCTGTATAAATGTGCAGACAACCTGGACAATTCCAGGTTGCCCTTTGGTCTGGTACATCATGTGTGGACAGACACTCAGATACTTTATAAAGAAGTCCACTACTTACCACAGTTGAATCACATTTCCATCAGAACCCACAGAAACATCAGTAATTTTATCACCATTTAAATCATTTTGACCATCTATCGATCTTCCAAAATAATGAAGATGCTGGCCAAATGCAGGGTCTGATCCCAAAATTTTCTGAAAAAGATGCAGTGGTTGTTCAGATTTCATGCAAACATTAGCCTACAAAATATTTTCAGGATTCTTTCTCAGTCAAGTTTTCACAATAGCGGTAATAAAAATGCATATGAGGTTTTAATTGTTTTGCGAGCTGTAGGGAGTCCTACCTATGATGATGAATTATTTATAAGTTTAGGCAGCCTTTCACAATTAAGATAAGTTATGGATCTTTGTGTGGACAACATTTATAAACTCTTTGCAATGCAAGAAATACCAGAAGACACACTCTCTCTGTCTTGTAGGTGTCGCACAATGGTAGATTACTGAGTTGTATTTATTTTAATCAAGCCTTGGTAACATTGGTTACTTATTCCACTATATTTGGATACTCTGGAATAAAGCATGGATATTCCAAACACAAGAGGAGAAGAAGAAGTTGGCTTTTCTACTCCGCTTTCCCCACCCATTTAAGGGGACTCAAAGCAGCCGACAAAGCTTTCTATTCTTCTCCCCAGAACAGAACAATCTGTGAGGTAAGTGGGGTTGAGAGAGCTCAGTAGGGAACTGTGACTAGCCCAAGGTTATCCTACTGGCTTCATGGAGGAGAATGGAATCAAACCTGGTATTCCCAGAGAAAAGCCTGGCTCCATAACCACTAGACTAAACTGGCTACCTACAACTTCTCTGAGGTACCTCTGAGGCTTCCCTTTTGTCTGAATACAGCCTTAGCTACACAATAGAATGACACAAGACTCGCAGGAAACCTAAAATTCTGATCTGCCAATAAAAATAAATAAATACAATATAGTAACAGTCCATTCAAAGCTCTTATTTGCCAGCACCTACAAAGATCAGGCTTTTGTCTAACAATATTTCAAGAGCTTTATGTTTCCTATTCTTGCTTTAAATGGTTCAGGTCAGGGAACCTGCCTGTGCCTGATTAACACAACTGTGCATCCAAGATACTTACTTGGGAATATTTTGTGTGTATTGTCCTTTGTTTACCATTGTAAATATAGATAGCGCCGACACTGTCGCTTTCTAATGGTGCACCAACTATCACATCATTAAAACCATCCACATCAATGTCTGAAACAGCAGCAATAGCAGATCCAAACTGGGCATTTTCAAGCCCTAGGGGACCTTCAAGAAGTTCCTGTTTGCCCAAAATGCCCTTTGAAAACAGATCACAGGAGGGAGGGGAGAAATAAGTGTTTAATGAAATATCCAGCCAGAAATACTTGGATCCTAATACGATTTTTTGAAATAGAAAACATAACCTCCTAGGTCCTACAAAATAGGGTTAAAAAGACAGGAAAAACGTGAAAACATATTGAAGTCCTGTGCACACTGCAACTGGTGAGATGAGGAGGAGAAGAGTTGGCTTTTATACTACACTCTTCTCACCCTTTTAAGTGGAATCATAGTGGCTGACAAACCTTCTGTTCCTCTCCCCACAACAGAACACCCTGAAGGGTAGGTGGGGCCATGAGAGCTCAGAAAGAAAGCTGTGACTAGCCCAAGGTCACCCAGCTAGCTTTGTGTGGATGTACAGAACTGAACTGTGAGGCTTTCAGGTAAGAGTTTGGCATTCTAAGCACAAGGCCAAACTGGCTCACAGGGGAAGAAAGCTAGAAATAATTTTCTTTTCCATAAATGCCCCCAGGAGTGAAGTATTCTCAAAAAAATTAAATTAAATAACCTTATTATACAGTGCAAATGGTTTCAACTTCTAGCATTCAGAACTGACTGATGTGCTTTATTATTTTGCTCTTACACACAGAAAAAGGATTTAAGAACCTGATGGGAGATATTACCTTGAACCTTAGCCATGTTGCATACCTTTCTAACAGAAAATATGTAGACTCTTCCTTCCTCTTTTTTGAAGTCATTCATGAACATTGGTGCACCCACCAGCAACACATCTGCTACTGAATCTCCATTAACATCCACTGAGCAAACCACACTTCCAAAATATGAGCCAATCTGAAATGACCAATTATTTATACCAGTCAGATCACATAAAGGACAGATACAGCTATAAATTGAAGTAAACAGCAGACAGAACTTCAGTCTCCTAAAATCAGAAGAAGAGCTCTTGTTGGTCACACCACTGCTGTTTGATGGCAATTAGGGAAGCTGCCTTTTCAATGATGGAATGAGCTTTTTGGGACACTCTCAGCATTTTCTGAAATCCAGACACCTCTGAAAATGTAAAATCCATTACTTTGGTAATGCTGGTAAAAATCAGTTTTTAGAATTATGTACTTGCCTGTTCTCCTTTTTGCATATGAACAACAGTTATGTTCCCATGGATATCAACCTCATAAACCACTACTCTACCAGTATAGTTGGATCGTGGAGCACCAGCAGCAAAATAGACTGTGTTTTCAGACGAGAGAACAGCAATTGAATAACCTGAAAGCAAACACAGATTTATCATTACTAATAGCAACCAGAGTTTCCCAGACAGGCAACTTTGGAAACCCTACTTACTGTATCCACTTTGCACAACAACAACAACAACATATTAAAAATGCACTTGCTGCTGTGTGCCAGGGCACCTATGACTTCTGGTGTAGCCTCAGATAGTTCTAGAAAGTTCCAGGATATTTGGGTGAAGGACAGGATATAAACATAATAATAGTACATGAATAAATAATAGCTGGATGGTTGATCTGGCTGATCCCTCTGCTAAATACCTGTTAGGAAAAGGATCATGCTGAAGTTTCTTTTCTCTGGGTCACAGGGATATTCAGGAGTATCAATATTCAAACAAAGAAGCACAGCAAAATTATCAGTATGATGTGTGTAGTCAATCTATTCATAATCTCCATAATTTTATTTTGAATGGACTCGGAAATAGAGGACCTATTTGTACTTGGCTTTATCCTGGAATATATCCCAGAATAGGGCCCTGGTGTTCACTTGGAAGTGCAGGCTATAGCAGGCCCCAGGTGAGTCCTGACAGAATCTGCATTAACATGTGGACAACAGAACCCTATCCCAAGATATATTCCAGAATATGTTCAAGTGTGAATGGGCCTGGAGTCTCATGTTCTTTCTATCTTGACATGTGCATATTGATTGAGGCTGTAGTCCTATTATGCAGTAAAGGTACCACAATCGGGCCTCAAGGGCAACTGATCTCCATGGCGAGTAATGGAAACTGGCATCACTTAAGGTATCTTTGTTCATAATAGAAATGCAGCCTGAGCCATTATTTATGGTACCATATTTGCCGACGTATAAGATGCACTTTCCCCCCAACAAAATATTCCTAAAAAATGGGATTGCATCTTATATACCAGTAATCACCAGATTGCAAGGACCAGATGGCAATCTCTATCTTCTCTTGCCTTTCTTCTGCCATGCCACACAAAGGAAGGGAGGACAAGATAGAAATCCATGGTAATTTCTATCTCCCTCCTTCCTTCGGCTGCAGTTGTTTTTGCTGTGCTCAAAATAAATGTGGCCGAAGGAAGGGAAAGCTAGAAATCCATGGTGATTTCTAGCTTCTCCCTTCGTTCCTTCAGCTGCAGTTGTTTTGTGTGCTGCTGCTGCCCACCTGAGCAGAACAGATGGGGCTGGGCAAAGGTGAGGGTACTTCCTGGTGGGCGGGCAGCAGCAGTGTGAGCCAAACAAAAAAATGTCTGTGGGTGAAGGGAGGAGGTGGCAGTGGTGGTGTTGATGGCAATGTTCTTGTCTTAAAATAAGCCCTAAAAATAGGAGGTGTGTCTTATACCCTAGTGCATCTTATAAGCCAGCAAATACGGTATGTCTCTCCCTCTTCCAGATTCCAAGCCTAAGCCTTCAGAACTGTACACACGAAGATGTGTCATATATAAGCTATTATGAATGAGCAAGCCTGTGGATTAGTTATGCAACACCTGCAATTTGTACAAGGATTTCCCAAAACAGAATTCATAGAAGCTCGCACTACCCACACTAATATTTGGAAATTTATTATTTTATATTTAAACAATTCATTTAGTTAAAAAAACAAATGACTAAGGGTGCATCCCCAAGCAATTTAAAGTCTGCTGGAACTCCTCTTTTGCCTCTGAGCGCCCCCATGCCAGGCTTCTCAAGGTGCTTCCAGCGCTACAAAATGAGGAAAACCCGCGACTAAATACACGCCCTTTAAAGAAGACTTTCAGGGCTCTATTTGGAATTCGCGGGTTTTCCTCGCAACATTTACCTTGGGGACGCTCCGTGGCAAAAGGTGCGGTGATTGCTTGCCTGCACACACAGCAAAAAAGCATTCACACATCTCAGAAATGCAGCAGGTTCCCTTCCTTTCCTTTGTAAAAAGAGCCAGAATTTCTCAGAATTGCAACATTGTTATCAGGTGATCTGTGAAAGTGTTAAAAGAGTGAATGAGTGAAGGATCGCGCTGCCGATGCCTGCAGCCG
Organism: Aspidoscelis tigris stejnegeri; assembly: GCA_023333525.1. Classification (NCBI taxonomy): domain Eukaryota; kingdom Metazoa; phylum Chordata; class Lepidosauria; order Squamata; family Teiidae; genus Aspidoscelis; species Aspidoscelis tigris. The sequence goes on along the minus strand of JALMGA010000007.1, from coordinate 24,159,046 downwards.
CTGACTTTGCAGGGACGGGAAGCCTTTTCTAACAGAGAACTGAGTGAAAGTAAGTGCTGAAAGTGAATGAATGAGCGATCATCTGCCTTTGCAGGGACGGGAAGCCATTTCAGGGGACGCAGATCTGGCTATTTTTCCTCTTAACAAGAGAGGGGGGGGAAAGATAAAGGAAACAGGCTTCCTTGGGGACGGAAGGTGCATTAAAAACATGCGTTTTGCTGAGCCTCGTGCGGACACTTATTGCGGAAGCGCATGACACTTTTAAAGTCCGCTTGACTAGAGTGACAGCAGAGGGAACTCAGAGAGCAAATAAGTCATTTGGGGATTCAGCCTAATAAAATGAGAAATACAAACTTGTTAGCATTTTAGAATCTGGCATACAAAGAAATGTTCCCAGTGTCTAATTGCTTGTATAAAATCTTAACTTGCTCTACTAACACAATAATTTCTTGCCTTTCACCAGTTTCAACACTAGATGGTGTTCAACACTATGGTGTTCAGATGCAGCTAAAAAAGATCACAATTATCATTTGAAAATATCACCCTCACCTAAATAGGAGCTCTCATTTCTGTCTTGCAGAAGCTTTTCAAATGCTTCACCAGGGAAAATAGTGGGCTTTTTGGCTGTCTCCTGGACCACTGTTCCTTTCCATCCATAGGCCCCAACAGCACCTAGCATCAGAATGTCCTTAAGAGAAAAGAGAACATATTGTGCTCATTCGTTACTGATTCATTATGTCTGCGCACTACGTCTTCACCCATTAAAAAGAAGACCACAAAAGTGAAATACAAGGTGTCAGAGTGGGAAATTGGAAATGACTGTGTGGTAGGGAGCAATACAGTACCAGCAGACATAGGACATTTGGTGTATCCCAACCCAGGGGGCAGAACTGGTGTTGAGATTATCTGGAGAGAAAAATCCACCACACCAATTAATATGCTGCTGCTGCTTAAAAATAAAAAAGAAAAGAAAAGAAAAGAATAGAAAAAGAAAAAGAAAGGAAGAAAATGATGTGGTCCTCTGAGCACATTTTTATGGTCCGTGAAACCACCATCAATTTTAACAGCAGGAGAATAAAAATAAAAATATAATCCTGGGGGAGGTAAAACACCGCAGAACTCCTGATCCCTCCACTTCTCTGATAAATGGATGAATTGCACTGCCACCATCTCAACAATCAGTTAATAAGAGGGCCAAATAGGATACATGCCCATTTTAATGAAACTACCTGCATGAGTGTCAAAAATTGTAGGAGAGCAGTCGTTAGACATCTGGCTGTCAGAGACTTAGTTAATAAAACGGTAGATAATGCAAGCTGATACAGTGTTGGATTATAAGGTGCTACTTACCTTTTGCTGTGAATAAGAAGCACTGAAACCCACTTGAGACATTTCCATTTCAAATGAATCACCTTGGGCAGTACCTGTTGTTGTGCAGAAGAGAAGAAATTAGAGAATTTCTTGGTGTGTCTAAGACTTCTCCAGAAAACTGTTATTTGGACGTAACTGCCAGTGATTTCAACAAGGCATATTTTCAGATAATATCCACAAGTGGAGAACTATCTCCCAGGGATACCTAACAGCTTACACGTGTTAAGGGATTTACGCACACACACACACACACATGTACACAGAGATATATGCAAATATGCACACACACACACACTAGGGATGTGCATGAATTTTTATTTTTATTATTCAGTTTGTATTGAAGTGAATGCAAGAAAATTAGTATTTATTTGAATAGATCCCCCTCGAATGTGGTAGGATTTGAATTCAGCATGAATGTTCAATCCCATAGGAATGCATGCAAATGTATATGAATCCCATACATATGCCATACAAATCCAATATGAATCCCATACGAAGCTTCATACGAATGTGCCAACATGCAAATTTTGAATGATACGAATATTCATGCACATCTGTAACACACACATACATCTTTAAAATGCAAGTTTCCATTCCATTTTGCAAAAATGGCTGTTCGGTTGGTCACACTTCAACATGCCAGGATTGATTACGTTCTGTGCACAAGATAAATGTCTAGAAGTTAACTATAAAAAAAGAGACAGCGGGCTTAAGTATTAATCAGTTTCTCTAGGAGCAGACGAAAGTGCAGCATAAAGAAACCATCTGAGCTTTACAATTTGATTAAGCACCTGAACTAGGAACCACCTGCTGTTTAGAAATAAGACACTCCTGTTATTTTTGGAAAGAAAACAGCATGGGCATGTCCCAAGTGTCACCGAAGCTCTCCCGCTCACCTCCCTGGGGCCCACTTACCTGGTGGGTGAAGTCCGGTGGTGACACAGACCTCGTCCAGGGCCCCTCTGGAACTGCGGAAGGGTTCCAAGAGCTAAATAAAGGCCTTCTCAGAAAAGGCCCATGCCACCACTGGAGCATGCCCACCCAGCTCCCCGGGACCCATTTACTGGGTGGGGGGAGCTCAGGGGGCAGTGTGGGCCTCTTCCAGGGTCCTCTGGAACCATGAGGAAGCTTCTTGAGTAAAACCAGAAGGCCTATATTTACCTCCTGAGAAGCTTGCTCGCAGTTCCAGAGGGATCAGGAAGAAGCCCAGAGTGGTGGCAGCAGTGGCACAGAGAAGGTGGCATGGAGGTAAGGTAAGTGGGGAGGGGCTGGGAAAGGATGGGGGGTGGGAAGGGTGGGAAGGGACGGGTGGGAGGGGGTGGGAAAGGAGGGGTGGGGAGATTTGTTCCAGGCACAGATATGCTATAGAATATCTGTGCCCGGATCCGAATACCCTCACATCCTTGGGGGGTATTTGGCTTGAGCTGAATTTTTCCACATTCTATTCAACTCAAATAGAATGTGGAAAGATGGGTCCGTGCACACCCCTAGTCACCAGATATTGATTGCCACCTGAGAGTCCCTAGCCACAACAGAAGAGGGCCATGTTTGTTTTAACCCAGGAGTCCCAACCTTTTTTGCACCAGGAACTGGCTTCCTTTTCCATGGGATGGTAGGGGTGTGCCAGGGGCATGGCATGGTGTGGCAACGCCCCCCCCCCCCATGTCCCAGTGTCGGTCTGCAGACCAGTAGTTGGGGACCCCTGTTCTAACCAATACCTTGATTTACTACCTTCTATGCTGAAAATTCTGTCTCCCAAAGTTCCTGCTTCTTCTAAAAGTGCAGCCTCAGAAGACACATTAAAGAAATAATTCTCTGTAGGATGACTTGCAATTGCTTTAATTTCTTTGATTAATTTTTCAGTATCCTGCTTATTTCTAATTAAGTGTCCTAATACCTGGAAGAAAGGGAAACAAGAAAAAGTATTTGCAAAGGAAACTGAAAGTGAATGTGTAATATTACATGTCACCTCCTGTTTCTTCACATAGTTCCTTCCTTTGGGAGGAAAATGAGGGTTTCTAAGGACCGCTCATCATCATCGTTGTTGTTATCGTCATCATCGTCATCGTCATCATCATCATCATATTACTACTACTATGACTACTGCTACTACTATTTAATTAAACTTAAGTACATTCACAAGCAGTAGAAAAAATAGCTCGAAGGCAGCTTGAAAATGGTTGAAAGGTGGTACCAGTTAGGAATGTGCTTAATTTGTATTCATCAACCCACAGGGGGCCATATAATGGAGGTGACAATGTGAAGAACGAGTGGGGTATGCTCCTGGCTTTGTGGGTTTCCTCATGTATAAGCAAGTAGAGTCAAATGGAGCCAAGATTGTTAGGGAAAATTTGTGTTCAATGGATGAGTAGATCATGATTAGGCTTTCATGTACACCAAGGGGCACAGATAGAACTCAGTGATGGAATAGCTTCCCCCTGCAGGTGCGTCAATCACCTTCACTGTACACATTTAGGAAGGCAGTGAAGATGCATGCCTTTGCCCTGGCCTTTGGTTAAATGGGGGTACACGCTCTCTTCAGCCATTGATATTGTTTTAATATATACTGTTACTCTTTTAATATGTATATATCTGCTTTTAATGTTGTTACCTGCTTTGAGACCTTTGGGTATAGGGTGAGATAAATAAAATAAAAAATAATAAAAAACTGCAAACCACATTTTTATTTTATACATTACCTTACAGAACTATATATTTAATTAATATTGCAGAATGTTAATCTTAGAGTAAATAAAGATTATTTATTTATTATTTATATTTATATCCTGCCCTATACCCATAGGTCTCAGGGTGGGTTACAAGTTTTAAAACAGCAGGTTAAAACAATAATACCCATAAAAACACTTTAAAGCAAACAAGCAGACAACCAAATGAAACCCCCCGTGTATTTTTTTAAAAAGTATTCCAAATATTAAAATACCAATAACTACAGTGTGGGCGGAAAATGGTCACATTAGCCAAAGGCCAGGGCAAAGAGATGTGTCTTTACTGCCTTCCTAAATGTATACAGAGAAGTGGTGTGACACACCTTGAGGGGGAGACTATTTCATAACCTGGGGGCCATTACCGAAAATGCCCTTTCCTGGGTGCCCACCCGCTTTCACTATTGAGGGTGGTGGGACAACCAGGACGGACTTGCCTCCAGATTTCAAGGTACAGGCAGGTCAGTATGAGAGAAGGCATTCCTTTAGATATTTGGGACCCAAGTCATTTAGGGCCTTGTAAGTCAGAGTTAACACCTTGATTATTATTAAACAACAGCTAAACTTACAAGCATAATCATGCAAGAATGAACTTACTGCAATACCAAATCTTGTTATATTGTCTTCATTGCATTTAGTTATTACTTCTACCAATCTTGAACCATCGTGTGATTCTCCATCGGTCACAACAACCATGACTTTAGAAGCAGTTGGCCTCCCACCAGCTTCCTTTGAAAAGGCATTCTGCCTGTAATGATTAAATGTTTACTAGAAACAAATACTGTATAATATGGGTCTCTCTGCACTTCACTCTGTAGTTGCCATAGGGGAGCTCCAAGACAGAGCATTCACACCTAAAGGAGAAATGGCTACCCAGAAATGGCTCCTCCGGGGCAGAAGCTCCCCACACAGCAACTATATGTGGTGTAGGTTGAACCTGCACTACACATGCATTTGCCTCAACCTGTGCCACAGCCAGTAAGGCTCTGGGCAGGCCTGTTCCAGTGAAACAATGCTGGTGTGCCATGTCATGCAGCATGGAAGCATGCCGGCACAGCACATCACAGCTGCCCTGGTGATTCTGCCAATAGACATGCACTGGCATTGCTACTGGCAAGAGAAGATGGCGGCACCTGGACACCCGTCTGGATTTCGCATTTCTGGTAGATGACTGGACATGTTGGGGGAGGGTTCACATGCTACGCCAGTGCAGATGCTTAGTGCATGCATGGGTAAATTTGTACTTTTCTTTCCAAGGAGAGGAAGCAAAATGTGAACTCCGCACATAACTTTTCCATTAGTACCGCTGTCCACTATCACTGTACCATTCTTCTGTACAAGAAACAGGATTGAGGGTATTAACACTCAAGAGTGTCATTAAAACATTGGCTTAATTTATCTTCATACCTGGCATATTCAATTGCTTTGAAGGTATTAGTATAGTCTCCTCCATTCTGAAAGGTTTTCAACATTGCTTGCTCAACATCTTCTTTGTTTTGGTACATATTCAGGTTGAACACCACTCTTGGGAAGTTACCATACTGAATTAACCCTACCTAAATGTAAAAAGTTGGAAATTTAGAAAGGAAAAAGGTTTTTGTATTACGGATAGGAAACTCTAAGCGCTGATTTGCCAAGGTGGAAGAGAGTTGGATAACAGATATTTCATAGCCCTCCTCTGTTTGGTATCTAATACTGTTGCTGAATAGAGGAAATCAATGAATTGCCTGTTATGAACTACTTGCACATTAATTAAGCAGAGTTTTTGTGATTAAGCATGGTGTTGTCACACTTCTGAGTTAAGCTGGAGACTAGTAATTAAAGGGACACTCCCACGTAGTTTTCTTGGTAAAAATAACACTCACTCACTCACTCACTCACTCACTCACTCACTCACTCACTCACTCAAGATATTTCTGGGCTTTCCAGGCTAGTAAAGATGCCCGCAGGTTCTGTGTGGACTACACTGCTATTCCAAGCAAATAGCAGCTTGGCACAAAGTAGAGACAGATCACACCAAATTATGCAGTCACTCCTCAGGTCAGCCACCCTAAACCCAGGGTGTTCAGTTCCATCCCCCCGCTGTAGCTATAATTAAGATGCTCACCTGAGTTTTTGTGGGGCCTATGTCCAAGCCTTGGGCAAATTTTTGCAAAAATGCCTTCACTGCATCCCAGGGGTAAATGCTGTTTGATTCATCGCATACAATGACAATGTCAATAGCTAAAGAACATTCTGGAAAAGGAAAAGATTAAGGAGCTTCTTAATCCAGATCATGGGCTTCTCGATACACATTTTAATATGGATTAAGAAGGCCCTGCCCCTGCCAATTCAGCTCCATTTGCACTGGACAGAACCAAATCTGGATTAAGAGGTCTTAATCCGTATCTGTTGTAGGCCCTTTTAATCAGGTCTACATCTGGACCAAGGGACTTATTCCAGATCACAGGAGGCATGCAATCAACATGCCTTCATGATCCAGAACTACTGAGGGATGTTTTCCAGCAGTGAGCCATAGCATGCCACTGACAAGTACTCCCCCTCAGGCTCCAAGGTTAGGAACTATAATTTCTAGTTTTTGGAGCTATGGTGTTTGGGCAGCAGGTGCAAAGCTCATGTGAACTTTCCAGCTGCAGGGAAGCATGGCCCAGATCAGTGCAGTCAGTGTAGATATCTCTAAATAATCCAGATCAGAGGGCCTCCATGTAATCTGGATCAATGGGACACAGTGATCTAGATTGTTCCAAGTGCAGAGAGCCCTAGACAGACATGGTAGTGACAAGAAACTTGTTCCCCAATTGATCATGCCAGGAATAGCATGAGGTGCCACCGAGCACACAGTGCCTCTAGCCATCCTATTTGGAGCAAAATGGGAAGTTATAGTAATCTGAGCTTGTTTACCTATTTGCTCACATGGTAGAATAGAGAAGCGGAGTGGGAAAGGGACCTACAGCTTGTTCACATCTTGGCTTATTAAATAAGGCCATCATGGGTAGACCTAATCATATGGTTTGCATAGAGAGCTTCCCAGGTGCAGTTCCTAGCGTCTCCACATAGGGACAGGAGAGACCTCTGTCTGAGACTCTAAACATTGGCAGCTCTGACAGATCTGATTCTGTTTATGCCAACTTTCTATGTAATATGTCAACATGGTTATAAGTAATGTATGCAAAGTAAACTTTTGTAAATTTCAGATAACTGATTGGTTTCATTTTGTATAATGTTAAATTAATTTCCTTACTTTGCACAGCAGGTGAAAAACTTCTCATAAACTGGAAACGTGGACTGAATTCAGAACAGATGCCTGTTGCATAGTACTGGCTTCCACACTGTTGGGCCCACCGAGGCCCGCAGACCTTGGGGTTGGGGGAGAGAAGAGAAAAAAAAACACAATCAGACACCATTTAATACCTTCTTCAACCCATCTGACAGAACTCTATAAGTAACATGGGCCCTTTCTACACTTACGTGTTAATCCAGATCAAGGAAGTCTGTATCAGACTAGTGTTAATCCGGATCAGATCTGTGCTAAAGGGACATTAATCCAGATTAGTGGTAAATCTGATAAAACTGTCGGATCTGGTTGAACGAAGGGGCATGTAGAATGGAACAAGGAGGAACAAGGCTGTGGACTGGAATGACATCACTTCGCAATAACCTAGGTATTGGGGGCAAGAGTGGCAACGAGCTGATATCTGCATTGCTTCACATCCAACAAAATTCTGCATGTCCCTGCTGCCCGAATGCAGTGCTTGAGTGATGGCACATTGGATAACTTGCACCACAGTTTGGGCAGTTCTATCAACGATAGTATATACCCACTGACACTGATTCATGCTGTGGTGCTTGCATTGCGTCACTCCTTGGCATACAGCCTGGTCAGTGCAGATGGCCCTGCCTGCTGTTGATCCAGATCTAACTAATCCAGATTCACTGATACGGATTAACCCAGGCAAGTGCAGAGAAGGGCGTGCATTGAACAGAAATTGTTGCCTTCTAAGTGACTCTGCTGAACAGGTCATTGATGAACTGACTAATAGCAGTAATTGATTTGCAAGGAGGGCATAATTTTTATTTAAGGGCCACACGGATCTTAGTCATTGATAAGGGGAAAATATGGTAGTTTTGAAAGCTTTGATTTGTTTTTTTTAAAAACCTCCAGCTTTTTTTGTTTTCTTATGTCAGCATATTAGCAATATCCCTTTAGCCTTTAGAAGCAAACCATCAATGTTCAAAGTCCGAAAGAATTGTTAATGGAATATGTGTAACTATTCATTGTACATACTTTTTATCAGTACCATAAATACTACATAGCAGCTAGTCTCCAGAGCATAAGAAGTATTCCACATAATGGCATTTGTTGCATGTGTAACATGCAAGCACAGTACTGAACATGCTTCTAAAGGCTATACAATCACTGTATGCTAAAAGGTTTCTTGGATTATTATTTCAGGCGTCATTATCAATAAGCGCAGAAAATGCTTTTAAAGAGTTTTAAATGTGAACATAACTTTAAAGCGTACATAGATTTTGTGTGTCAGCAGGATACACGACAATCGGTAGGGTCTTTAGGGGCAAGAACAAAACGCTTGGATAGCTGCAGCAGTTTTCTGATTTACCCACTGGGAAATACAACACGCCACTCTGGGGAAAAAAAGCTACGTTTTTCACTCAGCTAAACCCAGACAATATTGCTATGTCAATGACTGGAAGTGAACTTCCATTGATATGCACATAATTCTGCTCCAAACTTACCAAAAATCCTCCACTTATTGAGTTTCTAATTAGAGTTAATCCTAGGTTCATATCATTCTTCATCTCAGTAACATTAGGGATGTTTGCAAATGCTGGAAAAACACAACAAAGCAATGTAAATTCATGCAACATGCCACTGCTGTTGTTCACACAGAAATCCTAAGCAGGCTCTACTTGCATAAATTGATTCTCTTTTCTTTCTATATTCAATTAAATAATCAAAGATGAGTGTCTCCATTTAGTAAAAATCTTACGATAGGGATGTACACAAAGCCCATTTCTCCCCTTTGGTTTGATACAAATTGAAGGAAGGGATATTTGGCTTTGTGCGAAGACTCCTGTGAGTGTGAGGGCTTCAGCTGTGCACACAAATATCCACTGAATGTTGCACCAAGAAGGGAACCCCCATCCCTTTCCCCCCTCCTGCCTCAGCCCCACCCCTCAACTTTCTCAGTGGCTTCTGCTGCTGTTTCACTCTCCTCCGAGGCTCAACAAAGCTTTCCAGAGCTGCGCTTGCAGCTGGAGAAGCTGTCCCCATACAGAAATCATGGGGAAATTGTGTGAGATTTCCAAGGAATCATGGGAAATCACATGAGATTACCTGGGATTCCTGGATGGGGATGGCCTCTAAACCTCCGTGAATACCTCTGGAAGGCCTAATTGAGCCTTGGAGGAGGGCATGATGGTGGTGGAGGCCATGATGGCAGCAGCTGGATTTCCAGGTATAGGGGCTAGCCTTGCAGGGAGGGGGGATAGGAGTCTGGTAGTGGGTAGACCTGGCCCTCGCCAGAGTGTCTATGAAGCTCTGACAAAGGGTAGATACATTTGATTCACTTGCAAATGTTCAAATTTGTATGAATACATACACATGATAACTTGACTAATACTTTTCACCCATCCCTACTTATGAACTGCCAGAAGTTATGATAAGAGTTCTATATTCTAGACAAAGGCCACATCCAGACATTACCTAATTATTCTGCTATTTTTGGATATTCTAGAATAAAGCATTCCCAGGAGCAGGTAGGAAGGAAGGAAGGAAGGAAGGAAGGAAGGAAGGAAGGAAGGAAGGAAGGAAGGAAGGAAGGAAGGAAGGAAAATAATTTTTTTAAAAAACCCATGGGGTAAGTAGCTTAATTCTGATGCACCTATAATCTTGTAAGAATCATACAATACTGCACTTTTAAGTCATGTCCTGCACAATTGTTTCAGTTACAGGAAGTTGTCACAAATAAATAAATAAATAAATAAATAAATAAATAAATAAATAAATAAATAAATAAATAAATAAAGAAAGAAAGAAAGAAAGAAAGAAAGAAAGAAAGAAAGAAAGAAAGAAAGAAAGAAAGAAAGAAAGAAAGAAAGAAAGATCATATCACTGATGCCTTCCAAGAGTGTACCACAAGGTGAAAAGGAAACTATCAGACCCATTTAAAATGCTGGCCTCTGGCTGGCATCGCAGCAGGGCTGCAGACAAGCCCAGCTCCACCCGGCATATCTCGCTTAGAAGCTGCATTTAAGGAAGTGTGGGGGTTCCTGCACTTTCAAAAGCTCTGGCATCTTTCCAGCACCTTCCCTCTCCGCTGGCATATTGCTGCGTGCTGGCACACTGCTGTATTGCTCATCTGGGAACTTGCTCCTGGCTGGGTGTGAAAATAACAAAAGGAAAGGGATCAGAGTGGCAAGTTCCTGGGTGAGCAGTCTGGAACTGTGGTGCTGTAGGTTGCAGTAATTTGTCAGTTTTGTTTGTCCCAGAAAGGGAAACACCAGCACTTTTGAAAGAGCCAACGTTTCTCTATGCTGTCAGGAGGCACCCAGAGGCAGCAGCAGAAAGGGACCATAATGAAAATGTAGGTCTTTCCTTAAGTAACTGGTGAGGGTTTCAGCCCTCTGTTCTTTCTGATTGGTCAGCTTTGAAGGGGAGGGGTCTCCATATCAGTGGGTAATTTTGTGAAGAAATTACATAATTAACCTCCCTAACAGAAATATAATTAGACTACAAGGGATGATTTGCACAGTGCCTCCTAAGATTCTTGGAAGAAAGAAAGAATATGCTTTTCCAAAACATTACAGCTCACTTGATAAATTCATTTTTACACATTCGGTTTCTGGTTGATTAACAGCACACTTGTAGATGTCTCCCATTCTGCTTCTAGGATAGCCACTCCAGGGTGAGCCAACAAGCAACCTGAAATACAGGCAAACATGTCCTTATGAATTGCTTTATCATGTTCGGCCGATGTTACAGACACAGACACACAGCGTGAGCATCTAAGAGGTGCTCCCTCCCTCCTTCCTTCCTTCCTTCCTCCCTCCCTCCCTCCCTCCCTCCCTCCCTTCCCTCCTTCCATCTCTGCATCCCTTCTTTGCAACTACTGATGGTTGATTGTTGCTAATTCTTGCACAAGACTCTTGCTTGCTAAGCCATCCTTGTGTACCATTTGATCCCTTCTAGCTGCTGCTTGGAAAGGTGGATACCTGAACAGTAAAGGCTATGAAACCTCTCAAAAGGAAATTTCATTTCAAAGCTTGTTCTCACGCTATGCAAGCCCCACACTCATGCTATGCAAGCCCCAAACAGGAGCAGACAGATAAGAACATAACACAAATCTTCTCGATCAGGCACATACCATCTCGTTCAGCATCCTGTCTCACCATTTTATGCATTTTGAAGCAGAAAACAAAGGCAAAAACTTCACCAGCCATTTAGCACGTGGCCCCATAGTACATGATAGGGTAACATCTAGTAAGGAGCATCTGCACTTGCAGGAGGCATTTCCAACCCAGAAATGCCTCTTGCCTTACCAGATGTTACCTGATTGTCGGCTAGAGATGGTACTCAAAATTGTGCAACATACACATCTCAACCCTACCCAGAAGGCTTACTTTTTACATCTAGTGCCGTGTCTATTCACACCATTTCCTGTGCTACAGGTCATCTGGGGTGCCACACAAGCACACTAGGACCACAGATGACCCCAACTGTGCATGCACAGAGTGTCACCGTCACCATAGTGATGATGCCAGCACACGTGCAGTCACTCCAGGCACCAAAATGAAGATGGCAGAGATCGGACACAAAATGAAGATGGCAGAGATCAGCGTTTGATCTCTGCCACCTTCATTTTGGTGCCTGGAGTAATTGCGCATGTGCTGGCAGGGGGCGGGACTCCCACAGCTGTCCAGGAAGAAGAGTGAATACTTTCCCCACCAGATGGCTCAGGTAAGCCCGGGGATGGGTTGGGATGGGTATGGAGCACGATTTAGTGCTCTACACCCTGGATGCAATTAGGACAGCTCAGGGGCAGACTGGGACAGCCAGATGGAACCCGGCCTCCAGCAAATCCGTATGCTCTGACCCAGAGCTGTCCTAGTTGTGCTTTAGAGGCTTAGTGTGAATAGGCCTCTAGCTACAGGTCAAGCTAAGTGACTCCAAGGGCTCACCAACGTCCTACTTGCCGCCTCATCCCCTGCTGTGTGGGGCGATGGAGGAAGAATGAATGAGGCAAATTATTGAATTGATATCAACCTATTTTCACATCAGACTGAAAATGACTAATTTCCGGCAGCTGAAAACTCCACAACTGCAGAACTTTCATGGCCATTTGATCCTAGTGGTCACTGTGGCTGGTCCTATGCTGGCCACCCCTGAGATGGCCAGAATCACAGTCATCTGAATGGTAACGGTATGTGGCTGATCTTTACCACAGATTTTGTTTTTATTATTCTAGGAACTTTCTATTCTAGTTTCCACAATGCTATGACTACTGCAGAATTATTATCAGTCAGCTATTTAAACATTCTTCTTGTAAATATTATTGCAACAGTCTGTATTTTAGGATGCCACAGACACAAAACACAGAACAGACCATGGGAGCGAACAGGACAATAGAACATGACTTAACCGACAGAAACTATAATATGATGTCACAAAATCATGAATGGGTGCAGCTGAAACTTTTTCTCCTCATGTCTGGGTTTTCCTTCTTTTTAGGAGTTTGACTAAGAAATTATGCAACCCTCCAATGATGTGGAAGTCTGAATGGCCAAGTAGTTATTGTTGCCATGTGTGTACAAGCAGCAATCTGTGAGTAATTGAAAGCAGACATCTAGCAAGTGTAGCTAGGCATTCAATCCAATTGTTGTAGTAATACCTTTTCTGTGAATGAATGACTTACTAAAGGATGCTGTTCAGTTGCTTTTACACTTAACTGCCCTGTTCGGAATCAGGAGAAGCAAAAAAAAAAAAACAGGGTTCTAAAGATTTCCTCTGGGGAAGAAAGGAACTACTACAAAAGAGAAGAGAAGAGAAATAACTAAAAGAAGTTTGGTTTAGTGGAGAAGAAGCTATCCTCAGACCCTATAAGCTGATGGATTCCAGACCCTATAGGCACCAGTGGAGGTCACAGATTAGCATTTTCATATTCTGGATTTATGGCTTGCTTCTCTTCCAAAATAATGAGATATAATTTGAGACAAAGATAAGATCCACTCAGGTGTCATAGGGCATCTTATAGCTGACCAGGACTGAAGAAGGATTGAAGTGAAGCTGTGACCACAGCCATAGTGTAGATGGAACAGGACTAACTGGGAAGGAGGGCTCCGTGATGCAGACATCAAAGTGCCATAGGAGGCCCATGATCTGAGTTGAGAGGCTCCTTAAACCAGATATGAAACTGGAGTAGAAAGGGAACAAGAACACTAAACCATGACTCTTTCTGCACTTGGCTTTATTCTGGAATATATCTCAGGACAGTGGTCTGCTGGCTAGAAGCTAATGAAGACCATGGTGGCCCTCACCTGAAGCCTTCCATAGTCTGCACTAACATGCAGATAGCAGGTCCCTAGTCTGGAATATATTTCATATATTCATATATTCATATATTGAAGTTTATTTCTCCTGATTCCAGACAGGGCAAATCAAAGTAGGAAGGATTGAGCACCATCCTCTCATGTTTGCAAAGATCAACACAACAGGCTTGAAACAAAGGCCATTTAAAGAAAACCCTTTGGTTTTCCACTGCACTGTGAATGAACACTAAATGCTTACCACTTCCCTTCTTGATTTAAAAGTTGCTGAACTGTATAGCCAAATTGCTCACTCGAGGGGCCAGAAAATACTTTTGCTCCTTGGAGTCCAACATTGTATGCTTCACAACAGTTTTCAAAGAGCCCTGTTGAGAGTAAGAGGAGGAGTAATATTACAATAAAAATCAATTAAGAAAGATCTTGTTTCCTTATGTCAGTTTCACTCTGCACATGATTTATCTGTCACTGAAGTTCATTATAGTCCTGCTTCCGGAACTATACTACACAATCATAACTAATGGAGGGACACCATTCAGCATCCTCAGCCTTAAATATTTCTAGCTCTTGAGCTGGAGAAGATAAACATGAAATGTATGAATGCACTAGGAACGCAGGGAAGCCATCATGTACTGGACAAACGTGGCCTAGGGGCCTTTCCACATGGGACATTCTCCCATGATAAGGAGGAGTCTAGAGGCTTCCCTTCTTTATGCTGGTGTTGTTTATGGGAGATTCTGCTCCCTCCTACCACATGGAACAGAGCACAGACTGTCCGGAGGCATCCAAGATGGTGCATTTGGAGACCCCAAAATCAGTTCTGAATGATGCAGGCTTCAGAACCAGTGCAGGGGTTGTGCCAATGCAGATGGTCTTGTCTTGAACCAGAAGCAACCTAGGATGAGTTCTCCATCCTGGGAAGGGGTGTTCCACCTTGTCCCAGGATTGGAAAGGTGAGAATCTCCCCGCTTTCTGTCTCCTAATTAGAACTAGATCTCCAGTGTCCCAGATCCTGCCTGTTTCTCCAACCTGAAGATTGAAACCAGGCATTGATTCTAGTAGCCTTTGCTACACCTGTCCTCCACCTGTCTAACTCTTTCTTAAAGGCATCCAGACAAGAGACCATCACCAGTAATAAATTATACAAACAAATGACCCACTTCATAGAGTGTCCCCTGGTTCCAGTATTGTGTGATATGTATAAAAATATTTTTCTCTATCTACCTCTTCCATGCTGTGAATGATTTTTTAAGCTCCAATCTGCCTCCTCTGAAATCTCATAAGGTAGCTGTTCCAGTCCCCTGATCATTTTGGTTGTGCTTTTCTGCACTGTTTCCAGTTCCACAATATCCTTTCTGAGATGTGGTGACCAGAACTGTACACAGTATTCCAAATGTGCCCTCACTGTAGATTTATAAAGTGGCACAATGAAGCTTGCCACTTCTAAAGGTCCGGGGGATTCATGGATAATGAACCACTGAGGCTAGCTGTATGCACACCTCCATGGTCTGGTACACAACAGACCTTGAAAAAGAGTCTGTAGACTGTAGACTGGACCGATCCATTATTTAGGGTATCCTAGTCCAGTCTATGAAAGAGGCAATCTTCTGGCTTCTTCTGTTACTGTTCTCATAGCAAATACCCAGAGGTCAGGCAAAGTGCCTGCCCGTGTCCCTTTGTGTTTTTCACCCACTCGTGGCTAACATCTGGAGCAGTAATGCAAGGAGCCAATAGATGGAGGTAGGCAATCACTATTAAATGAAACCCCAGCATCATTTGCTATCTCCAGGTGGCAGCCCCTACATACCAACAGAAAGCAATAACGCAGGGTATTGCTCCCCTGCTATTATTTTCTATACTGACCATTCCAACCCTATTACTGCCTTTCTGTATTTTGAGTCACAGGTAATCTGGGTCATTTGGTTGCCTCAGTGTGCACATGACTACCTCCACGTATGCATGGTTGGCAGTTTCAGCCTCCACACATACATGCTGGATGGTGCTCTGATCACTGCTCCATCCAGAAAGGTAAGTCCATCACTAAAAAGCGCTATTGCAAGAAGACCCACTACCAGTGCTGGGTTTTCCATCAATAGGTTTTAGCACTTTTTAGGGATTATAAAGTGGGATTATGGTGGCGTTGCCTATGATTCATGCCACCATAACAGCATAAGTTTGGTCTTGTGGTTAAGGAGCCAGACTCTTATATGAGAATACTGGGTTTGATTCCACCCTCCTCTGTGAAGCCAGCTGGGTGACCTTGGGCTAGTCACAGCTCTCTTCTGAGCTCTCGCAGCCCAACCTACCTCACAGGGTGTTCTGCTGTGGGGAGAACAGAAAGCTTTTTCAGTCACTTTGAGTCCCCTTAAATGGGTGAGAAAAGCAGGGTAGAAAAGTCAAGTCTTCTTCAATAATGGTACTATTTTCATCTTGTCTGGATGCATTCATTGCTGGATTTCCCGTTAACAGTGACATTTCAAAATATTTCCTGAATATCCCAGGACTATATTTGGAATACAATGGAGTTTGTCTGGAGGCACCCTAAATTAGTGTATGAAGAAACTACCAAGTGATTCCCCATGCCTGCTTCTTGAAAATACCAGGAATCAAATCTCTGACCAGCTTCATTCAGATGCTACAGTTGCTCCACTGCAGAACCAGTCACCTCACTCAGTCCGTGAAAGCTGAGTTATAAATTGAATGAATGAATGAATGAAGGTCAGGTGGGTTTGGAAACAGGTAACTTCCGAGGCTGGTTTCAGCTACAGTGTACAGTAGGGCTGTGCACAAATGCAATTTTTAGGATCCAATTCGATTCGAATCGAATATCCAAAATTCAATTCAATTCAAATCTTTAAAATTCAAATTTAACCAAATTCAATTCGAATTAAGCAAATTCGAATCTATCTGTTTGAATTTTCTCTTCGAATTGGAAACATTCCTATGTGCCTGTATGCATTGTTCCACATCCCATACGCATCCATACACGTCCATATGCATCCCCTAGTTATCCTGTATGCAACCCATTTTTGTCCCGTACGGATCCATACAAATGCGTATAGGTGCGGGAAAGATGTTTATGTGCAAGTACACTTTGTGTATGACCCCGTACACATGCAAATATACAGATAATTTGAATAGATCAAAAATTCAAAATTCAAAATTGAATGAATCCAATCGAATTTCAAATACCTTTGAATATTTGTGCACACCCCTAGTGTACAGCCTTGTTCTATGATCAAGGCAAAAGCCATTCATATCTGCAGCTCCTGTGATAAGCAAAGTCAACAAAGCAGATCAGGCTCACCTTTTGTCCGTTTCTTCTAAACTTTAGGAAGCAATATATTAATAAAACTAGTGAGGAGCAGTTCTTTCTCAGAACAGCTTGGGAGTGAAGACGCCTAGTTTATCATTGTGAAAGCAAACACTAAACCTGAACAGACAATAACAAACTATTTCCTGTGCTGTTACTCTTAACCAATGGGTTAGAACTGTGTAGGCAGGAGACATAATCATTATCCAAATACTTCCTCTTGCAACAGTTACAACTACTCACAAATATTTTATTCACGTTTCACATGAGTCAGGGGTTGAAAAATAGCTCTTGAAAAATATGCATCACCTGGAACTGCAAGTCTAAAACAGATAAAAAGCTTCATAGACTACACTCTGGATGTGCTGTTCTCAGGAAAGAAGAAGCTGTGTTATTTACAAAAGTATAAACCAAAAGATACACTGTCTTCATAAGCATACTGATACAGTGATAGCCAGTGAAGCTTAAATGTCTGGCAACTTTAATGAGAGCGCAGTGGGCTGACAAATAGTAACCTTTCACCTAATTTCTAAGCCGTTTGCTTGTTTGCTGCTACCAGGATGTTAGCAAACCTCCAGGATTTCAGCTTAGTATTGTGTCTGGCAATGTGCAGCCCAGGCCAGCTGGAGTAAAACCCCTCTGGAATAACCACTTGCTAACTTCTGCCCTACATTGTCTCAACTCTGGTGTGTGATATAATGATGCTCACATCCAGGTATTCTGATAGTGTGAAATACATGGAAGCAGAGATGTGCACAAATGGGTTTTTTTTCTTTTTGCATCTGATTAGTATATAATTAAATGTAAGAAAATTTGTACTTCAAGTGTGGCAGGATTCTATTCGATATAAACGTATTTGTACGAATTTGTACGCATATCCAATATAAATGCATATGTATCTGATACGTATCTGATATATATCCTGTAACATACCCACTCTGAAAGTGTCAAATCTGCCCTGAATCCACTTTGAATCCACTCTCAAACCATGTTGAATGCACTCTGGATCCGTTGCAGATGTGACTGGCACAGCTGCTTTCCCACCTTCCTAATTCAACAAACTTGTATGAATTCACACAAATATCAAATGTTATGGATACTTGTGCACATCACCACCATAATGCATGAAGGGGCTACATCCAAGACAGGACAGCAAATGCAAACTTCTCCCATGAGTCTAATGAGGTGCCACATTCCACGAGGGTCTTTAAGCCTTGGGTTGGCTTCCCAGTATTGGACTGGCATGTTTCACCCAAGGTGAAAGTGGAAAAATGCAATCAGGTTTTGCAATGCAATACAAGCTATTTTATTAAAGTGTTGAAGTTACAAAATAGCACTTTAAGAAGCTGAAGTTACAAAATAAATAAAAAGTTTCTACCTTAAGCAAAATAGCAATTTTTTATAGCACAAGTATGAAGAGTCAGATAATACAGTATTTTAAACTTAGCAGCTGCAGAGGAGACTTTTTGTAATAATGTATCCCTTTGGACAGAAAGTGTGAACACCAGGAGGAGGCAAACACAGCAACTGAAGTATGAGAAGGGAAAAGAGGAAAGGAGGTGGTGAACTTTCTGGTGTTTCAGTTTTTGGGGCTACAGTTTATTGGCTTTGGGCATTTCTGACATCATATGGTAGAGGTGACTCCCTCCCACAACCCAAGGCCTTTCTTGTCAAGGTGGTGCAGAGCTTTCCTCTAAGTACAAAGAAATCATCAAAATTCATTGGGCCACCACATGTCATATTTAGACATCAGGGCTCTTGATTGGTTTTAATCACTTAGACTGTAACTCTACAGAGGGGCCTAAATTCAAGTCCAGAGGTGATTTCTCATTCCCTTTCTGTCCCATGGATGGGAAAAGTGTGTGATGAACTAACGTTGACCAGTGGCCTTTTTGCACAAAGGGTTTTCAAACGCATAGAGGGCATGTTGGGATGCAGCATTTGCTCTTGAGGGCGGCGGGATCCATTCCAGGCCACCCAGAAGCGTCCCAATGTGCCCTCCATGTGTTCGAGTTTCAGAGCATTAAAAAGTACTCTGAAACCATCTCCACATGTTCCAACCTGTCTCAGAAAGCATTCGCATGCTCTCTCTCTGTGACAGCTCGGCCCCTCCCCCGGGCTGCTCCCATTGGCTCCTATGGACCCAGTGTGGGCAGCCCGGGTGCCTTCTTTCCCTGGGTTCCTGCTCGCTCCCAAACCCCAGATCGGGTTCCGGGGGTGGGCAGGAATGCCAGCGAAAAGCCCCAAACCCATCCCCAGGGTCGCGTGTCTGAAGGGTCTTACCTTCTTCTGCAGGCCCGATTCTGTGTAGAAAGGCCAGGCTGTTCTGAGCATGCTCAAGGGGGCAGTCCCTCATTGTCTGGGCACCTGCCTGGGCTCTATTGCCCATCTGAGCATGTATGGGTACCCAGCCAAGTTGTCTCTGTCCAAAAAAGGCTTCAGTTGACGCACCAGTCATAGTTGGAAGTAGGTACTCCTGGCCACAGCTTCCACCTGAACTTCAAGCGGTAGCACGGAATCCAGGAGTACCCCCAAGTTTCACATCTGTCCCTTCCAGGGCATTGCAACCCTGCCAAGGACAGGGTGTCTCCCAACTACACGGACCCGAGACCCTGTTACATACCGCACCTCTGTCTTGTCTGGATTCAGCTTAAATTTATCGGCCCTCATCCAGCCCATTACTGCCTTCAGACACCTGTCAGGCACTTTGGTTGCCTACCCTGATTCAGATGGTACAGAGAGAAAGAGCTGGGTATCATCTGTGTATTGATGACACCTCACTCCAAATCTCCTGATGACCTCTCTCAGTGGCTTCACGTAGATGTTAAATAGCATGGGAGATAGGATAGACCCTTGGGGAACCCCACAAGTGAGTTCCCTTGGTGTTGAATCAGTATCTCTCACAGACTCTGAGATCAGCTCTGGAGATGAGAGTGGAACCAATGTCTCCAACTCCATAGCCTCTCCAAAAGGACACCGTGGTCGATGGTATCAAAAGTCTCTGAGAGGTCCAGAAGAACTAACAGGGTAGCATTCCCCAGAGGAGGTCATCAACCAGGGTGGCCAAGGCAGTTTCTGTGCCATAACCAGGTCTGAAGCCAGATTGAAATGGGTCTAGATAATTGGCTTCTTCCAAGCAAGCCTGCAATTGAGCAGTGACGGCCCTCTCCAGAACTTTGGCTAGAAAAGGTATGTTGGCCACCGGACGATAGTTGTTTAGGTCTTCCGGGTCCAGGGAGGCCTGCCTTGCATGGACATTCTAGGGAAGAAAAGATGAGTTAGAGGTGAGAT
Source organism: Aspidoscelis tigris stejnegeri (assembly GCA_023333525.1). Classification (NCBI taxonomy): domain Eukaryota; kingdom Metazoa; phylum Chordata; class Lepidosauria; order Squamata; family Teiidae; genus Aspidoscelis; species Aspidoscelis tigris. Next base: position 24,138,787 of record JALMGA010000007.1, on the reverse strand, counting down.
GAGAACATGAGGGCCACATGCTCCTATCTCTAAGTTGCTTCTGTGTTGCTTATTTTATCATGTGTGAATGCAACCAAAGAGATGGTACTTAAATGCCCAGCTGCTGTTTCATAATGCACAGTTCCCAGTTTCATCAAATTGTTCCTAAGAGATGTACAATACCTTTAGATTTGCTGCTGCATCTCGGGCTCTCCCTGCATTTGACCTTATTCTGGATTATATCCTGGAATAGGGGCCTAACACACACGTGCTGGTGCAGACTATGGCAGGCCCACCCCACTAAAGAGGAAGATTACCTGTTCTGATTTGAGGTCAGACATTTTAGTCAGAATGGAGAGTGGTCAACAGGGGAAATGACTCATGTGCAGCGAATGCAAATATATCAGAAGACATCTATGGCATGGCTCTCTGCCTAACTCTGCTTCACTCATATCTGGGCCACTGCTCTTGCTCTTCTTGGCAGAAGCCTGATCCAGCTGTATGTGTGTCTTGTTGACTTTCCTCATTACAAGTGGTAGCCTATGCAGATCTGCACTGCTAGTAGCCTGGACAATGGGTCTGTACAGTCTATTTATAATTGCTAAATTAAGTTCATCTCTGAGCAAAAAGTGGGTTTAATTTGAACAGATGGACATTAATCTTCTCTTGTTTGAGCTGGGTTGCACCATACAGAGACATATATTGGACAATTGAAAAAAAAAGTTAGCTTATTTATATATAAGGGGAATTACTGCTTTTGGATTTGCATTAACAGATCTACAACTTGAGGAACTTGAGGAACTATGGTAGCTTTTTCCCACCCTTCAGAATTACTGTTATATACTCTTACTCATGGTTTGACCACAGAATTCACAGTCTAGTCTTGTATTTACTTATATGAAATAACTAATACCATGGTTCCTAAAATTCTGAAGTTTTAGAAGGCCTGCTGTAGTCTGCACTAGCATGAAGATTGCTGGTCCCTAATCTGGTTTAATCTGGAATAAGGCCTGATGCAGAAAGGGCCAGAGTCTGGGTGTGCACATGAGTCATTCCTGAAATGACAGATATAGACCTCTACCCAATGGCAGGTGAAGCAGGTTTTCATTTCCTGCTTCCAGCCCCTAATGCCAGCATCCCTATGCCACCTAACAGTCTCAGTGGGAGTCACTAAAGAGAAGGGTCTTCCTTGAATTGCCACTCTTCTCACACCTGAGGAGGGCATCCTCTGCTGATCCTGATAGACAGGTCTATATGGGAAAATGAAATGCCTCAAATATTTAGAGCCTAAGCCATTTGGTATATGTTAATATCAACACCTAGAATCAGGACTGGTATCAAGCGGACAACTGGGTCAGATCATTCATCAAGACTCAGAGGATTTGTGTTTAGTTACAAAAGCTTGTCAGCAGTCTAGCTCCATTAGTTGCAGCTTCTGGGTTATCTTCTGTGTTAGCCCTACACAGAACAAGCAAAAGGCCAAAACTGGAGAATCAGTCAGATCCTGGATACTGCTTCCATCAAAGTCTCAAGTGGTACCAAATAATCTAGCAGCATTCCCAAATTCTGTGCTTGATCATTTCAGAGGAATGCAACTCTGTCTAGAATTGGATGTCTCCATTTCTTCTTCACCAGCACACCACTGCCATATGGTGGGCGCAATAATATGCTTCTCCCATGTCCAATTAGGTTCACATTGGCATTTGCACCACTTGCATCCTAGCCATCAGCCCTCCTGCTTCATTGCATGCAGGCCTCTACTGTACCAGGGTATGTTCACAAGAGGACAAAGGGCTCTGTTCCAGATTATGGGAGTCATACAGATGGCATACTTTCCTGAACTGAAACTAGAGGGGGGCTGTTTTTCAATGGCACACCATAATTCCTAACCATCAGGGGGTGAGAGGGCTGTTATTCAGCAACATGTTATAGCACACCATCAAAAGCCATTGTTCCTAGCCGTCAGTGGTATGGGGAGTAGCTTCAAAGCTTGCATGAGCTTCCCAGCTAAGGAGAGGTATGGGCTGGATCAGAGCTGTCAGTGCAAATGGTGCTGATCCAGCTTACACATCCTCAAGATCTAGATCAGTGGTTCAGTTAATCCAGATCCACTGATTTGGATCTAACCCAAGTAAGTGCAGAAAATGCGAAAGAGTTTACAGCCAGGACTATTGATGCTTCACCTATCCCTTGTAGCCTCTAGAATGCAGGTGGCAACCTTTATTTACATTATCTGATGGGATTTTGTCATCACAACCTTTATTTACATTATCTGATGGGATTTTGTCATCACACTGTCCTTTGCTTTTGATATGGCCATACTGGCTAATCAATAAACTTATTATTGCTGTCCTTTGCTCTAACCAGTACAATGAAACCTCTATTCAAACTACATGATTAACTCTGATCCTCAGTTCCCAAGCTAATCTCAAATGATGCCAGCATATATGGGAGAAGGCTAACAAAGAAAGCCAGTCAAACATCCCCATATTTCGGGTTTTCCTGCGAGCTCTAAAAACAGCAGCAGAGCTGGAGCAGGAAGGAAATGTGTTTCTTGTAGATTTTTTTTTTACAAAACCCAAAACCTTGTTTCATCTCCATGTATTTGTTTGTTTATTTATATTTATATATACTTATATTTATTCAGAAAATTCATATGCCGCCCTTCACTGAATGGTCCCAGGGCAGGTTACAATGAAATTAAAACATATCAAATAATTTAAAACATATCCCTTCTAAATAGATAAAATTTCTTAGCAAATTCTCAGGGTGGAAAGAGGTAAAAAGTGGGGTCCCTCAAGGCTCAGTGTTGGGACCAATGCTTTTTAATTTATTCATCAATGATCTAGAAGAAGGGGTACATAGTAAAATAGTAAAATAGCAAAGTTTGCTGATGATACTACATTATTTAGGGTAGTAAAAACTGAAAGATATTGCCAAGAGCTCCAGCATTGGGTGAGTGGGCAACCAAGTGGCAAATGTGCTTTAATCTTAAGTAATGCACATCGGAGCCAAGAATCCAAATTACGTCTATAAACTGATGGGGTCTGAGCTTTCTGCAACACACCAGGAAAGGGATCTCGGGGTTTTGGTGGACAGTTCAATGAAGGTGTCAACCCAGTGCGCGGCAGCAGCAAAAAAAGCTAATTCAATGCTGGGAATAATTAGGAAGGGAATAGAAAATAAGTCAGCAAGCGTCATTTTGCCTCTTTATAAATCTATGGTGAGGCCACATTTGGAATATTGTGTACAGTTCTGGTCACCACACCTTAAAAAGGATATTGTGGAACTAGAGAAGGTGCAGAAAAGGGCAACCAGAATGATTAAGGGGCTGGAACACCTCCCTTACGAAACCAGGCTGCAGCGTCTAGACTTCTTCAGTTTGGAGAGACGGCGTTTATGAGGGGACCTGATTGAAGAGGTGGTGACAGCTACCAGTCTAGATTGCTTCAAGGTAGGGTTAGACAAATTTATGGATGACAGATATATCAATGGCTACTAGAATGAATGCCTAGGTACATCTTTCAGGCTGGGGTGTGTGTGTGCGCAGAAGCAGAATGCTTCTAAGGCCATCTGCTGGGATTCAAGAGCAGAAAAAGGTTTGTTTGAGATGCTATGAGCACTTGGTGGGCCACTGTGTGCGACAGGATGCTGGACAAGATGGGCTGTGGCCTGATCCAGCAAGGCCTCTCTTATGTTCTTAGAGTACTTCTGAGAGGCAAGGAAACATGAACATACCCAAACATGATCATACCTAAACATGTACAATACAGAGGTAGCACATCACACATGATTTGTGATGAAGACTCAATGAAGAAGTCATTAGCCATTACTCTATCCTGGGATATTCTGCACCTTTGCAGTCTAGTTTACAGCACTTAAGTTTTTAAAAACCATTTGTTAATTAGTTCCAAGTTGGAGGGAGGCATTTAGGTTACTGAGTCCAGTCTCTGACCCATGAAAGAATACACATCAAAGATCTCCAACACCTATTTGTCCAGCCTGAGTTTGAACACAAGATCCCCCACCCCCTGATGTCTAACCAAATCTGCCTTGTTGCAACTTTAGTCTTTAGGCCCTCGGAAGAAGTTGGAAAGCGAGGGTTAGGGCTGTTAACAACTGAAAGTAGCATAATACAATACTGATCTCCTTAAATTAATAATACAATACTGATATCCTTAAATGTATTAGCTAAATCCAGATTAGCTAGATCTGGATCACCCATAGGCAGGAGCATCTGAATTGAGTAGGCTAAATAGTGCTAGCAAGGGTGTAGACCACATTTATCTGGTTTACCACTAATTCAGATTAGTGAGTCCTTAGCACAGTTCTGATCCAGATCTACTCTATTCCTGTGCAGATGATGCGTTCTGAGACCTTGTAGTTTGGAATAGGTTAACACCTGAGCAGGTGCACTTGCACTTGCAGGAGGCATTTACAGCCTAGAAACAACCCTTGCCTGCCCATCACTAGCGGTGGTGCACAAAATCTTGTACCACACACAAACTAACTCTTACCTGAAACTTACTTGACACATCCAGCCAGTAACCCTTCACATAATTTCTGGTGCAAAGGGTCGTATGAGGTGCCACACAAGTGCACTGGGACCTCAGATGACCCTAAACATGACTGCATGTGTGCAAAGTGCCACCATCATCATGACGTTGGCACCAGCACATGCAGTCATGCCGAGTGCCACAACCAAAATGGCAGTACCCTGTCAGCATTCAGACACATGACCGGATGTAGGTCAGTGTCTGGGTGTGTGTGGGTTAGGCTATCATGTAATAGTGTTCCTAAATGTGAACACTAGTACACATTAGTCTCTTATGCACTTTCCTCATCCAATGGACAGGAAGCTAAGTGCAGAAATGCCTCTGGATTAACAAGTAAATGCAAAAAGGGCCATTGATAAAAGTATTTTTGGACTTGATGGGAAACCCACCTTGTTCTGATTTCTTAGCATAGTTCTGTTCAGTGTTCATTTCTGCACTGAGCAGAGGACTGAACTTGATGACCTCTGATGTCCCGTTCAACTCTATCATTCTACAATCTATCCCTATTCAGCCATAAAACATTGGGACCTGGGACACATTCTATCAGTGAGACTTCACTAAGCAATCACGGTAGAATTTCTGAACTGAGCATGGGCCTTCAGTCTTGTCTAAACTTTTTAAGCAGGGGGGCAGTTCACTGTCCCTCAGATCACTGGAGGGTCGGAATATAGTTTTGTTTTGTTTTTTGTTTTTTTTAACTATCAACAAATTCATAGCAGGACAGGCAGTGGCAGCAAAAACACCCAGCGGTCCAGATAAATATCCTTGGTGGATGGCATGTGGCCTGCGGGCCATAGTTTGAGGACCCCTGAGCTAGACGATCAAAATTTCCAGTGAGTTTAGACTTATCCCCAAATTCCAGGTTCTTTTTCACATATATGAAGATTAAACTACTGTAACTTATTTCCCCATTTTATGAATGTGCTTATTACTCTTTTGTTCTAAGCATACTGCTCTACAAGAAGAGTCCATTTTTATACCCTGCTCTCCTCACCTCTAGGGGGATGCAAGGTGGCTGATAAAACTTCTGTTCTTCTCCTCACAACAGTCACACTGTGGGTTGGGCTGTGATTGCTTAGCTCGAAAGCTGTGACTAGCCCAAGGTGCCCCAGCTGGATTCATGTAGGAGAGCAGACTCGAACTGGGAAACTACCAGCCAACATTCCAACACTCTAATCACAAGACTAAACTGGCCAACTGTGTCTACTGAATTACAACCATAGCCTCCAATAACAGGATCAGTTATTGTTGGGTACCATCAAGTTATGGGCAACTCCTGGCTGATTGCATGGGCACCTCCAGGGGGGTACCTCTATGCAGTTTTGTTGGCAGAGATGCAGAAATGGTTTACCGCTAGCTGCATCTGGAGAGGGTGGGGATTGAACTGGCAACTCTTTGGTCTCCAGGCAGTTTCCTCTATGACTGAGTTACAGCCAGGGGCAGCACAACCTAAATGCTGAGAACCTGTGTCCGGAAAGGAAATCTTGATCAATGTCAAAACTGTAGGTTGGCTGCTATATACCTTATTTGGCAATGCTATGGGTGTGGCTTGCCATACATTCTTTTGCAGAGAGGCTAAGAATTAAAGCCAAGATCTGCTGCTCTGAGACTTTTGCCCTACTACTGAGTAATTTATCAAAAGGGGGGGGGGAACCCACATTTTGGAACAATGTTGTTTAATTAGTGAATTAAAGAGAAGGAATGAAGGAAATACAATACATTGTGCAAACAAATATCTATAAACTTCATTTGTGGTTTAAAAATACCGTTTCCCCTAACCACACATGTTTCTGCTGTTTGAGGCACACAAAAAACCAACTGCATGACTATTTAAAAGGCACTTCTTCCTGTTCCCTATACATTTTGCCTATTTTTTTTTCATCTGTGAAGAAGCTAAGTGATGGCATTCTCTCATTTACTAATCGAGATTATTTACTGTTCTGCTACAGTAAAAAAAACTGCATAATACAACTTCGATGTTCATGTTCTCATCTCACTCTTTTCCTGGATTAAAATTTGGATGCAGTGTCTTCCAACAAAATTATTTCCCTGCCCCCCCCCCAAAACAAATCTCAACTGAGTAGATAAAATGTCAGTACTAATGAAAACTATGTGATTATGAGTTTGGATTGGACATAACCACTGCTATCCCTTCTGAAGTGGTCACCTTAATATGGACTTCTACTAAGAAAGCAGCCCTTTATCACCAGTGTTGTTTCCTGTTATAAAAGATGCTGCTAAACTGCTGCTGTTCTAGGCCTTTTCAGAATATACTGTATCTGTGTTAATCCAGATCAGTGGGTCCTACTAGTCTGGATTAGGTGGAGGAACATTCATCTGGATTATGTGAAGTGCGTGCCAGATTAGCAGCATCTGCACTAACAGAGGTGGTCCATGCTTCTCCGTGGCTGCGAAACTCATGCAAACTTTCCAGCCACCCCTCTCCATGTCTCCAAAGGAGTCTGCACGCATTTTGGATCTGGCTCATTCCAGTGAAGGTAGTGCTAGACTAGTGAGAGAGGAGGCCCATGATTCAAGTTAAGAGACTCCTTAATCCAGATCATTAGTGAGTGCAGAAAAGGTCTACTCTCTTGGTTGCTACATGTTTCATTCTTAATCTTTCTGCTTCCCTTGCTCCATATTTAAAAATAAAAAAATAAATAAGCAATGGGGAACTTGAACGTTTTGAGTCGGCTGGAATATCCTATGTGTCTTCCAAAATCCCAGTTATGGGAACACAGAGCCAGAGGTTTATGGCTAATATGATAATTGATTGCGGCTTGCTAAATGTATCTCTCCATCCATCCATCCGTCCATCTAAAGAAAAGATGTCTAGAAATTTTCTGTATCAGATCCAGAAACTAACGGAAGCCTTGTCAAGCTGAAGGATATTTTAAATGTGCACCAAATACACACATGTCAAGACACAATGAAATCATTTGTTGCTGGTTGATCACGTGCTGCTGATTCAGGAAGGACTGGAAGGGAGCCAGATTCTGAATGGTGAGGGTTACATTTTTAGAAATAATAAAGCTATGCTCCATTTATGAAACTCACTGATGCTCCAGTTGATGGATACTTACTGGTAGTCCAAAGATGCTATCACTCTAAACCAAAAGGCACTTTCAAGGCTATAATTTTAGCCAGGCAACAATTAAATTACTTCTGGAATTCTAGGCATGCTTTCTAGGCACTAATTCCTACTTACATACACAAGCTATAATGACACATTACACAAATTACATATCTTGCAATATAAATGCTAAGTGCCTTATTCTTAATCGTGTAGGTGATAAGTGGGACCAACAATTACTTTTCAACAGTGTGGGGGAAAGCTTGAACTTGCTTCAACATGAGAAATAAGCAGGGAAAATGTCCTGGTAGATTATACTAATGGCTCTCGCAGTCCAAAATCCTCACCTCTCAGACCACATATGCACTGGTTCAATAGACTGGCTCAAGGGACCGTCTGAACTGCTCTGTCTGCCCAGGATGGATCTTTGAAGCAGGTTATGGCATAAAAATGACACCTCAGACCACTCCTTCTGCTTGTTCAAAGTGAATAGTAACTGAAGAATTAAAACAGATGTTTTTTTTCTTTTGGAAAGGGGGTATTTTACATCCATGAACCCTTCAGCAAAGAGCCGTCAAACCATCATACATATGCTCCTTGTGTGGAGCTGCATGAACAATTCTGATTGGAATGCAGTTTGTGTCTTGTCTGCGTTTCAACATGGTAACCATGGAAATAGGGACAGGCCTGTACAAAGCCTTACAAAAGGAACCCTGAAATGAGTAAGTGAAAATGACAACAGAGAACTGTAAGCATTCAAGATTTTTAGGAGCGCTAATGGTTTAGTCTGGCGTCCTAATATGCGTGCGTGCCTGTTCCCAAAATCAATAGCACTCAGCTCGTTTTAGAATACAGTCCTTTGTTGCTATTTAAATTTGTCTCGTATTGTAGTTCTGCCTCAGTATGAAAGGAAGTTTGCAAGTCAGGCCCTGTCTGTGGATAGGAAGTGCAGCGTCTACACCTTTTCCTGACCTTGACTGATCTGGAAAAGCTAAGTCGGGTCAGACCCACTTACTTCGATAGGGAACCACCAGGAAATCCCACAGCCATAGGCTAGACTTTAATGTTAAAAACATCCTGGAAGTTGTTTCAACAACTAACCTCCTCTGTATTATTGTCAAGAAAGCTGCTGAGTGTAGTTGCTAGGAGTCACCTATGAACTGAGAGCATCTTTAACCTTTATACACTTTCTGATATTTTTTGTACAGTATGCTTCATTATCCAGTCAGTATGATGTTCAGTTGTTCATTATCTTTGTGGCCATTCTGTCTCATTGTGAGATTTACCTGCCACCGGTTAGTGGCCCAGGATATGGCATTCCAGAAAGTTCCAAGCAGTAGCTTATTGGTCAAGAAGCCTATTGGTTGGTGCATAGGAGTAGCAACACCTTGTACAAAACAGTGTGGGATCAGAATCAAAGTGAGGGAACCCTCAGCTTAATAAAATTGCTTTGAAATGCTGCATAAGCTGAAGTGGCACAACACAGGAAGGAGCCTCAGGGTTTATCAAAGAATGCTTGGCTTACAAGAGTCTGGTCCATGGGTATTAATGCCTTGATAAGAGTCCAACGAAACAAAAGGCAAGATGCAAAGGAACGATCTTAGTTTTGGACAGATGGGCACCACTCCTGGGAGCTACAAAGACTCATGTTAACCTTTGACAACATTCTGCTTTTCCAACTTTCATGAACACACAACTTCAAGCTACTTCCCCACATCTAGTGTGCATCTGTCTCTTTTTTGTAGTCAATGACAATACTCATTACAAACTCTTAGACAGTTGGTAGTTTTTTGTTTATATATGTTGTCTTGCAAATATTGCTTTTTTTCTTGATGTATTTGATGTTCTATTTGTAATTTGATCCATTTCAATAAAATGATTTAAGAGGAGAAAAAGTGAGGAACTCTTCTGCTTAAAAACAGATGGCAGAGGCTTTTCAAAGAACTGGGAAGGGTTCCACACTGCATTTCCTTTGTTTGAACACAGAGGACCTGGTCACACTAGTAGTTTAGGGTGACCTCAGAACATTATTTTTATTCAGTTCGTTTTCCAAGCCGGCCTATCCCCATTAAGATTGTTCTAACCAGAGTCCTGTTTTTCAGAAGACACAGTCCGTCCTGGCATTCCAGGCTGTCTTCTCTTCCTCAGTGTGAGTGGGTGGACGGGCTAAAGGAGGCTGAACCATGCTGTGGTGGGTGGGTCCACTCTTTCCTTTCAGCCAATGTGTACGCACAAAATTCATGAGGCACTTCCCATTCTCTCCTAGCATTTCCCCACAAATTTATATATAATTAATTGCATAGAGAAGAAAAGCACATAAAAAAGGAAGGGGGTGTGGAGGTGGGGGAGCAGGCTTTAAAAAGAGACACAAACATACATGCTCGCCTCCCTTGAGTGGCACAACAGCATCCAATCAAAAAGGAGATAGATTTGACAAAACAAAAGGGGTGGAGAGCCAAGAGTTCCATGGAGGTGGTTCAGGTCGATCGCAGGTCAATTGCAGAGAAAGGTGTGACCGATGCAGCCCAGAGCGAGGAGATTTGAGGACAACCTATAATGATCTATATGTAAACAGAGCTGGTATGGTATGACCTCAGTTCGAATTATGAACCAGGAATTGGATGTCCTGTCTCATATAGCTGTGACCAGGGCCAGAGAATGCCACTATGATGGTGTCTTTAGAGCTTTTGCTGCAAGGGGAGAGAGCTGGCTGAAGAGTTTGAGAGCACTTTAAGCACTATAACAGGACTTACATCTGTGGCAGGGGAAGAGAGCAGTGTTCATGAGGACAGCACACTCCTCCTGCATATGGAATGCACTATGTGGGGCAGTGTTGTGTGGACTCTAAATTCTCATGCCATAGTCAAAAAGCCATGAAGATGTTGTGCAGATCCTGGGTCTTTCTGCACTTGGCCTTATTCTGGAATATATTGCAGAATAGGGACCTGCTACCTGCATGCTAGTGCAGACTATGGAAGGCCCCAGGTCAGGCCTGCCACATTCTGCATTAGCTTGTGGCCAACAGACCACTATCCTGAGATGTATTCCAGAATATGGCAAACTGCAGAAAGGCCCCCTGTCTTAGGTGTACAGTACTTCAAAATGGCCACAACTCTCTCACCTGAGAACCAAGTTGGGAACACCTAGCAAACTCACTCTTAAGGTAAGCACTTACCCTAGTTCATCTTGTTCCTGATTATCCCTCCTCAACTTCTTCAGAACCAGCAGGGGCAGGGCTGCCCACTGTCACACCGGATCACCTGATGATATCGTCAGTGACATGATTACGTGGCCCATGATTTTCATGGGGCCTGTGCTATTTATTGTTTAGAGGCCTGGGAGGAAGTCACAAAGCATCGGACTGCCCTACCACCTCCCGGCTGTGAAAAGGCTGGAGCTGAGTGGGAAGGCAGCCAAGGGCATGTATGCTGACATGAGAAGGGTAATGCTGTTTAAAATGCTCAAAAAGCATTAAAAATTCAGTTTTGCACACCCCTACTGAAGCTATTTTGTCAAAGCCTGGATTACTGAGTTGACTTAAAAGTCCTGCTATAACATCTGTAGTTTTCCCAATTTGGTCCTGGTATAGTCTCTTAATTCTGCCCTCCCTTGTCAATACCAGTCAAAAGGACACAATCAGGTGACTAAGGCTCTGTGAGTTTCACAGCAGTGTATGTTCATAATCCTGACGGTAGTATCAATGAAAAGAAAACACTATCTCCTTGGCAAAAGCTATAATATTAAGAGTGTATGATACTTTTATTTTAAACATGTGCATGATGAGCTTTATTACATTTTTTGCACAATACAAACCTGCCAAAGAGCTTCGAGTTTACATTCAGTCTCTCTGTGTTGCTCCTATACCTCTTTCCCTTTCCTCATCAGGTTGTTGCTATCCAGCCTGGAGTGATGCTGCCTATCCCATCCCACCCTCATTCCACACCATAGCCCTTTCTGCATCTATCCTTATCCTGGAATATATCTCAGGATAGCAGTCTGCTGGCCACAAGCTACTGCAAAGTGTGGCAGGCCTCACTTGGGGCCGTCCATAGTCTGCACTAGCATATATATTCCAGAATAAGGCCAAGTGCAGAAAGACCCCATGCTTGAAGAAGGGGCACTTGGTATGGAGGAAGTAGAAGGAAGACCTGTTACCTCTGTCCTAATTTATGGCCCTTTATGCACTCACTGGTTACTCAGATTAAGGAGCCCATTAATCTAGATGATGGGCTTCCTGATCTGTACATTAATGAGGATCAAAGAGGCCCTGCCCCTGCTAGTCTGACTCCATCTGCATTGTATGGAGCCAGATCCAGATTAAGGAGATCCTTAATCTAGATCTGTTATAGATCCACTTAATTGGATTTACAGCCAGGTCAAGCACCTGCCTCCATGATCTGTAACTACCAGGGGATGCTTTTCAGTTCCATCCAGGTTCTGAGCCTAGGAACTCATTCCTAGAGGTGTGGGGTGTGGCTGCAAAAACTTGCATTAACTTCTTCACAGCCATGGGAAAGTGTGGGTCAGATTAGCATCATCAGTGTAGACGGTGCTGGTCCAAGTAATCCAGATCAGGGATCCACTGGGATTACAACACGGTAAGTACAGAAAAGGACCATAATTCTATATAACTTTCTATAGTATTGTTTATTATAATGCTTATATTGTATCTCTTCTGTTTGTTGCAAACTACCTTTTTTGGAAAGGCAGTATGCAAATGAAAAACTAGGAGTGGAAATGGAAAAAAGTGTTGAGCTTCTAAAGTGTTTAGTCTTGCAAATGGAGCCCCTTTGGGTAGGTTCCTATGCTGTGAACCTGTTGATGCCCTTGCTTATATCAGATAATTTTTTTTAACTGAGCCCCTACCCAGGAATTGTCAAGTGGTCTGCAAAATCAAGCTTGAAAAGTGCTGATCTGTTCTCTTTTGACAGCTTTGCTACTCATTGTCACTGCAGCCTGAGTGCCCCTCCAGCGTGAATTGGTGCTTTTGTTTAAGCTGCAGTCCCTTGTACCAAGAGAATAAAGGACAGATTATACAAAAATGCAGCCAGAATTTTCATAGTCTGAGGTTTCATCCTTTTCTTTAAAAAAAGAAAAAAAGAAACAGGGCTGTTTGCATGCCACAATTCTTATAAAAGGTTAATGCCTTTGTATCTGATTTCATTCCTCCCAGCAGTGCATTCCACCCTGTTTCCCATAGTTACTGAAAGAACACGTTGGAACTTCTCACAGGTAAAAAGCTTTTGTATGCCGTCCAAATCCACAGATAAATCCAAATGAAGAGATACAATGATTTTTCACAATCTGGAAGTCTGGGGCACAAATATTATGGCAAATGGTTGAGATGGCTGTCCAAGAAAAATATGTTCAGTGTAATTAACTCGTTCAACAAGACAAGGCAGCTCATATTTTCATAATATATCTTAGCCAAAGGATATATATTCAATGCAAGGTGGGATGTGAGTTTACTTGCAACATCAATGATATTCAAAGTGATAAAACATCCTTATTTTGTGAACCCAACATTAAGCTCCCAGCCTGCTTCATTTTACCACGGATCTGGGAAGTGAAGGTTTGCTTTGGGACATTTATCAAACTCAAGATAAAAGGGAAACCAGTTACAGCCTTTTCCAGCTTCAGAAGCTGAAGAGAAAGCCATGGGATTTGCATTAACTCCCACACCGGCACATCCTCTAGGACACAAATGGCTGCCCCCAGCATTACTCTGCAGATATACAGTACCTTATGCTGGAGATCTGTGAGGTCTTGAGTTTACCACAACTGTGGGGGTTTGTTTTTCTTTTTGGTTCTGCTGACTGCGTATGTTTTTGATTCCTTCTTCAAGTATGTTACTTCTTGAGTCCTGGTTTTTACTTTCAATGACCTTGTTCCTTTCATCTTGTTTCTCAGAAGGTCACCCACAATTTTATTACCTACCAGAGTGTCTCTGAGGAATCTAGACACTGCACTTAGCAAGGGATTTTAGTAAGCGGCCAGTCAACCAAGTCCTCTGGGATATTAAAAGCAAGGCAAGCTGTGTGTTCCTGTCCTGCTGGAGGGCTTCCTTGTGCAGCTGTCTGGTCATTTGTAGCAGTTTTGGGGCTCTTATGAGGTATACTGAGGTAAACTGTTACGAATGAGATTGAATCTGGCCATGAAAGCTTATATACAACCATTAAGAATAAACTGTTGGACTGGGTGGGCCACTGGTCCAAGCACTACTTAGGCCCTTTCTGCACTAGGCCTTATCCCTGGTTACTTTCTGAAGTAGGAGTCTTCTATCTGCATGCTGGTACAGGCTGCCCTTGCCCAGGGCCTCCTATAGTCTGCACCAGCACACGGTTAACAGGCTTCTGTTCTAGAATATAATTCGGAATAAGGCCCAGTGCATAAAGCACCCTAGGTTCCCGTGTTTGGGAATAATTTTTACCACAGACCATGGCAATCCTGCTAGATCAGCACTTGAAATGAAATCAGCTAATGAAACTTAATTGCAATTAATATTTCAGCCACAGTGACAGTGAATGCCCTAGTAAGAATTTTTTTTTTGAAAAAAAAAAACACCCTCTGGAGAATTTTTCCAGAACTTGCAGGAACTGCGGAGCATCGTAAAACTTGTCTGGCAGGTTGAAAACTGCTCCCCAGTCCTTGCAAAGGTTTAATCCTGTCTGGACACAGACTAAACTTGTGAAATGTAGAGATCAGCAGTGATTTAAAGACATCCCTCATATAACACAGTAGCCTTATTTCCAGAAACCACGGCATCACACCAAATGTGTCAAGTCCCCTAAACATTCTCCTATGTAATCTTCAATTGCATTTATAACACTCATTGGACATACTGTGTTATGGGGAGGGTAAGTGTCACATTTCAGTAGCTGCCTAAAATGAAAGCTGTTCTGTCCAAAAGCTGTTATATAAGGAACATTTGTATTTTACAGTGGCTTTGTTGCTGTTAATATAAACTCCACCCCCTTTATCTTACCTAGTTGGTTTCTGAAACTTCTCCTTAGTGAAAATCTCTATAATGAACACAGGCTATCTCTGCTATCAGGCTTCACTCCCAGTGAGATATGATTGAATCTGCATTTTGGTTTTTATGTATTTTTTCCTGTTTCTTAATTTATATATTATCTACTTTTTTGTGATCTGTGATTGTAATAAATTGAATTGATTTGATAAAATTCTGGCTCATCTAATTGATAAAAAGTAGGCCTACCTTCACATACACTGGCAGCTTTCAGAATGAGCCAATTTGAGGCTACCAGAAGCTAACCAAGCACCTGCCCACTTCATTTTTTTCAATGCCTGTCTGGCATCCAGTAGCCCAAATCGATCCCATCATGGAAGCTGATGACATACATGGATTTCTCATAATAATGATATTACAGGTTATCAGTATTGGAAATGGCATAATTATGGCTGTATTCAGACATAACGAAAAGGGTATCTCAGAGAGACAATGCCTAAAACCAGCCATTAGTTACTTATTCTACTATATTTGGATATTTTGGATAAAGCACGGATATTCTGGAATATCTGTGCTTTATTCCAGAATATGCAGATATAGCAGAATAAGTAACCAATGTCTGGATGTACCCAGTGAGTGGTCTTTGTGTTCCAAAGCCTTCTCTAAGGCTGTGGTCACACTTAAGGTTTAATCCAGTTTCAGTCTACTTTCAGAGAAAAAGAATACATCAGCAAAGGTACAAGCTGCTTTTCTGTCAGGGTTAAATAACTCAGAAAATTCACCTTTGGGATAGATAATGTGGAAAGAAAATTACTGGTCACTTTGCTGATGTGTTCTCTCGGTCTGAAAGTGGACTGAAGCTGGATTAAACCTTAGATGTGGCCATGACATTTGAGCCAGCAAGACATTTGAGTGAGAGTTTGAAGTTTATCAGTAAAGCCCCAAGAGTTCACTTTGGCCTGTTACCTTCAATATCTAAAAAGACAATTATATACTTTCTGATTTTGAGACACAGTGCAGGATGAATAAAAAAGATGTGGATGTCACATCAGTTTCACTGGAGAGAAAACATACAATTCAGTTTCTTGTTAAGATTAATGAGGTGTCAGTGGGCTTGGCTTGGATAAAATTGTGTGTTCAGCACACTGATTTCCAACCTGAGGTGTGAGAGAGATCGCTGGGGGTGATTTAAAACAATGGCTGCATCCCCATGCAAGTCACCTGGCATGCTTTGGGCACGGGACCAGGCACACATTTTGGGTGTCCCCATGACATTGCCAGCAACGCAGGACAGGCACGGGTTGGCCGTGGATGGTGGCGTCCCCAGGCAAAGCATGCTGAACCCTGGTACGGGGGAGCCATACCACCTCCTCTCTGCCCCCTCTCTCCTCATTGGAAGCTGGAATAACGTCAGCCAGATCCCCCCCTCCCTTAGCGGCACTGGCAGCCAGGACTGGGGTGGGAGGCATGGAAACAAGTAAAAACAAAGCTCCATTCATAAAAATAACTTTAATTTTTTTAAAAAATGCCGAAAGCCGCAACGAGGTTTAGCAGCAGTAGGCACTTCAACAGTTTTGTGCACCTCCGCTCCACTGGGGACCGTGGGAGCGTCTGTCAACTTTAAAATCAAGACTCTATTTATGATTGCCTTGACGATCAGGGAAATGGGGGTTGCAAATGCAACAAAAATCAAGCCATTATGCAGCCTGCCTTGGCATTCTGAAACGGGGTTGGAATTACTCCCGTGGAAATGGCAGAAAATTAAAAAACCAGGCCGTTCTCCAGCCTGCCTTTGCAATCAGCATTTTAAAAAGTCAGCAGCTGCGATCTTCAGTGGACAGGGCAGGGACAGCAAGCACACCTCACCTCCCAATGACGTGAGTGCAAATCTCCTCCCCATTAGCCCACAAGCGTCCCCATGTACATTCCCGGCTTGCTGAGCAATGCGTGCCAGCTCCCCAAACTGTGCCAAGACTTGTTTTAACAGGAATCAAATCTGGCACACTTGTGGCACCGTTTGGGGAGATTTGGTACGCTTTTCGCGTGCCAGATCCAAAGCCCACGGGGACGAACTGAGCCAATCCCTCACTCGGAACCGTGCCAAAGTTGCATGGGGACACGGCCACCCGCACCCTCCCTAATGTTTAATTCAGCCGAAAAACGGATTACCTGAGTAAAATAACTGCAAGTTAGTCGCAGTGGTAGCTTGCACAGCCCATCTGCAGGAGTAGTGAGGGAAAGGCAATGTCTGCCTCTCCAAGCTCCCTAAATGTGGTTTCCGATCCTCTGTGGATCAAAATGGGATGCAGGCGATCAAACTGGCACCTCCACATGGAATTCCTTCCTCCCCCGCCCACGCCAGCAAAGCTCTCAGTGGTCAATCTGCGGGCTGCTGGTGATCCGTCAACAACGATCAACAATACAACACAACAATTAACTTCCCAAATCGATCCCAAAACATCACAAAATACGCAAGGAACAGGCAATGCATCATCAACAGGAGGGCACTGGTGGAAACACCACACCGTCCGTCCCCCAAAGTTTGAGAATCCAACTCTCACCACCCGAGAGCAGATTCCCCCCACGAAGAGCTTCAGCGAAGCTAGGCTGTGGTCACACCTGAGGTTTAATCCAGCCCCAGTCCACCTTCAGAACACCTGGGCAAAGGGACCAGTGATTTTCTTTCCACATTATCTATCCCAAAGGTGGATTTTCTAAGCTATTTAACACCGAAAGAAAACATATTGTGTGACTTTCCTGATGGATTCTCTCACTCTGAAAGCGGACTGGAGCTGGATTCAACCTTAACTGCGACCACAGCCCGAGAGATCCTGCCAGATCGCCAGATACGATCGGGGGACTTTTTTTTTTCTGCGGCGGAGGGGTTAGGGAGGCGGCGAAGTTTTGCCAAGCGCGACCCCCACCTCGGCGCTTGACCTAAAAAGCTCGACGGCGGCGTCAGCCTTTACCTGCCGCTTTCAGGAAACTCCATGGACTCACCTGAACTCAGCAGCAGGAGGAGAGAACATTGCAGCCTGCCAGGCAGGCAGCCCGCGCTGGGTCGCCTCGGCGGCGGATCCATGGAGCCGAGCAGGGTCGCTCAGAGGGTTCGCGTGGCTCGAGAGACCCCTCGACGCGCAAGGTGCAGCTCTGGCCACCCGCGCAGCAGCAGCAGCAGCAGCAGCAGCAGCAGGAGCGACACAAGGGCTGCCGAAGATAGTGGGAAGAAGAAGGTTGCTCAGCAGCTCCGCCTTCCGCCCGCGCCACCACCGTGTTCCCTGAAGGAGTGAGTCCCCGGGGCAGCAGTCATGGAGGAGGCGGGCAGGAGGCGATACCGGGTAGCGGGCGCCTCTTCTTCCCTCCCTCCCCACTCCCCTCTGGGTGGAGGCGTGGTCCACGAGCCACTCTGATACGGCCCTTGTAGTTATTTTAACCAGCAGTGACCTTTTGGGTTGAATTTTGCATTTAAAAGTGATGTTTTGTTGCGTGGTTTTCTGAGGGTCCCATCTCCTTTTGGGCTCAATGAGCCGAACCCACACAAACCCACACCATCGGCTTCAACCAATACTGGGCCCTTTGAACGTCCCGTGGAGATCCCGCTGGAAAGGCCGTCAGCAGAAGACAAAAGCCCCTCTTCCTTCACGATTTGTGGGAAGGGAATTCGTTTCCATTCGTCAAAAACTGGCCCACACACAGCCTTGAAGTCACAGTGAGGAGTGGGGGGGGGGGAAGAGCTACCTCAGGACAACTCTGAAGGAGGTTAATGTGGAGAGACTGTGACTGGCTCTATCACTCCTTAGCTTTTGCAACCAAAGTGGGATTCGAACCCATGATACTGTAGCACTATAGGCTGTTGTTGTTCAATTGCCACACAATTGTCCAAATCTCTGCAAGCCCATGGAACACAACATATCAACTCCCCCCCCCACATTCTCCACTATTTTTTGAAGTTTACCCAGACTCATATTTGTTACCACTGTGATACCATATATTCATCTCATCCTCCACCATCTCCTTCTCCTCTCCTCCTTCTCTTCAATCTTTCCCAGCATCTGGGTCTTTCTAGTGTATCTTGTCATCTCATTCTGTGGCCAAAGTATTTGAGCTTGAGCTTTGATATTTATTTATTTAAATTTATATCCCATCCTATACCCGTAGGTCTCAGGGCGGGTTAGGGTTTTTTAAAACAGTAATATGCATAAGAACACTTAAAAACCAACAAGCAAGCAAACAAATGAAAAATCCAGCATATTAAAAAACATATTCAAATATTAAAATACTAATGTCTACAGTGGAGGAAAGAAAAAAATGGCCATATTAGCCCAAGGCCAGGGCAAAAGGGTGCGTCTTTACTACCTTCCTAAATATATACAGAGAAGGGGCGTGACATACCATCAGAGTTGATTTCCTTTAGTGTTGACAATTCCTTGCAGTCCAACAGACTAAAAAATCATCTACTGCACCTCTGTTCAAAAGTGCAGGAAATATAAATAAATAAATCTCAACCTTGTGGAAATCACCATGTTGGCATTGCTGCCTATGTGATTTGACTGATTAATTTTGTCAGTACATGTCTGTTCCTGCCCATTTTTGCTGCTGCAGCAGGATGTGGTAGGTGAGTACTGTACTGCACCATTCATGGCTTTGGGGTAGTGTAATAAAATGAGACCAGAACTGTGAAAAGCAGATGCACACAAGCCTGACTAATGCAGAGCCACTTGCCACTGCCAATTTGTTTGGGTATATGTGTGTTTCTCCAAGGCAATCAGACAGAAGCACA
The DNA here is from genome assembly GCA_023333525.1 of Aspidoscelis tigris stejnegeri. Taxonomy (NCBI): domain Eukaryota; kingdom Metazoa; phylum Chordata; class Lepidosauria; order Squamata; family Teiidae; genus Aspidoscelis; species Aspidoscelis tigris. Next base: position 24,119,429 of record JALMGA010000007.1, on the reverse strand, counting down.
GGAGCTCTTCATCTAAAAAAGGCATGCATTATAATTACTGAAGCTGTGTTGGCTTACTCATGAAATCACTGGGTGACCGTCCTTTTGTCTCAGCTTTTCCCAACAAATTTATGAGCATCATGATAATGCCTTTCTCCACAGTAGGGTTGGGGGTTTTCTACACCCATGCCAAGATGACCTCTAATAATCCAGCCCAGGTGTTGATGGTCTGCATGGCAATCATGAAACTATCCCATGTAAAAAGTTCAGCCCACCCAGAGGGACATTTGGCTTAATCCTTGCTACAGAATGTAGTCATGAGGATCCACTGATGGAAGGGCTGCTTAGAAGATCTTGGCCATGAATGGTGCTATAAGTGATGCTCTCCCCTCTTCTGGTGCTATCCTTTTGCAGGGATGGCAGATTTACTGAGATGGTCTGCTCCCAAAGGATGGTGAAATCAAAGGAGGGGTGTGCACAAAGCCATTTCCCCACATTTGATTTGATCCAAATTGATTGAGGGAAAATTTGGCTTCAGCTGGATTCCCCTAACCGGAATATGCAGGGGGGAGGGGCTTCAGATTCATACTGCACTGGTGGTGGTTGTATTATCGACCGGAGGCTGCATTGACCGATACAGCTGCCAATGCAGGCGCTGACAGCCAGCTCCATTGGCTGATGTGGTTGCATTGTCAGCCACATTGGCCAGCAACTTCCTCGGTGGTTGCATCACCCATCAACTGCATTGGCCTGTAGCTACAGTGACCAACAGCAGCTGCCAAGATTAGGGTTGGCAGTCAAGCAACTACAGATAAGTGGGGCAGTGGGAGGCCCCAGAGGGGTGGCAGGAGGCCACAGGAGGAGACCCACCTTTGGCTGAAGCTTTGTGAAGCTTCAACAAATGCTGATTTACAGATGTTGAAATTTGTATGAATCCATACAAATTCTGAATAGCACGGATCTTTGTGCACATCCCTAAATCAGAGTGATTCCTGAATGCAATGAGGTATTTTCTGGTTGGCATGAATCCTCACTGTGGAATCATGAGAAGGCAGGGTAATCAATTCCTCCCAAGATCTGTCAACATCTCTGTGGAACCTGTGAAGCATCTTGGTATTCAACAGGTGATGAAGCAGGAGCACTGATGGTTGGAACACAAGTAGTGTCAATACCACTTTAAGTCTAGCCAAAGACAGGTTAAGGCATATTGTGCTGATTTTTACAACTACTAGGGAAGAGGAAATGTGCTTGCGGGATTTTCCATCCCAAAATAACTTGGCAGAATGTTGGCACTCTGTACCTTGACAGGGAGTGGGAGAGGAATTTGCTGATCTAATAGGGGTAGCAACGTATCTACGTAGCATTATTTGACATGATCAGACAAGAGAAGTGAGCAGGATTCTGAAAATATGCAGTTAACCTAGGACATCCTTTAGCTGAAAATAAAATGTGTACCAGGGAGAACTATATAGAGCTGATGCTAAGCATCTCTGCCAAACATAAAGCCACCAGCAATGCGACATAAATGTTATGCTAATGTAGTAAGGAAAATCTTACGGGTTTATGAAAGGTTTGGACACTCCTTGGGAGTCAGAGCTATCAATATTTATGAGTCCTGATGGCAGTAAGAGATGGTATGCCACTGAAGGGCAGAACTTGGTAGACAACAGAGCTGTGCTGTTATCTTGAAGATGGATTTCCTGTTCAGCTGGTTGACCAGTGTGAGAGTATACTGCTGGATTAGCTAGACCATGGGCCTTTTTGCACTTCAGCCAGACAGCTGGAATGCTCTAAGGCTGGTACACACAGAGGACAGGATGACCATTCTCACTGGCCAGTGGGGGAAGCATTCTCAAAGCATCCCTTACTGGCTAAGGGATGGTTGCCCTGTCCCCCATGTGTACCAGCCTGCACCTTTGCTGCAGTAACTGGAAGTTCTACCTCCAGGCTCCTGCCATTGGCCACTACTGGTTGCACCAGCTAGCAGTCCTACACCGGTGGCGGGGACCTACCTGGTGCCTGCCATTGCCCAGGGGGGTGTATGGTCTCCCATTCTGTGCAGGTGCACACCCCGGCTGCAGTAGCCCACGTTGAACTGCTGGCCAACCTCTCGTGTTCTGCTCAGGCATGTGCCTGCGCAGAGCACCAGAGGCTGGGCTCTGATGTGACCTGTCAGCTGAGCGTGGGGGTGATGCCACGGCACGTGCCTGCACAGATGTTGTGCTCCACACCTTGGATGCAATTAGGACAGCTCTGACATAGGCTGGGGCGCTCCTAGGTGGAAACGGCCTTCTCAAAATGTGAATGGCCTGTACCAGAGCTGTCCTAATTGCATACCAGAGGCCTAAGTGTGAATGGGTCTGATCCAGTAGGATAGTTATGTTCTGATGTTTTAAATGTTCATATAGTTCACTTTAGGGGATCTTTTGTGAAGCAGAGGGCTTAAAAGGCCATAGTTACTGGTGATCTGTGGTGTAGTTTAGGTAGCTTGCATTTCCTGGTACCCTTACAATTAATAATCCTGCCATGGATTTTTTGGGGAGTATGTATGTCTAGAAGAGGGGGGAAGGATAATTTATGTATTTATGGCATTCATATTCTGACTTTCCTTCAATGAGTCCAAAGCACAACACACAATTTTCCTCCATTATATCCTGTGAGGTAGTTTACCTTGTCTCAAAGATGAACTACCTCACAGGAGGTTCTGATCCCAGGGACTCTGTGATTCTAGCTCAGCAGTCCGGCAAATAAGCTTTGCTGCGTCTCAAAATTACAAAGCAACTTTTGAAAATTATTCCTGTGCTTTTCCATAAATTTTGTAAGGTAACAGGGAAAAAAATCCTCTTGACTTTGTTTGCTTTTTTATACAGAATAGAGTGCATAATAGCTTCTCTTAGTGCAGATTGGATAATTCAGTTAGAAACCTTAGCTCACCTGTCTTTTCTAGCAAAGAGTATATGTTGGAAGGAAGGGATTTATACTGGTCTCTTATTTTCAACTGCAACACATCACCTGGTCTATGCATCTCTCTCTCTCTCTCTTCTGTGTATACATATTCTTAATTTTATTGACGTTTATGAGAGACAGGATCATATACTGGCTTGTGTTGAACTGGAACCCAGGAATCTCTGGATTCAATCCTCCTGTCAGCCAGAGAAACAGACCAGCTGACCTTGGACCATTCTCTGTCTCTCAGCCTATTATCTGGGCCTATTATGCTTAAACTGTGAACATAAAATGGAGAGGAGATTATTTGCCACTTTATGCTCTTCAGAAGAAAAAAGGGATATAAGTGTCATTATGTTTTAATGTATGTTTTATACTGTTTTATGGTTTTTATTGTTGTTACATGTCCTGGAAACTTTGTTTGAAGGGCAGGATATAAATACCCAAATAAACAAATAAAATAAACACCACCACCACCAATAACTTAAATAATGTGTATGTTGTTTTCACCTAACATCTCTGGGCCCATTGTGAATTCCGTGTCTTTTAGCATTACTGAAGTTCCTCAGTAAAGTCTCACGTGAGTGGAATCAACTTATAAATGATGAAGGACACTAGAAGGCTATGTGTTTCCATAAGTGTGACGGTTTCTGGGTACAGGCTGCAAACTGTTTTGCTTCCTGGCTTTGCAGGCTTCTTGCAAACAGTTTGTTGCAAACCCTGGGATTTGGGCTGCAAAAAGAGCGGGAAATCCTGTGCGGGCCCTGTTGCAGTGATTGGCTGGAGTAAGGTTTTGGAGGGAAAAGCTGTCCGGGGATCTGAGTGCTGGAGGGGCTAGAGAAGGAGTTCCCACCAATCAGGCTGGAGGGACAGCAACCTTTGTTAGGAATCTCCAGCAGCATTTTATTGCGGTTACAGCCAATCAGGGTCAGGGATGTGTGTATAAATGAACACAGAGTACAGCAGAGGGTGTCTTCATGCTGGGCCAAGAGCTGAAAGGAGAAGAAGAGCTGAACCTGAAGGAGCCAGACCAGTAGTTGACCAGGGGTCTTCGTGCTGGGACTGAGGCTGAAGGGAACAGAGGAGCTGATCCTGAGGGAGCTGGAACCAGTAGCTGACCAGTGGTCTTTTGGGCTGAGTGATTTCTGAAGGAGGCAATCGGGTGGATTGTGGCTCTGAGGGAGACTTCACTAGCAATTGACCAGGCTGGATGATCGGACAAGCAAGGACGGGCTGGGCCTTGTGATCATCTAGGGCCACGTTCTAGTACCCTGGCGGGGCTTGGGCTGTGGCCGAGTTAGTCAGGAGGGAGGAGGAACGTGTGGAGGCTTGTCTTTTAAAAGGTGAACTATTTTCCTGTAGAGGAAAGGGTTAGCTCCTAGCTTTAAGAGACTGGCAAATTTAAACCAACAACTACCTGAACCTTATTATCTTTTTAGTATTGCTTGTGTATAATAATAAAATTGTTTTTGTTTACTGTTGAAACGTTTGCTACCAGTGTTTTGTGTCCACACTGTAGTATTCACTTGGCCGTTGCACGAACCCAGCATCCTAACAGGGCCAAGCTTCTCCTAGAGAGGGCAGGCACTAACTGGACCGCTGGGCATCGTGGCAATAAGCCTTCCTCTCATGGTGCTTGCTAGTATAAATAACATTTTTAAATTTGCTTTTCATTTATTTACAGCCTATTACACTTCATATTTCTCCATTTATATTCTGGATTTATGTTGTTTATACATATTTCAAGATTTTGTACAAATCATGTTCAGATACTAATACATATCCACCTATTCCTGAAGTTATAATTGCTTCTTTAATCCATAATAATTGTTGCACATCCCCCTTTGATTCTACCACCTTATTATTATTTTTTCCCCAGCTTAGCTTAGCAGTTCCTTTGGATCACTCGCGTTCAACTAGCTTGCTACTGATATAGACAACTTGTATTTTCCCAGCAATACAATTAGGTCCACATACTTCACAAAGCAATAAAGGCTTCATCTACATGGGCCCCCAGTTGGATGGGAGGCAGGAGTAAGCTGCTGCTGTGATGAGAAGGAAGGTTTCTTTCGAAGGCAGGTGGAGCAAGTTGCCTTCTGACAATGTACATGTCTGTATTCGGGGACTAGAAATTGACTTAAAAGTTTGGCCCCAATAGGGAGGTGCTAAACTGCTGTTCTTCATTAGAGGCCCAGAAATGTCAGATGCTTTACAGTTTAATCCCAGACTCTACTTGGCACCTTTACATTATTCATACTGCAGCAAACTCACCTATTTTCCAAAGCAAGACTGTCGCCATTTCAGCCCTCTCTCTGGGTGAGACCACAACATGCATGTTGTCACAGTCATTGTGCAGGCACAGAGAGACTCAGTACAATTCTGCACTTGGACAAAGTTGTCATGTGCATGAAATATGGCACATCTGTACTGTACAGAACCTGAATCTCCAGGTTTAGATTTTCCATAGAGGCAACACAACAGTTACGTATTGCCTCCATGCAGAATCAAATATTCAGGGCAGCTTCAGAGTTATCTGTACTGTGCTTTCCAGAAGTCACCTGTTTCAGCCATTGGAGTAAAAGGTTTCCAGTTCTGACATGACCCCATCCAACCTATGTCAGCTATTTTAATCCATGCGGATGGTGACATAATAGGGAAATTAGTTCATGTGAACTCTTCCCCAGTGCGTCTGGACATTCACCTCAAGTGCGGATGGAACCCGGCACCACCATCTTCTCTCCCCGGTGCTGCCACCAGTGTGCTGTCACCAGGGCAATTGTGACATTGCATGCATGGGTGCTTCCACATCATGTCACGTGACCCTCGAGCACCCAAAGGAGTGTGAATGACACATGCAGAGCCTTACCAGACCCGGTCATGGCACGGAAACTGCCTTGGTCGCCCTGGTTGATGACCTTCTCCGGGAGAGAGACAGGGGGAACGCTACCCTGTTGGTTCTCCTGGACCTCTCAGCGGCTTTTGATACCATTGACCATGGTATCCTTCTGGAGAGACTACGGAGCTTAGGAGTGAGAGGCAATGCATGGCACTGGTTCTCCTCCTATCTCCAGTATAGATCCCAGATAGTGGCTGTGGGAGATACTGTTTCGACTCCCTGGGAACTCACCTGTGGGGTTCCTCAAGGATCAATCTTATCTCCCATGCTATTTAACATCTATATGAAGCCGTTGGGAGAGGTTATCAGGAGATTTGGAGTAAGGTGTCATCAGTATGCAGATGATACCCAGCTCTATCTCTCTGTACCATCTGAATCAGGAGAGGCGGTTGAAGTGCTTGACAGGTGTCTGGAGGCAGTAATGGGCTGGATGAGGGTGAATAAATTGAAACTGAATCCAGACAAGACAGAGGTGCTGTGTGTTACAGGGTCTCGGGTCCAGGTAGTTGGGAGATACCCTGTCCTTGATGGGGTTGCAATGCCCTGGAAGGGACAGGTGCGTAACTTGGGGGTACTCCTGGACCCCACGCTAACACTTGAAGCTCAGGTGGAGGCTGTGGCCAGGAGCGCCTACTCCCAACTACGGCTAGTCCGGCAACTGAAGCCTCTTCTGGATAGAGACGACTTAGCCACAGTTATCCATGCTCTGGTAACCTCTAAATTGGACTACTGTAATGCGCTCTACATGGGGCTACCCTTGAAGACGGTTCGGAAGTTGCAGCTAGTGCAAAATGCAGCCGCTAGAATGCTGACCGGAACACCTAGCCGGATGCACATCACGCCGGTCTTAAAAGAATTGCACTGGCTGCCAATTCGCTACCGAGCCCAATTCAAGGTTTTGACTCTGACTTATAAGGCCCTAAATGACTTGGGCCCCAAATATCTAAAGGAACGCCTTCTCCCATATCAACCTGCCCGTGCCTTAAGATCAAGTGGTGAGGCCCTCCTGGTTGTCCCACCACCTTCAGTAGTGAGGTTGGTGGGCACCCGGGAGAGAGCCTTTTCTGTGATGGCACCCAGACTATGGAATAGCCTCCCCCTCGAGGTGCGTCATGCCCCTTCCTTATATATATTTAGGAGGGCAGTGAAGACGCACCTCTTTGCCCTGGCCTTTGGGTGAGCTGCTTATGTCCCCCCACCCTCGCCCAGTACAGACACTGTCATTTTAAACATATTGTATATTGTTTTACACGTGTGTGAATTTTAATGTCTTTTAATGTATATTCTATTTTAATATGTTGTTACCCGCCCAGAGACCTTCGGGTATGGGGCGGGATAGAAATGTAAATAAATAAATAAATAAATACCAGGTGTGGTGCTATTGAAGATAAGTGAGTGCACCATGCATAGTTCACACGGGGAATACTCCTGCACAGAAGGACCTGTTTCTGGTTAGGAGATGGCTCCTTCACATTCAGACGCTCCGTCTGGGGAGAACTGTTCATGAACTACTGGACCAAGTGCAGAAAGGCTCTGTGATAGTCTGAAGCAGTTTTACTGGTTTGGCATACTTAATCTTCCCCATCTGGTCCTGTGTGTGAGAGATCAAAGGAAAAGCAAGATGCCTGGAGGATCCATTGCAAACATTTGTGACATTATACTTCATCATTACTGACCTCAGGATGTGTTTGTTCAGACATATGCCTTAGGTTTCAGTTTGTCAAATATATGGAGCTGGAGACAAGAAGAAATAGCATTATTGTCCTCCCAAAGTCTGTCCAAGCTCAAGTTTGTTGCTTCCCTGACACTATTTATCCATCTCATGTTCTGCCATCCTCTTGTACTTTTTTCCTTTAGTCTTTCCCAGCACCAGGGTCTTTGCCAATGTGTCCTTTCTCTGCATTATGTGGTCAAAGTATTTGACTTTCAGTATTTGTTCTTCCAAAAAACACTCTGGGTTGATTTCCTTTAGTGCTTAAACTGCTAGGGTGTTTGCTTTATTTTTTTTTTAACAGTGTAACTTTTATCTAATATTGATAAGTACTCATTTCCTGTTTCCTGAGTTACTCACCCATGTTAATGTCTAGCTTTACCTTGTCATTTCCAAGTTGTCACTTATTCTCTTAGTTTAACACAGTTGTTTCATTTTAGGGCTATGTGAAGGCATGTAAAGATTCTTCTGGCAAGTAGCTGGACTCTTAACTACTTTGAACTGAAAGTCTCAGAGGTCCTACAAGGTCACTTTTGGATACTGTTGGGAATCTAAAATGTACAACATTGCAGTCTTTTTGTACCAGTGTAAAATGAAGCAAAGAAATGGAGCAGCAGTGTCCACCATATGTGACTTTCTTCTGGTATAAACGCTGTGTAGTGGTGGGGTGGCATAACTCTGGCTGTAGGTAAGCAAATGTGTGCCACATTACAATCCCCATGGCAACAGCTGGACATGTGGTGGAGTTGCCACAAACATTGCCATGGCTATTTGGACAATCCAGGATCAACAGTCCACACTGCAGGCACTGGTAGTAAAGTTGAGAATGGCACCAGGGCTCGTGGTGAGAACAAGGCCCTCTGTCCCTGAACCATAGTTAAGTGCAAACAGTCCCCTGGTTTACACAGGGTAGTGCCCTCCTTTTAGTCTAACTATAAATATGCAACATTTGTGTGGCATGATCAGAGGTATACAGAACAAGAACACAAAGTGGTTAGGGAGCCAGACTCTTATCTGGGAATACTGGGTTTGAATCTGTTCTACCCCATGAAGCCAGCTGGTTGACCTTGAGCTAGTCACAGCTGTTTTCTGAGCTCTCACAGCCCCACCTACCTCACAGGGTGTCTGTTGTAGGGGGAACAGAAAGCTTTGTCAGCCACTTTGCGTCCTCTTAAATAGGTGAGAAAAGCAGGGTAGAAAAGGCAACTCTTGTTCTTCTTCTTGTTCTTTTTCATGTACTTTTGAATTTTGCGAGAGTGAAAATAATAGGAAGTTCTTTTTTAAAGCTGATCAATAAAAAAGTGAATAGTATTAACGTACAGCATTTAACCAGCACAAGCAGAAAACTTGTTTCTCTTCTATTTTTTGTTAAGGATGTAGGGAGTGACAGGTTAATTCATATCCTTAGGCAACTTTTCTTCTGAGAATGATGTCACTGGTTGAGGATGGAAGGAAGCTATGGTGCCATTTCAGTTCTTTTTATTTGGCCCAAGTTGTAGCTATGAGAATACCTGTGTTGTGTTTCTTTCTCTTAATATCTGGTGATGTGGGTCAGAGTAAGACAAAGTTTAATTATGAATGAGCTTCAAAAAGCTGAAATAGCACAGTAAATTCCTGTTTGAGCTGGTGTGTGTTCGGTGAAAGAGGGATTTATCTCTCAAGTCCGCTTGAAGAACTTCCCTATTTATTCATGATAAATTCCTCATCTGATCACTAACCTCTGCTTTGGTGACAGATTGTTCACTCTGACGTAACACAAGATGTTGTAATTCCTGCTTTCAGAGAAATGTTTCTAATGAAGTGGAATCCAGTGATTCATTTTGATATAGATCCGGAAGCAAATTCTTTGGCATTCCTGTAATAACTAATTCTGCGTTTTTGGTGTGTTTGCATTACACGTGTATTTTTTTTTCTGATGTCAATATTTCGATGAAACAATTTTTTGATTAAGTACAAAAGATCCAGGTGTTTCTTACTTATTTTGCTTGGTCTCTGCCTACTTTGTAATGATTTAAGGTGGCTAATCAAAATTAGGGATGCTCATGAAGCGCATTCTCTGCCTTCAATTTGATTTTAATCGAAGGAGAGGACGTCTGGCTTCATGTAAACCCCTCCGCAAATGTGGAGGTCCTTTGCCTTTGTGCATGAATATCCGTTGAATGTTCACACACACAGCAAATCCCCATCCCCTCACTTGCCCCACCTCAACCCCAGCTCAGCTTTTGCTGCCGCCTCCAGCACTGCTGCCACTGCGCCCTCCTCAGAGGCCCAACTAGGCCTTCCAGAGGTGTGCACACAGCTGTAGAGGTCGTCCTCATCTGGGAGATTTCCTGCAATTCCTTCTAAAACGGCACGTGCATTCCCAAAAGACCTAGCTGAGGCTTGGAGGAGGGCACAATGGCAGGAGCAGACACAGCTGGGTGGGGGGTGGGAGGCTGGGGATGGGCAGATCCAGCCTTCTTCAAAGCTTCTATGAAGGCCAAATACATTTGATTTGTTGGTGAAGGGCAAGGCTACGAGTGTAGTCCCATTTTGATTCACCTGCAAATCATCAAATCAGGCAAATTCATCCCTGATGAATATTTTTTTCCCATCCTTAATCAGATTCAATAAAAATATTTTAAAAAATAAAGAGGGGAACCTCCTCACAAATATGCATTTTAATAAACAATAATAAAACTAGTGATACCACTTAAACTAAGGATAGGCTAGATGAAAGAAGTGGGTCTTGAATTGCTATTATGTTATCATCTGTAACCCAGACAGTGATTGGGCCACAGCTGAAAAGGCTGCCTTCTTGGATTGGGGTAATTATATTAGATGTTGGCCAGGGACTTGCAAGAGGCTTTGTTGGATCCTGTTTAATTGGCAAAGGTAGTTCTTTCCCAATTCAACAGGAATAAGATATAGTGCAGAAAGGGGCATAAGCAAATAGTTATGAGTGTAGTATGAGGTAAGGAGTTGAATCCTTTGCAGTTTAGACTAGGTAGGAAACTGTAGGCAGCCATTTCTGGAAGGCCCTGTCTGCACTTACTTTAGTGAATCCATATTAGCTGTATCTGTATTAGCTAGATCTGTATCAACTGCCGCCAGAGGCATCTGCTTTGAGTGGGCTTTAGAACAGCAAATGTGTGCTATAGAGTGCTGGCACAGATATAGGCCACATTTATCTGAACTGGATATACTCTACTCCCATGCAGACAATGTGTTCTTAGCAGTTCTTTGATCCAGATTAACAAGTAAAAGACTTAGAAACTCTCTTCATCTTCAGGCTGAGTCAACGATCCTGCTCACTATTTGGATATTCCATTTGGATTTTCCTGAACAGAAAGTCCACAAATAAAATGGATAAAAATGAAAAGGTGTAGTCAGACCCGAAGAAGGACCGGAAGGATTATAGTAAAGGTGTGACCACGGCCTTTGAGAGTGTAATGAAGGCATGGTGTCAAGCAGACACTGTATTCTCAGTGTGTATTCAGTGTGCCATAAGAACACCATACAGATTCACCCTTTTTATTATAGAACTGCGTTTCTATTTTAAGTTCAAGTTTTGATACCTCAGTTCTCCATGAACGTAATGTGGAAATGAGATTTAATTATGTTTAGGGCTTTTTCAAGAATCAGCCATGTGCAGAATCATAGTTATTCATAAAACTTGAGTTATGAAATTGTGGGTAGTTTCTACTTAGTAATTTTACTAAACAAAACAATTTATTCACAGTTTCAGACAAGATTATGCAATCCTCATATTAGTAATGTACATAATGTATATACATGTGCTGTCGCCTTCTTTCAACAAACAGATATTCAGGTATGAGTGTATTTTGGTTTAGCCTGAGGTTAGGAACTCCAGTGTCTACAGTGAGAGAAGTGGTAATCGGAAGTACTTTTCCATGAAAAAAAGTTGCTGCTTCTCACCTGCCTGAACGGAAGTCTAGGCAAAGCGATGTACAACTGAGGGAACAGATATAATCTTAGAGGGAGAAAATAGAGGAAAGCCATCTGTCTGAGATGGTTTAGGAGATCCTGCCTTGAGCAGGGGGTTGGACTCGATGACCCAGGAGGTCCCCTCCAACTCTACCATTCTATGATTCTATGATTCTATGATAACCTCTGAGGTTCCCCATTTTAGATGTAGGCTCAAGGCCTATTCATGTGAACATTTTGGTTAACAGCCATGTGGGTTTTTAAAAAAATAAAGATATTTATTTATATTAAAAAGCACCCTAAGGCTAGATACAACTTCAAACTATGCTTTAATGTTTATGGTATCAACATTTGCACCAGTATTCTTCTCTTTCTTTTCTTTCACGTTGTGGATTCCACATCATCCCCCTCCCCATTTTAGCTGGTTTGTTCTATCCTTCCAAATCATGACTGCAAACAATAGGCTGAAGTTGATTTTGCAATCTGGATGTGAAAATTAAACGTCTGTACCAGGTTTTTGTCACAATATCTACAAACCAAAGCACTACGAAATGTTGGATAAATAGAAAAATGCTTTCACCCTGCTAAAGAGAAAAGATACTTCATATGTGAATTGAAAAATAATCAGGGAAGGATGCATTCATACCTATGGGGTTAGTGCAGAATCATGGTTGCCCATGCTGAGATGATGCTTTTGTAGTACAAAGAACGTTGTAGAGGGTTTTGTGCAAACTTTGTAGAAATCAGAAAGCATGTCATGGAGGTGGTGCAAAAAGCGTGCACTGAACACTTAAGTCTGAATGCACTCAAATCCTAATGCCACTATATCAGTTTACAGCCTACTTTTCCCAGGGAAGCTCAAGTATTTCTAACTACTATACCTTGGAGGAAATGCATTACTAAGTGCAATTTTCAGGCCATCATTCCAGACATATTTCTTCTACAGTACCTATGCAATTTCAGTCCAGATTAAAAAATACTTTTGTGTGTGTCCTGGGCTAGGGAGAACAAAGATGGCAGGTGTAGAACTGGTACTACCCCCAAAGCGTATCCTGATCTGGCTTCCTTTTCCCATCTCCTTTTCCCCAACTGTACATTTACCATGAAGTATCATACAGTATCATTGTATATTATTTGACCATGTTCCTTGTTTAAAAATGATTACGGACACATATCTGTGACCGAAAATACAGTAGATGCTGATGTAACCAGGAAATCCTTCTTGCCCAAGAGCTGAGCCGATTGCTTAGCTACTGATTTTTTTTTTAAAAAAAAATAAACACAGACACCTATCATGAGTGACAATATTAACCATCCTTTTTACCTTACAGACAGTTACATGTATATCCACCTTACTCTCTTGTTGGTGCTGGACTGGATCTTTGTCACTAGTGCTTAATTTTTTCTGAATTTGGATAGTGATGTTTGCCTTTTCTCTTCCTATTTACAGTGTTTATTTCATTATTGAATTGTTTAATCCAAAAACTTTTTTCCCAACTTTTTTTCCAAGGAAAAATACAATTTTTTTCTCACCGAAAAGGCCCTTTCCATGACAAAAACACAGCAAAACCCAAATGTTCAATCAAATTGGTTTTGCAAGTGAGCCAACACTTGTTTGTTTTGATCAAAGTTTTGGATATGTGGAAAAACTGAATTTTCATTTTGATGCAAATGTCGGTGAATGCAAAATATTTGGTTGAATTTGCAAACACAAATGTAATTTTGCACATTCCTACCAACATGTGGAGCCTCCTTTTCCCACACTGGTGAGGTCCAAGGGAAGCCCCCAATTACTTGTCTGGTATACCCGCCAGTGCAGAACCACCATGAGAAGCACAAAATTAGTGTTTGCACATAGTGGTAGAAAATGAATGCTGCGGTCCAAGAAAATAATAGTTTTATGGTAAATCTATGCCATAAATTTCTGCTGCATGCCAATTTCTGCTGCATCCCAATTAGAGCATCTTGCCACTTCAGATACTATGTATATTGGGACGACAAATGTTTAATGTAGCAAAATAGCTACTTTTGGCTTGGGACATTTCAATAGACTTATAAACTCTTGTTCAATCAACAAGAATATTGTAACAAAAATCTTGCTTATGCTTTCAAAATTCTGTTAAGTAATATTCTATTTTTATTCACATTGAAACAAACTCAGTGTCGATCAGTTGCCTGAATGATGGATAATATTTTTTACAATTGTGGTTAAACACCTATTTTTCACGGGATTCAAGGACATGACCTCTAAGCTTGCCATGGCTAGGTCATGCATACATAGGGGGGGGGGAAGCTTCTCTTTAGGACTTGATCTTTCTGATTTTGACCTTATGGCTGGTCCATAGGGATAAAGTGGGCAGCACACCATCACTTGCAGTAATGTAGAGCTGCTGTCCTGAATCTCTTTCTCCTGCATGTACATTCCAGTTCAGGGCTGGCTTATGCATGCACAGTCAGGTCAGTTTGCAGGTTGGTTTGGCAGAATTGCAGCCTTAAGAAGTCTCATTGGTCAGTAACACTACCTATTCTGACTCCAAATAGCACGTCCTTTTTGCTTTCCTGCCTTCTGCCCCACCAACTCTACCTGGTTTTAATATCAGCTTTTTTCTTTCTTTTTTTTAAATGTAGTCCTTGAATTCTTCATGCATTAAGAAGATAGTTGCAGTATATTAATTTCAGACTGTGGTTGCATCTCTACTTATCTGTGGAATCTCCTGGAAATGTGATTTTTGCCGCTTCTCCACTTGTGGTGGCAAAACGCAACTTGTGGTAGTTGTGCCAACTGAGCTCCAGGTGCCATTGCTATCTGAGGTGCCATTTCATGAGGATGCCATTTTGCTGTCATCAAAGGAAGCAACTCAGAACACCACTTCGAAAAATGTCTCCGTGCTCCACGGTGGAGGCAACAATCCTGTAGTAATAGTGGCACCTCCACGACACACCTTGGATACAGTTCCAGTTTGAAGGGCACTTTTGTTAAAGATTAAAAGTATTGAAATGGTGATATAGTCAGTGGCAGTTGGTGATCATTATGCTCAAAGGTTCAAAGGCAAGGCACTTAAAAGGGGGCTGTGATGTTTCCTCCAAGGATCAATGTGCTATGACCAAAATGTGAGCCTTGAGAGTGACATTTTTGCAAGCATAATTTTATGGTAATTAACTTAGATGAGGCAAGTATATTAGTGAATGCTATCAGCACTTTTTAAAAAATGATATAATTAATGATAAATGAGACAACAGCTGCACCCAGGTTACAATTAATTATTCTGCTATAATTGGCTATTCTAGAACAAAGCAAGGATATTCTTGAATATCCATGATTTCTTTCAAAATATTCAAATATAGCACAGTAAATAACTAATACCAACAGAAGCCTGAAATTCTGTGCAAACACGTATGAAAACTGACCACAATGAATTGCAACATGACCACAGAAGAAAGGGATAACTGGCTCAAGCTCTGGTCTACTGGATATGATGTGGTACTGCTCATTTTTCTTTTACAGGCCAGATGTTTTAGGATAAAATTCAGTAGAAACAAAAAAATTACATTATACAGTACAATGTTTTTAGACGTTGCTTTGATCAGCTATCATAATTTCCTTTAAGCTTATAATTCAAGGTAAATATGTACATATCTAACAATATACTGAAGGAATGGAACTCAAGACTTAGTAAAGTACCAGAGCATTTGTTTTTAAGCAGATTAAAGTAAGAAGTATGTTGACTTCCTGATTTTATGCAAATGTTCCTTCGCCATCACATTTGGCTCGATTAAAATCTATAGTTTGTACATCATATTTGGCTCAATTAACACTGTTACTCCAGTGTTAACATGCATTAGATTGCATGCTTAACATTATGTTATGAAAATAAGCAATTTTGAAAATATTGTTTGGGACCTTCAGGCTGGTATGGGGAATTTAGCTGGTATGATGAATCCTCTGCTTTTGGATCAATAAGGTCTCTCTCACATTCTGAAAGTATCATATATACTGTTTTCAAAACTCTTCCTCGTTTGAGAAAATATTTGTGAATCAACAGGAAATGGCTGTTTGAGAAAAATAATTCAAAAGTCTCCAAGCAACCATTGAAAAGGTATTTCAAATGTTTCCATCTTGTAAAAACAAACATAAATTCCTTTCTGTGCTGACAAATTCTAGTAGGCAGTTTTAGTGTTAGGCACCCTATATGTTATCCCTCATTATATGAGCTTAATTAATTATATGAAAGCTATTCTCTAAGTAAAAATGTGCACAGCAAGGACATGTCCACACTTATCTTAACAGAATAGGTTGCAGATGCTTTGGGGGAAGACAGTCCGTATGCTTTACCTCTGCCACCATCCTGGTGCACCTGGGAGTTCCCTCTAGCTGCTCCTGGTTACAGAGTTGACACATTCTTCTAGTCGTGAATGCTGCAAGTGGATTGTTGTTGCCATGGTGATCTGGCTGGGCCAGGCTGGGCCATCTGTACTTCAAGTGCTGGTGGTCAAGTTGTGGAGCACACCAGCACTTGAAGTGTAGATAGATATCTCTCTCCTAGCCTGATCTTCATCTCAGTAGAATGGTATTATATCATCTCACTGAGCTAAGTGCTTACATGCTGCTTGCTTTATAAGAAACAAAATCTACCCGCTTAGTGAAAAATAGGTAGGAATTTGTACATCTCTTATAACTGAAATATCTTAAAGCATTTGATTGTATAATGAGGGATTGTTGCATTGGCATGGAGAAAATCTCTGTGAACACATAGATTAAACCTAGACAGTGTTTTACAGTCACATTTCTGAGGAAGACCTGAGGACAGATCATTACAGGATTGCTATAGGGTTTCTTTTCTTTTCATTTTTCCATTTTCTTCCTTAATGGCCTGTTGAAAAACCCAGCCTGCAAAACAAAAACAAAACCAAAAAGCGGGGGATGAGGGAAGAGGGAACAAAATCTTAAGTGTGGTTGTAAATTATATCTCACCAAACATGACCTGAAAACAAGATATTGCTTTTCAAATTCTTTCAGTCCAGCTTCTAGCCATGCTATTCCAAGTAGATTCCATTAAGCTTCCCTATTAACTTATCATTGCCACCAAGAGTCAGGGCCTTTTTGCACTTTCTGAAAGGGGGGAAGTCTCAGAATGCGCTGACATGGAGCATTCACACTGCGTGGAGACGCTTCCATCCCAGAAGTGTCTCCATGTGTGTTGGAGTATCTCCCATCCAGGGTAATGGTGGAGCACAAAAATGTGCTCCACAGCTATTCTAGCCACTGACTAGTAAAGGCCGGCATGCATTGTTCTCGCTTCTTCTGAGTGAATGGTCCGTTGGTGAGGCAGCTCAGGTGTGGTTGTAAGCCATGTCACCTGGTCACTGAGAATCATGCTGTTGCTGCTGTTGCCATGGTGAGGCAATCATCTCTAGTATAGTTGGTGAAGCATGAGGTAAGTTTGGGATGGATTGGGTGCCTAACCCATCACTCCCTTTCACTTCCCTAGTATGATTTCTCAGGGAAGTGAAGATGTGAATTTGCTCTCAGCATCTCATGGCAACTAAGGGTGATTCTGCACTGGCCAGTATACCGGAACAGCAAGTGTACCAGAGGCCTCCTTTCTACATGCTGGTGCAGTTCAAAGGAGGCCCCACCTGCTGGAGAAGATGGGGTACACTTGCTGGTCTGGTGTACCAGCCAGTGCAGAATCGACAGCCTAAGTCTGATCAGTCAGTTTATTTTATGGAGGGGCCTCTTTTCAGTCTTTCCCTAAGAGAAACCCTGTTGTAATTCTGAAAAAAATAAAGTACTTATGCAATTTCTTAGCCATATTTTTTAAACACACAGAGATTTATTTTTGTATTTTATTCTAAGCCCATAGCGAAATGCAAAAATTTGAAAACCTTCATCGGAATACCAGTGAGCGGTCAGACAGGGCTTCACCACTTGAGCCCCAGGCTCAAGTGCCTGGGTTAACTGGGAGCAGATGGTGAGTGCAGTAGGGCTTCTGTTTAGTTCTTTGCTGTGTAACTATGAATACAAAAGTGTGCATGCATAACCCTACACATTCTGTTTCTCTCAAGATAGTCTTAAATTTCTTTAGCTTTGACATTGCTGCCTGCATGTGGCCAAACGCTTAATAGCAGCCAAGTGTTATGGGAATGACTTATGAACCAAATTGTGCATTTTATTTCAAATCTGTTGGCGCGGTGGTGATATGTAAATGAGATCACCATATTTGAGCTGTTTCATCATGCTGAACTGAGTTTCTATCTGTAACAGACTGAAGACGGTTTGGTGCAGTGAAATATCACTTTCTCATCACACAATCCCTACTCCACCACTGACCTGCTTACTGTAGTTTTCTGGTGGACACTGCTGATGAGATAAAGTTATGGACTAGTGTAGCTAGAATGTTCACATCCAGGAACATTTTAGGATGCCTCTAAATAGTGACATGATACTGCAGAATTTTGTTTAGATCCCACAATTACCTCTTGCTGCTCCTGCCAGATGGCAAGAGACAATCCAGGGGCAATCCCAGGCTCTTACATCATATGCCTCTAGTACTTGTGGGATGGCTGCTATTGCAAAATTCCAGGAGGCAAGCAAGAACCCGTCCCTTTGGTTTTTCCCCCCTCAGGCTTGCTATCATCTAGGAATTTCACAAGAATAGCATGAGCAAACAGCAGACAACTTAAGCTGGCTGTGTTTATATTGAAATTAGAAGAAATATGGCACTTTTGCTTCAGTATCCTGGCACTATATTGGGACTGCCATGGATATTTGTCCCAATATAGCCTGGAAACAATTGTAGGTTTTTATCTACTCTTGGAGACACCCTTACATGGGATGTAGTAAGTAGGGATGTGCAAGAATATTCATAACATTCATTATTTGTCCAAATTTGTCCAAATTTTGGACATTCATACACAAATCAAAGGTTACGACATTTGTGCATTAACATTCATATGAATGCAAATGTTTTGTAGGTGGGAATGGGGCTGCACCAGTCACATCTGCAACGGATCTAGATTCATCATGGATCGAGAGTGGATTAAAAGTAGATTCAGATCAGATTTGATGCTTTCAGAGTGGATAAGTTATGGGATATGTATCGGATATGTATGCGTCCATTTCGGATATGTATTGGATATGTATCTGATAAGTATTCATTCGTATCAGATATTCATACAAATTTGTATCAAATAGAATCCTACCACATTCAGAGGGGATCTATTTGAACGAATATGAAATTTTTAACATTTGATTCATTATTTGAATATAAAAAAATCCACTCATGTACATCACTAGTGGTGCTGGAAATACAGCATTTCATGTGTATGAGAGAGACAGACAAGTCAGCCTAACCTGATAAAAGAGGGCGGAGGTTAGCCTTCTGCCAGTTTGTTTAGTCTCTTGGTTTATTATTGAGATAGCTGAGAACAGATCAGTCTGTACTATGTTATTCCTGCTGTGTTTTAAGTAAAGTTAACTTTTATTTTCACTTGTTTTTTAAGTGTTGCATTTTTGTGATCACTGCAGAGTCTTACTCTGCGAACTCTGGAAAATCACACAAGTCTGATTTTTCAACAAGTGGTAAGGTGTGGAAGATAAAGAGTGATTCTGGACTGGTTGGTATACTGGACAGCACATGTACTAGACATCTCCCTACTGTATACTGATGCAGTCTAAAGGAGAACCCCCTCCCTGGCCAGTGCAGAGCCACCCAAAGGAAAGCTAGCATGAATTAGCTGCATAATTTTCATAACTGATCTGAAATTAAAACAGGAGTCTGATGTTCATGAGGGACTATTACATCTTTCAGACACCTTCTAAAGATTCATCACTTGACCCACATGTTTCCTTTGTGAACACATTCCTATACCAAACAGTTTTTAATGCTGGTTTCAATTACTAAATTATATTGTTTAAAAAGGTTTCAGCAGAAATCTTGTTTTTCTTCCACAGTGAGTTGCAATATAGAATATTCCATTTTATTTATACCTTTTAATCTTATTTTATTTTTCTTGAAGAGTTTGTTATTTTATTCATTGCCCTTCACATAGAAACAAATATACAAGGAGACAGAACTATGAGTTTTGCATTATTATTAGGCTGGAAAGACAGTAAATAAATCAGTGTTTTAATATATATTTAAATTTGTTATCTGATGTTACTGGAAATGGGTCATAAAAACACAAAGAGGACAATTTAAAATGATAAACCTAATATTGCATCTTCCTCAAAAGGATTTCGCCTGCTCTGCGATTTTCTTTTTATAATGAATAGTATAATAATGATTTAAATAGACAAGTTTTTTATCCTTACATAGCTAATTTTACTTCCTATTTAACTCTTCTTCCTGAATTTCATTGATTTTTGAAACACCCAATATGCAACAGAAAAGAGAAATCTTAAACATAAAAGATTCTGACAGCCTAAATGTGGAACAACACAAGCCAAAAAAACAGAGCATATACCATACCTTCCACAGTGCAAATATAAGTAGCATAAGAATCAAAAGTCCAGCAAATATGCTTAGGAGAATAACCCATAATGGTACACCAGGAACACGGTCCTTTAAAACTGTAATAGAAGTCTGGGAACATTAAAAAGAAAAATCACTATTTTTATAGCCAGAGTCTTATGACATCTGAAGATAGTTGTACTTTTAACTGTTAGAAGCATAGCATAGTAGACATATATAAAGCTTTTTCTTTCATTAAAATGTTGTTAAACAAATAAGAAAGATGAAAATATGAATTTCATATCTGTAAATGAATGAAAACAGGAAAGGCAAGATAATAGCCTTTGTTGAGAAAATGCTAGTTTGGGATTATCCCCTCCTGCTTTTGGATCCAAATATAAGTTGCTGCAGAATTTTGGCTGCAACTTTGGCCACCAGGAAAATGAGCATGCCATGGTATTCTCAAGCAAGCAAGCAAGCAAGCAAGCGAGCCAATCAATCCAATCAATCAGTCAATGATATTTAGAGTTTTTGTTATCCAGTCAAATTTTCAAATTAAGCAGATCTGATAAGAATTTAGTTTCTTAACTCACTCACAAATATGTTGGAAAGCATGAGGCCATAGGCAAAACTTTATGCATGCTACTTATAACCTCCCTCCAGTAGGATGATAATTATGGATGAGAACATTTTGGTCATTTCTGTATGGTGCGCTATGCTGGACCAAATCAAGTTTGTTCAGAAGAGGTCAGGTGACTGGCAGCCTTCCCCAAGGGCTATTCACATGTGGATGGCTTATCCTGCTCCAGTCATGGAGAATGAGAACAAATGTTGCCAACATAATGAGTCCTGTGGTGTACCAGATTACCAATGCCATCTGCACACCTGCGTGGTCTGGTATACTACCCCTAATATGCTAGATGACTTTGAAAAACAGGTTGACTAGTAACCTTGACTAGACAGTCATTTGGGGCCTCTTGGTCTGATTTATACTCCATCCTGTACGTGCAGAGCATACTTGCAGGGCACAGGGCCTTTCTTAGACCAGACCAGGGTGTGGAAGGGAGGGTCCAAGTATACTTGCTGGCCTGGTCTTCTAGAAAGTGTAGAATCATCCAGTGTTTCATATTCTCCTAGTCAAGTTCACCATTCTCCCACAAACATTTTCTTCTCAGCCTATATTTAACCAGTCTATTCAGAAAGCTCAGAACAGTAAACCGGGGTCCAAATTATTCTGTTTTCACCCACAGAAAACCTAGGAATTCTCTTGCAGTATTCTTCTTTGCTTTCCAAGTCCTCTTATGAAGACTAACACAATGAATGAGAAGGCTATCTGAGCCCCACTGGAGTTTTGTTTTCAGAAATCAGTAGTTTGTGTACTTAAGATTTGCTTTAAATATTTTCCCCCATTAACTGATTTATAGTTTGAGCTTCTAATATATAAGAGAATCTAGTAAGACTTACTTCTATTCTTTCATTTTCTTTTTTCAGAATTATTGATGAATTTTCACTCCTAAGTAATGCTTTTACAGTTAGTTCTGAAGTGTGAATACTGGCCTAAAAGAAAACAGAGGTGAATGATCAGATTTCACAAATGAACGGAATGTGATTATTTAACCCAGAAAATCCACCTTTGGCTTAGCTCATGTGGAAAGAAAATGGCTTATCACTTTGCCGATGTATTTTCTCATTCTGAAGGTGAATTGAAACACTAAATTATAAATTATTCATAGTTATGAAGCTGAGAACTTACCTTTATAAAAGTAGGTTTCCAAAGTCGGAATGAAACATTCACCTGAGTTACATTGGATGGGGTGACAGTACAGTTAATCGTTGCACAAGCATGCCTTTCACAGTTCTGTTGAAGAAAGCAAATAATTCTTTGTTGAAATATGTTCAACTGATTATAAAACAACTATGGGCACGGTATGAAAACTATAACTGCCAGATTTCCAGTGGGTACTAAAAATAATTGGTTAGTAACTGGTTTTTGACTACACTGAACTGCACAGCATAAGTGTATACCTCAGGGCAACCAAAAAGGATCTTATTTTCCTGGCTGAAGGTCCCTGGTAAAGATCTGCAAAGTCTGGTTCATGTTTTAAAAGTCGGTTGAACAGTTTGTGTTTACAGGTGCTCACCTCAACCCAAACATGTGGTGAATAACTGAAAGAAGAGTTCATGTTTGCACACACCTCTAGTTCCTGGCCATGGCAAAAAATGACGGTGTAATTTCCTTTACTGCTTACATTCTTATCTGTTTTTCATATGCCCAGATATCCAGACATACCTCAGATATTTCATTCATTTGATTAAATACTCAAATGCTACAACGTTTTCCAATTTGCTTACAAAATGGCCATGCCTTTGAAAATTTAAAAGGAAAGCTAGTAAAACTTTAGTCACATATAGTAAATACCTAATTATCAAAAGCATAATCTTAAGAGAAAATCAACAATAAAATCAGGTTTGTTCATTCACTATTAACATGAAATGACAGAACCACTCAAATATGAATATATGTCATTTTTTTACAGACGTGGGTGATAAAGCCAGATAAAATTCAGTAAGATTGAGATATTCATAAAATTTATTCCCTTGTCTTTTGAACACTGGAGGCCTATTTAAATCATCATGCTTATTGCTCAATAATAATAAAACAAGCATTGCATGTCTATCTCTGTTGATTGCAAAAAAAGACACCAAAAGCCAAAAAGGCTAGTCATTTGACTCTTTTTTCTATGATCATTTATGTCAATTTAACTTACTCTAAGAAACAGACATTTGGACAAACTTACTATTTTTGTATCCTTTATTGTTTCTCTTATTTTTGACAACTTGTGTGGATTGTCACCTTTAATTTTTAGTGCATTTGTAAGCTCGCTGGAGTTACAGTGTGCATTCTGTTAGGAAGGGGGGAAAAACAAGTATCTTTAATCATTTTAACAAAATACATAAATTGATAGAAATTTTCAACATTTGTGAGCTGGGAAAGACTGGGATTTACAATCTCTGCTTTTCAGTCCTGGATAAGTTGGATTAAAAGCAGGTCATATTCAAGAGAGCAGCATGACCAGTGTACTGTAAAACTATACAAAACAAAAACAAGGCTACTATGCTGTGAAGGTAATTGAAAAGGAGAAGATCTCATACCTTTTTGTTTCAATCCCAAGACTCCTTTATGAGACATTTTTTTAGATTTCCACCCCTCTCCAGTATCACAACTCCCCCTGCATTCTGATAGGATAAAGATTCTGTGACTCAACCGCATGTAATCACCCACTGGGTGAAAGGGAAGGCAAATTCATACAGGATTCACCCACTATGGTACGCTTCAGCCCCCTTTTAGTCCTTGTCCTCAACCACACCCAAAAAATGAAAACAGAGCAACACTCAAGCCATTTGGCTTGAGACCTGTAAAAATCAGGACTCAGGAAAGTACGACTGAAGAAAATCCACAAATAAAATGGATAGGACTAAGAAGGTGTGAGCAGTGGGGTTCAAAGACAGACTGAAGTAGAATTAAAGTGAAGGTATGACCATGGCCAAAGACTTGATGTTTTTGTCATTCACCGTGTAAAAATCTGCACATTAAAAAAGTTCAGTTTAAGTCACAAGGTAATTTTATGTCTATATTCAGCTAATATACCTCTGAGAAAGATAATGCAGTGAGGTAAAGGATGCGGTTTTCTTCTGAAATCATATGAGGAAATGAGATCTGTAGGGTAAGATGTGGCATTGGGAAATGTTCTCCTTTTTCAATCTACAACAAAGAGACAAAGAGAAGGGGTGTCACATCAGCATTAGTTTAAATCTACTTTAACAGGTCACAAATTTAATGAGTACAGTTCTACTTCATAGTTAAGTAAGACTACTTCTGAGAAAGATGTCCACCAAGCCTTTGGCTGTATTCAACTCACAGCACTCCTGGAACAGGGAGTGCTACCTTACCTCAGCATTAGCATGCTGTCCCAAGATGTAATGGGTTGCTTCAGGAATCGGACAAGTCAGTCTACACTGAGATGGCCTGTCCCACACCAGCACCGAGTGCTAGCTCCAAAGTCCATGCCAACTTCAAAGCTGGCACAGTGCCCTCCAAATATTCTGAAGGCAAGAAACAAAAGTCGCTGGTCTTCAGAGTTCTGCTTCACTGCTAAAATAGAAACCCCATGGTATACTGGACCATGAAAGCATGTTATTTGAATACCTCCATGGTCCAGTATATCTCCTCTATCATGCTGGTGAAAGCCTAGCCTGATTTACGCTCCATCCTGCCCAAAGATTTGCACTAGTATGCGAAAAGGAGGCCTCCTGGTCCCTTCCTATTGTAGGACTGTGTCTCATTTAGAAAAGGCTACAGTTTCACAAGTTTGGAATTCATAGAAATATGAAGAATGCAGCCTTTTTGCAACAGGTGTGGTCATGTGATCTCCTGATAAGAAAACAAATGTAGACCGTAAGGACACAAAATAAATGGATAGAATATCTTAATGTATTTTATATAAAGGTTGGAGATACAGACATATCATATTTTTGTTATTCAAAACAAATGGTGTGAGGATTATTCTCATAAAGATGGCCCTGATAGAGATTTGGTGCATCACCTGCTCAGCCAGCCATAGCTCCACATGCCCATGTCAGTTGCCATTTTTTCTGTATACTAAATAGAGGGGGACACTAACATTCTTTAATCTAGCTGTGCATAAGCTTTAACAAATGCACTTTAAAAATGGGTTGATGAAGGAAAGTGCACCCAGCAGTATAGAACAGCTATAAAAGCTGTCTTCTTTGATGTAATCAATCAATTTTTTCTTTTAGAAATAGATTCTATCTGAGTCTTCCACCTCTGGCTTAGCCTTGATTGTGAAAGGGTGTTTTTCCACTGACCTCCTTTAATCCAGATCTAAAATGATCCAGATTTAAGGAATGGGTACTGATGATGATGATGATGATGATGAATAACATTAATAAAAAATAAAATAACATTAATAAAAAAGTATAAAACCTGCCAGTGGTGTACAATCTAAGGTAAGATAAAATAATTTACACTAAAACTAGGAACAAAACAATAAGCAAATGTAATAAACAGATAAAATATTAAATATTAAAATATGATAAAATATTAAATATTAAAATATGACACAGATCACACCATATCAGGAAACGCTGTCCTGAACAAAAAAGTCTTCAGCTCCAACTTAAAGGACGCCAAGACGGATTAAGGGTACTTCCCTTAATCCGGATCTAGTGGAAAAACACCCAAAGTTTAATATCGGTCCAAGTAATTGGGAGTGCCTCAGAGGTGCATTCTGTACGTCAGCCTTCTCTAACTTTACATTCTTGAAATATTTTAGGCTACAGATTCCATTAGCTGCCCAGTAACCTACCTAGCACAGTTATGCTGGCTGGATCCTCACATTTGTCCACCCAACCTGTGGTGTGGTCTGTTGTATTGGGCTTGATTTGAGCAGCTAAATTCCTGTTGAAATACCAAAAGGCTGCTTCTAGAGGTTTGTAATCCCAAACAACTGAAGTGTTCCTGGTGGGAATGGATGCTCCAGGCTCAATATTCAACATTTTCAACTAAAGAGATTCCCAAGGGAGTTTGAGGAACTGAGCAATATCCTGAATCAATTTATTATCTCATTTATACGAAACCTTTCAAAATTAAGTAGCTTTAACATTATCATTTCTATAATTGCAGAAAAATATATTTGTTTATTAGCAAACAAAACCCAATGTAAAATTAATAACAACTGTATTACAGATAGATATCGTTGTAATAATGTCATAGGCATATTCATTATGGCAGATCCTATGGGTGTTTTTCCACTGTCACTAGAAGTACCCATTAAGTACCCATTAATGGGTACAAAAATGCCATTACATACCCATTAATGGGTACTTTTAGTGACAGTGGAAAAACGCCCTATGACTATTTGCAGTTTCTAAAACAGAAAAAAGTCTTTTTTAAAAATAATCTGGTAATGCAGAAGGATCTTTAAAATATAATTTACATATGGGTTAAATACCTCTATTTTTCCCAAAAAGCAACCAGAAGAAAATTGCATTTTTTTCTCTCTTACCACATAGTTTATGTCAATTTCATCTCCAATGTTCTCAGTGGAATTAATAAGTGCAGGAATTGTAGCATTTGTAGCAATGTTGATGAGATATAAACTGGGATCTCTTAAAAAACAAAATGATAAAAAAATTATTCAGCCACGCACCTAGTGTTTTAGAGTATCTCAGATATTATTTTGAAGTAATGCATTGCTAAAGTGCATTTTGGGAGACTGGACTTTGAGTGAAAACAAAGGACAAAAACCAGAGGTGATATCGAATAATAAGGGATGGCCAGTTACATTCTGCTGCTGTGGGGAGGGGAGGTGGACTGAGCTCTTTGGAAAAAGTTGAAATAAAATATACATGTGCTGGGAAGAGATAAGAGAAAGAAGAGTTTGAGGCAGACTAACTGAGGCAGGAATGTGAACTTTCCTGAAGCAGAACAAATACCTTTCTTGGTTTAAAATGCTTCAGGAGTATGGTATGTAGGTGGGACCTCTGGTGTTGCATCTTTATTGTAATTTACAAATTCTTTGCAGTGTTACTTTGTAGCACCTCTGTGTAATTCAAAGCACATCCCCATGGTACTTTTTTGTCTCTCTATTGTCCCTCTATTGCAGCAGACTTTAAAAATGCGCATTCAAATCCGAAATGAGCGTCTCCATGAGGCTCAGTAAAACGCACATTTAAATCGCACCTTCCGTCCCCATGGAAGTGTGTTTTCTTTGCCTGCATCTTTTTCTCCGCACCCCCTCTCTGGTTGATAGGGTACCGGTGAGAACAGGGAGGGACTCCGATCTGCGCGGCCACAACCATCGGTATTCACAAGTTCTCTGTCCGTCTCCCTCTGGATCCCAAACATTTATCACTTTGGGATACAGAGCTTGCTTCCAAAGATAGTGATTTCACTGTAAAAATCCACTGTGTACAGCAGCAGTTTCAAAGTAGCAATCCACCCACTTCACACCTGATAACAATGTTGTAAGTCTGCACAATTCTGGCTCTTTAAAAGTTCTTATGTTTAGAAAGGGAAAGGAAGGAAAGCTGCTGCAGTTCTGGGAGATGTGTGAATGTTTAAGGCTGTGTGTGCAGGCGGCAGTGGCGGCAGAGCCAGGGTGCTCTTTTTGGAGATCTTGTGAATAACATAATGAATTGCTTCCACAAGATCTCCATCCATGGAAATGTCTCCCCTGCTGGCAAGGTAGAGGGGCTGCAGTGGTTGCAGCCAGCACTCGTGTGAATTGCGGGCAGAAGCAATTCAGTATAGATCTCGAATACTGGCTGTGGATGAGTGGCAAAAAGAGAGAATGAGGGAGAGATGATTTTATTTGGAGAGAAGATGAGGGGGAAGGCTGAAAAAAAGAGGAAAGATGGGACCGTGGCTGGCAATCCCTGCCCCCAAATCCCCAGGATTGTCTCCATGCTCAGTGCTACTAGAAAAACCCGTGGCTTCCAAAAAGTGCCCTGGTAGTCTTGTTTAAAGGGTATGTGTGTGTCTTTCTTCCACAAATTTTCCTTCTTTGTAGTGCTGGAAGCCCGGAGAAAAGCCGTGCATGGAGATGCTGCATGGTCAAAGAAGCTTTTTAATGGGCTTCTTATTGCATGTAGATGGGGTCTCAGTCCGATTTTTTTTATCTGATAGTTTTTGTTCATTTTTTTTTGTCTTGGTTGCACAAATAATCACTCATCTTCTTTCTCCTTCCTTTTTCTACATTTTATGTTCCACTTTTCAACCATGCTTCAGCCGATACACCCTGGCCTGGCCAAAGGTACTTCAATGTCAATGACCCAGTACAGGGCTTTACCAGGATGACGTGCAGATGGCTGCTGCTGCTCTGAATCCTTTTCTGACTGGCATGATAGTATTATACAATATCAGTCAGGTAAGTGTGGACATGTACAGGATGATAAGCTAGCCGAGCTGTGGCCTGATTCAGCAGAACTCCTCTTATGTTTTTCTAGCTGAAGAGATAAAGTAAATATGTGATAATGGAAATAAAATAGTGATACCTTCTAAATATTAATCCACTTTCATATTTTACTGGAATTACAATATTCCCCCTGTTGTCTGCAAGTGTCTCCTCATGTTCATCACTGTCACTGAAAAGAAGAGAAAGAACACCAGGTGAGATGTTAAAAAATGAAATATATTCACTGCAAAGAGATTGTATTTTATTAGACTGAAATGTATACTGTTAAGGGTTAAGAAAGTAATAGCATTTCCAATTGTCTACTGCTTTTAGTTAGAAAAGTTTTGATCTCCAAGTGAAATTTCCACTCAAGTCAGTAAGACATAACAGACACCAGAAGACATAAAACAATGTTCCTCCATCAATAATTTTGGGAGGGAAAAACTTGATTGGTGTCCCATTCTTTGAATTTTAATGGTTAGAAATGCCTAATCTAATAATATCTGATTTGTATTAGCATAATACATGTATTAACATTCATTTTGCTGTTAAGTATATTAATGCATTGCTGTAGAAAAATGTTATTTTTCAATAACAGGCATATTGTTACTCCAGGAAACATATTTAATATAAAACATTTACTTTGTGAGCTTTTTCTGCACTGACTTTGCATGATAGCAATCAAGTCTTACAGAATGCAGGACATACAGTAGTGGGCCGAAGTAACAAAGCAAATTTAGGTTGTATCAAAATAGCACAAAATAGGGCCTAATGGGAAAATGTTCCTGACCGTATTGGTATACAGTGGTGGAGGGTAGAGCAATTCTGTTACCCCATCACTGTACTGTATACAAAGGTAGAGGGCACAAACGGGGATGCAATCTATTCTCAGACTTGTTTCTTGGTGCCCTTTGTGTAGGGTGCCTCTATAGGCAAAGTTAACATATTGGGGATGGCCTGTAAACACAATACAGTCAGGAACATTTGCCCAACTTTCATTCTGCAGCTACAAGTTTTTTAGAGGCTGGAAGGTACTATTGCTTGACTGGTGTACCTCCTACATCTGTGATGGAACTGGAGATTCCTGCCCCACATATGGCCTTTTTCTGGTCATCTGGATGCTGCCTGAGATTAGCAGGAAAATCCACCTTGTAGTAAGACTAGGAAAAGCTATCTAGGGAGTAGTGGAGTCTTCCTCACAGTATGTTATCAAGTTCACCCTGGATAGTTCTGATTTGGGAGCCTGCGTGAAACACGAAGAAGAGAATCCATAGCTTTTGGGTGCTATGATTCTATGAAATTGAAGCATGTCCACAAATTACCCAGAATTACCTTATGAATCACAAGCAACTTCAAGAGCATAGAAACAAAACAGCCTATTTTAAAAATCAAATGATTTGAATTTCTGTGCCAGTTTTTCATGGACAGTTACTTTTTATTCACTAGCATTGTTAATTTCCATGAAATCACAAGTTACATGTCTGTTTCTAAGGAAAATTATTATAAATGTTCAGCATCTTCTTCTGGAGAAAACAGTTTAAGTACATCAATGAAACTGGGAGAAGGGGTGCAGAAACTAACCTTGTTACAGAGAAATGAATTGTAGTATTTTCCAGAAGTGAAGACATATTAAACTGGAATGCTATATCGAAGAAAATCTAAAGGAAAAGGGTTTTTTTTCTTAGTGCATCAAAATAACTATGAATTAAAAGAGAATACTGAAACAGTAAAATAATATTAAGAAAATTATTCTTCTTTTTGCAGATTTAATATCTGGTACAATGCAGGTGCTGAGAAATAAAATCAGACAGTAAGTGACCCATGCTGCATCAAGACGTTGAATACTTATTCTGTTATATGTTGATGTTCCGGACTAAAGCATGAAAATTCTGGGATATCCATGCTTTATTCCGGAATATCCAAATATAGTGGAATAAGTACACTCACATCTGGATGCAGCAATGGATGAAGTGCTCACATTCTCTACCTCAAGACTGAATTTATCAGCATTTTCATCTTGCTGCTACTAAATACTGTCCGTCAGTGTAGACACAAGCCTTTAATTTGAGCCTCAAGTGTGGGCCAGTCATGGCATTTTTGTACCCATTAATGGGTACTTAATGGGTACTTCTAGTGACAGTGGAAAAACACCCAATGTTTTTCCACTAGAGTACCCATTAAGGACCCACTAAGGACACATTAATGGGTCCTTAATGGGTACTCTAGTGCTAAGTGGAAAAACACCCTTGGATTTCACCACAGACTGCCACCAGACATACCTTATAAAGATATGTTCATAAAAAATGTTCTTAAAAAACAAATGTTCCAGTTTTGCACCAGACAGTGAAAATGCCAAAGGTTTGCAACAAGGATCACACCCATGCCTCAATTTTTGCCATTTTGTCATTTGAACTGAGTTTTCAGCCACTTCCTCTCCCCCTCCATCTCTCCTTCTATCCTAGGTCAGCTATCCATCCAGTCCCAACCATCAGTGCTATGATTGACCATTTGACTGATTGTTTATGCAGGTTCTACCATGATTGGTCAGTAAGTCAGACCAGAAAGTAAGGCACTCCACAAATGCAGAGAACTATAGGTCCTAATGTTGCAATAATTAAAGAATCATTTTATCTTGTGCTTCACTTTGAATCATAGTTCTGTCTCTCTGTGTGTGTTTCCAGCTATCTCTACATGTCTACTATCCATCCGTCTGTCCACCCACATCTACTATGACATCTACTATAGAATTTCAGTTCACAGAGTTGCTGTTGTCCATGGGCTACTAAACTCGTCATTTGATATCACATTTATTTTCTTTTTCAAATTAGGAATAGCAGTGGTTGAGAAGGGAAAAAGGAGATGGGGGAAGAAACATTCTACTTTCTCATGGTTCTGAATGCATTTGTGTACTTAGATGTGTATCTGTGTAACTCCCCATTCCTATTCTACTGATGAAGATTTAAAGCTTCCTTCCATACTTGGTTCTGTAATGATATTTAGGTTTCATCATGCTAAAATGTTTTAAGACTCAAAGCTAATGTTTTCCAAAGCTCCATTTTTTTTTAACCACAGGGCATCTCTTTTCTCAGCCATTTTCTTAGCTTTTTTGCAGTGGTACTGCTAAGCTTAAAAGTGCTTCAGCTGGGTTCAAGTATCCATCAGAGTAAGTCAAGCAAAGTTAGGTTCAAGAGTGTATATTTTATTTGAACCATTTATGCTGATAGCAGAATTCTAACTATATTAGTGAACTAGTGAACTGTCTTCCCCCAAGGTTTTTTTTTAAAGCTATTTGGGTAATAGCATTCCCATGAAGTGCACAGGGAAAGTATAAACTGCATGTCTCTCACACATCCTAAAACAAGATCTTTATTTCCCAAAGGAAGCTCAAACTCAAGAGTTCCTGTGCTTAAACACTGCCCTATGACAGACCTCAATCTCTTCAAGCACATAAGCACTTGGAGGCAGCTGATTTTCGGTAGGGCAAACAATAATACACTTCTGACTTCTGCAGTGAGCTCCTTCAAAACATGAGGATTAAACAATAAACAAATTCATTGGTAATAGAAGGCTTTTTGCAGGTACTTTGACTACTATGGATACTGTTGTTTATAGATTCCCATGCACTCTAGCATACTACTAGGATTCACAAAATTCCAGTTCTGGCACAGACAGAGCTTTAAAGCAATGGCCAAGACAAACATCACACAGTATATGTTTGTGCTGCTGCAAAGAAACTTCCTCCCAAAAGATGCTTGGGGATTCACAGATGCCTCTCAAAGTGACTGAGATAAAGAGATTTTATTTACTAGCAGTTAAATTCTGGATACTATGGGCATTTAAAATGGTGCAGGCTATCCCATGCTATGCTGGATGCTCCAGACAATTTGGTCCATGGTGGGTTGGTCTGCTGTTGGGCCAAGTATACAGACTCATCTTTGGAGGCTAGGAAGGAAAGTTTCCAGCCTCCAAACTTCCCTGGTTGGGGCTATTTTGTCTGGATGCCTAGAAGTCATGCATTTCCACTGCTGTTTTTTGGTGCCTAGCAAACTGATGGCAGTTATACTAGACCAGCAGCCCATGTGCTGTCCACCTGGAGGTGCTGATCTGGTATCCCAGCTAGTATGCAGAGTTGACTGTTTGTAATGGACTGCCATTTTTGTACCATAGCCTGCTCCAATGGTCTATCGGGTACAGACAGAGCATTCTAGCAGGAGTGTGGTGCTGAATGGGACTGGGGAGGAGAAAAACAGTTGAATTGAGGATCTGACCCAATACACATCACTACTGATGGTTAAGTTTTCTCCAGAGTGTTTTCAGAATGTAGCAGAGTGTAAGGAGTTCAGAATTCTGGATTACTGCGAGGAATGGTGAGCTTAAAGAATGGAATTCCAGACTAGCATGAAAAAATAAAGGGAAACTAAATATACGTCCTAGATATAGCTAGATATAGCTTTTGTTATGGAGTGAAATACAACCCCTCCCTTAAAAATATCTGAGAGCAAAACCAATTAGGTTTACAGATAAAGTTTACAATATTCAGCTGAACAGGCACTTATGCAGAGCTAGTTTGTTAAAGTTCCATTAAAAAAAATCTATAAATGTTCTTTCATGTTTAGCTTCCCCCTAATGTATTCCTATTAGGGTAATTGGACGAAAGCTGGGACTTTGCAGGTCAGAGGTCCTTGTGATGTCACATCCTGTGGTCAGCAGGAAGAGAAGGGCAGCTGTACTTTTAAAACCATGTGGTTAAGGACTCCTAATAGCAGCTGCACACAAAGCAGCCCAGATCAGTCCTTCTGTGTGTCTGGATCACCTCCACTCACAGCTTTTTGACAGCCCATTCAACATGGATCAACAGATGGCCCAAGGTCATGCAGGGGCAGGAGGAAAATTCCTGGTGCTTTTTATTCTAAGTCTTGTAAAAGGGAGGACTGCAATAAAAGGAAGCTGGGGGTGGGGGGAACTGTGCAGCCTAGAGATTACTACAGCCAATCTCCTCACAGTGGCAACAGACATGCACAGTGGCTGATGCTGCGATGAGCAGGAGATGTGGCATGCAACTGCTGCTGTGCTGCCCCGCCTCACACACTCTTCACAGCTAATATAGCAGTGGAGCATGTTTTAGTGCTACACCACTTTCCGGCTGGGGGACAATCTGGCATGTGTGAAGCTGCTTCTGGCACATGTAGGAGCATACCCACTGGCCTTTTCGCCCAAGTGTGACAATAGATGGTGCGAAATAGATCACAGATCTAGATCTAGGTTAAACAACTTACCTCCTCTCCAGTTGATAAGAAAGGGTAGCCTACTTTACAAGTGACATTATGTGCAGATTCACAGCTATCTTTTGGTATTTTCTGGAGTGAAAATGACAAAAACAGAACTTTCTTAATATAATCAACAGATTTAATTTAATCCCCATTATGTCCCACACTAACTTCAAAATGGGTTATCTCTTCATAATATTTTAGGACCAAGGTAAGCATATAACATGTTTGCCCTTAACTGGATCTGATAGCTAACAGGACCAACACAATATACCAGGAGTCTCTAACCTTTTTTTTTTTGCACCAGACACCGGCTTTCTTTTCCAGGGTGGAGCAGGGCGGGGGCGAGGCTATGACGGGGCGGGGCAACTTGTTGTGGCAATGCGAACTGGCAAAAAAAACCCTACAGCTTGGGTACCCCTGCAATATACACTTGATATCGGCCCATCTGTTAAAACTGGGCTGCTGTTAGATGCTTTGGTATCAGTAGCTCTTGGTGTGACCTTTCACTTCCAGAGAGGCATAAAGGATCTCTTGGTTTATTACTCCCTCAAGGCAGTTGCTAACAGAATACATTTTTTTCTCTGTGGAAAATACTTGCTCAATGTACATTCTAGGAGAAGATTGTTTTCCAGCTATTTCGCATCCCATGGCAATATTATTTCGCATCCCATGGATGCAGCGATATTAATAACCGCTGCACTTTTTTTCTTTTATGCATCCACTAATTTACAACTATCTTAGGATAAGGTCAATAACACTGGCTTGCCCAGACAACATAAGTTGACAATGATTTTGATCCAAGCATTATGGATGTGACTCCTCCTATTCTCAGATTTTGTTGAACTACATTTCCCAGAATGCTTGACTGGGGACTGATGCTAGTTGCCACCGCTGAACAACTTTATTTCATGTACAATCCATCTCCCCTGCTCGTCTGACATAGGTGAGTTTTATTAATATCCCAAAAAATCTGTATCTCAAAAATTCAATAATTTTAAAAAGCTGTACCTCAATCCCAGCATAAATAATATTTGGAGAGTGCTGAACAAGCGTGCGTGTGTTATAAGCGCTGTCCTTTTTATTCCGAACGTGCATATGGACCCAGAATTTTAGACTGCTCATCCTGACAATATATGGGGATAAGCTAAAAATGCAATAGAGAAAATAATGTAAACAACCTGAAAGAATTCTCTGCATCATGAATTCAAAGAACTTAGCTTCCATCGGCATAAGGGTGTTTAACAATGTGAGAGGAAGTTATCAGAAAGAAACACAGGCTGCATTCACATCTTTGTTTTTAATCCAGTTCTAATCCACTTTCAGAGTGAGGGAATACATTAACAAAATGACAAAATAGTATAGAGGCAATTCACACTCAGTAAGTTTGGGGTGGATCTGGCACCCCAAAATGCGGACCCCAGATCCATCCTCCATCCTCATTTCCCTAGGATGCTCTCCCAGGGAAGTGAAGGTGCGAATAGGCCCTGAGACTGTTCCCAGTAGTGGTGCTTTTGTAGCAGATGGATAGTGAATTTATCAATATCCAAGGCATTAAGATGTCACTCCAGTTACTTTAGATTTGCCATAACTGTCAACTTCTTTGGCAACAGATGCTCAATTTGGTGATTTTTTTCCATCCTCACAATCATCTTCATTGCCATCATTATTTTGCAGTCCCAGAGATTTCATCATAAACATGTTTTTCGACTATGTTTACCTGCTTCCTCCTATGGTTGCATTGGCAGTCAACTGTAGATCGGTAATGCATTTCTCCTTAATTCCACAGTCTTTTGTAAATGGGATCTGCAAGGCATTATTATTTATCAGGACCTGAAAGGCTAAAAATGACACAATTGCATCTTCCAGCTTTTCCAGTTTTGAATGAGTTATGAAAGGAAATATTTGTTGCTTGGCTTTTGGTTATCACAATAGACTTCCCTGGTTTTGTAGCCTCATTGTAGAAAAGATAATCTCTCTCTTTGAAATATACTATAAATGTGCCTCCTGGTGTGGGCTAAAATCCACATTTCTCTGGCATTATAATTGGAATGCCAGATATAGTCACAGCACTCCAACATGGACTGCCTTCAGACTGCACCTGGATATATTGCTAGCAAGAGATAATGTGGAATATCATTCCATCCTGACAACCACTCTGTGGGCAGGAGGACCAAGTTACCGCATTAAAGTCTTCATATCAGCAGTGCTTGCCAAAAGCACCCTGTTTCCATCGTGGCTACCTAGACAACATCTGTATCCTCCATTGCGACAGTGCCAGATAAGGAATGCACTGGCTGCAGGGAAGCTACATTTGGGAGTGGTCCTGCTCGAGACCAATTTAAAGTAGTCTTCTAGGTGGCCCAAGCTTGGTCCCCATTCCTGTGTTGTCATTTACACAGTCAGTGGCAGCAACAGTGGCTCAGGCCCTGATACATACCTTGATGACATATTGCCTAGCTCCACCTGACAGCCCATTTCTAGGGCCACTTCCTTGCCCAAGGGACATAGCCCCAGCCTTCAACTGTGATGCTAGGGAACAAGAATCTCCCAATTTTGCAGCTACACCAAAATGGCACACATCTGGCAACCCTTTCAGGATTCTGGTGAAAAGGCACTGTCAGCCTTGGCTGTGGTATACTGGACTATAGCTTGAAAGCTGGCCTCACATGATGATCTGGTGTACCAGACTGAGATACTATGTGGATTCCTTACAAGTTGACAACAGCACAATTTTTGGGCTGTAGCCTACTCCAATGCCTCATTCAATGTAGACAGAGGTTTGGCTTCCCAATAGCTTGGTCTCTAGTGCAGATGAAATATTTCAGAGGCCTCACTGGGTCAGTGTGGTAACTCAGGGCAGAAAGGACAGGACAGAAGTCCTTCTCTAGTTTGACAGGAAATGTTTTTTAGGTCTAGAGACAGAAGAGCAGATTTCAGTCTAACAACTTAGTAGTTTACTCCTAAGGGACAGACATAGAAATTCCCCAGTGCTACAAAGGCCTCACTATATACATGTTTTTAATTTAGGACACTTCTAATGCAGTTTTAGGTCATTTATGTAAAACATTCATGCCAATTTTGAAAAACATAATACTTTCTACAATGCTGTGACTCACATATTCATGTATTGAATTGGGCAGCTCACTGTCAAGAATAGGACCTGTTTCTGGGTCAGAAAAATTGAACTCCAACAAAACCTTTACCGAATCACGGAAATCTGGCTTGTCCTAAAAGCAACAGCAAACAAATTATTATGATCCTTTTTACCCAATGATCCAGAAACATAGCTTTTTAACACACACACACACACACACACACGCAATTTAATGAAGTAATTGGTGGTGGATTCATCCTATTTACTTTTTATATCACAAACAGCAGAATCAAAGGAAAATACTTTGATATCTGCAGATAAGCTAGACTGCATAAGCAAAAGATATTCTCTTAAAATGAAACATTTTGTTTATTATAGTGCTTTTTCAGCCCAATTGTTTTGTTATGAACCAAAGCCCAAGTGCCCAGAATGAACAGGTTATCTTTCAACTTAACAAAACACTTAGCAAATTAAGAATTCAAGAAGCAACCAAAAGCCTGGTACATGGTGTGCCAAAATTATTTCTGCATCTAGAGACAAATACATACATGCACAAAGCACATGTGTGTCCATGGAATGCATGGCTGTCAAATACAGCCAGATGAGATGGCTTCTACCATAGAATAAATGCACTGATAAAGTGCACAGCAGAGGCTTTTTGAATCTTGGCAGATGTTTAGTGGTACAACATTTTTCTAAAGCTATAATATTATCCTGATAAAACACCAGCAACTGTCATACAGAAATAAATGCATAGGAAGTTTACTTTGCCATTTGCAAGCAGTAATAATTTACAATATGGCAAAAACCAAAGAGATAGGAAAAGATGGCCCACATTCAAATCAGAGCAGGTTCTTTGCAGCATATAAATAGATCAGTTTTTTGAACTTAAGTCTAGAATCAAGTGGGCATTTTCACTGGTGTAAGAAAGCAAAAGGCAAGGGGAGGAAAAGGATAGCCACTTGATATGATTTACTTGCCAACATGTAGAAGTTATGCATAACACATTCTGACCCTTTGACTGTGATATTTTTTTGTATCTTCCGTTCAGCCGTCTCTGTGAAAACACTTCGAGACAATTTTCTTTCTGCGTCAAGTGTAATCCAGTACTGGATACCTTAAGAAAATAAAAAGCAGTAGTAAGTGACTACATTTTTCCTGGAATTATCCATGAACAGTGGTGACGTTAGGACCAGACCCCAAGGTCCAACAGCTGAGGAAAACAGACAGACAATTGATCATCCACAGCATGAAAAGGGAAGTATAAAATGTCTTGCACCAGCATTTGAGCAAGAAATTGGAATGTGCTGATAAGGACCCTAGCACATGGTCCAACTCCATCTGGTCACTGGTTGTCTTCTGTAGCATAGACAAGTACACCTGCAGTCTGTTAAGTATGGCACGGAAGGAAGAGGCAACCTGTAAAAAGAACCTTTTCCTGCAGTGAACTATTGAAGAGGGATACTACAGTTGACAATTCCCTGGCTGTACTGAGACAGCCTCTAAAGCCTGGGAATATCCTGGCACCATAGATTTCACAATCCCAGTATAGTCCATGATATTTAAGCAAAAATCCTAGGATGTCACTATCGTAGGATAAAGAATACTGAACCCAAGTTTTCCCACATAGCAATATTACTTACCGTGTCTGACATTTACTTTTTGATTTTTTTTCCTGATGGAAATATCTGCTGGGGAAATGTGGGATGGGGGATTGGGGTAGGGTTGAAAACCAGGTGAAAATACCCAGAATTGTACAAGCATGGGGACTGGTGCTTGAGCAGTTCTAGGTATTTCGCCATTGGAGGCATCCCAGAAGCAAGTTCCAGAACAGTAATGGTCCATGCTTGCCTTGCTACCAGGAGGCAGCCAAAGTTAGTCTGCTTTGGTGTCTGTGCTTTCCTGAGTTTGCCTACCCTTTCACCAGCCTGCCCTTTCAGTGGGCTGATAAAATTACTTCTCAGCAAACAGTAGGAGAAGGGCCTGCCTGAGAGTGGAAATGAGGAGTCTTTCTGTACTTGGCCCCATAGTGTGAATGCAATACGCTCCCAGATGGAGTATCTGCACTTGAAGGGGCTGTTTCCAGCTCAGAAATGGCCCCTCTCATGCAGGAGTGTACTGCATGCAAACTAAGCGTGGAGCACAATTCCTTACTTTGAGCAGAGGCGGCCTTTGCTGTCTCTGGTAAAGCCCATTCACACCCCTATGGTATTGGGTGGGTTACCATCATCCTGGTGATGGCAAGAGCGCATATGCAGTTGTATCAACCTGCAGGAAGAAGATGGTGGTTTCTGGAAACATGTCCGCAACTCAGTCTGTGTGGGGAGAGGGATGGCTCTTTGCAAATGAGAATGCTACTGCATGCCAGTAGCAGTGCACCAATACCATCCCCTGGACAGGATGGGAAGTGCAGAAAGGCCCGAGATGGGCTACCCTGACCAGCCTCAGTATGCAAGACAAAAGCAGCATGATCCAGCCCTCATACTGTATTTCAGTAGGCTATGTGCACATTGAACTTAAATAATCATCTACTTACTTGTTTCATTGATTGTAACTTCCTTTGATTTCAATCTGACTTCAAAACAAATTGTGGCATTGACAGATACCCTTTGTTTTTGCATGTCATTGGTTATCTTCTGGATATTAATTTTATTTGGTGTGAATTGCATGGTAACATGTACTTCAGCAACATCTCGAGTCCTAAAATGTGAACAATTCAGAAATTATACCAGAAAATCCCAGGCAAGATTCAAAAAGTCTTAGGGAAGAATTTTCTAATTCCACAGTACAAGGGAGTCTTTGCACTCTGCTGTTCTTAAAGAACAGCTGACTCACATAATGTTAGAAACTTTATGGAATTACAAAACTGCTTTGCATTGTCATATGAAAACCTAATATTCAAAATGGAAATTACAGTTCCCACTGAACATGTTTTTGTCTTGTTCTATGCTGTATCTTCACCGGCATTATTATTGTCTGGCCTCATGTCTGTCCTTTTGGAAATAAGCTTTCTGCCTCACTGTATGCGTGAAGTTATTTTTGAGAGTTGCTTTGCAAATTTTTTTTTATTCCTGCATTTTGTAGCCTCATATGACTGCTGAATTCTTTGCTTTTGATTTTTATGTAAGTTTCTTTATTTTAAATCATGTCTGATTTTGGGAGGAGGGCTTGGTGGAAATTTTGAAGCTCAGTTATTCTATCAAAAACTCCTTAGGGGGAGTTTGACACCATAAATGATTGGTCACCTCTACAAGCAAAAAAAGAAAGGAGAAGGAGAAAGAGAGAATACGGGAGGAATACATTACCCTCTCCTGGAATGCCCATGTCCAGCTTTTAGACATCCATAACATAGGTACATCTTTTTAAAAAAGCAAGCAATGTGCTTGCCATGCAGAAAAAACAAGACTGCAGAAAACACAAATGGCAAGACCACCAGTGAGTGCCCTGATACAACATTGGGGCTGTTTGGCAGACCAGGTGCAATGCTAACAATTTTTACAATGTCCTGCTGGATCAAGCTGCAGTCCATTTGAATAGCAAACTTGCCCAGACTTGTTTTTTGGGGTACCAAATTTGGTCCTGGTCTGGTACGGTTTGGGGCGATGTGGTCTGTGGAAATCGGACCAAATAAAAAATGCATGGGGATGCCCCTTCCTGAACTCATTTTGGTACTGGACCAAATGTGCATGGGGATGTGCCCTAACTGTCCTTGTGCTGCCCCTCCCCAGGCACCCTTTGAATGGCATTGGTGCCATGCAGAAGTGTTGGCACCATTGCCATAATGGCGGCAATTCACCCTTGCCAACACTTAACAAAGCGCTGGTGAGGTTAGGAAGGGATCTGGTGTCCAAAATGTGAACACTGGAGCTATCTTCTGTCTTCACTTCCTGGGGAGATTCCCCAGGAAGCGAAGGTGCAAAAAGTCTCATAGTCTTTGTTGGGATATAGAGGTGAAATCCCAGGATAAAACAAAAACTAAACTCAGGTTTTCCCACATAGCACTACCTTGTCTGTCACTTGCCCTTGGATTCTTTATTTTGGAAATACCTACTGCACAAGTATCGGTGCGATACCTGGATAAAAATACTCACTATGCAATACAGGGACCATCAGGAGGTAGCCATACTGGTCTGGATGATTTGTTGTAATGGATTCTATTTCCTCACCAGTTATTGTCTTCCTGGCAGAAATCTAGCTATACTCCTGCACCATGTAACAATTATCAATAATTTACTTGCTCTTTAAATAAAATAAAATTGGTCTATGGAATTTGCTGCCAGAAAGGGTGGTAACAGCAACCAGCCTAGATGGCTTTAAGGAAGGGTTAGACAAATTTATGGATGACAGATGTATCAATGGCTACTAGAATGGATGCCTCAGTATACATTTCAGGCTGTGGGTACAAGCAGGATGCTTCTAAGGCCATTTGCTGGGATTTGAGAGCAGGCGGTTTGCCCTTGTCTCTGCTTGAGATGCCCATGGGCAATTGGTGGGACACTTTGTGCGACAGAATGCTGGACTGGAGGGGCTGTGGCCTGAACCATCAGGGCTCCTCTTATGTTCTTATATTCTAAAATGTGTACATACCAAAAAAGCGCTGCCCCTCCAAGGCCTCCAATTGTAACATCTATCAGCCCATCTCCATTCAAATCCATTTCACCATGTATGGACTGGCCAAAAAATTTCATCTTCTCACCATCTCCTCCTGATGCAATGCGCTGTAGCAAATATTACATGAAAACAATATACGTGCATCTCTTAGAAAGCATTTTAAAATTGCATTAATTCAGGATGATGCTAGATTTTTGTAAAGTGAGAAATATGTAAAGTGTTAAGAGCAATCATGGATATCATTCATTTTGAAGAACCAAACCAAATCTTATTTTAAATCTGAATGATCCTAGAAAGCTAACAATTTAAGGTCACCTTTTAAAATATCCAAATGTTTATGTTTTGGTAAGCATCTGAATATTGACATCTGGGTGTGGATAGTGTTGCACGCATGCACACGAACATGCACACTCACGTACAAATATTTTAAAACAATCCAGCTTGTTATCAATGATTTAATTTTCCTGGATACCAACCTGAGCATATTCTTTCCTTATAGTGTTTCCACTACCATGGTAAATATATACGGCTCCACGATGATCATCTTCTAACGGAGCACCTATGACTATATCATTAAATCCATCAAGGTTGAGATCCTTTACTGGAGCAATCGAGGTTCCAAAGCGAGCCCCACACGGTTCATTCTTATTGTGGTTTGAACAGTCACTGTGCTTCAACTGTGAGCAGCATGCTTGCTTTA
This sequence comes from Aspidoscelis tigris stejnegeri, assembly GCA_023333525.1. Lineage (NCBI taxonomy): Eukaryota > Metazoa > Chordata > Lepidosauria > Squamata > Teiidae > Aspidoscelis > Aspidoscelis tigris. Next base: position 24,077,866 of record JALMGA010000007.1, on the reverse strand, counting down.
TTGGCTCAAGGGTCATCTGATATTCAAACGTTTTCTGTGAAACAGAATGCCAAAAATGAATTTCTGTGTTGTGCGTTTGCTGCCTCTGCCCCAAGATATAAGAAACATGGCTGCTATTCACTGAGAGAAAGAAGAAGACCTGGGCTGCTTGTTGCACCCATATGTTTGGTGCCTCAGCTCAGCTGTGACTCCTCTTGGCTGGGAGGAGGAAGGAGACTTGGGCTGTTCGCTGCCCCTGTGTGTTCATTGCCTCTGGCCCAACCTTCCTAAAGGTATAAGAATTGTGGCTTCTCTTGGCTGGGAAGAGGAAGAAGACCTAGGTTGGCTAGTCATCCTTGCTTCCTTTAATTGGTCCTCTGCTGCTACCTATATTAACAGCTACCAGGATAAGGGTGTGAGGCATAGGAGACATTCTGTAGAGAGCTCCTCATTAAATGAGCATTTTTGCTTCTTTTTTCTTATTTCATTTTCACTTCATAGTTTCTTTGAAATTTTACAAACTATTATTTTGTATTTCTAATGTATTATTTTGCATTGTATGCTTCTTCTGTTTGTTGTAAATTGCCTTGAGCAATTTTTTTTTGAAAGATAGCATACAGATAAAACTGTGGAAAAACAAAAATGAAAAATTGCTTCTGATAGTCTTCTTAGGTACTATTCACACTCATTAAAAGAGAGGCTTGGAGTTCCAATGTGGTGTTGGAACCTAAGATTCCTATTCCATCTTTGATCCAAATTAAAGGAATTGGATGGAAACACTAGTGTGTTGAAGCCATAAGTTGCTTTTGAGTTGTTATTTTTTAACTGTGTGTGGACGCAACCTAAGACACATGCAACTCAAGCAATAAGTTCCTCTAATCTCTTTCGCTCTGCTTGAAATCCAATGAAGTTAATTCCTGGTAATAATGCATCACCACCTTACCTGGTTCAAAGAGAAAACATACACCCTGCCCTGCTCTTCTTTTTCAGTCCCCATATACATAGGTGCTCCCACCAGAAGAATGTCAGTAAATGTATCTTTGTTGATATCAATGGTTGTGATAACACTCCCAAAGTAGGATCCAATCTGAAATTTCACAAAGTAAAACATCATCACACATTTGTAATTGATATGTATAATGTCAGAAAATTTAATATTGTAATCTTTAAGGATTTGGGGGTATAAAACTGAAGCCTGACACATTTATTGCATCAAGCATGTATTCAGTGACTGCATCTTGATACTTGAAATGAGCATTGTACAATGAAAGGGTTTGTGTCTGCGGACCTTTTCACACTTAGTGAAAAGGGACATGCTGGGTATGCTCCCAGATGGAGCATATGCATTATGCAGAGATGCTTGTATACTGGAAGAGTTTCCATGCATGCTAGAGTGTTCTTTGGCCAGGATAAGTGTGGAGCTCATTTTTGTGCTCCACAACTTACCTAGCCACTAATGTGGACAGTCCTGAATTTTTCACTTGTACCTCTTCCTTGTGGAAGACATCTGAATGACTGGGTGTCACAAGTGTGGTTGCACAGTGCGTCATATGCTTGCTGCAGCAAGGACACCATGCAGGTCCATTGGCACCACTGATGCGGCACTCTGATCACCTGTTTAAAGGAGGTGATTCACACATAGCTGGTTCTTAGAGAAGCAGCGGTTATGTTTGGGATAAACTGTGAAATGCAAATGTGTGATCTATTCCAGAAGTTACCTGGCCATCGCATTGAAGAAAGGTGCGAAGTGGCCCATTGATTCTAGGTAAACAAGTTAAAGAACTGTAAAAGTGACACATGGTTCCTAATTTTTTTGATACTCATTTTTTTTTAAAGCCTTTAAATATGAGATAGATAAAATGGAAGACCTTCCAGGAATATCTTCACATAACATGTTATCTTACTTGTTCTCCATTTAATCGCTGAAGTATTTTTATATGACCATCTCTCATTTGGTATATAATAACTTGACCAGTATGATTGTATCGTGGTTGACCAGCAATGTACAGCACATCTCCAGGTACTGTGGCTGAATTTACCGTGTAACCTAAAATAAAATGTGGGAAGCACATTCTAACAAAAGTTTGATAATATTTATTTGCTCTTTTAAAAAGACACATACATCAGTGCATTCTTTCTAGTTCAAATCTTGGATTGCACTTGAAATCGCAATATGAGCCCTTTCTGTATTACCTCTGTTCCGCATTCAAACAGCCTGTTCTGCTTCCAGAGCCTCAGAGAGCACTGAGGCCCTGAAGGCTGGGATTATTTCTTTCCAGCCATTGGAGGTTCCAGCCAGACTGTTTTGCAGATGTATCTACTTCCATTGGGGCTTCTTCTAATGTCCCCCAAAAGGGTTCCCTGTAGCATACTGAACCATCAGGAAGTGTGAGCCACATGTCTCCATGGTCCTGCCCTCCCTTCCTTTCAGCCACCACTTCTGCTGCACTGCTGCACTGCTGCCATGCTCCACTTTTAAAAGCGGAATTAACAAAACAAATGGGAACGCACATAATGTGCATTCACATCCGTTTGTTAATTTCATTTTAAACAACCCAAGTGGGATCACAACCCTAGTGTACTTACCTAAATATGCTGCAAGTGGTTCATCTCGTTCCATAGATTCATCATAAAATGTATAATTTTGGGGGATTAAAATGTCACTGTCCTTCAGCATGACAACAGTTCCATTCCAGTCATATGCTCCAACAGCTCCAAGCATGACCCAGTCCTTACAAAAAAATCAAATCACTTCTGAAGAATACATCATACAATGAAGTTTTGAGAAGTTGTCTTCCAATGTGGTACTCTTTTGAGACCCACCATTATTATCAAAATAAAGGTGTGCCCCCGTATCCACTGGGGATAGGTTCCATGAATGCAGATCCCAGAAACTATGGATAATATGAACAACTGCACCAGCCTCCCCGCCACCCCTGGCAGCTGGTCCACCATGATTAGGGATGTGTATTGTACTGCATCCAGACATTGGGTGTTTTTCCACTGTCACTAGAAGTACCCATTAAATATCCATTAATGGGTACAAAAATGCCATTACGTACCCATTAATGGGTACTTAATGGGTACTTTTAGTGACAGTGGAAAAACACCCATTGGTTACTTACAGAATAAAGCATGGATATTCTAGAATGAAATACCAGTAGCAAATAAGATTACATGATCCATCCAAAACAAGGCTTTATTATTATTCCCACTCCTAATTTGCACTATATTTAAACTTAATTTAAAAAACTGACTAAGAATATTTAAGCCAAGCTCTTTTTGCTTGTAAGAACTGGAGTATTTTTCCCAGAACAGGGTTGAATTCACACTTCAGCCTGTGGTGTGCAATTAGGCAACATCTGGGCAGATACATCTGCACTGTCAGGAGGCATTTACAGTCTAGAAGCCCCACCTGCCTGCCCAGTAATTGTCTAATTGCATACTAGCTGTGCAGCATGAAATCGTGCTCCACAAGCTACCTAACTCTTATCGGAGACTTATCTGAAGTGTCCAGCCGGTGAGCATTCACACCTCTACTGCTGCAGAAGGGCACTTGCAGCTCCGATGACTGCCTGACGCGACTGTGACCGTGCAGAGCATCAGCACCACACTCAAGATGGTGGTGCCCATAAAATGACTGATCAAAGGGGATCCATTGAAGGTAGGGGATCCATCAAAGGTAAGTGATCGATTGCGCGGGGTGTAAGCTAACAGTCATTGACTAGCAATCGCAAGTGCAAGTGCTAGTCAAAGTTAATTCATCACACACCTTTCCCATCCATGGGACAGGAAAGGAAGTGCAAAAACACCCCAGTTTCTACTTCAGTTTTACTAGCTTACCTGGGAATAATGAGCACTGAATCCAGCTTGAGACATCTCCATTCCAAAAGAAGTTGCCAGCTTGTCTTTTGTAGCTATAAAACAAGAAGTCTTCAATGGTTTGGAATACATGGACTGAAAAACTGTCATCATTTTGAACCATGGAGCAAAAGCACTGGGCAAGGGGATCAGATAGTTATGGCAATCTCTCAGATATATTTCATTTGCTTTTTTCTTTCTTACTTTTCCCAGTAATGACTTCCCTTGCTCCTTTGCCAGCACAGTCACTGACTGAACTTCTCCAAAGATTGCTGCCAATTGCCTTTCCCTTTTGCAGACTGAAGTCAGTGGAGCCTCATGCTTCTCTGGAGGAAACGTTTTGCAGCTCTGTAACTGCTGAATCATTTGAGAAGAGAGATCTCTCTCTCTTCCTCTCCTGTCCTGGAAAGTTTCCTTCCCCTTTCTGAGCAGCTTATGTACTTCACCTGGGACTTTTTCTCACTCTGACTTGGAACAGTTCTTTGGTATGCTTCACTGCATGGCCAGCTGCTCTGATGTACTTCTCCCTCCTTTCCCTCAGAATACCTCTCTGGCTCAATATACCTCCCACCTTCCCATTGGCTAACAGGAGTCACATGGGCACCAAGGCCAATTCAGTTTCTCCCTCAGAATCCTTTCCCAGATTTCCCTTTAGATGCTGGAAGTTAATCCTTTACTGCTGCTCACCCAATGACCCTGTGGAATCATTATGCACTTATAAGAAACATTATCTGCCAATTTCTTTAGGGAGGACTAACTTTGGCCTAACTAAACCATATGTGCAGAACAATGCCTCATATCTCTGAAACTGAAATATCAGAGGACATAAACTAAATGGTGCACATACCAGAAATCTGAATCACCACTTTCCAGCCTGCCATAGCTTTAGGTCATGGTGTTTTCAGTATTAGACTTTGTATACTGAAAAACCTGGTCACAGTAGTGTTTTTTTGTCTAAAACTACTTATACTAGTAGTCAGCTTTCCCATGTTTTGTCCTAGTTAATCTTTTGCAACCTTTATTCTATTTTCCCCCTATAAAGTTTCTTGGCAGGAAAGCATCACTTCTCCATTCCCTATTGTACTTAATACAATTGTTATCCTTTAAAATGATAGTAACACAAGTAATTGTAAATGATTATGTTCCTTAGCAATGAAAACATCTGTGTAAACTTCATATTTAAATGTGCCAGTCTTTCCCAAGTAATCATACCAGGCTTGTTTGTAGATAAAACTTGCATCAGTGTCAACAACCAGCATAATACTATATAGGAATTTACGTAAGAAAACATTCAAATTAGCATTTACTTGCAACCAAATGATTAGTAATTTCATTAGAGTGATTGGATTTTGACAGAAACGGGGCTTGGACACAAAGACTTCCCAGTGCTGCAGCTTGTTTCAATTAAGGGTTATGTATTTTTCTTCTTGGCCTGTGAAAAGTGTTCATTTCCTTGCTTATAAACACTGGCTGCATGCCAGCAAAGCTGTGTCTGTACAAAGGGAAAACAGCACACGTGACTCAGATTTATGTGAACATGATAGCTGTTCATGCAGCTGAAATGAAAAGCTGTATTTTCAGGTATGACATAGCTAGCCTCACCGGTGATGGGATGGGCTACTGTTGAAAACTTCTAGGAATGCTCTGTGTTTACAGCAAGTCATATTGCAGACTTTGTTGGGTTATATCTGCCTGTGTTCTAAAGAGGAAAACTAGATGCTCTGGATCTGTTGATTTAGGGATGTGCATGAATGATTTTTTTTTTGGCATTCGATTTGTAACGAATTGAATCTTAGAAAATTTGTATTCATTCAAACAGGTCACCTTCAAATGTGGTAGGATTCTATTCAATACAAATGTATTTGTACAAATTTGTATGAATATCCGATATGAATGAAGACATATCTGATATGTATCCAACGGGAATGCATACATATCGGATACATAGCTGATAAGTATCCTGTATAATTATAAATGTCCCAAACTATTTGTATGAAATATCCAAAACATTCATGTGTACGAATGTTGTAACATTTGATTTGTGCACAAATGTCCGAATTCATACGGATAAAAAAATATTATGAATATTCGTGCACATCTCTAGTATACACTCTAACTTAAAAGTAAATGCTATTCAACACATAGGATTTACTTCTCATATTATAGTTGGCATACAGAATTAAGCCAAGCTGCATCCAGATGGAGGGAATATAGCACCCTTGCCTCACATATCTGAGGCAAATTCATCATCACACCACTCCCCCCACCCTGAATATGCGCTAAAAACTATGGCTGGAAAACCCAACAGTGGTCTGGGGCTTTCCAGGAATAGCCCATTTTTAGGCCGCCTACTCACCTTCTGAGTAGAGCTGCCATGACTATGCCACCCAGCATGCATGTGTGAAGGCCTAACCAGGTGTCTGCACATGCACAGATGGTGATTGCGAGCACATCTAGGCATTCCAGACATCTGGATGCACGTTTAAGCTAAAACATGTGGTATCTATTTAGCAAGAGATAATGGTCACTGTCTGGAGGCAGCCTTAGAGTTCCAGTATCTTTTACACATATGTAAAATTTTGCTTTTGTAGTTTCTAATGCAGACAACACCTCTCCTACATAAGTATTAAAGACAAAGGAACTTTAATATCCTGCTGATATTTTTATTTATTTATCATAGCTCTCAGTTTTTGTAAAAACCCCACAATGCATTAAATATTAAAGTCTATTTTTAAAGAAGTCTTTACTCGTAATTTATTACATATCATCAATAGCTGCCAACTCTGCCCAGCTTATCCAGGTGGAAAAAGTGTGTTTTTTAAAAAGCTGTTTTCATCCTCCAGTGTAGGTAGGTAAGTCTAATTCACAGAAGAAAAAGAAGAATTGGTTTTTCTACCCCACCTTTCTCACCCATTCAAGGGGACTCAAAGCAGCTGACAAAGCTTTCTATTCTTCTCCTCACAACAGACACCCTATGAGGTAGGTGGGGCTGTGAGAGCCAGAAGAGAGCAGTGACTAGCCCAAGGTCACCCAGCTGGCCATGGAGGAGAATGGAATCAAACCCAGTATTCCCAGATAAGAGTCGAGCTTCCTAACCACTAGACCAAACTGGAAAGGGAAAGCAGAAAGTAGAAATGAGAGCCTTTTCCTACAACAAACCAAGAACATGAGCAATGCAGAGTGAGAAAAATGTTTCAACTCCAGGACAAGAAAAGCTTCTCAACACCAGTGATTGTAACTCTCCTTCTCTGTGAACCACTCTAAAACATGAACACTGAATAACAGCAAAATCAAGCAAAGAGCAACCATACCTTCCAGTGCAAATATTCTTTCTCCAAGTGCTCCAACAATAGACAGCAGAGCTACTTCATCTGAGACATTAAAGAAATGTTTTTCCTTTGGATCACTGGCAATTGATTTTATTTCTTCAACAAATTTCTCTGTGCTCAGGTTCCCTCTGTTGTAATGGCCAAGAATCTATGGTATTTGTTAAAAGCCAAAAAGTCACATTAATGGCAAGGCTGGAGAAAACATTTCTGTACCTCACAACTGAAGGAAGAGGGAGAAGTGAGTAGAAACGACAGTCCTGGATATTGTGCAGTGTCATGAAAATATCTACTGAAATTTCACTCACATCTGCACCTCGCCTGTGGAAAGCAGGTACGGTTCCCACATGAAAAAGAAGACAGGGTTTATCGAGAGAAAATTTAAGCAGGTGTTAAAAACACTAAATAGAGAAGGGAATTTTAAATTACGGGAACTTTGTCCTCTTTTTTCCTTCAATCAGCAGCATTTACATGGTGCTCCAAATGGAAGGCATGGTCACACCATCACTTTAAACCTTCTTCAGTCCATCTGTCAGGTCTGACAGCTCACAACTTTTCATTTCTGTTTTATTTGTTGGCTTTCCACCTTCTATTTGGACTTTCCTGAATGGAAAAACTACAAATAAAACACACAGAAATGAAAAGGTATGGATAGACCTAAAGATGGACTGAAAAATGTTTAAAGTGAAGGTGTGACCGATGAGGTTGTTATGGAGGAAAAGACGGAGAGGTATAGAGCACTGATGTATCATCACACCTTCTTCATGCTCTTGCCTCCCCTCTCCTGAAGTTTATTTGTTTACAATGAAAAGAAACTCCAAGAGGGTGGCTGTAACAGCTCAGCAGTCCAAATTTAAAATGTTCCTTGACAAGAATCCAGCTCACAACTTCATTTTACAAGCTTCAAAAAATCTGCTTGAAACTGCCCTTGGCACAAGATATTGGCTGCCATTGTACACCCTGCGGTGGAAGATCAGTTTCAGAGTTTGGCCCACAACAGGATATTTCTCCTGTTTAGATGGCTCCTTGTTATTGCTATAATTATTGGGGAGAATATCTCAAAGGAAAATATCTGTAGAGCCTAAATGTCAACAAACATGATTGTACTAAAAACAGCTGGCCATATAATCTATTGTCTGAACAACTATTGAGTGCACGGACATGTTCACACATCAATGTGAGTTTTCTCAGGATGACAAGGGATCTACCCAGGGTAAAGCATCTCTACAACCCCAATGCTACTTTGAGGGCACAGTTCTCTATAGGATGGCATGCTGTCACCTGGGCTGTGACCAGTTCCCCCTTGGCAAGAAGTGGAGGTGTGCCTGCAGAGGTTCCCCCTCCCCAATATGTCTTGAAAGATGAGTGTCTGAACATGGTCTATGTGTGTTAAAACTGGGAGATATCAGTAGCACACCGAGGTCACATGATATAATCTATTTACCAACTACTAGGGATGTGCACACAAAAAAAATCACATTCATTTTTGCTATCGAATCAAACACCTGGAAATTCATTTTATCACAGATTTGAATGTCTGGACTTTTGCATTAGCACTCAAAAATGTTCATGACGTTTTCACAATTTTTCCCTGCAGAAGAAGAAGAGGAGGAAGAGGAGGAAGAGGAAGAAGAAGGACGAATTGGCTTTTCTACCCTGCTTTTCTCACCCATTTAAGGAGACTGAAAGTGGCTGACAAAGCTTTCTGTTCTCTCCACAACAGAATACCCTGTGAGGTGGGAGGGGCTGTGAGACCTCAGAAGACAGCTGTGACTAGCCCAAGGTCACCCAGCTGGCTTCATGGAGGAGTGAAGAATCAAACCCGGTATTCCTAGATAAGAGTCAAGCTTCCTAACCACTAGGCCAAACTGGCCCAAAGCCCCTTTTCACAACGAAAATAAGGTGAAATATGAATATTCGGTTGAGATCTTTGTATTTGCAAATGAGAGGCCATTTGATTTTGATCAAACTTTTGGATGTTCAAATATTTGGGTTTTCAATTCAATGTCCACAAATTTGAAATATTTGATTGAATTTGTTAATGTGAATGTCATTTTGCATGTCCTTACTCCAACTGCACTCTTATTACAGAGAGCAGATAGCAACAGGGTACTAGTTTTGGTAATGGCATCTATATAAGGGGGGTGGGAATGGTCATGTAGATTTGGGTGAAGAGATCTGAACACCATCCAACAGGATGTAAACTACATTACATGACCACCAATGGCCCAGGCAGGACACGGCTGGTTTGCATTAGGTGCCCGCAGCCTGTGTTCCGAGTTCTATTCCCTCATGGGGATTTGATCTCCTGTGATGGTGCACATGTGGATGTTAATTATGGTGCACCAGCCTAGTAAGCCTCTATTTAAGATCTAAAGGATGTAAACAGGGATCACCCCATAAAGGATGTATGGGGTGATCCCTGGAAGATGAGGAGAGAGTGAGTGTGATCCTGAAGAGAGCTTAGCTACTCCCGCCCTATAATTTACTACTTGTTTGCCATTTTTATTGCACTCAAAACCTTATACAGAAGATTCACAGGGTCAGAAAGGGACCATTTCAGCCAAGTCTAACTTCCTGCTACATTCCAGAGTAAAAGTGAAAGCATCTCTGACAGATGGCCATTCAGTTGCTGCTTCCAGGCATCCAGGGAGGGAGGGGCTCCCACTTCCTGAAGAAGCATTTTCAGACATTCTATCAGAAGCTGCAATCAAACAATGACTGAGTGGCGTCACTTTCCAGCAGCATTTTTTTTAAAGATGAAGATTAATGGGAAAGCACAACATAAAAGAAAACAGCTATTCAAATCTAAGGGAAAGAAAAATTTACGTTGCTCTGCATTGTTCCACTTACAGCAATGGAAAATCTCTGTATATTGTCCTCTTCACAGTCATCAATCACTCCTTGTAACCTGTGATTGTCATGAGATTCTCCATCAGTTACAACAACCATTACTTTCTGTACCCCTTCCCGGGCCCCACGAGCTGCTGTAAAAGCCTCTTTCCTAAAAGGAGCAAAAGACAAAAGAACTGAAGGAAGAAGACATTTGGTGAAGTAAATGCTATGTAAATTAAACAGTCTTTGAATTATGGCCATAATTAGTAATAAACAGAAATTATCAAATTATGGGTGTTTTTCCACTGTCACTAAAAGTACCCACTAAGTACCCATTAATGGGTACGTAATGGCATTTTTGTACCCATTAATGGGTACTTAATGGGTACTTCTAATGACAGTGAAAAAACACCCTATCTTGGAATCAGAGTAACTACATAGCATGGTATACATTAAGAAAATATTTGTGAAAAAAGCAGTTATCTACTTATGCTATCCCCAAATAATTCACTGTATGGAGTCTGGATGATGGGAAGGAAAGCTATGGCCCTCCAAATACCAGGCACTTCAGTCAGCGGTTCTCAACGTGGCTAATGCCATGACCCCCCAATGCAGCTCCCAATGCCCCCGCGACCCCAGGGGTGGGGGTGGGGCGGGGCCAGGGGCAGGCCAGGGGCGGGGCCAGGGCCGCTGGTGTTGCGTTCGGTCCTCCCTGACCTGCAACTCCTCCTTGGGGGGGGGGGCGACGCCGGATTCCAGCGGGCAAAGGGGCGGGCGGCGAGGCACCAGGCGGTGCGGGTCTGGCACCCTTCACCGCCATCGCTGCCCGGCAGGCAGGCAGGCATAGCACCGGGCGGGCGCCCGCCCTCAGCGGCCAGCCCAGCCGCCCGGGGCTGCCCACAGTCGCTGCCACCACCGCCATCCTCCTCGCCTCGCCTCAAGCGCTGCCGGGGATGCTCCTGCTGCCGCCTCAAAGGCAACTGCCACCCGCCGCCGCCGATCTCTCCTCACAGCAGCGGCGGTGCAGTGGCGCGGCGGGGGGCATGGCAGGGGCGTGGTGGGGGACGCGGGGGGGCCTGCGGGAGCTTTTGGGGACCCCGCTGAAATGGCTGCGCGACCCCCGATGGGGTCGCGACCCACAGGTTGAGAACCGCTGCTGTAAGTTCTCAATCAGTGATGATAATGGAGCTGGGATGGGCGAAAAATGTTGATCACCTTTGTAATTAATACAAACTGAGAATGTTCCAAACCTCACATTCAAATTGAATATTGGCTATATTCAAAGACTGGCCTTTGCATGAGAATGAAAGCTTTTGTGCCTTTGCCCGAAGTTTCATTACATTCACTGGTGCCACTCTGGCAGCAGCAGCAGATTTGGAGGTGCATTTAATGGTGGCAAAGGTTGACAAACATTCAAAGCGAATTCAAAGCCTAGCACATTTGAAGTGGCTCCATTCACATGAATGCAACTTTCCATAACGTTCACTGCATTGCAAAGCAAATATGAGGAAAAACTGTGCACAGCCCGAAGCTGCTGTCCAACATCTGGCAGTTCCTACTTACTGTTTCACCATGAAGGGGTAGTTTAGAAAAAATATTCTGATCACGGCTGAAACAATACCTCAGGGCTGGGCAACATCTGGGCAACATCTCCCATGAGTTCTAGCTAATCTTACTGGTGGCAAGGAACAGCGCTCATGCACAGTTTGGCCAGGCTCTCAGCATCTGAGAAGAGGGTGCGATGAACACTTTGGAGGAGTCTAGGTAAAGGGCAGGTTTTGGAATGCTCCTATCCAGGGTTTCAGTACAAGAATTGTTTCAGCAAGTAATTGCCACTTATGGAAACTGGGCTTAGAACTGGCCCAGTGTACATATAAGTCAATGGTGCTGAAGAAACAAGATCAGTAATTAATGTCATGGATGGAAGGCAAAGTCTACCTGAACATCAATAGCTTTGTGCAAAGAGGATATAGTCTAACAGTTTAAATCCCGAAGGCCAAACCATAGTGTTGAAACTAAGGGTGTGCACAAATGGGGTTTTTTTTTGCATTCAAATTCAAGTCAAATCGAATGTCAAAATATTTGATTCGATTCGCATGTTTAAAATCTGAATGCAGCAAAACCCTATTCAAATCCGATACATTTAAAACTATTTGTTCGAATGTTAGATATGAATGTTGTCAACATTTGTATGTGTTATATGTATCTGTACACATTTCGTATGCATCCTGTTTTATCCTGTGTGCATCCCATTTTTGTTGCGTGTTATAAGCACAAATGCGTACAGATATGTATGATATTCATTTGAACGAATGTCTCGGAAACATTTGAAATTCATTCGAATGTCTAAATTTGAATGTGAAGACATTCTATTCGAATTCGAATGTCCACATTTCAACAAATTCGATTGGATTTTGAATGTTTAGAATATTCGTGCACATCCCTAGTTGAAACCTCACCCCTCTGGGTTACTGAACTATGATGTTCAACACACCACTGGCCATGCTGAGGCTCATGCAAACTATTATTTGTAAAATTTCACAAATTTCCTCTTTGCTACCTTTAGCATCTACTACAGAGTACTGCGTTTTGTGTATCCCTTTGCATGAAATGAAGTAAACAGCTTGTGAAATTACGATAACCTACATGCAAATAAATGGAAGCTATGGAAACACATTAGTGCTCATATTACACCATGAACTCCACTTTCTTTCTTTTTCTTTCTTTCTTTCACCTACCTGGCTGTTTCAATTCCAAGAGCTGTCTTGGTCTGGAGTCCTCCTCTCTGACCAATTTTCTTTGCTGCAACAAGAACTTCTTCGGTGGATGTGTAGGTATTGAGGTTAAATTCATGGGTTACATTTTCTCCATACTGAACAATTCCAACCTGCAAGATCCAATTTTCTGCTTGTTTACATTTTGTATCTTTATAATATTATTTATTTATTTATTTATTTATTGTTTACATTTCTATCCCACCCCATACCTGAAGGTCTCTGGGCGGGTAACAACAGATTAACCAACAGATTAAAAACAAAATGCACATTAAAAACAAAACACAGATTTAAAACACTTTAACAATTCAGCAAATTTAAAACAGTACGCTCCATATTGCATTCATAGTGACTGTAACTGGGGGGGAGGGGGAGAATATAATCACCTCAGCCAAAGGCCAGGGCAAAGAGGTGTGTTTTTACAGCCTTCCTAAATATACATAAGGGAAATGAAACACCTCAAGGGGGAGACTATTTCATAATCTGGGGACCATCTCCGAAAAGGTCCTCTCCCGGGTGCCCACCAGCCTCACTACTGAAGGTGGTGGGACAACCAGGAGGGCCTCACCACTAGATCTTAAGGCATGGGTAGGTTAGTATGGGAGGTGTTCCTTTAGATATTTGGGTCCCAAGATATTTAGGCTTGGTAGTGAATCTAGCATGAAAATGTAGCATGTAGCATGAAAAATCGGTGTTTTCCTCACCTTGTTAAAATCTGAGCATTTATTTTCAAAGCGATTCCTAAAAGTTATGTGAACAAGGGTGTACTGTTTACACTAGGACTAGCATGTGTATCCCTAAAGGCAGCTGGTAGCTTGTTGTCTTTCTTTGCTGCTTCCTGTTTTGAGGTTGCATCCATTCAGCCATACAGAATGCCCTTCCAGGAATCCCAGGGATGGGCCATCCAGATGTGTCTGTCAATGGGGAACTCCTAAGCAAACCCAAGCCAATCATTTTGGTAGCTGCTTTTCCTACAAGACAGGAAAAAGGATTCTTGGAAGAGGGTAGGTAGTATAACTCCCACATCCACCACTCCTGTGCAGAAGCACGGGGGGGGGGGAGACTCTCCTCTCTGGAGAGTCCTCTGATGGACTGGAAGTACAGCTGGAAGTCTACCATCTTTGATTCATCAGAGGGTGCATCCTCAAGCAATTTAAAGTGTGCTAAAACTCTTCTTTTGCCTCTGAGCGCCCCCATGCCAGTGTTTTTAACGAGCTTCCAGTGCTACAAAAGCAGGAAAACCCGTGACAAAATACCTGCCCTTTAAAGAAGAGTTTCATTGCTCTTTTTGGAAGTAACGGGTTTTCCTCGCAGCATTTATCTTGGGGACGCTCCGTGGCAAAAGGGGCAGGGATTGCTGCCTGCCAGAAAGCCAGCCAGAAAGCCAGAAAGCATTAGTTTCCCTTCTTCCCTAAAGCACCGAACTTTCAAAGAGCCAGAATTGCGAAGAATTGCAACATGGTTATCAGGCGTGAAGTGTTATCAGGTTTGAAGTGGATGGATTGCAACATTGTTATGAAGTGGGTGTACTTAAAGTCACTGCTGCTCTACCGGGTGGATTTAGACAGTGATTGAAAGACCTAAGAGGGAATGAGCAAACCATCACCCGGCGGATGGCTGCAGCCCGTCCGGGAAACCTTTTCGGGGGATGGAGATCTGGGAGATAAACAGAACCGATGGCTATTTTCCCTTTGAACAAGAGAGGGGGCAGGGGAAAAAAGATGCAGGGAAAGAAAACACGCTTCCTGAAGGACGGAAGGTGCATTTTAAACGTGCATTTTCTGAGCCTCATGCGGACGCTTATTCCGGAAGTGCAGGGCACTTTTAAAGTCTGCTTGAATAGAGTGACAGTAGAGGGAGATTAGAGTGGCAAATAAGGGCAAATCCCCACAGTAAAAAATGTAAAACGTTTCAAGCGCACGATCCGGAGTGAGACCTGTTGAAATCAGGATTGAGATTCACTTTGGGGTGGTTTAACACGGGAAAAGCGTATTAAGCCAAACTGTCGTGCAGACTCCAAGGATTGAAAATGTTTTGAATCCGAGATAAGGTTGCCGTGAAGACATGGCCGAAGTCTTTTGGGGATGCACCCAGAGGATTCTTCAGTGTTCAGATAACACCAGTGCATAAAGGATTAGCTTTGTTGCTGATCTTATGCCGTGGAGACTGGCATTTGTACACCTCTACAGTGATGGGACTCATGCCTCCTGTCCCAGGCCATGTGGATGAATACTCATGGTAGCCATCTAGGATGTGTTGCTTTGGTCACAGAGTACAGACATAGATGACTATTATTAGGCTTGCGCTGAACTGAAGTTCAGAGTAAGCAGACCAGGATTGTCAGGTACTTTACTCTACGAACAAGAGAAAGGTGAGGGGAAATGCAGTATGCATAAGTGCAATGGAGACTGAAGAGAGAATGCCAGCTTTGCTCTCCATCCATTGCTGTTCTTTCCCAGGAGACATGATGCCAGGATGAAGTAAGATTGCATCATGGTTGCAAATACCATATTGAATTCAGTTTATTTTTACTGTACATGTTCATGTTTTGAGAATGCATCACTTACCAATGAAACTTAAAAATGCTATTCTGCAATAAAAGTGAATCTTTCCTTCAGCTCTGTTTCCTTTCATGTTGTGCAAGAGCCGTGACTAGAGGTGATCTAGTGGCCCTGTTCCATTAGCATATTTCAAATTTATGTTTGGTTTTGATATTTGCTCTTTACTCTCCTTGGCTAGAGAGCGATAATGCACCCTAATTTGGCATATTTATTTCTTCCTCATGTATTATTAAAAGATCAGTAAGACCTTTACAGTTTTTATCTAGTCATATTCTTTTACAGCAGAACCGGTTTGCATTTCAAGTTTAGAGTTTAGAGATGGGTTTCTCAATTAGTTTTACAGCCCATTCCTTTTATGCAAACATTGTTGTTTACTGGCCCTCAGAGATGTCATCGCAATCAAGGGCTATAAGATGTGTTAAAAGAGGCACAGATGTTTTACTATTATCATAAAATAAAATGATAAAACACGGCTATTGCAGTTTTAGCAAAAGAAAAAAATAAGAATTGCATCTGGGATTTGAAAAGCTTAGGGTGACCCTTG
Organism: Aspidoscelis tigris stejnegeri; assembly: GCA_023333525.1. NCBI lineage: Eukaryota > Metazoa > Chordata > Lepidosauria > Squamata > Teiidae > Aspidoscelis > Aspidoscelis tigris. Next base: position 24,061,986 of record JALMGA010000007.1, on the reverse strand, counting down.
ACAGTCATTCTGTTACAAGTCTTGCCAGTACTAAATGGTACTAAAGTACTTAAAATCTGCTCAGACTCCCAACTACATTGAATATACATCTGAATAGAATATGCACACATAATTGTAACACCATCTAATGCCAACAAGAAACATTTGCCAGAAGCTGTGCATTAGTTTCACTTTTACAGGGCTTTGTAGAACACAGAACCCTGAGGAAACCAAATCCCTTTCTGCATGTGCCTAAAATTAACTGAACTACAATAAATGTTTAATGTGGAAGCTGCTCCAACCCAAAATAAAAAGAACTTCCATACTGCTTCCCTGAGCAGTGCAGGAAGTCGAGCACAACCAGTATGCGCCCTAGAGCAGTGGAAAGGCTGTAACAATATGGGCCATATCTCCACTATACAGCAAAAGTCCTTTTTATGGGGTGCTAGAGTGGCTGATCTCCATTCCTTCCCTCCACAGAGGTATCTGGTGCCATTGGGATCTGGTAAAGGCGCATAAAAGTACCTGAAGTAGTTGCCCTCCAGCAACTCCTTGCAAGCTGACATGGCCCACTGCCTTTTTCTGGCATGTTGATATAAACCACAACGCTGCAAGAGTCTGCTGTGCATGCACAGAGGTTGAAGTTGTCCTTCGTCCACAGATAAAGATGCTTCTAAATAGGAATGTGCATGGATAGTCATAACATTCAAACTTCATATGAATTTGGCCAAATTGGGACATTCATATTCAAAGTGAATGTTGGTACATTCTAAGACTGACATTCAAATTTGAATTGAATGTTTTGATACATTCATATGAAGCTTCATATGGGATCTGTATGGGATTCGTATGGGATACGTACGCATTTCTATGGTATTTGTATGTGAATGAACATTCATATTGAATTCAAATCCCTCTACATTTGAAGGGGATCTATTCAAATGAATATGAATTTTCTTGCATTTGATTCAATATGAATCATGCACATCGCTACTTCTAAATATGGTCTGGTAGCAATGGAGCTGGAGAGGTCTGTTGGCTGCCCACAATGAGGTTTCTATGACAGACACTTCCTCCTGCTTCCCATGAATCTTCAGCCACTTCAGTCGAGCTGTGGCCATTATGGAGACATTTCATTTCTGTGTCTATATTTAACTTTATAATTCCAGTGATTTGCTTCGTACACACCTCTAGCAACAGCATCCTTTACCTTTCTCTTGTTTAGGATTAAGTATTTACTGTTTCCCCATCATTATAATAAAGAGCATAATCTATGTGTGATACTATACCTGAGTCTGTTCAGGTCCTATGTCCATATTTCCCAACAGGCTGTTCAAAAATTCAGTGACGCTGTCCCATGGATAAATACTGTTGGAACCATCAAGAACAATGACAATGTCTAACTGGGTCTTGCATTCTGCAATATGAATTGAGGGATCATAAGGATACAAGCAATGAATCAGAAGAATATTAAAATGTTTACACACAATTTATTTCTTCATGATGAACAAGAGAGAAACCTGAGGCTTGCTCATTGTTACGCTAGATTAGTGATTTAAAAAAAGAAAGAAATCAAAAGATGGTGGACTTACTTCCACTCATTTAGATTCTCAATCATAAAAAATTTGCAAATCTCTTTTTCACAGTAGCAACAGTAAAATTGTATATAGTGTAAGACCAGCATAATTACAGAAATCTCATTAAAAAATACAACTATATACAAAATTATACCACCACATCTAAACATGTTTAATTATGTCTGAAATAATTGACCAGACTTTTGAGTAAAGTTTGCACCAATTCCAATGTACACATTTGTCATGCAGTATATATAATGAACATCGAATACAGTACTGAGTACTACATACTGCAAACATACTGAAAAGTCTGTGTCTATACATATATGCAATACGTGGTGCAAAATTAACTGGTATTCTTCTGCATCTTCATGGAACCGGAAAAGATAACATCCAGTACAATGGTATATCTGGAATAGGGATGTGCACAAATATCCATAACATTTGTTATTTGTACAAAATTGTACTAATTCAGACTTCGTGCACAAATCAAATGTTAGGACATTCGTACATTAATGTTTGTATGAATACAAATGTTTCGGATATTAGTACAAATAGTCCAGACATCTGTTAAACTGGGGAGGTTGGAAAGCGGCTGCACCAGTCACATCTGCAACAGATCTAGATTGAATCTGACATGGATCGAGAGCAGATTAAAAATAGATTCAGTTTGGATTTGGTGCTCTCAGAGCGGGTATGTTACAGGATATGTATCAGATATGCATCAGATATGTATTCGTTTGTATTGGATATGTATTCATTCGTATCAGATATGTATCAGATATTACATTTGTATCAAACAGAATCCTACCACATTCGAAGGGGATCTATTTGAACGAATACAGATTTTCTAAAATTCGATTTGTTACAAATTGAATGCAAAAAAAAAAAAAGGAAAGAAAAAAAAAGAAATGTGCACATCCCTAATCTGGAAGCAGAATGATTTAATATCAATAAATATGTAAAATTAACCTTATAGTCTGTTTAAACTAAGCTGTCACTTTGGTATTTTGCCCACAAATGTAAGGGCATGTTGTGTTTGCTGTTAAAAGTAGGAGATGGTGGCCATTTCCACATAGCATGTGAAATTCCTTGTCTTGCTGAACTGAATTGAGTGATCTGGACCATTAAAGTTCCCAGCCTCCAAGGCTGCCAACTGGAATTGTTTTGTTCAGATGTCCAGAAGCAGCAAACTTTCAGTGCTGCTTCTGTATGCCCAGCAAAGTGGCACCAGGCTTCTTGGCTTGGTGTAAAGGACCAGCTGCTTGTCTTCCATTCACAAATGAGAAGCTGGTCTGATATACTGCATGGATCCATTACAAGCAGGCCATGGTTGGAGCAGGCTATGACATCTTTTTTGTGCTGTAGTCCAGTCATGCCTCTTCCAATACAGACACAGTATTCTAGGGAGAGGTGGGGTCTCCTGGTAGACTAATCCACAGTATGGAGGTGTTTTAGGTAGTCTACTGGGCCAATCTACCATTTAATGTGGACGCAGCCCAAGGGAATTGTAAGTTTATTATCCAAAGATTTTGGCCATGTTCCACTATTGTGGCATTTCCTATTTATCTTCTAAAGCACAAACACCATAGATAATGTGAAAACATTCTGCACTTTTCTGTGCTGTGAAACAGATTAATGTAAGTAGCAAACATAAGAGAGTCAGTAAATTTCAGATTTGCTGTGTGCTTTTCCCTACCTAGAACTTTCGAGTTCCACCAAACATAAAGAAATGCAAAATACTAGCTCTGAACACATACCCCATTAAGCAATTTATTTTCATCATCAGAATTTTCACAGTCCAGTCCTAGGCCAACCTAAGCATATAGAACTGTATTCCAGATGTCAAACTTTAAGGAGCACCAAATCAGAACAAACTTTTTATAAACTGACACAGAACATTTAGTAGATTGATATAGATATCTTTGGGCTTGTTGGTTTTTTTAAAGAAACATTTTAAAAATGTGTTACTCAAGTATGATGACTTTCCATTATGGAGTATCAAAAAGACTTGAGTCTAGCCTACCTCAATCTGACTTCCATTCTCCCCAAAGTAAATGAATCTCAGCAGCCTAATTTAGAGCAGGAGACCCTATTTGTTGCTATTGAGAATTCTGCTACTCAGAAAAAGGCAGAGGTCCATTCATAGATAATTCCAAGAACTGTGGTGGACACAAAATTAGCAAATTCTTGGCTTTTATGTGGAAAATGAGTGGGATAGCTTACTGGGAAAAAAGAAAATCCATATCATTTGAAGCAGCTTTAAGATGTTTCAGTTTTCTAAACAATAACAACAAAAAGTATTCCAGCTCCCCTGAGTATGCGTCAGATTATAGAAAAATACTCTTTGTAATAATTTTTCTCAGATAGCAAGTAGAAGACAAAACCATATGTTCTCACAGCACAATCTCTGGGGAAAGGAATGTTGTGAAACTATTCTTTATCAGCATTCATACCAGTGAGGTTTCCTCAAAGCATTAAAATTATAACCAAAGCAATTTACAGAGCAAAACAGAAACAGATTTTTAAAAGTTGACAACTACAGCAACTTAGGCGACACTCCTTTGTGTTTAGTCTGCTGGGAGGAAGCAACATTAGCACAGCACAACTTCTGAGTCAATATGGAGCTAAACATGCACGTATAGATGTTCTTCATCCTACTACAAAGGGTTGAATTCAGAAGGGATTTTCAGAATGGAATGCCAGGAGGAAGAACACTGTTTTAGTTGTTTCCTAAAGTTGCACACAGAAGAGGCTTTGCTCACAACAGCTATAAGTTTGTTCCATACGACATGTGCCATCATACAAAAGACACAGTGTTTCACAGTCATGTCCATCTTAAAACTAGGGTTCTTATCCTTCTTTTATAGATCACAGTCTTGTATTCTGAAAATCTATCAGACAACAGCCCATTATAGGAAGAGGCCCTTTTTCTGAGAGGTTGCCTAAGCCAAATAGGTTGCCCAATTGGAGAGGAAGTTGAAACTTCTGTGTGTCCAGTAATAGCATAGAAGGGAGAATTTTAGCAGAGGTACCTCCTTATGAAAAGAATATGAAAATTTCAGAATGCTGCATTTCCATCATCTACTGGTCATCTTAAGATGCAGGCACTTTCTCCTACAGGCGTGCACAAACTTAAATATGGTGCTTCAGATTGCATTGAACTAAACCATGTGTAGGTTGAGTAAAAACTGACTCTGTCACGATGCCCAGCGATCCAGTAAGTGCCTGCCCTCTCTGAGGCGTAGCTTGGCCCTGTTAGGATGCTGAGTTCGTGCAATGGCTGAGTGAATACTACAGTGTAGACACAAAACACTGGTAGCAAGCGTTTCAACAGTAAACTAAAACAAGTTTATTATTATACACAAGCAATACTAGAAAATAATAAGGTTCAGGTATTTGTTGGTTTAACTCAGGTTTAACGCAGTAAGTCTCTTAAGGCTAGGAGCTACCCCTTTCTCAAAAGGAAAATAGTTCCCCTTTTAAAAGACAAACCTCTCCACATTCCTCCCCCTCTGGCTTGCTCTGCCACAGCTCAAGCCAAGCCAGTGTACCAGAACATGGCTCCAGATGATCACAAGGCCCAGTCCGTCCTTGCTTGTCCGATCATCCAGCCTGGCCAGTTGCTATTGAAGTCTTCCTTCAAGATCTTCCAGCCAAAAGACCACTGGTCAGCTACTGGTTCCAGCTCCCTCAGGATTCAGCTCTCTTCTCCTTTCAGCTCTTGTACCAGCATGAAGACATAGTCTGCTGTCTTCTGTGTTCATTTATACCCATCTCCCTGACCCTGATTGGCTGTAACCTCCTGGGGAAAACTGCTGCCATAAAATGCTGCTGGAAACTCCTGATTGGTGGGAACTCCTGCTCTAGCCCCTCCAGCACTCAGATCCCCGGACAGCTTTTCCCTCCAGAAAGCAGCTACACCCAATCATTGCAGCAAGGCCCGCACAGGATTTCCCACCATTTTTGCATCCTCTGCCCAGGTCTTGCAACAAGCTGTTTGCAACAAGGCTGGCTATTGCAGCTTTGCAAGAAGCCTGTAAAGCTGGAAAGCAAAACAGTTTGCAGCCTGTACCCTGAAACCGTCACAGACTCATACCGGTTTGATTTCAAAAAGTCCTTTAAAAAAGCATAACCTGTTCAAATTGAAGATTTGTTCCAGTTTGTTTGACCCCCAAAAGTTCGAGTGGTTTGGGTTCAAGTTCAAACCAGTTGCTTTTTACTTTAAAAATAAATAAATAAATACTAATCTGGCCATCCCAAATGAAGTTCATTTTGGAGATAAATAACTATAAGAAGGATAGGCAGAAGGAGCATGAAGCAGTACATTCAGAATATATTCAGTTTGAACAACAATTTCCCCAGATTTCTGTTTATAGAGGAATTATGTATATGGCTTGAGTTTTATTTTGCAGCAGGGACAAGCTTGCTGCTAGCATCTCCAGCTGGATCCAACTTGAATTTGTTTAGGGGAAGATAGATCACCCACCTGGTACAATCTATCTCTTTCTGCCATGCAATCCTATTTGTGTGGGTGCTGCTTATAAATAGATGTACCTCAGTGGTGCCAAAGTGGATTCACCTGCTAAAGGGAATGTGCCATATCTTAATCTCTTCCTAGTTAACAGATACCCTCTCCTAATCCTGAGATCGCTAAATTATTTTCCACTTTCCTCTTTTCTGCTCCATGTACTCCTCAAGGAGACAAAGGCATACCTACCCCAGAAATCCAGGTGGATGGATTAACCATTTAAACTGACCAGTTATGCTGAATGTGTCCAGTTCAGCTAGCTGCTAAGCTTGGTATTTGTTTATACTGAGCATAAGTTTTCAGCTCAGTGGGCACTGGATGGGGGATTAATCTTGTTTATTTTTTGGAGAGGTATGGACTCATTCTACCTACCTATGGAGAAAAGAGTAACCACTGTTGCCAAGGTATGAAAGGGTGGGTTCTAAGAGTGTTAATGAAGGTTTGTGTGTGAGAGGCGCAGAGTGACTTCATGAAGCCTATGGTATCATATTAGGAAATTAACAGTGTGATGTATTTCAAGAGCCCAGCAATTCCACTCAGCCCCTCGCTATATTTTCAGTTTTGTCTTCTAGTTAGAGTGTTGGATTCCTATCTGATAGCCTCCTGGTGCATCTACTCCTATATGAAGCTAGGTGGGTGACCTTGGGCTAGTTAATTCTCTCTGAGCTCTCACAGTTCCACTTACCTCACAGAGTATCTGTTATGGGGAGAAGAGCAGAAGGTTTGTCAGCCACTTTGAGTCCCCTTAAAAGGATGAGAAAAGAGGGGTATAAAAGCCAGCTCTTCCTCTTCTTCATTTTCCATCAAAGGTTGGCCAAAAATTTATAGCTTCTAAGCATGCTCCTTCTCACTAGATTTTAGAGTATTTCTATAAAGGCCTTTTGTGCTCCTGAGAATCTTAGGGTGTTTCTGCATTTAGCACTTGAAATCTGGATTAAAGAAATCCAGATTTCTGAAATCCATCCCTGGGAAGATCCATCTGAAAAAGGTATAGATCCAAATGAGGTCTAACATTTCCGCACTCATGCGGGAAGCACGGATAGTGAGGAACACTTCATGAGTTTGCTGTTTCGGGAGCCGCAGCACCAATATCCAAAAGAATCAGGCTTCTCTGCAGCCCTGTGTGGAAGAGTCTTCCTTTGATGCTGATTTTGTGTTCAGGAACAGTTTGAAGACCTAATTTTTCAGGTATTCCCAGAAACCGGTTTTGGCAGCCTCTTGAACCCCATTAGAGACGGATCTCGCGCAAGGCTGTGCGGAAGTGGCATCCTTGAAGGGGCCCTAATCTGTCCTGCTGTGTGGAAGGTACCTTGCACATGTGTGCCATATGGGTCCTTATTGTGTGCTCAATGGGGTTTTAAAGGCCAGTGTGGAAACACCCTTTCTCTCTTAAGAAAATACTTAAGAAACATGCTGCATTGGATCAAAGGCTTATCTAGTCAGTCATCTTTTTTCATAGTTGCCTACAGGAAGCCCATAAGCAGGCCATGAGTTCAACAAGACTCTTGTTCCCCATAATCTGTCAGTAGCTCATCTTTAGAGGAGCACTGGATGGAATTAGTTAAGCAGCTGTCAAGACAGTAGTCATAGCAGACTTTGTGATTCTGTTTGATCCTTTTTAATCTATCCAAGCTGGTGAAGACAGCAGTGGGGAATGCTGTAGTTCTACAACACACAGTCATTTCCCCTGAATTTTCCAGGATTTATTTTCATTGGTGACCTCTGCATTTTGTGAAAAGAAGACAAACTTTCCCACATCCTCACTCATACCCTGCTTGTGGTGTGGCAATAGCGGGACCATAGTTTGCCAAACAGTTCAGCCCGTGGAATGCCTTCTCCAGGGAATTTTGCCTTCAGACCCTTTTGTTCCTTAAAATTGTTGAGTGCTAGTATGTTTATTAAGTTTTGCTAAGTTTTTAGTGGCTGTGCTATTTTTCTATTTTAAATAGCTGTTTTGTTGATGCAAATATGAGAGCATCTCTGTGTGAGGTCAAACTGCATGGGAACTTTCTCTGTCATCCTCTCTAAGTCAAGCCAAGCTCCGAACTGGAAGCTGCTCACATAAGATCCAGCCTGGGCTGCAGGCCTTTGGCTCATGGGCCACATGATGGAGGTTGCTAAGGGACAAAGCTAAAACAGGCCCCACTGCCTCTTATTCTTGAGTGGGTGCTTCACCACAGGAGCCATCTAGATGGACCAGAAGCTGCCTCACCCAACTAGTAGAAAGCCAAATACTGCCCAAGACTTTCTTGTGCGCTTGGCTACTGCAGTGATCATGGGACAGCCAACAAGGATAGCTACTAGCCAACCACAGCATCTGGAAGACCATTTCTATGAGCAGGTTGCTGTAGTGTCACACAATAATTAGAAAGGACAAATAATGAAGATTTGCTTTTTGTAGTTGATACTTCTCTTTGAAGAGAATCCATGGAATGTAATGGAAACATTTTCAACACAACACTTTTTTTTTTTTTAGAGAAGGGTGCTAGTGGCTATTTGGAGAATAGTCCATTATATTGTGGACAAAGAAGCAAGGTGGTGGTGAACCATTCTTCATTGTGCTTTGGGTAAAATAGACAGGTATACACTGACAAAAGGAGGATATATGCAAACAAAAAAGAGGGCAAAGAAGGGCATTTATTTGAACGTACTTTTTGTTTGCTAATGTATAAATGTATAAAATTATCAGAAGTTAAAATGGAATTCGAGCTCAGTTTGGTGCTACACGCCTGTCACCTTATTAGAAAAAGGTTCACAAACTTCATTTGAAGTTCACATGCTTCCAACATGGAGAAGGTTTTCTGGCTGTGTTCACCCTTGCCAGCCACCAGTGGTGCTTGTGATGCTTACTCCCAAATCCTTAATTCTCTGTGGTTTTGTGCTCTTATTATAGTTCTTTATTTAAATTCAGGCAAAGATTACAGTTTCATTCACTTTCTTACCCAAATATCTGAAGGAATGTCTGCTCCCATATCGACCTGACCATGCCTTAAGATCTGGAGGGGAGGCCCTCCTGGTTGTACCATCTCCCTCAGCAGCAGAGGAGGTGGACACCTGGGAGAAGGCCTTCTTAGTGATGGCCTCTAGGCTGTGGAGTAGTCTTCCCCTATTATCTTCACTGTACATGTTTAGGAAGGCAGTGAAGACGCAGCTCTTTGCCCTGGCCTTCGATTAAGCGGGCATACACTTTCACTTCCAACTTGTAGACACTGTTAATATATAGTTATTGCTTCAATACGTTGATTTTAAATGTTGTTACCCGTCCTGAGACCTTTAGGTATAGAGCGGAATAGAAATACAAATAGTAAGTAAGTAAGTGGTTCCCAGGCCCAATAGTACTGGTGAGCAAGGAAGCTACCAGGGTCATCCATGAAGACAGTCTTCTAAATGTTCCAGGCAGCCATCAGCTGTTTCTGCTGTCTACCAATTTGCAGCTAAAGCAACCAAGCTACAGATGAGACCTCAAGTTTTCCACAACTTTGATAATGCATTGGGGTGGGGTCAAGGGAGATTTCCAACCATCAACAGGACCCATTTCCCTCTCTTCCTCTGCTACCACTGTTACTGACACAGACTACCTGGAAACCACCAGAAGCCACCTCTACCTGGAAGCCATTAGAAACCACCCCACCTGCTCTGGTGGCCAGAGCCCAAAAGCTTTCCATCTGAGTGGCCCTGTGCATTGTGCCTCTTCTGTTCAAACAGCCCTCCAGATATGAAAGGCTTCTCTAACATGAGAGGAGGAAGACATCAGTTTCCCAAAGAGGACTTCCCAGGGTGATGTTGCTCCTGCCTGCCTACATGCTCCAGGGATTGTGGCTGCCTGGTGGTGTTTCTGTTGCTGCATGGGGAGTATGTGCAGAGTTGCAGTCCATGGTAACAGAGCGCATAAAGAACAGGCTGGCCTTAACTTATTTGCAGCCACTGTAATTCTACCTTTTCTGTAGCACTTAAATATTTATAATAATAATTACTATGATTGCTTTGTATTTATATTTTATATTTATTTGCATTTTTTCATTTTTCTGTGTCAGGGATGTGCACGAATATTCAAAAATTCAAAAATTCGATTCAAATCCATCGAAAGTTAACATTTAAACTTGAATCAGATTTTCGAAAATCCAAATTTGCACATTTGAACTTGAATCGGATTTTCGAAAATCTGTTATGGATTTTCAAATAATTCCAATATGTAGATTTGTATCTGTTGAATACGAATACAGTGGTACCTTGACATACGAGTTTAATTCGTTCCGTAACCTTGCTCTTATGTCAAATCGGTCGTATCTCAAAGCAATTTTCCCATTAATCCATTCCAGCTCCCAAAACACCACCTCAGTTGTTTTTGTTATGTACTGTACTGTATTTACATACTCGTATCTCAAATCTTGCTCTCATCTCAAAGCAAAATATCACTCGCTCGGCGGCTTGTATCTCAAAACACTTGTATGTCAGGGCACTTGTATGTCGAGGTACCACTGTATGCTTGAAAATTATACATTTCTTGCGCTTAAAATACGGGATTAAAACGGGATGCATATGGGATAATATGGGATGCGTACGGATTTTTACAGAATTTGTACAGATACGTATAACAGATACAAATGCTGTCGACATTCGTATATTTAAATATGAATCTAACATTCGAATGTATGGATTTGAATAATCCGGATTCCAAATCGGATTTTTTGACAAATACATTTGTGCACATCCCTACTCTGTGTGCTTAATTAGCAATCTTGAGCTTTCTAGGGATCGAAAGGTGAGAGGTATAAGTGGGGGGTGGGAAAAAAATCAAATATGGTTATGATTTTTTTTAAAAAAAATGTTGGAAGCTGTCCGGAAATGCTATTGGCTGTTAAAAGTTGACCACACAATACATTATTAAATAAATTGTTCCTCTGAAATGTTGTTGTTGTGCTTTGTGATGATCTCATTCTTGACGCTAAATTCATTCTTGATATGAATTCATCATCCAGGGCAACTGAATAGACTATTTGTTTTCTAGCTTGGCTCTAGTCACTTTGTGCCATAGGCAAGAAGGGCTAGCCAATGAGCAGCCTGGTTTGTCCTCCCTCCCTCCCTTGTCCTATATTCTATATCCACTGTCACTTTCTCCCTCATTTTGTACCTGGGAATAACCACAATCTGTATGTAAACCTCCAGACCAGACTACTGTAAAGTACCCATGAAAATGATCCAGATGATTCAAAAGCTGGAATAAGTGCAGAATTCCTGATGGGAATCTCTGGCCAGACCCACACCATGCTGGTCCCGAAAGATTTGCAATGGTTGCCTGTTGACTACCAAGCCCAATTCAAATTGTTGATGTTAACATACAAAGCTCTAAACAGGTTGGGCCCTGGCGATCCGAAGGAACACTTTCTCCCATATAGACCTGTTCCAATATTGAGATCTCAAGGAGAGGGTCTTCTTGTAGATTTTCCTCTCTCAGAAGTGAAAGGGGGACATGATATAGGGCCTTTTCTGTGATGGTCCCCAAATTGGGAACAACCTCCCTCTGGAAGTACATCAGGCACCTAGATTATATAGTTTTTGGTGCCTAATTGAAATACCTCTTCACTTTCTGAGTACTGTCCTGCCGGGGAGGGTGAGTGGGGGGAAGAGTTATATTTTAAAAATATTTTAAGAATACTTTATATATTTTATCCTTTTATTACCGTGGCTTGCCTGGGACCCTTAGTTGAAGGGCAGGATATAAATTCTTAAATAAATAAAATAACCAAAGTTATCCAGTTTGCTCAGAATGAAATCCCACTGAGTTTGATGGGGCTGATTCTCATGCAGGCAACTCCAGGATTACAGCCCTGTAGTGTTTCACATTCTATTACTTTCTTCTACAGTTATGTCTGGTCCTGCGTTCAGTTAGCTGTCCCTCCCCCTAGTCCCAAGATCACCAGCCATCAGAGGATATTGGTGACATCTATATCCAACAGTTGTTTAGCTGACGCATCTACTTCTGGGGGGAAGAACTTAGGTACTCAGAATTTCAGCACTGCTGTATAGGAATTTTTCTACTCCAGTCACCAAGCCAAGTTACGGAAAAAGTTTATGAGGTCTTTTTAAACTCTTCATCTTTGCAGCTGGCAAGAACTAGGTCTTCGCTTGATTGCAAGAAGATTATTTTTAGCTTGATTTTAGTTCGTGACATGTTATCCTAAACTCTGTTTATGCAAAAAGGAACTTCGAGGCAGGAAGCAGTTAGATAATATATGAACAATGCTAACATTTACTTAACTTGGTAATGTCAGTAGCCTTCCTGCTTTGGGCATAGCACTGTGTGTACATTTTTTCTCTCTCCCTCTTAGGGCTCAGTAATTTCAACACATACAAGAACAGCTTTCTTATATACATACCTTGTACTGAAGGGGCAACAGAGTTTACAACTTCAAAAGTGGAGCTGATGTTGGAGCATATGCCAGTTGTATAATGCAAACGCCCACATTTGTAAGCATAGAGAGGCCCACATGTCTGTAATAAGAAGGGGAAAGGGTTACAATATATTCCTTTTATATATTAAAGTGTTTAAATATTAGGGATGTGTGCAAATGTTCCAAAAATTCAAAATTCAATTGAATTCGATTGAATGCGGACATTCAAATTCGAACAGAATGTCTTCACATTTGAATTTAAACATTCGAAAGTATTTGTCAAAACATTCATACATATCTGTACAAATATCATACATGTCCGTACGCATTTGCACTTATAATACAGAATGAAATCAGGATGCATAAAACGGGATGTGTACGAAATGCATACAGATACGTATAACACATTCAAATGTTGTTGACATTCGTAGCTTTACAAATGTTGCTGACATTTGTATCTTCAAATTCAAATCTAACATTCAAATGAATAGATTTGAATGTACTGAAATCGAAACGGTTTTTGTTGCATTCATGGAATTAATTAATTAATTCCATAATTAATTAATTAATTAATTAAAATATGGTTCTTTATGCACAATTACAGCCGAATTGGCAGCTATAGAGGCCATAAACTGGATTTGGTCTCCATAACCATCCTGCCCTGTCAACAGGGACGTGTACAAATGAAAAATTAATGTCTGTTTCACAATCAAATTGAACATCTGAAAATTCACTTCATCATCAAATTGTTCATTCAAACATTCACATTCACAGCCAAACAGTTTTTGCAACATTTTTGGGGGGTTGTTGTTGAAAAAGCCTATTTTCATCAATCAAATACTTCAAAAAGTTCCAAAAAATTGATCAAATTGTATTATCCACATGCCAAGAGTAGTGCTCACTTCATTTGAATTTCTGGATGTTGAAATGTCCATATGTTCATTTTGATACGAAAATTTGTGAATTCAAATATTTAATTGAATTTTCAAATGTGAATTTGTTTGTGCACACTCCTACCTGACAATTCTAGAAGATATCTTTTTGGGGGGAGAGGAGGGAAGAATGATAAATTTTATGTGGTGAAATATATCTGCCCCCGTTATCGGAAGCATAAATATTGCAGAAAATGTTCAGTATATTCTTGTTCTTAATTTTCTACATTAGGGATGTGCTGGACTGCAGTTTGTCAAAGGCATTTATTTTCAAGAGCGCTTTGCTGATTTTAAGAAGACATGGATCCACAGATATTCAGAGATGCACATTGAAAGGCCCACAATCGGAGTCAGTGGATCAGAAAAGCACAGGTAGAATCAAAGCTGTCTACATACATGATGGCACTGGTCCAAACCAGCCCACACTAAGCACTGAAGTTTGTGCAAATTTTGGGTCAGGCCATAAAGCATCCAAGGGCTAGGAATGAAAGTTAACTAGCATGGAGGGACCAGAGGACACATTTTGGCAGCAAGCTTTGGCATGTCCCTGAATTCCATTCTTAGCTCTGCCTGGGTAGTCCTGGACATGGAGGTGTGCCGTCCACACATTCGGGATCAGGGCCCTATATTCTACCAGTACCCATGTTTAATCATGACTTGGGCATTTCTGATCAGGAGTCTCCTGATTGGGATCACACTCCATCTAATGCAGATGGAACGGACCTGCCTGCCGGGGCGGGGCGGGGCGGGGCGGGGCGGGGGGGTATGGCCTTACAGATCTCCATTAACGTGATCTATGAGACCTAGAAGATGACAATAGAGGCCCTTTATCAGGATCAAGGACCACTGCAGAAAGGATCTATGTCTCAGAAATGCTTACCAGAAACCCTCCTTTTGGATTAGCCACTAAAGTTGTTCCAAGGGTCATGTTCTCCTTCACTTCTGTAACTTGAGGAATGGATATGTCCGCTATAAATAGATGGAAATTTTAAAGTATGCAGATGCACGCCAACATGACATTAAATCATGCAACTTTTTTTGAACCTTTTATATAAAACATAGCTCTTCTGTGTTTCTCTGTTCCTCCCTGTTCAGTCTTGATTCTGGTTGCAATGAACAAGTCAAAGGTTTGGCTCTCTTCCCGGTAATTTTGTCTGGGACAGTGTTTCACACAGTGTTTCAAATAGTTTTTTTGAACTTCAAAGAAAATGTCACAATAGCAATGCAGTGACAAAAAGACAGAAACATTCATAGATACTTGCAAATAAGAGCAAATGAGTTTTCCAGCTTCAGTATAATTCTGGTAAGTTATTTGAGAAAGGGCCTTTTCATACTTGCTTTCCCATCTATGGGAAGCAAAGGTCAAAATGACCCAAGTATTGAAGCAGGTTCCTTTTATTTATTTTATTTATTTTATAATTTATTTCCATTTCTATCCTGCTCCGTACCCAAAGGTCTCTGGGCAGGTAACAACAGATCAAACAACTAAGAACAACATATTAAAAACAAAATTAAAATAAGGTACACAGTTAAAAACTCCTTAAAAATTCAACAGATTTAAGACATGCACTCAATAGTGCATTAATAATAACTGTAACTGAGGGGAGAATGGATCACCTTAGCCAAAGGCCAAGGCAAAAAGGTATGTCTTTACAGCCTTCCTAAATGATAACAAGGAAGGGGCACCTTGAGGGGGAGACCATTCCACAGTCTGGGGGCCACCACTGAAAATGCTCTCTCCCGGGTGCCCACCAGCCTCACTACCAAAGGTGGTGGGACAACCATGAGGGCCTCTTCCTTGGATCTCAAGGCACGGGCAGGTTGGTACGGGAGAAGGTGTTCCTTTAGAGATGTACATGAACTTTTCTTGTTTGGTTGGATTCAAACAGAACTCCCCTTTGTTTGGTTTGAATCTGAACTTTTTTCTTTGAACAGTCAGTGTTCAGTTCAGTTAAAACACCTTAAAGCAACTTTAAACTTGGATTGAACAGGGTATGTTTGATAGGTTCATTTGAACACCCCTTTGTTTGGCTTGAACTCAAACTCTGTTTATGAACAGGGAGAGTGTTCCATTCAAACGTGAACCTTTTGCTTGATTCAAACTATGTCAGACCCAAAACAGTCCAGCACATATTCTAGTTCTTTTGTTTATGCTAAACTGGGCCTTGATCTGCACAAGTTCTGTATGGGGTTTAGCGCAAGCAAAAGTTCCTTTCCTAATCACTACCTTGCTCTTTTCCTGAGCCCCAAGTGAGCTGGCATTGATTTGTGCCTACTCACTCTGGAGGAGGCAATTTCTGTTGGCCAATAGGTTCCCAATTCCCAGGTAAGAACACAAGAGAACATAAGGGAAGCCTTGCTGGATCAGGCCACAGCCCATCTAGTCCAGCATCCTGTCGCACACAGTGGCCCACCAAATGCTTATGGGCATCCCAAGCAGAGACAAGGACAAACCTTCTCCTGCTCTCGAGTCCCAGCAGATGGCCTTAGAAGCACCCCAGTTCCTCCCCCCCCCAGCCTGAAAGATGCATCTAGGCATTCATTCTAGTAGCCATTGATACATCTGTCATCCAGGTGTTTGAATCAAATCCACTCCAAATTCCAGGGATCACTTCACTAAAAAGAAGAAACAGCCTATCATGGCAATTTTCATTAAATGTTGCTGGGTTGGCCCTCTCTGAATTGCTGTTAATCCATTAGTTTCTTACCTGGCAAGTTTAGCTTCACACACGGCAAGCCAGCACCCTGCCCCACAGGGCATTTATAAACATCACCTGTTTTCTTCTGGGGTTGGCCAGCTAAGGGGGAACCAATAAGAACCCTGAAAATGAGGACGGGGGAAGACACAAAAAACAAATCATTCTACTATAATTTCTTGTATACTAGAGATAGGGAGCTTCTAGTCCTTCAAACACTTGCTGTTCTGCATCTGTTATCATACTTGATATCTTATCATCTATGCTAGCTAATGGTGAAATGAGTTGGATTCCCCCCTATCCCTGGCATGCACTTTAAAATGTATGTTTATTTAGCAATAACAGCAGCTGAAACTGAGCCATCGGTGTGGCAGTGTGTGGGCTGTCATGCCGCCTTTGATCACCAAACTGTCACACTTGTCCAGGACTTATTGGAACAGGGAGGTGGTCCTGCACCTATTCCCTGCCATCACATCACTTCTGGTTTGTTGATCATCACTGATTTTCTTCATTGCAATCAGAAGGTGCATCGAGACAGCTTAAAGCTGCCTTAAAGCTTCTAATTTCCTGTGCACCCACTTCCCGTCATCCTGATAGGATGAGGGAAAGCTGCACAGGGAGGGTGGAACACCTGTGGAGTATCATGTCCTGTCATCCAGATACGATGATCAAAACCCCACAAGATCCTCCGTCCATGTGAGGAAAGTGTGAAGTTAAAAACTGCTAAAAAAACAGCAGCTTTTAACAATGCGCTTTCCCTGCTGCTGCTGCTGCTGCTGCTACGCTGCCATGACTGCTGATTGATGGTCAGGTGACCACTAGATCCCCATCGCCTGTAAAGTTGAATTGAATGAACTTTATTGATTAGTCATAAGACTATATCAAGTATACAAAAGATAAAATCCTGTAAAACATACAAGGATAAAAACAAGAATAAAATAAGAATAACATCATTATTTGTCCCTATCACTCTTGCAAGACACCCCATTCAACTCAATGAATAATTTCCCATATCAGGCAGCCTTTACAAAAAAATGAAGCTACCCTATATGTCACCTGGGCATTTTCTCCCTACAGAAGGTAAGTCAACTTATGTTCTACATTCCAGTGGGACACATTTTGTAAAAGAGGGCCCAAACAGGTTGTTCTTATTGAGGTGCCTGCAAAGTTTTTGCTGCTGTTTGGAGGAACACAGAGAGTGATAAATAGGGCAAAAACCCTGTCTCTCCTAAGAAGCAGAAGTGTAAAATTTGGCAAGAATTTAGATACCCGTATATTCCGGCATATAAGACAACTGGGCGTAAAAGACGACCCCCAACTTTTCCAGTTAAAATATAGTTTGGGATATACTCACTGTATAAGAAGACGACCCCCGGGTTAAAAAACAGTCTTATATGCCAGAATACACTGTGCTTGCTTTGCAGTCCCTTGAGATGCTGTATGTATTCCTCTTGTGCACAAGAGAATAAAATAATACTCTGAGCAAAACTGACCTGTCTTAGTAAATTCTTTCACAGCAAGGATGACATATGTTGTCCTGTCCTGTCCTGTCCGGTCTTGTCTTGTCTTGTCCTACCCTACCCTACTTGCTTTTGCCCTTTGCCTTCTTTCTTTTTTGCTGATAGCTGGAACGGAATAATCCACGAAAAATAAACTCACCATTTCCCTTCCTCATTTTCAAATTGTTGAACAGTGTATCCAAACATATCTTCCACTGGGCCACTGAAGGTCATTGTATCTTTCACATCAACATTGAAAGCCAAAGCAAGCTGAAGGAAAACTATTTAAAAAAATGGACAGGGGAAGGATATGAAACATTGACGCAATTTGAAAAAAGGACACTTTTCACAGGATATGTGGCACTCGTCATAAATGGTAAAAGCAGTGCTGAATTATTAGGCATGATTAAGTCTGCTGCATAAGTAAATATTTATTCTTTATGGGATTTATTTATTTAAGAAATTTATATCCTGCCCTTCATCAAAATGTCTCAAGGAGGGTCACAATAAGAAACAATAACACATATAAAATATTAAAACATAATTAAAAGTGTAGCCCTCCCCTGCTCAATAGCAGGAGAGTCTTAAACGTTTTGTTGAAATGAAATAAATTTGAGGGGGGGGGAGAGAGATATTTATAACCTATGGCTTGTGGCTAAGATCTTCCAAACTTATCACCAAATAATATTTTCTACTTAATGTCAAAGAATGCAGAATTATCACAGATGACAGTTTAATATTAAAACAGAAGTACAGCACAAACTTTTATTTTAACAAACACGAACAGAGGTTGGTGAAGTGGTGCGAAGCAATATGAGGTACTGTGGGGAAACCAACAGTGGGTGAAAAAAATTGTTTAGAGACAATTTTGACTCATATATACAGTGGAGGCTAGAAAGAATTAATAATCATCACCATGGTATCTTTAGCTGACGGAGGCTACCTTATGTTGTTTAACATTTAGCACAGTCTCTGGTCAAACAGTGTCCAACAATGCAGTCTTATCTGAACATCATGAACAGTCCTGCCAGTGACTTAACAGGCTCATTTCTCTTCCCTTCTGAACATAGTGAACCTTTTGGCGCTGAAACTGCTAACAGTGCTGTTTGTTTGGCAAGACATATACAAGCTTCCATATCCACCCCATATAGGGCAGTCAAAGGAGGAACAAGTAAAGCTTGTGAAGGGATGAGTTAGTATCTAGAATAAGTTGAAGTTGTGAGTAAAGATCTATGATAGGATCTGCACAAGTCCATACTGGAACAATGCAACCACTCTGGGTCGACAGACCTCTACTTATTGAGCAAACAGACTGGAATAAAGGTAGAGTTTTTAGTGTTGTAACCCACCCTGGGACTTTGGGTATATGACAGGAAAAAATTCAATAAATAACTAAATAGATAAAATGAAGCACGCAAAAGCTGCCATCATACCCATTAAATTAGATTATGGTCAGATCACACCTCAGAAGTCCATTCCAACTTTCCCCAAACTTTCTACTCCCTTTCAGAATTCTTTTTGATCAAATAACAAATATTGCTGGAGAGGATGCTAACAAACACCTATATTTTTTCATACGATTTGGCTCTGCCCTTCCGTGAAACAAGTTTGGACTAATGTACATGCACAAATAAAGCAGATGTTTGAAGTTAACATTCTGTTTTCAACAAATATTCATCTCCTACATGACATTTTTAAACTGAACTTGGATGTTAATGCTAATATAAGACTACCTTACTTACTTGTTGCTGCTCCACAAATTTTAGTGAAAAACTGGAAATATGGGGTGCTTCCGCACAGGGGCTAAAAACCCCGGATCTCTGGCACCCGGATTTATTAAAACCGGCTCCCCGGGGAACCAGTTTTAATAGCTCCGTGTGCACGGCAGATCCGGTTTTGCGGGGTAGATCTAAGAGATCCGGATCTACCCCGTGCCCCTGCCTCCGCACACGCAGCGCTGATCCGGATTGGAGATGGGTGCTGTGCGGACGCAGGGGACACGTCTCCCTGCTACCTTATGATGTATGCCAGATTTGGAAGTAGAAGGTGAGGAATAGTAATGCTTCAACTTGTGACATTGGCTTTGTTTCAAAAAATGCAGAAGTAAGTTCATAGGGGTTCCTTGCAATGTTGCCGGGTATATTCCCCCAGCTCCATGTGACTCCATGGATGTGTGGTGAAGGTACCTAGGCTGAAGTGCTAGCCCTCTAAGTAGTTCTTTGTGCCATCGACTCCAGAAACCACAGACAGATGTCAGGCTCTCCAGTGGGCATCTGATGCTGCAGAAAATGGAGACCTGCCACTTCAGATGGCCTGGAGAGGCATCTGCCATAAGTATATAGAGTCACAGCCTTTATCCCTTCTTGAGTAGCCAGTCTGGAAAAATTGTGCTGTTTTGGCAGAAAAAAACCCAAAACATTTCTCTAAATCAACTCATTTTCTATTCTTATTTAAGTATAGCTGGAGGTGGAAACACTTTTTTCAGAGACAAGACATCATTTGGAGTGATCTGTCCTTCTTGTATAACAGCAGAATCCACAGAATGACTGGGTTTTGCTGGTTCCTGTTGACAGGGAAGTGAGTCACATTGAATAAAATAAAGTTGCCCTTTTACCACTAAGAAGATTAAGGACAAGTCTTTGTTCTGTATTAGTTGACTCTCTAATCACTTTTTCAGGAAATGGGGAACTAGTGTCCTCTAGAAATTTCTTGACTAAAGGTTCCGTCATTCTTAACCTGGGTACTAGCAAGACTGGCTGTGACAGCAAACAGCCTTTATAGCTTTAACAAAGTTTAGACAAATTCATGGAGGGAAGGTGTATCAATGGCTACTAGAATGGATGCCTAGGTACCACCTCCAGGTTGGAGAGATAGTTTGCCTCTAAAGGCAATGTGCAGAAATTCTAGAGATTCTGCCTTCATCTTCTGCTTAAGATGCCCAGAAGCAACTGGTAGACCACTGCGTGAGACAGGATGCAGGACTAGATGGGTTGTGGCCCCATCCAGGATTTCCCCAGATGTTCATGGATCACAACTCCCTTCATTCCATGCCAGTCTGAGGCTGTCATTGCAGTTCAGGAAAATTTGGAGGACAACAGCTGAGCATCCCTGGGGCTAAGTAATAGTGAGTGGGCATTGTAATGTCTGCCTTCTTTCATCTCCCACCAGTCCCAGCTGGCATGGCCAATGGCAAAGGATAATGGTTAGTTAGTTAGAAACATTGGGCAGGTTACACATTTGCTACCTGTGTTACACAGGTTTGTTTAAACTTTTGATTGAGCACATGAATAGGCTGGAATTCGCCCTCCCTACAAATTCTCTAAAGATCTGTGTAGATAGACCAACTTAGGGTGTATGCTATAAAAAAAACTGCAGGAAGAGGAAACCAATAATTACCTCCCTTCCTTCCCTCTTTTTTTAGCCTGATAGTCTGTTTATCTAACAAATACTTTGTCTACCCCCCACAAAAAAGAACAAACATAAGCACAGATATGAATCTTCTTAGTATGACTGTCTTCAATTGCCCTCTTGCAATGAGGTTGCAGGAAATAGTGACAGAACAACTCCCTGGATAGCAGAAATGGTGACAGAACAACTCCCTGGAAAGCAGGAAATCACCAGTTTGATCCCTGTCATCTTTCCAAGATCTATACCTTGCAAGAAAACTGCGTGGATGTATCCGTGTGGTCACCAGCTGTAGTGCGAAAAGACCTCAGATTTGTTAAAAACGCCAGGAAGAGCCTTCACTGAGAGACTGCCCAGATAGCTCTGAGGCCAGATTGGGTACGGTCTGTGAGTCAATCTCAGAAATGAAGGTAGTACAAGAAATGTGGTGGAACTTCTCTGGAACAGTGCTGGATTCAGCTTCTAGGACCTTACTGAAGGCTCGAAAGGACAAAGAACAAAAGATGGGCATGATGAGCTCCTGGAAGCTGAATCAGATACTTTGCTGAAGAAATCCACATTCAGGTTTTGGAGATAAGCCAACATTCTTCAAAGGCCTGGCACGTTCTGTTGCTATCTGTAAACAGTCTTAAACTACAGTTTTAGAACAGTGGTACAAACCCCACTGGCCTTCCAGTTTTTGTTTGGACATCAACATTCAGCTTTTTCTAGGTAGTAGCTGTGCTTCTTTAGGTTGTCAGATACTAGAATCCAAACACATTTGGATGGTCACAGAAAGCCTATAGTGTCATCTCAGTTATCTGTAAACAAAAAAGGGCATCTGGAGAAGATGAAAAAAGTATGCTAATTTCGTTCATAGCTTTCTTGCTAATTGGTCTCATAGTGAAAGTGTTCATTAAAGATTATGTCCCCTGGAGAAGAAGAGTGCATCTCACAAAAGTTGCTGATAATTAAATTATACTAGAATTCACAATGTATTTTATAAGACCATAATCATGCCTTTCAGTGTCTTTTACAGTAGTTGAGATTGCTAAAAAAAAACCAAAAAGAAAATCTGAATTATTGCTTGTAAAAGTCTGCCTGTTTCCATTAGTGCTCTTATGATTGCTGTGAGAACAGGGAGAAAAAGGTTTGTAAAAAATACTGATAGTAACAGAAATGTAAGAAGTAGAGACATCTTGGCTTTGCTTTGGGGGTTGATAGAAATCAAACAAATCTCAGGACAATGCTACAGCACACTCAGAAAACAGCACTAACAGAATAAAAGTCGGCAAAAATTCTTTTAAAACCAAATGCAATGAAAACTGCTGCCATTCCATAATGTCAGAGCCATCGCTGGATTTCTCATCACAGCGATAAAACAGGGTTTGGTTAGGTTAAATCAGCACTATATTTGACATCCCAGGGGTGTATTTGGCATTTCCAATATTGTGCTGAGAGGATCATGGGTTTTACTGTGTGTTTGGAGACCACTTTAATTGTTTGCTAAAAGCACACAGGAAGGGAATATGCCTTAACAACAAAACTAACTAACTAACTAACTAACTACACACACACACGCGTGCGCGCACGCACTTCTCTTTGGCTTAGGGATGTGCATGAATATTCGTAGGCATTCAAAATCCGACCAAATGTGCCGAATTTTGAGATTTGAACCCAAACAGAATGCATACGGATATGTACGGATGTGCAGAAGATACGTACAGATTCGAATAAAAAATTTTGAACAAATAGATTTGAATTTGGTAAATATGAATCAAATCTTGTTAAATTCAAATTTAAAAGATTTGATTCTATTTGAATAGAATGTCAAAAAAACATTTGTGCACATCACTGGCTGTTTCCACACATACGTAACTGGAAAAGTTTAACAAGATAAATCCAGTGGCCAGTTCCATGGACAAGGGTTGCTGTCTGCACTGTGAGGGTTAGAACACCAATGTTCTGGTGCAGCACCAATGGCAATGCAAATGGACCTGCCCTTTTCCAGTTCAGGTGATGGGTACTAATGGAGCAAGCATCACCACTGGCTCATCATGTTGCTCAAAAATTTCATGCAAAGCATAAGGGCAGAGTGTATTTGCCTCCATTTCTGGTTGTGAAGAGGAACACTGAAGCTCCCATTAAAACCAAAGGGAAACTCTGTAGCTTCATCTCTGAAGCACATGCAAGCTTTGAGGATGGGGCCGTGGTGTACAGAAGTGCCACCATCTGGACTGGAACAGGTGGTGTTAACTCCTTGTGGACCTGTTGAAACAAATCCACTGCTGGACTGGTCCAAGGAGCCCAAAGGTCACAACAGTGATTTGCACGTGTAGAAGAAGTGGTCCAGCAATCATCATGTTCAAGCATACAAGAAGGAGCTTTTATGTCTGAGTCTACATATGTGTACAAGAGAAATGCAATGCAGACAGAAATACTGTCTCCATCTTGCAAAATGAAATCCGTTTTATAAGCAAATATTTCTCCCAACCCCATTTATATCTTTCTCAATTACTTTCTTCATGCCATACTATATAATGGAGGGACATTCCTCTGAAATTCCATTTTTAATTGGAAAGTTACATATCCAACGATATCTTATAGGTATATTGATATCTCAACTTCTTCTACGAGAAGTATGTCACATATAGAATGCACAAGAATTTACTGGGAGCTGAAATTATGTCCTCACTGTTGGTTCTAAAGATCTTTTCATGTTTCTTATCATATCAGTGTTAGCATTTAAGATAGAACTACTAAAAGATACAATTGGAACTCATACTTCATAGTTGGTCGAACACTAGTATTTCAGATAAAACCTTATACAAAGCTTTCTATTTTTCCAGCAAATAATTCAAATCTTACTATTAATTTCTATAGGCCATAAAAGAACCTTTGTTTAACTTTTCTTCCAGCATTTATGCCTTAGTCTTTAACCTTTCTGAAATTATAAACTGACATTCTGATCAACTGCCAACACAACATAAAAATTTCAGTTCCAAAGAGAAGTCTACCAATAGAACTATCTTTGAAAAGGGCCCAGACCCCACAATTAAGTGCTAATAGTAGGCTTTGTTCAAACTTTGTTCAAATAAAATGCCTTCATTTCATGCTGGTCTCTCAGCATGACCTTTAAAGATATCCATCCACTTATCCAACAGAAATCCAATTTGTGCAACAAGATTTTCCCTTCCTGTTCTTTCAACCCCTGCCTGTTCCCAATATTTGCTTTGGGTCCTCCAAATATCTAATGGAAGTAGCAATCAACATTGCTTTTAAGAGCTACTCCTCATGTAAAGAATAGCAGCACAATCATGAGATCTACTTCTGCAGATGCACAGGACTTTACCCTAAGCTTCCTTCCATATCAGATCCATCTTGCAATAGGCATTCCAGCAAGATATGGATCCTTTAACTAATTAACAAATTATTTGGAATAGTTCTTCGTGAATGCACTGTATTATATGATAGAACATGTATTAAGGGCTACAGATATTGTGAAGCTCAAAATAGCTGCACTTAATTGTATTCACATGTAGCAAAATAAATATCTCAAAAGCACCTTAGAGTCAGAAGTATATGGCCCCTGTGTTCTCATTCCACCTCTAATCCACCTTCTTTGGCCTAGAATGTTCACAAGAGGCTGGAGAAACAGACAGATGTATGAACAATCCCACCTGTGAACTATAAGCATTTAGGTATGCTTTTTTACTGCCTCTGAATGCAGCTTGAGTCAATGTCAGAAGATTTGGCAACAGAACTATTTCAAAAAATAGTTGTTTATGCACAATGTCAGCTAAGAGGCCTTGCAGACTATTTTTGTTTCCTATTTTGTTTTCAACAACCTTTGTACCATATGTAGGTTATTGCCGAACATGCTAAAAAAGTGGGAGGAGGTTGGGCAGAGATCCAACTACATGTTGTTATGGTTCCAGTCCAGTTCTTGTGCCGGCTTAACGTTGTCCTGTGCCTACCAGAAAAAGTTGGCATTCTCCCATTGGAGCTGCCCTTTGCCTACCCTCCACCGAAACAGCACTCGCTTGATCAGTTGCATTTGTGATCATCAAGGGTAGAAATAGAGCAGTGCAATAGTGAAACGTGAAATGTTAAATAGTGCAAAGAGTTGCTAGACATCCAGGTCATTCCTTGGATGTGACAGTGAGGGAAATGCCAGCTTCTCAAAAACAGTTGGCATTTCCCCCTTCAACTTTTCTAAGATGTGAAGACTTTGGAACAATAACAGAGCAACTTTGGCAACATGTTCTCAATTTCATAATCAACAAAGTATGCTTCCGAACTTCAATTAGAATTATGTTGTATTCTAATATTTACATCCTCTCTTTTTTCCACCAGCCAATGTAACTTCCCAGAACCTCTCATCTATGTGCTGACCGGATATATAGATTACAGCTTCATGCCCCTTCAATCCATACATCAGGATGTTCAAAAAAAGTTGTTTCAGCAATGCTTTCAGTCTTTTAACAGGAAGTTTGAAAGAAGTAGCATACAAGGGACTTTCAGCACAAGCCCTCAATACCATAACAAAGCACAAATATCACAGACTAGATTTCAAATTACAATTAACTTGCATGATTCTCATTTAACTGCTAATAGGTCCTAATACTGCATATTGTAGAAGCATTAGAATGACGTCAGAGCTTTAATAGGCAGAGTCAACAGTGAGCTAGCACATACATTCCCTCTGTCCCTCTAAGCTGCTATTCTTCTTGTGGTCTCTGGCCCAGATGCAGAATTCAATGAGAGACAAACAAGATTAACCTTTAGAATATTATGACCAGGCCCAATATCTACAGTAGGAGAAAGGATCTGTAATTATTAACCCAACCCAAGACATATTGTGTAAACAAAGAAGACTGTAATTTATTTCCTGAATGAATAGGACTAAATAATGAGATCAGTAGATTGCTTGCTCCTCACTTCAAGACGCCTAATTCCTTCACTTATTTTATTTACAAGATATTCACTTATTTCCTTTGCTTTGGCTTTGCTGCATCATTCTGTTTGGCAAAGGTTTACTAAAACATACATTTCTTCTTATTTATGTTATTCACTGCTGAGACAGAAAGGCATTCAGAAATCTGCCACTGCTATGATTTCCATAATTGTGAGACTATTGAATACGGAATGTTCTGAGATGATCATGCACCACTCCTTGACTATTAACTGTGCCCTCAGAGTTAATTTGTTTAAAATTGACCAGAATTATACACAATATTCCTAATGCAGCCACACCATAGATTTATAAAGAGGTGAATGATACTTGCTGGCTTGTTGTCTATTCCATTCTTAATTACTAACACCTGTTAAGCTCTTAGGAAGCTTACTTCTTGTATCTATACTTAAATAATAGATTTCTCCACATGAAAGGAAGAACAAGAGGGCTGCATTTAACTGTCCAAACTCTGTGTGCAGACAGGCTAGATTTGCTGTACAGATGTGGCCAATCACAATATTAAGACTATAATATGAAGGTTTACCAACTCAGAATCCTCTCTGCTTACCAACTACTAAAACAATGCTTATAAACTTCCTTATATTTGAACAGATTCTGATGAGCGCAAGGGTGTGTGTGGTATTTTTTCAAACTACAGGAAATGGTTATGGAGACAGTATCTTCTTTATGGTACTGGTTTATTGTTTTGTACACATTCCACAAAGCACCCACCATTGATGTTCAGCAATTAGCTATGCCAGTCCAGTTTTGCAGGTAGAGAACAAGAGTCACCATCACTACCACAGGAAAGAACATATATAAATACGCAAAATTCCAAAGCAGTCCAGTTCATGTTCACAAATTGGGTTTTAAAAAGTAGTGCTCCTTTTTTTTGTAAGGCATAGTACAGAGGTGTATCATTGTTGGGATAAATATGGCACAGGTTGCTCTTTTTTAAAAGTCTTGTTATACCATAAGAAAGAATTCAAGCTATTATCAATCTTCTTCGGAACTAGATTCATCTTCCTGATCAGAGAGCTCAGCGACAGGAAACCGCAGAATGGCAGCTACACCTGTCAGCTGCCCAAGCTGTTCCCCAGACACATGGAGACTGGAGAAGATGTGAACTGTGCCCATGTTGTCACGCACGCTGTCAACCAACCGGACATACCGACTGCGAGTTGCCACATCTTGATGCCTAAAAAGTTCATCGCTGATCAATAAAGTATCAATTGCCATCGCTTCATTGGCCTTCTCCACATGTTTGATACCATAAAAAGCCCGGTCTGGCTCGTGTTGTAGCATCTTGTAGAAATCATCTAAAGCCTTAACTTCACCAGCCGCTTTAGTATCAGCAAGTCGACTAGTCACGGCCGGGTCACACAAAGCTTCTTTCAAAGCGTATTTGTGTCCAGATGAAGAATGTACCTAGGGTAAGAAAAACAGGAAAATACACATACTCTTGATTTTTCTTGAATTCCTTAAATAAGAGCTGGCCTCTTCACCACTGAGGTTTTGAAAGATGTATAGAATATGAAGCCATGGCCACACTGATAGATTTTTGTTCTATTGATAAAGGTATTGGTTCAAAATCTGTACTTGCTTGACTTTGCAAGATATATTCAGAATGACAATATCCCACTAGCTACTTCCTCCTACTGGCTTCAACAATAAGAGTGCAGAATACAAGGTAATACAGTGTAGAACGGAAGATTGTAACCCATGAATCTCCAAAAGCTGCTGGACTACCCATCATACCTTCATGCCCTGGACCATGGGGTCTGGATTCCACTAAGATTTAGAAGGCCATAATCTCCCCAACGTTGATATAGAACACTTTACTTTCTGAAATAATTAATTCTAGAAGAATTTAATGGATTACCTTATTAAACGTGCTTGCCAGGAGACACATTTAACTGAGTTTAAGTTATGTATCGTACTTTTGATTAATTCTGTACAGGATCAGGCTTCATATACTAAAGTCTACATGGCACTAAGAACAGCTTTTATAACATCTTCTACATTAAGTAAAAATAGTAGCACAATTGGACAGTGTCAGCATGTCCTGGGGAATCTGTTTCTAGAGTCCCCAAAACTTAATATTAAGGGAAGCTGGGCATAAAGAATGGTAGTTGTAGTGGTTGTTGACACCAACATTTAAAGCCCTAAAAGGCTTGGGCCCTTGGTATCTGAAGGAGCTCCTTCTCCCATATAGTCCTGCTCATGCACTGAGATCTCAAGGAGAGGGCCTTCTTGTAGTTCCTTCAGAGGTACGAGGTATAGGGCCTTGCAGAAGAGCCTTTTCTGTAGTGGCCCCTAGACTCTGGAACAGCCTCCCTCTCGAGGGTCACCAGACTCCTACACGGTATAGTTTTTGGCGCCTGGGGAAAACCTGTATTTTCACCCAGGCTTTTGCTGTTTAATTAGCTTCCTTAGGATGCTGTCTTGTTGGGGGTGTGGGTGTAATATTTTTAATTATGTTGCAATATTTTACAAGTTTTATTTTTATTGTAACTCACCCTGGGACTATGTGGTAAAGAGCAGGATACATTTTTTTTTAATAAATAAATAATTTTTTTATTAAAAATATATATTTTAAAAAATAAAGAATAATTTTTTATTAAACTCAGATCAGCATTAGAGAGTTCAATAAAATATCATTACACCTGACAAATACTATTTTCTGAAATATTTTAATATGGACAAAACACATGAGATCTTATTTTCATGCTATCTCGCTCACATATTGCAAATTTCTGGGAATTAGAAACATGAGCTTCCTCCCTTTAAAAGTTAAGTATGACTTTTCCCATACAACAGTGATATGTTTGTGTTTTTAATAAACAATATTTCCAGTTTAGAATACATTAAGTTGTTGTTAAGTGATATCAATCCTGACATGACCCTAGCTGTTGCAAAATTCCTGGCCGTAGTTATAAAAATAAGGGAGAAGTCAGAAAATGAAACCCTGCAACCGAGCGACCTTGATTAGAGATATTCTGAAAAATTATTCTTGATCAATTATGTTGTTTTATTGTCTCTCACTGTAGACCATTTTACCTGTTTTATGTACTATCTTCTGAGTATTGTGAATTTAAGTAATGTTTTGTACTTTTTAACATTTGCTGCTTCTGGTCTGTGACCATACAAATAAAAGTCATTCATTCATTTACAATAAACAATATTATCCAAATGGAGATGCTCAAACTACCAAGTGTCCAAATATAATGGAAAAATGCCTACTATAATTCCTTCTAATTGGCCAGACCGGTTGAGGCTGTAAATGGCCTTTAGGGCCATCCTGCCTGTCTCCCCAGCCTGGAGGAAGTCATTTAAGGTCAACTAAGTTGATGTGGCACTACTGCAAATATGAGCCTGCCAAAGGGATAAAAAGCTGGCATGATTTATTTCATTTTTCCACAGCAGGGCCTCCTTTCCAGACAGGATTTGGAAAAAGCAGCACACATAGTGCTGTTGAATGAAGAATGTCACAGCGAAATAGCAATGCTATGTCATCTTTCATTAGGCTGAATAAAAACCAGACACCATAACTAAACATGGAAGAGGGATATTCTTTACATTTGTTAATACTAGCAGAATTTTAAACTAGTTAATTTCCAATGTTTTCAACTTGTTTAAAGTAAATATAAGATTCAAGCAATTTTTAAAGAAGATTGGTCACTCAAAAAGAAAACAGGACTAAGTTCCATCAAGTCCAGGTCAGGTCAAGTGATATCATTTGCATAACATTTAATATTGACCAACTGACCACTAGCACCTGTCTGTTTCTCTGTTCTAGTATATTATAAAGTAGTTCTAATCAAGCCTACTCAGAAGTAAGTCTTGCTTAATTTAATAGGCTTAATTCAGTGTGAATATGCTTAGGATCAAACACTTAGGGTGGACTGCAGTTTATAAATACTTGATACCTATTGCCCTTGGTTAAAGTCCTCAGACATAGTATAATTACAAAATATAGAATAGTTACAAAAAAATATTTAATTCAAAGTTTCTAAATTCACAGAACACTCATGAGTAAGAATGTAGATATCTGCACCGACCCTTAATCTGGATTAAGGGTCCATGCAGGACATTTATAGGCTGCATAGATAGGCCCATTAAGGCCATGCCTCCTGCTGGCCTTCTCTGTCTGCAAGAGACAGAGACAGATCTTGATTAACGAGGTTCTTAATCTGGATATTTTATAGACCAGTTTAATTGCTCTGTACTCCAAAACTACTTCTGTGCTCTGGAACTACCCCAGACTGCTGTTCAGGAGTGGACCGTAGTGCATCACTGAAAATGGCCCTCTAGGTTCTGATGCTAGAAACTGTCATTCCTAATCTTTGGAGGAGTGGGGGGAGGTGGCTGTGAAGTTCACGTGGGAGGCACAGGCCCAATCAGCACCACAATATCCTTCACAATATCCAGATCAGTGGGTCCAGTTAATTTGGATCCACTGATCTGGATCAAATGAAGTTAAGTGCAGAAAAGGCCCCTGATCAATTTAAATTCCACTTATTAATCTGTTCCAATTGAAATAATAAATAATTCATACTTCGGTCAATTGGGCTGTGCAATGTTTTTCATGTGAGCCAGTTTGGTCAAGCGGTTATGGAGCCGGACTCTTATCTGGGAATACCGGGTTTGATTCCGCCCCTCCCCATGAAGCCAGCTGGGTGACCTTGGGCTAGTCACAGCTCCCTTCTGAGCTCTCACAGCCCCACCTACCTCACAGGGTGTCTGTTGTGGGGAGAAGAACAGAAGGTTTGTCAGCCGCTTTGAGTCCCCTTAAATGGGTGAGAAAAGCGGGGTAGAAAAGCCAACCATTCTTCTTCTTCATTCATTTATTAGATTTCTATCCCTCCCTCCCTAACAACAAGGGCAGCAACATTCCATTTCTAAATCTTCTTCGTGGCGATGACATTTCCCTTGAATCCCGAGTCCTGTTTACCTGCAAGAACTTGGAGCGGTTTTCCAGCAACAGTTTGTTGTCGGTCTTCACCGCCTGCTGGAACATGTAATCGCAGAACTGCTCCCTGACGAAGCCCGGGCTGGCCACCAGCACACACTTGACCACCTCGAAGTTGATGTGGCGCTGAATGGCTTGCGCCACCTGCTCGTAGAACCTCTCCAGCGCCCGGTCGTGCTGCGTGCAGTTCCCCCTGCGCTTCCTGGGGATGTTCACCTCCACCTTGGCCCTGGTCAGGGTCATGCTGGGGGTGACCAGGCACACGTGCGCCAGCCCCTCCTGCATCACCACGGCGGCCACGTCGGCGCTCCAGGAGGGGTCGCAGGCCTGCTCGACCCTCTCCAGCACCACGCTGTCCCACTGCTTCTTGGCCAGGGTGAACTGCCGGTTGGGCTCCAGCTCGATGGTGTGGTAGGCGCCCATCTTGACGTAGTCGTTCTCCTGGATGTTGGTGCCCTTGACGCGCAGCTGGCACGCCTGCGAGTCGAAGTCGATGCTCTGCACGCACAGGGTGAGCGTGGTGCGGACGCGGTTGCTGCCCACGCTGCCCGTGGAGGACTCGGTCTGCACCTTGCGGATGGTGGAGGCGCGCAGGCTGTCGCCCACCTGGAGCAGGTTGTAGGCGTGCCACATGTCCTCGGCGTCCTCGGGGATGAGCGTCACCTGCCCGGCGCTGTCCTTCTCGATGGCCTTCCGCACCAGCTTCATCCCGGCGGCGCAGACCCGGCCGCCACACCAGCAGCCTCCTCTCTCGCTCACGGCCCTGAAAGCGGGGGACACAGGGGAGGAGAACAGGCCGTCACCACGGGGCCAAGCGGCGGGCCTGGCGGCGCCACGCAGCCTCTCTAGCAAGTTCCTGCTACGGCCCGCGTCAAAGTGGCGACGCTCTGGCCGCCGCCGCTCCTCCTCCTCTCCTCCGCGATCGGTTCGATGCCATGATAGAGAAGGGGAGAGTCGGGGACGCCTAGAGCGTCCTTTGGGAACAAGGCAAATTTTGACGTCGTGGATAGACGCGCGGCTTGGGTTGGTACACCTGAAAAAGCCGCGTCGCTGGCCAGAAGGGAGTGAGGAGGGGGAATCCACCGCTCGTGCCAAGAATCCCTCTTCTGCTCTAATGGCGGACTCTCTATAATATGCTTTCTGCGTCTCTATGACCAAGGGGCAGGGGGATTCCGAGTCCTCTCACACACAAAGGTATGCCTAGAGCGACCACTTAGCCTTCCTTTTGGCGCCAGGGGAGGAGGCGGCGGTGAGCGTGGGTGAAGTTCTGAGTCCTGCCAGTCACCAAAGTTGTGATCACACCCAAGGCTTAATCCAGCTTCAGTCCACTTTGAGAGCGAAAGAGTACATCAGCAAAGTTACAAGCTGTTTTCTTTCAGGGTTAAATAACTCAGAAAACTCACCTTTGGGATAGATAATGTGGAAAAATCACTGGTCCTTTTGCTGATGTGTTCTCCCGCTCTGAAAGTGAACAAACCGAAGCTGGATTAAACCTTAGGTGTGACCACAGCCCAGTTCTTTCCCGGGCTCTGTGCCAAAAGCAGCTTCTGATTCTGCGTTCATCACCACGCTGGGCTTCCTTGCCATCCAAACTGGTTAAGGGGGTATTAAGTTTAATCCCTGACTAGAGGTTTTTAGTTACTTTGCTTAGATTTTCTAGTGAAAACTTCCTTGCAAGCTTTCTGTTGTTTTGTAGCTGAGTACTGCTCGTAGCTTTCGATTCCCCCCCCCATCCAACCAACCGACCAATGAAACTTGTAACTTGCATAACTACATATTAGTTTTTTTCCAAACATAATGTGTTCAGGCTGAACTAAGAGATGTCAGAAATATTATGCCGTTTCTTGATGCCAGTATGAATACTCGCATAACTTCTTTGTGTGGGTTTGCCTAAAGCTACCATTGAAATATAACTATTCATTTCTGGGCATAGCTGAAACGACGGCAGTCTTGAATTATGCATTGCATGTAAAAGGACATATTCAAAATAGATGCATAAATTAACTTGGTTTAGAGCCCATTAAAATAAATACATAAATGAAGTTGATCTACAGCTCATATCTTTGAGATTCAGTGCTAAGTTGAAGTTCCTTGCTGCATTCTCATGTTTCAAAATAACCAAAACAAGCCAGAACAAAAAACAAACCATGAATCAAATAATTTATTTAATGCCACCAAAAGTTTCCCAAGCAACATAGATCCACTAAATAACTTAAGAATTATGACCTCCCTTTTTGGTAATGTCATGACGCAAAACGAGAATTCTGAAGCACATATTATTCAGTAAAGCATTCACAGGCCAAATTGATGTCTGGAACTGATGTGGGGAAAAGAAAAACCCAATTTGAGTGCTGGTCAGGAACCTGATAGGAGTTATCATGACTAACAACCCAGATGTTTGTGTTTGCCCATCCCACGAAAACACTTGACTGGATTTTTCTTATGACAGTTTCTGAATCCTTTCCGATTAGGATAAGGGGAAGTGACATTGGATCAATCCCAGTCCTTTACCTGGGTACTTTGCAACACCCCAGAACAAGATTATCTTATGTTCCAATGGTTTACTCTACAACCAGGACTAAAAAGTACTCTGTGCTTGTATATGCTTGAATAGCACCTTTCTCTGCCCTGGGGAATCCAAACTTGGCTACCTGAAAAATTCACCTGCATTGCTGTACTTTGCAACCTTAGATGAAGAGAGTTCTTTCTCCCTTACCACTTCCTAGCAGCAACAAATGTCAAGCTGTCTGATAAGTGACAGTCCTATCCTAACTTCAGAAGCCAGGAACAAAAGTTCTTTGGCCTCCAAAGTTACAGGTGAGGGCCATGTGGCTACAGCATTCACTAGGAGGCACGACCTCTAGGGCTCCCTTGTCCTCTGCCACCTCTTCTGGACTGATGACCCACTCTGAGTGAAAAAAATACTTGACCTTCTGTCAAACTGTTGAGTTGCATACTGAAGAGGTTTGCTTGCTCCCAAGGGAAGAGCCCCACTACCTTCACAACTTTTTCCTTTCATAATAAACATCTCAAAGATTACACAAAATATATGTTGCATACACACAGATTCATACTTGCGTGGGTTTCTGAATGGTTCTTGAGGAAAAAGAGAATGATTCTTGATGATTATAGACTAGCACTGTTTTTTGGTTACTCCTGTATGTTTTATTCTTTGGAAAATAGAAGTTAGTTTTTGGACTTGAGCTCATAGTCCTCTTGAACAGTATTTTTTTCCATTCTGAGTAAAAATTAAAACTGTTTGTGGAAGATACATGTTTTATTCCAGAATATCCAAATATAGTGGAATAAGTAACCGACATCTGGATGCAGCCTTCTTTAAAGAAGTGCAGAATGGAAATAAGGCATTTCTAGTACAGTATGTTAGTTCTTTTTCTTTGACTGTCTTATTTCCTGTGAAAAAGAAATCTAAAGAACATATTGTTTGGTACGCAGGCAGTGTGAAGGCAAAAGGAGGTACCAAACCACAATATTACTGCTGTGTGGTTAGAAATTCAAGAATATAAATGCCTGTAGCAAGTTATACAGGAGCAGCCTGGAACACAGACAAGAAAATATGCTTGACAAGATTAGTGGAAATAAAAGCAAGAGAAAGCAAGAACGTGGCTGGATGTGATTAAAAGAGACATATTACCGTGGAGATTTTTTTAAACTCTAGATTATACTGTTACATCATAGAAGGTTCTCTGAGCTTGATCTTTTTCTCTGCAGGCATTTCACCGCCAGGCTAGGTAGCATCCTTAGCAAAATGTCTTCTGGGAAAAAGATCAAGCTTGGAGAACTTTCGCTCACGGATCATGTCTAGAATGTTACTGAAAGAGTTCTAAGACTTAAATTTAAAAGGTTGATATGATGACCATCTGCTCAAGCTGTCACTAGGAATTAAACCTGACCTTAAGAAACTTAACGATAATCCCAAATACTCCTGAATAATGCAATGATTTGAGGAAGCAACCAGGCGTTTTTTTTTTCTACTTACCTCCCTTAATCAGGATCTAGGATGATCTGGATCTTAGAAATGGGTCCTTCAACAAATCCGGATTTAGAAGAACCGGATCCCAGCAAGTACCCAATGCATCTCCACAGGCAGTGTAGCATCCAATACCAATGGGTGCTAGGCATGCTCGCAGCGGGAATGCTGGAGCACCCATGTGGAGCACCTGTTTGTCCCCAAATGGAAGAGGCAAAGGTGGCGTGGAGCGATTGGCTGTCATGTACATCAGTCAAGCAATGTTTTTCGGGGAGCAACAGGTGCTGGGGGAGGACCAAATCTCCAGAGCCGCTACAGAGATTCTTCGGAGTCTGGGGCAAACTGCTCCGGAGAATCTCTGGAGCCTGGCCCAAGCTCCACAATACATTCTGCGCCAATCTTCGGAGCTGTCTCTGGAGCCATCTCTGGAGAATAGCCACCTGGTTCAAAGAGTTGGATTTTGGGGAGCCCGCCCCTGGACCTCATTGACCTGATTGTGGTGCAAACACCCACCATCTAATCCGATCTTCAAGGCTGAAGACCGGGTTGAAGACCCCTTTAATGGGGTCCACGGGAAGAACAGATTTCAGGGCCTGAAGGACCCATTCAATCTGGATTTCCCTTGAACAGGTGTGAACACACTGCGTCCTAATGGGGTCTAAGTGGGAACGGGGTCTTCCTAATCCAGTGATGGTGAACCTTTTGAGCTCGGTGTGTCAAAATTTGCAAGAAAATCTAGCTTAACTCGAGTGCTGTGTCACATTTAGAAATATCCATAATTTTGTGATATTTGTAGCTCTAGTAAAAAAGTTATATTTTTGATATATGTATTTTATTAAAAGCAAAAACAAATAATTCTTTACATTAGTGACTTTTGTTGCTAAATCTTCAATTGAAAGTTGGTATTTCATACACTTCAAAAACAAGCAAGCACTACACGTCCAGGTGCCAGGGTGACCATGTGTGTCACCCAAAAGGGCTTGGCGTGTCACCTGTGACACGCGTGTCATAGGTTGGCCATCACCGTCCTAATCAATACCCAACTGTTGCCTAATGGGTCCTTGATGGATCCTGAATGGGTACTGCTAGTGGAGAAACAGCCCAAATTTTCATAAGGCATGGACAGCAAGCAAAACCTGCATGGTTGGGTCTGGGGAGAATACCACTATACTGGTTGAGGTGGCAAATTTGATTCATGAGAATCATACAGGTGTGAAGGGAAATTGATCAAAATCCTGAAGTCAGTCTGTATAGTTTCTTCCTTACTACTCACATTTCACCAGCAGTCTTTGTTTTATGCATAAATGTTTTGCTGAAGGGTAATGACAACAGTGAAACATATTGTCTAATTTTGTCTGTTTCATTTTATCGCACATTAAAGTTGCCTGTCGTAAGCCAATACATTTTATGCAATATGTTTCCTAGCCTACCCTGTCTTTAATAAAATCTTGTACCAATTCTAAGGACTTTAAAGTGTGTTTGATTGTGTCCATCAACCTTACCCTTTATCTTCCCCCTTTTCATTCACTCTTGCCTTCTTAAATACATTAAGTACGTAAGAACATAAGAGGATCCCTGCAGGATCAGGCCACAGCCCATCTAGTCCACCTGTTTCTCACAGTGGTCCACCAATTGCTTTGTTCTAAGCATCCCAAGCCGAGGACAAACTGCTTAAAACTCTTCGCAAATGGTATTTAGAAGTATCTGCCCTGTAGGTAATGAAGATACAGGAGCTCTGATCTGAATGTTCTATGGCACCTGAATGAGAAGACAGCATGAAAGCAAGCACTGTTTTCAAGTACACAATTCTTGTTCAAATTCTCAGGTAGGACATTTGAATCAACATTGCGATTCAAAATATTCAGCAATAGATTCCTGTGGCATTTATGGAAAGTCTCAAAGGCAGTTATATAACAGTGTGCAGAAGCTTTTGCATAGTTCTCAGACTAATCAGCTATGCAAAAGGGGAATCATTTGATACTAATGACCCGACAAATAGCAACAGGTTTATAATAAAAACTTCCTTATTTTCAATTACTAAAGTATTTAGTCCCAAGCACCATGCATAGATAATGACGAATGAAGTCACTGCTGAATCTTTTATTATCATCATGATAAATTCCGGGAATGTTATTCCTAAGGACATGCCAAACATTCAAAAATAATAATAATCTGCTTTCAGAGCAGTCCATTCCAAATGCCCTACAAAACTATGGCTCATTCCAAGTTCAGAACAAAGCTGAGCCCTGTTTTGATATGATCTTCTAAATTTATAAGGAATTCTTGAGATTTTAAAAAATAGGACACAATTGAGCCTTACATATATATTTTAAAAACTAGAGATGTTTTCAAAAGCATTGGAATGCTTGTCTATTTCCTGGATTGGCTGGTAGCAAGGGGGCACCCTTTTTTTGAAGGTTCTAGAAGGTACTTCTGACTTTTGAATGGTGTAAAATTAGCTAAAACTAAGGGGTGCCTTCCAGGACCCTTAAGTAGGAATAGGAAATATAATAGGAAAGGATCCTCCTACCTACCAGCCAACCCATGAAACTGCCTGTTTTGAAGGAATTTTGAAATATTTCCCCTATTTTTGAGGATTTCATTTTTAATCACTTAAAAATCTCCTATTTGTCGACCCTGCCCACCCCACTTTGGGGATTCTACAATCCCCAGCAGAAACATGGCTGCCTTGAGATGTGTGGTAAGACCCACAATTGTCTCTACATTATATTGAGAAAGCCAGTCAAGAGTGCAAAAAACCAACCAAAGGACATGAGTGCTTGGTTGACTTCTGGTAGCCTCAATCAGCCATTTAGAACTTTAGATTTATAACCAGCTCTGAACCAATATCCTAAGAGCAAGAGAAAAATACCCACAGAAGTTTGTCACACGTAGCATGCTTCCTTTATCAAAAAGAATCCCGTTTGGCATTTCTTAAAAACAAAAATACTGTTTTAAAAAGAAAACACTCGGCCTGTAATTTTCACTGTCATACACAAAGGAAAAGCAACAAGGTATTCTGAGACAGATGTTAGACTGAGGAAGCCAAGGTCTAAAACCAACTCAAAAAAATACCCTACTTAATGGGCAATTTACACCGGACTATAATTTGGCTAAGAACAAGGGCAATGCTGTGTCAGTATCTGGACAGACATTGAATATATGCCCTTTTCTGTGCAATCATAGGACCTTTTTGCACTTACCCAGTTGAAATGGCCTCACATGCTCTGGGATGCTCCATTTGCACCCCATGGTGCTGTAAAGCATTGAAGGCCATCCCAATCCTCTGTAGCTATGGAGCAGTAAAAACTGTTCCACATCTTGACCAGGGGAGTCTAGTACGTTCCTGAGGCCAGTTTGCTCTTGGAATGCTAGTACATGCTGGGGTAGCTTCTAGGAAGCACCATCTGCACTTGCAGGAGGTGTTTCCACATCAGAAACTTCTCCTGCTATACTGGAAGTTGCAGACTTACTTTCCCCAGCCACCGGAGAGAGCATTCACACCTCTTCTGGTGCCGGGACAGCTGATGTGCTGCACAAGCATGAAGGCACATCAGATGACTGGAAACATGATTGTGAGTGCATGGCACATCATTGTCCTGGTGATGGTGCCAGCACATGTGCAGTCACATCTGCCTCTGAGGGGAAGATAGCAGCGCCCAGTCCCATGCTGATGGCACCCAGACACGTGTCTGGACCCAGGTGATGCACTATTCCTGCAAACGGGAAGCAAAGCGCAGAAAGGCCCCAGATAAGCTCTCAGATGCAGCATTCACACCACCTCCAGGTGCAAACACTGTGTGAAGCAGGACAGTGCAGCTGTGAATGTGCAGCCATGTGGCGCATCACAATTGCCATAGCAATGACTGGTGGGGATACTGCTGGTGCCTGCAGTACAAACGCTGGCCACCATCCATGAATTTAACTTGAGTGCGATGGGATCCCACTCAAATTAAATGCAAAAAGGCCCATATTTACAAATCTTTTTTTTTTATGTTCCCAGATTATTTAGCAACAATCTACACTTTATCCTTAAAATTGCTAAATATACCCTAATGTATATTCAAAGAGAAAAAGACAACTTGGAAGGAATTAAGACTGAACAGGTTAATAAAGGAATCAGAGATTTAGATGGAATGCTATATATACCTGGCAAAGAAAGCTAAATGTGGCCCTCATACCATGCTAACAGCAATCAACACCATACACAGAATACAGTAATAAAATAATGCTAACCTCAGCAGCCAGCCAAAAGGTCCAGAAAGGCCAATTTTTGCTTCTTGAACTCTCAAACAACAGTAGTTAAGCTCCTGAGCTCGGTCTTTGGATACATCTGTTCTGCTTCCATCTAAGTGGGTCTCAGATGCCTATCTTATTTTCCCTTATTCAGAGCCTTCTCATACAGTTTCGATTGGGGTGGCCAGAGTATGCTCTAGCTTGGAGCATGTGCATGTTGCAGAGCTGCTTCTGTTCTGGAGGGGGCTCTGAGTGTGAGTGCCCCACAGCTATACTAGGAGTATCCATAGCGCTCCTAGTGCAACCCTGGATGCAGGCTTTGCACAGAAGTTTGCGAGTTGGCAGTTGCATGCTGTGCCACGTGATCGCCATGCACATCTGTTTCTACTGCAAGGCAGATGTTGCCAGATGACAGTGTTTGCACTTACCCTGCTGCAGGGTAAGATCAAGTTAGGTTATGGATGGGGATGGCTTTTGCAATGTGAACGCTGGCCTCGGTCCCTGATCTTAACTTCCTATTCTAAGAAGTCAGATGTAAAAAAAAGCTCTCATTTGAATTGCCCCCCCCCTTTTTAAGCAACAGGTAAAAGATGCAAGTAACTCATTTTCAGATAGTTTTTATTAGATATCTTCTTTCTTGGTTACTGACATAGTAATTCAAAAAGTAATAACATCCTGTTCTGTATTGTCCTTGCATGAAAGTAAACCACAGTATTCTCACTTGTTACCTTTTACTCTCAAGCTGGATCAGTCTAAAATCATATGTATAAGGAAGACAATTTTAAAGCGCTGGCAAACATCAATTAGGAAGAACAGATAGGAAAACAAAAACTCAGCCTTAAGGTCAGCTGAAACTTTTTGTTCACAGTCTGGCAATAATTTACACATTTAAACAAAACAAGAAACCATGCATGAACTTCTTTGCCACCTTATATTCTCTCAAATTCAAGTCTCTGTACCTTTCCCTAAAGCATGTCTTTCATATTACACAACACCACAGTGTATACTTCTGATGCCTCCTTTTCAGCTTGCATACTGAGTTGAGAAATGCACTGATAAGTGAACCTAAGGTTGTTAATCATAGCCACTAAGAGAAGCTAGATTAGCAAGGACCTTGCATGGATATTGACTTTGGCATATCTTTGTGAGATTAGCCAGTGGAACGACGTCTACTGGAAAGGGAGAGGCCTAAAACTTACACAGAAATGGTAGATGATCTGGTTTCAGATTTATTATAGTCAATATATCCATCACTATAAGAATCAAAAGCTACAAATCAAATTATGTTCAAATAGACAGAAAAAACACAGTACATTCACCAGTCAGTACATTCCAAATTCCAACTAAAAACTCCAACAGTTTTTTCTAGTTTTTAGGCAGGAACTGAACATGTACACCTTTGAGTGCCAGGGTTTCCTCCTACCCATGTTTTTAGAAGTTTGGTGTGGATTCATATACAAAGACTTGTGATTGATAGAATTTCTGGTGCTGCAATGATTCTTGAAAATCCAGCAATAGAGGAATTAAAATCTATGTGAAAAGAACCATGAGCACCACTGTGTATTTAAGGGTCTGCAGAAAGGAGGTGAGATGACAGCATGCAGTAATTTTGAAAGTTATAATAATGTGCTGTATGCATGAAGCATTGCTCCTCAGATCTTAAATCTCTGTAATTGGACATTAATGCAACTACAGTGTGTTCATTGCCAAAAAAATATATAACCATCCGGTCAAGCGCAAAAGTTGAAGCCTTAGCCAAACTTACTTCATAGTGATTTAATTAACATAACAAGATTAGCTTGTCAAAAAGAAACTAGTAACTCTAGGCAAAATTACAAGAGAGGCGAACAACAGAAAACTACTTTTCTCTTTTCCTTTGGGCGATTCCTCTATGGGTTATGGCTGCTCTCAGCCTCTCCCATTGCCAGTACGGCATTACACTTTCCCCTGCTATTTTTTACTTCGCCTACATATTTTAACAACACTGCCTCAGAGACTTCATTAAGCAATGATTATTGTGTTGGATTTCCTCTCCTCCACCCCCACTTGCATTTCCATTTCCTTGAGTTCCACCACCCCAAACAGAGACAGCTTTTGTCTAGAAAATCTCAACACCTTTCTAAATTTGTAGTTCTTAAATAAGTCTCCAAGAAGATAAAATCTTAGTTCTTTAAAAGACGGAGCTGGTAAAAAAAAACACCCCAAAAGCACATAAAATATCTATGGTCTTAAGATAGAAGGAAATCAGTTTTTCCTGCCTCCTCTGCTATGAAACAATCACACTTTTCCTAATACTTCACTGTCCAAAATGAGAAAGAAAGAAAGAAAGAAAGAAAGAAAGAAAGAAAGAAAGAAAGAAAGAAAGAAAGAAAGAAAGAAACTGGCAAGTTACCCATTAATTAATATCCACCCTTCAAGTTTTCTTAACTTGTCTGAGAATTTCAGGAATTCTTGTTTGCTTCAACTCAGACTCTGCCCCCTACCCTTTGGTCATGTATGTGTTTGTGGCTTCACAGCAATGCTCCTATCGTGGAAAACCACCAAATCACTGGTTATAAAGTCGACTGAAAACTCCCAGGGACTGTCTCAAAAGCTGACAGAGCGAAGTGGGAGCCCATGCTCCATTCCTGAGTTGCCCCTAAGGAAAGGGAAGGAGATCCCAGAAAGGTCTGGGAGGTTGAGGAAAGAGCCTCCCCATCTCTCCCCTGTCTTGTCAGATGTGGAAACTCTGGAGAGAAGGAGAAGGAGACGTTCTCACCTGTCAGCACCAGGCTTGGAACAGCGACACCTGGAATGAAGCTGTCTGTACTGAGGGAAGAAATGCCCATGGTTGCGATGCAAGAGACAAACCTGAGGAGCAACGGGGCTTGTCTTGGTCACAAGGCGCCAGTTAATTTCAAGCTGCCGCTGCCGCTGGAACTAAGGCTGCTTCTGATTTCCTTCTACATTTGCAGCAGTAACGGCAGTCCGAGCTAGGCATTTCCTGTTTGTTGTTCGAGCCCTCGGCGTCCCCCCCGCTCCACACATGGAGATGAATTGTCCCCCGCCCCAGCTCCCTTGCTGTTGGATCCCAAGAGGTCTCTGCGAGCCTTTGAAACCCCCACGTGGTTGAATCCCAGAGCTGAGAGACATGTACAAATAAAGTCAGATCTTTAACAGCTAATGTTTAGGCTGCAGGCTGCAAAGCAAACCTTAAAGGGACATCTGCAGGCTGATAATTAATGGGTGTCTCCAGCCACCAGGCAAGATCTCCTAAAAGCTGACAGGGAGGGAGTGGAAGATTTTGGAACAACGTCTTCAGCATGTCCTCCTCCCTCCCCTTTCTATTTAAACTCTGCTTCCAAATAGCCTTTCTTCGCTCTACAAGTGCTCTACAAGAAGTTTGCTGCATCCAGATTCCGAGACTCTTCCAAACTGAGCCTGCCCCTGGGTAGTCTAATTCTGTACCACTTACATCACTGTTTAAAAATGTGTCTGTTCAGGAGTGCAATATATGTTGCAAACCAAATCTTTGTGAAAGCAAGAATTTGAGAAGTTCTTATATATGGGACCTTCTCAGAATCCATCTTTTGAGGGAATCTTTTCTATTTAACTGTGGGCCAGTTCCCACTAGGACTTTTTTGAGCATTCAAAACGGTTTCAAAACACTCTGTCCGCATTGAAAAGTGGCTTTTCGCATGAAAAAGCTGATAAAGCGAATTAAATAAAACACCCCTTTAAACAACTCTCGCTCCTGTTTTTTTTTAATGAAATGGTTTATGGGGTGTTCCCACTTGGATCAAAGTGTTTTGAAACTGTTTTTAAGCAGAAGCCTGCCCACCCGCCCGCCCGCCTGCCTGCCCGCTGTTGCCTGCCCGCCTTTCTGCCTGCTATTTTGACAGCTGCTTCATCCCTGCCACTGTGGCTGCCGCTGCCCACTGCCGCTGCTCTGCTCGCTCACTCCACTTCCTGCCAAGCTGTCCTGGTACTCCTGAGGCATAGGGACGAGGAATGGAAAGTGGCCAGCAAGTGAGCTCCCCCCTCCCTTTTGGGTGTTGCTGCTGCACCGCCACTGCTGCCATGCTCTGCTTTAAAGCGGAATTAAACAAACAAATGGGAACACAAATAATGTGTGTTTGCATCTGTTTTGTTTTGTTTTTTTAGTTCTGCTTTAATGGAGCTAAGTGGGAATTCACCTCGTGTGTAATTGGATCATAAAACTT
This sequence comes from Aspidoscelis tigris stejnegeri, assembly GCA_023333525.1. Classification (NCBI taxonomy): domain Eukaryota; kingdom Metazoa; phylum Chordata; class Lepidosauria; order Squamata; family Teiidae; genus Aspidoscelis; species Aspidoscelis tigris. The sequence goes on along the minus strand of JALMGA010000007.1, from coordinate 24,018,641 downwards.
TCCTATGCGGAACTCAGCTTCCTCAGTTTTAAAGTGTTCCATGTTCAAGTGGTTACCTTGCAGCCTCAGTTCTATTATTTGGAAGCCAGGCTAACAGTACAGTGTGGTAGGGCCATAATTATGTTCTGAACTGTATGATAACTGAGATACAGCAATGTTAATTCAGTTTAGACATCATTTATGCACACCAATAGAAATCCCAAACCAGAACTGTCCATCCCTTACAGATGGGGCTAACAGTAGAGAAACTACAGCTGAATACTCCACACTTTATTGGACATCTTGGCTAAAGAGATCTTTCTTCACATTTTGGCTTAGCCTGAGAGAAATCAAGAGGAGTATGGACTAGGTTCCAAACCACAGTCCCTCTGGATCTGGAGACTGTAAGTCACCTAGCCCTAATATAGAAGATTTTTGCTGTTTTATAACAGAATACTGTTATTAATTTGACCATGGTAATTATTGTGGATGAGTCTGTCATTATGGCTTTGCCTACAGGACTGCTCCTCTGTTGGACATGAGGAATTCATCTACAGAGTAGAAACTCAGTGTTTGAGGAACAAGAACTTTTCATTTAGTGGATGGCTAGTGTGTGGCCTTGTAGATGTTCCTGGAGTATATCACATTGGGCAAAGTCTGGAAGGCTGCATACTAAGCCCTTCCCTCCTCCATTCTAACCAGTATAGGCAGGCAGAGACAGAAAGATGGACTGAGAAATGAACTGAAATACTGTGGGGGAATCCCCACAGCAAGCTTATTTCACTTTCCCTAAACCAAAATAATAGAACCGGATGCAAACACGAATTTGCCTGTTCCCATTACTTTTAACTTAATCGCGTTCGATCCGGATTCTGAGGATAGTATGTGGCGTACGTGACTCAAGGTGGGACTCAAGTGGCTACTTTTTAAAAGCCATTTTTCGGAGCTGCCCTGCCCTCTTCCTCCTGGCATGGACATGCCACCCATAACAGACCCCTTCACGGAGCCTGGCTGGGTGGCTGGGTGGGTGGCTGCCGCTTTCCTGGCTGGATGAAAAACAGGCACTGGCAGCCAGCGATTCTTTGCCCTCCTCTCCCCATTTCCCAGGGCACACAGCAGCAGCAGCAGCAGCAACTCAAACCCCCTTCAGAGCCACAACCTTAAAACAGAACTTCCAGGGCTTTCCTTTCCTTTCCCTTTTTTAAAGGTCAGAACTTTCAAAGAGCTAGAATTGCGCAAAACTGCAACATTGTTATTAAGGTGTGAAGAGGCTAGATAGCTACAGTGTAGCTTTAAGGACTGGATTTTTATAGTGGCTGTTTTGAGGGTGGATTTTTTCAATGACATCACTATCTTTGGAAGCAAGCTATTGGGGGAGGGAAACCCTAAACATGGATTCTCATCCCTTAACACAGTAGGGTCCCCACAGTAAAAAATGTAAAACGTTTCAAGCACACGATCCGGAGTGAGACCTGTTGAAATCAGGATTGAGATTCACCACGCTTTGGGGTTGTTTAATACAGAGAAAGTGTGTTAAGCCAAACTGCCGTGCGGACTCCGAAGATTGAAAACCTTTTGAATCCGAGATAAGGTTGCCCTGAAGACACGGCCTGTGTGAATGCAAGACCAACCAACATGTCCCGAAACCTGAGAGCAAGATTGAACTGTTTAGAGTGTTTCATCAGGCTAGTTGGGGTGCTCACTACTGTATGATACTTTTTGTTGTTGTAGTAAATATGGCTGCATTCACATGTAGCACAAACCAACCAACCAACCAACTCAAAAGTGCCCTGGAGATGGTAACATTTTGTCCTCCTCCCATCTCTGATTCACCTTTTCTACTCTAAAATGTTAATGAGAGGGGAAAGAGGCAGACTGGTTGTGGACAATCTAACTTCCAAATCCTCCCTTCCCATTTAATGGAAAACACAGTTTAGGTGATTCTTATACAGAATTAAATAGATCTTCTACCTCCCAATAGGAGTGCCAATTTACTTTTTTTTTTTGCTTATGTCAATGAACTGTCTAGAACTGTCAGAGAGATGAACTGTGGTCCATCCAACCACCTTAGAGCCTTATGCTCTTAGCCTTTCCCTTCCAAAGGCATTCATAAAGCATATTCTACCTATAGCTGAGAAGATCCTGTCAGCATCCACAGTAGAACAAGGATTCAAACTGAAGGACTATTGGATTCTAGCCTGGAAGGATTCAAACTGACGGACTACTGGATTCTAGCTGGGTGTGCAATCAAAGGGTGGAGATGGAATTCCCCACCCTTGGCCAGGTCGTGATGTTAACTGTGAGATCAAACCCAATCAGAGAGAGGAGTGGGAATCCCCACTGGCAAAGGGTGGGGAGCAAGAGATGCTGGTTCACCAATGTGTCTTATGTCACATTTTCAATGGGAATGGCAAAATTTGTGTTCTATGCATTTTTATGCGGTTTCAATGGGAACGGGCAGAATGTGTGTTTGCCTCAAATTTAGGTTCAATTCATATTTAAAAAGATCAAGTGGGATCATGGCCAAGGAAAACCTTTTTACTCCTATGAAAGCTTTGTCAAGCAGATAGAAAGGCACATAAAAGAGAGTTCTTTTCACACCAAGAGCTCCATAGTTTTGGAAGCTAGCCCAGCTAATGCTGAACAGAAATCACCTTAAGTATGAAAATATTTGTTTCACTAACTTTTAAGGGTTTTGTTGAATGATGCATTACTCTGTATTTCTGTTTTGTATTTGTATATTGTTGCTTTATTATTTCTAAGCAGCTATGGAATTGTTAGGGATAATAGGTAGGAAAAAGATTTCCTAGAGAAATAATAATTTTTAAAAACCAAGTAAAACAGTAACAGACTCCCAAATATATGTTAGTCATTGAGGCTTTTAAAGACAGCTTAGAGATGGTTTGCAGATGGGATTATTAACATACCCGTCTGCCCCCCTCTCTCATGAACATTCTAGGCTAGAAAAGGTGGATAAGAAATTGAATGAGAACTCAAGGGCCATATGGTACCATCTCATCTCTAAGGTGCTTTTCAGATGTTTTTTTTTTTTTTAATTGGGTGCTATATGTGAAAACTGCCTTAAATCCATCATTCATAGGGCATTGTGGTTGATTTGGGAACATCCATATCTATGTGGAGGTACGCCCCAAATAAGAAGACCAGAAGGCCTCATAGTTTGGGGCAATTTAATTTATTTATTATTTGTATTTTTATTCCACCCTATACCTGAAGGTCTCAGGGTGGGTAACAACATTTAAAATCAGACATATATTAAAAACAACAGTATATATTAAAACAGTAACAGCGTCTGTAGAGTGGGAAAAGACAGTATATTCCCATTTAAGCAAAGGCCAGGACAAAGAGGTGTGTCTTCACTGCCTTCCTAAGCATATACAGTAATGAAGTCTGATGCACCTCAGGGGGGATACTATTCCATAACCTAGGGGCCGTCACTGAGAAGGACCTCTTCCAGCTGCCCACCCCTTTTACTGCTGAGGGTGGTGGGACAACCAGGAGGGCCTCCCCTCCAGATCTTAAGGCATGGGCAGGTTGATACAGAAGAAGGCATTCCTTTAGATATTTGGGGCCCAAGTCATTTAGGGCCCTATAAGTCAAAGTTAACTCCTTGGATTGGGCTTGGTAGTGAATCAGCAGCCAGTGCAACTTTTAAGACCAGTGTGATGTGTGTCAGGCCAACTGTCCTGGTCAGCAGTCTAACAGTTGCATTCTGCACCAGCTGCAGCTTCAAGGGCAGCCCCATGTAGAGGACATTACAACAGTCCAATCTGGAGGTTACCAAGTCATCTCCGTCTCAAAATGACTTCAACTGATGCACCAGTCATGGCTGAGAAAAGGCACTCTTGGCTATGGCCTTCACCTGAGCTTCAAGGGAAAACATCGTGGAGGCATGGCTGAAGTAAGCACCCAAATTGTGCTTACTCATGCTATTCTATTGCCATCACTACTCATATGGCTTACCTTAAACCACATTCTTTGAAGCATTCAATGGGCATGTTTCTCTGAAAAAAGGAAATGACTCACATTGGGGACCATTTCTTGCCTTTGATGAAACAATCCCAGATGGAAACATTGATGCTTATGAATGAAAGTTCAGTGTCTTTTATGTTTGTGCAGGCAGGAGTAGTGCCACTGCTTTGAGAAAAGTGTTACAATAGTAGCTCTCTTAATAGTTCTCTGCTTGCAACTCTCATCTGAATCTTGTCCTCCCTGTCATCTTTGTCTCATGAAGCTAATGGAATAAATCACGTTTTGTAGTCAAGCGTAACATATCATAGGATTTGTTTCAGTGTCTTCAATCAGCCCTTCTTTTACCATATCTTTTGGAGGGAGAACAACTATCATGATCCTTCGTTGTTGGCTGTGTTGGCTGGACCTCATGGTATTTGTAGTCCGAAACATTTAAGGATCAGCAGTATGAGGAAGACTGACTTGTATCTACAGGTGATAAAGACAGGTGAGGGGACAGTTCAGGAGGAGCAAGAGGAGAAGTGGGATATTTTTTCAGAACTGAAAAAAAGGAGATTTTGAGATAACAGCAGGATGGTGGACCTTTGTTGAAAACTTCTTCACTAAGAGTTAATGTGACTGGAACTTTCATATGATCTTATTGGAAATGTAACCAGAGATCTTTTTTTCCAAGCTCACAAATCACATACAACAGCTCTATTCAGTCAAGATAAATGCAAAGAGAAGCCAAGTCTAATTAAGGAAATGGGGCTGGATGGATGAACAGAACCCTTTCCCTCCTACGAGTAATGCTGAGAGTCATTCCTGGTGCCTGATATTTGATCCTAATTAGAAGTTCTTGACTGAAACAAAAATATATTCACATGGGTCACAAGTGGCAAAAGACTTAGGGATGAGGAAGTATGTTTGAAAGGACTCGCACAAAAACCGATCTTAGAAGAGTTTTACTGACATGATCTTGAGGTCTTTTTGTAAGGAGCCATTCATCTTGACGATCCCAGGAACAGCAATGACTATAAATAAATGTCTTCAGGGCTTTTGATCAGTAGAATTTTGCATTTGGCACAGGAGAACTGGGAGGAGCAAGGAGGAAGAGGTCATTCAGATTGGGTGGTGTGGTTCTCCTTGTGCTCTATCAGCCTCAGAAGCCTTTTCTATGGTGAACAAGTTTTGGAATAACCTCTCGCTTTGGTAGGCAAGGCCCCAATATTATATCATTTTCAGCACTAGCTAAAGGATACATCTCACTCAGGGCTTTGATGTTTAGGGGTGCTTCTGCACAGGCCATTAAAACACATTAACAACACACAGGCCACATACAAGTCACTTACAGGACTTACCTTCCGCACTGGAGGCCAGATCCGGGACCCGTCAAGGCGGCCGCTTCCGCACTCTGGCGCATGAGATGCATTCTTAATGGGTCTAACCGCTGTAAGATCTGGCCTCCGGGAAGACCTCAAAAATTAGGTCTTCCATCCAGCCCCTCACCTCGATCCGTTTCGGAAGCAGGATGCTTCCGCACATGGAGAGGTGAGGGGCTGGATGTGCTGGCGCCCACCATCTTAGGGAGGGCAGAAGCACGTTGGGTTGCCGCTGAAGCACCTCCCCCATGCACCATGTGCCAGTGGAAACACACGGTGACTGGCAGCTGAATGCTCCAGTCCCGCGGTGGCATCAGTGCCATGAGAGGCCAGATCCCCTTTGGAATGGGTGCTGCAGCCTCCGCGCAGCACCCAAGGGATCAGGACAGCAGAATCTGTCCTCCTCGCGCGCGTGTTGACACGCAGGGCCTCCTGGGATCGCTCCCTATTTCAGACGGATCCTTGGGAGGATGGCTCACCAGGAAATGGATTATCTTAAATCCGTTTCTCGGCGGCAAGTGCGGAAGCACCCTAAGTCTCCCTTAATGGTGACCTCCACTGGGTGTGGGTACTCCCTCTGCAAAATTAATGAACTCTGGATTAAGAATATAATAATTCCTACAAAATAGCTTACAGCAAGGATGCAGAAGAGAGGAAAAGATGGACAGTTAAGCATCAGCAGAAGTTTATAGAATTATATTCTCATCTGGTCCTTCTAATGAAGAGGGGTTCAAACCCCAGTTACACATGCACCCACAAAAGTAAACAAAACTCAACTTTTTTTTAGCTATGTGTGCAACTCCTCCCCTCCACCTTCCTGATCCTTAGATTAATGTGTGGGATAGTTGCACCTATTTTTGGATGCATTCCTAGCTGTGTGGGTCATCCAGCAGGATGGTGAAGGGTGATTGCACTCTTCAGACCAACAAAGGTTAGCTAGACCTAGGGATGTGCATGGATATTTGAAAATTTGAAAATCCAATTCAAATCTGACGAATACCAACATTCAAATTCGAATCAAATTTTTGAAAATCTGAATTTCTGAATTCGATCGAATTTTGAATATCTGAAAATTTGATACTGATTTTTGAATAATTTGACTGAATAGATCCATTTATATCACATCCCATTATTGGGCAAATGGGATGGAAACAAGATGTGCGCAAATTTGAAAGTCGGATATGAATGTTCCCAACATTTGTATCATTTGATTCGAATCAGATTTTTGAAAATACGGATTCGGATAATCTGGACTTGAGCCGGACTTCAAATCGAATCAAATATTCAAATATTTGAATTTATTTGAATACAAATGCAAAAAACGCATCCATGCACATCCCTAGCTGGACCTACGTTGTCTGTTTGCTGGAACTGCAGCTGATGTGGGCAGCATGAGGATAGGTCACAGCTGCTGCACTGAGTTCAAGATATAGGATTTCTGAATGCTATCTGCTTTCAAATCGAATAACTTCAAAAATAACAAAGACAGAGTAAGTCTAAAGTTCTCTCCCAGCCAAAGTAAACTAAACGCAGCAGTGTTCTTCTTGGGCTTAACTATATCTTGCTCAGAGCTTTTGGAGATTAAGCCAGTATGATAAAGTTTAAGCTTCCTCTTTCTTCTTCTGTGTTACCCATAGTTACAACAGGAGGGGAGTAACACTGGATAGTTGCCAGGTCCCAAGATTACACACTATAGCACTGCTTTCCAATTTGCAGAGCGTTCAAGAAAAGCTGATGGTAGACTATGGAAATTTTCTTTCTTTGAATGCCTTGGTTCTTGCACCTTTTGCCAGGGATCACCAATGAGGCATCCATAGACCCGGCCCTGCAAGATCATGCCAATTGCTCACAGGAATGCCTAGTGCTAATGCTACCTAAAACAAAATTTCCAGCCAGAAGGTATTAGTTTCTGCTCTACCAGCTCAGAGCTTTGCCTCCTTCTTCTCTGGATTATGCCCAAAGTTTTTAACACACTGTCCTATTCTTTCCGATTAAATGTCATCTCTTTCCCTCCTTCTGTTAGCTGAAAGGTTTAGTTTTGATCCAAAGTTTGATATTCTTTTCCATGCTTCAGAGCAAGCACATCGTGGACAATCTCAGTAGGTCTGGAAGGGGGAAACCTCTGCTTGAGACCCAGGCTGAATTTAGACGATAGATTTTGGGAACTCCTAGGGAATCCCTGAGATCTGATGGACAAACGTTTATACCTGCATCAGACCTACTGGCCATACCAGGTGCATGTTACCTGCCTTCAGAGCCACCTTAAGTACAGAGTTTGATAAACGGTTCAGGGGATTGTCAGAATTTGCCTCTTCTGCTGCTTTGTGGAGTGATTATCGTGGTTGATTTTCATCTGAGTTGCTTTTCCATTGGCTCAAAAATGGCTTGACTTCTGGGGCTGTTTTTGATCCAAAGGATAAATGGCAAAGTCAGAAGCTTGAAGCTGTGAAAATCATATTTTTATTGCTGTAACATAACCTAGGACCTTTGGATGAAGGAAGGGATATGGATATTTAAATCAATCAATCAACCAACCAACCAACCAACCAACCAATCAATCAATCAGTCCCTCCTTAGCTGGGAGACCTTTGGAGGCTGGGAGGCACTGTTATATAACTGGCACACCTCCAGCCCACATAGTAGGACTAAAGCCTCTTGAGTAACATGGGGTGATTTTGCTCTTCCCGTTCTGTGAGACGCTAATGTTGACTAGCACTCGCACTTGCAAATGCTAGTCAATGACAGCCTAGCCCTGCACGATCAATCACTTACCTGTGTTCAATCACCGTGCCAGTCCTCTGCAGAGTGCCCCGATCTTTGATTGAGTGCCCTGCACAATGGTGACTCTGATGCTCTGTGCAAGTGCAGTTATATCAGGGGCCATCTCAACTGCCAGCACTCTTCTGCAGCAGCTCCAGTGATCCCCGGTGTACCAGAAAAGGTGCAGATGGTTGCTGCTGGATGCCTCAGGTAGGGATTTGGTTAATGTTAGTTTATAATTAGGTAACATCTGGGAAGTCAGGGGGCACATGTAGTCTGTAAGTGCTACCCAGATGTTGCCTAATTATAAACTATGGGCCAAAGTGTGAATCAGCTGCTTGTCCTTCAGGATGGAGCCCACTGGGGATGTGGTCCTTCAATGCTCCTAGAATTCTTGGGGTACCTGTGCTATTTCCTCTCATTTCTGAGTGCTTAGCATAATGGTCAGAATACAAAGCAAAATGCAATCCATTATTTGGCTTTATAACTTCTTTTCAGGGTTATTTAAATTTCATCCCCTCCCCCTTGGCAATTTTCCAGTTCCGGCAATAGAACACCTTGAAATAAAACTCATCTAGCTGTGTTCACATTTAATCCAGCTTCAGTCCACTTTCAGAATGAGAAAATACAACAGCAAAGTGGCAAGCTGTTTTCTTTAAGCACTATATAACTTCAGAGCCACCCTAACTTGGAAAATCCACCTTTGGATTATATAAAGTAGAAAGAAAATAAGTAGACACTTTGCTGATGTCTTCTGTCACTCTGAAAATGGGCTGGAACTAAATTCCTTCAGACTAATAATTCCCACCACCACCACCCGTCCTGAGAACTTTCTCAGCCCACTTGTGTTTCCTCCTCAAATCACTTTTCCTTCCAAACTCTATTCCTACAGTTCAGACTTTGATCTCTGTTATCATGTAACTGTGTTATTGTTTGCAGAGCAGCGGGAGTTCAGAGCACATCTTACTCCATTGTTGTGGAAGGCTATTGTGGAGCACAAACCAGACTTGTGTCAAGAATCAGGAGATACTGAGGATATTAATGACTCTCTTTACCCATGTCCTTCTGAGCTGGAGCTGGGATTTTGGTGAATAATTGGAAGTTCATGGAATTTTCCTTTGTTCCTCTGAGGGTAATAAAATATGAATGCTAATGATCACAAGGCTCTAGTTGAACTATGCTTGCTATTTCTGTCTTGGGTTTTATGAGAAGTTGTTGAACCTATGTTCTCAGAGTCAATGCTCTTGAAGTGACAAGTGCTGGAGAACTGCAAATGTTTAAGAACAAAGATGCAGCGCTCAGCCCTATCCATACACAAGAATATCTGCTTATATTTTTACACATTCTTGCATGGTTGTAAAATCTCTCCAGGCATCACAGAAAGACAACTGTCAGTTTGCATGTGTGAACTAAAATTCAATTTCCAGCCTTAATGTTGTAATTTACATAAATGTTTTTTAAAGGTCTTTCTTCTTATAGGAATTACTATTAGTGATTCATTTTGCAAAGAGAATGAGAGACAGCTGCTGATTTTGTTGTCTCCAACTGATTGATCCAAAAACATGGATAATTAATACACAAGTAGCAATACATTTTGTTTTTTATCCCATTAGGCTACAATCTATAGCTGCATTGATTGTTGCCTTAATGCCAATAGCACAACAATATTCTCCAATGCTTGGCATGAGCATATATACCAATATACCCTTCACAAGTAATAATTATGCCACTTTGATGGTGAAATCTAAAAAAAAAAGGTTTCATGATGTTTTCACAAAATTTGAATGAACTTCCATCTGTTCAGCAAGGTGTGAACGAGGACCGGGACATGTGGGTAGTTGATGGGAAGGCAAGAGGGAATTCTTCCACATTCTGTTCTTTCCTGGCACCAGTCATGTGTAGCTCTATTCTACATTGTTGATTTTGTTAGATGCTTCTGTGTCAGACCCAGTTCCTGGTTGCTCATGGAGATGCTACTGCATTTGAGAGATGCAAAAATAGTTTTCCATTAGCTTCTTCCAGGGAGATGCCAGGGATCAAACCTGTGACCCTCTGCTCTCTGGTTGAGCTATGGCCATTCCCTGTATAAGACTACAAAATTCTTTTCTCTCTCACACAACACCAGAGCCAAGGGGCATTCTATGAAGCTGAGAGGCAGGAGAGTTACGACTGAGAGGGAGTCGTCAGCCTATGGAATTTACTACCAGAGGAGGAGATGAGAGCAACCAGCTTGGATAGCTTTAAGAAAGGGTTAATCAAATTCATGGAGGAGGACAGGTGTATCAATGTCTATTAGAAGTGATGGCAAGATAACTGTCTTCAGGTTAAAGAGACAGGTAGGATACCTCTACAGGCCATTTGTGGGATGTTGAGAGCAGGTGAAGGTGTTGCCTTTGTTTTATGCTTGAAAATGCCCAGAAATAATTGGTGGTCCACTGTGTGAGACAGAATGTTGCATTAAATGGTTTGTGCCTCAGTCCAGCAGCGCTCCTCTTGTGTTCTGTGACAGTTTGCTGGAGCTTAAGGGAAACTGTTAATTTGCACAGATCACAAAGTGGTTAGTTTAAGGCTGGTCTGAGCAAGGCTAAGGTTAATTCACCCATTAGTAGTAACAAGATTCCCTCTCTCTATATGTACATATATGTGTATGTACAAGATCCCTTGTATGTATATCTATAACTGAATATTCTTTTTTGATTGGTTACTATGATGTGAAAGCTGCTATGGTCCAACTTGCCTATCTTCACTCATTCTTTTTGTAAAATTATGTCATATGAAATCTGTTCTGATAGCGGAAGGCTTTAGCACTGAGGATTCATTTCCATGTAGCAAAGTGGAGGCTTTTGCTGGCTGAAGCTAAAGTCTAGTGTGGTCACACACCTTCACTTTAATCCTTCTTCAGTCCATCTTTTGATTCCATCGCTCACGCATTTTGAGTCCACTCCATTTTATTTGTGGATTTTTGTCCCATCTATTGTACTTTCCTGAGTCCTGACTTTTACATGTCTCAAGCTGTTATACAGTGTTAATCTGTTTTCATTTTGGGGGTGTGATCGGGGAAGAGTACTAAAGGTGGCTGAACTGTACTATAGTGTGTGGATACTGCATGGATTTGCCTTCCCTTTCACCCAATATGTGATTGTACACTGGTGAGTCACAGAACCTTTAATGTATCAGAGCATAGGTGATGTTCTGACAGTGGAGAGATGTGGAGATCTAAAGGAGTCTTAGAATGGGAACAGAAAGGTGTGAGCATAGCAACCCAAACTGAGGATGAACCAAGGAAAGATTATCAGGTTCTGGGTGTAGTTGGAGTTAGAGCATTTCAAGTGCTGTTTCTTAATAAGATGGATTATTTCAGCAAGGTGTGACCATGGCTCTAGTTTCTCAGTCACTGTTGAAACGGCCCCAGTTTAGATTTTTTTGGTTTTTCCACCCACCTCTAATGAACAATAATAGTTCCTACTTATTTAACAAAAGTCTAGTGCAGACTGGGAAAGTAGCAGTCATCTGGAAGTGATCTGTACCATCTGTTTCCAAATGAAGGCACACAAATAGGTCCAGAATAAGTCATAGTGTCCTAAAACATTAAGACCTAACCTCAACCTAGGCGTATCCATTAGAATGTACATGGCATGTGTATGGGCTCTATATTTGGCTAGTGAGGATGTGTAAGATGGTGAAATTGTTCTCAAAGGTTTTACAACAGCATCAATGTTAACTTTACCATAGCCAAGCACAGCAAAAGAAAATAGCAAATTGGATGATGAATCAAAGAAAACATTGTATGCATTCCTTCTCCAAAAGGGCAAACCACACAGAAACAGAACTTGTAGTGTGAACAATTTATTCACATCCTGGAAAAAATGGTTAAGATGAGTCTCTTCCCCCCCCCCCCTTCTCCAATACTACTAAAAATCCAGGATTTTATGGTAAAGTTGCATTGTGGGATGCTTAGGCTAGGCAAAAAGAAGTGTCTGAACTATAAAATTAACTAGAAGAAGGTGAAGTCATGACCAAGATCATGTGTAGCTTGAAAGAGGAATAGTCATGATTCCTATGTAATGCACCTGACATTCTGATAGTTATTTAATTTGGTAATTTATGATTCTCTTGCAACATATATAATGAACAGCTGCATGAATGCATCTTTCCTTCCAAAGGACCCAGTTTGTTAACATTCTTAATTGTTTGCTCTCTTCAAGACCCCTTTCTACATTTTGCTTGTGTTAATCTGGGTCCAGAATAATGGCCCACTGATCTAGATTAGGTGGAGGCATGGGCCAAATCAGTACTAGCTGTACTGATGGCACTGATCCAGCCTACACTTCCCCATGGGCATGAAACTTGTGTTGGGTTTGCAGCTACCCCAACATGCCTCTGAAAGCTAGGAGCAACAGGTCCCAGACTCAGAACCTGGGTGTGCATGTGTGTGTTTTGCAGTAGCATGTTATGGTGCACCTCCGAAAAACACCCCTCCCCCCCGGTATTTCTAGAACACAGAGATGTGCTGTTTGCATACTTTCCATGCTCCAAGACAAGGTTCTTGGCCAACTTGGAGATCCAATTGAATAGGTCTAAAACAGATTTGGATTAAGGGCCTCTTTAATCCAGACCCAAGTCCGTCTGTTGGTGATGGAGCAGGACCAGAAGGTGTGGGGCCTCCTTGATCCTCATTAATGTGCAGATCAAGAGGCCAATAATTAGATTAAAAGGCTCCTTCATCTGGATCACCAGTCAGTGCAGAAAGGGACAAGCTCTCCTTTCCCCATCCTTTTCTAGCACACTCATTGTATTTTCTGCCTGAATCCCAAGTAGCTTAGCACATTACCCCACTGTCTTAGCAATTTCATTTTTTTAAATTCATTTAAATTTTTTATCCCGCCCTATACCAAAGGGTCTCAGGGAGGATTGCAAAATATAGAATGAACATATTAAAACCGTAACATATTAAACATATAAAACCATAACAGTGCCTGGATGTGGGGAGGAGAAGCTATATCTTTACTTAGCCAAAGGCTAGGGTAAAGAGGTACGTCTTCACAGCTCATCTGAACACATAGAATGAAGGTGCCTGATAAACACCTTCCACAGTCTGGGAGCCATCACTGAAAAGGCCCAATTCCAGGAGCCCACCCGTTTTGCTACTGAGGTTGGTGGTATATCCAGGAGGGCATCCCCTGAAGATCTGTGACAAAATCTGCAGACTGACTGTTCCTTTTTGCCAGGCAGTGGCTTTGCTTTTTTGTTCAGTCCTTCAAAATACATTTGAGCAACACACCAGGAACTGCAGTCCTCCTTTGTATTAAATAACGTGGAAGGGGAGAAAAAGCTTCTCAGCTTACTAACTTTAAGAACAGATGACAGCACTAATCAATTTCAGCTGTCGTATTTGCCTGGCTGGGAGAAGACATTCCTCCAATGAAACGAGTTCATTTCAGTCACGGCCAATGCCCTGCCTTCTTGACAAAAACACTACTGCATGCCCTCCTGTGGTTGGGATTAAGGGGGTTGTCTATTTGGAAACGGCTAAAGACAATGTATGCATCTAAAGCCCCATCTTCACGGCATCGTTATCTCAAATTCAAAACGATTTGAGTCCTCACAGTTCAGACGGCAGTTCGGCTTAACACACTTCTTCCGTGTTAAACCACGTTATACCGATTTGAAATAAATCCTGATTTCAACAGGTCTCACTCCGGAACGTGCCTTTGATACGTGTTTCATTTTTTACTGTGTGGACAGTATCGTTTTCCGGGATGAGATTCTGTGTCCAGGCTGTCCCGCCCCCAATCGCACTGTAACCAATGGCTTGTCCGTATTCGAAGCACGTCATGTTTAGGATTCCCTCCCCCAATAGCTCGCTTCCAAAGAGTGATTCCATTGAAAGAATCCAGTCTCGAAACAGCCACTACCTCCAAAGCTACACTGTAGTGATGTAGCTTAATAACAATGTTGCAGTTTTGCGCAGTTCTGAACTTTAAAAAGGAAAGGAAAGGGGAGTCCCCGCGGAACTTTCCCAGCCCACTCTCCCCGCTCTCCGAGTTCCCTCCCGGCCCCCGGGGGAAGAGCGAGCGAGGAGCCCCCTTCGCCCTCCCCCGCGGTGGGCACGCTGAGCCTGCCCGCCCTCTCGGCCGCCTCTCGGCTCTCCTCCTTTTCCAGCAGCAGCGGCGGGCAACGAGGAGCTGCAGGGCGAAGCTGCCCGCGCCGCAGCGCCAGGATGCGTGGATGGATGGATGGATGGTGCGGCGGGCGCCGGAGCCGCTGGCAGGGGAGGCAGGGGCGGCCCGGGCTGCGAGCGCGCTCTGGCCAGCGGGGCAAAAGGTGCCGAGAATGTAGCAGCAGCGGCGGAGTGGGGCAAAGCGGCGGCGGGCAACGAGGAGCTCGCAGCTCATGGATGGATGGATGGATGCTGCTGCTGCTGCTGCTGCTGGTGGTGGGAAGGGGGAGGGGAGAGAACGGGAATCCCCGGTGGAGCATGGATGACGCAAAGGGAAGGGAGGGTGGGATCCTGGGATGGAACATCAATGAGAGAGAGGGGGTGGGCAATGGGTGGGAGGACAGGTCTGCCGTCTGGACTCCCAGGATTGATTCCAATTTAAGGCTGAAATCGGAATGCCACTGAACCGGGTTAACTTGCAAGTCGTGTAAACAGGATTAACCCGGTTCACTTATTTCGGTTTCCTTAAACCGAATTAAGGCATCCCATGCGGATGCAGCCTAATCAGTATACTGGTGTGGGTGAATCAAAGATGTTGTGCTTATGTCATATTTGTGAGCTTTTTCTGTAACTTCTACATAGACGTGTGCTGTGGAGACTGGTGTTGGCCCAGATAAAGCAACTGGGGCCAAGGCATGACTGGTGCCCAGTGGCATGCACCAGGGGTAGGGATGTGCACAGGTATTCGTCCCATTCAAAATTTGTCCAAATTGGGACATCCAAATTCAAATCAAATGGTGGTACATTTGAAGATTGACATCTGAATATGAATCAAATGTTTCTATACATTTGTGAACCTGGGGAGGTGGGAAAGCAGCTGTCCAGTCACATCTGCAATGAATCCAAAGCAGATCCAAAGCAGATTAAGACTGGATTCAAAGTGGACTGAGTGCAGATTTGACACATTCAGAGCGGATGTATAGGGTATATTTAGGGGAGTCATAGGGGATACGTAGGCAATTTGTAGGTGATTCGTAGCAGGGATTCAAACTGGATTCATATTGAACATTCATATCAAATTTGAATCCTACCACATATGAAGGGGATCTATTCAAATGAATACAAATTTTCTTGCACAAAAAAATATTCATGCACATCTCTAACCTGGGGCTATCTGCATTACTGTAGCCCATTATGGCCTAACTCGGGAAGTCTGAGATAAAAATTCCTGCCCCCCAAAGTCACTGGCCCAGGCTGTTTTCATGAGGCCCAGAAACAGCCCTTTACTGAGGCCATTTGCAGGAGATCAGATAAATGGCTTCTGGCTCTTTGCACCAGCTTGGGGAACTACTTTAAAGTGATGCTCCCTTAACGTGCTCCTTGTGCCATTTTTGCTTACTGCTTCTATTGTGCAGACAGGCTGTTCCTACAAGACACTGCCTCTCAGAGACCACCCTGCTGCATAGCTAAGGCATTCTATTTGGGCTGCTGGTGATGGTCAGAAGCTCAGTGTGGATAATGCCTGCTTCAGAGTCCAAGAATTCCCTATAGTGGAAAACACAGGATACTGGTCTGGGTAGACTTTTGAACTGATCCAGAAAGGCTCTTCGTATGTTTTTTTTGTGGAACATGTTGTGATGTTTTCAGGAGGAGGGAACTAAAATGTGACTTGAAAGACAGAATGCTTCAATGTACTTCTGCTCTGTATATTATAGATAGAAACACATAGAGGTCCGTCCCCCCCCCCCACCGCCTTTGAAACAGCTGAATCTAACCTTCAATTTTGTCATGACTCACAGCATCATAAGGGTTTGGTTGTGAACAGTCTGCTACAATACTTCTTCAAACACTTGCATGTGGGCAGCTAAGTGGATACTTCAGTTGCTGTATTCCGGTTTCCTTGGCGCACTTGTGAGGTGTGCTAATATTAGTTATCAGCAAATATGCAGATATTATATTTTGCACACAGTCCTGCTGAGGTGGCAAGAGCAACAAGGACAAAAAACAAGATAATGAATAATGAAAAATCCCTGGGGAGCTTCATACACAATCAGAAAAATAAGTAGGGCTCACCTGTATGCAGTCATCAAGTTTTAAAAAAAAATAAAATAAGAAAATCTATAACTTCACAAAGTAGGATCGATGTGCAGGAGAACATTAGCACAGATGGCAATTGACCATCTGTCCATTTTCTTAAAGTTGAAGCATTCTTTAAAAATAAAATCAAGGGAACCTGAACATATAGAAAAGGATATTATGATCTACGATCGTTAGAAGATACCAAAATATTATTAGTTACATGCTGCTTTTCATAGAATTGCAGAATCATAGAGTTGGAAGGGGTCATTGAGTCCAACACCCTGCTCAATGCAGGATTTACATAGCCAGATTTTTAAAAAGTAGCAAAGGGAAGCCTGGTATCTGTTCAATTCTGAATTGGTTTTAGGCACTCAGGGTGATCCAATGAGAAATTTGCAAGAATTTCCTTTTGTATAGACAGACCTCGATACCTTATTTTTCCCACTGGGACCAATTCATATGAATACATTTCTGAAAACTGGCACATAACTCAAGATTGTGCATCTGCATATTTATTGATTTCACATATGTATGCATAATATATGCCTACATATTCAAATTGATGTATATGAAAATGCATCCTTCCCTTTGCGTTGCTGACAAACCTGCGGAAATGCATTCATACACATTTGTGTGCATGTATGGAACTAGAGTGTTACTGTTAAAATTTTGAGTATTAAACAAGTTTAGGGCCAGTTTGCATTTAACTTTGTGGGATGTTATCACACTAGGGACCTTTTTGCATTTTGCCTCCTGTCCCTGGTAAGCAAAGGTCAGAATGGCCTGAGTATGCACAAAGTATCTGCACTTGCAGATGCTCATGAATATGGAACCCTGGACAGCAGCCATCTTCAGATCCCAGAGCTGACACCAGCATGTGTGAGTGACGCTGTTACCAGTGCAATCATGTGACGTGACGTGACGTGCCAGTGCAAATGCACAATGTATCACTTGTTTCTTCAGCATCTCTTCCAACCCAAAAGATGCAGATGTATAGTGCATCTGGAGCCCTATTGGCTCCTGAGCTTGGGAAAGGTAGGTGCATACATGGTGCACCTTACCATGGGTAGTCCATGTGGGGTGAGCTCCTGCATGGAAAAAGGCATTTCTGGTTAAAAAATGGTTCTTTCAGGTGTAGACACTCCATCTGGGAGCTCCTCAGCCTTTTCCTACCCCGCTCTCTCCATTGCCCAGGGCGCAACTCAAGCCCCATTCACCCGCTCACCTCCACACTCACCATCCCCAGCAGGGGTTCCCCCCGAAAAAAGTGCCCTGGCTGGCTAGCTGGCTTGTCTGGGGAGAGAGAGGAAGGAGGGAGGGTTGTCCCCTCGCTTCACTGGATCCACTAGCCATTTAGAAAGACTGAGCGGAGGCTGGGTGACCTCCTCCTCCTCCCCACCTGGGTGAGGCGAGGCAAGGCAAGGCTCCCCTGGGATCAATGCAGTGCTCGCTCTGCTGCTGCCACTGCCTACACACATACACACTTGTGCACTCCCCCATGGGAGGTGTGCAAGTGAGCGAGCAAGCAGTGCTGCCGCCACGGCAGACGGGTGAGAGGGAGAAATAGACTGAGGGCTGCCAGAAGTAAACCTTTTAATGCAACCCAGTTTTCCACACGTGCAACCTCAAACACTGTAAAATGCTGGGTTGGAAAGGAAACATTGCTGTAAGTGGGTGTGACGTGGGTGGATTGTTACAATGAAACTGGCTGCTGTACAGGGGAAACTTGGCTTTTTAACTGAAAGGGGCTGTCCTGCAGGGTGAAACCCCATCCATTTCATTATGTATTTGCCCAAATACTGCTCTAGTGTTCCCACAGCAATAAGGAAGAAGCGTTTTAAAAGCCAAAACCAGAAAAAACACCTGAAAAATCAGGTGTTTATTTATTCCATTTTAAAGCCAAATAATCCTCAAAATACTCCTGAAACTGATTGGGAGTGGGAATGATGAGGATCCAAACTGTTCTGAAATAGTTTTTAAGTGGTAATGGGAACTTGCCCTTTGAGTCCGGTTTCTTAATAAGATGGACTATTCCAGCAGTGAGTTGCTATTTGCTGAGTGGCCACAGGCCACTTGTAATTGTTAGTAAATTTAGAAAGCTTGTAGAAGTTCTGTTTCTCAATAAAAACTGTCACATTCATGAAAGTTTACACAGACACTAGAAGCAAATTATCCGGCTAAGCATGCAAGAATATTGTGCTATTGATCATAATATTCTAACTTCAGTATTATCTTTACAAGACATAGATTGTCTTGTAAAGATAAAGATAATACTGGCAGTTCTAAGAAAAGTAGATTTTAGTTTTAACATAAACTGTGCTTCAACTATCACATGATTCTTATAATGATTATTCACATTCTAGAAATATCTCTCAAGGAAATGCACATATTTGCTGTCTGGCTCCAGGAAATCAAAGACATGCCAATACTGTTTATTCAGACAAACAGCAAAGGAAGTCAACATTTTCTTTAGTTAGAAATCTTGACTTAACAAAAAAAGGAAAAGAAAGAAAAAGTGCTGGTAAGGTTAGCATGAAAACTCAAACACCCCTTTTCCTGAAATGTAGGATGTATTCCTGCTTTTGTTAAGAAATTGACTCAGAAATATGGAAGGAAATTTGGTGTCTCTGCATCTCTGCCTGTGTAGAAGAGCTCAAGAACTTCTCCTTTGCATGCAGGAAGTCTCAGGCCTCATCCAGATGTGAGGAAGATAGCACTAATATGGCACTGCTAAGGTGTGCTTGCCACATGTATCTGTAACAACTCCACAATAACCCCACTTCCCTCTCTGCTCAAAAAATCCCCACAGAAAAACTATTGCTGGAAAACCCAACACTCATCATGGGCATACTTGTTACTCATTTTAGACCCAAGTTTTGAAACTTAGGCTTTTCTTTCTTTCTTTCTTTCTTTCCTTCCTTCCTTCCTTCCTTCCTTCCTTCCTTCCTTCCTTCCTTCCTTCGGAACCATCCTAATTGTGTTCCGAGTGTAAAGCACAAAATCATTCTCTACACCTGGCTCAGGCCATTCCTATGGCAGGGAGAGCATTCACACTCTCCCTGCTGGACAGCTATGGGCCACACCCCACCCCGTGGCCATTGGACGCTTTCGAGCCCTCTGGCCAATGACCCTTTTTGGGGGAGGGGTGACATCAGGACAGCATCCTTACCTGCCTAGGTGTGAATGGGGAATCTGTCCCCCATGTCCTAGCCTTACTGTACTACAACCATTCGGCTGTAGTGTGAAAAGGCCTCTAGATAATTCATACTCTACTGTGTGGGCCGGCAAATGGCACCCTAGAGAATCTCTAATCATTTACCAACTATTGTTTCTTTGAAACTCACCTTGAAATTTGCTGTACCTGTCCTTTGCCAATCCCAATCATGCCCATCTATGGTAGGAATGCATCCCGGCAAGGGAAGAAGCATGAAGCTGTCATGTGAGCAGACTGAAACAAAAGTGTGCAATAATGAAAAGAGATGAAAGAAGTCACCCATATTCTTCAGTCTGCTAAGCTAAGTGGAGATGGTATTTTTGGAAGCAATCCTCAGTGCCTGATCAATCAGTGAATGCCAGTTTCTTGTAACATTTCAGTTTAATAATGTTCATGCCGGCTCTTGCAGGTTATGAGTTCCATAATGACAGATTTCTAGCTTCTTCCCTCCCAAATACCATAGTAAATGTTTCATTTACGGGCCCCTCCCCACAAAAAAGTCATAAGAGGAAATTCTATTTTTTGCTACATCACTTGGTCCCATTGTGCTCCATAACTATTAGTTACACAATGTTCTACTAAGAAAGATATATATTCTCTTCAGCAAGCCAGTTATTAGCATCCACAGGGATAATTAAGATTATATTGCACTTTGGTTTGGTTCTTTAGGTTCATTTATAGTTATTCAGTTTCTGACTGAAAGGGCTTATTTAGCTCAACAGTTCAGTCATGCCAGGGCTAAGCCTGTATCGGTTAATATAGTGGACAGCATGACAACTCCTTACTTTGTCTCTGGGACCATTTGCCTCTGTTATTTGTCTTTGACCCCTAAATTAGACGGCGATCAGACACAGTAAAAAAGAAAAGAAAAGAAAGAAAGGCGACTCTGAGGTGCCTCTGAGGTGGCTTAGAAAAGGCTTTGGGATGGGATTGTTCACACTCCAGTCTGCCCCTCCCCCACTCATGAACATTCTGTGCTAGAAAAGGTGGATTGGAGAGAAAGCTTGGCAACATGAAGGCCATGTGAGGTGAGGCACCTCTCTGAGGCACCTCTGAGGTGCCCCTTTTGTTATGTCAGATCACAGCCCAGAGGCCTATTTGTACTGCGGCCTCTAGTCAATAATTAATGTACCTCTGCATACGCACATCGAGCATGTGTGCAGGTCTGCAATTGTGCACTTCTGAGTATTTCAAGCAATCAAAATACTTGGATGTTCATGCTGTGCCATCATGTGAGCATGTTTCCACACAGGTAACTGCCTCCACTTGTCCTGTGCTGTTGCCTTACCATCTGGGCTGATCAGTAAGAAAAGGAGCCTGTAAAAGACTCAAAGGGTGTTTTTTCACTGCAGCCCTTAGATCTGGATCTAAGAAGATCCGGATCTAAGGAATGGGTACATTTCTTAATCCGGATCTAGTAGATCCAGATTAAGGGAAGCAACCACTGTGTTTCCAAAGGAGATGTAGCACCCATTTCTAATAACACCCCTGCTGTGGAAACAGCTTTGCACCCATCTGGGGAATCTGGATCAACCCACAAGGGGTTGGTCCATTACCCCAGGTGTTGGGGCCAATGTTGGGGGGGGGTCAAATGTGCATCCCCTCCCCCTAGCTTCCTTTGGACCCCATTGCCTGTTTCCAGTGGAAACAGGCTCCCTTTAATCCGGATTTTCTGGCAGAAGACCCCATTGTAGACCTCATTAATGGGGTTTACAGAAAATCCTGATTAAAGGCCAAAAAGATCCGGATTTCCCCCACGGCAGTGGAAACGATTGGGTTCAAAATGGGTGCTGTAGTGGAAATGGGATCATCCGGCTCACAGCCAAAAGGTACAAAAATGGGTGCAAAAATGGGTACAATTGACAGTGGAAAAAAACACCCAAAGACTCTGAAGATGGACATAAATGGTGATCCTGGGAAAATAAACTGATTTTGCCATCCCATTAAGTTGCTGCTCAGGGCATGTGCCCAGTTTTATCAACCCTTCCAAGAGCCAGTTACCCTCTTTACAGCTTCTTTCAGATTGTAAACTTGAGGGACAAGGGATAAAGGACGGAAAATAGTGTTTTAAATAATAATTACGTACTTAACATAAAATCTTTGCTATGGGGCTAGCATCCAAGACTAGAATTAGGAACAATAGCTGTAATGGGAATCTTGTGTCAATTTTCACTCTCTAATGTCATAAAGCCTAAGTCTGAGGTCCTGCCATGTTACCTTACCTTTCAACTTCTCATAATATAACAAGAAACAGAATAAACATTTTTCTTCTTAAAAGTACTCTGTATTTCTTGAAAGATGTAGCTGAGCTGTCATCCACCACTTTGACCTTCAAAACATCCATAATTTTACATTTCTCCTTTCAGCTTCATTTGCCAGAAAAAGATACAAAGCAGACATGTATTTAAGCAGAAACAAAACATTAGGTGGAATTTAGTAGCAGGGCAAAATATTCTGTCTTGTGCAGAGAAAGCTAGCCAACATAAGAAAGTAAGATGTGATGATAAAAGGGAGAAAAATAATAGAAAACAAAATTAGAAGAGAATTCAGCGACAGTGGGAGGCTGTGTCTGGCCTGCAACCCTAACCTTAACCTCAGTCTGAATAGTGGAAAGAATAACACACTGAGTACATTCAGTACAATCCTAAGCATGTTCAGCAAGGTAAGTTCTGTTAAGAGATGAAGATTTCTCACCCCACCCCAGTGAGTGATCTGCATTACTGATGGTGCACTGGGAAAATTTCTAAGAGACATGGGCCGTGGTCACACCTTCACTTTAAGCCTTCTTTGGTCCATCTTCAGGTCTGAATACTCACTCCTTTTAATTAATTAATTAATTAATTAATTAATTAATTAATTAATTATATTTCTATCCTGCCCTATACCCGAAGGTCTCGGTGGGTAACAACATTTAAAACCAAATATATTACAACAGATAAAAGCATATCTTAAAACAATAGTGTCTGCAAGTGGGAAGGGAGAATGTATCCTCATTTAACTGAAGGCCAGAGTAAAGAGGTGTGTCTTCTCTGCCCTCCTGAACATATACAGTGAGGGACCCTGATGCACCTCAAGCGGGAGACTATTCCATAGCCTGGGGGGCATAACTGACAAGGCCTTCTCCCGGGTGCCCATCCATTTCATTGCTGAAAGTGGTGGGACAACCAGGAGGGCCTCCCCTCCAGATCTTAAGGCAATATGATGAGGAGGCGTTCCTTTAGATATTTGGGGGTCAAGTCATTTAGGGCCTTATAAATCAAGGTTAGCAAATCAGCACCCATTGCAACCCTTTTAAAACTGACGTAATGTGCATCCGACTAGTTGTCCCGGTCAGCAACCTAGCAGCTGTGTTCATTTCTATCCATTTTACTTGTGAACTTTCCACCCTCCATTTGGACTTTGCTGAATGGAAAGTCCGCAGATAAGGCAAGATAGAAATGATAAGGTGTAAGCAATTAGATCTGAAGATGGAGTGAAGAAGGTTTAAAGTGAAGGTGTGACCACGACCATGGAGGTAGGCAAAGGGCACCATAGAATTTGTTCCAGCTACTTTATTACTCCTTTCCCTCAGGGCCAAAGTGACACAGCGCCATTGGTTATGTCTCCACTTAATGACTGGAGGCATTGTCCAAAGAGGCCTGCTGCCACCACAATTCCACTGGGTACTTTGCAGTGATCATGCCAGCTTTTTGCCAACACAATCAATGATAGAGATGTGTTCAGGATGCTATTTTTTGTTGTGTCTGATCACAGCCTTGTTCGGTGGCTGAAAAATTTGTTCCAGAGCCTTTGATGAGGGGCTTTATCAAAAACTTTCTGAAAGTCCAGATAGCGCATGTTGACAATTTCAAAGAGTTCTAAAAAAATAGTAATGCATGCATTCAGCATATCCATGCTTTATTTTGGAATATCCAAATATAGCAGCAGTAATGACATCTGGATGCAGCATATGAATGAACTAATTTTATCCTCAATGTTGTTCCCATCACTTTACCTGGACTGCCGCTGCACTGAATGTTTCCTGGATCACCCCTGGGTCATTATTTGAAGATGGGGGGTTCATTTGCTACCCCACCCCCAAGTCTTCAAGCACATAGCGTGATCTTAGGGCAGTGATGGTGAACCTTTTGAGCTCGGTGTGTCAAAATTCACAAGAAAACCTAGCTTAACTCAGGTGCTGTGTCACATCTAGAAATATCCATAATTTTGTGGTATTTGTGGCTCTAGTATAAAAGTTATATTTTTGATGTATGTATTTTATTAAAAGCAAAAACAAATAATTCTTTACATTAGTGACTTTTGTTGCTAAATCTTCAATTGAAAGGTGGTATTTCGTACACTTCAAGAACAAGCAAGCACTACACGCCCAGGTGCCAGGGTGGCCATGTGTGTCACCCAAAAGGGCTTGGTGTGTCACTTGTGACACGTGTGTCATAGGTTGGCCATCACCGTCTTAGGGAAAGTTTATATATTTTGGCTAGAAGATCAGCAGTTCCACAGCTGAGATCTGTAGGAACTCTTGGATGTATGCAATCTGGTCCTGGAGATCTGTTTAACAAGACATGCAGGGGCTTCTCTTTGGTTTCCTTTATCCAACTGAATTCTTCTTCTTATGCCCTCTGTCTTCATCAGTGAAAACAGATGAAAATAATTCATTGGTCTCTCTGCAATCTCTGTCTTCTTAAATTATTTCTTCCTATTCATTGTCATTTATTCCTTCAATTGCTTTCCTGGTTGAATTCTGACTTTTGATATACTTAATAAACTAAACAGAATGAAACCTCCCAATTGGATATATTATGTACACCATAAACCACAAGTTATGGCAGTATAGAACAAGGGACTAAAGTGGATGAGGAGAGACAAGATTGGTAATAAAACAGGCTTGGCATTGGTCATGTGGTCATAACAGGAACACAGGGCTATACTAAATTATAAAATATGAGATCTCTTTTGCACAAGCACAGAAGTGTAAATCCCCCACAGATTGATACTTTGGCAGACCAATCAAGCGTTCCTAATCCCCATGTGTTTGTTATGAAACCTATTTTAGGTGTGTCCATATGTCATGCACCCTAAATATACAATAACTGCTTGTTGTGTGTTTCCTAACAATGCAGAACAGTAGTGATTTCAAGGCACTTTTGTATAGCTAGACCTAAGGGTTTGAGAAGTGATGCTATGTGATAGAGTCTTTTCTTTCGGTGGTTTGCAGGCTTTGGAATAATTTCCCAGTTGGGATATGCCAAGTCCAACATTACATTTCTGATTAAAATGTCCCACTTTGCTCAGGCCTTTGATTTTATTACAGGGGTAGGTGGCTGCACTTTAGTTTGTTTCACATTGTTTTACTGATTTTGTGCACATTCTTAACTGCTTTTGTTGAAAACTGTAACCTGCCCTGAAAACTTTGATTAAAAGGCTGGATTTAAGTATCTGGAAATAAACAAACAAGCAAACACTTGTGTTTTATTAGAAAAACTTAGTTTTTTTCAGCTCAGACTTAAGAGAAAAATATTGCTTTTCCAAAGCTATTTTTTTAAAAACATTCCTTTTCTACATACAGACAAAACCCAGAAAAAACCTACATTATTGCAAACAAAAAATTGTGACAGTGAAATAATAATCAGATATACATACATCCCTACATCCTCAGTGTAATCCCTCCAAAACTATATAATTACACATATAACATTCCATTTAGTGACAATCTCTTTCTGTAAGATATACAGTATTTTCAGAATTTATATTTGAAAGATTGCTTTTTGTCTGAATTGTTTGTGAAAATAACTGGTAAGATATCTCTGATCTTTTTAATAATACCATTGAAATAAAATGTGCATTATAGCCACAGATTATTCAAGGCTGGTGCAATCAGACGGAATTTGAACATGAAACATATTGAGGAAATTGTTCATTTGAGGTCTAAGATTTTTTTCTTTTTCTTGAGAGGCAACTGTGTTTGATTTAGCAAGCATATGGAAAGCATTTGTGGAATTTGCAGCTTGGAAATCTTCAAAGCTAAAAATTTTAATACAAGTTGCAAACTATATAATCTATGTAAATTGTATATTTTATGGATTCAGAGAATCCAAGATTCTAAATCTTTTTTCTCACATAAAAAAACCTGAATTAATGTTCAACTAAGGATTTGAGATTAAGTGAACAAATTCCATGCTCAAAACACTGGAAGAATAGCATTTCGGTAGTTTTATAGTTACTGCATAATTTAATTTGGTTGCTGACTTTGCTTACTGAAGAAAAATGTTTTTTGGACAGAACATTTGTTTTTATCATAAAAGAAAGATCATGTGAGAAAAAAGGGTGTTTTCAATATAAGGTGAAGTATTTATGAGGTTAGCAAACATAGTACATCGTTATGATCAGTTGATGTAACCTTTATCTGTCATTTCCTGTGCTAAATAAAGTGGTCCCACATCCCTCAACTGTACCTTTTAAAAGTGTTTTTGCCCTGCATAAAAGGAGAGGAAAGACCTATGCAGTATTGGTACAGCAGTTGTATCCTCTCCTAAAGAGAAATACACTCTTTTTCTGAGCAAAGCTTTTCTGTTTTATAGTATCATGTATAACTGGAAGGGATTTTGAAGGTCATCTGCCCCAATTCTTTGCTAAAAGCATAAGATAAGAACATAAGTGTAGCCCTGCTGGATCAGACCACAAACCATTTTGTCCAGCATCCTGTCTCACACAGTGGCCCACCAATTGCTTACGGCCTGGACATCTCAAGCAAAAGACAAAGGCAAAACCTTCACCTGCCCTTTACTCCCTGAAAATGGCTTCTAGAGGAATCCTGCATATCTCCTGCTAAACCATCCTCCAAAAGTGAACATCCAGCTCTTTTTAATGTTTTA
Source organism: Aspidoscelis tigris stejnegeri (assembly GCA_023333525.1). Taxonomy (NCBI): domain Eukaryota; kingdom Metazoa; phylum Chordata; class Lepidosauria; order Squamata; family Teiidae; genus Aspidoscelis; species Aspidoscelis tigris. The sequence goes on along the minus strand of JALMGA010000007.1, from coordinate 23,992,226 downwards.
AAAAACTTCAGTATAGAATCATAATACAGAAATTACTGTAGGAAGGAATTTTTATTTGAGAGGTTTCATTTAAATTAATTTTGAAGATAAAGACCTGTAAGTAAGAAGAGTTGGGTGCCTTGATGGTGACTCTTCATTACATGGCAAAGGCACCTTTACTGACCCATCAGGCTGAATAATCTTTTCACACCAAATCAATATTTAGTGAACTTTTGGGAAGGCATGATATGCTTGGAGACTATAGCAGCTTTCTCCAAGTGCAGATGCCCTTCCCCAGAAGTTCATTAATAGTTGACTACCAGCCTAAGTGCAACGGGGCCTCTGTACCAACCTTCCTTGGATCGTCTTTTAGTTTGCCATTTCATGTCTTAGGGGCCTCTAACTTTCATGGCCCCTGTTGCCAGTGCCCCTTCCTCTGAGGATGAAGGAGCAGTCATGATGCCCAGCCAAGCTCAGGCAGTCTACCCTGACACAAGCAGTCAGTGAGCATGTAGCTCAAGATGTCAGCAGCTCAGAACTGGAAGACACCAGGCGATGAAACTGGTCTAAGGCGTGAGCATGCACAGTTGCACAGATCAGAAAGAATCCGCACCAATCACTTGTGGGGAAGAAGACATGACTCTGATTCACCTATTTGAGGCAGCACATTCTGATAAGCTTTGTTGCAGACAAGCGCTAATAAACCTGCAGCTCCAGGATTCGTGACCTTGCTTCTTGATTGACTACTGACCGCTCTGACCTTCTGATACTTTCAACCCTGGAACTCTTTTGACCACGTGTTTAACTCTTAAGCCCCCAAGGTACCTTGACTTGGACTTTTGCTATGGTTGACTATTATTGCTGACTGTTGCTGCTGCTATTTCTCTGGGTACGCATGTGTGTGTGTTCTTCACACATTGCTGACTGGAGACACGACAGTTTCATATCTTAGTGTGCTTTCTTCTTCAGAATTCACTCCCATCAATTATAGCACAGGGGCAGGAGGCTGAAATAACTGAGGAGAAGAAGAAGAGGAGGAGGAGGAAGAAGAGAGTTGCCAGTTAATGCATCATGTCTGTTTGGGGTGACCTTGAAATTAAGAACCACAGCAAGGCAGATCACTAGAGTAGAGAATGGAGTCAACCAAATTCAGATGCTCCAACTGGAAGATGCTCCAACTGGAAGCTTTCTTTTTACCTGCCAGAACCACATTTTGATCTGCAGGCTGCTGCCAGCACTCGGCTTTGGCAATTTATCCACAGGCAGCAAATGATTCACATCATGGAACTGAAACCATCCCTTGCAAACGTGCCAGTTTGGTTTCTGCAAATTGATGCCTTGTGTAAAGCTCTTCCATATGAGTAATTTCAGCCATGGCGTTCCTAATTCCTGGCTTTCCACGGGAGGTAATATCTTGTATAAATGTCAGTTTGCACCACGTGATGGCTTGTACCATTGTTGTTATACAAAGGATGTGGCACTTTGCTGACTGCTGAAATGCAAACAAACGGTCAGCAAAATTGTACAGACACTTGTATATGCAAATTAATTCTCTCTCTCCCCCCATCCTCTGCTTTTGCTTTTGCTTTCCTTTTTGCTGCCTATATCCTGGTTTTGACAGTGAGTAGTTGGATATCTCACATATCTAAGAGAAATGCTACTTTTAGGTGATAGTGGTCCAGGGTACCTGCCCTTTACTGGATCAGTTACTGCTAAGTTCCCAGGATGTATGCAGTCTGCACAAATTCACAGTTATTTATTTAGTTAACTATTTATACCCTACTCTTCCCTTGAAGACAGCTCAGAAGCTGCAGCTGGTGCAGAACACAGCTGCTAGACTGCTGACTGGAACAGCTGGATGGATGCACATCATGCCAGTCTTAAAAGAGTTGCACTGGCTGCCAATTCACTACCAAGCCCAATTCAGGCTGCTAACTTTAACCTATAAGGCCCTAAATGACTTGGGCCCTAAATATCTAAAGGAACACCTTCTTCCATATTGACCAGCCTATGCCCTAAGATCTGCAGGGCCCCCTCCTGGTTGTACCACCACCCTCAGTGGCAAAAGGGGTGGGCACCCAGGATAGGGTCTTTTCAGTGATGGCTCCCGGACTGTGGGATATTCTCCCTCCTGAAGTGCGTCAGGGACTTTCACTCTATGTCTTCAGAAGAGCTGTGAAGACACACCTCTTTACCCTAGCCTTTGACTAAATAAAGAAACAGCCTTTCTCCCCACATCCAGGTATTGTTATGGTTTTAATAAGTTCCATATGTTATGGCTTTAACATGTTCATTTTATCTTTTGTAACCTGCCCTGAGACCCCTGGGTATAGGACAGGATAAAAATTTAAATAAATAAATAAGTACCCCAGGGTGAGTCACAACAATAAAAAGATAAACACCACATGGGACTGTTTTTCTGGTTCTGACTAGTAAAACTTTGTTTCACTTGGTTCCCAGTCATGTGGCCTTGGCATGACAGGATCCTGACATCTTGGATACTTTGTGTCATGTGGGATACCTTTGCAGACTGAGCAACTGTGAGCTTACCCATGTCAAGCATAGAGAAACTGTATCTTTTTCTATCCTCCCCTCACCAAATACTCCTCCAAGTGCAGTCAGTGATTGGACGCTGTTCCACCTTCCAAATCATGAAGCAGGAAAGTCAGGCTCCACTCCCCATATTTCCCTGCCTCTGCATCAGAACATGGATTTCATTGAAAGCATTATTAGTCACTGATCATTTGTTCCTTCTCTCCCTCCAGCCTGTTTCCATCCGAGTACAACTTCAGTTCCACATCTACAACACAGTAGAGCTCCTTCAAAGCCCAGTTTCACTTTTTAATGGTGGTTTTATGCTACTTTGGAACTTCAAAGCAGCATGTAAGAAGAAAGGGGGGAGAGAAAAGGGGGAAAGAGGGGCAAGGAATGAGCAAAAAATGAAAGTAAACCTTCTGAAAACTGAGTTCTCCCCTTTTCATTGCCTTGATTTTTTGTAAGTTCCTATACTGCATGGAGTTGTTTTTTTTTTGGGGGGGGGGGGGAAACCTGAGTGAAAAAAGACCTGGTTCTGTTCCCATTTCAAAGCAGTATGGAATGAGGGTGCTGCTTACTCTCATTTGTCACATGTTCCTTCTTCCCTCCAGCCTGTATCCACCCAAAAAGAACTTGAATTCCACATCTATGACACAATAAAGCTTCTAGAATACCAGAGGCCTGTCCACGTGAGGGAATGCATGTACGATGCCCTGGGATGGAGCATTTGCTCCGCTGGGCCAGAAGTTCCATTTGGAACTGCCTCAAACCATCCCAGAGCGCCCTACACATGTTCTGGGTGTAGAGCATGAAATCATGCTCTACACCCAGCTCAGGGTGTTCCTGGCCATCCCATCCCATCCCATCCCACAGCTGTTGGGGAGGGAGAGTGTTTGCATGCTCCCTCCCTGACACCTACAGGCCCCACCCCAGGCCTGTCACAACTGGGTCAGGTAAGACCCAGGGGTGGGCAGGCCTGTTTGGTCCCTTCCCCAGGTTCCTGCATGCTCCAGGGGACTGGATTGTGTCCCCTAGAGCCCGCAATAACCCCCTGGGCACCCCCCGGGGCATGGCCTACCCAGACACACATGCAAGAGAGAGGCACTTACCTCATGGTCACCAGGTTCTGAAGTGGCTGGTGCAGCTGGCAGTGCTGTGACCATGAGGTAAGTACCTCTCTCTCACGTGTGTGTCTGGGTAGGCCACACTCCAGGGGGTGCCCATGGGGGTTACTGCAGGTTCTAGGGGATGCGATCCGGTTCACCGGAGTGTGCAAGAACTTGGGGAAGGAACCAGACAGGCCTGCCCGCCCCTGGGCCTTACCTGACCCAATGGCTGCAGGCCTGGGAGGGGCATCCTGCCCCCGTGCCAGCCTTTTCAGGCTAGGACAAATGGGGATGGATTCCTCTTTCACACATAGGCAGGTATCTGTCCCCACATGTCCTAGCCTTACTGCACTACAGCTGTTCGGCCATAGTGTGAAAAAGTTTTGTATCTTGATTTTTCTTTCTCTGTAATTGCAGTTTTGCAGAAGTGTGCAATTCCAGAAATCTGTGCAAGGGGAGAATGTATGAGGGTGACAGTATTCATGGTAGTGAAGCCAGTGGTCAGCAAATTGCTTCCAGATATGTGTGCCACATTGAAATTCTGTGCTGCCATTGGCAAACTCAACAATAACATGGGACACTGTTGGGGTAAGGGGGTAGTGGCCCCAAACAAGTGCATAGCCCAATCAGCATACACTTTCAGCCCCCCCAGCCATCCATGAAGAAAAATTACAGGCTGTACTCTTCTGTACACCCTAAAGCTGCTGAAACAGAGTTCTCCTTTTCCACAAAACTCCCCTTTTAATGAAAGGAAACATTGTGAAGGGAAAATGGAGGATACATTGTTCTTCTACTGTGGAGCTGGGAGAGAAAGGAAATGGAGAATGCATTATCCTCCTTGCAGGGGTTGGAGAGAAAGGAAGAGCAGGTAAAGTCTAACTTTCACTGTGCCTCCTTTTTTGTTCTCTCCCCCCCCCCCCCCAATAGTGACGTTCTCAGCCCCCTGAGTTCAGGGCTCACAACATAGTCTGTCATTGATCAGGAGGAAACAGGGAACACATCCCAAAAGTACAGCTGCCTCCCAAAAATGACTGCTGGCTCATTCCCACTTTCCAAAATGAAATCTGCTACTGAACTTCACTGAGAACACATTTAACCCACATACACTGTACCTTGGGTTTCAGCACTTTAGTCCATAAAAGGTACTGACAAATTACTGTCAGTACAGAATGCTCTGAAAACAATCTCTAAACTGATTAATTTGCCCTGTCGGAATGTCCTGCTAAACTCACGAATAGGAACGTGTTCAGTCTTGAATGTAACCCGGCTTGTGAGACTCTTCCATTCCCTTTCTCTTTCCTTTTTCTCTGAATGTTTGTTTCCATCTCTCAGTTGGGCTGTTTTAGTATTTATGCTTTCTCCTGGGAAAGAAGGGAAAAAAGGGTTTCTAGATTTCCCACTCTCTGAAAGACTCTGAAGTTTTTTTTAATCACACTTTTTCTTAGATGACCTCAGAATATTAGGACATGCTCCTAACAAGCTCAGATTTTCTGTAGATGACATTGTACAGCACATCAATTTTAAAGGGTTTTTTGTGTGTCTGTGTGTGTTGGATGGATTCTAGGGTCATTGTTTGTGTGACAAAAAAAAAAAAAAAAAGAGAGAGATAAACAGCTTTAGATTTGTGCTGGAAAATACAGTACATATTTCTGCTAGATGTACAGCATTCCTGATGGCCTGACATGCTACCCAAATTTCCTAAATGCTTTTAGTTCTTAGAACCTGACTGTTTTATAGTAGCAGTGCATCAACCAGAAGAGATTCCCCATGATAGCTATCTGGACACCCATTGCAGGCCCAATAAAATGATTACAGGAAAGCTTCAAAGTGCATTCAAACCTGCCTTTTAAGGTTTATCTCCTGCATTTAATGACAGTGGTGAAAGCTGCTTGAAGGATTTGTTACAGGGTGCTTACTTTCCATTGTGATGAATGGGTTTCAAAACAGCGAAAGAGAGAGAGAACCTCTTTTGATATTGGAATAGATAGGCCACCATAGAGCACATCTTCCCTTGGTAACAAAATGAAGATTTGTGATGAACTAGAGCTTGTCAGGAGGAGGAAAATAAAGGCAGAATAATAAAAGTGAAATTCATTTGGAGAAACTAACTCTTTTCTGTGCAATTTTGCTATGAATAAAGACCCTTTGGAAGTGGCTGCACCAATAAAAAGGAGGGAAGAGATACAGGTTCACTTCTTTATTTGCTTTTGCTGGTACTGAAATATCCTAAAGAAGCTGAGTTGATATTTATGAGTACCATGATAACCAAAACAAATACAAACACTTGTCTTATTTTTGCAGACTTTAAAGGTTAGTCCTATCAAGAGAGAGTGAGACTGTGGGTGAGAGAGGGAAGCTTTTTGACAGATCAGTCAAAATGAATGAATTCAGAGCATTATGGGTGCAGTAATTTATTTATTTGGATTTTTATCCCGCCCTATGCCCAAAGGTCTCTGATTCTCAGGACAGATTATAACATTAACAAACAAATATAAAATTAACATTCTCAAACAATAACTGCTTGAAAAGTAGGTGGGGAAGCTGTTCCTTATTTAGGGCAAAGAAATGCATTTTCACAGCTGTTGTGAACATCTAAAGGTGCCCAATACACCTCAGGGGAAGACTAATCCATAATCTGGGAGCCACCACTGAGAAGGCCCTATCCAGAGGCATTTCCGCACTGAATCGCGTTCCAGACAGAACGCGTTCAGGCGGAAAGCTTAAGCCAGCTTCGGGCGCTTTCCCCGTTCACACACAGACGCGCCAGAACGCGTGTAAACGCGTTCCGGAGCGTCTGGGTGCGAATGCTCAAAGCGCCCGAAGCTGCCTTAGCCGGCAAATGCCGGCAAGCGGCGCGCCGGCAGCCGCGGAGGCAGATCGACAATCAGCTGTTTGAGAAACAGCTGATTGTCAAAGCCGCGCGGCGTCGGAGGCGCGCCGGCAGCCGTTCGGGAGACAGAAGCGGCGCGAACGCTTCTTCTCCCGAACGGCTGCGGGCGGCTCGTCCGCGTTGGAACGCGTGTAGAGCACTTCGAAGTGCTCTACATTTCGAACGCGGAAAAGACAGCTGCGGACACGTCGGAACGCAAACCGCGCGCGGCCAATGCGTATGACGTGTCCTCAGCTGTCTTTTCCGCGTTCCGATCAGCCCCGTGCGAAAACGTCTCCAGTGTCTACCTCTTTCACTATGGCCACATTCTGCTGGCCATTTAGTCAGGCCTAAATTCAGCTTGAGCCCCTGGCATCCCATGTATCGCTACCTGATAACTACATCATTAGCTGATGCTACTGTGATGAAAAGGTATTAAGGAGTGGCCTCTGATTAGTCTCAAGTTGGACCTTAGGAAGTCACCTAGTACTAAACTAACTATGGCTTTAAAGGTCAACAGAAATTAAGTTCACTCCAGCTCCCACATGGCTCTGTTGGTTTTATGTAATATTCTCTAAATACCTAGTTCTTACCAGTATTTCGGAAGCTTGTTATTAACTGCATTTTCAAGGACTTAAGTTGCTGAAGATGTTCTCAATATGACAGCTTGGAACCATGGTGAGAGAGTAGTGCAGCAAGCAAGGTTCAGTTTTAACCTCCCAAGATTACTGAAGGTGAACTACCAGAAACCTCTTGTTACTCTTGCTGTTATTCAGGGGAAATACATTGCACAGGAAATGTCGCCAAGCAACCCAGCATTAGAAGCTTTTTCTGAACCTTCTGTTGTTTTTACAGATGGTTTGGTAATACAAACAAGCTAACTTGGGTGTGATTGACCACTTTTTGAGAAGCTCCTGTGGTGGGCCAAAAGGGGAAGAAAAATCTTTGCATAGATCAGCTCTTCAAAGAGGAATTCTTTTTGTCCTGAGAAAATCGAGATTGCAGAGCTGATTCTGATCCTCTGAGAAAGTGGCCCAAGAAAGCAGTATCCTCTTCCCCTAACTTGATTCACTGTCATCATGCTTTGTTCAATGATTGAACTTCTCATTCATATGAAAAACCAAAATGACTTGCAGTTAATGAAATACCATCTAATACAAGACTTATCTACAGGTCCTCCTGCTGAATCTGGGTGATTTCACACCTTCGCTTTTCTGGGAAAGCCTCCTGAGGAAGTGAAGATGGGGGATAGGTCACCAGAGGCCTTTTTGCACACTTTGGCCTCTAGTCAATGATTAGTGAGCTTCTGGGGAAAGGCATCTGCTCTTTAAGGAGGCTGCTACAGCCTCCAAGCGTGCCCTGCCTCCCCAGAAGTTCACTAATTGTTGATTAGGTGTGGGGCACAAAATTGTGCTCCATACCTTAGCCAACTTTACCTAAAAGCTTACTTGGAATGTGTGGGCAGTGGACATTTGTACCTTTCCACAGGTGCACTGGCACCTCAGATGGCCATAGTTGAGACTGTGACTGTGTGGGCCCAGAGTGTCAGTGTTGTCATTGCAATGGAGCTGATGCACCTGCAGTCGTGGAGGCCACCACAGCCAAAATGGCAGCGCCCTGAAGGGGACTGGCTTTGCAATCAAATCAGGTAAGTATTTGATCATGGGGGAGGGGGGGATGGCTAAAGTTGACTAGAGCTCCAAGTATGAGTGCTAGTCAATGTTGGTTAATCATGCTTCCCCCCCTAAATGCTGGTGAGGTGTGAGGTGCTGTTGCTACAGTGATGGGACAATGCAGCATTAATCACACTTGGCCACTCTTCCCCAGGCTCTGTTCAAGCTTCTCCCAGCAGGTATGTATAAACTGTACGGTAGCAGCATTTTGCCTCAAAAGTTGACATCTAATATGACCCGAATCAACAGAACATGAGATTATACTTCTGGGAACTTGCAAGGCATGTAGAAAACAATGAAAAGGGTGGGTGCTGTATGTTAACATGAAAAGCAGTCCACCCCTCAGTTCCAATCATCATGAGGAGGAGAAAAGTTGGCTTTTTGACCCCACTTTCCCCACCTATTTAAGGAGTTTTCAATTATTCTCCCCAGAACGGAACACCCTGTGAGGTAGGTGGGCCTGTGAGAGCTCAGAAGAGAACTGTGACTAGCCCAAGGTCACCTAATTTGGCTTTGTGGGGGAGGGAAGAACCCAGTATCTTTTTACTCAGGCATTCAGTGTATGGTTATTTCTTTCTCCCCAGCCCCCCCCCCCGATTTTAACAGGGGCACTCTATGACAATAATGATGTGAAATAAAAACTAATAGCTAAAGTTTAAACTCACCTTCTTGTCTATCACCTAATTCTCAGTGATTAGTCATTTAGAAACCTTTCTTATAATACTTAGTTATGAAATGACCAATTCTTTTCCAGCCTGAAAGTCTTTGAGACTTTCAGCAAGTAACATTTGTGGGCAAAGGGTTCAGCTAGGTGCATGCCAGAAGCTGCCTTCTTATTTGCATCCATCATGAAGGCGAGATCATGACGGAGACTTGCAGAGCCTTTGAGACTGGTCATATTTCTGTGTTAGCACTTATTTATTTAAACTGATTGTGCGTCAAGTCCTGATCTCTCCATTTTGTGCTTTGGGGATGAAGAGTAATTTTTGGCACTTGAAGCGCTGGCCTTCTTCCCACCATTCATGCCCATGTTCTCATTTGGCATCTCCCAGAAAAGAGCAATGGCAAAACACTTCTGAATTGTTGCTAAGAAACTGCATGGATTACTACAGAGCAAGCCTGACTTTTTGCCAGGGGTGTAGGAAGGAAGTAGGAGCCATTTTGACAGGGCTGGGAGGCTGCTGACCTTGTTTGTTATTGCAGTTGTATATGTTTTATGGCAAGATCCACAAGGGAAGAAGAGTGGTACAAGTGTAGCACTATCCCCCCTGCAGATTAAGAGGAATGCTGTGGGAGTAGGACTCCTCTTAACACAGCAGCCTGTTGATTTCATATCACCTGCTGCCCCCAGCTGTCAAGATCGCAGCTGGGGAACTTTTGTTACCCAGCTATAATCCTGATGGCAGGGAGGAGAGATGTATCTCTCCTAAAAGGAGGCAGTGTTTCTTTAAAATTTTCCTCTGCCATTGCTAAATGTACCTCTCGAAATTGCAGTGTGTTCAAAGATCCAAGCCTTTCTTGGATCTCTGGCTAGCTAGCATTCCAGGCATGGCAAGGGGAGGGGGAAGACCTTTCCAGATGTGAAACCCTACCCATTCACATCAAGCATTGGCCAGAAGCATATGGGGGGGGGCAGTCTAAAAGGCTGGGCTCCTCCTCGGATAGTCTGGTAGTGTTCCCAAAGCAGAAAAAAAACAAAAAGGTGAAATGGGCTCTAAATGGGGCTGAGAACAGTTTTTCTGAGGACTTGTTTTCTGCACATTTTAGCAGGATAGTCCTCAAAGTCTGGGAACAAAAAAATGAATGGGATCATCCAATCTCAAAAACAGACTGAATTCACATTGAATCTTGCATGGGAATGCACCCTATGTATTGATTGGGCAGCTGCAAATTTTCAGAGTCCACTCTTCATCAGGAGATTGCAAGGATGATTACTGTTTTCCACCTGAAAAGTAAACAGTACTAAATGTTGAAGCACTGTGAAATAGCTTTCAAGTTGCATCCATCATGAAGGTGAGATTGTGATGGAGGAGACTTGCAGCCCCATGGTTTGAAGACTGTAAAGCAAGAATTGGAATCAGGAGATGAGACATAGTTTATTGTATTTTGCATTCAAACTGGCCTTTTGATGTCACTGAGGACATCCACTCTAGTTCTTTTCTATTTGCTTATTGGCCAATATGCACTTACTTGCCTCATCCTTTCTTAGGAATAGATAGTCATTGTTGTAAATGAGTCTGGCTAAGCAGGAAACATGAGGTCACATGATTATTTCTGTAACCAAGCCAGATTTGCCATAGAATTGAGATAAGAAAACTTCTGCAGATTTGATTTCATCCGCTTCCTCCTACTGCTTTCCTCCATCAAGCAACATAACTAAGCAGCTGTTTTAACATACCCTGTATCAATTGATCTCTTATGAGCACAGAAGTTCTCATGCATACAACAATGGCCACTGTGCAGGCTTTGAAAAAACATTCTTGCCTGATAGAACAGAAGAAGAGAGCAGGCTGGTGAGCTCCATCATCAGGGTTCTAATGGTGGTTTCTTTCTGTTCAGCTATCACTACACAGGCTCTAAGGGCCATCTTGTTGGAGGAGAGTCGTTTGGAATGATGTTGTTCTCCAGAATTGTTTCTTCTTCCTTTTCATTCCCAGTTCTCCTCTCCTTGTGTATCATTTGATTATAAGCCTGATGGTGGGCAGGGACCTATCTGGGGTAGGATCTCCACATGGATCCCAAGCAGTGCTCTATTTAAAGTGCTGCTGGGAATCACACTAGTGTTCTTCAGAGATATGGTTGCACAGCTGCTTTTCCTGGACACAAATAACATTGCAGCTGAGCCACTTTCATTTCTACTAGTTATGATGTTGCTGGCTGGGTCAATTTCTTCAAACACAGGAAATGGCCCATACGTGTCTACAGATGCAGAGCTGGTTAATATGCTCACAGAGGGATGACTCGGGTCCTTTCTGCACTTATTCTTATTTTGTAATATATCTTGGGATAGAGGATCTGTTGCCCACATGCTACTGCAGACTATGGTAGGCTTCACCTGGGGCCTTTCTGCACTGGGCCTTATGCTGGATTATATCTCAGAACAGGGAGCTGCCATCTGCATGCTGGTGCAGACTACAGCAGGTCCTGGGTAGTGTTTGCCATCTTCTTCATCAGCATGAAGATGGCAGCTCCTTATTCTGAGATATAGTCCAGAATGAGGCCCAGTGCAGAAAGGGTCCAGGTGCCTGCCATAGCCTGAATGAACATGTAAGACAGCAGGCTCCTAACCTGAGAAATATTCCAGAATAAGGCTAAGTGGAGAAAGGCCTTAGGTGAACCCACGTAAGTGGCATTAGCACCACCAGAGACGTGTTGTGGTGTTTTTATAGTGCTCTAATTGACTGGCACAAGTATGTTTGGATGCTACACTCAACTAGCACACTGACTACACCATTCTGTAAGTTACTATAATGCCTGTCTGTCTATCTTTATATCCCAGCCTTTATCCAAGGTCTCGGGGTAGTTCACAACATTCATTAAAGCACCAAAAGAGTTGGCCACATAAGGTAGTAGTTTCAAGCCAGCTGATCTAGCTTGGCTCTCTACTGCCCAGGAGCTGCCCCACCCCTGCTGTCCCAGGCCCAGTAGCAGTCTACCTTAGGAGATTCGAGGAAGGATAAAGCTGTAGGGTGGGTAAAGAAAACAGCTAAAAATAAAAAGATTCAATACCATGTGAATATGAAACTTCTTGGAAGTATGGATGGTGGAAAAACCTACTCAGAATTCACTGAGCCACAAATCTACAACAAGTTCAGAAAGGTTGATGCAATTACAAATCATACATGGCTAGTCGTTAAGCCCATTTCTATGTTGCTGCTTTTTGGATGTTTGTAAGTTTTCAGCCATGCTATTAAAGTGATTATTTGGCTATTTATTTAATTTTGCATCTTATGCTTAGCATAACATGTGCAGTTATTTATTAAATAGCATGTGGTTGGAAGTAGTCGCTTAATTGCCCTATCCACATGTTTCATCTTGCAAAATAAGGACAATTGTGAATCACACGAGTGAGCGAGCAAGCAAGTGTGGGAAGGCTGTTTGCACTAAATACCATGACATTGAGACAAAGATCAAGCATGGAGGGAGCCCTCTGCACTTCAAGTACTGGGGAAGTTCCCAACCAGACCATCAGCTCTTGAAGTGCAGATGGCCTAGCTCAGTCTGGCCTGGGTAGACCACCATGGCAATAGCCATGGCAACATCCGGTTTCTGCATGGACGTTGCCATGGCAACTGACTCATGGTGCATGATGGCTCAGCCACAGCTGTGCCATATTGCCCACTCAAATCATTCACACCCAGAAGAGAGTGCAAATGGGAGCTCACCAGCTGCTTCTGGTGAAGTTGAGGACAAGGTTTTACTTAACCACATCTACTGTTGACTGGGGCAACCGGATGGAGCTCCCAGACACTCCAGGATGTCAGTGGCAGCACGGTGTATGGACAGTTTCCCCTGGATTAGCAGGGACCAATCCAGGAATGTAAGTGTGGACAGGCCCTGGTGCGTGTGTGTATTGGGAGGAAGAAAGATAAGCATTCGAGCTCAAAGAAGATTATGTTAAATGATTATTTTATCTATTGTTGAGCCTGACTTACAAGCAGAAGTATGCCTTTGAAGCCAACGCCATTCTATTACACATAAGCCGCAGAGCTGCTGATTTGATTTGGTTAGCTTGTGACATCTGTGATAACTTTGATTTTGTTTCAAACCATACTTTTGTTGCTCTTGCTGTCTTTAATCTATTTCATAGATATGCACATCAATCAGCAGTGTTTTTAGGGAGATATTAATCCTGTTTTTAAAGATGTAATTGCTTCATAAAAGAACAGAAAGAACAAAACAACAGCACTACAAAGAGAATCAACATGCTTAGGCTGTATTCAGAGAAAAATGGGCCTAAAAGCAAGTGGCTATTATTGGAATGGGGCACAAGAATGTGTAAACAGCTTTGATTTGGGGCTCTTTGAGTGTTTCTTATTTATGCATTTATTTCTTGATAGAGTCTGTTGTTAACTTATTCCTGTCCTTAAGCAAGGGAGGCGAATCACTGTGAGGCTCAGATGCAGAAAATAGTCAAAGATTCCCTCAAGCATGGAGAGTTAGATGTTTCTCTTCCTTATCTTGCAAAGGCTTGTAAAATGGATGTTGATGTTGCTACAGCAAAAATAGTACACTTATATCTTTCTAGCAACCTGGAAGGAGCAGAGGACCAGAACTTGACATTTTTAGGGCCATAGAGTAGCCCCGGCCACTCAGGAGATGCGCAGGACGCAGGCGCACTGCATCCTGGGCGCCGACCCTCAGAAACAGGCCGACGCTGACAAGGTAAGGAGGGGATTTGCCACGCTCCCCCCAGGGTGGGCTAGGGTGGGCTTTAGGGAAGCTCCCCCTGGCTCCAGAAGCGGTGATCTGCTGCTTCTGGGGTGAGGGCGAGCTGCGGCAGCGAGGTCCCCCCGCTCGCCATGCTTGGCTTTGAGGAGCCAAGCATGGCGGGCCGGGGGAGGGCCCTGGGCCACGGATGGGAGGCGGGTGCTGTGCGGACGCACAGTACCCGCCTCCCATCCAGATCCACACCACGTGTGCAAAGGCATGGGACGAGGGATAGATCCGCATCTCTTAGATGCGTAAATCCAGATATCCGGGGGATCCAGATTTGGTAAAACCTGTTCCTCTGGGAACCGGTTTTACTAAATCCGGGTGCAGGAGATCCGTATTTCTTTGTCCCTGTGCGGAAGCAGCCATAGTGGTCTTCCCTCAATGGCTGGGCCACACTAAAGGCAACTCCCCCATCAGGCCCAGAGGGGGCTTGAAGATGAATGTAGCCACTCGCCCAGCTTTTCTTGGGATGTTAGAACCTTTCTTCACTGGGCCTTATTCTGAATTATATCCCAGAATAGGGACCTATCATCTGCGTGACTGGTGAAAATTATGCCAGGCGCTGACTGGGGGCCTGCTGTGGTCTGCCCAAGCGTTTGGATGTCAGACCCTTATTCTGGGAAACAATCCAGAATAAGGCCCAGTGCTGACAGGGTCTTAGTATTTTGGAATTATAATAAGGAACTTGCTTGCCTTTTTCTTTTTATGATGCCCATGGCATGTGGAGAAAGTGTATGGACATATATACTTTCTCCAAATGAGTAATGTGTGCCAGCTGATGTAATTTTATTGTCTGTTTCTGTATCATACTTCAATATTTTGTATGTTCCTGATTGTTTCTTCACCACTTGGAGACCTTTTAATACATTTTGAATGAATTAAACTAAACTTTTAAAAATACTTTGCCACTAAAAAAAATACTTTCAACAGGTGAATAATGTTTTCTATCAGAAACTATTTTGTAAAAAGCGTATGCAATTTACTTTTTTATTTGCTCTAGACTTGATCTTCTTTCACAGGCCCCCTCCCTTTCCTGTTCAGTAGAAGCTGGTCTACCATTTCACCTGCTCTCATAATTAATTCTGGAGACATTCCCCACCTTCACTTTTAATTTACCAGGCAAAACTGTATGAAAATGATTTATACAAATTAACTCCACAATCTTTTCGAGGGCATCAGCCTTTAATTCATTTAGGTCATATCTCAGCAGCTGGTTGAGGTGTGCAACTCTTCAATCTACAAAATTTCAGGTTTGGGTTGGAGTGCCTTAAGCCATAAATGCTATTTCAAAGGTCTCACAGGCATCAGCTTTATTCCTCTGAGAAGTCATGTCAAATTTCTGTCAGTTCTTCTTTAATTAAGTCAGGGATTAATCTAGTATTCCTTTGCTTTACACCTTTCAGTTATTTTCTCAATATTATTTAAAAATGTAAGTTTAATACGAGGAGACATCTTTGGTAAGACTTTGGGCCTGCTCACATTTTCCTCAATGGAATGATATTATTATAAACTAGTAAGTATTATACCATTCTGCTGAGGTGAAGATGAGACACGGAGTGAGCTATTCACACCTCAAGTGTTGACTCAGTCCCAACTTGATCACCAGCACTTGAAGTGTGGATGACTGATCCCAGGCAGGCCAGATCACCATGGCAATGGCCATGGCAAAATCTAGCATGGAAGAAGGTGTGAAGGACATTGGCCCAGAGCTGATGACAGTTAAGATGAAGTGAGGTCTGTATCTCTGCTGTCTCTGTCAATTCCTGCACTACCCAGGTTATCCAGCCCTAGGCTATATGTAAACATTGAGGAAACAGAAAGCATTTCTTCCATATGCAACAGTGCCTCACATCATGCCCTCAGTCTGTAGGATGAAGAATTCTGAAGGTCCATTTCCATCTTGGAGTATAAGAAATATCATACCATGGCCAGGTGGCTCTTGCCAATGGCAGAACTGCCTCTGCTAGTGGATGTGGGGGAGGAGCAGGAGGAAAGTATTGGGAACATATTATCATTAATGGATCAGAGACAACAGAGACTTCAATGCTTATATGTGTGGATATTTGGGTTCTAAAGAATAAACACACAAGCTGAAAACTCACATTTTGGGAAAGGGAGGGTTGTAATGCTTGACTTGACACTTGAACTGGGTGTGGCCAGCCAACTGTTCTCTGAACACAAAGAAACAAGTCCAGAGAAGTGGGGAAAATAAATAAGGTGTTAAAAAAGAAAGGCTGGGAAGAATGAAAATATTTGATTTCTTTATTAAAAAAAATAAGTAGAGTTTGTATCTTTTGGATTCTAACAAATAAATGATTAGGTAAAACAGCTGGAAGTTCACATTTAAGAAAGGGAGGGTGTTGATAGTTGCTTAGGGTCAGTCAATTATTGTTCAACCTCAAAGAAGCAGGTCAAAAGAAGTGGGGAAAGGGAATGTGTTTCTGAGCTGTCTTACACTCAGCAAGAACTGATATGGTGCAAAAAGTGGGCTTCACTGCGCAAAAGAAGTATTTAACTGAGAAAGACAGAGATACGAGACAGTTATTAGCACATTGCTTTTCTATGTGAAGCAATCTAGAGCTGCATTGGTGTCACGATCCCCAGTGTTCCAGTAAGTGCCTGCCCTCTCAAGGAGTAGCTTGGCCCTGTTAGGATGCTGAGTTCGTGCAACAGCCGAGTGAGTACTACAGTGTAAAACACAGACACGGGTAGCAAGCGGTCTGAACAGTAAGCTAAAACAAGTTTATTATTATACATAAGCAATACTAGAAAGGAAAATAAGGTTCAGGTATTTGTTGGTTTAAGTCTATGAGTCTCTTAAGGTTACCAGCTTCCCAGCCTGTCAGCTCCCCTTCTTAAAGGAAAATAGTTCCCTTTTTAAAAGACAAACCTCTCCATGTTCCTCACCCTGCTCAGCTCTGCTTCAGCCCAAGCCTAGCCAGTGTCCTAGAACGCAGCTCTGGATGATCACAAGGCCCAGTCCATCCTTGCTTGACCGATCACCCTCCAAGATCTTCCAGTCAAAAGACCCCTGGTCAACTACTGGTCCGGCTCCTTTGGGATTCAGCTCTTCTTCTCCTTTCAGCTCTTGTCCCAGCATGAAGACACCCTCTGCTGAATTCTGAGTTCCTTTATACCTTTTTTCCCTCTGGTCCTGATTGGCTGTCACCTCCTAGGGGAAATTGCTGCAATAAAATGCTGCTGGAGAGTCCTAAGAGAGGTGCCTGTTCCACACGCCTGATTGGTGGAAACTCCTCCTCTTGCCCCTCCAGCTCTAAGATCCCCGGACAGCTTTTCCCTCCAAATGCCAGCTGTAGCCAATCCTTGCACTCAGGCCTGCACAGGATTTCCCGCCCTTTTTGCAGCCCAAAACCCAGGGCTTGCAACAAGCTGTTTACACAAAGGCTGGCTATTGCAGCTTGCTAGAAGCCTGCAAAGACAGAAAGCAAAGCAGTTTGCAGCCTGTACCCTGAAACCGTCACAATTGGGAATTTGTTAAAAGGCAATTATGACTTACGGTATCATGAAAATACATGGACTATGTATCTGCAAAACACTGGAAGTCAATGATTTGGAAATAATATCATCTGGATGCTTGAAAAAGGGATGAGAAGAAGAGTCTGAAAAAACTCTTGAGTTTGATTGGAATTAATGTCATCTGAACAGCCAGAAGCAATTGGAAATTGGACATAGCTCTCACTTAATCAAAAAGCATATCTATGCCTTTTTGATGTCCAGAGACAGGACTGATTTCATGAATTTAAAAACCCTGCAGTTCAGGTATGGGTGCTAACCCAAAAGGACAATCACTGCAAATTTTACTGAATGGAAAGTCCACAAATAAAATGGAAAAAGTGTGAGCGGTCAGATCTGCAGATGGACTGAAAAAGGCTTAAATTGAAAGCGTGACCAGGGCCTTGGTGTTATCCAGGCATTTGCTGGTTGTTGATGAAATCCCTTTCTGGACAGTATAAAAGTGCTTTGAGGAAATAATTATGCAGAGAAAAATTTATCATTGCAGTATCCCTGAGACGCGGTGAGCCCTGGTCAGGACAACAGACATCAGCAACTCACCAGGGCGAGTGGGAGCAAAATCACTACTATTTTGGATCCCAGTGTTATATCAATTGGGCTCTGTAGAAAATTCATGGCTTTGTCTCTTAAGACAACAAACCCTAGGAATGTTATTCTGTCCACATTGCAGTTACCATTTCTGGTAATTTTGTGTAAGAAAATTGAGCAAACTCAAGAAAATACATAGATCTAGGATGAGAGAGAGCAGGACTGCAATCAATAAAGTTGGGAAGTTGTGCATTTGCTTGGCATCTGCATTTAATTAGACGTCATTTCCTGATTTCAAGGACTGGATAATGTTAACTGTCCAGCTACTGCTGCTATAATCTTCTTCCCACACCATAACAGAACCTCACATCTTCCTGTCTCATGGCCTTCTTAGAAGTATCCTTTCCCCTTTGAAGTGTAAGAAAGTTGCATTCCGTTCGCTAAGTGGGCAAAGAAATTATAACAAATGAATACCTGAGTCTTTTGTTTTATTGTCAAATTACCCCCACACACATCTTGCATGAAACCACTCCATCAGTTCCTCCCAACAGGCAGTATATGTGTTATTTCCGCACTGGACTATCAAATATTTCCAAAGCTGACATTGAGAAAGACTCCAAGGGGCACAGAGCTGAAACCCAGAGCTACCTAGGGACTTCATCTTAAACATATGAGACAACCAGGACTTTTCCAAAGCCAGAATGATAATATATTATGTTACAATAGAGCACTGAAGCTGAAGAAGAAGCAATTTTATTTTCTAACATCCTAGAAAAGAAAGCTGAGGCATTTCATAATTTTAGGAGGAAAGAAGCAAAATGCAGCAGGCAGTGAGAAGATGGCAGCAGTGGTCCCACCTTGAGTTGGAAACTAGGGATGGGCAAAATGACTTTCATATTTACAAATTCAATTGAATATTTTCGAACTGGGAAACATTTATGTCAAATTGAACAACTGATTAGTGAAGTGCATGAACATTCATAACGTTTGTTATTCATACGAGTTTGGACATTCGTATATGAATCGAATGTTACGACATTTGTACATTGACATTCGTATTTGTACAAAAACTTTGGAACATTCATGAAATGGGGAGGTGGGAAAGCGGCTGTGTCAGTCACATCTGCAACAGATCCAGAGTGAATTCAGCATGGTTTGAGAGCAGATTCAAACTGGATTCAGGGCAGATTTGACGCTTTCAGAGTGGATATGTTAGGGGATACATATGGGATATGTATGTGTTTGTATTGGATATTCGTATGAAGTCATACAAATATATTCATATTAAATAGAATCCTACCGCATTCAAATGAATTTTCTTACATTTAGTTGTTTCATTTTCTCAAAATTGATTGTTTGATTTTCCCAGAATTGATCAGACCAAACTAGCCTCCTGCTTGTGAACACAAACAATTTGATAGAATATTTGTATTCTCCTGTGGGTCTCGTAATGAAAAAGAGCCTTTTCAATGTAGAAAAGTAGTGAAAATTTCTTTAAAAATTCAAAAGCAAATGTGAAAGTCATAGAATCATGAGTTGGAAGGGACCTCCAGGGTCATTGAGTCCAACCTCCTGCTCAATGCAAACCATCCCAGACAGATGTAGGTCCAGCCTCGTGCATTCAAATTTGAATTGAATGTTGGTATATTTGAAGATTGACATTTGAATACAGATCAGCTGCCCCAGTCACATCTGCAATGGATCTAGAGTGGATTCAAAGTAGAGTGGATTAAAAGTGGATAGAGAGTGGATTTGATGCATTCAAAGCAGATATGTAGAGGATATGTAGGTAATTCTCAGTAGGGATTTGAATTGGATTCATATAGAATATTCTTATAGAATTTGAATTCTACCACATTCAAAGGTATCTATTTGAATAAATACTCTTTTTTTGCACTCCTAAGAGTAGCTGGGTACCAGTAGGTTGCTGGGAATGCACAATGACTGAGTGAGTACTACAGCCTAAATTCAATAAACTGGTAGCAAACCAAAACAGGTTTATTAATTATTACAAGCTGTTAGATATTGTTGAAGATGAATATAAAGAAAAGGTATTGCTAGATAAAGTCCAATAAGTAACTCAGTACTCCTGTCAAGATTGCTTTCCTTCCCCAAATGAAAAATAGTGCCCCCTTTAAAAGTCAAGCCTCTCAGCTTTTCCCCTTTGGCAAGCTCTGCCTCAGCTCAAGCCCTGCCACAGAAAAGTAATGTTCCCCTGGGTGTTTCATGGCCCAGTCCTCCCAGGCTTGGCTGTAACCCCAGCCCTGGTCAATCCCTAGCAAATCTTCCTCAGAGAAAGACCCCAGTGATCAATCCCGTGCAAATCCTGCCCAGAGACAGACCAACAGAGCTCTGGTTCCTGCTTTTTATACCAAACAGTCCCAGGCGCTCTGATTGGCTGTTGCTAGTGGTTACTGAGGGAAACTCCTCCCGCTTATCACTCAAGCCTCCTAGCCCTTGGGAAGGTTTTCCCTCCAATTTCTGCCTACAGCCAATGAATGCAAAGGACCTGGGAAATGTTTTCTGCCCTTTATGCTCCTTGCAGAAAAAGCTTGCAAAGCAGTTTGCAAAGGGCCCAATAAAAACCTCTGCAGCCTGCACCCTGAATCTGTCACAGCAGGCTCTGCTTACACTCTTAGCAGGTGAGAAAAAAAGAGGAAGTAAATGCATCAAAGGTTGGTTCTGCACAGTGAAGTGTGGGATTTCATTTGCCACGCTGACCATCTCCATGAATTCTATTTCAATGACCACTACTAAATAATATTAAATACCCAGGAAATAACTTGCCTTGAAGTCTTCCTCATTTGAGGTAACATGAGGATTGGGTGGGAAGCTACATAAACACAGAGAAGAGAAATGTAGCAAATCGCAGCATGGGAACAAATGCTGCCAGTGAGTGACCAATCAGGGCCTCAGAAAGATGGGCAGATGAGTGACCAAATGAGTGTTGACCACTCATTGCCAAGGAAGCAGTCACCAGTCTTCTTGGATGCTACTTTTTGTGTGTCTATGGAAGGGACACTTTTTCTTAAAGAGGTAACTGAAAATGTCTTGTCTAGTCACATCCCTACACTTTATGTGGTCAGCGTTTTCATGGTGGAAATTGTGAACTATCATGAGACAAAAGTGTGCAAAAAAGAGACTGGTTTCCTCTTCGCCTTTTGACCCTTTGACCTTAGAATCCTACATACTTTGTTTTAACCACAGGCAGGAAGCAGAAAAAACATGTCCTCATGTCTTCCTTCAAAGGTTAAAAAAAGAAGCTGGGGGTGGGGGGAAATGTGACAATTTTGCCCTTCTTCATTCATTTCCAAGTTACAGTTGGCCTGTGGTTTCTGTGAATTAAAAGTAAATGCAAGCTCTGGTAAATGGTTAGATACGAACATTCTTCCTCATTGAACATGGTTCCTATCAGGCTGATGGAATAATGGGCAAGCTCTTTTGAACTTACATTTCAAACCAGCTTAGAAGAAAAAAGGCCCTCTGTGCCTTAAACATATGTTGTATTACTAGGAAACATTATTGCATTGTTGAGTGCCATAGGCCACATTCTCACTTGACTTTTTTAGTCCTGGTTGGACTATTTCAATCTGGGGTGTTTTTCCACTGTCACTAGAAGTACCCATTAAGTACCCATTAATGGGTACAAAAATGCCATTAATGGGTATTTAATGGGTACTTCTAGTGACAGTGGAAAAACAACCCTGGATACAGGACCAAGTGTGCATTCTGGCTGTTCCTCTTTGCCTGATGATAAATCAGGCTGAGCCTGAATATTGCCATTCCCACTCACTGCCCAAATCCCCAGGATGGAGAAACATGCTTTTAATCTCCACCCCCACCCCCACCCAGTGCAAACCCTGTAAGCCTGCCCTGGTCAATCAGCTGAGCGGAAGAACAGACACAGGGCAATCACACTTTCCCTTTCACACTCTCCCTTTCAAATCAGAAGTTCCTGGTAACGTTACCTCCATTAATGTTACTGGGAAGCCAGCAAGTTTGCATTGAAGCAGATGAGTGAAGGAGCAGAAAGCAGAAAGCAATCAGAGGCTAAAAGACAGCTCACACAGAATTGGGGGGAGAGAGAGGCTATTCCTTCCTGCTCTGTCATCCTTGCCTTGAGGCTGGTGACTTTAAAATAATTTCCCTGCAATGTGCTCTTTGCTACAATTGTATCTTTTGAGGATGGCTGGTGGGGAAACAAACTTTTCCTCTGGAAAGGTCTTCCATCAATGCCTGAAATATTCAATAAGATTTCTGACAGCTCCACCTATTGGCATCTGATGGAATAAAATTCATTCCAGTTTGAACTGAAACCTGAATTTGTGGATTTCAGTTGTTGCTGTCAATTGATAACAACATTCCATCCAGAATTTGGTGCCCTTTGACTACCTTGTCTAGATTTAGTTTCAGTTTATTGATCCACATCCAGTACTGCCTCCAGTCAGTGACCTGAATCTGGGATTATTCCAGATCTATGTTGGTACAGAAAACCACCTCCCAACCTGGATTGTACGTAAAACATGTGGGTACTTAACTTGTCTGGACAGTTGCTTGAACAATCTGCAAACTTGGAAATGGCCACTGGATGTGTTTGGGGCCAAATCCAGCCAAAAATGGCAGCAGCCATACATGTTCATGGGACTGCAATCACACACACCAAGGTATTTCATGTCCTAGATGTACACATTGCACCATTACAGGAGCAAGCGTCTAGTTTCCATTCTGTTTCTGTTTTTGGATTGGGTCAAGATTTATTTCTTTCCATTCTGGGTTTTTTAGAGCATTAACATAAATGATAAACAAAATATGCTTTTATTTCTAAGCATTTGCAAACGTTGTCTTGAATGCTTTTCAAAGCGTTTGACAACCCACTTCCCTGGGTCAAGATAGCACTGGAAGGAGCTGAGGATTCCAGAAGCCAGCAGGAACTAGACTAAACTAGCATACTTGAAATTATACACTTGTGTTTTGTTTCTAGCTCTTATTTTTAACTTTTGATGGAACTGAAGTTTGCCGCTAAATCATATGATCTTGCCTAATTTTTGCAGTTTTTTTCTTCTTGGGTGATGATATCCTAAAATTGTTCTACATAATCATGTTCTACCTATTGTGCACAAAAGTGGATCTATAGCATTTTCACTTAGCTGTGATACAAATTTACCCCACCATACTGATAAGAGTTAAATTTCCAGCATTGTTTGTAAATGCAGAAGCCCACAGTGCTCTGAAGTCACTAGTAGGGATGTGAACAAATGCTTTCTCCCTCACTTGCTTAGGACAGAAGAAAATGGGGGAGCACTCACATTTGTGCAAATGAAACCCCCCCCCAAAAGGATTCATAGTGTTGAAGATTCATAGTGAAGAGACAGGCCCTTGCCCACCTTGCCTCCGATTGGCCTCCAGCAGCTGTTCCGTCAGAAAGCAACTTCCAGAGGAAGGCAGGAGGGAGGTGAGGCAACATGGAGGCTTTCCCCACTCACACCTTCTGATCATTTCCTACTGGCTTCCGGTAGCCCATCTGGCAGAGTGGCTTCTGGCTGAAGGTGGGGAGCCAAGGTGGCACAGGGGCTTTCCCCACTTGTCCTGCCTCCCTGCAGGCACTAAATACAATCAAGCTTCAGCTATGTAAGTAGGTTCCTTTGCTTTTGCACACGAAGCCTCAAGCCTTGTGCAAATTGCATGAACTGTGAAGGCACCAAAGCTTTTTAAGTCATGCTTAGTCTCACTAGCTTTGAAGAACAAGCCTACAAAATCTATCAGTTGACTCTAGCTGGTCAAGCCGAGACTGGTGTAGGAAATGCACATTTCTGATTCTGGATCAACTCTTCATAAAAGGTTTCCAGAAATGCATAAAGGTATGACTATGGTAAGTCATATTGTTTCAGGAAAAGACAATCCATCATACTTGTGACATCCTCCAGTGCAACCAGTAGAAAGACACCCATCTGTTCTCCTGTCCTGATGAGTGTTATCTCTGAGCATCCTAAAAGCTTTCACTTCCTCTTGCAGATTCCAGAGATCAGCTGCACCTGAAACTTATTAAAAGGATAGTCCTAGAAACCCTTGTTTAAAAGAAGCCGAGGAAATCCTCGTTATTTATAACTTCCTTCGTCAGGATATTACTACTGTTTTGAAGAATGACTGTTTCTCTCTCTGTTTGTATATGGTTCCACTCCTAAAGTAGGAAAGAAATAGTTTTGTTTTTTTGAAAACCAGGCAGCAGAGGAGCAGGGAGAGAATCTGTACTACCCTGAAGATGCTTTCTATGGAATGAGAGGAGTTTATCTGTGGAAGTTCAGCTGTATCTTCTAGCTGAGGGTGGTACAGTGGCAGTAGCTACTGGAGCTGAAAGCTGAGGAATACGTGACTAGAATCATCCATGTCCCTCGGCCAGAAGACTTTACAGTGGGAAGCCACCCACCTGCTGTCTAGATGGAGCCTAGCAAGTGTGTTCAATGTAGAAATACAAAAATAAGCTAGCTTGTTCTTTGAGTTGTCATTTTTTTAGTAAAAAAGAGAACATAATTTGTCCTCATAAGGAATGCTCTCATTCATTGAATGGATTCTTGTGGAATTGTTAACCAAATAGCTAATCTGAATGATCTCTGCATGTGACTAGAAATAGGAGAAGGTCAAAGCTAAAATCACTAGGTCAGGCTGGATGTGAGGTTTTGGCCATATCTTCATACGTCATTCAAAGTGCCTTGGAGAAGCACTGGCCACGTCGCCAAGTGAGCCGTTTGGAGACCGAATCTCGGGAGCCCCCATGCCATTCCCGGTAACACGGGCAGGGAGTGGGCTGGGGGTGGATTCAGCTGTCCCCATGCAAACCGTGCCGGGATCATTATTTTACTCCCTTTCCCAGGCAAGCCGCTTTCTTGCCTCGAAAGGGGAGTAAAGCTTACTCCCTTTCCTAGGAAAGGGAGTAAGGGAGTGCAGAGGCTTGAGATCTCTCCCTTTTCCAGGGAGACAACCTTATTGCACCCCTAGAAAAAGGAGAACACTCAAGCCTCTGACCCCCCTTTCCCCATCTCAGCTGACAGGAAGGACACTGCAGTTCACTCTGGGAGTAAAGTTTACTCCTGAAATGAACGGAAACCTCTTTCCTGCCAAGACTGTGAACAGGGGGTGCAGAGGCTTGAGTGTTCTCCCTTTTCCATGGGGGGCAATAAGGTTGCCCCCCTGAAAAAGAGAGAACACTCAAGCCTCTGCACCCCCTGTTCACAATCTTGGCTGACAGGAAAGAGGTTTGGCTTTAAAACTCAAGCCTCTTTCCTGTCAGCCGAGATCGTGATGTCTGGGACCATCCCCATGTGCAGGCTTGGCTCAGACCAAATCACCCAAACTGTGCCCAGACTTGTTTTTCCAGGTACCAAATTTGGTCCAGGTTTGGCATGGGTTTGGGCACAGAAATCAGGCCAAATCTAAAATGCATTGGGATGGCCCTTGCTGAACCCGATTTCGGTACTGAACCAAACATGCATGGGGATGCGCCCATTGAGGCATGACGGTCTCCACAGCCTGACTTTCTCTACCGCATCCCACACTAAAAAGATGTATGGTGCATGGAGGGACCTAAATCTCATTCCGAGCCACATAGAGTTCAGTGCAGAAAAAGCGGCTCTGAAGTTGCTTCTCATGCAGTGAGCTGGGCCTCCATCCTGGCAAAACAGACCGCATTTCTGTGCAGACCATCTGCACCAGCTCACAAAGGGTGAGGAGGTCCTCCAAGGGTAGGCTTGGAGGCTTAAAAGTTGTAGCCACAGAGATGGCAAGGGAGTGTTCAAAGCCTCTTCAGAAGCTGCCTGAGGCCAGGAAGCACTGTGGAGACATGCCCTCTGAAGCCCCTTATGATGGGACCTGTTCCCTAGATCTGGCTTATCTGGATCCATTATCACATTCACTCTTTTGCTTCTGCAAGGTGATACTTGAATTTCCTCAAATTGAAATGCAACACTCATTGAACTATCTTCTTCACTGCAGTACGTATAGCTTTGAATGCATGGTGAGCTGTACTTCTGTTTTGAATTCTTGTAATCATGTTGTATTTATGCAGAGGGACTCATGCAGTAAAGGAAGGGGAGGGTTTAGGCTCTGCAGCTGGGGCCTTGTCTTTGATTTCTCTGAACTGTGATTTGGTCTGCAATAGGCCAAAAGATGCTTGGGATGAATTGAAGATTGCTCTTACTCCCTCTTGTTCCATTATACACACTCAGCTCTATTTCCATTTCATTAACTGATTTCCTCAAAAGTCCTCTCCCCGTGATAGCAGTTAGAACTACAGATCTTTAGAATATAAGAAAAGAATGTGGCATATTACAGAACCAGTAATTGCAATTTCCAGATGATGGAGACAGCACAGCAGAAAGCACAAGACTGAGATCTCCAGGCTAGCGTAGAGCTGCTCCCATCATGGGGTGGCTCTGAGCGTGCAGGTTCATTTCTCCATCACCATTAGCTATGGAGCAATAAAAACTGTTCCACAGCTATACTAGGAGCACTGTTGCACTGCTAGTAAAGCTCTACATATACCCTTTGTACTACATCAGTGTGAAGGGTATGTGGGGGTGGGGCGGTGCAGCCACAACCACACAGCCATTGCTGCAGCAAGGTGGACACTGTCAGATGGCAGTATTCACACTTGTCCTGCTGTAGGGTAAGGCTCATGATTCCTAGATGGGTCTTTGGAAGGCCTACTTAGGCTTCAGAGGAGCACTTGAATGGCAGCAGAGGACATGGAGGATATGGCCAGGGCTGCATTTAGGAGTAAGGTGGTGCAGCCAGGGGGGATAGAACAGATCCAGCCTTCATCAAAGTTTCTATGAGCTTTCAATGAAGGCCAGATCCATTCAATTTACAGGCGAATGGGGGCCTTCTCTGTTTACCTGCAAATGTTGAAATTTGTATGAATTCATAAGAATTTCGAATAGCATGAATATTCATACACATCCATACTGAGACTGTTTCTGCTCCAGTTCTGAATATCTTGGGCAATAATGCCTTGCAGCCAATCTGATTTTTTTTACTACAACATGAAAATAATTCAGAGCAAAGACAGTGGTGAATGCCCACCAAATCCCTTTGAAACAGGTGCTGTAGGTGCAGAAAGTGCAGTGAATACATTTATCATCTTCCCTGTCTTCATAACACGTGCCAAATTCTGTTTTGAATTCTAGATATAATAAATGGGAATTAAATGTTAGTAGCACATCATATATTGTGACATTGGTGCTTTTCCATTTTTATTTTTCTTAGTTTTGCTAATGCCCTCTGCCACGATGCCCAGCGGTCCAGTTAGTGCCTGCCCTCTCTAGGAGAAGCTTGGCCCTGTTAGGATGCTGGGTTCGTGCAACGGCCAAGTGAATACTACAGTGTGGACACAAAACACTGGTAGCAAGCGTTTCAACAGTAAACTAAAACAAGTTTATTATTATACACAAGCAATACTAGAAAATAATAAGGTTCAGGTAGTTGTTGGTTTAAATCTGCAAGTCTCTTAAGGCTAGGAGCTACCCCTTTCTCCAAAGGAAAATAGTTCCCCTTTTAAAAGACAAGCCTCCACACGTTCCTCCCCCTCTGACTTGCTTTGCCACAGCTCAAGCCAAGCCAGTGTACCAGAATGTGGCCCTAGATGATCACAAGGCCCAGTCCGTCCTTGCTTGTCCGATCATTCAGCCTGGTCAGTTGCTAGTGAAGTCTCCCTCAGAGCTACAATCCACCCGATTGCCTCCTTCAGAAATCACTCAGCCCAAAAGACCACTGGTCAGCTACTGGTTCCAGCTCCCTCAGGATCAGCTCCTCTGTTCCCTTCAGCCTCAGTCCCAGCACGAAGACCCCTGGTCAACTACTGGTCTGGCTCCTTCAGGTTCAGCTCTTCTTCTCCTTTCAGCTCTTGTCCCAACATGAAGACATTCTCTGCTGTACTCTGTGTTCATTTATACACACACCCCTGATCCTGATTGGGTCTAGCCGCAATAAAATGCTGCTGGAGATTCCTAACAGAGGTTGCTGTCCCTCCAGCCTGATTGGTGGGAACTCCTTCCCTAGCCCCTCCAGCACTGATCCCCGGACAGCTTTTCCCTCCAAAACCTTACTCCAGCCAATCACTGCAACAGGGCCCGCACAGGATTTCCCGCTCTTTTTGCAGCCCAAATCCCAGGGTTTGCAACAAGGCTGGCTATTGCAGCCTGCAAGAAGCCTGCAAGGCCAGAAAGCAAAACAGCCTGCAGCCTGCACCCAGAAACCGTCACACCCTCCTAGCAAGTCTCAAATATCAACCTTATTTATAGCAAGTCTTTAAGGTAAGCCAGTCACTATTACCTCCTTTGTGGCCCTCCAATGACTAGAGCCTGGGACAAGAGGCCTTTTTGCATTAGGCCTTTTGGAACGCCCGTCGAACATGCCGGGACAGCTCATTCGCACTTCTGGGCTGGCAGTTCCGTTTGGAACTGCCCCACCCCACCCCAGTGTGTCCTACACATGTTCCAGGTATAGAGCACAAAATCCTGCTCTACATGCATTCTGATGCATCCCCGGGCTTCCCTGATGCGTTCTGGAGAGGACCTATTAGCATTGTTGCCTCCTGCCTACTGAGGGCTCCCGCCCTCCGGTGTCCGCTATTGGCTGCTGCCACCAGGTCATTCTGTGATGTATAGGCAAGCAGACCAAAACAGGGAGGAGGAGGGAGAGGGCACCCTCCACAGCTGGGTGGGCTGCCCACGCCCCACATCCTCCTGCACCGGACAAGGGGGTCCCTCCACCACATGCCAGGGCCCGGGGGGCACTCCTGGCCCTGCCCCATTGCACTTGGAACCAGATGCCCCTCCCCTTGCTGGCCATCGAGCTGAGGGAGGCAGGGCTTGGGCAATTGCCCATGGGGCAGCCAGAGGGTGGTGCCAGCTTGCACCCTGGATGTGGGTCCCATACAAGTGCCCCTGATCACCTCCTGCTGACCCTCTGACTGCCGGTGCTTTGGACTGCAGGGAGGTGTGGCATGATTGGAGTGCCCCACCTGTCCCTTCCCACCAGGAAATCATCTAGAGGATGGAAAGGGTGGCACCCCACCCCCACCCCTGCCCCAGCCCCATCCCGCCCCAACCCATCCTGATCATGGCCCACCCACCAGCTTGCCCCTACCCTCGCCAGGCAAGCAGCCAGAGGGAGTGATGCCACCCTGACCTGGCGTGCCATGTCCTGCCCCCGAGCCGAAGAAGCCCAGATGCGTGGCATGCCAGTGGTATGATATTGGTGGTCAATGGGGACAGACCTCCCCCATCGTATTGCCAGTATCGTACAGCTGGCATGCTGTGTGCCTGGGCTTCTTCAGCTCAGGACGGCGGGACATGGCATGCCAGGTCAGGGTGGCATCACCCCCTCTGGCTGCTTGTCTGGCATGGGAAGGGGCAGGTAGGTGGGTAGGCAGCAGCCAGG
The DNA here is from genome assembly GCA_023333525.1 of Aspidoscelis tigris stejnegeri. Lineage (NCBI taxonomy): Eukaryota > Metazoa > Chordata > Lepidosauria > Squamata > Teiidae > Aspidoscelis > Aspidoscelis tigris. The sequence goes on along the minus strand of JALMGA010000007.1, from coordinate 23,963,133 downwards.
GCACTTCAATGGCACCCTGCCTCCCTGCAATCTGAAGTTCTGATTACCCACCCACTCACCTGGCTTTAACCGGGCAATGTACACAGGCGTGGGTGGGTGGCCAATGACAGCCGCGCCTAGCACTGCTCATCGAGTCGAGCCAGTTCCAAGGTGGCAACTATGAGGTAAGCAGCATGCATGCGTGCCCGTGCATCCCCAGGCTGGCTGGCTGGGTGCTCAGTGAGGGTCCTGCCAGCTGTAGGGGACCCGGTCTAGTCCCCTACAGCGTGTAGGTGCCCAAGGTGGGACTGGACAGGTCTGCCTGCCCCTGGGTCTTACCTGATCCAATGGCGGCCAGGCCTGAGAGGGTCATCCTGCCCCTGGGCTGACCTTTTTGGCCAGAACGCATGGAAGACAGCTTCCCATCTGCACTTAGGTGGGTAAGGGATGATTTGAGAACACTTCCCTTAACTGCCAATGCAAATGGGAAACTGTCATCTACATGTTCTGGCCGAAGCGCACTACAGCTATCTTAACTGTAGTGCAAGAAGGCCTCAGATCTCCTCATGTGTCTATAGTGTACACTGCAGAGAATGCTCCCGGCCCAGAGAATGTATTCCAAGCCAGGAGCCAGGTGGAGTAGACAGGATAATCCCTCAGTCTGACTCAACCTAATGTTGAAACCAGGGAGCAAATGTTCTCCATCACTGAAACTTCACACCAGATACCTTTCAGTCATATCCCTAAATATGGCCCCAGAGGTAGGCTCTAGAACAGGCTGTGAGTCATTGTTTGTTTGCAGGTGATGGCAGAAACTGGGAGCCATCTTAGCCCTGTGATGAGACTACTTTTCAGTGGTCTACCAGCAGAGTGCTCCCAGGTGTAAATTCCACATTAGGGTGTGGACTAGGAGTGAGTACCAAATGGACAAAGGAGGGACTGGCCTTTTCTGGCATGTAGCAATGTGCAGAGTCTGTGGGCTAGCAGATGGGGCGTAGGGCTCCTTTGGTTTGGATTCCTGCTCTACTATGAAAGCTAACTGGCTCTTTCCATTTGTGGGTAAAATAGCCTCACTGCCTTGGGAAGGGGAAAGGCTAAAGGTACAAAATTTGGACTAGAGTCCCTAGAGTGGTTGAATGGACCACATCTCATCTTTCTGGCAGCTCCTGCAGCCAACCTGGTGCTCAAAGTCATATCTGCACTCCTTTGGACCCCACCAGTCAGGGCAAGATGGAAAACTGAGTAACTTGAACCATGGCTCTGTTATGTAGAGCAGATACTCTATGAAAGTGCTGGAGGGGAAGAGGTAGCAATGCTTCTGGGGGCCAGGAAGAATCTTTGGATTTACGGTACTTGGAGTGACTCTGAAGTAAGTACCTCAAGCCCTGAACCGTTCAGCTGTTTTGCTTCATACTGATGAACTTGGTCTTAGTGCACAGATGGCAGAGGAGACAGCAAGTGGTGTGGTGGCCTTAGAGTTTCCATACCTTCATTCCTAGGCTCTTTCCATTATCTTTTGAGATAGAAGGATGTCCTTACCTTTTGCCTGAATTTATCTTCTATTCTCAGCTGGAAGGCAAGGAACTGAGTATGTAAATTCATGGTGTAATTGAAGGGACTCTGTGAGCTCACAGTAAAATTGAAGGGACTTTATATCTCATACTTCACGCTTTAAACTGCTTAAGGAACTTGGCTTGTAGTCATTAGTCATTCTAGGGAAATCGTTGCATTGCAAATAGCGTACTGTATTGTTTCTTGCTGTTTACCTTGAAAAATAAATTTCTTCCATTGGCCACAAGGTGGGAGTATTGAGCTTTGTATGGTAATTTCTGCCCATAGAAATGATGTTAGCCAATAACTTATCAGGTGTTATGCTTCTATGGTTTTTTTTTAAAATGGTTCATGTTCTGAATTAATTAAGATGTGCTTGTTATTTTTTAAAATCTACAAATGCATCCTTTTAATCTACAAATTTCTCCTTTGAAGAACTTCAGTTTTTATTCCTCATTGTTTGCATCATCTAATATTTTTTCTAAGCATAGGGAATAGCTTTACCGTACTTCCTTTGAACTTGTGGAGTTAGTATTTAAAACACTTGCATTTATAGACAGAGTCATTCTTCCATAGGGAGGAAATTAACACCAATTTTAACTGTTTACCAATGTTCACTCCTCTAGACGTAATTTCCATAGTTTTACATGATTTGTTACTCTTTGCCGCACTTAGTGAAACATCCTCCTAGGCAGGTCCAGAGGCCAATTTGCATTGGGGTAGCTTCTGGTAAGGAGCATCTGCACTTGCAGGAGACGTTTTCAACAGCGAAAGGTCTCCTGCCTTCCCAGAAGCTACTCCAGTGCCTACTAGCGTAGTGCACAAAATTGTGCACCATACGTGTCCTAACGCTTACATTTCCCAGCCAGAGGAGTGACCATTTGCACCTCTGCTTGCAAGCATGCTGGCACCTCAGATGACCCCTAATGCAACTGTGTGCGCACAGAGCATCACCTTTGTGGTGGTGATGGTACTACTGGTGCACATGCCGTCACGCTAGGCTCCACGTGGAAGGTAGTGGCGTCCAGACATGTGTCTGGACCCAGGTAGGTCTCCAGGTATGTGGGGCTTGGTTTGGTGTGCACTAGCATTCACAAGTGCAAATGCTGGTGCACACCAGTGAGGTTGCACTATTCCTGTCTTACAGGAAGCAGCTGTCATTTAACACAAGTCTGAGTTTTCTTCAGTAGCACCAAACATGAAGAATCCACATCTCCTGCTTAATAGCTACCAAAGTGTCAAGCTTTGTGCACAAAGGCCCTGTCCCCATGCAATTGAAAGTCTGCTGGAACTCTTCTTTTGCCTCTGAGCGGCCCCATTCCAAACTTTACAAGGCGCTTAGGGAGCTTAGGAAAGTGAGACACCCGCGATAAAATACGTGCACTTTAAAGAAGAGTTCCAGCGCTCTTTCGGTGATTCGCAGGTTTTGCTCGCTATATCTGCCTTGAGGACGCTCCGTGGCAAAAGGGGCGGGGATTGCTTGCCTGCACACACAGCCAAAAAGCATTCACACATCTGAGAAATGCAGCAGGTTCACTTCCTTTCCTTTGTAAAAAGAGCCAGAATTGCTCAGAATTGCAACATTGTTATCAGTGATCTGTGAAAGCCTTAAAAGAGAATGAGCGAAGGATCGCGCTGCTGATGCCTGCAGCCGCTGACTTTGCTGGCGCAGAAAGCCTTTTCTAACAGAGAACTGAGTGAAAGTAAGTGCTGAAAGTGAATGAATGAGCGATCATCTGCCTTTGCTAGGGGCGGGAAGCCGTTTCAGGAGACGGAGATCTGGCTATTTTTCCTTTTAACAAGAGAGGGGGCGGGGGAAAAAGATGCCCGGAAAGAGAAGATGGCTACCATGGGGATGGAAAGTCCGTTTAGATCGCGGCTACCATGGGGACGCTTATTCCGGAAGTGGAGGGGACTTTTAAAGTCAGCTATAACAGAGTGACGGCAGAGGAAGCCGAGAGGGGCTAATAAGTCTTTTGGGGACAGGGCCAAAGGTGTTTTCACAAAGGATGGGAAAGGTGTATAATGAACTAAAGTTGACTAGCGCTCACACGTGCGATTGCTAGTCAACATTAGCCTATCCCCTGCGTGATCAGTCACTTACCTGTGATTGATTCCTGAGCTGGTCTTCTTCTGGGCATCTCCATCTTGAGTCTTCCACCTTCCGTGACTGTGTGTGCATCAGCACCACTGCTATGATGACACTGATGCTGTACATAGTCACAGTCATGTCAGGGGGTCATTGGAGGTGCCAGTGCGCTTGCACGGGAGCTCTGATGATCTTCTCAAATGGCAGAGGTGCGAATGCTTGCCAGCTGGACATGACAGGATAATCTCAGGTAAGAGTTAGTTAAGTTTTTGGAGCACAATTTCATGCACCACACCTGGTATGCAATTAGGCAACCTCTGGGCAGGCAGGAGGCATTTCAGGTGTGTAAACACCTCCTGACAGTGCAGATGCACCTGCCCAGGTCTTGCCTAATTGCATACCATGGGCTGAAGTGTGAATTCAGCCCTGGATCACTCCAGCTGGAAGCTAGAACTGTTCCTACTGTAACAGCTTCAGCTGAAATGGTCCAGCTGTTCCAGAACAAGGCTGTCCACACTTGGGATGGCTGTTCCAGGGTAGCCCCTGCATTGCAGCACATCAGAGTCCCTGTGAGGGTTTCAGTGGCCGGGAACTCTGGTTTCTTGGAGCCCCTATGGGGTCCATTTTGATGATGCAATTTAGTGCACCACTGAAATGGATCCCCCTGTTAAATCAGCTCACAGAGGCATCTACCTTTCTGCACACTTACCTGGGACAATTTACTCATCAGTAGAACACTGTGGACCTTGTTATGAATGCCCACCACTGGTGTGCCTGTCTAGGTGGCCATTTTGAGTTGCCTCGACTGGGCAATGCAGTGGTGTAGCAGAAAGCATGGCCTCCCTGGTGTGCAGCAAACTGCCAAGAAAGAGGCCAAGAAGGACTCTAAACCTCATGTTGTTATATCCGGATACCATTAAGTGTGGAAAGGCCCTCATTATGTTTCCTTGAATTCAGGGAAAAAAAAAAGACCTGTAGAATAATCCCAGGGTACAGCCTATTTCAATTTTGGGAAGATCTCATACTGAATTCAAGCTTTCCCCTGCTTTGTATATTTTTATTGTACATTGTGCTATGCAGCAAAGGGCCTTTTTACACTTTGAAGACTGGGGCATTCAGGCATGATCCAGCATGGAGTGTACACACACTGCAGAGCCTCTTCCATTGCTATACTAGGTTGGTGCTCTTAGCACAGTCCCAGATGCAACCTTCACACCTACTTCTGTACAAAGGCTGTGTGGGGATGAGGCGGTTGTGACTCCACATTGCCATTGCTGTGGAGAGGTGGATGCTGCCTGTGGTTGGTGGTGGAAGGGAGAGCATAACAAAAAATAAAGACATGAAATCTGTGGCACTAAGGAAAGCTTTGCCCAAACGATGGGATTTTGCTCATACCCCTGATAATTACAAAGTCTGGCGTAAGTTCAACTGTTGGGCGAAGCTCACTTGCATAGTGACTTGGAAGTAAGTCCCAATAATTTTAATGGGTTTTGCTTTCACTGATGTGTCGATTTGGGGTTATTTTTCAAAGTCTGTGCAGGACACAAATGTAAAACTCTGTTTACTATTAATAGGATTTGTGCTTTTGCAGAACTGGATGGATGTTCCTATCAGAGGTCACTGAGTGTTTAATCTCCAGCCAGATGGAAAAACAGGAGCTGCTTTTATTCAATGATGCGACCAGCATGTCATGACTTAATATGGAAACAAACATTCAGGAAAGATTTCTCAACACTATGGAAAACATGTATGTGAACACATTGTAAAGAACCAAAGAAGCTAACTGCACTGGGCACATAAATGATGATAGTTTTGCACTGGAGCTAAGCCCAGTTTTATGAGTAGTACCATTTCTGCATGCTTTCCAGTCAAGAAACTGCTAAGCGATTTGCATATAAAAATTCCAAATTTCTGTGGCAGCTATTAGATTACAAGGTCAAGTAAGAGTGACTCATGGTGACAATTATCTTCGTGTGACTATTGTCTTGGGTTGTTTCTCCATTGTGAGGTAGACATTACAGATTGGTAGATCTGGATTTCTCAGATCTACTGGTCTGGATTCTGGGGAGGTAAGGACTGGATCTGCACCATTTACACAGACAGTGTCAATCCAGATCTACCCCCCACCCCCATGCAGGGCTGGGAAGCTCATGTGGTGCAACACAATCTTTGCAGCTGCCACTATCCCCTGACGGCTAAGAAAGACAGTTCCTGAATGTGTGAAGGTCATTTCTGGAGTGGCACTAAGGTTCATTATGTGGAAAATCACTTCCTTGTATTCCAGATTGTGGAGGCATGCCATCTGCACACCTTGATGATCCAGACAGAGGCCTTGAGGCTTGATTGTAGACCTTGCAATAGATCTGGATTGAAGGTCTCTCAATCTGGATCTACTGCTGCCCTATGTGGATGGATCCATCCTGGGGTGAAGGTGGGGGTCTGTGATCCAGAATAACATGGAGATGTGGAGGCCCCAGATCCAAATCAGAGGATCTCTGATCCAGATCTATTGCCCCATTAAAAACAGCCATGTTCTAGGTGGAATCTGGAACTCCTTGCTTTCTTTCACTTGCTCTGAATAATGGTCATTTCCCCAAGAATCGTTTTTATTTTTCTATTTTGTCCTATGCCTTGGTCATTATGCACTGAAGGGACAGAGGTATGCCAACTCTGTTAAATATCCTAATATTTTAAGGGGGAACAATAAGATTAATTAGCCCTGGCCTTTTCTGCACTGGGCTCTATTTCAGATTATATTCTAGAATAGGGACCTGCCACCTACATGCTAATGCAGTCTATGGCAGGCCCTGGGTGGAACTCACCATAGCCTTCAGTAGTACGCAGACAGCTATTAGATTGTATTCTACGATATAATGCAAAGGAAGGGGCAGTTCAAAAAGGACCAATATCTCATGAAAAAAGAACCCTTTTTGAAAATAATTTCAGGAAAGAAGCAAAAAACACGCCAGAGATTCCAATGGTAGGCTGACTTCTACGCTGTGAAAACAAGGGTCTCAGATTGTGCTTTTAAATGCAAAAATGCTTCTGGGATTTAAGATCAGGTGATGGCAGGCTGGTAAAGCTCAAGGCACTCCTAGAGCAGCTCTGACCTGGGGATGACCAATGTCTTGGGTGAAGTGTAAAACAGCAGCAATAATTGTTTCAATTTTCTCAGCTTGGAATCAGCAGTGGGTTAGAGACTGACAGTTCTTGGTTCTAGTAAAAATAGGTTCTCTTTAAAAAGGTAGCTGAACCATTGAAGGTGTTCATGGTTTACGTTTTGTCTTATTGGGCTCATTTGGAGCACTATCCAACATGACAAAATGACAGAAAATGACACTGTTTACCTTTCTGTAGAAATATTAATCTATATTTAATATGTAATTTCTCTTGAAGCAAAATAATCAAATAGAAAGAAAAACCAAGTTTTTTTTAAAAAGGCCTACCCAGGACTGCATAAGCCTATACAGGACTGTGTCTGTGCTGTCATCTCAAGGCATGGGAGGCCATGCCCTTCTATGGCACATAATGGTGTGTGAAAACCAAGGTGCCAGCTCATATCTAGCATGGCCCAAGGCACCCACATGGATGTTGTCATTGTGAGGTAACTCAGCTTATGGCTCTTTGTCAAAAAAGGAACTGGTGGCACTCTATGGCTTTATTCTGGAATATAGCCTGGAACAGAGGCCTGCTGTCCACATGCCAGTGCAAGCTAAGCGAGGTCTGCCTTCAATGGACCCCTGTCTTAAGCTATACTCCAGAATACCGTTAAATGCAAACAGGTTCTATGACAATGATAAACAGGAGAGTTAGGATGACAAGGGGAAGTATTTTTTCATCCAGATGGTCATTGGTCTATGGAATTTATTACCAGAAGAGGCGGTGACAGCAACCAGCCTGGATGGCTTTAAGGAAGGATCAGATGAATTCATGGAGAACTGGTATATCATTGGCTCCTAGAAGGCTTAGGTACTGTCTCCAGGTTAAAGAAGCAAGCAAGATGCCTCTAAAGGATTTGCAGGGATTCAAGAGCAGGTGAAGGTTTTGCCTTTGTCTTCTGCTTGAAATTGCCCAGAAGCAATTAGCGGGCCACCGTGTGAGACAAGGTGCTGCACTAGATGGCCTGTGGCCTGATCCAGCACAGCTCCTCTTATGTTCTTATATTTTAAGGAAGTTCATGCCACCTTATTTTGACAAAGGACCTGTTCACACTTAACTGCATGGAACGGTAAAACAAGGCCATTCCATTGTAGTTAGGACTGGGCTGTGAAGGCTGCATTTGCACCGCCAGCACTGATGCAGTCCCCAACCAGACTACGGGTGCTCACAGTGCAGATGATCCATCCTGGACTGTCCAAATTGCCACAGCAATGGCCACAGCATTTCCCATGGTGTGTCTGGACATTGCCATGGCAAGTGTGGTGTGGTATGCAATTGCACAGCTGTGGTTGTGCTTTCTTGCCTCCTTGCAGCTGGGTTCTGTTGACCAGGAGTATACTAGCAGCCCCTGGTCAAGCTGTGGAGAAGGTTTTACTTTTCCACAGCTACAGAGTATGTGTATGCACTTACCTAGCATTGGCTGAAACCACTCCATAAGTGTAAGTGTGAACAGGCCCAGAGCCCTTTAGAAATACTTAATAGAAAGAAGTCCACAACCCTTCCTTTATTCACCAAAATGTAATGACAATCTGAAAAATGAATCGGGAAAGTGGAACAAAACCTCAGCTTTCATTTCAAAGTTTGTATACGCAAATCTTCAGATTTTGCAAATTGTAGTTTTCTGATGGTCCTGGAAGTCCTGCTAACAACAGGCTTAAAGAAACCAGCCTTTTTCTCTTTAGATGCTCCTGACAGCAATCTGATACTTCAGTTCATCCAAAGGAAATGAAAAAATAGGCATTCGGTCCAGCACATGTGAATGAAAAAGTGATGTTACGATATAAGGCATACAGTATTTCAATAAAAATATGGTGACCTTTTGGAGTTCATGGCAGCTTCCAATTCATATTGGTTCACAGCACCATCTGTAGTTTCAGTAACCATGATAATCATAGAATCTTGGTTCTGGCTTATCAGCTTACATTCAGATCACTTATTCTATATTGTGTTTGGCTCCTTCAGCCAAGAACATTAGACATTAATACTCTGCTACATCTGCAGGGCCAAGCTAGAATGAATTGGACTCTGTCCATTCCAGTCTTATTCGCCAATGTATTTCTTCCCCAAATTGTGTGGTTAGTATTTGTCAAGGCAGCACAAAATTTACTGGAAGAACATCACAGAGCATCAGGCCTGAGAAACATGTCTCCATATTGTTTTTAATTAACTTTACTTGCAGGATGCCTCTAAAGGCCATTTGCAGGGATTCAAGAACAGGGGCCAATTCACACTTCAGCCCATAGTTGATAATTAGGCAAAATCTGGGCATAGAAACACCCGCTGCCTGCCCAGAAGTTGACTAATTATCAACTAGTTGTGGAGCACAATTTTGGGCTCAAGTTTACCAACGCTTACCACAACTTACCTGATTGCATCCAGCCAGTGACTATCCACACCTCTGCTAGATGGGGAGGTCAATGGAGTTGCCACACAAGCGTGCTGGCAGCTGTGCTGACCTCCTGACATAACTGCAGTGTCAGCCTTGTCATAGCGATGGTGCTAACATGTGCAGTCGCGGGGGGTGCCACATTCAAGATGGCAGCGCCCAGAAGAGTAATGGCCCCTGGACTGATCACAAGTTAGTCAATGTTAGGTTATCAAGCTCCTTTCCCATCCAGCAGACAGAAAGGAAATTGTGAAAATGCCCCAGGTGAATGTTCTGCCTTTATCTTCTGCTTGAGATGCCCAGAAGCCATGGTTGGGTCACTGTGTGAAATAGGATGATGGACTAGATGGGCTATGGCCTGATCCAGCACGGTTCCTCTTATGTTCTTATGCTTCGCAATGGCTACTAGGATAAGGGATAGTGTGACAGTTTCCTAGGAAACCCCAGAGGGTGAGGAAAGTAAAGTGTTGATGACTTGTTGGGGGCTTAGCCATTTTGAATAGAAGGATGCTGAATGTAGGCTTTTGGTATCATTCATCAGAGCTTTTCTTAGGCACCTATGCTGAGGAAACCTGTCTCAATTCCGCCCTCCCCCATGAAGCCAGCTGGGTGGCCTTGGGCTAGTCACAGCTCTCTTCCGAGCTCTCACAGCCCCACCTACCTCACAGGGTGTCCTGTTGTGGGGAGAAGAATAGAAAAGCTTTGTCAGCTGCTTTGATTCCCTTTAAGTGGGTGAGAAAAGCAGGGTAAAAAAGCCTCCTCCTCTTCTCTTTCTCTTTCTCCTTCTTCTATTGCCCACTCTGTGTTTACTGGGACTCAGAAGTGGCATGTTTCTCATGTAGCCCCTTTCAGGCAAACCTAAAAATGCCACAAAGTAAACTGATCCCATTTCTCTTCCTGAGAACTAGTAGGCGGCCATGTGATGCACCAGAAAGCCTTTCATCAACACTTTGCGAGATGTATTCTGTTTATGCAGAAAAGCACTCTATAATCACCACTCCACAGTGATGGCCCAATAGGGTGTTGCTAACTAGATATTGTTTAATAAAAAGTTTCTTCTGAGTGCTCAGCAGGCTTTCATCAGAGGGTGATTTGATTTCTTTTTTGTTTGTTCTTATCTTTGTTTTCTGGGAACATTAGGAGGTAATCAAGAAGTTGTAAAAGTTGATGATTTATACTGCATCTTGAAGAAATGATCTCAGTTTCAAGCTAGAGTTGTGGCTTATGTTGATCAAACAGTCCATAAAAGCAAGATAACACAGTTGACTTAAAGTACTATTAAAGTGATTTTCCATAGTCAGACTGTAAGCACATAGATACATAACCTGAATTTTAGTTAATGACAGGCTCTGTCAATACAGAAAGCACTGTTAAAACACACGGACCAGGAATGGATGGGCTGAGGTACTTTATAATGTTGGACTCCAGCTCCCAGCAGCTCCAGACAATGTGACCAAAACCAAGAAAACAGTTGATTATGATCCAGCAGCATTTCTAGGTGGTGATATGTCCTCCTGTTGTCATAAACATTTACCCTAAAGTCCTGTGGTTGATTGTCTAATCCATATGCTTACGACTGTGTCATGGTTCCTTCTTATGTACATCAAAAGGGAGCCCAGGGGCAATGGCATACTAGCAATATGTGGGAAATAATGGCTACATTCACACACAGTGAAAATAACTACCTCTGAGAGACAGCTTAGAGATGGATTGCAGGTGTGATCATTCATAAACCAGTCTGCCCTCCCCCATTATACTCTCAAGCACTGCAGCAGCAACACTGCAGCAAAATTATTGGCTCTTTCTGCACTGCATGGGGCTACACACACACACACCCCATAGTAAGCTGGAGTAGGCTAAAACAGGTAACCAGTCACAAGGGCTGCCAAATTTGTTGGCTGGGGCTGTCTTGGCTGGGTGCTCAGAAACAGCACACTTGGCACTGCTTCCAGGTGCCTGGCCAGAATGGTGCTGGGATTGGTATACTGGCCCAAGGTTCGTGTTCTGTTCACACGTAGGCTGTGGTCCAGCATATCACAACACTTGTGGAATGCTTGTAACTCATCCATGGTTGAAGCAGGATACATAACCATTTTGACCCTGCATCCCTCTCCAAAGCTCCATTCAGTGTGGATAGAACATACCAGTGGGGGCCTGACTTCTGCTAGGACACCGTAGCACGGACCTGTCTACTTGTCAAGTGCAGAAACGGTAATTGAAGTTGGGAAATCTTCATTCTTCAGTTTGATTTCCAACCATTTTGTTGTGTTCTGCACAAGAGGGATTGCCCTCTTATGCATCCACATGGTGCAGGAGTACAGAGAGCAATCCAAATAGCTTACAAGGAGCACTACTGTGAAGCAACTCAAGATGTATGGCCCCTGCGCTAACAGTTTAGTCACGTAATATCATAAAGGCCTTAGTAGATCTTGCCCAAGAGCCTTTCTGCACTACTGTTTAGGCAGTATCAGAAAAGGGACTAGGAGCTTCCTTTCACAAGCTAACATGGAGCACAGGAGGTCCTGCCCACTGCTAGTATGCTTTGTCTGCAAAGTACAGAGTGTGATCCAGACCAAGGGGTCCTAGGTCTAGGTCACAAGTAATCCTTGATATTGAGGCCTACTGATCAATTTGCTGGGCCTAGACCAGACTACAGAGACATGCAGAAGGCATGCATGTTCTTGACCTCTGGGGGACCCATTTCAGAACACCAAAGCGTGCCACCAAAGCGTCCCTTAGGGCCTCCAAGACCAGGAGCTCATGCAGGCCAGCTCTGAAATTTGTGTGAGCCTTGTGTTGGTGCAGGGGCTGGTTTAGGCCAACACTAATGCACAGACTGTGATGTTCTTACCCAGAGAGATTCATCCCAGCTCTGAGATGGCTTGCTCTGTGATTGATCCACTATGCTGGATTGGGCTAGGTAGGTACAGAAAAGTCCCAAGACAGGCCTAAAAGTCAGGTTAAGGTATGTACCATGCTGAGTGCATTACTGTCCTGATTGTTCTGGTAGCTTAGGAATGCTTTGGTTTCAGTCAGTGAATCCAGATATTGCTGGAAGAGAGCAGGTGTTACAGTGTTAGCCTGGAGCAAATTCTGTTTCATAATTCTCTTGTAGCATGCAGAAGCCTAAGACAGCTGAAGCATAAGCTACATTAATACGTGACAATCTATACATTTCTCTTGTGGACATCACTGCCTTTTGGCTAAACTAGAGGACAGGGCCAACAAACAATAGAGTTTTGTCAACAAACAATGGAGCTATTGAAGTATAAATTGGCAGGCACAAAACAGAATTTGTGGAGGAGAAAATGACCCACTTTTTGACAGTAGCATGACCTAATTAATCCATAGAAAAGTAATTGACTATGCAACCTTTATTTTTTTAAAGGAAAATAGTAACCAGAATGTGTTCAGGAAATGGGATTAATATTTTTTATGAATTTAGAAATTATTATTTTTTTCTTGTCCTGAGTGTTCCTTAGTTCCATCTCATGATATTATCTTCTCTATTGATGTATTTTTCTCTTTAAACTGTTAAAGGTAATGGCTACATTAGACCAGAAGTATGTAGACAGACAGTTACTACTATATTTTGCATTCTTTCTTCAGAAGAGCCTGAAGTTGCAAACATTTTTCCTCCCTTATATTTTGGTCTCAGAGGAACCCTGTGAGGTACGTTAGGCAGGGAGACAAGGAATGGTCATTGCAATATCTGCTAAATGGGATTTGACTAACTGCTTTCCTTTGTTGATAATTGGAGACCTTGGCACTCCAAACTGTTTCAGCTATATTGTAAAACACTAAGGTCTGGTTCTGACACAGGAATTAGTCAGGCTTGAAGTTGGCTTGAGTTTCCCTGTCCCAACAGTTTGCAAGGGATCTCCCATTTCTGTGGATTAAAGGTACCAAAATGTGGAGAATCCTTATTCACTGCTGGATTTAGAAATAATCTTCACTATTTAGCAATGGGAATGTAAGCGTTTTTTTTGGGGGGGGGAAGAGGACCATGCTTTAGGGGTGTTCTCTTCAGTTTCCCTGTCCATTGATAATTGATGATTTCCTGTGCCCTAGAACCATCTCTTCCCCAGCTCTCTGCCATTATGTGCTATGCCAGGCTGCCTGAAAGGTGAAGAATCAACTGCAGTATCTAACATTGTAACAAGATCAGTCCTGGGTTTGCAAAAGTGTTTATGTTGGCTCCTGTGTAAAAGACTCCTTCCTCCTTCCTTCCCCACCATTTCACGCTGATCCACTGTCATAATCCAGTGCAACTGTCGGCTCTTGTCTAAAAGCCTGCCTGCCTACTTCCCTCCATCCTTCCTGCCATTCTGCACTGCTTTGATCCATTGATCTAGCACAAAATACCAGAAGGGAAAGTGATCTTTTTAAACTCCTACTGCCTTCTTAACATGAGAAGCTGTGCTACTGTGAGGGGAAAAGCAGTGAACAAAAACTGCTGCTCTGTTATCTGAATTAGAAACAGGCTTATATAGGGGGTGGGGTTTATCCCTTTCTCAAAATACCAGAATCAGAGGTTACACAGTGAAGCTGAATCCTGGACAATCCCAAAAGTGATGCTGGATACCGGCTTGGACAGTTTCAAAAAGGGTTTGAACCAATTCATGGAAGTCAAGGCAATATATGATTATTAGCTCTAATGACAGTAGAAGGTGGTATGTCTCCAAAGTCCAGTTGCTAGGAGACTGTAAGTAGGGCAGGCAGTGGGTTTTCTCATGCAGCTGGTTGATTACTGTGAAAGTAGTTTGCTAAACTAGATGGGCCATGGGTCTGATGATCCAGTGGGGTACTTCTTCAGTTCTTACATTCTTGTGTTATGTCTCAGAGTGCCTCTGCCTTACCCCTCTATGTGAAGGGAGTAAGCATGGTAAAGGACTCAGTATGCCTTCTGTGTGGGCCATACTGAAATTGATTTAACACACTTAAATTCTTGGTCCGTCTAGGGCCATATTTGCAATGACAGCCATTATCCTCAGACAATCTTCTTGGCAAGGATATGGAACGGCTTTGCTATTGCCTTCTACAAGGCAGATGCCGAGTACTGAATCTGTGACTTTCTGAATTCAAAGAAGATGCTCTTCCACTGAGCTGTAGGAAACGATGGGGAAAGTCATACCATTGAAATATGACAACAACAACAACAACAGGCTATTTTGTGGCTGTTCCTCATAAGATAGATCATGGCTATCACTTCAGTTCATAAGCCTTGCTGGAAAACCCAACAATTGTGAACCCTTTAAAAAACAAAACCCTTTCTGCTACATCTCATATGAATTTACATTAGCAAGGGTATTATCTCCCAATGAAATTGAAAATTTTGCATTTGCACTCCCGCTTATTGTCACCATGTGCCCCATTTTTTCCCTTTAACTCCTGTCTCTGTTTTACACAGAGGGCATGATTCTAATAAATAATTGAGACTGATCCCTAACCTTGATTGCATGTAGTTTTTCATAGACACAGATTAGGTGTATGCATTTAAATATAAACCCAACACATGAACAACACGGGCTTCACAACAGCCTTGCCAAGCTCCATATGGTCTCTCTCCCTTTGCCTTAAAACCTTAATGCAGGGATTTAGTACCAGAAATCGAAGCTAATTGTGTCAAGGTAAGAGCAATGCCAGTAGTTATATAATGGAAAAGAATAAGGCAGATTGCTGCCTCAGATTAGAGGACATGAAGCTTTCTAAGCTCAGAAAGTTTTCCATCAGCAGAGCAACTCTCTATAATGCATTCTATGCTGAGAGTCAATGCCATGTAAATAAAATTGATAGAAGCCACTTGAACCCCATTTATTTCAGTATGACTAAGCAATCTGTTCAGTTCTGCTTTGGTTTTACTTTCTCTTTTATGCCCATTTGCTAGGGGTATAGCTGGGGTGGAGAGGGTTCTGCCAAAGAAAGCATTAAAAGGCCTTTATACCATGGGATCCAAAATAAGTACAGGTGCACTGAAGGTCGACTGAACATCTGCAGACTGAAATACAGCTTGGAGAGCCCTGGCAACCCAGCCATATTCTGTGAGTGAATAAATATTGAGAGCAACAGGCAGCTAAGGCTCTAAAAGGCACTATGCTTTTGAGATGTTTAGGATTACATAGAAAGGTCCTGGTAACAGCAAGGGCCTTTCCACAGTGAGCCTTATAGAGACGTACTGTCCAGATGCCGGGGCAGACTATGGCAGGCCCCAGGTGATGCCTGCCATAGTCTGCATTAGTAATGTGCACAAATTTCGTAACATTCAAAATTTGGCCGAATTTGGACATTCATTCGAACGTTGGATTCATATTTAAAGATACAAATGTTGACAACATTTGTATGTGGTATACGTATCTGTACTCATTCCAGTATGCATCCCGTTTTAGCCCATATGCATCCCATTTTCATCCTGTATTATAAGCGCAAAAGGGTATAATATTTGTACAGATACGTATGTAATACATATGTATCTGTACATTTGAATGATTTGAGCGAATGTTTCAGAACATTCAAAATCCATTCGAATGTCTAAATTCGAATGTGAAGACATTTGATTCGAGTTCAAATGTCCACATTTGAATGAATTCGATCAGATTTCAAATGTTTAGAATATTTGTGCGCATCCCTACATAGGAATACTGATTTTTTTGAACACTCGAATGCCAAACAAAATCCGTGCCCATCCCTAGATCTGCATTAGCATGCAAAGAACAGACTTGCATACTGAGATATTTTCCAGAATATGGCCAAGCGAGAAAAAGGGCTAACATTTTCATCAGTTTGGAGGGCATTTTCTGCCTTGAGAAATCACACTATCGCCTTTACATACCATATGAAGATTATTCCACCACAAATCGAGCTATCCTTCATTCACATTATACTGTATTACTACTGAGGCCAGTTCAGCTTTCTGTTCTCTTTTCACAAGCTAGAGTACCCCTTTGGACACTCATCCTCATGGCCACTTGCTTGCCAACCTCCCACAGTGGTTGTTTGGGGGCAGAGCATGCCTGGGGCTGTGGGGCTGGTATGCTAGGTGCTGGATTTTAGAAATACGTGGGGAGCAGCAGACGAGCAGGTGGCAGGAAGAAAGCTGGCCCCTGCCTGGTCACCAGGTGGGACCTAAGGAAGTGAACTGGCCAATCCAGCTCACAGTATCCCTGGTGCCTTAATACTTATTAAATTATTCTGCTGTGACTGTGGCCAAAGGAACTGGTGTACGTTCAAGTAAAGGCCATTCTTTGAGTCTGAATTTGCTTACTTTTAAACCTAATGAAAGACTGTAGGCCCATACTCCACCCAGTGGTACTTTTTGACATGCCAAGAATGGCCAACTTTCAGGGCTATTTCTAACATGGCAAAAAATACTGTTGGGCTGTTTTTTTTTTTAAAAAACTGGGTAACTTTTGTTACCTAGCTTAGACAATAGTGATTCTTCCTCAGGTGCAGAAGCAAGTGTTTCTGCCCTTGATGTGCACCTATGACCTGTCTTGAGGATGCATCCACAGAGTTAGCCTGGACTTAGACTTTATTACATTGCGACTATGTGAGAATATGAAACCCATTCAAACAGCCGGGGACAACATAATTTCCTTTATCATGTGGGTATGGAGAACATCAGCTTTCACATCTTGATACTAAAGTCCTCTGCTTTTGAGCTCTCTACTTCTTTTTCAACAGTGATCTGAGAAGCTACTGGACTGCTCTGGCCATGCACAACCTATGACAACATAACTTAATTCATTTTATTTTATTTTTATCTCTGGTGAGTAGGGGTAGGAGGATCTAGTATTCCTAAAGCAGTGTTAAAATATGTTTTCTTCTTATTATTTTTTTAAATACACAAAGAGTCAAGTGTTCAGTCCAAGTTTGTTTACCACATTCTAATTACCATTTATGGGTGTCTGAATTCCACTTAAACTGCCTTCCGTGGGACCTATAGTGCTTTGAAGTGGGATATTTGAACAAA
The DNA here is from genome assembly GCA_023333525.1 of Aspidoscelis tigris stejnegeri. NCBI lineage: Eukaryota > Metazoa > Chordata > Lepidosauria > Squamata > Teiidae > Aspidoscelis > Aspidoscelis tigris. Next base: position 23,946,000 of record JALMGA010000007.1, on the reverse strand, counting down.
ATCCCTTGTGTTTATGCACAAAAGAGTGTTTGTACAGGGTTAAACTACAGATTTTTTAAACGTGTGGAAACGTTTCCAAATGTATGATTCATTCTGGAAATTTGTAATGGCAGTTATAAACTGGGAGCTAAATACTTGATCTAAGGCTGAAAACATTTCCCAGAGGAATACTCATGGGAATACTTTTGAATGGACATGGTTAGGTCTGCCCCCAAAATCATTTAAAAATACTTTATCTATAAAATTGTTCAGGTAATGTTCCCATGGGATTTTCTGCAATGGGCCTGTAGTTTGTGTGCAGTACGCACCTAGATGGAGTTTCTGCACTTGAAGTATGCACTCAGTGTAGGAGCATACTGCAAACTACACATGGAACATGATTTAGTGCTCCAAGTGCAGACTTACCTTGACCAAAGGTGGACTTTGCTGTCTCTGGTAAAGCCCCTTTGCACCTCTCTGGTGCTGGGCCAGTGACTTGACATGCCGTGACAGTGCGCTGGCACCTCAGATGACTGCAAATGGGACTGTGTGTGCATGGCACATCACTGTGGCCCCAATGACAGCACTGGTACATGAGCAGTTGCGCTGGCCTCTAGGAAGAAGGTGGCAGTTCCAGGACACATGTCCTCACCTCAGGTAGGTCTGCAGATATGTGGGGGGAGGGATGCATGTACTAGTCCTGTCCCCCAGATGAGATGGGAACTGCAGAAAGGCCCCATGTCTCTGGGCTTGCAGCAAGCACTCTTTGGATCTCTCTCTCTCTCTCCTCTCCCCCCCCCCCATCACAATTTGTGTAGTCAAAGCTGAAAGAGATTGCCAAGAGCTCCAGAGGGATCTCTTAGCATTGGGTGAGTGGGCAACCGAGTGGCAAATGTGCTTTAATCTTAACAAAGGCAAAGTAATGCACATCGGGACAAAAAATCCAAATTATGTCTATAAACTGATAGGGTCTGAGCTTTCCGCAACACACCAGGAAATGGATTTCGGGGTTTTGGTGGACAGTTCAATGAAGGTGTCAACCCAGTGCACAGCAGCAGTGAAAAAAGCAAATTCAGTGCTGTGAATAATTAGGAAGGGAATAGAAAATAAGTCAGCAAGTGTCATTTTGCCTCTTTATAAATCTATGGTGAGGCCATATTTGGAATATTGTGTACAATTCTGGGGCCTTTCTGCACTGGCTCTAAAAACGGATTTAGAGCCAGATGTGGAACATATTTAGACATGGCTTTCACATAGGGGCCAGAATTAGGACCCCTTTCAGGAAGCCACGTCCGCATATTGGCAGGCAAAAACAGTTGTTTAAACCGTTTTTGCCGCCGAAATCCTACCCAGATGTAAGACCTGAAAAAATCAGGTCTTAAATCTGGCTTTCCCCCTGAAAACGGTTTGGAAACGAACGTTTCCACACCAGAGGGGGAAAAGCCGGATTGCCGGCGCATGCCCAGCTGTCAGAGAGGCAGAGCGCATGCTCTGCTACTCTGACAGGTGGGCGGGTCTGGCAGCCGGCTTCCCTGTCTTCCCTTTGCCAGAGAACCAACGATCCTCGGTTCTCTGGCAAGGGTAAGGCACCCCCTACACCCACTCCCACCCCCAACCCCCCCAGAAAGACCCTACGACTTACCCGACCGGCTGCACCTCAATTCTCAGCCTGGGAGCGCCGGCGCCAATCGCGCATGTGCACGCCGCAGCCTTGCCGGTCCCTGCTCCCCAGGGATGCTGGGAAATGTAGTCCTGGCCTGCAGGGACCGTCAGCGGTCGGCGCTGCCGCTGCCAGGCTGAGCAATGACCTGCAGATGATCAGGGACGTCGGAGGGATTCTCGGTGGGGTGGCAAGGGTAAGGCACCCCCTACTTTCACCCCCACCCCACCGAGAATCCCTCCGATGTCCCTGATCGTCTGCAGGTCAATGCTGAGACTACATTTCCCAGCATCCCTGCTCATCTGCCGGTCCCAGCTCCCCATTGATAGATCTGACATTCATCAATTTTTCCAAATCTTTTTGGAAACCACCCAAGTTGTGATGACAGACAGACAGACAGATAGGTCCACCTGCCCACCTGCCCATCTCCCTGCCCGCCCACCTACCCATCCATCCATCCAGACAAAATCTTCTGTCTGTCGAAGTTTTAGCTTCATTGAGTGACCTCTGGTTATAGTATTTTGGGAAAGGGAGAAAAACCTCTCCCCATTTCCTTTGTCCACACTATGCATGCCTTTATATTGTATGTCCTCTCACTTGTCTCCTTTCTAAATGAAAAAGCGCCAGACGTCACAACCGTTCCTTATACAGAGGCTCCTTCTGCCCTTTGATTCTCTTAGGTATGTTGCATGGCAGATGGCTGGATTGGTCCACAATGGGATAATACTTGGAAGGCCATCTTAAAGTGGTCTCCCCGTGGAGCACTTTCCAGAAAAATGTTCATGCCAGGGACTGCTCCAGGCCTAAGGTCCATGTGGCCAAAGCATTCCCTGGGAGGGAAAGCATTCCAGGAACTGCTCTACCAAGTAGATCTTGCATCACCTAGTGGCAACTAGCTTTTGTCCATTTGTCTTTTAAAAACCAGGGTAAAGATACATACATTTTAAATTTCTTACATGAGGTGATATTGTGGATACTGTATAGATATCCTTTTTAAATCTACTTGTCTAAAACAAGATCTTTGGAATGCTTTATTCTGAGTGCTTCTTCTGAAAATTCAGATGCATACTTCACAACAGGCCTTCCATTTATTTCTATGTCCTTTAAAGTATGCACCTACAAAGACCTGATTCACACGCCGTACTTTCCAGCAATGAGATCATTGCTCTGAATGATTTTCACATCTGGAATGGCATTAAAACTTAATGTGTAAATGAGTGGTGGTATATATAGTTTGTTTTTCTACAATCTCTACAGCACAGCACAACCCTTGCTTAGTATATGTATTGAGTTACACATGCAAGAAATGTGAAAGGGAATTTCTTATTTTGCTTCTAAACGCATGTGTTGTTGTTGTTGTTTTACAAAATCACACTTCCTGAACAAATCCTTGAAATGTAAGTCATCATGAAAAATGTACACTTTCCCCAGTGATTGTAACGCAAAGTTAAACAACAGTTATAGGGAGCAGCAACCAGTTACAAGTATGCAACAAGATCCAGCACTGTATCTCAAATTCAGTGATTTGAATTCAAATTTTCCCTTTACTACATAGCTCACGGAATGACTTTAGGAACTTTCTGTACTTACCTTAGTTAATTCGTATTAGCTAGATCCATAGGAGCTAGATCTATATTAGCTAGATCCAGATCAACCACAGGCAGAGGCACTTACATTGAGTGGGCTATAGAACAGCAAATGTGTGCTAAAGAGTGGTAGCATGGATAATGACCGCGTTTATCTGATCTGGATCTACTTGACTCCATGTATTCTTAGCAACTCCTTGATCCAGGAGGACCAATTTGCACTTCGGCCCATAGTTCACGATAGGTGAACATCCGGGCAACTGCATCTGTACTTGCAGGAGGTACTTGCAGCCTACAAGCACCCCCTGCCTTCCCAGATGTTCAGGTACAGTGCACTTACAAACAGCACTTCAGTAACCCACTAACATTATGAAAGAAGATTAGTCAGTAACAGAAATAAATTGTATAATGGAAAAACAAATCCCTTCAAACAATAGACAGAGTAAGTTACATTTAACACATAACTAATAAATTTTAACTATTCATCCCTTTCTGATCTATGTTTTATTTATCCCTTTCTCATCTATGTTTTATTTATCTTTCTTTTTGAGAGAAAGTGCAAGTCCAGGTAAATACTTCAAGACTAATCTTCTTTCATAAATTTTAGCAATTCCACCTATTTACATATGATTGATTGGGAGAAAGGGGGACACTGGAATTCTGGATTACTATTATGAAATGTTAATAATGTGGCAATATATATGAAATCAAGGTGGATTTGGGCAGAAGGAGGGAGGCCATATTTCACTGTTATTGAATCAGGCAACTACGTTAAAAAGAACTTTCACTTTCTGTGAGAATTTATCACTTTCTAGCTTGCTATGCCAGCCATTGTTCACAGGAAGGCCTGGAATAAACCTTGTTTCATCAGAAAAAATAAGAAGGTAAGAAGGGTGCTTCAGCATTATGGTAGCTGTTAAAGTAAGGTAATTATGCATCAAACTGGGGGAAATTTCCACTTTGCTGTCCCCACCCATGGACAGCAAAAGTTGAAGTTCCCCACGCATGTACTAAGCACTTGCACTAGTGAATGCTAGAACATGCATCCCCTCCCTCCCATGTCTGCAGACTTACATGAAGTGTGGACAAGTGGTCCAGGGATTGCCATCTTCCCTCGTCAGTGTGTGTGTACCAGTGTTGTCACTGGGACAAAGGTGATGCATGCACAGTGGCACCAGAATGCCACTTGATCACACCAGCACATTTGTGCGATGTGTCATGTACCTCTCTGTGCACCATATAGGTGCAAACAGGGGCACCACTGGATGCTACTGGATGCCACGCAAGCATGTTGGTACCTCAGATGACCCCAAATGTGACTATGTGTGCGTGGACCGTCACTGGCACTGTGACGTTGGCACTGGCACACATGCAGTTGCACTAGGCTCTGGCCGTTGCCAGGCCCAGGTAGGTCTCCAGATGCATGGGGATTGGTTTGGTGTACACTAGCATTTGCAACTGCGAATGCTAGTGAATGCTAGTGAAGAATGCAATTTTCCTGTCCAGTGGACTGGAAGCAAATGCAGAAATGTTCCTGGTTTGGAACATCCCTATTATATGATTATTTTGAGGGGGAGGAGGATTTGTCTGTAGAGGAGCAAAGCCGGGAGGCAGATGGGGAGTTACAGGAACATAGAAACACATTCTGCATAACTCACAGATGAGTTCAGTGCATTAAGTCTTTTCCATGTGTTTCCTATGGACATAGAATTTGGGTGTTTTTCCACTGTCACTAGAAGTACCCATTAAGTACCCATTAATGGGTACAAAAATGCCATTACGTACCCATTAATGGGTACTTAATGGGTACTTTTAGTGACAGTGGAAAAACACCCTTTATCCATCATTAAAGATGATTCTATTATGATGTGGAAGGTAAGGTTTGTATTTAGTGAGGCCCAAAGAATTTATATCAGTATGGAATTAGGTTTGTAAGTGCAAAAAACAACAGAAAGTACATAAAATATTGATCAGTACAGTTTCAATAAAAGTAATAACCTAAACTTGTAATCTATAGAAAATCAGGGTCTATTAAAATAGACAATTAATAGTTTAGAATTAAATAAGCAATTGTCTATTTAGTTTGTTGAAGAACAGTTTCCTTTTCTCCTAAAGACGTGAGGGGGAATCCAACATTTTTTTGGGGTAATAAATCTGACAGGTTACCTAATCAACTAATATCACATGGTTCACCTTGAGTAGGGAAAAGGTGAATTTTAAAACACACTGTGAGCTGTAAAAGATCCTCATTTGTTTAATACATGTGGGTGTGTTTTCAAAACATCTGACTATCATGCTACTCCTGATTCAATTAACCCTGGGTGGCTTTAAGACTTTTTTTTTCTGGATATGGCAGATGAGTTGCTCCCTTGCTTCCTTTGTTTAGTGCACTTGATATGCAGAAGAGCAAAATCATGTCATTTTACTGTCGGTAAAATGATAATACTAATCTTCCAAGGTGCAGTTCTTTGCTTGCATTTTTTCTCATTTTTTAATAATATGCTTCCAACATACTTTGCAGGTTTCTCCCCACTACCACCCAGTTTGAGCAGACAATCCACCTTCATCTGATAAGATCTTCCATAATCAGAGGAAATTAGCCCAATTTGCACAGAAAAGCTGATGTGCCATATGCCATGACTTCTCACAGAGACCAGTAAAAGCCCAGTGGATATTTAATTCCTAGGAAAACAAAGTGTGTTGTCATGGAGCAACTATGATTTTACTCTAAACAACTAATTAGAACGGCATTCAGAATTCAGGTGACCATAAATGCAGAGAGAACATTAGATAGCAGATAAAACTGCACTGAAGATGTGATTCCTTTTTTAATTTACATATGATCATCAGCTTGATTTCCAGGACCAGAAAATGAACATGTGGTTAAAATGGATGCCTTCCCCTTCCACACATAAATAGTGTTTTTTGTTTAATTGCATGGATTGAACAATATAGGCTGTGTTCACACTTAAATTTTAGTCCAGATTCAGACCACATTCAGAATGAGAGAACCCATCAGCAAAGTGACAAGCTATTTTCTTTCAGTGTTAAATAACTTGGAAAATTGGGATAAATAATATGGAAAGAAAATTACTGGGCACTTTGCTGATGCATACCTTCATTCTGAAAGTGGACTGAATCTGGATTAAAACTTAGGGTGTTTCCGCATAGCACTCAAAGATCCACGCAGCACTCAAAACCCCGCCACCACCTGCCTTCGAAGCCCCACTGCAAGAGCAGCTATATAGGGGGGGGAGAGTGGGGGCCCACCGCCACCGCCTCCGCCTCCACCCTTCTTGCTGCATCGGGGGTGGGATTATAACACACAGTCGTCACCATCCTGCCACTCCGGGTGACAGCAGAGTGATCCACCAGCACCACCCTCCAGGAGAGGCACAGCTCTGTAGCGGCTGCTACGAAGCCTATGCTGGCCTCCATTGACAGCTATGGTGGCCATGCAGGCCTCTGTAACTGTCAGTGCCAGGGCAGAGCCGATGTCACCTGTGCGTGCTCCTGCGCTCCTGTGAGGCCCTCCCAGAGAGCCCCATCTGCATGGTAAGTTGTGTGGATGCGTGCCCTATAATGCGGTCTTCAAGGCTGAAGCCCAGATTGTAGACACGATTATCCAGGTGGTTTTCTGCCCTAGTTGAGGAACACCCCACCACCACCAAAGCCAAATTAAGAACACTTACCTTAAGCAGCTTCCGCATTGGAGTCCTCTTCTGTGACCCTTTGCAGAAATCGCTTCTGCATTTCGGTGTGCAAGACTGGTTTTTAAAACTGGTTTTGCTGCCGAAATCAGGATTAAATGTAAGACCTGAAAAATCAGGTCTTACATCTGTCTCTTCACCTGGATGTTTGCAGAAGCAGGATGCTTCCGCACATGGCCAGGCGAAGGGACGGATTCCCTCTGCCCGCCATGTTGGGAAGGGCAGAAGCAAGACTGCCTGCTTCCAAAGCTCTTCCCCCGCATGCCAGGCGCCGCTGGAAACACACAGTGACTGGCAGCTGCATGCTCCAGTCCAGCGGCTCTGGAGGCGGGGTCACTGGCGGGCGAGCCAGAGGACTTTTGGAATGGATGCTGATGTGTCTGCACAGCACCCACTCCATCCATCCTCCGGAATCCATCTTTCCCGCACATGAGCAGACGCGCGAGGGCCCTTCGGATCTGTCACTATTTGTGACGGATCAGGGGGAGGACAGACCACTGAAAAATGGATCTTTAGATCCATTTTCGTCGGTTTTCTGGGAAATCTGGATCTAGGGCCCCGAAGACCCCATTAGGGCCAGAATTGGGAGGCTGTCGTGCAGAAGACGCATCCCTCATCTGGCCCTAATGGGGTCCCCTGTATGGAACTATCTTTTAGGATCTGTTCCACAAGGGTCCCTAATGGGTCCTTAAGGGTGTCTTGAGGCCTCGTGCGGAAACACCCTTAGGTGTGAATGCAGCACTAGTGACGTTCTACTGTTTGAATCTTCAGTGTTGCTCTCATGGGTACCTCTGTGTTTCCTAGGGGAATCCATTTTGCTCTATAGCGGCTGGCATGTTGAAGAATGACCTCCTTTCTGAGATGCAACTAGCCCCATTACTGTTCCCCTTTAAACAAACGGTAGAGGTGCTCCTCTTTAACCTTTGAGCCTTTCTGCATGGTCTTTCTTTGAAGAATGAGAAAACAGTACCAGGGGATAATTTGTTAAAACGAATTTAAGGGTGGAACACAGTCCTGAGGTCTTCTATTCATATAGTTCAAGGTCAGAGAGGAGAGGAAAAGACAGCAAAGGTGTGCTCTCAGAAGGTGTGAGAATTTTAAAAGTTGGAAGTGAAATTTCTTAGCTTCAGGGAGATTTGCCAGCAGGCAAAAGCTAGTCTTTACCCCTGCTTTGTCAACTTGGTTCTTTCCCCTGTCAATCCCGCATAGATTCCCCCTTTTAAAAAATTAATTCCTCTCTCCTACAAAATAACTTTTCCTCTGCAGCAGCCCTTTACTTGACAGATCAATGTTCTGGATTGCAATTTCAGAATGGACAGGGAAAAAGTGGTCTTTAGAAATTGCTGGGAATGGCCAAGAAAAGGAAATTGCCACCCACAACTCCTCTCTCTGTGTTCAGGTCACTTGAAAGCAGTCGGGCTGCCGTTGGGCTGGAGTAAAAGGAGGAAGGAAGAGACATTTCAAGGGTTCCGGCTGCACACACACACTCTCCCTCCCTCTCTTCTTTTTTTCAGTCCATGATTATTTTATTTTTATTAGTCTTTCCTCCTATTTCCCCCCTGTTTAAACTGATTTGATATTGCACTGACAACAGTGAATTTGCATTTCTGTGCGTGAACAAGTATACATTGAGGCCCACATGGCTTCTGCATTTATGCGGCAAATGAGGCTCCCTCCGCAAATGCGCTTGTGAAGAACATGGAGAATGGATTTTCACATTGTTTTGTCAACTAGGACTTAAGGTTTAATCCATCTTCAGTCCACTTTCAATGTGAGGGAATCCATCAGCAAAGTGACAAGCTGTTTTCTTTCAGTGTAAAATAACTCAGAATATTCACCTTTGAGATAACGTGGGAAGAAAATTACTGGTCACTTTGATGATGTGTTCTCTTGCTCTGAAGGTGGACTGGAGCTGGATTAAACTTTAGGTGTGACCACAGCCCAGGTGTTTTTGCATCACCAGAATAGATGACCAACCAAAGGGGAAAGGATGTATTTGACTATGCCAATTCAATGCCACTGCTATGCCACTTTAAAATGTGGTTGAAATAGATCAGAATGAAGTCCCCAAATGAACCCTTATCTCTCTGCATGGAGATTCGACCTGTGAGCAGTTGCAGAAGACAATATATTTTAAAACTCATGGATCTGGATTGTTTGTTCACATGGAAGATTCAACACAAGGGTGCAGAGTGAGAGAACAAGCTTTAAGGATCACTGAATCATTGCTTATTGACAGACGACAATTTCAGAACACGAGACTAGTAAAAATGTGCTATTGAAAACATTTCTGCTGCAAACATTATCTTTGTCCTTTACAAACGTAAAGAATGCAGAGGCCGCAGAATTTGCTGTTAAAGGTTGCATTTGTAAATGTTAAATCCATCCTGCTTAATGCAGTTATAGAAGCTTTCAGTAGAAGTTAAATTTACTTACTCAGGGAAACCTAGAAAAAGGTTATGTACTCATGGAAAATATGGAGCATGCCAAGAGTAAATCAGGATGTAGCTGTGTGATTACGGCTTCTCTTGCCAAGGCAAATGCTCCATTCTGGAGTGTCTGTTAAAGGCTGTTGAAAAACAGGCTGCCACATCTATATGGGACAAACTCTTATGCACAGGGACAACTTTCAGGGATTTAAAGGAACTTGCACTATACTCAGAAATGGAACAATTCCATTTGTTCAGGGCAGCTTGTATGGTTAAGGAGATGATGATAATAATAATAATAAAAAGAAAAATTAAAGCATTGTGAGTACACAGCAATTAAAGTTGCCTGGAGAGGAATGCCAGGATCAACTCAACCTTTTCAATTTTCTAAAACTAGGGAAGAGCGGGATTGCCTTACATCAGGATGAAAATTTCCCCACAAGATTGGTGCCACCACAGAGAAGGCCTGGCATGGTTGAAGGCCTGCCCCCACAACACTCGAAGCAGGTGTAGAACTGTGGAACAGTAGCAAAAATTTTGCTTATCTACCTCCAGCACCAATGGATTATGCTGCTGGGCTGTCAGACAGGACTCCCCATATTGTACAATCTTTTTCTTACTGTGAGCAATGTTTGCACTTTGGAACATTTGGATGAGGGTTGCTGCTTATCTCACGGATTTGAACCTAATCTCTGTGTTATATCTTTATTGTACTGCCTTGATTCATTTAAAAGCAGATGCATTTGAACTTGCCTGCTTGGCTTTTATGACTTGTGTGTGCGTGTGCGTGTGTGCATGTGTGTGGAAAAGAAAAGAAAACACTCAGTTTTTAAAAACTCACATCTTGAAGGGAGCAGGGCTGAGGAAAAGAAAAAGCTTCTATTCAGTATTAGGGCTGCATTCGTTGGTGGGCCTACTGGATTCACAATCCATTTCCTTCTTTCCAGCCAGCAGCTAGTTGGTGCATTATGCTCAATGTCTCTTTCCATTAGCTGAGCCCTCTGTGATGTCAATTGAAGAAAAAACAAACAAAAAAAGGGAGTTGTGTATTAGAAAATCCTTAGAGCAGCTTGACAATGGTTCTACCACAGAGCCTTTTTACTCGGTTTTGTTGCAGATTGTGCCATTATATTTATCTACCACTTGAAATCAAAGGGGAAAAAAGGAATCCTGTTTTTTTTTAAAGGATGTTTTTAAGGTATGTGTCTGTGAGTAGTGAAGTATGGCTAATAGGGAGAAATAATTATTTTCCTATTTCTTTTGGAATCCTTCTACATATTATGTTTAACCTGGTGTTGATTTTATGTGATTGCTGTTGATCCATATGATGCACAGAAGAGCCGTTTTATAGTGCAATTTTAATCATTTTTCTCTAAGGCCAGAAAATTCTAATTACCCAAGAGTTTGGAAGGCATTTCAGTAGTCACCACTGTGTTCGAGCCCTAACTGATGGATGCAGGGATGATAAAAAGAGTCCCACTGCAGAGAAGTTGTCAGGTTCTTTATTTTTATTATTACTGTTGTTATTGCTATTATTGCTATTAATATTATTGCCACAGAAGGGATGGAATAACTCCATATGCATCTGAGCAAAGGGCGTGCTAGTGCACCCCATCTCCTTGACAAGTGGCCTCGCTGGAGTAATACTGAATAGAGGAGTAACCACAATTTTCTTTTATCCTTATCTAACTACCATTTGGACAGGGTTGTTTTGTTAGATTATATAGAAATCATCAAGACAGGTTGGATGTTAAGTCCAAGAAATTTTTTTAAAGTATAAAGACTAGGGGCCTTTTTTGCACTTATCAAAACAGTTAGGTAAGGCAGTAGTGCTGTGTTGGTTGTTTGCACCACAGGCACTAAACTAACCCTGCATCTGGCCAACAACACTTGAGGTGCAAATGGCCAACCCAGAAAAGGGCAGATTGCCAAGGAACGTACAGTGGGCACTCGGACATTGCCATGGCAGTCGGGATGCTGTGTGTGCCCATGCAGCGACAATTGTGTGGTGATCCCCACTCACCACAATGCACCTGGAAAAGGGTAGGGGTGCAGCATCCAGGGGCAAATTTTCACTTCTTGTCCTGTTTGGGGATGGGAAAGGTGAACTTGCCCACATGTGTGCTAGCATTCACATACAGTTGGTAGTACCAACTCTGGGCACTTGCCTTGGTGCAGATGCACGTCCAGACACCACCACCTTCCCTCCGGATGCTGTCACTAGGGCACATGTGCTGTCACCATCACCAGGACAATGGTGATGTGCCACATCTGCATGCTGGTGCCCGCATGTCAATAGACACATCAGCAAGCTTGCATGTTGCAATACATGCCCCTCCTTGCATCAACGAGATATGAATGGGCCTCACCAGAGATGGGGGAGGATGGGAATGATCAAGGAGGCAAGTGCTTGTGTGGAGCACTTAATTGTACTCTGCATGTAGTCAACCTGCAGTGCAGTCCTGCATGGAAGGAGCTGTTTCTGAGTCAGGAATGGCTCCTTGCAGTGCTGATGGTGTGCTTGGGAGTGCACTGCAGGTCAGCTAGTGGCCCAAGTGTGGAAAGGCCCTTGGAGCGATCTATCCATTTCTGATCAGCGTGTGGACTGCTTTTCAGCAGTCAAATGCTGAATAATTCAGGGGGAACCCGTGGCAAATTCTGGTGAGTTGCTGAAGTTCCCAGTGTGGACAGGCCTGACCAGGAATGGACTGGGGTTCATTACAAGGCAAACAGGCCCTAAATATTTCCCTTGTCACTCCCCAACAATGTCAGCGACAAAAGCTCATGTCTGTACCATTTCAAAATGTGTAATTTCTACTCATTTGGACAAAAAAAAATCCATCAACAACCTGCTGCCTGGCCCAGTGCTCCTACATTTGCTGCTGACCAATGACAACATAGTAGCTGATTGAACGGTTGGGCAGTGAATAGTAGACCTTCCTCCGAGAGTTGACGGGATAGGTCAGCTGGTTATACAGTTTGCTCACAAATGCCTGGCATCCACTGTCAACATGTGCTGCTGACGATTTCCAGTGCAGCATGGTGATACTTTGCAGGGGAAAGAAAATAAGGTTCAGAGTATTTCTGGTGGAGAGTTACTTTTGAGCCTTATGTATTTTATTCTTCCAAGGAGTGGCCAGTAGGGGAAATGGAAAGTGAATACCTCCTCAACTTCCTCACTCAACTGGCCATATATCCCTTGAAAAAATTTCTGATGCCATGTGAGCAAAACAGGGTAGGGGGAAACTACTGTCCATTGAACATTTATAGCAGTTAGAAGTGAAGGACAGTTAGGTGCTTTCCCTAACATCCCTGTTTTTTCAATAACGCTCCTTTACATGCAAGTAAATTGCCCCATGCATCCTTGCTACAATTGTAGGACTTTTCATGTGGCCTAGAAATGTACTACATGGACTCTTAATCCATTTAACTTAGCTACTAAATGCTCCAGAATTGCATGCCAACTGGAGTTCATTTTATTGGTGAGAAAAAGCTGGGAAAGCACCTATCTCTTGAAGACAACGTGGTAGGACTTTTTTTTTCTTTCTTATTCAGTGAATACATAAACTTTGGTGAAGAATCTGGGAGTAATTTTACTCCTCCTATTGTATGCAAGCCCCTCTTAACAGTGTAGCACTTATAAAACTCATGGACCAATGAAGATTTAAGAACTGTTGGCTCTCTTATCACCATGACAACCAGCCGTAATTGACACTGATTGCTGGACGTTGTCGGGCAGCAGCAGAATGTGCCATTTTTCAAGAATATAACTCTGGAAAACATAAATTAGCCACCCTCCCCAAACAGATTTGTGTTGGGGTTACAGCCTACACAAAACAGAAAAGAAATACTTGAAACAGCACCAGTATGCTAAAAGGTTATTGGAGCTTTTTTCACAGGTGATTTATAAACAATGTGCTTTATTCCAGATGTGGAAAATAGCCTGCAATTTCATGTGTGCTATATGTGACGAAATGGCCCTCAAGAAGATAATGAGATCTGAGCCCTCTTAAAAATGAAATAGGCTTGTCCTTGTGGAATCATCTCCTTCCTCATCTTTTGCCATCTTCCTGGTATTTAGAGAGAGCTTTAGGCTGTTCAAAGTGTTTCACAAACATCACTGCAGCAATCTTTACAACAATCAAGAAAGCGTAGGTAATTTTGCCATATTACTGGCAGCCTGGACTGGAGAATGATAGAACATATATGTGCAAACAGCAGGTTCCACAAAGGGGGGACTTTGGAGTTGAATGGATTGGATACCCCTGGAGAGTAGATGTCAATTTGATAGAATAAGGTAGATGGGTGGCATTCTGCATTGGCAAGGACTATGCTCCCTTTCAGTTCTGATGGATACATTTCTATGACCTGAGAAAAGATGTAAAGAAAAAGGAAAGTTGGCTTTCTTCAAACCTAACAGTTGGCTGAAAGCATAGATGTACTGGCATATTCATTTTGTTTCCTTGCTCAAGATGTGGAAACCTGGGGCCTTTCTGCACTTGGCCTTATTCAGGAAAATAGGGATAGGGACCTGGTATCTGCATGCTAGTGCAGACTATGGAAGGCCCCACGTGAGCCCTGCCATAGTTTGCATCAGCTTGTGGCCAGCAGACCACTACCCTGAGATACATTCCAGAATAAGGTGAAGTGCAGAAAGGGCCCTGCTTCTGATGACATGTCAGAGATTTAACCTGTGACCTGCTGTTGTAACACTGAGCTATGTTCACCTCCTTGAGTAAAGATGTCCGTGAATGCAATGTGGTGCTGCCAAAAGTGGAGGGAAAAAAGATCATTTTATGTTGCTGTTGTTCAGTTGTGTCTGAGTCCTTGTGACCCCATGGACTGCAGCATGCCAGGGGCCTTTCCACACTTGGTCCAGTAGTTCATGTGGTGAATGCTCCCAGATAGAACACTCTAACCAGAAACGTCTCCTTCCATGCAGGAGCATTCATTGTACGAACTGCACATGGAACATGTCAAATCTACACCACACATTCACTTACCTTCAGTAGGATCAGAACTAGTGAGGCTCTGGATGCATCATTTGCACCTTTTTTTGGGGTGCTGGAGGATCACATAATATGCCATGCAAGCATGTGTTGCACCATGTCATGGTTGCCCCAGCGATGGCACCAGCACACTTGTGCTGGTGTTGGCATCAGGGAGTCAACAGAGGTACTAAAGCAAACAAGCAAACAAATAGCCCCTGAGCCAAAATGCCACAAGAGTGGGTCCTATGATCAGGTCCCAGACAGAGGGTGAGAGGAGTAGGGGTTTGATTGGAATCGTCACATTCCTTCTGCCAGAATACACTTGGTAGATCATACCGTAATCTGAATCTACATCTTGTTTTGACATCAGTATGGTTTTTCTAGATAATAGCATGAACATGACAATGCAGATTAACATGACATGAGATGCAGATAAGTGCTTTGATGTGACAAGGGCCCTAACCACACCGGATGTTGTTCCTGTTCTAGGAAAGAGTCTAAGGGGTCTCTCTTCTGCCTGTTGGAGGCCATATCCTCTCTTAGGCACACTCTGTCCACACAGAACAGAATATAGAATAGACCGGGACACTTAAAATATCACCCTAGCCTGGTTTACTGGTAGACTTCAATAACATAGCCTATTGATAGGCCATGACGAGTATTCTGGACCAAGGAGATGTGTGGACAGGATACTTCTGTAGGCCACAAAATGAAGGGGGACTCTTTTTGATGGTGCCCCAGGAAGCGCTGCCAGAGGTGGTACACCACTGAAAAGGGTGTCTCTGGGAACTCCTCAGGTCAGGAATGAAAGTTCCCAGTCTCTGAAGACTCCTGTGCCAGTTCTGAAGGCTGGCCTGGCCTTTAAATATGGCTGCCATAGCTGGGCAGGCATGGACTGTCTGATGTGGGGATGACTCTTAGCCTGCGCTAGGATTAGTCTGGACTAGCATGGGTTAAACTACCAAGCCCAATATAACACAAAACAGGAAAGCCAGTGCTGTGCAAGAGCAGCCAAGGTGTACATCCATTATAATTTGGGGAGATTAACTGAGATGCAAAATCAGAGCCTGATTGGATCTTTTTTTTAGCTCTAACATTTGACAATTTTCTTATGCATACTTTCCCCGTTATTATTATCTCCGGTGTGAGAGAGCAATGCTGAATGAAAACACGTCCTGCAATTTCATCTGTATGTCAAATCTCTCAGGACCATCATGTGATCGGAGCGCCAACAGATTCCATCCCCATAACAAAGCACTGGCTGCAACCTTTAATTTTATTATATTGCTTTGAGTTTGCTGGAAAGGATGCTTAACAGGAAAGGTCAGGATATCATCAAAGCATCAGTGGATTTTTGCTGAATGACATCAAACTGTCAAAGCTGCCGAGCTTTGATGTTCCATTAAGTGATCAATGTAGATTACAGACTTTTGGCTAAATGCTGCTCAACTGGATGAGGTCAATATTTGTTAGTTCATTGGGAGAATAATTAATCAATCAATACAGGATGCCTGATGTTGGTGGGGGGGCGTGCAGAGATTATCACGGGGTTATATTGCACTGGATGTTGGTTAAGATTATTTCAGACTCTCTCTAGAGCATTATTAACCCCCTCTATGCAGAATTTATTTGTGGATGTGGCATTTTAGCAGAGGAGAGAGGAGGGGGAACGGCCCCTGCAAAGTGCACTTATTGTAACCTTGAGTTGCCTAGAAGGAAGGCCTCTAACAAGCAGAGTGCATCACCATTAGGTGCTCCCATAGACATCCTCACCACCACACTCAGCTTCAGAAATAATTACATGCAATTTTTCTATTTTGCTGCTGGGCTGCATGACACAATGTTCTTTCTGCAGAACGACTCTGCAGACCTCTTCCATTTTTGTGTCTTACTGTAATTTGGTGTACAGTCATAACTGGCCTCAGGTGTGAATAATAATAATCATGGGGGGGTGGGGGGGGTCCAGGAATAGCACAGACAGAAACTTACAAGCCTAAAGCACTTATAGGTTGTTTTCTTTTTGTTGTTGTTGTTTAAAGTCCTGCCTTTAGCCAATTAATGTGAACTTTTGGTAGTTCTGATTATGCTGATCTGTAAGAATATTTAGGGCTTTATTTATCTTCCCTGGTAGATTTCTATTACCTCTCTTTTTACTAAACAATTTAAAATTGAGCATTCAATTAAAAAGTTTTCACAGGTTTTTGCAATGCATTTCTCTCTTCCACTCTCTCTCACACAGCTTTACAAGTCCCCAGATATGTTATCAAAAGTGTGTCTACAAGGCATTAATGAGCAAGATGATCTTAATTTCCTGAGGCCAGGAGGGTGAGTACCAACACATATACCCACACATGTCAAGATAAGAAGTTAAGACAGATTCAGACTGAAAAGTAATTAACATGGAACAAAATGTGCTCACAATAATTGTGAGAGATTAGTGTCAGAAAACAGTTGCTCTGGTATGCAGGCTGAAGTTGGTAATAAATTACAGTACTTCATGATGTGGACAACTCTGAACTGACTGGGGCGGTGGTCACACTTGTAAGCATTAGATTGTGTCTAAGACGGACAGGGGATGGAGGCCAGTTTTGGCTTCCTCCATTCTGATCACACTTACTGGGGCAATGTCATCCTGACTCCTTGTGAAAGGTAAGTTTGCTCTTTCATTATATGTCAACTGGTATCCTATGTAAATTCATATATCCTATACTGTATTTTATATCATGTGAATTCGATGAGATTTATTTCCAAATGTCTGCAGCTGAAAAGTTTCTAGGAAAGTTTCCAGGAAAGTTGCACAGGGCAAGAAAAGACCCAGGAAGTTGGCTGTGAAAGCCCCTCACGTAATCTGGGGGCACCTCCATATTGTCTGGATTCAGTTTCTGTTCTTAACCCCGAACCCATGAAGTGTCATATGGATGTTAAAGAGCATGGGATATAAGATCAATCCCTGAAGAATCCCACAAGTTAATTCTCAGAGAAGAAATCTTCCCAATCACTCTTTGGCCTCAGCCTTGGAGAGAGAGAGAAAAAAGGCAGAACTATCACAATGCAGTGCTTCTAGTTCCCAAACCCTGTAATCTTTCCAGAAGAATACCATAGTCAATGTTATCAAAACCACCAAGAGATCCAGAAGAACTAACAGAGTATCACGCCTTCTATCTTTCTTCCAAAGAAGATCATCAACAAGGGTGACCAAAAAGGTTTCAGTGTCATAATGAAGCCTGAAACCAGATTGAAATGTGTAAAAATATGCTGGCAATTGGGCAGCCTGTACCTATCCACTGATAACCTGCCAGCTAGCTTTAGCTAACCCCCAGGAAGCAGTTTAACATCCTCAGGTCTCATTAATTGAAACTGATTCAAAATAACTACACCAAGAGGTTCTCTGGATGCTTCCTTTAGACTATTTTCAACTGTGGCATTTAATCCCCTGCAGATCTGAGTGACTTTGTCTTCAAAGTGCCCTGGAAATTTCTCTCAAAAGATGTTAGATGGCAACCCCCTTGTTTCTTCAGGCTAGTACTTAAAATGCTATTTAGCTCTCAGAAATGCTCTTCTGGACAGCTACTCAAAGATGCAATGCTGGCAGAGAATAACATATACCTACTACCCTCAGAACCTGTCCATGTAAAAATGGTGACATAGAAACAGTGGAACATGTTCTTCTGCTCTGCCAACCAAGAATAAATCCCATATCCAGGAAGATCCAGTTTAGAATACACCAAGTTGTTGTTAAGTGATACCAATCCTGACATGCCCCTAGCTGCTGCAAAATTCCTAGCCATAGTTATAAAAATAAGGGAGAAGTCAGAAAATGAAACTCTGCAACCGAGCTGCATCCTGGGCTCCGACCCTCAGAATTGGGGCGACGTTGACGAGGTAAGGAGGGGATTTGCCGCGCTCCCCTAAGGGTGGGCTAGGGTGAGCTTTAGAGAGGCTCGCCCTGGCTCCAGAAGCGGCGATCCGCCGCTTCTGGGGCGAGGGCGAGACGCGGCAGCGAAGTCCCCCAGCTTGCCAGGTGCATGGATGGGAGGTGGGTGCTGTGCGGACGCACAGCACCCGCCTCCAATCCGGATCTATGCCACGTGTGCAGAGGCACGCGGCGAGGGATAGATCCGCATCTCCTAGATGCGGATCTATCCCGTAAATTCGGATCTACCGGGGATCCGGATTTGGTGAAACCGGTTCCTCTGGAAGCCGGTTTTACTAAATCCAGGTGCTGGAGATCCGGATTTATTTGCCCCTGTGCGGAAGCAGCCTTACTGTGGGCCATTTCACCTGCTTTATGTACAATTTTCTGAGTATGTCGATTCACTTGATTTTCACTTCATTTTATCTGCACATTGATTTTAAATAACGTTTTGCAAATTTTTGTACTTTTTAACATTTGCTGATTATGATCTGTGACTGTACACATAAAATTCATTCATTCATTTCTAGAATGCATGCCAGGACAGCCCCTTCCATCAAGATCAAGCTATGGATAACTTATGTTTTGTTTTGGACTGACATGGCATTCAAAAGCAGCAGCACCAGAGCAGTGGCCCAGGAGACAGGTATCCTCAAACTCTGCCAGTCAAAAGGTGGACCAGAAGGAGTGATAGTTTTAATACATCTTACACTCCTTCCTCTAAACTGTGTCTTCTGCCTCCAAAGCACCAAACCTTTCCCTTTCTGAATCCACAGAGATGCTTGCTCCGAGCACTGTTCTCCCCACCTTCCTTTCATAAGAACATAAGAGAAGCCCTGCTGGATCAGGCCACAGCCCATCTAGTCCAGCATCCTGTCGCACACAGTGGCCCACCAAATGCTCATGGGCATCTCAAGCAGAGACAAGGACATAGCATATTTTTCCCACTCTCAATACAGATACTGTAATTAAGCCAAAAGAATATTAAACAATGTAACCCAATTAAAAACAAGTTAAAACTCCCACCACCTACTCAAATTCTCCCCAGATGTCAACGTACAGCCCTGGACAAAGGGGAGTGGCCTTTGCCCTCACTCTTCCAAAAGTGATGCTTCTCCTTTGCTGGAAAGCCCCTTGATGTTTTTAGTAGTTCTGAGCTTGCTTCAGCACAGTCCTGCGGTTCCTGCCCACTGCCAGCACTTCTACAGCAGCAACGGTCCCACCAGTGATGAGTCACCAGGAGCTGAAGCAGCCACAGCAGCCAAGGTGATGCTCATCAGATCCCCAGTCTCTCCCTCTGAGGGCAACAGGGCACAGATGTTCTTCTACAGTAGTGGTGTCTCTACAGTGCAGTGTAGATCCTATCTTTTTTCACAGCACAACCTTACATGGGCAGTAAATGAGTATCCTCCCTCATTTAATGCAGTTCTGGAAACTTGCAATAATACAATTTGGTCACGATTGGCATGGAATGCTGGGAGTTGCTGAGGAACATCTGGGGGGACAGTTTGAGAACCGTTAACTGTTCGTTCCGCCATAGTGCTGTTGACCTGTGCTGGCAAGCTGGGCCTTCATGGCGTCTTTAACTGCTAATTTTAAATAGGTGGCAATTATTTGGATGACATGGTTTTGCACTGTATGGTGCTTTGTGGGAAGCAAGTCATAGTGTTATATGAGGAACGACTGTCATTTCATTTCTTTGATATATTCCTGCCTGCATCTCAGAGAGTACATTGAGGGTTTTTTTTAAGGGCTGTCAGTTCCAAATGTGGTTATGTTTCATTTTTTTCATGTAACCATTCATGTGAGTTGACTCATAATGTCAGGTGGTCCTAACTAAACTTTATTAGGGGTGAAAAAGAAGCACTTAGGAGAACTTATTTATGCCCGGTGCTCCATTGGGCTGTGTAGTGCTGTAATGCTATGGCAGCTTCTGTCACATCCCATCTAATGTAGCATGACAGAAATGAGCCAATGAGGAGAACGACATGAAGTCCCATGATGCTTAGCTCTCACATACTTGTACAAAACTGAAGAAAGAAGAGGGCACCCTAAAAATGGACCCAAAGTTGCTTGTGCCACTTAACATCTGTGAATGGATTTCTGCCAGGGATTCGGCAGATTTGTGCAAAACACCACATATTTATTTGAGTTGCAGAAAACAAGAGCAGAGTGACACTTCAAGTGAGGGATTTTTTTTTCCTGCCCCTGACAGAATTAAAGCTTTAGGACTTCACTTCAAAGGAAACATGTCAATAGCACATCTTCTTTCTAGAGTAGTGGCAAGCTGTGACGGTAATGCCACTGCCTTCAAACACAGGAGGCCTGCTCAGTGTGAGCAGCAATTTCTTGAAATGTCAGTGGCCTGAGCTTTTGCTTTCCCCCAAAACGGGACATCAGGGAACCAGAAACTTCTTGTTCTTTTTTCTTTTTTTCTTTCTTTTTTAATGTAAGAACCATAGAAGTGGAAATAATCCACCATGATATACAGCAGCTATTTTCTGTATGATAACACCTTATAATGTGCAAGGTACTTCACTTGCTGTATCACAGGTATCCTTACAGTAGTCTTCTAAAGTGGCTGAAACTAACTGAAGGGGCAGAGAATTAGTAGAGGCTGAAAGAGCAAAAAGAAAATAAAAGGCTTATTTAAGAATGCCTAATATAAACAATCTTCTCTGGCTCCCAGTTTATGGAATAGTTTGTCTCTCAAATTACAAGAGATGTTTAATACACACTTGTTGCTGGTAAAGTGGCTCGACTATGGGCTTGTTTGTTTTTCAGTTTGATTAATCAGCTTTTATTGAATTGACTTTATATTTTGATTATGTTGATTTAAAGAGAGATGTAGAAATGTATTACATGACGGATGCACTAATGAGACTGGATTCCTGGCTCCATTGTGGGTGATTAGGCAGAGGGTAGAGGAAACAGTACTGGGGTCAAAACGGGGAGGACCAGTTTCACACAAACTTACAGGAAGACTGACCCATTAAACTTAGTGGATTATGCTATTTTTGACCACCTTTGAACTGAGAATTGCCTGTAGGAGAGAGGGAGAGTGAACTCTCTGAGTTGTGAGTACTTTGGGTCATTGCCCACTTTGCCCTTAAGAGAGAGACACACACACTGGCTGGTTGCCCTTGAAGACATCTCCCTAACTCAAAATATACTTGATAAAAAGGTCTCTGGATGCAATCACAGGCACTTTCAGAGTTGTTCCTATGCATTCTAAGGTTGAGTTTTTAGGAGGCATAAAAACAGGGCTGCAGTTAAGCATATGAGGTTGCATTACTAGCAATTAATCTGATGTTTCACCTGTGGAGTAATGGAAGGAAAGAAGCAGATGAAAGTGTTGCTGTGAAGAAGTGCAGTATTTGAATTTGATGAGAACTCTGCTTCTCCTTTCCAGATCCAACTTTTGTGCTTTAAGTTGTTGCAATCTACTTGCATTTTTTGGGGGGTGAGGATCTCTTCTTCTGTCTTTTTTTCTTTTTGCATTGCATTGCATACTGCGCCTAGTTTCACCAGCTGCACTGTTGGGAAAGCATGCCAGCCTGAGTACAGTGAGTAGTGCAGAATGATGGCTTCTGAAAGCAGGAACATGCTGTAAAAGACAGAAAGTTGCCAGTTCGATTTATGGCCTCTAATGGCTATTTCTGAGATTAGTGGAAGACAAAGATGGCACCACCCATTTTCCTTTGCTTCCACAGTAAGCGCTGATGATGGCCTGAATTCTATCCCTGCATAAATGGTAGCTGTTTTGCTATATTGAGCTATAATTTCATATTGCTGCAGGTCTGCTGAGGCAGGGAAAGTGTCTGTTTTTGACAAGGCATCCATTTGCCAATATGTTTTATTTCCAATATGGAAATGCTGTTAGGATGAAGGCTATACTCCACCTCTAGATTATGGGGTTCTGATAGAGGAGATACTAAACGGATCAGTGTTGCTTTCCTTTTGCTGCCTAGGGGCTGGCTTAAGTGGCAAAGCCTTTGATCATAGTGACAGTTTGAAACCCCTTAAGGAAAGTAGAATTGAACATAAAATAGCTGACAGCTGTGCTTCATCTTTTTCCCTTTCTCTCTCTCTCCCCCTTTCTTTGTCTTACTCTAATCTTAACCCCTTGAGTGTATATGGGGCATGAGAGGGTTTATATTGACTGTATGTATGATAAAGGAACACTGTTCTTAAGATGCTTGGGACAACAATGGATCCAGGTCTTTCTGAAAGGCTTATCTTGGGAACGCCAATGAAAGCAATAACGCTCTGTACAGCCAGAAAGAGCTCTTAACATAAAATAAATTTCTTCTCAGGTGGGTGGATTCCTATTTCCAATCCTTTAAAAAAGGAATTAAAAAGTATGCTTTGAAGTCTGAGGACTGCATTTTTTCTTGTTGCAAAATGAGAGTTTTGATATTCTCATAATTGAAAACATATATGATCTAGGGTTATGCAAACTGTGATTTTAGATTGGAACAAATTATCAAAACACACACACATGCCACATGATGTACTCCTGGTCCAGAAGAAGCTGGAGAACATTCTCTGACTCACTCAGTTGTCTGTCTCAGCCCCATCTAACTTTGAGGTGAAGGAATGAAAGTTCCTTGGTGTTGGTGTTTTGCACACTGAGGGTGTTTCACTAAGTTCTGCCAAAGGTCATTAAAGTGGCCCATTTTCAGAGCCTGGGGAAATATTGTTGGACTCCATAATGGATTGTACAGCCTGCACCTGCCACCACTATCTTTCCACACAGTGGCAGCAGGAGCAATCCTGGTCTATGCCATATTAGCAGGTTTTCTTGCCAATTGAGCTAATTATTTAGGACAGCAAGCAGATGATTAATCACTTCTATGAGCACAGATAAGAAAAAAGACACAGCATCCCTAGTATTCCTACAAACAGATTGAACAAGAAATACTCAGTACTGGGGTAAAACTTATGCACATAATGGCTGAATGGTCTAACGGGCTTTCCTTGAACACATGGTATTGTTATCTTTGGCAACCCGTCTTCTGTAGCACAGTCACCTTAATTTAGAAATGCAGTCGTTTTGAAATAGCCTCCTGCAAGTTAGTCTAATCAGTAATTTGAGCTGCTGATATTAATCACTGAACCCTTGGCTGGAGTCCTAATGTATTACTGTTTGTGTCCCAGATAGATCTGCTGGCAAGAAGGCTGATGTTTTTCTCTGTGCAAAATGAGGACATGGCATTTGCTGTTTACATATAGTATGGTATTCCATCTGAGAACCTTTTCTTTGTGATTTACTTGATCTTATACCTACAATGGCAAAAATTCAGATGCAAGTCATAAGAGGCAGTTTTTCAAGGATGATGACTTCTATTTATGGAATCTAAGTGATTCCTGAATGCTCTGGGGGATTTCCCAGTTGACATGGATGGTGCTCCTGCTGAGATGCTGGCCTTGCTGTGGAATTGTGAGGTGAGTGGAACCATTGACTTGGTTGCACCCAAGCACTCTTGATGCTGCTTTGGAACCCATGAAGCACCATGGTGTTCCATGGAGTATGGGTGATGAAGCAGGAGGTCAGCAGCTCAGGCACAGGTGGTGTGAATCCTGCTGTGAATCTGACCAAACATTATTGTGACTACTAGGTGGTGGTGGTGATTTCTTTACCACCATCACATCCTCAAGCAGTCATCTGGGGGAGCTTTTTCAAGTGGTGAATAGCCTTTTAAGGTCTAGCCTGAATAAACCAGGGCATTTTCCACCTAGCATCTGCTGTGACAAATTTGTGGGTACTTTGAGGGTAAAGCTGTTCAGATCTGTAGTGCAAGGCCCACACTCATGCTTTTCTAATGCGTATTTTTGGCTGGGTTTTGCCCCACATTTGTGCTGTAGGTATTTTCCTCAAGAAATAAACTGGGAGCAAGCTTCAAATTAGGTAAGTGATATTGCTGTGCAGGAAAACTCAGATTCGGTGTTCTTTTTCCCACAGTCATATTCTGAGATTTCACCTCAATATTTTGGGTCTACGTTTGGATTGCCACAGATATGTGTGGTGATTCCAATATAATAACAAGATAATTCTGCGTTTTAGACTCTGACAGGACACAGCTGAGAACATTTTTGTTTGTTTTTTACTCTCTTCATGCAATTGATCCAAAAGAGGGCAGCAAATGACTGATAGATATATTTTATTGGTTATTTATATTTTATTCAGCTATCACTGAATGGATATACACACATTCTTTAAAAAGTGTGTTAAAGCACATCTTAAAAAGGTGTGTTTTTATGTGAAGGGTATATCTTCAGCTCAGATGATCTTCTCAGATGCTTATAGTACAGTGTTTTCCATGCAGAAGAGAAAGAAATGGTTATGGAAAAATATGTTGGCACCATATCCCAGTCCAACACATGACACATGACAAAGAGGGTGGGGCCTGTCATAGTCCATGGTAGCGTACAGATTAAAGACCGTAATTCTGGGATTTATCCTGGAGTAAAAGTAAGTGTGGAAAGGTCCTTCCTTACTAGGAATTCACATCTTGCCTTACCAATAGGTAGCAGAAGATTACCCAAAGGAGGGAGGAAACAAGACAAGGGTCAATTTTGCACTTGCCTTCCCATTTGCTGGACAGGAAAGGAGCATGACGAACCAACATTGACTAGAACTCACACTTGGAGTGCTAGTCAGTGTTAACTGTCCCCCCACCATGGTTGAATACTTACCTTGATTTGATTGCAAGGCTGGGCCTCTTCAGGGCGTTGCCATTATGGCTGTGGCATCTTGTGCGATGGCATGTGGGTCAGCACCATCCCTTCCCATCCACTGAACAGGAAAAGAGTGCAATGAACCAACGTTGACTAGATCTCACACTTGGAGTGCTAGTCAATTATATCTGTACACCACCACCCCCTCCAATGATTGAATACTTAACTTGATTAGATTGTGGGGTCAGTCGTCTTCAGCTCACTGCCATTTTGGCTGCAGCATCCTGCATAACTGCATGTGCATTAGCACTTTCACCATGACAAAGCCGATGCTCTGGACTGCACACATGCAGTTACGTCTATGGTCATTTGACGTGCCAGCATGCTTGCGCTGTGGAACATGATTTCATGCGCCACACTTAGTGCATGATTAGGGAACTTCTGGGAAGTAGTCTGTACGCTACGCTGGAGGCTGTAACAGGCAGATGCTCTTCTCCATAAGTTCTCTAATCATGCACTACAGGCTATAGTGTGAACAGGCCTAAGGAGTGGATTCAAACAGGCAGCAAACAACCCTCCAAATGTTTCCACTGAGCTGCTCCCAGCCCCCTGCCTCAGTCCTTGGTCCTGTAGATGTTAATACAGGCAGTAGCAGATAGCTTGCAGAAAGGAGGAAACAAGTCAAAGACTGGATAAATCCAGTTGTATTCACCAAGTCACTCCCAGTTGGCAGTTATTTGAGAAAACTACATGGATCTATCTCTTCTCCAGACCAAAGATGTCAGGGCAACCCTCTCCCTCCTTTCACAACTTGCAGAGGTGATATTCGTATCGTATATCAGGAAATGAGGCGGAAAGAAAACAAAGTAATTGTAACAGGTAACTTGAATTTCTTTCAAGAATTGGTTTCTTTCAGGTTTTGTGTGCAAAAGCTCCGGGGATGTGCTAATGGTGGGAAAGTCTCCTACTCCTTTCTGCCTGTCACATCAGTACCTGTTACTGTTCCAGAGTGTGCTTTCAGCCCAAGTTTCTTGATGGTCTTTTCACCCTTTTTTTCTTTACAATCCTTGAACAACTTTACTTGCTGTGAGGCTACAGTGGACTCCAAGAAAAGATTATGGCTGGCTGGGGCGGGGGGGGGGCAGCAAAATGAGGAGGAAAGAAGGCTACACTACTTCCTGTTTTCCCTTGATTGTGAGACTTCTCCCTGGGTCTCTCAGGTTGCACTCACATACCTAATATTTTTAAAGGGACCTCAGAAACCAGATGCCAAAATTGTGTTCCCGGTTTTTCTGAGGACTTTCCTATTATTCTTTTGATATGTTTACATACACAAGAAATTGGTGGAAATTTCCAGACGTTTGCTCTGCTTTCAGAATTTCAAGTCAAATCGCTTAAATGCAAATTAACACTTAACAATGCTTATATGACACTACAGCTAATTGGGATATTAAATTTCAGCCATGAATGGAATTTTAATGTTCCTGATGGCATTTTGACAGCATTTCCCCTGCTGTTTGAAAGATCAGTTTCTAATGGGATTACGCTGGTTAATCAAATCATAAACTGGTACCAAGGTATATCACTTTTGTTGCCTGGAGTGCGGCCCTTTCTAATGTTTAATATGAATGAAATCTAGTTTGTGGCTTGAAGGTGGGGCAGGGGAGGAGTGAAGCAAACACCATCAGTTTAACTCTTTTGTCTTGCAACTGTAGTGTTTTGTCAAAAAGGAAGGGAGAGTTATTTGGTATGCATGAGTTTTACTTTTTGAAGGCCATGCTACATATTATAATTAGTTTTTATAAGTAGACAAATACCACATTGTACCTGAAGGCTATGAACCTGTAGCACTGAAGTGGTATGATCCAGTTTGGTCTTGTGGTTAGTGCTGGACTCATATCTTGCAGTCACGGGATTTGATTCCGCACTCCTCCTTGAAGCCAGCTGCGTTACCTTGGGCTAGTCACAACTATCTTTCTGAGCTCTTACAGGGTGTCTGCTGTGGAGAGAAGAACAGAGAGCTTTTGAGTCCTCTGAAAAGAGTGAGAAAAGTGGGGTGGAAAAGCCAACTCTTCTTCTCTTCTCCATATCACTCTAGCATTTGGCATGGCTCAGGACTCTTGTAAGCCACAGGGAGCTTAACCATTAGAGGAATTAGGGCTACATCTCCACTCGCTTTGGGGGGGCCTCCTTGGCAAAGGACCCAAGTTTTCATGTCTTCACAAGGAGCAGCAAGAGATGCCTTGCTACAAACTTGCGATATCATTTTGGGGCAGAATTGTGATGTGTTGGCGGCCATACTTTCAACTCACTACTTCAAACAACTTCTCTGTCTTCCAAAATGGATGTGTGGAGGTATATTTGGGAGTGATGATGAAGGTGCCTCTCCCCCAGGTTCCTATGCAGAAGGTGGTTCTGTGGTGAAGTGGAGATCTGGCCAAGGTGACTACCTGAGACAAGATCTGTGGGGTCCTGCTGAGAGCGGGAGAAAACAAGCCCTTAGTTATGTTGCCTAGCTTTCTATTCTGATCTCAGAATCAATCAAGAGCCATGACTTTTGCAGGGAATGATTTAAATTCTGCCATTTCCACCACCTAAAGGCTTCATGCATAGGTATCACTAAATCTAAAATTATCTTTCTTTTACTCCAACATGAACAGGAAGGTCTTATGCTGAATGGCTCAGTGCAGGTGAGCAGAACACTCTGAGCAGAGATGTACAAATCTATTTTTGTTTTTTAAATTAAGCTAATATGAACTGGGTGACTTGACTGGTTCAAATCCAAATCCAGTGTTGTTAATCTATATTTTTGGCCAATGAGCTAGTTCAAACTAGCTTGAGGTTTGAATATAACTGGTTAGAGCTGATCTGAGCTACAGGCCTTAGGTTCATGCACCCCTTTAACACTGATTAACAGGTGTGAATGCTTAGGTGGGAGCATGATGTCATTATGCAGCCATTTTGAAAATGGTTTGGGCCCTCCCAATAGGGATGAAAATGTCTCCCAAAGTAATTTCCCCCCTTCGAGTTCCTAAGCTTTTCCATAGTTTGTTCATGTCTGGATGGACTCCTGAAAATTTTAATTTTCAGCTCCATTTGAATCTGAACATACAACACAATCACACACAAACATTGCCATTCAGTGTCTTAGCACAAAGAGTACAGCTAAGGCCGTGTGTTCTTACAGAGTTTCATACGAAGTTGGAAAAAAAATCAGTAAAATTGCAGATCCCTATAAATTCAATCCTAATTGAGCAGAATTGAATTTTCAGTGTACCCAATTCCCCAGGCCTGGAACTAAGGAAGTCTGAAATGAAGAAATTCAATACTGTTCCTCCTGCTGTCTTCATAGCTTCTCATAGATCTAAATCAGTTAAGTTGGGGTATTCAGACCTGAATTTCATTCCATTGTGAGCTTTGGGCCATATGTATAAAATCAACATCTGTGGGATAATCTTGATGCCATGTATTGGAGGAAACATCAGGAAGGGTCATAGGGCAGAAATGGCTGTAAATAGCAGAAGCAGTATTGTATGGTGTTGATTCTCAAGCAGAGTTAATACTGATATGCAATAAGGAAAGAAGAGTGTGCAGAGGGAACTGAACTTTTGTGCAGTTGAGCATAAATTGTTTAGAAGAAACTAGCGAAGCAAAATCTGATTAAAAGCAGAAGTATAAAACAATCTTCATAGCATTGCACAAGTCTTCCTCAAACTGTTGCTTTATATTTGCATTTGTGGATACTATAGTTCAGAACATCTGAATGATATAAAAGTAGAGACATGCAAAAACTCAAAAATTGTGTTAAGGTTCAAAATCTGCCTTTAATTTTTTTAAAAAAAAATCCATTGGAAAAAGGCTCTTTTAAAGGCAATTGTAGCTGAACTTCAGCCAGTTCAAATCAAACTAGGTGGTTTGGCCCATTTGAAGGAACACCGCCTGGTTTGGTTTGATTCAGATCAACCCCTTCCAAGTGAACCACCTGGCTTGATTTGAACCTGGTTGAACCAGAACCGTTTGGCACATCTCTAAATTACAGTGGTAAAATCAGTCTAAATTCCAGCATAGCCTTCTATTAGGCCCTATTTCTGTTTCTTTTCTCTTTATCAATCTCCACTATTAGACTATCCCAACATCTTGTAGAGGAGAGAGCAGAGAAAAGGATTTCTAAACAATGTTCAGTCCAGTGCAACTCAGCCACCCTGCCAACCACTTTGCTAGCTTGCCACTTGCCAGGCTTCTCGCTTTGTTGTCCTCCATCTTCCTCTGACTTGTTCGCAATCACTGCTGAAGCATCAGCTGGGCATCACCCAGCAGAAATCTACCAGGAAATTCAAGCCGAGGCTTTCCTTGCCTCTGTCTGGCATAATGGTAGTGCTTGTCACTAACCTTTGGAATGGCTTTCCTTTCCTTCTCCCCTCTCCTTCACCAAAAACCCAGGGATGGCCTGGGATGAATGCAGGGATTCAGGTGGGAAACGACACAGGCTGTAGCTTTGGGGCAGGGTGGGAGGTGCAGGGCCAAAGTAGGCATGATGCCTGCTTCCTCACTTCTTGGAAGGCTCAAGGCTCCTTGGGTACTGATGCCAATCATTTGCACCTGAGCCTTTATGCTCTGAGTCAGTGGTCCAGATGTGGTCATGGATGGGAACTTCTATATTGGTTGCTTTTGAGCTCATTCTTGGCTTTCAGGTCATGTTTTGGGAAATATAGAATATAGTCTTTCTTCCCTGCTAGTGGCCTTGTGGGAAATAAGTAATATTTTCAGTTGGCAGTTGAGGTCGATAATCTTAGTGAAGATGCAAATTTGACATACTGCACTGCATCAAAAGATGTTGAAAATTTGGAAGTGGTAAAAAAAGGGGGAAGCAAACTTGTCAGATTTATAATATGTTCTTTGGATGTGTAAATGTGCAAAGGTGAGATATTGAAATGCTGCTCCCTAGTGAGGAAACACATGCACTGCACTGCCATAGTTCTTAGAAAGAACTAATTGTTGCACTGGAATACGGCTTCTAATTTTGCAACAACTTAATAGAATCCATTCCTGCTC
Source organism: Aspidoscelis tigris stejnegeri (assembly GCA_023333525.1). Classification (NCBI taxonomy): domain Eukaryota; kingdom Metazoa; phylum Chordata; class Lepidosauria; order Squamata; family Teiidae; genus Aspidoscelis; species Aspidoscelis tigris. Next base: position 23,915,999 of record JALMGA010000007.1, on the reverse strand, counting down.
ATCTACATGTCATGCAAAAAGTGTTTTTAGGGGTGTTTTTCCACTGTCACTAGAAGTACCCATTAATGGGTACAAAAATGCCATTACATACCCATTAATGGGTACTTAATGGGTACTTTAAGTGACAGTGGAAAAACACCCTAGGACTATGTTGCTTTCCAGAGGTTTGGATCCAAATATATCAAGATAAGTCTTTTTTTGAGTAACTTTGTGAGCAATTTACTCAGAGTAGAGATGGATCATAGCCCAGTCTAGGTGGCCAAAATGACCACCTAGACAGGGATACTGGTAGACCTTTTTTGAAAAGTCTACTGGTGGTCCAGGGGCGATTAGACAGAATGGGGAAGCATGCAAAAGGGTGCATGCCTATTTGTTTCAGTTTAGCAGGGGTACCATTTCACTGATGCACCAAATTGTGCACCAAAATGAGTTCTTCTAGGGCACTGGGGTCAGGAATTTTCATTCCTGCCCATCAGAGTCTTTGCAGGAGCTTCTGAAGCATATGTGAACTTCACAGTGAGGCAGGGTGACCCTGGGACTGCCCTGGAACAGCTGTCTGAAGTGCAGACAGCCTTTTTCCTGGACAGCTGACCTCTGCAAAGATGGCCTCTGTGTTTGATTCCCAATACCTGACTATAGAACTTTGCATTTGTCCTGTGTAATTATTTTCAGCCCACTTCTAAGAACATAAGAGGAGCCCTGCTGGATCAGGCACTGCCCATCTAATCCAGCATCCTGTCTTACACAATGGCCCACCAATTGCCCATGGGCATCTTGAGCAGAGACAAGGGCAAACCATCTCCTGCTCTTGAATCCCAGCAAACGGCCTTAGAGGCATCTTGCTTGTCTCTCCAGCCTGAAAGATGTACTTCTCTATTCTATCAAGGCAACCGTAAACATAACTTATGTTTTGGTGCATAATAAGTAATGCTACCAAGTTTAGTATCTTTTGGTAAACTCACCTCAACAGAGTTCTACAATGCAACATGCAATAGTAAAAATTAAAAATAAATAAAATTTAATCTAATGTATTAAAATGCTAAGACTTATGGTCTTTGAAATACCTAGATGTCCACATCAATGGATGGCAGGGATAGCTGGTCCTTAGAAGGAATATAGATAGTGTCTCATAATACCAAACAGCTTAGTACTTGAGTCCACCCTTCCTTTATTTTTCATTTGTATATTAGTTCATGGCTAGCTCATCCACTGTGTTCACTGCCATCAACTTTAATGAGGTTTTGTGTAGAATTGTCTTATTATACTGTCTGACCTAGCATTAGTGCTACCTGTTTTGGTACCACTTCTCCTATTCCCTCTACCAGTCAGGAACAATGGACAATAGAGAGAGGTATTTTGGATTTCATCTAAATTTTGCTTTGCTGTAGTTCTGGGCCTGTTTCACTGCAGCTCAAGGTGACTTCCCCAATTTCTGCCTGTTCCTGAAATCTGCTCCTCTGTGCAACCTGGAGATGATATGTCTCTATTGCTCTAGAGGTAACAATTTTTTTAAAGTATTTTGCTTTTATTGTTTTTTTTCCTCTTGTGCAAATTCTCAAAGATGGATCAGGCATGATCTAAAACTCAGATAATATCCAAAATTGTCTGACATGGTATTCACATAGCAAAGTCACAAGTTGCTTCATAACTGCTAAAACAGAAGAGAAGAGACCACATAATCAGGTTTAGAGAAGTAAGGTAAGAGCCCAAAGTCCCTCAGGACATTTTTGCATTTCTCTTCCCATCCACTGGACAGGAAAGGAGCACGATTAACCAATGTTGACTAATGCTTGCACTTGGAGTACTAGTCAACTTTGGCCATCTCTCCCCCACCCCCCTGGCGAAGCCTCCTCAAAGTGCAGATGCTCCTCACCAGAATTCCCTAATCATGCACTACTGGCTGTAGTGCAAATAGGCCCCATCTCTTGAAAACTATGGTATAGTCCCAGTTTATACCAGATTAGCATCAGATGGGCAGGCAAAGATACATAAGAGGAGCCCTGCTGGATCAGGATGCAGCTCATCTAGTCCAGCATCCTATCTCATACAGTGACTTACCAATTGCTTCGGGGCATTCTCAAGCAGAAGACAATGGCAAGACCTCCACCTGCTTCAGATCCTTGAAAATGGCCTTCAGAAACATCTTTCTTAAAGCTGTCCAGGCTGATTGCTGTCACCACCTCTGGGCACTTGCTGCCATTTGGATCCTGAGCATCCCAGCACGTGACAGTGTTGACCTACTTTTGATCCTAGTCTAGGTAGTTCCAGAACATCTTGCTGGAATACTTGGCTGCTGGGTAAAAAAAAAAGTGTGCAGCTAGGAGATGTCTCAAGGGCTGAAAACATGACTGGAATAAGCTGCCAGTGACCAAAAATATGGTAGTTTACCATTCAGTGGTTTGGGCTGTTGTTGGTGGCCGTGGTGTTCCACTGCAGCAGCTGCCGCTTGAGTTTTCAGGGCATGGGTTGACTCATGTCTCTGGGGCAACCACTCCAGCACTGATGCTTGGTTTCTGACCTGGTTTGAATGATGCCAATGTCAACAAATCAGACCAAGGTCCAGGGAATTAAGGAGTTAGGAGGCAAGACTGCTCAGGTAAGAACCCCTTACCAACCTCCTGTACTATTCATTCTCTAATAATTGCACACACACATCCACACTGGGTGGGCCCTGGCTGCCTTCTTGTTCATCCCTTGAAGGATGCTCACTGACTCAGCCAGTTCCCAATCTTGGACAAAGACTTTTAAAAATATAGGCTTTTTGTATAGTGCAGCATTAGAATGTTGTGGGTGTTCACACTGTAGGCAGTGCTTTGTTTTGTCTTGTTCCCATTAAATACAACTTTCATCTTTCCCAACATGGCACCCACAGCCACTGTGTGTCAATTTGGGGCAGAAGCATGCACCTTCTAATAATCATACTGCCCTGTTTCCAGGGACAATGACCTTTGAAGGCACCACTTTTTCAGGGTGTGATTTGATTTGATGCCCTGAATGGTGGGGCCTTCACTGGCCTCTGGAAACGATAGGTCTGCTCTTTAAATGGAGACATTTCTTTTTCTGTGGCATATCATCCCCTTGCCCAATGCACTGACAACAGAGACACCTCCCTCTGTCTTTGCAATGCATTCTTAATTTGAGAACAAGCACTTATTTGTCAGAAATGCCAAGCATTGCACTGATTTGCTGTTAAGACTGCCAAAATCCTTAGGAATCCTCAGCTAGCCAGGATCATGTGATTGCTGGTTTACTTCTTTCAATCCAAAAAAACACAAAACCCATAGAGATTTAGAACTGATTTCTGTCATTTTCAGGAGGGAGCTTCACATGTGTGTTCCATCCACATTATTAAACAGCTACAGCTCCATCTCTGTGTTTATATCACTAAGCAAGTACATGGATTATCTGAGACTAAAATTCCTTTTACTTTTATGAACTAATATCAGTAAGTGCAGTGTTGTGAGAATGGTTCCCTTACTCAATTTGCAGAGATTTCTAGTTGTGCTACAACTGATTGTACATTTGTCAGTCAACGTATACCAATTGCAATCACTGTCCTTCCTTGGTAAAACTACATATTTGTTCTTCGTTATGAGTTTCTGCCCATAAAACAAGATACTGGTGGGAGTGAGCAAGGAGTACCAAGATGAAGGTTAAAATCTCAACAGGTGAGCAACATCCAGTGGGTCAGTTTAAATCTGTACGCAGATCTTTCCTATTCTTTTGTCAAAATCACAAATTTCTTTCCTACAAAATGGAATGGATTATTATCAGTTTTTAATTTTATTTTTTATTAATACTAATACAAAAAGGACTACAAGTAACAGACTTAAAGACAGCATAAAATAAAGGAAACAATTCTCCCTACCACCACCCTCAACTGACCAGCAGGCAGAAGGGCAATGCAGACATCTGGAGTAAGGTGCATTTAATTCCAAAATAACTTACTAACAAATTTAAAGCAACCTAGAGTTTGACAGTATGTTTTGATAATTTCTCCAACTAGTGTCTCTCTGCTCCAAACTGGAGGATTTCTGATATCACTTCCCATAAATGGGATCAGATCCAGACCACTACCCAGTTTTCTACAATGGGATTCCCCTTAATTTTAAAAAGACCCCCCCCCCCCAATATGTCATGTACTTCCCAGAGTTGGCTATTCCATTTTCTTTTTCAGATTCCATATCTAATTATTTTTCCATCCCTGTACTATAACTAACTTAGTGAGACAAAGTCAGAAAATCAAGAGCTTTCAATTACAATTTTTTTTCATTATCCCCTTTTAGCAAACGTAATAAACCAAGCTCTGGCTCAATATTGATTTCAACTCCTATCATCGGCTCTATTTCATTATTAGTAACATCCCAAAACCTTTTGACTTTTGAGCAGGATCCCATAATGTCCTTTTACACTGGCGTCCATGCCACCATTGAGGATAAGTCAACATTACATTTTAAATATGTTTTAGGGATATTCAAAATATTTTATCTTTTTATTTTTGTGATCTTCTATTTTTGAGATCTTCTGGTGAGGGGTGGGATATACATTTTAAAATAAATAAATACAATTTATATGGGAAAGTTGTGCCACTGATATAGGACTTAATTTATTTGAATAATTCAGTGAGTTCACAAGTCCAGCCCAGTGTGGCAGCTCAAATTCCATTCCTTCCATCTACACCAAACCTTGGAACATTAATGTGTAATTTATCAAAATTCTGGTTTTTTTCATTCTTGTCTTCAGTATCAAAAAGTTGTTAAGCACTTTCAAAATCTGTTTAATAGAATTGCTGCCATCTCTTTACCTATTTGTAAATGAATATATCACTGCAGGGGTCCACTGTGTTTGGGTTTTTAAAAGTTCCATGGCAGATTGTTGTCCTGGGAGGGAAAAGGCCTTTTAGTGCCGACAACAACAGCAACTTGGAAAAGAGAATGGTTCATTTTTCCTGGACTCTTTGAAGGAAAGAAAAAAAATCAGACCCTTCCCACACAGGATATTGTCCTGTGCTAAGAAAAGGTCTAAGGGCATCCCTTCTGCTTGCTGGTGTGGAGTTAGGAAGACTTTGACACCTTGGGTGAATCCCCACAGCAAGCTTATTTCGAATTCAAAACATTTTCAATCCTGGCAGACCCCACGTCAGTTTGGCTTAACATGCTTTCCGTGTGTTAAATCACCCCCAAAGCGTTGTAAATATTAATCCTCATTTCAACAGGTCTCACTCCGGTTCATGCGCTTGAAACATTTTACATTTTTTACTGTGGGAACCCTTCCGTGTTAAGGGATGAGAGTTTCTCTCCCCCAATAGCTTGCTTCCAAAGCAAGCTGTAAAATCCACCGCTTAAAGCTACACTGTAGTGATCGAATCACTTCACACCTGATAACAATCTTGCCATTGAAATTTATGATCTTTAAAAAAGGCAAAAGAAACGAAAGCAGCTGCTGTTTTGGGGAGATGTGTGAATGTTTGTTGCTTCTGCTGCTGCGTGCCCTGAGCAATGAGGACAGGAGGGGAAAGAATTGCTGGCTGCCCGCTGCCGTTTTTCCTCCATCCAGGCAAGCAGCAGCCACCCAGCCACCCAGCTAGGCTCCGTGAAGGGGTCTGTTATGGGTGGCGCGTTCATGCCAGGAGGAAGAGGACAGGGCAGCCCCGAAAAGCGGTTTTTAAAAAGTAGCCACAGGAGTCCTCTCTTGAGTCACATACGTCCTCAGAATCCGGATTGAACGTGATTCTGTCTGAAAGTAATGGGATCAGGCAAATTTGCGTTTGCATCCGGTTCTGTTATTTTGATTTAGGGAAACTGGATTAAGCTTCTAATGGGGATGTGGCCCTTCTAATATAAGCCAGGATGGAACACACACCAGGCAAAGACACCCAAAATGATATTCTAGCCTGGTTTACCAGTTGCTCTCAATAACAAGGTCTATTCGCATATTAGGTCCTGGCCTAGAAGAGTGGACAAAGTGTGGAAGGTACACAGCTCCCTATTCTGTTATGTAGGGGAGCATTTTATTGGCACAACAGGATGTGTGGTGAAACAGTGTCCTTGGGAACTCCAAAAATCAGGAACTTTCATTCTTGGCCTATTAAGACTCCTGCATCCGGTCTCAAGCTGAAAGTGCCTTCACACCTGACACTCGGGACTCCTGTCGGATGAGCTGTACCAAGCAGATGGCCCTATCCCACACCAGAAGAAATCTGTTTCAGTCTGGGATCAATTGTGTATATTAGGACAGGGAGGTCTGTCCTGCCCTGGGATATTAAAAGTAAGTGTAAATAGGGAGTTAAATGTCATAAATAAATATCTAGGAGTCTTTCCAGCTCCTGTTCAATCTGTGAATATCTCTCTACCTTGAATATGACATGTGTTAGTACCTCTGATGAGTTTTCAGCACAGATATAACATGCCTGCTTCATCAGGTGTTTCCTCCTAAACTCATTTGGTTGACTGGTTGATATTTATTACTTTCTGGTTGTTCTATATTATTATTATGGGCAAATTTTGAAAAATATTTGAAATAAGATAAATTGTTATAAACCAACATTATTAGTTGCATCCATCTCTAGTCCATGTTTTTGTTAAAGACATACATTTTCTTTGGAATTTGAGGCTTTATTACTTGCCAACAATACAACACGTACTAAAGTAAATTTCAGAGATAGAGTTTTATGGTCTCCTTAATTGAAGCATTGATCTTCTGATGTCCTTTCATCTTTTTTTCCCTCGAAAGCATTCTATTTGCCGTTCCCTCAAGCTCTTCAGCCTGACCATGAAAGAAAGAGACAAATAGATATAGTCATTCTTAAGCGGAAATGAAGTTCTCTTGGAAAGTGAAAGATTTCTTTTTCTTGCCTCCTGCCAAATGAAAAGATAAAGAACTAAAGGGTGAATTAAATGCAAATCTTTGCTTCAGATCAGCCATGTTTTCATAATCATGTCTTTTCATAAATAAGACACTTGGAGGGGGGGAATAAATTGGAAAACTAATTTCAACTAACTTCAAACATCATTTTTTACAGAGCTGGTCTTCCACTTTACCATCTCCTATTGAAAGGTCTTGACAGATAATCACTGCTTGCTTTAATCTTAAAGTTGATCTCATTGTACAGTTCTGGCCTATCTACTAACATTCAGTTCACTCTTTGGAACTTAATCTGAAGAAAATGGATTAAGATTCCAGGAACCATGATACACTCAGAATCTTCCATCCACATCACTGGTGCAGACTAAGAGGGGGAGGGCTACCCCACCTGGTATGTTTCTTCCATGCAGAAAAGAGCTTAGACCAGACAAGTCCAGACTAGGCAGCCCAAAAATGGCTGCCTGGTTAGTATACTAGAACATGGCTGTATGCAGATTAGCAGAATAAAATCCATTGTTATAGGAAAAAAAGTGCATCTTACCAGCTGCCAAAGCCATGACATGCTGTACAGACTCCAGCAGCATCCCATAGCTTTCTCAGAAAAAGCTGTAAGCCTTCTGTGGCATGCGTGGTGAAGCATGTGCCACGTGGGATGGGGCAGCCAATGGGAGCTGAGCTGCAGGCTCAGCTATCATTCACTATTCTCACCATCCTGTCCGGACTGGTGGGAAACTTTGAATTTACTTGATACTGTGGAGCGAGTGTTCATCATTCCGCAGTAGGCAAATTCACAGTAGCAGTGGTATAAAGTGCTGCCGCTACAAAGTATCAGGTGTCAGGTGTGATGCCCATGCCCCAACTGTGCATTGAAATGCACAGTATACATAAGCCTGGACACAGTCTATATCCTTAAAATGTTTGTGGCATACTCTGATGCTAAATCAGATCACTGAACCATGTGAATAGTGCAAACTTCTGTGGTCTGCTAAACAATGGGGGACCCATTTCAGTGGTGCAGGTAAGCACACCTGAAATAACTCTAGACCAGAAACTTTCATTTCTGGCTGCCAGGGCCTTCAGAGTGGCTATGAAACTGGCATGAGCCAATAAGGTAACTGGCCTGTAAGGTAACTGGCCTGTAACAGGCCATCCCAACATGGGGGGGGGGGTTCATTGACCTCCCTTAAGCCGGACATAAGATGATCCGGATCTTAGGAATGGGTCCTTCAACTAATCTGGATCCAGTAGATCCAGATTAAGGGACCTACTGGGCAGTGCAGCACCCAATAGCAATGGGTGCTAGCCTGACCACAGTGGAAATGCCAGAGCACTCGTGGCGAATCCTGATCAACCGATGTCGGGTCTGCCCATCACCCTAGGTTTTGGGGGGGGACAGTGTCATAAGCTCCAGGGATTCTCCAGAACAATCTGCCACAAACTTCAGATTCTCCAGAGCCTTTGACAAAGGTCCATAGGATTAGCATTGTTCTCACATGGGGTCCTCTTTGGAGCCTGTGCTATTCTTCGGTACCAGCTTTGGAGATTGTGCACAGGTTTCAGAGCTTTGCGTTTTGGGGCACCCTCCCCCATGGGTGCACACACACCCACCCCGAGCCTCCGTTAGACCCCATTGCCCAATCATGGTGGAAACGTGCTCTGTATAATCCAGATTTGATGCCTGAAGACCCCATTGTAGACCCCTTTAATGGATTCTACAGGAAATCAGGGTTATAGGTCCATTCAATCTGGATTTCCCTAGAACTGGTGGAAACAAATGTGGCTCTAATGGGGTCTGCAGTGGAAATGGGGTTTTCCTGCTCTAAGCCTAATGGGTCCTTAATAGGTCCCTAATGGGTACTTAGTGTTAGTGGGGAAAAACACCATGGACAGCCTTTTTTTGGTCCAGGGCTGGATCCATACACCCCTAGGACGAATTACTTGGATAAGATAAAAGTGGAACATATTTCAGTTCAGGACTGACCAAGGTGTGCCTAAATCTCTAAGTTCGGTTTCCTGAATTTTTTTTTGTATGTATGTGCATGTATGCAAATATGCATGTGTAGGTTTGAATAAAACTGCAGCCTTATAGGGTCACACTTAATTCGAGCTCTATCTATTCTGGTCCACAGTCTTATCTTCTTACTACTGTTTTGCCTTCTTCCTTACCATCCACTGTGAATGGACACCAGCCACTACTGGAATGCAGTGATAAACAAACATTTAGTTCAGCATCTGGACATGTCCAGGCCAACTAATCAATTCTAGTGGTTACTGGACTCCCTTTAGTTACTGAATCCCAGGCAAAAACAACAACACTCTTGTTCAGTGGTAGCTATAGTACCGTACTGCATTCTCTAACGTAATGTCTTACAAGGTGTGATAGTGCACTAATAATATGAAAGATGATTTTGGCGCTACCGTGTATCTTATATTAAATTAATATATTTGAAGGCGAATTAATTTAAACAATACACAGATGTGGCAAAAGTAGTATAAGTGGTATGGAAATTATCGAAGTTTGAGGGAAAAAACCCTTCAAAATGCTTATAGGGGAGTCAATTCCATTACACTCTGTGAGGCATATTTCTGAGAAGACATGCATAAAATTGGTTGATTAGAATGCTCTCTCTCCTTTTCATATCACAGTTTATAAATCCCTACCATCACCACTAAAATCATTGAATAATAGCAGAGATGGAAACTAGTGTTCAATGTTACCTTAAAATATGAATGGCATTTGCTACCCACAGGGCACAATCTTTATGCTAATACTGCCTCTTGAATTATCTACAGCTTTCTTAACATTATTCACAACTCTTACTTCTTTATCATGGTCAAGGCAAACTACCCATTGATGCAACTATTGAAATTCAGTTATAAAAGAAGATAGAAGCTCAAAAGCAGGATTGAGCAAATTCATCATAGTCTGCACAGAAGGGGGGAAAAGAATTAAGAATTAAATGACGTAAATGAATTATCTTCAGAAGAGCGGCAGATAGAAAAAAGGAGAGGAGCTTTATGCCAAAGTAATTCAACAGGTATTGACTGCATTAAAAGCTATATTTGCTAAAATTCTCTTCTCTACATAGCCATTATAGCTACAAGCGCTTTGTTAACCCATTGACCAACAAGTTTTAGGGACTATCTTTTTTTTTAACAAAGCTTTCTTTGAGCTTGTTCACACTTAAAACTTAATATGGTATTACTAGGCTGGCAGGGTTGAGGCATGAAGGGAGTCATCTGCACTTCAAGAACTGGTGAAGCCCTGGACCAGGCCACCAGCACTTAAAGTGTGGATGGCCAGGGCAGGGCTGCTTTTGCACTTGGCTTCCTGTCTATTACTAGTGTTTGCACTTGGGAATGCTAGTACATGGTAGACTAACCCCCACACAGCTGGAGACTTACTGTTGTCAGGGCACATGTCCGATCACTGACAGGGTGCCACCATTGCGTCATCTGGCACAACTGTGTATGTGTGCGTGTGCCAGTGCTGTGGCAACAGTGATGCTCTGTGCCTGTGCAGTCACTTTTGGGGTTAGTTTGCATATGCTGCACAATTTTGTGTACCATGGCTAGTTTATGATAAGTTAACATCTGGGCATGTAGGCAGCTTTTTTAGGCTGTAAATGCCTCCTGCAAGTGCCGATGCACCTGCCCAAGTGTTCACCTATTGGAAACTATGAGGCCAAGTGTGAAAACACCTCAGATTGGATCACTATGGCAACCTCAGAACACACCCAGACGTTGCTATAGCAGCTGCAGCTGTGCTGCCATGCTCACTCGCGGTGAATGCTGTTGCCCAGAAGCCACTCAGCCACTGCTAAAAGCTGCATTTTAGCTGTCCACAGCTAGTTAGGACCAGAAAGGGGGCAGTAAGCTCCAGGATGGTGGTGGCGGCAGTGTGTTAAACCACTTAGTGAGAAGCACTCACAAGAGGGCAAGTGCAAACAGGCCTTTCTGGCTCAATCTGAACAAAGTCCTTCCTTGTATGTAGCCTGGTGAAGAGTTGGCATGGAAATGAACAGGTCATCCAAACACACACACTCTACATCTTCAGAAGTAACAATTAAAACTGGTTAAACTAAGGGTGTGATCACACATATGATTTGAGGTCATTTATGTCCAAAGGAATGTCCCATTTCTGAACACGGGAAAAAACCCTGGGTTGCACAAGTTTTTAAACAAAGTGTCGGACTCCTAACCTTATAGTGCCTTGGGCTTGAAGCCTAGCAACTCCTTCATAGCAAGAAGAGCTCATTTTCATTTTCTGCTGCTGGACACTTTTCCATGGATTTGATTGGTCAGTGATGGTAGCAGGCTGGGGATAGCTCAGGAGCTTTGTAGCCATCCAACCATATCTGGCCTTAACCCCTTCTTGTCCTGGCAGTGATTCTTTCATGACTGTAAAAGGGATGTACAGAGACCCCAACATGAGGAACAGTGCTTTTTAAATATTTTCTGTGTGTCCCAAGGATTTCAAAATTGCTCCAGGAGTGTCTAAAACCATGTGTCTGAAGATGCCCCTAAAATTCACTGCATTTGGAAGAAAAAGTGAGAAATATCTGCATCTGGCACAGGGCCTTATTGATGCATACTCCCTGGATGACCAGGGAACAGATGAAAAACATTGTGTGGATGGTCTGTCTGTCTTTACTCACAGGCTTTTGGACGGTTTTTTAGCTGCTTCAGATTCCAACACTGAATTCGATCTCCCCTCCCTAGTTGCACATGTAGGGCTGAAGGCACTTGAATGCCCTTGTCTCCATTTGAATTTCTCTGAGAACTTGCAGAAGTGTGTTCACACTCATTTCTGAAAAAGCGTACTTCTCAGGTGGCATCACCTAGCCTACCTTTGTTGACCTTTAAAAAGCTAAATAGGAAGGATCAGAATTGTTTGGCATTTGGAAAGAAATGTTCAGGACTGTAGACTAGGCAGCCATATACAATTCTCTTCCTATGGATTTTTTTTAACTTTCTGGTTCTGTTTGAACATGCACAATGCAACCATTCATTTTTGTTAGCACTTGTTCAATCCCAGTCTACACTGTTGTGTGCATATGTTTACATACATATAAACAGACTATATTGTGTCAATGGAAGGAAACTATTCAGCCAATAAGAAGTCTATGGCCATGTTTCCATTTGAAAATGGAGGTCCTTGAGTCTGGGGTGAGGGATGTGCACAAATATTCGAATGCACTTGAAATTCAATCAGATTGACCAAATTTTGGCATTCGAATTTGAACTGACTGTCCTTAAATTCAAATTTAAAGATTTGATTTGAATTTCAAATTTTGGATCTATTGGTTTGAATTATTCAGACATTTGTATGTGTACGGGTTCGTATACGATGCGTACCGAAAGATTTTCATCTTTTCCACATCTGGATGCATCTGGATGTGTACAGACCCAGGGAAGATGCATATGGGCATCTACGAATGTTGTCGACATTTGTAAGTGCAAATTTGAATGAAAAATTCAAACAAATAGATTTAAATTTACTTAATTCAAATTGAATTTAGTTAAATTCAAATTTTAAACATTCGAATAGAATTGATTTTTCAGGTATTCGAAAGTCTACTGCTAAACTTGGCTAGATGTTCATTTAGATGTTACAATTGCAGATCTAGAGAGAGAGACATGAATTGCCACATTATAAGCACTTCTTTGATTAATAACAATAGGATTTGTAGTATTACAATATTTGGCACCCAGATATCCTCTAATAAACTTAAAGGCAATAGGAGTGCAGGAAAACATGAGGCATCTTTGCTGATGTTAAGCATTCCATCTTCCCAATTTGACTTGGAACCAAAAAAAGTGTCAGTTCATGCATTGTACAACATCATGTAGACTCTTAGTGATATGGGGAAGAACAAAACAGCAGATGATGCTTGTGTCTTTGCCAAGAAAACTGCAACAGCAGCAGAGATTGACTCTGTGGTTTCAAGCCAGATTTGTTTAAAAATATACTTCTCACGTAGAGGAGTAGAAATATATTCCTCAGAAAGACGAAGAAAAACCAGCTGGTCTTGATGATATCAACTGTTATATTGTCTTTTCATTTGGCCAGAATCATAAAGAAGGACTTTGATTACCTTTGTTCCAGTTATGTCTGTATTTCAGGACACAAGCAAGATCCTCATGGGTGGAGGAAATGTGTGGATTAAAAGGAATGCTATATTTGTTGCACTTCTCTTAAAGCTGCAGTATGCTATCTGCATATAGGTGTGGTCCCTGTGCATCAAGGTTGAAAACGGCAATTCCGTGGCATTGAGCTTAATGGCTAGAGGCAGCCTATCAACCCATCAAGATAGAAGACAGGGAATCTCTGTTTGCAACATCAAACACTGGAGGTGGCTCCGTGGTTACCAAGGAGAAAGAGTTCTTCCTTTCAGAACTCTTTCTCCTGCTTGACCATTAAAGGCCATAAGTAGGGATGTGCACAAATATCTGTAACATTTGTTATTTGCACAAATTTGTACAAATTCGGACCTTCGTATATGAATCAAATGTTATGACATTTGTACATTGATGTTTGTACATTGATGTTCTATATAAATGTTTTGTATGAAGCTTCGAAACATTTGTGAAATGGGGAGGTGGGAAAGTAACTGTGCCAGTCACATCTGCAACAGATCCAGAGTGAATTCAACATGGCTTGAGAGTGGATTCAAAATGGTAGGGATGTGCACAATTTTCGTAGGCATTCGAAATTCGATCAAATGTGCAGAATTTCAACATTTGAACTCAAATAGAACGTTCTGAAATTCAAATGTAAACATTCAAATTGAATTTTGAATCTATTTGTTCAAATTATCCAGACATTTGTATGTGTAAGGGTTTGTAAATGATGCATACTTGAAAATCCTCATCTTTCCCACATCTGTATGCATTTGTACGGATCCGTATGGGACAAAAATGGGTTGAATACAGGATAACTACTGGATGCATATGGGCATGTATGGATGTGTCCGGATATGGGGAAGATGCATACAGGCACATATGAATGTTATCAACATTCGCATGTGCAGATTCAAATAAAAAATTCGAACAAATAAATTCAAATTTGGCAAATATGAATCAAATCCTATTAAATTCAAATTTAAAAGATTTGAATCAATTCTGATTTTTGAGTATTAGATTAGATTAGAAGAGAATGTCAAAAAAAATTGTGCACATCTCTACAAAATGGATTCAGGGCAGATTTGATGTTTTCAGAGTGGATATGTTACAGAATACGTATCAGATACATATCGGATACGTATTGATATGTATTGGATGCGTATCAGATATCCATACGAATTCATACGAATACATTTGTATCAAATAGAATCCTACCACATTTGAAGGAGATTTATTCGAACAAATATAAATTTTCTTTCATTCGATTCAATACAAATCGAATACAACCCCCCCCCCCATTTGTACACATCCCTAGCCATAAGGGTTGCTTATGGTACCTATAGGGCCATGGGAGCAAGACAGATTCATGCCCATGAAAATGCCCTAATAGCCCAGGGCTCTGCAGATCCTGCCTCAGTTCATTTTTTCACTGGAACAGGATGAGTGTTGTTCCCAAATACAACCTGATCTATTTTTTATGATATAAATGCAGTTCTATCTGCATGTTTGGAGTACTATGCAATAGCCTGCATATATAACAGGATAATTTTTGTTTACAGGTGCTGAAAGAAGAGGGGGTACTTCAAAAATGGTATAAAGTGTATAGGTGCTTTTTAATGGTACCTTTCTTCATAATAATGCACTATAAATAAGCGGTACTGTAAAACATCATTGCTCTTTGAAAAAACCCAAGCACTTAAAAAGCACTCTCACATATTCAGCTTCAGTGGCAGCAGGGGCGGGGGAGACCCACCTAGGTATTAATATTTATATATTTGCAGTGGTGCACAATATGAGTAAAATCCAGAGCTTAAATGCTTGCTGTTCCACTCGGGTCAAAAAGGAACTTTTAGATCTGTCTCAGAGGATTGCTTGCTATTACCAATATGAAACCAGAATGTTTAAAAATGAAAAACAGTAAAAAGTAAAAAAAGAAGCAGCAGCAAATTTAATAAAAGTGGGAGGGGGGAACTAGTAAGAGCAACTGCTCAGCTTGATGGCTCCAGAGAATGGAAAGAGATTATGTTAAGGTCTAAATGGAGCTTTAACATTTTTAAATCCAGAAGGACTAATCTAATTCTTTTCAATCCAATTTTTTAAAATGCAGCCTAGACATCAGATTAAGGAAGCTAGGCTTTGCTTTCTCTCTCTCTCTTTTTAAGTCCACTTCAAGCACAGTCAGCATCTGTGCAGCCTTTTCTTCCTGTTCAATATATTTTGAAAAGAAATTCTAAAAATAGTAAGTATCATCAACAAAACTCAAGAAAAGTGCTATCAGTAGGTCATGTGCACTTGCTAAAAAGTATGGCCTCCAACATCATGAACAATCACCAGGACGCCTTTTTCAAAGGGTAGATCTTACACTAAGATATATTTTGTATTATTGTTTGATGCTATATGCCGCCTTGAGTCCCTGTTTGGGAAAAAGGTGGGCTATAAATGGATGGATGGATGGATGGATGGATGGATGGATGGATGGATGGATGGATGGATGGATGGATGGATGGGTGGATGGATGTGGTATAGAATGCCCTGTGGAGTGGTCAGCACTGCAGCCTAGAAGCACACAGGCACTTGGAGCTTTAGGGGATCACATTTCAGTGGTGTGCTATTTTGTGCCCCTGACATGTATCACTTGGTCACCACACCTCAAAAAGGATATTGTGGAACTAGAGAAGGTGCAGAGAAGGGCAACCAGAATGATTAAGGGTCTGGAACACCTCCCTTACGAAACCAGGCTGCAACGTCTAGGCCTCTTCAGTCTGGAGAGACGGTGTTTAAGAGGAGACCTGATTGGGTAGGAGAGTAAGGTCTGACAGGGGGAAGTATTTCTTCACCCAGAGGGTCAAAGGCTTATGGAATGTGCTGCAGGAAGAGGTGGTGACAGCTACCAGTCTAGATGGCTTTAAGGTAGGGTTAGACAAATTTATGGATGACAGATGTATCAGTGGCTACAAGAAGAATGCATAGATGCATCTTTCAGGCTGTGTGTGTGGGGGGGAGGGAGGAACTGGGGCGCTTCTAAGGCCATCTGCTGGGACTCAAGAGCAGGAGAAGGTTTGTCCTTGTCTCTGCTTGAGATGCCCATGAGCATTTGGTGGGGCACTGTGTGCAACAGGATGCTGGACTAGATGGGCTGTGGCCTGATCCAGCAAGGCTTCTCTTATGTTCTTATGTTCTTGGTAGTCCAGAACATGAAAAACATGCTGTCTGCACATGCATTAATGTGCATATTTATGAGTCCTAGATACTTATTACATTGCTCCTTATCCAGATGAAGGACCTGTGCAGAAATGGCCCTGGTGAACCTTATCAGAGAGGTCCACTGTTGTATGAGGGCCATGGGGAACCCATTTCAGAAGTGCAACAAGCTGTGCAGGAGCAATTGGTAGGCCACTTTGTGGGACAGGATGCTGGACACCAGTGAGATGGACTGTGGTCTGATCCAGCTGGGCTCCTCTTATGTATTTATTTTCTAAAGATGATTTAATGTTCACTAATCTCCTCTTATCTGTTTCTTCTTAGCTCCTGATAGTGGACCTTATAGAAAACACATACATCAGAGATAATATAGTTATTGCCTTAATTTAAATGGGGGGGGGTCTGTATTTTGCACCACATAAGATACCCAGACAAATGGGACACAGTTACAATATAGCATGGAATATTTAGGAACCATTAGTTTTAAGAAATCCTTACATAGCTGCAACAGCAGATATCCTGAATGTGAATTTGTAGCTTACCACATTCCTTTTGTGAAAATGCCACTAATGAAAACAATAGTCATTTTTCAAGAGTGGGATTGCACGATCATAAAATCTGAATAATTTAATACTGTGGTTGATACATGACCCAGTTTTTAAATTCATTATTTTTCTATTACCATGTATTGGATAATGCCCTTCAAGGGGATGTGTTAGTCCCTGTTATCCATTCTCTCATGGTATGGATTTTCACTTAGAAGAGCTGTGTCTACTATTAACTGATTTCATTATCCAAAGCAAAATTTTCAGCTATACCATCTGAGATCCAGATCATATGCAGTACCCCAGCTGAAAGTGAGAGCTTCTCAGGTATCTAGACATATCATCAGTTGCTGTTACTGGCACTGATGCAGGCTCAGTACAGCAGTAAGGAATTTGCAGCACCGCTCAGTTATACTGCCATGGTTGTACTGTAGTCCCATGTACTGAGCAGTAGGCTGCTAGTGGCCACACGTTGGTCATGGCTACCTAACTGTTGCATATAGGCACAGTTCTCCCCTATAAATGGAAACCCAATTCATTTATTGGAACCTGCCCTGGGACCTTTTGGTGAAGGGTGGGATATACATTCTTAAGTAAGGAACAGCCTTTTCACACATACCTGTGTAGTAAGCACAGGCAACATTCCAGCATGGGGCATCTGTACTTCATAGAACCATTTCTTTAACAGATATGGCTCCTTGTGTGTTGGAGAACCCGTATGCCATATAAGCAACTATGTGCTGTGGTCCAGGTCACACTGGCAATGGTGCCATGCAGACACTTTGGCATTATCACTGGGACTCTCCGATGGCTGCCCTAATGGATGCTAATGCTAGTGCTTTGCCTCCCCATGATGGAAGGCAAAGTGCGAATTCACCTTAGGTAAGTAAATAAATTAGATACTTTAAAAATTGATTGACATCAGAATGGTTAGTCTGCTTTTATGTGAGTAAGGACAGATGCTTATAGGAGGTCACAGCATTACAGTTACACCTTTCTGCGGACTCAAAAGTGCAAGCTCTGCTGATGAAAACTACTCCAAGGGGATCAGCAATGACCCTTTGCTGACCTATCAAAGGAAGAGAGCACATCTCTGACATTTATACAGCGCAAATTGTATGTTTATTTTCTTTATGGCTCCAAAGTGATTCTGTTTTATTTTGTGATGTTCAGAATGATGGAATTCTAATTGATAAAATTACTTCATAAGAAAGCAAGAGTTATAAATGTATTGAAAAGGAATACGTCGCTACATCATTAACAGAGACAACCAAGAAAAGGTCATATTCCACATGCATACGGTTCTGGCTTTTCAAAAGTTTTAACAAACTGAGCACAGAGTAACTTCAGTGCCCACCTCTCAATCCTGTTCATAGCTTCAAAAAATCCTGGCTCCCTCTTGCATTTACACCAGAAATGTCAGCATGCTCTCAGTAACATTTATTATTTCATTTTTACAAATGCAAAGCAAAGACAGCTCAGGATATTCAGTATTATAATTGTTTTTTCTCAGGGTTGGCAGGCTATACAGGCTTTAGGTTGTTCTTGAATGTGTTGTTTTGATATATGGCAGCAGCTGCCAAAAGAGAAAAATGGAGTGCACAGTAGAGAATACTAGTGAGAAGAATCAGGTCTGAGCAGAGTTTAGTGTGTGTATGAAGAATTAGGAGGAAGTAATTCTGGATTTCATTTTATGTGTTTATTATCTGCTTGTGTAAGGCCCTTTCTGCACTTACTTATTTTTAATCCAGATCAGTGGGTCTGGAATAACCAGGTCCACTGATCTGGATTGCATGGAGGCATGGACCAGATCAGCATAGTCTGGATATTGCCAGAGCTATGCCTCCCTGTGGCTGCAAAGCTTACCAACTTCACAGCTGCCCTACCCCACCTCCTAAGGCTAGGAATGAAAGTTACTAATTTCTGGGTTTTGGGAAGTCTTTTTGGGTTGTGTGCTATGGTGTGCTGCTGAAAAGCACCCACCCCCAAGTAGTCCCGGAACACAGAGGCATGCCATTGGCATGTCTCCCTTGTTCCAGAACAAGACCCTTAGTCCCTCTGCTAGACCTGATCAAATGGGTCTACCAGAGATCTGGATCAAGAGCTTTTTAATCCAAATCAAGCTTCATCTCATGCAGATGGAACAGAATCAACAGGGAGTGAGGCCTTCTTGATTTGCATCAATGTGTGGATGAGAGGCCCAGGATCCAGATTAAACAGCACCTTATTCTGGATTAAAGGGAAGTGCAGAAAAAGCCTGTGACTAAAGGCATGTCTCCACTTATTGGGCAAATTGGCTCTATTTGGGCCATACATGGGAAGTGCCATGATTAACACTGAAAAGGACATCTCCATTTGTGAGTACAGAGGGACCTTTTTTCATCAGTGGACATGAAAGTGGGGATATGACTGCCACAACATGCTTTCTGCTATCACAAGTGGAGACACGACAGCAGAAGGCACGTTACCAGGTGTCTTGCCTTGTAAGTAAAGACTCAGCCTAAGGCTGCATCCATGTGGCTGCCTGGGTCAGATCCTTTCTTGGCCAGGGGCTGGACTATCCAAATACTATTGCCCCCATCAGACCTCGAGCTTCCTTTGCCCATGACTGTGGAGTCCACCCTTCAGCCCAGTTTGGATGGGTGAAGGTTTGATTTGTGCACCAAAATTGCATCTTAAATTGCAGCCAAGGATCCAGAACTGAGGCACACTTCTGACTGCAGTTCTTCTGTGTAATTCTTCTCATAACATTCCACTTGTCACCGTGAGGCCCCAGCTGCGTCACTGAAGCTTAGTTGCTCCCACATCTGTTGCCCTAGATCCTGCTCCTGTCCTGCTGCATGTAGGTGTAGCCCAAAATGGTGCTTGGAAAAGGACAGTCTGCTTGAGTCCCAGACTGATTTCTATAGGCAGTGACTGTATAAACCACAAGTGTGCTGGCAGCTCTAATGACCCCCTGACGTGACTGCAGTTGCGCAGAGCATCAGAGTTGCCATAGTGATGGCGCTAACATACGCGCAGTCATGGAGGACACCACACTCAAGGTGGCAGAACCCAGAAGATTGACTTGGGATTGATCACAGGCAATTAATCAATCATGGGGGGGGGAGGGTAACATTGACTAGTGATCGCAAGTGCGAATGCTAGTCAGTCTTTGTTGATTGCACACCTTTCCCGTCCACGAGATGGGAAGGGAAGTGCGAAAATGCCCCAAGTTTGAACCAAACACCCTGCCCGTTTGAAGAGAAAGGCCCTCTTTACAACCACATCACCAGTCCTTGAAGTGTGGATGACCCATCCTAGGCAGGGTGGATTGTCACTCATAGCAATGAACCTCTTCTGCTACATTGTGAGGTGTTTCGTATTTGGAGCAGATAACTCCTAACATGCAAAAAGTGAGGTGTGGGACATGTGGACATCCCATATCCTATCCTGCATGGGGCAGGGGAAGCAAGAATTCTCAGTATCCTGTACCAATAAGGTATGAATGCAGCCTTAATCATGGAAAGGTCTTCCTTTCATTTCACAGGATAATGAAGATGTTATTTTATCTCATGGTGAGAGACCTCACTGAAGGTTAACTATGCATTCATAATTAGAATGGATTGATGTCTCCATAGCATCTTGATGGCAGGCTAGAATTGGGCAGGAATTCATTTAGTTCCTCTCTGAAAGTAAAAGCACAAAATTAACACTTCCTAGATCAATATGAAATCCAAGCATCCTGAGAAATATTTGCCTCTCTCTGCATTTTGCAATAATGTTCTCTAATAGTTTGGGTACAAATATCTTGAGGTTGTTTTCTCTGACCTTAGAACAGAAGCAGAGTCAGGCCCCTATGGGAATAAGATGTCATATGGCTTAGGCTAGGAAGCTGAAGAATATTCAGACAAGTTAGGGAGTTGGGAACTATTTCGGCCCTCCTATAAAGTGGATAGATCTCTTCATGCAGCCATTAGGAACAGAGTCTAACTCAGTAGCTAAAAATAAACTACAAAAAACCCTCAAAATTTGTTCTAATACTGTATACTGAAACAAAGACTGTGGGCCTGTTTGCACTGAGGTGATCAGGATAGCCCAGCATGCTCTGGGGGAGAGCATCCACACACAATGAAGTCCTGGTTACACCAGCTCCATTTACACATAGATCATTATAGATTGTCCTTAGCCCATTCTCGCTCTGGGCTGCATTGCTCACACCTTTCCCTAGATCGACCTGAGCCTCCTCCATAAAACTCTTGGCTCTCCACCCCTTTTGCTGCATCAAGTCTATCTTCATTCTTATTGGATGCTGTTTTGTCACTTAAGGGAGGCAAGGGTGTGTGTTTGCAGTTCTTTTTATTTATTTTATATATTTAAATTTATATGCCGCCCCATACCCGAGGGTCTCTGGGCGGCTCACAGCATTTAAAAACAAATGTATAAAAACAGTATACATTTTTAAAGCCTGGTCCTCCCCATGCCCCCTTCATTTTTTATGTACTTATCTTCCCCATATGATTAATTTAAAAAACAATTGTGGAAAAACTCTAGATAGAGGAATCATGTACATAAACTGAGAAGAGAAGAGGAGATGTCTCACAAACTCTACATGTGTACACTGGCCAAAGGAAAGACTGGACCCACTTACCACAGCACAGTTCAACCTCTTTAGCCCACTCACAACTGAGGAAGCAAAGACAACCTGGCATGCCAGGACGGGCTGAATCTTCTGAAAAAGAGGACTCCAGTTAGAACGTTTTTTGGCTTGGAAAATAAACTGAATTAAAATAATGTAACATGACCTGAGGTTGACCTGAAGTTGTCCTAAACTAAAGGTGTGACCAGGGCCTGAGTGGCCCCAAACCATCCATGGCCGTCCTGATTGCTGTTAGCTGTGGAGCAGTAAAAACCCACAATCAACAGGGAAATGTCTTAGAAAGCATGAAAGGTGTATAGTAGGGAAGTGCACGAATGATACGTGCTATTCGGAATTCAGACAAATGTATACAAATTCCAAGATTCGTGGATGGATTGAATAGGGCCCTATTTGAAGGGCCCTATCAATCCACAAATCAAATAATCCAGTGTCCATCGAAGCTTTGGTCGAAGCTTCTATGGATACTGGATGTCCTGGGGCTGTCAGGGGGTATTGGAGTGTCAGGTTCCCCCGTTGGTAATAAATCTTCGCAGAGTTGCACGTCCGTGCTGGAAAGTACACGTCTCTCCCTCTCGGCTCCTGGCTGTCAGCTTTTCGTCGCTGTCCAATATTTCAGGAGCCCCTCCTTTCTCTGCCCACAGTTCAAGCAAACAGACTGAAGTCGTGAATTCTCTTTGCAGAGGCTTTTATTCGTAGCGGTTACATCTTAGCAGTTGCATCTCTCTCCCTCTCCAGCAATCAATCAACTAAGCAACACACAGCCGTGTGTGACCACCTTTATACAATTCCATTATCACAAGAAGGTGACTCACATCCTTTGTATTACACAATCCTGTGCTTCCCCTGAACACTGTGTTGCACAAGCCTGTGTTGTAATCCTTACTTCATTCAGCCTTCAACAGTCTGGTGATGGTCTGGTGATTCTTGTGACACTTAGTTACCTTTTCTGCACACATCACTGCATTTTCTTTATATGGGCTCTTCCAGCCTCCCTCCCTCAGCCACCCTCCCCCCAAACCTTCCCTCTGCAGCCTCCCTGGGACCCCTTTACCTGCTTCGGTGACACCCTGGGCCTCTTTCCGGGCTCTCTGGAGTCACAAACAGGCTTTCCAAAAGTGAAATACAGGCCTTCCGGTTAACTTGGAAGGCCTATATTTAGCTTCAGGAAAGCCTGTTTGCAGTTCCGGAGGGCCCTGGAAGAGACCCGGGTCACCACTGGAGTGCTCCCACCTGCCTCCCTGGTGCTCACTTACCTGGGTGATGCTCTGGTGGCACCCTGTAACTCTTCCAGGGCCCTGCTCACTGCTAGTATGACCCATCCGCACAGGATGGGATATAGCCCAGATCAAGACATCTCTGTTCTGTATTATCAGTAGTCCTTGACATCAATGACTTGACATGCCAGTTTGGTATGCAGAAAGAGTGTCTCTGCTTTCCAGACTACCAGGGAACCAGTTTTGGTAGCTATCCTGGGAGAAACCAAGGGTAGATTCTTTGAAGTCCTCAGAGGCTGGCCCTGAAACTCATGTAAACTTCAGGGCTGCTCTGGGGGCTGCTCTGGCACAGTGCCACCACATCGACAGCATTGTACCAGACCATACCTTGCTGTGGTCTGAATCAGCACACTTTGCTAATTCAGACTCACTGGTTTGGATCAGGTAAGAAAAGTGCAGAAAGGCCCATTGATTGACCCATCACAATGATTTGGAGGAAAAGTAAAAATGGAAGTAGATTGCTTACAAATATATAGCAAGCCCACAGTTCTCTGGAACCCAAGTGTTACCAGATCAACTTTGGATGTCCAAGTATCATCAGAAATGTTAACTGCAAAACTGGAATTTGAAATATACAGGGTTTTGACATATGAATTTGGCTATATAATTGGTATAATTGGAAAGCTAAAGACAGACCATGAAACGTGGAAAGGCCTTAAAATAGCAACACTGAAGCCATATTGGGAAAAAGACAAGCCTGGAGTTTAAAAAAAGGACACAGTTTTTCTCTCTTAAGTTACAAGCTGGCTGTTTGCAAAGGATTAAAAGTCTACATGCAAGAGACAATGCTTGGGCTTTAATCTTGATTAAGTCAAGAAGGAATGCTGACACCTGGATGACCTGTGTTTTCTTTCTTTTTGGGGTAACAGATTTTTTTTTAAAATAAGGAAGGAGAAATAAAACCATGGAATCTGGAACAGAGATGGGTTTGTCTAATTTTAATAAAGTAATAAAGAATAAAATGGAATGGATTTTTGGAAAAGATTTGGTAAAATAATATATATATATAGGAATTGGAATTACTACCTAAATGGAAAAAGTTGCCAGTACTAGGATGTAAGGTTTCATATTGAATGTGCCTTGGTTTACTTCTTAACAGAATTGGGTAAGAGTTTGCCAGGAGTTAGGTTAGCCAGGAGAGGTGCTAATTGAAAACCTTGGTTAAGGTATGCAAGACAAGGACTTTTGCAATCAAGCAGACGCACAATACAGAGACACAGTATGGTTTCATATTAAGAAAAGTTAAGTTCTCCCTTATTTTCTGAAGGAGAAACAGAAGTTTAATGGGGTTTCTTTTTAAATAAGAAATTATTTAGCCTTATTTTGAAATAAGAGGGTTTCTAAAGATCCTATTCATTTCTTCTTTTTCTGTGGAACTTCACTGAGGAGCATTCCCATTGTGAAAGGGGGCAATGATTAATAGTGTCCTCCAAGACTTGATTAAATAATCCTTTTAAACTCAGGACTAGGAAATAAGATATTTGAGTTTCAGATATTTTTCCTGTTTACCGGTATTGTTTGCTTCATTAGGAAATGTTAAGTTTGGGTTAATTTGTATTCTTTTTTGGAGAAGCTATGAGGAGACTGGAGTCACGTACACATTTTTATTCATTAACAAGGGAAGAACAAATCAGCAGTTTTTGGTTCCAATTTTTGCTATAAAAAAGGGCAGAAAAGAGATGGTTTTTAGGAGGGGGGTCTTCTTCTTCTTGTCATCAGAGGAGGGAGGTCTCCATCTTCTTCGTCTTCTTGTCATCATGGGAGGCTAGAGAGACCTGGAGAAATTTTTCTCCCCCCCCCCTTTCTTCTTTCTGCTACACAGAAAGTGGGCGGAGTTTTTCTGCAGGAGCTGCATTTTAAACCTTTTGCATTTTGAAATTGGTCTTTGGTAAAAGCAGTTACAAAGACTATTTTTTTTAATTATTTCTTTTAATTTTTATTCATTTTGGGGATCAGTCTGACTGAGACTGAAGGCCTTCCCAATTTTTAGTCATTTTTGGGTTCCTGAAAATGATGCAGTCTGCTGAAATCCTACGCACCTTCAGTTCTGAACTTCTGGGCGTGAAGAAGATGGGATCGTTGGTGAGAATAATGGAAGATGGCTTTCTATTCACTTTTCTCCCATATTTTTATTAAAGGTTTAGGGCCAGGGAACTTTTTCTAGAATTAGGGCTAATTTTATTCTTTTTCTTTTTGGGCTTTTATATGTTTCTTTAAGGTTTGGAATTGCTCTTATGGGAGCCTTATCCTCATTTTTAGGGCTCTTAATCACAAAAGGCAATTTTATTATGTTTTGGGGATTTTTCTTTGCTGCATAAGTTCATCATTTTGGTCTCAGGAAAATAGGGTAAACTTAGTTTAATACATAGAGATGTGTTAAGGGGATTTAGTCATGTTTGGATTTTTGGGCATGTCTATCTCAGCTCTTCTAATGTCTAATATGGTTCTGACATGGCTTCGCATCTCACTTCAACTTCTCTTCTGTATTCCTAATAAATTCTTTGCATTGGTTTAACAAGAAACATTGACTTTTGAGTCTGAAATGGGTTTTGTCTCTGTTTTCTGGTTATTCCTCGTTATTAAATCCTATGTAAACGATCTATAAAGCTACCTATTCCCCTGGGAGAGGTTTAAATTTGGTGTTCTTTGGGCTTCAAAAATAATCCAAATTATCCAAATTTCACTCCCTCCATATTCGCTTACAGTCTAGACTGGAGCGATATTGAAATCATAATAAGACAAGCACATAGCAAACCAAGTTCAGCTTCTTGATGACACAGAACAGAGCTCAGTTTTTTAAGGAGGAATGAAGTTATGGATTCTGAGATAAACAAAGATATGCCATGGACCCCAGAATAAACTACATACATCAGAGATGGATGAGAACTTTGGTGTAACCAAAGATATAGTGGACCCAGAGTAAATGAGAGACAGAGTTGGATGAGGACTTTCATTGATCCAAAGACAAGTAGTGGACCCTAGAGTAAACTAGAGACACCGGCTGTTTCAGAGTGAGAGAATGCATCAGCAAAGTATAATGCTATTTTCTTTCACGATTATCTAACTCATAAAATTCAACCTAAGGTTAGATAAACTGGAAAGAAAATGGCTAGTCATTTTGCTGGTGTGTTCTCTGACTCTGATACTGGATGGCGACTGGACTAAAATTTAGGTGTGAAAGCAGCCACTGAGTGGGCAATGAATCCTGTTCTTTTATCCTAAATCCTATCCTAAGGGCAGAAAGGAAACTGGGATGCTTTGGTGGACAGAATGGAATAAATGAGGAACTGGGTCAACATTTAGGTTGTCTGGGTCAAATAAACAGATTGCTTTAATTAATCCAATCCAATATATAATTTTTGGCACCCAGATTATTATGCCAGTCTCACAGCTGCTCTTGCCTGACATGTAAATTCTTTACAGGTTAAATGCCACCTTCCTGTAGATGGCTGACAATGACTGTACAAAAACAACCTTTAAAACAAATTTAGAATCAGAGGTCCTAGTGTGTGTGCTTTATTGTAATATTTCCTGAAACAGAGGCCTGACCAGATACAAGTCCCTTTGCTGAAAATGACCATGTGGGCCAGGTATAAGGTTGTGGCAGGGGTCTATGCATATCAGGGATCAGAGTGTCTGGATGGCACTAAAATGCTTACTTACATCAGCATAAATCATCAAATCTCTGACCAGTGTGGGGACATGTATGCGCCGCTTCCTCCTGTGAACAGTCTCACAAGAATACTTGGGCCTTGACTGTGTGTAAAGTACAAATCTGATGAAGTCTCTTGCCCTTGCTTGCCTTTCTCACTTCGAGCATTCATCCAGCTTAAGTGCTCATTGGAGCCTTGTGAAGGTAAAGGGGGAGGAAGCAGCATGACAGTGCTTCCTCCTGCTCTTCCTCTGCCACAAAGCCACTTGTGCAGACTAAATCCAGTGTGCATTCCTGGATGCAGAGTAGATGGTCCTGTTGTCACAAACACAGCATGTGGCCCAGGGCTGATGGGGTTTGGGTGTCCAGGAGCTGTGGGATGACCTTTGCATTACACCCATTGAACTCCTCTCAGCATGCTTTAAAAAGAAGGGCATGCTAACACAATGCTTTACTTGCTACACTTGCAATGTTCTGCATATCCCGCTTTGGAAAATACAGCGAGGGAAAAAATTAAAGCCGTGCAGACCAAGTTGATAACAAAATCAGTACAAATAGAAAGGAGAGCTTAAAAGACGGAACAAATGCAATCAATATAATCAGCTGCAAAATAGCAAAAAGGAAAGAAACAATAATAAATTGTTGCATGAAATATAAAAAAATAACTCTAGGTGACTGACTTCCAGTTTTACAACATCACACTTTAGAAATCATAATTTATTATCCAATTGGGCAGAAATGTCACTTTACTTTTTGATCTCATTCAAAGCCAGAATGCTAGTGTGCGAGGCAAATTCTTTTTCTCTCACTGCAGACTTTCTTCCACAAAAATGTGCCAGCAGGAATAACCTGACATATGCTCAAGGCCAGGATTTAACCTTAGAACAAATAACTGTCAACCCAAGCATTCAGTCTCTCCCATAGGAAGAGGGAAAGAAGTTTCTCTTCTGCCTGTTCCCATTCAAATATTTTCCTCACTTCTTTTCTGCTCGTGACTTTCGGATGACATTGGTGCTGCTGCTCAGTCTTCCCAACCTCACACACTTATTGATCCCTTCTCAACCTGATGCTTTTCTCCCTGACACGCCTTGGTATGTAACTCTGTGAATAGCACATATTTTTCAGAGTGTGGGCTTAATCATCCCTGGTGAATTCCCAATGAACTCTGCATTAGAGAAGAAAAAGTTACTGAACTTAAAAAAAACATTGTCTTAAAAAGAAAGAAAGAAAGAAAACGCCAGCTTCCCAAAAGAGAATTGAATGAAAAAAGATACTAACATTTCACTGCACAGTTTCCAGAAGTGTATAGTGATTTAAAAATTCTTGGAAGATAATTTTAGGCTAAAAGACAACACAATAAAGAGATAAGGTGGAAAGTTGTACAGGTTCACAATCAGGATCAAGGGTCTTGGTAGGCCACAATCTCGGCCCCTCATCCATATGTTAATGAGGATCAAGGAGGCCCTGCCAAGACTAGACCTGTTCTGTCTACACTATATGGAGCAAGATTCAGATTAAGAGGTCCTTAATCTGATCTCTGGTAAATCTTTTTAATTGAGCTCCTACACATGCGGACACTCCATCTGGGAGCTTACTATGCGTGCATTACGGGGCCAAATGCAAACTGGCCCTAAGTGCAAACAAGCCCCTAGTTTCCCAAATATCAGATACTGTATATGCATGACTGCACATATGACCTGCTGCTTTTTTTTTCACACCTTGGATGCATTCCCAGAGAAAATATAATGAGCTTTGAGACTGTTTTGAGTGCTCACCGTTCCCAAGGATTTTAAAGACCCTGCAGTTTCTGAGGATTAAAGGTCCTGAAATGTGGATTATCTGTATTTGGATCAAAGGAGGTCTCGCTGCTGGATTTAGAAATATTCAGTTTTATTTAGCAAATTGGGAATGCAAGCTTTTTTTGTGGGAGGGAACCATGCTCTAAGGGTGTTCTCAGTTTCCCCTGATCCAATGAGAAGGCATGATTTCCTCTGCTGTAGCCCCTAAGGAAATCCAGCCCTGGCTAAAAGGGGAGGGGAAAGAGCTGAAGAATGAACAGAGCCCACAGTAGGTCAGGCACACACAATGTAAGAATATCAGACAATGTAGCAGGGACAGGAGTGAGTGAAAATGTCTGATTTCAATAAGAAGGATGTGCTGGCATTGATCAGATTTTAGTGGCTTCCATTGTGGGGTTGTAAAGTGTGTCAGCTTTGTGTAAAAGCCTTCCTTCCTTCCTTCCTTCCTTCCTTCCTTCCTTCCTTCCTTCCATGCTTCCTCTCTCCCTCCCTTCCACCATCGTCTTTGCCATCCACCCCTTTTGCCTCCTTCCCTGCCATATGGCCCTGCTCTTATATACACCATTATAAAGAAAAAGAGAAAGTGATCTTTAATGTTCTACTGCGTTGTTAACATGAGAAAGAAGTTGTGCCACAGTGGATACAAGATGGAGGGTGGGGGGAGAAGCAGTGAACAAAAACTGCTGTAAAAAGACTCCATGATCTGATACGGGGACAGGTTTATATAGAAGATGGGGTTTGAATTGCCCACTTCAGTGAAGTCAGGGTATGACGGTTTTGGTGAGAGGAGGAGAGAGGGGAGAGGGTTTCTCCCCCACTGGACACTGAAGAATGGAGAGTGAGTCTGCATTATAAGGTAACAGTGGGGATGAAAAAAAACAAACAAACCAGACCTCATTGCTGATTTTAAAAACCCGGTTTTAAAACCAGATTAAATTCCTGAGTGGGAACTTGGCCCTTGTGTTGGTTTGACTATACTTTCTGGGAGCCAGCCATGCAGCTGGAAAGCACATTTGCTTTCAGGATAAAGCCTTGACAGCACAGCAGGCCACAAAGATCATACCAAAGTGCCCTAAACTGGAACAGCAGGCATGGATGTGGGTTTTCCCCTGCTATCACTTTCTGTCCTAGGGCAATGGCTGTTGCTTGTAGCAAAACCTTAAGATTAAGAATCTAAACAAGAGTGGATCAATAAATTGTCTGCTCAGGAGAATACTGGCTATGACATGAATTATTTTCCTTGAATTGACTGTTGGGTCCTGTCGCCAAAAAGCTGAGTGAGGGCGGATTCCATCACCCTGATATCCTCTATAGATGCTATTTCCTTGTCAGGCGTACTATTGATTTACTAGACTGGACAACATTTTTAAAGGGAAGAGAAAACGGGGTTCAATTTGCAACTCTTTCATCTATATTTCCTCAATCTATATTTCGGCATTTTAAGGCAGGAAATGACTAGGCCTGAAATGTGTAGTCAGTCAATGTGTTAGAATAACTAGTTTAAGCTCTTCTGGTAAATTCATATTTCTACTCAGTTTCAAAAATTTCTGCTTATTATTTTAATATCTAAAATATCTAAAGGAGCATCTCCTCCCATATAGAACTGCCCAGGCCCATAGCTGGGGAAGGGGGAGCAGAAGGGGTCCAGGACCCTTCAAATTTCTTCTCCCCCTCAAAATGTTAATCTATTTGCAGAAAAAAGTGACATATTACTCATTCACCCCCAAATTTGCAATGCCCCCCATATATATGGAGTTGGCTATGGGGTTTGAATTGTATGTGCCTTAGATCAGTAGGCGAAGCCCTCTTGGAGGTCCCACCACTCTCAGTAGTTAGGGGGTGGGAATACATGGGACGGCATTCAGGCTATGGAACAGTCTCCCCTCTGAGATGCCTCAGGCAGGCACCCTCATTGTATGCATTTATATGACTAGTGAAGACATACTTCTTTGCCCTGGCCTTTGGCTGAGGTGGCAACATCCCTCTGTTTTACTCATGCTTTTACTACGATTTTATTATGACCTGCCTTGAGACCTGGGGGTATTGGTCAGGGTAGAAATAAAATTAAATAACTAAAGCACTTTAAAATTTAAGGGTGGGTGTGGAATCTGATACTGTTTCTCAAATAATTTTCAGCAGCTGAAATAGTACTAATCACAAGATTTCTGGTCAAAGTGTAACTTTGGTGTCAACAGGCACCCCACAAGAAATGTGTTGTCCCAGCAAATGGCGAGAAGGTAATGAGGTGCTATTCTGGGAAAGCACTGGAATCACCATAACATTGGGTACCTTCACAATCTGAAAAGGAAACCTAGAGGACTCAGAATCCAGGCCACTGGGTAACTGTCTAATGGCAGAAGGACTGGAGGGGGTAATATCATGTACAGTAACTACTGGCTTTCTTTCTTCTCCTTGACCTCATAACATTACTGACTTGTGATAGAAGCACTGGGATAGAAGCACCCCCTT
The DNA here is from genome assembly GCA_023333525.1 of Aspidoscelis tigris stejnegeri. Classification (NCBI taxonomy): domain Eukaryota; kingdom Metazoa; phylum Chordata; class Lepidosauria; order Squamata; family Teiidae; genus Aspidoscelis; species Aspidoscelis tigris. The sequence goes on along the minus strand of JALMGA010000007.1, from coordinate 23,885,430 downwards.
TCTCTGCACATCCTTTTCTCTACTCTGGGCACATTCTCAACATACACTTTCAGATACAACCCCACAGACAACAATAGGGAAGACAGAATTAAAACTAAACTACCCACTCCAAAAAGGAGCGCACCCACCAGGGTACCAAAAAAGGAAAAAGAGGCATAGGGAACACTGTAACAATGAATGTGGTCTTTACCCTCATTTTCTCCAATGTGGATCCCCAAAGGTACAATCACACTAGCAGCAGGCATGCTGCCACATAGGCCAGGCAATGCCGTTTTAGACAGAGGCCCAGAAGTGGCACCCTTCCAAGGCCACTTCTAGGACTCTAGCAACATGGTGCTAGACTCCTCATTCCCAGTAGACTAGATCCAGCCATTCACTCTCATCCACACACAAGTCCATCACTGAAGAATGCCTTGGAGACCACTTTTCAGTGGTTTCCTGTTAGAGTGGCTATAGCCCTATTTTCTTGCCATTGGCCATGCTCCACTCCATGATGGCACAACGTTTCACAAGATAGCAAAGTATAAGAATAGATATAAGTATAATCTTACAGTCTATATGTCTTATAGTATACGGCAATTGGTTTGTTCTAGCATTGCTATTCTTATTTTAGAGCTGAGTTTCTTATACGGATGTTTACTGCTTAGAAGCAGAGAAGGCTGATTCCTTAGAAAGGTATAAGGCATTTTTTTTTAAAAAAATTATTGATTATTTAAGCACATACATTAAGAAGCAATTTACTTACATCTTCTTCTTACATATGTAAAAAATAAATCCACCCTTTCTCACACTTCTTTCCTCTCATTTCCCTCCATGCTCCATCATCTCCTGGTGAATCCTTCTGACATCACATGTTTACATTTGGAAGACTGAAGCTTCATCCAGATACAGTGGTACCTCGACATACAAGTGCCCTGACATACAAGTGTTTTGAGATACAAGCCGCCGAGCGAGTGATATTTTGCTTTGAGATGAGAGCAAGATTTGAGATACAAGTATGTAAATACAGTACAGTACATAACAAAAACAACTGAGGTGGTGTTTTGGGAGCTGGAATGGATTAATGGGAAAATTGCTTTGAGATACGAGCGATTTGACATAAGAGCAAGGTTACGGAACGAATTAAACTCGTATGTCAAGGTACCACTGTAGTACTTTAATTTGCATGATTTGGATAATCTGGAGGAAAGGACATCCAGACACATTTTATTTCAGATTATCCATGCATTATTCTGGATTACCCAAATAATGCAGATTAAGTGCTGTCTGGATGAGGCTTGAATGTACCTGATTGGGCTCTTGTGGAATAAGGCTGGTAAACTTCAGGTAAAGATGGACCATTCACATTTGCCTGGAGGTAAGCTCCCCCCCCCAAAGCATCCATTACCAGCCAGAAATGCAAATGGTCTTCCCATTTACCAGCCCACACTGATGCCTCTGAAGCTAGAAGTTCCACCTCCTCACTGCTGCAAATGGCTGCTCGAATACTGTTGCAAGAGGGACGTGTTCAAGTACAGGCTAACATGTGATCGAATGCCCCTCTCACAATTCTACAATCAATTGCCACTCCCGGGGATCGGAGGGCCGATCATGGCATGGGTGAGCAATTGATCACAGCCATGGCTGCCACTGCGTCTACGCAGATGCCACATTCCCTGCCCGCCAAATGCAGGGAACCAGATGTTCAGTGAATGGCTGTGCTGCTGGACGCTTCAGGTGAGCTTTAGGTAAACGTTGGTAAAGGTGTGGAGCACAATTTTGTGCTCCATCCCTAACCAACAATTAGTGAACTTCTGGTGAAGGAAGGCACATTTGTAGACTGTATCAGCCTAGCCAACATGCATATGATCTTCACCAGATGTTCACTAATTGTTGACTAGTGGTCTAAGTGTGAATAGGCAACTATTGCAAGTATTCTACCATCCTTTCCCCATTTCTCTTTCAGTTCCATGTCCACTCTCTCTCCAGTAACCTTTGCACTATTGTTACTCAATATCTTGAATTTCAACTGTTCCACTATGTACTGTAATTCCTCCATCTTTCCAGTGCCAATTTATCCTGCCATCCATATACATATAATTAGCTTATCCAGGATGAATTCCTCCTCAATCTTCAACTTTATTTCCTTATAGCAGTGTAATAAACATATTTTTTGTACAAATTAATCAGCCTTGGAATAGGCAATAATTCAGGTTTGAAACTGTTAAAATATAAATCTTATCTGAATTCTAAGACTGTTTTTCACTGAACTGTTCAGACTCTGGAATGTAAGAAGCAAAGCATTTTGACCCCTAGAGAGTTTCTTTCTCTTTTTACTCCAGACTGAAAATCCCGACAACCCTCACAGCCTGGCTGATAACACAGCAGCCTGCCATGTGCTAATGACATCCGCTGTGGAATTCTTATTTGAACTCCATTTGCCACCTGCGCAACCTGCTGCCGAAATAAAATTACAAATACCCGGTTGGAAATTTAAGCCACATGTTTGTAAAGGAGGAGGGGAAATTGCCTTCATGTTAAGCACAACACTTTACCTTGGAGGGTTCAAGTTCAGTTCTGTACATACCACATACTGCTGGGTTCAGTCTACTGTGGTTAAGATGGAGAGTGAATGAAGACAGCAATTTACTAATTAAGGCCAAGTGGAACCAAGCAAGTTCTTTTCTATACAATTCTGCCTAGTGTTGAGACAAATATCATCTTTGGTTGCTGTCCCATTGGTGGCTACAAAAGCAGAAGTAACATTTCAAAAAGACCAACAGACCTTCTTAAGTGTAGTGAAAGTCATTTCTTTCAAGTCATTTTACACTTGAAATTTCATTTTTAATAATAATAATAATATTTATTTATATACCGCCCTATGGCAAACCAATCCGGGCGGTTAACAACAGTAAAATGTAAAATATAACAATTAAAAACACCTTATCCCTCCCCCCCTTAAGACAGTATTAAACAATATAACATATTAAAACACAATATCAATGCGTAAAACAATAATTTAAAAACTAAAAACCCTGATGTCCCTCTGTTGATCCTCAACCATCATTAAGATGGGGCCACGAGAGGAATCAGGGAATCTGGGCCGGGATGGTTAATCTGGAAAGGCCTGCCGGAAGAGATCCGTCTTGACCGCCTTTTTAAAGCTGTCTAATGATGTTATCTGACGGATCTCATCCGACAGGTCGTTCCAGAGTTTGGGGGCGACAGCAGAGAACGCCCTCTGGGAGGTCGCCGCAAGCCTAGATTTTAGAGGCTGCAGTAAGTTCCTCCCAGAGGACCGGAGAGTGCGGGGAGGATTGTACGGGAGGAGGCGGTCCCTGAGATAGCTTGGACCCAAGCCATTTAGGGCTTTAAAGGTGATAACCAACACCTTGTACTGGGCCCGGAAGCTGATAGGCAGCCAGTGGAGGGACCTCAAAACGGGAGTGATGTGGTCCCTCCTAGATGTTCCTGAGACAAGCCTGGCTGCCATGTTTTGAACCAGCTGTAATTTCCGAGTCAAGCACAGGGGTAGCCCCATGTAGAGTGCATTACAGAAGTCAAGGCGTGAGGTTACCAGCGCGTGCACAACAGTCTCGAGATCCCTTACTTCCAGAAAAGGGCGCAGCTGGCGTATCAGCCGAAGCTGATAACAGGCACTCCTGACCGTCGCATTTACCTGATTTGTCATCAGGAGCGACGAGTCAAGGAGCACCCCCAGACTGCGAACACAGTCACTGGAGGAGAGTGTGACCCCATCCAGGACTGGAGGTTGCAACCCAATTCTTGGTTTCGGGGCCGCTACCATGAGCACCTCCGTCTTGTCTGGATTCAGTTTCAGTCTGTTTTTCCTCATCCAGCCCATTACCGCCTGAAGACATTCATTGAGAGAAGAGATGCCATCGGAATTCGAGGCCGACGAACGAGACACGGAGAAATAGATTTGGGTGTCATCAGCGTACTGATAACACCCAGCACCATGACTCCTTATTATCTCACCCAGCGGCTTCATATAGATGTTAAATAACATCGGGGACAAAATAGCCCCCTGAGGAACCCCACAAGTGAGGTACCTCTTACTGGAGCTACAGTCCCCGAGCAGCACCCTCTGAGACCTGCCCGAGAGGAAGGACCGGAACCACTGCAAAGCAGTGCCCCCGATGCCTAACCCCTTCAGGCGGTCCAAGAGGATGCCGTGATCTATAGTGTCAAAAGCCGCTGAGAGGTCTAAGAGCACCAACAGGGTCACACTTCCCCTGTCAATGCTCAGACGCAGATCGTCGGTCAAGGCAACCATGGCGGTCTCAACCCCAAAGCCTGTCCTAAAGCCGGTTTGAAATGGGTCTAGATAATCGGTTTCATCCAAGACAGCTTGGAGCTGAAGGGCAACCGCCCTCTCGATCACCTTGCTCAAGAATGGCAGCAATGACACTGGCCTATAATTCCTCATATCCAGGGGGTCTAGGGAAGGTTTTTTCAGGAGCGGCCTAACCGCCGCTTCCTTTAAACAAGATGGAACATATCCTTCCCTAAAGGATGCACCGATGATATCCGTGAGGAATCTCATCAATGCATCCCCCCCCTGGACGGCCAGCCATGATGGGCAAGGGTCAAGAGGGCAAGTTGTCTTCCTCACCTTACCAAGCAGCTTGTCCACGTCATCAGTACTCACAGACTGGAACTGATCCAGTATGACTACATCGGCGGAGTCACTGGACGCCTCGCCTGTCGACTCTGTTTCAACGGTGGCATCTAAGTCGGCTCTTATCTGAGAGATTTTGTCTGCAAAGAAGTTATTAAACGCGTCACAGCAGGCCGTCGTCGGGTTAAGTAAGGGATTTGGCGCAGGGGGCACCTGCGTCATTTCCCTCACCACCTTAAACAGCTCTGCTGGACGGAACTCTGCAGACGCAATACATGCAGAGGAGAAGGCTCTCTTCGCTGCACGTATTGCCTCCCGGTAGGAACGAAGAAAGTTCCTATGGCGAGTTCTGTCGGATAAGAGTCGAGTCTTCCGCCACCTGCGCTCTAGCCGTTGTCCAACCCGCTTCATCTTCCTCAGCTCTGGCGTGAACCAGGGCCTCCGATTTGGGGCGGGATGGCAAGGGCGCTTGGGAGCGATCGTGTTGATAGCCCTGGTAAGATCGGTGTTCCAGGTATTGACCAGAGCATCAACAGGATCACCGGCATTCCCAACCATTAAGCCCTCTAAGGCTGTCTGGAATCCAATGGGCTCCATCAGCCTTCGAGGGCGGACCATTCTAATGGGTCCGCCACCCCCGGTGGGGCAGATATTGGCTCTAAGTTTCGTCTTGACCAGGAAATGATCCGTCCATGACAATGCGGAGGTACTTACCACCTCCGCCCACGGATATTCCTGTTCCGTACTGAAGACCGCATCGAGTGTATGACCTGCACAATGTGTTGGCCCTGTGATCAATTGGGATAGGCCCATGTTTGTCATGGTCTCCATGAACTCCCGAGCCGCACCTGTTAAACTGGTCTCAAGCGGGATGTTGAAGTCCCCCAGAACTAAGAGTCTGGGGGTCTCCAACAACAGCTCAGAGACCAGCTGTGTCAGCTCAGTCAGGGAGTCTGCTAGACAACGGGGTGGCCGGTAGACTAGCAAAATCCCCAGACTATCCCTGGTCTTCAGGCTGAGGTACATACACTCGAAATGTACTGTGTTCCGGACAGGTATCCTGGTCAAGATTAAGGTGTTCTTATAAACCAGAGCCACTCCGCCCCCTCGCCCACTTCCCCTCACCTGCTCACTGACAGAGTACCCAGCTGGGAGGGCCTGCGCCCATATGGCAGTGCTATCCTCTCCCAGCCAGGTCTCTGTGAAGCAAGCCAGGTCGGCATCTTCATCCAGGAGGAGGTCCTGGATGATATAGGTCTTGTTTTTTACCGACCTGGCATTGCAAAGGAGCAGAGTGAGGTTCTGTGGAATGGTTGGTCTGCTCTCCAAGCCATTCTGGGAAACAGAGAGAACTGAAGACGGGATAGCTTTCAGACAGCGATCCCGTCTTCTTTTGTAACATCTGTTCCCTCTGTTACAACCATACCTCCCATTCCCCAGCACAGGGGGCACGATACAGGTATTGGTGGCATCTGTCTTGACCTATAGTCCAACAGAAACAGACAGATTCCCATACTACGCAGGGGCAAGTATGAGCTTGATGATGTCCATAGAATCTCAGAGTTCATGATCTGAGCACATATTTCTTCCTCTTCTCTACCCAAATCTGTTTTTCAGAATAGATTACACTAAGAACTTGCTTGCTGTTTGCCAGCTGCTACTCAGTAAGAGTTTTCTGCCTGCTAATTTTTCAGTATAATTTTGCCATTTCTGCAAGCATCAGTACCTTTCAATTGGTTTCACTAGACCTTCATGTTCCCTGCCAAATGCCTTACTTTCCACATGGTTCCACAGATTGTAATACACTTCTAGAGGGAATGAAAGATAATATCTTATTCTGGGTGGAGGGGAAAATACTTCTCCCTAGCAATGCCTCTATTTACAACCTGAAGACACAATAATCAATTAATAAATAATGGTGACTCTCATTACCCAGCTGAATGCTCTGTAAGAGCTCTCTTTGTTTCTTAACTGCAGCAAAATGCTATGCTCTCCTAAAGGTGGTGGTTTTGCTGGTCTTTGTAGATTTTTTTGATGTGTTCTCCTGATGGTTTGACCATTGTATAATTTTACAATATTTTCTGTTTTCAGGTCCACAGCAAGGTATGAAATGCAAGGGCAGTTTTACATGCTTGATCTTAATCCATGCTTGACTAATGTGTCTTGCAAAAGAAATGTTCACACAGTGCATTGTGGTGACATGAATGGATGTATCATGGTTGTCCAAGGGGCACACAACCTTGCACATTCATGGCACAGTGGGCGTCCTGGAAGAGCGTGGTGTCTACAAGGCCTACACTCACTCAGTGGGACTCCTACTTTAAGTTGTTCCTTACAGTGTGAGAAAGGAAGGACTCCTGGAAGGACTCTTCCAGCACTGCTACCGCTGATGATGTACACTGACCTGAGTCTGCACATTTCAGTGCACGTTCAATGCACACATTCTTTCCTTTTTTGGAACACAATGACCTACTCCTGGTGCCATTTCCAGTGTCCAAAGGAAATGTCTTGGCCAAAAACATCACAGAGCAGGGAGGGTACTAACTACCATCAATTTAAAAAAGAAGACCATTGAGCTCATGCTGCTTTTCTCATTGCTGTTCAGCTCCTACCGTATTGTGCATATATCTATATAATGTGTGTAAAACTAATTTTCTTGCCACAAGTGTACAATGTACATGTCAGCTTTTACTCCAGAGTTTCTAACTAATTTCTCAACCAATAAAGTTGACTCCACTTAGTCCTTTCGTTAACTGTCTGATGCTAGATCTGCTCTTCAAATGAACACAGCTAACCAAGGCCTTGCTATTGTGCATATTTCAACAGACAGTGTCTGTGGGTAAGCAAATGGAATTTGTTTAGTTCCCATTTCTGAATGACGAACTCTGAATCTTCAAATCCCTTCTGTTTAGTATGTTCTTAGGATCTGAAGCATCTCTAATTTCACTATTTGAGTATGCACAACAAGTATATTTTTGTGATGATTGCTGATTCAAATGCAAAAGGGCATCAAAACTTATTACCTGGAATTCTATTTGGCTAACTAGCACTTTGCTCCAATGTGAAGCCTATTCATTTTAATGGCCTTAAATCCACACAGAGTGGATACACTTTGAGTTTTTGGCCAATCTGAACAAACAAGAAGGGAAAACTGTTGGCCCAGAAATATGTAAAGAAAGGAAAGTTGCTGCCAGTGGACTTCCTCTTCCTGTCTACCATCTGAATTTGTGGATACTTTTTCTTCTTTATTTCCTTTGTCAACAACTTCATTTTATAGGGAATGTTGCAATGTGGCCATTTCAGGCTGGAACCACAGCTTTGATGACTCTTAAGCCATTGCAGTGAGGATCTGAAAGTCCCTGGGCTTTAATCCTCAGCTGCCTTGTGGCAGTCACAGAGGGCCTTTTGGGCACAGCTAGGATTGCTCCAGGATGCCTCTTGCATCCCAGAGCATCTAGGAAAGTCCTTGATCCTGTGAAGCTATGGAGAAGTTTTTTTTCTTCTCCATAGTTTCACTAGGAACTGTTTAGGACTTTCTGGTGAGCTCCTGGACACAGCATTCACACTTTCTTCTGGTGTGAATGCTGCATGTGGGCAGTGTCGGATGAGGTGGTGTGCATCACCATGATTTGCCCAGAACAAAAGTGACCCATCTGGATTTCAAGTGCTGGTGGTCAGTTTCAGGATAGCCCCAGCACTTGAAGTGCGGAGGCATCCTGGTTTACTCTATCTTAACTTCAGTGAGATGTTATTGCTTTACCATCCCAGTAGGTTAAGTGTGAACCAGCCCTGAATGTCATCCTAAGCTATCTTTTGGGTCATGGAAGGTGAGGGAATAAAGTACATACCTCCTGGAGCTTGCCAGAAGAAAGGCAAGATATAAATGCCAAATGTTTGATAGTCATATTGGAAACAAAAACCTTCCAAATTAAAATAATATCAACTTAGTAGGGATATGCAGGAATGAAAATCACGTGGCCAAAACTGAACTCAACACCCATTTGACTGAGGGTGAACTGTTTAACAAATGATTTCTTGTGTTTGATTTCAAACTTGATTATATATATATATATTTCTTAAAAGACCCTTTTCAAGTGCAAAATCACAAGCTATTTGACTGAATTTTTCATGTTCGCAAACAAACTGGTTGAGTTCAATCAAATTTCTGAATATTTTAACAATTTTGAGCATGTTTGTTTTTGATGCAAACAGCTTCAAACATGAACTGTCTGATTGCATTTTCAAATGTAAACTGAACTTTGCACATCTCTGCTATCCAATATCTTGGCTATAACACTATATTACAGCATATTGCAATAAATACCTATCTTAAAGATAATATAACAAATATATGCCAAACAAATTTCTTTGTGTATGCATACTAGAAATAAATTCAGGAGCATCATTTTTACAATGTAGCATTCAGTGCTTTCTTTCTCTCATACACCATTCCCATGGCCTCTTGCTTCAGGACAGGAGGGAGTTAGAATAGGGCAGATGCGTCCATCCACATGGCTCCAAACTTTATCAAATAGCTCTATACTCAAAGTTGCAGTAAAGGGTCATGTAAAAAAAGCAGAATTTTTGAAAAGCTACCATTAACTGCTGTTTACATTTTCAGGTGGGGGTGGAGATCTCCAAAGTAAGACAACACAAAATTGGGCAGGATGGAACAGAAAGAAGAAAAAGTTTTCTATTTTTCTCTCCACAACAAACACCCTGTGAGTTAGGTGGAGCTATAAGAGCTCAGAAGAGAGCTGTAATTAGCCCAAGGTCACCCTCCATGCTGAGAGCCAACTTATGAACTTCCAAAGAAGAAGAAGAAGAAGAAGTTGGCTTTTCTACCTTGCTTTTCTCACCCATTTCAGGGGACTCAAAGTGGCTGACAAAGCTTTCTGTTCTTCTCCCCTGTGAGGTAGGTGGAGCTATAAGAGCTCAGAAGAGAGCTGTAATTAGCCCAAGGTCACCCAGCTGGCTTCATGAAGGAATGCAGAATCAAACCTAGTATTCCCAGAAAAGAGTCAGGCTCCCTAACCACTAGACCAAACTGGCTCACGAAGAATCTCCAGAGTCTCATTAACAAATGCTACTTTGGGCACTATACTCATCCACAGTACTATTGTTAGGGACAGCAAAAGGCCCACGTCAGCTGTCAGTTTATCTCTTCAAAACCTCTTACCTACATTTATTTGTCTATACTAATGTGTGGTAAATGTGCCATGATCAAAAAGCATACAATGTCTGTACAGATCACCCTGAAATGTAGGTTGGAGACCTTATCAACCTCTTACTGCAATCACAGACACAAATGTACAAGCTGAAATTTGTTAACTGTTAACCATTAACTGGAAAGCATCCTCATCTTGGATGCTGAGATGCATGCCTTTTTACTGCACAAGTGTCCAGGAGCACCGGATATGTGTGTGTGTAAGAGAAAGAAAAGGGTTGAGTTATAAATCACCACCATTACTTAGCCTGCTCATCATGGAAAAAGAAAAGAAAGAGTACAAGAGAGAAATGTGGGCAAGGCACTCCAGAAATAAAACCAGATGGTACAATCATGCCAGATCAGTTTAGATAAGCTGTTTGCTTAGAGGCAGCAATAGTGTGATGCCAGATTTCCATAAACTGAATCAATATTTGCACATTTGAGACCAGCTGTTTTTCAAGATGCCATTAAGGGACAGGGGCACTTGGAGCAGGTTGCAGAGGTCCTCCTTGACGTTTGCTCTTATGCTTGGCATTCCTCAGTTTCCAGTTTCCAAAGGATTTAACAGAAATGAGACAGATTGCTGAAGCCATACCATGGTTTTCCATTGAGTGTTTTGCCCATTTGGCACCAGCAATAATCAACTTAATGAACTGCCTGTTTGTTTGCATGATACTGCCTGTTGTAGAAACAGTAAGAAGCTACCTAGCTTCTTCCATCTCCTGTTTTTGCATTACTTTGTAGCTAAGTTGTATGGCACATGGATGTTTATCAGCATTGCCATTTCTTTTTCTTCAGCTTGGCAAGCATCATCATGTTGTACTGTGGACAAAGAGCTAAAACTAAAATCACTTCTTCCTTCCTTCCTTCCTTCCTTCCTTCCTTCCTTCCTTCCTTCCTTCCTTCCTTCCTTCCTTCCTTCCTTCCTTCCTTCCTTCCTTCCTTCCTTCCTTCCTTCCTTCCCTCCTTCCCTGTGAGGTCAGCCTTTCACACAGCTCCCTTTTCCATTCACTTTACCCCCAGAATTTGGCTCCAGCTGTTTGGATTCAATAATAAGCTTTGAATAATGTTCTTTTGTTTTTATGTGGCTGGTAAAATGCAACTCTAACAATCCTATTGACTTTTTTTTGCCAGACTAGGACTTTATCCAAATGGCTCCCCAGCATAGAGCAGGAGGCCTAAGAACTAACCTTGGCCACATGGCAGACGCCCTGCAGCAGCAAGAGGAATGCTGCTGCAGGCAGAACTTTGGCTTTGAGTAGTGAGAATCATTCCCAAACTTGCTTTGGAGAATTGGAAATAACACTGGAAATCAGCCATTTTCAGCCTTCATGTTGCAATTCTGTGCTGAATCCTGAGGGATTTCCGCACTGCAACGCGTTCCAAACGGAACGCGTTCAGGCGGGAAGATTAAGACACTTCCGGGCGCTTTTACCTTTCACACACAGACGCGCCGGAATGCGTTCCGGCGCGTCTGTGTGTGAAAGGTAAAAGCGCCCGGAACTGTCTTGGCCGGCAAAGGCCGGCCAGGGGCGGGGATTCGGCCGCAGCGCTGCCCGCCCATTGGGTGAGAGCACCCAAGGGGCGGGCAGCGCTGTCAAGCCACCCGCCCCGTGCTTCGCGCCAGCTCTACGGGCTGGCACGAAGATGCCCGGGCACCCGGGCACCCATCATGGGGCCTGGGGCAAGGGCCCTATGGGGCCGGACCCCTTTGAAGATCAGAGCCCCTGGCTCTGATCTCCAAGGGCTCGCCCCGCGCCCCCATCGCGGCCATCTACGGGCTGCAGGCGCCTGGATTTAGGCGCCTGCAGCCCGCAGATGAGTCCCACCCCCCCCAGTCCCCAAAACCCCCACCCTCCGGCCCCCATCGGGCCCATCTACGGGCTGCAGGCGCCTGGATCTAGGCGCCTGCAGCCCGCAGATGAGTCCCACCCCCCCCAGTCCCCAAAACCCCCACCCCCAACCACCCTCCGGCCCCCATCGGGCCCATCTACGCTCTCTAGGTGCCCACAGCGGGGCACCCAGAGAGCGAAGATGTTTCCCCCCCCTCCCCCAGGGCCCTGGGAGGACGCGCGCGCGACGGACGACTTACCTCGTCGCCGTCCAGCGTCGAACTGAGGGTGGCATTGTGGGAGCGCGCAAGACGCAGCCCACCTAGGCCCCCTATTGGACAAGCAGTTCACATGAACTGCTTGTCCAATAGGGGGGCTAGGTGGGCTGCGTCTTGCGCGCTCCCACAATGCCACCCTCAGTTCGACGCTGGACGGCGACGAGGTAAGTCGTTCCTCGCGCGCGCGCGTCCTCCCAGGGCCCTGGGGGAGGGGGGGGAAACATCTTCGCTCTCTGGGTGCCCCGCTGTGGGCACCTAGAGAGCGTAGATGGGCCCGATCCGGGCCGGAGGGTGGTTGGGGGTGGGGGTTTTGGGGACTGGGGGGGGTGGGACTCATCTGCGGGCTGCAGGCGCCTAGATCCAGGCGCCTGCAGCCCGTAGATGGCCGCGATGGGGGCGGGGGGGACCCTTGGGGGACCGGAGCGATGCGCTCCGGCCGCCCAAGGCGTTCCTCGCCCCCAGCGAGCCCAACATCGACCTCCTGCCACCCCAGAAAGGGGCGACAGGACGCCGATGCTGGTGGCTCCTTCCCGGGTCCGGCAGCGCCATTGGGGCTGCCGGACCCGGGAAGGAGCCACGTCCCGGCGGCCGTCGGAGGCGACAGACGGGACGCACCGAATCGGGGTTCCCCTGTGCCATCTGCCAGGGTCACTGACCCTGGCAGACGGGAAAGGGGAACCCCGATTCGGTGGGTCCCGTCTACCGGCTTCGCCGCGCCGGCGCAATCGCCGGCCCGGCAAGTCGGCCCCTGGGGGCATGCCGACGGCTGTCAGGGAGAGAAGCGTGCGAACGCTTCTCTCCCGTAACGCGCCGGGGCGGCTCGTCCGCGTTCGAACGCATGTAGAGCACTTTAAAGTGCTCTACATTTCGAACGCGAGAAAGACAGCTGCGGACACGAGGCGGCGCAAGCTGCGCTCGGGCAATGCGGATGCCGTGTCCGCAGCTGTCTCCCACGCGTTCCGAACAGCCCCGTGCGAAAACGTCTCTTGCCTTTTGAACTGCTGCCTCCTCCCTCCATACATCCATATCAGGACCCAAGCTCATCCTCTAAGCAAGCTTTTCCATCACAGGGAATGATCAAAGAGTGCATTTCTGCTGTTAGACATGCTGGCTTCATGGTCTGATTTGGACTAGATGCAGGATGTGCAGTACTGGGCTTTCTCTGAAGTTTGATGTGTTCAGGGTTATGAGAACTATAGATATGCCAAACTGGTTCTCTTTTAACACAGTTTACAGCAAAAAGGTGTTTGAAGTGTTCAGTTTCATCTCCTTTAGTGCAAATTAAGGATATGGTGTTGAAGGGAGCACAAGGAATGTTCAATGAGCTGCTCATTGAACAGATTGAAGTACCTCTGACTTTTAAAAAGCCATATCTCTGCTCTAAGTCACCACCAATATTCTGATGTATCTTCACCTATAGGTTACTAGGTTGCCTTTTGCAATTGGTTGATTCAAGCCCTGGATTTGAATGTTTTTCTTACTGCCAAATTTGAGGCAAGAACTCCTGGCTGCCAAATGGAAAGGGAAGGCACACAAAGTTTGAAGGCAGATGTTTTCTTGTCCTCCAATGCAGAGGTAAGGAAGGAAAAACAGACAATAACAATAACCAAACCTATTTGACATAACCAAGACGAAAAGAAAGCACCAAGTCCATCTTGATACAAGGGGCTTAGATTGTGTAGGAAGAAGCCTTTCCCTTCCTCCTTATGGCTCAAATGGAACACTGCAATTCCTCCTGTAAAGAGCACCCTCTCTCCAGGGATGGAATAGATTGGCTACAGAACACCTGACAGAACACATTAAGAACCAGCACTTTTTCTTTTTTTGGCATACATCTGCCTAATGCAGATGAGAGAAAGCCTTAAGCTGTCATCATGTCACTCCTTTTTGGAAGCCTTTCAGCTTCTAAATCAGTAGATCTTGGATACATTTGGAAAGAAATGTCTGAACACCCTTGCTTGCAGATGCCCAAAATGTAGGATTTAGATCAATGTATAAGTTCCCTTATATTTATGTTCCAACTTCAGAACTCAATGTGGTATAAATTGGTCTCTGTCATTTTATTCTCATAATAATTGATGTGACTAATAGGGAGTGGCTGGCTAATATGTGATTGTCCATTGAACTGAATCCCTATATTTTAGGTATCAGATTAGCACCCTTAACTTGTCATAGTCTTTCACAGAATGAAATGTATTTTAACTTCTGCCTCCAAACCTATGAAAATTTTGTTGAAATAGTGCCTTTTTATCTCTTTGTCAATAATTTCCTATTCTTTAAGGAAGTAGGATGAGTAAATGGGCAGCCTAGTGACCTATGCAGTATTAATATGGAAGGTAAGTAACTATCAATTAAGGATGAATGAAGCCTAAGTGATCCACTTTAACATCCTCACCTTCCCTTCCTGAAAGCTATTTTAGAATAAATTACTCAAAAAGTATCCCCTTGGGGGAAGTCTCCTCCTTGACCTTTGCATAGGGTCCAAGGAGACAACTTGAGGGCCAAAAGTTCCAGCAATACTCACTGTGATGGCCAATTTCTGTCTACATTTCAGGTGTATTGTAGTGGATCCAGCTGGAACTCTTGATGTTGCATCTTTACACGCTCTGCCAAGAGCCATCATACATTTATTCAAGGCTCTTTCACACAGTAGAATGGCTACTAGAATGGATAACTAGGTACATCTTTCAGGCTAGGGAGACAGGCAGGATGCCAGTTTGGTCTAGTGGGTTGGGAGCCAGACTCTTAGGTGACTCTCTAGGCGAGAAAAGCAGGGTAGAAAAGCCAGCTCTCCTCCTCCTCCTCCTCCTCCTCTTCTAAAGGCCATTTACAGGGATTAAAGAGCAAGTGAAGGTGTTGCCTTTGTCTTCTGCTTGAGATGCCCATAAGTGATTTGTGGGTGTGAAGCCCACTGTTGTGTTGCTGTATTTAATGTGTGTTGAAAGCATTATATTTTATATGTGTGTACTGTATTTGTTCTGTTTTGGCTGTATTCCTTGTATTGTAATGTAAATATCAGAGCAGCAGGTAACGAGTGGGCAAGATACCCCTAGTTAGCATAAGGTAAGGGGGGGGAAACAGCTGCCCACAAACAACCAATCAGGCTTGAGCCCACGGAGGGCCAGGGATATAAAAGGTACCACCCAGCCAATCTTGAGGGTTCTATGCTTGGGATTGCAGGGAGGGAGGATGTGTGTGTAACTGCCCTGTGCCTGTGGGAAACACCAAAATAGTTCCAGGGCTTTATGCTTGGGTTTCTAGAGAAGGAGGACTGGTGTGTGAGACAGTCCTGTGCCTGGGGGAAACACCAAGATAGAAACAAGGTTCCAGAGCTTAGTGTGACAGCCTAAGGGAGTCCTGACAGTAGCCTGTGGGGGTATAGATTGTTGGGTTGGCTCATTGTCTCTGAGAGGACTTTGATCTTTCTTTCTTTCTTATTTATTTATTTATTTGCCTGTTTCTTCACAAGTTGTAAGCAATAAACCATTTTTTCTAATTTATTTCAAAGAACCATCTGCCTGCAGTATTCATTTGAGTCTTATAGGCCTTGGGCTTAGGGAAAGGAGAAGCTGTGGTGGACTCTTTAGCCTGTGGGGGCTAGGGAAGCAACGGCCAATGCCACAGTGAGCCACTGTGTGAGACAGGATGCTGGCTTTTACAGTAGACACCTTACCTCTATCCCAGATCCTGCTTCTAATAGTAGCCATGTGGATAAAGCCTTACAGGGTATGTGGAATGCCAAGAGAATGGGTATTTTGGGGGTATGCCTGGTACTCCTTTTAACATACACTAAATGGGCTCTTAAATGCTAGTAAAGAGCATTAAACAATGAGGCACTTTCATCCTTAACAAGTATCAGTAGAGTGAATTTCAGTGTTTTGATTTTGGGGTCATATATTTGCTAGGCAACAGTAACAAACAAGTATCTTTACCTTGCTTCCTCCAGGTCCTAATGGCTGAGATAATTGCCAAGATTTCCCACAGGCACCATATTATAAAGTAGCCAAGGTAAACAGAAACTACATTAATGGACCAAAATCCTGGCAATTGAAATCATGGTCTCAGAAAAGACATCAATCATTGGTACCTGATCCTTACTATGCTTCAGTGATGCTATCGATTAATAAATGCAGCTAAAATAATTACTTCCAATTTTTTTTAAAAGAGAAAACATGGTGACCTGAATTCAATGATGAGGGTATGACTGAGAGAA
Organism: Aspidoscelis tigris stejnegeri; assembly: GCA_023333525.1. Taxonomy (NCBI): domain Eukaryota; kingdom Metazoa; phylum Chordata; class Lepidosauria; order Squamata; family Teiidae; genus Aspidoscelis; species Aspidoscelis tigris. The sequence continues at coordinate 23,869,277 of JALMGA010000007.1, read as the reverse complement.
ATGAAGAATCAATGTGAAGGGTACAGCTGAAGATACAAAATAAACAAGCCTGGTTTCAGAACATAAGGGAGAATACATAGTTATCCCATAGCCCTACATTTATTTTCCATATTCCATAGATTTGTTTCAAAAGCTTTGTCCCATTAAATTAACTAGAATGGGAGATCTAGTTTCAATATAGAATTAAAGAAGGAGATTGTACTTCAGTTCTTTTCAGGAATGTGCACGAATGGATTTTTAAAATATTTTATTCATATCGAATTGAATGCAAGAAAATTAGTATTTATGGTAGGATTCGTATTTGATATGAATGTTCAATCCCAAACAAATGCATATGAATAGCATACGGATCCTATACATGAATGCATACAAACTGCATACAAATCCCATACAAAGTTTCATATGAATGTATCAAAACATTTGATTTGAATTTGAATGTCAATTCAAATTCAAATGTCCAAATTCGGCCAAATTTTGAATGTTACAAATATCTGTGAACATCCTTAGTGCCCCGTAGTGTTTGTTTGTTTGTTTGTTTATATTATCTTGACAACTCCTTAAAATTAAACAGGTAGTAATTCTGACTGCAATCTTGTTGAAGTCCAATTTTGTTGACGTCAACCATCAAATTGAAATAACGTATGTGGAGCCCTGCTGGATTGGGCCACAACCATATAGTCCATCATCCTGTCTCACACAGTGTCCCACTTGAAATGAATTAAAGCTTAAGTGCAGATGGGCCACCTTTGGCTGCATCCACATCTTCCATGGTGAGTGTTCTGAGAATGACCCAGAGGCATAGAAGTGAACACGAGGCCCCTGCTGCTACACACACCATTTGAGGGCTTCAAAACATCTTCGATGATATCTTCCCACAGAGCAGATATGACTGCTCTAATGGTGCCCACCAGTCTCAGCTGTGTTCACCACTGCTGTTTAGACACATGGGAGTGGCAAAAGCAATATACAGTTCTTTATGCAGGTGCAGCAGAAGCAAATGCAGTGAGAAAAGTATTTGGTGCTGACAGCAAGTGACGGAGGCTGCAAAAAGCCCAGTACATAGGTGCATGGGAAGAGGAGATGGTGAGCATTGGGAGAGCAGCAGAAAAGGGGTCCATGCAGTGTACGAGTACAGTATGTGTAAAAGGCCAGTTCACACTCCCTTGGGCTGAGTGAGCCCCACTAATCTATGTCAGAATTTGGCTAGACTCTGAAAAACCTGAATTCTCCACTGTTCCTGGAAAATGAGCAAATGGGACTGAGTTAAAAAAAAAAGTTGCTTTTGTGAACTGACAGATTATTTTCTCCTTAAGAATGGCAAGCATCAGGCTGACCAAATTTCCTATTTCAATTGAGTCTTAAATACGTGTCTTATGTCAGCTGGCAGTTACATGGATCATATCACTAAATAGAGGCATTGCAAGAAAACTATAAACATCATTTGGACACTATATTTCCCAGACGAATGATTTTGATGTTGATAGGGATAGACTTTCTTAGCAAGTGAAGCAAGTGAAACATTCTGTGCGCATTTTGATCCATGTCTTTGGGGCAGCCTAGGATTGTTTCACTTTAGGAGAATTCCTAGCAAATCTTGGCAGAGTTGTGGTGAGAAGAGTTTTCATTTGTTTTCTTCTCTCCCCCTTTTTTTCCTGTAGTTTTTTAAATGTGTGTCTTAACAAGAAGACAGGTAAATATATGCTGCAGAGGCATGCATGAACTCAAATGTGTAGGTTGGGTTTAGCTCAAACTGAACCAAGTTTCATTGAGCTGAGTTCACTCTCGAACCCACACCGAACAAGTTCAAGCTCAAACCTCAGACAGAACATTAAAAAAAAAGTACACACTTTAAAGAAAGCTGTAGGTGACATCGGACAAAGAAGAAGGTGGGGGTATGGTATCATTCCTCTTTAATGTCCACAAGTTCAGACGGGAATAATTTTGAATGGTTTTAATTGAACCATTTAGTTTAACTCAGTTCAGAGGAACACCCCTGGACAAGAGAATTGCTTGGTTTGATTCAAACTGGGTCAAACCATTCAGTTCAATCTGAACTGGTTGGTCACAAACCAAATTTGTACAAATCTAATTTGCTGTCTTCATGAACTGTTCACTTGTTCACAATAGGTGAACATCTGGGCAACTGCATCTGCACTTGTAGGAGGCACTTACAGCCTACAAGTGTCCCCTGGCTTCCCAGATGTTCACCTATCATGAACTAGCTGTGGTGCATGAAATCATGTACTGCAAGCTCACCAACCCTAGCTCCATGCAACCAGAACTTACCTGACAGCATCCAGCTGATGACCATTTGAACTTGTGCCAGCTAAGGAAGTCATCAGAGATGCTGAAGCATGCTGGCACCTCCACTCATCCCCTGACTCGACTGCGACGATTCATACTGTTAGCATCATCATAACAATGGCGCTGATACATGTGCAGTCATGGAGGGCGCCACACTCAAGATGGCACTGCTGCACAGAAGAGGATTGGTCCAGGGATTGCTGACAGGTAAGTGATCGATTATGCATATGATAGGCTAACGTTGACTAGCAACCACAAGTACAAGTGCTAGTCAGTGTTGGTTCATCACACAGCTTTCCCATCCAGGGGATGGGAAGGGAAGTGTAAAATCACCCAGGATTCCATTTACCAGGCAAGGCATCCAGTAAAGCATCTTCTGCCAATCACCAACTTGGAGTACCATTTAATGTCTCTCCTTCCTGAAGTGGAGACACCACCTCAATTACAGTTCATTCACTTTCAGGGTTGAGTGATGACCACTCACTCCAGATGCAGACATCTCAATTTACAAATGGAAATGCAGCTTGAATCTGTATGTAAACTAGATATCTCACAAAGTGTGCTGACAAATACCCAAAGGGAAATATAATTCTTTTTTGTTCCTTGCAATCCAAGTCAATCCCCAAAGTAGCAAAAACAAACAAAAAAACCATGTTTCAACATGTAGGCTTGTTTGAGTTGGAACTGTAGTTCCTAGGGAATTAGTTCAAGCAAGAAGTCACGTCACTTGTATGTTACTTTTTATTGATGCACTTCATAGAATGGTATGCATTTAGTCACCGAAACTTGCAAGAAAAGGGATTTCAAAGGTACAGATGTGTTCCATTTCTGAATTAATTGTGTTGACATAATCCCAATACAGTAAACTTCTGTATAACATGGATTCATATAACTCAGCTTTATTTTTACACAATTGTTAAAATGTGACTTCCCTTGTATAACACAAGTTTTAGCACCATGGCTTTTTTGTGATTTTGGCAAAGTTATGATTTTGTTTAAAGAAATAAAACTTTCAGTACTAAGATTTGGTGTACATTGGTAGACTAGGGAAGTTTTTGCACTTTCCATCTGCTGGATGAGAAAGGAGTGCAATCAACTAGTGTGTACTAGTGTTTGCACTTGCAAATGTTAGAGAACTTTAGCCTACTCCCCTGTGATCAAACACTTACTTTCTGTTTGATTGCTGGTCAACCAGCATCTTGTGTGTGGTGCCCTCCACAACAGTGCATGAAACAGTGCCATCACTAGGACGACACTGCTGCTCCGTTGATCTCCCCATCCAGCAGACATGTTGATGGTCACCGGCTGGATGCAATGAGATAAGTTGGGGTAAGGGCTGGTAAGCTTGTGGAGCATGATTTCGTGCTCCACAGCTAGTTGATAATTAGGCAACTTCTGGACAGGCAGGGGACATTTCTATGCTGTAAATGCCTCCTGCAAGTGCAGATGCATTTGCCCAGATGTTGCTTAGTGATCAACTACAGGCCAAAGTGCAAATTGGCCCATGATCCCCCTCTGCAATTTCATTGACTAATATTATTGACATAGCAAAAAAAGAAAAAAGAAAGAAAAGAAAAGAAAGAAAAAGAAAGAAAAAAGTGGTTCAAAAGCATGTGGCCCTCATGTTCTCATCACATCTCTTGCCCAGCATTTTTTTTAAGCCTAGAATGATTATGAGAGGAAAGAGTGATAAGGTAATGCACAGCTTGGGCTCCACTCAGATTCATGATTGACTGGCAATTTTCCTCTAACCAGGGGGCAAATAATGCAGGAGTACTTCTCTGCTACAAGTTTTCCACTGATCTGGCATTGGTGGACCTGATACTGACAACTGGCTGAGCAATGGGACAATCTAGGAATGAGTGCAGGGATTTGGCCATCCGAACTTTGCTCAGACTGGGACTGTGAGGTGGTGCAATTGAATGAGTTCTGCTATTTTTATAGCATTTAGGCTGCATCCAGACACCATTTACTTATTCCACTATATTTGGATATTTTGGAATAGACATGTTTTATTTCTGAATGTCCAAATATACCTGAATAAGTAAATGATTTCTGGATTCAGCCTTAGACTTTTTGACTTATTTCAGACTTAACCTAAGGGGTGACTCAGAGAAGCCTCAGACAGTGTGTGGCCCTTGTGTTCCCCTCCTTGTTCCCCTTCTACTTTTCTAGCACAGAATGTTCATGAGAGGGAGAAGAGACAGACTAATGTGTGAACAATCACATCTCTAAAGCATTTCTGAACCACCCCAGAGATGCTTTTTTTGCTCAGTCTGATCACAGCCTTACTTTCTTCCAAAGAACTCAAGGTGGTACACCAATCCCCCTTCATTGCTTTTTTAATTTTACAAGAGAACTGTGAACTAGGTTAGATACAAAGGCGAGCTCTTAGATACCAATCCATCCGTCCGTCTGTCCGTCCTTCCGTCCTTCCTTCCTTCCTTCCTTGTCATGGCTTACTGAATAATTAAATTGAAAAGACATAGGTAGGCAAGGCATGCTTGAGGGAAAGAAAATTCCTCTTTAAAGTTACAGCTCCTATGATTCTCAGGGATGGGACTGAGGATCACGAAAATATAGTAGAAGGGAGGAAGGAAAGAAGTATTCTCAGAATGAAAATCTTGCCCTGAAGTTCAGTTTTTGCCATTTACACTGCTATTTCCCCCTTACAGGAGACATTGCCTAAGTGCAAAGTGATGCTGGAGGATGGGGTGAGCTAAAAGCTTTCTTCTATATTTGTCGTCCCAAACCAAGCTGGGGCCCCCATACCAACCCTGTCTCCAATGGTAACGCCTTAACTTCAGTCACATGAAGGACCCTGTTTTAAAAAACAAAGGTAAGCTACAATTGTTCAGGTATTAGCCAAATATATGGCTGGGTGATGTTAAAATATTTGCCTTAAAATACATATTTGTAGAATGATATACAAACCTCCTATACAAATTACCCTAAAAAGACTTTTAATATTGTTCAGCGCATTGCTAAGATTGTGTCACGAGCATCATAATTAAATAGTACCTCTTCATCACCTGAGAAGTCGCCAACCTTTTGTCATCATTAGACAAAATCAGGCTGAGTGTAAACACTATCTCGTTTCCTCCATATTTTTATATTTGTATGCAGCAATTGTCAGCATGTTGGCAGTGGACGGTGATAAAGTGCATTTTTCTGCTTGGGTGGTTAGCCCTTTCATTTTTACAAGTGACAAAATAAAAATCTGTTGAAGAGTGAACATGCTGCTTTCCTTGTGTCATCTCAGCCCTGCGGGTCATTTTATTATAAAAATGTAAAAATCCAGTCAATTTTATTTAATCAGCTGAAAAGGAAAAGTGTTTCCAGGTCATTAATCAAGTGCTCCTTCTCGGTGGGACATGTCTCTTCAAAAACTGCCATCTGAATCATTAATAAAGCTGGAAAGATTTGGTGCCAGCAAGTTTTCCCAAAGCTTAGATGTTAGCAATATAACAGAAGGAAAGTAATTTGAGGTCAACAAATAAATCTTCTTCATATTTACCATTTTAAAACACATCTGCACAAAAAAGGGGCAAGGGAGAGGATTAGACATTTTTGTTTGCTTGTTTCATTTTTTTTTAAAGCAAAAACCCAAAAGCCGTCCAAACATTTAATTGTTCAAATTGTTGGAAAACATTCCGCAGTTGTGATTGTATTTGATTATACATTCCATAATTACATGTTTCCTGGAATGTTCCCTAACCTTATATTTATATGAAACCTTTATTATGTGAATTGATCAAAACATAATGAGACAGTACGAAGAGATAATTGCTGCTGGATCTATATAATAATGATAGTAATTAAACCAGAGAAAGGAAATGGCATTCATACAGCATGGAGCTTGTGCTTCCAAACCATAGAAGTAAAGAAAGGTATTAAGACCACTATTATAAGCATTTCTCTCTCTCTCTCGTGTGTTCTGATTAGAACACAATTATAACTAGAAGATGGAGGCCCTTTCTGCAATTACCTTGGTTAATCTGTATTAGCTAGATCTGGATCAACCATAGGCAGATAAATCTGCATTTAGTGGGCTTTAGAACAGCAAATGTGTGCTAAAGAGTGGTAGCATAGATGCAGACCACATTTATCTGATCTACCACTAAACTGGATTAGTGAACTTTTAGCAGAGTTCTGATCCAGATCTACTCTATTCCTGTGCAGACAATGTGTTCTTGGCAGCTCCTTGATCCAGATTGCCATTCAGATGACCTGTTCCTAACAGCTCCTTGATCTGGAGTTGACTTCTACCTGACTTGTCCTATATTTCCTTTTCGGGAGACTTCAAGAGGACACAGTCTCTGGAAAGAACCTGAAGGGAGAAGTTATATGGTTACCCTAAAACACATGGTAGAAGCCTCATCCCATTTAAGTTTGGGAGGTAAGAGCTTGCAAGTGGGTACTATGTACAAAATTACTTCAGCTGATGGATGGGAGGGGGAAGGTAATGTGAAATGGATTGTTGAAGGATGCTTGACAAGTCATATTGCTGGACTGATTATTGATGGAGATATTGAAAATTTAGATTTTAGTATCTGCAGAAATTTGCTCTGGCATCTTTGAAATCTTTTTAAATGAATTGTTGTTGAGACATTATTAAAATAATCATATCGTATTAGAAATATCTTCTTGAATTTCTCAACTTGCTTGCCCTTTTCTCTTTCTTTCTTTCTTTCTTTCTTTGCTGTTCTTGTTTATTGAAGACATCATTAAGATAATTTTAACTGAAAGTCACCTATAAATGGAAATAGAATTCTCATGGCAAAGATTCTATGATGCCATAACTGTGAGTATGTAGGGTCTTCTCAAAGCTGAGATAAAGGGGTGCCTCCAGACATTTTTTAAAAATGCAGAGCTTACCTACTCTCAGGAGTAAAAAAAGCTTTGTAGGGAGAATACATCAACCTCACATTCTTCCAAATCCTCCAAAGCTGCAGACAAGGCTCTTCTGATCACACAATCAGCCCCTTGCTCTTCAAGAGACCTACTGTTTCCTGAGTGAGGGTGAATTCTTATGTGATTTCATGAGAGCTCATCCAAACACCCAGGAAATTTAATAGGGAAGAAAAACCGTATAGCCAGTGCTGAGGTAAATAGGAGGTTTTGCTGTACAACATCAGCTTTGGGCAACAGACTGCAAAGGTTTCTCAAACATGTATGGTGGTTAGACAGTTTGCCTCCACAGTCCCTGTGGAGTATACATGCTTTCTGGATGCACCAAAGTCCTAAGACAGGGTGTTATAAGGTTAAGTCTGCATGAATCCACACCCAGCCAGCTGCTAACCCGCCAAATGAAATCTCTAGAGTTCTGGAAATGGTGAGTAGCTTTCTTTTGTTCTTTTAGTGGCCATATTTTACTTAATCACTGCTTGAGCAGGCCTACCAGACAGCCCTGTTTCCTGGGTTCAAAGAACGTGAGCAGCAATGGCAGCATGTGTGCAGAGAGTATGCTGCCATTTTGAAGATCACTACTCATGTGACACTCTTTATGTCACTTCCCAGCATCACTCTAGTTAGAACATCACTGGGAAATCATTGTATGGATTTTGCCTGAGAATAAATCCCTTAGAACAATGTTAGACCTATGTCTGAGTAAGTGTGTAGGAATGCATCAGTTTTGTATTTTTATCCATGCTTGTGGATGACCTTAATTTTTGGGAACCTTGGATATTTTTCACACATGGAAACAGGTATACACTGGATTATATGGACCTACATTTCAGTGGCAGCTGATGGAGCACTTCATGGCAAATTTAAGCAACTTCAGATTAAATCATAGGTCAAGGATGGTAGTGAAGGTTTTAGCTGGAGCCTTGCGCCTCTTCCACTGCCTTTTCTGTCCTGTTCTAAGGGCTACCAGTTGTGTGAAATTGGGGCTTTGTGTCTATTAAGCAGCTTCTGGAGGGCATAGCTTGACCAATACATATTAAAACAATACATCATTCAGAAGCTACTTACTCTGGACAACCATCTTTTCTCTAGAGAACTTGTGATAGTGCACACCATTCTTTTCATCCTCAATTTATCCTCAGACCAATGTGGGTGTGCTCCCATTCAAGTTTTAAAGAGCTTTGAAATCATTTTGAGTGTTCACCATTCCCAAAATTTTAAAAGAGTCTGCAGTTTCTGAGGATTAAAGGTCCCAAAATGCAGATTATCTATATTCAGATCTAAAGAGGTCTTGCTGCTGGATTTAGAAATACACCACACTATTTTGCAATGGGAATGCAAGTAGTTTTGGGAGGGAGGGAACCATGCTTTAGGGGCGTTCTCCTCAGTTTTCCCTGACCCAAAGATAAGTCATGATTTCCTAGTCCCCTCTTCCCCAGGCTCTTCATTACAGGCTAAGGAAATCTACTACTGGCTGAAATGAGATGGGAAGGAGGTGAAAAATGAACAGTAGCTCAGGTACACACAACAATGTAAAAAGCTCAAACAAATTTAACAAGGACCAGAACAAGTTAAGTGCCTAATTTTAGACATTAGAAGCTTCCCTCACGGCTTTGTGTAAAAGGCTGCCTGCTCACTTGCTCTTTCCTTCCTTCCTTCCTTCCTTCCTTCCTTCCTTCCTTCCTTCCTTCCTTCCTTCCTTCCTTCCTTCCTTCCTTCCTTCCTTCCTTCCTTCCTTCCTTCCATGATCACCTCATTCCCTGCCATTCCATGCTGCCCTTATCTAACAATCTAGCTGAAAACACCATTATAAGAAGGGAAAGTGATCTTTAATCTTCTGCTGCCTTGTTAACATGAGAAAGAAGCTGTGCTACGGTGCTGCCAAAGGACTCCATGATCTGATGGCTAGCAGGTTTATATAGAAGGTGGTGTTTGAATTGCCCTCCCCAATGAAGACAGGGTATGACAGGGTCCAATTGCTGACTGCATGGTAAGGAGGTTCTGCTAAAGGGAGGAGAGAGGGCCAGGGGTTTCTCCCCAGTCAGGCACTGAAGAATGGAAGGTGAGTCAGCCTTATATGGTAAGCCTTATATGGTAACAGTGGGAACTCAAAAGAACTAGATCTCAGTGCTGAAGCAGTTCATTCTGAGATATTGTAAGTGGCCAAAGGTCACCAAGTGAGATTGCACTGCTAAGTAGGACCTTGAGCCCAAGGAAACCTAGGACTTCTCCATATGACACAGGCTGTCCTGCACCATGCTGGCTTGAAACAGATAACACCCACACATAATGGACCAAGCTACTAGAGGCCTGAACCAAGGGTAGTCCACATTGCAGACATCTCTTGTCAGCCCGACTTTGGGAGACCAGAATGAACATTCCTGGCCTTTAAGTTGCAGACTGGGGCACCCAGAAGTGGTACACTTCCAGTGTCACTTCGAGATGTCCAGGGAAGTGGCACTGGATATCTTGGTGGTGGTTGTGATGTGTTTGTTATTGATAAGAGAGATGCGAGTAGACCCAGTAGGGAAGAAGGAACACAACAGCAACGTGTACAAGGATTTATTTACAAGAGAGATAGAGCACGAAGAACTAACCGTCACCCAACACCCAATGTTTTCTTTGCTTATGCTCTTATATGTCCATCCCTGACCCTGTTTCATACACTGCTCTTTCCTTTTCTTCTCTCACACATTAACACCCATCTTTTCATTTAGCTCTTTCTTTCACTGTGATATCAGCTCCTTTAACTTCTAGTCTCAGGGTCTCTCCTTTCTCACTTTTCCTGCTCTTATCCATCCAGCACCCTTCCATCTACAACTCTTTTCTGACAGTTGTTGTTCAGTTACATCTGACTCTTCATGATTCCATGAATGGCAGCACAACAGGCCCGTTTGTCCTCCGTTGCTTCTCAAAGTCTGCCCAAGCTCATGTTTGTTGCCTCTGTGACACTATCCATCTCTGACAGTAGGACTTCCAATAACAAGTGCCGACTAGGGTTGTGCACAAATGAAAATTAACCTTCATTTTGCAATTGAATCAAATGTCTGAAAATTACTTCCATCATCAAATCATTTATTTGAATGTTCGTATTTATGGATAAACATTTTTGCAGCTTTTTTCTATTAAAAATGTCAATTTTCATCAGTAAAATACTGAGGAAGCGCAAAAGTTCCATTAAATTTTTATATTTGCGAGACAGGAGTATTGTTTGTTTTGTTTGAATGTCCAGGCGTTCAGTTGTCCATACATTCATTTCAATGCAAAAATTTGCAAATCCAACTATTTGATCAAATTTTTAAATGCGAATTTCTTCGTGCATGTTTCTTATTCCAACATCACTCCAGTAGCAGCTCCCATAACACACTCCAACAATACAGCAACTGTTGTCTCTCCTCCAATCCACATACCTTCATATTTACTCCCCTATTCCATCTTTTACCGAACTATCAATAATGTTTTATTTTCCCTAGAACAGTCCCAACTTGTAACTATATTGTATTTCCCAACAACTATCTGGTTTCCTCTTAAAGGAACAACTCACAAAGCATCACCAGACTGGGGTCTTTCTGCACAGACCCTTAATCCAGATTAAGAGTCTGTGTAGAACACCTCTAGGCCACATAGATTTGCATTTTGATGCAGATCTCTGTCCCTTTCTACACTGGACCTTATTCCAGATTATATTCAACATGCTGGTACAGACAATGGCAGGCCGTGGCCAGGACCTGCAGTAATCTCCACTGGATCTAATCTGGAATAAGGTCCAGTGCGCAAAGAGTCTATGACACCGTGCCCCCTGCTGGTCCAATTTGTCTACAGGAGACCAAATGAGATTTTCATTAAGGAGGCCTTAATATGGATCTCTAGATGTATATAGGATAATGTTGTTTGCCAAAAAGCATCTTTCAATAGGATTCCAGAAAGCTTAACTAAGGTGAGGAGGAGCATGTAAATGTCTGGATGCAGAGGATGAAAAAGTATGGGATTCCAAGGAGAGGCTTCCCAAAGGATATAAGTGTAAGACAAAGAGCAAGCACATTTAACACAGGACTTCCTGAGTGAAATATATTTGAGACAAAAATATTAGTAGATTAAGTATACTGCTGAGTGGATGGGCTATTAAATGGCAATAGGCACAGGTAGTGATTTGTCGACAAACATAACAACTTTGGTTTTCAGCTGAAGAATTGTTAGCTTTGTCGCAACAGGTTCTTGAGATACCAGAGTCCACTATGTCCCTCCAAAACAGACTATGGTTCTTTCCGAAAGGATGAAAAAATGAAGAAGAAAAAAATAACTTTTAAAACTTGCCATAGTAGAATTCTTCCTTACCGTAGGAAGAATAAGAGAAAAACAAGGTGTGCAATCAAATCTTCTTGAGAGGATGCTTCATGGAAGACGTTCAGTGTAGCCACTTTGCCCAGTCTATTGCCGTCTCCCCTCCCCACCATCTCCTTGATGCTGCAACACACATCATTCCTTTCTATTGTTCTATTGTTCCATTCCCAAAACACAGAAAAATAAAGCTTTTTTTTCCTGATGTTCACCTCTCTTTTTAAACAGGTGCAAGATGTTGTGCCAGGAAGTTGGGCAGGAGAAGGTCATTAGAATAATTTACCTTGCATTCCATTTAAAAAATGAAAAATGAAGAGGAAGATGACAAGAGTGGCCAGGTACTTAGGGCGATGGATACAGAATCCATAGGTACTGTAGTTTCCTGGATCTGTCCTCCAGAGAACACAAATAATGGCCCTATGGATCATTGTAAGAAGATCAAAGAATAATTGACAGTTGAATCAAAGAAGTCAACTTCAGCTAGAAATAGCAAGATTCAAAGGACTAATTAGTCTTGTGGACTTATTAAATAGCCTCTGCATTCAGCTGTCACATGTGCCAGTATTCTGCGTGTTGTGATGAGCCTTTGGGCCTCAGTTGGTACCTGCTTGCACATCACAGATAATTTGTGGCTGTCATTCCAACAGCAAGGACAATGTACTTCACTGTCAGAGATGCTTTTTAAGGTTTTATGATGGAACACACTATGGCTGTGCTGGTGGCATTCTAGTGCTACATATGCATACATGGTAAGTAGGGATATGCATGAATATTCGTAATATTCAATATTTGTATGAATTCGTACAAATTCAGACATTTGTAGTTGTAGAATGTTACAACATTTGTACATTGACATTCGTACAAATACAAATGTTTCAGAAAATTCATATGAATGCTTCAGAACATTTGTGAAATGGATCCACAGTGAATTTGACATGGTTTGAGAGTGGATTCAAAGTGGATTCAGCAAGGATTTGATGCTTTCAAAGCACATATGTTATGAGATATGTATTGGATACATATGCGTTCATATCGGACGCACATCGGATACATATCAGATACGTATATGTTTGTTTGAGTTATCTTGTACAAATTCATACAAATACATTAGTATCAAATAGAATCCTACCAAATTCAAAGGGGATCTATTCAAATGAATATGAATTTTCTTACATTTGATTTGATAAGAATCAAATGTAAAAAAAAAAAAAAATCCCATTTGTGTACATCCCTAGCAGTGAGTGGACAGTGAGGCTAGGTATAACTTCTGTGGGGAGTGATCTTTTTTTTTTCATCCATTTTTTATTTATTTTCATTAATACATTTCCATACATAATTATATACCACTACAATTCTTTTATAAAATTTTTCAGGCTCTTCTAATCTTTTACATTTTGCTCCCTTCGTCTACTTGTTACTTTTTCTCCTAAAGGCCAAAGCCTTCCGTCAAAATACCCATTCCCCAAAGAAATTGTATAAAAAGTCCCAAATCTTCTATAAACTTATTCACTGTTTTATCTTTTAATAAGTTCGTCAATTTATCCATTCCTGCCATCTCCATCAATTTGATTATCCATTCCTCTTCTGTAGGTAATTCTTCTTGCTTCCATTTTGTGCATGTAACAATCTGGCAGCTGTTACCATATACAATATCTTTACCTCATTTAAGCTTTCATCAACAATGCCCAGTAGAAATAATTCTGGTTTATAGTCAAAGTTAATATTCAAAATTTGTTTACATCTACCTTCTAAATGTAAAAAGGTAGATGGTACTTTATCATATGTGGTGGACATGTGAGAAAGCAAAAAAACAAACAAACTGGAATACAATATGGCGCTGGATGTGGGAAGTGGTCTTATCAGACACAACAAACAGTTCTACCCTATGACACTTTATGCAGATTGGCTTGCAAATATGTATGTGCATGTTTCTTGGAGGGGGCTCTCAAATCAGCTCTTGGAGTTCTTTTTTTTTGGGGGGGGCTCTTGTCAGTTTATTACATTGCTGAGTTGCACTAGTCCACACTAAGAGAAACCTGATGTGATTACATTATGCAAGCTGGCTGGTTTTTAAACTAGTAATGCGGGGCACAAGAAGTTTCTCGTTGCAGGGAAGTCTTCTCCCTTGAACCACAGGCACTTAAAACCCATGGACTTTCAGCTGGTCATCTTTGGCCAGTCCAATCTCAATGAGGAACTGACATATGTTCTTTCGTTGGTCTCCCTGAAGCTAAATCACCTCTCCATACTCTGTATGTTCAATCATAGTACCATTACAGGCAAATTTCTTCTTGAAGGCCTTCACCAGCTTCTTTTTATCATAATCATCGGCAATACCCTGGACTGTGGTGAGGGTTTTTCTGCCGTTTCTCTGCTGGATCCTTATATGGATGTAATCTTCAATCCCAGCAGAAAGTAAGTCATCACCCTTACTTGCATCAGCAAAGGGGACAAAGGAGTGGAGATTCTGGATAGCGGACATACAACGCGCTTCTCTTCCCTTTTTTTTTTTTGATAGGCGGCAAGGTGGAGACAGGCGATGACGGAGGCAGCAGCAGCAGCAGCGGCGGTGGCTCCTCTTGAACCTCTGTGAGGGAGCGCTGAAAAAAAAGAAAAAGCAGCAGGAAGGAGCTCTTGGGGCGAATCCCCACAGCAAGCTTATTTCACTTTCCCTAAACTGAAATAATAGAACCGGATGCAAATGTGAATTTGCCTGTTCCCATTACTTTTAACTTAATCGCGTTGGATCCAGATTCTGAGGATCGTATGTGGGGTACGTGACTCAAGGTGGGTACGTGACTTCTTTTTTTCATTATAATAGTTGCTTTGCACTACTTTGAAGTTGCAAAGCATCAGGAAATAGCATAGAGTGCAATGAACTGGGGAACAAGAGAGGAAATCAATATTCATGGTGGTGAATGAAAGGAAACATTTATTCCCCTTATTCATTGACAAGAGAAAGGGGGCTATACATTGTACTTTTACTTGCATGGATGCAACAGAAATGAAAAAGTTGGTTCTGTTTGCAGGGATTGGAGGGAAAGGAAGCAGCAGCAGATACATGATAAACTCTTTTGTGTTTTCCCTTTTGTTCTCCAGTAGTGACGTTCTCAGCCTCCTGAGTACAACACTTACTGTTGGATAAGAGGAAATGGGGAGAATGCCCTCAAAGTATGGTTCCATGCCAAACAAAGTCCACTTCTCTGTTTCAACTTTGCAAAATAAAATGAGCTAATCCTCGGAACAGGACAGAAACTCATTTAATCCACATACAATTGAGTTCACTTTTGTGGACTCTTAGTTCACAAAATGTACAGATTCTTTAAAAGTTGTTGGGACATTGAAGACTCAAGGGGCAAATCCCCACAGTAAGCTTATTTTGCTTTCCCTAAACCGAAATAGAACCGGATGCAAACGCGAATTTGCCTGTTCCCATTACTTTTAACTTAATTGTGTTGGATCCAGATTCTGAGGATCGTACGTGGGGTACGTGACTCAAGGTGGGACTCAAGTGACTACTTTTTAAAAGCTGCTTTTTGGGGCTGCCCTGCCCTTTTCCTCCTGGCATGGACACACCACACATAAGGGTCTCCTTCACCGAGTCTAACTGGGTGGCTGGGTGGCTGCCGCTTCCATGGATGGAGGAAAAATGGCATCAGGCAGCCAGCCAGTGATTCTTTCCCCTCCTCTCCCCATTGCTCAGGGCACATAGCAGCAGTGGCAACTAAAGCCCCTTTGCTTTAAACATTCACATTCAGCTGCTTTCCTCCCTTCCTTTCCCTTTCTAAAGTCAGAACTTTTAGAATTGTACAAAATTGCAACATTGTTATCAGGTTGAAGTGGTTCCATCGCTACAGTGTAGCGCTGCTGTTAAGGGTGGATTTTTAACACTGAAGTCACTGTCTTTGGAAGCAAGCTATTGGGAGAGGGAAACCCTAAACATGGAATCTCATCCCTTAAAATGGTACTGTCCACACAGTAAAAAAAGTTGAAATCAGGGTTGAGATTCACCACGCTTTGGGGTGGTTTAACATGGGGAAAGCATGTTAAGCCAAACTGCCGTGCAGACTCCGAGGATTGAAAAAGTTTTGAATTCGACATAAGGTTGCCGTGAAGGCACGGCCTTGGAGTTCTTAAAACAGGAATATACCTGAAAGTGCACTGTTTGGATAGTCAAAGTCCCCACATTTTATTTATTTATGAATTTAAACCTTCTCTTTTCATCAGATGTTCCCAGGGCAAGTCACAACAATAAAAATATAAAACATAAAGAATACTTTAAAAGCGTATTTATAATGTAACCCCCCCCCCTTTTACTCCCTCTTTCCCTCCCTAGTAAGACAGCACTCAAGGGAAGCTAAGCATCAAAGGCCTGGGTGAAGGAGTATGCTTTAGTCAGGCACTGAAAAACAAGAAGACCCTAATTTTGTGTTAAGGCAAGGATATTTGGTTATACCAGTATTGCATTAACAATGGAAGGATGATCATACTTCTTGATAGTGCTGTCCAAAAACAGCAATGAATCATTTGTTGAGAATGTTTTTCAGTTCAACAGTAAACATTTACCCAGAGAGTCTTCAGTGTATGGAATTTGCTGCCAGAAGAGGTGGTAACAGCTGCCAGCTGAGATGAATTTAAGAGGTGTATCTTTCTTTAAGGATGAGAGATGTATCTATGGCTACTAGAATGGATGCCTAAGTACATCTTTCAGGATGGGGGGACAAGCAGGATGCTTCTAAGGCCATTTGCTGGGATTTGAGAGCAGGAGGTTTGCCCTTATCTCTGCTTGAGATGGCCACTGTGGACTAGATGGGCTGTGGCCTGATCCAACAGGGCTCCTCTTATGTTCTTATTCACAGATTAATGACGAGTCCTGCATACCAAGAAAGATGCTACATTGCATCACTCACCTAACTAGACATGGTCAACCTTTGTGCTTATCTATGAGTGTTTTTCCACTGTCACTAGAAGTACCCATTAAGTACCCATTAATGGGTACAAAAATGCCACTTCGTACCCATTAATGGGGACTTAATGGGTACTTTTAGTGACAGTGGAAAAACACCCATGTGCTTCCCTTACTTTGCATTTCTTTTCTTTTTTGAAGCTGTATAATGCACACATTGGATATCATTTCATGTTTTTAAAAACAAAACATGAAATTTGTTCATATTATATTCCTTTTAAAAGGTTGGGAGAAGGTTACACTTGCAGATTATTTGTCTTGAAAGTGTAAGTAAAATGACCTTTTCAAGAAACTATCCTAAATCCTGTAGATGTGATGCAGTTCATGACTTTTGACACTTACTACCTAATCACATGCATTTACCTTTTTTATATTATTTGTTTATGGAGGCAATAAAATGCAAAATGCCCCGTGGTATGCTATGCAATGGCAATACGTTTTGATCAGTGCTTCATCCCTCCTTGACCACCCTATTATGTGGATTATCATTGAGAACACAAGTGACAATAAAACACCTACAACAAGCTTGCAAACTAAAAGTGCAACAACAAAATAAACATAATTGTAATGAAGTGGTTAAAATTAATAAAAACCACATCCTAAATCTATTTTTTCTTTGAGGAGCATTCTGGCTGTTGATTTAAGACTTTTACCTTAGATATCCCAGTTTCTGGGGCTGGGAAATTATTCCTTATAATCCACATTTTATGCAGAGTGTTTTTTTCTTTTCCGGAACAGAAAATGTATCACTTGTTTTCAATACCTTTTTTTTCTTAAGTGAACCCATATAGAGGTTGCTGGAGAGGTATTTCTTACTTTTTCTTCTGGAGGCCAAGCAATCATTTATTATCATGGTGTGCGATTTCAAATGTTCAGAGATGCTTATGGAAGGGAAGAGGTCCTCCCCCACTTTAGTCTTTTTTGTTTGCTTGTAGTTTTGCATAGAAGCTCTCCTTTGGATCTCCTAACCAAACTATATAGTCCTGATATTAAAACTGAATTCTTTGTGGCAAACCTAATTATAATCACATGGGAGGAAAGGTGAAATAAGCAATCCAGTGGATCAAAAAATGGGCATGCGTAGGAATACTACTGATTGGAAGCAAATTTGCACAGGACCACTTCTGGATGAGACAGAGATGCAGATAACTATTTTTATCCTGGAGCAAAGACACACAGGTGCACTTCACCCAGCAGCAGAGAACATGAAAAGGGTGGACAGTTTTGCTGCCACAGACCCACAGGCTATGCAGACAAAAAGTGGAGAGGACTTTAGGATCCAGAGTGGGTGGGGGCAAATTATTTGGATCTCTGTGCAACTATCTGTTCTCTCCCGACACAAAATTCAAGCTGATTTCTTTTTAAAGTGGGAAGTAAGGCTTATGTGTATCTAGGCATTTGGTGCTGTTTCACTTGCTGGTCACTGAAAAAATTCAGCAAACTGAAAAGGTGCAAAATCCTGGCAACACTCAGAGCATTTATTTTATTTTATTTTTTTGTACAATGTCTTACATTTACTTCCCTGAT
The DNA here is from genome assembly GCA_023333525.1 of Aspidoscelis tigris stejnegeri. NCBI lineage: Eukaryota > Metazoa > Chordata > Lepidosauria > Squamata > Teiidae > Aspidoscelis > Aspidoscelis tigris. The sequence continues at coordinate 23,851,234 of JALMGA010000007.1, read as the reverse complement.
ATATATGTGCAAGGAGAGATCATTGGGGCTGTCAGCCAACATCTGCTAAGGGCATGAAAAATGATTGCCGCTTGCCATGACAAACAAAGCACCTCCCAATTTACTCCACTTGACCTGGCAGTCATTGGATGTCAATGACTTTTTGGCCTGAGCAAACGGAACTATCTCCAGGAGAGTGAGTTATCCTCTCCCTACCTTAAAAAAAGGGTTCTATAGCCCATTTAAGAATCCCCAAGATCAAATGGCTCAGGAGATTCTTAATGGGTTCAGAAGGCTTTCAGTGCTACAAAGCGCCGGTGCTTTATATATCTTAAAACAATTGCATGAACAATCAGCTAGCTTGAGGCTGAAGCATGCCTCAGTCCTGCTGTGATAATATAGGTCTTAGCAGACTTTCGTAATTCAAGGCAGAGAGATTTTGTTGTTGTTTTTCTGCTTTCCCATTCTGAAACATTTCCACCATATACAATGGCATTTTGAAGATGCTTTGTTCTTAATATAGGCTTCTTGCCATAATGGCTATTCTATGTACACACAGTTACAGAAATAGCCTCATGGCGGGTGGGAGTTGCACATTGTTCTGATATTACTGTTATAATAATTAAAGTATTTCCAAACTTCCGTGACACTTAAGAAAAAGAGTATATGTATTTAAATAGCAAGTTAAATCAGTAGCCTTCTAAGGTCCTCAATTATCACAGCAAGAAAGGAGATGCTCTAGCAATGCAAAAATGAGAGAGAGAGGCTCTGGATTTCAGGCTCAGAACAGGTATTTTCTTTTTTAAAAAAGTGGTAGAAATACGTAAAATCATATGGAGCCAAGCTATGGAAAAATTTGCTTTATGCATGCATGTCATAGGTATGTATGTGCAGGCATATGTATGTCAAAACCTGCCTATGTTTAAACCGTTTATGTATCTCATCACTTATAAATAAAAACTCTATTGTGTTTGGAGGTGGTAACTGTCCAGAGGCCAATTTGTACTTCGGCCACTTAGTGCAGCTCTGATGACGAGCATACGCACAGGCTACTACAGCCTAGAAGTGTGCCATCCTCACTAGAGGTGCACTAATTGTTAGTTAGGCGTGGAGCACAATTTCATGCTCCACACCTTTACCAACCTTTACCCAAGGCTTACCAGCAGCACCTGTTGGTGCAACCATTTGCATGTCTTCTGGCTTGCTGCATGGGGTGGGTGAGTAGTGTAGGTATAGCCGAGTTGCCGGGTCGATTACCAGCCACTGATGTGATCAAGCAGGTCTCTGCGAGCTGGTGCCATAGGGGCAGGCTGGCTGGGGACCGATCCATGCAGCATTGGGGCATGCTGTCCCAACACATTGCTGGGATTGATCCTGCCCCTCTGCATTGGCTTTCAAGGAGGCAGCACGGGCTGGTCAACACAGGACCATTTGGGGAAGTGTCCCTCCCCGCAAGTGTGAATGGTCCTCCTGTACCCAGCATTGATCAGCCCTAGCGTACAGGAGCCAAATAACATAAGTGTAGAAAGGGCTCTGGTTTATGCTATACTAGGACAAGATGTGATGCACTATCTGCATGTAGGTCTGAGCTCTGGAGGGATAATTTGCAGATGCCCTGCAGGTAATTTGCATATTCCCATTGCTTTCTGGGAGGTTTTGTTGCAGAGAGTTACTGAGATCAACAAGATGGCTGGATTTTGGGAGATGGGTAGGAACTAGAGTGGAAAAGGATGTCATAATATCTGAGTTTTACATTATGTTCAAGAGGTAAATGCTGTTCTGAAACAAAACCAAAAGAAAAATAGTAGGTTTTTAACAAAGAATACTAACTGTTGCTTTTCAAGTAGGTTTGTAAGTTTGTTAAATATAACAACATAAAATGGCAGTTGTGTTTTTTAAGTACAACAATTTGAACACTAACCAAAGCAATAATAATTTAGATCATTTTAAAAAGAAAAATAAACATTAACAAAATAATAATTGTAATTTAATAGTCATGAAACCTGATAGCCATCAGAGGGGTGAGGGTTTTCTAGTGTTTTGCATCAGGTGCTGTATGTATAACTATCGACCTGCTGGCCAGAAATTGTGGGTGTGAACTTCTGGAAATTGATTTCCTCCCTTGAAGCCAAGGTAGCAGAACTGGAGAAGAAGAGAAAGAGATACAGGCATGATAATGAGGCCTATAGGAATGCAATAGGAGCATCCCACTCCTCAGAGGGCTGCCTTCTAGCTGCCTTGGAGAATAAAGGTATCAAGCAAGGACGAGTCCTTTACTTGGGACCCCTTTCTTAGAAGATGTGTGTTTGTCATCTTGAACTGAGGACACTCCTCTAAGGGTGATGGGAGGGAGACTTCCGATAGTGAGTGATTCAGTTGTTAGAAAAAGAGAAGCAGTTTTGTGATTGGCATGTTGAGTGCATGGTGACTTGTTTGCTGGGTGCAAAGGTTGCAGGCATCACACAGCATCTAGATAGATTGGTAGACAGTGCTAGGGAGGACCCAGTGGTTGTGGGGCATGTTAGTTGGGAAGGCTAAAGCAAGGAATTCTTGAAGTGAAATTTTAGATTGTTAAGTAAAAAATTGAAGTCCAGGACCTCCAAGGTTGCGTTCTCAGAAATGCTACCAGTTCCATGTACAGGGCCAGTTAGACAGATGGAGCTCAGGAGCCTCAAGGCATGGATGAAGCAGTGGTGTTCAGAGGAAGGGTTCAAATTTATTAGGAATAAAGGATCATTTGTGGACAAGAAAAACCTGTACTATAGAGTTAGCTTTACACTGGGGCATACTCAGACTTCTCCTTTTCACTAAGTGCAAAAGGCCCTTAGCGAAAACTTTGACATGGAATTGTTCACACGTCAGACTGCCCTTTCCCCCTTTCATGAACATTCTATGCTAGAAAATATGGATTAGAGAAGGCTTCGGAAGAAGAAGAGCTGGCTTTTCTACTCTGCTTTTTTCACCTTTTTAAGGGACTGACAAAGCCTTCTATTCTTCTCCCCACAATAGTCACTGTGTGAAGTAGGTGGGGCTGTGAGAGCTCAGAAAGAGATCTGTGACTAGCCCAAGGTCACCCAGCTGGTTTTGTGGAGGAATGCAGAATCAAACTAGGAAACTACCAGATAAGGATCTGACACTAACCACAAGGCCAAACCTGAGGGTCACACACTACTCTCTCTGAGGCACCCTTTTTGTTATGTCTGAACACAGCCTTAATAAATCAGAATTAACTGCAGGGATTAACTTGAGGCCAATTTCCAGATGATGCTAAACTGGGAAGTTTGGCTAACATCCAAGGTGTCAGTGGAGCTGAATGTGATGAGTTTGGGCCTGTTCGCACTTACCAGACTGGCTTGGTATAACAATACCATAATAGGCCACCAAGGATCCAGCACTGTGGTGGTCATTCACTGTTACAAGAACTAAATTAGCCTCATACCTGGCCAGCAGTGTTTGTAAATGCAAACGGCTAGCTGTAGCTGCTGGGATCACCAAGCCAATGTCCGAGCTGGCACCCAGAAGCTGTGTGTGACTACACAGCCACAGTAATGCAGACATGCCCACTCACTGCACCACACCCTGAAAAGGGTCCTGAGGCTGCCATTCAGGAGTGATCCAGCCACTCCTGGTCAATGCGTGGACTGCTTTTTAGCAGTTCACTGCTGGATAGTTCCCAGTGGGGCTTTGGCAGCTGCCAAAGTGTAAACAGGCTCTTTAAAAAAAAATAAAAAAAATCACAGTAATATTTCTTCTTTTATTTCCAGAAAGATTTACATCAGCTGTAGTTTTTCTTGTGAGGCTCAAGAAATGGCTTTTCTTCACCCGAGAAGACAGTTCAGATTGGAATTACCTACCATGATCCAACTGAATTGTAGAAATAGTATTAAGAGATAGTAATCTGATGAAAACAAACCTTGAGCAGACAGCCTGGGAAATGTTCCCCAACATGATCTGTTTGTTCTTGGACAAAGCATGGCTTTCCTTCAAAAATAATTGGCCTGTGGCTTCCTAAGTAGGTCTGAGATTGGTCCACTGCTTCTTAAGTAGGTCTGGGGAGCATTGTGGTTCCTAACTGGATAGCAACTTGGGATCATATTCTGTGATGCTGTGGCTTTTACAGGAAATGTGCCTGTTAACCTTGGGGGCCTAATAGAGTCTGTTGAGGCTTCATGCTGTTTAGAAGACCTAAAAGCTCTGAGTACTCAAGGCAAAATCAAGCACAAACACATAATCCCTGAAATTGCATTGGCTGAATGTAGTTTCTGAAATACATTAGGCATAATAGGGACTGGCTCAACAGCAGAGTAATTATCTATTGGTTCTGTGCTTCCTTAGTACTTTCTAGCATCTAATTTCATTTCAGACTCCCCTGGCCTTCGCATTTACTGTAAAAAGCACTTTTGCTGAAGATGAGCTCCATCAGTGATGGATTCCACTGTCTCCCTAAGTGTCAACACAAGTTTCATTAGTCTCATTTAAGAATTAGCTCTCGGAATTTGGAACCCACTCCAAGGCTCTTGTCTTATATTGTGTTTTTATGTGCTATTTCACAACCAGCAGCAATGTTAATTTAGTCCTGATATTGACAAGTTTCTTGCTCTAACGCCTCATTCACCAACTTGGATTAACAAATGCTAGGTGTGTACCAGGAGTGACTATATCCCCCAGAATAGATCTTTGAGGACTGAGAGCCTTAAATAAACACAAAATGCCAACAGTTTTATTTGTAAAAATGGAAAAATGACAGCTTCTTAAACTTCTTAAGACACATCCAAAGTAGAGGTGGATTAGCTGTGAACTTTACATGTTTCTGGATTGTAATTTCCATAATTGCTGACCATTGGCCATGCTGGGCAGAGCTGACTAAAGCTGAAATGCAACAAAACATATGTTCAGACACAGTTTAGCCACCACGATTTAAGGGGGGAGGGGGAATCAGTTTTTTAGTTATAAAAACTGAAGACACCAAACAGTGTGAAGGGATAGAATTACATGTTTTCAGGCGCTCCCATCAAGTAGTCCCTGTGGTGTGCAACTACACACTGCACCTTAGAGTTCCATCAGTGGTGAGGCAAGGTGTGAAGCTTCTGATAGACTACAAGTGTGGGTTGACTTTTTATAAACATCAGTTCAATTAGAATATTAATTTTTACCTATATAGGAACTTTCCAGCTATTTACTCTTCCTTTAGTTCTCTCTCTTAAACAGAGAAAGGCATAGCTAGGTCCTAACTATGAGGACACTGATCAGCTATATAGTATATCAACCTGTGGTGTAAAGACTCCATTATATGACCACCACTGGCCCAGGCAGGACACAACCGGTTTCGCTGTGTTTGCAGCTCATCAGGTGTCCGCAGCCTGTATTTTTTTCGGTTCCATTCCCATATGGGGATTAGAACTCATGGGCTGGAGCACATGTAACAGTTCCTATATAGGTAAAAAACCATTGCCTCCAAGAATCTCATAGATCCGTTTTCTGGCGGCATGTGTGGAAAGGCCTGTAGTGTCTACACAGCAGCACTATTCCAGTCCAGCCCCTTCCTCTACTCCGAAGCTCATGCAATATGTATACCTAACTCTTGAGATATCTTGGAAACCCATTTCACCAGTGTGCTTTGATGTTCTCCTGCTAGGCCCAAACATGGGTGGCATGTCTTCTGCATGCTTCTGTAGTCTACACGAGGGTCTGCTGGTCCATCGGTAGACCTGTTCAAAAAGGTCTATCAGTAGTCCCAACCATGGCCTCCTTAATCCAGACCGAAGGTAAGTCCAGAAAGAGCCAAAAACTGGGTAGGACAGGAAAGGAGTAAACATTCACACAGGTAATTCTAGCTGAAAAGAGATGTCTTTCATAGGTGTCTAAAACTATAAATGTAGGCAGCTCACAAAGAGCAAAATGGAAGGCATTCCATAGAGAGAGAATGCTACCAGAGAGAGGAGGATGTGGATGAAAAGAAAAGATTGCAAGAATCTGGGTATGACACAACTTCCCACAGGCCCTTAAAATTATTATATCACTAAGGAAAGTCAGCTGGCTGTTTTTGCCCACTCAGTTACAGGATTTGGAAGCATTCAGATATGAGTGCTGGACAAGTGGGTCATAATGATAGTCTTTAAATATGGCAGAAAATATTCCACATATATTATCAGCTGTGTAAAGTAAGTCAGTACTATTTTACTTGCATCTATCCATTTGGCCCCTTAATAGTAGTATTTACTTTGTTTTGTTTTCACATAAGTACAAACAGGAGTAATGATATGTGTGAGAAGAGGGTGTCTAAGAATTTCTCTTTGCTGGACCAGTTCATGGCCAAAAGAGCTGAGCCAGCTCTTAGTTCATTGCCTTGATTTGTTTCTAGCTGAATGCTAAGGACTTTGCACAGTCAAGATAAGTGATCACAGTTCTTGTTTTATAATTTGTTATTAATGCACACAAGCCTCTGAGTTCTTAGCACAAGAGCACAACGCTTAGGTAGTAATATCCCAGTTTGATTTTGCACTACAACATGAAGCCAGCTAGGTGACCTTGGGCTAGTCACAGCTCTCTTTCTGAGCTCTCACACTTCACCTACCTCACAGGAAGGATGTCTTTTGTGGGAAGAAGAACGGAAGGTTTGTCAGCCACTTTGGCTTCCCTTAAGATTGAGAATAGCAGGGTATAAAACATACTCTCCTCCACTCCCCAATCCTTACTTTTTAGTAATTTCCACATCTGCTTTGCTTCCTATTAGAAGCACCCACTGACAATAAAACGGCTACCTATTACCACTGCATCTCCACCTGCAGTGGCAGGAGGTGCCTTGCCACAATCACAACATTATATTTCTGGATGCAATTGTGGCTGGAAGCACTATCTGAACAGAGGTGCTTCTGTTTGCTGTGGAGAGGATGCCTCCTCAATCAAAAATGGAAATGGAGGTGGCTTTTTCAGTGGCAGATTGAAGCGCCTCCCCTATCCATCTGCATCATTACATAAATAGAGACGTGGCCTGAGTCTTGCTTCCATCTGTCCAACAGCCTCTGCAGCAGGAGAGCTGAATCTCTTTACCTCACCTGCTGACCTAAGAGGAGGCAGGTGAAAGGTGACTGACAGTCTGCATGCACGCTGGCAGCCTGGGTGTAGAAAATGGAGCCCGTGAAATGGAAGATAGCTTGGTTTGGTAGCAGGAAGACCTCATTTCTGATTCTTGACTCATACATCCTTGTTCAAGCTGCCCCTCATGGATATTTGCCCTCTTCTGAAGGGGCAGGTGGGTTAGTGACTTTCGCCCAGGTGACTCTGATATGTCACAGTGTCCATGTTTTCTTTCTTATTTCCCAGTTGTGTTTTCTGCTTTTCTGTCCTTCATGATGGTCATTGCCTTGCCTCTTTTCTCCCTCTCTTCCATTCTAACTGCCAGATGTCATTGCCATCATCTAACTCTTTCCAAAGCACTGTGCCAGATTTACTCCCTGGCCTTCGAAGATCTTCAGTCTCCTAATTTCTCATTTGGTCATTTCCTCAGTAATACTTAAAATATGGCTCTTGGGAGCTGCTGCCTGGCAGGAATTTTTGTAGCCACTAGTTGGCAACGATGGGGGAATTCAGCATTCTCAGAGATAGCTAACAGTCACTCTACCTTTCCTCCTCTTAAAAAAAAACTGAGGGTAGCCTGGGCAAAAATGAATAAGATAAAGATCACAGTCAAGTGATTAATATAGTAAACACTCAATAACCCCAAGTTTCTTTTTTCCTAGCAAATTTTGGTGTTTTACAAGAAACCATTTTGGATGTTTCTAAGGAAGCATTTTTGATGTCACTTTATTATTTGTAATGAATACAAACTCTCTCACACACACATATTTACAAGCTGGGATCCAGAAATGACTGTCTTTTTGGTGGAGCCAAGAATTAGCTAGTATTGCCTCTCCCATTTTTCATGTGATTTGTTATACTGTACAAAGTTTCTCCCTTCCCCAGTCTCTCTTCCTTCTTTGAAGAACAGATTCCTTGAAAGTATAAATACAATACTTGTGCAAGACTGGAGAATTCTATATAAGCAATGGATCAGAGGTCAAAGGTTACAGAAAGATTCAAATGACCTGGAGAAAAATGTGAGGTCTTTGCCTGACATCAGAAGGCTCTTACAGAGGCACTGTGTAGCCTATTCTGTGGAGGTCATGTCATATAAAGAAAGAGGTGAAACATGAAACAATCCTTCTTGTTAACAGTTGTCAATATGTGGTATATTAAGTACACACTGGTGAGCTGCATCTCCAAAGCAGGCTAAGGGATCTGTAGCTACTTAGACACTGTTGAACTCCAAGACCCGACAAACTGTATTTCAGCAACATTTGGTGGGTTACGTTATAGGCAGCTTGCTCTCCAATGCACTTACTTATATGCAATTATGCAAAGTATTTATGTGAAGAGTCAAGTCTAGGACGGCTACACAAAGGAGAATGACAGCTATCCAGGGCACCTTAATTTAAAAATTGTAAGAATATTGTGAATTTACTGCTTTTACTACATTTATCAGAACATTTTGTACATACGGGAAACAGACCCAACCACTTATTTGTAAACAGAGTTTGTTCTTGGAATGATCTATCTCCTAATATTTATAGAATTAGGCTGTATTCACACACAACAACATCAAAGACAAAAAAAAAACACTTTGAAAGCACCTTAGAGGTGGTAGCGTGTAGTATTGGCGTTTTTAATCTCATTACCAATCCATTTCCAATCCATCCCTCATGCACTTTGAAAGTGTATGTTCTGGCCTTTCTTGTGCATTACAGGTAGGATGAACTAAATGCCCTAACACTTTTGAACCATCTCTGAGCCACCATAAAAGTGTTTTTCTTATTGTGCTTGAAAATAGCCCTAGGAATGTGAAGGGAGGTGGACCGTTTAACCAGCAATGGAATCCAAAGAAATGTCATTTAATCAGGATGGAATCTAAAAGGGGATCATTTATTCAGAAGGGATCAGTGAAATGGACACCTCAGAAATGTCCAGAAGGGCCACATAACAGTTTTAAAGGTTTTTTTTGGAGTTCAAAATCTATCCACCTTTGCCTCAACTGCCTCTATGTTTAATCCTAATACTGCAAAAAGTAGACTGTAGAATCACAGACTGATGACAATGTAGGTTTAAGTATAAAAAGCTCAAATGGGAGAATGCAGAAAGCCCCATGTTAAAAAAAACACAGAAACTGTAGGTACAACATAGTAAGACTCCTTTTTGATGTCCCATGAAGCTACTTATAGACTGAATAACTTAATAGGTCACAGCTTCCTATGAGTCCTATTCCTTTTCCACTTCCTTCTTCAAATTTACAGTGGCACAATACTGAAATATGAATCAGATAAAACAAATTATTTGAAATATTTGCATTCCTTTAAATATTAAAAGACAATTATGTGGACATTCGATTCAAATTTGAATATCTGAATTCGGCCAAATTCAACTGAATAATGAATATTTTGAGTATTCTTGCAGATTGCTGCTCTGGGGAATGCTGGACATGCACACAAAGGCAGAGCTGGTTCCCATGTGCAGGCACAGACACCCGAACACAAAAGTCTAGCCCAGCAGCAGCGGAGCCAGAGGAGGTGTATCAGTCAGAGTTTGGGGAGACTGTGACAATGGGCGTCTCTTCCTAGGTACATTTGCTTCATACCTGGAATCGTGGCCTTGGATTTACTACTATCATGTGCTTTTAAATAAGCAATAAATTGCTTTAAACTTTTTTTCCCGAAAATTTTATCCCTGACACAGGTAATTCACCTCCTTCCTCTAAAATAAAATCTGGTAACTACCAGATGATACAGGAAAGAACTTCAGCAATGAGAAAGTCTAAAGCTCCTCAGATAGGGAACCTTTCCATATAATGATAAAGTACAAGAAAGAAGAGGACAAATTTAATCTCTGGTGTCTCATAAATCCTGTATATAGAAGGCAGTGGTGAAAATGGCCTCTCACAAAGTCATAGTTCAGTATCCTTACCTCTGATTTTCACTATTCCAATCCCCCAAAGTAGTATAAAGTTTAAAATCAGGGAAATATATTACAGAACTAAAGACTGGAGAGTAGCAGTCCAACTCTTTGCAAGCTTCAAAACCCTCTTTTATTGTTTGTTTCTCCCCTTTCTTTTCTTTTTTTTAAAAACACAACTCATTAGTCAGATTCTTAATATTAGCAGCTCTTAACACTGATTATTCGTGAACACCTTAGGATGTCAGCCACCCTCTTAGGCAGCCTGATGGGTAACTGGGGAGCCAAGAGGAAATACCTTGATTATAAAGTTAACCAGATTATTTGCAAATAATTACATGAAAACAGGAAGAATGCATTCTAAATTTAGGGTAGACGGAGGAGGCAGAACACCCTGTTGTTTCTATGATTTGTGAAGATGCTGTGCCTATTATTTCAACTTGCCTGTTGTTTTCACAGTTCTGTGTTTTGTTTTTTAAAAAGAATATCTTAATAACAACTACTTTTTTCATGTATACATACAGGACTAGAGAGATGATAATGGAATATATGTATTAGTATAGAAAATAATTTAAGAAATATGTTATCACTTAATCTAATGGAACACAACTCAAGAAAACAAATACATGAAGCATAAGAAGTTGTATGTGATAGTTTACCATAACATAGTACTGTGCCAGTCTTGCAATCCAAGGATGCTTTCACACTTACCTTTTTTATTCTGGGCCAAGCAAGATGCCCTGGCATGAGATACACAACCCATTCTATGCGAGGTTGGGTTGCTAGTGTGATACAATAGGGCTGTACAGACTTGGATAATCCGTCCCATCCTAGGGTCCAACATCATTTTTTAAGGTTTTGCCCAGCCCTTGAAGCCAATGCAAAGGCTTTAAAGGCTGGAAATAAAACATCCTGGCCTCTGCAGTTTCCCCTTTTGGCAACACATCACTTTCCATTGCTACTTCTGGTGGCATTCCCTAGTGTGATGCCAAAACAGGTCCCTCATGTGCCTACTGGTATGCCTGTAGACCTCATTGTCAAAGATCATGGTAAGTTACACAAAACGGCACCCTATCTTTATAAGTACCATCCAGTGTGGAGAGAGCATTCCTGGATATTGCTATATTCCACACTAGTGTCTGAAATGCAGTACTATAGACCCTTCTGTGTGCTTGGATACTGGTCTGTGTGGAAAAGGCCATTATAAACCACTCAACAACATCTTAGGCTGAGTCCCCAAAAGACTTATTTACTTCTCCACTGTCACTCTACTGTGACTCTACTGAAGTGGACTTTAAAAGTGCCATGCAAATCAGGAATAAGCGTCCGCATGAGGCTCAGGAAAATGCGTGTTTTTAACGCACCTTCCGTCCCCATAGGATCCCTGTTTTCTTTGTGCGCATCTTTTTCTCCCCGCCCCTGCTCTTGTTCATAGGGTGCAAAGGAGAAACAGCAATCGCCTCTCTGTTCGTCTCCCAGATCTCTTCCCCCCTTAAATGGCTTCTCGTGCTGGAAAACATTCACTCTCACCACTTTCCCTGGTTTTGCTTTCAAAAATCCACCCTGCCCAGCGCACGAGCGCTGACAATCCCTGACAACTCCAAAGGAAAAACAGCGATCGGCTCTCTGCCTCTCCCCCCCTTAAATGGCTTCTCGTGCTGGAAAACATTCACTCTCACCACTTTCCCTGTTTTTGCTTTCAAAAATCCACCCTGCCCAGAGCACGAGCGCTGACAATCCCTGACAACTCCAAAGGAAAAACAGCTATCAGCTCTCTGCCTCTCCCCCCCTTAAATGGCTTCTCGTGCTGGAAAACATTCACTCTCACTACTTTCCCTGTTACTGCTTTCAAAAATCCACCCTGTCCAGCGCACGATCGCTCATTCACTCATCACTTTCCCTGTTATCGCTTTAAAATCCACCCCTAGCAATAATCCACCCATTTCACACCTCACAGCGATTGCAACAATGTTCCAATTCTGCATGATTCTGGCTCTTTAGTTCTGAGCTTTAGAAAGTGAAGCTGCTTTTGTGTTTCTGCTGTGTGTGTGCAGGCGGCAATCCCCACCCCTTTTGCCACGGAGCGTCCTCAAGGTAAATGTAGCAAGGAAAACCCGCGACTTACAGAAAGAGCGCTGGAAGAGTTGTTTAAAGTGCATGTATTTTGTCGCGCGATTTCCACGTTTTGTAGCGCTGGAACCTCGTTAAAAACCCTGGCTTGGGGACGCTCAGAGGCAAAAGGAGAGTCTTGGCAGACTTTTTATTCCTTGGGGACAGGCCCATAGTCTTTGTTCCAACCACTGATGCTGAGAAGGGTGAAGTTGACCAGTTCTATGAAGACCTACAACATCTAAAATACTAAAATACTAAAAAAACCCTACCCCAGTACTACGTTTTTTAATCTTGTCATCTAATGTTTGACCAAATCAAGTTTACCTTGGCTCTTAGATCTTATATTTCAAGTTCTTAGGAAATATTGTCCTTTATAGCCCTGCACTTTCCTGTCACTACATTCCCAGCTGAGCATCCTTTTACCTTTGGCTCAGGTGCTTTACTCTTTCTGGAGTTACTTGTAATTGTCCTTCACTCTTTTCCAGGAGTTATTGGTCACTTTCTAGTCTTCTGAGACCATACAAATATACTATACTATACTATACTATACTATACTATACTATACTATACTATACTATACTATACTATACTATACTATACTATACTATACTATACTATACTATACTATACTATACTATACTATACTATACTATACTATACTATACTATACTATACTATACCAGTCTTTTGATATTGTTCATGGGGAAATGGAATGGTTTGCCATTTTCTTCTCCAGTGGATCACTGTCAGTCAGAACTCTCCACTATGATAGCCTAAGGCCCAGGAAAAGAGGTGGATCTTCTCCAATCTCCCAGATGACCCGAGCAGTGGTGTCATACTGCAGTCCTCAAGAAGTTCATGAACTACAGCTACAGTTATAAGTCCAGGAACATTAGGAAAGCTGTAGTTTGACACCCTTGGTAAAGAAGACATCTCCAGATCACTGGCCAGACACATCTTAGAAAAAAAAATCCTACAACCTAGAGGCTATCACAGAAAAAGAACCATTAGCTTCTGATGGTGGTGGCACTGTTGATGATCATTATCAAGTGTTTCTTAGTGAACCCAAAGCGATGTAGGTAGGGGAGAGATGGTGAATGGCAATTTTCATTTAACCACACTGAACTGTTCTGTGATCTATCGTGAATCAAAGCCTGGTTTAGTGCAAACAACAGCAATCAGATATGCTATACCAATTCCCTCTCCACAGCATCATCAGCTCATATTTGCCCCCCACCATTGATAGTGTTGTCTTCCATCAATTAGTTTAATCCATGTGTCTAAACTTGTAGGCCATCTAAAAAGCAAGATTGAACGACTAATAACCCCTGAAGGAAGCCTAGTTGATCAGGGTTTAGGAATATTGACTATCTGTCTACACCCCTCTTCCTTTTTAAATAAATCCTTAAGTAGTTAACAACATAAAAAATAGACATTCATGTGATATTAGAATTCTGTGCATAAAATATATTCCAGGTTTTTTTTTTCACCATTAAAAGCAATTGCTATCAACCGTTAGGAAGAGAAGAGATTAAAAGATTCAGTTTTCAAACATGTTCCGCTCGCCTGGCCTAATTTTAATGAAAGCCTACAACATCAAAATGGCAGGGACATTAATGAATGCTCAAGACTATGCAGAGAGAGAAATGGAAATCAGCTCCCAAAAGGAAGAGAAAAATTCTTTAAACTACTGTATTCCTTTGTGCCTGCAATAACATCAAACCAGTAGCTTAACTTTTTTTTTAAAAAAAGAAAGAATATGAATTATGCTTACATGCAGCAATCCTGTTATTTCATAAATGTGTAGATAGATTTGCCACAATTCTCTAAGAATATTTTAAAATAATCTGTCACTGATAAATTGATGAAATGCCTGTAAGGATAAAGTCTGTAAGAATCAAGGCTATGCATTTTGCCATGTACATATTTCAACACTGGTTACCTTACATGAGAGGATTTGACAAGGTTATAATTTGTGTTACTAATGGAAATTCTTCTTAAGAATTAACCTCTAGGCTATAAAGAATGACAGATATTCAGCTTATTCTCAAATGAGCATTTGAATTGAATTTCTCTCTCCTCTTGTGTTCCCCTCTTCCACCTCAAGCCAGCTTACTTCCTGCCTTCCAGTGTGTCACACACACAATTGAATTCTCAACAGCTGTCACTCAAAAGGGCTACAGAGAGACCATTTGAAAGTAATAGTTTGCGCTGTGTGACATCTCATTTTTTTTTCCTTCAGAAATCATAATTTTTTTTTTACACACCTAGTAGTCTTCCTAACAGGAAACCAGCTCTGCCTGTCATTCTGATTGGGGAGAAACCTTGTTTTCCAGGTCACCAGCCTGAATCTTGGAGACAAGATATTCATGAGGGACCTGTGCGGGGAATTTACATCTCACTCTAGAGCTTTCCTCTCCATTTGTCAGCATGCCAGGTCAGTGAGTTGCTCCCTTGTCAAAGGGAAGATAATGGCTGTTGCATTGCCTCCTACTTATTACACAGTCAGTGCCTCTGACCTTCTTGTGAGATTTCCCCCAAAGCATTTGGATTTTTGGCTACCTTAGATATACAAATGCAAGCCCCCTTTCAAGTGAACCCTGCAATAAGGTCTGGAACTTTTAGTGACACTGGCTCCTCCTAACAACTGTCTTTTAATGTAAGATTGTGCTTGCAAAAACCAATGTCAGCCTCTTCTCTGTGTGTGTGTGTGTGAGAGAGAGCGAGAGCGAGAGAGAGCATGTGTCATTCACATTCGAAGAACAATGAGCAGGATGTGTATAAAAAACTGCATCACATTGTGCTGTATTCTCCATTCCTTGCCTTTTTTCACTTACATATATTTATATGCATAAATTATGTTAAAGTTCATCCACATTCCTACAAGTGGGAGACAGAGACCATTGTTAGCTGGTATGTGAGTTAGATGCTTTTTGCACCGGGACTTGTTCCAGATTATATGAATGAGAGACCTGTCTTCCACATGCTGGTGCAGACTAAGACAGGACTCACCAGGGACTGGATGTAGTCTGCACTAGCATGTGGATAGCAGATCCTGTTCTAGCATTTAATATGGACTGAGGCTCAGTGCAGAAGGGCCTAATATCTCACTGTGTGCCTATTTATAGGTCTCAGAATGTATTCATGTCAGCCTAGCTACTATGTTGTTGTCCTTAATTTCTGTAACACCAGGGCCTGTCTCCTCACAGATGTTGTTTTCTTTTGCTGGAACTGATAAGAATGTAACTGCTGGAAAATAATTGGAACTGGTATTGCCTCAAGAACATTTCGGGCCTGGGAAGGAATGGGGGATGAACTTGGATGTTTGATGTGAAGCTGCTTAGGTGGAAAAATATTGAAGGCTGTACTATTTTCTGGTGCTATTTTCTGTAGGGCCTTTTATCAATAAACGTTAACATGCTGCTGCAAAGCAGGTCTCCATGGTCTTGACATTGAACTTGGGTACAGTGGTCTCAAAAGAATAAAAGATCACTATTAACTTGGGAAGTTAGCTATACAGCTGAGTCACCCATTGGAGAGCAGATCAGTGAAATTGTCTCCTCAGAGGTTCAAGTTTCAGAAATTGTCTCCTCAGAGGTTCAAGTTTCAGAGAGTGGAAGCTCAGTAGAATCGGTATGGGTAAGAATTCAAGGAGAGAGCAACAGAAAGGATACCATTGTAGGAGTCTATTACAGGCCCCCTGGACAAACAGAAGATATGGATGACCTCTTCCTAGACCAGATGGCTAAACTTTCACGAAAGCATGACATAGTGATTATGGGAGACTTTAACTACCCAGACATTTGTTGGGAATCTCGCTCAGGAAAAAGTCACAAGTCTAATAAGTTCTTATCCTCTCTCGCTGACAATTTCATGTACCAAAAGGTGGTGGAGGAAACAAGAGGATTGGCTATCCTTGATCTAATTCTTACCAACAGAGAGGAAATGGTGGAGGATATCAGAGTTTCTGGGGCATTAGGAGGCAGCGATCATGTTATCCTTGAATTCTGGATAATAAGGGAAGGAAAGCATGAGAGGACTCAGACTTCAAAGTTGGACTTCAGAAGGGCGGATTTTGATGGACTCCGGAGGAGGTTAGGAGGGATCAAATGGTTAAATGTACTAAAGGATAGAAATGTCCAAGAAGGATGGGATATTTTGAGAAATGCAATATTAGAAGCGCAATCATTAACAATTCCTCAAAGAAGGAAGAATGGAAAACATCTAAAGAGACCAGGGTGGATAAACCTAGAACTTAAAAACTTGATAAAAAAGAAATGTTTAAGAAATGGAAGGAGGGATACATATCTAAGGAGGAATATAATGAAATCAGTACAATCTGCAGGGCAAGTATCAGAAAAGCTAAAGCTAAAAATGAATTGAGGCTTGCAAGAGAGAATAAAAACAATAAAAAGGGTTTTGGGGATATGTCAACAGCAAAAGAAAAGTCAAAGAGGTTTTGGGAAGTCTGCAGGGAGAGAATGGAGAAGTGATCGAAAGTGATCTTGAGAAGGCAGAGATTCTGAACTCCTATTTTGCATCTGTTTTTTCCAAGAGGGATAATGTGCATGCAACAGTCCTTCACTGTACTGATGAAGGACTAGGAGAGTCAAGACACAAAATCAACACTGAGAGAGTAAGGGAGCGCTTAGCTAACTTAAACGAATTTAAGTCCCCAGGTCCAGATGGATTACATCCTAGGGTACTGAAGGAATTAGCAGAGGTAATTGCTGAACCACTTGCTGTAGTCTTTGAGAAGTCATGGAGAACAGGAGAAGTCCCAGACGATTGGAGAAGGGCAAACGTTGTTCCTATCTTCAAAAAAGGGAAGAAGGTAGACCCAGGGAACTACAGGCCTGTTAGCCTGACTTCAATACCAGGAAAGATTCTCGAACAAATTATTAAACAACACATATGTCAGCATTTGGATAGGAATTCAATAATTAACAGTAGTCAACATGGGTTTGTATCAAACAAGTCGTGTCAGACCAACTTGATTTCATTTTATGACAAAATCACTGAATGGGTTGATCAAGGAAATGCAGTAGACATAGTATTTCTTGATTTCAGCAAAGCATTTGACAAAGTATCTCATGCGATCCTCATTGAAAAATTGATCAAATATGGGTTTGACAAGGCAACTATAAGGTGGATTCAAAACTGGCTTAGTAATCGTACTCAAAGAGTGGCTTTAAATGGCTGCACATCCAAATGGAAGGAAGTGTCAAGTGGAGTACCACAAGGTTCTGTCCTGGGCCCAGTTATGTTTAATGTTTTTATAAACGATCTGGACGAGGGAGTTGAAGGGAAACTGATCAAATTTGCTGATGACACAAAGCTAGGGGGGATTGCAAACACCAGAGAAGAGAGAGAGAGGATTCAAAAAGATTTAGAGAAACTCGAACAATGGGCCGCAACTAATAAAATGGTATTTAACAAAGAAAAATGCAAGGTTCTGCACCTGGGCAAGAAAAATGAAAAAAGCACATATACAATGGGAGGAATTCGGCTGAGCAGCAGCACATGTGAAAAAGACTTGGGTGTCCTGGTAGATCATCAACTGAACATGAGTCAACAGTGCGAGGCAGCTGCAAAAAAGGCAAACGCAATCCTGGGGTGTATTAGGAGAAGCATAGAGTCCAGATCACGTGAAGTTATTATCCCCCTCTACTCTACCTTGGTCAGACCTCATCTGGAGTACTGTGTCCAGTTCTGGTCACCCCAGTTTAAAAAAGACACTGACAAGCTGGAGCAGGTTCAAAGGAGAGCTACCAAGATGGTGAACGGTCTGCAAACCATGTCCTATGAGGAACGGCTTAAGGAACTAGGAATGTTTAGTCTAACAAAAAGAAGACTGAGAGGAGACATGATAGCTGTCTACAAATACCTCAAGGGTTGTCACAAGGCAGAGGGATCAGCCCTGTTCTCACTCTCTCAAGGAAGGACTAGAAACAATGGGGTGAAACTGCAGGGGAAAAGATTTAGTTTAGATGTTAGGAAAAAATTTCTAACAGTAAGAGTGATCAACCAGTGGAACAGGCTGCCACGGGAGGTGGTTGGTTCCCCTTCGATGGAGGTCTTCAAGCAGAGACTGGACGGCCATCTGTCTGAGATGGTTTAGGAGATCCTGCCTTGAGCGGGGGGTTGGACTCGATGACCCAGGAGGTCCCCTCCAACTCTACCATTCTATGATTCTATGATTCTATGATTCTATGAGTGAAAGACGCTTCAACTGTCAGACCTACAGGATTACATCATGGATTGGTCTTGACATGCGCCAGGCACTAGCGATCTACACAAATGGGTTTTGGGGCATTCAATTTGTAACAAATCGAATGTCAGAAAATTAATATTTGTTTGAATTCATCCCCTTTGAATGCGGTTAGATTCTATTCAGTACAAATGTATTTGTACGAATTTGTATTGATATCCAATATGAATGAATACATATCCAATACATATCCAACAGGAATGTATATGTATCCAAATGCATATGTATCCAATACGTATCCGACATGAACGCATATCTGATACATATCCCATAACATGTCCCCTCTGAAAGCATCAAATCTGGTCTGAATCCACTTTTAATTTGCTCTCCATCCATGTCAAATGCACTCTGGATCCGTTGCAGATGTGACTGGCACAGCTGCTTTCCCACCTCTCCAGTTTCACAAATTTCCGAACTATTTGTACCAATGTTTCAAAACATTTGCATTCATACAAATGCTAATGTATGAATGTCATAACATTTGATTTGTGTATGAATGTCCGAATTTGCCCAAATTTGTATGAATAACAAATGTTACAAATATTTGTGCACATCTCTCCCAGGCACTGAGAGCAAGGAATCACTTCCACCCAGAACTATTAATCTGTGAATGCAATCTTTGTCTTTGGAGACTTTCAAGCCAGAAAACCTCACCCTGCTTGCAAGTGCCACTCTGCCTGACCTATGTGCAATGGATGCCCCAGATCTAGTGTCAAGGGCTATTCCTAAAAATTGTTTTTCCCTGTCATAGTGTCACATTGCATCAGGGGATTGTTCTAGTTAATCAGGCTCTACTGGGAACCCAGGTGCCACCTGAGTTGCCAGCTCATTAGAAACCATCTCTGAGAGTTGAAACGGAGGCACTTGCCACCATGACAGCATTACTGTACTGCATTGGTGCCTGTTGGTAGCCTGAGACCATTTCTTGCAGGGTTCCATAAGATTTGAGGGCCAAGGTGTTTGTGTCAGCACATGTAGGGCACCCCTGTTTAACAATACTGGGGTGTTTGGTGGTGCTGGTAGTTGTGGCAAGTGCCTAAGCGATAAATTAGAAGTAGGATGAGCACACAGAGGTGTGACAGTGACACTTTAGGCATGTGCACGAATACTCAAAAACTCGAATATTCAATTCAAACCCAATGAATTTCAACATTTGAACTCAAATCATATTTTCAAAAATCCAAATTTGACATTTGAACTTGAATACGGATTTTCAAAAACTGGATTTTTGAATGATTTGAATGTGTAGATTCGTATCCGACACATATGAATCTGCCTGAAGATTATCCGTATCTTTCGCTTAAAATACGGGATTAAAACGAGATGCGTATGGGATAATACGGGATGGATACAGATTTTCCGGCATATGCACAGATACATATAACAGATACAAAGCTATGTAATAATGTGATACGAGAAAATGTAAGAAGTTTTTTATGTTGTTTTAAAAAATAAAAATAAATAAATAAAAAAGATATGTATAACAGATATGAATGTTGTCAACATTAGTATCTTTAAATACGAATCTAACATTTGAATGTACGGATTCGAATGTTACATATTCAAATCGGATTTTATGACATTCAAATCTACTTGGATTTGAATAAGAAAAATGCATTCGTGCACATCCCCATGACACTTCTGAATCAGCTCTCAGTCCTTTTCAAGGTGCTTTTTTTGTTGCATGTGAATGCAGCCTTATCAATATCAAAGCAGTTCAGGGCTTCCTCTTTATTATGGATAAACAACATAATCAGGCAAAAGCCACAACAGTCCTACCTTTCTTTTGAAGATTTCTTTTTGACATTATCTAATAAAAAAAAAGACACCATCCGGTGAATTTTTTGACTGCTTCTGCATTGTTAAAAAATAAGTTCTGAGAAATAAACAAACAATAGCGGGAATGGATTTATCTATTATGCAGCTATGCCTCTGTGCACTCATAAACTGGCAACTGTACAGGTGCATCATTTTTCATAGTATCCCTTTTCAAATGGTTCAAAGTGAGAATTCAGATAAGTGTGTTTTAGTTGATTTGCAAACTGCTTTGAAGAGGATAGATTCCATACACCTGCGTTCATGTGAGGTAAACTAATTACTGCTATCTTAACTGGAGGTAAAAGAAATAAGGAGAAAAGCTCTGGAGGCTTGCACTATTAGTATTGTTATTAAAAATGCATGCAATGCGTGAGGGTAAGACTGGATCTAGCAAATACAGTATGTCTGAATAGCAAGGGGAGATAAAGAAGACCTTCTTAAATAAGCAATGCAAAGAAGTAGGGCCTGTTTGCACTTACATCTAGGGCATGGATTGGGGCATGCTAGGGTGCTCTACTGCAAGCTTCTATGGATACTGGATTATCTGATTTGTGGATGGATAGGGCCCTTCAATCCATCCACAAATCTTGGAATCTGGACGTATCCGTCCAGATTCCTAATTCACGGATAATTCATGCACATCCCTACCATAAACTCCATATTTTTGTGATCCAAATGTTGGCCAAACCTATATATTCAGGAATCTGAACCTGGAAACTGGCAGTTTTCTAGTATTTGGTCTGAGGGAAGGGTTGTCAGAAAATGGCGTTTTCTAGCTCCCTTGCAATACTTGAATTTTGATATCTGTGGCATTTGGCAGAAGTGAAATTTTTGGATTGTTCTAGTTTTTAAATTATACTACTGTGCACCTAACAGAAGAGGCAGAACTTCCTTTGACATTTTAAAAATAGTTTTTACTGTTTGGTTGCCTATCAACAGTCTTTCCATAAAGGAGGGAGGAAAGGAGGAAGGAAACAGTACTATTTACTATATATTTGTGGTGCTGTATTGGTGGTACTGTTTACGGTAGTTGTCTCTAGGGAGACATTTTGAAACATTCATTGGGAGAACTGATTACGGGTCTGTCCTATGAAATGTGACCAGTGGTTTTTATTTATTTATTTTGGTATCAGATCCAGTTATGAGAAATCAGGCTTCCACTTGTGCTATGTTCTTTGGCTAGGAATCTCTATCTGAGGCTTGAATCCTACTGGTACCACATATGCTGGCGATTTGCTACAGGTGCTTTCACAGGTTTGGAAGCTGCAACTGGTCAGAATGCAGCTGCTAGACTGCTCACCGGGACAGTTGGCTGGATGCACATCACACTGATCTTAAAAGAGTTGCACTGGCTGCCAATTTGCTACTGAGCCCAAGGTGCTAACTTTAACTTATGACGTATCCGGCTTACGCCACGAAATGCGAGGGCTCCGGGGAACGGGGAGCAGCAGCGGATTGCTGCAGCTCCTGAACGCCAGATGTTGCGAAAGTCTTAATATTTCCTGACTGGCCCAGATAATTTGGGATCAGGCCCATTTGTTTGGCCTAACCCTGAGAGCTAGAAAATGGGGGAGGGGGAGAGAAGAGGCATGACGCAGGGATCAGCTGGAAGAGAGAGAGTTTATTTCTGTGCAGGGCTTTAAATAGCCCGCCACAGAGGGGCGGGAAAGGAAGTGACCTCAGGAGAAAATCCAGGGAGGCGATAGGTGGAGCTGTGTCAGCTGAGCAGGGCAGAAGTCCTTCTGATGTCATATCCTGTAGAGGAAGGCGGGGAGGATCCTCAACCAGGAAGAGAAGACGGATGCCATGCGGCCGGGGAGCCATTTTGCCCCAAGGCTAAGCGTCCAGCACCCTGCAGGTGCTGGGTGTGTACTGCAAGCTATGGGAGCAGGAATATTCTTTTTACTCTGAGGCTTGATAAATGGAAGGCTGAAGCCAGGAGAAAACCCATGCAAACCTTTGCAATTACTACATTATAAGGCCCTAAATGACTTGGGCCCCAAATATCTAAAGGAACACCTTTTCCCATATTGACCTTCCCATGCCTTAAGATCTGGAGTGGAGGCCCTCCTGGTTGCACCACCACCTTCAGTAATAAAAGGGGTGAGCACTTGGGAGAGAGCTTTCTTATTGATGGGATAGTCTCCTGATACACTTGCTGCTCCACTATACGGACCAGCGCAGAATCATCCACTATTTCAAATGATTAAGATGTAGTCTCAGGTTAGTATTTAGATGATCTTTCAAATTGATTCGGAACATTTTTTTCTTCTTACTCTTTTGGTATTTGTTTTTAAAAGCAAGTATTTAAAAGCACAATTTTCCATTTCTCTTGTGAGATCTTTTTTATTGGATCCTGTGTACTTTGTTTCCATTTAGCTCCATGGGGGGAAAAAAGTCCTGGCCCTTTCTTTGAAAAGAAAGGAACACTGTATTTGATCAAATTATCGTTCATAACAGCTTTTGCCTGCGATTGCTTCCCTCTGAAATCAATGCTGGGTGGCAGAAAGGAACGGAATTGTACTTCTGAGTGGGGCAGGAAACTATTTGCTGATGTTAAAGGAGACCTGCAGTTTATCTGATTCTGCTGAACACAAGGGGGCATAGTCTGTCTTTCAGGAATCTTTGCAATTATTTCAAAAATAATTTTCTGGCAAAAATATTTTGAAGGGAAAACATTTTTTTTTTAAAGGAATGTTTTACAACTTGCTTTAGATTACCATTCAATAAGCATTTTAAGGTCAAGCCAGACCATCGAGATCAAGATGTGGAAGCAGAGGCCCTGGATCTGGATCAGAGGCTTTCTAATCTGGATTAATGCCCCAGTGAAGAAAGGGCCTTAGTATTCTTATGTTGTATAGAGAATTACAATCCATTGCAGTACATACTGCAGTTAGAATACCAGAAGAGTGAGGTGCCTTACCAGACAACCCAAGACTGTCAGCTCCTTTCTGTGACTTACCATTAGGCCCCCTCCAGACTAGCAGAATAAAATCTGCTGTTGGAGGAAAATTCACAGCTTACCTGATGTGAATCCATGTCCCACCATCCTGACTAAAACAGCCTCCATAACTTCTGAGGAGGAAACTGTGAGGCTGCATCCCCAAAAGACTTATTTGCCTCCCTGGGTTCCCTCTGCTGTCACTCTATTCAAGCGGACTTTAAAAGTGCCCTGCACTTCCGGAATAAGCGTCCGCATGAGGCTCAGCAAAACACACATTTTAAACGCAACTTCTGTCCCCACGGAAGTGTGTTTTCTTTGCGCGTATCTTTCTCTCCATGCCACCTCCCAGGTTGATAGGCTGCCAGCAGGAAGGGGAGGGACTGTGCTCTGCGCGGCCACAACCAGGAAGACAACCCCTGACAAGTCCAAAGGAAAAATAGTCATCGGTTCTCTCTTCATCTCCCAGAACTCCACCCCCCCCGAAATGGCTTCCTACCGCGGCAAAGGCAGTGATCGTTCGCTCATTCACTCTCAGCACTTCAAGATCCACCCCGGCAAAGGCAGCGGCTGCAGCCATCAGCCCCACGATCTCTCTCAAGACTTCACTCTCAACACTTTCCCTCTGACTGTCAAAATCCATTCTGTACAGCAGCAGCAGCCATTACACTGTAGCAATAATCCACCCACTTCACACCTGATAGCAATTGCAACAATGTTGCAATTCTGCGCTATTCTGGCTCTTTGAAAGTTCTGAGCTTTAGAAAGGGAAGGGAAGCTGCTGCACTTCTGGGAGATGTGTGAAGTTACTGCTGTGTGTGCAGGCGGCAAGCCATGCCCCTTTTGCCACGGAGCGTCCCCAAGGTAAATGCTGCGAGGAAAACCCGTGACTTCCAAAAAGAGTGTTGAAACTCTTCTTTAAAGGGCACTTTTTTTGTTGCGGGTTTTCCTGCTTTTGTAGCACTGAAAGCTTGTTGAAAAGCCTGGCATGGGGGTGCTCAGAGGCAAAATAAGATTTTTAGCAGACTTTAAATTGCTTGGGGACAGGGCCTGAGAGGTTAATCCGGGTGTGAGGTCATGTGGGACAAGGCAGTCAATCGCAGTTGAACTGTCATCCCTGTTCTCACCAGCAATTCTCACCATCCTGTCCAGACTGGCAGGAAACTTTGAATTTTCTTACTACTGTGCATGTAATGCTGATATATCAGCATTAAATAGCATTAAATTAGATATATCAGTAGTGTTGATATAATGTGACACCACTACGAAGTATCGACCCTCATGTGTGATGGCTCGATCTTGGTTGTGCATTCTGATGCTCAGTATTAAGAAGTCTGAATGCACCCGTAGTCACATCCAAATGATTCCAGAATCTCGTACATTTTCCAAAGCATGGCTGCCACTGTTACAGCTTTCTCTGAGGTTGGGACTTTGGTGCACGCCATCACAAGCAAATAGAAACATTCACTGAAGCCCCCCTGTGCCTGCAGTAAAACATTGTGCACCATGACCCTGCCCACTGGGAGGTCTATAATGGCAGCAGCTACTCTTTGGGAAACAGTTGAGTTCCCTGCACTATTCAGATGTGACTCACCTACACATGAGTTCTGTTAAGATGCCCAGGAGAGCACAGAATTGCCAGGTAAAGCACCTGATAGTCCTGGACTTTTAACTGCAGTTTGGCACATCCCCTTGCTGAGTTCATAAGTGTGCCTGTTTTCAAGTTAGAGAGTCATGTAGACAGCCCATATTTGTATCAAATAGCCTTTCTACAGTAGATTTCAGCAAGAAAATGACTTTAGGTGGCAGCTGCTCAAAGAGGGAGTCAGCCCCATTCCAGCAACTCTGGTAGAGCCTAGTTCCTACTTAAATCACCCCAGGCAGCAGCAATTGCACTGAACTTCAGGAAGTGCAGGGAAGGGCAACACTGAAGTGTTGACTTCTTAGGGGGTCACCACGTTGGCATGCCGCTTTGGAAAAAACAAGGGCAAGGGGCCACAGTTGTTGATATTTTTATTTAGTTATCCACCCCACACTTTGGTAAGTGAACTAGACATGTATGTACTTAAAATTTCCTGTTGAAAACTGTTCAGTCCCCTAAATAAAGGAAACATATATGAAAAAGCTCCTTAAAAGCAAAAATAAAATGCAAAGTTGAATGAGGTTTTCAACTGGTTTGTCCAAACACTATGACATCGTTCAGATTCACACCTGCTCCCTCAAACCAGCAGGTTATTTGGTTTAAGTTTGAACTAGTTAAACCACTCAATTGAACTAGTTTGGCACATCTCTAGTAGATGAATTTCTAAGGGTAGATATTTTTCCCTGTATTTTGTATTCATATAAGCTCTCTCTCTCTCTCTCCCTCTCTGCTGAGAATGTACTTTGGGTGAAAGATACTAGTATACCACTCCCCCTATATCACAGGTGATAAGAATTAAGAAGAGCAGACACAATAGTACCAGAAGGATTAACTTTCTTGACCAAGTGACATTTTAGGTTCTGTTCCTCTTGATCTTAACCCAGCATTCTAACTACTATCCCACATTGCTTCCCAATCTGTCCAAATTATTGACTGAACATATGGAACAACTGAGTTTTCATTCATCTTAACAATGAACTCATGAAACTACTGTGCAGGTAAAGAATAGTGTACTTTGAATATGCTATGTATCAATTAAGATTATATACAATTCATTTATTTCTTTAATGTAAGACTTTGCTACCAAAACAAAAGGGGAAAATCAAAGAGTAATCATATTCACAAAAATAACTTAGCTAGGAAGAAAATATGAAAACTAATCTGGGGAGAAGGATGGAGAAACAGAATCCTCTTTAATAGTTGGCAGAAAGATAAATAGGATTGCTTTACTGAAGAGTTAGAGTAGTTAATACTTAAATAGAGCACTTTTGTTGAATTGGTTTGGCGCCAATTCAGCTTCTTGCAATATCAATATTAAACTCAGATGAGTAAAGGGAGGATTAGCATTTTTTTTCCTAGGGAATATTTTTAATTATGTGTCTTAACTCATTATTTTCAATAGTTACTAAAAACTGAGCAGAAACACCAATAGGTGTTCTGAAAATCCTAAAATATTCCCACCCATACCCCCAAACACAGCTTTTAAGAAGAGCTCGGTCAAAAGGATCTATAGGTAATTTTAGTAAATCCTGTCAGATCCCACCATTGCCACAAGGGACCTCAGCTCCAATTCCATGTTTGCCTGTTCTTTATCCTCATTCATGGATGAACACAGGTGTTCTACAGAAAGCTCACAGTAATCTTTAGAACAGTTTCCTCTGAACTGGCATTACTCCCAGGACCTGTTTACACAAGCAATTCTCCTGCAATAACATCTCTTTATCCAGCCCAGCTTCTGATTTGATCAAATTCAGGGGGTGAATGGGAGACTGGAGAGAGCCAAGAGGTAGTGATTTCTGGCAAGTATCAGGACCTGTTTTGCTTATGTCTATTTTAACCCTCAGCTGCTGCAAGGAAAAGAAGAAACATTTCCACTTCCGAGAACTCTCTCACCCAACCAACCTTAGCAGCAAGGATTTGCTCCAGTAAAACTGATTGACAGAAGAATAGAAAACTGACTGCAGCCACATGTAACAACCTACTTATTACATCTGAATTACATTCGTAGTGTAACATTTTTACTTTATTTGCTCTGAGATAGAGATATACACACAAACATCTTCTCCTGATACACTTCAGTTTGAGCCAAAGCAGAAGAACATTGAATATGTTCTAAATTGAAGTTTGAAGTTCAGTTTGAATGTTTGATGAACTGTTCTGAAGAAGAAGAGGAAGAAGAAAGAGTTGGCTTTTCTACCTTGCTTTTCTCACTCATTTAAAGGGACTCAAAGTGGCTGACAAAGCTTTCTGTTCTTCCCACAACATACACCTTATGAGGTAGGTGGAGCTGTGAGAGCTCAGAAGAGAGCCATGACTAGCCCAAGGTTATCCAGGTGGCTTAATGGAGGAGGGCAGATAAGAGTCTGGCACCCTAACCACAAGAACAAACAAGGCAGTTTATCAATTTTGTCAAGCTATGAGGGCAAGTGGGTGATTTTAAATCAAGGGCACATCCAAATGTTATATTGCTTGGTGGGACCACACACCAGTTTTGGATGCTCCATCTCAAGGTTTACTGCAGCAACAACTGCCTGCTAAGGTCAGGGCCAAGGTTTCACAGAATTTGAGCTGGAGCCCCCAAAATTGGCATGTGGCTCTGCCATGTCTCAGGGTGGTCAAAAGCAGACTTGTTTTCCAGGAAAACTCCCATTTGCTCCCATGCAGATTTGAGAACTCTTAACTTTCCATCATTGTATCTGGTTGCTGCAAGCATTGACAGTTTTGGTCACTTAGTGACCCAGGCACTTGGCTGTACCTGGCATTCTTGGAGACATGTGGTTCCTTTGATGATGAAGAAGACATTCCTTCATGATTCATTGTCCTGTCAAAACTGGGTAGAGCAGGAAATAGGCAGAATGAATGAGACTTGAAATTAGGCAGCAGTCTTTATTTACCAGAGTATTCTGAGGAATACGGTTCAGGCATTAAAGAATTAAAATAAGAGTGCAGAGTGCAGCAAGATCAGGTTACTATTAGCCAAAAGTCTGGAGCTGGAGAGTTCACAAAACGAGAGCCAGGGTTTCTAAGCTGAGAGATGTTGTACAAAAGCTGAAGTCAGCAGAGGCCTATTCGCATGAGGGCCTCTCAAACCTGTATACGATGCCCTGGGACAGAGCATTCACACAGCTGGGCTGGCAGTTCCGTTCAGAACCGCCCCAGCACTTGCCAGGGTGTCCTACATGTGTTCCGGGTGTAGAGCATGAAATCGTGCTCTACATCCCTTCCTGGCCATCCTGGGACGTCCCACAGCTGTTCACATGCTCCTGCTGGAACAGCTGCGGGCCCTGCCACCACCTGCCACCATTGGGTCAGTTTTGATCCAGGGGTGATCAGGCCAGTCTCATCCCTTCCCTGGGTTCCTGCATGCTCTAGGTGATGCAATCAGGTCCCCTAGAGCTTGCAGGGACACCCCCCCCCCGGCACAGGCCTACCCAGAGATGCATGCACACACAACTTACCTCTTCATTGCTGGGTTTGCATCACCTAGAGCCTGCAGGAACCGGGGAAGGGACAAGACAGGCCTGAACACCCCTGGGTCGAATGTGACCCAATGGCGGCAGGCCTGGGAGGGGCGTCCTGCTCCGGCACCGGCTTTTTCTGGCTAGACCATGTGGGATGGGTTCTGCATTCGCACCTAGGGAGGTAGGAATGCATTCGGCTGTAGTGCGAAAAGGCCTCAGGATACAGGAGCAGACAGGAGCAAATGTAAGATTCACCAGACAAGTTGGTTGTTACCAACAAAGAAGGTATGCAACTATCACACATTTATTTGGTGCCTGAATCAGCTGAGTCAGAGACAGGAAATTCTTGCCTTTTCTGATGCAACCTTAAAGCTCTAAGTGGTTAAGGAGCCAGACTCTTACCTGGGGTTTGATTCTGCCCTCCTCCATGAAGCCAGTGGGTGACCTTGGGCAAGTCACAGCTCTCCCCTGAACTCCCACAGCCCCACCTACCTCATAGGGTGTACTGTTGTGGGGAGAAGAATAGAAAGCTTTGTCAGCCCCTTTGATTCCCCTTAAATGGGTGAGAAAAGTGGAGTAGAAAAGCCAGCTTTCTTCTTCTTCTTCTTCTTCTTCTTCTTCTTCTTCTTCTTGTCTATGCTGCTGAGTAATTGAGGGCCTGTGAAAAACAGGACTTTCATGTGAAGGCCCAGGCTTCAATGAGTCTGGTAAAGCTTGTTTAGGCTCCAGGACCCTGTTCATCTTCAGAAAGCTTGGAATTATCCTAAGACAGGCTCAGTTCAGCTGGTGAAGGGCTGGACATGGCATCAAGGTGCTGTCAAAATCAAAAGCGGTTGTGTTTTGTAGCCACAGCCATTCCACTGGAGAGATGATGTTCCTTACAGGAGGACTTGTGATGTCCCCTTTGAGGTTGTTTTAGGCATGGCTGTTGATTTTTTTTTTAAATGAACACTTTGAATATCCCCTGTTCACTACAAATTGTATTCAAGTAGAACCAATTTTGGAACATCTCAATCAATGACCCTTGGCAAAGAACAGGATAAAAATTTCAGAAACCAACTGATGTTTCCCCATATTTCTTTGGTGCCACATTGCTTAGCCTTTTTTACTCTCATCCCATCTCTCCTGATTTATTTTTTTATGATTTATTTGGAATAGTATTTCTTTATTCTTTGCACAGAACTATTAAGTTCTTTAATAGTTGCACAGGGAAGGGAATTGCAAGTGTAGCTTGGAGAGGGCTGTTAAAAATAGGGCACACCATGGTCAAGCACACCATTCTCTTATGTTCCATACAACAAAGCTGAAAGTGATGGTTTCTCGAGCAGGAGGCATGAGAACCACTGCAGGGGCAAGAAATCCCCAGGCGCACCTCTGAGGCCTCATGTCAGAAAGTGGAATGCTGCTGCAGGCAGAAATTGGGAACAGTCTGGGGTTCTCAGGAGTGGTTCAGGCCACAATTTTGGGCCCAAAGTCTTTTCTTCTCCCCTACACAGGAGCTGAAGATGCCTGGGTGCTAAGGATGGGTGAAAAATGTTTGCCACCTTCGCAAACTTTCCATTCAAATTGAATATTGGCCATATTTGAACACTGGCCTTCACATGTGAAGCTTTTCTGCCTTTATTTGAAGCCTTGGAGCAGATTCTGAGTGACTTTGGAGCAGATTCAGAATGCAGAGCCATGACTGGTGGTGGAAGGAATTTGAAGCAAATTTGAAGCTTAGCACATTTGAAGTGACTCCATTTGCACAAATGTGAAGTTCTGTTCCATTTGCTTCGCTGTGAAGTGAACAAGGGGAAAAATCGTTCACATTCTTACTGGGGGCTTAATGAGTATGGAAGCATTTGTACACCCCAACCTCTGGCTAAACAGAATATGCAGCCCAAGCAGCCATGTGAATGCAGTCTTAGTGTTTCTTCAGAGAGAGAGACAGACTATGGTCACATCTCCACTTAATGTTTGAGGTGCCTGATATAGCACCTTCTACCACCATGTTTCCACATGTGGCAACAGAAAGTACCCTGTGGTGACCATATCTGGATGCAATACCCCCAGAAGCATCATTTTTGCAGAGCATCATTTTCTGCCCTGAAATGGAGGCATTCTAGGCTGCCAGTGGCAATGATATGCAGTGCTCTAAAATGGGAGATGTGGAGGTATCTTTTTCAGTGGACAATTATAGAGCCTCCCCCACCATGGCTCCGAAGGAGTCACCTCGGCCTATTTCTCCTTTCCTGAAGTGTATTTTCTAGAATGTTTTGTTGGACTCATAGTCAGAGCATTTCTTTGTGGAATTGTACAATCTGCCAACACAAAACTAGCAGTAAGGGAGGGGGAAGAAGCAAAACAAAATCCCACAAGCTATTCCCAGACCTTCTTTAACCATCACAATGACAAAATAATTGCAGGACCAAAGCAGATTAGTCAAGCCGCAGAGGATGAGGGCAGGAAATAGGTGACAGAAGCTAGAAGGCTATTAAAGAAGTAGCGAAGTCGGGGCATGCTATTCCGACACTGCTTTTGTTGTGAATGAATATAGAGTGATTTCTCCCAGTGAATGTCAGGGCACCACAATTTATATAATTGAAATGCACCTTAGTAGCTTTGTCCAAAGACTGCACAGTGCCAGCAAGTAAAGTTCATTCTCAATGAGCAGGGAGATTCATAAACACTGGCTTTGCTATTTTCACAAGCTAACTAGCTTTGCTGTTTGGGGGTTTCAATATACCCTGTGAATTATTATTTTTATTATTCTTACTGTTATTCTGATTCTTCCTCATTTGTGAGTCACCAGCCAAAACAACAACAAGAACAACAACATTTGTATGTGCCAAATATCATTCAAGGCAATAAAAAACATGAAAAATATTCCAAGTCATTAAAATCAAATAAGAAATTACACTAAAAGCAATACCACCTGGTAAAGCACACGGCAGATGAGCCAGAAGCAGTATCAATTAGCTAAATGATTGCTGTATAAGTAGCCATGGTGGAAGAACTGAAAACGCAGAAGTATATGCTATATGGATCAGTTCCCATGTTCCTATATCAGCTACTCTGTCTTGCAGGAGTCTCTTTGTAGGGGCATTTAAAAAGTGTATATTGAATGTAATAGGCCCACCCAAGTACATTTAAAAAGTGTACTTTGAAATGAACCAACAGGTTGCTAGTACAGTTGTCCTATTCTATAAGAGTTTAATGTGTTAACATAAAAACTAACCACAAATTGAAAACTTGAACAATAGGTTTCCCTTTGTTCTTATTGCCATAGCTTCTGGACACTGGGACAGTGATGGTGGTGCAGTGTGGACAGGGCCTCCTCCGGAGTGGCTGGAACTGCTCCAGAAGGGTAACTGTGGACAGGCTCTATTAGGCAGTGTCTGAGAAATTCTTCCCTAGAACTGTGGATTGTTTTTCTCTTTTAGAAAGCTTTAGAAACTACATCTGAATAGGAACATAGGAACATTGACTGCATGGCTGATCATTTATTAGTTACACATACTTGAGAAATTACTACTTTAAACCATTAATTTGGAAGGCAATAAAGTATGTCAGAGTAAATCTAAAAAGTAAAATGATACATGTGACGAATAAGACCATCCAGTAGGTGAGGAATCAGGTGCAGGACTTGGGAGTCCTCCTGGATTCATTACTGTCATTTGAGTCCCATGAGGCAGCGACTGCCAGGAGTGCTTACCATTATCTCCACCTTGCCCACCAGCTTAAGCCTAACCTGGCCATCTCCAGATTGGAGTACTGTAACACACTTTATGTGGAGCTACCCTTGAAAACAGTTTGGAAGTTGGAACTGGTGCAGAATGCATCAGCTTGACTGCTGATGGGAGTCTCTGGCCAGACTCACATCACACCGGTCTTAAAGGATCTGCACTGGTTACCTATTTGCTACTGAGCCCAATTCAAGGTGTTACACACTAACATTAAAATCCTAAATGGCTTGGGTCCTGGGTATCAGGAGGAGTGCCTTCTCCCATATAGAGCTGCCCGTGTACTGGCATCTCAAGGAGAGGCCCTTCTCGTAGTTCCTCCAGAGGTACAAAGTATAGGGGCATGCAGGAGGGCCTTTTCTGTGATGGCCCCCTAGACCCTGTGACTCAAGGTCCACCAGGTACCTACATGTATCTTTTCACTCAGTCTTTTGTTGTTAAATTAGCTTCCCCAGGGTTCTGTTCTGTTGGGGAGGGAGGGGATGGAAGGGAGGGGTAACATTTTTAATTATGTTTTATTTTATTGTTACCCACCCTGGGACCATATGGTGAAGGGTAGGGTATTAATTTAAATAAGTAAGTAAGTAAGTAAGTAAGTAAGTAAGTAAGTAAGTAAGTAAGTAAGTAAGTAAGTAAGTAAGTAAGTAAGTAAGTAAGTAAATAAATAAGTAAATAAATAAATAAATAAATAAATAAATAAATAAATAAATAAATAAATAAATAAATAAATAAATAAATAGGTACTAATGTAGCCAGGCAGTTTAATAAGCATAGCAGTACTTACCTTTTAAAATGATTCTTGTTTTTAAAAAGGATTCTCCATAAAAACAAATACGATTGTCAACTGAGTTGTGTTTGCCCCGCATCATTTCAGTACTGCTGTATAACTGAGCCTCAAGGGTACAAGGACTGCTTGACCCTGTTTCCTTTAGTGCAGTGGAAGCGCTGGATGAGTGTCTTGTCTTCACTGACCTTCACCTGTCCTGCCACTATCCTGTCATAACCACCTACTGGAGCATTTTAAGGGAACAATGGAGCAAGCACATGAGCGGGTGCTTCCTTCCACTTTTCTGGTGGTCCTGCCACTGCTGGGCTGATGCCTCTTGAGTGGACCTATTTGGTTGGCTATTGTGATTAGGGATGTGCACGAATGGTTGTTTTGCATTTGATTTGTGTTGAATCAAATACAAGAAAATTAATATTCATTTGAATAGATCCCCTTGGGTGTGGTAGGATTCAATTCAAAATAAATGTTCCATACGAATTTGAAATGAATGTTTGGTATCTACCTACCTACCTACCTACCTGCCTGCCTGCCTGTATCTGACATGCAGACTTGAAACTACAATAGGACAAAGAAGAACCAGTTCTATTCTATAGACTAGGCTCACCCAACTACAAAGATTTCCAGTATACCTAAGTTTTAATCCAACTTGAGTCCACTTTGAAATGAGAGAAGAAGAGTTGGCTTTTATACCCCACTTTTCTCACCCATTTTAGGGGACTTGAAGCAGCTGACAAAGCTTTTTGTTCTTCTCTCCACAACAGATGTACTGTGAGATAGGTGGGGCTCTGGGAGCTCAGAAAAAAAGCTGTGACTAGTCTAAGGTCACCCAGCTAGCTTCATGGAGGAGAGCGGATTCAAACTTGGAATTCCCAGATAAGAATCAGCTCTCTAACCACTAGACCAAACTGGCTTACACTAACAAAGTAATAAGTTGTGTTTTTGTTTTGTGGTTTTTTTTGTATTATCTAACTCAACAAATATAACTTTGTGATAGATAACGTGGAAATAAAATGTCATGCACACTTCTGAGCATTTTGATGGCATGGACTATCTGAAAGTGCATCATCACCAGCGCCCCACCTCCCCATTTCTGGCCCTGCATATGTGTGGTGGCCATTTTGGGATATGCTGGAATAAAGCATGGATATTTTTTCCCCTAGAATATCCAAATATAGTGGAATAAGTATCCAGCATCAGGATACAGTCTGAGACACAGAATTTCAATCAGTTGTGTTTACTCCACTTTGACTTTATTGAGATTTAATCCTTGTTGCCTGACCTTCCTGCACTGTGAAAATGTGTCCTTTAAGGCTAACTCTTCAAACTATAGAGTTACATGCTGCCATCTGCCACTATTACAAAACGTTATTCAAAATGTTGTTTGGTTCAGAACTTGAAAATAAAGTTTCCTTATTTGCACCTGTTACTGAGGGAGACAGTTTCAGGCAGATTGCTATAGAAAGGAAGTAAAAGCCCCAGCGTGTGTTGTATGTAAGGAGAAATCCACTTGTTTTCTGTGTGTTTTTAGATGCTTATCCTTGACACTGTGTGACTAATTAAACAAAAAAGATATTCTACTATTTTTTAAAATGGGTTATATCATCTACTTAGACCGTTCTTCCTTCCTTGTTTCACCATCTCCTATTTGAACTTGAAGTCATAATGCCAAGGCGTAATATTTCATAGGCATAATATTTCATCATATCCATGGCAACGAGACATGAATGAGTAAACACCAGGTTGTTCCTTCACAGGGAGATTGTGAAAGAATACTAGTATTCAGATAGTACTCCCCCACACTTCCATAGAAATGTGACTACTCTATAGTAGACCAATCTGCTCCATGGGGAAATATGTGATATAGTCTAATAAAACCGTTTGTGGAGTGTGTGGAGTGTATGGATGAAAATTAATTGTTTAAGCTTTAACTTGCTCTAACTAACAGAGTATGAAAATTTGCAATATTTCTCTTAATGGAAGAGAGATCCTTTCACTTACATTGACTGTGCAGTGGCCATTCCATGTATCAGAGGCCACCAGGTGGCTAAAAGAGCTCTCTCCCAGCCCAAAGGAAACTTGAATGACCTGCTGTATCATCCATCTCACACTCACTTTAAAAACATGAGATAAGGTAAGTTTCTGCACATACCTCCTGAAAGCCGGATTTCTCGAATCCGTCTCTGGGAAGATCTGTCTGAAATAGGGACAGATCCAAATAAAGCCCCATGCTTCTGCACTCATGTGGGAAGGCCAGATTCTGGAGAATGGGTGGAGTAGGTGCTGTGTGGATGCATCAGCACCCATTCCAAAAGTCCTCCGGCTCACGTGCTGCTGACGCCACCCTCGGAGCTGCAGGACTGGAACGGTGAGCTGCCAGTCATTCTGTTTCTGGTGGCACCCACCACACAGGAGAGGGGCTTTGGAAGCAGGCAGTTCTGCTTCCGCCTTTCCCAACATGGCGGCCGGAGGAACATCCGTTCCCTCTCCTGTCCATGTGCGGAAGCATCCTCCTTTTATGTGGCTTTTCCATGCAAGAATGGATTAAGACCTAGTTTTTCAGGTCTTTCTGGGAACTGGTTTTAGCGGCACCAAGTCCACATTAGAGATGGATCTCGCGTGAGCCTGTGCAGTAACGGCATCCTCAAAGTGTCCTCAAATGCGGAAGGTAAGTTCAAATGTGTCCTGTATCTGTCTTTAATGTGTTTCTAAATGCATTTTAATGGCCTGTGTGGAAACACCCAACATTTCACAGAGGTTTTAACCAAAAGACCGAATAAAAATTAGGATTGTGATCATGCATGTGTTTAAGGTTGGCTTTGACGCAAATTTGAGACATGAGGGACAGACTGCAATCTTTTTTTTTTTAATACCCCTTCTTCCATTCCCAATGTATAGTTACGTGACACTTCCCCAGATGGTGGAAAACAACTCCCAGGCCAATTTGCCTTTGGACTAGATTGGTGCTAACAAATGGAAGTAGCTGCTACAGATATCCAACCAATTAGGTTGCAGGCAGGGAAATTCTCAGGGACTGCAGCTACCAATTGGCTGTCCTTTGTGAGGAAAATTAGGGGGCTCTCCACTTCCTGCTGAGGATAGCAGTTGCCTATCCAGTTTCCCAGGTTTGTAAAAACAGTCAAAACACTGTTCTTAAACTGTAAAAGTGAAAGAAGAAAGTCTCACCCTCATTCACTTCAAAGTATAAGCTTTTTTTTCCTTAAGGAGAGGCAACAAATTAAAGAGTTCTCCCCCAGCCACACCAAGTATCCTGCCTCAGAATCATAAGCATGACCCAAGGTTGGAAAACTTTCTAGCAAGCATTTCATTTGCTCCCTTCCCTTCCTCTTGTCATTTCCCTTCCTCTAATAATTACTAGAGATAGGCACAAAGTAGCTTTCATTTGAAAGTGAAAGGTGGTTAGAGGTCAAGAGTGCATGGGACCTCCCTGCACACCTGGCTCTATTTGCCTTCACTCAGTAAGCAACATTTTAAGCTGGAGGAGTGGCACATGAGCATCAGAACCCCCATTACCAGCAGCAGTGGAGTGTAGGGATGTGCACAAATAATCGAAAATTCAAAAATCTGATTCGAATCTGATGAATGTTGACATTTGAATCTGAATCACATTTCTTGACATTTGAATTTAGACATTTGAACGGATTTCGGATGTTCCGAAACATTCATTTGAATGATTTGAAATATTCATATCTGTACATTATATATATATATAATGAATATATCTGTACACATTTGTGCTTATAATACGGGATGAGCATGGACTGCATACGAAATGCATACAGATATGTACAACACATATGAATGTGGTCAGCATTTGTATCTTTAAATACAAATCTAACATTCTAATTAACAGATTTGAATATTACGGTTTTGAATCATTTTTTAACATTTGGATTTTAAACATTTGCATCAAATGTTTTGACATTCGATTCAACTCGAATTCAAATGCAAAATAACCCACATTTGTGCAGCTCCCTAGTGGAGTGAGGGCAGGGCAGGCATATGTGCAAAGAATTAACAGTGACTGATTCTGTCCCTCCCTCATAGGCTGGGAAGCAGCTGATTGAGACCGTGCTTGCTTCTGCTGCCCAGGGTGCCTTTCACGCTGAAAAAGAAGCAGCAGCAGCACTTGCTTGCCTAGCTGTGCTCTAGCAAGGAGTTTAGTGGCCACACTTTGGGCAACTGGCTGCAAATACTTGTCCCAGCCCTCAAAGATAGTGCCCAGGGTTTGAAGACTGGCAGTTTTCATTCCTAGCCTTTGACCTTTCCAGCCAAGCCCTTCTTGCACCGCTACTACTGGAGTTTCCTGGTGTGCTGCCAAAAAGGGCCTTCCATATGCTCACTGGTCCAGTTGTAGATCTCATTGTCAAGACTAGGGATGGGGCCTGCTCTAATCGACACTAGCATGTAGAAGGCAGACACCTGGACCCTTTCCTAATCCTTTCTAAAGGTAAGTGTTGAGAAAGTCTTAGGGCCTTACCTGTGTTCCATTCTAGCAAGGGGTAAAGAGGCCACCCTTGTGCACACTGGAGCAAAAATGGTAGCCCATTCCTCCTCCTCTGTCTACATTGGATAGACCATAGCTTGTCTAGGTAGCCCAAAATGGGTACCTTTATTGGGACAGTGATAAACCTTTTTTAGAAGGTATACATGGTCTACTCACAAGTAAAGTGGCCCAAGGGGGTATGTAGAAGGGTGCATGCCTTCTTGGGCTGGTTTAACAGGGAGAACGATTTTGGTGGTACACTAAATTCTACGGCCAAAATGGGTCACCCTGGAGCTTTGAGGCCAGGAACTTTCAGAGACCTCAGCAGGCTTTGATGTTTATTTGAATTTTGGGGGCAGCGTGGGGGCTGTCCTGGAACAAGCAGATGCCTTGTTCTGGGACAACTGGACTGCTCCAGCTGGAAACTGTTCCAGTAGGAACCATTCCTGTTGGAATGGTCCAGCCGAAGTAAATGTGAAAAGGCCTTAATTTCTTACAGTGGATTTAATTTCTTACAGTGGATGTATGAACAAATGAACATGCATACTTCATGTAGTTTGGGAGACTCAAAAGGTAATGCAAATGGTCGCCTCCTCCACTGAAAAAAATAACTTTAAATAGATCCAGTGTTTAGGTAGAATGGAAATTTAGATATACTAATTTCCCGTATCAATTATCCTTCATGCAATGGTGCTTTTCATTCAGTGATGACATGTGAGGTGTCAAGATAAATTGGAAAGATTTAACTTGAAATTCCAATGCACTGTATAGAATGTATTGATGAGCTCAGTCTCTCTCCATCTCTCTCTTTTGACTCTAGATTTAGCAGTGCCCTAAACAAGTTATGCATAAAGCCCTTAGGTGATGGCCATATAATTTATGCCATTCCTTGCAAATGTCATGGCTACTGACTGATGTCAAGATCAAAACAGAAAGTTTAGCAAACTGGAAAATAAGCCGTGCTTCTCTTTCTTGGAGCAGGACCTCATGTGCCTTGCTTCAAGCAGTGAGTGCAATGCCTTTGCTCACCCCAAGGCCCTATGCAGTTGCTTATTTGGTGGAATGGTAGAACCACCTCTTAACACTGACATTCACTACAGCTTAGTAAAAAGGCTGAAAATAATGATGCTGAAAAGAACACTGGTTCTTTGTTGCAAGAATGGTATGTTTACAAACAGATAGTATAGAAATCATTGAAAAGAATACATCTCCGTGAGGAATCTGTCTTTCTATTCAGTTGTAAAAATGTCTTCCTCGCATAATGGTTGCACCACATATTATTCATTTAATCATTATTTTCATTTGTAAACCACTCTTCACCCTGAGGTCCTGGATTGGTTCACATAATAAATAAACCACAACTGTTACATACTGTGCATGCATAATATCCATAAAATTCCTCCTTTGCGATGAAGAAAGGGGAAAATACAAATATTATTATTTCCTTAAACCATTTCTCATTCCTTCAGTCCAGAATGATATGTAACCAATCAAGACGAAACAAGAAGATGAACTATAATAGATCAACAAAAATGAAGCAGCAGCAGTTCTTAAGAATGTGAAGAGAATTCCACAAGAGCCTGAATAATATTTAAACTATATTCCATTTCAGTAGTATACAAATAATACCGCTAAATCCTTTGCCATGCTACCATCATTATAGGAAAGCAACTGACAAATACTTCCAGTGATGTGACAATGACTTAAGACCTTTGTACATATTTTTTCAATTATTATTCTGTGGCCTA
This sequence comes from Aspidoscelis tigris stejnegeri, assembly GCA_023333525.1. Classification (NCBI taxonomy): domain Eukaryota; kingdom Metazoa; phylum Chordata; class Lepidosauria; order Squamata; family Teiidae; genus Aspidoscelis; species Aspidoscelis tigris. The sequence continues at coordinate 23,812,265 of JALMGA010000007.1, read as the reverse complement.
TTCTTTTTGTTAATCTTTATCAGTAGTACTTGAAGCAATGGCAGTTATATTAATGGTTCACTATTACCAAGCAATAAAAAAAGGAAAACCAAGCTAAATTCACTTTCTGAATTGCTTAACATTTTTAGAACATATGTCAACAATCACTGAAAAAGTCTGCTTATGTTAAGGTTGACAGAACCTGAAATATTTATCTCTGTATTTTATGAAATCCACTTGCAGAACTGCATGGCTACTGATTCACTCGACTAAAGCAGCATGTAGTTTGGAATGAAAAGAGTAAGGCAACCAATTTACACTATGATTAGCACCATTATGAAGAGAAACATGTGGCAGATTGACATAAATGCAAGGCAGTTGGCGTGATCTTTGTATTCTTGATAGTATCTTCAAGGGGACCTCTGTTGAGCTAAACTAAGTGAGTATCAGTTTTCATCAACAGCGCCCAACAATAGATTGTGGGTAAGGCTGACAAGGCCCTTGGGATAGAATGCTGCCCTTTGCCACCATATGTCTTGAATGAGATTTCATACCTGTTACAATATCCTGAAAAGAAAGAATTTGCGGCTAAATCTGTGCATGGCTCACACTTAATCCTATAAAACCAATGATCTGTGAAGGGCAGATTAAATCTGTTTTTTGTAAATAAGTATACTGTTCACTTGTTAGCTGCACTATTGTTTTATGGCACATATAACTATCATGCATGTAATCAAAGCACTTTTCCATGAGACGTAATTAAAGGAAAGATTAACTTTGTTGGTACGATCTTCCTTGAAATCACTCTTGATCCTAGTAAACCAGTGATAACTTTCAGAGAATCATGGTCAATGCGGTTAATGCTAAACTTGAGCATGTTGGTATAGCTGGTTATAATTTGTTTATTTAGACAGTGGAAAAATACCCCTTGACTCCAATCCAATGTAATCTGAGGCTGGTGCTCCACTTATGAGAGCCCTCATCTTCTCTGTGGATATGTGGAAAGAAGTGCTATGACTGCCATTGCAAAAACTGCCTGCTTGTCTCCATTTTGGTGTACAGTGTCTGTGTTCAGTGTTGAAAACCATGCCTTGCAAAATAGCCCCCTTGGACAGAGATTCCACCTGCAAATGGGGCAAAATAGTCACTTCAAGGCATCTGTTTCCAACACAGGTAGCAAAGATTTTTTTTAAATCACTTCCATAGGTAAGTGGAAAAGTGGCCTAAATTATTTACTTTCTTTTTTTAAAAAAAATGTAATCCAGTCCCAGAATGTATTTTTCTACAATCTGAATTAATTTGTAATGTTCACAAATAGCTGGGTTGCATCCAGACATGAGTGAATTATTTTGCTGAATTTGGATATTCCAGAATTTTGGTGTATTTGGAATATCCATGCTTTATTTCGGAATATCCTAATATAGCGGAAAAAGTAACTGAAGTCTCGATGGAGCCTTAGATGGGTTCACACAGATCTGAACTCTTTGAAAATCAGTCACCCATAATACAAATTGTATACAGTAGTATCTGATCTGGTTCTGGTTAAAAAACAATCATTCTCATTATACTACTTCCACAGTTTCTTGTAATCACTTAAAAACTATAAAACTTTTAAACGTTTAGAGTTATCACCAGCCGTTTAGAATGGACATTAGACCTTTTTATGAAGCAGGTTTTGTCCTTTGAAGTTTTAGTCGTAAAAATGAGTCAAGTTTCTCAAAAGGCATAAGAGGATAAGCTACAAGAATAAACCTATTTTGTAATTTATGGAATATTTACATTTTTGTTATAGTGTTGTTCTTCTGTATTCTGCTTGGGAAGCAAATCAAGAATCATGGAAACATTTTGGTTACAAAAGATAAAAAACAGAGAAGTAGATCTTTTTGCTATTCAAGAGCCCCCTAAAAGAAAAAAAACCAAACAAAACACCACATGATAACCTTATATGTGTGTTAAAAAGTTTTAAATTTTATATATTCTCTCCCTTCTCCTTGAAAAATATTTATTTACTATCCTAAATTACATATGCACAACATTCCAAGATGGAGGTCCTCAAATATGTGGGCAGGCATGTGTGCGAGTGACCATAGGCCAAGGCCTCTTCCAAATTAGTGGATTAAATCTGCAGTATTAAAAAACAATAACATCTTATCTGCTGTGAAGTAGAGGTGTGGCTTCCAGACTGCAGCAGCCCCCTGTAGCTTCCTACTTGGGGAGCTGCAAGACTTCTTTCTGGCATGCACAGTCACATGGGGTGAGGCACATGTCACGTGGGATGGGACAGCCAATGGGAGCTGAGCTGCAGTCTCAGCTCTCGTTGGATCTTCACACCATTCTGTCCGGACTGGCAGGAGCTTCGAATTTACTTAATGCTGTGCAGGAAGTGCTGCTATATCAGCATTAAGTAAATTCACAGTATCATCGCTATAAAGCGACACCTCTGTGAAGTATTGGCCGTCATGTGTGACGGATTAATCTTGGCTGCACATTCTAATGCACAGCATCAAGAAGTCTGGATGCAGCCCTACACAGAAGTTATTTGCTAAGGACAAGACAGTGGCTGACTACTGGCACATAAGGTTTTGAATCACATTTATTACTTAGTCTGATAGTATTCAGAGCCAGGTGATCAATAAAATAATCCATACTTCTTTTAATAGTGAAAGGAAATGGAAAAGAGGGATTCTGTAGCATTTAAAAAGAGAAAATCCTTTTAAGCTATCTCCAGGTGGCAACCGGATATAGTGGTAGGAAGCAATAATATGGTTTTTTTCTCTCCTTGCCTGGGCAGCTTTATGGTCAGTGCTGACTTGTGACATGAAATCTGGACAATATGGCTGCTGTCAAATTCCTGAATGTGCATGTGACCACCACTATGCTTGCATGGTTGGCTGTTTCAGCCACCACACATGTGTGCTGTATGAAGCTGCAACTGTGGCTCCAGGCAGAAGGTGAGTACCCTGCCTAAACAGCTCTATTGCTGGAAAACCTGTGACCAATCCTGAGCTTTCCAGAAATTTTGTTTTGTGCTTTTTCTGGGGGAGGGAAAGTGGGGCTACAGCGGGGGCGGCCTATAATATGTGAGATGACCCCACCACCGTAGCACCATAATGGTACAATATTCACCCTATCTGAACACTCTTCTTCTTTAAGTTGTGTTTGATTTCAGCTACGATATACTGAGAGTATGACAGTATGAGATCATTATGAGCAACTGGAATTACAACAACAACAACAACAACATTTATTTCTAGCACCCTTTCCAGCAAAGGTTGGTACAGAGATACAAAAACAAAGCTCAAGTATAAAACATAATAAAAACAACATTAATGCATAATCATTTAAAATACAAACACAAGGAGCATAAACATCTATCCTTCTAACAGCTCATATTTAACATTCACTCTGGAGAGTTGAAAAGAAAGGTTTTTAAGCTCTTCAAAAAATGGACTAAATCGTTGTCTAGTCTGGGATCTGACAGGAGGGAACTCCAAAGCCATGGAACCAATGGAATGCAGTTAAGATACTGAACAAGAGGAACAAACGTTTTAGGGCATCCTGATGCATTTGTAATTTTAAGGACATCCTTTCATGACATTTGAAAGACCAGGGATTGAGTTGGGAGCCCCCAGGCTATGACCCCCCTCCTGAGGTAAACCAGTAACTTTACTATATACAGCCAGGAGATTAGTGAAAAGGTACTTATTTACCTGGTCTTTGGCTGATATGAAGAAATTTCCTCTCTCCTCCTTCAGGTACTCATTGTTTTTGGTCTGTTTCTATGTAGGGAATGGTGGTTATCAATATAGTAAAATGAACATCTGGAGTAAGTCAGGAGGGAAAAAAGCAGACCTATTTACACCACTCTGTTTCTTTTAAGAATGTGCTGTTTACATGTTTAAATACAGTTTCTAGTCATAAGTGTCTGAAGCCCAGATGATGAATGGATAAATGTGCGACATTTGCATGTAAAGGTCCAAGTGTCATAGATTATGTTAATAACAGATATAAAACTTTGTGATTCTGCTAAAATTTATTGGACCATATTATTAAAGTATAGTACTCTCTGAGAGTATGCAATTTAAGTATAGAAGAAGAAAAGAATCATGTTGATGGTCAATGTTAACTTTATGCAGAATCTCCAAGGATACAATAGATGCAGCATCTTCTGCATGAAGCCCTTAGGCAAGTAAAGAAGGAGAGGAACAAGAGTTACACTATGCCCTGGAGGTAAACAGCTTCAGACTGGCAAGCTAACAGGGGGAAAGAATTCCAAGGCCATGGATCTCTGATGAAAGTGTGTTCTCCTTCTATGTTTGTATTTGTATCTTGCCCTATATACTAAGTTCTCAAGGCAGGTTCTGATGATACCTATATAATATAAACATGGTTAAAAATTTCGCCCACTAAAATAACAATGCCTATAAGGGTGGTCAAGCTACCTCTTCAAGTGAAGAAAAGTTGGCTTTTCTACCCTGCTTTTTTCACCTATTTAAGGGGACTCAAAGTGGCCGACAAAGCTTTTCATTCTTCTCCCCACAACAGACACCCTGTGAGGTAGATGGGGCTGTCAGAGCTCAGAAGAGAGCTGTGACTAGCCTAAGGTCACCCAGTTGGCTTCATGGAGGAGTGTGGAATCAAACCCAGTATTCCCAGCTAAGAGTCCGGCTCCCTAACCACTAGAACAAACTGGCTCACGAAGGAAAAGGTAAAGAGGTGCATCTTCACTAGGCATCTAAATGGGCACAGTGATGCTCCTGGATGCCTTTCACACTTGAATCGTGGGATGGGATATCAATGCCATCCCACAGAAGTAAAGTTCAAGTGTGGGGAGAACCATCTGCACCTCAGGTCATCAATGAAGAGAAAATTCAAAATAAAGAGAATAGGAAAATTCCAGCAATAAGAAACAAACAGAAGAATTGGAACTGAAGACCTCAAGTGCTTGCTTTTTGCTGTTCCCTGTTCCCTCCCGCTCCATTTTCCTTTTGTCTCTTTGGACTGTAAGCCTGAGGGCAGGGACATGTCTAAGATTAATATAATATTGTAACCCGCCCTGAGACCTTCGGGTATAGGGCGGGATAGAAATACAAACAAAGAAAGAAAGAAAGAAAGAAAGAAAGAAAGAAAGAAAGAAAGAAAGAAAGAAAGAAAGAAAGAAAGAAAGAAAGAAAGAAAGAAAGAAAGAAAGAGCCTCCATACACTGATAAAAATTTGCATTCCCTTCACAGCAGCAGACCATGTCACCAGTCACCTCACAATCAGGGGGAACAATCTTTTAGGTAGTTAAAGATCAAGAATGATATGACCTCCCCCGAAAGCTGACTCTAATTTGAGTGTACGCCCTGTACCTCACCACTGTCACTATCACTGCCACTGCCATGCACCCCACCCTTACCCCCTCTACCTTAGTGAGTGGGTGAGACTGGAAACTTTCAGTATAATACTGATTTGGCCTTTGAGATGCCATTGATATATATAACTACAGCCACATCTACAGACGGTGTGCATGTGAAGGAGTAGTCACTTCCCAATAGGGATGTGCACAAATATTTGAAGGCATTCAAAATTCAATTGAATTCATTTGAATTTCGACATTTGAATTTGAACCAAATGTCCATTAATTCAAATTTAAACATTTGAATGAACTTCAGATTGTTTAATCTATTTGTTCAAATTATTCAGACATTTGTATGTGTATGGGTTCATACACGATGCATTGTTGCACGTACACATCTTTCCCACATATTTGCATTTGTATGGATCCATACAGGAAGAAAATGGTTTGCATACCAGATAACTATGAGATGCATACGGACTTGTATGGATGAGTATGGATCAATACAGGATGTGTAATGATGCTTACGGGCCCATATGAATGTTGTCGACATTCATAAGTGCAAATTTGAATTGAAAATTTAAATGAATATATTTGAATTTGCTTAATTCAAATAGAATTTGGGTAAATTCAAATTTTAAAGATTTGATTTGAATTGAATGTTCAGACGTTTAATTTGAATCAAATCCCCAAAATTGCATTCACCCACACCCCTATTTCCCAATGGAATATGGAAATGGATTGACACCCACTAACTTCTGCATTTGATAGTACATGTATTAACTGATTTAATCATTTTAACTGGTTTTATATGTTTTATTGTGTTTTAAGAGTAAAGGGAGGGAAAATGCAGACAAATAAACCAGGGAAGTAGGTAGGTAGGTAGATAGATAAATAAGCAAGTAATTCTCAAGTCAGGTGGCCTATTTGGGAACCTGCTGTACTGAAAGCAGCAGAGAAATCCAGTAGCTAACAAATATGTAATAATGCTCCAAAAGATAAAACTAGCTATAAATTAGATTTAGAAAAGGTACTAATGAGCTGGGGGGCTGGGGAGGAGAGACCCATTCCCTGCTGGAAATAGAAACATAAAATTGAGTTGCTTTCATTATTTACTTTAATGTAAGATTTATAAGATAGTAAATCTTGTTTTGATAGTTGTGTTTGCTACTGTTACTTTGATCTGAAGCAGAGGTGAAAATATCTACTGCATTTCCCCCCAACCATCATGTAAAGAATGAAATTTCCAAAAGAGGGTTAACATATTGTTGGGATTCTTATGAATGGGGAAAAGAGTTTTGTTGGGTGGACCTTGCATTCAGAACTACCAAAAGGTGTGAATGTTCTTTTCTTTTTAAAGTCTTTTTTTTTTTTTGCCCTGTAATCTGTACTTGTAAGACTTCATAGTTGTCAGTACTCCTGTATGGATGAACATATTCCTGGTTTTTCATTTAACAGAAAGTTTCTTACATGTATAAATTTGCTTAGCTTTAAAGAAATAATTGCGCAAAAGATTTTCTGTTTTGTTTTGTGAGAAGTAAATCATTGCATGCATTGTTCTTATGCTGTGATTCACTAATCTGTCTTGTTTTCCATGCATCAGTCAACTGCATCAAACTACATTATGGCCCTTTCCACCGGGAGCTGGTGGGCTGGTGCACAGAACATATTAAGTTGCTCCATTCCCACACAGGAGCAGTCTGGCAGCAGCCCAATCCACTGCCGTTGCACAGGATGGAGCTATGGACTAGAATATGGCACCAAAATGGCAACATGTCCTGCTCTATCAGTAAACCTTTTTGAAGTCGTCCATAAACTGACTACTTCAGTATATTGATCCACACACAGTGTGTGAACAGGGTGCAGCCATGGGCTGGTACACCAATCCTGACCCCATTTCAACTGGGCAACCAGAAGTGGTTGGACATTAGAGTGTGACATATCATCCCAAATCAATAGATACAGTGGTTTTAAGTTCAAAGCACGGTAAGGATTGGGAAGAGAGTAGTCACAAACATGAATTTATAAAATTTGCTTACAAAGATGTGGATATTTGCTAAATTATCAAAAAGGGAAGGAACAAGCAGGGACATTTTAAAAAAGTGGGCAAACTCATTAAAAAAAAGAGTAAGGTAGGAGTAAGAACATTGAACTAAAATCTAGGTGTCTTTCGGTTCAAATACTCATTCAGCCATGATATTTTTGGGCCTTTTTGATCAGTCGCTGTCTTGTGCTCTTCGTAATCAAGATAGGATATAAATGCCATAAATAAATACACGCCACTTATCTCTGTATGCCTGATTTGCAAGACTGGTCAGCAAGGGGGCGACAGAAGTATTTTCCCCCAAATACATGGTTTGAAGAGATCATGCTAAAGTCCAAATTGTACAAACATGTTCTAGTTAATGATTCTAAACATGCCAGTTAAAAGCACATTTGTCTGGCTATTGTGGTTTGGTTCCTAAAATATAAATGTAGGGTTCTGCTCTTAGTTATCTAGAAATCACTACTGTCAACTGCATTATATAATCACTAACTAATTTCACTGAATATAAGCAGTTTAATAAATCAGTGATTAGAAATACAGAGCGACAATAGAATTCATTCTTCCTATGCGCCTGGCATTCTCTTTACAGAGGTTTCTGATGTTTATGAAAAGCTGGATGTAAAATTAATGTTTGAAATTGCACATTGAATATGAACAGTAGGGGGTGATGTGACACTAGCTAGTAGAAAAGCCTTTAAGAACAAACACTAGCTTTTAGTGCAATAAGAAAAACAGTAACCAGAATATTTTGAAAATATCTGATGTATTTATTTTCTTATTAGATATCATGGAGCAGTAGGGGGAAATGGACTTTTTATTGTGGACTTTTTGATGTAATTTAACTGCAACTTTGAGAAAAAACAATGGAAAAATAAGGAGAGAATAATCAAAATCAAAGCAGTTAATTTAAGATGCAGCATACTTACTAAAGGACATGATCAACTGGACAAATGTAAATTACTTCAAAACTAAACATCTATGCATGTGTGCATACAGAGGCAAACAGAGAGAAAGAAACTAGACATTCCAAAATCTCATTTAATGGATTTAACATTAAAATCTAGCTACATTTCATTAATTTTCCTGGTCCTTGATTTCATTGCAGCATTAAACACAAACTTTTCCATAATACCTTGGTTAGTGGCATTAGAATCCCCAAGGAAATGAAAAGAAGACGCACACTGCAGCTGAGACAAAATTTGGAGGAAAGAATAATTTTCCTAGATCCAATTTGATTACCAAAATTAGGACACAGGGAGCTGAATCAGACTGTCAGTCCATCTGGGTCAGTATTGTCTACAATGACTGATAATAGCTCTTCAGGGTTTGAAACAGGAAATCTAATTCACAGCCTAATTCTGGTGGAGGGGAGGGTCGATCAAAATTGCCACTTAGTAACACGAGTAGGTTAAGGCTACTTAATTTTTGAAATAAACGGAATGACGTTAAGACTTTCAATGTTCAAGTATACCTTTTCTGTTTCAAAGAAAATTTATATAGATTTTAAACCATAAAGAGGAATTTCTGTTCCAGAGTTTGCATAAATGAACCAACATTGCTAGGATAAACCATCTAATCTAGCCCATCTTTCACAGCAATCAGTCACATGAACATCAGGTCTACTGGAATGTTGATCTAATTGTGAATATAATCTTTCTTTCATTTGGTTCTCTTTTAACTGAACAATTTCTGATCCACCAAGCTGAGTGCAATCCACCATTGGTGAGAAAGCTCTGAAATTCTAATTACCATATGTGTTGGGTTTGCCCCCCAAATGAAACTTTTTTGGAAAAAAAATTCATAGAATTTTGAGGAGAGTGTTCCAAATGTACATAACACAAACTCCAAAAAAATTCTTATTACATGATTTTTCAGGTTTGAATATTGGGACAGAAGAACAAAAACAATTACATCTTTTAGTATTGGCAACCCAACAATGCGTAATTGGAGATATGCCTTCAACGTGACTAAAGAAGAATGGTATAGAACAGTATGGAAACTCATGCTAAATGAATATCTTTCAGTGTAACATTTGAGAGTGGAGGGAGTTGATAACATTCAACAATTTAGACTGATCTGGAACCCATGCTTTGAGGAATTGAACAGGAGATCTTTCCTAGATTCAGCTGAAAAGTTATTTCTGAACAGATGGCTAACATAAGGATGGTGTTTAAGGCCCTAAATCAAGATTTTTTAAAAAAAAAAAATAGGGTGACTAAGTAGGAGGAGACACTTAGACAAGGGTGTTTCTTCTTTTCTTTTGTTTGTATATTCTTTATGATTGGTATGGTTTGTATATTTGTATATTGTTTAATATTTGTTCGTTATTTAAAGAAAATGAAATATATTTTTAAAAAAGAAATCTTTGACATTATAAAGTTTATCTTTGCAAAAATCAGTGCTTAGCTCCTAATACAGCATTCACACTGCCCACTACTTAGGGATGGTAGGATTGAGTCACTGTAGGAACGACTAAGACTGTGATCAGTCTGCAATAATATTGGTTAGAGAAAGGTTGGGAACATGAGGGAACACATGGTCTTTCTGAGGCACCTCTTTTGTTATGTCTGAACACAGCCTGAGTGTAGATTACGTGGTCAAGGCCCTGTGGTGGCAAGGGAAGCACAACTGTGAGTAGAACTCTGTGTGCAGCTGTGTGAACCAGTTTGGTCTTGTGGTTAGAGTGCTGGACTAATATCCCGTAGTCACTGGATTTGATTCCACACTCCTCCATGAAGCCAGCTGGGTGACCTTGGGCTAGTCACAGCTCTCTTTCTGAGCTCTGACAGCCCACCTACTTAAATGGATGAGAAAAGCAGGATATAAAAGCCAACTCTCCTCCTCCTCCTCCTCCTCCTCCTCCTCAAGCCTGGCTGAAATTGCTTCTGTGGAATTGAACTGTTGACAGAAATGTACCCAAGTGGTGATTGTGGCCAGCATTGACTTAAGATATGATTTAAATGGCTTTAGCTTACTACTGTAAAAATATCCAGATAATGTAACAAGAATCAATCATTCACTATTTTGTTACAAGTTCTGAGCTAGATTATGTTCTATGAGTACAGTAAACAAGATTATAATGGGCAAGATGATTACTTCCTCACAAAAGTCTCTCTGCAAGGGGGATATAGTCTTCAGCTCCATGATATTCACATATGAAATAATACAACCAGCCCAGGTACAGGAGGAGAAACTGCTGCACAGGTGGAAACATTTCCAACAGATGCTCTCTGTGGTGGTGGCCTCCTGCAAGCTTCAATATCCTTCCATCATTGCATTGTTCCATGATTTCTGGCTCGCTATTCAGTATTCTTCGCTGTGGTTTAGAATGGTTGTCACAGCCAAAACATACAGCAATGGGATGACAATCAGTATTTAATTTCTTTTTTATTGTTTGGTCTCTTTCAGCCTGTCCTTGAGTGGTAAGATGCAACTGTTCCCATGGAAGAGAGGAAACAAAAATGTACAGTTTTAGATAAGAATTCCATTTCTGAATGGCAATAAGACTGTGGTCTCAGCTTTGGCCATGATCCCAGAAAATGGCTTCACACTTGCAGGTAAATGAATGATCAGGCAGAAGACAATAATCTGGAGCAATTGACTTTTTTTTTTTTACACCACAGGTACTGGATAGATGGTAGAATGATCTCTCATGAACTCACCTGACTTCTGGGCAACTGGGCATTTCTTGCAATAGTCAGGCGAACAATTCAGGGTGGGTATGGTGAGGGTAAGGGGAACAATGAACTTTCTATATAATCACCACAAAATACATTTTGTAAGCCTTGCAAAGAGATAATTTGGTTTGCTGGGGGGGAAAATGTGTTTCAGGAGCAAATGTTTTCCATATTCCCATTTAAATCTATACATGGTCATGTTATATTCCACATGCTTTTTTGTTCCCGAAGTCAAATCCTCCATGGGATTGATTTGACTACTGTAGAGGGAGGGGTTTTTTTGAGGGGGAGTGTGAGAGAAGTCCCCACTGTGCAAAATAACTATGTTTTTCAAATGGAAAGCAAGCAAAAAACACTGCTTTTACTCAGCAGGGTTACAAAGTTATCCCATAGTTCCTGATGAAAGTTATTAAAATTCTAGTAACCTTGCTTGCTTGCTTGCTTCTTTCCTTCCTCACATTACCAAGGCCCCACTATGGCTTTCTTTGGAAGTTGCAACCCTCTGAAGTTGCAATCCAGGGGGATTTCAGTGGTGCACCTCAAAATGCCTCCTTCCAAGGTTGCTTCCAGAGCCTGGCAAAATAGTTCTCAGTCTGCAGGCCACATGAGATACTCCAGCCATCCACATGGCAGATAGTTTCCACTGCTTTAAATTAGCTGGAACAAACTCAGACTGGGCATTCTCATGGTAAGGATATTGCGAGGCAAAAGTGAGTTTGCCTTTCGAGAGTCCCCATGCAAAGCCCTAATTTGGGCTACATGAGGGACAAAAAGCACAAATCCATGTTTTTTTTTAAAAAAAACCTTTCCAACTGTCCTTGCTGCAAATTAGCAGCTAAGCATGAATTATTCTTAAGCATGGGGATGCTCCAGCCTCTGTCATTGGCTGAAGGATGGGATAAGAGCCACGCCGCGTCTCTAGCAGCTGCATTTCAAGCCCCTCTCATGGAGGTTTCTCTTGTTTCTCCCTTGCAGCCACGGCTTCAATTGTGTGCTTGACAGGAGGAGCAGCTGTTTGATCCTGGCTCTGCTGGAGCACGGGGAGAAGCTGTGGCTGCAGGGGAGAAGCAAGAGAAACTTCCATGAGAGAGGCTTGAAATTCAGCCTCTAGAGAAGTGGGGGGGGGACTGTTCACAGTGTATCGCTCTCTCCCCTCCCTCAGCCTCCGTCAGACTCCCTCAGGCTAATTTGCTTCCCAAAGTCTGTGAGCTCAGATGAGTCAGCCTCCCAGCAAGGAGCTAATTAATATGCACCTCTTTTCGAGTCTCTCTTTTAATAATTAGCAGAGCTCTGCTTGTGCGCATGACAGCTGCTATAGCCCCCTGACAGTTGCTCAGCTGATTGCAGGGCAGCTGTCAGGTGACTGTTGCAGTAAATCAACCCCTTACCTGGATGATTAAGCACTCAGGTAAGGGGATGGTGGAGAAAACAGTGGCATCCCAATGCAGGGATTTGCCACGATTTCCATGGGGACGGGTGGGTTTGCCTTGAACCCACCCTGTCCTCCATTGCCATGGGGACTTAATGCAAATCTTAATTTGCATTAAGGCTGCCCCGAAGCCACAGCGCATCAGGGGCAGCCCCATGGGGATGCGCCCAATATAGCTCAAGGTCCAGGGCTCCCCATGTCATTCTTTCAAAACACAGCATTGCATAAGAGAGAACAAGATACTAATCAAGGGAACTTCAAGCATGTTGCAGACACCCTCTGCAGGTATCTGGAGCTGTCCTCTTCACTCTGCCTGGGAGGAAAGAACAGCTGTCAAGGTGACAGCAAACTGCACGACTCTCTTATTCAGATGGCAATCCATCAAACAATGTTGCCTCTATATGAAGCAGAGAATTCATTTGGCAAAGAATATAGATAATACTTCCTGTGCAGAAAGCTCAGCACTAATGCTAGATGTAATTTGCCTACTTTAAGACAAAATCGAAATTTTTACATCTTATTTATTTTTAAAAATGTCATGGAAGGATATCTTTCTCTCCTTAGGTAAAGTGACTCAAATAGCAATCAGAACCTCTCTTACCTTGCAGTAAATCAAATGAATTAATAAAAACATAACATGTACAGCAATGCCATAGTTGTAGGCATTCTTATTTAATTCTCAGTTATGTGTTAAAAAGTATACAGTTTTTGAATTATGGGGTTGTCTTATATCCCACTTATTCTAATATGGTATTAGCTTGCTTATATGATATTGGTTTGATTTTTGGAAGAATTTTGCCCTCAGGGAAGAGGTGGCTGGAAAAATGTTTAAAAGCTATGGATGCATATGAATATTCAAGCAATTCAAAATCTGTATGAATTTGTATGAATTATAACATTCCTTGGCAAATAGAATAATTTCAACATTTGCCCACAAATTGAATGAATCCGGCCTTCATCAAAGCTTTGAAGAAGGAGAAGAGTCAGCTTTTATACTCCACTTTTCTCATCCTTTGAATGGTTTCAAAGTGGTTGACAAAGTCTTCTATTCTTTTCCCCACAACAGGCACCCTGTATGGTAGGTGATGCTGTGAGAGCTCAGGAAGAGAGCTGTGACTAGCTGAAGGTCACCCAGCTGGCTTCATGAGGGAGTGCAGAATCAAACCCGGTGACTACAAGATATGAGTCTAGCATTCTGATCACAAGACCAAACTGGCTACAATGAAGGGCAGATGTGACCATCTCCAGCCTCCTGTTCGTCGTCCCCCCCCAGCCATTCTCCCTTATCTACAAATGTGGCTGTGGCTGCATCTTTTGCTGCCATTTGCATGCTGCTCTGAGGTCCAAGTAGGCCTTCTGGAAATGCATGCACACTTTTCTCATCCAGGAATCAAGAAGGCCTACTTGAGTCTCAGAGCAAAGCACAAATGGTGCCAGGAGCAAATGAGGGGGGGGGGGGCAAGGCAAAAAGGGAAGGGAAGGGGTTCCCTTTGGATGTAAAAATTTGCTAGATGTTCCCACACAAAGCCAAAGCCTCCCACATTCGGGGGTGGTGATGGGGGTTATTGACCAAAGCTGAATATTCCCCCATTTGATTTGCATGGCAGTTTCTCAGCTGTCTTCAAGGGTAGCTGTCACTGTCACCTGAGGCTCATTTGATAGCTGTAGCCATGTCTGACTGGTTTACCAGCTTCAATCTTTTCTGGATAGGGAGGACAACCTGCTCTGCTAACTTCCATATTAGACTACTGTAATGTGCTCTACCTGGTGCTACCCTTGTCTGTTGTGGCAGCTGTCCCAGAACAGTCATCCAAATGCAGACAACTTGTTTTGGGCCAATAGGAGTGGTCCAGCTGCTGGAAGTGCTAATGGACCAGGAAAAGTAAATGCGGAGTTGACCTTCATATGGAGGGAGGGAGCAGACCACTTAAATTGGTCTGGCCCCTCCCTGTACAAAACCTTTTTTTTTTTCAGAAGTTGCTAAAATCTAAACTATCAACCCTATCTGTTAATAGACTGTTATTTCAAATTATGCTCTACTGTTCCACAGGATTTGGTAAAAGATGGACATAACAATTTATATGACTGTTAATGTATCGATAGTTGATTGAAAATAGGTAGAATGAAGATGAGCAAAATATTGCATTAATTCTCTCCCTCCAAATATTTCTGCCATTGTGCCCTGCAATGTTCATGTATTTTTTTTTATCATCATTGCATTGTGCAACCCATCTTTTTTGAGAAAATAAAGTTTTGGTCATGCAAATTATTTTAATAAAGCAGAGTAACTGCATAAGTTATGGAAATTATATAAGAATATTACCCACGTGAACACATTGTCACAACTGAATATGTACTTATCAGCTGTTCTTCAGAGATCTGGAGAGTTAAACTGACTGAATTGTGCAAGTTCTATATGGAAAGTCTCTAATAAACACCTGCTGCTTTGGAATTGTTTACTCCTGTGAATTTGCTTGAATTGACTTGAGTACCATTTGTAGCACAAAAAAAAAAAAAATTAACCAGCTGCTACTAGTGTTTCCATTATTAACATTTAATTCAAGAAACCTATCAATTGGGTGTAAAATTCTCATTGAACTTCATCGCAGAGGGCTAATATTCCTCTGCAATGAAATATTTCCATATTCCACCTGAAATTTCACTTCCGTGTTCAAGAAATTCAAGCCCAAGGGAAATACTTAGGTTAACTTCTGTGGGAAATATTTTGCATTACGACCTCTATTCTGCACAGATTGGGCAGCAAAATCCAATTACAATTATTCTCATTATATGAGCCTCATCTATTCTGTGATAGCCATGAAAATTGCTCTTAAAATTTAAACCTGTATAGTCTTCAGTACAAGAAGAAGAAGAAGAAGAAGAAGAAGAGAGTTGGCTTTTCTAGCCTGCTTTTCTCATCCATTTTAAGGGGACTCAAAGTGGCTGACAAAGCTTTCTGTTCTTCTCCCCACAGCAGACACCTGTGAGGTAGGTAGGGCTGTGAGAGCTTAGAAGAGAGCTATGAATAGCCCAAGGTTACCAAGCTGGCTTCAAGGAGGAGTGAGGAACAACTTCCCACTGCCACTGCCTATGGCCTTTAGTGCATAATGGGGAACCTCTGGGGAACAGCATATGCACATTGAGGACCATATGTTATAGCCTCCAAGCATTCCTGTCTTCCCCAGAAGTGCAACAGGCCCGGGGATTGAATAAGGTGAGTGTCCAATCCCGGGGAGAAGGAGCAGGTAAAGTTGACTAGTCCCTTGGGCTCCTTCTTGAACCAGCTCAAGGATAAGTGTGGAAAATTTCTTAGATACAATGAGATCTGCACTAGTTTTTCAAACTTTCAGCAGATGTCTCTTTCAGCCCTATCCAGTGATGACAAGTTTCAACCTGAGTCTTCTAAATGCAAAAGAGATGATTTGTCATTGAATTATGGTCCTTCTATCATAACTGAAGACAAATTTTAAGCATCAAAAATGGTATCAAAGAGTTTCAAGTTAAACCCAGTTCCTTGCACCTAGTGACACACTTTCCTAACTAGATGGTGTTCACAAACCATCTCCACCACACTTTGTGTGTGTGACTGTGGCCCATGGCATTGCCAGGTCACTCAGGGCTTATATCAACATAATGGTGGGAGTCACAGTTAACTCAATGGCAGCTGGAAGTTGTTGATATGTGAACAACACTGCAACAAGTCCCCAAATAACTTTGCAGTGCATCAAGGGGAGGGAGCTGGGGGTCATCCTCTCTCTGTACTCTGTTTGGGAGATGTCTGCTTCTTGTTATGCAGCTTGTTTTAGGCTGTGTACAGATATAACAACAACTGTTCAGATGCTCCTCAGAGACCGTAGCACATGGTCCTTGTGTTCTCTTTCCACCTCTAGGGTGTTTTTCCACTGTCACTAAAAGTACCCATTAAGTACCCATTAATGGGTATGTAATGGCATTTTTGTACCCATTAATGAGTACTTAATGGGTACTTCTAGTGACAGCGGAAAAACACCCCTAATCTACCTTTTCTGGTCTAGAAGGTTCATTAGGATATGGGCTGACTGGTATGTGAATAATCTAAACTGCCATCCATCTCTAAATCATTTTCAGAGATGCTTTCTTTTCAATATGTGTGATCACAGTCTTGGGGCTTTCTACACTGAATCCTTACCTTGCTCATCAGACTTGAGTTGGGTCTAATGACATTTGAATTTTGTTTCAGGGAAGAATACATTGAAGATACTTAACAGGCATCAAGTGTGGTTGTTCTGTCAACATCTGGAAAGACTTAGGATGCATTCCCACTGCACAATTTGGTTGGGGTTTAAATCCAGATTTATTTAATCATCGTTCACCTCCATGTTTTTTTTCATTTCCACCTTTACCTAATAATGCAGACCCCCTCTCTATTCTTCAGTACCTGGCATGGGAGGACCCCGGCAGAATCCCCTCCCCACACAGTCAACAATTGGTCACAGTCATACCGTGACTTCATGGGGGAGGGGGAATTTTAGCCCCACCTGCTGTATAAACTTTCCCCCGCATCAGATCCTGGGGTCTTTTATTCACAGCAATCCTGGAAGGAAGGAGTGTCAAGTGCCTTAAACGCTCTGTCCTGGCTGCAGCTGCAAGAAGTTACAGGCAAAAGTGAAAGAGGAGACGAGAAGACAAGCTGCTGCTGGGCATGCACTGGTGCTGGGAGGGCTTGGAGGGAAAAGCTCAAAGTTGGAAGAAAAGGCTGCCTGATGAGGAGGGAGGAAGCAGACAGACTTTAGCACAGGATCTCTATTGCAGATCAGGGCGAAGAGGCAAAAAGGAATGGGTGAGGCGGGCGGGCAAGCACATAAGCACGCAAGCAAGCAGACTTTCACGATCGCTGTAAAATCACTGATCATCCCACTCCCCAATACTTCTCTCTTGTTAAATCTCTCTTCCAATATGTTGTTACAGCTCACTGATACATCAGGTTCATATTTTTCCTCCTTCCCCTCCCCTTTCAACCAGCCCCATCAGCCAGGGGAGAGGGGACAATAAATCAAAGCTTTCATTGGATCAGGGGACATGGAGGGACCACCCTTAAAACCATGATTCCCCACCCCGCCAAAAAAGTGTGCATTTCCATTTGCCAAAAAAGAGGATTATTTGTAAATCCCACAGCGAGAGTTCTTTTGATTCGAATACAGATAATCCACATTTCAGGATATTTGATCACCAGAAACTGCAGATTCCTGTGGGAATTGCCAGCTTTGAAAACAAATTCAAAGCTCTTTAAAAGTTGAATGGGAATGCACCCTTAGGGTGCATCCCCATGGTACTTTTTCCTGTTGCTATTGTCCTTCTACTGCAGCGGATCTAACAAATGAGTGTTCAATTCCGAATTAAGTGTCCCCATGGGGCTCGGCAAAATGCGCATTTAAAATGCACTGACCGTCCCCAAGGAAGTGTCTTTTGGTTATCCGCATCTTTTTCTCCCTGCCCCTCGCTGTTTCATTGGGTGCTCGTGCAATCGTGCACTCATTCACAAGTCCAAAATAAAAATTTACAAGTTCTCTTTTTGTCTCCCATGCTTGCAAAGGCAGCCAGGCTGCAGCCAGCGCTCAGACGGAAGCAATTCATCACGCTATTTACAAGATCTCCAGCCCCGAAATGCCTGCCGCAGCCAGTGGGCGGAAGCAATTCATTACAATCTATCTTGCTGTTTCTCTTTGTGACTGGAATGCCTGCCTACTGTTTTCATATCGTGAATGCTGGCTGTGGATGAGAGGCAAAAAAAAAAAAAAGAGAGAGAGAGCGAGAGAGCTTGCCGCCTCGGAGGGAAGCCCTGCCCCTTTTGCCACTGAGCGTCTCCATGCAAAATGTTGCTCTGAATACCCGCATCTTCCTGGAAAGTGCGCTTGCAGTCTTCTTTAAAGGGCTGGTTTTTTGCAGCGCATTTTCCTAATTAGTGGCGCTGGAAGTCCAGATTAAAGCCGTGCTTGGGGGTGCTCCGCGATGAACGAAGATTTTCAGCGGGCTTTAAATTGCATGGGGATGCACCCTTAGTGACTCTAATGCAGATTAGGGACATGCATGAATGGATTTTTTATCAAATCGAATGCAAGTTAATTCATGTTCATTTGAATAGATCCCCTTCAAATGTAGTAGGATTCTATTCGATACAAGTGTATTTGTTCAAATTCATATGAATATCCAGTATGAACGTATACATATCCAATATGGATCTGATATATATCCCGCAATATATCTGCTCTGAAAGAATCAAATATGTCTTGAATCCACTTTGAATCCACTCTCAAACCATGTCGAATTCACTCTAGATCAGTTGCAGATGTGACTGGTGCAGCTGCTTTCCCACCTTCCCATTACACAAATGTTCTGGAGCTTCATACAAATGTTCCAAAGCATTCATATTTGTATGAATGTCAGTGTACAAATGTCGTAACGTTTGATTCATATACGAATGTCCAAATTCATACAAATAACAAATGTTACGAATAAGCATATCCCTAATACAGATCCTTTTTTTTTTTTGCCTCTACCCCCATTCTAAACCCCAGCCCAATACTGTTAAATCATTCCTCTACACAACCTATCTACCCTTCCACTTTGCTTCTGTGCAGAAAGAAGTTGTCCCCTCTAAAAATAAAATAATTTAAATTTAAAATATGCACATTTGGGGTAAAGAAAGAGAGGAAAAAGGAAGAATGAGTGTTGTATTAGTGCATTTGCTCAGAAAAGCAAAATGTCATTTTAGGCACTGCTGTGCTATGGTGCAGATCCATAACGTAGACCCAAATGTAGTAAATTGGAACCACACCCCACACATAATTCTTCGACATGATAATTAACAAAAAAGAGTAAACACTTCCTCACCCTCTCCTAGAATACCTCTACAAGTTGGCATTTATAGTCCCAACATGAAAATGATATGGAGGGAGGGAGGTGACCTTTGAGTGCAGAAAGAAAGCATTCGGGAAAAGATATAAAGGGCTATAATCCACATTTGCCATGATATCTCTCATTTATGTGTGGTTTTATCACAGTGGAAGCTCTTCAAATGTTTTAAAAACCTGTGTGTAGTGAGGCCCTTGTGTACAGTAACATTTTATAGCTGAAAATTGTAGCGTTTCTGGAATAATTGTGTTTTCTACATCAAAAAATCTGTTACAGTTAACATTTGGAACACATTGGGTCTTCTCTTTTGACTTGATTAAGAGTGCAATCCTATAATTACTACTTACGAACAATTGAGCTTAATGGGAGTAGGAAGAAAGGTTGCAGAGTATTGAGGCTTTTTCAGGTGTTGCAGCCTCTGTTAGATGCAATTCCATCTCTTGAAGCTGATGGCTTTCCCTAACATACAGGTGTTGGCTCTTTGATCTGACAGGCAACAGAGTCATACAGAAAGGGGAATACCACGTTAGCAACAGTGAACTCCTTTAATGATGAAGGTTTGAGGCAATGCATATATTAGCTTTTTGCTTTGCTATTCTTGTTTCAGCTGTTATTCTTATAACTGCAGTGCAAAAATTTTTTGCAAGGAGTTGAGAGCAGATAAAGGTTTTGTCTTCATTTTTTGCTTGAAAGCAACTGGTGGGCCACTGTGTGAGACAGATGGGTGGTGGCCTGATCCAGCATAGGTCTTCTTATGCTCTTGTGTTATAAGCTATACATTATCTGTACAATTTGCTGAATTTGTTAAATTAATTGAATAATAATAAAGATAAAAATAAGACAGAGGTGTATAAAATTAAAAATGGTGCAAACAAAGGGGAAAGGTGTATTTTTTTCTCTTCCTTTCTAAAAAAAACTAGAACCAGAATTCACCAAAAGAAGCCAAAGGCTGGACAAATCAGATCAGATATTATTATTTTTATTACTGACAGAAACATAACAATATAACACATCAAACATGTTGGCTTTGATATTTCATAATGCATCAGGTTCTTCCCAAGAACCTAGGATGACATTATGTAGTGGCAGAACCCAGCTGGGTAGCCTTTTGCAATTAACAAATGGTAACCTTGTCAATGTTAAGCTGTTTTAAGTCTGATCCAAGGTTTTTTGGAATCGCACCCAATTTGCCGTTCACCACTGGGACCACCACTACTGGCTTGTGATTCTTCAAACTTTGATCTTTAAGTCCTTGTATTTTGTAATTTTCTCTGTTTGTTTCCCATCAATCCTGCTGTCCCCTGGTACAGCAACATCAACAAGCCACACCCTCTTCGGTGATGTCAGGGGTGTTATGCTCCAAAACTTTACAAGTTGTTGTTTTTATTAATTTTACAGAATGGAATTTGCTACCACATGATATTGGCTACCAGGCTGAATAGTTTTGCTATGGTGGCAGGAGGTGGCATGTCTCTGAAGGTCACCTGCTATTTGATTTGAATCAAGCTGAATCTAAAGGTTTAATCAAATTAAAAAGGTTCAATCAAATATCAAATTTGTCCAAACAAAGAAGCTCTTTTAAAGGGCAAAATAAAGTCAAACATGAACTAATTTGATTTGAACCAGGATGTTTGACTGCTTTCACTGGAGCCTTCCTGATTCTTTTCAATTCAAGCTGACCCCCCTTGAGCCTGTGAGTGGTTTGGTTAAAATTTGAACTGGCAGAACATTCCTCAGTTTGAATCAAACTGGTGCATGTTCAAATAGGATTGGCCACTATGAAAACACACAGCTGGACTAGTTGGCCACGGGTCCACATTAGTGGTTATTATATTGTTATGGAATAGAGTTTCTGGCTTTGGCCTTTATTATTGAAAGATGGTAGGGAATGAAATCCAAATAAGTGGAAGTTCATGTAAGAGATGTCAAAATACTTTTAAAGTGTCAGAGGCAGGTACTATTATGTAAACTGAAATGACATATTTTAGGTATTAGGCCCTATAGCTCTGTAGTAAGGTAACTGCCTGAAAATCACAGAGTTGTAGGTTCAATCCAAACATCTCCTCTTAAGATAATAGCCAACCACTTATGTCTCTTGTCCAAGAAAAGATGTGTTACCAGGAAGCAACTCTGAACTTGATGGTACTTAACCACCACCACAACGTGGGCAGCATTAAGATATGGTAATTTTTCAGTGGCTTTATATATATTTACATATTCAGCATTAGAGGGAATGGCATTTGAGATCAAAATAATTAGTAGCACCTGCTTCCAAAACTCTAACGAACTTTTTCAACAGCAATAGGCAGAAAGTGGGGCAAATCTCACTAAGGCTTAAATATCTCCATAGGGCTCCTGCGGTTGTTTCAGAGGAATAAAACTGAGTAATGCAACCATGGTGGCTTGTCAACTGTATGTTTGCTGTTGTTGTTGTTGTTGTCTGTGTAAGGTAGACCATCTATCATCAGGTTTACACCACTTGAAATAAATTGCACCTTAAATTTGAAGGCAATTTCAGGTAGTTTGGTTTGCAGAGTACCAATCCCATCTTTGATATTTCTCAAGCCTGCGATCTTTCCAACTTGTGATGTCTGTGTGTCGGCAAACTAGGGTGCTATGTTTATCACATTTTTTTTTTCATGCATGCCTCAAAATGACTAAATTACAGGTATTTTACATGTGTTGTGTAGTAGAAGACAGATACCGTCCGCTAGTATAATTTATCTTGAAAACATCTTGTTTTATAAAATTACAGAAAAGCACAGCAATTTGCTCATTTTTTATATATATTTTATTTCTAAGGCTATGACAAAATCTTCAAAGCCCACAAGATGCCTTCCACATAAGAACTGAGTCATGCAATAAACAATTTTCATCAAAGCTCTGGGTTTGCAAGATTAGAGTGCAATTGTAGATTTAATTTTTTTCATAATGTTCTTTTCTTATTAGCTATTTTATCTTTTGTATTTTAACCTAATTCATCCACCAAAGGCATCAGCTCTTATGTAAGATTAGATACACACATAGTCCAAATCAGATTAGCTTCAATCAAGGTAATTGTGTAGAAGAAAATTGTTCATCTCTGGCATACAGCTGCCTTTTGGTTCTAACGTTTGATCCCAAGTGACTGTTAGAGTTGATACAAAGGTTTCTGCCTGATCTTAGATAATTTATTACTTCCCTACCTGAAAACTTTTCTGATAGCTTCAAGTTAACAGTTGGAGGCTTATGCATCAAATGGATTTGTATGCTGTTCTCAGCTTTTAAATCTCCCCAACCTTTTATTAAGGTGAGGCAAATGTGAGTGCTGAATTAGGCCCTTTCTGCACTAGGGCATTACTCTAGATTATATTCTAGAACAGGGGCCTTCCACCCACATTCTATTGCAAACTATGTTCTGAGATATAACCCAGAATAAGGCCCAGCACAGAAAGGGCCAGATATTTCATGTACCACTCACTTGCTTCTGGCATTATCCTCACTCCCTTTCCCAGCATGCCTTGGAATGGAGCCAAACAGGCATTGTGGTGACATTATTGCATGCCACCTAGTTGCAGTTCTGGGGTGCCTGGGTCTTCCTATTGCCTCAAAAGCCTTTAGGAAGGGCTGTGGCAGGCCCAGAAACCTCACGATCCCAACCGGTCATGCAATGAGGTCACTACAAAGTTTGCATAGCTCTGTCATTTCCAGTGGTAAAACAGGCTGGGAAAGAGATCAGGGGAGTGAGGAAAGTGATGGAAGCAGGTTAGTGCTACCTGTAATATAGTTCAGCACTCACCTTCCCCTCACCTTCCTAGAGGGATTGACTTGTGAGGCAGTCCTTATAAACCTTGCTCTCCTTAGAAGCCTTGTGTCATGTCTCAGGCTGTGTACAGATATAACAACTGTGTTTGTATTTTGTCTGCAATTCCAGCCCAGCATGTGCTGCTCAGTTACGTAGGGGAGGCAGCACCACACCCTTGCCGGTGCAGCTGGGCCAGACGCTGAGATCTGTGCCTCACCTGTTTCTGATGTCAAAGGAGTAGAGGGGAAGGGCACTCTTGGGGCTGAGTGTCTGAGCTCTCATCCTCAGAGCTGGCCCCTGACTCAACGTCTGCGCTGATTTTTCAGGTCTTCAATTTAATCCGGATTTCAGCAGCAAAACCGGTTTAAGAAACCAAAATGTGGAAGCGCCCTCTGCAATCCATTCTACAGTGCAGATGCATTTTAAGTTAAGTATTTTAAATCTTACCTTAACGGTGCTTAAACCAGTTTCCACAGCTAGTGCGGAAACACCCTATAAGACATTTCTAATGATAGGGTATAAAACACTTTATACTTTATGGTTTTGGTGTGACGCAAGTGGCACAGCTGCACCTAGTGCTTGTTTCACAGCAATGCTGAGCAGAGTGGCCATTCTGTGCCCTGGTCTGTACTTCTTTCTACACTTCCTGATTGGATTGTCAGCCAACTCCTGTGCCTTGCCCCAGAGCAGCTAAGTAGGAGCCTGGTTTGGCCATCTTAGGTTGTAGCTCAACATTTGCCTCCTGCTCTGTCCATAGGATAACTGGCCCAGGTGGTCAGAGAAGCATGGAGGTCAGTAGATGTGACTTGAGGAACATCCTTGAATGGTCAAGCAGAACAAGCTGTGTGCCCTTTTGACTGCTTCTCAGGATACCAAGAAACAGCCAGGTACCCAGCCCAATCACTCTAGGTTACACCACCCCAAACCCCTGCCTACACCCCTCCCCCAGTCCTCTAGGAGATTAGCTGTTGTCTCCTTTCTCTGGGTGGATGAAGTGCTAGAGATTATCTGCATTCTGTACATTCTATGAAAATAACTACATTGATGTGAAAGTATTATACATTTTCATTAAGAAACAGAGGGATGGAATATTCAAAGTGTTAGGCTAATACTTGAAAGACCAGGCTGAAAGACTTACTTGGACACAAGGAATTCCTAGGAACCTTGGTACAGTTAGGCTAAACTGCCTTAGAAGGTTGCTTTAGCTCTCAGATATGATTTAAGGAAATCAACATGAGGCCTGCATTGCTGTCCTTCATTGCCTTGTGCTCTTGATCTGTGGGCTGCCATTCTTTAAGGACTGGGGGACAGGATACATAATTGTAATTATTACAACCATGGGGTTGTAATAATTGCAATGTTTGACAAACCCTGTTATACAGTGTATCAGCAGGATTATTTTACCATACTTGAACTGCAGGAACTGTGGCTGAATGAGAGTTTGTATTTCGGCTAAGACCACATAGTTAATGTGCAGCAACTCTTGGGATAGCAACAGCAGCTGAACAGAGGACAGGGGGAATCTCTTAGCCTCTTTGCATGACCTTTCAGACAAGGATGCCACAAGGACACTGAAATGAGCTACAGTAAAATACATTGAACCTCCTTATGTGTGTTCTATGCAGTGTGAACATCACTATTCCAAAATATCTTCCACTCTGTGGAATGGCTGAGCTCTTCCTACCTGGCACAAGCATGTCCTCCCTGATTGCCTAGAGATGCCAAAGTTAGGTGACAATGTTGAATGGCTAATTACATGCATTTTGTCTCCCCTTGTGGCTTGAGAACTCCCTCCTTCCCGAAATGATCCGTGTAAATAAGACAATAAATTTAGTAACCTCCCAAGAACTGGTAAACAGAGGCAGCTGCACTTAACTGTTGGTGAGTGTCACTAGTCAGCCTGCGGGAAACTGTACCACTAATGCAGCTCTTGATTAATCTCTAATTACACTTTTGTCATCTTAGCAGGGAGACAAAACTGTAACAGTTCCTAAATAGGCACGGAGCATTTGGGTGCCTAGCAACCGATGTTTCTTTCATAATAGCTGCAGTGGACCCTGGGCTGTTACGGAGAAGGTAGTTACGGATCCCTGCTCTATTATTTATAGTGCAGCTTTTCCAGAGAGCCTTCACAACAGTAGATAAATTAGCAGCTTAATAGGCCATTGATGACTAAAAGCAAAGTGCGAGCCGGGGCCCAAGTATGAAATTAAAAGCAAAACAAAGCAAAACAAAAATGCAGCTCTGTGATTTGTATCATGGATAGAGAGGAATGTTGTCTCTTGCAACCTCCTTCTCCTCCTTGCAGCCTATGTTTGCCCTTACTGCCCCTTCGCCTTAGGGAAGGGATGGGTGAAAAATGTTCGTCACCTTCACCATTTGTATGAATTGTGAAGGTTCAAAACTTCACATTCAAATAGAATATTGGCGATATTCAAAGGCTGGCCTTTGCATGCGAAGCAAAAGCTTTGTGCCTTTGCTTGAAGCTTTGGAACAGATACAGAGTGGATCCTGATCAGATTTAGGATGGTTTCAGGGGCACAACTGGTAGCAGCAGGGATTCAAAGAGAATTTGAATTCAAAGCCAAGCACATTCAAAGTGTCTCCATTGTCATAAATGTGAATTTCCATCCTATTTGCTTCAATGCAAAATGAGCAGAAAATAAAAAACTAATTGTGCACATCCTATCTTGGAGGGATGAGGGAGGGGTGAGCACCTATTAAACCTCTACCCACCTACCCACCTATCTACCTTATTGTTTGAACTTTTCTATCTTCTTCAGTATTATGAACCCTCTACCTCTCAAAGTAACTGTATAAAATCTATTTGGACTATTAGATAACATCTCCCATGATGCTAGTTGGTGCTCTTTAATTAAGGGATAAGGTAGCACCAGAGGTTCCTAAAGAAGTGTCTTATTAAAGAAGCAAATTTGAACAAATGAGATCACATTTTCTATCCCTGCTTCTCTTCACCATCTTCTTCATTTCTGCAAGTAATAGGTACACCTTGGAAGATCTAACACCTTTCTTTCCTAGTGTCAAGGGATAATATTAGCAACAACAACAATGAAAGGTCCTTATTTTTGTGCAGCATTACTCAAGACTGTACTCTAATAGGAAGTAAAAGTAACATCTGAATCATTTATATCTGGTAAGCATGAAAGGTATCAGAATCATAGAAGGCAAGAACTAAATTTTCAAGGTTTTTCTTAAAGCAAAAATAATTATTTTAAAAATATTATCAATATATAGAGCTTATATTCCACTTTGTTGTTTCAAGGCTTTTGACCATGTCTGCAGTTTAGGCCATGCCTACACTTCGACTCTGTCTACACTGGGTACCTTCAACCCACTGACTTGTTTACACACCTTTAGGCACATGCTGTGATGCCCAAGTACCCAACCAAGGAATGTGTACGGCAACTTAAAGGACCTAGCCACCTGCAAGGAGAGACTGGAAGGCTGTTCAGTCACTTCCAAATCTTTTTATTTCCCATTCCTCTAAATCATTGTGGCAGGCTGGGCACATGCATGCTCATGCATAATGTCAGCAACACATGGAGACTGAAGGGTATAAACATGACCTTCATCTTTTCCCATGGCATGAATTTAGGCTTGTGGTCCTAAAAGGGAGGTGTTCCAAACTTTGCTCCAAATGTTATGTTCTCCCTAGGTTTGGTGCTGTTTTGTTGTCATATAGGTAGGGTCTGCATGGAGCCTTAATGGAGATCTGAGTTAGGGCTGATGGTGCAGGAACCACATATCTGTGTTCCCTTGTTGCACTGCAAAAGTGTTTCCAGGGATCAGAACAGACAAGTCCCTATGCCCTGGGAGGCCTCACTGGGCTGTAAGTGCTCCTCATCACTCTCCCAAGTGCTGATGTAATCCCTGCTTTGCAGCCCATTTTTTGTCCTCTGCACAAATCCCCTAGTGAAAACATCAAACAACTGTACAAAAGTTTCCCAACTTCATTGATCTTGTCAGTAGAAGTGCTGGTAGGCTGAAGCAATTGTCAGTGTAGTGAGCAAAGATTGCTTCAGAAATGATCTTCACTTCTGCACTGTTCCTGCCACCATGCAGAAACTGCCAAAGAGGCCCCTTTCAGATGGGGGAGGGCCATATAGCACCATTACAGTGATGCTGTGGCCGGGTTGCCTCATGCATCTGGTATTTCCACCTTAAGAAGCACTAGAAATTATTGCTGGAAAAGCCAATGCTGGTAGAGGGTTTTCCAGTAGTAGCACTTTTTTAGGTACCTTCTGAACAGAGCTGCCTTCATGGCTCCATTCACCACACATGTGTGGAGGCTGAAACAGGTGCCCATGCGTGCGTGGAGACCCAGATATGCATATCAGTAAAGTGTGCAAAGAGGCGATAATCATCAAGGGAAGATTTCCCACATTATATGTTCTGGTGAGATATCCAGCTGTTGTCTGGAGGCTGCCAAAGCTTTGCCTCATTATGAGTACACACTCAGGTGAATGATGCAATCTTGTCAGAATGAGGCAGGATACTACACTAGCAATAACAGTTCAACTCCTTTAACGTTTGCTCACAAATTATAATTTCTGATGTAAAGCTAAAAGGATGTGCTTTTCAGTAAATGTGAATGCCCTGCTTTCCTAA
This sequence comes from Aspidoscelis tigris stejnegeri, assembly GCA_023333525.1. Lineage (NCBI taxonomy): Eukaryota > Metazoa > Chordata > Lepidosauria > Squamata > Teiidae > Aspidoscelis > Aspidoscelis tigris. The sequence continues at coordinate 23,784,491 of JALMGA010000007.1, read as the reverse complement.
CCCATGTTCTTACTCCAAGAGGAAAATGTACAAATCCAACTTATTGGAAAGGGGCCCAGTACACTCAGGCCTTTAGGACGATGCCTGGACAGGCAAGTCTTTGGTGTGTCAAATTAGATGAAAGTGTATTTCCCCTGCTATTTAATATTGTAGATAAATAAAAATAAAGCTAATGGTACACTTTGAAAATCAATAAACATATTCCTCATACTATCTGATAACACAAGCATTCTCAGATGGCATAAAAAAACCCCACTACATTTCTGACCCCTGAAATTTATTGCTTGGAGTGCATGAATGATAAGAGAAATGACCTTTGCTTCTGTACTCTGTATGTTTGATCTCACGGTCAAACACATGTACGTACTTTTAAATGTCAAGAAATATTACAAACCTAGTCTCTGCAGCCTTGTAAACATTGTTGGACTTCCTAAAAATGTTATCATTTTTGGATACAGGGAATAGTTTAAGATCCTAATATTTTTAGCTCAAACATGCAACATTAGTATTGCATTATTGTCCTAGAAAACACTCTAACCAAAAATACTTTTTTATTTTTAACGCTTTATGGCCTTGAAGGTGGTATTTTATCCTTTGTAAATACTTTTAAAAAATATATATCCTTTCTTTTATCCTTTAAATCCTTTCTATATGAGAATTAGTATCTGCTGGAGTGGAAAGGTCTCTTAGCAATGTTGCCACTGCAGAAGCTAAAAACCTGGGGATGCTGATACGGCCTTCTCTGTGATAATTCTCAGCTTGCAGAATGCCCTCCCTTCTCATATGCATCAAGCACCTTCCATCTATACATTCAGGATACTGTTGAAGACACAGGTACTCTATGAAGCTGATGCACAGAACAGTTAGGACTGATAAAGAGAAGTATTCTGCCCCTCAGAGGGTCACAGGTCTATGGAATCTGCTGCCTAAGAATATGGTGGCAGCAACCACCCTAGATAGCTTTAAGAAGGGATTGGATAGATTCATGAGGACAGTTATATCAAAGGCTACTAGGATGGATGCTTAGGTTGCAGGGATTCAAGAGCAGGTGAAGGCTTTCCCATGATTCCTGGGGGATTGGGCTGCCATTTTACCTCCATGTGTGCCTCCAGCAGGGCTTGAAGCTCTGGATTGCTGGTAGTGGGGGCAGAAGTGAGTGGGGGCAAGGGAGGAGATGGGGGCTTCCCTTTGCACAAAGCCCCCTATATTTTGGGGGGGGGGCTTTGCATGAAGCCAACCCCACTCTGTTTGAATTTAATCAAGAGGGGAATGCTCTTTGTGTGCACACCACCCCTATTTGTATGGGCTGCATAACAGCTGTCAAAGGACCAGACAGCTTTTAGAATGCTTGGCAATCCCTGTGAAATACAGCCCGATGCCCGGTGGCAAAATTAGAAGCAGCAACAACAACATGCTTACCTGAGCACTGACTGCAGATTTTCCCTTTTCTTCCCTTTTTCCTGGATGAGATCTTGCAAGAGTCCACTCTCACCAGGAAACAAGAGGGTTCTTAGAGAAGAGATGGAGGGGCTAACCACATGTTGAGAAGATGCCTGCCTCTTTGGAGCTTTTGGGAGAATATGAGAATGATCTCTTCTCCCTGCAAACTTTCTTAACTCCAGAGAAAAGGCAAGGTTCAATTTTTTTAAAATTCTCTTTGAAGGCACCTTTCATTGATTCCTGCATTGGGCAGGGGCTTGGACTCGGTGATTTAAGTACATAGTTTGAGGTCCTTTCTGCAGTAGGCCTTATTCTGGATTATATCCTTGAACAGGGCCTTGCTGTTTCCAGGCTAGTGCAGACTACAACAGGCCCCAGGAAGGACCTGGCATCCCTTATTCCAGGATATAATCTAGAATAAGGTACAGTGCAGAAAGGGGTCTTGTTTATGCCAGTGTGTCTAGAGATTTGTTCAGAGATTGTGTCTGAATTAATGTGGATTAGAGGGAGGATGGAAACACTGGTGTCCATATGCTGCCTCCTCTAAACTGTTGCTTGGCTGTCTTTTTAAGTACGTGTGAACATAGCTTATGCCTTGAATTTGACTGAATGTTTTTCAGAGGTCCTTTTTTCAACAATATGTTTTCCAATATTGAGTAATTTGGAATGAATGAATCCATACTTGTATCAATAGTGAAAATAAAGCCCTTTCATTAACCTTTTGGATTCATTAGACACACATAGTTAAGTATTAAAAAGAACTTTTGATACAAAGGTTTAGGATCATTAGACAGGTCAATGTAACCCTGAGTGGTAAATCCGTTCAAGGCAGCCTTAACTAACGATTTCCTCCAAGTAATTTGTTTCTCAATCATAAGAAGAAGAAAATTGTGCTTATTCACTGTCATCTGCAAATGTGACCAATCAATTTCCTTACCTATCTGGAATTTCAAATGGTGAAAACATTCTGTATGTAATACGGAATTGCTTTTATGTGGTTGGTAAAATGCAGCCTCCCTTGACTCATGCAGCTCTGCAAACTTCTAGAAATGTCGTTTGTCCTATGAGGTGCCCTTGATTTACAATAGCAAGACAGGATAAATCAGCAGCTTTTAACTTTGGGGGTGGAATGCTGTGCTGCTACTGCAGTTGGAAGTCCCTGCACACCGTCCACCCATGTCTGGAGGCAACCTTAGTGTGAATACACCCTTGCTGATGTTTTTCTTAATATGTAGCCAAAACCACCTCCATTCAAGCACCTGTACTCAAAAGCACACACACAGAGATGGAGAGTTTCATCCAAACACCTGGGAAAATGTGAAGGGAAGGGAAATTCTGCAGTTGATGTTTGCGAGCAAACATTTACTTTTGTATATTTTGCAGCATTGGGCTTTACTTTGCAAGAACTGTGCAACATCATAAAACCTGTCTAGCACCATGACAGTTGCTCTGCATTCCTTGCAAATTATTCCTCTTGTCTGGATGTAGCCAAGCTTATGGAATACTGTATTTCTCAACCTGTAATACTATTTTATTACACTGTGTGGCACATCACACACCGCTGTTCCAGCCCAGCCCCTACACACACACATTTCAGGGCCAAACTCTGATGGCTAGGAATGAATACTCCTAGCTGCAAAGAGCTGAGAGATCACATTTCAGTGGTGTGCTTTGGTGCATCACCAAAATAGGTCTCCAGTAGTCTGTAAAATGGAAACAAAAAATTGAATTGCCCTTGCTAGCACACCGGTGGACCTTTTTAACCAGGTCCACCAGTAAATGCAGAGCAGGAGTCTCTTGATCTGGATTACACTCCAAAATAATGGTGGACAGGGCCTCTCAAGTCTTCACTAACATGTGGACAGAAGAGGCCCTGAAGAGGACTTTGTGGCACAGTATTCCAGATTTAAGGTAAATGCAGAAAAGTTCTAAGAACAACACATGTCCAGGTAGCCATAGAATGACACAAGAACAGTCATTTGCCCTTTCTTTGCCTTTGTGAACTAAGCTGGAACAAAAGGTGAAAGAGACAGACTCCCAGTTGGCAAACAAAAGATTTATACGAGTTTTATTTCCCTGACACTATACATTATAATGTGAAAAAGTCATAAATTCTACAATTACAGACACAATCAATACAAATTTAAAAGCTTTGGTTGGATTGAATCTTTGTAGTGTGGTGCTTAGAAGCACCACAAATTCTAATGGGTCAGATCTTTTCAGTCTTGTCAAGGAATGGTTAAAAAAACTGAACAAATGTTATACTTCACCAAATGCCATAAAGGCCAAGGTACAAAAATCAACAGATCCAAAACTCTGACTGCAAAGAGGGGGATGAAACCATCAAAAACATATACTGCTGTAAGAAGATCATGCAGTCTGACTATGAACAAAGGTCATTCTCTGACACAGAAAAGATAATCCAATTTCCCTGCAAATGAATACTCAATACGATTTCAGATTATTCCCACAGCTGTCTTGTAACACGGACTCAAAATGGACTTGCTTGTTCCTGCTTTTCATTCTTCCATGCTGGGCTTGGAGAGACCCCATTTTCTCTCCTTCCCTCACCAAACAATCCTCCCCATGGAGTCAGCAGTTGGACAGAGTCTATTCTTCAAATTGTGACTTCATTGGGGTGGGGAATTCAAATCCCACCCTCCATATTTATCTCTTGTGGCATCAGAATATGAAGTTCTTTGGCAGTGCTCTTCATTCACTGTTTGTTCCCACTCCACTTCCATTGTGTATTTACCCTAGCATAATGTTTTTCTATGTCTACCAAACGGTAGAGCTTCTTTAAAGACCAGTCTCCCGTTTTTCATTATAACAGTGGTTTTGCATTTACAAATCTAAATGTATAACAAATGATTGCTCCCAGTTTGTAGTAATGTTATAGTCTTATAAGTTATTCTGTACAATTAATTGCAATTGTTTTGTGACTGGTTATGAAATAAAATTGAAGAAAACAAAAACAAAATAAATAGTGGTTTTGGGCTTACTTTGTGATTGGAAAACAGCATGCAATGGCAGAGAATGTTGTGAAAAGGGGGGAATGACAGAGGAGATCTATATCTGAGCTGTTGAGGCCAGAGTCAGCAAATTGCCAATGCTTCATATGCCTCTGCCAAGAAATCCATGGAGGCATAGGGAACAGCTCAGTCTCCCTTCTTTTTTTCATTATAATAGTTGCTTTGCACTACTTTGAAGTTGCAAAGCATCAGGAAATAGCATAGAGTGCAATGAACTGGGGAACAAGAGAGGAAATCAATATTCATGGTGGTGAATGAAAGGAAACATTTATTCCCCTTATTCATTGACAAGAGAAAGGGGGCTATACATTGTACTTTTACTTGCATGGATGCAACAGAAATGAAAAAGTTGGTTCTATTTGCAGGGATTGGAGGGAAAGGAAGCAGCAGCAGATACATGATAAACTCTTTTGTGTTTTCCCTTTTGTTCTCCAGTAGTGACGTTCTCAGCCTCCTGAGTACAACACTTACTGTTGGATAAGAGGAAATGGGGAGAATGCCCCCAAAGTATGGTTCCATGCCAAACAAAGTCCACTTCTCTGTTTCAACTTTGCAAAATAAAATGAGCTAATCCTCGGAACAGGACAGAAACTCATTTAATCCACATACAATTGAGTTCACTTTTGTGGACTCTTAGTTCACAAAATGTACAGATTCTTTAAAAGTTGTTGGGACATTGAAGACTCAAGGGGCAAATCCCCACAGTAAGCTTATTTTGCTTTCCCTAAACCGAAATAGAACCGGATGCAAACGCGAATTTGCCTGTTCCCATTACTTTTAACTTAATCGCGTTGGATCCAGATTCTGAGGATCGTACGTGGGGTACGTGACTCAAGGTGGGACTCAAGTGGCTACTTTTTAAAAGCCACTTTTTGGGGCTGCCCTGCCCTCTTCCTCCTGGCATGGACGCGCCACCCATAAAGGACCCCTTTACCGAGCCTAACTGGGTGGCTGGGTAGCTGCCGCTTCCATGGATGGAGGAAAAATGGCAGTGGGCAGCCAGCCAGCGATTCTTTCCCCTCCTCTCCCCATTGCTCAGGGCACACAGCAGCAGCGGCAACTCAAGCCCCATTGCTTTAAACATTCACATTCAGCTGCTTTCCTCCCTTCCTTTCCCTTTCTAAATTCTGATCTTTTAGAATTGCGCAAAATTGCAACATTGTTATCAGGTTGAAGTGGTTCCATCACTACAGTGTAGCACTGCTGTTAAGGGTGGATTTTTAACACTCAAATCACTGACTTTGGAAGCAAGCTATTGGGAGAGGAAAACCCTAAACATGGATTCTCATCCCTTAAAACAGTACCGTCCAGACAGTAAAAAATGTAAAACGTTTCAAGCGCACGATCTGGAGTGAGACCTGTTGAAATCAGGATTGAGATTCACCACGCTTTGGGGTGGTTTAACACAGGGAAAGCGTGTTAAGCCAAACTGCCATGCGGACTCCGAGGACTGAAAAAGTTTTGAATCCGAAATAAGGTTCCGTGAAGACACGGCCAAACTGAGCTCTAAACTCATTATATACTGTATAAAGACATAATAAATTGGCTAAGACAAAAGCAAGCCTGAAAAAGTGGTTGAAAACAAGCAGGCCAAAATGTTGTGAGACTTTTGTATTCACAACGCTTTAATGGCCTAGCATACCTGATCTGACCATAGTTGAGAAGAAAACTGTATAGCTCATTGTTATTACAATACCTGGTGATAGTAGGGTTGATGAGAAACCACATGAGAAAATAGCTAAATAGAGACCTGAAAACTGAAGCGCAGAGACTCTGGCACATTTCAGCAGATGCGGTGACTAGGGAGGTGCACGGATATTTGTAACATTTGGTATCCACCCAATTCATCCAAATTTGGACATTCAAATTCAAATTGAATGTTGGTACATTTGAAGATTGACTTTGAATTAGAATCTAATGCTTAATTACATTCATATGGAGCTTCATTACATTCGTGAACCTGGGTAGGTGGGATGTGGCTACCCCAGTCACATCTGCAATGGATCAAGAGTGGATTCAAAGCAGATTGAAAGTGTATTCAAAGTGGATTCAGGGCAGATTTGATGCATTCAGAGAAGATATGCAGGGGATTTGTGGCAGGAATTCAAACTGAATTTGTATTGAACATTTGTATCGAATTCAAATCCTACCACATTCAAAGGGGATCTATTTGAAAGAATATGAATTTCCATGCATTCAATTTGATATGAATTGAATGCACAGAAACGTATTCATACATATCCCTAGTGGTGACTGGCACACTGGGTACCATCCCATAAGACCTTGGGTGGCACTTGAAACAAATTCATATCGATAAAACCACCATCGGTGAACTGCAAAATGGATCTGCATGCATTATATACACTGATACATCACGACGTCCTCAGTTCTTGAGAAGAACTCACTGTACAATGATGACCAAATGTGATTAGTGATCTGGTGGTTGTGCTATGCTGTTGTTTTGTGTGTTCATTAATAAGGAAAGTTGGCATTAACACACAATTTCTGAGACATGATCTCCCAACCAAGGCAATGCTATTCAGTATTGTTTTCTAATTAAAGGGGTCACTGAAGCACTGATTCTAAACAGCACAAATGTACAGCTATTTCCCCACCTATCCAACAGCACATCTACAGATTGCTTAGACAGGTTGACAGCATGCAAGTCTAATGATAAACGAATATGTTGGAATCTCAGATGAATTACTCTATACAGTCAAATTTCATGTCATCCCATAAGGATTCAGATTAATTTGGAATCAGCTGTAATGCTGCTAAGCCTCCTGTTTTAGCTCTTAAGACAAAAGGCCACAGAGATCTTTATTCTGTCTCAACAGAAAAATAAGAGTTTTTCTTCCTTTTTCTCCCCCTCCTTCCTTTCCTACTGGCATTGCATAGATGCAAAAGATCTTGATCAAGAGAATGGGGAAAGTCTAGCAGCATCAAGGCGGGGGGGGGGGAGTCAGATAAATGGACATCTGTGTCAGATCTCTCTTTGACACTGGAGTCACTAAACCTTGCACGCCTTTCTCACGGGAATGATCTGCAACTATTACAGTATCGCTAATGCATCTCTGAACATGCAGCTTGAGACTCATTCACAGCCTGAAACCAGATCACATTTTACAGTGAAAAGGCAAAGGCTTGAATGGCATGGAATCCCAGATTGCTTTTTTCTTATCACATCTCTTCAATAGCATTAATCAGGTGTTTTATTATTAAAGGTTCAAACACTGAACAGCCATTCAGAAAGGCCATCATTTCACTCCTGCCTGGCACAACCTTCCTGACAAAGGTCAACTCTAATTTTAAAACAAATCCTTCAGGGTGTTAAGACAAAATAGTCTCCAAAATAAGAACACCTCTCATATCATCCCATTTTTAAGTATAGACTGAGCACAGAAACAAGATGAGATATAGCCAGGCCAAGTAAGCAAAAGAACTCAGCAAACAATTACATTTAAAAGCTATGAAAATATCATTTCTGAAACCAAAGAAATATGACTGGGAGGTGAAAGTGAAGGAAAAGAACAAAGTAACAATGGAAAAAATGGTGATATGTCACTGGACCTCAATCCTGTCTACGTGAGACTTTGCTGACTTAGGCTTTTTCTGCACTTACCTCTCCATGGTCAGAACTACTAGTTATATACCAACCAAGCTCACAGGTTCAGTTCACAGAAGGACATGATCTGGAACAGTGCTGTCTGCAGAATGGCACTGATCCAGATCAGTCTCACCCTGAAGCTCACTTCAAGCACCCCAAAAGGTTTTGAACATAACTTGCTAAGCTCGGAGCCACTGGGGGATGTATTTTGGTGTCACCTTCCTGCATGCCTTTTTGTTCTGGAACAGAGCTTACTGGTCCACCAGTAGACCTGTTAAAACAGCGGAGGCAGGGGCCCCACAAAGATCTGTACTTCTGTGTGGACTGCTGAGGTCCAGAAGAGGACTTCACAGCCCCTTGTTTGAGATTAAGGGTAAGTGCATAAAGGGCCTTAGGTTGCATTTAAATTAGAGACTCAAACGTGCAAAGAGCATGTGGCACCCACATGCCATGTTCCTGCTTCCCTGCTCTCTTTGGAACAAGGGATGTCTGAAGTTTCAAAGGTTCTCAACTTTGAAGAGAGGCACACACACACCCTCACACTGGAAGTGGCCCATTTATTGTACAATGCCTGCACAGAGAAAGCAAGTGAGTTGATCTTGCCACCATTGTGTAACTACTCAGCAGCACTGAGAGTGTCTAAGAATGTGAGCTGCTGGAAAAGTGCTGCATAGGGTACTTTCCTGCCTTGCAAATGCCTCAGGTATGTGGACACTATGCTTCTGGGACCTCCTCAGGGTGTCCCTGGGCCTGTGTGGACATGGCATTTGCTGAAATACTGCCGAACTACATTTGCCACCATTCCTTACCATTGGTCATGCTTTCTGGAACTGATGGGATTGACCTTTTACAAGCAGCCACATCAAAAAAAAAAAAAAAAGTTTCTGAAGATTCAGGATCCAAAGAACCTCCGTAATAAATTTATCTTAAACCAGAGGAAGGGACAGAACTAGGAGTACAAGCATATATGACTTTACCATTCACATTAAGCAAAATATTTCAAAATGTGCACAAAATTATTGCTAGGACTAAAGATGGGTAATGCACACCTGTGCTCAGCGGAATTCTGCTCATGCTGGAGGAAGGGGATTGTTGCCACTTCTTCCTTTGCTCTGCAGTCACAAGAAGTGGCACTGAAAGATGCAGGGTACTTGGAAATTAGCCAGAATTGTTTCCTTGCCCTTCAGTGGCACTTGTTTTTTGTTTCTTCACAGGAATAAGAGGAGCCATTTACGATTGCTTTTGCCTGGATCCAGCTTGAGTGACGAGAATGGCAATTGTTTGAGTTGTGGAAAGGAAACCCCTATTGCTAACAATTCTAAAGAGAGGGGTAGATACAAGTTGGGTCCAAATTTTGCAGCTTTTGACTTGAATCCACTAGGTTCGCATGGAAATATCTGCTTTTCCTTAAGTGCTTGTTTGTCTGACATTTATGCCAATAAAAGGTACCTTACTTCCTGCTTCTGAAGTTCTAACAAATGCAGAAGACATGGTCTCAGTTTCTTGAGGACGTGTCTCAAAACGGATTATTGATATTTCATCCCACAGCTCTCTTGGTGAGTATTGAGTATCAGCCGCCTCGAAGGTTGGCGCCAAGCGTCTTCTTCTGTGCACCACAAACCAGAATTAATTGCAAATCAATCGAACAAAGTACAACTGATCAGTAAACCAATTAGTAATTTTAGCTGTTCATCCTGTCTTCATTTACTGAGAGGGGAGAGGTGGAAAAGGGGACGGTGATTTTCAAGCTACCAGCACTTTACATTTCTTCTCTCTTTCTCTTTTCAAAAAAGATTAAAGAGTAATTCATATAGCCTTAATTGTTTCAGTGGCTTTATAGCTTTTTTTTTTTTTAAAATCATCCCTCTTATTTCACGCCTCATGATGTCTGAAAGTGAATCCTTTCTAAAATCAAACTGTTTCCTCTCCCCTGTATTTTTGAGAAAAAAAAAATGTTGGACTTAATTTACTGGGAAGTTTTTCTAAAATTTCCCAGGAAGATGCTTACAGATGTCTAATGACTTCAATGTCATTTCACTCACCTTGAAATTGTACTGCTTTATCTCACCAATATTTCAGTCATAGATGATATTTTTGGGGAAGGGAAAAGGCTCAACATGACCTCAGTTCTCTTTGTCCCTAATTTATTTGGCTCTATTTTCCTAAATTAAAAATAGGAACCATCTGCACAACATACTGAGAGAGACTGCAATTATGGGTAACAGTTAAATATGTAGATTCATTCTTACACAGTACAGAACTAAATGTGGACTCTATGGCCTCAAAAGCCATTTTAATCTTCCCTTCCATGACTCCTACTCTACATATCTAGTTTGGTAAATTGTCTTGAGAATCTGAATGTCACTTCATGACATTTACTTTGCCTGCAAAATATTAATCCTAATATGGACTTTTTTTTTTTTTTTTATGCTTAGTGAGCTAAATGCCTACTTTAAGAAAAAAAGGGGAAAAAAGAGGCCATGTGTCAGTATATTGATCAACTTATTTAAATTTGATTTAGGTCTTACCCTTCCTTCTGGTATTTCCCAATCCATTGGACAATCTATTTAAAAATAAAATAAAAAAGTAGGTAAAACTAAATTCAAATACAATGATACAAAAACATTTTTTGTATAGAGTTTGAAAAATAGACATATCATAGGCCCTTTCTGGATTAAAAGCCTGTGTAGTACACATCTAGGTCTCCAGATCCACCTGTTAATACTTTAGACAAAGGCCATTTCCACACTTGGCCATATTCTGGAGTTTATCTTGGGATAGAGGTCTGTTGTCTGCATGCTAATGCCAACTATGGCAGGCTTTGCTTGGTGCCCGCTCTAGTCTGTATTATCATGCAAACAGCAGGTCTCTATTCCAGGATATATTCCAGAATAAGGCCAAGTGCAGAAAAGCCCCAGATCTCATCCAGATTAAGGAGGCCTTAATTAATTGGGTCTACAAGCAGATCAGCATGGCCCTGATCCAGAACACAAGAGGTGTGCAGACAGCATGCCTTCCACATTTGGGACTATTAAGGGTACCTTTCAGAAATGCACCATAGCTTGCTGCTGAAAATAACTTTTGCTCCAGCTCTTGGAGGCGTGGGACTGTGGCTGAAAAGCTTGCCCAAGTTTCAAGACTGTCACTACAGGTGGTGCTGATGCCATCCATACCTTCCCATATTTGGGATCAGTGAGCCTGGCTATTCCAGACCCACTAATCCTGACTAAAAGTAGGTAAGTGCAGAAAAAGCCACAATCTGAATCTGATACCTATGTATCAAGTATAAAGAAAAATTGTAATGAAAATTATTTTATTTGGTATTTATGTTCTGACTGTATTCCAAAGAACTCAGATCATGAACAAGCATTGTTCTCTTCCTCCCCTTTTTATCTTCACAGCTCCATGAAATATGATAAGGTAGGTAGGTTTAGTCAAGAATTAGATTCTTGGAATTTGAATTCTATACACCCAGATTTACATTTGTAGATCTTATTCACCCAGGGTTCACAGTAGGAAAGGCTTGCTGTGTACAACTCACATTGATGTGTACAGTCACATTGATTCTGTGTACAGAATCATTCATGGAACTTTGAATAGATTCACTGTTGAATTTAAAGATACATGTTGATTTCCCCCCTTCTCTTTGTTTCTGCTCTGATTGCGTTTCATTAATAGCCTGATAGACTTAAGAGAACATAAGAATATAAGAACATAAGAGAAGCCCTGCTGGATCAGGCCTTCTAGTCCCAGCATCCTGTCACACACAGTGGCCCACCAAATGCTCATGGGTATCTCAAGCAGAGACAAGGACAAACTTATTCCTGCTCTTGACTTATTTTCTATTTCCTTCCTAATTATTCCCAGCATTGAATTAGCTTTTTTCACTGCTGCTGTGCACTGGGTTGACACTTTCATTGAACTGTCCACCAAAACCCCAAGATTCCTTTCCTGGTGTGTTGCAGAAAGTTCAGACCACATCAGTTTATAGACATAATTTGGATTTTTGGCCCCAATGTGCATTACTTTGCACTTGTTAAGATTAAAGCACATTTGCCACTTGGTTGCCCAGTCACCCAATGCTAAGAGATCCCTCTGGAGCTCTTGGCAAACGCTTTCAGTTTTTACTACCCTAAATAATTTAGTATCATCAGCAAACGTTGCTATTTTACATAAGAGAACATAAGAGAAGCCTCTTCTAGATCATTGATGAATAAATTAAAAAGCATTGGCCCAACACTGAGCCTTGAGGGACCCCACCTTTTACCTCGTTCCACCCTGAGAATTAGCCATTTATTACTACAAAAGCAGAGAGGCTTTTGAAGAGAAAATGGCTGGTTTTTCCTTCTTTCAGTGGTAGCAATTCTTCATATATCGGTGGGTGGCACACCCCCTCCCCTAGTGGATCATAGACGAAATGGGCTAGAGCAGCAGCCTCTGAGGTTGGATTGCAGCTGCAGATCCTTTGCTGGCTGTTTATTGGAGCCAGGCTTTTCCCTCGCATCAGTACCATCCAAGTGGCAGTAAATCTAGAAGCCACACTCTTGGGATTAGCAGGTAATGCTGGCATCTCTCCCCAAGTCCCCGGAGCACCGAGAAGTCCAAGACTCCATTTAGGCTGCGCACCCCAGTTTTGTGCTGATGGTTGCAGTAAGCAGGACCCGGGTGAGGGTATTTCCGGCGTATAAGGTGACCCCTGACTTTTCAGAAGATTTTTCGGGGTTAAAAAGTCGCCTTATACGCCGGAATATATGGTAACTTGTTCAATGAAAAAGGAAGAATACTTGGTGTGGTGTTTCACATGAAACCTACAAAACAGTGGGTGCTGATCACATTGAGCCCCTCTGCATTTTTGGTGCTCATGCATATCAATTGTAAATGTCCTCATCAGGGAGCTACAGTAAAGTGTGTGGTTAGCTGTATCTTTAATCCTGGATATCAAATTTAATTTCTGCTCATCAGATTCTTATGTATTCCTTGATCTAGTGCAACATTTTCCCCACATTCTTGTGTCAGTTGTTTTCTGTAGAACTTTTCTCAACATTTTGATTGCTACATATGCATGCACGTGACTGAAATGTCAGACTTTTTTGCGCAATCAACATACTTTGGCCTTCGTCATTATGAAATACGAGACACTTGAAACTGTGGGATAATAACTTATAAATATATTCCTGCTAATGATTTAGAAGGGGGAAATATTCTTTAAAACAAAACAATCTTCTCCTTGCAGGCGTAAAAAGCTTGATGCCATACTTGTGACTGAAGGCAGCAGCAGCCACCAGGTGAATGAAATTAACAGTTTCTTTCAATTGTTCTAATTGAGTCCATTGGGAGTTTTGGAATTCACTAAAAGGTAGCTCAAATTGCGGTCTTCTTTAAGCTTTGGCAATAGAGACTTTCACTTTCCACACACAGTTTAGTCTAACTTGAAAACAACATCATTTTCCAGCACATTCTCATGTGGGTATTATCTCAAAGGGAAAACATTGCATTAATGGGGAAATGGGAACAATCTGGCATCAAGAATATTTATATTCTTACATTGTTGAAGCTGTTCACCTCTTCGTACATAAAAGTGTTTGCCTTAGCTTAAGAAACTATGATCAGAAACTTTTTTTCCCCCTTAAAGGAATAGCAAACCTAACAAAGCCATATTTTCCAAGCTTTACTTAAGTTGACAGAGCAGAGTCAGGAAGCAGGGGTTATTTAATGAAGACTTATGTGCTCCTGCACAACATGTGTTATCCCACTTTGTGCTCCCAACCCATGATGGGACAGGCTACTGATAGCCTATCATATGGGCGGTCTGCGTTTCAGACAGCCCATCCCAGTGGAGTCTTGAGTGTCAAGATGGAAGGCTGGGCCCTGCCTTCAAAAACTGGGAGTGAAAATTCCTGGCCTTTCTAGTTCCTAGCTGAGGCCTTTTTGGCAGTGAATGCCATTTACCATTTTGATGCCCGGAAGTCTCCCAATGGGCAGAGATTCCTTAGGAGTTCTTCATAGATCCTTTGCGTTTTTACCACTCTGAACAATTTAATGCTGTCAGTAAACTTGGCTAGTCCATTGGTTGCACCTGACACTGATGCCCTCAAGGTTATTTGCAGGGAACAGAGAGCAAGTGAAGGCTTTGCCTTTGTCTTCTCCTTGAAGCCCAACAACAATTGGTGGGCCACTGTGTTAGATGTGATGCTGAACTAGATGGACTGTGGCCGATCCAGCAGGCCTCCTCTTATGTTCTTATGATTGCAGATCATTTATATTTAGTTCTCCTTTCTGCACTCATAGGCTCGGATTCAATGTTTCTTCTAAGAAAAAAAAACAGCTGGTAAAAATCAGGTCTACTTATGAGCTGGCAGCTCATCCTACCATGTCTTTTTAGCAGCCACTTCTTCATTCTCTCATCTATGTGCTAACACCTGACTCCTGCAGGAAGCAATATGCAGGACTCAGGACAAGTTCCCTGCCAACTTGAGACTGTATATCATTTTATTCAATTGTGTGTATAATGCAAAGTATTTGTGAACCTGGACAGAGGTCTTCTCAGAGATATTACTGTCACAACAGGTACAAAATTTCCAGTTGAGGCTGATGTCTAAAACCTACAGGATAAACATGAGTCATTTTTGTCAGGCGACAAAGCCACAGAGGTTAAAAAAAACAAGAGGAAGGAATTCTTGAGACAACTCCTCTAGCCCTAGAAACATCCAGACTGTCACATTTAATTTAAATGAAGACACAAACAAAAAGCAGGTGTACAAGTCACAATTTACTTTCTTTGTGCATTATTGCCAAGTTGAACCAGAATTAAATGCAGTGTTAACATTCTTAAAAGGGTGTGCCACTAATTATTGACAAGATGGGTAAAAGATTAGGCATGAAGTTGAATCTATTTTTAAATTATTATTTTCTGTGCATGATTTCCCCTATAATAAATTATATCTGGATAAGGTGAACCTGCAATAAAAATGTTACTCCATAGAAAAGTCTTGCTTAGAAGTGCACTCAGAAAACACACCTGTTTGCTGGCCTCTACTGAGTTCAGCTGGTTGATATGTCCTATGCTTTTTAATTTAATATACTTTCCATGTCTTCTTCTCAACATGCAGATAGCATTCTGTAATCTGAAATTAAACCACTTTTTCCTTTTCTTTCTTTCTCTCTCTTTCTCCCTTTCTTTCTTGTACTGTTGTCCTTTTGCAGACTTCCACAATACCTCCAACATACTAGCACTTTAATGGCTCCATTCTGGATCTAGTCATCTTAGCACACATCATCAGACTGTAATTGAAAGATGAAGATGATTTTCATGTCTATGCAGTTTTCTTAGCAACTCCCTTAATAAGAATGTAAGAGGACTCCTGCAGGATCAGTGCAGAGCCCATCTAGTTCCCCTGTCTCACACAGTGACCCATCATGTCTATGGGCATTCTCAAGAAGACAAAGGTGAAACCCTTATTTGTTCTCAACATCTTGTAAATGAGCTTTGCATTCTGTCTGTCCCTCCAACCTGGAGGTGTTACCTAGGTTGCCATTACTTTAAGACATCTATCCTCTAAGAATTTGTCTAACCCTTTCTTAAAGCTGTCTAAGCAGGTTTCTGTCACCACCTCTTCTGATAGTAATTCCACAGACCAGAGAGTGAAAAAAAAAAATCCCTTCTACTTCATAGAGTGCCCCCATTACACCAGAAGGTTGCAAGCCATATTGCCTTAAAGGAGTAGAGGGGAAAAGCACAGGCTAATGAGCTTTACTATCATGACTTCAGATCAGTGGCCACATCTGTCTCTAGGCCACTGTCACCAAGCTGCACCTCACTGAGTAAAAGCATCCAACACTGCCATAAACTGTCAACCCTCTTCTGTACTAGGTAAATTTTCAATTATAGAATTTTCAAACAGTTTAGTAATATACATTAACCTTTTGGTGCTTTCTTAATTATCATTAGAGAACCCACTATCTCCTATTAAAAGGAACCTTATGGCTTTCCCTACTGAATATCCATGTCACCTCCTGCTTCTGAACTACAAGACTAGTGATAAAATCCCTCCAACTCTGCCGAGTCCTAGGAAAGGCTCCATCCCTCCTGGAGTAGGGATACTGACTCAATCAGCGGTGGCCAGTAGCCATTGGGAGTGGTGAGGTAGAAGACAAGGTAGTCAGGCAAAAAAAAAAACCAAGCAGTTCTCTTTCTGGTATGACTTTTCTATCCCCCAGAACAAAGGGAAAACATGCTATCTGTCTGAGCTTGTCTGTTTAGTGATTTTTATATAAAGGCTGTATCTCAACTTACTGGGTTAGGTGCTTCATAAAGTGTCTTTTGCCACTGTGTCTCCATTTGTGCTGGCAGTAATGCTTTGCAATGCTTTGTGCTTTGCAATGATTGTATCATCCTGTTACTGGGCACAATCAGCAATGGAGGTGCCATTTTCTGCCCTAAATGAAGGCATTCCCAGCTGCCTCTGAAAGTGATGTCTCCACACTTTAAAATGGAGACACGGAGGTTTCAGCAATTGTTGGGGTGCCTCTCCTAGTGCTTGAGAATGAGCTGCCTCCATTTTAAACTGGAGATCCATACTGATATAAAAAAAGCAACTTTGATGAAGAAGAGAGATGCAAGGTTTAACCTTCTCTGTGCCAATGAATGCTCATAAACTTCAGCAGTAGGGTTTCAGCATTAGTCTCCCACAACTCCCAGCCATAGCATCCTAGCAAACTGGATCACCCCAAACATCTGGAATGTGCAGAGACAGCCTAGGAAGGTGTAATGTCACTTAGCCTAAGCACACTTCCAGCAGGAAGGAAGTGATTGAGATGCTTTCTCAGGTAATTGTTACTCTGAAGTTACTCTGCAATCCAATCAAGGTGCTACTGATTGACTGTATTGTATCCCTGATTTGAGTTTACTGCTCCAAGCTGATGTTGCTGACCTTTGCTCTTGCACAACAGCTGCATTTAATCCTCTGTGTCTTCTCACAGACGTGGGACAGGCAGAGAAGTGAATTAACAACGTTCAAAATGGAAAGGCCAAGAAACAGGGAAAGCAAAAATGCACAGAATGGCTTAGGCAAGGTTTCAGCTGTTTTTCTATGGCTTTCCTGCAGCTACTATTCAAGATGGCTGGCCTTATAATTCAAAATACAAAGAATATACAGGGATGGTATGAAAGGCAAGGTTTGTGGGGGGGGGGGATTATTGTGTCACATAGTCTACCAATGGAAGGCAATGGCACCATAGAGATGAAAGCATGTGGAGCAGAGGCCCAAGTTGGCAATCAGTCAATGGCATTAGTCTATGTGTCACTGGTGCTTTGAAAGGGATGGAACAATGTATCAGTATAAACCAATGGCACCTCAGAGGCCAAATCATATATTGAAAGTACCAGGATTGCATTAAACAAGGCAGGTCACATTTTGCAAACCATGTAAAAGCAAAGGTATTTCATACAAAATTGTGTTGTGCGAGAAGCAACTGCAGAATCATTATCTGCTAAAGCTCTCACAAATCAGTGTTGTCCTTCCTGAGATCCCATCTCTGATTCATGCTATAAATAGCTTCCATGGAAGAAAGAGACTTTGGGATATGATGACCTTTATTCTCCTGGTGCATATCATTAAGAACATTCATGACATGATGGGAACGTCTATGAACCAAGTGCTAAACCTGCCCTATACCATCTGGATCTTTGATACTACCATTCTTCAAGACGTTAGGATGAACTTCCATAAACATTCTTTGCCAGTCTTCATGAGCTTATAGGAAAAAGTAAGATCTTAAAATTTTGAAGACCGTCATGTCCTCCATCTCATTTTGCCTACAAGCTCTGTATAAGTGGCAAGAAAGCAAGAATTAAGGGGTTGCTTTAATCATTTTGCTTTGCTGCACCCAAGTCCTCTGTTCCCTGTATACAAGAGCCCCTTCCGACCTCTATTCCAAACTTTCAATTTTCTGCTTTTTGCTTTTGTAAATTGGGTTTCAGGTCTTATGGATTGTTTTCTTTATCACACAACACTAGAACCAGGGGGCACTCTATGAAGCTGATGAATAGGAGAGTCAGATCAGGCAATACTCTGGGAAAGTATTTCTTCATTAGCGACGTGCACAAATGCAATATTCAGGATTTGATTCAAATCAAATACCTGAAAATTAAATTCAAATCTTTAAAATTTGAATCTATTTGTTTGAATTTTCAATTCGAATTTACACTTACAAAAGTCAGCATTTGTATGTGCCCACACGCATCCTGTACACATTTGTACGCATCCTGTATGGAAATGTATAAATGCATATAGATGTGGGAAAGATGAATATCTGCAAGTACACATTGTGTACAAACCTGTACACCTGCGAATGTCCGGATAATTCAAATGAATAGATTCAAAAACTGAATTTATGGACATTCAATTTGAATTTGAATGTCAAAATTCAGGCAGATTCGATGGGATTTCAAATACCTTTGAATATTCATGCACAGCCCTATTCCTCACCCAAAGGTTCATTGTTCTATGGAATTTGCTGCCAGAAGAGGTGGTAATAGTAACTAGCCAAAATAGATTTAAGAAAGGGTTAGACAAATTTATGGATGACAGTTGTATCAATGGCTACTAGAAATAGATGCCTAGGTACATCCTCCAGGCTGGAGAGACAGGCAGGATGTCTCCAAAAGCCATTTGCTGGGATTTGAGAGCAGGTGAAGGTTTTGCCTTTGTCTTCTGCTTGAGATGTCCATAAGCAATTGGTGGGCCACTGTGTGTATCAGGACACTGGACTAGATGGGCTGTGGCCTGATTCAGCAGGGCTCCTCTTATATAACCAGGTGCCACACTGAGGAATAAAATGTAGTGTTAGGACCATGATGGTTGTGGTTTTGCAATTCCCCTCGCATCATCAATAAGGTGCTTCTTTGCTTCCTCATAGAATAGTGGTGCACTGGGCCTTATTCTGGATTATATTTTGGAATAGGGACCTGCCATCCATATTTTAGTCTAGACTACTGCAGAGTCCAGCAGAGTCTGATATAGTCTATACCAGCATGAGAATGGCAGGTCCCTAGTCTGTGATACAGTACAGAAAGAGGCTATAGCTGGCAGGGTGGGATTGAAGATGTCACAGAGGAAGAATCATACTCTTGGTTCTTTCTTGCATCAAAGTAGAGACAACTCCCTGAAGAACTACAGAAAAGGTAGTAGAGTGATGGCAGTGTGGGTCAGGAGGCAACGGTGGAAATGGGAATGGGAAGTGACAGTCTGGTTGCTGTTACCTCCTCTTCTGGTAGTCCAGTGACCCCATGTCAGTTCTAACTGTATTGCCCATTAGGTTCATAGAGTGAACCTTGGCTCTACTATTGTACAAAACAACAAGAAAGCATTTTTCTTTATCAGTCTTTTCTATACCCTGCATAATTCCACACCCTGACAAATTTCAGTCAGATTTCCTCTTAAATACTATGTTTCAAGGCTGAAACATTAAGTTTGTTTGTTTTTACTGCTGATGAGCAGTAGGTCAACACTTTCACTGAGCTGTCCACCAGAACCTTAAGATCCCTTTCCAGGTGTGTCACAAAGAACTCAGTTCCCAATAATTTATAGAAATAATTAGGGGAGTTGTCAGCTAATAGTCCAATTGCTTTCCTAATTGGATTCCTATTTCTGATATACTTAGGGTGTGTTCCTATAGTGGCTGAAATCCGAGGTGGATTCAGATTTGGCATTGGGGGGTTCCATTAAATCCACCAATACTCTGAAGTCACTCCAGATTTTCCAGCCCTGTCCCCATGCCAGTTTTCTTTCTCTGGATTTTCTGGGGAAAATCTGGAGAAAGAAACCCCCTGTTCCAAAAGGGTTTTTTCTGGGTGACTTGGATTAAAGGCGAGCGAAGGAGGACAGCCGGCGGCCGTGTGAGTGAGGGGGTGCAGTCTGGCTGCCGGCTGTCCCCCTTTGCTGGGCTTTAAACTGAGGGGAAAAGGAAGGCAGGCAGCCGAAGACATTAGGAGGAGGAGGCTGTCAGTGGCTGCCTTCCTTCTTTTTCTCTCCTCCCCTGCCTGCCGCCCAATGCTGCTGCATCTGAGGGGTGGCCTCCCCTCCACACATTCCCACACTCACTCACCCGGCTGTCCTCCTCTCAGATGCGGCGTCATTGGGCGGCAGATGGGGGTGAGGGAAAAGGAAGGAAGGCAGTCGCTAACAGCCTCCTCCTCCTCCTCAGCTGCCTTCCTTCCAAACAGAACCCACAGGTGCACACAAGCACTCCTGCGAGTGGCTGCCAGCCTCCTCCTCCTTGGCTGCCTTCCTTCCTCTTACCTCCTCCTGTTTCAATAGGGGGGGAAGAAAAGGCTGGCTCAGTTTAAATGAAGGGAAAAGGAAGGCAGCAGAGGAGAAGGAGGCTGGCAGCCACTTGCAGGAGTGCTTGTGCACACCTGTGGGTCCCCGCAGCATCTCACAGCCTGATATATCTGATATCTTTTTCTTACAGCTGCAGGCTGTTCATTCTTCCCCTCCCCTTTCAGCCAGTGGAAGATTTCTTTAACCCATAATGATGCCTTCTCATTGGCTCCAGGGAAACGGAGAAGAATGCCCCCTAAAGCATGGTTCCCCACCCCCAAAACCCGCTTACATTACCATTCCTAAATAGCAAGGATTATTTCTTAATCTAGGAGAGACTTCTTTTTATTCAAATAAAGATATTCCACATTCCAGGAACTTTAATCCTTCATGAGCGTCCAGCTCAAAATGTTTTCAAAGCTCTTTAAAACTTGAATGAGAATGCGCCCCTACAGTAACAGCAACAAGTGATGAACTAATCTATCAAGTCACAGGGACCTCGAGTGACTGTCATAGAATATTTATTTTTTGATAATTAAAGGATACATTAACAACAACAATGTTATTATAGTAATTTATAGAAACACAGACATTCTTTCCTGCAAGTTTTTTAAAATTAGTTTTAAAAATCATCTGTCACTACATAGGACACAAGGAAAGCTAGCACAAATGAAGTCAAGAAGGAGAACTCCTGTCCTTTGAAATTGCTGGCTGGGATTTTTTTGGGTCTGGCACCCAAAAGCAGTGAATTCCAGGTACCCAGCAAAAATAGTACCAGGCTCAATATACTAGTCCATGGCAGTGTGATTTTGTGGATTAGTATACTAAAGTAGCTTCTAAAAGGTCAACCAGTGGGGTGGGATTCAGTATCATTTTGGTGCTTTATCCTGCTTCATAGCTTTGTCCTGTGTGGACAGAGTTACTAGGAGGGAGCATGGTTTCTGGCAGAGTGCTCCAAGGTGCAAGTGGAGTGGCCTAGTATGGTTCGTGGATCAGTATATCGGTCCCACGCTGAAGCCTTCAATCTGGATTCCCAGGAGACCTTGATATTGAGGTCTACCAGCAAACCAGTGAGCCCTAATCCAGAACACAGGTGCGTGACGCCATGTTCTTCAGGGCCAACACAGAGGCTGTGCTGGAACATACCATCACCACGCAAATGAATTTGTCACAGCCCAGGCCCCTTCTTGGATCTTTCTGTTTCTGTCCCACTGTGGCAGATCCCACAGATTATTCCAAATAAGGCCAAGTAATCTTCCTTAAAAAAGAAAACTATTTCATTTGTAAACTGCTCTAAAATTACTTGCTTTTCATTAGCGAACTACATTAATCATAGAAATGACTGAAAAGATTAATGAGAATGTAATTTTTTTGGGTGACTGAAGGAGAAAGAGTCTTTACTAATCTGATCTAGAGTGCAATGCAGAGGCCTGTTCAACAGGAGCATGAGGTTTTCACCTGTCAGCACTGCCGAGATATTAGTTTCCCATCAGGACTGATAAGGGAGACTAACTCTGGTTGCTGTTTCACACCAGACATTCTTAACAGACGTGTCTAGATCGGCATATAAGGTTTCTGCTGTCAGGTGGCAGACAATTTAAGCTGCTTTATCTTCTGGACATATTTGTACAATACTCTAGAATATTTTGCTGCATGCATCAGTAACTGACACAAACTGCATTCCTCTCCTCTTCCTTCTGATCCTAACAGGAATAGCATTTAGGACGCCAAGGAAAGTTTTCTATATCTTTTTTCTTTTTAACGTGACAAGATCTTTCCACAGGCCTCACACAACTACGGTTGTTAGGCTTTTTATTCTTTGGAAATAGGACTCAAGTAATAACTAAATTACTCTTAATAGCAGAAGCGCATATTATTGTGATTATTTTTTTCTTTTATGAAATATAATTTTAACCCTTTCAAATCTAAGCCAGCAGAGTCAGATTTCAATCATTTCAGTGCAATCTCAGAGGGGGAAAAAACCTATTGCTTCCTGTCGGTGGTGGCAAATGAGTGCTACCAGTTGATTATATATAATTATTATATAATTACAGTTGTGCAGCGAACAGCTCGCTCCTCAGGATAATCATGATGCTGACCCAAAGAGCTCCAGGTATTTATGATAAAACTTGTGGTATTTATCTGTCGGTTAAAAGTGAGGGGTCAAGTGGTCAGAGGCTGCCTTAAGAAATTACTCCTCAAATGACAGCTTTGTGGTATTCATGTTGGCTTTCTGCACCTCAATTATGGCAAGGAAGGAAGCGAATGAGAAAGTTCTGAATGTTAGGGAAAATTAATTATATTTTTAGAGGTGTAAAAGAGTGGAAATAAATTATTCTGTATATATCTTTAATTTTTTTGCCCTCCCTCTAGGTAAGAAAAATAATGCTGTACAAGTTGAATTATGGTGATTTTTTTTTATTTTAAATCACATTTTAATGGTTTTCACTTTGAACGTGGTCATATTAAAAGGACTAAAACTCTTTCTGCAGAGAGCAGGATATAACCCAGGGTATACCCCAGGACCTGTCATACTCTGCAATGGCATGTGGATAGCAGGCCTTTATTTTGGGATATATTCTGGAATGTAATTCATCTTTTCTAGCACAGGATGTTCATGAGCAGGGAGGAAGAGCAGACTGACATGTGAACAATCCCATCATGAAGCCCTCTCTGAACCACCTCAGAAGTGCTTCTTTCTTTCTTTCTTTCTTTCTTTCTTTCTTTCTTTCTTTCTTTCTTTCTTTCTTTCTTTCTTTCTTTCTTTCTTTCTTTCTTTCTTTCTTTGCTTTTCTGGCCACAGTGAAATTGTTACATCATCCTGCTCCTCACAGGATTGATTGTCCTTAGTAGAAGCAGGACTGCCTGCTTCCAAACCCCTTCCCTCGCATGCCAATGGGGCTTTGATGACAGGCAGGGGAGGAGGTTGCATTTGCCCCCACCTGCCATCCAAGCCTCTTTGTCCTTTCCAGTGATGGGGCAGGCATGGCAGGTGGTGGCAGGAGTTTGCCTTTACCTGCCATGGATACCTGATCACTGGATAGGGGAGGAGGGGAGGCTGCTGCAAGCTCCCCCCTTCCCCCAGGGGCTGCTTTGCCGAGCAGCGGAGGTAGGGGGGAGATGGTGATCTTCATCGCCATCTCCCCCCCCCCAGCCCTGTGATCAGAGCAAGGAGGGGGTGCGGGTGTTAGCTTCGTCATTCCCCTGCCACCGCCTCCCCAGGGGCGATGCAGCCTCCAGGGGCAGGGGGAATCTAGCGGCGGTGGAGGTGACTCTGCCTCTACCAAATCCCCTCCTTTAGGAGGATGGGCATGAGAGGTGGTGGCGGTGGCAAGGGACGGAGATACTTGCCATCCACGCCCCCTCCCTGCCCTGATTGCCCCCAGCCAACGCCTCTCATGCCCACCCTCCTGGGGGAGGGGATCTGGTGGAGGCAGAGTCGCCTCCACAGGTGCTAGATTCCCCCTGCCCCTGGAGGCTGTGGTGCTGCTGGGGAGGCGGCGGCAGCAAGGGATGGAGGACAGATTGGAATGGGTGCTTGTGCATCCGCACAGCACCCACTCCAATCTGTCCTCCCGACGTGTGTGCAGACACACAGATTTGTCACAAATAGTAACAGATCTTGGGGAAGATGGTTCACCGAAAAGCGGATCTATTTAGATGCGCTTTTCGGTGGCAAATGCAGAAAGGCCCCTTTATTCCAGAATCATATTAGTCAATTTTGGGCAAGGAACATTCCAGATAATGTATAGACAGTTTATGGTCAGAATGGAACAATGTTTTGCTTTGCTGTTTTGGATGGTGATGGAGGTTCTTCAGTGGACAACTTCTAAAAATATTTAAAATATCATTTGTATTTTGATAATGTTTCTTTAGAATTCTTGATGCTTGGGTCTCATAACCCTTCATATAAGCTTTCACCCATTATTTCACAACCAGACCTCTCACAATAATCCACAGGTTCAAAAATCAATCTGTTCCATGGACCTAATTACCGACCTTAATTCTTGTTATTTCTGCTTTATTGCAACGTATTTTATTGGTATTTGTGGAAATATTCTTTTGTGAACTCCCTTTGTTGACATTACTCAATAAACCTAAACTTAAATATCAGCTCTTGCATTGCTAGATTACTGCAAGTAAAATATCATAAAATGCAGAACAGCAGCACAGAATTCCTGCCCAACACCCACATGAGTGTCTGGCCAGAGACAAGTGACACTTTTTGAACAAACTGCCAAGAAAAATATGACTACAGTGAATCAGCCATTTCCACAGTCTTGGAATAAAAATGCTGGGAAACAGTCCAGGCTGTTAGTCTTGCCATGCTTTGCTCCAAACTAAATAATTGTCAGGAAATATACAATGATATGCAGTTAAAAAAGAGAGGACGATGGAAAGACCACACCACACTAAATCTGGTTTAGGAACTGTAATTTTTGAGTGTGGTTATGTCCCTAGTTGCTGAAAACTGGATTTATTGTTCATTTATAAGGATACCAGAACAATATCTAGGTATATACAGACCACATTACACCGATTAAAATCAGTAAGAACGTTTTGTGTGAGATCTTTCAGATCTTAAAAAGCTTGAAAATGGAGTACTGGGAAGCCCTGATCTTCTAATATGTTTTGTGATGGAGTTAGCAGTAGAGCACTTCACAAGCATAATGAATTCACAAGCATAATGAATCTAGTTAAAGACGTTAACTAAATGACATCATTTGTGACCAATCTTTCTATGCATGGTTCCATGTAAACCATATATGGGCATCAATCCAGTACTCTTAGAGGGTTGCACAAACCACCATATGATAACCATGTCAGCCATTGTCAGTTCTTAAGCTGGTGCAGTGGGCCCTGAGTTTGTCCTGGTGCAGGAAAATGCCTAGCCTCATGTGGTCAGAGTATGTAGGCAGTTCCTGGATGATGAAGGCATTGATGCCATTGATCGGCTCACGTCTTCTCCAGACTTTAATCCAATTGAGAACCTCTGGGACCTTATGCACTGGTACATCCAACACCAACAACTAGCTCCACGGACTGCCCAGGAGCTCAATGATGTCACGTCTAGGAGGAGCATGACCAGATGTTGTTGGAAGTGCATACAAGCATGTGGAAGCCATACACACTACTGAATCACATTATCAGTTGCTATGATATAATTAATGCAGATTAGATCCTGCTGTGATTTCAATGTTTTACTTGGAATGTTGGAATGATCTGGAATCCAGATCTCCGTTGGCTGATGCATCATTTTGTTTACAGCTTATATCACTAAAGATTTTTAACTTGAATCTTTTGTTTTCAGATCACATGTGTGATTTTTTTGAGCACAATATTTCCAAGTTTGAAGTTCCATCTGTTCTATTAAATCAATGCTTCACAATCTGAACTTCTTGTTTCTTATAGATTTGCCATATTTCCTCTGGGATGTTGCATCCAGAGACTTAACTGGCACGTATTCAAGATGGCAGCAGAATGCAGTCAAATGTGTAAAGTAAAACGTAATTCCATTTAGGACCAGTGAGACAAACCCCTGACCCTATTCCTAGGTTGTTTAATTAGCATAATGGAATCATGGTATGGCATGAAAATTATATGGAAAATAAATACATTGAACTGGAGCTTTTCAGTCTTTTGGCTAAGATCAAGAGTAGAAATGGAGATTATTGAGGAGGTCTTGGATGAAGAGGAAAACAAAGATTCTTTTGCTTTTCCACTCAATTTAATGGCATCTTTCCAGCAGAATTTCCCAGTGGACTCTCTTTCTTACAAATAAGTTTAATAAGTAAGCCCCTGAAGGTAGTAGCAGCTGACTAATCTTGTTTTATACTATTTTATTATATTGCACAATTTTTTTTTAAAGGTGGAGATTAAACACACAAGGAGTCTGGAAAAATGTGTATTGCATCACCTACATATCAACTACTCTTGAAAAGCAAAACAGGGTCAAGCCCAGTCAGTACTTGAACAGGAGACTTCCTGTGAAATATCCCAGAAGAAGGGAATAGTAAGGCAATTCCATATTGCTGCCAAGATAAATACATGGATGTGTTTGTGTAGTCGCTACAAGTGAAGCTTGACTGAGGGCATCTTTACCTTTAACAAGCAAGATTAGTGTTCTGACAGGTTGACGCCTCATTGTGAACCACAGTTGCAAGATACATTATAGTGTGTTCAAATACAGAGCTACCGAAACAGCTTTTTAGAACTCTGAATGTCTTTTACAGATGGGATCCCAACAGACTGATGCTGCTACCCACCCAATCAACCCAGCTGCATAAGCCCCCTAAGTGATATTTCTTGGAAACTGAGAATTGACCACAAGAAAGAGTCAATATTGTGCCATTTTTGAATTACAACATTTGTCTACCAAATCCCCCACACAGACAGAGATAAAAGCTCCTCTGTGAGTGGAGAAACACATGCGCAGACACACATACACACACGCAAACCCATATTACAGCAAAATATTGAAGTGGTCTATTGAGGTGGAGATCTCATTAATTATTTGATTTACAGAAAAAGAAGACAGAAGGAAAAGAGGGCTCTAGCTAATGCCATGATGTACCATCTTGAGACTTAAGATCTTTTTAATGTATTCACCAGCGAGGCAGCTGAAAGAAGAAAGCGGGAGCTGAATGGATCCATTAATTTAATTGAAGCAAGCCCTGACAACAGATAAAACATCTTAGGCCTTGCTTCTCTTCAGCCCACATCAGCTCTATAGTAAACAGTCAATGATCCATACACAGAGAGAAAAAAGGCTGGAGACACACATAGAATCTAGAGACTTCAAGGCCAGAGACTATCAACAGGCCTTCCTGACTTCATACAGGCACACATATAAGCATTTTGCACCACTACTGTATATGGTCTATTGTGAAACTGAATAATCCTGGGGGGAGCTGTAAGTAATTTGGTCCTGGGGGAAGGGAGAGTTACATTTGGCTCTCTTTTTCTTTTCTTTTCTTTTTTGCAGACTTCTGAGAAAAACACTCCATCTCTCTTGTCTTTTGAAATCAGGAAATAGAAACTAAGAAATGGACTTCAAGGGGCCTTTGAAGCCAGTATGCTGCTGCCTTAGAGAAGTTGCCTCCTTCCCTGTGCACCATCTAAGAAGCCTTGACAATATTCTTGTTTTAAAAATAAAATCTTAATACCTGTTTCTTTTTAAAGTAGTAGTTCTTTTAGTTATTTCACTTAGACTGTGTTCATACCTAAGTTTTAATCTGACTACAGTCTTCTTTCAGATTGAGAGAACACATAAGCAGAGAGTCAAGCTGTTTACTTTCAGCATTATCTAACTCAAAAAGTCCACCTTTGGGTTAGGTAAAGTGGAAAGAAAATGACTAGGCACCTTGCTGATGTATTGTCTCACTCTGAAAGTGGATTGGAACTGGATTAAAACTTAGGTGTGAATGCATCTTTGCAGTAATATACTGTAAAAATTTACACTAAATCTGGTATACAGGAAGTTTATCAGTTGAACCAAGAGTAAATGTGTAGATTTATACATGTAATGAAACTTTGTGCAATGATCATGTTTTAATAGGCAGATAGGAAGTGCATCAATTAAACCAAGAGTAAATATAATGATTCTTCTGTTATATCACAATTAAACAGGTCTTCTTCTTTTATTAAAGAAATCTTAAATCAGATTTTTGACCTGGTAAAAACATCTTTGATTTTAGGTGATACAAGAGGCATCTTAGAAAAGATATTCCTGCCATACTTAAGAAGAAGCTGTGTATAGATGACCTATTAAAACTCTCTATCCAGTTTTGTAGATATCGAAATTGGTGAGGAATTCTCCAGGGAAGGGTGCTTTTTGTTTTTTTGTGTGTAGCAAAAATGAGTCCTGGGAATGGAGCTCTGATAAGTTGTTCCTCAAATTCTAGACTGAGAGCAGTCTTTATCTTAGTTTTATGGCCCAAAGCGGAGTACGGCTTTGCTATTTTATGAAAGAAAAAGTCACCTGCATCTCATATGGAGTCTCCCTGCTGCCTTTTTTGTCCTTAAACACATCATGCAAACTTTTCTAGGTCCCTAAAGTGTAATTTTGCAACATATAGGAAATATTCCTTTTTGAAATACATAGTTAGAAATATCAGTTATCAAATACACCAGCATTGTTGGAAATTAATCATTCATCTGTTGTGATTTATTCAAATAAAATGATGCAATGCAAGCATCAAGTAAACAGCTGTTACTTTTGACCTTTGAGTATCCAACCACACAAATCTGAGTTGTTTCTCGAGACTGTGGAATTTACCTTAGACATTAATGAGTTACTGGCACTGGTCCAGCATTTCATGCTAAATAAATAAAATCTTTAAACTAATAATAGAAACTAAGGCCTTTTCACACTTCCCAGCTGGAAGAAGCTACTCAGAGACTGGCTCTGTCTGCACTTGAATGCAGCTGCAGCTCACCTTTAATTTCCTAATGCTTTCCTGAAGCAATTCAACTCTGGACAACTTAAAAATAGTCCACAGGCTGACCAGCAATGTCTGTATCACTCTTGGGACAGTAGATCTGCACCTCTTCTGGATACTGTATGGCAAAGGGGCATGAGCTGTGTGACTGCAGCTATGCAGACATTAATAGCTTCCGGATGACCGGATGCTAGTTCGGATGCCCGGCCACTCAGGAGACGTGCAGGACGCAGACGCACTGCATCCTGGGCGCCGACCCTCAGAATCGGGGCGACACTGAAAAGGTAAGGAGGGGATCCGCCACGCTCCCACCAGGCTGGGCTAGGGTGAGCTTTAGGGAAGCTCGCCCTGGCTCCAGAAGTGGCGATCCGCCGCTTCTGGGCCGAGGGTGAGCTGTGGCAGTGAAGTCCCCCGGCTCGCCAGGCTTGGCTCCGAGGAGCCAATCATGGCGGGCCAGGGGAGGGCCCTGGCTAGGCACACTTTTGCTGTGCGGACGCATCCTAAATGGATACATTTCCACAGCGAAAGACCACTTGAAATGTGGTGTGTAATTAACACCCATTAGGCACACTTTAGTCATGGATAGGTGCGGACGCACCTACCGGAAGTGTGCCTAATAGACCCCGCAAATGCTGACGCGCTGCCGAAAACCAGTTTGAAAACGGTGTTGCTGTGCAGACACACCTCACTGGAAGTGTGCCAAACAGCAATGCGTGTGCAGTCGCGTGTTTCCAAAAGTGTGCCTAAAGGGTGTTAAAGGGCCTGTGCGGAAGCACCCTATGTGAAGAACAAAATATTGTATCAGAGACCTTTGGGTATGGGGCGGGATATAAATATAAATATAAATAAATATACACTAATTAGTATAGTTCAGCAGAACCATTAAGATACTCTTTGGGAGATAGGATAAAACAATCTGTTATTCTCAATGGAGTCAATTGTTGAACTGCTTCTTCCACAAAACAAAGTAGTTGGGTAGGTGAAGTCACATCTTAAAGAGAGTTATCAGAAATACATTCTGATAGTTAATAGAACTTACTTGCCAGACAACAGTAGTTTCCTCTTCATATCTATTAACGATATACCCAACTGAATAATCACATAATATTTTATACATTATGTGATACCACAGCTGCCAGTTCTTTAGCTTGTTTTGGCCTCCATTTAAAAGTATGGAGTTCTTTCCAAGAATTTGAGATAATGTATTGATGTAAAATGTGTGCAGATCTAAGCAGTGTGGCCTTTTGTGGAGATTTTGTTAAAATTCAGGTGTTCTAAGTACCACCAAGGTTTTTATTATTGTTTTAAATCTTTCTATATAGCCCGCTATTACAGAATTTTGAGGCAGCTTACGAAGTTGTAGATTAAAAGCATGGGTTAAAAGAGTAAACCCTATATAATTAAAAACATGTTAAAATTTAGTGGGTCAAGAAAACAAGCATTGACAAAGGAAATGTGTGGGTGAAGAAATGTATTTTCAGGAAGTGTTTGAAGTCTATCATTGTAGATACCTTACTAATAGGGATGTGCATGAATGTTCTAAACATTTGAAATTCAATCAAATTGGATTGAATGTGGACATTCGAATTATAATAGAATGTCTACACATTCAAATTTAAACATTGGAACAAATTTTGAATGTTCCAAAACATTCATTCAAATCATTATGTATCTGGAAGAATCTCATACATATGTTTCTGAAACTTATGTATCTGTACGAATCTCATACATATCTGTATACATTTGTGCTGATAGTACAGGATGAAAATGGGATGCATACAGGATAAAACGGGATGCATACGAAATGTGTACAGATATGTATAACACATACAAATGTTGTTGACATTCGTATTTTCAGATTCAATTCTAACATTTGAACAAATAGATTTGAATGTATTGGATTCGAATCAGATTTTGTTGCATTCAGATTCTAAACATTAAAATTGAATCAAATGTTTGGATATTCAATTCTACTCAAATGCAAATGCAAATGCAAAAAAAAAATTGTACATCCCTACTCACCAATAACATATTGGAGGGTGCCCCACAAGGTAGGTTCTACCAGAGGTTATCAGATGGCATTGTATAATTCAATATCTTAGTTCTTGGCAAGTGGAATAAACGATTTTGAGCTGCCATCTTAACCTTATTTGCCTACAAGTAATTGCAGTTTAAAGCAATGAGACTTCTGAGGAGATGTGTTATCCAAAAAGAAGTTTTTACATTAGTCCTAAGTCCTCTACTAACTAGCAGCGATTTAAAGAAGGCTACTTGATTTAATTGGCCAGCTGTGGATGATCCTTAAAGAATGTGTAGAATCTGTGATTATTTCGTTCTTTGAGCCCTTTGCTTTTAATATATTCAGTGTGCAGCCTGTTTCTGCATCGGCTAGAAAGATAACCTTGTTCTGTGAGATACTCTTAGCATAATTAGTTGATGGTAGCCAAACTGAAAGCAAGCAAGCACATCTAACCTAGTAAGGAATAGTTAGCTGGGGAGATCCATAGCAACATTTCCTGTCCCTTCTTTTCTTTTGTTATACCACTATGACCAATCTTTGACTCACACAGAATTAGCTTTTATTTTATTTTTGCAGAATTCAGTCCTTACTAGAAGAAATTCAATCTCTGCTTTAGCTCAGGACTTTATAAAGGCACAGTTAAGATGAGCAGTACCTTTTTCTGTTCACCATCTTTCAGTAGCTCAGAACATTAACCTTTTCTTTCCCAAGGCCATTCTCTCAAACACGCAGGCTAGATGAATAAAAGTGGTTTTCTTCCCCTCAATTCAACAATTGTGTGTTCATCTTGCCCATCTCTCTTTGCATAATTATAGAAGCAGTATATATGCCAATATTTGAAGGCTTTGTCAACACTTCCATTATAAACCCTAATTTTCAGGAGTTTATAATAGGCTTATGTATTTGGCTGGAAGTGAAGGGAGATGAAAATCATGCAAGCTGCTGTAACATTGAATCCTAAATACTGTATGAATAGTGATTTGTTTTGGATAAGGCCAAATATTTGGCAAGAGACATAAGCCAAGAACAAGAAGCCTCTCTCAATGGATGTGTTCAAGGAAAGGCTGGTCAGCCGTCTGTCTGAGTTTTCATTTCAGTTTCTGTATGGAGCAAGAAGCTGAGGACATGTAAAAGATTTTTTTTCCTCCATTGTTCAGAGAACAATATTATTTGTACCCAGTCTTTTGTTGCTGGACTGTGTCCCACACTGAAAATGATAGGAAGTACTGAAGAGGTGTGCTGACAGGATTTCTCTGGCTGCTTGCTTAAACATGAAGCAGACTTACATGCAACAGAGGTGACAGGCACATGAAGGTAGTGACTGAAGGAGTATCCACATCTGTGGTGGCTGGCAGCCCCAGAAAGTTCTGGGGTGCAGCAGTCAAACATTTTCTGAGAAGTTCAATAAAAGGCCTACAAATGTCCTTCACAGCACACTTGCTAAGTCCAGGAAGAACTGCTGTGATAGCAATTTAGTTGCTTGTTCCAAATGAGCAAAGGCCTATACTTGGGCCTTCTTCCAGAGCTGACACTTAAATTGTCAGGTCCACAGATGGTGAGGGGAGAGACACAGAATATATGGATGTCCCACGCCTCACTTCAGGGGTGGGAGTGCCGTATGCCACCAATATATGTTTACATCTGCAGTAAAAAGAGCAAATAAAACTATTCCTCCCTTGACAAGCCATTTAAAATGAATCATGAAACATCCATTCTAAGGATCACAGCTGATTAATGAGAAGGAAGGAAGGAAGGAAGGGAAGGAAGGAAGGAAGGAAGGAAGGAAGGAAGGAAGGAAGGAAGGAAGGAAGGAAGGAAGGATATTATTTATCTGCATTTTTATTTTACCCTGCATTCTAAAGTTTCAGGGTTGGTAATAATGATTAAAACAAATACAAAATTAAAACTACTTTGAAATTACTGTATGAACTTGGACCTACAAAAAGTTGCAGTACAGTGCCCAGAATGTGAGGACATGCTTCTTTTTTAACTGAAAATCCAAGAAAAGAAGTGTATCTTCACACTGGACATCATGATATATTGTATATATTAATCGTGCTTGACCAGAAGGGAGTTCATTCCACAATGTAGGGGATATCAAGAGAAGGCCTTCTACGAGGTCTCAGGATGGTAGCATCACCAAGAAGTTTGAGTGTGTCTTAGTGCTTAAGACGTTTAATATAAGAGACAGTGCTCATATAGAACTCATGTCATCTCAAAGGTATTCTGTCAATATTCTCTGTCTATAAGAATATCTTAAGTCTGTATGTGAAAACAAAGAAGACAAATCCCTCCTGGATCAGTGGCCAACTAGTTGCACATGAAAGCACATGAGCAGAACATGATAGCTTTCCCTGCCATGTCTCTTAGCAACAGTTCTTAGAAGCACACTAGTACTCACTGATAGCAGTGACGTCAATGAATTTGTTCAAACCTGTTTTGAAAAAACCCAAGCTGTCCAACAGCATGGCAGCTAATTCCATAGTCAAGTATAGTATGAAAGAATATTTTCTGCTCTTAGAACAGCTTGTCAGATGAATCAATGACATGTGTATTATTTGTGTATGACACTGTTTTAATTTTACTGTTTGGTGTACTGAGGCTCTAGATATTAAGTTGTGATATTTCAGAAGACCCTAAATATCACTCTGTGAAAATAGTCAATATGTAAGCCACTGAAGACAACTAATTATGGTGAAATGCACCTGGCTTCAGTCACACTTTTTCTGTCTGTTTTTTTCCTTATTGGAATGTATTTGTTGGCTCATTAGAGACCATTCATCTTATAAACTATATGCATGGTTATATTTCTTGCAATCATTGGTTTTACTCAGGTACAATTTTGCTGGTTGTGTCTATTTTATGATGTTTATTATGTCTGTACAAATCTAAAAATAGATATATATAGGGATACACTTACATTAATACAATAACACGCAAAGGTTTTCTTTTAGAATGCTTAATTGATCCATATATTAGTTTTCCATAGTTCTTCTTAGATATATTAAATTCGTTTTCAATCTATTTATTTTCATATACTTTCTTTTTAAAAAATGAAACTTGCTGTAAATGAATTCTAGGTTATTCAAGTTTTAGAAAATATGCTTGGCATAATTATCTTTCCTTGGAGCATGCCTCCAGAAGAAGAGTTCAGGAAAATATAAATTGTGTTATGTGTGTGTGGCATGAACATTAAATTGGTCAGCTAGACATCCACCAGCCCATATGCAGCCTAATTGCATAAATATGATTCCCACTGAAAGGTTATAATGGTTGCAAATGTGCCTTTTGAGAACAATTGGTTGAATTCACTATTTATGGTATAAAGATTGGTGTTCTTATTGCTTTGGCCCATTAGCATTATGTTGGCTGATGACACATCCATCATTCTTGTC
Source organism: Aspidoscelis tigris stejnegeri (assembly GCA_023333525.1). Taxonomy (NCBI): domain Eukaryota; kingdom Metazoa; phylum Chordata; class Lepidosauria; order Squamata; family Teiidae; genus Aspidoscelis; species Aspidoscelis tigris. The sequence goes on along the minus strand of JALMGA010000007.1, from coordinate 23,750,236 downwards.
AAATTATTCATAGCCCACTTTTCACGTAGTACTTTCTTCTCTTATTCCTTTCACTGATAGTGTGGGAACAGGTTGCTATGGAACCAGACTTTTGAAAAGAATTCTGTTTGTAGATATGGTACCAGTTCTGGAGAGAACTCATTGCTTAATAGCATAACTGCATTAAATATATATGCATGTTCTTTAATGGTGCCAGTTACAAATTATAGATCTAATCAAAAATTTAATTGCAATGATTTCATTGTTGTTGTTATTTGATGCACTGTTTACCCTGAAACATTTCTCCTCCTCCTCCTCCTGGTTGCAATTTATCAAAGTTGTTCCACATTTAAACAAAATAGATTTGGAGCACGATTAAAGGATGGACATTACACGGAATGGACTTTGCAAGATTAATGGATCCCTAATTGATGGCACTGCCTAATTTCTATTTTGGCTATGCTTCCTTCAGACAACTCATATAACAGTGTATCATTATTAGTTTGAATTTATAATTTCCACAACATACTTCTGGTCCTGTTCATATTTTAACAAATAGACTTCTGGTGATTTTTAGAAGAGAGAGAGAGAATCTTCCTGACCTTTTTAATTTTATTTGTATTCTATTTATGTACAACAGTATAGCTCTGTTCAAATGGAGCAAATAAATATAAGTAATGTGCAAGTATTTTGTAATTTTTCTAAATGAAGTTATTTTCAAAACTCCTGTAAGTTTTGCAGATTGAACTACAACTTTCATGAATCCCTGTGGAATTAAGAAATCATCATGATTTAATTGGAACTCAACAGTTGACTCTAGACTTGATCCACAGATAATAATACACCTATTTCAAAATTCTTCCTGTGTTTTTGAGCTTTAGGATCATAAGCATCTGCCCAAAGATCTAATTTGGAGTACACCATTGGCTCAAACCCTATAATCTTGAACAAGAAAAGATGCCAAAAAGTAACATTATGATAACATTTCCTTCCTTCCTTCCTTCCTTCCTTCCTTCCTTCCTTCCAGGAAGCCACTGTCATTGGTCACTATGGAAAGGAGGACTACTAGAGGCTACTATTTATCATGGTATTGTGCTACTTCTAGCATCAGAAATTGTTGAGTATTTTAGTTTTAGTGTTCTGTTTGTCATGTTTTCATAGACTACTTTCTAGAGTGAAAATTTGAAAAGATCATCATGACCCCATCCCCAAATTTGCCATTTTGTATGTGGCAGACTTTGAACAAAAATATATTTTGCAAAATGATGAATTCATATTTGTAAAGATATGGATGATTTCTTCCGATCTTGATGGGCTCTTTAGAAATAATAGAGTTCCAAATATTAATTAATGGTCTATTAAATTTGATATGCATAATACTTTGGTTAAAATTAATTTCTTAGATGTGGAAGTGTCTGTGTTACAGGATAGTATTTGAACAAACATATATAGGAAATCTTGGATGCAAGTATTTTCTTAAATATGATTCTTTCCACTCCACACTTGTAAGTCAAATTTTCCATACTCATAAATGTTTAAATTGAGGCATGTTTACAGTATAATTCAAATCTTTTGTAACAACTATGGCACATAGAAATGTTGTACACAAACCTTTAATAAGGTAAATAGAAATAACAGAATTACAATATAACCATCTCATAAATAAGGTGAATGATATAAATCAGGAGTCTCCAACCTTTTTTGCACTAGGGACTGGCATCCTTTTCTGGGGCATAGGCGTGGTGTGGCATGGTGGGGCAGTGGTGGCGCCATGGACTGGCAAAAAACCCCCTATGGCCCGGTGCTGGTCCACGAACTGGTGGCTGGGGACTACTGAAATATTATAAATAGAAGGACCATTTCTATTACTTTTGATGAAAACTTTTCTGAAGTAAACAACTACTGATATCTCCTTAAAGAAATCCCAGGATGATGTAATAAACCTATCCTCTCCTTCAAACATGGTTCAAATATTTATTAAGTTTTAGCTACTACGGATTTCAGAAGACTCAGGGTGTTTTTCCACTGTCACTAGAAGTACCCATTAAGTACCCATTAATGGGTACAAAAATGCCATTTCGTACCCATTAATGGGTACTTAATGGGTACTTTTAGTGACAGTAGAAAAACGCCCTCAGTGTGGTTTATTTTTTTAAAAAAATCACAGCCAGCAAAAATAAAATAGAAAACCAATATATGTATGTATGTGCGTGAGAGATGCTTCTCAAAAACAAACTAATATATTTGGCCATGTGGATAAGGTCAATCATTATCCTCATGGACCTTGTTTAGTTTGTAACAGTTGTTCCAAAAATCAAAGATGAAATATTATTATTATTATTCACACAGTTTAGGAAATTTTATGACTGGTTTTGGTAATCTCATTATCAGTTCCTTCCCAAGCACTGGGGGTGGGTGGGGTTTGCATTCAATTTATAACTAATCAAATGGAAGAAAGTTCATATTTGTTCAAATGGATCCCTTTGAATGTCGTAGGATTCTATTCAAATGTATTCATATAAATTAGTATGAATACCCAATAAGAATGCATACATATCTGATACATATCCAATACTAATGCATATATATCCAATATCTAATACATATCCGGTAACATATCCACTCTGAAAGCATCAAATCTGCCCTGAATCCAATTTGAATCCACTCTCAAACTCAAATATCTAAAGGAATGCCTTCTCCTGTACCGACCTGCCCGTGCCTTAAGATCAAGCAGTGAGGTCCTCCTGGTTGTCCCACCACCTTCAGTAGTGAGGCTGGTGGGCACCCGAGAGAGGCCCTTTTCGGAAATGGCCCCCAGACTATGAAATAGTCTCCCCCTTGAGGTACATCGTGCCCTTCTTTATATATATTTAGGAAGGCAGTAAAGACACACCTCTTTGCCCTGGCCTTTGAGTGAGGTGATTATATTCTCTCCCCCTCCCCCCCCCCCCAGTTACAGTCCCTATTAATGCAATACTGAGCGTACGGTTATAAATTAGTTGAATTTTTAATGTTTTTTTACTCTGTGTCTAGTTTTACTCTGCTACCAGCCATTGACACTGCCATTACTGAAACTCTTTAATACACAAATAACTGACAAATCACTTGCTTCTCTTATGAATATCATCAGCATATCATCCACAAACTCATGGCACCACTAAATGTGTCGGTCAAATTCTCAAACAATATTTATACTCTTTTACTAACTCTGAGCAAGACAATTGGTCCACTTATGTGCCTTTAGCTGAATTTGTCTATATTAACTTCTTATAGGCAATGCATCTACACTAGTCACACACTAGTCTTGAACGTGGAATATGTACCTACTGCACCCTCCCTGTTCTGTTTGAGATTATACTCTATCTAATGCAGACTGACTATACCAGTGTGGAGTAGGGCTTCACAGATCCACACTAATATCTGGTACTGTGGGGACAGACACCAACTATTGGGGGTGAAGAAGACAAAGAAGAGTTGGCTTTTCTACCCCAGTTTTCTAACCTGTTTAAGGGGACTCAAAGCAGCTGACAAAGCTTTCTATTCTCCTCACAACAGAACACCCTGTGAGGTAGGTGGGGCTATAAGAGCTCAGAAGAGAACTGTGACTAGCCCAAGGTCACCCACCTGGCTTTGCAGAGGAGTGCAGAATCAAACCTGGTATTCCCAGATAAGAGTCCGGCTCCCTAACTACTAGACCAAACTGGCCTTTAATCAGGATTACAGGTAAATGCAGAAAGTGCCAGTAATTATCAAGTATTATACCACATTCTCTACTTAAAGAAATTAGAAATACATATTTCTGATCCAGCATATGATATTCAGATTCTTAGGGTATCTAGATGATGTAATTGGCTTATCCATGCAAACTTAAATTTGTTTGCTTGCTTCTTACAGACTGTTTTTTTCATTCAGTATCCACAAAATTTGTTTTTTTGTTGTTGCTTTTAAAATAAAAAGTACAAAACAGCTTAATGAAAACTGCAGTATCCTTTATGAATGCACTTAGATTCCTCTTTAATATGTTATGTATAGTCCTGTGTGTTTTAATGAAACTAGTTTATGGGACTGACCAAATTCTGCAGAGATTTAGAAGCCTATAAATTCAAAGATAACTTTTTTTCTCTCCTAAAGGTTGTTTGTCTTAAATGCTGTACTGTGCAGTTTGCTTTCATCAATCACTACACCAAGAATGAAAAGTCAAACATATTTTGTTGATGAGCTATTCAGGGTGGTAGATAGAGTGTCTCCCCAGTCGCCACTCCATTCAGTACAATTTATTCTCATCACAGTTGAAAGATTGTTTAGTTGGACTAAGGAAGAGAAGGGCTCACCACCACTAATCCTGAGTTATTGCATCAATTTTTCAGCCTTTTCCTGAACATGGTATCAGACTTCCCCAAGCTTTGAATCAACTTCAGGTTTTGTTTATGTCTTCCAGACAGAATCCCCATCTTTCTTGTGATATTCAGCACATGGAGTTTGTCAGCTTAAGCTGCTGACATGACCCTCAATGCCTGGGAATTCATCACCAGAGAAGAGGAAATGGTGTCACTTGACAGCATTCTCACCTGAAGCATACAAAAAAATGCATTCTTAACAAGTGTAGCTTTAGAGCTGTGTCATGGGGAGAAAAATGTAAAGGTGGAAATCTTTTAAAGTGGGTAATATTCATTATCCCCCATATGCGGAAATCTTGAATTCCATTGCATGGCCCCTTTTCACACTTGCAAAAGTACATTTACCTTACAGCAAGTATTTCCTTCTACATCTAATGTCGGCTCACTTCTAAGCTATTTTGTTGGCAAAGATTATGTAGGGTCTTTGCATGTAATCATGCACATCCACATAACACATTAGATTTTAGACCTCATGAGCAGCACATTTCTATGTTCATGTGTCATATTTTAATTAATGTATTTTTAAGGCTAAAAAAATACCAGTGATTTTATGGCTTACTATTTTCATTGCATCTTAATTTGAATTTGTAAGGTAATTTTTGCTAGGCACACATGTCTGGGGTGCAAGTTTCAAACATTTGAGAGGGTGACTGGAACAGCCAGTATAAAATAGTGTAGGTTTTGGGAGTCCAGGATTGAAATATTTTACTCTTCCCTTCAAAGATTGTTTTAATGATCTTGGATCTTACCCCAAGATCTCCTCCCTTCCCCTTCAAAACTCGCCTTTGAAACTTGTGTAGTGATCTTGTGTCTGTCACAACCTTTCAGCTTAACCAGAGGCCTTTTCATGCTACAGCTGGATGGCTGTAGCACACTAAGGCTGGGGCACGTGGGGATGGAAAGACCTTTTGCTTTGGCCAGTAAGGGATGTGTTCCTTAGGCTGCATCCACACAGAGGTTTTTGTTTTTTTTAATAGATTTAAAGCAGGTTAGAGATGGCAGCTGCCATGCTCTAGTGTTCTTATCTCGTTCTTTTGGATATGTCTCTTCTGCTGGTTAGGATTAGAGGTTAACTGTCACATGTTAACACCTGTAAGCTTCTTTTTAAACTATGTCTGGATGCAGCCTTAGACTTTCCACAATAACCCAGCTTGACATCATGGGGAATAGAGTGTTAGCATTTTCCCCAAAATGAGGTTGCCAGATTTGGTTCTGGCTCTTTCAGCACAGGGCCAGACTAAATTTCTGGGAGTCCTGTGCTTTTCATGAGTATGCTGAGTTGTTGGAAGCTGAATCAAGTACAGTGTTAGACAGATGTCCATTCATCTAGCAATGTGGTGGAATGTTAAAGGCAGCACAAGATTTCCTGAGACTTTTCCGCACTGCAACGCGTTCCAAACGGAACGCGTTCAGGCGGAAAGCTTAAGACAGCTCCCGGCGCTTTCAGCGTTCACACACAGACGCGCCGGAACGCGTACCGGCGCGTCTGTGTGCGAAAGGTGAAAGCGCCGGGAGCTGTCTTGGCCGGCAAAGGCCGGCCAGGGGCGTGGAGACAGCCGCGGAGGCAGATCGGCAATCAGCTGATTGTCAAACAGCTGATTGCCAAACCTGCGCCGGCGTCGGAGGCAAGCCCGCAGCTGTTAGGGAGGGAGAAGCAGGCGCGAATGCTTCTCCTCCCGAACGCCTGCGGGCGGCTCGTCCGCGTTCGAATGCATGTAGAGCACTTTAAAGTGCTCTACATTTCGAACGCGCCGAAGACAGCTCCGGACACGTCGGAGCGCAAGCCCCGCTCGGGCAATGCGTATGCCGTGTCCGCAGCTGTCTCCCACGCGTACCGTTCAGCCCCGTGCGAAAACGTCTCTGCTCTGTGTTTAATTTGATTTTTGAGAGTGATGGACCAGCAGCATTCTAACATGGTCTTGGTACATTTCTGCTGGTCTTGCCACCATGACAACAGATTAACAACTTCTGGAATCTTATGGGAAAGTAAAATTGTTGTCTAGCAGAGTGCAACAATTTAAATGATAGAATTGCCATGGAACAAGATGACAAGTAGCAAAAGGTGTGGTTTTGGTCTGTGAGTACAGGAAAATGACCAATTTTCACAGTCACTTCCTGTGTACCCTGAAAGTACTGCAGACGGAAACACTGAACCAGGGAACAAAAGTTACTTGGTTCAGTGCTCCCTTTGTCCAGAGTCACACCAGGTGTGTGAACAGCATGCCACCACCACAATGAGTGACTGCATGGTAGGCTTCTAAGACAGTTATAGCTGGAATTTAAGTGGTGGTAGATAAATTGTACACATGGATTTTTTTTTATCCTCCCAAAGCAGTTTTCGGAATACTTTTTGGTAAAGTGAAATAAATACTGCATATAAATGTGGATACCACAGGATTAAATAATATCAGTTCCAAATCCTTAATAGCAGTTAAGCTTTCTTTCTTTCTTTCTTTCTTTCTTTCTTTCTTTCTTTCTTTCTTTCTTTCTTTCTTTCTTTCTTTCTTTCTTTCTTTCTTTCTGTCTTTCTTTCTTTCTTTCACTCCCCTCAGAAATAGCCTGTGAAAATCAGTGGTGATTGGTGACAGGTAATACTCATGGTAAGCAGAACCTATAAGGCAGCAATTTTATGCAGGGCCACAGGAAAATTAACCCCACTGAACACAGTGGATTACACACGCACAAGGGCCAAATTCTGAGTTATTGGATGTGGTGGGACATTGTCCAGTTTATCTTTTTGCGTCATCAGAATCTTGTGGAAAGACATGAAGGAATATATTTGTTAGAAGATTTGTTAGACTGATGGTTAGCTGGCTCAGTGGCTGTTCTAATCTCCCCCCATTTTTGGGGGGGGGGATCACAAGCCTACATAATTTTAATTTGGTTTTATACTGTGATTATTTTTTTTTTAGCATTTCCCAGTTGCCTTGATCAACATCTTTAGGTGTAAAGGTGAATAATAAGTTTAATGAAGAAACAATCCAATTAGAATGTTTTTCCTTGCATTTTTTATTTTTAATTTAATTTATTTATTATTTATATTTCTATCCTGCCTTATACCTGAAGGTGTCAGGGTGGATAACAACCTTTAAAATCTAGCATATCAAAAAACCCCAACCACCTATATTAAAACAATAATAACCATCACAACATTTAAAATCCAACATGTTAAAAACAACACAGTATCAGTTAAAATAGTAGTATTTGCTGTTTGGGGGGGGGGGGGGGGGGCTTAACCAACACTTAGCCAGAGGCCTGAGCGAAGAGGTGCATCTTCACCACCTTCCTGAACATAAGAAGAGAAGGAGTCTGATGCAACTCGAGGGGGAGACTATTCCATAGCCTGGGGGCCATTACTGGGAAGGCCCTCTTCTGGGTGCCCACCTGCCTCACTGTTGAAGGCTGTGGGACAACCAGGAGAGCCTTCCCTCCAGATGTTAAGGCATGGGCGGTCAATATGGGAGAAGGTGTTCCATTAGATATTTTGGGCCCAAGTCATTTAGTGCCTTATAAGTCAAAGTTAAGATCTTGAATTGGACTTGGTAGTAAATTCAAAATATAATCCAAAATAAGTAAATATATTAAATTTTGGGTTTAATATATATTTGGTTTGTTTTAACATCCTGGATTTTAAATGTTGCTGTAGATATTATTCTTTTAATATATTGTTTTAATGTGCTCAATTTTAAGTGTTGTTACCTGCCTTGAGACCTTCAGGTATAGGGCAGGATAAAAATACAAATAATAAATAAATAAATAAATAATTGGCAGCCAATGCAGCCTTGTTTTTAATCTTAAAAAGTAAAATTAGAAGGAGGAAGTGGGAAAGAATAGATTTTTTTTCTGTACCAATCACCTTTGACATGATTATTTTCTTTTCTAAATTTAAAATAGTGGAATTTATTGGCACTGACTTTCACACCAAACAAGCCACCATCTTCTGCTTACTTTTAGAATGCAAGTGTGTGTGTGTGTGGGGGGGGATCATCATAATGATTTGCTTAATCATTTTTCGTTATTTTTTTCTCTGTATGACAACTCCTTGTCAAAATAACGTGCCTCTTAGTTATAATAAATCTTTTGTTATGGTCATGAAGCTGGTTAATTAATTAAGAGTTTTGATTCTTGACCTGCTCAATGTAAATTCTGCTTCCTAAACTTTTGGTTTAGCTGAGCTTGATAAAATAGTTCAGAATTATACTAGAAATGTGCTTATTCATTATAATTGCAGACATCTAAAAATATTACAACACAGCAAAAGTGAGTAGAATAAATTCAATATGCATATGTAAAATGTCCAATTTGGGGGGGGGGCTCTTTTAAAGGGGCTATAATTCACATGAATTATTCCCATTAATAAAATTTAAAAAAATGTTAGTCAATTATTCCTCTTTTTCTTGTTTGCTTACAAACATGGTCCTTGCTTTACCTTATTTTGCTAATGCAGTTGTTACCACAGTAGCAGTCATGATGAAAATGAATGGTTGCTTTGAATGTATTAATGAGAGGGAAATCAATGCATAAGCTAAAACAAACAAATATACTCACTTTACAAATTATTCACTGCCAGGAAATTGCAGAAGAGAAATCAAGAATTGATGCATCAGTGTCATTTATTCATTCATTAATTGAGAATTTAAATGATTCACCCTTGACTTGCTCCTTTTAATTTCCTTCTTTTGTTGAATAATGTAAAAAATGTGTCAGTTTAGATGGTTTCAATGTGCTTAGATGAATCCGTGAAGTACAGAGCTAGAAAAAAATACTAAGGCAAATTCTACAGCAGGACCAGGCTAACTGCCGCCTGGGAATACAGCATTTGCTGGGAAGAGTGGTTCCTGGGAGATAATGCCTTCTGGGGAATGTTCAAGCCACATGGACCATTCATTCCCAGCCTTCAGAGTTTAGCTAGGACTGGGAAATGTCATGTAGACAGTTGCTGGCTTGGTCTCCACTGCCTTACCTGAACATTCTGCTTGCCTGAATCACTTCATTTGGTCTAGGAAGTGAGCTCCATGACACATACTAATATGAAGAAAGCAGAAACTTCCTATCCTAGATAAAGGGGTTGATCTGCCATACATTACTAAAGCCTGGGTTGATGAACTGGGTAGGCCTTGCCTCACCCTGCTTTGTTCTCCAGGTTATTTAGTGCAGAAGCTATTGCAGAGGGAGAGGGGTCACTGCTGTTCTTAGGACCTCTGTCTCTTTTGCCAGGCAGGCAATTTACTCTGTGCCTGAACTGAAGGGCTGCTTTGTTGGTGGGTCATGAAGACAGGATAGGGATGCTGCTGGTGTACTGCCCACCCCAGTGCCTAGCAGCCTTCTTGTTTGAATTGGCTGAAGTAGTTTCATATGTGGTGTTGGAAAGTCCTTCCACAGTGGTATTGGGGGATTCCAACATCTATGCTGAGGTAATATGCGGTAGAACAGCTCAGGTCTTCATTGCCTAAATGACAACCAAGGAGCTGTTTAAATATGTTACAGGCCCAACACATACAACAGGACATACCCTTTGTCTGTTCTTTACCACAAAGCATATCAGTAAGAATCTGATGACAGGAGAGCTAGTGGTGAGCCTATTGTCATGGATCACTCACTGGTAAGATTTGTACTTGCAGTGGCAGCTCCCCTCCACAGCAGTGTGAGAACCATTAAGATGGAGAGACTTATGGAGCCTGAGTGATTCCTGAATGCTCTGGGATTTTCCAGTTGATATGGAAGGCTGTGGTCTTACTGCTAAGGCTCTGGTCTTACTGTGGAATTGCAAGATGAGCAGGCCATTGAGTTGATCACACCCAAGTATCCTTGACATAGCTGTGGAGACAGTTAAAACACACCTCCTCAGAGGCTCAACTAAGCCTCCCAGAGTTGCACACATATCTGGACAGTCTGCCCCCATTTGGGAACTGGGGGAATTTTCTATGAATCACAGGAAGTCTCATGAGATTTCCTGTGATTCATAAATGGAGGTGGCTTCTCCAATGGTATATGCACCTCCAGGAGGCTGAGTTGAGCATTTGAGGAGGGCACGATGGTGGTGACTACAAAAGGTGAGTGGAGGGTGAGGTGGGCTGTGAAGGAAAGGATGGGAGTTTCCCTTCATGTGTGAACATTTGATGAATGTTTGTGTGCAAAGGCAAAGCCCCCTGCATTCATGGGGAGGGGGGACTTCACACAAAGCTTTCTATGTTAATCAAACTGAAGGGGAAATTATACTTTGTGCATATCTATAGTAAAGCATGAGAAACCAAGAATGGCTGCCATCTGCCATATTCTGTGGCAAATTTGCAGGGCACTTCTGAAGCAAAATTGTTCAGTACCATAGCAGAATGGATGCCACAATTTAAAATAATCCAGTTATCTTATTTTTGAGCGCAAGGAGGTACTTGCTGGAGTTTGGTCAACTCTACATTCTCTAGATCTCTTATCTTATTGGCTGATGAATGCTAGCTGACAGGCTATGATTGGGTCGTAGCGATGGTATGGTCTTGCTAGTTCTTAAAGGGGCAGTGGTGCCCCCCCTTTACAAGAGTTACTCCCTGGTTCCAGATGTGTTAAACATCTCTTGCCCAGTTACTAATTTGTCTTTCCTGGACAAGATAATGGAGAGGGTTGTGGCCGCCCAATTGCAAGCATCCTTGGAAGAAACTGATTATACAGATCCATTCTAATCTAGCTTCAGGCCTGATTATGGCACTGAAACTGCCTTGGTTGCCCTGGTTGATTACCTTCCCTGTTGGTTATCTTTGATCTCTTACTGGCTTTGAATTCCATTTACCATGGTTTCTGTTATGTTTGAGCAAAGAAGTGTGGCAGCAACTCCATTTTTGGTGACATCAGATGCCTGCTAGACAGTTTGATGCCCATCTGAGTTGGCTGCAGGGAAGGGTGTAAAATAGCTTTTGCAGGGCAAATGCCTTGGCAATAAAGTCTCTGGACATCCTCCCACGTCAGAAAATGAGATGTGGAAGCATGCAATAAGTGAAGGTGCTTCCATGAAGCTGCCTCATCCCAGGTGCCTGCTTTGGTGAGTATCAAGATACAAGCCATATCTCACTAACCTCTTGTGGCCATCAGCACTAGAGGTGTTACCTAGTTGGGTAACACAATATCTGCAAGTAGATAACTTAGCTCAGAATAGCCAGTATACTAGTCCTGAGCTTCAAATATTTGCCACTATAGATTTTTTTTTTCAAATTCCTTTAGAATGTACATTATTCTTTTTCTGCCTATGATGGCTTTTGTGTTGCTGGCAGAAAGGTATGGAATTCACCACTGAACTCATTTTGGAAATCCACTGATTCTGGTTTATTTTATTACTGTGAACGGCTGTGATCCAGTTTGGTCTTGCTAGAGAGCCTGGCTCATATTTTGTAGTCACCAGGCTTAATTATGTGCTCCTCCATGACACCTGCTGGGTGACCTTGGGCTAGTCATAGCTCTCTTTCTGAGCTCTCAGAGCCCCACCTATCTTGCAGTGTATCTGGTGTGAGGAGAAGAATAGAAAGCTTTGTCAGCCACTTTGAGTCCCTTTGAACGGATGAGAAAAGTGGGGTATAAAAGCCAACTTTTCTCCTTCTTTGAACCTTTGATGAAGGGCAGATCTATTCAATTTGTGGGCGAATGTTGAAATTATTCAATTTGCCCACAAACGTTGAAATTCATACAAATTCATACAGATTCTGAATTGCATGAATATCCATGCCCATTCCTAGCCTTCAAACATTCTTGCCACCCACCTCTGCAAAAATCAAACCAATATTGTATAAGCAGGTTAATACCATATTAAAATAAGTGGGATACAAGTGGGAGAATAGGAAGCTTGTCAGGCGCTTTGAGTCCCCTTAAATGGATCCCCTTTACGTGGGCTATAAAAGCCAACTCTTTTTCTTCTTCTTTAGGCTCCTTCAATGTAAAGTAAAGTAATATAAAATGTTTAAAATAAAGAATTGATACCACTGCTGTTGCTTTAGAACAGACTAGTGGTCTTAACCAGTAGGACACTTATGTTTTCACTTTGCAAGTAATTAAAGGGGAAGCCGCCAACTTTGTAAGAACCATTGGCTTCCTTCTACCTTTCCATGGTTCCCTAGATATGCTCTCTTGCTTAGGGACTGGAATGAGGAACAGATTTAAGAGGGAACAAATTTAAAGCATTTCTCTGAGATGTTGAATATTGTATTTTAAACAAGCTTAGTTAATGAGCATCCTACCCTAATGCACACTTTGTCAAAAAGGTTTGTTTATATTTCACATATGGTAATCCCCCGTGCAAATTATTTTCATGTAAAGTGTTTGTCTTTTTTGTCGTATTAGAAAGAAATGCTAATAATTGTTTTAGGTATTTAACGTTTTTAAAAAGATAAGAGTTTACTTCCAAATTTTGCTTCCGAGCCCATATTTACCACCTACAAATGTAACTGTAAAGTGTAATCTGTTATTTCAGCTCAACCCCACATAGCCTAACCTGAGTGTAATTTTTGACTTAGGCTTTCAAAGTCTTATTGTAACAGTATCAGTTTTTGATCAAAACTTGCTATAAAACATGCATATTTTGGGACAGACTTAAAAGACAAAAACATGTTTTTATTTCTGAGAACCCTAACACTGAAATTTCATTATGTGCCTGGTAGGAAATCAAACAATGAATACAAGTCAGGCAGCACATTACTATGAATTTTAAAGGGTATTTATCCATTGCAACTTTGTCATCAAATATTGCCTGTGGCCTATGGTTATCGTCAGTGTGCATTTACATTTCAATTGGAGAAAAAGACACCTTCTTTTTGTCTTCCCTGATTAACATTTTGAAGGTCTGTAATTTTCTTGCTGTTTGGAGAAACAAAGCACCCAAGCTCACAGAGAAAACCCATTCAACAAGATATAAATATTTGCTATTCAGAAAACCTCAATGAGGGTTTAGTTATTTTAAACTCAAAAAAAGAAAATTACTAATAATGATTGGTTTCAGCTAATGAAATGCTTTTATGCAAATAAGTGAACCTTAAATATGACCTGGAAACAAAAGACTGCTTAACAGTTACTATTAAGCAATACATTAGGAGATCAATTAAACAGAACTTCTTTCTAATGAACATGCAGTATCACTGTTACCATGGATACTTGTGCAGAGAAAGCCCCAGAATGCTAATTTGTAATTTTAAGACCTAAAAAAGTGTGACTGGCCAGGAATGAACAGGCTAGCTAGCTGCAGTGGGAGTGGGACAAATAAACAGTGATGGACAAACTCCATACTTTCAATCTGAAATTATTTTTGGAAATCTCGCTGAGCTATTCCTACCCCACCAACAATAAGCCACATTTTAACAGAGTCTTTTTGCCATGGAAAGGTTGAGGAGCAGCACAGCCATCCACATATCGAATGCTAGTAAAACCATGTCACAGGCCATCAGCACTTGAAGGGAAAGCTGGATCACCATGGCAACAGCTGAGGCAACACCCTGCACATGCCTGGACGTTTCCATGGTTATTGGAAGGTGACATGCAACTTTGCAGCTGCAATTGCACTGCCGTGCCCAGTGATAGCCTGGGACTCAGAAGAGGGGCTTTTTTCAGTCAGGCTGTGGACTGCTTTTTAACAATTCACCACTAGTTAACTCCAATGAGAGGTTGTTACACTCTGGGACAGTGGTGGAAGTGGCAGTGTGCAGAAACACTTACCCAGTGAGCAAGCCACCACTCACTAGAAAGTAAGTGCAAACAGGACCAGAACCTCTTGCGCACTTAACTTGAACTTGTGCCTACTCCTGCCATCCTTCATAGTTTCCCAATCCAGGATATATTTCTATATATTTTCTTGCTCCCCAAGATAGCATTTGGTCTGCAGTTGTGACAGTAAAGATCTCTTTATTACTATCTCAGAAATTCTTGGAAAATCCTCCAGTTGCCTATTTAGTTCTGGTAGATTCAGATATTAGAAAAAGCCTCAGCGACCATGAATGAATCCTTATAAAATGCTTGTGCTGGAAAAAGAAAATCTTCCATGGTTTTCTATGCAAAGCATGCTTTCCTAACTGAGTCTTCTGAAGGGGCCTAGAAAAAGTGAATTTGCTGCCACATCTCCTCATGCAGGGGCAGCATGTGTATCACAGAATATGGGCTTCCCCATATTATTTATTTATTTATTTATTTATTTATTTATTTATTTATTTATTTATTTATTTATTTATTTATTTATTTATTTATTTATTTATTTATTTATTTATTATTTGTATTTCTATCCCGTCCTATATCACTAGTGGGACCCTTCCCAAGCACCTAGGACTGAGTGATGTATTGGTGAATGATATGAGCAGATCCCAGCAAAGTGACATTCCGTAGGTGATAGATGGCTATTTCTCGATGCCAATGCTTTTCCAGTGTCCACTAAGATCTTTCGGTGCTGACCCTAGTGTGCTGAAAACCACTGGGACCACCTTTGCTGGTTTATGCCAGAGTAGCTGTAGCTTTATTTTCAAGTCTTCATATCTGGTAAGTTTTTCTAACTGTTTTTCATCAATCCTGCTGTCACCTGGAATAGTAATGTCAGCGATAAACACTGTCTTTCTCCACAGTTGGGATGTCTGGTGTGTTATGATCCATTCATTATTATTATTATTATTAGACAGAAACATAACAATATGAAATGACACCCAACATGTCAGCTCAATTTAAAGTCTTAGGTAAAGTGGTACATCTTTACCTGGGCATGGTCACATCTTCACATTAAACCTTCTCCAGTCCATCTTCAGGTTTGACTGCTCACACCTTTTCATTTCTATCCATTTTATTTGTGGACTTTCCACTCAGGAAAGCTCAAATGGAGGGTAGAAATTTTTCATCTCTTTTACTAAGTAAAACTTGAGATTCAGAACATTTTTAAATGTTAAGTGAGTCAAATTACTTTCAGACAGTACTCCTAGATTCTGATCCTGCCTGAGGAAACTGAACGAAATTAAAATAAAATAAATAATTCTAAATAATTGATTCAGTTCATTGCACTGCTAAAAAAAAAAAAAAATCACCAAACCACACAACCCAACATTGGAACATGTTTCTTGGTATGCCAGAATTTTCCCCAGGCCTCTCATCCAGTCATTTTGAAAATAAAGCTTCCTTTATTTCTTCATTATATTCATGATACTCCTGGGCCTGTCTAAAACTGGTGGAAAAATGAAGATTGAACTGGACCACAGCTAGCACAGAATGAATTAATTTTCATTATATAAGCTTCATTGATTACACCCAGCTTTAAAACAGAAGCTTTTTACAGAACAGATTAAAACATTATGGAACAAATTGGCAAATTTCAGGCACTGCAAACTATGTAATTCTTTCAGTATATATTTAATGAATGTGATTGCATGGAACAAGTTTGTGGTCTGTTAATGACACTTTGTCCTTAGAACTCTTGAAAAAAAATGAAAGATATGGGCACACACTTTTAAACTAATACCTGAAAGGCCACACATCCACAAAGAGCCAACGATAATGCCACTCATTTATTCCTTTCAGTCGCATTATACCTGACTTACTCCTGGATTGTGACTGAGATGGGAGCTCTGTGTGTGGTTTTGTGATTTCATGAGTTGGGCTGCTTTTGAGTTGTGTGTCAAAGGCAGGAAACATTCTTCTTCCTACTGTTCCTATGTGTGTGCTTGCACTTAATGGGAGATGCTGCCTGTTTCTGTGATGTATTGCAGGCCAAATCCACACAAATTCAAAGATGTAGCATTGTACTCCATTGGAAATAGTTGTGGTGGTATGATGTGGCAGTCTTTCCTTTATTGAGGCTAATTCATGCACCACCATCCCAGTTACCCCAGGACCATGGTGGACAAATGTATTGACCCCCATCCAGACCATAAGTCATTGCAACTGGCCCACAAGTAAATTTACTGGCTGTCCTCATTGAACAGTTAACAGGGAGGTTAAGCTCAGGGATGGCGGCAGGTGATTGCATTGCAAATGCTAGTCTCATCCCAAAGTTACCTAGCACTTATCTAAGTGCCATGGAAGTATAATGTTGCTATCTACCAGCAATCACCTTTGCTGCAGCAACAGCCATGCATAGTGGACTGTTGTTAAGGTGATGGGTGACATGGCATGCAGCTGTGCCACTGGGTTCTCATGCACCTTTCACATGGAAGTAGTGCAAAGGGTGCATGTAGGAGTTTACTAAGAGTGCAGTAGGTGCTCCTACTATTGCTTTGGAACCCATTTGAGTGCTCCATAGGTATCAGTGATGGGGGATTGCCAATCATGCTCAGAGACGCTTCCAGATGGAAGCAGCTCTGCACTGTGTGGAAGCTCTGTGCAAGAGTATCCCCAGACTATACCATTCACTCAAGTGTGAAAAGGCCCCAAGTGTCTAATAATGGGATAAAACATGTAGAAGTATTATTATTGTTGCTATTTTATTTGTTTGTTTATGTATTATTTGTATTTCTGTCCCATCCTACACCCGAAGTCTCATGATCAGATGTCATTCAAACTACCTATCCACAGAGCTGAAGATGTTTAAGGTCACATGAATATGAGGCTGCTTGGCCTTTCCTGTATCTATTTTTATGTTTGTCAGTCATAAAAGAACCTTTTAGTGAAAGTCAATTAATAGGTACAAATAAGTAATGCTAAGATTCTGAACTTCATTTAATTCTATCCATCTGTCCCATCTGTTTGTTTTGTGTAATGTGTTAGAAGTCTAAAAACAAAAATACTACCCAAGAGTCTAATGTGGCCAAATTTTGTAAAGAATCGGAGTTTCTAACAAAAACTTTTTAAAAAGTTATTCTGCAAATATAATGACTGCATTTATTCTTGCTTTTTGGTATGTTTCAGACAGATAATATAGTAACATAATCCTAACCAAAAAACCCCCCAGTGTTTACAGTGGCACATTTTTTTCTTCCTGAATTCCTTCCAAGTAGAAAGAAAATGCCTGCCTCCTTTTAAAAGAATAGATTTGCCACATATCTTCAGCTATTGGAATTATACGTCACTAACATAATAAAGATGCTATTTTCTTTAGCAAAACATAAATGTCTCCCTACAAGTAAAAAAGCAGATGAAAAGAACATCTGGGGAAAATGAACAGGCTATCTTGATTTGTGCTGGGGGGATTCTGAGAATACAGATGGACATTCAATGTATCTAAAATCCTGGAGGGATAGCTTTTCTCTTAACTGTGAAGGAACTCTGCAGCTAGAGGCTTATTTTTGTTGTTGATTATTTATGTGAAATCTGACTTCAGAAGCATAATTCTCTTTAAGGTTTTAGAGCTTCTCTGGGATCCCAGTGTAGTGTGATTCTTAGCCATCTTCTCATCCTCTCTTTTCTGCATTCTGATGCAGACTAGAGAGGCCACACACTCTGCTAGACTGCTCCACCCACCTTGGATACAGCATAGCCTGGGCTAGGTGGCCCCAAATGGCCACCTAGACCAAAGGACAGCAGTAGAACTTCTTAGAAAGGATGCATGGATTTCTAGTTTAGCAGGGAAATTCATTTTGGCATCAGTCCTTCATCCAACTCATGGGGGATAGGAAAGAGAGACTGATCAATCATGCAGCTATGCATCTACCCTTTGCCAATTAATCTTTCAAGTGTTTAAAACCTGTATAAGATTAGGTTATTGCCTTCGGGAGGAAGATGGAGCCAAAATTGCATTAAAAATGTTGGCAGACATAAATTGGAAATTCTTTTTGAAAATAGTGGGCAAACTATAATTCATTAGTTAGGTAGGTTGTTGTCTATTTTCTTAGCTTGGCAATACTTTCTAGGCTCATGCTCCAGAAATCAGCAACCAAACTAAAGTTGGTAACATATTGCGTACTTCTTATGAAGTTCAGCTGGGTGCCATCCATGCTCAACCTATCCCTGTAATACATGATTCAGAAGACAATGACAGGAGAATAAATGTGATAAATAACCCATGTATGTATTCTGCTGGGGCTGTCCAAGAACTATTCTTTTTATTCACAAATGCTTGTGGGTCCTGACATGAATCTTGAAGATTCCTCTTTCTTACTACAAACCAGCTGTGGCATTACATATCCTTAGCCGGTAAGCTTTAGAGTAAGGAAAAAAAAAACCCTTCCCCAAATAGTCAGTTATGGAGGACCCCAAATTTCCTTCTCTTTTTCCATGTAAGCATGGTCCGAAGTTGTCAAAAAAAAATCTGAATAAAGCTTCCTATCACTTTCAGTAACCTGCCTCCTTTAAAGCAGAGTGCAGGTGAGTATCAGCTTGCATGGGAGAGGTATCATTCTTTCCTCAAACAGAACTATCATGAAAGAAATGACATCACATGTTTGTAATTTGCTTATTTGTACCATTTTAATTATACTACTCTGTCTTTAAATATTAGTAGTTTTCAGTTTTAATATATTATTTTCATGTTTGTTTTAAGCCACCGAGAAAAAATTGATTACTGTGCTGCTATATACATTTAGTAAATAAATAAAACATTTTAAAAATTGGGTTGAGAATTAGAATTTTGTGTGCAGTTTGGCCTGGTCAGTATGTCTATATATGCCATCTGATAGGTGTGACTACCAGAGTGGGAAGCCCAGAACCTAGCATGGAGGTGCAAAATTCAATTCACGTTTGCAAATTCAATAGAATATTTCATATTTTCTGACATATCAAAATAAAAACTTTTTTTGAATATCCAGAAATTTGATTGAAATGAACCTCTCTTGCTTGAGAAAATGAACAATTCAATCAAACATTCATGCTTTCCTATGTTTTTGTCCACAAAAAGGGTTTTTTAATGGAAAAAAAGTTCAGCAGCAAAAGGGTTCAACAATGAATGTGAAAATGATGCATCTGATGAAGTAGACTTGTCTGCAAAAGCTCATGCCACAATCTTTTCTCCCTATTAGACTTTAAGGTGCTATGACATTTTTTTAGTTACTACTAACTAAATAGAATCCCTTTTTTAATAGCGATCAAGACTAACACAGCTACGTCTTTGAAATTCTGCTCAGTAACTGGCATACACTTGTATGTATCTTCATTGAAGCTCATATAATGTGTTTTTGTGTAGCTTACTGACCAAAGTATGTCTATTTAATGAGTACAAGCACAAAAGACACTTGATCTAGAAGCAGATTGATGTCCTCCTTCCCTATCTAGCTTTAAGAGAAATCTTCTGGAAACTGTGAAAGACTGATGAGGTGAGAAAAATAGAGAAAATGTTTCCCCTCCAATTTATACATCACAATCCTATGAATTAGCAAAGTTTCTCCATCTTCTCCCAAAATACACCGTAATATGTTGTAAGTAGGCAGCAGGATATACAAGATATGATTTTGACAATTGTAATTTATTTGAATGTGCAGAGATCCTAATCACAGTCGGAAGGAAAGATTAGGCCAAAGGACTGTCAGAATGCATGTGTCTATAAATTACTGCTTTCCTTTCAAACTTTTTAAAGAGTGTGAATATCAGAAAGTTAGAGAATTTCTACTTGACACCCATTCCTTTTGAGATTCTGGCAGTCAATCAAACATGATTTCTATTCAACAAAGGCAGTGCACAAAATGTATCATTAGAGCTTGACTTCTTTTTTCTTTCTCCAGTGGAAAATGTCATATTTAATGACATAACAATGCAGGAAACAGTAAGTGAGTTCAAGCTGTATATGTGGCTTTTCTTTAAGTAAGAAAAATACTAAATTTGACTGTGGGGGAATAGTATTTCCTCTGATTTTATGAACTTTCTTTTGGGTGGTTGCTTACAATATTATATTAGAAAGAAATCTAGTCTAAAATGATAGACCCCAAAGTTACAGTAATATATTCCTTTACTTTTAAGTACATCACATAGAACACAACAGAGCTCATGTCGGAATAGACACATCTATAATTTGATTTGAAAGTTTTAAACACTTACAGTTCAGGGCTGATTGATTTTTAGATTCAAAGATGTAAAATGTCAAATAATAGAACTCTTTAAAGCATTGGGAATGCAATTAATGTCTCTGTTTCATTTTGTTATTTTAGAATCTAAAGCATGTAGTAAGATGTAGGAAGAAAAAGTAGATGAAAGACACCGAAAGAGTATTTCAAAAGAAAGAATTCAATATTTAAGTGCACTAAATCCATTTTTTCCTGTTATCCCCTCCATATTGTATAAATTAACAAATATGTAAAGAAAATACTAGCAAAGTTGTACCACTGTAGATGTATACAAAAATTGTGCACTTGAAAGTGAGCTGGGTAGGGAACTAGTTAATGGCCCTTTCTGCACTTGGCCTTATTTTGGAATACGCCTCAGGATAGGAGTCTGTTATCCTCATGCTAATACAGACTATGGCTGGCCTCCCTACATTTAAGTGTGAACAGGCTCAGCGATCCTATCAGTTAGCCTGCTCACAAGGGATGCTTCTGCATTGGACACTTAATACACATTAAGTACCCATCAAGGATGGATGTCTAAACCCCGTCCGCACACAACACACATTAGAGACACTTGCGTCCACATTGGCTGTCATGCAATGTGTCTCTAATGTGTGTTAAGTGGCCCTTAAACCAATTTCCTGGAAGACTACCTTGAAAGTAGTCTTAAAGGGTACTTAATGTGTATTTCTGCAGTTAAGACACATCCATTCCAGATGTGTACACGTTGTGAAAGTGTCCCTAAGTGGGCCCTCCCCCCGGCCACCATGATTGGCTTCTCTGGAGCAAAGCATGGTGTGCCAGGGGTCTCCTATCTCGAGGCTCCCCCTTGCCCCAGAAGCTGCAGATCATGGCTTCTGGAGCCGGGGGGGTTCACCTACCCCCCTATCCCACCCTGGGGGGAGCACAAGTGATCCCCTCCTTACCGTAACACAGCCAGGCTGATTCTGGCAGCGGGGTCCCAGTTCGCTTTGTGCATGTGCCCGGTGCCTCCCAATTGGCCAGGGCCGTGCCTGGCTTCAGGAGGCTCTCTGCGCAGGTACTGGCCCTGGCCAATCGGGAGGCATGCTTTGGCCAGGGCCGTGCGCCTGCGCAGAGAGCCTCCTGAAGTCAGGCATGGCCCTGGCACACACAAAGCAAACTGGGACCCCACACTCAGAATCAGCTTGACTGCATTAAGTAAGGAGGGGATCGCTCGCGCTCCCCCGGCTTTGGGTGGGGGGGATAGGTGAAGCTCCCCCTAGGGCAAGGGGGAGCCCCGAGATACGAGTCCCCCGGCTTGCCATGCTCAGCTCAATCATGGCAGGCTGGGGGAGGGACTCCGGAGATCCAGATTGGGGTGGGTGCTGTGCTTCTGTGTGTGTGCGGATGGAAGAGGTTGTAGTAGATCCATATCTACTAGATACGGATCTACTTACCATGGATTTCCAAAATACAGATCTAATAGATCTGGAACCCTCTGTAGACCTTTTTTTCTCTTTGTGGTGTGTTTATTATGCTAATTTCGTGTAAGCTGCTTTGAACTTTATTTTCTTTCCTTTTTCAAAGGCATTATACAAATAAACTAAATGAATTAATGAATTCTGGGGAGAAAAATGTCTTCCTTTGGAGGAAGTGGCAGTGGTAGCATTTTGAAAGCTTCCTAAAAATTCTCAAAAATGATGAGATACATTGTTCCCTGCCCAAGCTGTTTTATATTATTCTGAAAGCCACTAGGCCCTAACCGTTTCAGACAGCTTTGGTAGATGTGCCACCAATCCAGCAGTGACACAAATCCAGATGTGCACAAATGTTCTAAACATTCAACATTTGATCGAATTCAATCAAATGTGGACATTTGAATACAAATAGAATGACTACACATTCAAATGTAAACATTTGAACAAATTTTGAATGTTCTGAAACATTTGTTTGAATGATTTGAAATGTTTGAATGTACAGATACAAATGTACAGATACGAATGCACACATACGTATCTGTATGCATTGGCGTACGAACTGCCTACAGACACATACGAATGTTGTTGACATCCGTATCTTCAAATACGAATGTTATCAACATTTATATCTTCAGATTCGAATCTAATCCTCAAATGAATCGATTAGAATTTATTGGATTTGAATCGGAATTTGTTGCACTTGGATTCTAAACATTCATATCGAATTGTATGTTTTGGCATTCAATTTGAATGAAATTAGAATGCAAAAATTTTTTGTGTGCACATCCTTTGCAGTGACCAACAGACTGAAACGTCAATGACACTGCTAAGAAGACACCTGGCAGGATACTAATTAAAGGATGTATAAAATGCTGTGTCAAATGCTTTATGAAGCATCTAAAATGGCACAACCCTGGCATTAATTCCACACGTGACAGAATTTCCCTTTAACCTTTGCTATAACTCCGTACACCTAACTTCATCTCCCCCCTCTTTTTCTTAAAGTAAGATTCTTTTTTAAACAAACTTTTAAAACACCTTTCTGCTTGTTGCAGACATTTTCTTCTTAACTGTAGTACAGTATTTAATTTGTAAGAGAACAAGGCAATATGACCAATACTGACAACTTTAGAGAATGCTTTGATTGGGAGAAAAAGAGAAGAGTCTGGCATGAGGAGCTGTCTTTTTTTTTTTTTAATTGGCTTTATGTGGGGAAGTGTGAAGGTCTGTAATCGGATCAACAACAAACACTCTTATGGAAATAGCTTTGCTGCTTCTGGCACTAAAGTATTGATTCCGCACCACCAAGGCTGTTTAATGTCGCCTTGGAGCAGTCAAGCAGGAAAAACAACTATAGACAGCTCTCGCTAAGCATACAAGGCTTGGTGGAAGGCCTAGTGGCAAAGACACACCAAAATGGTCTTTCTGTGTTAGTTGGGTGTGAGACAGTAACCTGACCTGGGAGCCAAGTACAGCTGCCCTCCTTTAGTGTCCTTCAAATTTCATGAAATGCAATAAATAATTGAAGACCCTGTGTTGTCTGTAAGGTTAACTATTTCCTCACAAAAGGCCTTTAGTCTAGTCTTTCCAAAATTAGGTTTTGTTCTGACCTCTATAGGAAAAATCCATTGAATTAGACTTATTATTATTATTATTAGTAGTAGTAGTAGTATCATTTCTCTCAGAACTTCTATTGTAAAAAAAAAAGTTTTGAGACGTCTCTCTCTACACCCTTAAGCTTCCTTAAATTATGTCTGAGATAACTTTCTTGTCGAGAATCTGTCTTCTAGAAAAGCCTATATCCACTGAGCCAGGATTAAGATACTTTTGACTTGTTTATGTTAATAAAATTCTTTTGACTGCTCTGCGTATAAATTTGACTGTCAAGAGTATACCTATAATTTCACATTTCTTAGAAAATGTTTTGTCAGGAGAGTCTGTGAATTTATTTATGAACTACTTTCTGCAGATGAGTTAAATCTAACTGATATGCTCTGCCTTTCAGGATGCCATTAACTCTGTGACATTTCACAGCCTATGTTAATCAAAATTGTTTTAGCTGCCTTTGAGAGAGAGGTGGGGTGAAGAACCTGCACAAATAACACTTCTTTTTGTCAGCAAAAGTCCATGAGATTTTTTTAAAATAGATATGAACTTCTTCATTTTTTTAAAAAATCATCACATATGTATCTTTCTTGCAGGTGGTTTTTGCCTTCCTAGGATGCTGTACTATAAAAATGTTCACGCAACATTATCGTACACATTTTTTTTTGTAATGTTTATTCCTTGTAAACCAAGTAGAGGCTCCAGAAATTTAAATAAATAAACAAATAGCAGCATTTCAGTACTATATGGGGGCACTTTATAGTCACTATTAGTTTTCCACTTTAGAAACTCCTTCATTACACACTCTCTCATTTCTGCACCTCATCTCACCTTGGTCTGGCAAAATCTGAACGAGTGCCCCTAGTTAAATTACTTTAAATCTATGTACATCCATGTTTCATTCCTGTAATACCCCAGAGCATTTGTGAGAAACTCCTGAGAAAACACCTTCATTGCGACAGAATGGCTAGATAACTTTACATTAAGGAGGCTTTTCCTTTGCAGGGTAGGTTGGTGATATACCTGAACCAAATAGTTTTGTATCCTAAATTATGACGTTTCTGCACTTAACATTGTTAATCCAGATCTGCTAGATCCAGATTGGCAAAATCTGTGCCAACGAGATCCAGACCAGCAAGGCCTGCATCTCTAGGAGGCTGCAGCATCTGCATTGCATTGGACTTTAGAACAGCAAATGTGATGCAGTGCAGATGCCTACATCCTCTTCCACAGCTTTGGGTATGTATTACCACCTTCAACACCCAATGCAATTTGCCATGCCCCTGTCAATCAAATGTTACATCTTAATGTTACATTAAGGTTGGGGAGGGTGTTGCTTTTGAAAGTACTGCAAAGACATCGTTACTATCAATGCAGCTGCTGTTGGAGGTGCTTTGGAGACATCAGTTGTAACTCCATTGTGCATGTTGACCATCATCATGCCCACAAACTTTCTGCATCCATTCTATGTGCAGATGCCACTTCCTTGATCCGGATCAGGAAGTACTAGCATAAACTGTAGACCACATTATCAGATCTAACACTGATCTGGATCAGGGCACCCCTCAGCAGGGTGGCTGGCCAGTGGGAAGCCACAATGCACGCACGCAAGCACAGGCCAGGCCTCCCGCTGCCAGAAGTGGCCCAGCAGCAAGCAGATAAGGAGCACATCGTATGTGGGTGACCCCGGGCGGGGTGGGGGCGCATAGGCCACATGTTTCCCTCACCCAAAAAGGCACAATCATGCTTTCTCGGGTGAAGGGGAACCCGGGGAAGTCAGCTGCTGGCCTCCTCGTGGTGGCTCCAATGGAGCCAATCATGGAGGCCAGGAGTCCAGTTGTCAAAAAGGGAGAGCATGCGCTCATCCTCTTTGACAGCCTGGGCATGCACCGGCAATCTGGCTCTTACCCTGCCATTGCGGAAGCGTTTGCTTCCAAAATGGTTTCAGGGGAAAAGCCAGATGTAAGACCTAACTCTTTAGGTCTTATATCTGGGTAGGATTTCAGTGGTTTAAGAAACTGGTCTTGCATGCCAAAATGCAGACGCGTCTTCCCAAAAGGTCCCTAATTCCATTCCTTTTGCAGAAGCCACGTCTTAATCCCTCCCCAAACTGGTTCTAAATCCATTTTTAGAGCCAGTGCGGAAAGGGCCTAAGGTCACATCTTTTCTGCAGGGTTCAGGAACCTTTGATGGGTCCTTAAGGTGGCAAATCTCCACATTTCCCCCCGCTAAGGCATCTGTGAGGAAGCAGCATACCCTGGAGGCTTGTCAAAGATACCTGAAGCTTAGTGTGTGAGGAAAAACATTGAGGCCATTTGATTCATTTCCTTGTACACTGATAAAGCTGCACAGTGTGGCAAAATGACTGCTGTTGGCTAAGGGGGCTGCTGTACTTGTACTCAGAGACCTTGCAGTGTAGACACACATTCTAAGGCCACTTGCCTGGCATCATGGAACCAGGGAGCGCCTTAGGCTAAACCCTTCTGGGCGACGGCTAAACCTCTATGGTATAGGCACCTCCACCAGGAGGCTGTCACTGTGGCTTTGAATACAAAACATTAACTGGAATTGGAACATTGCAGTAAGTTGCAATTTTCAGTTCCTTTGCATTTCCTTCCATGTTTGATACAGATACTGATCTGCACATAGACTCAAATATTGCAGTAAACAAATACAAGTGAAAACTCCTTGGTCTCTTTAAAAGTTTAATTCCCTCAAAATTATTTTTTGTAATATTTTCTGATGTATATATACATTCATATGAATTTATATTTTTAAAAACCCATTAAAAATTACAAAACAAAATGAATAATAGCATTTAAATCTTTTATTATATTTCCCCATTTTACTTTTTTTTTTGTGTGTGTGGAGGAGTGGGGACATTATTTTTGCAAACACAAGCAGCTCCTACAGAATGAAACTTGATGTTGTGGAGTTTGTTATGAACTTTTGGGTGAATGTCTGAGTTTTTATGAACTTCTGCTCTCGGAGAACTCATTAAAATGCCTCTTCAGTTTTGTCATCCACAAAGATTATTGAGAAGTATGGCAGTTTGATCAATATTGCTATTTTAAATGTTTTATCCAGGTGTATGTGTACTCTGTCCAAGGGGGAAAAACATGTACAGTACAGTGCCAACTGTTCTCAGTGGTGCTTAATCCCAGGAAATTGATGTTAGGATTGCAGCCAAAGTCACAAATAAATCAAAAGGACCAGGAGCTGTGGTGAAATCTTTGCAAATGCTTCAAGAACATTTTGGAACTCAACAGTATGTGAGAAAAAGAGTGAGCCATAAATGTGTTAATTTTTACAATATATGGCAGATCCACAGAAGCATACTCCTGTGTTGTGAGTGGCTCTTCCCATAATACTGTAAATGCATGCTGGAGGTGGCTAGCCCAAGGTGCTTTCCCTCCATGTGGTCCCTTGTATCCTTGCCTCTAGCTATATTAAGGAGGTTCCAGGTGCTAAGTAGGGTGTCTGGTGCCATCAAAAATAGAAATGCACTGCCCCAAACTGCCCACAGAGATACCTGAAAAGGAAACATGACCAAAATTTCAGTAATTTGTTCCAGGGTTGTGCATTGAAGGAAGAGGGAGAAATGATGATTGGCACTTCCCAGTGGTTCTGCCAAACTGAACTGAACTGGGCCACTGAAGCTGTGCACAACCCTTGGAGTGGGCTACTGCTAACTATGATACATAGGCCAAAACAGCCCACATAGGATAGTTAAACACGTTAACTTGGAAGTTGATAAAGCCAAGGGAAGCTGTTATAGTTGTACACAAATATCTGAAATGATGTTATACAGAAAAGTATATTCCAGAGACTACCCATTGTTTATCATCTCAGTTTGCAGACAGTGCAGTACTGAGCTTGAGGCTACATCCAGCTACACATTTTTTAAAAATAGCTGAAAAGAAGCTTAAAGCTTCTTTAATCCACACTGAAGTGCAGAAAATGGACTTCCAAAGATCATTTCCTTATCCTTAATTTGGATTAGAGGTGAGATGGGAATGCATCCATATTCTGCTACCTTCAAAAAGCTTTTGAGCTGCCTTATTTATTTATTTATTTATTTATTTATTTATTTATTTATTTATTTATTTATTTATTTTGCTGTGTGTGAATTCAGCCTAAATTACAACCTGGAAGATTCCATTTGGATATCAGCAAAATAACTCTTTACGGTATGGTTTCTGTGGATGAAATCGCCCAAACCAGGACCAAATTTGGTACTGGAAAAAACAAGTCTTGTCACAGTTTGGTGTCCTGGCACGCGTGGCTTTGCAAGTCGAGCCTGCACATGGGGACAGTCCCGGGCTATATGCTTGCATCATTGGGAGGTGGGGCTTCATGTCCTGTGCTCACCATTCCTGCCCTGTGCATTGAAGATCACAACCCCTGAGAATTTTTGGGAGTAAATGGTATTAAAGTCGAAATGATAAGGGGGTCGAATGGCCTTCGCTGCCCCACAAGGCTCTTTTATACAAGTATTCCACCCCCCTTCCCCGATTACCAAGGCAGGCAGGATAATGGCTTGATTTTCCTCCCTTTTACACAGCAAATATTCCACTCTCATTTCCCTATCACCAAGGTGGTTCCTTGGAAGAGCAGAGGTGCACAAAACTGCTCAGCTTCCCGACCGCTCAACTGCCTGCCACCAAACCTCATAGTGGCTTTGCTCAAACAGCTGGGTTTTCAAAAAAATATTATTTTTGCCATTCAGTCCTGGTTTCTCTGTGCCACTAAGGGGGGGGGGATGTGGCATTTGCAGTGGGCAGCACAGGGGTGGGGTGACATTCAGCTTCCAATGAGGAGAGAGGGGGCAGAGAGGAGATGGCGCTGCTCCCCCATGCCAGAGTTTGGCATGTTTTGCATGGGGATGGCTGTATCTGGATCCAGCCCACATCCAGCCCGTGTTACCATGCCCAATCAGAGCCAAACAGCTTGCAAGGGGATGCGGCCTAAGAGGCCTGCCTTAATCTGCACCAGCAGGCTGATGGCAGGTCCCTTTTCTGGGATATAATCCAGAATAATCCACAGTGCATAAAGGACTTTAGATCAGTTTGTATTTATCTGTCACTTTCCATTCTTTTGTTGTTGTTGTTGTTTTTAATTTGTACTTCTGATGAGTCTCCATCAGTTGATTACTATTTCCTTGCTTTTGGAACCTCCTCTTAGTTCTAAAAGATCAAAATTCAGTTTTGTTCCTGAAAGATTGGGGGAGGGGCATAAGAGAATGATGTGACTTGAGGCTTTCAAAAATTACTCGAAGTTTTATGCAATATCTATATGTTACATCACACTGTCATTAATGCTGTTCATCAAGCCAGTTGATAAGGAATAATACATGACAGCAACAAAAGAACTGTAACTTTCTTAACTTTGGGTCTATTAAGAATGTCTCTTAAATATCCATTTATTTTCATGGAGTTTGGGAATAGACTTCTGTCTTTGCTGCAGTACTTTGGTTCTAGTTAAGCTGTGACCAGACACACTTCTGAGGTGGCTTACAGAAGATTTGTAAGTGGGATTGTCCACACATCAGTCTGTGTTTCCCCTCTCCTGAACTATTCTGGTGTCCCTTTTGTTATATTTGAACACAGCCTTGCCCCTTTTCTGCCCTTACCTTGCTTAGAGCTGGATTAGTGGATCTGGATTAGCTGGACCCACTGATCCAGATCTAATGGAGGAAAGGGAAGATCAGCACCATCAGAACTGATGGTGTTGATCCGGCCCAAGTTTTGCAGTTTCTGTCCTCCACCCCTGGTGGCTAGGAGCAAAGGTTTGAAGCCTTGGGTGGTAGGGCAGGGGATTTTTTTGTGCCACTGAAAAACCTCTCCAATCCTAAAAGGCTAGGAACTTTCACTCCTAGCTGCTGGGTGGGCAGCTGTTAGGAAAAACACCCACCCAAGCCCTGAGGCTGCGAACTTTTGTGTAGGGGAGAACTTTTTCGAGGCATGCTATAGAATGCTACAAATAGCAATCCCCTGGCCTTCCTGCAAGGAATAGGTTAGGAGGAGGGAATGATAACCTACTCTCTCAGAGGTAGTAGGCAGAGGGACTTGCAGGAGGGCTTTTCCTGTTGTGGCCCCTAGACTCTGGAACAGCCTCCCTCTTAATGCTTGCCAGGCACCTCCATTGTATAGTTTTTGGCACCTGGTGAAAACATATATTTTTACCCAGGCTTTTGCTTCTTTACGGTGCTGCCCTATTAGGAAGGGAGGGTGGGGGTGGGAAGGAGGCTGGAGGTGGAAGGAAGGGGGTTATATTTTAATTATGCTTTACTCTTCAATATGTTTCAATTTCATTGTAACCTGCCCTGGGACTGTTCAGTTAAGGGCAGGATTTAAATTTTCTAAATAAATAGATGAATGAATTTGAAAAACAGAACAGCAAAGCAAAAGCATATAAACAAGGGGGTTGACCTTTTGGAAGTGCAAAACATAAAGTGTTAAAAAGCAAATGTGCAAAGAAATTGGAACAGCAGAAGTGCGCTGTAGGATGATGTTCTCAGATTTGTCAGACTTATTTTTTTAAAAAAAGTTATCCCCCCCATCCCATAGAAGGAACAGTTACCCCAGGGATTGCTACCTGCACATTATGCCTATTTCAGATCTTTAAGCAGGGGGAATCGAGCATTGCTCAACCCACACTATCCAGGAGGAGATGTAGTTGCAACCTCAAAAATTAGCCCTTTAACTGTTTCTCAGGTTGACTGCTGAAATAGCATGAGGCTTTGTTTCTCTTCTGCACTGAGCCTTGTTCCAGGGGTAGATAGTGTCAAAGAGCATTTGTAAATGGCAGCTATTATTTTAGAACAGTGCACTACAAGATGTCTCTGAGCTAAGCTTTACAGTAATTTACCAGCAAAAACTGTAAACGTGGTAATAATTGGAGCATGAACATGCTATACGGAAGGGATGAGCTGCATAATGAAGATGAGATAGAGTGGAGGAGAATAGTACAGGACAAGTACCATGGAAATGAAAGTACTCGTTGAATGCAACATTAGACCAAACAGAGTGTATAGGGTAGAAATAATAGAGTTTGCAAATGAGAGTTATATATTAAACAAGACAAGGCCTTGACACAAAAATTGTCTTGAGGCATCAGCCCAGAGTCCATCTAGTCTTGCATAGAGGCAAGATGTCCTGTCACAGAATAAGGAGCCAGTCTCGAGCAGGACAGAGCCATTCACATTTGGATGTCCTGTTTGATCCAGAGCCCCCCACTGCCTCTGAAGAGCCCTCAGAGGCCAGGAAAAAAAAGTTCCTGGGACCTTTTTGGGACAGCTCTTTTCAGCAACATTTTTGATAGAACTTTCTGGAATATCACTGAAATGTCCAGCATATTCTGTCCTGTACTCTTTAGTCCAGAATCCTGGCGCTGTATCTTGATTCACCACTTTGTCCAATGTGGAGAAAAGGTTCACTTCTGATGGTCTGGGAAGAGGATAAAAGCTTCTCCTTATCTACTCTGTCCAAACTATGCATACTTTTATAAACCTCTATAATGTCCCATTCCACTTGCCATGTCATGTGGCTGAAATAATAATTTATGTCAAAGAGCCTTACATTGGAGTAACCAACTCGCTGCATCTTTTCTATATTAAGACTGTCATGTAATGGACACTGGCAAAGAGTGAACAGGTTACTCGAAAGTTATCGCATTAGTCCTGAGATGTTATATTATCATCCTTTGCGTTCTTATTTTGGCTACTTAACTAGCACCTGGAAGGGGTCCATTTATTATTGTATGTGAATAATGTATGTTTAGACATATAATGAAATGGCAAAATAAAAATAATTTAGGCAAGTAGACAAAAACATTAAATTAACATTGAGACACCAACCCATATTTTAATTTCTAAGGAGAGAAATGCTTAATCATAGAAGCATTCAATATCAATGAAACACTCCTGAAATAAAGAGAACAAAGTAAAGGTGAGATTTGCATTAAAAAAAAGCAATAGTGCATATGCAAATACATTGTGGTGCTAGGGAGGTCATGGACTTACTATGGCATTTGTTTTCATGGAACAGAGTCCCATTCCTAGATAAAGCAGGTACATATTTGTTGGTGACAAAATTTACATAGGTCAGGACTTGTGGTCCTCTTGGCTTTAGGCTTGGGAATTCTAATACAGACTGCATGTTAGCATGAAAATGAATGATTTACATATTTATTGTTTCTGATTTGTGCATCAACTGAACCATCAAGGAATGTTCACAAGATGTTACATGAACCAGAAGACAGAATAATTCATAAAGCTTCAAATGGCACATGAAGGGTAAGGAATGAAGGGAAGTTTAAATAGATTAAAGGGGAAATGGGTAAGGGACATGAAAAATGACTGCATAGCCTTTAAGATTAGCTAGTGAAAGCATTGTAAGTATGTTTTCTATCCACTTTTTAAAACATTTTCCAGGGACTTAGCTCTTTGGTATCAAATCACTATTTTTATAAATCAATACATCCAATATGATATAGGATTTCAGCTCCTTTTTATTCTACAAAAAGGGGGAAATTCTAACATCTCTCTCTCTTGCCTATCTGCTTACATCTATCTATCTATCTATCTATCTATCTATCTATCTATCTATCTATCTATCTATCTATCTATCTATCTATCTATCTATCCATCCATCCATCCATCCATCCATCCATCCATCCATCCATCCATCCATCCATCCATCCATCCATCCATCCATCCACAATGATCCCATAGTCTGTATTTCCTGGGGGGGAAAATAGCGTTTCCCAGAATTTGATGATTTACAACCCACCAGTCAATAACCTGATGATCTGACAATCCCTCTCACTCTCCCCTTGTTTTGGATTTTATTTTTTTGTTTTTAAAATAAAAATTCAGGGGGAGTGTTGAGTGGCATCCTTGCCATTCATCCAGGCTTTGGTGGCTGCCACCTTTGCCATGGCCTACCTTAATTTCTCCACAATCCATAAGTGGATCACAATCTATATTTTGGAAAAGCTTGTCCTAGAGACTTAACATTTAGGCTATAGAATGAGATGTTGTGGTTTGTAGAACTGAGGCACAACATCTAGTATCCTCATAGGGAGTTTCAGTTACAAGAAAAAATAAACAGGAAAGTGAGATGCCACAGTAAAATTAGCCTTGCAATTAATACTTTTCTCTCCTTCAAATATTGTGGAGATCATATATAGGTGGCATTGTGTATATGTGTATATGTGGCATTGATAATTTTTATTTCAAAAAAAGGTGAAGACTGACTCTTCTTCAGCACAGAGAAGGCCAGAGGAGACATGTCTGGATAAAATGCTTTGTTTACTGCATCATTAGCCACATCCGTGGCTCACTGACTGCACTTAAATGAGTATAATGGTATAACTATATCATTCCACCAAAGCTAAGTTCAGAGATGGAGGGCCATGTTCACACCACAAGTGTGTGTGCTATCCCCAATTTTATTGTCAGTATTTGTGGTGCTGATTATCTATCTCAGACCATCCAAATGGTGATGGCTGTGGCAACATTAATGCATGTCTGGCCATTGCAATGGCAGTTGCAACATGGTGTGAGTTTGAGCAGCTGCAGCTGCCTCACGATGCATTTGCATCAGAGGTATGAACACTGCTTCGGAGAATCTAGGACACTCTGGGATGCTTCAGGACACTTCATGATGCACTGGGATTCTCTGGGACAGAGTGAGTGCTTGTGGTGTGCAGACAGAGCATTCCAGAACATTCTTTATGGGTCGGTGTCAACAAGCCCCTAATTGTTTAGAGTGTTGGTTCCTGAGCAGCAAACAACACATTTTCATAGAGGTAGCAAAATGTGCCTTAGCTTGGAAGACACCTACAAGGGCAACCATACCCTTAACAGGAATGGCAAGCTTGATATGAGATGCCTCTTGATGAAGCAGTGACTTATCTCCTTTAGGAAGGTTTACCTCCAGGTGCTGCAGCCCAAGAGATGCCATAGAAGTTAATATGTCCTTGGATAAATAAGTCCTGGGGAGGCAGATAGTATGTCTCTAAAGGCCATTTGTAGTGAGTTGAGAGCAGGTGAAGGTTTTGCCTTTGTCTTCTACTTGAGAATTCCCAGAAGCAATTGGTGGGCCTGTGAGACAGGATGCTGGACTAGATGGGCTGTAGTCTAATCCATCAGGGCTCTGCTCGTGTCACTCAGGTGATTCTGTAGATATCTTTTCATAAGTACTTCTATTGATTTTTGTTTGTTATGAAAATGAAAAGTAAAAATATGAACTTGAAATAAATTCACCATGGAAAACATTCTCAAGGCAAGAGCTCCTGTTACTACAAATGAAGAGAACCTTAAGCTGATGGAGTATATAAGCTCAGTAAGCTTTTCTTTATTTCTATTTGTAATTGCATTATATAGATCCTCCTCCTCCAAGAAATCATAGGATGTTTTTCCACTGTCACTAAAAGTACCCATTAAGTACCCATTAATGGGTACGTAATGGCATTTTTGTACCCATTAATGGGTACTTAATCGGTACTTCTACTGACAGTGGAAAAACACCCATACAGTACTTTAATACTGCTAGCTAGTAAACTCCATTTTCAATAGCCACGTTTCTCTGTAAATCTGCTCAAGCCTGTATCCTTAAAAGTCTATTTGCACCCCACATACCTATCTGCTTACAAGTCCATTGTCATTTTCATAAATATATCAATTTAGGCTGGATGATAAATCTGTCAGATTATTTTATTCCTCTGTCATAGAAGGAATTCATTTCTGATAGTTGCCATTGTTCTGCCAGTGGTATTGACTGACAAAGCAGTACATGGGTGTAAACGTTTCCTGTTAAAGTTTATTCATTGCCTCAGCCTGATAGCAGCTGGTTCTTATCACCTTCACAAAAGGCTTCTATTTAACTACTCTATTAGTTTATTAGACATTCATTTATAAGAATTTCCCTGCTAGCAACCCAGAGTCCAACTTACAATTTATCCATACACCAGCATTCTTTGAAGTGTAGATGTTGCCTTGAAATAGCATGACTTCAAAGGAGATACATCATGTGCCTGGGCCAAAAGTAAGGGCAGTTCTCCTGCTTTGTGCCTGATATGATTAGCAGTTAATAATCAATGGAGAAACTTGAAGCTATAAATGCATGCCAGTTTTTAAGAGGATGCAGCCACCTTGCTCAGGATAGATGGCAAGAAGCTACTTGTGTTGATGCTCTAAAATTAATAGGAATTTTTGCCTAGAAAAACAGGGTTTTTTATTTTTATTTTTTTTTAAATGAGTATCCTTTGCCTTGTATCTAGGGATGTCCATGAATATTTGAAAATTCAAAAACCCGATTCAAATTCAGTGAATGTTGACATTCGAATTAGAATGGGATTTAATATTCAAATTTAGATATTCAAATGGATTTCGGATGTCCCAAAACGTTCATTCAAATGATTCGAATGTACAGATATGTATGTATGACATACGTATATGTACAAATATTATATGTATTTGCACTTATAATACGGGATGAAAACAGGATGCATACAGGAAAAAACAGGATGCATACGAAATGTGCACAGATACATATAACAGATATGAATGTTGTCGACGTTCGTATCGTTAAATACAAATCTAACATTCGAACAATTCGAGTTGGATTTTTTGACATTCAGATTTTAAACGTTTGAATCGAATCAAATGTTTTGACATTTGATTCACCTCGAATTCAAATGCAAAAAAAACATTCGTACACACCCCTACTTGTATCATGCTTTCATGGATCATGTTATATTTGCTTATAAAAGGAACTCCACCTAAGATCCTTCCAAGACGTTCTAAGTCAATGGTCCTTAAATTCAGGAATGGTCACTGCTGGGAAATTTCCTTGTTTGCTGGGATGTGATACCTCTGCATATTGTTGGCAATCACAGCACTGAGCAGGACATGGAGACAGGATTGCTTCCCTGTGTTTCTATGCCTCCTATACAGGCATGTTGGTTGCATTCAGAATTAGTATAGTTTGGGGCCTGCTAAGCCTTACATCCATTGCATTCATTCACCAACATCCTTTTCCAGTTGCAGTTTAGGTTGCCACTAAGACATATCAAAATGACTACAGAGAAATATCATCTCATGATTGAGGATTGTAGCATATTTTGGGCTGGAACCTTGCTCTGGGCCCAAAGGCAGCACACATAGTGCCTTCCTGGTGTATGTCTCACCCTTGCAAACTTTGATGCAGGGGAATGAGACTTCTCTGGTTTTGAAGCTACTGGAACATCACAGCCCATCTAGTCCAGCATCCTGTCTCCCATTCCAAAAGGATGGGAACTAAATGGACAGAAAACTGCACATCCTATGCTTTAGTAGAGTTTAGATTATCTTACTAACAAAGCAGGATGACTAATAATTATTTGTAGAACTGCCTCATATATTTATTGAACTTCATCTGAAAGTCATTGACAAAAGAACCGTCACCACATATTGTGATTGAAAATTCAATAAGACAGAGAATACTTGTGCAACATACTCCTGCTGATGAAAAATTCTTGTTAAATATCATTAGACTAGATTCAGAAATCCAATAAATCCTTAATAAGGCCTCGTAGGTCCTGCTTTCAGTTCTTCCATGTTCCGTCTCATTCACTTTTCTTCAAATATATCACAGCAGATGACAGATTAACTTTTTGTGGCTGCTGTGTCCAGTGCACTAGCTGCCACTGTCCTATGAGGTAGTTGCCAGACCTGCTAATAATGCTGGTATTATGGTGACATCAGGTCATGGGTAAGCGTGTGCATTAATTATCTGTCAGGTTTGCAATTCACATAGATTAGTACAAATTTGAACATTCACATTTGAATCAAAAATTGACTATACTAAAAAACTGGCATTCAAATGCAAACTGAACGCTTTGTGCATGTGTTCAATGCTTTGTTACACTCACAAAGCAGTAAAGTGGGTGTCCACTCACATCTGCAGCAAATTCAGAGGGGATTCAGAGGCATGACTGGTGGCAGAGATTTGAAACAGATTCAAAGAACATTCTGAGGGGATTCAAATCCTACCATACTCAAAGTGGCTCTATTCACACTAATGTGAATTTCCTTCACATTTTCTTTGATGCGAAGCAACCCCCCCCCCAAAAAAAACTAGATCCCTAGTTGGGGGACTACTGCATATGGCTGCCAAAATTCAAATTAAAGATAGTACAGAGGATCCTGAATTATCTTTAATTTAATGACATGTTGTTGGAGGATTGGGTGATTGCTGAGGGTTCATCTGGTACATATGCGGTTTCTGCACTTGCCTTGTTTGGAACAATCTAACTAGAACACTCCAGCCTGTCCCAATGCAGGCCCATTCACATTACAATGGCAGGGTGATGTCAGTTTTGCACTAACACCAGAAGCCATAGCTATTTGATGCAAATGGGTCCCTGGCCAAGATACCCCACTCCCAGCAATTGGCCTTAGATCCATCACTCATTCATTGTTCTGGAGCACGAACTTAACAGCAGCATGCCTACTTCCATGCTGGGGTTCTGAAAGGGATCTATGAAGGAGGTGCAAAGGACATGAAGATAGAGCACTAGGGGCAATGTTTTGCTGTGTCTAGAATGCCCCTGTTCCCCTTGTTCTGGACTGGATGCAGTATCTGGACTGAAAGAGATGGGGTTATCACAGTTGTATACCTCTAAACTAGACAACTGTGGCACCAGAGAGCACTAGTACTCCTAGCAGGCAGTCTGTTCCAGGACAACAGAAAAGTATGGAAATAGCCTAGACATAATAATAGAAAAGAGATTGACTATGGCAAACTCTGATACTTGAATCCAACACTTTGTTGAATCAGCATGTCACAATCAGATGTAACAGGTTGTGATGTCTGAGAGAATCCCTAAGTTGAAACATGTCTAGGCTATTTCACATTAATGTAATGGCTATTTTTCTAATGCTCAATCAGATTCTGCTGCCACTTAAGTTATTTTAGGGGGGCTAACATTTTGAAGCATTCTCATCAATAACATATTTTCAGGTATTTAAAGATAGCTGAAAATACCTTACACATCCTGTTCAGATGTTTTGCTATCATACTCCTATACCTGTCTTCTCCCAGTTGGAAAACTGGATCTTTCCATCTTCTATAGATTGGAAAATTCCCAAACTAAGAAGGGAGTTGAATAAGGTAACCCCACAGCCCTTTCTATTTCATATTCTATCATTCCTAAAGGTGGTGGTGGACTGGTTTTTGTGCTTTTTGTCTTTATTAATGTATGGTTTGTTTTGATGTGTATTTCTCTATTTTGCTTATGGAATTAAGATTTTAAAAGTTGCACTATACTGATGTTCAACTTGTAACATCTCTATTTACATGAGTGCTTTTTGTGACTTTTTTTTGCAACAGTGCTTGCAGGTTTTGAGGAAATTAACCCTGGAACTTTTTGTATGCAGAGTTTATGTAATAAGAATGAGTTATGGTAAGCATAGGAAATCTATGTACCTTTAAATTATGTAGGACTTAATAGAAGTTTCTCTATTCTCATGCACTGTGGAAAATATTCCTAGCTGCTCAGTCTAAGAATACAGCAGGGTGGAATGGAGCATGATGTGAGCTGTCCACGGGATAACTGCCCTATCTTATCCTAGCTCAAAAGCTGGAGAATGAGTTTCCCAGCCTGGAAGTTGCAAACCGGGGACATTTTCCTATAGTCCTGTAAATGATCCTGGACATGAACCATCTTCCAGAACCTGGTAAAATGTGATCAGGCTCCACAATAAGGCCTTGTCCATTCCTGCTGCTTGGCATCAATAAGAATCAGACCTAGCCTGGGCCAGAAGAGAGATCACTCATAGTTTCTGTACCTGGGAATGGGTCAGGCTATAAGAGTACAAGAACATAAGAGAAGCCCTGCTGGATTGGACTAAACCTATTTAGTCCAGTATCCTGTCTCATACAGTGGCACACCAGTAGCTAATGGGCATTCTCAAGCAAAGGACAAAGGCAAAACCTTCATCTGCCCTTGATTCCCAGCAAATGGCTTTAGAGGTTCAGGGTCCATGCAGTTACTACAATTCCAGACAGGTGTGATCTCCCAGGGCCACACTATTAATCAAGCCCCACTATACTAGAACCCATCTGGTATGGTTGTTGTAAACCATACATGTATTGTTTATTACCCTCACCAGTGCACCTAATGGTCAAGGATGTTGATACTGTAATTCAGTTGGAAAGTCACCAACTTCCTATCACTGAATTCAAAATCAATAAAATGTGCTGCCCACAGATCTTAGTTAAAATTAAGTATAGATTCATAAGATCTGAAAGATCTTCCTTCTTGCGGAGGAACAGTACGTCACTTCTTTGGCACATCCTGTTTGTGTGATATTTTGCATGATTTCACTATCTAGATGTCACTGGACCTATACAGTTCAACCAGTTATTACAATTGCTATATTTTATCGCTACAGGGCATTTGTTTAGTTAACTTTTCAAGAGATATTAATAGTGAGATTATTTCTGCCTATTCTAACTTAAAGGGGGGTGATGGTGTGATAGGGAGCTTTTGAAGTAGGTGTGATTACTTTATTTAAAAATTATACATTTGGAAGATAAGATTCCAGGACAAATCAGCAGAAGTCAACATTTCTTTATGAATGAAGGTGATTATGTATTATCGGTAAACTTTAAAGCTGTAGCTACGTGAACAATCTGTCATTTGTCATTGTAATTTGTAGGTTTTTTTTTTTTTTTAGTGACCGGTTAGCAGCTTTCTGTTTGCATAAGTGAAGCTGGTGAAAGTATATTTCTACATCAGCATTTACTAACTTCATTTGTATTCAGAACTGGCTGTGTTTCTCCTTCCTGACAAGTGGATTTTTCATCCAGAGATTATCAATTGGCTGGGGGGGGGGGGGGAGATGATGCTCAAGCATGTTTGAAAGCATTTGGAGGAAGGCACTCACATTGCTACCTCCAAGACAATGGGTGCTTATGGACTTGCCGTATAAAATCCAGATTAAGAAATCCAGATTTCTTAAATCCATCATTGGCAAAATCCAGATGAAATAGTAATATATTCAAATTTATTTATTTATTTATTTATTTATTTATTTATTTATTTATTTATTTATTTATTTATTTATTTATTTATTTATATTTCTATCTCACCCTATACCCATAGGTCTCAGGGCAGGTTACAAGTTTTAAAACAACAAATTAAAACAATAATATCCATAAAAGCACTTAGAAATCCTACATATTTCCTACATATCCTACATACGTATACTAAACACTAAGCACACGGGTTGCTTGAATGGAATCCAGGGGATGCAATGCATGGTTGCTATATAGACACTGTAGCACAGATTCTTAGAAAGATCTGGACACATCCTGGAAGTGCTGCCCAAGGTGCCATGGGATTAGATCGTGCAGCTGTCACTCACAGGTCATTCTCTGCATTGATGGGCATGGCACTGAAATGTAGACACTACAAAGGACATGTGGGACTGTGTAGGCACAATGGGGGGAGACCAATGACTTCCAGTCCAACCCACATCCATCCTTTATCTGGTCTCTGTGTGTGTGGAAGTGTATTCTGTTGATCCAGAATTTGCATGCAAGAACAGATTGGGGACCTTGTTTTTCAGGTCTTCCACAAATCTGGATTAGAGACCCTCTAGACCCAATTAGGAATGGATCTCCCATGGTGCTGTGCAGAAGCAGCATCCTTAATGGGGCCTTATTCCATCCTGATATGCAGAAGGTACCTTGTGTACGTGTGCCATATATGTCCTTATCAGGTGCTTAATGGGGTCTTAAGTGCATGTGCAGAGATAGCCATTGACACAGAGTCAAGCTCTGATTGGGAAGAAGGAGAGCACTATATACGTGTAGCACTTGGCTGAAAAGATATTTCTAAACATATGGCTAACATAAGGATGGTGTTTAAGACCCTAAATTTTAAGATTTTTTTTAAAAAAAATCGGGTACAGGAGACCAAGTAGAAGGGGAAATTTAAATAAGGTTTTTTTTCTTTTGTTTTGTTTGTATGTTCTTTATGTTTTGTATGGTTTGTGTATTGTTGTTTAATATTTGTTTACTTACTTATATAAAATAAAATATATATTTTTAAAAAATATAAGTATAGCACTCTTCCCTCTGAAAAGCTCTTCCCCTTACAACTGTATCACTCTTCCCCCTCAAAGTGGCAAGGTGCTGTCTGCATCTTCCCCTTTGCCACCAAGGGCATTAAACACAGAAGGGAGCATAAATCACAGAAAATACCCCTCTGAGCCATTTAATGAGACCACTAAGGAGACAGGTAACTCTCCTTAGGTGCCCGAGGCAGACTGGTAACTGGGCTACTGAC
The DNA here is from genome assembly GCA_023333525.1 of Aspidoscelis tigris stejnegeri. Lineage (NCBI taxonomy): Eukaryota > Metazoa > Chordata > Lepidosauria > Squamata > Teiidae > Aspidoscelis > Aspidoscelis tigris. Next base: position 23,709,568 of record JALMGA010000007.1, on the reverse strand, counting down.
AAGCAGGAGAAAGAGCTCCTGTAAGGAACACTTATGGAAACTTGGCAGTGGGTCCAGTATAGGTCCATGAGGATATTGCACTCATCTAGTACACTGACTGTGCCATGCAGGGCACACCTTGCCCCTTTATAGGCACATGTATCGTCTGGAACAGAACTCCCAGTAGATCCTTCCATAGTGTGGACAAAATGTGTGAATATAGCCAGACTGTCCAAGTCCATAATGAAGTTCAAAGCAAACTACCATCTTAAAGTTTCAAGTTATGATAAGGGACAATAGCAATTATATTTCAGGTAGTCCTAACCACCTAACCAGTGTTGGTTCATAGGGTATCTCCACATGGGTAGTGGGCATGGTTAGCCCTCTAAACCCTCAGAGGTTGGGCTACCGTAGGGACTGGTCTGGATCAGTCCATCATTCAGATATTTCTGTTCTAGACCATATTGTGCCATATTCCAGACCAGCTGGCCTTGCTGACCTAGTCCTGCAGCCCTGGAGCAGAAAAGCCCTACACTTCTAGATCATGTTTGGTGATGGCTGAAAAAATACATATTATTGGTATAACTGGTGAAACAATGAAAACCAATGGAATACAGTTATCTTAGGTTGCAATTTCTACAAGAAGAACAGGTAAGAGCAAATTGAAGATGGTGTATCTTAAAGAAGAGTTAGAATCTTAAGAACTGGAATATAGATGAATCAGATCCTTCCACAAAGGCATGAGGCTAGAAAGCAAGCTGAATACTAAGGGCATGCTGTCACCCTCATAACCAAACTCCCAAGGGAGATCAGTAAGCACTGGAAAATAAGGCGCCTCTTCTACAAAAAGGGGAGGGTAGTCATAATGGAGGAGGAAGAGGAAGAAGAAGAGTTGGCTTTTCTACCCCACTTTTCTCACCCATTTAAGGCGACTCAAATGGCAGGATGCCTTTAAAAGCCATTTGCAGGGAAATAAAAACAGGTGTAGGTTCTACCTTTGTTTTTGTTTTGTTTTTTGCTTGAGAATGCCCAGAAGCAATTGATGGGCCACTGCCTGAGAGAGGATGCTGCCCTATACAGGGTATTGCTTGATTCAGCAGGGTTTCTGTTATTGTGCACAGGTAAGCTCCCAAATGCACCCCAACAAGATTTCCAGTATACTTGTATACTATTTAATCTGACCCAGTACATAATTAAGGGCAGAGGAGGAATATATCCATCAAATTGCAACAGTGCAATCATGCTAAACTTTTATTTCATACCACCACAGAATGATAAATAAAGCCAAGTTCTGCCTAACACAAAATAATCCTAAGTATTGTGTTTGTTTTTTCTTTTTTCTTTTACCTTTCTGTTTATTGTTGGTTTCTGATGTGTCTTCAAACACACACACATACACACAAATACGAGCTATTACCCTTTAACATGATCCAGTTAATTCCATGTTTAAATGTAACATTTGTATCTTGGTTGTTCAGTTCTTAGCACTTAGTGTAAGAGTAAACGTTATTTCAAGGGGAAAAGAAATCAAAACAATTATAGCCTGATGTTAGTGAAAAATCCTTTAAAGTCTACTGTTTGTCGAAAACTGGTATTGTCATGAAGGGGGAGGGGAAATACACCTTGTTTCATTTTGCAAGAGAGAACCCCAAGACTTAATGAGCCAAGGAGGGGGCTCAAACCTAGTGCTCTGTTATTTTGTTGGCTGTATGATTTAATAAACAATGTTGTATACATTGTTCAGTGTCCTAGAAGGTGGTCTCTTTTAAACTACAATCACAAAGCTAGATGTGCCACTAGTATGCTCTGTTTCTCTCCATGAAAACTGAGTAGGAAATTTATAATCCCTTCTTTTCAAATAGACTGAATTCCTGTACTGCTTCTGAATTCATATATTGAAGTTTATTAAATAAGAAGAAAGAAAAATCAAGGATTTAAATGGTTCAATAAATATTTTCCAAAGAGACATACTAGGCTTTAGTGGCACATAATGACTTTATAGTGCTAAGCAAAATGCTTTCACCTAATTTTATGTTGCATGATTTTTTCATATGATTTTATTATTTAATTCTGTATAGATAATGCTTTTTCAAAGCATGCTTTATAAACTCCACCAGTTCTTTCTTAAATAGAATAATAAGGAATGGTTTTGTTTCTTCTTCTTTTAAAATTCAGTTCTTTATTTGGGTATTTATTTATTTATTTTATATTTATATTCTGCCCTATCCTTGAAGGTCTTAGGGTGGGTTACAATAATATCTTAATAAAAACAGATAAAAAGCTTGACTGCAATAATGCCTGTGCCTGCATGGGCAAGGGATGTTGATCCCTCAGCTGAACATGTTTCCTTTTATGAAGAAGATGTGGCCACCTTTGCACAGTGCCAAAAACACCTGAGCAAAGGTAGCACATTGTTTAGTTCCTAAGATGGTAGGCATGCTGTCTGCAAGTCACCATCTTCCTCCTTTCACCCCCACCCTATTAAAGGATGGACAGAAAATGACCTAGGAGGTAGGCCATTTTCTGTACGGTTACTAATGGGGCCTAACCAAAAGAAGAACAGGTAAGTTGCACATTCAAGGGGATTTAAAGCAGCTGACAAAGCTTTCTATTTTTCTCTCCCTAACAGAGGTGGGTGGGGCTGTGAGAACTCAGAAGAGAGCTGTGACTAACCCAAGGTTGCCAAGCTGGCTTCATGGAGGAGCATGGAATCAAACCTGGTATTCCCAGATAAGAGTCCAGCTCCCTAGCCACTAGATCAAACTGTGTTTCTGGCTTTCTTCATTACTTATTTTGAGCATCTGGGATGAATGAAATAATTTTATGTATTAACTAAACATGTTCACCTACTGTATCTTTTATATGATCAATAATAGCTGCATGTCAGAGCTGGCTCTCATTCTTCTTGTAAAGTTGGGATCCAAATACCAAATCCTGCTTTTGCTTATTATCATTGTTAACGTCCTTTGAAATCTCCCTGTGTCGTTTTAGTTTTATGTTTTGTGAGGACAGGTAGCTCTCATATTTATAGTTGTATTACCTAGGCACCGAGATCAAAAGAATCCCTCATTGTTTAGCTGCTTTCATTTGTAAATCTCTCTTCTTTGAAAGAATCGAGGCATTGCTCTTCTTTTTTTTTCAAAATCTATCACTTTGGTAATCTGTCCATCAAAGCACAATAAACTTGGCTGTCTCCTGTGGATTTTGCTGCTTGTGAGATAACAGGTTTCCCTTAGAAAGAGAAAGAGTTGTCAAATATTATCTTTAGTGCAAATCACGTGAGTCTGGTGCTACTTTGTAATGTTTGGGATGGTCTTGTCAAAACTGAAGGTAAAAGTTCAATTATATTCTGCTCTAAATCAAAGCAAAACTATGGATGCTATGGGTTGGCTTCCATGATTCTTGAAAAATGAGGTAAGACAAAAATTGCCATACCTGTTAGTGCTGTTGCAAACATGCTGAAAACTGTCCGCCATAGTGGAATAAGGCACAGGTATCATCTGTATAGGCTCTGCCATGGTATATATTTAAAGGAATTGATAAAGGCTACCTATGGTCCTGTCCGCGCTGGGTTTTATTCAGGATTATATCGAGAAATAGGGAGTCACCATCCACATGCTGGTACAGACTACCAGGACCTTCCTTAGTCTGCACCAGCATGCAGATGTGCTCTGTGTGAACAGAATGCAACCATATTTTCATATATGAGGAATACTTCTAGCATGCTAGACACATATATGGCCCAGCTGTGCACAATGTTTTTGAAGTACTTTGAGCAAAGATAATGGTGTGTTCTGCTTCTGGAATGTTTAGATTCATAGTTGTTAGCTCACCACAAGCTTTCCCTTCTCTTATCTCTTTCCTGAACACTTGCATTGTTAATTCTTCAGTTAATTCCAAGTAACTCAGGGCATGTATATTCTTGGATTTTGAGATATGTATATGTTCTTGGATTCTGCAGTATAGCACATTGTTTAGACCCAAGGGATGTAATCTCCTTCTATATTGTGGGATACATGAAGTGGCCTTCCATTGAGTTATTAAAGAGTTCTTAACTAAGGAAAACTAGGCTTAGATCTCTTGTAGCTTTTGTTCCTTTAATAGTATGTATCTTTTTTAAAAAAAAATCTTTGAAAATAAGTGCTATATTTAGATAACTCTTTTTTCTTTTGCTAGAAGTAAGTCTAGTAAAGGGGGGAATGATTCCTACACACAGAGGAGAATGTGATTTAATGAGTCTGCTTTTTTTCATGATACCTGCAGGTAACCAGAGTTCCTATTTAGACTACATTGTTGTTGAAGTGCTACCACTGCAGTTTCTCTTAGATTCAAATTTCAAACTATATACTTTAAGGTACTTCAGATGCAAGGAGCCTAGTATATTATTGCAAGCATGGGACAGATCAGTTCTGCAGGTCCTTAAAAAGAAAAAAACCTGACTAGGTTATATATCAAATCATTCCTATGCTATAGAAGAAGGGCTGAGGCATTCAACAAATATTGCTGAAATTTACTTAGATGGCTATATATATTCTTAAATGTGATGGATAAGATGTGTGTTTGCCAGTAGAATGGTCACAGATGCAAAAACTTCATCATGATCCTTTAGGGAAAGGCAATTATTTTAGCCTACTTGCCCTTTTTGCACTTACCTGCCTGTAGTCAGGATCAGTGAGTCTGGGATAGACATACCCATTGATTCTGACCATGAGTACCTTATGTCTATAAACTCAGACAGAACTCAGCCTACACTGTGGCCTTGAACCTCATGAGAGCTTTGTGGTTGCACCCCTAAGCCTCTGAAGACAAGAAACAAATGCTCCTAGCCTTGAAGTCTCTGGGGAGTGCTTTTTGGTGGCGCACTATTGCATGCAGCTGAGTCCTGAACATGAGAGGCATGCCAATTGCTCACCTTCTGAGTTCTGGACCAGAGCAGCTCTGGTAGACCCAACTAAACAGGTCTACCAGTGATCCAGATTCAGGATATGGCTTTGTTGAGGCAGGGTCATTAATGTGCAGATCTGGAAGTGTAGATGCAGAAGGGGCTGAAGGCTCAAAACCTGTCATGTCTCTATAGATATGCACTGTGGAGATCAGTCCTGCCTTGGTACAAGTACTCCAGGCCACGATCATGGCAGGTGGCACAGAGTACACTGCTAACCATCTGGATCACAGCTGACCCACACTGGCCTAAATGATTTCATGGTTGAATTGTTAAACTGAAAAACGTTTTTTGCATTCTTGCGAAGAAAAACACAACATTTTCTCCATTGAAAATGCCCTTTTCATGACCAAAAACACAGCAAAACATGAAGGTTCAATCAAACTGTTTATTTCCACACCAGGAGACTGGTTTGCTTCAACTGAAGATTTGGATAGGCAAACCCACAAATTTTTGTTCTTATGTGAATGTCTACAAATAGGAATTACTCAGTCAAATTTGCAAATGTGAACTGAATTTTGTATATTCTTGCCACTACTGGAATGGCAGCCTGAACAATTCCTGCATGAGTCTGAACTTTTCCTTCTGCTGCTGGCTATCTGCACCATGACAGCAGGAACTGGGACTGCTGGCCCATGCAGGGACTTCTTTAAAGCAGATGCTGCCTAGAATGCTTTTGGGCATGGATTATCAGGTGCTGTGGCCTTATGTGGCACTTGATAGCATATGGATCATTTGCCCCAAGAAAGTATCTAGTGTTGTCTTAGAGGACTATGTAGATCCTCAATGGCTGTGTTCCCACTTGACTTTTTTAGTTTTAGTTGGACTATTTTAGTTCCGGTTGGACTATTTTGAGCCAGATATGAGGTCGATGCACATTCTGGGCTGTTCCCACGTGCCTGATGGTAAACGGGGCTGAACCCAAATATTGCCATTCCCATTCAGTGCCCAAATCCCCAGCATGTAAAAACATGACCCCCCCCCCTGCCGCCGCTGCCAATGCAAACCCTGTAAGCCTGCCCTGGTCAGTCAGCTGAGTGGAAGAACAGACACACACAGGGCAATCATACTCTCCCTTTTTCACACCCTCCCTTTCAGATCAGATTCTGTCCTAGATTTGTGACTGGCTCAAGGGCAGGAAGCAGAGAGTAGTAATAAATGGCTAATTCTCAGGGTGGAAAGAGGTAAAGATTGGGGGCCCTCAAGGCTCAGTGTTGGGACCAATGCTTTTTAATTTATTCATCAGTGATCTAGAAGAAGGGATACATAGTAAAATAGCTGGTGATATGACATTATTTAGGGTAGTAAAAACTGAAAGGGATTGCCAAGAGCTCCAGAGGGATCTCTTAGCATTGGGTGACTGGGCAACCAAGTGGCAAATGTGCTTTAATCTTAACAAGTGCAAAGTAATGAACATCGGGGACAAAAATCCAAATTATGTCTATAAACTGATGGGGGTTGCGCTTTCTGCAACACACCAGGAAAGGGATCTCAGAGTTTTGGTGTCAACCCAGTGCGTGGCAGCAGTGAAAAAAGCTAATTCAATGCTGGGAATAATTAGGAAGGGAATAGAAAATAAGTCAGCATGTCATTTTGCCTCTTTATAAATCTATGGTGATGCAACATCTGGAATATTGTGTACAATTCTGGTCACCACACCTCAAAAAGGATATTGTGGAACTAGAGAAGGTGCAGAAAGGGCAACCAGAATGATAAAAGGTCTGGAACGCCTTCCTTATGAAATCAGGCTGCAACATCTAGGCCTCTTCAGTCTGGAGAGACGGTGTTTAAGAGGGGACCTGATTGAAGTATATAAAATTATGCATGGTATAGAAAAGGTGGACAGAGAACATTTCTTTTCTCTATCACACAACACTATAACCAGGGGCACTTTATGAAGCCAATGGGTAGGAGAGTCAGATCTGACAAGGGGAAGTATTTCTTCACTCAGAGGGTCATCAGCTTATGGAATGTGCTGCTGGAAGAGGTGGTGACAGCTACCAGTCTAGATGGCTTTAAAGCAAGGTTAGACAAATTTATGGATGACAGATGTATCAATGGTTACTAGAATGTATGCCTAGGTGCACCTTTCAGGCTGGGGGAGGGGGAAGTGGGGCACTTCTAAGACCATTGGCTGGGATTTTAGAGCAGGCAAAGGTTTGTCCTTGTCTCTGCTTGAGATGCCCATGAGCATTTAGTGGGCCACTGTGTGTGACAGGGTGCTGGACTAGATGGGCTGTGGCCTGATCCAGCAGGGCTTCTCTTATGTTCTTATGTTCTTATATCAGGCATTCCTGGTAACATTAGCTCCATCCATGTTACCGGGAAGACAGCATTTGTGCTCAAGTAGATGAGCAAAGGAGCAGGCTGACAGCTTGTGTGAGGTAGAGTGGCTTGGCTTTTAAAGCCTTTTTGCTTGATACACATGTATTCCTCATTACAACTACTAGAAATGTAGCTATGAGAAATACATTTCTAGTAGCTGCTAACAATCAGCAAAGCAGTGAGTCCATTCATGGGAAATCCAAGCCTTTGCCTTTTCTTGATCAGGGCTCTAGCATTGCAGGCATGGCAAGGGAGGGGAGGGAGACCTTCACAGCTGTGAAATTTCACCCACATCTGTCAGGCATTGGCCAAAGGGTTAGATCTCCACCCCAAGTGGTCCAGGAATGTTCCCATTTGCGGAATTAAAAAGTGGACTCGATTCCAAACAGGGCCTCAGAACACTTCTCAGGACTTTTTTTCTGTGGATTTCTGTAGGATAGTCAACATAAAATCCAGGAATAAAATATTAAATGAGAACTCTGGATCCCAAATTCAGATTCTATTCAGATGTATAGAAAATTAAATAGGAATTCTGGATACTGAATTGAGATTTGATTTGGAATGCATCCAATGTTTTCAACAGATGTCTTCAACACCATTAATCCTCCCATTACTCCTTAGAACTATCCAGGCTTCTGAATTTGCCTATGTGCTCCTTTGACTTGAATTTGGGGTTTTTTCCACTAGCACTAAATACCCATTAAGTACCCATTAGGGACCCATTAAAGACTCATTAGGCTCAGAGCAGAAAGACCCCATTTCCACTGCAGACCCCATTAGAACCACATTTGTTTCGACCAGTTCTAGGGAAATCCAGATTGAATAAGTCCTTCAGGACCTATAATCCAGATTTCCTGTAGACTACATTAAAGAGGTATGGGGTCTTCAGGCATCAAATCTGGATTATATGGAGCGTGTTTCCACTGTGATTGGGCAATGGAGTCTGGGGGGGGTGGCACACCCATGGGGGAGGCCCCAAACCCAAAGCTCCAAATAATAGCACAGGCTCTAAAGAGGATCCCACACAAGAGCAATGCCAATCCTACAGACCTCTGTCAAAGGCTCCAGAGAATCTTCAAAGTTTGTGGCAGATCACTTCAGAGAATCTCCAGAGTTTATGACAAAGCTCCGGAGATTCTCTGGAGAATCTTTGAAGAATTTCTGGAGTGTCTATGGAGATTGCACCTCCTAACCCCCCCCCCAAAAAAAAGAAACCTGGGGTGATTGCCGGGCCCCACGTTGGTCGATCCAGATTTGCCACATGGGTGCTCCGGCGCTTCCACTGCGGGCAGGCTAGCACCCCTTGCTATTGGGTGCTGCACCACCCATGGGGACACATTGGGTACCTCCCTTAATCCAGATCTACTAGATCCAGATTAATTGAAGGATCCATTCCTTAGATCCGGATCATCTTAGATCCAGATTAAGGGAGGTCAGTGGAAAAAAACCTTTGGACTGGACACCTCCTCCTCCTCCTCCTTTTTTCTCTCCAGTATTATAAGAGAATGGTCTTCTTTCCACATTCCACAATGTTTTGTCAAGTATAATATGGTAAGAAATTGTTACATATTCACTTCCCATTAGCACTTGGTGCCTACTATAGTTTCTCTCTGAAATTAATGTTTATGTACTTACATTTTTAAAATGTCCATAGAATCTAAAAATCTTTAAAAAATTGTAACATACAAAAATAATTGCTGCTTTACAATGAAGAGACAGTCACCAACTTGGGTGACTTTAAAATAAACAAGTGTGTCTACACAGAGGCAGTCTGTGGGTATAATGAAACCAGAAAGCTGGATGTGGAATGTTGCCATTCCTTGCACCCTGGAGCTTGTTCAGTATAGGAATCACAGGAGGTTATCAACAGCAAATCTCAGAACATATGTGTGTTAGTCCAGGAAGCAACATTATTTTAGATACTTGGGCTTCAAGTAATTTGCAGAAAGGCTGAATACTGTCATTCCAGTGAGGTCCATCCATTGGCAAAGAAAGATAGAAGCTGTAGTTTGGAAACATCTGGACACCCATGGTTTGGCTCAACTAATGTAAAGCTTTCAGTAGATCTTGAAAACAGCAATTAATGCACTAGTATCATGGGCATTTTTAAGGACAGTGCTATGCAAATTTCATTGCAGGAGTCCACTGAACACCACATAGACAACTGTAACTAGTCAATCACTGTCAGCAGAATGGATTCAGCTCATGAAGAAACTCAAACTGGGCACAAGCACTCTTAGCCATTGAACAGCAATTTGGCTTCAAGTTACTCCTAGTGTACTTACTTCATAGTTCAAAACATGTGCAACTTTATCTAGGCCAGGATGTCTGAACAAAGTTTCTTGTTTTTGCAATGTGATCGTTTTTGTATGATTCATGCTGACCCTTCTAGTGTATTAAAGATGGTGTCCCAAAGGAGTAATCACAGCAATATGTAATACAGGGGTACCTTTCTTAAATGATGCCCCTGTTGACTTGCTGCTTGGAGACATTGATCACTGCTCTTTATTCTGCCGATACTAATGATGAAGATCAGTTACAAAGGAAGGGGAAAAAAGTTGTTATGAAATCCAAACTCTGGAGCATTTGGTCCTCTTGAAAGTAGCTGCTGAAACACATGTGCCTTAAGAGCTTTTCATTTAAACACTGAAATCAGACAGACAAAACCCTATTATTTCAGCCCAGTGGGCCAGGAACTCTCCTTTCAGTCTCTATGGTGGTGTGACACCAATAATGGGTCTAATATGTTTTCTTCTCTGATGTTATTATTGGCTAATGATTCTGCTCATCTCCAGGGAAGGGGGAAAAATGAGAAGTCATACAGCTTGACTGTTTTATACAGCTCTACAGGGACTCCCATAGACAAGGCCTACCATGGAAGAGTGTCATCTCAAATCAATAGACAGCAAGTTAGCTTTTAACATCAGGTTTGCTCATTTTACTTTTAGAAATCAACCCTGCAATTATAACAGCATCCCTGATGATTCAGTGGCTCAGCCTTATATCAGTTATTATATCATTGTGCACTTTCAGTGCTTTTGGGGTTGTGGGGGAGGAACTAGGTTGAGGGTTCATTTTCCACAGGCAGCACTTTTAAGTTTTTCTGGCTGTTCAAACTGGATGAATGAACACAATGTAGTCCTGTCGTTATCGGGTGATGAAAATAACAGATCAATTAAAGTCCATCCATATGGGAGAAGCAGGCTCTTTGCTAACCAACCCATAAGCAAGAAGAGAAAGAAACTATGGAAGAATTTGCACACTTTTGTAAGAACCTATGTTGGAGGTCCTATTGCTTGCAGCATTCTTTTATAACAACAATGGTCAGAAACAGAGATAAATAGAGGAAGGTGGGTTCCCTGTACAGTGCAGAGTGATATTAGTAACAACCATGCACAGAGGGCAATAATAAGGAAACACTAATTTCAACAGCCAGCCAAACTGGATGACAAGCTGTTGTGATTTCTGGGGATTCTTTGTTATTAAATCTGTGGCAAAAAGTCCTGGTTAACTATGGCCCTGTCCACACTAGCCTTCCATCCAGGTGCCTTTCTGCACTTGGCTCTGTAGTTTGCTTCCTGTGTGCTCCCAGATGGAGCATCTACACTGGTAGGGCCATTTTCCAACTCAGAAATGGCCCCTTGCATGCAGGGGCTCATTGGAAGCAAACTACATGTGTAGCACGCTATCTGTGCTCCACATATGCACATATGCACGCTATCTGTGCTCCACATATGCACTTACCGCATTCAGTTATGTCCTGCTGTGTCCTCCAGTGAGCTCATCGCCCCTCTATGTTGTATGGAGGAGTACATGATGCACCATGCAAGCATGCTGGTGCCAGCATTGAGACAAGATGGCATTGCCCAGACCACACATCTGCACTTCAGGTCTGTGGACATGTGTGGTGAAAGTGGTATGTACTAGCATTCACAAGTGTGAATGCTAGTACATGCAGGGGCAAGTTTACCATTCCTGTCCCACAGACAAAATGGGAAGTGCAAACTTCCCTGGTCCAGGACAGCTTGTAATATGGAGTGTCTACTCTCTAGACCAGTACAATAGAGGCCATGTCCCACAAGAGAGTGGCCTATCTGCATAGGACTATTCAGCAGAGTGGAATAAGGCACCAAATGGTACCATAACCCGTTTTCCTGTTTAACATATAAAAGTAGTCTGCAAGCTAATTATTGTTGTATTATTGGTCCATGGAGGGTGTGCAGACAATGTGTGTCTGTGAGCTGGCATACCATGACCAGCTCCTTTTCTGCTGGGCATTCAGAAGCAGCACTGAAAATGTGCCTCTCCTGGGTGCACACCTGAAAATGTCCTGGCTGGGAACTTTGATGCCAGTGGGCCAGCCAGGGTGTGCTGTCTGCACTTCAGATAGCTTTAATGTGCCCCAGCAATAATCTGTCCCATCTTGGAACAGGTTGCATGTCCCAGTCCAGTCTGGCCCTCCTTAGCACAAGACAGCTTAGATCCATGCCTAAAGGACTTATGCCTTCAGTCTAAAAAATAAGATGACTGCAATAATGCTTTAGATTACAGAGACAGGCTTATGGAACAAATTATAAGACAATGAGCATTTTCTCACTTAACTTCCTTGGGACAGGGATGGAAGCCAGCATTTGCATTGTGAATACTAGCCTGGTCCTAAACCTACTAGGAATTTAACCTGCACCAGTAAATGCAAACACTGCTGTCTGCCAACATCTAACCTTGCTGCAGGGATGGCCATACATGCCAGGCCATTGCTACAGAGATCAGGCAATGCAGCTCATAACTGTGCACAGCTGTGATGCTTGACCCCCACTCAGCCTTCTCACAGAAGTAGGTGCAAAAACTGATCTGGGGCTGAACTAGAAGTGCAGACAGGGATGCTCAGGCATGCTAGGAGCCACTCTGGAATGGATGCAGCTCCACAGTGTGAGCACATTTTGTGCTGGAGTGTACCTGAACATCCCCATCTTCAAAGTGTGAAAAGGCCCTATGAAGCAATACTGCTTTCAAGAACATATTGTAAGGACCTTGACAGGTAGTTTCAGAATCAGGAACCAGAATCAATCATGGGCGCAACCATATTTGGAGTAAGTACATTTCTATCTTTCTGCCACCTCCTCTTTTATTCTTGATCAATCATTTTCTCAAAACCTCCAGCTTCATTTCTCCTTTAGTATCCTATTGATGTGCATGAGTGAACCTTCAGGGAGCTTCTTCACTGCAATATCCTTATTTCACCTCCCTGGGTTGAACAGGATCCAGATATCTCAGCAGAGCATAAATTAAATAAGGGGGCTGACAGCCATCTTCTTTTTTTTCCCTAGTTCTTTATTGGTAAGTTCCTTTTAAGGAAAAAAAAAGACATCTAACATCACACAGTTTAAGGACAAAGAACCAGGAAAAAATTAAGACCAATATATGAAGAACAGGTTTGGTCTTGTAGTTAAAGTATTGAGGCTTGTCCCCATGGGGCTGCCACTGCCTCACGGTGGATTTGGAACAGCCTTAATGTGAATTAAGATTAGCATTAAGGAGTCCCCAAGGCAATGGAGGACAGGGCGAGTTCAAGACAAACCCACCCATCCCCATGAAAATCGTGGTGAATCCCTGCATCGGGATGCTACAGTTTTCTCAACCACTCCCTTGTCTGAGCACTTAATCGCCCAGGTAAGGGCTTGAATTACCCCAAAAGATTGCCTGACAGCTGCCCTGCAATCAGTTGAGCAACTGTCAGGTGTGTATAGGGGCTTGTCAAGAGCACGAAAGCTGCATCTATTTTAATCATTTTAGCGGAGCTCTGGTCATGCATATGGCAGCCTGACAGCTGCCCAGCTGACTGCAGGGCAGCTGTCAGGCTACTGTTTGGAGTAAATCAAGCCTTTACGTGAGTGATTAAGCACTCAGGTAAGGGGGGAATCATTGCGATCACAGCATTAGCAGCGGGGACAGTGAAGCCCCACCTGCTAATGGTGCGATTGTAACCTATGAGTGTCCCCATGCCCCCAGGATAACCCGTTCTTGCCCCGTAATTCAAGGCGAGAACAGTTATCAAGGGGTTATTTTTTACTTTGATTTGCAGAATTTGGTTCCTCATGTACCCCGAATTAGGGCTTTGCATGGGGACTCTTGCGAGGTGAACTCACGTTCGCCTCCCAGTATCCTTACCATGGGGACACCCACTTGGACTCTTCACTGCTAGTCTTATAGAATCATAGAATCATAGAATGGTAGAGTTGGAGGGGACCTCCTGGGTCATCGAGTCCAACCCCCTGCTCAAGGCAGGATCTCCTAAACCATCTCAGACAGATGGCCGTCCAGTCTCTGCTTGAAGACCTCCATCAAAGGGGAACCAACCACCTCCCGTGGCAGCCTGTTCCACTGGTTGATCACTCTTACTGTTAGAAATTTTTTCCTAACATCTAAACTAAATCTTTTCCCCTGCAGTTTCACCCCATTGTTTCTAGTCCTTCCTTGAGAGAGTGAGAACAGGGCTGATCCCTCTGCCCTGTGACAACCCTTGAGGTATTTGTAGACAGCTATCATGTCTCCTCTCAGTCTTCTTTTTGATAGACTAAACATTCCTAGTTCCTTAAGCCGTTCCTCATAGGACATGGTTTGCAGACCGTTCACCATCTTGGTAGCTCTCCTTTGAACCTGCTCCAGCTTGTCAGTGTCTCTTTTAAACTGGGGTGACCAGAACTGGACACAGTACTCCAGATGAGGTCTGACCAAGGTAGAGTAGAGGGGGATAATAACTTCACGTGATCTGGACTCTATGCTTCTCCTAATACACCCCAGGATTGTGTTTGCCTTTTTTGCAGCTGCCTCGCACTGTTGACTCATGTTCAGTTGATGATCTACCAGGACACCCAAGTCTTTTTCACATGTGCTGCTGCTCAGCCGAATTCCTCCCATTGTATATGTGCTTTTTTCATTTTTCTTGCCCAGGTGCAGAACCTTGCATTTTTCTTTGTTAAATACCATTTTATTAGTTGCAGCCCATTGTTCGAGTTTCTCTAAATCTTTTTGAATCCTCTCTCTCTCTTAACTGGTGTTTGCAATCCCCCCTAGCTTTGTGTCATCAGCAAATTTGATCAGTTTCCCTTCAACTCCCTCATCCAGATTGTTTATAAAAACATTAAACATAACTGGGCCCAGGACAGAACCTTGTGGTACTCCACTTGACACTTCCTTCCATTTGGATGTGCAGCCATTTAAAGCCACTCTTTGAGTACGATTACTAAGCCAGTTTTGAATCCACCTTATAGTTGCCTTGTCAAACCCATATTTGATCAATTTTTCAATGAGGATCGCATGAGATACTTTGTCAAATGCTTTGCTGAAATCAAGAAATACTATGTCTACTGCATTTCCTTGATCAACCCATTCAGTGATTTTGTCATAAAATGAAATCAAGTTGGTCTGACACGACTTGTTTGATACAAACCCATGTTGACTACTGTTAATTATTGAATTCCTATCCAAATGCTGACATATGTGTTGTTTAATAATTTGTTCGAGAATCTTTCCTGGTATTGAAGTCAGGCTAACAGGCCTGTAGTTCCCTGGGTCTACCTTCTTCCCTTTTTTGAAGATAGGAACAACGTTTGCCCTTCTCCAATCGTCTGGAACTTCTCCTGTTCTCCATGACTTCTCAAAGACTACAGCAAGTGGTTCAGCAATTACCTCTGCTAATTCCTTCAGTACCCTAGGATGTAATCCATCTGGACCTGGGGACTTAAATTCGTTTAAGTTAGCTAAGCGCTCCCTTACTCTCTCAGTGTTGATTTTGTGTCTTGACTCTCCTAGTCCTTCATCAGTACAGTGAAGGACTGTTGCATGCACATTATCCCTCTTGGAAAAAACAGATGCAAAATAGGAGTTCAGAATCTCTGCCTTCTCAAGATCACTTTCGATCACTTCTCCATTCTCTCCCTGCAGACTTCCCAAAACCTCTTTGACTTTTCTTTTGCTGTTGACATATCCCCAAAACCCTTTTTATTGTTTTTATTCTCTCTTGCAAGCCTCAATTCATTTTTAGCTTTAGCTTTTCTGATACTTGCCCTGCAGATTGTACTGATTTCATTATATTCCTCCTTAGATATGTATCCCTCCTTCCATTTCTTAAACATTTCTTTTTTATCAAGTTTTTAAGTTCTAGGTTTATCCACCCTGGTATCTTTAGATGTTTTCCATTCTTCCTTCATTGAGGAATTGTTAATGATTGCGCTTCTAATATTGCATTTCTCAAAATATCCCATCCTTCTTGGACATTTCTATCCTTTAGTACATTTAACCATTTGATCCCTCCTAACCTCTGCCCGTCTGAAGTCCAACTTTGAAGTCTGAGTCCTCTCATGCTTTCCTTCCCTTATTATCCAGAATTCAAGGATAACATGATCGCTGCCTCCCAATGCCCCAGAAACTCTGATATCCTCAACCATTTCCTCTCTGTTGGTAAGAATTAGATCAAGGATAGCCAATCCTCTTGTTTCCTCCACCACCTTTTGGTACATGAAATTGTCAGCGAGAGAGGATAAGAACTTATTAGACTTGTGACTTTTTCCTGAGTGAGATTCCCAACAAATGTCTGGGTAGTTAAAGTCTCCCATAATCACTATGTCATGCTTTCATGAAAGTTTAGCCATCTGGTCTAGGAATAGGTCATCCATATCTTCTGTTTGTCCAGGGGGCCTGTAATAGACTCCTACAATGGTATCCTTTCTGTTGCTCTCTCCTTGAATTCTTACCCATACTGATTCTACTGAGCTTCCACTCTCTGAAACTTGAACCTCTGAGGAGACAATTTCTTTTTTAACATACAGCGCAACACCCCCTCCTCTTTTGTTAAGCCTGTTTCGCAGAAACAAGTTGTAGCCTTCAATGTTTGTATTCCATTCATGTGTGTTATCCCACCAGGTTTCCGTAATACCTATGACATCATATTTATCTACCTGGGTCAGGATCTCCAGCTCACCTTTTTTATTTCTCATGCTTTGGGCATTGGTGTAGAGGCATTTTAGTTTGTAATTGATATCTATTGCGAGCTTGCCTCCTCTGTTTTCCTTACAAAATTTATGTGTTTGTTCATTGGTACTATTTCTGGGAGTAAGAATATCACCTGGTTTGATTGACTGAGTATTTTTGCTTGACTTTTTGTTACCCTTCCCCTTTTGTTTTAGTTTAAAGCTCTCCTGATAACCGAAGCAAGGCGCTTCCCGAATACATTCTTTCCTGTCCCTGTAAGGTGCAACCCATCTCTTGCAAGGAGTCCGTCATATAGGTAGTTTTCTCCATGGTTCAGAAATCCAAATCCTTGCTGCCGGCACCACCGACGTAGCCACTTGTTCACCACAAGAATCCTATCCCTTCTACTTTTATCATGACCATCCACCGGAAGGATAGATGAAAAGACTACTTGTGCTCCCAGTTCCTTTACTTTTCTGCCAAGGTCTTCAAAGTCTCTGTAGATGTTTTCAAAGTGCTTTTTTGCCGTATCATTTGTGCCTACATGTATGAGTAATAATGGGTAGTAGTCTGTAGGACTGAATAGCCTCGATATGCTATCAGTTACATCTTTGATTCGGGCCCCTGGGAGACAGCACACCTCTCGTGAGTTTCTGTCAGGTCTGCAGATAGTTGCCTCTGTTCCTCTTAAGAGTGAATCTCCCATGACCACTACTCTCCTCTTTTTCTTTGCAGTACCATTTCTTCCTCTCCATTCCAGAGGTTTCTCAGTGCCTATTGGAGTAATATTTGTGGACATTGTCGTCGACTCTTCAGATGTGTTGTTCTCCTGACTATCTGGAACTGGTTGTTTAATTGAAAGGGTGCCGAATGTCTCCTGTTCTTCCTGCTCCTTTGGGTCACATGCTTCCATAACTCAGTTTCTGCAACTACAGAACGATGTTCTTCTATCCCTTCATTTTGAAGTGTTTCCTCCATGCTGTCGAGGAAGTTCTCTTCTTCTCTAATCTGCTTCAGTGTCTTGACTCTCTCTTCTAGACTTTTAACCCTTTCCTCCAGGAGAGCCACAAGCTTGCATTTGTGGCAGGTAAAATGTGGCATCTGTTGTGGTAGGGTCATAAACATGCCGCATACATTGCATGTGACAATACAGGTGTTCTCGCTTTCCATATTGCTTTTAGGGTAAGGATTTTAAAGATGTGATGCTAAGGTATGAATGAATTTTTTTTTATCCCCCTAGACTTTTTTTTTTAATTTCACGCGCCGTTAGGCGCGTGGGCCGTTTCTATTTAAGCCCTGCTGAGCAGAGTAACTCCTCCTCCCTGAGGGTGTGGCTAATTCCTATTGGTCCGCTGCTCTGATTGGTCTGAGAAAGCTTCTACCTCACGCCGTGTGCTCTAAGAAAAGGTTCCTGCTTCTATCTCTTGCCGTGTGCTCTAGAAAAGGTTCCTGCTTCTATCTCTCGCCGTGTGCTCTAGAAAAGGTTCCTGCTTCTATCTCTCACCGTGTGCTCTAGAAAAGGTTCCTGCTTCTATCTCTCGCCGTGTGCTCTAAGAAAAGGTTCCTGCTCCTATCTCACGCCATGTGCTCCGAGAAAAGCTCCTGCTTCCACTTCACCCAAGCTGGAACTGACTAACTCCTCCCACTTGAGCTTCTATTTAAGCCCTGCTGAGCAGAGTAACTCCTCCTCCCTGAGGGTGTGGCTAATTCCTATTGGTCCGCTGCTCTGATTGGTCTGAGAAAGCTTCTACCTCACGCCGTGTGCTCTAAGAAAAGGTTCCTGCTTCTATCTCTCACCGTGTGCTCTAGAAAGGGTTCCTGCTTCTATCTCTCGCTGTGTGCTCTAGAAAAGGTTCCTGCTTCTATCTCTCGCCATGTGCTCTAAGAAAAGGTTCCTGCTCCTATCTCACGCCGTGTGCTCCGAGAAAAGCTCCTGCTTCCACTTCACCCAAGCTGGAACTGACTCCAGCTGGAACTGACTTCTGCCTGAAGCCTGCTACACTCCTGCATGAAGCCAGCTGGGTGACCTTGGGCTAGTTACAGCTTTCACCTACCTCACATGGTGTCTGTTGTGGGGAGAAGAATAGAGGTTTGTCAGCCTCTTTGAGTCTCCTTAGGGGTGAGAAAAACAGAGTTTAAAAACCAGTCCCTCTCCCTCCTCCAACATATTGCAGCATTGGGTAGATGATGGGTAGGCAATCTGCATGTCTGCTTTCCTAGCTCTGCCCCATTAAATTGGAAAGATAAAGGACGTCCTCTCATCCTTCCTACCAGGAGAGAGAGTCCAAGATTTAACCACCTGGCCTGGCATTTGACTGCTTGCCATTTAAATAACATTTTTTTATAATGATAAACTTGATTTTTAACAATAACTTTATTACTTTTTCTGTCACTCTTCACTCTGATGTACCAGGAAGGCTTAAATAATAAGGGCTCTCCTTCAGAGGCGAAGTTGAGGGAAAGGCTGTCTTAGGGTGCTTGGTGGAGGTGATCTTCAGCTTGCTGACTGACTCTTTATAAATTATACTGTAATATGTCTTATTTATTTTAAATTTTGTAGTATATTTTATAGTATCTGATATAAACCTTCTGATAGATCAAATTACTTAATGCCATTGTGTATCTCTTTTCCCTTTTGTTTTGTAGAATTGCAAATCCTGTGTAATAGCACCACAGAACTTGTTCATATGCTTGCTTGTTTGACAGGTGAATGATCTCAACAGATGAAAACAGGCAACTGTATCAGGCATCGAGCTGTTGCAGTGTCTAGATATCTTTATTCTGCCAAGGAAATTGAGCATAGTTATAGCTGATCTGATACCTGTGTAAGAAATGCAGTAAATTAAGAAAGTCAGATATAATAGACCTTAATGGGATGTGTTCAACAACTATCTACATTTCTGTAGCACTTGTTTTCTTATTAACACCACTAAGTAGCTTAAAC
Source organism: Aspidoscelis tigris stejnegeri (assembly GCA_023333525.1). NCBI lineage: Eukaryota > Metazoa > Chordata > Lepidosauria > Squamata > Teiidae > Aspidoscelis > Aspidoscelis tigris. Next base: position 23,690,408 of record JALMGA010000007.1, on the reverse strand, counting down.
AGCCTCTTTGTAAATGTCAAAATTTTGTACAAATGTCATATAGCAGTATTGTACCTGGAAAATATAAATATAGAAAAAGGGAAATGGAATTGGGTCACAGTGTAGCAAATGAAGGCAGCTTAGGTAACTGAGGAAAAGCATCACATTTGTACCTCAGAATGAGATTATGGTGTGTATCTGTGTATTCCAACTTCCATCCTAACAAAGAGAATGGTCGGTGATTAGGAATGATGAGCGTTCTGGTCCAAAATTATCAGAAAATTACTGATGGTCCATCCTCTGGCCACTGCTGTGGTGAGACAGACACTGCCAGATGGTAGTGTTCACCCTTATTCTGCTGGAGGATAAGTTCAGAGAAGGGACATATTTGCACTTAGGCCTCTGGTATGCAATTAGGACAGCTTGGAAGGCAATGTTTAAAGCATGATCTGATTGAATTTTGTAAAATCTGGTATGGTGTAGAAAAGGTGGATAGATCTGAAAAAAAATGCACAACACTAGAACCAAGGGGCACTCTTTGAAGCTGATGAGCAACAAAGTTAGGACTGACAAACAGGAGTATTTTTTCACCCAGTGGGTCATTGGTTTATGCAGTTTACTACCAGAAGAGGTGGTTACAGTAATGAACCTGGATAGCTTTAAGAAAGGATTAAACAAATTCATGGAGGGCAGGTGTTTCAAGGACCATGATTTTTGCAATAAAAATTAAAGCAGCTGCAGACAAATGGTTTGCTCTAATTATATTCAACTGGACTGCAGTTGGATCTGCAACACTTGAGTTTTACCCATCAATCCTGTAACCAAATATGAAGTAAAATTTTGGATAATTTGAATTTTAAGCCCCCAAATACCCCAAATTTGAACTCCCACTGAATTTGTAGCCAGACCATTTTACATAGGCTTTTATATAACAAAAAATACCATAAACAGAGACAAAACTCATTTCAAACTCAAAAAGCCAGTATTTCTTGTTAAATCAGTGAAAAAGAATTTATTAAAAATACAGAAGAAAAGTTAAAATGAAATATAAAGCCATTTCAGAAACAGATTTCAAAAGGAAAAAAATAAACATGCAGATCCCATACATGGCTAACTAAATGAGCATTTTCATATTAAAATATTTTTATGCAGCAAACTGAGCCTATTCCCCTTTTATTGAGACAACCAGCATGTAGCTGTGCTCTTTTCTGGAGGAAAAATATGAAAATGAGAGTGAAACTTAAATTTAAAAGCCAGAAAGCGAATAGTTAATTCCTAATACTAGAAAAAATTCCCTAGCCCTAGCCAGAATTAAGAAATATAGGGGGAAAATATAAAGAAAAAAATGAGGAATGGAATGAAAACCAAAAAATCTTATCTTACCAACCTGTTTCTCAATACGCCCAGAAATTCAAAACTGCACCAAATGTAGACTTCCATCAGGCCCGTGTCTCCTCATGAACAGACTGTCAGGTTTTTCTCTTAGCAGAAGAGTTCTTGTTAAATTTCAATCTCTAATCCCATCACAGCTGAGCATAGCTGAGAGGGGGGGGGGAGGAGGAAAAAATCAAGGGGAGGGGTAGGCAGGGGAAGACTTTTTTAAAATGCCAAAAATAAAAGCAAAACTTTGCTATTAAAAAAAACACGTTATGAACATATGGAGAATGACCTCATGTTCCATCCCATGCTCTACCTTATGGCTCCTTTTGTGGCAAGAATTGGGCATGAAAAACTGATGATTCTCCCCTTTTGTTAATGAATTTTAAAAAATGGATATGTGTCCCCAGTTCCAAAAGAAATCCTAGCAAACACTCCTGACTTCTCTTCCCCCAAAAAAGATACAAATTAACTTGCAAAAGCAATCTGTCCCCTTCCTGAGAGGAAAAACTTGTTCTTCCCCAAGTTGTCCAGAGACTGATTCCACTGAATCCCAGAGCAAGCAGTAAAACTCCTAACTCCAAAAGAAACCTTTTATCTTCTTTCTTTCCTGTTCCCTTCAGCTTAAAATGTATGTAGCTATGTAGACTTTGGCAAATCTTTTAAAAAGACCAAATTCCAAAATTCAGCACTATTTCATAGGATCCATCCCCAAGACTCCATATTTTCTTCTCTTAAAACAAAAGATATCCTTCTTTCTCCCCAGTGATTAATTCTTAACCCATGTAAATAGACAAAGTTTGTTTTTCCTTCTGGCACCCAGGCATACTCTAATCTTATTGAATGATTCACCAGGACACCAATTTTTCCTCTGTTCAGCAACTCAACAGCAATTCCTTCAGCAATCTTTATCCAAAGGAAGAAATCCATCTTTTCAAAAACCTGACAGAGCTTTCCTTGGTTTTTAGAAATATTTTGGATTATATTTTGGAAATATCTTTCCAAGGCCTTATTATTAATATTTCCAAGTTAATGGTCCAGCCTCTTCTTTTTAATTCCAATTATAGGGGCAAATTTCAGAACTCTAATAGAATTCAGTTTAAGGACTCATAACCAAATATGATGCCTTTATGCCAGAATTTCCCCAATCATATATATGTCCAATTATTTATTCATTTTTATTAGGAATGGTAACAATCCTTTTATTTTCTGTAACTTTGTGGAATGCCAGAATATTCCATAGGATCATTAAGGGCATTTGGGAATTATCATGTCATCTGACAGTTCCTCATGGCATTTAGAAATTGTGTTATTCCATAAGTATTTCACTGTGGATCATCTCAATTGGTTTCTCACTCCTACAGAGGTAAAATACAACTGTGAATCCAAATCTTACCAATGAATGATCCATCCATGACAATGGCCTTACTAGTACCACCAGCTCTCCTATCAGTAAATCCTTACTGAAAAGTACTTATTGAGTTCTTATCTCCAGAAGATATTAAGAGGTTATGCACCGGGCTAAAATGCATTTTATGTGCTTTTAAACTCTTTATGAATCAAGGAAGTACATCCCTATTTTGCTGATGGGGAGGCAGCACTGCAAGTGAGATACTGTAACTCCTCGGAGAACAATATTCTTCATCCAATGGATTTTTCCATGGCACAAGCTATGCTGATTATCTCTCCAATATAATGCAATAAAATGGGTAAGGTACCCGAATATCGTTGATATGAAAGTACTGCTGAATGTTGTGTATAGACAATCACATTTTACTTAAACAGACATAAAGTTGAACAGGTAGAATTGAAAACAAAACAGAATAACCAGATTGAAGCACACAGGTCAAGGAGAAGAAATGAGCCTTAGATAAAGAAAATACTATTGTCTAGGTGGAGTATTTGATGCTTAATAGCCCAGGTGACACATTAGAAAAGAAGAATGAATTATACTGAGGATCATATGCTAGTATGGTTGTTGTTGTCACTATTATTATGAATATACATGTCAGATCTCTTTCTCTCTCACTCTTTGTCTGTATGAAATAATGAGGTAGATATCCCTGCTCTCCCTGTTTCCTATTTGTTGTTTACAGTTTCCTATGCAATTTCTATCTAGCTAAAATCATCCTTGCCAGAAGTCAAAGAGTGATAGAGCACGAATGGCTGAAGAAAACCTTCTAGGCCTATGCAGTAAAATGATGCTCCTTTGTTTCCCCAATCTAGTATATTTAAGATCACAAAAATGTAACAATTGCCCTGGGAATGTGACAGTGGCTAATCATGTTCAGCAACCTGTTTCCAGAAAATTTGGACCAGTTTAATATGGAAATTTACAAGATGGTAATGTGGATGATACCAAAAGTAGTTTACACAATCATAGATTCTATGGTTAGACTATATGTTCTGTAAATGAATATTGCCTTTTGTCTCTCCTGATTCTTCTGCAATTCACTTTATTGGAACATGATACTTGTGTTTTGTGAAAGGAAGAAAAAACTCAATTATGCCTTCACCTCACATATACGTTTATAAGCCTCTGTCATGTTATCTCCTTATTGTTGTTGTTTGGTCATTCAGTTGTGTACAACTTTTCATAACTCCATGGACTTTAGTAAACAGGCTCTCCTGCCTTCAACTGTCTCCCAACATTTGTTGAATACCTTTCTAAACTGAAAACCTACAAACATTTCAATCTTTCCCAACATGGAAGCTCCTCTAGCCTCTTCCATCAACCTCCATACTTCAAACTATTATTTTACAGGCCAGAATTCATGACTTACTTAGAGTTTGGGGGGTCCTTTTTATGATACACATTTTCATAGATTCTGTGGACTTTTAATACTTAACTCTCCAGAGACAGTGTCCCAGGGAAGCTAAAATCAAGACAGAAGCCACTGTTTGCATTGCGAACACCAGCCCTGTCTCCAACATTGGACATTTTTCGCACTTAGGCCTCTGGTATGCAATTAGCTGTCCTAATTAGACCTAAGTGTGAAAATGTCCCTTCTTTGAATTTACTCTGTAGCAGATTAAGGGTGAACACTACTATCTAGCAGTGTCTGTCTCACCACAGTATGGCCAGACTTTGCTACAGCAATTGGGCAACACAGCTGTGTCATCCTGCCCCATCTCCATGCAACATCAGCATTTGAATGCTGCATGTGGGCCTGTACTAAGAGCACCTATGGGCAACCTAGTATAGTTGTTGACCATGTTTTACTCTTACCAATGATGGGTGTGTGTGTGATTATGTGAGAGCATCCCCAGGCTATCCCAGTTGTCACAGTGTGAAAAGGCCCTTTGTGTATGGCTAGAAATCTGATTTTTATATTTTTTGCCTAATACACCCAAACAAAAGATGATTCGTGCTGGTGCATAATACTGTTAAAATCTATTTTTGCAATAAGTGGGGAGCTTTTGTTTCTTAAAAAAGCACAGCCATGTGACTTCCAGTATTGTATTTCATTTCTAAAGGTGTCTGGATATTCTTCTGAACTGACAATATCCTGAATTCTACAACACATGATATAATGAAACAAACACCTTGGTTAAGATTACTCAGCATAAAATTGAGGAACTCTTTTATCTCTAAAATAATTTAAACATAATAAACAAACCTAAGAAGTAAGCATCACATTTAAAATTCTAGTTGATCCTGTAATTGTACCTATGAATAGTAGTAAAATCAAATGCCTACTCTGAATACATCCGAGATGACTGTTCTTCATATGAAAAAGAAATGCATGAGAAACAAATGGGTCATACCTTCCATTTTATATTCATGCAGGTAGGAAACAATGTTCTTTATATATTGTAGAAGTAAGGCTGAGGTCATGTTGAAGATGGCTACAATAAGCAGGAGAACTAGAAAGAAAGGTTTCTGAAGTGGGGGAGGGTAATAATCTATACAATTCCCTGTGCTGTCTATGTTGTACAGAATTATGCTGTAAAGAATTATAGGCAAGACAGAAATGAAAAGCTATCTTTGTGTCAAGGTCAATGTCAAGACTTCAGCAAGTGGAGAAAAGTAAGCGGAAGGTATGGAAGAATGTGAACATTTTTCTTGTCTTACAGAAACACTTGTCATCAAGAGATGTAGCTAAATAACGACCACGTTGTTGCCTTGCAGAAGACAATACTGGTTGAATGAGCACTGAGTAAGGCACAGGGAAGAGGATCCTCAAAACTAAGTGGAACCTTAAGGTTAGTTCTAATTTTCTATGAAGATTTCCAAGAAGGACGTAGAAAACGGTAGAGACACAAGTGCTTCCATGTTCACATTCAGATTTTTCCGTGGAAGCTTCTATTTGTTTTTGTATTTTGCTTCTTCATTTTTGACCTTAAAAATATGCTCAGGCACTTATATAAAGACACATGTTTTGTTCATTGAGGTACACATTCCTGAAACCAAATATGAAAGAGTGAAACACTGCAAAGAGTTTCAGAGAAGTAGGTATTCTTGTGACAGGATAAGAGAAAAAGATAAAATATCAAGGTTTGAAGCAAATCACCAGAATTATATTGCCGCTCGTGCTCCAGCTGCTGCAGCAGTTATTGTGAAGGAACATCGAGTTGAATGTGACTCCTGATGATTGTATGGACAAGTGGGCACCTTGTTGACCTGCTTTTAGTAATGTTAGCAGCTCTTCCAAGGGCTTTGTAGTGCTATCCTTGAATCTTTAGGTCTATCTTGTCCGTGGCATGACGTTTGCCCTCTAAACTAGCTGCCAGTTCAGCTAGTGGCAACTGTTTTGAAATAATTAGTGTTTTTCCACTAGCACTAAGTACCCATTGAAGCACCCATTAAGGACCCATTTGGCTGAGAGCTGGATTACCCCATTTCCACTAAAGACCCCATTAGAGACACATCTGTTTCCACCACAGCTAGGGAAATCCGGATCATATGGGTCCTTCAATGGGGCCTTCAGCCTTCAAATCCAGATTGTAAGGAGCCTGTTTCCACTACAATTCGGCAATGGGGTCTAGAGGAGGCTCGGGGGGATGCACCCATGGGGGGTTGTCCTAAACTCAAGACTTTGGAGTCCCTCTGAAGCAAGCTCTGAAGGCCCTCTGAAGTTGCCTTTGGAGATTAGCATAGGCTCCACAGAAAAAGTGCAATGCAGCTGTCAAAGGGTCCAGAGGATCTTTGAAGTTAGTGGCAGATTGTGATCTGCTGCTAACTTCAAAGATCCTCTGGAGTGCTTGACAGCGGCATTGCTCTTGCAGGGGGTTTTTCTAAGGAGCCTGCACTAATCTCTGAAGGCAACTTTGGAGGGACTTCGGAGCCAGCTTTCGCAAGCAGTTCTCTTCAGAGCCTTTGTTAATCTCTGAAGGCAGCTTCGGAGATTGCACCCCCTGTCCCCCAAAACACCTGGGGTGACAGGCAGATCCCTTGTGGGTAGATCCAGGTTTGCAAATGGGTGCTCTGGTGTTTCCACAGCAGGCAGGCTAGCACCCATAGGTATTGGGTGCTAGACCATCCATGGAAAAAGATTGGGTACCTCCCTTAATCTAGATCTGCGAAATCCGGATTAAGGGAAGTACTCATTCCTTAGACCCAGATCTCCTTAGATCTGGATCAAAGGAGCTCAGTGGAAAAACATTCAATATGCCACCATTGTTTCTACTAATGCACTCTTTAATTCATATCTAAAGGTTAATGCTGGCACTTTCTGCAATGGACCTTATTCCAGAATATATCATGGAAGAGAGACCTGCTATCTATATGCTAGAGTAGACCCTGCCATAATCTGCACTAGCATGCAGATACCAGGTTTCTATTCCAGGATATAATACAAAATAATGTCTAGTGCAGAAAGGGCCATGGAGGGAAGTAGGCAGAAAAGGGGAGAGATTTTCAAGGTAAATCAAAGGCTACATCTTCATTTTAATCCTTCTTCAGTCAGTCTGTGGCCACATCACTCACATCTTCTTAGTGCAATACGTTTTATTTGTGGACTTTCCTCCCTTCAGTCATACTTTCCTGAGTCCTGATTTTTACAGGTCTCAAACAGACATAGGCTGCATCCCCAAAAGACTTATTTGCCTCTCTAGTCTCCCTCTACTGTCACTCTATTCAAGCGGACTTTAAAAGTGCTATGCACTTCCGGAATAAGAGTCCGCAAAACCACGTTTAAAACGCACCTTCCATCCCCACGGAAGCGTGTTTTCTTTCCCTGCATCTTTTTCTCCCCGCCCCCTCTCTTGTTCATAGGAAAACTAGCCATCGGTTCTCTGTTCGTCTCCCAGATCTCCATCCCCTGAAATGGCTTCCTGTGCCGGCTGCAGCCATCGGCCAGGTGATCGTTTGCTCATTCACTCTTAGCACTTTCACAGAACACTGTCAAAATCCACCTGGTAGAGCAGGGTGACTTTAAATACACCCACTTCACGCCTAATAACAATGTTGCAATCCATCCACTTCACACCTGATAACACTTCACACCTGATAACAATGTTGCAATTCTTTGCAATTCTGGCTCTTTGAAAGTTTTGTGCTTTAGAAAGGCAAGGGAAGGGAAGCTGCAGCATTTCTGGGAGATGTGTGAATGCTTAATGGCTGTGTGTGCAGGCAGCAATCCCCGCCCCTTTTGCTACGGAGCGTCCCCAAGGTAAATGCTGCGAGGAAAACCCGTGAGTTCCAAAAGGAGCAATGAAAGTTTTCTTTAAAGGGCACATATTTTGTTGTGGGTTTTCCTGTTTTTGTAGCGCTGGAAGCTCATTAAAAACCCTGGCATAGAGGCGCTCAGAGGCAAAAGAAGATTTTTAGCACATTTAAAATTGCTTGGAGACACACCCATACACTGTTAATCTGCTTTCATTTTTTGGGTGTGATAAAGGAAGAAGACTTAAAGGGGCTTTGTCAGCTGCTTTGAGTCCCCTTAAGTGGGTGAGAAAAGCCAACTCTTCTTCTCCTACAAGCTGTAGAGTCACAGAACTTTTATCTAAACAGAGCCCAGGGGGTGTTGTGATAGTGGAGAGGGGTGGGGGTCTAAAAAGGTCTTGAAGACTTATATGTTCAGGAAAGTGTTTCCAGATACAGTGTGAGCCGTGTCATATTTTAATATTTAATATTTTATCACTTTATTACATTTGTTTATTGTGTGTTTTTGGTTTTAGTGTAAATTTTTATCTTACTTTAGATTATATGCAGGTTTTATACTTTTTATTAATGTTATTTTGTGTACAGCACTGAGTACATGAACAGCGCTTTATAAATAAACAATAATAATAATAATAATAAATAATAATAATTGTAAAGGAGTCCCAGGATGGGAGCAGAAAGGTGTGAACATAGCAACCCAAACTGAGGACAAACTGGGGAAAGATGATCAAGTATTGGGTGTAGTTGAAGTTAGTGCATTTTAAGTCCACTTTTTTAAAAGATAATTTCAGCAAGGTGTGATGATGGCCAAATGGACCTCTTAAAAATTCCTACTTGTCCCCTCTAGCAAATCACTACCAACAGCTCACACTACAAGGGAAGAACAGACAGGATGGCTTGTAAGGAGGACATGTAAGAAGCAGAGGCTGTTTTTTTTTTTTTAAATCTGGACTGCTGGATCCAGCCAGTCATGTCATTTTTAATACATTCTATATATTTAATGGTTAATTTACATACATATCTAAAATAACTCATATTGTTTGCAACCAAATTTGCATACTTTTTGGCTTATACGTTAGCAACATGTATTTTGTATGGGACAAATAATATTCATAGGTTTATTTTTTAGCCTTATTACTTCTTATCTGATTTTGTACATATTTTATCAAAGAAGCTGTGTGACCATCCAGCCTGGTGAATTCAGGAGTCCCTGAAAGATGGAGGCGTATTCTTTGCACAAATGAAAAAACATCCAGGCAGCTTCATGCAATTTTGAAGATACAAAGTTTGAATTTCAAGTCAAAAATTCTTTAGATGAATGATGACTAGTGTTAGTTTCCACCTTCTAATGAGTTTACAAAGTCATTTTCATCTCTAGAACTAGTTTGGTCTAGTGGTTAGGGAGCTGGACTCTTATCTGGGAATACCAAGGTTGATTCTACCCTCCTACATGAAGCCCGCTGGATGACATTGGGCTAGTCACAGCTCTCTTCTGAACTTTCACAGCCCCACCCACCTGCCAGGGTGTTCTGTTGTGGGGAAAAAATAGAAAGCTTTGTTAGCTGCTTTGAGTCCCCTTAAATGGGTGAGAAAAGTGGCGTAGAAAAGCCAACTCTTCTTCTTTTTGTATATTCTGGGCAGACATGCGGGAAGGAAGGGATTTAAAACAAACATGAATTTATGAAAAATTGGAAGATGAAGCTTCCCATGACATATATGTTTTTTGCACAGATTGTTAGGATTGCTGGACTAACCCCACACACACACACTTAGAAGTCTGGGCAAATACACTTTTTCAATGCCAATGATAACAGGTAATCCTCTGCTATAAAAAGGAAATGCTTCTCTGCGGAAAAAGGATTTTACACTTGGTAAGAAAAGTAGGAGCAATTCAATTCTAATGCTGGGTTGCTAGAAGCTGCAAAAACACAGTGTGGCACTAAAGCTGCAGAGTATTAATTGATGGTACATTCAGAAACCTGCAAATTATGTCATCGTTATTACTGAAAAGTGCTGTAATTCATTCATGCACCTTATTCCACAGCCTTTTATTACCACAAAAACCTAAATGCATCTTTAACTATCTATTGTTCCTGATAATAATCAGTGCTGTCAACACTGAAGGTGATACTTCTAGCTTGCCACAGAGCACCCATCTTGCTCAAAAGTCACTTCTCACGACTTACGCATGAGCCTATGATTAACATTATTTTGTAGTGCTGTATGAATATTTTGCATAGCAACCCAAGCAGTGGAAAGTACAGAAGAAAGGTGTAAATCTTCCTACACTTCTGGGTTAACCTGTGATTAGGTTAATGATAAAGCTGTGAAAGACTCTGCTTTTCTTTTTCTTTGCTTTTCATGCACAGCACTAGCAGTGGCAGCTCGACAGCTAGTGAGGCTTTAGGCAATGGTTATACTTAAGGTCCTGGATTGTACTTTTTCACCATTGTTCAAGGAGGAACTCTGGGCAAAGAAGATCATCCTCACCAGGATGATTAATTTTGAAACACACGCGTGCACATCTCTAATACATTGATTGTGCCATTCCATGTAGGAGACCCTAGGCAATTGCCTAGCTCACCTAAAGGAGCATTGACTGTAAGGGTGTGCACAAATGCATTTTTTTGCATTCAAATTCAAGGTGATTTGAAAATTCAATTCAAAAATTGAAAATCTGGATTCGAATCTGGATTACCCAAATCCGTATTTCTGCAAATTCGATTCAAACTCAAAAATATGAATGTCGGGAACATTTGAATCCAGATTTTCAAATTTGCACACACCCCGTTTTTATCTTGTCTGCATCCCGTTTGCATCCCATATTATAAGCACAAATAAATACGACATTCAGATGCGATATATGATGCTCTATTCAGTTGAATTATTTGAAAATCCCTATCGGATTTTCAAAAATCTGAAATCCATTCAAATTCAAAAATTCAGATTTTCAAAAATCTGATTCAAATTCAAATACTGATATTCATCAAATTCAAATCAGGTTTTCAAATTTTTGAATATCCATGCACAACCCTAATTGACAGAACCTCAAAAATTTGAGCAAACGTGGAATTCTTTCTATATAGCCGTGGGGATAAGAAAAGACAAGTACAGCCCCTTTTTGCACTTATCTGTATTGGTCCAGCTCTGTCTGCATGGGATGGAGCCAGATTCAGATTAGGAGGCCCTTAATCTGGATCAACTCTAGACCCAATTAATCAGGTCTACAACTGGCTAAGTGGCTAGTTTTTGATCATGGTGGCTGTGCAGATGTAATCCCGTGTAATCTGGAACTATCATGGGTGATTTTCAGTGGCACGCCTTGACCTAATGCCAAACACCACAAAGCCACCTCAGAATTTGAGGCTAGAACCTGTCTGATATAGTCCATACATCCATGAGATCTGGATCAATGGGTCCAGTTGTTCTGGATTCATTGACATAGATCCAATGCAAAAAGGCCATAATTTCTTCCCTTCTTCATTGGCATCTTTTATTATTTATTATTTATGAGCTAGTTTTGCCTTTCTGTGGCTACATCAACAAAATCATAAAGCTTGTCAATTTAGAAGCAACTCTGGGAGGTACTTTAAAAAAAACTACTTCAGAGTCAGGTTGTCTGGAAACAATTTTTAAAAATCCATTTTAATTTATTTATTTGCATTTTTATCACACCCTGTAATAAAAGTTTGTTGCTTTTAAAATTATTTTACTTTGTAAAAATTATTTAAATATTTTCCTACTTTTTATTATTTAAATTATTTTACTTAAACTTTGTGTTACACTCCACTTGATTACACACTCAAGCTGGCTTTGCTACTCTCAGATATCTGCCCAATAATATTATTTGTAACCAGAAGAGGAAGTGTTGCTGAATGCCCATATATTAATAGAGCACTTAGGATGAACAATATAACCATAATATTTCTTAGTGGTATTTGATTTGGGCTTTATTTTCTCAAGTTTGCAGTTAAGGCTCCATCCACATGAAGCTTTGATCAGGCCTGGATGAAGTTGGCAACCATTTGAGTTGGCACATGGGCTAGTGGGCCTTTCTTAAATGTCTGGGACTCCTGTTCTTCTGTAGCTTTCCTAGTTTCTGACTGGGCCATCTTTTAGGTAAATCCACTTTTGACAATGTTTCTTGGAGTTCCATGGGGACATACTATCTGCATACCTCTGTGGTCCACTATATTGGATATGTGCCAGTTCTAGCCCTCAGCATGCTTCATCCAATGTCGGCAAAATATGATCGGGAAGGGTGAACCTGACATAGTCTGTGCTGTTATGTTGTTGACAGAATATTATCTGGAATAAGACTGAATGTGGAATGGGCCCAATTGAATTAAAATTAGATTTGCTTCTGGTTGAATTGCTCCTTCCAGGTATCCAATGTGAACAGCTGCCTTGGGCACTCTTGTTTTTGTTTTGTCCATCTTTGGTTATTGTTGATTTTAAATGATATAATATTCTGTGTGCTTTCTTGTTGCACTGGCTGTCGTTGTTGTCACTGTTCTTATTTTAAACAAAAAGGGTGCCAGAGAACTAATATGTGGCCCTCATGTCCTTCTCTATTCCACCTTTTATGGTCATGAGAGGTGGGAAGAGTAGATTGGTGTGTGAATAATCCCACCTCCAAGCTGTCTCTAAGCTGCCTCTGAGATGCTTTTTTGCTATGTCTGATCACAGCCTCAGTCTGCTGGAAAATGATGAGCAAGGTGCTAATTAAGTGACTAAATGAATGGAGGCATGGGAGGGCTATACCATTTCAGGAAGCTCATAGGTATATTTAAACACAATCTTGTCAGCACAATTTGTATGGAGTCATTTTCACTGAAAATCACTTCAAGCGCAAAATTGTTCAAAAGGCAGATTTGCAAAAGTCTAGGATCCCATTCACCCCATTTTCCCACTCATGCCCCCAAATTGGCTTACATAATGAAAGCTCCATTCTAGTGTGTGTGTGCGTGTTTGTGCGCACACAATGCTAATTACATTTCTATTCCAATGTAAAACTTGTGTAATTACTAATATAGATTTAATCAAGACTTCTCCACACCCCCTCAGTCCTCCCCATCTTCTTAGATTTTTTGCCTTTTTGTTTGGCAACTGTTGTGCTTGAAAATGCTGACTGCTGTGTTTGTTCAGAGCCAATAAAAAGGCAAAGTCTTAATGTCAAGCTCTCTTAAACTTATTTAATCACTATGAGTGGAATGGAAGACAGATTTTGATTAAGGCCAGCAAAACCGATCAATAGAGTCCTTGAACTTGCATAAGTCACTACTGGCTACTTTCAATAACAGTGGTGGCTCAGAACAATGGTGGGCAATCTCTATTTCATCCATTTGTGGACTTCTGAGATGTGGGATCATGGTTGCTTTTTTGACGATGTACTCTTTTCTGCTATAATTGTTACTATTATTTGTTGCTTAACTAGATGCTTAACTAGATGCAATGCAGAGTGAAAGAGGTGCGATGATTTTACAGGTGACCAAAAGATTATCAGTGTTTGGTTATGTTGTTGCTTGCTACCAAGCCACAGAAGAAGATTACAGAAGTTCACATTCGTTTTTGAACGCCATACATTCCAATATGAAGGAAGAGATCAAATACTGTAGAAAACACCTTCCAGGCAGTTCAGTATACCATTTCCTCTGATCCCTTCTACCCTTGATATACTAGCCCAAGTTCAAAAAGGGGAGAAGGTCAGGGTGGAGGTGTGCTACTTTAGAATCCTCAAGATCCACTGAATATGAGACTTAAACAAACAAGAAATTACTTTCATTGATTAAATGTAGATTGAATTACTAGGAAAAAATGACAGGCCCTGCCAGGGTTATGTCCTCTAGTCATTGTTTAACTCAGCGTGACAGATTCAATCTGCTCAGCCCAGAGGAAGGCCAAAGATGTCACTCATGGCTTCTACACAATGCTGGAGCCTTTCGAAGAGCAAAATCGAAAAGTTGCACTTTATCAACTCACAGCCTGGAGCCAGTGTTCTCATTCAGGCTTGTGTTAGTGGAACAATGAGTTACAGCAGGCACAAGGCTGAGCCGTATAATAATTATAGGTATCCCACAGGCAAAGCTGTAGTTGCTTTTAAGACTTGACAGAATGTGTCTTGTAGGCATGACCTAGCAGATGGAAGGGAGGGTATCCCCTCCTCCTTTTCATCTTTTCCCAAAAGCCACCTAGGAGAAATGTATAAAGCATTTTGATAAGGGTTATATTTTCTCCTATGGGGTAAGCTGATTCCTATACGTTGCTCTATTTTTGTACTCACCTTTTTTATTATTGTTATTATTTTTAAAAATGCTAGTACCTTCATGGAAAGAAGTCAAGAATAGTGAGAATGGCACAGATAGACTTTTTGCTCAGTCCGGATAATTTGTGTCACCTATTGCATTGCCTTATGTATTGATGGTGGGGGGAAAATGAAGCAGAAAATTAAGTCTGAAAGGCGTTTTTGTCCCGCTGTCACTTTGTACAACATTTAGTTCAGCTGACATGACACTCTGCCTTTTGTTACATAAAACTGTCACTTTGTCCCCTTGTAGTTAGCTACAGTTGCTGGCCAAATCAATAATGTCTGTCAAAACTGTCAAATAATGAAAAGATCTTGCAAAATGTCTTCCTCATAAAAAACATTTTGTAGATCCTTTTGCTCCAGTCATTAAAGATATATCTAATTAATTTATTGGTCAGAATTTGTGTGGGTGTGTGCATGATGAACTTTATACCTGCTGGGACATACATACTTCTATGGACAAAAATGAATTCATCTGCTCTGATGTCCCTTCATGTGGCACCTTTTTGACTCCTTCACAGCCATTTCATTTCATAAAAAAATGGAAATGTAAGGGAAAGATTAGCCACAGAAACTTCACATGTTGCATACCAAATGGCTACAGATGGCTTTATTGTTGCAAAGGCTCATTAAAGGTCACTATGGAACTGTTTGTAGATATAGAAGAGATACAGTTCCAGCTCACAGAAGGATACAAAACTAGAGTCTGTGAGAAGGACTTGATTAAGAGAAACAAAGGTTGCTTCTGAGCTGTGTATGTTGATGCAGAACAAGAGCACATTTCCTGGCCTGAATCAAGTTGCAAGCTGGAGAGATTTTTGTCGCAGCGTCTGGTAGCACCTGCCATCAGGAGGCTCTTTGCACAGGTGCGCTGCCCTGGCCAGTCAGGAGGCACGCAGTACGCAGGCGTGGAGCCTCCTGGGGCTCCTCGGCCAGAATCGGGGCGACAGCGAAGAGGTAAGGAGGAGATCACTCGCACTCTCCCCTGGGTGAGCTAGGGAGGGGTTCGGGGAAGCTCCCCCTGGCTCCAGAAGTGGCGATCTGCCACTTCTGGGGTGAGGGCGAGCCACAAAATAGGAGTTCCCCAGCTCGCCATGCTCAGCTCTGGCAGAGCCAATCATGACAGGCCGGGGGAAGGCCCTGGTTAGGCACCTTTCCCCTGTGTGGACGCATCCTAAACGGATGCGTTTTCACAGCGGAAACACCCATTAAGACTACATTGTATGTAATCTTCCGGTAAACCCCATTAAGCACACATTAGAGACAGATAGGTCCGAAAGCGGCTTCCCCTATCTGCCTCTAATGGGTACTGCTGTGCAGACGCAGTCTACCCATTCCATTCTTAATGGGTGTTGCTGTGTGGATGCGGTTTCCCACATGTGTGCTTAATGGGTGTTGCTGTGCGGACACGGATCACAAACAGTGTCTTTAATGGGTGCTGCTGTGTGGATGTGGGTTCCCACATGTGTCCTTAATGGGTGTTTAAGGGCATGTGCGGAAGCACCCAGATATTTCAAATATCCATGCACATCCCTATCACCTTCATAAATGATGTCCTTGTCGGATATAAGAAGATGGGATTTGAAACCAAGTAGGGTATGAATGGAAAGCTATTCTGCTCTACTTCCTATATTGCAGAAGTTGGTCCTTTAATTTTAAGGGTTATAGAAGGAAGGACCGGAAGAAGGAGCTCTGGTCCATATTAAGTTTACACATGAGCAATGAAAGGCCAGCAATTTTTTAAAGCTATTGATCAACAATTAGCACCTAGACAATTCTGTCTTCACACTATGCACTGATGTTTACAGTTTTCTTGTGAAAATTTTATATAAATTTGTGTCCCCCTTTGTACTTTTCATTTGATGATTTGGTAATGGCTGTAAGAAATAGATGGAGGAACTGATTGTGTCAGAGATTCTCCATTAGTTACAATCTGAGCCTTCCCTCTTTCTGCATGCTGTGTATAAAGGATCACCCCTCCCTTTTCAATCATAGCACTATAAAGCTGGAACTTTGAATAGATCTGGAAGCCCAGAACTTCAGGACAAGGAAATAGAGAGAACATCACATTTCACTTAGTCCAAGTAGAGGAATGAAAATTTCCTTTAACTCTTAGTTGGTCACCCAGCTGTTAAAGCTGTTTGAAGCACCATTTTCTGGGGACATGATTTTGCTGCCCTCAACAGAGGTGCAACAATTGCTGCTGACAAGGATGCTTCCACATGCACACATGGAGACAAAGAGCTTACATTATAGCCATGAAGACACACAGTATGGTAGTATCCAGATTAGCAGATTAAACCTACAGTTATAACAAAATACACAGCTGGGGGAGGGGGGGAAACATCTTCGCTCTGTGGGTGTCTGGATGTAGGCACCCACAGAGCGAAGATGGGCCCGATTCGGGCCGGAGGGTGGTTGGGGGTGGGGTTTTTGGGGACTGGGGGGGGCGGGGGACTCATCTGCGGGCTGGAGGCACCTAGATCCAGGCGCCTGCAGCCCGTAGATGGGCAAGATCGGGGCGCGGGGCGAGCCCTTGGAGATCAGAGCCAGGGGCTCTGATCTTCAAAGGGGTCCTGCCCCATAGGGGCCTTGCCCCGGGCCCCATGATGGGTGCCCGGGTGCCTGGGCATCTTCGTGCCAGGTCTCGCGGGCCCGATCCGGGCCCGTAGAGCTGGCACGAAGCACGGGGTGGGTGGCTTGACAGCGCTGCCCGCCCCTTGGGTGCTCTCACCCAATGGGCGGCAGCGCTGCCGGCCGAATCCCTGCCCCTGGCCGGCTTTTGCCAGGCCAAGACAGTTCCGGGCGCTTTTACCGTTCACACACAGGCGCGCCGGAACGCGTTCCGGCGCGCCTGTGTGTGAACGGTAAAAGCGCCCGGAAGTGTCTTAAGCTGCCCGCCTGCACGCGTTCCGTTTGGAACGCGTTGCAGTGCGAAAATCCCTCTGGTTAACTGTATTAGGCACCCGCATGGAGTTTTCTTGGCAGAGATACTGCAAGAACCTCTACTTTCTAAGTAGTTCCTTTTGCCACAGAGCTAGTGGTATTAATTAGTTATGTCAGCAGTATTTATTTCTGTTATGGTAGGACTTCCATAACTATGTAATAAGGAGGTAATTGTTCCCAAGGCTGTAAGAAAGTAGAAATTACCTAAATTCAGACTCAAGTAGGATCTGAACAGCTTTTTTATAGCACCATGAATGTGTCATAAGGGCTCATGGTCCATACAATCATGCTTGTCCATGATACATTGGATGTACTGGATAAGTGTGGTGTCCACATGCTGCAATGCTAGCAGCAGAAGGCAGTGTACAATGAAGGTGTCAGACCAGTGCACAGGAATGCCAGAAAAAGCTTATTCAATGCTAGGAATAAGTAGGAAGGGTTAGACAAATTCATGACAGGTGTACCAATGGCTAGGATGGATGCCTAGGTACATCCACCAGGCTGGCTAGAAAGGTAGGAAGCCTCTAAAGGCCATTTACAGGCACTGAAGAGCAGGTGAAGGTTTTGCCTTTGTCTTCTACTTGAGATGCCCGTAAGTAATTGGTAGGTCACTGTGTGGGACAGGATGCTGGACTAGATGTGCTGTGGTCCAATACAGCAGGACATGTCTTAGATTCTTACAATCAGCACACAAGCAGAAGAATTTGTAATTCCTCCCCTGTCTGTATGAATTTTACTTCATGTTTTCTGTAGTTCTCTTACTTGACAATGTTTTATTCAGCACTCTGCAACCAAAAATGTTAGAGTGGGGCTCAGCATGTTACACATAGCAATGTGCTGGATTTATAGTGCATAGTAGCAAAACTGCTTTGACACATTCCTGCTAATGTTCCTATTCTGAAGCTCACAAACTGCTGCTTGCATATTGCAAACTGCTGGCTCATATTGTTGCTTTTATTCAGGTAAGAATATTTCAATAGCTGATTAAAGGCATCATTTGTGTTGGTGGGGAAAGGGGAGTGAATAGAGTAAAACGTTGCAGTATTCCTTTAAAAAAAATCTTAAAAGTGGTTAAAACAGAGGAATAAAATATAGGACCACCTTGCAAATCCAGGAGTATTAAAAATAATATATTTTATTTATTTCATTTCTAGATTTCCTTTTCTCTAAAGAACTCTAGCAAAGGCAAACATATATGTCCATTCTCCCTCCTTATAATTTCATCTCGAATTCACCCTGTTAAATTTCCCTGGCATTCACAGATTTATTGTATCCTAGTTTGTACAATTCTAATTGCATAACTCTATTACATATTTCTCCCTCTGCTTCTCTATTTTGTGAATTTATGTAAAACATCCATTTTACATAAAATCTATATATTTTAATTAAAGAAATCTTTAGAAAAAGCATTTTACAATGAAATGTGTCAATTCGTTTAACATGCAAAAGTCATTCTGCTAACACTGTGTCTCAAAATCTGAAAAATGTAAATTTTGTTTGGGAATTTACGGAGAATCAGAATAGCAGTCCATTGCAAAATACATTCCTTTTCTTCTCTGAAACATAAGACGTCTGTCTTAAGATTCATAGCCATCAGCCTTAGCACATAAATGTAGTTTGTTAGTTTCGTTCACTATGTGTAAGAAGCAATATGAGTTTCTGTAGATTTGTCCCCAGTTGCAGACACTGTTGTTTTAATATATGCTCTTATTATTTTAATATATTTGATTTTACCCACCCTGAGACCTTTGGGTATAGGGCAGGATAGAAATATAAATAAATAATAAATGAATAATAAACAAATTGAGAATCAATAGGGGATATAATGAAATATGTTGTTCTGCAACATAAAGTATTGAATTGCATACAGAACTTCCAAAAGGCACCATATCATCATCATCATCATTTAAATCATTATGAAATGGCATATTAACTCAGTTTGTATACTGGTGGTAGGATAATTCAAAGAAACATTGGTTATGGATGCCTTCATTTTAACAGCCTGAAGACTGAGGTCTAGAAAATAGCAGAGTAGGGCCCTTTCTTTACTTACCTTAGGGTGTTTCTGCACAGACCTTTAAGACCCCATTAAGCATCTGATAAGACACATATGGCACACATCTGCAAGCTACCTTCCACACAGCGGGACAGATTGGGGCCCCTTCAAGGATGCCGATTCCGCATGGCCTTACGTGAGATCCATCTCTAATGGGGTCTACAGGCCGCTGAATTTTGTTTTCATGAAGACCTGAAAAATTAGGTCTTTAAACCATTCCTGCCTGCAAATTCTGGATCAAAGGGTGATGCTTTCGCACAGGGACAGAAAAAGTAAATTAAGATGGGAGAAAAAGGATTTTACACAGAAATAAAGTCCTTTATATTGAGATTGATAAACAAAGTGGACAATCTTCGAAACACAATGCAAAAAAATTCAAGAAAATATAAATCAAATAAGACCCGGAGCTTTGCGACAGAAGAATGTAGATGGAAAAAAGATGGCGGCTGACAATAAAAAACCTAATCTACGCAGAAGAATTGTCGTTTGGAGTAACAGATGGAAGAAAAACAACACAGGGAAGAAGCAAACTGCTAAGATGTGCAACTTCTAATGGGCACACAAACAGAATGGAGATTTATGTTACCTGGAATCTGGAGATCGGCAGAGGATGGGAAAATTCTGAAACACAGCTATTTCTGGTACTGAAAGGGGGAGTCTTACAGAGTGGGCAAGAAGGCGAAACTGGAGAGGGGCTATTACTTAAATAAATAATTTTTTAAAAATGCATACAAGGGGAGGTGCTGACTGAATACAAGAAGTAAATCTGCAAGATCAAGGTGGCAAAATTTTTACCTTAAATGGGATTATAGTAAAGAATGGCAATATTAAAAATTTGGATGTGTTTTAGTAAATATGATTGTAACTGGTAAATAAAAATGGAAAGTAATAGGGATGTGAAGGATAAGTAAATATATAATGTGGCAAATGATTTTCAGACTTTAATCTCCCCCTTATATTGGAGGGGAAAATATATATATGGGTGTTTTTCCACTGTCACTAGAAGTACCCATTAAGTACCCATTAATGGTGACAGTGGGAAAACACCCTATATTTGGAAAAATGGTTTTTGCATATCAAAGACAGTTAGGATACTAATGAAACTCTCCTGAGGCCTTTTCGCACACACGGGTTTGGAACGCAAGGAAGACAGCCCGGGACGCGGCATTCGCAATGCCGTGGCCGGGTTTGCATCCCGGCACGTCCTGGGCTGTCTTCTGCGCGTTCCAGATGCAGAACACTTTAAAGTGCTCTACATCCATTCCCGCGCGGATGAAGCGTCCCGGCCCGTTCGGGGAGAGAAGCGTTTGTGCACGCTTCTCACCCTGACAGCCGGTGGCACGCCCCCAGGGCCAGCATGGGCCGAAAATCGGCCCCACAGCTGGCCTCTGATTGCTGATGACCAGCCTTGCCGGGCCGGCGATCGCGCCGGTGCGGCGAGGCCGGTAGACAGGACCCACCGAATCGTGGGTCCCCTCTCCCATCTGCCAGGGCAGATGGGACAGGGGACCCCCAATTCGGTGGGTCCCATCTGTCATCTCCGCCGGCTGCCAGGATGTGGCTCCTTGCTGGCTCCGGCAGCCCCATTGGGGCTGCTGGAGCCGGGGAGCCGCAGGCATCGGCTTCCTGTAGCCCCTTTCCGGGAAGGCAGGAGGCCGATGTTGGGCTGGCTGGGGGCAAGGAACCCCTTGGGCGACCGGAGTGCGTCGCTCCAATCAGCCAAGGGTCCCCCCGCCCCCATTGCGACCGTCTGCTTGTCCAATAGGGGCCCTCGGCGCGCCACGTGGTGCACGCTCCCGGCATCCTCGCCTCATTCTGAGGCTGGACACCGAGCAGGTAGGTCCTGCATCATGCACGTGCGTCCTCCCGGGGCCCGGGGGGGGGGAAGAATCATCTTTGGGGTGTAGGCGCCTCGATGTAAGTGCCTACACCCCGAAGATGGGCGGGATCGCGGTTGGGGTGGGGGTTTTGGGGAGTGGGGGCTGGGGGCTGATCTGCAGGGTGCAGCTGCCTAGATCCAGGCGCCCATGCCCCACAGATGGGCACGATCCATGTGGCAGGGAAGCCTTTGGAGATCGGAGCCAGGGGCTCCGATCTCCGAAGGGGTCCTGCCCCATAGGGACCTTGCTCTGGGCCCTGCGATGGGCACCCGGGTGCCCAGGTATCTTCCTGCCAGCTGCACAGGCCCCGATCCGGCCCCGTGCAGCCTGCAAGAAGTGGAGCAGGCGGCCTGACAGGGCTGCCCACCCCTTGGGTGCTCACACCCAATGGGAGGCAACCTCGCCGGCCAAGTAACTTCGGAATGCTTTTACCATTCACACACAGGTGCGCCGGACCGCGTTTACACGCGTTCCTGCGTTCCTGTGTGTGAATGGTGAAAGCGTCCTGAAGTGTCTTAGGCCACCCGTCCTACACCCGTTCCAAATGGAACGAGTGTAGTGCGAAAAGGCCTCTGGTTTATATGGCATATATTAATATGATAAGAAGAAGAAAAGGGGAAAAAAACTTTTCCCTTTTCCTTTGCTTTTTTCTCCTTTTTTCTTTTCTGTCTTAGAAGTTGAGTAAATGATTTTTATAGGTAGTATTATGGTAACAAAGGGGAGATAAAATACTTTGGCATTAGAAGTTAAGCCAAAAGGCTGAGTAAACTCCAAGCCAAAATTCTATTGTCTGGGCTAAATGTTTCATTTTTTTAGGGTGGTAGACAATAGGCTAATTTTTTGAGTAGAAATATAAGAAATGTTGTTATAGAAAGATGTTAAAGGTTATTTAGTGTTATGATAGAAACATAATCTTGCTATAAGGTGAATAGGTAGACTAGAATATTCCTTTTTGTTAAATTTTATCTTAGTTTTAGTATTACTAATTGAGATATATAAGTTAAGAGGTAAATAAAAGTTTGGCATCTCCTTGTTGAATGAACTATGAAGAATGATAACAAGTAGGACTAGTTCTGGCAAAGGAAGCAGTCAGCTGATAAGCTACAAAACAAAACAAAATTCACAGTGAGCAGACAGAGCAAACAAGGAGACTGAGAGAGGGTGGAAAACTGGGAAGTCACAAAAAGGCAACAAGAAAATGGACTCTATGAATATAGAGTTGCTATGTTGTGTGCAGCCAGGCAGCCACTGATTGGTGGGCAGTCTGTCCCTGACATGCCCATACACAGTGGAAACAAGAGGTGACTGAAAACTGAGTGCTCCAATCATGCAGCACCTTGGGCAGCAGGACTGCAGAGAGGCCTGATCCTTCTGGATATCAGTGCTCTGGTGTCCACACAGCAAGCACAGGATGTGTTCCTCACTATCTGTGCTTCCCACCTGAGTGCGGATTCATTAGGCCTCATTTGGATCCATCCCTATTTCAGACGGATCTTCCCAGGGAGGGATTTCAGAAATCCGGACTTCCTTAATCTGGATTTCAAGCAGTAAGTGCGGAAACAACCTTAGTTAATCTGCATTAGCTAGATACAGATTAGCTAGACCCAGATCAACTATCTGCACTGGTATCTGCACTGAGTGGGCTTTAGAACAGCAAATGGGTGCTAAAGAGTGCTAGAATGGATGTAGACCACATTTGTCTGGTGAGCCTTTGGCACAGTTCTGATGTGGATCTACCCTACTTCCATGAAGACAATATGTTCTTAGCAGTTCCTTGATCCAGATTTACAAGTGCATAAAGGGCCAAGGACTAAGATACATTGTCCCACTGGCTTTGGAAGTTCCCCAAATATGTACTAAGCATTCACACTAGTGAATGCTAGTACACACATTCCCTCCCCACACACATCTGTAAACTTACCTGAAGTGTGGCCATGTGTCTGGGCACCAGCATCTTGCATCCTGATGCCAGCACCAGTTTAGGTGTGCAGGCATCATCATTGAGATGATGATGCAGTGTGCATGCAAGCTAGTACCAGCACATCATGTGACATATCAGTGCTCATGCCTGGTGCATCACATGCTCCTCCTTGGACCAAAGAGGTGCAAATGACCCTCTCCTCCCTTTCTGGGCCTTTTTGCACTTACTTTTAACAGTAAAGAAGGGAAGAGCTCTAGCATGCTGCATTCACATATCACAGAGCCATTTTTTTTATTTTATTAGAAATGGTTCTGTGCATGCTGGAGTTCCCCCCACACATATATAGAGCTGTTAAAACTACTCTACACCTATACTAGTGGCAGGACTAATATAGCCCTAGATGCCACATTTGCACCTCTTCTGGGAAGAAAAGGGGCAGGGGGAGCATGTGACCAGGAAGGCAGGTGCAATTACACAATGCACTGCCTAGTTGCCCCAGCAACAGCAAATTTGCCATGCAAATTTGTTGGTGCCATTGCTGGCGTTCCACTATCATCGTTATGGTAGCAATTTGCACTTAGCCAGCGCTTAGTTAAGCATTCAGACAAAGTGTTCTAGAACTTTGCCTTCCTAAGAAGAAGGGCAAAGTATGAATTCTCCTTCACTCCCTGCCTCTGGCTGTTTGGGTGGGTCAAGCTGAGATCTCCTGGGCACTTCAGAGTTGATTAGGCTTTTGGACCTTGATTTTCAGGGACAATGTACTACATTATACTGCTGCAATTAGTCACCCTTCAGATGACAAGGGGAAAGACAGAGACAAAGAGGAAGCCAGATTTACCTTTTGCCATTCCCCATAGACCTACATGGGTCTCCCAAGGGACTTCTTTGATTTCATTCAGCCTAGCACTGGAAGGGACTTATGGGAGCTTGACATTTCCCCACCATCCTTCCTTGCTTCCTTGCTTCTGTCCGTCCGTCCGTCCTTTCTTTTCTGTTTCTTTCATGCAATAAGCTACCAGAAGTCTCTTCCAGTGCTTTGTCAAATGACTGCCATATAGCTGGAAATAAATGTTACAGATATCACTGCTTATTAGCATATCTAATAAGCTAATGAGCTAAACTATATTTATTATTCACTTTATGCAGAATCAAGAAAATATTTTAAAAATGTATTAGAGAGCTATGTTTTTATAGCAGAAAGGAAAAAATATTGTGTTCACTGTTCCTTAAGAGATATGGATATTGTTTTTTTCCTTAAATCCATGTACAGTAGTTCATAAGCTATTGTGTCTACGAATCTAAGGCATCAAAACCATTACTTACATCTGGAACACTGTAGATGAACTATATTGCTTCTCAATAACATTTAACATGTTTTGGTTCTGAACATGGCAGTTTATAGACGACAGGTCTTCAGTATAATTTAGGCTACCATTTGCCCTCAAGTAGGCCTATTTAAAGTATAATTGACCGCCCCAGCAATTATTGTGAATAGCAGCTGTCTGCCGCTGAAAGGGGACATATATATACAATGAGACAGAAAGACCAAATACAAGTGATAGGGGAAAACAGCATAAAGAGAATATCTGGATAAAGTATTTTACACCAGATGTTACAGTGGAAGAAACACACGGCTTATTTGACATTACCAATTAGGGGCTATTTTAACAAAAAAGAAGAAGAAGAAGAAGTAGAATGAAAGCACTCATCTATTTATGAAAAGCAGCTGGTTCTGGTCCCTAAATATAAAACTGGCAAAAGTTGTATTTGTTCAAAAATTGTTACAGCTTCACAGCTCTTCTTTTCTTCCCTTTGCCCCCGAATGCTATTGTTGCATCAGGTACCTTTTGCTTCAGACAAAAAACACCTTGCTTTGTTTTTCTCCTAAATAGCTACATAATTAGATGGATTATTTCATGTGTCTGTGCGAATGTTTGCTGAAGAGAACAAGCCAGATAAATTAGCACTTAGCCCAGCACACAATAGCACATAATATGCCCTTGTGTTTCATATAAAGCTTTATTTTTCATTCACGGCTGGTTGGCAAAACTGACTTTGCTTTTGAAAATGACAGGTGGTACTCTGGAGAAGGCAGCACAGAAGAGGAGGAGGCAGAGTGAAAGGGAAAGACAGAGACAGAGAGAAACAACCATCACTGGGACATATTAACTTCTGTCAATAGCTCCTGTGATTCAGTATGCAAACCAGGTCCTTTTTGTGTGTATGTGTTTGGCAGGGAGTTGATTTGCATTCCCCCCACCCCCCCACCCGACATCACCAGTCCAGTGGAAAAAGACACTGTGTGCTACGCTTCATCCTGCAAAGACTTTCTTCTTTGTGTAATGAGACTTATTTTAAAGCAGGCAAAGTTCAGTATATTTCAATAAACTTCAACATTCAATGTCAGGAATCAATAGCTCTCCTCCTTTCGTTCAGGGTTATTAAATTGCAGCTGTAACATTAGCCTTCTTTATCTAATTGATTGTCTTTTCACAGGGCTAAGAAAATCAATGCAGTCAATAGCAGTGGCCTGTTTTTACTTAATAGATGTTTTCTCCTAATTGGCTACCCGGGTGGCTCCAGTGAGCTCAGTGGATTTTCCAAAGCTCACAAGACGCTGTGGCTCTTGTAAACTATTTTACCATGTGCAACAGTTATTGATTTTATAATGAAATCTTAAAAAATGGAAAATTAAAAATTCAATACCTATCAGAAATACAGATCAGAATTCCTAGGAAATTGTTATTGCTTCAAGATGTGATCTCATTAAACACACCTTTAAATTCACATTAAAGCAACATATTATTTTGAACTGGCCAATTTTATCTCTCTCATCTTTTAATTTAACTGCATATGAGTCAGTTGGAAACAACCAACCACTATAAACATCAGTTTACCAATCTATTTCTGTGCCTACTAACCAGAATTAATAGTCCAATACAAAAATTCTCTCCTTTGGAAGTTATTGGACTTAAGTTCCCATCAGCTATAGCTGCCAAGGCCAGGAATCCAAGACAATCAAAACTGCAGTATACCTCTATCCAGATGGTCATAACAGTAACAGTGTCATGTTCAGCCTCTCAGACATTATTAGAAACATGAACACTTTGAAAATTGACTTGCTTGATTTCACCATGGTGCTTCAGTTCTACCATTCTGCAACAGAACTATAGACGTTTGATGCTATTTAGTCCTTGACAAAGGATGATGGAGATTATAGTTTAAAACATCTGGAAACACACAGATGTTGGCTATTCCTATGGTACTGGAATACTGCATGTGACGTTCATAGGGATGTGCTGGACCAGCAGAAATGTGTATTGCATGTGAAAGGATCCAGAGAACATATGATGGAACAAACTCCTGTCGTGAGCCTGCATCAGTTGAAACAGATCCAAGAAAACCAGACTATGCAGTGCTCCTAAAACATCCACAAAACCGTTATCAAAGGTGGCATGCAATTCTAACAAATTTTAAAATTTTTATCTCAATTTTTTTTTAACAGGAGAGACAAGTCTTTCACCATCCAGAGATGTTCAGTTGGAAGTGAAATATAATAGGTATAGACTGTCCCAAAATAGGAGCCTACTCTCTGCATACTAGTGCAGGCTATGGCAGACCCTGCCCAGGACCTGTCAATGGGTGTTTTTCCACTGTCACTAGAAGTACCCATTAAGTACCCATGAATGGGTATGTAATGGCCTTTCTGTATCCATTAATGGGTACTTAATAGGTACTTCTAGTAATACTGGAAAAACACCCATAGTCTTAACTAGCATGCAAATAGCAGGCCACTATTTCAGGATATAATCCAGAATACAGCCCAGTGCAGAGAGGACTGTAGTTTATATATATACTGTCTATTTCCTATTTTAACCCCTTTGTTTTGTATACCCCTTTGTTTTTGGCTATATTATCTGTGTGTTTTTAGTTATCTTCAAGAAGACCAGGGTGGTTGGTTATCTAACCTCTGTCAACCCTAAGGCCATCTTCGATGACATCAGAACATGGTCTGAGATTAGCTAATGCTTCATAGGGCTATATGCTTGTGTAGGGCTGTGGTCACATTTAATGTTTAATCCAGCTTCAGTCCACTTTCAGAGTGAGAGAATACATCAGCAAAGGGACAAGCTGTTTTCTTTCAGTGATAAATAACTCAGAAAATTCAGCTTTGGGATAGATAACATGGGAGGTGTTTGCTGAGGTGTTTTCTCACTCCAAAAGTGGACTGAAGCTGGATTAAACCTTAGGTGTGACCACAGCCTAGGTGTCCTCATTTCCAGTATTTTGTATTTTCATACCAAACACAATCCTTTTGTCCCAGAATTAATTGGAAACACAGTTATATGACTAGTTGGCAGATGAATAATTAAGTTCCACATTGGACAATCTACTGAATCAAATGGAATGCATATTTTCTCTCATTTGTATGCCACAAAGTTTTTGTGTGTGTATCTGTTGATTGAATGCTGGGCTTTGGCTAATTCAGAATCAAACAAAAGCAGTGCTCTGTAAATAATACAGGATCTTTATTTAATAAACCTTGCAGGGTATACTAACTTGGCTAAGACCACTGTATATAATTATAATTTGTGCACTGCTTTAATACCAAAGGGAGGAGGGTACCCTGGAGGTGACTGCAATAATGTCCTTGGTAGTCAAAGCAAGTGGCCTGCTGAAGCTTTGCTAAGATCGCTGCTACATGTTGTAGTTCTTATTCATTGGACAAAAGAGCCCCCATCCTTCCTTTCTTGCATACAACTGGCTTTTCTGAAACAAGGTCAACCGTTAGCAGAGCAATGTGTTGCTTTGTATGGCTGCCAAGTTTTAATTGAAATGTTGTGATAAATTTCACTGCAAGGTCAGATGCTATTTTCTGGTTAAGGAGAGGTCATAAGAACATAAGAACATAAGAGAAGCCTTGCTGGATCAGGCCACAGCCCATCTAGTCCAGCATCCTGTCGCACACAGTGGCCCACCAAATGCTCATGGGCATCTCAAGCAGAGACAAGGACAAACCTTCTCCTGCTCTCGAGTCCCAGCAGATGGCCCTAGAAGCGCCCCATTTCCTCCCCCCCCCTCAGCCTGAAAGATGCACCTAGGCATTCGTTCTAGTAGCCATTGATACATCTGTCATCCATAAATTTGTCTAACCCTACCTTAAAGCCATCCAGACTGGTAGCTGTCACCACCTCTTCTGGCAGCACATTCCATAGGCCGATGACCCTCTGTGTGAAGAAATACTTCCCCCTGTCAGACCTTACGCTCCTACCCATCAGCTTCATAGAGTGCCCCCTGGTTCTAGTGTTGTGCGATAGAGAAAAGAAATTTTCTCTATCCACCTTTTCTATGCCGTGCATAATTTTATATACTTCAATCAGGTCCCCTCTCAAACGCCGTCTCTCCAGACTGAAGAGGCCTAGACGTTGCAGCCTGGTTTCGTAAGGGAGGTGTTCCAGACCCTTAATCATTCTGGTTGCCCTTCTCTGCACCTTCTCTAGTTCCACAATATCCTTTTTGAGGTGTGGTGACCAGAATTGTACACAGTATTCCAAATGTGGCCTCACTATAGATTTATAAAGGGGCAAAATGACACTTGCTGACTTATTTTCTATTCCCTTCCTAATTATTCCCAGCATTGAATTTGCTTTTTTTGCTGCTGCCGCACACTGGGTTGACACCTTCATTGAACTGTCCACCAGAACCCCGAGATCCCTTTCCTGGCGTGTTGCAGAAAGCTCAGACCCCATCAGTTTATAGACGTAATTTGGATTCTTGGCCCCAATGTGCATTACTTTACACTTGTTAAGATTAAAGCACATTTGCCACTTGGTTGCCCACTCACCCAATGCTAAGAGATCCCTCTGGAGCTCTTGGCAATCTCTTTCAGATTTTACTACCCTAAATAATTTAGTATCATCAGCAAACTTTGCTATTTTACTATGTACCCCTTTTTCTAGATCATTGATGAATAAATTAAAAAGCATTGGTCCCAGTACTGAGCCTTGAGGGACCCCACTTTTTACTTCTTTCCACCCTGAGAAATTGCCGTTTACTACTACTCTCTGCTTTCTGCCCTTAAGCCAGTCACAAATCCAGGACAGAACCTGTCCTTTTATTCCATGGCTGGTGAGTTTACTCAGTAGCCTTTGATGTGGGACTTTGTCAAAAGCCTTCTGAAAGTCCAGATAGACAATGTCTACTGGTTCACCTTTATCCACGTGTTTATTGACACTCTCAAAGAATTCCAACAAATTTGTGAGGCATGATTTACCTTTGCAGAAGCCATGCTGGCTTTTGTTCAGCAATGCCTGCTGCTCCATATGCACACTAATTTTGTCTTTAATAATGGTTTCCATCACCTTACACGGAACTGACGTTAAGCTAACTGGTCTGTAGTTGCCTGGATCACCCCTGGATCCTTTTTTGAATATTGGTGTTACATTTGCTACCCTCCAGTCCTCAGGTACGGAGCCTGATGTTAGGGAAAGATTATATATTTTTGCTAGAAGGTCGGCAATTTCGCATTTGAGTTCCTTAAGGACTCTTGGATGAATACCATCTGGTCCCGGTGACTTGTTAACATTTAGTTTATTAAGACATGCCAGGACCTCTTCCTTGGTTATTTCTGTACAGTTTAACTCTTCAGAAAACACAGGCTCAGCTACTGGCATGTGTCTTCTGTCTTCCTCCGTGAATACGGAAGCAAAAAATTCATTTAGTCTCTCTGCAATCTCCGTGTCTTCTTTAATTACCCCTTTCTCTCCTTTACTATCTAGTGGTCCAACTGCTCTCCTGGTTGGATTCCTACTTCTGATATACTTAAAGAAGTTCTTGTTATTTCTTTTGATGTTTTTAGCAATGTGCTCCTCAAAATCTTTCTTAGCTTTCCTAATGGCCGTCTTGCATTTGTGTTGCCAGTGTCTATGTTCCCTCCTGTTCTCCTCATTTGGACAAGCCTTCCATTTCCTAAATGAACTCTTCTTGTTTTTAATGACTTCATCTACTGCATTTGTGAGCCACATTGGTTTCTTCTTGGACCTAGAAGTCCCCTTTCTTCTTTTAGGAATGCATTCTAGTTGCACTTCCGTTATTGTGTTTTTAAGTAGTCTCCATGCATTTTGAAGTGATTTAACTCTTTTGACTTTCCCTTTCAATTTCCTTTTCACTAATTTCCTCATTTTGGGGAAGTTTCCCTTGTGAAAGTTTAAGGTCTCTGTGTTAGACTTTATTAAGAACTTACTCCCTGTATTTAAGTTGAAGGTTATTGCATTGTGGTCACTGTTCCCAATTGGATCAGCTACAGTGACATCCTTTACCAGGTCCTGAGCATTACTTAGGATCAAGTCCAGGACTGCATTTCCCCTGGTTGGTTCCATGACCATTTGTTCCATGGAACAGTCATTTAGCAGGTCTAGGAATTTTCTCTCTCTTTCCTGAGTTGAACAGGAGTTCACCCAGTCTATGTGAGGATAATTGAAGTCCCCCATTATAACTACCCTATCTTTATGGGCTACCTCCTTTACCTCCTTCTCCAATTGTTCATCTCCTTCGGACGTATGGTTGGGAGGACGGTAGCATGTCCCTATTGTTAGACTTCCTTTTTGGCTTGGTATTTTTATCCACACTGCTTCTGTGGAAGAGCCAGACTCACTTGGACATTCCAGTTCATAAGATTCTATCTCTTCTTTAATATACAAGGCTACACCACCTCCATGTCGCCCTTCCCTGTCTTTCCTGTACAGTTTATATCCTGGGATGACTGTATCCCATTGGTTTTCGCTGGTCCACCAGGTTTCAGTTATGCCAATAATATCAATCCTATTTTCCATAACTAAGCTTTCTAGCTCCCCTATTTTGGCTCGAAGGCTCCTGGCGTTTGCATATATACATTTATATTCATTCCTTTTGACCAAGTTCTGCCGTCGAGGAACATGTGAAACTAATCCCGCACTTAGCTCAAACTGGTCTCTTAAAGAACCACTCTTGGTTTTATAGTGTCCAGTGATTTGTTCTTAGAGGTTGATTTACCGCATATATGACCCCCTTACTCTCAGCTGACCTCCTCCAAAATTGTCAACACAGAGGCTCACTCCTAGCCACCAGTTGGAAAAGAGTATTTTATCAAACTCAGCTTCATTTTATTAGTGTTAAAATAGGTCTTGCCAAATCAATAGGACAGGAAGCATTCACTTTATTGCTTCAGACTAGGAATTGCAAAGGTTATCCAACATAAACAAAGAGATCAGCAGAGAGGAAAAATGGAGGTGAGTGGGAGAAAACTCAGCACCAATAACTTCTCTACTAGGGATGCGCATGAATATTTGTAACATTTGAAATTAGTTCAAATTCATCTGAATTTGGACATTTGAATTCAAATAGAATGTTGGCACATTCAGAGACTGACATTTGAAGTTGAATCAAATACTTTGGAACGCTCATATACAGCTTTGTTACATTCATGAATCTGGGGAGAAGAGAAAGTGGGTGCCCAGTCATGTCGGCAATGGATCCAGAGTGGATTTGAAGTGGGTTGAGAGTGGATTCAAAGTTGATTCAGGGTGGATTTGAAATGTCCAGAGTGGATACGTATCAGATTCGTATTGTTTTTCTAGAGGATACGTAGGGAATTTGTTTACGGTTTTTAATCAACATCCATATCTGATTCGTACCGCATATATGACCCACCTTTGATAACATTCTTGCATTCAATTCAATACAAATCAAGCCCCCCAAAACATTTGTGCGCATCCCTATTCTCTACTCCATCAAAAAATGTACTTTAAAAAAAAAACATAGACATGATTTTATATCTGTCATTTGAAATATGCAACTAAATATTCTTTTCTTATAAAACATTATTGGGTAGTGCAATAGTGGCAGGAGGCAGACTGTTGTAAGTGTAGCATTCTGCTTCCTGTGCAATAAGAATAGTGCTATATTTGTAGCACCATTCTTAATGCAGTGGCATGCTTTCTTCATGCCTCCCACTACTTCCAGTATTAGAATCACCACTGGATGTTCCCTGGAGGTGATCATGGCCGTGTGGGGGCAACTACCACTTATGAAGACTGAAGCCAAGGAATACCTAGTGGTGATCTTGACTGGAGGGGGAAGGGTCATTAGACACAGAAAATGGGTCATTTCCTGCAACCAGCTGTTGATATGGCCACCACTGGGATCTGCAAACCCTTTTGGCCACTGCCACAAACAGGAAGAACAGTTACCCTTCTCTGACACTGAAGTGTTCTACCAGTGGTGGTGGGACAAGTGTGGTGTTCATGTGGATGGTTGCACTCATGCTGCACTCTTAAGAGTTCTAAGCAAAACTGGGGTATATAAATTCTGCCCCTTATGGTAGATTCACTCCACCGCAATGACTCATGCCACCAATGTTGCTTCTAGACTACTGATTTATTGGACAATTATCTTCATGGAGAAAAAAATATGAATGTGCTAATTTGGCTTAATCTTAGTAGTGGCTTAATCTTTATGTGTCAGTGCCTTGGCATTTCCCTTCTCCATTCCATTTTAGGCTTGAACAAGAATTGGGGAAATAATAGTCTGATCACAATATGCTACAACTGATCAAAATTTAAAATGCCAACATCTGAGCGTACTTGTTAAAGACAGCAAGCTCCATTAGTTAAAAAGAAGGATTGGAATTATATATAACAAGAGATGGTATACTTTTCAGCTCTGTATAACCAAAACTGCAAATAGGCAGATGGTTTCTCTGCTCCCAGCAATCACACAAATACAGTGAACGCATGCATTTCTCTCAAGGCAATTTAGCTGATGCTGAGTCCACAAAACCTTTTAATTGTTATAAATATTCTTCCCTCCCCTGTGGCCTTTTCAATTGTTTTACTTAATAGTCAACCTGCCTCATTAATTTTAACTTATTTTGATTTAGTTATTGATTTCCAAATCATCATTATCGATTTTAATTTCAATAGCAAATTGCTTCCTAAAGGATACAGAAAAATACCAAGTGTTCATCTTTTCTTTCTTTCTTTTGTAAAGCCCATCCCACATAGGATGCTGCCAGGAAAGGATCTACTGGCTTTCTCTCTGCATGCCAGTGTGGGATAGGAGAGATCCCACCCATTGGTAGCATGCTCCATCCACACAGAATAGAGCATGAACCAGGCTAGGCTGCCCAAAATGGTGCCCTTGTCCAATTTATTGGTAGAACTCATCATTGAGATCTACTGCCATGCTATTTACCTGTTCCAGAACAGCAGACTATATGCAGAAGACACACAGTCCCCTCTTCCAGGACACATTTCAAGGATGCAACTGGCTGCACTGGTGAAATGGGTGGCTCAGTACTCTGAAGACCAGGAACTTGCCCTTCAGAAACTTCTATGCCAGCTCTAAAGCTGGCAGAGCCTTCAGAATTGGGGGTGGGGAGGCTGGTGCAAAATGAATTATTGCAGTGTGGGCACCCCTGTTCCAAACAAGTCGCAACCCATCCCAGCTTGGGACAGAACACTAATCCTGGGACAGAATAGCCTGCACTGTATTGGGATGGTGAAATTATGTGTGGAAAGGGGGTTATAATGATAGACCAAGACAATTTGCATAGAAAATAAATGGTGGGAATTCTTGGTAACAGCTTGTTTGGAAAGTCATATGCAGGTGGATTTATCTGCTGAAAGCACAGCTAAAGCCAGGGAAACTTAATATCTAAGTACAAGAGAAAAGCTGTTGTTTAACTTATTTCTTTTTTAAAACAAAACAAAATAAAAATAAAAATAAGCAAAAGCCTTTAACAAGATTTATGGACCAAAATCCAAGCAATTTGTATATAGGTATAAACAATGTTTTATGCTTTCTGATGCATGTTTTCACTTGTATAGTTATATTATCAACTAGCTATAGTTTTCTAATTTTTGTGAGTTTTATTTCCTTTATTGTTTTAATTATTATGCTGTTTTAAGATATGTGCATGTGACAAGCGCTGTGTGGCCTGACTTAATGCTCAGGAGGAACTCAGCTTCGGAGGGAGACAGTCATTCCTTTTATTGCCCTTGCCTTCTTGTAGCCAAAACAGTCTCAGTGTTAGGATAATCTGAATACAGGACAGTTTGAATTGGTGAAGCTTAGGCCAGGGAAGGAAAGGAAATGCATTTTGGCATGTGATTCCTGAGAAGAGAGGACTATCTGAAAATGGATAAAAATTAGGCTGTGGCAGAAACCTACAGCTGTTTTTCTAAAGGTAGGATTTATTGTTATTATGCCAACCCTATAGAACAGGGGATGAAAAATATTTTAGGTGATTTCTTTCCCATTTTCTGGTAGTGCCACTCTCCAACCTGCCTAACTGAAGACAAAATAGCAGCTTATGTAACTCCTGAGTAAGTGACTAAGTAGAGCCTTGCTAATTTAGGACTGAATACTTAGTCCTAAAACGGAAATCTGCTGAGAAAAACAAAGGCCAAAAGTGAGGCTTCATCCACATCACAGTCCATTAAGGAGTCCCCTGGAACAAGCTTTTTTGAGATGGTGCTGAAACAGCAGCACAGCAGACAGCACATATCCTTGAAATGTGCATTAATATTTTTCTGTGTTTGTTTCAAATCAAACTGAACAGGAGCTGGTTTGTTTTGAATTCATTTTTTCCCTTTGAACAGCAGGGTGTTCAGTTTGATTAAACATGTTCAAAACATGATTGAACAGGTGTGTTCTCTAAGTTTGTTAGAACACCCCTTTGGTATGAAGTCTGTTTTCAAACAGGCTAGGTGTTTGGTTCAAATTCTAACTTCTCAAATAACCTGTTTGATTGAAACCAATTTGAACCTCAACCAGTTTTGGGACATCATTAGAATATTCTTTTCACTATGCCTGCTACTGTAAGAAGGAACCTTCCTCACAGCTTCATTGTTTCCTACTGGTTGGCCCTCTGATAGACTGAAAATGGTCATCTTCCTGCCATTGGAGGACCAACTGGTAAGGATACAGAGACAAGTAAAGCATACCTTCCCCACATGGAGAGGAGCACATTTAGTTGTCCTATCTGCTCTTGGAGATTTTCCCCTACCTTGTGGGAAAGACAATTCTTGGAGCAGTGAAGTTGGACTGGAAACTGCCCATGGACTGTGTCCAGCCTGAGTGTGTAACTAGAATGCTCCATGCTTTAACCTTAAAAGCAAAAATATGAATGGAAGTTTAATTTAGTGGGTCATAATTTAGGCACAATTTCAACTTTTAACCTGTTATTTTTGACAGTGGAAAGTGACTGTCTTCACCATGGGATCTCTTAAAAAGACAGAAACTTGAGGAGTTCTTTTTCTTTATTGCCAGTTGTTCCTCCTTCTCCTCCTTTCTGCGAGGAGCAAGATTTGTCGGCATGGAAGAAGCCGTCCCGGTGTCTTTGTGAGCCTTCACAGATGTCAGCTGTTTACAATAGACAGGTTGTTTGGGGGCACTCAGGATAACACAGAAGAACAAGCCCTTCAGTATACAATTACTTTAGCTTTCACAAAGGTTGATCAGCTCACAGTACAATGCTAATCAAAGTAAAACCAACTGTCCTTAACAGCATCAGCTGCTCAGCCAAGGCTGATATTTTGCTACTGAAATAACCCTCCTCTGCATCTTTGCCTTTTTTTTTAAGCTGCGTAATTAGCAGTAATGATGTCTTGCGGCTTGGCTTTGTTTCAATGACTCCAGCTTGTTTCTTTCAAATTTGGGTGGACTTGGAACAGATAAACATTAGGTGGCCTCATCGTCACAAGCTTGGTGGCCTGCTGGTCATATAGACCAGCAGGCAATTCCATGCTTAATTACCTGCCTTTAAAAAGAAAAAAAATCTTTCTTCAAGGCAATAAATATTAACCTACTAGCTCATTTCTGTCTCCAAGTAAGAAAAGGGAAAGAGAATGGTATCTTCAGAAACATTGGAACATATAAGATGTTTTGTTTTCTCTCCCCCCCCCTTTAAAAAAAAATAAAGGGGAGAACAAACTTTGACCTTCAGGTTTTCAAATTAAATTCTAATGGCTCTATCCCTAGATGGGGAAACATATAGATAAAGTTTATTCAAATGAAAGGGAATGGGGGGGGGGTGCTTTACAGACAAGCAATCTGATTTTGAAATATGGGGGAGAAATTCAATTACCTAGAGTTATACAGCTGAATGGCTTTTCCCTCCCTTTGTCTGGTCATCAAAGCTAATGTGACTACTTTAAACAAAAGATATTCAATTAAACAGAAATATTTTCAATGAACTGTAAGCCTCTAGGTAAGAGGCAAGGTCGGGGACACAGCTCTGGTAGCGTATGGTTAGCAAATGTCTGGCTGTACTGATTATTCTTTAACCAAAATATATAAAAAATAAATGTATCAACAAGGCAGGAAAGAAATTCTATGAGAGATTCTATGTCTCAATACATTCATGTATCCAAATATGCCAATTAATTAGATTATTGTTTCTTAGCAAATTATATTTTGGATGTTTTTTAAAATCTTTTCCCTATCACCGTTAAGGCCATCATTTTTTAAAAAAGAAAATAATCTTCTTGTCTACTTTTTTTTTTTTGTGTGTGTGTGTGTGTGTTTTACAAACAGAAATGTTGTACATCAAAGCATAAGTGTATTTAATTTGGGATATTTCTGTCTGGGTGTCTCACTGGGTAATTGGAGACTTGGTCTCAGTTCATCATCACCTTTCTTTTGGAAGATGCCAGGGATTAAGTCTGTGACTCCCCGATTTCAAGAACTTCCTTTGCTACCAAACTGCAGTCTAGTTTAGTCTTGTGGTTTGATTGCCAGACTCTTATCTGGAGGTCTCCTGGTTTGATTCCACACTCCTACAAGACAGCAGGTGGATGACCTTGGGTTAGTAACAGCTCTCTTTCTGAGCTTTCACAGCCCTACCTACTTCACAGGGTATTTGTTGTGCAGAGAAGAATGGGAAGCTTTGTCAACTACTTTGAGTCCCCTTGAATGGGTGAGAAAAGGAGAAAATTCTCCTTCTTCTCCTTCTCCTCTAGCAATTCTGTTCAAATTCTGTATATAGGCTTTAGAATATCCACCATGCGTACATTCCATAAAAATATCATTGGGTTTGTAACTCCCTAGCCTTCATCAAATTGTTCTATGGTAAGTAAAAATGGGGGGGGGGGAGTGAGAGATATGGGAATTTATTATATTCATAAGTAAATGGATTGTCCTGTTCCAGTCTCCTACTTCAGCCACTCTCAGATTCACACAAGTCCCAAACTCACTAAATGCCCTGAGACTTTTTCATTGGTGCTTGCTCTACATGTTTATGTCACAACAGTGGGGTGGGGGTGGGGGAAGCCATCAATCAGGTAAGAGTGACCATTATTCTGCTTTGAAGTGAAACTTCCTGGAAGTCAGTTTGATGGTGGGCTGGTTGCACTTTCGAGCCCCCAAAGCATCAACAGTGAAGTATTTCTGGCTTTGCATAAGTACGTCAACATGATCCATACAAACACAGGGGAGAGCAAATGTCAAAGAGTAATCCTCTTTCAGCATAGTGTTCCCTTGCTGGAGAGACTCAGGTGTGGCAGTTGTCACAGTGCATCATCTGCTAGGACTTGTTCTTAAATGTAGAACCTAAGAGAGTATGGTAATGCAGTCCTCACCTGAAAACTAAATATTTGCATATTATCAGAAGCAATACTATTTTGTATCTACATGCAAAAATGTGTGCTGTTATATACAGTCTGGTCTAATCTCAATATCAGATTGGATTGGATCTGGAGCTGCTTCCACATTGTCCTGCAGGATTGCACCAGCTGGGATCTCAGCATGCAATATCTGCTTAGCAGACCTTCTGTAGTGCGTGATATTCACTAGGAATGTGCACAAATTTTGTTTTTTGCATTCGAATTCAAGTCAAATTGAATGTCAAAACATTTGATTCAATTGAAATGTTTAGAATCTGAATGCAACAAAATCCAATTTGGATCAAATACATTGAAAACTATTCATCCAGATGTGAAATTCAAATCTTAAGATACAAATGTCAACAACATCTGTATGTGTTATACGTATTTGTAGGCATTTTGTAGGCATCCTGTTTTATCCTGTATGCGTCCTGAACACGGGATGCATACGGGACAAAACAGGATGCATATGAAAACAAGATAAAACAGGATAATACATACTTATCTGTACTTTTGAATGTTTTGAATCATTTGAACAAATGTTTTGGAACATCCAAAATTCATTTGGATGTTTAAATTCAAATGTGAAGGCATTCTGTTCGAATTCAAGTGTCCACATTTGATTGAATTTGATGAAATTTTGAATGTTTAGAACATTCGTGCACATCCCTAATTTCCACTCAAACACTGTCCCTGATTTTTTACTTCCAAGAGAGCACCAGAAGAAGCTTTTGCAGCCCATATACTGCTCCATCCACCAGCATGCAGGCAGGTGGTAATGACTGGAGAGGACTATAGAGTGTTCCCAGTGCCATCTGTAGGATCTGAAAACAGCCCCCCTCCAGAACCATTTCCAGGCAGGTGGAAAAATACTGCTCAACCCTGCAACTTGGGTTCTCAGCTCCCAGTTTAGCAGGGGAACTCATTTCATAAGTAGACCAAATTGCACTGCCCCAAAGGGTCTCCTTAGGGCTCAGAGACTAGGACATTTCTTGCATGACCATCAGAGCCCTTGCAGCAGACACCAAGGCTTGCCTGTGCTTCGGAGCAGGGGAGGACAGTGCAGTGCCTCCCAAGTGCGATTAGCTTGTTCCAGGACACCTAACAGTCAGTTCCAGCATTAAAAAAAAAAAAAAATACAATCATTCCAGACAGAGCAGTTCTAGCTCAAGTGGTCTTCCAAGGCCCTTTCTGAACTGGGCCTTATTCTGGATTATATTCCAGAATAATGACCTGCTATTCACAATAGTGTAGACTATAGCAGACCTCGGGCAGGACTCTAATAGCCTGCATTAACATGCAGATGGCAGGTCCCTATTCTGAGATATAATCCAGAGTAAGGCCCTGTGCAGAAATGGCCATCCAGTCCTATTATACATAGTCCATTCAGTGTGTCCTTTTCCAGTGATAGCTTACTCTGCCTTTCTTTTATTTTTATCAGGAGGACAGTGGAGTGATTAAGTTAATTTGTTGGTCCAGGCTATCAGGTAGGAGGTGAATATCACTGAAGATTGATAAGCACCCTGAGATACAAAATGTTTGAAGACCGGTTTCTAATTTACCTCGTAATGTTGGCTGCCGGGAATGGTTGGAAAGAAACACCCCTTGGATTCTGAGGGCTCTTGCCCATCCGATTTCGGACTTTAGGCAAGAGACAGAACTTGGTACTTCCTATATCACTGTTCAGATGAAAAAGTGGTGAAAGGCATTTGGCTGGCTGATGGCTTAAAAGCCAGCGGTGTTGTTCTCAGCAGAGTCCACAGTGCCTTTCTTTCATTGTGCTTATGGCTCATTGCAGGCATCCTTTTTTAAAGAACAAAATCAATGACACCTAATCCCAGTTAATTGTCTTTATGTGAGATATGTGTGTAGAGGCAAAAACACATTTTCTTTTCCCTTACTCATGCAAGGCAATTTGGCATGACACATGTAGGTGAACTTGGAATCCAAAATAAAAAGAAATGCCATAATCTGCTGCTATGAAGTGGTCATTAAACAGTAGGTTTTTATCCACAAGCAATACAAAGTAGAACAATCCCATTTCTAATTCTCATTAAAGGCCAGGTGTGCATTTAATATGGATTAGAGATGGGATGGAGATGCTAGCTTGTGGAGTTGCCATTTCTAAGTCACTCTTGAACTGCTTTTAAAAGTGTGTGTGGGTGCAGATTGAGCTACCTGATGCAAAGTGTTTTGGTTTTATTAAATAAGTGTATATTCATTTCCATGGCTGATGCCTCTCTGTATAGCATCAGAATATATCATACCTTCTTTTCTGTATTAATTCTCATTACATCTTTATGGATTTGTCAAGGCTGGGATAGACTGCATTCACTCAGTGGAGGCCTAAGGTACATGGTGGCTGCATTAGGGATGTGCAGAAATGCAGAAATGTGCAGAAATTAGGGATGTATTTGATTTGTATCAATTTGAATGCAAGAAAATTTGTATTAATTCAAACAGATCCCCTTCAAATGTGGTAGGATTCGTATTCAATATGAATGTTCAGTCTCATACGAATCCCATACAAATGCATAGGAAAAGTATACGGATCCTATATACAAATGCATAGAAATAGCATATGGATCCCATACAAATGCATACGAATCCCATATATGAATCCCATACGAAGCTTCATACAAATGTATCAAAATATTCTATTGGAATTTGAATGTGCCAACATTCAATTTGTGCAGTAGTCTGTATACGACTGGCATCATCAAGCATTCAGCACCCCTCGAGGGGGCACTTGAGGGCAGGCAAACATTTCTGGAAGTGTTCAAAGAACAGGATGGCATGGGTGGCATGGTCTCATAGATCCACATTAATGTGTTTATATATGTGGCCTAGAAATGTTCTTCACAGACTTGTAATCTGGATTAAGGGTCCATGCAGAAAGGCCCTAAAGCCTTTTTGTGCTTACCTGGTTTAAATCCAAATTAATTGAGCCCACTAATCCAGATCACAGGAAGGCCTGGGCTGGATCAGCTAGCTCAGACTTTACCGCAGCTGCAAAGCTTGTGCAAGTATTGTAGTTGTCACCACCACTACCAGCAGCCATCTGAAGGCTTGCAATCAAAGTTCCTAGCCTTGGGACCTTGAAGGTTTTGTTTTTTGTCAATATTCTATGACACACAACTGAAAAGCACCTAGTAGTCTGTACGCCTCCCATATTCCAGAACAAAGTCCATAGACCCTCTGGTAGTGCTGATTAAATGATAGGAGATCCAGATTAAGGGCCTCCTTAAATTAATGCAGATCAAAGAGACCCTTCCCCTGTTGGTCCTTCTCCATCTGCACTAAATGGAGTGGGATCCAGATTAAAAGGCCCTTAATCTGGATCCCACTCCATTTAGTGCAGATGGAGAAGGACCAACAGGGGCAGGGTCTCCTTGATCTGCATTAACTTAAGGAGGAAGAGGGTCAGAATCCAGAGTACTAGGGTCCATATTCTGCATCAAAGGTAATTGCAGAAAGGCTTTAAGACATTTTTTTTTAAAATCCATCAAGCTCAAAACACTGCAGAGAAAAAATTCAGGATCTAAAAATATTGTCAGAACTCATCATTTAGGGTGAATTAAACAGAAAATATAGCTCTTACTTTTTCTAACAAGTACTTTCCCAAGTCTATAGTATTTCTACATGTGTGCACACAAACACACATACTTATTTATTTATTTATTTATTATTTACATTTCTATCCCGACCCATACTTATGAAATCCAATGTTATATTTCAGTTAAGGAAAGAGTTTGGGTCCATTGGAGGCATCCGTTAATTAAAAAGAATGAGATGTGATTTTCTTTCCTAATTATCATTTCATCTCGAAACCCCCTGCAGGTTTACAAATATTTATTCCAGACAGTTGCATACCATCCAGAACAGCATAGAAAGTGGGAGGTGGATACAAGTGGTCTTTCTCTCCCTTTCTCTCCTCCCTCCTTCTCCAAATGCTCACACAAATGGAAATAATTCTCTAGTTTCCAATATTCATGAAGATTTGCATCCATATTTTGGAATACTTATGCATGCACACACACAACATTTGTGCACTTGCATATCAGTTCTTATCTGTGCACCTGTTACAAAACTGTTGTTCCAATTGTTCTGCTTTTGGAGAATTGCATATTTTCTTAAAAACTGTTCTCAGCTGGTACCTTTCCATCATTTTACTCTCAGCCAATAAATAATTCAATGTGCTAATTTGACAGATGACTCTCCGGGAACCCCCTACCATTATCAGCATCATTAGGCCATAATATGCATGATGGGCAAGGACCATTCAGCAAATGTCCTTCACATGTTTACCCCTAAAGAGCTTCACTTTGCACAATTAACTAATGAAGCATTATGGGTTCCCTGCCTTTCCGCTGCTATTTCAATATATCAGTGCAGATAGAAAAGATGAATTTGTCTTTCTTTTCAGAAATGCCCATCGTTGCAGGCCAGCTTCTTGAAGGAATATAAAGACTGTGAGAAGTTAATTTTTAAAATTACAAATTCATAGACCTTTTTCAAGTATTTCTTAAGCAAATGGTGAAGACAGATGCCCCACATTCTTGCCTCCGAAAGACAAACAGAGCAAAAAGAGCGTCCCTATGTTTTCCTGAAACGCAAGGTATGGTGCTGACAACACAAGCCAGAGATAAGAGAACACATGTTTTGCTCTTTGCTCAGCAGCATTCATATAAATTGCACCTTTTATTTTCTGTTTCTTCCCTCTCGGGTTCTTTTAGCTGTTGTTTTCATGTTTATAAAAATCTAGTGCAGTTTTTTTTCCCACCCAACTCACATAAATGAAGTTGTGAGTCAAATGCAAACTCTCTACATTATCTTCACCTTTAACATCAGCTACAGTGAGGGAGCTATAAACCCCCAGCAAATTAACTATTTTTAACAACATAAGAAGAGTCCTGCTGGATCAGGCCACAGCCCATCTAGTCCAGCATCCTGTCGCACACAGTGTCCTACCAATTGCCCATGGGCATCTCAAGCAGAGACAAGGGCAACCTTTTCCTGCTCTCAGATCCCAGCAAATAACCTTAGAGGCATCCTGCTTGTTTATCCATCCCCTCCAAAATG
This sequence comes from Aspidoscelis tigris stejnegeri, assembly GCA_023333525.1. Classification (NCBI taxonomy): domain Eukaryota; kingdom Metazoa; phylum Chordata; class Lepidosauria; order Squamata; family Teiidae; genus Aspidoscelis; species Aspidoscelis tigris. The sequence goes on along the minus strand of JALMGA010000007.1, from coordinate 23,647,611 downwards.
TAATGATGTTCATTTGTGACACTGTCACATTATTTCTAAGATGGTCTTTATTTGCAGTGAGCACAAACATACACCTTGCAACAATGGTTTCTGAATTAGCTATTGTGCTCAGAAAGGGAGTGGCATGATTGCTCCAAGGGGCCTTCTGCAGCTGCTGCAAGGGAATATGGGCCAGCAGTGGACATTTTAGCATGCATCTCCAATGGTAAGTGGAGACATGGCCTCAGCCTCAACCAGTATGATGCATGATGCAACATTTGTGGATTAAAATGAAAAAGTAAATCTCTGAAGAAGCAGAAACAAGTAACAGTACAAGATATACTGTATGAAGGTGAGAAGAAGCACCTGGAAAATTTGCCTTTCTGTTCATTGTGGATCAGCAGTAGGGATACACTGGACTACTTCAGAATCAAATTGGTTTGAATCAACTGGAAATGGCTTCATCCCTGCTGTCCTTTTATGGACTGCTCCTTCCAGGTTCACTGCTGTTCTTGGGAAGTTTTAAGGTGCTTCAGCTGATATGGACAGAAACAAGTAGAATAGGGATGCATAGATGAGGGTCTTCAGATGTTTCTGAATTGTAACTCCCAGCTATCAATTTCTAGTTGGACAGAATGTTGGGAACTGAATGGTGTTAGGGCCTTTTTACACACAGTTTTTGAGGCGGATTTGAACAGTTTCTACTGTGGAAAAAAATCATACTTAAAGGGGGAAATCTCATGGCAAATTTGAATTATAATCTTTATAATCTAGAATTTTTGTAGGGCGTTTTCTTCCACAACAAAGGTGAATCCCTTGTCTTCATCTGCCTTCATCTGCTTCATGTTGTGAACATAAATGTGGATTTGTAGAGACTTGTGTGAGTATTACCAGGGTAGGGTGAGAAGATGTTTCTTTTCCTCTCCATCACATCAACCAAATAATATTTAGCAGTTCGTGATTATGGCTACTACCTTGTTTGCTTATTTGTTTCCTTTCACATGAGTGTAGGGAGGGACAGTCTCGGAGAACTGTGCTTTTGCACAAAAGTACCTGAAAACACATTTTGCTTTTCTATGCAAAAACATTGGTAAGTAGAAGAAAGGGGAGCTGCTGGTTGTCTAGGAAACACAGGCTAAAAGATGCTTATAGAAAACTGACCACGTCAATAATTTGTTGCTCTGGTTTCATAGGTTGACTAGCAGTTAGCAAGGGTAGAGCTAAGCAAATGCCCCAGCACAGTCTGCATAGCAGGTGGAATTTGGATGTTTCCCCATGACAGCTTGCTGACTAGAAGACTAGACCATAGATGTGATCTACAGCTTGCCTTCTAGCTCTGTATCAAGTCTGCCTCTGGCAGGCCTAGGTAGAAATATTGTTTATGAGAGCAGATGTCTGCTTCCAGACATTCTGTCTGAGGTGTAGCTCCATCTCAGAGCTCAACATGTTTTCTGGGGTCCTTCCCTTCTGCAATTGAAGGAACACCGTGTTTGTAAGCAGATACAATTCCTAAACATAAGTTGCAAGGCATGACTATATTTACATAATAAGGCAAGTTTTGTTCTTCACAGCAGTTCCAGAAATATTGCCTGTCTTCCACTTAGAATGGATAGGTATAAAATGCAAATCAAAGTTTTTAAACAATGAGACTTACTAAACAAACAAACAAAAATCATGAAAAATTTATAGTATATTTTTAGTATATTTTTTAAAAATAGGGCATATTTTTAAAAGTCTGCTAAAATGTTTTCAGCTGCATAAATTATAAATTTCAGTCTCTTTGGGTAATTGCTGTCCTTTGCAATTGCAGGGCTCTTGTTATTTTAAATGTAATGATAATTTGTAATTGATCATCCTGAAATTTATGATAATAAAGAATGCAATATTAAAATAACTGTCAGATGCCTTTGCACTGGTTGAGAGACTTGCTGATTGGAACTGGGTGCAGATGTATTGCATTCCCTGGCAAACCTACCGTATTGACACACAGTATGTAAGAAATATTTATGCAGCCCTAGCAGCAGAAATGAATGTAATCAGGCTGATCAACTGTCAAGTGTCAACAATATAAAAATTAAAATACACTTGGAAAAGAAACCCCACAAACCTTAATCATTGTCATATTGCCTTATTAGTTTCAAACATTCATCAGTGATGAACAGATGTTCCAGCACAGCCAATAATGTCCACTTGTAATACTGGCACAATAGCAATAAAAACTGCAACTCTGACATTTCACTCTCTGATAGCTCATAAGAAGGTAAGAGGAGTCCTGCTGGATCAGGCCACAGCCAATCTAGTCCAGTATCCTGTCTCACACAATGACCCACCAGTTGCTTATGGGCATCACAAGCAGAAGACAAGGCCAAAACCTTCACTTGCTCTTGAACCCCTACAAATGGTTTTTAGAGGTGTCCTGCCAGTCTCCCCTTCAGGTGATATAGAACACATGGGAAAGCCTTTGATCCTTGTAAACCATCATAAAATGGGCTTTTATTCAATGGAGAATAAACCTGGTTTCCGTTGTTTATAAAGATCAAATGCTAATGGCAAATAATCATTTAGTTTATCTTCTGTACTGTAGGGTCTATCTACAGGGGATCGGGACTCTGGCAAATAAAAGAGAATGTTGTCCCCATATAGTTCACATTGACACAAAAACATGTACAGAGTATAAACAGCTCTAGTCTCAGCAGACAGCCAAATCAGATATATCCAGGCCAGTTGGCCAGGTGGAAGGGTGTATGTGCATGACCATCTTCGGTTACTAAAATTTCATCCAGATTAGAACTTACTTTTCCCAAATTATTTGAATAATCTTGAATAAGAAAGCACACCCAGACACATTTTTTCTAAATTATTCATGTTTTATTCTGGATTATCCAAATAATGCAGAATAAGTAAGTGATGTTTGGATGAAGCTTGAGTCCTTGCCAGAGAGCCTTTTTCACAGGATAGTCATGGTACCTCTGCATATACCACACACATCAAATGTAGATCCTATACATTATGTGGGTAATTGTGCCTTTATTTAATCCCAAAATGTCATATTTTCTTGTCCCATTTTTAACTGCCCCTGGTCCTACTTTTCTAGCAGGTTCCCCTTTCATGTTAATCTAATACTAGTAACTAAACAAAATTAAATTGCCTACTTTAAAACATTATGTGCCATGATATTGGTTCAAAGCAAAGAATGTACCACTTCTCATACACAAATCCCAAAGGCGTTTTCTTAATAATAGACTAAAACTCAGAAGAGTGATTTTAAAAAACAACAACAATGAAAACATTGGTTAGGAGAAAGTAAGCATAGAAAAAGAATTCAAAATTTATAGAAGGGAAAACTTAGAAAACAATTCCAACATGGTCATGTTTGATTTCAAAAAGGGAAACTAAAAACAGAATATTGGGGAAGTGGCGTGTTAATAAACATGTGGATAAGAATGATTAAATAGACATCATCTACTTAGATTTTCAAAATCAAACAGTAGGAATAAATATCTATTTTTCCCAGGCTGTGATTAGGCATGCTGGAAGGAATGCCTTCTGGGAGAATTTGAGGCAGGGGCACTGAACAGTTTATCCCTGCATGCACTGTACCTTGCTTCAAAATCTTGGAAGGGTCATCTCTTGTTCAGATGGAAAATCTTAAGATCAAGGGTGACTTATTCTTCAAGTCACATTAGGGAAGGCACAGAAGAGAGAAATCTAGCTAACTGAATCATGGAGACAAATGCTGCCAGCCAGCAACCAATCAGAGTCCTGGAAAACTGGGCTGATGGAAGCCAATCAGTGATGAGCATTTGGTGCTAAGAAGACATTGTCAAGCTTCAAGTTGATGGAACGGGACACTAATACCTGTTTTTGTTTTCATCTTTAGAAGTGGTGCGTTTTCTAAAGGAGCATATAAAACCTCCCTATATGATCACACCCACAATGGGAGCATTACGATGTAGTTCCTCCAAGGTTATTTCTTGGGACCAGTGCTTTAAAACATATTTACAAATTATCTGAAGCGTAAAGCAGGGTATGCCGATGACAATGAATTCTTCAGAGGGTCATAAAAAAGAAAAGATGGATCCTGTGTAAGTGTATCATCAAACCTATCATACCTGATATCAGTAGAACACCATGGAAACACCTGGAACCCCAAAGAACAATTTGCCATCACATACACTACGGACTTCAAATAACATCAGTGAATTTACATATATAATTTCCAACACTTTTTGGATATGCTTTGGTTGACACCATTCTGGCCTTTTTTTTTTTTTTAGGAATTCACTTCACACCATCCACAGCCAGTGCAGCAGACATAGCAGGGCAAGAAGAGAGGGCAAAGGTTTGCGTTGCCTTTGATCTCTCAGAACTGTAGTTTTTCTTCAATACAGCAGATAATGCTGCAATTGGACCTCTGCCCATACCCTGCCTCTCTACTATTTCTCATGTGTGCACTACTGTTACTTTGAACCCTCAAAAGGAACAGACTAAAGAGATTTTTTTAAAACTGCAATTTGAAGATCTTGAATATGATTCTGGGCTGGTAAAATTAGAGGGCAGTCTAATTCTGCAGTAGGGCTTTAACTAGAATCTATCAATCAAGTAGATTACTAATTTATTTATATTTATATTCTTCTGTGTACTCAGAGGTCGGCAAAATTTAAGCTAAATTGACTAAACAACAAGTAAACAAAGTGGAAGAGAAGATGATTCTTCAGCCAAAGTCTAGGGCAAAGATACATATCTTCACCAGACATATAAATGTATATAGTGAAGGAGCCTGATGCACTTCCTCATGTGTCCCTAACCATTTAACTGCTGTGTGTTATGGCACAAGAAGGTCTCACCAACAGATCACAGGAAATTGATAGGATGATATGGGAAGTTTTCCTTTAGATATTTAAAGCCCACAAGGGACTCACACACTAATGTTAAAACCTCAGACAGGGCTCAATGGCAAACTGCCAGCAAGTCCAGTTCTTTTAGGATTGGTGTTGCCCTAGGCCAAAGGGAGGGACCTTGGCCTTTGATCTCCCCAAATGGTGTCCAGAAGGCTGACTACCTTTGATGTCATCCATTCAGTGCTGAGCTTACCATTGGAGAGCCTACCATCACAAAGAACTAGCCTATATAGCCCAACAGTGTCAGGCAGGTGGTGTTGATGGCACCTTGCTTGTTTGGGTGGGTCCAGTGCTGCAAACACACCCCAACACCAATATTTTCTTAAGCAGCAGCAGTTCCTCTGGTTAAGTTTTCAGGCATCATAAGAAGTGGCACACTAGTCAGGTTCCCAAACTCTCACCCTGGTGTTGACTGGGCACAGATGGTGCTTTCTTCCACTAATGCAAATTTAGGCCTAGAGTGTTTAGCTAAAATTATCATCTGCTGTTGCCATGTGCGATTTTTGCACTGAAATGGGAGGTGAGCGTTCTTGATCTGATGAGGTCTAGTTCACATACAAAGACGATTTCATCAGTTTTCTTAATTGCCATGGGAGCGTTTTAAGGTAGGGTAAACTTTCCAAGAAGAAGCAAGGCATACTGAATGGGAAGCTACTTTTCTCTCTCACTGAATATTTGTAAAAATAATATGTATAAAAATAATCTATTTCTGTTTCAGGACTGAGATCACAAATTAAACACATTTCTTCCTGTTATAAAGTAAAATACTTTTAACAACACAGAATGCACTATGCTATTGCTTCAGATGCATTGCTCAGCTATTTAATTAGTCCAAGTTGAGACTGGGCTTAAAATGAAAAAGAAACTAGATGTGAAAAATTGTTTAAATTAATCAGCTGCTTTTAGAAGCAAAGAAGCTTCCAATCTGACATGCATTGGTAGTTAACTGATGAGGAAAAGGGCAGCTGCCACAAGGGAATGGGAACAAAAATCAACAAGGAGCAATGGCAACAAGACTTATATGGTCCTGACTTGTGTTGCATTGTGCACAACAATAGCGTTTATACTCCCTTATGGCCAGCACTAAATACTGGACATGTGGCCTTTAAAAGAGAAAAGCCCTCATGTCATCCCACTTTCTTGCCGTGGTCCTTTGTTAGTTCACAGCAAGGATCTGACTTTATGCCCTTGATCCGCTCCACAAGGGAGGGCAGACACAATTCAATTTGCCTCCCTGACTTTTAGTAATGAGGCAACATCCACGTGAGCAAGCCCTACGATAATGTACAACAGATGGACAGTTTTGTGCCTAATTAGATTCTGGACAGCTTGTTTGCTTGTAGCAAATGTACGTATATTTGCCAATTTCACACTTATTACAGTGACAACAGTTTGGTACAGGCAAGGCAGAGAAACGTAGCTATTCCTCCCCGACCACCTTATAAGCATCCATTTAGATCTGTTGAAGAAAACACTTTGATCAAATCAGTCAGATGTTATTTAATGACTCTTGCCTATGACTTCCCTAGCGAAGCCTAGTTAGTGGATATGCATGTTTGTTTCATTTTCTGTATTCACAGTAACCTAAAGGACTGGATTGCTTTTGTTTTTGTTTTGTTTTCATTCAGATCCTTTCAGGTAAAGGACGCAGAGTAAACAAAAGAGCTTCAAAGAGATGCCTGGTTGTTCATTGTCCTCATCTGTAGATAAACTTATTTACAAAGTTCACCCCAAAAAACCTATTTCTTAGCATAACACAAAATCCTTCTTTAGGGAAATTTCAAATACTGTAATCTGATGCCTTATCTTGAGATTGGGGTGGGCGGAAGTTTGCTTACATGTAGAAACATAAGCATTAAGAAATGTGTGTTTTCCAAATCCACACACTGATACAGATTTCTTCAAAATTTACATTCCTATAAATTTGATGTTGCTATTCTCCCACCTCAATCTTCACTTGTCCAGAAGCAGATAATTAGCAAACATGCAGAAATAAATTAAATGGAAGAAAATAACAAAGGAATGAAAGAATGAAAAAAGATTCAGAAAAAGGTTGTGCCCATCTAACCTTGCAGCAATGAGCGGATCAGTCCTGTGAGATAGTGGGGATAAGATGAAGTAGCAATTGCAACCCATTATTTGATGTTCTCATACTGGGTCTAAGGACTTTTATGCACTTACTGGTAATTAATATTAAGAGCTATGATGGTCAGCTTCAAGGCCTCTTCTGAATACATATCAGTGTGGATCAGTGGAACTTTCCCCACTACTAGTATGCTCTGCCCACACAGGATAGAGCTCTATATAGCTCAGAAGGCCCCTGATCAGATTCACCAACATACCAGCTTCGGCCAGTATGGACCATGAAGACATGCAAAGGCATGTCCCCATTCTCTGGTATACCAGAGCATCCATTTCAGTGTTTTAGTGTGCCACAAAAAAGGTCCCTCAGGGAGTTTAAGGCTAGCCTTGGAGTTCTCAGAGGCTGACCCTCAAGTTTGTGGCTAGTGCCCATGTATGTTTGCAGATGGTCTGTTCCAGACTATGGGTCTTTCCGTACTGCCCCTTAAAACCCCATTAAGCACACAATAAGGACACATATGGCACACATGTGCAAGGTACCTTCTGCACAGGAGGAAAGATTAGGTCCCCTTAAAGGGCGCCGCTTCCACACAGCCTCAGGCAAGATCCATCTCTAATGGGGTCTAGAGGCAGCCAATACCAGTTTTCGGGAAGACCTGAAAAATTAGGTCTTCAAACTGTTCCTGCTCACAAAATCCACATCAAAGGAAGACGCTCCCGCACAGGGACAGGAGTGGGAATGCATGTGGGTGGGACATGAAGTCACCATGTTGAGTGAGGCAGCAGGAAGTCACTATGTTGAGTGAGGCAACAGTACAACGGCAGCCATGGGATCTCAGGCATGCCACTGATTGGTGGGGAAATGAGAGGTAAGTGACAGCTGAGTGCTCCAGTCACGTGGCTCCTTGGACTGCAGAGCAGCCTGATTCTTCTGGACATCAGTGCTGCATTTTCCCAGTGATCCGTCCTCCGAAGGATCCATCCAAAATAGGGAAGGATCCGAAGAGGCTTCACGTGTCCGCACATGTGCACAGAGGACGGATCCAGAGGGCCGTATCCTCTGGGTGCTGTGCAGAGGCTGCAGCACCCATTCCAAAAGGCAGCCGGCCTCCTGTGCCACCGACGCTACCCCTGGAGCCGCAGGACTGGAGCATTCAGCTGCCAGTCACTGCGTGTTTCTGCCAGCACGCAGCGCATGGGAGAGGGGCTCCAGAGGCAGACCAGCCTGCTTCTGCCCTTCCTAAGATGGCTGTCACCAGCACATCCATCCCTTCGCCTCTCCATGTGCAGAAGCATCCTGCTTCCAAATGGATTGAGGTGAGGGGATGGATTGAAGACCTAATTTTCCAGGTCTTCCCAGAGGATGGATTTTTCGGTGGTGAGACCCCATAATTAATGGGTTTCGCGCACCACTGGGTGGAAGCGGCAGCCTTGAGGAGTCCCGGATCCATCCTCCAGTGCAGAAGGTAAGTTTTCCATGTGTCCTGTATGTGTCTTCTATGGGTCTTTCCGCACTGACCGCCGAAAAACAGATCTAAGAAGATCCATTTATCGGCAAACTGTCTTCCTGAGGATCCGTTCCAAATAGGGATGGATTCTCAGAGTCCCTGTGCATCTGTACATGCACGGGGAAGACAGATCTAGCAGGACAGATCATCTGGGTGCTGTGCGGGCACCACAGCACCCATTTGAAAATCCTCCGGATTCCCACACCACTGCTTCCGAAGCCACGGGACTGCAACAGGCAGCTGCCAGTCACCGCATGTTTCTGGTGGTGTGCAGCGCACAGGGGAGGGCAGAAGGAGGCAAACCATCCTGCTTCTGCCCTTCCCAACATGGCAGCCACCGGGACATCTATCCCTTCACCTGGCCACGTACAGAAGCATCGTGCTTCCATACGGATCCAGGTGAAGGGATGGATTGAGGACCTCATTTTTGAGGTCTTCAATTTAATCCGTTTTTGGCAAGACCTGTTTTAGAAATGGGTGTTGCTCGCCAAAATGTGGAAGTGGCTGCCCGGAAGTGGTCTCCAAATGGTCTCCCCTGCAGAAGGAACAATGGTAAGTGTTTTGTATGTGTCCTAAATGTCCTGTTAAACTGGTTTCCGCAGTCAATGCAGAAATACCCTATATCTCCAAGTGTCTCATCTGAATTGTTTGAATTGAACTATTCTGTTTGACCAAGAAACCTTAGTGTGATTCACATCAAACCTCTTTTGGGAAGATGGTGGTTTGGTCCAAAGGAAAGTGGGTCAGACTAAACAGTTCAGTTCAAATGGTTCAAATCAAACTGAATTTGCATATCTATTTCTCAGTCTTCCACTGAAGTAGTTGATGAGAAAATGGAGTTCCGCCCATTGCCTCTTTCTCTCCCAGACAAACCATCTACCTCAAAGTGCTCTGTAAAGCCTGAAATACCTATATTAGGTTCCTGCAGGTGATTTAGAATTTTGTATTAATTGAGAATTCTGCTGCATAAAAGACTGAAATATGGGAACTGGATGTGTGCTGATGACTAACATATTTGGTGGATTGTTCTCAATTCTGTACAAAATCCTCCATGATTCCATTCTACTGCCTTTCTCCCTTTGGCCTTTACAGGCTGCACTGAGTTTGTGCTAATAACATTAAGAACTCACTGTTTCAGGACAAACTAATAACAAATCTAAAGTTGATCAAAATCCTGGGATAGCTTCTTTTTCCTCCCTCTTCTGTGAAGGTAGAAGGCTGTTCTGTAACATATAGATAGTAGACAGTAGCACAAATAATTCCTTCAAATTAGTTTTGCAATTTCCCACTATCCTGTATTAAAGGCAGTGAAATATAATTTATAAAATTTGAACCCTTTTAGGCAGCCGTCTTTGTGTTTTCTTTTCTTTTTTTTCTTCCTTTCTTTTCTTATTAAGTCTATACTTGTAGAGTCTACTTAATGTCAATTGTGTATGATGGTTACATTGCACAGAGTATTTTATTTTAAACCTGCAGGACACAATGATAAATTGATAATTGACCTGGAGGCCATGGCAAATAAAAGAGTCCCTGTTTTTCATTAGTACAGTATTACACAGTTGTTCAGGAGAGAAGAACAAGGAGGTAAATGTAATTGGGTCCTGGAGGCACAACAATTAAGAATTCTCTGTAATTTTAAGTGTTCATATTTAAAGCTAAATAATTCTTAAGTGTAAAGAGACTGAAATAAATATTATGTCATACAAATAGACTATAAATAGACAACTGACATATGGTGTCATATTACTTTTTATTTTTAAAAAACTCATTTGCTTGTTTGTCCCCAAGATATTTTTGATCTTTAGATCTAGCCCAGCATCCTGTCTCACTCAGTAGTCCAACAATTTCTTCTGGATGTTTCAAGAAGAGGGCAAAGGCTCTCGACTCCCTGCCAATAGACCTTAGAGAAAGTAGAATGGATGCCTAGATACCTGGAGCTGGTATCTAGGCATCCATTCTAGTAGCCTTGGATACACCTATCCTCCATGAATTTGTCTAATCCTTTCTTAAAGCTATTCAGGCTGGTTTGCTGCCTGCAGTGACAAAAGTAAAATCCTCTTATATTTTAATAAAGATTTTAATGACAAATCAAACTCTGTGACAACTGAGGATAAAATAGTTCTATGCAATATCTATCTATCTATAGACATAACTGTTTTCACAGGCTGCAGCAGTTTAACTGTAACTTTAGCTCTTCACAATGTTTTTTTTTTTAAATCAAGGATCTCATAGTCTTTTCTAGATATGGCATTGTTGACAGGAGTGAAATATTAGTTGAGTCTGCATGGATAGGCACCTCATGGCACCATAAGCTGACCAGGAATGGGACATCCAAACACCTGCATGCCCTCGGAGTATCCACCCCTAACTAGATCCTGGATCTCCTTCACTCTGTCATGTAGGTTGAGCAACAGTCAGAATGGCACAAACTGGCTTATTTGTCTCACTTTCCCCATGTGGATGGCTGGGGAAGGCAGCAGGTGTCTTACTAGTGCAAGTTCCACCCCGGGTGCTTTTCTGTTGGACCAAAAATGGCCAACTTCCAAGGTCATTTACAGTCTGACACAAAAGCAGTCCAAGCAAAAACCTCACTACTATTGGAGGGTTTCTCCTCAGCAGTGAACTTTTCAGGGCTGGGAGCTACCATGAGCCTCATGGAAATTGTTTGAAAGACATTCTGCCTCCATGGCGGGTCACATACAGCTTTCATAAGTTACCTCAGATCATAGCTCCATCTTGCCACTTTGGGCATGCAGCCTTAAACTGTGTTGGATTACAAATGGCAAAGGTTCTCCCACTCATTTGGCACTGAAATTTTGTGATTTCAAAGTTCACCTCATGATTTCTTAATCCAATACTGAAAGCTATCCAGATATTAGACATCTGAGCATTTCTTGCTACAACACTTTGAATAAATCTATATAATGGATGGTCATGATCCCAACTCCAAATTCTACAATCCTTTGAAGTCTGCTCACAGCATTTAATTTAAGCTGAGTGGGTTCAGACTTTCTGAAGAAAGCGGTGCAAGATCCACTCAAAGATTTGGTCTATCATTTCTAATCTGTGTCATGAACCGCTGACCACATAAGATGCAATTGTCTATCTCCCTGCTCATTCTGACTTTCACCCTCATTTGTACATACACCTGAACTTTCCTTGCCTAAGTGGATGTTGAACTTTCTCTCTCTCTTTGTAAGTGCCTGACCTTTCCAACAATGTACGTATGAAAAAGCACAGCTTTTTTTTGCTACCATACACATCAGTTCCTAGCTTGGCTTTTGAAAAAAAAATATTTATGTGGATCTGACTTAGCTTGCTTTTAATACTGCCTCACAAAGAAGAGACAAGCTGAGACTTCTGTCTGTGAGGCATATGAGTCCAAATTCCTATTGACCACAGACCATGTGGCTAATAACTAGGACAAAAGGAACTGTAGTTGAATCATATCTGAAGGATTTATTCTTATTTTAACATTGTGAGATGCAAAAGAATACAGGAACTGCTGAACATTGAGCTGTGTTATTGCTTTCAATGAGAATATCAAGTCCAGCTACCCCCATCAAATCCCATCACCCCTTTGACAGAACAGGAGGGCAGGGAAAACTGATTGTTACAGTTAAAGATCTTATAGCAACTGGACTTTTATGGATTATGGGGGTTTCTTTGTTCCCCAAACTGCATAATGGCTTCTCTGTCAAGCACCTTTCATCTATACGTTCAGATAGTTAATGAATACACACTCCTTTTCCTATGTCTTTGGCTAGATAGACACTCCCCCTCCTCCTCCTCCTCAGTGTCCTGCACTGTTTTTATCTGTTTTTAATTTTTTTGATACATTTTAATTGTTGTGACCCAACCTGAACAATAAATGCAAATTATAAATAATACTGTGGATACTTATTATGGCATTAATTAAATATGTTTTCATCACACGAAAAATTAGAGGGGAAAAGAAAGAAAAAAGAACAAGAAAAAAGAAATGAAAAAGGGAATATGACTTACAGTCTTCATACTGACAAATAAATATATATCTGAATTTATACTTCCTCTAAATTTTTTAAATTGTTCTACCTTTTTAAAAACAAACCAGAGTTTGTTTATTGCAAACCTTATTAATCCTCAGATCCCAAAACTAACACTTATTTTTCCTTTTTATGCAGAAATCCATAATATCCTGCCTTTTTTTTCAAAGAAAGAAGGAAAAGAAAAGTTCAAGACAGAACATAAAAGGCTCTGCTTTATTTTATCTTCACAAAAACCCTGTGAGGCAGATTAGGCTCAGATCTAAACCAAAGAGATGACCACGTGTTCTGTTTTGTAAGGACAGTTTTCTATTTCATGTCTCCCCAATATTGTCTGTTGGAGGAGGAAAGGATTCTCAAGGTTGCACCTCAGTGTAGGTAGCAGATTTTCTAGATGCCTGTGCAGATGGTGTATTTCAGTTGCCTCATCTTGGACAAAATGCAGAAAGGGGAAATCAAGCATGATCAAAATTTCAGCAAAATTTCTGCACTTTGCTGTTATCTCAGTAGAGGAAAGGTTGCTACGTGGCCATGCAGGAATAAACAATCTGTACGAACCTGGGAAAGGTTGTTCCTGGTGTGGAGCAAGGGCATCTACATTAGACAATCTGTTCCATACCACACTGATCTGAGGACCTGGAATGAAATTTCAAGGAGGTCATTTCAGCACTGCACATTGTTGCAGTACCTAAATGTGACCCCATGGCAATCAGCCCACACACATCTGTGGTCACACACATCTGTGATCCAGCATCCCATCCCCTAGTACCAGTCAAGATTTTCCAGGGAACTAGGCAAGGGCAGCATTTTGGGCTTCCTAGCCCTTTCTACACTTGCACAGAGTGGAGTGTATTAGGACAGGGCGGGACTTCCCTTAAACTGCAGCATTGCGTGGAATAGAGAGCTCAGGGCCCTTTCCTATCACAGTATAGACGTGTGTAGAAAAGGCCACAGATTTAATCTCCATGTCACATCTCCTCTCACAGTTCTTTCCTTTCTTAATTTGAAGTTTCTCTTCTTCTCCTGAATCCAACACAATGCTTGCATTTTTTTTTCCCCTCAGGAAGATCATTTTCTGTTCAGCAGACAGACTCCCTTGGACCATCTATTTCCTAGCTCTGTCTAGGAGCTTTTTAAAAGGTTATATACCAATATTTGCATTAAAGAATTTCCATCAGCAAATATTACGAAGGTGCCTAATATTTCAAGAGGTGCTTTCATCTGTGGCAACTCATATACTGTCAGGACTAAGAAACGGCTGAGCTAATTGATTAGCACACTGTGTGTGGTACACTCCCCTACGAAGCGATAAATGTCCACCTTTGTGTGAAACAGTTGAGGTGGGACTACAGCTCCCCTTGACAAACCAGAAAATGAAATGATTACAATTAGATTCTATTGAATGTCTCGGTTAGAACAGTTGTGCTTCTTTCCAAAGGTTAATTGGACTTGAACTCAAGAAATTAAGAGGTCATCTAAGGTCACAATGACAGCAGGCAAACTTTTCCAGTGCTGCTAACAATATTTGGCAGAAAGACAACAAATTGGAGAAAGTGGTATATCTTCAGCTTCTGGGCATACTTCCAGTAACTGCATCTTTAAAATGATCACTGCTGTTGGGCAAGTTTCGTTCTGTAACGTAAATGCAGCATCTGCACTTCCAGAACTGGAACTTCAGCAAATATTTCTAAAATTGTCATTTTCAATAACAGAAGTCCAATTTGCAAAACTTTGTACTTGGCCTTCTTCCAGGAGCTCCCAGCAATCGAGCCTGGACTTTGGGTGCCTCCAGGCAAACCCCTTGCCCCACCTTAAATGCAAAGCTCCTTCTGGTCCTCCAAAGTAGACATTACTGTCACAGCTGCTTCCTGTCGGTTGGACAAGAAGCTCCATCACTGGCAGTAGGAGTGCAGTGAATACCAGTAAGCATGCAGTAAAATGATGCTGGTTATCCAGCATCTTTTTACTTCACTGGAGGGGGGGGGGAATGCCATTCTCCTACTGTGGGGGATGGAAGCTTCACTGCTTCTATCTCTGTCTAGAGGTCGCTTTCTGAATTCAAAGGATATGGGAGTGAAGGGAGAGAGCTACCAAAGGGGCAACCTAGGAAGATCCCTTTAAATGTGGGAAGGCAGCGAAGCAGCTGCCCAGTCACATCTGTAGCAGATTCAGAGCAGATTTAGGGTGTTTCTGCACATACAGTAAAACCACATTTAGAGACACATTAAGGACACATACGAAACTCATACGAACTTACCTTCCTCACCGGAGGCCGGATCTGGGTCCGTTTTTGGCGGTGCTTCCACACAAGACCGATTTTTAATACTGGTCTTGCCACCGAAAGCTGTCTCAAATGTAAGACCTGAAAAATCAGGTCTTACATTCATCCTTCACCTGAATGTGTGCCGAAGCAGAATGCTTCCGCACATGGCCAGGAGAAGAGCCAGATTCCTGGTGGCCACCATGTTTGGAAGGGCAGAAGGAGGCCAGTCAGCCTCCTTCTGCCCTTCCCCCATGCACCGGTCACAGCTGGAAACACGTGGTGACTGGCAGCTGCTTGCTCCAGTCCTGTGGGTCCGGGGGTGGCATCGGCGGCGTGGGAATCCGGCCACCTTCGGCTCTGGGACAGATCCTCAAAAGAACACCTTGCTGAAAAAATGGATCTGTTTGGATCTGTTTTTTGGAAGCATGTGCGGAAAGAGCCTTAAAGTGGATTCAGAGAGGATTCAAAGGATTCAAAGCGGGTATGGAGTGGATTTGGCTGTGTGACTGGTGGCAGGGATCAGATTCAAAAAGCATTCAAAGAACATTTGTGGTGGACTCAAATCTGACCACATTCAAAGTGGCTATAGTCATACAAACGTGAATTTTGTTTGCATTCACTTTGCTGTGAATTGAACATGAAAAAAAAATTGTGCACACCGCTGGTTCTTTGTTATCCTTTTTAGGATGCAAAGGAGCAATTCACAGTGTGGTGAGCAACAATCACTCCAGGAACAATCTTCACTTAGGGTGTTTTTCCACTAGCACTAGAGTATCCATTAAGGGCACTTAATGAGTCCTTAATGGGCCCTTAATGGGTACTTTAATGCTAGTGGAAAACTCCCCATGTGTGCTATTTGCACACTCACAATACTCAGAGATGAGGAACAGATACACAGGAAGCCTTGTCACATGTAGACCTGTCTGGGTATTAAGTTACAAGGGAACTCCTCTCTTGTAGTTCTGGCACTCCTAAAGATGTGAGGGATAGAGACACACTAGGCCTTTGGAACAGTCTTCTAATGGAGGTCAGTCAGATGCCAATGTTCCATGACTTTCCATCCCTGATTTAGACAAACCTTTTTACTTAGGGCTTTGATGTTTAGCTTCTTCTGAATGGGTCCTGCCAGGAGAGTACGATACATTTTTAGACTATTTTATTGATTTTACTGATGGTTTCCCTGAGGCTGTATTCAGACATAAAAGGGGTGCCTCAGAGATGCCTCAGAGAGAAGTGTGTGGCCCTTGTGTTCCCAAATCTTCTCTTATTCACCTTTTCTAGCACAGAATGTTAGAAGGTGCAGGCTGGTGTGTGAACAATCTCCCTTGGAGCCTTTTGTAAGCCACATCAGAGGTATGATCTCTCCCTCATTTTTTAATGATTTCAGTCTGAATGTTGTTTCCTGCCTTGGGATTCTCAAGTGAAAAGTAAGATGTAAATGCTCATATCTATCTATCTATCTATCATCTATCTATCTAACTATCTATCTATCTATCTATCTATCTATCTATCTATCTATCTATCTATCTATCTATCTATCTATCTATCTATCCATCTATCCATCCATCCATCCATCCATCCATCCATCCATCCATCCATCCATCCATCCATCCATCCATCCATCCATCCATCCATCCATCCATCCATCCATCCATCCATCCATCCATCCATCCATCTATCTATCTATCTATCTATCTATCTATCTATCTATCTATCTATCTATCTATCCATCCATCCATCCATCCATCCATCCATCCATCCATCCATCCATCCATCCATCCATCCATCCATCCTAGGGATGTGCACGGATATTTGAAAATTCAAATCGAGTTTGATGAATATCGACATTCAGATTCGAATTGGTTTTTTGAAAATCCAAATTTCCGAATTCGGATTGAATCCAGATTTTTGAAAATCCGATAGGGATTTTTGAATGATTTGATTGAATTTGGCATCATATGTTGCATCCAAATATCAGGGTTTTTTGCACATATAATACGAGATGCAAACATGAAAAAACAGGATGTGAACAGATTCGAAAACTGGATACAGATGTTCCCGACATTTGTATCGTTTGATTTCAATAGGATTTTCATAAATATGGATCTGGATAATCCAGATCTGACTCAGATTTTGAAAAATCCAGATTCTCAAATTTCAATTCAAATTGAATATTTGAATATTTGATTCGAGTCAAATCAAATTTGAATACATTCATGCAGATCCTTAATCTATCCATCTATCTACTCTGTCCTAATTTGATTCTCAAAGCCACAGTTTTGCAACAAGTAAAATGGGAGGGTATGACTTGACAGTCCAGCTGAAACTCTGATTTATTCAACTTGGAGTTGGTCCTTTATCATCAGGCACCCCCCCCTTTCGTTCTTCCAAGCATGTTTTGTTCATCTGTGCTTTTCAAACCAGGAACTGAATTTGTTGCAGATGGTACTCAGATGCTGATTGTAAGAACTCCCCCTCTCTTTTTTAACTCCTTAGAACAACCTATAAAAAAATCCCCAAAATCTGCAGCCTTATTGTAATGCTTGAGTGTACTCAAAGATGGTCCTGAAGCTAGACATGCATGCTTAGTTTGAGGTCACCAGATGGTCCATGCTATAAACATAGCAAAATGTGGTTATTTGTAAGTCTACATAAAAGGTAATCTTGACACTAATAAAACATATTCTACAGATTTTGAACAAAGCCAAGTAGTTTTCTATAGCAGTTCCAGCAAACTCTCATCAACCATGCTACCAGGAAGAATCTGTCATTATTTAGTACAGTGAAAAGCTAAAAGGAGAACATATGAACTTTCTATAGATTATGAAAAACAGTAAGCAGCTGTGTGAGGTCAAAGCTTATATATTGATTTGATGAATACTATAGCAACAATATATTACCAACTGGAACTTCTTTCACACTACACACACAGCACCTATAGGGAATCAATGGTTCAAATTTAATAATTGAATGGGGGAAAACTGAGATTTAAGTTCCTCCTGTAAAAGCATCTAGGTGATTCTGGTCAGTCAATATATCATGACCTCCCTATATTGCCTGCAAAAGCTGAGATCTGAGCCCTCCAAGTCAATATGAGTTTCCATCCTTACTTATATAGGAGGACTTACAGATTTTCTTGAAAGCAAAAAAGCAGGTCTGTAGACCATGTGCGTTCATCCATCATGTTACACCTTTGGTCTGGCTGGGGTGGGCTGATGGCTGCTGCAGTTCAGGAATATTTAGAAGGGCATAGTTTGAGTACCTCTCCTCTAGCCTCTTCAGTTAAAGTCTGGAAGATGAAGATGGACCTCATAAAGAAAGTTAAGATCTGCATGGTTTTTGTTATCCTGATCTTCGGCTGGATTGATCCATCCCATGACTGGAGGGGTGGCCAATAGCTAATCTGAAGTAGAAAGCCATTCCTGGCCAACTAATTGTGACCCAGCCCCTCAATCTTTTGATTTTATAGGATGTAGCTAAATATTGGAGCCAAGAAATACAAGTCTGGTTTAGTCCATGGAGGCAGATGTAGTCTGATGTTCCTTTTCAGATGGCAATGAAATGCATAGGCGCCATAAAGATTAGTGGATAAAGTTGATGTTTTAGGGACATGTTGGAGCTATGAAGTCCATGGTCCTCACTGCATGGATCCTTAATCCAGATTAAGAACCTGTGTAATAAGCATCCGGACCTGGTAGATCCAGTTAGTGTGGATCTACCTATGTAGCTATGCCGCCCACTGGACTGCTCTGTATGCATTAGATGTGGTGTGATCCAGATTATGGAGGTTTGATTCAGTATCATCAGTGGATCTGTCCAAGCAGGTTGACTGGTTCATTCCCAGAGGGCCTTGATCCATCTCATGCTGTTGAAATGCAATCTCCAGATGCTTTGTTCCTAACCAGAGGTAGCTAGCATGGTCTAAACACATAGTACAGAAGCTGCTTTAGAGAATTCTACTAGACTGGAGATTAGAGACGTGCATAAACTGGATTTGAATGTACAATTTGATGGCAAATTGAATATCCATTTGTTTATTTCACCGTTTAATTGAATATCTAGTTATTAGCACTCAATTTTAAAGTCATTCAGAAACAAGAAACATGTTTTTTCCCATTAAATACCTCCCACTTTGCAAGGCAAAAACACAGCAAATGTGAACAGTCTGATCAGTTTGATCAAATTTTTGGATATTCGAACAAGTAGATATTCAGTTCGATGTGAACTCAAAATGAACTTTGCACATCTCTATTGGAGATAATCAGAAGTGAATGAAAGGATCTTTCATTACACTGTGTTCAGAAAGCAAGTTAGGTATTAAGGGGTTAAATCCTATGACAAGCAAAACCTAACATGGACACAGGATGGGGCAAATGATAGGCATTATGTAAATGCTTCTTCCCAGAATGAGATCTTTCATGCCCAGCTTTTTCCTTCCTTTCTCCTCATGAAAGCTGAAGGAGAAAAGTGCTACTGTAAAGGTGATGGGGCTGCTAACAGAAAAATGCAAGTATACTGGACACACAGCATCCTGTTTCAGAATGATTGGTAGACAATCAGATGGTTAGTTCAGAACAACTAGCTACTGATCTTGTATGTTTATACTGTTTTGCAATATCTGCAAGAAAGGCATTTGCCCTTTTGTAATATAGTCATCTTCTCTGCGTCACTCTTGATTCTTCCAGCATCAGTGTCCTCTTTCTGGGGAGTAGGAGAAAGGGGGAGAGAAAAAGAGAGATGACAGGAGGGTCAGGGGACACTTTTCTTTCACTCTGAGTCTTTCTTCCATGCCATCTGCAATCAGATTGTTAGCATGTCAGTTCAATCTCCCTGGAGCGCTGCTCAGTCAGTCATGAGAAAATACCTTGTGTATTGGCAGTGGCTGTCCCTTAACGACACCCAGTCACTCAGTCATTTGGCCAAACAGGGAGCACCATGGATCACCTTCACACTAGTATATGTTTATTGCACTCACCAGTGACATGTCCTGACCTATAAGAGTGCACACTGAAAAGGGCCAGGGTAAAGAAGAATAAAGGCCTATCTGTACTTGCCACAAGTGTGGAACAAAAAGGAGTCTATGGCCTCCCTTCCACATGCTGGTGTAGTTTAAAGGAGCTCCACACTCCTCTTAGTATGCTCTGTCCACAGAAGCCCTAGGGTGTCGAGAATGGCATCCTGGTCCAGTCGACTAGTAGACCTTAGGCTATTTCTGCACTCATCTTGCTTGGAGCTGTTCTGATTCATCCTGTTCCTGACCAAGCACAGCAATCTTCATCAACATCATGAGTGTAGGGGACAGTGATGGTCCTCAATCAACACTGGAAGTGTGGATGTGCCATAACTGTTCCACAACTCTAACACACCACCCAAGGTACAACACACTCCTTCCAGGGACTGATCCAGAACCCATCACTCATACATCTTGTCTGGTGCACAAAGGTGAGGTTGAACAGAACAATCTTCGAACCTAGCAAGGTTTCAAAAATGGTCATTGGAATCTTGTATAATCGTTGAAGCTGGGCTGTGGCATTTTGCTTGTTCTGGACCTGATGCAAAAGCACTAAAGGCTGGAGTGGAACAAGATGTAGGATGGCTGTAAACCTCTTCAAAAAGGTCTACAGCTAATCTAAAATAAGGACCTTTTGGGACAGTTCTGGACTAGGATAGCACTAGTCCTATGCAGACAAAATATAGTAAGCAGTTGTTAATCCAGTCTACTGACCAACTATGGAGGTCTTTTGAGTACTAGTGGTGGTACACAATACTACAGGGACCCATTTCAGTAACACAAGAAAACATGCTGCTTAAATAGGTCCCCCAAGTGCTCAGAAAACTAGGAACGTTTGTTCCTGGCTTTCAAGGCATCTGGAGGTACCATATACCAACTCCAAAGGTGGCCCAAGCTTCAAAGATGGCACAGGGACTGACATGGAAGAGGCTGTCCCAATGCAGACGGACTTGTTCCACACCAGGAACAATCCATCCCAACTTGAGTAACCTGGACCGGAGCCTCCTGCTCTGACTTGGAATTGTGTGTTTGTGTGAGGTGGAGTGTGGAAATGACCTAAAAGGCAAGTCAGGTACAAATTCAGCTTTGTCTTGATTTTGCTTGGATGTCGCTTCCATGCATAAGAGAAAAAAAAGCATTTGTCTGTGCACATGCATATCTATGTATCTATGTGACTGTGTGTCTGTGTTTCTGTGTATGATTTTTAAAAGAAGAATATCAACCCTGGAATTTCTTTTATGCAGTAGACAAAGACAGCCACTAGATGACACCAGGAGATAATTCCTATGCACCTTGCCTATTCTTTATTCAGCTGTCTGGTTGACAAGGTGAAAATCTTGCTGAGACTGTAATTAAGATTACAGAGGTATGCAAATTAAGTAATGTGGCAAGTATTAATAGTTACCTTACTTGGATATTACCAATTACTGTCCTAGAGAGCAAAAGTGGTTGGAATTTATGAGCCTTTGGACAGCAGATTTCAAATATTTTCTTTCTCTGCTTTCCTGGCATGTTCCCTTTAATTCATTATAGAAGAGACATCAAGCTTTAGCCAAGAAGGGAAGGAACAGAAAGGAAAAGGAGTATGCATGTGAGAAAAGGTGATCTGGTGAACTGCCTGGGCTATAAAAAACTAGGGAAAAAAAATCCTTTGTGTACTTTTACGAAGGACAGTTTTTTAATGCTCATCAGTATGGGAGAAAAATACGTGGAAGGTAGGGTTTTTTTCTATCCCTCATTTCTTTTAATCGCTACAGCTAAAACATTTACTGTGCTGCTGCCCTAATTTTTGCAGAGATGTTTCCATGAGTGACATCCTGAAGTTGTAATATTGGAGTTCTCTCTCTCTCTCTAACACACACACACACACACACATTCTATATGAGACTTTATTCCTGAATGGAGGTCTGCCATTTGCATGCTGTTGCAGATTATGACAGGCCACCATCACGTATATGGTATATCCTTATTCTGGGATATGATATAGTGCAGAAAGAGGCAGAGAGTCTGGATACAACAACACAACACATATGGCATTTGCCCTTGACTGGAGTAGAAAATCAACTCTTACTCTGGTAGTGATGAGTGTTATTATAGACAGTGGACTAAGGGACTTTGTGCACTTACCCTGTGGAGTGGTTCCAACTGCTCTTGGGGAGGTCCACTGCATGCCACCACTGTCATCCTGGAGCTCACTAAGCCTGTCCTGGTCTTCACTAGTGAGCTCCCAATTTGCACCTTTCACACCCTCTTCTGGGTCTGACACCGCAAGTGGGTGTGGTGATATGCTGTGTCATGTCCTGATCACCACAGCAATATGTGGGTGTTGCTGGGGCTGTTGCCATGGTGATCCAGCCTGCCTGGGTCTGGCCATTCACACTTCATGTGCCAGTAGTCTGAAGTGTGGATGGTTCCCCCCATTTTCAGCTTCACCTGACTGGAATGATATAATTATGCCATTCCAGTCAGGCAAATGCGAACAGTAGTTGCCAAGGCAATCCAGCCTGCCTGGGTCTGGCCGTCCTCACTCTGGAATTTCCTGCTAAAGGAAGTGAATTGAAATGCATGGCTACTTTCTGTCCTACATTCACCCCATAAATAGGTAAGTAAGCAAGTAAATCTTATTTTAGGTAGGTCTTTAATGACCTGCTATTTAAATTGGCATTTTTCAATTGTTTTTATATGTTTGTATTTTATGGTGCATTTAATTTTTGAAAGCTTCCTTGGGTGCCATTGCCAGTTGAAGGGTAAAATAAAAATTAGGTAGCAAATATTTTATCAAAAATAGCATCCTTGAATAATAATTACACATTACAAAACCTTGAGCTTAAGGAATAACAAAAGCACAAAATCAGTTAATTGCTTCCTTATGGCAAGGCATCCCAGAACTGTTAGTCCATCCACTCTCTGTCTGTTCCAAAACTGTCTAATAACCAATCCTAGTACCGATGTTTTAGGATTCTTAATTTCAGCCCTAGTTCCTGCTTGAACAGTCATCCCCCTCAAGATTGAAAATCCATAGTTATAGAAGGCTAAAAAGAAGGTTTCAGTTACAATAAATGTCAGCAGAAAAAGCCATGGACATGCCTTATATACAACTAGGACACCGGGGAGGGGAGGACAGGCAAAGCACAGGTAAGAGAATCACCCACAGTTCAACTAATGAGTGAAGACCAATTTGGACTTCAGTATGACTTCTATCCTGCCATTCTCACCCTAAGTTCCATTCAACAAGCTGTGCTTAGAAAATGCATTTCAAGATGGTGTGCTTTTTAGAAAACATATTTCCAGAGTTATTGCACCATCATTTCTTTCTTTCTTTCTTTCTTTCTTTCTTTCTTTCTTTCTTTCTTTCTTTCTTTCTTTCTTTCTTTCTTTCTTTCTTTCTTTTTCTTTCTTTCTTTCTTTCTTTCTTTCTTTCTTTCTTTCTTTCTTTCTTTCTTTCTTTCTCTGGATAAGAAGTCCAGAGCAAGGTATTTTTTTGAAAGAATGCACTGACTTGCATACTGAAATATTTTCAGCTGGATCATTCCGTAATGTTATCTTTCTATAATTACATTGCAAAATTGGAATTATTAAACATAACTTCTCCTTTGCATGCAACAAGGAAAAACGAGAAGCCCTTGGGCCACCTATTCAGAATCTGTGGGGCACATTCTCCCCCAAATTAGCATTAACTAGCTGCCCCTTCCATATGTTCCATGTGTTCCAATGCTTCTCACATTACTTAACCATAAGGGAAAAACTGGAGATGCACCATGTTCCATAGCATGTATTGGAACAGAACCAATGTAACACATGTGCTGAAGATAATAATGGTCTGCCCAACATCAGGCCTGTACTAAATAAAACTATTGTTCTCATGGACAACATCTGGAGGTGTAGTCACCGTAGCAGGTGAGAGAAGACTAGTTGACAGAGCTGTGGAAAGAATACGTGAAAGACACACAAATTTTCCTCCAACTTATGAAGACTAAAAGAAGAAGCTGGTCTTTCTAGAACACCAAGTTCCTTTCATTGGAATGACACTGCTGTCTCTTAAGATGTTCACTCAGTAACCCAAATATCACCATTCTCCAGCAGAACTTTCATCTCCACCATGAAATGGCTGACTAAGAATGATCAGCAAGTCTATTACTTTAGAAATCTTTTGAGAACAGGACTTTCCTCTTATTATACCTAGATCCAGAGGATATCGAAAATAACAAAATACACTTCATTTTAAGTATATATAATACAACTTTAGCATGGTCTAGCCACTGATCTTTCCTCAAAGAAGGACAATTTCTGTAAATTATTACATGTATTTGTGGTTGTACTTGTCATAGGCTTGTACTTGTCAATTCAGCTTTTGGGTGGATTTGGGAGGCAACCCCATCTGTGTAGCACACTCCTCATTTCCATTTCAGAGCGAGGAGATGCCTGTTGCCTTTAAAAATGGACACAGGGTGGCAGTAAGTGTCTTCTTGGATACACATAGGTGCCCTCTTAAGGTAAGTGGAGTTGCAGCCATATTTAGGCCCTTTCCACATTTCTTATTCCCCTCAGGGGTTCCTGTAGTCTTCACTAGCATGTGGATGACAGGCCCCTGTTCTGGGATATATCCCCAAATAAGGCCCAGTATAGAAAGGCCCTTAGTGTCTACAAAATCACATAGCTGATTTATCTTTTTCATCTTAGTCCCATTATTTTCCCCCATTGTCCTTGTGTTTTTCTCACTGTCTGTATTCATGCATGCACACATAAAGAGGACCAAGTACAGAAGCACTTTAATAAGCCTAGGATTCCACAAAATAAGTTGCAATAAATTTACTACTGTTTGAGGTAAGAAAACCATTTTTCTTTGCGTATATATGTGCTTCTTGAAAAGTTGTGAGCTACACTGAAATCAGTAATGTGTTAAGGACTCCATAATGTAAGAGTATAGATGGAAGGATGAAGGATTTAAGAATCTGGAAGGATGAAGGATTTAAGGATGAGATTAGACCATTTCTTGCTGTAACATTCCTGTCTTCTCTATCTTCCCCCCAAATATTGTCTAAATGCCTCCTTGCTTTTAGCTTATTCTTTGATTATTCCCAGATCATTTCAAATTAACAATTGACTGGACTTTAACCTGGTGTCTTAGGAAGTGGGTTTAAAAATAATGTAGTTGCCTAATTTCTTTTCAGTATTCCAATAGATATTTTCTTTATTTTTTCCTTTTCCTCTTTCTCCTTCCATTTACAGGTGCAGAATTAAAGAATGCGTTCACTCACTATATTATTGATGCACTTAAGTGGAGTGTTCCAAAGCATGTAATTACCATGTAGGCTTATGGCCCTGAAGTAGACGGGGATAGTTGTACTGCATATCTATGATTTGAAGGACACACAGGGATGATTATAGAGGCAGTGCTCTACATCCATTCTAGCCCTTTTGTGTTTAGCTGGTTGTCATGGCAAATAATTGGATAGAATTTAAGCCACTTTCTTCCAAGTGGGAAATTCATAATTTTACCCTCCACCTAATTCTTGATGTACTTTTAAAGAATCTTAAAGTTTTCTGCTGGAATGGCACAGGCGCCATGTGGGAGAAATCTCCACATCGACAGCGTAGAGAATAACCCTCAGCTTACATAATTTATTTTCTCCAAATCATTCCTGTTGTCTGCACCACAACAATTATATCACATCAAAAAGTTCAAAGAGAATCATATCACCTGCATTGTGTTAAGCATGATGGATAAGAACATAAGAACATAAGTGAAGCCCTGCTGGATCAGGCCACAGCCCATCTAGTCCAGCATCCTGTCGCACACAGTGGCCCGCCAAATGCTCATGGGCATCTCAAGCAGAGATAAGGACAAACCTATTCCTGCTCTAGAATCCCAGCAAATGGCCTTAGAAGTGCCCCGGTTCCCCCCCACCCCAGCCTGAAAGATGTACCTAGGCATTCTTTCTAGTAGCCATTGATACATCTGTCACCCATAAATTTGTCTAACCCTACCTTAAAGCCATCTAGACTGGTAGCTGTCAACACCTCTTCCGGCAGCACATTCCATAAACCGATGACCCTTTGGGTGAAGAAATACTTCCCCTTGTCAGATCAGACTCTCCTACCCATCAGCCTTACAGAGTGCCCCCTGGCTCCAGTGCTGTGCGACAGAGAAAAACAATTTTCTCTATCCACCTTTTCTATACCGTGCATAATTTTATATACTTCAATCGGGTCCCCTCTTAAACGCCGTCTCTCCAGACTGAAGAGGCCTAGATGTTGCAGCCTGGTTTCGTAAGGGAGGTGTTCCAGCCCCTTAATCATTCTGGTTGCCCTTCTCTGCACCTTCTCTAGTTCCACAATATCCTTTTTGAGGTGTGGTGACCAGAATTGTACACAATATTCCAAATGTGGCCTCACCATAGATTTATATGGATATAGATTTGTATGGATATTATTGTTTTAATCTGTTGTTCTGAAACTTGTAACATGCCCTGAGACCTACGGGTATAGAGCAGGATATAGATATAAATATAAATAAATAAATAAACCTGGATAGCTATAAGGAAGGGTTAGATGGCTACATGAATAGCTACTAGAATGGATGCTTAAGTATTGCCTCCAGGCTGGAAAGATAGGCCCAGATGGACTGTGGCCCAATCCAGCTGGGCTCCTCTTACATCTTTATGTTTAATTGTTATTATTATAGTTTATTTTCTAAAGCGCTGTACATGTACTCAGTTAATTGCCTTTAACTTGGCTTTGGATGTATTTGTAAACCACCTTGGCTTTTCAATATTAAAAAGCAGTATAGAAATGTGGGTTTTTTAAAAAATAAAAAAGTAATAAACCTGAGGCTACCAAAGCTATCCTTGCTTTTTACTAATTTTTTAAAATCCTTTTTTATGCTTAAATTTTACTAAATATAAATTGTAAATAGCAGATCATGCAGCTATTAGCTACCTCTGGACAACTACATATGTGGAGTGGAAAAGGAGAGAAGATTTAGCTTCTGAGCTCCTGGTAATAATGGGACTCTGCCTATCTCTTCATAAACCAAGCATATTTGTTTGGAACAAAAGATAATAATGATGTGGGATTTGAGGAGGTTACGGATTATGATTTAGCACAAGGCTATAACTGCAAAGCAAATAATTTGGTTGGCATAAAAACATATTGCTTGTGACTCACTTGGCTGGAAGGCAGAATTGAGCTTTAAATGTCTTTGCTTTGGAGACAGGATTTGGGGGCTCTAGAGTCTTTGAGGTTAAATGAAAGGTAAATAAATTATAATAATGTCTGTTGAACAGGGCAAAAAAGTTAGTCTTTTCCCAGCTCTGCTCTTCTGTCAGCTGCCTTAGAGGCAGAAATCAAATAAATGAAATCTTGAATCACTTCATCTCTGTGATAGGACATGTTTCACCTGTTGAATTTCTGCCTGCCATGCAGTTGCTGAAATTGCAAGAAGCCTGAGAGGCAGACAGAATGGTGTCAATTCTATGTCGGGTTTAAGGAATACTAGGGAAGAAAGCAACCAATGAAAAAAAGGGGAATCTTGTGAGGACGCTTGATTCCGCACTGCCGCTCTTTCCTTCTGCTTGGGCTACCAGAGTGTATGTTCTCACATTGGTTTCTGCTCTCTGAGGAAAGCAGGTGCATAGACAAAAGGGCTGGATCTGCTGTGCCTTTTGAAAGACCCAAACCATTTGGCAGGCATCAAAGCTGAAGAGTAACCAGTATGTTTCTCTCTGCAGCTGACCTGCATTTGAGGAAGAGGGAGTCTGGAGCAAAAGTATCTTAGAAGCCAGCCTCCAGAATACCTTTGCTCTTCCACATTTCAACCCCTTCCCACTCTTGGGGTATTTGTGCTTCCGAGCTCATGAAACGCCTTCCAACAAAACAGGTTGCTGTCCCAGAAGTCTTTGTGGTTTGGATATGGGATTTATAGGTGTTTTTTAAGCCACTGGCCTTTGGATATTGGCCACTCAAAGAGCTTGGAACAGCCACCAGCAGAACTCCCCCACAACTCTTTAGTGTACAGTCAGACCCCTGTATCCACTGATTCGGTAACCACGGTTTCAGTTAACCACAGTTATTGGATCAACACCCCCACCCCAATGGGTGCCATAAGGGAAAAGCACCCAGAACCGGAAGGCCTGTTTTGGTCTCCATAGAGCATTGGAATAGGTGCATGACGCCACTGGAGCCTGTCCCAAAATGTAAGGGGCATGTGGGAGGTGGGCCAAAATAGGCCTTCCAGAGGCCAGAAAAGCACTTCTTGTGATTATCCATGGTTTCAGGTAACCACGATAGGAGCTGGATGAATGTATCCCTAGCAGAGTCCATGGGTCCGACTGTATTTGTTTCATGTGTCACAATGTGGCAAGGATTATTGTGTCTGTTGCCCTTATCTGTTGCTCATGAAGATAGAGTAGAAAGCCCCAAAGCAGGACAAGTAACCAGCTACCCATAAGCCTTTGCTGTGGTTGATCAGTTGTGACTGCTGCCAGGAAGGTCAGCACAGGTTCTGCTTAGAGTTGGTGGGACTCTAATTCCATGTAAAGGCCACTGAACACAGTGAATTAGACATGTGGGAACTGGACTTGGGCCTGAAGGAACAAAGGTAGGTGGTGGAAAGTGGCTGTGCCCTTATGTGCCAGACCTTTCTGGCTTGATCTGTGAATAAATCTCACTTCATAAGGATCCAATGAAGGAAGATGGGCTTTCTTATGGGCATCTTGCAAATTAATTCCACAATCAGTCCTTAACTGTGATCTCTTATTTGGAATTGGACTTAATAAAAATGTAATTATTCTAATTGTGTATCACATTTAGTCTCACTGTTGCATCTGCTGCTTCTCCACCCACTTTTGGAGGCTTTAATTCTTTTCCAGGACATGACTTTTGGTATTTATAGGATTGCAGTCACCAGCTTTTAAGTCACCCTTTGCTCCCGGATAATGGATCAAAAACATTGTTTCTTAAGCATACCTTCTTTTTTTTTTTTACATTACAAAGCCCTATTTTCAAATGCTAATATTATTTACTAGGGGCTATGCTTGGAAAGTTAAGGTTGCATTGAAGCTTCTCCATATTTTTATTTATATATTCTCTCATCCCAGAAGGCAACCCTGACTTAGTGACAACAGCATGCAATAGTATTTAGTTCATAAATAATATGCAGATATAATAATCCTTTTGCTTATATGACTGCTCATATGAGCAGAAAGATAAGATATATATATCTTACTGGCTAAAAATGGGAGGGGAAATTGCACATGCCCTATTGTCTACATTGGGCACATGCCCTACTATCTTCATTGGAAACTACATAGAATGTGGGTTGACATCTGGATCTGTCTTTTAACTTTATGAGAGAATCAGCTGTGTAGCTAGGTAACTGTAGATACTGGCCATCATAATATTATATACACTGGTCTTTAATGTTTGGCTATCCTCACTAGGCATTTACTTCCCGGGTTCCACATGCAATGCTAGCCTGTGCAAAGTAGTCCAGCTGACAATGGGCCTGACTAGCCAAAATATGAACTAAGAAACCTTCCATATTTTGGGTGGCCTGAGCCAGCCCCAGGGCCAGACATTGGCTTTGAAGGCTGGGCTTAGCCCTTGAAGCTGATGCTCATCATCTGTAGGGCAGAAACCTTTGTTCCCAGCCTTTGGAATTTCTGACAAGGCCCTTTCTGGCATGCACCAATTTCTGGTGCCACTTCCAGAGATCCTTCCTTATGTGCCACCCTGATATATTCCTCATGCCCTCAGGTCTGGGATTGGCGCAGTGATAATGCTAGTAGACCTCATTGTCATTGTCTACCACAGGTCCAGGATAAGACATCATTTTGGCACCATATCCTGGTCCATAGCTTCATCCAATGCAAACAAAGCATTCTAATGAGATGGGGCTTCTGATGGTTCATACTTGCAGGCCTCTGGACTACATCATAACTCACAATAATTGCTCTAGTCTTGCCAACATTGGCAAACATGGTGCTTATCAATCCTGAATTAATCTCATTGTTGAATGCTGTCATAAATTCAGAAAAAAAAACTGTCCAAAATGCCCTGCTAGATCTGACCAGCAGCATATCTAATTGGGTACTCTATTTTCACAGCATTTTTTGAAAGTATCCAGCTGGCAGCCAACTTAGCAAATTATATAGTATGTCTGCACATTGTGTCTTTGATCTTTGTGTCTCCATTTTCAATTAAGAAATAGGAATAACCACCAACCACTCTTAAGGAATTGCTTTGTTAATACAAATGAGAAAATACATTTGTTAGCTAGCACATAAAGAAGCAAACAGCATTCCTAATCATTGATGAAATTATTCTGGCAATTAGAATAAAAATTTCAAGGCTTTGGGGCGGAGAGGGGGGGATAGTCACTGTTAGAAGACAGCATTGGACTCTATTGTTGGTCCAATCTAGCAATATTACTCTTATGTTCTTTGATGTTGACATCATTTATTTCAATTACTACACATTGAAATGTATCTGAGATCATGTCCAGATGTCTCAGTCACTCAGAGTGACACAAGGAATAAACCAATGGGTTGCAAGTTTATACTTTCATGGCACCAATTCTGCTTGAAGCCCCTGCTACTACACTGAGATGTTGAATAGGGCACTCTGACCTAAAAGTAGAATTTCCCCCTCTGAAGTAACCTTGTCACATCAAGTCAACTCATGGTATCCATATAAACACCTTTAATTTACATGCTCACCATGAGAACGTTCAGTTTTGGAACAAACTTCCTCTGGAAGTTCACCAGGTGCTTTTATATATGGTTTTCAGCACCTGAGGCCTATTCACACTACAGCCTCTAATCAATAATTAGTGTACCTCTGGGGAAGAACACATGCACATCGAGTAGGCTGTTACAGCCTACAAATGTGCCCGCCCTCCCCAGAAGTGCACTAATCATTGATTAAGTGTGGAGCATGAAATCGTGCCCCACACATTAAAAAACATTACCTAATTCCTTTCCTGAAGTTTCCAGTGGCACGAGTGTTCACTCTTGCCAGTGCTCCGGGGTCATTTGAGGTCCTGCACAAGCGTGCTGGGACCTCAGACAACTGTAGACATGAATGCACATGTGCAGAGCATCAGTGTCTTCAAGATGCTGGCGCTGACACACATGCAGTCATTTTGCTGACAAAATTGCAGTGCCCAGAGGAGGACCAGGTCCTGGGATAGAATAAGGTGCGTATCTGAGCCTGGGGGGGAGGGAGTGTTTAAAATTGACTAGCACTCAAGTGTGAGCACTAGTCAATGTTGGTGTTATGCCTCAAGAGCATCCTTTATGCTCTGAGTCACAGATTCCTAAAGTTAAAATACTTTTTCTATTGCATCAGTTTTAGAGAGTAAAAATGGACTCTGTATGTTTAAGAAAATGAAAGGAACTCTGGGAGATTCCTGGGTACTTATTCTAACTCTGTAGTTAGTTCAGTTTGTGTAGCTTTTGGGGGCAGTCCGAAGAGAGCTATCTCTTTTGATGGGAAATTTAGTTCACAAGAAGGAGGAAACCAATCTACAGAGAAAGTGAACAGCAAGTATAAAAAGAGACTTTTTGATGAGACTTCTAAATCCTTTGTCTGTACTTGAGAAACTGTGGATGAGTAAAGTCTAGAAAAACAGAAACCTTGTGGACATTTTTCTGTTCAGACTGTGTTCCTAAGGGCTAGGGGTTGAAGCTACATATACTGGTTCTTTAGTATTGCCCCTGGGACAAAACAGTTGGGTCATCACACTCTTTTCCCATCTAGTGGACAGGAAGCGTAGTGTGAAAACACCCCTGGTTAAAACATAACTCTACACCAATATCTTTGAAAACATGTTGGAAAGCATGGGAGGGAGGGAAGAAGGGAATATTTTAAATAAAGTCCTGTCTGGATGGCAGGATATAGTGCCATTATGGCACCACTATGGTGGAGTTGCCACACACATCTGTGGCAAGCCCACAACAGGCCACCTGTACTTCTGGAAAACCTGGCACTGATCTTGGCTTTTCCAGCAATAGCATTTTTTTTCTTACCTTGAAGACAGAGTGGCCATCATAATTCCATCCACGTACATGGGTGGAAGCCAGAACAGATGGTCGTGCACTTCCAGGTATTCAGCACTGACTGAATACCCAGATGTGTGCATCACAAAAACAGCCAAGACAGTGCTGTGACTGGTGCTGTCTTGCTAGGGAGCTTTCTAGGGGGGTATCTAGCCAGCACATTGAGATACATTATACTTTAAGAATGCTTTATATAGATTATCTTTTTTATTATCTCTACCATACTAAGGATGTGCACAATTGGTTTTTTTTTTCATTTGATTCATAACTAATCAAATGTTAGAAAATCTGTATTCATTCAAATAGATCCCCTTTGAATGTGGTAGAATTCTATTCGATACCAATGTAATATCCAATACGAACAAATACATATCCAATACAAATGAATATGTATCTGGTATGTATCCGACATGAATGCATACATATCTGATATGTATTCAATACATATCCAATACATATCACATAATATATGTGCTTTGAAAATGTCAAATCCAACCTGAATCCACTTTTAATCCTTTCTTGATCTGTGTTGAAAGCAATCTGAATCCGTTGCAGATGTGACTGGGGCAGCTGCTTTCCCACCTCCCAAGTTTAACAAATGTCTGAACTATTCATGCAAATGTCTGAAACATTTGTATTCTAACAAATGTTAGGGTGTTTTTCCACTGAGCTCCTTTAATCCGGATCTAAGAAGATCCGGATCTAAGGAATGGGTACTTCCCTTAATCCGGATCTGATAGATCTGGATTAAGGGAAATACTCATTGTGTTTCCACTGGTGGTCTAGCACCCAATAGCAATGGGTGCTAGCCTGCCTGTTGTGGAAACACCAGAGCACCCATGTCCAAATCTGGATCTACCCACAAGGGGTCTGCCTGTCACCCCAGGTGTTTTGGGGGATGGGGGATGCAATCTCCGTAAATGCTCCAGAGAATCTTCAAAGATCCTCTGGAATGACTCTGTAGAATCTCTGAAGCAATCTGCCACTAACTTCGAAGATCCTCCGGAGCCTTTGACGTGGCACTGCTCTTGCAAGGGGTTCTCTTCGGAGCCTGTGCTAACCTCAGAAGGCAACTTTGGAGGAACTTCAGAGGGACATTGAAGTTTTGAGTTTGGGGCAAACCCCCACCATAGGTGCCCCCTCAAACCTCCTCTAGACCCTATTGCCCAATTGTAGTGGAATCGGGCTGTCTATAATCCGGATCCCATTGTAGACCCCTTTAATGGGGTCTACAGGAAATCTGGATTATAGGTCCTGGAGGACCCATATGATCCAGATTTCCCTACCCTTGGTTGAAACAAATGTGGCTTTAATGGGGTCTGAGCCTAATGGGTCCTTAATAGGTCCTTCAATGGGTACTTAGTGCTAGTGGAAAAAACACCCTTAATGTACTAATGTCCTAACATTTGATTCATGTATGAATGCCCAGATTTGGACAAATAATGAATGTCAGGGATCCTCTGAACTGTCCAGGACAGTAGCCATTTGAACGACCTCCTCAAATGCACCTAAGTTGGTTTGTTCTCCTCATCCATTCCTATGTGCCTATATTCCTGACTTTCCTGAACCAGACTGAACTTGAAGTTTTGTTTTTCTCTTTTTCCTTTTTAATTGAAAAAAGGATTGAGTGGAAATATCAAATCTGCCTTTCTTCCTGAGGGAAGGGGAAGAGATTTCCAATGAAATCCATCAGAACATTTTTAAAAAAAATCTACAAGGATGAAATTGTGCTGTTTTTTATAAGTTGTAAAATAAAAAGAGGCAGGAATTGTTTTCAAAGTCTACTTATTCTACAGTTCTATGGCTGTGTTCAAATGCAGGGAAAACTTAGCAGGCATTCACTCACGTGTTACCATGGTCAGACAGTGGTATATGCTTGCCACCCATGCTCTGACAAACACAGAAGAGCCAGCAGAATGAGACTGTGAGTGAACCACTCTTTGTATCTCCTGACAGCATGTTCCCCCACTCTGCCAGTTTGATACAACCATGGCACAGTGATGGCGTAGCTGGCCATATTGGAAGCCATAAGGCCCATCAGTTGTGGAGTAAAACTTTGGAGGATGGGATGGGATGGTGTGACAGATCTGGGAGAACAGTTCAGTCACATTTCCACCAGCCTTTCTGAACGCAGGATATAAAGCAGCCCTTAGTCTACACCCCAGATTGCACTGTAACTGGAGTTCCATGAAAATTTCAGGCCTGAATTCTACCCTTAATTCTGCAGGCTTGCTTAAAGAAGCAATAGTTAAATACTTTAAATGAATGAATGAATAAATAAATAAATACTGTAAAATATAAGCAGTAAAATATTGCTAATTTTTCAGTATGTGTGATACAGTATTTTATTAAAGGTTTCAAATTTGTGGCAAATTTCACAACTCTTTCACTGGCAAGTCTATCACAAATGAGATAAGGGTTCACATTATACTCCAGGTCTTTATAAGCCATTTGCTTAGCAACCATGCCCTGCAATAGTCCATCCTGAGGCTGAAAGGTAAAAGTAAGTTCTTCCCCATCCATTACCATATTGTAGTCAGCTATAATTTCAGGCAGTGAAATACATCACTGGAATTATACAGATGGAAAGATAGTTATCTGTCATTCAGTTGTGTCTACTTTTAAACAGGCTGGATCATAGCTATTTATAATATTAGAGATCATCTTGTGCCTGACATTTCTTTAGGCACTGATCACGCAAATCTAAGAACTGCCAATCCAGCATTTATTTCCTGAAGCACAATTGGTCTGGGAAGTTTACAAACAATATATGCCAACAATGGGCTAGGATTCATTACAGACCACTAGAACCAAGAAGAAGGCTGCTTTACCTGCCCTCTGAAGACCCTTATCTTTACCTCAGATTCTATGGCAACATCTGCAGGGTCTGTAGGGACCACTCCAGATATGTTTCCAGACTGCAGGGTTTACCATACTGCTCCTTTCTGCACTTACGTGACTAGGATGTCAGCCATGCCACAAGATCCATGATGCACCTGCAGGCCAATGCAGCAGGGTATGATTGACCCTGTTGATGTGTTAGGGTGGCGTGCCCCAATGCCACATGGATCGGTCCCCAGCCAGCCTTGCTGCTGTGGCACTGGCCCACAGAGACCTGCCTGATCACGCCAACAGCCAGCAGTTGACCTGGCAATGCAGCCACACCTGCACTGATGATGCGCTCCCCACCCACCTAATGCAGTGAGCCAGAAGATACACAAATGTTTGTGCCACCAGACCCTGCAGGTAAGGTTGGTAAACGTGTGGAGCATGAAATCGTGCACTCTACCTAATCAACAATTAGAGTACCTATAGTGAGGGTGGACAAACCTCTAGGCTGTAGAAGTCTAGTGGACATGCTTATGCTCTTCACCAGAGCTGCACTAATTGTTGACTAGAAGCCTATGTGCAAATTGACCTATGGTGGCCAAATGAATTATGTTCCTGTCCTACTCTCAGGTGCAGAAACTTTGCATGGGTCAGCTCCAGGGGGAGATCTCCCATGGATTCCAGGCTAGGTCCACATTTTTGGGTCTCCCATGCAGACAGACAGTGGAAGAAACAACTCAGGCCCTGTCCTTAAACCTAGTGACATTTCCCCAGGATGTAGGAGAGAGTTCAGTTCTGGGGCTGTTTGAGGATGCATCATTCAGATCTCCCTAGCCTTTAACTCTGAAACTGGAGAACATTTTTCCAAAGCTTCAGAGCTACAATGTGATGGGGTGGCCACTCTGTGGACAACAACCAGCATACCCTGCATTGCCATGTTCCTGATCCAACTGACCAGGAACATTCTTACTGGATGTGGGTAATGTTTTTTATCTTAGCATCCCTCCCCCCCTCTCCAAAGCCCGAACCATTTTCAGGAATTTTCAGTTTTCAGGCTTTGGTTCTAGGGATCCTTGAGAATGTCCCAAACTGGTGTGACTGTAGAATCAAAGACCAAAGAATAATCAGCAATTTAAAATATCTCGGATGAAAAATTATTCCTAAAGTTCTGATCAGTGTTAACAACATATGTTGTGCCTTGTCCAAGGTAGACAGTTTCCTTGGATCCTTAATCTACAGTGATTCTTCTGTAGCAATAATAGTGAATAACAGAGAAATCAAACAGGCTCTTTCACGATGACTACTTTAATGTATCTTATGTGCCTCAACTCAACTTTCCTGCATTTTAATTCCTCTCAACACCAATTTTTACATTTGTTAACATTCTCTTTTGTTGCTGCACCTCTCTACTTCTATTCAAGGCTTATCTAGAATTCTTTGTCTACTTCTGTCTAGAACTGAAGGAAAACTGTACACAAATTGGAGTGCTTGGCAGCAAGGATGTGCGCAAATGGGTGGGTTTTTTGCATTTGATTTGTATCGAACTGAATGTAAGAAAATTTGTATTCATTAGAATAAATCCCCTTTGAATGAGGTAGAATTCTATTTTATAAGTCCTTTAAGTCGGAGCTGAAGACTTTCTTGTTCAGGAAAGCATTTCCAGATATTTTAATATTTAATATTTTATCTGTTTATTACATTTGCTTATTGTTTTGCTTTTGGTTCTAGTGTAAATTATTTTATCTTACCTTAGATTGTACGCCACTGGCAGGTTTTATACTTTTTTTTAAATTAATGTTATTTCGTGTACAGCGCTGAGTACATGAACAGCGCTTTATAAATAAACTATAATAATAATAATAATAATAATAATAATAATAATAATAATAATAATAATAATAATAATAATAATAATAAATACCAATACCCAATACGAACGCATATGTAGTCGATATGTAGCCGATGATGTATCTGATATGTATCCCATAACGTATCCACCGTGAAAGCATCAAATCCACCCTGAATCCACTTTGACTCCACTCTCAAATCGTGTTGAATACACTCTGGATCCATTGCAGATGTGACCAGCGCAACCACTTTCCCACCTCCCCAGTTCATGAATGTTCCAAAGCATTCAAACAAAACATTCATATGAATACGAATGTCACTGTACGAATGTCATAACATTCAATTCATTTATGAACGTCCAAATTTGTATGAAATCATATGAATATTGAATGTTACAAATATTCATGCATATCCTTACTTGGCAGCAATATTTTAAAGATTTCATTTTTTGTCTCTATTCTGAAATTTAGGGTGAATCAGACAGGGCTTTTTTTCAATTGCCCCTTTTAGACAACATGTCCCATCTTTCCAGGCATCATTCTTCTTTCACCTCAGATTTTGGCATCTCTTTCCCAAAACCAAGTGTTCACCACTCACCTTTTGTCACTGCCTCTGCCACTGCCTCCGCTGCATCATGCTCTCCTCCAAGGCTTATCTAGACCTAGCTGAGCATGAGAGGAGGGTGTGGTAGCAGTGGTGATGGCTAGATTTCCAGGTAAAGGGGCATGTCCAGGAGGACAGCAGGCTGGGGGGAACAGGGGGACAGTGGGCTGATCTGGCCCTCATCAGAGCTTCTATGAAGCTCCAACACAGGCTGGATTCATTCAATTCAACCCTTTTGATGCCCCTGCAAATGTTCAAAGTCTTATGATTCCATATGAATTGCAAACCCAATGAAAACTTGTGTACATCCCTAGAAAGGGCCTAAATGAACTGAAGACCAGGAAGAAACAATATAGAAATGACACAGTATAAAACATTTCTGCCTACTCCATTAATGTCTGTATTGCCCCCCTCTCATTTTTGTTGATGGGACAGAGAAATAAATTCATCTCTTTCCCACCCCAATATAAAGGACATGATCTACTTTTGTTATAAAATATTATTTAAAAAAAAAGATAATTGGCAATTATTAGTAACATAGTGTCACTTTCGTGTTTCAGTGAATGTCATTTGTATAGTTGCTGAGGCTTCAACTTCTGTACTTGAAAACAGTGTAAATGGCAATGCATGAAAATGTTAGCATTTGAACACGCATAATGTGGGTCAGTATGATGTCATCAAGGTGAGACAGTGAAGTCAGCAAGTGATTTAAGTGTCCCTTAAGATAGAGCTCATAGCTTATTTATTTAAAGGTTGCCAGTCTGAAAGTCTGGAGGAAAAAAGCAAGGGGAAAATCAATTCCAAATGAAAGGAAGAAAGGTAGGGAATTGGAAGAAAATGAACATCCTTATTCTTCTAAGGCACGTCGGTTTGTTTATAAAGGGAGAGCAGAAAGAAGTGGGGCAGCTCCTGCACAGCTGCAGAAGCTGACATGTCTCATCCTATTATGCATCCATCTATTTCCTGTTAGTGGGGTGGAGGGGGTCATTCATTTCTTACCTTCTGAGTCAGCCTCTGCACTGAGCATCACAACAAATTAAGAGAACAGGGCAAAGAGGGGCAGCTGTGACAATGCTATGGAAAATTAATATAAAAGTCTTCTTGGTATTTGCAGAGCAGTCACACAGCCTCTTTGGGGAATGACTGCAGACTTAGAACAGGCAGGCAGGAAGACGTGCTTTTCTCGTCTGCAACTGTGAAGTAAGATGCTCATTGCCTGGGCCATTGTTAATCAAGATGTCTAATGGTAATCTTTTATGCCTAGATTTGGGTATTGGATGGCATGGACTAAATACAGGGGGAGGAATGTGGCCATGGTCTTGCGGGTAACAACCTTTAAAACGACAAAATTACAAATCAGTACATGTTAATAAGATAAGATAAGCAGATCAGCATGAGTACCCATATTTTCCGGCGTATAAGACGACTGGGTGTATAAGACGACCTCCAACTTTTCCAGTTAAAATATAGAGTTTGGGATAAACTCGCCATATAAGAAGACAACATGCAGCGTATAAGACGACCCCTGACTTTTGAGAAGATTTTCCTGGGTTAAAAAGTAGTCTTATACCCCAGAAAATACAGTATGTATGGTACAACAGGCAGCAAATGCAGCTTTTTTTTTGAAAAAAATTAAATAATGGCATAACTCATGCGCAACAGAGTTGTTAAAACATTCTGGTTCCATGTAATAGGCCATATTTTACAAATTACAGTAAGTAAAGAGGACTAGAACATAATGCAGACTTTATGCATCAGAAGAGAAAGTATTATCATTAGTAATAAAACTGTGTGTGGATCTAATGGCAATCTGAGATGTATTAGTTTTTAGCAATCACTTGTAGCAACAGACTGAAAAAAACCCCCAAACAATTGGACTTCAGGTTTCCCTGCATTCTATGTTGTTTGTTCCATGTATACCCATGAG
Source organism: Aspidoscelis tigris stejnegeri (assembly GCA_023333525.1). Lineage (NCBI taxonomy): Eukaryota > Metazoa > Chordata > Lepidosauria > Squamata > Teiidae > Aspidoscelis > Aspidoscelis tigris. The sequence continues at coordinate 23,608,576 of JALMGA010000007.1, read as the reverse complement.
TCAGAATTCCAGATAGTTTATTATACCATTTTTTTTAAAAAAAGAGGCATTATTTGCAAAGTATTTGCTTAACTATGTGTATAAGAAGTAGTTAACCAGTGGTTTGTGCTGAATTGTAGGCACACCTTTTGTACTGGGATCGTTATTTCAGACTTTAACCATAGATCTCTCTGATAGCATGTCTTTGTAATTCTTCGTAATTATCTCATCCTGCCCATATATACAGTATATGACACAACATATGCAGTTATGTATGATGACACCATTTCATGCGTGTGTTCATGGTATGAGTGTCCTAAAACTGTTTTATGGGAATAAAGAACAGAAAAATGCACTATGTTATCTAAAATATACTATCTTTTCTATAAAGGTGAGTCAGATCCAAAATTCAGTACTTGGCAGGGGGAGTCCAATTGTGATTGAGCCATGCTGAGAAGGCCACAGTCCTTCATTGAGGAAAGCCTAGAAGACTGGACCAGGGAAAACAGGCTGGTCATCTCCTTGAAAAATCACATGACTCTTGTACTGGCAGCCCTCCAACCTTGGCCACCTGAAAAGTAAGGGACAGACATGACCAACCTTGGTCATGAAAAGGTAAGGGACAGACATGACCAGGATCAAGGTAAGCCATGCAGGCCAAGAAATAGTAGTTTGAGGTCCGAAATGTAATGGGAAGTAGCCACAATGTGTTGGGGGATTGCAAATAGGATCAGAGTAGGCTCACATTGGGAAACAGTAATGAGAGGCCCTGAACATGAAGGACAGTCCATGAAGTGGTTTGCAGATCAATCAATCAACCTATTCATAGACTGAAACCCAGCTGTTCTGATTTGAATAGAATTGGTTTATCCACACAAGTAGTTTGCTTCTATTAGAACTGAACCACCAGAAATACAGTGTGGTCTAGTGGTTAAGGAGCCAGACTCTTATCTGAGAATACTGGGTTTGAAGCCAGCTGAGTGACCTTGGGCTAGTCACAGCAATCTTGTGAGCTCTCACAGGCCCACCTATCTCACAGGGTGTTCTGTTATGGGGAGAATAATGGAAAGCTTTGTCAGCTGCTTTGAGTCCCCTTAAATGGGTGAGAATAAATTGAGTTTTGGGTTCTTGTAGCTTTAAGAGAAGAGAGTAGGGGGAAGTGCAGCACTACGTTTGGCTGCATAGAGAAACACTTCACACTCACTTGAAACTGGGAGAAGGGAAAGTATCGGGCCTCACAGCAAGTTGCTGATAAGCGGCTAGGCCAGCAATATTTCTAACACTACCAGTAGCAAAAGACTTGCTTCAAGTAGGTACAAGGCTGAAGTATGCACTCATGTGCATGAAAGTGCATGAAAAGACATGAAAGTCTTTTAATGTATTCTTTCTAATCGGTTTTAAGGTTGTTAACCCCCACAGAGACCTTTGGGTATAGGGCAGGATAGAAACATAAATAATAAATAAATAAATAAATAAGAGGCCATAGGGCTTGACAGAGAGTCCGGAATCTATTTATTTTTTAATTAGTATTAATTAATGATTGAAATATTGAAGGGCAGCCCCGGTTGAGAAGGCTGGTGTCACAGCTGGGAACAAACATTCCTCGCCTTGGGGCACAAAGGGTGTTTCTTGGCCACACCACCATGCACCACTGAAAGGCACCCAGTAGTCCAAGACTTGTGAGGCATTCCTTCTGCACATTCAAAGTATTTATGGCACACAAACAAAGAGGAAACACACACCACACACACATGGTTAAATGTTCCACACACTGCAAAATGCATGTGTTTCTTACAAAGATTTCACATGCACTCTCACACACATTTGGCATCACAGAGGATTGGAAGGGGCCTTTAGGTTATCCCTTGTTTTACAAACAGATATCAACTGAGATATAGCCAATGGAGTCAGAGCTCATATGACACCAGTAATGCTTTCTAGTGGAGAGTCAGAGAGTTCATAAAGGCTTCCATTGTACTATAGCAAGGCTTATTCACACTGGAAATGCAAATTACACAATCTGTCAGCAGTAGCAGTGCTGAAGATAAGCAGACTGGTGAAGTGTGGTTATCTACAGCCTAGGAATTACCTTAACTTATTGCACTTCTTTCCATTTCTCTCAGAGAAGAAATGGGGGTGTCTTGTAAAAAGCCATTCATTATATTCAAGGGGAGGCAACATTTAATAGGGAATTCATCATAAAGCCGGCTTCATGTAGACTAGGAACTATTTCTTAACACAATCAAAGGCAAACAGCACATGAGTGCATACTTCAGCCTTGTACCTACTCGGAGCAAGTCTGTTGCATGTATTTACAGTTCTTTGTCCTCCCTATAGTCCATAACTTGCAGTTCTTTAGAGTAAATTGTTCAGACTTGGGTCCTTTCTGCACTGGGCCTTTTCAGGATTATAGCTCAGAATATGGAGCAACCATCTGCATGCTGGTGCAAACTATAATAGGCCATACGGGGGCTTACCATAGTTTGCACCAATATGCAGATGGTAGGTCCCCATCCTGAGATATAATCTGGACTAAGACCTAGTACAGAAAGGGTCATCTTAGTCTTTTTTCTAGGGAACAAAAATGAACTATTATAGAAATCAGATTATCTGAACAATTCTGGGCTAATGTCTCAATATTATTATTGTTGCTGCTGCTATTATTATTATTATTATTATTATTATTATTATTATTATTATTATTATTATTATTATTATTATTATTATTATTATTATATACAGAAACACAACAATATAACATGACTCTAAACTTGTCAGCTTTGTTATTTCATAACCTATCAGGATCTTCCCAAGATCCCAAGATGACATTATGTACCGGTGGCCAATGTGTGCAGAGCCCAGCAGGGTGGCCTTTTGCAATTGACAGATGGTAACATTGTCAATGTCAAGCTGTTTCAAGTGTCTTCGAAGGACTTTTGGAATGACAGTCAGTGAGCCACTCAGACCACCACTGCAAGCTTGTGCTAGAGTCTTTTGTGATGACTCAATCCCCCTTCCTCCCTTGCGTGGCCTAGTGTTGACAAAGTAATACAGGCAATGAAGCAGCAATCAAGTCGTACAGATCCACTGCCTGCCAATGAGCTGGTGTCTGTACTGTATATAAACTAGACCCCCCCCCTTGCCCAGGCGTCCCACTTCAAAGGGTTACAGTCCAGCCTTCTCCTTGAAGCAGCAAAATAAACACTAGTGTAATATAACACTATTATTTACAAATAGATAGAAAAAGCAAATAATTAAATGGTAGCAAATTATAAAGGTTGTTCAGTGTTGCTTAAATAGTCCAAAAGAACAAATGGTTATGTAATAGGATTCAGCTTAGCTCTCCCTCAAGCTAATCCAATATAAGTAAAAGGAATGATAAAAGCCTCCAGCTCCAAAAAGAATCTTTCAGGTTTTCAGCTTGAAAGTCCTCCTCAAAACAAAGTCCCAAACTCTAGCAGAAAAGCTAACTGCTAGCCAGAAGTCTACTTGCTCAATCCAGAGCAAAGAAGCCCCTTTCAGCATTCCTGTTTTCCCCCAGTTACACTGAGATCTACCCTAAAGCTAGGCATGATCTCCCCTTTTACCCTCAGCAAGCATGAGGCCTAGAAGGTTGAAGAGTTCCTCCAACTCCCCTGCTGATCTTTCCCCAGCAACATCCCCCAGAGAAAAGATACTCCCAGCTCTGATCTCCTGCCTTATATACCAAACAGATCCTAGCACTCTGATTGGCTGTAACTAGTGGTTACTGAGAGAAACTCCTCCCTCCTGCCACTCAAGCTTTCTAAGCCCCTGGGAAGTTTCCCCTCCAATTTCAGCTTGTAGCTAATGATTGCAAAGAGCCTGGGAGATATTTTCCTGCCCTTTTTGCAGCTTGCAGACAAATCTTGCATAGGGCCAAAGGGATATTCCTGCCCTCTGCAGCCTGCACCCTGAATCCATCACATCTTTGAACTTCAATTTTTAAGTCCTTGTATATTGTATTTTTTTTCTGTTTGTTTAATGTCGATCCTACTATCTCCTGGTATTGCAACATCAACGAGCCACATTCATATTGAATTTGTATGGAACATTCATATCAAAGTTTAATCCTACAACATTGAAAGAGATTTATTCAAACAAGTACATTTGATATGAATCAAATACAAAAAAAAAAAAATCATGCATATCCCTATCCCAGGGAACATGAACAATTGCATGTTACTTTTTGACATTTTGGTTCTCCTCATAATGGACAGAACAGGGATGATTCTGTCCCATGGGTATTTCACTGATATTCATTGAAAGAGTCACTTTGCTTCTCCCAATTCAAGTAGCTGGATAGTGCAGTGGTTAAGCATGCAGTATACCATTCAGCTATCATGCATTTTAGATGGCCCGTCTTGTCCTAGCCTTGGCCACTGACTCTGGAGCATGGGCTCAACCCTCAAATCCTGTGTCCACACTCTGAAGGCTGGAAACAAATGCTCTTGACTTCAGAGTTTCCAGAAAAAAGGGTCACCTGAATCCACTTGTATGCTGGTAGACCTCAATGTGAAGGTCTACTGGTAGACTATGACAGAGCTCCATTTTGAGCACCCTGTTCCACTCTATGTTCCATCATGGACCAATTATTCCAGGGAGGCCGATCTTGTGCTGCCCTACATTTGTGTATGGAAGCCAGGTCCCTTAGACTTCCTTCCTGGACTGCATTAAGTAAGTGCAGGAAGATAGAAAGTCTGGAAGTAATATTTTCTTGTTGATTCAAGAAAATGCAAATAATTTAATAAACTATTTAATAATCCCATACAAATCTCATATGAATCCGTAATGAAGTTCATACGAATGTATTGAAACATTCGATTAAAATTCAAATATCAGTCTTTGAACATGCCAACATTTGATTCAAATTTGAATGCCCAAATTCATATAAAATGTGAATGTTACGAATATTTGTGCACATCCCTACCCTGGAACACTTAATTGGATTAGATTAGGGGTGCTCAACTGTGGCCGCCTGGATTTTCCTGAGTTATTGCTCCAACCAATCAATTTCCAGCATTCTGTGGCAGTTTTAAACTCAATGAAAATTTGATATTTTGTTTTATTTTTGAGAATAGTCTGAATTCTGTGTAGCTTTCATAAAATAATTGTCAAAATATTATTGTGGTTCTCAAGGCACATTCTATGGATGGGCAATGAGAAAATCCCCCAAACTGCACTAACATAGGTTCCACCAGTGGTCACAAGAAAAGAGGAAGGCCACGTAACACCTGATGTCAAACATTTGTAAAAGATCAGATGGATGTAAACTGGGACAAAGCTGGAAACCTGGCTATTAACTGAATTCACTGCCGTAGTCTCATTGCCCAATATGCTACCTAGTATGGGAGGGTCTAAGTCTAATAAAGTCTTCTGAGTCCAGGTGACTGTGCATGCTTGCTTACTCATTGGTGTGGATTATTTGTACCTGCTGAGCTTCTGATCTGTGAATGCTTTGCAACAGCAGAGACTCCCGCTATATTTAAAATTGCATAGTTGGTGAGTTGTCATCTGCTTTAATTATGAGTAGGGCTGGGCATGAATGCAATTTTTGACATTCGGCATGAATTGAATATCCAAATGTCCAAATTTGTATGAATAGAGAAAAAATGAATGTATTAAAATTCTTACCGATTTGAATACATTTGTATCTATTCGTATGGATATCGATTTGTATTTGGTGATTCGAATGTCGACAACATTTGTATGTGTCTGTATGCATCCATACGCATCCTGTTTTGATCCTGTCTGAGTCCTGTTTTCGTCTGGTATGTATCTATACAAATGTATATGGGTACGAATTAGATTTGTATGGATATGTATGTAATACCTATGTATCCATACACATATGAATGTCCGAATTATTTGTACGAATGATTCAAAGCATTCAAATTCATTTGAATGTTAAAAAAATGAATGTATAGACATTCCATTCAAATTTGAATGTCTGAATTCAGACAAATTCAATTGAATTTTGAATGTTTTGAATATTCTTCCACATCCGTAGTTATGAGGCATAAAATAAGCCAGGGCACATTCAAACAGTGACAATAGAGGTGATTTTGAACTAAAGCATTCTCTCCTCCACCTCCCATACTTCAGTGCAAGGAAAAAGGACAATCAGATCAGCTTGATTCCACATGAGCACGACTGGGAGTGATCAAAGCATTTCACATACAAGTAACTGTCCTGAGAGTTCAATGAGTGAAGTAACTGAGCCAATTTATCTATGTATGTGCATTATCAAACAGCACTCTTCTTCCCTGAAACAATGGGAACTCAGAGGAAGGGGGGGTCAAAGGCTAGTCGCTGTCTATGACTCCCTCATCTGGGCTGTTAAAATGCACCAGCTTGCTGATGGCCCCCTTTTGCCAAAGAGGAAATCCCTAGAGGCAAAAGGCCAACATAGCTGTATATGTTACATAGGTGAGAAAAGGGAACAGAGGGAACAAAGTGCCTCTAGTAATCTACAGCTGGTGAATGGTCTCTTGGAGACCATAGGCAGCACCACCTGGCACATGATGGAACATGCCTCAGGCTGTCTGCTACTTTACGTTGAACAAGTGCTGGCCTAAACAGAGCAGAACAGAACAGGGCAATATCAGCTTTTCAGTGGTTTGGTATACTGAAAACATGAATAGAAATGAAATCTCCAGATTCATTTTGGATTGCAGTTTCCAGCTAAAGAAATTCTATCAGAACAGCTATGCCAAAGTGACACCTAAATTCTAATGTGGTTTATTTTGTTTGGAATTGGATTCCCTAAAAAGTGGATAAAATGAAGTTGGGAAGAGTTTTTTAAACCCCTAAAACAATTTGGTGTATTATTGCTCAAACTGTTTTTCAGAGGTTAGACTGAAGGCAGGATGAAAGAGGTTCTTTAAAATAAAACCCTAAACTAAAGAGTCAATGTGCGCATTCTGATGTGCTTGCCTCCAAGATGGTCATGGTGCTGTGTGGTTCTATAAATGTGCCATGAGTTTGTAGGGGTATCTGTAGACAGTAAGCACTGCTGCTTGTACCCTTGTTATGAATATTACTCTGCACATGTATAGCAGCCTTGCATACACAAAAGAACACATATCTATGGCTTATGGACTCTGAACTGTGCAACTATATGGGGGTTCTGACTACGGCTTGCCATGGAAGCCACCTAAAAGTATTGTAAAAACTTGGTAAAGAAACCATCTTGAAAAAAGACAGGTTTCCATTCTTAAACCAAGAATTTTTCCTTCACCCTCCACCTTTTCAACTCTATTATGAGCTAAAGGAAGTTTCGTTGAAAAGCAGGAAGTGCCCCAAGGCCACAGGGATATCACTTTCCCTGCTGCTGTTGTGCCGCCGTTGCTGATCAATCATCACATGAACCATCACGTGACTGCTAGCACCCCAGCACTGCAAGACTTTCCCTAGTGTCTGGAGGAATCCACGTACTTAAAGGACCTATGTACTCTTGTGCAACTTAGTTGTCCAGGCCATTCATTAAATTGTTCCATCTGCACTAGGGAGCTGCAGACTAATATTCGTTAGTCATACGCATTCGTATGAATTTGGACATTCATGTACGAATCAAATGTCCGGACATTTGCTATAGAGCTTGTTTAGATTTCCAAATTTGAACAAATACAAATATCTTGAGTTATTTGTATGAATAATTCAAACCCACACACATCCTGTACACATCTGTATGCATCTATGCAGGATGAAAATGGGATGCATACAGATGCATACAGGATGCATATGGGTACATATGAGATGCGTACATACCCGTACAGATATCAATGTCCAAATTATTTGTATGAATACATACAAATGTATTTGTATTGAATGGACAAATTGAATGTCCGGACATTCGTTTTTTCGTTATTCAGATACATTTGGATTTTTGAATATTTGATTAGTTATGAAACTAATTGAAAAATTGCATTTGTGCATACCCCTAGCAGCAACACAACAGAAGCTTCCACAAACTCTCTCAGAGTGATCCCACTGTTGACTACTGAAAAACAGTCCACATGCTTACCAGGAGTGGTAGATTGCTCCTGGATGCTGTGTCTGCACCATCATCCTGGTGCAGCATGGTGAGTTGACATGGCTGCATGACTGTGGCTGCACAGTTGTGGATAGAATTAAGATATCAATGGCAGTGTCTGAGCATTTGCTGGATCTTGGCTCAGATTTTGCCTTGGCAACCTGGCCAACCCCTGGCTAACTGTTCATATCCCAAGTGCCAGGCTGGGAACTCCAAGCAGGTCCAAAAACTGAGAAGGTAGGTATGTGCACAAATATTCACAACATTTGTTATTCAGATGAATTTGGACATTTATACACATATAGCATTTCAGAGTTAAAAAGGAGTTGGAGTGAGGTCTGGCTTTCCCTAATCCAAGTTGGCATGGAAAGTTCTTGATGTGGTGGAGATATTCATATACAAACTAGATAAATATGGATTCTCCAAATATTAAAATTTGTTGAATGTGTCAATGCCCTGTATGTTATTCTCTACGAATCAAATGTCCCCCAAACCATTTGTGCATATCCCTATGAGAAGGTCTAGAATATGCTCTCCTCAAGAGTCCCCTTAAAATAAACAACTCACTTTGCCTCTTCTTCTTTTTCTTTCTTTCTTTTTTTTTTTTACAGTTTTGAATGAAAAAGAGGGACTTTCCTAGATGTGTGGGCTGGTTATGTGATTGACAGAAGCAAACAGCCAATAATGTTTGGAAGTTAAAGAGTAGGGCTCTCTAATACAATTGAGAGAAAACAAGAGCCAATAGCATTTCAGAGCTAAAAGAAGGTGGGGTGAGGCCTGACTTTCCCAAATCCAAGTTGGCATGGAAAGTTCCAGATACAAACTAGATCCTCCAGATGATTAAAATTTGTTGAATGTGTCAATGCCCGGTGTTATTGCTACAGGCTTTAAAATATAGCTTAGCCTTTTAATATTTTTCCTTTTTAAAGGATAAAAATAAGCTGTCAGTAATTGGTATAACTTTATATGGGACTTCATGGGTCAATAGATTTGTTTCCAGATATCTACTAGTATTGGACATATCCCAAAAATATCATTTCCTGAACTTTGGCAACCTATTATTATCATTATCTTTACCAGGAACAAGTTTTTGTGCCATCTACTGCAATTAAAAAAATATGTCACACTGTACAGAGAAATTATGAATTGCATTTTTTTTAAAGGAAGTCAATATAGAAACACCACTAAAAATAAAATAAAGTTTTGCATTCTTTACAAACCCAGCGGGCCCAGGCCCTTTTACTTGGATGACCAGGCAAGCAATAAGAAACAATGGGTGGGTAAAAAGATTTACCAAATTGACCAAAGAGCTACTGTGAGGTGCTTAAATAACCTTCCTGGCTTGCTTATGGTGCAGTTGGTGCTCAGGTGGTAGCAGTGGGATAAGAGGTGTCTAGCATCCCTTACACTTGCTTGTGAGCAATAATATATTTGTTGTGATGAGCATTTACTGTATGCTCTTCAAACCTTCATGCAAACTTAAATATTATCATTTCAACTTTCTCATGGTTCATATAATCTAAATATACACTGAAATGGAAACCAGGAATCACTACAGTAGATGATGCAGGGCGGCAGGTACTTTTGCAGAAGAGCCCTCCGCCCGACACTAGCCACTCATAGCTATGGAGACTCAGCCTTCATCGATCCTAAACCTTCTTTTGCCCCAGACATCAGTGCCCCATGATTCTTGGGAAATAGCCCCTGCTATCCTCCAAGATCTAACAATCACTGTTCTTGGTGCTGAAATTGAGACTGGATCCACAGGACTCCTTTATGGTATCCTTACTAGTGTGTTATGAGGGTGCTGTGTCTGCATGTCACTACCTTTCATCTCACAATTGATCTCTAGGAAGAAAGTGGCATCTGCGTGGATTGCCATGCTATTCTCTGCCATCTCACTCCAAGTGCTGCTACAGTGCTTGAAATGCAGACCTATTTGGAGAGCTACTAGGGATCTTTGAACAGCCCCTCCCTTGCAGAGGTTGCCCTGCTGTCACTCTCACCACCATTCGAGGAGACTTACTAATCCCTTCAGCAGCATTCCTTGTGTTTTGGACACAAGAAATGGCCCATGAAATTATGTTTTCCAATACACATTCCACACCTGTCAAGGACAGATATTGATTCTTCTCTTTGATCTTGACACCTCCATATTAAGAATAGCACTATGGGTATTAACATGAAGGGAAATTATTCATCCTCTCTTGTGTGCCATGGGAGTTTAATATTTTAAATAGTTTCCCAGGAAGTACACCTATGTGAACATATATTTGTATTCATTTATTTTATTCTTCTTCCCTGCCCTCTGTCCAAAGACCTCAGGGAAGGTCACAATAAAATCAGCATTTTTCTGGAAGCCCTTACTATCAATGGGATGTTCTCTTCAGGTTCATCTGGCATTGACAATCTGGTAGCAGGAGAAGAAGAATCTTTTCCAATTTGACATCTAAGGGGGGAACTCTTGGGGAACTCCTGAGCACAGGTCCGTGTGTGCAGGAGTTCCCCAGAAGTGTGTAGATATAGAGCAGATGTAGGCGGGGGTGGGGGGACCAGCTGCCCTTCTCCCTGGGAGAAGTTCAGACACCTTAGGAGGACCAATACAGTCACAGTTAGCTCCGTGTCACCCCATCACTGTGATGACAAGACCATGCAAATGCATTTTCACTGTTGGTACGGTTTCCAGAATCGGTGCTGCTCAGAGAGATTTGAACCTCATCAGTGTTTAGAGCAGTGCTGGTGAGATTAGGGAGAGAGCTGGAATTCAAAATGCACACACTGGAACTCTCCCCGCTCTTTGCTTCTCCAGGGGGCTCTCCCCAGGAAGCAAATATGTGAGAAGGCTGGTGGCTCAGATAGCAAATCTGCTGAGGTGGAAGAAAGGAAGGAAGTGAGGCTTTGACTGGAGCCTCAGAATTTATTTTGCTGAGCTGTGCATTGTTTGCTGCAGAAATTTGCCTGTCCCCTTGTGTACAGTTCCCTTGTCAGTTGCTGATAGTGAAGTTTTGTCCTTTTTTTAGGCCTATCATCTTGACATCTGAGTTTTGATTGGGCTGCATTAGCAATAATGAAAGTCAATGTCTGTTGTATACTTTTATGAATAATGAAATAGGTTGGAAGAGCAATGGCCTGCATACCAAAATTAGCAGAGCAGTAAAGTGGAAATCTCTCTCTCTCTCTCTCACTCACTCACTCACTCACACTCACACACACACACATGTCAGATCTATCGTGTCTGTTGTTGCTTTTTATGAAATAATTTATATTCGACAATGGTTTCTCCTGGATTTTGTACTGGATCCAAAGAAAATGATAAACGCATCATTTTGAAGAAAAAAAACAAAGCAAAACAAAGTAGAAAAACAAGAAGAGCCTTTATCAACTGAGAACATTCAAAATGCTTCCAGATTTCACCCCACCACCACTTCTGGTAAAATTAATCTCAAGTTTCTTTGCAACCATAAAGATAAGATTCAATTACCAGTATCCTTTTCCATAAGGGAAAATGTTAATGGAGAACAAGATTGATTTCCAGTAGGGGGCAAACACAGAGAAGAAATGGTTCAGATTGTCTCCACACACACCCTTCATGTAAACACTCAATGACATGGATTTCTACATATAGATCTCTGTCTTAGCAGCTGCTTGAAATGTCTGGGGAAAATATATGCAACTTGGTGTCATATCCCTCAAAACAGTTTAGAAGTGAAAACAAATCAGAGGTATTAAAATCAGCATCAAGATGTTTCAGTTCAATCCCATTCTGATCTGGTCTTCTTTCACATCATTTAAGGTTCATCAGATTTTTTGAGAAGTGTGTATCTTGGAAAAATCATGGAAAAAAACAAAAAGAGATGAAAAACATGATCAGAAATATGGTGTCATTCTAAAAATTGCAAAAGACTTTGCTCGTATGGAGGAATGATGGAGGTAGCCAAAGCTATTGTACCATTGAAGGTGCTAGGTGGGGTGGAGTGGTTGGAGTTCACCAGAAGTGGACACTTGGACTTCAAAGGAAAATCATCAACCTACTTTCAACAGGGTAAGTGACTTCTGGCTGTTCTCACCCATGTTGTTCCCTACTGGTGAGTGACCTAGGTATACTGCAGATTAGTTCCTGTGGTACCCACATGCATGCCCAGTCCCCAAAAAGTTAAATTTAATATGTAAAGCCAAAGTGTCATGAGAATGTGTTGTCTAGACAGGTAATGTGTAACCATAGTGCTTCAAGAGAAAATGGTAAGTTAGGGAAGGGAGGGGCTATCCTAGATCTCCAGAAGGGAGGGGAGATGGAACCTTCAGAAGGAGTAGCTAATCAGATTCAAAGCATGAGTCTTTACTGATTATATGTTGGTTAGGCAGCATAGGGGTTGTAATGGTCAAACCTCACCCATGCCGTAGATTTTAGTCTGGAGGAATTAAAGTCCCTATCTTAGTGTGAGAGGGAGGAACAGGTCTCGCTAAGGAGCAGATTGAGTGGCATTGGTCATATTAAACTTACCTGTTGTGTGCCAAGAACCTTGTAATCAATAAACTTGTTTCTTATTTGATAAATGTATAAAGACTGTCAGTCTCTTACATTATAAAGAACAAGAGTCAAGCCTGCCTAGTGGAAAGGGCAACTGTATCTTTAAAACACTCACCGAGAGCTAGTGAGTGGGGGAGGTGCTCTCCTCTGCAGCACCAAGAAGTAGGCAACAATAATATCAAGCTTAAGAGCAGGGGAGAGGAAATAGGAGGCGTGCCTCTTGGTTGGGAATATATTTCAGTGTTTTAATCCTGAATGTAAACAAATGCTACCATACTACCAACAGTATATAAAATCACTACCTGACCGAGAGCTCGCATCACAGTTCCTTTGCTGATTTTGAGGAGAGTTTACATGGGTTTTAAAGTTCTCAGCCTAGTATCAAATGCCATGCTTGGACAACACAACTACAAATGAACTTTAGGGTAGATTCACATGCTCAAAAATCCATAGTCCACCAGGCTTTTTGCTCATTTTTTCACCTTGTCAGTGGTACCATTGGGCATCATTCTTTTAGTGCCTTGGGGGCCACTCAGACCTACATTGTGAGTTGGCAGGTGGCAAGGTGGCTATGCTATGCTCCTTAAAAATAAAGAGAAGTGTCTGTAGCTTAAAGGTAGAACAAGCTGACTGGAAAGTTTGTTCTGTATCCTTTCCCTGGAAATGGCAAGTCTCTTCTGTATTGTTGCTGTTATTTTAGGGGAGGGAAAGATTGTTCATTTCAGCCTGTCAGAGTTTTGTTTGGCTGGAACTTGAAACATTAATGGACACAACTGATACTTTAATCACAGTTCAAACATATAAGCGGATGGAGATACAACAGCATCCATATGTTGCTGCCTACCATGGACTCTTAGCACAGTTGCAAGCAATGCTGTACGAATGGACAGATGTATGGATGGATAGGCGCACTGTAGCACTCACAAACTGCTGCCTATGCAAGCTTTGGATGCAGTTTGTTTGAACAAGCAGGGCACAACAGCAGAACAAACTGGAGGTTCAAACATGCTAGTTTTCAAAAACATGTTCAAAATTGGATGTTCCTTTAACCAAGAGCTTTATTACCAGATATCTTTCACCTTCTGGATGCGTAATAATGATGGAGCAGTCATATTTTATATTATCTTGTTCATGATGATGCCTTTTGAAAGTTTTGTTTAAATCTCATTTGGGCTCTACTTGCGTTTCTTGTGTTTCACTCCCATCATTGGGGTGGGGTTAGTGTCACTTGTACACTTGTGTGCTGCTATTTTAGCACCTTCTGCCTATGCCAAGTCATTAGCATGACTCTGGGGATTCATTGTGGCAGATTTCCTTTCTCAAGAGAACCAGCTGCTCAAAAATCCTTGCCTGGAGCACAGGGACTGGGAAGTTTCCTTCTAATAGGGTTACAAATCTCGATCCAGCTGGTGGGTCCTTCCTGAAAGGGAAGCTTATTATGGGCCCCAGTGTCACATCAACCACTGAAACTGCACTCTAAGCTACTTGAGCCTCCATATGTTAGCCCTTTTAACCTCAACCTGTCTACTCCCCTCCCATATGCTCACAGAATGAAAGCATTATTTTTACAGTATGCATACCCAAAGATGTCATTTCAAAATGCACTTGAAATGGAATTCCCTCCCCAAGAAGAACATGTCCACATGGGAACATCTTGTATCACTATCTGGCAGCTTAAACCTGCACCAGAAATGTTCCATTGGTTCTGTGTTGTATTCCACATTGGGAATTTTGCAATGTGCTCTTCAGCCCTGTCTGAACCCCACTTCTTGGGGATTGTTTGAATTGTTTAGTGCACTTCACACGTTTCACAGAAGTGTCTGTCTTCTATGCTATTTGGAATGATCCCAAATGTTTCTGAAAAAATGATGGCCATCGGACTTCCCTGCACACTCTAGCCCAAATTCAATTGTAACTTAAAATTTGAATTTCATCTGAACTTCAGTGAATGTTGAAAGTAAAAGCATTTATCTTTATAGATAGAGAAGATCTGAATGATGATTATTGGCATCTTGTGGAAAATCAGTGCCAAAATAGTTTAAAACTAGTGGCCCTAAAATTATGATCTACAATATGAAGACTTTCAACATTTTGAAGAAATTAGATAGAGTTCATGGAAACCAACAGTAGTTCTACCAAATCATGAAAATCAAAGGTTCACAAGTGTAATACATTTTTTAAATTCTTATTTATTATTTGTCTTGGAATTTTGTATAATTATTTTAAAAGCTGACATCAAGTATTTTTAAAAAGCCAAATTAATAGAATAACACAAGAGGAATAAAACCCAAAACTATTTAACTATCTAAAATAATAATTTGCAGCCAGAAACAACCCAGCCTTCATTACTCGTTGGCAATGGTAGTATTAAGACCTCTGTATCAAAACTTCACTTAGTTTGGAATTACCTGAAAATAAAATTGAATTACTCCTACTTAGTATTTAAGAACGTGTTGTTTTCATGTACTACTGTGTTGGGCTCAAGTCCTGCCAAACATATGGACACGCAGGTGCATCTGAACTAGCCCCTTAGCTGATACAGACATGATTTGTAATTATCTTCTTTTAGGGGATGTTGTGCATTTGATGTATCACCCTATGTTTTCTAGGGACTTCTCTCCCACTATGCTATGGTGATTCTCAATTACAGGAGCTTCTACGCACTTCCCTTCCCATTCTCTGGACAGGAAACCAGTTGATTAACCAATGTTGACTAGCACTTGAGCACTAGTCAACTTTGACGATTCCATCTCCTTGGGATTGGATACTCACCTTATTTGATACGGGCCCCAGTCCTCTGCTGGGCACTGCCATTTTGGCTGCAGCAGCCTCCATGACTGCATGTGCATCAGTGCACACTTCTTCTTCTTCTTCTTCAAGCAGAGATGGTAGCTTTTTATTAGCAGTACCACTTATGGAACCCAGTGGCAATGAACGTCGGTGTTTGTTTCTATTTTGTTTGTTTTGTTTTATATTCAGTTGTTATATTTCAATTTTTACAAGATACAGACATTCAAAATAGGCACAGCTAATTAAAAAATTGCAAAAGTATTCAAATGGATTAAAAATAAAATTTAAATGTACGTTCAACATGAAGAAGTTTGTAATGCATACATTATATAGAATCAGCTACTGGTTCAAGTTCCCACAAAATCAGCAGATAGCTATCAAACAGATCTTTTTCAGAAGCAATGGTTAAATCTCCCAAAAAATGGGTACTAGACTGTGTTTTCTTCTTCATTGTTTGCTGGAATGATTGCAGATACATGCCTTTTATTGTAAATTCATTGTCTGATTTCGGGATGCTGAGGGACTATGAAAGAACAATGAACATTCTCACTATTTTTCAGATTTCTAGTACAGGCTCAAGTTCCCCTACCTCCTTCTGGAGCCTTAAATACTCAAATACTATCACTGTCCTCAGAAAAGTTATATTTCACATGCATAAAATATATGATATTTTAGATTTCTTTGTGCCTCAATTTCCCTCCCCCTGTAAAAATGAATGAGAGTTTCATTTCACCTAAGTTGTGTTAATTTGCATCCATGGACCCTTTTCTGTAGATGCAGAGCTACAGGGTAGTTATGGTGCCATTGATGTAAAGCTGAGCTATGGAGATGGGGGATGCAGGTATCAGGAGGCAAACAATATATACCCTGGAGTGCATCATTCTTTGTATAAAATCATAGTTCTTAGTTAATGGATCCCAACCTGGGCAGGTGTAGTCTCATAATTATATCTTTGAGAATCCTCATTAACCAATCAGCTTTGCTTTGTACCAGTTCCTCCATATTTAATGGGACTAATCATTTCTGCTCAACCTCTTCAAGCAGTTCAGCTAACACTGAAAATTGTACTCAAATATATCCCTTCAAAACCAATATGTTTGTTTGCCTGACAGTAAGTATACACAAGAAGGTTGAAATAAAGCCAGGAACAAAGATGAATGCAATATATTTGTGTATTCCACAGATTCTTTTGTGCTGCCTTGATGGCTGATTCTTATAGCCTTCTGTATGGAGAAAATTGTATCTCTGTAAATTATTTTATGTGTTAGTGTGATCTCGTGAAGATGTTTTTCCTGCATTTATTGTCATCATACAGTGCACCATGCACTAGGAAATGCTAATTTTCAAAGCAGACAGGCTTTTATAATTTTATATCTTATTAAATGTGAGATGTTGTTGTATTCTTTCCTTGCTGAGGTGGCAGGCTCTATTGAAGGTACATTTCCTCTCTTCTAGACAGCAGGGTTGCAGATTTTTGTCAAGCCATTCAGTGCCTGGAGAGTTAGGATTTCTTTCTGCAAATGAAAACAGACAGCGGTTGCATCCACATACAGTTGGGGAAAAAAGGTCCCTAAAAGTGGCTTAGATAGGATAGCATCTACCCATTAGTGCCTCTAATGCACATTAAATGCCAGAAAATGTACTTTTAAAGGCCTTTAAAGTAGGTAAAATGTGGGATGGAAACACTAGTGACTGCTTTGAAGCCACTTTTTCATATGCATTCAGACACAATAATTGAAACTCCAGTAAAATATTGTTGTGATTATTGTTTAGTAATTGAACCTTGTCCAAACCTCTGTGACCCCAAGAACCATGGCCACCTGTTCTCTACTCTCTCTCAGAATCTGCCCAAGCTCATGTTTACTTTCTCCATGGCTTTCTCCATGGCATCTAACCATCATATTCTCTGCTGCCTCCTTCTCTTTTTCCTTCAATCTTTCCCTGCATCAGGATCTTTTATAGTTAATCCTAACTAGAAATTATATTTTTAATTATGTTTAACTATTTGATATGTTTTAATTTCATTGTAACCCACCCTGGGACCATCTGGTGAAGGGCAGGATAAACATTTTCTAAATAAACTTTCTACATACATACATACATACATACATACATACATACATACATACATACATACATACATACATACATACATACATACATACATACGAGATGTGCATGAGGTAAAGCCACGTGTTTGGTTCACCATGGAACTGAAGAATCATTGGTTTCAACCGAGAATCATTTCAACCGAGAACCAGTTATTCACGTTCAGTATCAAACTGGTTCAAAAACAAGAAATCCCTTTTTCCCCCTGAAAAAGTCCTTTTCAAGGGAAAATACAGCAACTGTGAACTGACTGATCAGTTTGCATTTGCAAGAGGGAGACTGGTTCAGTCCAATTGAATTTTTGATGTTCAAACAACTAAATGTTTGGTTGGATGTGAATATTTGTGAACTAGTTCAGGGTTTCCCAAACAATGGGTCGCGACCCACTGGTGGGTCGCGAGCGAATATTGAGTGGGCCCTGCCTGTAGAACGACACACCAACCGACCAAGCCTTTATTCATATTGGTAACGGTTAAATTTCCTAGAGGTGGGTCCCGAGTTGGTAAACTTATATTACATGGGTCGTAGCCCAGACAACTTTGGGAACCACTGAACTAGCTGGTTTGCTGTGAACCACAACCCAATCAAATCAGTTCAGCATACTGTTAATCCTGTCTTTTCATTATGTGGTCAAAGTATTTGGGTTTCAGTTTCAGTATTAGTCCTATCAGTGAACAAAATTGATGTGGCAGTGGTGGAGGGTGGAAAAAGACTTTTTCTCCAGCACCACAATTCAAAATAGTTGATTTTTCAGCACTTAGCCTTTCTTGTAGTCCAACCGTCATAGCTGTAAATTACAACTGCAAGGATCATAACAATGAACATAAGAACCTTTGTCAACAAAGGGTGCTTCTGCATTGTCCTCTGAAATCCGGATCTTCCTGATTGGCCAGGGCCATGCCTGGCTTCAGGAGGCTCTCTGCACAGGGGCACAGCCCTGGCCAAAGTGCGCCTCCCGATTGCCAGGGCTGGCACCTGCACAGAGAGCCTCTCTTCAATTTTTAGAAACTGTGTGATAATAAAAAAGTTCTGCTTTTTAGGGGGGGAAAAACATTCTTTCTGGGCAATTTAAATTCTTCCCCTGCTTACCCCACCCCTTGATTTTTCCTTCCTCCCCTCTCTCAGCCCTGCTCAGGTTAATGAGATTAAAGATTAAGAAGATTCAGCAGGAACCTGACATTCTGGTTTTTCTTTGGAATCAGAGGGACAGTAAAGAATTTTTATGTTCTTTCCCCACTTACCCCCCCTTTTTCTCAGAGAGTGGGTGGAGCTTTTTCTGTAAAGGCATTTTTTGAATTTTGCGCTTTGCAGTTCGGATCCCTCTGGTCAGATCAATTAAATAAGACTATTTTTAATAGCATTTCTTTTTAATTTTTGGAGATTTTTTACTCATTTTTTGAAATCAGACTGGCCAAGATGGAGGGATCTGTCTACATTGCCCACTGATATCCCTTACGTAAATGAACGGTGTGAGGAAAATTGAGTTTCTGCTTAGTCTTCCCAGACTCAACTTTACTGGGTGAAGGGAAAAAAAACTTCTTTATTTACACTATTCATAATTTTATACACTTCTGTCCTGTTAAAAACTTTTGACCTTTCTTTGGAATTTGTTCTATTTTTGCACTTAACTCCAGTGGGATAGTATTCCACAGAATTTAGGTTCAGGGACAGTGGCAGGCATGTGAGCACCTCCACCGTCCCTCATAGTACAAATGGTTCGTGCCAGACTGTCCACTACATCATAGCAATGGCTGCAGCAACTTCCAACAGGCACTGGATAATTGCCATGGCAATTGCAATGCAGTTTGTGACTGTGCAGTCGCAGCCATGACCTCTGCCCCTAGGTAACATTTGTACTAGGAAGTAGTGCAAATCCTGCATCTGGAAGCTTAATGGGTGCATCCTATATGCTCCTGATAAAGCTGTGAGCCAGTCTGGTCTTGTGGTTTGGATGTCGGATTCATATCTCGTAGTCAGCGGGTTTGATTCTGCACTCCTCCACAAACCAGCTGGGTGACCTTGGGCTTCTTGAGCACAGAAGCGTAGAAGGGAATGTTGAATAACAGAATTAACCTGGCATATTTTAGAAAAAAACTGACAAAAATTCTGCATTTCTGTGGAGAAACAAGTTTGTTTGGTTTTAATATTTTTTTTTTTAAATAAATTTACCTGTTTTGGAGCACCTTAAAATGCTCCATGGACCACTATTAATTTTTGAATTGGCCTACAGAACCCATACAAAGAGAAATTACCTCCTCAAACAGTCACAGCTGAATATACTCTATCAATCTTTTAATGCTCCTGCACCAACAATTGCCTAGATTCCAAGCAGAGTTGGGAGGGGTCGAGCTGGGTGGAAATTAACAAAAAGTGTGGTAAAAGCAGGTGCTTCTTGTGTTTATATAAACACATTAGCACTCTTTTGACACAGCATGACCTGAACATGTAGTTCATGCTACTGGTAGCAAGAGAAACAATATCTGAGTGTGCTGGAGCAGAGTTCATTCAGACTCTACAAAATTAACACCAGATTATGAATACGCTTGCCACTGGTAATTAATCGTGAAAATTGCTGGAGGAGTTCTCCCACTGAGACAGATATTGGCAGAACTATTTACTGCTAATAGGCCTTGTTTAAGCATACTCCACCATCCCCCTTTCCTATTCAGATAAAACTTAACAATAAACCAGAGGGTCCCAGTTAGACCGTACTCTCTCCATATATTCTTTCACTTCTGTTTGCTTGTAGCATTGTGGAATACTCTGGCTATTTTCCACTAGAAATCTGCATTGTGAGTTGCTCATTCAAGACAACTTGGAGATGGGGAAAAGAGACAGAAAGATAATTTCCTCTTTGGAAGCTTGTTTTCTTAGCTCATCTAATGTTATCCTACATGTGGCTACAGTAATTGGAAGACATCACAAGGAGTAGCTAGTGTATTCAGAAGCAGATAAGAGCTTTTCCAAGTCCAGAGAGTGAATTTTCTGCTCTACAAACTCTTTGATATATCCATCATTTTTAGTCATTTTTTACCAGTTTCAGCAGGTTTTTAGGCCCCGTTTTCTTCAACTTTGTTTTCAAAGGAAACAAAGAAATCCCCCTCACTTCATTTGTTTTCTTTTTGCACTGCTTTAGTTAAATACAGAAATCAATTTTAGCAATAACATTTTCTGTCTCATATGTCTAGTATATAATACAGGATTGATCACTTTCTCAAACATTTTAGTTATATAGACATTCATATATGTCTCTTCAGGTCTTTTTCCTTTATTGCTCACATTATCGTGATCTTTTCAAAGGGTATAAAGTGTAGATTTCACCGTAAACATTTTCATAGCATCTCCCAAGCTATTTACTCTAAAAATATCTGTCCTTTATTCGGGCTTACAGTTTACTTGAACAACATATTGGATATAAACATAGTGGTAGTAGATGTGTGCAGGTTTCACTATGATCATTTCAATAGTTTCTGTTTTCCAGGGTATTGTGTTGTTTTTGTGAGCACTTTTCTTTGTAAAATGCACATTTTTGCATAAAGTCTATATGTACTCCTTGCTTCATTCTAGAACATATTTGTGTGAGTGTGTGTGTGTTAATTTTACATTTTTTATGTTGCCCTTCATTCTGAGTTCTTCTTGAATGAGAACAGAGTTTGGCAGGACCCACAGGGCATATACACTCTTGCATTTTTGGGTTCTGATTATGGGCTGAATTCAATTATCCAGCCCTAGATCAGATTGGTACTGGTGACAGGGGACAAGAGCCATCCACATTATGGTGTCTGGGCTGAACTTTGGGGCTATAAAGTTTGTGCCAGAGCTTTTTTAGCTCTCTTCCATAGCTGCTTCTGCGAGCCTGGTGAAATGCCACCAGGCTCTGTGGAGTTTTTTCCATTGACTTCCCTTAATCTGGATATAAGATGATCCAGATCTAAGGAATGGGGCCTTCAACTAATCCGGATCTAGTCAATCCGGTTTAAGGGAGGTGCCTGATGCATCCCTAGGGGCGGTGCAGCACCCAGTTGCAATGGGTGCTATCCTGCCTGCAGTGGAAATGTCAGAGCACCCATGTGACGAATCCGGATCAACTCATGTGGGGCCTGCCCATCACCCCAGTTTTTTGGGGGGACAGGGGGTGCAATCTCAGTAGATGCTCCAGAGATTCTTCTAAGATTCTCTGGAGCAACTCCGGGGAATCTCCGGAGCTTTGTCATAAGCTCCAGAGATTCTCTGGAGAGATCTGTCACAAATTTTGAAGATTCTCTGGAGCCTTTGACAAAGGTCCATAGGATTGGCATTACTCTTGCATGAGGTCCTCTTCAGAGCCGGTGCTATTCTTCAGACCCCATTGCCCAATCGCGGTGGAAACATGCTCTGTATAATCTAGATTTTATGCCTGAAGACCCCATTGTAGAGCCCTTTAATGGGGTCTACAGGAAATCCAGATTATATGTCCTGAAGGACCCATTCAACCTGGATTTCCCTAGAACTGGTGGAAACAAATGAGTTGTTTTCCATTGGAGTGGGCTCTGGCACCATTTTCTCACTAAGGCCTGCACCAACACCACATCCATGTTGACATGGCTTTCATCAGGTAGCATGGCCTTTTGGCGAACCCATCCCCAATGTGGGATATGGTATTTCAGAAAGACAGCTGGCTCAGGACAGCATCTGAATGCCGTAATGGCCATGATGGCTTGTTTATCTGATCTGGTTCTAAACTGAACACAACCCAACAAGCTTCTGTTTGAACCAAATTAGTTTGCATTAGTTTATGCATGTTTCTAGTCAATATTATGTATGCATGTATATACATAATTCAAATATTTATGTAGTACATAATAAGTATTTCACAACAATAAACATCATAAAGAAGGTTAAACACTTAAAATGTTAAAAGCAATTAAGAACACTTAAAAAGTCAGACAGGCAGAGAAAAAAGCAACCATTTACACAAGGAGGATCTGTGTGAAGAGATAATTTCCTTAGTGGGCACCTAAAAGCTGTAATTATAGGTGCCATGCACAACTACAGGACCAAGTACCATAAGCTGTACTGTGCATGAACAGATTATTGTCTATGCTGCTCAGTTGTTTTTCTACAATAAATGGTAGTGTTTAAACAGGATTTAAAAGGAAATCCTTGAAAAACCAATGAGAAGATCCTGGCAATTGAACCTGGAGGTCTTGTGCATGCAAAGTGTGTGTTGTACCACTGAACTACAGCCTTCATCTTATGAGCTGTAGGATGTGGTAGACTAGCAGCAATGGGGACAAGACAACATAGGTAAATTCAAAGAAACCTTGGCTACATCTGCACACAGTAAAAACAAAAAGTGCCTTAAAAGCAACTTAGAGGTGGCAGTATCCACATACTAATGCATTAATCCAGATTAAAGCCCAGAAAATACACTTCTAAAATCCATTATCTGGCCTTTAATGTGGATTAGAAGTGGGATGGTCACACTATCACTTCCAAGTGGTGATTTGTACTATCATATGCTTGACAAGATGTTGTTTATGCATTAGTTCCATGACTCATTAGATGCAAGTTCAAGCATAAAGGGGTCAGTCTGTAGAATGCCAGTACTGCCCCATGCATCTAGGAATTTTCCAAAAGAAAGAACTGAATTGTCAAGGGTAACTGAATTGCAGCTGGAGCAACCAATCTGGTTGCCAGTGGTGGATTCCTGTCAATTTGCATTCTGTGCAGCATCAGAATAAAAGGTCCTGCTGATGAACTATCTGGCCTTATTTTGCCTGAAGCCCTGAATAAATACATATGCCTGTTGCCAAACTGCTTTCCCTTCAGTTCTTTAAAAACTCAACTGTTTGGGGGTCATGTCTTGTTTGACTAACAGAAAAGGGGTGGGGGAGAGATATGAGCTCACATTTGCTTTCTGTGATATGTAACAACTCTGAAGAAACCATTAGAAAGTATTGTGACCCCACCCCACCCCACCCCAAAAAAGAGCATTTGAAGGAAGTCTGGCTTTGTATACTTTTGGACAATAGACTGTGTAATTACAGCATATGGAGTAAATAGTGTATATTGTCCTGAAATTAGTATGCATGCCAAAATACATGTTTACCCTAACAACTCTAACAGCTTTGAAGTACTTATTTTGCTCTATCAGGTAAATAGCACACTTCTATATGCAGCACAAATGTATATTATTATGCAGTATATGTGTTATTACATAATAGACCATAGCAGCATTGGGAAAGATAACGTATTCCACCATACCAATAGAAATCATGGCAAGAATTGTGACACATTCTGTTAGAAAATCTGCTCTCATTTCAAAGTTGCCCAGATATTCCCTCGTACTTTGAGGAGGAGGAGGAGGAAACATTAATGGAATTCTTCCCTTCCCCTTAATGCTAATTCAAAGAATATGTTCAACCATTCCAGTGATGGCTTTTACATTTTGGTCTTATTTCATGAAAATAAATAAATAAGTTTTATGAACTAATGTTTATATTTGTTTTAATGGATGGTACTGAAACCACCCAAGCAGCTTCAGTTATTGGGCAGCCATAATAAATCTGTAAACAAGCAAGCAAACAAAATACCAGTAAGAACTGCTACTTCTCAGTGGAATAGGTTAGCTATGTTTTTTCTTCACTAGAGATCTTCAAGCAACAAGACTGGATTGATAGCCATCTGTCATTAATGGAGATGTGCAGGTTTTTATTATTATTATTATTATTATTATTATTATTATTATTATTATTATTATTATTATTATTATTATTATTATTATTATTGGCATTTGAATTCAAGTCAAATTGAATGTCAAGACATTTCATTCGATTCAAATGTTTAGAATCCGAATGCAACAAAACCCAATTTGAATCCAAGACATTTGAATCTATTCGTTTGAATGTTAATTTCAAATTTGAAGATATGAATGTCGACAACATTTGTATGTGTTATACGTATCTGTACACATTTTGTACATATCTCGTTTTATCCTGTATGCATCCCATTTTTCTTCTGTATTATAAGTGCAAATGTGTATAGGTATGTATGATATTTGTATATTCAAATCATTCAAATCATTCAAATGAATGTTTTGGAATATTTGAAATTCGTCCAAATGTTTACATTCGAATGTGACGATATTCTATTCGAATTCAAATGTCCATGTTCGATTGAATTTTGAATGTTTAGAACATTCATGCACTTCCTTAATTGATAGTCATCTGTCAGGAATGGTCTGACAAACCCTGCACTGAGCAAATGGTTGGACCCGATGTGGTCACAGTTGTTGTGTAGACACTGACCTAGATTCTATGATTTCTCAGCTGAACCTAATGCAGGAGAGGTGAATGAATTTGTCAAATTTCATTTCTAGCATGTTTCTCATTGTTGCAATCTAATACTGTTCTAAATTAATACCAGTTTGCATAAAATTTATTTTTTTAAAAAAAAATGCTTTGGCAAAGGACTCTGCCTAGCATAGCCTAGAATCTGAAACCTTTGGCCATCCTTTTATATTGCTGGGAGAAGCTCAACATCAGGTTTTCAGCACTATTTAGATTCTAAGCAATTTCCTATGCTTACACAAAAGCAGCAAGCTGAAAATACCAAAAGCTTCATTGCAGACACCATTTTCCACTCGTAAAGCTATCTGTGGCATTCAACTCCAAACGACAGGGACAGACAGTTTGTATTGAAGGCAGAATTGCTTTTGCTTTTCTTCTGTGTCACTTAAGTGTTATTTTAAGCCAGAGGCAGGAGAGACTTTCTTTGACCCATTCTGCCTGGAATTGTGTTTACTGTGCTCCCTTCCAAAATGCAAGGCAAGATCCCTCTGCTTATCAGTGTGTAAAAGTTGAACAGATTGCAGACTCACATTCCCCCTTCCAGACAGCATTGGGTTTATCCATTGTTTGCTGTGACAAAGAGTGAATTTCAGAGCAGGGGGCTGGGAGATTCTGTAGCTTGGAGATTTCTTTGTTTTCTACCATCTTACCCTCTAGGCTAGTAATCAATGTTTTTCAGCTCCCAGAAGTTGCCCAAAGGTTGCTAGAAGCAGTGTGCTTGGAACACAATGACGTCTGCATAGGGATCTCTTGTGGTGTAGTCAATGTAGTCTTACATGTTCTCTCACTGGGAGAGAAATGGCCCAATTAAGCAGTGTCTGTAGGGGGTGATTGCCCTTGGCATTGGCAATTACAAGTGTGGCATACAGGCTTTACACAGTCAAATCATTGTTGACATCAGTGAATCCATATGGCAAAAGAAACTCCAGAAAAGTACCTTGTGGCAAGAACTCCCGCTGGAGTTGAGCACTTCACTGGGCTTTAAACTCCATAGTGCATAGCTCTGTAGCTCTACTTTTACTTTCATGTGCAATAATACCTTTGCCTATGTGCCTCACAAAGGCATAAGGCATTAGGGGAAGAATTAGTCAAGGACTTTTATTAATAGATTGGTCATGCTATTACCACAATTTCTCCTTCCTTCCTTCCTTCCTTCCTTCCTTCCTTCCTTCCTTCCTTCCTTCCTTCCTTCCTTCCCTTTTCTCTTTAAACTGGTTAATTCAAAAAGGGCGACACACCTGACCAAAAACAATTCCTTGATATTTTTCTATTTCTTGCCTTGGGTGGCCAGCTTTTGGCAGGATTACAATATATAAACATTTTGATATGTAACCAAATTTTAACAGAGTATTTCAAGGTAAGTGCCTCAAGGGACAGTTCAAAATCACAGCACTCCTTGCATCGTAATGCAATAGTTTACATGTCATACCGTGTTAAGACATAGGTATAAGGCGAGTATAAGGAACATCTCCATAGTGCCAGCCACATTGCTGGTGCAGGCCTCTCCACTCTTGACTGGCCTCTCCACTCTGGACATTCAATTCATACAAATGTCCAAATTCATCCAAATTCCTACAAATAATGAATATTTCAAATATTTGTGCACATCCCTAGTTCTACTTGATTGGATCTTTGGGTGTTTCCGCACTGGCTGCGGAAACCCCATTAAGAACAAATATAGAACACAGACAGGACACAGACAGTACTTACCTTCCGCACTGGAGGCCAGATCCAGGACCCTTCATGGCGGCTGCTTCCTCACTCCAGCGTGCAACACCCATTCTTAATGGAGTCTCACTGTCAAAAGATCTGGCCTCCATGAAGACCTCCAAAATTAGGTCTTTCATCCAGCCCTTTGCCTCAATCTATTCGGAAGGAAGACGCTTCCGCACACGGAGAGGTGAGGGACTGGATGTGCTGGTGGCTGCCATCTTGGGGAGGGTGGAAGCAGGCCAGTCTGCCTCCGAAGCCCCTCCCTCGCATGCCACACACTGGCAGAAATGCACGGTGACTGGCAGCTGCATGCTCCAGTCCCATGGCTCCGGGGGCAGTGTCAGTGGTGTGGGAGACTGAATGCCCTTTGGAATGGATGCTGCGGCCTCCGCACAGCACCCAGAGGATCTGGCCAGCAGAATCCATCCTCCCCACGCATGTGCAGATGCACGGGGCCTCCTCGGATCTGTCCCTGTTTCTGACAGATTCTCAGGAGGATGGATCGCCGGGAAATGGATTTTCTTAAATCCGTTTCTTGGCAGCCAATGCAGAGACACCCTTTGTTTGCAGTGAAGCCAGATCATGAATTCTAAGATTTGTAACAGAATGTAGAGATGTTCAAGTTTGGTTCAATTTAAGAGTTTGAATCAAATGGTTTCAATAAGAAGAGTCCTGTTGGGATGGGCCACAACACATCTAATCCAGCATTCTGCCTCACCCACTGCCTCACCAATTGTTTCTGGGCATTCCTAAGCAGAAGACAAAGGAAAATTATTTGCCGAATGTTGGGTTGAATCAAACTGAACAAAACTCTGTTTGAAAGGGTCTGGTTTGATCTGAACCAACTAGGAGGCTTTAGTCAACTTCATTAGCTGGGAATGAAAGTTTTCTACCTCCAAAAGTGCTGGCTGGAGCTCAAAAGTGACAGTACCATGGGAAAAAGCAGGTTCAAATAATTCAAATAGGATTACATTATTTTGAATTTCCGGCAGTGGTATGGGCCTTTCTCAGCCTGAAATTGACCTATGATAAGGAAGTGCTTAATGACAGTCATCATGGTGTGATACTACTGCCAGAAATGTCATTAAAAATGGTTTTGTCTATTAAATTCTCTGCACTGTATTGAGGTATTCATTCTATTCCCCCTTCAAATATGTCCTAAAACCCCAACATAATTGTTATGAATCAAATGTGGGATAAAAATATGTATACTATCTTATGGTGTTTCCACACCTGCTGCCGAGAAACGGATTTATGAAAATCCTTTTCTCGGAGATCTGACCCCCTGAGGATCCGTCCCAAATAGGGATGGATCCTCGAAGGCCTCCTGTGTGTCTGCACATGCACAGGGAGGCCGGATCGGGCAGCTGGATCCCCTGGGTGCTGTGCAGAGGCCACAGCACCCATTCCAAAGGGCATCTGGCCTCCCACGCCACCTCTGGAGCTGCGGGACTGGAACATGCAGCTGCCAGTCACTGCATTTCCAGCAACACGTGGCATGAGGGGAAGGGCGGATGGAGCCAGACCAGCCAGCTTCCACCCTTCCCAAGATGGCAGCCACCGGCAAATCCGGCCCCTCGCCTCTCCATGTGCCAAAGCGTCCTGCTTCTGACTGGATCGAGGCAAGGGGGCGGATGGAAGACCTAATTTTTGAGGTCTTCCTGGAAAGCCAGATCTTTTGGCGGCAAGACCCAATTAGGGTTGGATCTTGCTCGCCAAAATGCAGAAGCGGCGTACTTGAAGAGTCCCAGATCCAGCCTCCTGTGTGGAAGGTAAGTCTCAATGTCTCTTGTATGTGTTTTAATATGTATTTTTACAGGCAGTGCGGAAGCACCCTTAAGCTGCTTCACTGAAGAATTTGATTTTTTTTTAAAAAAACATATCCTATGAAAAATGGCTACCAATCCCATTGTGTATACAGAGCACTAAAGATTTGTTAAAAGACATTTACCACTGAGACTCAGCCTGCTATGTTCTTAGTTTCTGGTAGGAAAGCTATAAAAGAATGAAGAGGCATTGTGGAAGAGAAGTTAACTTTCTGATTTGATCTTAACCCCAGATTCTTTTGCAGAAGATGGTTTTATGAGTGCTTTTGATCTTCTCTATGAACATCAACCAATGTTTACTCCAAGTGACTTTTTTTTCTCCCTCTCTCCCTCCATATGGTTCTAATTCATTGCAGCTTTTGCTTTGTTTCCAAAGGTCTTGAGATACACCCCTTACTTTCGTAAAGAAAGTTCATGCCATATTGTCTTCCTGATCTTCTCTCATCAGTACTAGTTCAAAATTTCTATGAGGACCTTCCTATCATAAGATTTATTTAATTTTTCAGAGAAAATACCAATGTGTACTGTTGAAGACTCATATGCAGATTAACTTCCTTTTTCTTTCTTTCTTTCTTTTCTTTCTTTCTTTCTCCTTCCTTTTTTACACACACACATAGTATACACTCAAACACACACACAGTATACACACATATATACACAGTATATATAACATATGCAATATATAATATACACGGTGTGTATTTGTGTGTGTCTACATATCATATGCATACAGTCCACACATACACATATGAGACTCAGCATCTGGCTTTTGCTTTTTTTATTTTTTAAAGATACACACCTATAAAAAGATTCATCCTTTCTGAAATTATTTATTGGTTCAAAGGACCCTAACTGTTAGCTTCTTCTTCTTTTTATTTATAGTATTTACATATTTATATCTTGCCCTTCACCTAAAAGTCCCAGGGTGAGCTACAACAGTAAAAAGATAAAATTTATAGGAGTTAAAACATATTTGAAATAATATAAAATGCATCTCTTCCTCCACCACAGATACTGATGGATTAAGTGTTTTAATATGCCTGGCAATAAATACAACCAATAAATAAACCCTAAATGTTATAGAATAGATCCTTTAATAGAGATGGGCTGAAATGTTTCTGTTACTTGATGGTTCACAGTGAATCAGCTAGTTCATGAATGTTCGTATCAGACTAATCATTTAGTTTTTCAAATATTCAAACATTTGATCAAATCAAATCAATTGTCGTATTTTGGCCCTTGGGGGGGAAAAAAGACTTTTTAAATGGAAATAATGGTTATTCTTGTTTCCAAAATAGTTCAACATTGAATACAAACAAAAGTTTGTTCAATTAAACAGTCTGTCATGGAAAAAAAAAACAAATGGGTGTTTGGTTTGATGATGAACACACAATTTAAGTTCATATATGCACCTACTCTATTTCATTTATATCCCACCCTTCGCCTTACAGTTCAAAGGTGGGACACAGGTATAGTATGATTTGTCCTGGCTCAACTCCAGAGACTGGAACAAAAATTTCCCAATCTTCAAAGTTCCCAGCAGGAGTATCTTTGCTGGAAATGCAAAAATAGTCAATTTCTAAGGCCACTTCTAGAAGTCTTGTGAAATGACACATGGCTTCTTATGCAAACGATGGATGGTTGGTCTGGTTTGCCATAGGAGATGGAGACCAGACTAGAATGTGAACACCAGAATAAAAAAAAGAATAAAAGTGACAGAAATCAAAAGAAAAACCTTTCTAAATACCCACAAATATCTGGGATTTCATAGCAACAGAAACTCAAGAAAAATGAAATTGATATGGAAACTTGGAAAAATCCCATTTTGCTATTTTACTATGTACCCCTTCTTCTAGATCATTGATGAATAAATTAAAAAGCATTGGTCCCAGTACTGAGCGTTGAGGGACCCCACTTTTTACTTCTTTCCACCCTGAGAATTTGCTGTTTATTACTACTCTCTGCTTTCTGCCCTTTAGCCAGTCACAAATCCAGGACAGAACCTGTCCTTTTATTCCATGGCTGATGAGTTTACTCGGTACCCTTTGATGTGGGACTTTGTCAAAAGCCTTCTGAAAGTCCAGATAGACGATGTCTACTGGTTCACCTTTATCCACGTGTTTATTGACACTCTCAAAGAATTCCAACAAATTTGTGAGGCATGATTTGCCTTTGCAGAAGCCATGCTGGCTTTTGTTCAGCAATGCTTGCTCCTCCATGTGCACACTAATTTTGTCTTTAATAATGGTTTCCATCACCTTACATGGAACTGATGTTAAGCTAACTGGTATGTAATTGCCTGGATTACCCCTGGATCCTTTTTTGAAGATTGGTGTTACATTTGCTACCCTCCAGTCCTCAGGTACGGAGCCTGATGTTAGGGAAAGATTATATATTTTTGCTAGAAGGTTGGCAATTTCCCATTTGAGTTCCTTAAGGACTCTTGGATGAATACCATCTGGTCCCGGTGACTTGTTAACATTTAGTTTATTAAGACATGCAAGGACCTCTTCCTTGGTTATTTCTGTACAGTTTAACTCTTCAGAAAATACAGGCTAAGCTACTGGCATGTGTCTTCTGTCTTCCTCCATGAATACGGAAGCAAAAAATTTGTTTAGTCTCTCTGCAATCTCCGTGTCTTCTTTAATTACCCCTTTCTGTCCTTTACCATCTAGTGGTCCAACTGCTCTCCTGGTTGGATTCCTACTTCTGATATACTTATAGAAGTTCTTGTTATTTCTTTTGATGTTTTTAGCAATGTGCTCCTCAAAATCTTTCTTAGCTTTCCTAATGGCCGTCTTGCATTTGTGTTGCCAGTGTCTATGTTCCCTCCTGTTCTCCTCATTTGGACAAGCCTTCCATTTCCTAAATGAACTCTTCTTGTTTTTAATGACTTCATCTACTGCATTTGTGAGCCACATTGGTTTCTTCTTGGACCTAGAAGTCCCCTTTCTTCTTTTAGGAATGCATTCTAGTTGCACTTCCATTATTGTGTTTTTAAGTAGTCTCCATGCATTTTGAAGTGATTTAACTCTTTTGACTTTCCCTTTCAATTTCCTTTTCACTAATTTCCTCATTTTCGGGAAGTTTCCCTTATGAAA
Organism: Aspidoscelis tigris stejnegeri; assembly: GCA_023333525.1. Taxonomy (NCBI): domain Eukaryota; kingdom Metazoa; phylum Chordata; class Lepidosauria; order Squamata; family Teiidae; genus Aspidoscelis; species Aspidoscelis tigris. The sequence goes on along the minus strand of JALMGA010000007.1, from coordinate 23,577,146 downwards.
GTTTAAGGTCTCTGTGTTAGACTTTATTAAGAACTTACTCCCTGTATTTAAGTTGAAGGTTATTGCATTGTGGTCACTGTTCCCAATTGGATCAGCTACAGTGATGTCCTTTACCAGGTCCTGAGCGTTACTTAGGATCAAGTCCAGGACTGCATTTCCCCTGGTTGGTTCCATGACCATTTGTGCCATGGAACAGTCATTTAGCAGGTCTAGGAATTTTCTCTCTCTTTCCTGAGTTGAACAGGAGTTCACCCAGTCTATGTGAGGATAATTGAATTCCCCCCTTATAACTTTCTTTATGGGATACCTCCTTTACCTCCTTCTCCAATTGTTCATCTCCTTTGGGCGTATGGTTGGGAGGACGGTAGCATGTCCCTATTGTTAGACTTCCTTTTTGGCTTGGTATTTTTACACACACTGCTTCTGTGGAAGAGTGAGACTCACCTGGACGTTCCAGTTCATAAGATTCTATCTCTCCTTTAATATACAAGGCTACACCACCTCCATGTCACCTTTCCCTGCCTTTCCTGTACAGTTTGTAACCTGGGATGACTGTATCCCTTTGGTTTTCACTGGTCCACCAGGTTTCAGTTATGCCAATAATGTCAATCCTATTTTCCATAACTAAGCTTTCTAGCTCCCCTATTTTGGCTCGAAGGCTCCTGGTGTTTGCATATATACATTTTCATTCACTGCTCTTGTGAACATGTGAAACTAATCCCGCACTTAGCTCAGCATTTTCTGCATATTTCCAGCCCTCCTCACTTGAGGGTGCGCTCTCCCAAACCGGATGCTGCCCAGCTCCTGTCAGCTTTCCCCCAGGGATCAGTTTAAAAGCTGCTCTGCAACCTTTTTAATGTTAATCGCCAGCAATCTGGTTCCCTCTTGGTTCAAGTGTAACCCGTCCCTCTTGTACAGGTTTGGCTTGTCCCAAAATGTTCCCCAGTTCCTTACCAATCTAACCCCCTCCTCCCGACACCACTACCTCATCCACGCATTGAGGCTCCTGAGCTCTGCCTGTCTGGCTGGTCCTGCACGTGGAACAGGTAGCATTTCTGAGAATTCGACCCTAAAGGTCCTGGACTTTAGTCTTCTACCTAACAACCTAAATTTGGCTTCCAGGATGCTCCATCTTGCCTTCCCAACATCATTGGTATCGACATGTACCATGACCACTGGCTCCTCCCCGGCACTGTCTACTAACCTATCTAGATGTCGCGTGATGTCTGCAACCTTCACACCAGGCAGGCAAGTCACCATGCGGTCAACACGCCCATCACAAACCCGGCTCTCTATATTCCTGATAATCGAATCGCCCACTACAAGAAGCCCCCCTCCCGCTACCCATGGAGGTCTATCCTTGGTGCAAGAGGATACAGGCAGATCCACTGAGGAAGGGGTCCCAACTAAGGGAGCCTGCCCCTCTTCCTTGGCTTGATGTCCTCTGTTATCCACATGCTGGATGTAAAAATTTGAATGTTTACATTTGAATTTTGGGACATTCTGTTCAAGTTTGAATGTCAAAATTTGGTACATTCAATTGGATTTTGAATGTGTACAAATATTTGTGCAGATCCCTACTCTATGCACACATCTATCTCTATCTGTGAGCCACTGCTAGGGCCCTTTCAGCACTGGACCTTATTTTGGATTATATCTTGGACCCATTTGCACATAGTCATATTCTGGAATATATCTTAATAGGCATCTGGTATGCTAATGCAGACGCTGGCAGGTCTCACTTGTGGCCTGCTGTAGCTTGAATTGGTGTGTGGATAGCAGGCCCCTATTACAGAATATATTCCAGAATACAGCCATCTGCGAGATAATACAAACTATCACATGCCTTAGGAGAGATCTGCCATAATCTACACCAGCATGTGGATAACAGATACCTATTCTGGGATATTATCTGGAATAAGGCATAGTGCAGAAAGGTACCAAAGATTTTATTTTATTTGTCATGATGTTGTTCTATGGCATGGATCTGCTTTCATGTTTAGTTTTTTATTTGTCAGATTTTTTACTTGCCTAGAATTTTATCTGCTTGTAACAGTTTTATGATTTATTGCCCACCCATATAGTATTTGATGAACTGGAAGCTAAAAAGGTAAATAATTAGTAAAACTGTTGTATAACTGTGTATGAAAGCAAGCTGTTGGGTTATTGTGCATATCCCTTGTCTACTTATGATAACCATGAATCAGTTAACAAGTATAAAGCAACAAATATAGTGACCATAGAGCAAAGGGAAGGGAGCCAGGTGATCGTTGATGACTTCATACAGTTGATGCTACTTGTAGTGAAGACCTGATTTTTCTGTTGGGGTGAAATGCATGAATTCTGATTTACAAAGCAGTGATTTGCTACTACTGTTACTTCTTGCCATCCCCATTCCCAGACTTTGGGCCTTTTTGCACCTTACTTAGTTGTGCTGGCTGGTAAACTTCTGGGATGCTTCAGGTGATGCCTGATGCATCCAGAACTTACCCAGACTTCCCCAAATGCTGGGTCAGTGCACTTGCCAGAACTGCCTCTCCATGGCAACTGACATGCATGGTGCTATTGCCATGGTGACCAGGTGACTCAGAGCTGTGCTGGGCTATTGTAGCCCACAGCTAGTATCACTGTATAGGCACATTTTGGGGGATGTTCTGGACAGAAGCGGCTCCACACAATGTGTATGCCTCACCCTGGGTTATATTGGGAGTTCGTCTGTCAAGAAAGTGTGAAAAGGCTCTTTGACTCTTGCTATGCTTCCATAATTCTGGGACTTATCAATTACTTTGCCTTAGTCTCAGCCAAGCAAATCTTAAATAGTGTTTGGAATAGAAACAAAATAGGACAGAATGTTGGCTTCTAATATGCAAGCCAAAATAGGTTTTGCAAGCTGTATAGCTCAGTTTGAGAAATGATATAATCTGTTAAAGTCAAACAGCTTTCCTTCTTCATTAGCATCTTCCAGTTATACCAGATAAACTACTGGTGACAGAAAGCAGCCGTGAAGAATTCTGTCAACATTGTTAACACTCTAATAGTCTGACTAGTATCCAAAACATTAAGAAATATCTCGTGGCTGCAAAATAAATGTGAAGATGAGATGAAATGGCTATTAGTAAAGCGAAGAGGAGATTATAGCAGCATCAGCACAAAGGAGGCTACTGGTGAAGTGTGGGAAGAAGAGAGCTACGTCACCAGTGCTCCTCATGCATGGTGCTGAGAAGACTGTACATCACTGCTTCTGGTCACAGAGACACTGCAACTGAGGAGCTTCCGTTCCCTGGCTGTGACGTTTTTGGCCAAGGATCTTCTATGGAACATAGGAAATCATTCTAGAAGTGTGGCACGCTTCCAGTGTGCCTAAAAACAGGTGTGGTCTATCCCAGCTGAAGAAAGACTAGTATGGGGTAGGGGGTGTGCATGAATGCAATTTTCAACATTTGATTCAATTAGAATTGAATATTCAAATGTCTGAATTCATACGGATAGTGAAACAAATTAATGTATTAAAATTTGAACCAATTCAAATACATTCATATTTGTATGTTGACAACATTTGTATGTGTCTGTATGCATCCATACACATCTGTACACATCCCATTTCTATCCTATATGCATCCTGTTTTTGTCCCATACGTATCTGTTCAAATGTGTATGGATACAAATAAGATGCATACAGATACGTATATAATGCGTAAAGATCCGTACTCATATGAATGTCTGAATAATTTGTATGAATAATTTGAAATACTGGGCTCATCCCCACGGGGCTGCCAATGCCTCAGGGTGGATTTGGGGCAGCCTTAATGCAAATCGTAATTTGCATTAAGGAGTCCCCATGGTATTGGAGGACAGGGCAGGTTCAAGCCAAACCTGCATGTCCCCATGAAAACTGCAGTAAATCCCTGCATCGGGATGCTGTGGTTTTCTCCACCTCCCCATTTCAGCTTTCGGCTGTTTTAATTATTTTACTGGACCTCTGCTCATGCTCTTGACAACTCCTATACCCACCTGATAGCTGCTCAGCTGACTGCAGGGAAGCTGTCAGGCGATCGTTTGGGGTAAAGCAAGCCCTTACCTAGGTGATTGTGCACTCAGGCAGGGGGGGACAGTTGTGATCGCAGCCTTAGCGGTGGAACAACGAAATCCTGCCCGCTAATGCTCTGATCATAACCCAGGAGTGTCCCCATGCCCTCAGGAGAATTCAGGGCGACAACAGTTATAAAGAGTGGTTTTTTTTTTTTTTTTTACTTTGGTTTCTTGGATTTTGTCCTGAATTAGGGCTTTGCATGGGGACTCTCCCACATTTGCCTTGGAGTATCCTGGCCATGGGGACTCAGCCATTCACATTTGTTTAGGTTATGGTTTGAAATAAAACCATTTGAATCAGCAAATTGAACCAGTTTCAATTAGAACCAGTTTGGCATTTCTGTAGAAATATCCAGATTGTAAACCTGCAGCATCTAGACAGGAGGAGGAGATTTTTTTTTTCCCAGTTCAAGCTCATTGACCCCCTGAAATCTTTCAATGCAGCCCTGCTTTCCTCTTGTATGTACAAGTCATGGAATTCTGTGCCACAGCTCGCCATTTCTGCTTTTCATGGGGAAGACACACCTCTTTACCCTGGCCTTTGGCTAAGCTGTTTATGTTCCCTCTCAGTACAGACACTATTATTTTAAAACATATTGTATACTGTTTTATATTGTTGAACTTTTAAAGTCTTTTAATGTATATTCTATGTTAATCTGTTGTAACCCGCCCAGAGACCTTTGGGTATGGGGTGGGATAAAAATGTAAATAATAAATAAATAAATAAGCTCAAGGTCTGCTCCCTCTGGAACATGAATGCTTGTCCCTGTGGAGTATGAATGCCATAGCATTTGGGCCCTCCCCTGGACCACTGGCCTTATGGTGTATCTCACAGCACTGTGGGAGGAAATGGAACAGGCACTACTACTGCTACCATATGCACTTTACCCTCTTCTGAGCTGGAAAGAGTTTCTCCAAAGACATAGTCACCCTTTGTGCTTTAATCATGCTTTCACTGGAGGACCAATCACCCTCATGGCTTTTGCCGCTGTATATTTGTGTAGACAGAATAACAAGGGAAACAGGTTTTATAGTCATTGTCCCACTTTGGTTTTTTGCCTTGCATTGGTAAAGGGGACTTCCTTGTCCTCATCTCAATATGGATTCTGTAGCTAAGCCATACAGGATGCTTTTGTGGGGGTTTCCTTTCGTGAGGTGCTCTAAAACTTCACTGAATTTTTTCTTTTTCCTTTTTTGGACCCCCTACCTAAAACAGATTTCTAGTTCAATTTCTAGGGTGCTTATCGGGACTAATTTTTCTAATGGTGTCATGTATATATATCATTTTGTACTGATGCTACCCATGCAGACATTATTTAGTTCTCTTTTTAATAGTGGTGTTTTATTATAAAATGTTATAAAACAATCAGAATAAGCTATCATTTAGTAGTGAAACCAAAGTTGTTCCATGAAATCATTTCTTTTTTAACCGCATGAAAAAACACTTCAAATCTATCCCACCCATACTGATGAAGGTTAAATAATATTTAGCTCCAGTTGCTAGTAGCTCTTCAACTAAGGAACCAGAGTAAAGGGCAGTCTGACCTTATCCATTAGTCAAAGAAATTATGTAGGTATCAACTCCTAGCCTCATAAAAAATACAGCAAGAGAAGGTCAGCCTTGACATAAATGCCATTTAACAGGCTATCACTTTTTTCTAGTCTTAAAGAACAGATTCTCATCTTGCCCTTTTCCGCCAGCTACCTTTCCTTGGACACCTTATTTTTGTTTTGTTTTTACTTTCCATATATGTAGATCTTTCCTTCTGCATTTCTTTAGATTCCTTCTTCTGTTATAAGACAAAAACCATTGGGGGGGAAAGAGGAAGAAGAAGAAGAAGAAGAAGAAGAAGAAGAAGAAGAAGAAGAAGAAGAAGAAGAAGAAAACAAAACAGAGGTCCATTCCGTGCAATGTGGGCTGTAGACATGAAAATTGTCAGGTGTCATCTACAGTCTTTGTTTGGTTCTGAGATATGAAAGTCCCCCCAAAATTGTAGGCAATCAATTTACAGGCATTTTCTCAGTTACTATTGTTCTGAGCATGGGAACTAAAAGCATTGCCTACTGAATGTATCATATGCGCTCAGTATAGTCATCAGGTCTTTCTTGCTGCTGCACAATAGGAAAAATGCCACAATAGGGAACCCTCCGAAGCAAAACTACTCTTAATAACATCAAGCTGAGACACAGTACTTTGGCCACAGTTATTTTCCTTCTTGCTTAGTAATGTAATAGCTTTTTGTATGACAGACCACATATTCTGAAGCATGATGGAAGAGTGCAGGGTATATAGGAATTAATCTTCTTGTATTCTTTCTGACAACCCAGTACTATGATGGTGAATAAATCAGTATTACATTAGGTGTGTGTGTGTGTTTGCCTTGAATTAAATAGAATATGAAGATATGAAGTACGATTATTCAGCTTTTGGTATATGAGCAGCGTGACTCCATTCATTAACCTGTTTATTCAAAATATATTTATTTTGTCTTTCATTACAAGGTTAAAAAAAAGACAAAGGCATAAAAGAATAAATTCAGTCTATTGAAGGGATACAAGGAAATAGTTTCATATTTTTAGGCAAGTGAAAATTCCATCAGTAGTCAGGATAATCCTGGGTACATAAATATCTTTTGAACCCTGTATTTTTCGGTGGGCACTAGCAGAGGCTCAAGTGTTTCAAAACCAAAACACATATAAAAAAGAACATTTTGCCCATCACTAGAAACCTGGTTTTTATTATATTATTCTAGCATTTTGTGTCCCTTTGCAGATTAAAATACAGTTGCAGAACATCAAAGTCAGGCTTCTATTTGTTGCCTCCAGTCTCTGTTTGCTCAGGTCCATGGGCTTCCACCAGGGCAGAGAATGTTCTCCTCCAGGTTGGTGATAAATGGATGCACACAAGTGCCACAGCAGCAATCCTAGAATATGCAATAGCAGGTAGAGAGGCCAGCGTGCCCTACTATTCTTCCAGAGGAGTTATGATCATGCAGACACAGCTGCCAGCTTGTCTGCCTGCTCCTGAATTTTCTGGGGTTGCTGATGTCTGGGTAAAAATACTTTGTAGGACTGAGACTGAGGGTCTTCTCATTCTTGGCCTGGAGACAGTTCCAGGTGTATCGCAGGCACACGTTGTCTGCACTGCAGTCCCTGAAGTCTCCCACCCATTCTCAAGGTTGACCTGCTATTGACAACATAATGGCTGCCACAATCTTTCACACACTATTGGGAATGGTACAGGAGCAGTGCAAATAGGACACCTCCAGATGTTGTGCCCCAATATGGCTCTCTCTGCCCCCACATGTTGTCCCTTCACCTAGTCATGACTGGGGTGGTGCAGGGAACCTGACAGTTGCATGCAAAGCTTAGAATGTAGCCACCCAGTGTGACTGTGCACGTGTCCCCAGCCATTCTTGAACTGACCATTCCAGACAGGTAAGCGCAAACCTGGTCCTAGTAAGTGGATCCCTAGAATACCTACCAAAATCCATTATGGAATATTTAGAGAGGTTGCCTACAGCAATCCTGAGTGTTATGAAGCTGTAGAATGGGGTATAAATTAAACACAAAGAGGTCCAGTCTGAGGGCTTACCTCTTTGGTAGAGCCACTTCAGGTGACAGTAAGAGAGAAAGGCTGCCTCAATTTCTCTAATAATTAACTAAGGTTATTATCAGCAGAAAACATGAACTGTGGTCTTACCACAGACAATCTGACTTGTTTTTGTAAAATTGAAAATATGTAATAAAAAGAATGTTTCTATGAAAGAAGCATCAGCAGCAGGACATTATCCATTTATTTTTGAGAAGATACAATAAGAGTAGCTCCAGATGTAGGCTAAAACCTCTGATTCTTCCAGAACTATATTGGGAATACCAGATGTATTTGTAATTGTACTCTCAATGGAGTACCAAGAAAACAAGGCAATGTCCCATATTATCACTATTACCAGAAATCTGGCAATGATGCCAGGCTTCTCTGTACCACCAATGGCACATGCTGACTGATGACATTATAATTTCTCATGTTGCTACCCAGAAATCAGCCAAGTGTGTTTTATAAAGTGGGAAGAATTTCCTTGGCTTTCAGGTAGCTACAAATGGAATTATAATGGTGCAAGCTGGTAAACATGCAGGTTAGCATGTGATTGCTTCTGACAATCCATCTGGTGTAAAGAGACAGTCACAGGATCTTCTTTGGAGTCTGTGGTTGCTTCTTGCCATTTTCTGGAGGCCAAAGTAATTCAGGAAGAGGGAGGAAATGAACTGTGCTAGTGTGTAAGATAATACTTCCATTTAAAAAACAATCTGTTTACCACAGATTAGTGCCATTAGACTTCTCCTTAAGTACCATCGAGTTTGCCATTCCATTGTCAGACTTCAGAAGAGAGAGGGATGAATGTGTTGTAGGGTCTTCCAATTTGCCCTTTTTCTCCAAGTGTTTCATAGAGATGGGATTGTTCACCTGGAATGTGAGCATGTCAGGATTATTGGAAAAGGTGTCAGGATGTTCTGCCCAGGAGATGATTCTTTCGTAAGATACCTTCACACATTTTAAAAGCATCTTTCTCAAGTGGCTTCAAGTTGGCTTTGAGAATATTTGAAGGTGGGACTTTTCACATGCCAGTCTGTTCTTCTCCACTCTCATGAACATTCTAGGTTAGAAAATTAGACTACAGATGGGATGATGAGAAGATGAGGGTCACACACACTACTATCTCTAAGGCACCTTTTGAGACACTCTGCTCCTTGTGTAGACAGAATATTATGGCTGTGTTCAGACATAACAAAAGGGGCATCTTGCAAGTGCCTTAGTAGCACCTTAGAGAGACAGCATGTGGCCCTCATGTTCACAAGCCTTCTCTAATCATTCCTTTCTAGTACAGAATGTTTAGAAAGTGAAGGGGCAGACTGGTATGTGAACAATCCACCCTTGAAGCCTTCTCTAAACAGCCTCAGAAGCAGTTTGTTTGCTTGTTTGTTTGCTGTATTTGATCACAGTTGTACTCTAGTGTCACTTTGACACTGGCTCTTTGGCTGCCTCAATAGCAGTTGGGATTGGTCAGTGCTGTGTGATAATCAAGGCTATAGGAAGCCTTATACCATCTGACAATTGGTGCTGTGTGAAAAGAGGAAGGAAGCTGGAATGGCTGTAGTGCACTTAAGCTAGGACATTCTGGGACACTTACCCCATTCATGCGCAGGTAAGAAATGTGTTTACACGCACTCCTACCTGCCTATGTGCAGATGGGGAAAGCACCCTGAAGTGTCCTAGCCTGAAAAGGCTGGATGGGGGTGGGAACGCCCCTCCCAGGGCTGTCCGCCATTGGGTGAGAGAAGACCCAGGGGTGGGCAGACCTGGCAGGCCATCCCCAGGTTCCTGCACATTGTAGGTGACCAGACTGGGTCCCCTACAGCTGGCAAGACCCACACACCCCAGGCACCCACCCACGTCCCCCCCAGGCACCCAGGCACCTCAGGAACCCCTGCCCACCCCATGGCCTGTGAACACACATGCGTGTGCACCTACCTGCTGGCTGTCCTGGGTCCAAGTGACCCAGCTCAGCTGGGGTTGGTCTGCACGTGTGTGTGCACATGCATGTGCGCATGGTGTGGTGTGGTGTGGCATGGACGGGCTGGCCAATCAGGGGCCACACACATGCATGCACATTGCAGTGCCAGCTGAGCCAGGTCACTTGTACTCAGGACAGCCAGCAGGTAGGTGTACATGCATGTGTGTTCACAGGCCATGGGGTGTGTGGGGGTAGATCTAGGTGGTTCAGCCCTGCAGAGGCCGATGATCTGCCCTGATGGGCCAGGGGATGTGGGGTCCCTTGGTAGACTGGCACTAGCCATTCAGTGCTTCTGTTGGGGCCGGTCTACTGAGGGACCTCACATCCCCTGACCTATAGACAGCCACAGTACAACCTCTCCTTGCCCTGGAAAGGGGTGAGGGGAGGCCAAACAGGGTGCAATTTGCCATGGTCTGCACAGGTGCGCATGCTCCCGGTAGATGGGAACCACCGGGCCCCATCTAAAGGAGTGTGTGCGGCTGCGCAGATCATGGCATATCACACCCCTGGCCTGGCAAGGTGAGTGATTTGCGTGGGCCTGCCAGCTGTTGGGCCGATTTAAGCCCAATTGTGGGGGCGTGTCCCACAGCTGTTAGGGAGGGAGGCGTGGAAACGCTTCCCTCCCTGGACGGCCGCAGATGGATGGAATGTGCTGGGCCATGTGTAGAGCACAATTAATTGTGTAGAGCACAATTATTTAGATTTCTAATGGGGGAGAGTAGACAGATTATACTTTAAATATGCTTTGTGTTCTCTGTTTTATTGTATGCTGTGATAAACCCTCCAACCTTTGGGTGAAGGGTGAGATTCATTAATTTGTAGCATCTGTAGTAGGACCTCAAATTATCTTAGTGAACTTAGAGGTCTGTAAAAGAGAGGCAAGTAATCATGTCCCAAGTGACGTATAGTCTCACATGACAAGGATAAACCTCATATTTGGCACAGTAGCTAATCAGCAAAAACAGAATTGCTTAAACGGAGGTGTAGAGCACAATTAAGTGCTCTACACATGGGATCCATGGAGGGCACTCTGGGACAGGCTGAAGCAGTTCTGAACAGAACCGCCAGCCCAGAGGAGTGAATGCTCCATCCCAGTGTGTCCTCCACATGTTCCAAAAGGCCTAATGCGAAAAGACTCAGGCTGTGTCTGTGTGTGTCATGGTCAGCCAGGTAGAGGACTCAGAGGATGAGGAGGACTCACTTCCTCAGGTACAGGGGGAACCTGAGGTGATGCCAGGACCCAGCTCTGACCCCCCAGCCCCATTGGAGCCTGGGGTTCAGCAGCCCAGCCTGGCCACAGCAGAAGTACAGGATGGGGGAGACATGGAACAACAGAGCCTAGAGATCCCCAGCTTTAAGCAAAGAAGAGCAGAGAAGCAAGGGTTAAGAAGATCCAAAAGGCTCACCCAGAGGCAGGCTGATCACCTGCACCTGTGAACTGAATCTGCAGAGTTAAAACACAGGGCAGACACCCAAGCCCTTTGTCAGAAGCTATCGGTTCACCTTTTGGGAAAGCTGCTCTATCTGACCTAGAATACCTGGCTCTCGTGACTCCGGACCGGACCGTGGTGTTGCTCTCTGGAACCCTGGACTCGGACTGTTTATTGACCTTTGCTCTCTGGACTATGTTGCTCTGCTGCTGAATAAACTGCCTTGACGAGTGAGTCGTTCTTATCAGCTCTGTGCTTGTGTGAGGGGGCTGGCAGCTTTCTCGGACAGTGTGTGATTGTGCTTCCAGTTCCAACCAGTGCTGTCACTTCAACCCATGTAGCACCAGCTCCCTGTGAGCCTGGAAGCATGATATTTGCCTTGAGAGAGATTTGTTTATATTAAACATATTTACACCACTTCTTCACAATAAATAATTTCATAGGTTTATCTATATGGTGCAAGAGGCCTGATATTCCACTTTAGCTAGCTGAATATGGACCACCCAAAGGAGCTTGGTGCATAGAAATCCAAAGTAGAACAGCTTTTATTGAACAATGACCCTCCAGGTGTTTTGCATTTTGACTCCCCTCAGCTTGAGCTGCATGGTAATTATTCAAAACATCTAGATGTCATCAGGCAAGATGGCTTAATTAAAAGGACCTCATACTTTTAATGTTCCAGATGGATGATACACTTTCTTCATCTTTAACATAGTCAGTAAAGTTGCCTTTTGTATACTGACCTATAAGCATGTCTTTTGTGGTAGTGGATAAAGCTTCCCAGTTAGGCCTGTCCTCATTCCTCCTCCTGCCAAAGTGTTGATGGGGAAAACACTAATGTCATCAGGGTCTAGGAAAGACCTCTTAAGAAATGGCTCTGAACTTGCTATCTGATGCTCTCACTTCACAGAAGCCCATCAATAAGGACAGCAGTGACTAAACAGATTTTTTATTTGAAACAAGGAGGCTGAGGCTCCAGCATTTGGCAACATGACCTAGATGGTGAGGTGTTTTAGCCAGGCCACAATTAGGAGCTATAATAAATGCATCTCCCATAGACAATCTCTGATGGTAGGTGGAGCAATATCAATATAGTAATAGGAATGTAAAAGCAGGGAGGTGTATGATAAGGTATGAGTCTAGACTCTGTTTGATTGAACTTGTTTATTTATTTAGATTTCTAATGGGGGAGAGTAGACAGATTATATTTTAAATATGCTTTGTGTTCCCTGTTTTATTGTATGCTGTGATAAACTCTCCAACCTTTGGGTGAAGGGTGAGATTCATTAATTTGTAGCATCTGTAGTAGGACATCCTCAAGTTATCTTAGTGATCTTAGAGGTCTGTAAAAGAGAGGCAAGTAACCATGTCCCAAATGACTTATAGTCTCACATGATAAGGATAAACCTCATATTTGGCATAGTAGCTAATCAGCAAAAACAGAATTGCTTAAACAGAGGTGTGCTATGTGCATGAACACTAAAAAAATATGGTTATCTAATTTGTACCAGTTGCTGTTTCTAGGGCCCCATTACTGAACCCAGTCAAGTAATCTAAGACCATATCTGCACAGCCATGTGGAAAATACCTGGGGGCATATGCCTCTGCAAAAGTGGCAGCTGAAGAACATAACTAGGGAGAGGAATTTCATGCCCACACTCCCAGATGCCATGGGTAAGTAATGCATTCTTTAGTAGATCCTTCATGTTACCAGTTTTCAAAACCCCGTATATATTAAAAAGCACCCAGTTGTCACCCATAGCCAGCCCATCCAAGACTGTTCTCTAAAATAATTCCTGCATGTAGGGCCAAAAAACCTTCCACAATGCCTTCTGCTGCTCTCCCACACAAGGGATCCCAAAGTATATCACAGCAACAAAATCAAAATGAAAAGCTATTGAGAGATGAAGGATCAATGGCATTGACCTCTGTTTTTTTCCCAACAGAAAGTCACCCATCATGGTATCCAAGGACTATTCTATATCAAAATTAGAGTGTGATCAGACATACCTGAAGTGATGCCCTCTTGCATCCATTTGAGTCTGTAATGACAGACATTTCTCCCCTGCATTTGTCTTATCTCGTCTTGAAAGGCCATCTCTTCAACATTTGGGATTTCATAACTCTGAAAGAGTCTCTTTTTTAAAGCCAGGTAGGGGAGGAAACTAGATAAATAAAGAGGAAGGGGCTTCCTGCTGAGTAGCCAATTAATGGTGAGAACCTGCATTCAAGGTAGGTGTTGTCTGCTTTGGATGCAAATATAGGTTGCGTTGTGGTAAGGTATTCTCAGCCATATTTTTGAACAACTGTTTCTACAGAATTTTTTTGCATCTTGGTATGGGGCACTATTTAACAAAGGAATGACTGAAACATAAAACCCCAAGTAAGTTGAGCGGTGTGGTACTATGAGACACAGAACAAGCTTGTTTCTAATAAGACAGAAGAAATATATTTATTTTCAAACATGGAACACTTAATAAAACAGTCCACATATCTATAATCAGAGTTTTCAGTCTACAATGCCAGCTTAACGTGGGACGTAGCACACTTACCCCTTGGAACATTTCAGGGTGACTTCTGGAACACTGCATTTGCGCCCAGATGCCACCACAGCTGCCTGATAATCGTCAAAGCCTGCCTAAGAACATTCCTGCTGTGGATGGCTTAAAGACTATACACAAGCATTCCCACACTGGGAATGGTGCATCTGCAACACTTCTTCTGTTGCGAGCCAAGAGGCCTTTAGATTCAAGGCTTAAAGATCTACACCGCAAGGTTTACCCTGACTTCATGTACTGGACACTATCCCTTTGCCCAATCACAGCAAGGTGTGGGTGGAACATCCAGTGTCAGGATGTCCTATCAGCACCAGGACAGGGACAGCTGCTGTTCATATTCCTGTTTCAGTGATCTATGTGGAGATGGACCCAATTGTTACTTATGTTGACAGACAATTCCCAACAGTACAACTTGTGTCTGCAGACAATTCCCAACAGTGCAGATTCTACCATAGTTTCACAACAGGTGTATGTGTTGTTGTTTTTAAAATCCAAATGACTGTTCATCAGTGCTGGCATTAGGAATCTTCTAATACCAATCATATGTCAAGGGTAGAGATGTGCACGGATATTTGTAAAATTCATTATTCAGATGAATTTGGATGAATTTGGACATTCGTACATGAATTGAATGTTACAACATTTGTATATTAATGTTCAAATGAATAGTTCTGACATTTCTTAAACTGCGGATATGTATCAGATATGTATGCATTGCTACAGGATACATATAGGATGCGTATATATCCAATATATATCCAATACATATGCATTCATATCTACTATTTGTACAAATTCACATGAATACATTCATATCAAATAGAATCCTACCACATATAAAGGGGATCTATTTGAACGAATACAAACTTTCTTACATTTGATGCATTACAAATTGAATGCCAAAAAAACCATTTGTGCACATCCTTAGTCAAGCAGTACTTTATATATATTGTCTACCTTGGTTGCCAAAATCAACTTCTGTCATTGTTCATTGGTTAGCTATACTGACCCCGAAGGCTGAACAAAATCTTCTCTAATATAACTTTATACTCAAATATTTCATCATTCTGTGAATTTATAAATGTTGCTGTCCAACAATTCAAAAGTTGATTAAATATCACAAGTTAGTCCAAGTGTTTTTGGAATCCCTTCTCCTTTCTTGAAGACATCTCTTAATAAGTAAATCATACAATCAGGCAGTTATTACCCGGAATGTATATTTGATGCTAATGACATATTCCATAACGAAGAAGAAATATACACTAATTTGCTTCTAAATGGGTGGTAACCAAGCTATCTAGTAAAATAAATATATGTGGCAAATGACACATGTCTTTTAATGACACTTGGGGTTCATGTGAAGTTTGTCAGTGTAATAAAAGTCTTATCTTTGGCTTCCCCTGTTATTGCACAGAGTCTCAGAGGCAGTTTTACTATCTTTTTTCAATCTGTCCCATAAAAGTGAGACTTGATTTGCTTAGCATGAGAACAGATCAATAAAACCTAAGTTATACAGCAGATTAAATCACTAACTCTGAGATCAAAGTTGTTAGCTGTGGCTTGTATTGGAATGACTAGATCAAGCGTGCACTTCAGCTGCACTGTAGATGTTTGCAGAACTCCAAAATAGTCTTGCCTCTGCACGAGACATAAAATAGTGCTGTGTGTTTTAGTTTGAAAAGCCACAAGCTTTTGAAGGTTCTTCCTAAGATGTTCTTAAAGACAAGGATTTCTTTTTTATTTTTGCATTTATTCATGCATTTTGCACACAGACAGGCAATAAGGTGTTATTTTAGTTATTTTTACTAGTGTACATATAGCTTGTCATCCTTCTCTGACCTTGTGCTTTTAAGAAATTGGTGGTCAACAATTTCCATCAACATATTTGCTGGAGAGCTCCACCCAAAAAGCACCCCAAAACAGGGAATTATGGTGTGTTGGCAGTATGAAGAACTGGATGGGTCCTTCAGCACAAAGTAAAATTAATTAATTAATTAATTTGGGGTGCCTAAAAGAGAAAGTGGAGAAAGAGATGGAAAAGGAAATAGAGGGCTTCTTTACAATCAGCTACCATAGGACACTATCCCATGGCACTTAAAACATAAGAACATAAGAGGAGCCCTGCTGGATCAGGCCACAGCCCATCTAGTCCAGCATCCTGTCACACACAGTAGCCCACCAATTGTCCATGAGCATCTCAAGCAGAGACAAGAGCAAAACTTCGCATGCTCTCAAATCTCAGCAAATGATCTTAGAAGCATCCTGCTGGTCCCCACAGCCTGAAAGATGTACTTAGACATCCATTATAGTAACCATTGATACATGATCTGTCATCTAATGGACAAGGAATGAATACAAAGTCAATAGAAGCAGGGGCATACTATATTAAATGCAGAAGGTACAAAGAGCTTCCTCAGCCAGTCCAACACATAGTAACTGGATGAACGATGGCAGCAGAAAAAGCATATACAAAACGGTACAATGAAATTGCAAGAACTGAGTACAGGAACCTCTGCAATTAGTATGGGCTAGACATTCCAAAATCTAAATTGGAAATTCCAGAAGGAAATGTGGCTGAGAACCACAGAGAATTGTGGCTGAGAATTGTCCAAATTCAGACAAGGAAATACTGGCCAATGAACCTGATTTTGTGGTACTGGACAAAGGTAAGAAATAAAGAGTTATAATAGATGCAGTAGTCCCAAGTAGAGATGTGCAGGTCCATGCAAATCAATACACAGCCCAGTTTCCAATTCTAGTTTTCCTTCTTTGCTAGCAAGTGAATTGCATGTCTCTCACATAGAAGATTCAGAAAGTGCATCACAGTGGCGCTGGCCCTTTTTTCTTAGGCCCTTCTGCTTCTGTGCTATTTTCCCAGTATGTTGGCTCCATCCAGTCCTAATCAGGTCCTCACATGGATGAAGCCATAATTTACACATTAATAAATCACATTTCCTTTTAGGATTTACACTCAAGAAATAGACTGGGGTGGGGATACTGTTCTTGGGATAGCAACTTGAAACAAAATGGTCACAATGAAAAATAAGTATAAATAGCACTTTCTGGGAGAAATCTGAGATTTAAATGAATGCTGTGTGTTCCTGAAGCATAAATCACCTGAACTGACTTATAATTGTGGTAATTACAGTGATTTACTGTATTGACACAGTATTACAGGTTTAATGGCTCTGTTACTCTCTTTGATGTGCATATTTAATTCCTACCAACATTTATGTGAGTTGTGAGCATTACAGGCACAAGGTGCATCCTCATAAGATGATGTCGGAGATGTTAGAATAAGTGCAATATCTCCCTTCATAGCACAGTTCAATTTTAGTTGCTTTCATCTGGATAAAAGATTGTGTGTCAGATGGGCCAGGCCCTCTATTCAAGTGAACATGTATCATATTCTCTTGTGTTATATTGATTGTCTCTGTAATAATGGGATAGCCTCACTAACTTCATTAACTTTTGATATCTCTGGGATTCCTACTTGAACAGACTTTGGCTCATCAGACTAGATGAGACTGCATTACTGTGTATCATATGGATATTAGGGAAGGCACCAAAGCAATAAATACAGAGAAAGGGAGAGAGAGAGGTACGATCTACATGAGGGCTTAAAACTGTGCTCTGGCAAAAATGCTACCAGACAAAATGCTAAGATGAGCGCCATGGTGAGCCAATTTGGGAGCTGGACTGGTATCTGGGAATACCGGGTTTGATTCCCCTCTCCTCCATGAAGCCAGCTGGGTGACCTTGGGCTAGTCACAGCTCTCTTCTGAGCTCTTACAGTCCCACCTACCTCACAGGGTGTCTGTTGTGGGGAGAAGAATAGAAAGCTTTGTCAGCTGCTTTGAGTCCCCTTGAATGGGTGAGAAAAACAGGGTAGTTAACCAGCCCTTCTCCTTCTCCTTCTAATTCTCCTTCTTCTCCTCTTTTCATCTGAAATTGATAGTTTGTAGGGATGTGCACAAATATTTGTAACATACACGAATCAAATGTTATGACATTTGTACATTAACATTCATATGAATACGGAAGTTTTGTACATTTGTACAAATAGTTTGGACATTCCTTAAACTGGGGAAATGGGAGAGTGGCTGTGCCACACATCTGCAACAGATCCAAATCGCATTCTAAATGAATTGAGAGAGGATTAAAAGTGGATTCAGGTTGGATTTGTTATAGGACATGTATAGGATACATATTCATTCATATGGGTTATGTATTCATATCGGATACATATTGGACATTCATACAAATTTGTATGAATACATTTGTATTGAATAGAATCCTACCACATTCAAAGGGAATCTATTAAAACAAACATGGATTTTCTAACATTCAATTTGTTACGAATCAAATGTCAAAAAACCCATTTGTGCACATCCCTAACAGTGTGCTGATAACATGCCTGCCATTATCCTGGCAACAAAAACATCACAGACAAGGAACTTTAATTCCCTTGCTTCAGTGTTTCTTCCTGAGGTGTTTTCGTGAACACAAGAAATGGCCAGAGAAGGCAACCATTTTCTGTTTTCATGAAAACACAGGGCCTGAAGAGAACCATGTAAGGGTTTAGCTTCTGCATATGAAACTAGGAGCTCTCAGAGTTCATCTTACTGCTCTGCTGTCACAGTGGTCTAACAAGTGCATATGGCAGAATCGGTGTTCAAAGGAGGTGGAGACCCACTATCCTTGTGCATTGTGAGCACTCTTGCCCAACAACTAGAGTTCAGGGATAGGCTGTCCCTGAACTAATTTTAAACAGTCTCACAGCACCCTAAATCTTGCCAAAGACAGAATGATATTGCCAGAGACAGAGAGACAGAAATAGAGAGAGGAAGGCCACCTGCCACCAGGAAACAGATTTAAGAAAATCCATTTCCCGGTGATCCGGCCTCTCGAGGATCTGTCCAAAATAGAGATGGATCCTTGGAGGCCTCCTGTGCATCTGCACATGTGTGGGGCAGCTGGATTGGGCAGCCGGATCCCCTGGGTGCTGTGCAGAGGCTGAAGCACCCATTCCAAAGGGCATCATGCCTCCTGCACCACCAACGCCGCCCCCGGAGCTGCAGGACTGGAGCTCCCAGTAACCACGCATTTCCGGCGGCACATGGTGCATGGGGGAAGGGCAAAAGAAGGTAGACTAGCCTACTTCCCTTCCCAAGATGGTGGCCACCGGCAAATCCAGCCCCTCGCCTCTCCAGGTGCAGAAGCATCCTGCTTCTGACCAGATCGAGGTGAGGGCCTGGATGGAAGACCTAATTTTCAAGGTCTCCCTGGAGGCCAGATTCTTTGGTGGCAAGACTTCAATAGGGTCGGATCTTGCACGCAGGATTGCAAAAGCGGCTGCACAAAGAGTCCCAAATCCGGACTCCTGCATGGAAGTTAAGTAATCTATGTGTCCCATATGTGTCTTTATATGTGTTTTAAGGCCCTGTGCGGAAGCACCCGAAGAAAGCAACAGAAGACTTCTATACGTAACCTTTTGATTTCATTAGCTATTTCCTTTATGATTCTTAGACTGCATCCTCACCACAGGGAAATGAAGACTTTGAGAGCAGGAACACTTACTCTCATGCTAAGGGCAAGGTGCATGTTGATGTTGTTTTTGCATTCATTTTTGAGCTTTTTCACAAAATAAAATTTATTTCCATTGAAAAATGTTATTTTTTATGACCCAAACCATGGCAAAATAGAGATTATTGAATTCTTCATTGCCACAGGCAGGAGACTGGTTTGTTTTGCTGAAAGTTTTGTATATCCAAAAAATTGAACTTTTATTTTGGTGCAAATGCCCGTGAATATGAAATAGTCAATTGAATTCATGAATGTGAATCAAATTTTGCATATCTCTAGTACACAGCCAGTTTGTAACCAGATGCCAATTTGCACTTAGGCTTCTAGTCAACAATTAGTGCAGCTCTGGAGAAGAGCACACACATGCCCACTACAGCCTAGAGGTGCACTAGAGGTGCACTAATTGTTGATTAAGTGTGGAGCACGATTTTGTGCTCCACACCTTTACCGACCTTTATCCAAGGCTTACCAGTAGTGTCCAACAGTGCAAACATTCACATGTCTTCTGTCTTGCTGTCTGGGGTCGGCAGTGAGTGCATCATCTGCGCAGGTGTGGCTGCATTGCCAGGTCAATTGCTGGCCACTGCCATTATCAAATAGGTCTCTGTGGGCCAGTGCAGCAGTGGCAGGCTGGCTGGGGGCTGATCCATGTGGCGTTGGGGCATGCCACCCCAGCAGATTGCCAGGATTGATCCTGCCTCTCTGCATCAGCCTGCAGGTGTGTCACGGAACGTGTGATGCAGCAGGCAGTGGCCAATCATGGCAGTGAGGGACAGGATTTCCAGCTTTCGAGGTGATGATGCAGGCTGGTCAACGGTGGGACCATTCTCATTTCTGGCCAGTAAGAGATGCTTTGGGGGAAATGTCCCTTCCAGCAGGCAGAATGGTCCTCTCATAACTGCCGTAACTAAGCCCAGTGTGGATGTAGCCTTATTAAACTATTGCCTTGGAAAGGGACTCAGAAAGAATTACTTCCAAAATGTTTGATAATGTGTTTACTGCGAAGGAGAACAAATGAATTCTACTTGTGTAAGGTAAAACAGGTGATAAATGTAAGTCATTTTATAAAATCACCTTTGGTAAGCTTAAATGTAATTGAAATATATATTTTAGTTGTTTAGCAAATTAACCCCACATCTTCACTTAAGTTTGAAGCAACTGGTACCTCATGGTAAGTGTACTGACCCATTTGTGGCTGTGATCATCATCTGAGGCACCTGTTTGGCAGGGTGTGGTTTCATGTTCTCTAGGGATCTGCATGAATTATTTGTGCATTCAGAATCTGGACAAATAATTCCGGATTCTGAGATTCATGGACGGCCCGAATAGGGCCCTTTTTCAAGGGCCATATCCATCCATGAATTGGATAACCCAGTATCCATAGAAGCTTCAATAGAAGCTTCTACGAATACTAGATGCCCTGTTCTCAGTGAAGGTGCTTTGGATCACCAGTTGAAATGATGACAATATGCTCCAAAACTGATACATGTTTGAAGTGGCTATCATGGTGCCTTCCCCTAGGGGCTCACAAAAAAGCTAGCTTCCTTGGCAAGTGAATATCATGTCTATGTCTTTTATTATACACCCCAGAACATTTTGAAGCAACTACCAATGAAACATATTTATTTATAATCACAGGCTGGATCCATACAGTATAACTCTGATATGACTTTAGTAACATAGCATCTTAGCAACATTTTGTTTAAATGTAGTGGAAGCACAAGTCAAAATGTTATTCAAATAGAGTAAGCCACATTGTCAAAGCACTGCCAATGGCACATGCTACATCCCAGTGGAAAGCAACCTCATGCTTGGACTGTACTTGGATGAAAAGTTATCAAGATGTTGTTAGGGCCTGATATGTGCTTCGTATCAAGTCACTGTTAAGTATATAAACAGGAGGGCATACAGTAAAGAAAAATGATTCACAAAGTAATATGATATTTTGTGTATAGGTCTGTTTCTTCTTAAATATATGTAAAATATTCTGGCAGGTTTTTTTTTTAAATACTCAAGCCAGAACTTGCATCTGATGAAGTAGGCTTAATCTAGGAGGATGAGGAAGAAGAAGAAGGGTTGTCTTTTCTAGCCTTCTTTTCTCACCCATTTAAGGGGACTTAAAGTGACTGACAAAGCTTTCTATTCTTCTCCCCACAACAGACACCCTGTGAGGTAGATGGGGCTGTGAGAGCTCAAGAGCTGTGATGAGCCCAAGGTCATTCAGCTGGCTTCATGAATAAGAGTGGAATCAAATATTGTATTCCTATATAAGAGTCCGGCTCCCTAACCACTAGATTAAACTGGCTCATGCAACCAACTTCTCTCTGTTATTTTCTAAGGCTCTGATAGACCACAGCAAAGAAAGCATTTCTGAGGTATCTTAGATATGGTTTGGAGGTGAGATTGTTCACCCAAGATTCTTCCCCTTCCCCCTCTCCTAATCATGCTGTGCTAGAAAATGCTTAAGAACACAAGGGCCACATGCTGTCTCTCTGAGGTGTCTCAGAAGCAGCTCTTTTGTTATGTCTGAATACAACCCGTGTCTTCCAGTGCTCAAGTCTAGATGCCCATAAACATGCTTGTCAAAGGCATGGTTAGTTGACACATGGTGCCACTTTGCTACTGTGTAGATCTTACCCTAGTTCATGTAAAGATGTTAGCAAACTGTTCTGAACTAAAAGGCTTGCTTGTTATTTTATTAGGGCAATTTAGTTGATATGAATAAAGCTTTGGACCAAATGTGGATTTTGGAAGAATTCTACAAAAAAGATGTGTTGTTCCTAAATCATGGTAAGGCATTTTAGTTTGGTCTTAAGCACACACAGGAACACACATATATCCATGCACGCATTAATTGCTATCTGTGATTGTGTGTGACCAGTGTGTGACTACGTGGGGCTACAGATGGATTGATACTTATATTCTGTCCCAAGGACCTTTAAACTACAATACAATAGATAACAGGATCTCATCATCTTTTCTTAGTTTTGTTGGCAGGGGGAAGGAGAGAAGGAAAGCCTGCAAGGTCGTCTGTAACATGCTTGAGTCTTTATAAGTTACAGATTCCTTGATTTTCAGAGCGTTTCTGTGCAATTATTTCAGTGAAACGTCTCCGTAGGAAAGGCAGGTACCTTTTAGGAGAAATTGAAGATAAGGATCTTAGCCTTCCCATTCCATCTAAACCAGGTTTGTGTGGCCGACACTAGAGGAGGAACTGACAGTTAATGGTCACTGTGCCAATTTGTGGTTACTTTGGCCATGCTGTAATTCATTTGGCAGATGTGTGTGAAGCATTAGAAATTCCTCAGCAAACTTTATTTTTTATGATGGAAACGAAGTGTTAATTGATAAGGGAAGTCCCGCTGATAAACAAAGTTCTTTTGAAATTCAATGTGCTCTTATCATGGACTTTTTCCATTCCTGCCCAACCCCATCATTCTTATTAGCACATAATCTCATTCTTCAGGAAATGGGGACACTAAAAACATTTTGAAAGGGGAAAAGCACAAATAAAGCATGCTATCCCCTCCCCCCCATGCTTTGAAGTTTCAGGCAACCTTGTAATACCAAAGAAACAAATGATAAAGGATGGGGAAGAGATTAACTCAGAGCCTGTTAGTGAACTTCTGGGAAGGCAAGGGGTACTTGGAGGCTGTAGCAGCCTCCTCCAAGTGCAGATGCCATTCCCCAGAAGTTCACCAATCATGCACTACTGGCTGTAGTGCAAATAGTCCCCAGGATGCATCAGTTCCATTTGATTCTTCTATTAGTCATATCCTCAACAGATGGCTATTTCAGTGATATCTGAAAGCTTCGTTTAAAGCAGAACCGTGGATTAACATAGGTCCTTAGTGGGGGATAATGTCAAATGAGAGTGCATAAGGTTCCAGCCTTGGAAAGTTCATTTTGTCTTTCTTACTTCTGATTCCACCTGTCCTGCTGTCTATTGCACCAGTTTCAGTTAGAAACAAATTAGTTTGATTTTATTTTTTTATACATGTCCTGATCCATTCCTTTCCTTCCATTGTGGTAGTTCTGAGCTATGGGCTACTACTGATCTTCTGAGCTTCTTCCCAACAACCTGTTGTACAATTTTATGAATTACTAAAACAATATAGGTCAATAGTGAATACAGGACAGGGTCATCAGACATCAGTGAGTTCCGTTAACCAGTTCTCACATTTCATACTATTGGAGATATATCAGGTAATAGAAATGTTTGGACCACCCATGTTGCAGCGACAAAGCATGAGAAAAAACTGCTAGTTATGAGAAGAACAAAAATCAATGGAATTCAAAAAACTACAAACTGAGTAACAAATGTATTCAAATAAGGTCATTGAATATTAAACTGATTAGCAGGAAAGAGCAGTTCATTAACTGCAATATTTCCCAAGGGTAATGATATTAGTTGTGTAATTACAAGTGACTAGAAAATGATTGAACTAATTAAACTAGAGCTCCCTTAGTAATTAATGAGCTTGCAGTCTTCATCTATATCAAAGTTACTCAGTACTTAGTTTAAGTTATCACACAGAAAGGGGGGGAATGGGGTTAACTGACATTGTAATAATGCCTATCTCAATTCCAATTATCTGTGGGGAAAGAAAGGATTACAGCTTCCTTGCAAATGAATCAATTTTTCAGTTAGTTAGGAGAAAAACTGATGATGCATAACCATAACCCAAGGCTGGAGCTCAGTGTATCATTAATGTAGTTGATGCACAAGAATCATTTCCTCTCACAGGCCACATTCCCACTTGATTATTTTTAATTTGGATTGGGCTATTTTAATTTGGATTCAGAGCCGAGTGCGCATTCTGGATGTTCCCTTTTGCCTGATGATAACGCATGCTCAGTTTGAATACCGCAGTTCCCATTCAAACCACCCAAATTCCCAGCATGGAGAAACATAATCTTTTAATCTCTACCCCTTGTCCAAACCCTGTAAGCCTGCCCCACTCAGAGCCAGCTGAGTGAAAGAACAGACAGGATGATCACTCTCCCTTCAAATCGGACGCTCCCTCCATGTTACTGGGAAGGCAACGTCTTTATGCAAAATCAGAGGAGCATAAGAACAGACAGGGCAAAGGGATCTCTCCAAATCAGTGAGGTGGAAGGAGAACGATCGTGGTTCCTGCACAGGTTCAAAGAGAGAAGAGGGGATTCCCTTCCTTCTTTGCTTTGAATGAGCTGCTCAGGACAGAGATTTCCTCTTGTAATTACAGTGGCATTCACAGAAAGGGAAAATCTATCTTCAAAGATCCAAAGATCTGGAACTCTAGCATTGCAGGGATGGGAAGGACGAGGGGGCAGACCTTCCCATATGTGAAATCCCACCCATCTAATGCCATGCCAACAATGGCAGCAGGCATTGGCCAGAAGGATTTGGGGGGGGGACAGTCCAAAAGGCAGATCTCCTTCCCAAATAGTCTGGTAGAGAAAAGTGGGCTAGCTGCCAAAATGGGGCTGAGAACAGTTTTTCCGAGGACATTTTTCTGTGGATTTTAGCAATATAGTCCTCCTAAAGTCCAGGAATAAAAATTTAAATGGGATTGCACAGTCCCAAAAACAGACTGGATTCACACTTAATTGCACCCATACAGTATTTTCTAAATGTTGCAAATTTGTGTGGGCAAAATGCCGTGCCCAAGCAATAATGTTAAAAGATATAGGAATTTATAGTTAAAAAGGGGGAAGAAACCCAGCTCCATGCTTTGCTTTGATATAATCTAATGATGCATGACTGTGATGGGCCAGATGTGGATGAAAAAACTGAAGGTGAACCAGACCAGATGGAAGTACTGTTTTTTCAGGAAAAAAGGCTAGTTGGGAATTGGGGGTTCAGCCTTTTCTGGATGGGGTAGTGCTCCCCTTGAAAGAACAGGCTCACAGTCTGGGGGCTTCTCCTGGACCCAGATTTGCTCTTGGATGGCCAGGTAAAAGCTGTGGCCAAGAGCTTCTTTGTATGCTATCAGTTATTTATTTATTTATTATTTACATTTCTATCCCGCCCAATACCCAAAGGTCTCTGGACGGGTAACAGCAGATTAAAATAGAATATACATTGAAAGACATTAAAAATTCAGCACAGTTAGTGCACTAGTTGCACCCTTTTCTTTAGAGGTCTGACGAAGCATTGGTATCTTATGCTGTAGTCACATCAGAGACTGCTGCAATGCACTCTACAAGGGGCTGCCATTGAAAAACATTTGTAAATTTAAGATGGTGAAGTAAGTGGCTGCCAGAATTTTCCTTGGGGCTTCAAGATGGGAGCATATTATTCCCATACTAGGGATGCACATCAATATTGATCACATTCACAATTTGTATGAATGTGAACATTCGCATTTGAATTGAATGTTGGCTACATTCCAAGACTGGCATTCAAATGCAAAATGAATGTTTTGTGTATTCATTTGAAGCTTCATTATATCCACAAATGTGAGGACCTGCTGCTGGCCCAGTGGCATTCGGGTGGCACTGTATTTGAATCTGCCCATTCAAATCTTATCTGTATATTTGAATCTTATATCAGCATTTGAATTTGTGCATTCAAATCTTATCTGGAATCGCTGCCACCTAAACACATGATGTGACTCCTTGTGCCTGGCCACTTTCACCAGTGGACTGCTAGAGAAACAGCTGCCCAGTTGCTTCTGCAGTGGATTCGGATCTGTCCGGGTGCTGCTGGGGAAAGTGGCCAGCCACCAGAGAGCATTCAAATCATGCAGTTGGATGGCAGTTTAGAATGTACAGATTCAAATGCTGAGGCAGCATTGCCATCCAATCGCATGATTTGAATCCTGGTTGCTCCGCATTCCTGGTGAACATTCACCGACCATTTGCAGGAGATATGAACCAGATGCGAATTTCACCAAGTTCGAAGTGATAACATTTACGTGAATGCAAATTTCCTTCACATTTCTTTTGATGTGAAGCCAACACACACACACACACACAATTTAGCTGGCCATCTGCTTTTGGATTCAATTCAAGGTACTGGTTATCACCTTTAAAACCATATGTGGTTTGGGTCCTAAGTACTTGAAGGACCACCTGGTACTGGTACTGTTCATCCCACAAGATCTGCATAAGGAACTCTACTCTGCATGGCATTAGCAAAGGAAGCACAAGACAGGACATTTTCAGTAGCTGTTCCCTGGCTTCAGAATATCCTCCCTTTATCATTAAGGTTAGCTTTTCAGAGAAAACTTATAAGGTTCCCTTCTGTTCCTGAGTAGGGATGCACATGAATATTCTAAACATTCAAAATTCAATTGAATTCAATTGAATGTGGACATTCAAATACAAACAGAATGTCTACACATTCAGACAAATTTTGAATGTTCCTAAACATTTGTTTGAATGATTCAAAACATTTGAATGTACAGATAGGTATGTATTATGTACGTTTCTGTACATGTATCTGTATGCATGTGCGCTAATAGTACGGGATGAAAATGGTACAGGGATAAAACGGGATGCGTACAAATACATACAGATATGTATAACACATACAAATGTTTTTGACATTCACATCTTCAGATTCGAATCTAACATCCAAACGATTTAATTTTAATATATTTTATTCGAATTGGATTTTGTTGCATTGGGATTCCAAAGATTCAAATCAAATCAAATGTTTGGATATTTAATTTGACTCGTATTTGAATGCAAAAATACCAAAAAAAAAACCAAAAAACCAAAAAACCATTTGTGCACATCCCTATTCCTGAGTGTGGTTATTTTTATTTGGAGCAGTTTTTACTAGAATTTAAAAAATCTTTGTTTTAATTGAGTTCGTACATATGTTTTTAGGAAAGCTTTTATTGCCACGATATATGTTGTTTTCTGTACTTGTATTTTGCTGCCAGCCACCCTGTGGTGTATGGGTGATTAGGCAGGATATAAATCAAACAAATACATTTCTGTACAGAAAACATCTCCTTTCAAATTAAGGAAAACTTCTCCTTCCAATAACTTTCCCTATAACAATAGTTTGCTTTCTGCATGCTGCTGGATGCCTCTATCAAAACTGCAGCAAGGAGATTCCCAGCCATGATTCTCACAAGTAGGGGGAGTCTTTCCCCCCTAACCCTAGTCAGGATTTGATGTGTTTATTTATTTATATTTATTTGAATTTCTATGCCAAAGGTCTCAGGGTGGGTTACATTAAAAACCAGTGAACATATATAATGAACGTATTAGAACCATAATGGTCCCTGGATGTGGGGAGGAAAAGCTGTGCCCTTACTTAGCCAAAGGCTAGGGTAAAGAGGTGCATCTTCACAGCTCGTCTGAACACACAGAGTGAAGGTGCCTGGTGCATCTCAGGAAGGAGGCTATTCCACAGTCTGGGAGCCATCACTGAAAAGGTCCTATCCCGCATGCCCCACCCCTTTTCTACTGAGGGTGGTGGTACAACCAGGAGGGCCAGGAGATCTTAAGGCACAGGCAGGTCAATATGGGAGAGAGTGGAGGGTGGAGACTGCCTCTCATTTCCTCCTGTGAGTCAAAACCTTTACAAAATCACATCAAATCCTGATGTGGGGCAGGACCTTCCCCACTCATCAAAATCATGGCTGGGGATTCCCCTACTGTAACTTGGACAGAGAGGAGGGCTGCCCTGCTCTCAGAATTGAAGCAGGGCAATCTCTGGCTTCAAATCTGAAAGCTGGTGGGTGTGAGTTCAAATACAGAGAATGCCCCCATGACCCTTTTCTAGTGCTGGAATATACAAAACTGCCCAGGGGACCAGTAACTCCTTTCCAGTGGCTGCCACCAGGAGCTATTTGAAGAGCTTTTTGAACAGTTCTGCAGTAGAAGAACCATAATGACACTTGTTGCGGCATGGTGTGGGTGAAATGGAACATCCATGGAGATGCCATGCTATGTCTCCTCACTGAATACATAATGAAGGGGCAGAATGTACCCTTACAGGACATCAGAAAGGCACCTTGCAGATCTGCCTATAATTGCCTGGTATGTCACTACAGTACTTCATCTTGGTTCTTATATTATTGCATTGTGGAATTCTTTCCCCAGAATTAGAAACAACAGAAAGGGGTGTGCACAAAGCCAATTCTCCCATTCAATTTGATGTGACCCTACCCTGCTTTATGAAACTTGAGGAAAGTGACCCAGCAAATTGATTTCCAGCTAGTATTCTTTTAATTACTGTTCTGTTGGGCCAGGGAGAGGAGAGATTACCCATGTATGCCTCATCCCAATACTTGACAATAGAAAGGATCTTTTTTTAAAAGCTGGTTTGGGGCTTCCTTTCCAAATTGATGGCATTTTTATTGTCTGATTTCTTTGCTCAGTAATTCTATTCCCTTGCCCTCTACCTTCTAGGTGCAAATTTACATACTTGAAAGGAGCCTGGGCCATCTTTGCATCTACACCGGTAAAAAGTTAAAATGAAGAAATGCCAACATTTAATCACTGTCAGCCCCTTTTCACAGGCACATCAAACTTTATGCTTTTAGTCATAGGAACAGGGAGGATTTGGAGGTCATTAGCAGGTAAGGTACCAGACACACACATGGGGACCAAATTTCAGGACACTTGCCCACTGCCATCCCCAAGATAACATTCTGATGCTCCAAATCCCTCTGGCTTTTCTGTCCTACATCACTGAAATGTCTGCTTGCACTCTTGCCTACTATCAGACTGAATCTCCTATGCTCCATGTGTGCACTTACAGGTTACGCCAAAGAAAGCACTGAAGAGGAAGAGGGAAAGGAGCCTCCCAATGAAGAAACTAAGGGGCCACTCTGTATTTTCAACTACTGCTTCACTATTATCACTTTGGTCTTACAATTCTAATCTGCAGGACATCCCTCATTATTGCTGACTTTATTATACCTGCAGCTTTATGGTTGTGGTTTTCTAGCACAGAATGTTCAGGATGGGGGGGGGGACTAGTATGTGAACAATCCCAGCTTGAAACCTTTTCTAAGCCACCTCAGAGCTTCTCCTTCTCCTTCTCCTCCTCCTCCTGATTGCAACCTCATAAGGCATAGTACTTTTGGAGTATTTCCAACTAGTCACAGGAAGCCCACATGTCAAAATGGAAAACAAATAAGAAAACAGGAATCAAAAGTCAAACCTAAAGTTGTGTGTGTGTTTGCCAGCACTCCAAGGATGTGGGTACTAGAATGAGCTCTGGCAAAGAGAACATCAAACAGCTGTTTCATTTCCTGTAAGGAAGTTTTCCAGATTGTTTGTGCCTTAGGATATAGCTACTCTTATTTTTTCCACCCTTCCTTCAACGCTTGTTAGAATTTTTAAATATTACTTTAAGTAATCAGCTGGGGGAAGTTCAGAAACATAATCAAATGGTATATACAGTAAATGTTTATAAGTAATTAATATTTGTAAGGATGAAATAGTTGCATTTGCTTTCTTCTAATCTTTGAAAAAGAGATTAGCCAATAGTCTATCTTACACTATGCATATTTATTTACTTATTTATTCAAATATTTATATCTTGCCCTTCACTTGAAGACCCCGAAGGAACTAAAAAAATAGAGATAAAATTCAAAAGCAGTAAAATCAGTGACTGGATACGGGCACAAGTGAGGACTGCATGCAGGCTGACCACCAAAATATGTGTAGCATCAGTTCACCAAAGAACAGCTTACACCTCCACAGCCTATGCAAACAGATTTTTCTCCCCATCATGTAACTCTTGCTCAAAAATCTGTTTTATACAAATCATGACTATGGCTACAAGACTGCTATATTCATAAGGATTAGAGATGCGTACATTTTTCTGTGTTTTCTTCACATTGAAGTGAATGAGAAGGAAGTTTGCATTTGTGCAAATAGAGCTACTTCAATTACATTAGGATTTGAATCCTCTGCGAACACTCTTTGGATGCACTTTGAATCCATTTCAAATCCCTGCCACCAGTTGTGCCTCCGAACCTCCTCTGAATCTGTTCCAAATCCACTCTGAATCTGCTCTGAATCCACTGAAGATGTGACTGAGCAGCTCCTTTGCTGCTTCCCCACCTATGTAAATATAACGAAGCTTCAAATAAATGCACAAAAGCATTCACTTCACATTCAAATGTCAATCTTCAAATGTAGCCAATAATATGGTAAATTTGAATGCAAATGCTTGAATTTGTACAGATTTGTACAAATTGCAAACCTGATAAATAATTGCGGGCATCTCTAATAAGGATGGAAGAATTCGGTGTTGCCCACCATGAAAGATTGGCTAGAAATAGATGTTTAATTTGAATTAAAAAAAGTTCATTAGTAATGTTTGTTTTTAAAAATGGAAGTCCTAATTAACTTTTTCGGTAAGAAGAAAAACGGTTTGGGGATTTGATGACAGAATGGAATTGATAAAAGTTAAGTAACATGGGGAAGGTATGAGAATGGATATACATTTAGTTATCAAAAATATTATTGGAAGCTGCTTTTTCTCTTTCCGTCCTTCCTCTTCCTCTTGTTTTTTCTTTTTATGTAATCTGTAATATATACTTTTAAATCTCCAATAAAAAACAAAAATCTACCATGCGATTGTTTCATTTGGTTCTGGCACAATGTTGTATGCATTTGGAGTAGCAAGGTGAAGATGGGAGGTGTGAAGAGGAAACAAGTTAAGAAGACCAGGATAATGATGATATCATCTTCTTTTCTTCTCAATGGGATGTTCCTGTAATGTATGTGACAAAGAAGCTTTTGTGCACAATGACCATTTTGCTTGAATATGTATGCACAGTGCACCACCAACCTCCTTCCCACCCTCTCCCTCTCCCCCTCTTTCCAAAGGGGTTATTATTGTGCTACAAGAAGAAGCATGACTTATTTATCTCAAGATCCTAAGAAAATCAGCTCTTTTCCTATACAGTCTTTAACTTTGTCAAAGCAGCAGCTGGACTGCCAAGCGCAGGGAAGGGAATTTGATTCGGATAAGAAAATCAATGCCATTCTCCCCTTCGATACCTGTAGCAGGAGGGAGGAATTGACTATTAATGGCTCAGAACTATATTATTTGCCTTTTCATCAATTCATACATCATTGTGTTCCTGCATAATTTAGACCCAAAAGGAGCATAGAGTTTTGCTAAAACTGTGTTGTCCCAGTGAGTGCCACAGGTACAAAATGTTTCCTTTCTCTCCTCCTGTTGTTTCAACGCTACTTAATGACTGAACACTGAATACAAGGGACAATTGTAACCACTTAGGACACAATTCATAAAAAATGGCATTGCAAGCCATTTATGTTGCTACTTTCATATGGAAAACAACTTCCATAAAGAATTTGCTTTTGTGATTCTTCAGTCCATCTTTATGTTAAGACTCCTACCCTTTTCTTTGCATAAATGATGCACAGTTCTGCAAAAATGAAAAGAGCAAAAAAAGGGGGCATTTTGTGCATAGCTTAATGGAAGCATTAGCAAACTGCAGATACCTCTGCTGTTAATTAGGCAATACTCTGAACCTAAAGACACGTGAAGCATAAGGAGGAAAAGAACTGCTGCCCCTGGGGTAGTTAGAAAGGAAGAAGGTGACAGTTGATCCATGATAGGTTCATTATTCAAAGAATGTATGCATAGGAAGAACCCTGCTGGATTGAGCAACAGCCTTGGCTCATACAGTAGTCAACCAATTGCTTCTGGGCATTCTCAAGCAGAAGACAAAGGCAAAACGCTCACCTGTTTTCAGCTGTCTGCCAATGGCCTTTAGAGGCATCCTGCCTTTATAATTCAATCCTAGGTTTTTTCCCATATTAAATAAATCTTTATTGATTAGTCATATGACCATATCAAATTTACAAAAAAGCACAAAATCATATGAAACATACAAAGACTAAAACATAGATCAAAAGAAAAATTACATCGTATCTATTTGTCCCCATCCCCCTTATAAGACATCACAGTTAATTCAATGAATAATTTCCTAAGTCGCGCAACCCTAGGAAAAAACAACTCTTTTTTTCAAAGAGTTTTTCATCGCTATTGTTTTTAATATAAATTGTTTGTAATCCATCCAGGTTAGAAATATAAATAAATAAATAAATAAATAAATAAATAAATAAATAAATAAATAAATAAATAAATGTCACCTGGACTTTTTTCCCTGAAGAAGGTAAATCAACTTGTGTTCTGTGCTTCAGTGGGTCACTTTTTGTAAAACAGGGCCCAAACAACTTATTCTAATTGAAGAATACAAGACAGACAAACAAGATATGAAAAAGAAGAAGAGTTGGCTTTTCTACCCCACTATTCTCATTCATTTAAGGGGACAAAGAGGCTGACAAAACCTTCTATTCTTCTCCCTACAACAGACACCCTGTGAGGTAGGTGGGGCTGTGAGAGCTCAGAAGAGAGCTGTGGCTAGTTCAAGGTCACCCAGCTGGCTTCGTGGAGGATCTTCACCCACTGATGTACCACAGACACATAGTCTTTCTTCATAAGGTACCTGATGGGATCTCCCACACTACACCATGGAATCAATTAGTTCACAGTGTGCATAGGTAAATTGTTTCCTTAACTCATGCGAGCAGACCCCAGTAAAGTGGCTTTTTGTAGTTGGCAGATGGGTATTTTGTCAATGCCAATGGTTTTTAGGTGCCCACTGAGATCTTTTGGCACCGCGCTCAGTGTGCCGAGGATGACTGGGACCACTCTCACTGGTTTTCGCCAGAGTTGCTGAAGTTCAATTCTCAGGTCTTCACATCTGGTGAGCTTCTCCAACTGTTTCTCCTCAATTCTGCTGTCACCTGGAATAGCAACGTCGATGATCCACACCTTCTCTTTCTCAACAATTGTAATGTCAGGGGTGTTATGCTCCAGTTTTCTGTCAGTCTGAAGCCTGAAGTCCCAAAGTAGTTTTGCCTGTTCATTTTCAACAACTTTTTCTGGCTTGTGATCCCACCAGTTCTTTGCCACTGGCAGATGATACTTTTGGCACAAGTTCCAGTGTATCATTTGTGCTACAGCATTGTGTCTCTGCTTGTAATCAGTTTGTGTGATCTTCTTGCAGCAGCTGATTATTATTATTATTATTATTATTATTATTATTATTATTATTATTATTATTATTATTATTATTATTATTATTATTATTATTATTATTATTATTATTATTATTATTATTATTATTATTATTATTATTATTATTATTATTATTAGTGAAGTTTCAGTTTTGGTAAAAAGACAAGACAAGGAAGAGTAAGGAAAAGGAGGAAGTGAAGGCATGGGCTAACAAGTACAACTGTGGATCAATGTGATGATTGTATCAATTTCAGCTTCTTTACTTACAATAGGTGTCTGATTGGACACCACTGGCTTTATTGGGAAGTAGAGGGGACATAATACCCCTTCTAGTCCATTAGTTGTTTCTGCTGATTGGATGAACAATAAATTTCACATAAAGGTTAGTTCAACTCCTATCCCTCTTACAATTATGCTGGACACCAGGGGGTAGGACCCTGGTGCTTCTGCCATCCCTAGCAGCAAATTTATAAGAGTTTCTTATCAGAAGTCTGCACAATACTAGCCATATAGATGTGGGCATATTCAGTGCGTATGTGCATGGCTAGTAGATAAAAAAGATTGTGACTTGAAAAATTTAGTGTATAGTATATATCAATATTTCAGAATCTAGGTAAAGTATGTAACAATTGATACTTAAAGCAGGATCACCTTTTTCAATTGAACATCTCTTCCCTGTTTTGGATGGGAAGCAAAGTGTGAAAAGGCCCTAACAGAGTGAAGTTGATTGCTTGAGCTTTCATAGAATAAGCCTCCTTCATCAGATGCCAGTCCTGGCTTGGGTATTTTAAAAACCTGATGGGACATTTTACATATATTTAAAGAAGAACTGACCCATATGTAGGAATATGCACAAAGCCAAGTTCTCCCATTCAATTTGATGCAAATCGAATGGGGAAATATTCGGCTCCATGAATGTTTGTGCATGAAGGGACCTCCCACCCCTCCCTTCCCATCCTGCCTCGCAGACAGCCCACTCGCCACTGTTGATACCAATGCCTATGATTCCTCATGATGCCCTGATGAGGGAGGTCCAAGAGAACCTCCAGAAGGCCTACTTGGGTCTCAGAGGAGCTTGGGAATGGTGGTGGAGGCCACAGAGTATGGTGACCTACCCCAGGGGGACATCAGACCATTGCTGCACTTCTCCAAGTCCCAATTAAGCCTTCCAGAGATGGGCACACATGTCTCCCATCAAGGAAGGTACACACAAGGCCTCCTTGGGCCTCAGCAAGCACATGAATGGTGGCAGAGGATGCAGCCCTGACTGCGTTTGGGAGTGCTAAAGGGACATGGTTGGGGGGATGAAAGACCAGGGCAGACAGCTCCTCTATCATCAAGAAGAAAAATTTCAAAAGTAAAGCACAAATGTCTGTTTCTGTCTTTTAACTCCTGCATGCTTAGCCATATCTTCTTTTTCTTTCTTTCTTTCTTTCTTTCTTTCTTTCTTTCTTTCTTTCTTTCTTTCTTTCTTTCTTTCTTTCTTTCTTTCTTTCTTTCTTTCTCACTCCTTCACTTTCCTTCCTTATCATTTATTGAACCTCTTTGCTCTGTAAGACGTCACCAAATGACAAGGCTTATTTTGAAGCCATAAACCTCCATGCCCTCTTACGGTTATGGCAAGCAACAAAAGAGGACTGAAAAGAAAATGAAGTCATAATCAACAACAGCTGCTCATGCAATGCATTCCCCAAACAACTTCAGTGGGATTTATTTATTTAATTTCCAACCCTTTGCCTCCCTGCTGGCAAATTGAATCCCTTGAGATCTTTATGATTTATCAGTTTAGGTAAACTGAGGAAGCCTCAAAGTGATCTTTGGGGACTTCTCCCTTGCCCGGACTAGGACATGACCTCCTAGAAGACAGTGGTGATTGACAAGGCCTTGATTGCTGTTTGCTTGTTATGTTCAGTGGTCAGGATCAAAGAGAAATGACAGTAATTTTCTTTACTTACATATCATTATTAACTTGGTGCAAGGTTTTGTCATCAAAGCAAGGGGGGTTATGTTCCATTCTTTAGAGGCTACTATTAAAATGCAGAATGGAAAGATCACATTTTATTGGTTTAGCCTTTCTCTGCACTGCCTATAAAAACAGACAGTGCTTTAAAATGTCTCACTAATGTTCATTTTCCGAAGGGTGGAGCTGACCTCTCCTTGTTTACAACCTGGCTGTTAGTTAGGACTAATTAACTTTGACTTTGTTGTTTGGACAGCCTAATCTAAGGTTTCATCTTAAATATGTGGAACTGGAAGAAGTACTACACACAGTAGAAGCAAATACTCAAGGATGTTTGCAGAGTTATAGAACAGCCCCCCCTGAGTTGCATCAGGCACCTTCACTGTACTCATCTGGGCTGCCTCCAGACATCACTTATTTACTTCACAATTTATACATCTCCTGGTTTAAACTACATCCAGAACTAGCACATATTCTCTATACGTTAGATCAATACTCCAGATTCTAGCATTTCCACAGGAGCAGAGTGATGTTACAGCTGTGAGATTTTCTTTCTGCACATTCCAGTAGCTCACACTGAATGCTTGCTGTATTTCTTGTGCAGTACTCCAGATAAGTATGTAATTAGTTTTACCAGAATAACGATAACCCAATAAATTGGGTTTATATTCCAGTACTGTATTAGGAACACCATGATCTCATCTGGCAAACCAAGTACAACTATGAAATAATTGTGCATTGTTTACCCTGTCTGGATGTAGCCTTAGATGTTAGGTGAAAAGGTACTCCCAGGTGTGGTTTTGGTTTTCATGTGCAGGCCAGGCACAGACATTACATGCTTAGAACACATGTGGTGACCATGGCATATGTTGACAAAGAGAACTTCTACATCCTTCATAGTTGTACATATGTACGATTTTAACAAATACAACTGGTCATGCCCCACTCAACCTTTTCAGCATTCAGGAATAGTATTTTGCCCCTACGGTCACCAGCTGACTCAGATCAACTGGATCAGAGCCATGTTCCATGTAGTCCAGCAGTCTGTTGTGACTGTGCAGCTGCACAAGGAAATTGACTCGCTGGATATGAGCATGTGGCCTCTTCTCCCAGCAGCTTGCCTTTGGAGGCACACCACTGCCTATTACTACTGCAGTGACACTAACATAAGCCAAAATAACTATTAATAGCTCCAATTACCATAAATTGATCAAAAGACATTTTGAAACCATGTGTGCTGGTAGTCAGAAACACATCCTGTGGTATCAAATTCCAATCAGCATCATCCTTTTGTGCCTCCTAAATAGTTTCAGTTTCATTGGGTGGCCTCTGCTTCTAGCCTTTTGGTAAAGGGAGAAAAGCTTCTCCTTATCCACTTTGTCCAGCCCATGCATAATTTTTACATTTCTATCATGTTCCCTCTCACCTGCCTGCTTTCCAAAGTAAAAAGCTTCAAACGCTGCAGCTTTTTCTGGCAGGAAAACCCTTCCTGTCTCTTCATCATTTTATATACTCTCTTTTGAAACTTTTCTAATTCTAATTTTCAAGATGTGTTGACCAAACTTTCACACAATATTTCAACTGTGGCAGATCTGTTTGTATGACTGCATTATAATTTTAGTAATTCTGTTTTCAGTTGCATATCTTATTAGTGCTAACATACTATTGGTGTCGTGCATACTATTAGAAGCACATTGTGTTGACACTTTTATTGAGCTGTCTGTCTTTACACCAAGTTCCTCTTCCTAATCAGTCACAGTCAGCTCAGGTCCCATTTCTGTATATATGTAGTTAGGATTTTTAGTTCCATTGCTCGTTGCTTTACACCTCCTCACACTCAACGATGTCTGGGGTTTTTTTAGGCCTGATCTCCCAGTATGAAGAGATTAGAAATATCTTTTGAGCTCGTCACAGTTCCTTTTTGTTTTTATTGCTCTGAGCTGTTTAAATTTATCAACAAACCTGGCTGTTCCACTGGTCATACCTAACTCCAAATCATTTACAAATATGTTTAAAAACACTACCCCTAGTATAAAGCATTGGTGGACCCTAATTTGGACATAAATCCATTGTGAGAAATGTTCATTATCTCAGCCCTTTGTTTTATTTACCTTGGCAGTCTTCAAGTATCTGAAGGCCTGTCACAGTGCAGAGGGATAGTCCCTATTCTCACTTGCACAAGATGGGAGGACTAGAAACAATGGGATGAAACTTCAAAGGAGCCAGTGCAGATTAGATATAAAGAAAAACTTCCTGAGAGTGAGGGCAATCAGTCAATGGAATAGGTTGCCATGGGAGGTGGTTAGCTCTCCTTCACTTGAGGTCTTCAAGCAGAGGTTGGACCTACATCTGTCTGGGATGGTTTAGGAAATCCTGCCTTGAGCAGGGAGTTGGACTTGATGATCTTAGAGGTCCCTTCCAACTCTATGTTTCTATGACTCTATGAAAAGCTTTTTGAAAACCTAAGTAGATGATGTGCACTGGATTGCTCATATTCACATTTTTATTAACATCCTAAAATATTAGTTTGGCAGGAATTCCTTATCAAGGTCATGTTGACAATCTTTGAAAAAGGCCTGCACTTACAAATGTTTGATAATTTTGTTGTCACAGCATGTGCCTCGCCCAACACTCTACCTCCCCGAGAGTACTCTACCCCAGAAGAGTTTACTGCAGCCCTTTGTTGGTAGGCACCCCACCACAATAATCTTCCTTTCCGTTTCTCTCAATATATATGGCAAAGGCTCCTTGCATAGGCCGATTGCTTGCCCTTGAGTGTTCTTCCTTTCTCTCTTAAAAGTATAGTACTACTTAATGAGGACTCTTGCCTCCACACACACCTTATATAGTAAACCAACGTGCAGTGCTTTACTTGTTACAACTTCTTTAAAGGCAAACAATCTTTAGTCTTCATTCTCAACTGTCAACAATGCTTATGTTAACACCACCTATAGCATTCAGAACTCATCTACCCAGTTCCCCTCAAGTAGATTGATAGCCTGATTCCTTCCTGCCCACCCGATGTGAGTTACCCCAGGCAAAGAACCCTTTGTTTCTGTCTCACACCCTTTTATAGTCTCTGCCATGATGTTATCTGCTTCTAACTGGTTCTGCCACTGAGCTAGCTTACTCCTCCATCTGGAATTCCATAAGCCATGCCCTTAAACCATATAATAACAGTTAGCCTATTGCAAAACCTATCTCTAACTAACTTATTTTACCTCACAGTCATCACATTTGTCATTAATAGATTGTCTTTGATAATGATTTCCATTGTCTTTAATAATGACTTTCACTATCTTTTTTCATGATATATCTTAAACTGACAGACCATTTATTTTCTGTGTCTCCCAAAAGCACCTTTTAAAAATTAGAGTTATATTATTCACCTTCCAGTCTTCAACTCTGTATCTGAAAATAGTGACCAGTTGCATCTTTTTTGTCATGGGGCTCATCTTTAAGGTGTTTAATAATTTATGGTTGGCTTCAATCAGGTCCTGGTGATGGCTTGATGTTTATTTTGTCAATAAGACCTGCCATTTCTTCTCTTGTCCCTGCCATACACCTCAGTTCATCAGACTCTCTTCCTAGGAACAGAAGCTCAGACTCAGGGATCTGCCATAAATTCTCTTCCATGAAGACATATTTTTTTTAAAAATTAACCATTTGCAAATAAAAGAGG
This sequence comes from Aspidoscelis tigris stejnegeri, assembly GCA_023333525.1. Taxonomy (NCBI): domain Eukaryota; kingdom Metazoa; phylum Chordata; class Lepidosauria; order Squamata; family Teiidae; genus Aspidoscelis; species Aspidoscelis tigris. The sequence continues at coordinate 23,538,248 of JALMGA010000007.1, read as the reverse complement.
TTTCCTTCATACAGTATTTCTTCTTCTAATGACACAAATTCTTGTTCCAGTCTCCTTGGCTAGGTCTGTGCTTCTAATATATCTGAATTTCCTTTTAATATTTATTTTTATAGTTTGGCAATATGCTACTAAATTTTCTCTTTATTTCTGTCACTGTTACCTTGAATTTCTTTTGCCAATGTTTGTGTTCCTTTTTGTCAGGTCCATTAGGAGAACTCTTCCAATTTTTCAATGACACTTTTTTGCACTCATGGCTTCCTTGACAAAGCTGGATAACCACGAAAGCCTTTTCTTGACCTTGGAAATCCTTCTCTTAGTTTTAGAAAGACATTGTAATTAAGACTTTATTACAATGTTGTGATTTTGAACAACTGTTAAGTTTCCTGAAGAAAATTTACCCCTCTGATCTGCTCTTTTCATTAGTCTTCCCCATTTTGAGTTCTGTTTTTCAGACTCATTTACTTCACTCACCAAGTCCTGTATGCTACTTAAGAGTATGGCCAGTTTCACCTTTTCCCTTGCCAGTTCTTTTATTATATCTAAGTATTATGCCTCTCTGTTATGATTTGATGAAACTCTTATCCATCAATGTGTCAAAGTGTGAATAATTGAAGTCTCCCATGGTTACAGGAGCTACACTGAGTTTCATGGCAATTCTTCCTAGTCAAGTGTGCAGATGATTTCAAACTTTTTTTTAAAAAAGAACAATATAGCATTCCCACTATGAAATTGTTTAGCTCCTCCAGTAGTCTACATGCAAATAATAATTGATGAAGAATGGGGTTGAAATCCTTTGAGAACTTGCATGAGATCTTCAGCACAGAAACAAATGTATACATTAGGAACTACACAAAATTCTCTGATGGGTTCTGCAGCAACATTATTCTTTACAAAGAGTTACAATTTAATGCTTCTTTTTTCAAAAGAGGAAGAAAAGTTTTAGAACGAAAACAAACTAATTTCCCATCATTAATTGTAATTGTATCATTAATCCTTGCATTTGTTCTGTGATGTCATTTACACACACATATACACAAATTTCATTATCACTTGTTTTATACCAGTAAAGAGGCAGAAACAGTATTTCACTTGCTGTTGGCAGAATTGTAATTCTAAATGGACATGCAGTGAAAAATCTCATGTTTTAATAATGTTAGAATTACAAAAATGACCTTATCATTGTTACTGTTACACACACACACACACACACACACACACGTGTGTATTTGCATTGGGCAATAACTTTTCTGTAAATGAACATCTTTATCTGCAAAAAGGACATAGGTGGGATTTTTATAATGGCCACAAAAGTGGTCTTAATGCGACTTTCTGCTTTCATATATCAATTAGATCAATACGTTAAGCACTGCTTTAGCCCAAGCAAAAACATACATAATTCAGAGTTTGTTTGTGTGTTCCCTCCCTCCCCCTCAATAAAATAAAATAAAAATGATTGCGTTGCAATTATTCTGTTCTCAAGTATTATTTTGTTAAATCTTTCTGGTTATAGTTTTTTAACAAAAAGAAAGAAAGAACATTAATTACACTACAGAAAGTATATTTAGCTGTTACTCAGCAGCAAAGCAAGTTTTTGAAAAGCAGAAAATTAATAGTTCATTCCCTGGCATCCCCTCAGAAGGAGGCATGGAAAATTTATTCTGCATTCATGTCAAGAAAACTGTTAACAACTGAGGCAGAAAGTTAACATTTCTTTCCTACCCTGTTTCCCTGAAAGTAAGACCTACCCCAAAAATAAACCCTAGCATGATTTTCCAGGATTTTTAAAGATGCTCAAAATATAAACCCTACTCCAAAAATAAGCCCTAGTTACAGTTCATACTACAGTGGATAAATGTAGATAGTTGTTCATGGAAAAATAAGACATCCCCTGAAAATAAGCCCTAATGCTCCTTTTGGAGCAAAAATTAATATGACACCCTGTCTTATTTTTGGATAAACACAGTATGTATCCAGTGAGACTCCCGTTCAGGTACAGCTGAGGAAGTGGATTAGTCCACTTTTAGTCCAGAGCCCTTATGTTCCAATCATGAGCAACTATGTACCAAGATGAGACATTTTCATACAATGTTCTGAAATGGCTCAGAAAAATATGAAAGTTGAGCAAAATTAATTTTTACAAATGTTATATAAATATATATTTTACTGAATGTTTCATGTTCAAAATAAATATTTCACACAAAACACTTTTAAAATGTTCTTTTCTTCCTTCTCCTCTTTTCTGACTCCATGGGATTGACTTGCCAATGCACAGGACACTCTTGTTGCACCATGGGCATGCTCCTTGAGCCGAGGATATGCACACATGGGAGTGTGCTGACAGCTCTTCTGATAAGGGATGTGCACAAATATTCATAACGTTCAAAATTTGTATGAATTTGTCCAAATTTGAACATTCAAATCCAAATAAAATGTTAGCACATTCAGAGACTGACATTCAAATTTGAATCAAATACTTTGGAACATTCCTTCACCAGGGGAGGTGGGAAAGCAGTTGCACCAGTCACAACTGCAATGGATCCAGAGTGGATTTGAATTGGATTGAGCACGCATTAAAATTTATTCCAGGGCAGATTTGATGCATTCAGACCGGATATGTAGGGAGTTCGTAGGGGATTTGTATGCGATTTGTAGCAGGGATTCAAAACAATTTTGTATCAAACCTTCATATCAAATTTGAATCCTACCAGATTTGAATGGGGATCTATTCAAATGAATATGAATTTTCTTGCATTTCATTTGATACGAATTGAACCCCCACCCCCCCAAAAAAATTCACATCCCTACTTCTGACTGCTTTTCCTATCACTCACATTACGTGGACTTACCTTGGTAGGCACTGTATTTTGCAGACCACAGGGAAATGACTAAGGCTGTGTCCCCATGCAAGCCATTTGGGCACTGTTTGGGCATGCATGGGCCAGGCACGGGACCGGGAACACATCTCAGACATCCCCATTACTTTCCAAGCAACACGGGAGAGATACGGGTTGGGCGCGGATGGAGGAATCCTCATGAGAACCATGCTGAACCCTGGTACGGAGAAGCAGTGCCACCCTCTCTCCACCCCCTCTTTCTTCATTGGAAGCCGAATTGACATCAGCCCACCTCTGTGCCACATCCCCCCCTCCCTTAGCGGCACTGGCAGCCAGGACTGGGGTGGGAAGCAAGGAAACAAGTAAAAATAAAGATTCATTCATAAAAATAACTTTAAAAAAAATTAAAACGCTGAAAGCCGCAACGAGGTTTAGTGGCAGTACGCACTTGAGCAGTTTTGCGCACCTCCGCTCCACCAGGGACTGTGAGAACATCCATAAACTGAAAATCAAGCCTTTGTTTATGATTACCTTGCAAATCAGGGAAACGGGGGTTGCAAATGGAACAAAAATCAAGCCATTATGCAGCCTGCCTTGGCATTCTTGAAACGGGGTTGGAATTACCTCTGTGGAAATGGCAGAAAATTTAAAAACCAAGCTGTTCTCCAGCCTGCCCTTGTGATCGGCATTTAAAAAAGTCAGTGGCTGCAATCTTTAATGGACAGGGCAGAGACAGCCAGCACACCCCACCTTCCAATGACGTGAGTGCAAATCTCCCTGTAAGCCCGCGAGCGTCCCCATGTGCATTCCTGGCTCGCTGAGCAATGTGTGCTGGTCCCTCAGAGTAGTTTTTTCAGGTATCAAATTTGGCACCCTTCTGGCACAGTTTGGGGGGATTTGGTATGCTTTTCATGGACCAAATTCAAAACACATGGGGATAAACCTTACCGATCCTGTGCTTGGAACCACACCAAACTTGCATGGGGACACAGCCTGACTGTCATGGCCATTTCCAGTGCTTTGCAAAACAGCCCTGGAAACATCTAACCAGGGAAAGTGCTTGGCAGGGCAACACTCAGAGGTCACTGAAGAAATGATCTCTAGTTGTTCTTGAAGTAGTCATAGGTGGAACCTGCACAGGAAGGATAAGGTGGTTTAAGCAAAGCACCACTGCCCCTTCACATGAAAGAGAAGCAATGACTTCTGTTTAGTGGTGAATGTGCAGTCCAGTCTCAAATCGCCTGTTAAATGAAAGCAGAGGGATTCCCAGCCAACATCATTCCCAGTAATTTTGAGACTCCATTTTCAAAATTATATCAGTTCCCGTGGGGAGAGGGAGTGGGAAAGGAAAAACATAAAGTCAAAGAGATGAATCAGTCAGGAAAACTGGTTTCTAAATCCCTGAGTACCCCAGAACTTTGGAGGCTTGATATGTTCAGCATGGAAGCAGGCCTCAGTCTGGGGTTCTACGTGTGCTTTTTCATTATTTACTTGTTATTCACATTTACAAAGTATCTTTCCTTCATCTAACGTCCCTAGAATCAATGGTGACAGCAACCAGCCTGGACAGTCTTAACAAAATTTTAAACAAATTCATTGTGGAAAAGTGTATCAATGGCTACTAGAATTGGTGCCTAAGTTTTATCTCCAGGTTGGACAAACAGGAAGAATGCCTCTAAAGGCCACCTGAAGGGAGATCAGGCAAAGGTTTTTCCTTTGTCTTCTGCTTGAGAATGCCCGAAAGCCATTGATGGGCCACTTTGTGAGATAGGATGCTGGACTAGATGGGCTATGGCCTGATCCAGTAAGGTTATGCCTTTATGTTCTGAAAAGAAATAGATCATATCTTTGGGCTGTGTGCATGCACTGCCACTTCCACATGATTGTATAATTTATCATGGATACCTGTGGGTGCAGTGGTGGTTTACCTGTTAACGCCTTGAGCCACCATTACATATTTCAAGGCAGAGTGTTTGTATGCAACTGAAGCACTGTGTGTTTTGTTGTCTCTCATTTCTACTAGGGATGGGTGAAAAATATTCATCCCCTTTGGATTCACATTTGAAGCTTCATTGATTTGCAGGCAAAGTGAAAGGAGCCTACAATCATGAATTGAATGTACCTGGACTTCAGTGAAGCTTCGTAGAAGCTTCAACTAAAGCCAGTTCTACCCATTTCCTGCTTCCTGTTCCCTCCCAGCATTACCTGGAAATTCAGCTGCAGGCCCCATGGCCACAGCCTCTGCCACCATCATGCCCTCCTCCGAGGCTCACCTAGCCCTCCCAGAGGCTGCCCCCTTCCAGGAATTTCGAGAAAAGCCACAATTCCAGATGGGGGTGGCATCTAAACCTGCATGCACACCACCAGGCAGTCTAGTTGAGGAGGGTGCAAGTGGCTGCAGAGGCCACAGTGGGGGGCAGGAGGTGGGGGGCAAGGCAGAACAGTAAAAGAGTGATGGGGTGCATAAACATTGAACAGATGTTTGTGCATGAAGTCAAAGCCCCCTACATTTGCAGGGGGGCTTCCTATGAAGTGGAACATTTCCCCCTTTGGTGCCTGAATGGTTCCAGCTTTGGGCTAATTTTGAGTTTGTTTCAGCCCTCAATGAATCTTACAAATAGTGTTGCTTATTCATTTGTGTGTGTGAAATCATACACGACATTCTGATGGAAATTATATGTTGCACACTGTGGCAATTTTCCAGAAAGCAGACAGCAGTCTTCCTCCTGATACTAAAACTGTCATTCATGAACCCTATGATTTTTAGAAGTCCTACTGAAATAGGAGAAAATCTCTGATTGACTGTACTGTAAGATGCATCCTTTCTTGGCTTGAGATTCAACTTGGGTCTTCACACTCACCATTTATTATGGATTGATGGCTGGGGCTGCTGTTAGATTAGCCTTTACTCCTGTAATGTTTGCAAACAGTGGTTGGGTGTTAGATTACTGCTGTACTGAAAGTTCTACCAGCAGTTCACCACTGTTTCTCTTGGGATAGCAGTAACAGCTGGTAGAAATTATTTTTTAACACAGACTAACAATTTCCTCTCCTGGGCAAGAATAGTAAGGTAGTGTATGGTTTTTAAAGGCACACTTTCTGTATCTACTTACTCTGTGCAAAAAAATAAAGAATGTTCCATGTATATTTTATTTCTCTATTCCGAGATAAAACAACAAAGCAGTAGTTTCATTTTCCAGATGTTATCATCCATGCAGATCAAACCCGGGACATTTGAATGTTGAAGTTGACCTACAAACATCAGGGAGCTGCAGGTACTGTTGATCAATATGTTGCATGTATTGTGTGGTGTTACCTCTGGTTTTCTCATTCCTAAGGAGGATCTGCACAGCACCCTAACATCACCATGGGTGTCTTTAAGGGGCATAGGGAGCCAAGCCAAAACCATGGTAGAGAAGGAGAAATCCTCTGACAGTGCTTTCTGTCACTTTTCCATCCTGGTGCCGCTGCCAACAGAGTGAACTTACCTGGTGAATAACACAGTCTAATTTTCTCTAAAGAAATGACTGACTTCCAGGACCATTTCCTGTGTTTGAGAAAACAATCCTGACTGGGAACATCAAAGCTGCGGAATGAATGTTCTCCAGCTGTGAGGTTTGCATGGCTGGTAGTAACAACATAATTGTGAACAGCAACACATTTAACACTTTCACCAGGAGCAATTTAGCACTTCCCTTCCTGTACGCTGGATGGGAAAGGAGCGTAATCACGCAATGTTAACTAGTGTGGAGGTGTTGGCAGTTGTGAAACATGACTGAGCTTCATAGCCTGAGAGAGGCTTGGATTCAAATTGGTGCCATCCGGCCAATTCCTTGCCATGATCTGGATCAATACTTCTGGTGAATCTGGATATATTGAACCGGATCAAAAAAGTAAGTGAAGAAAAGGGATATCATTCCTTTAGCTCTCCAAACATCAATCCACTATAGATGATAGCTTGACACACACACCCTTGCAAGGAAGGCACTTTAGTCTTCCCCTTAGAGAACTTGCATCCTTTGGCTGGGCCATTTTTGAGCAGACTTGAAAGATAGGTTCAAGATTTACTTTAAACACATCAGTCACTTATTTTGTTGTTGCAGTTGAGTAGGGCAACATTTTTGCTACTGTTGCTAAGGCTGCATCCAGACATTGGTTACTAAATCTGCTATATTTAGATATTCCAAGGCAAGTACCATTGTTTTTCAGTTTCTAAAATGTTTTCCCATTATCAATGTCTTCAAGTGAATGCTGTTAGTGTCATTTTATGGACAGTTTATCTTTACAGGTGTATACATACTTTTGGACAAAAATTATCTGGGCATTTGACAGTTTTTGACAGGATTTGACAAATTTAGAACATTTGCTCTAATGAAAATGGTGTAAAAACCAAAGGCATGTTACCTCCTCAGATTAACACTTTTCAATGCAAAATAATACAAAAGCTTTTTTTTTTTTTGCTTCAAAAGACCAATATTTAAAGGGTGTTGATTTATGTAAATCAATAATTTATCAGCTTGTTCTCATTCTCTGCTGCCAGCCAGATGCTTCTAGGTTTCTATTGCCAGACAATGTCAGCTGTGAGGCATAATGGCCCTTGTGCTGCATATAGAAATAAGAACATAAATATTTTAAAAATCCTGCTACAGGAAGTAAGGAGAAGGGAAGAGAGCAAGATTTTACTGGCTTACTGTGTGACTAGCACAGGTCTACATATTTTATGGCTTAGTTTTATCCAAGGTGGAGGCAGGGACATCTCTTTGGTTGATTTTTTTTTAAAGCTTCTAACAGGCTGACACACTGAAGTCTTTTCATGGCAATTTGTTGAAGACATCTGGTGAAGCTTTCTAGAAGATGAACACTCTGCAGAGTGTTCCTCGGGTATCAGTTGGCATAGCAACAAGCACAAGACAATTCAACATCAGTAGGTTTCGAAACATTGAGGCCTAGTTGAAAATCCATGTGGACTCCTACCTGTAAATTTCTTGCCTCTGAAAATACACTTAATCTATTCATTAGGATCAAGACTGGACTAGTGCATACAGAAGTAGCACCTTTTAAGGTTTGTTTTGATTAGATTTTTAAACAGAAAATGTAATGCTTCCAGGAAGCAAAGAAGTCAATATGGACCACAAAATGAGTAGCACTTTATTGCAAAGAGGATCATTAGAAGGGATGCAAAGAAAGCATTATTATCAAAATTTAATAAGTTAATTACAAGGCATCCGTGGGCAAATAACTAATTATTATTAAGCACACCAGATGCATATTTTAAACTCACTCTCATCTTTTCCCTCCACAATTTTCATTAGGCAAGATGTTGCTGCTGTCTGCCTTGTTCATTTAATTTTACTACACATATTTGGTTTGTTTTTTTTACTGTTGCTCTTGTTATAATTTCAATTACTCTTACAATTATTACATTCAACCCTTGCATAATTTTCTTTTTAATCATCTAGTTTTACTTTTACATGTAATTTTCCTTGTTTGATACATTTACAAAAATTCTAAACGATTTACATTAGTGGATTGAGATTCACTTCTGCCATAACCAAAATGTACCTCCGAGATGCCCCAAGGCTACATGAGCCAGTTTGGTCTTGTGGTTTATGTGCTGGACCCTAACCTGGAGTCTCCCAGTTCAATTCTGCACTCTTACACAAAACTAGGTGGGTGACCTTGGGCTAGTCACAGCTCTCTTTCTGAGCTCTTATAGCTTCAGCTACCTCTGTTGTGGGGAGAATAGAAGGTTTGTCAGCTGCTTTGAGTAAGAAAAGTGGAGTGTAAAAAACAACTCATCTCCTCCTCTTCCTCCTCCTCTGTAATGAATTGGTTCCCCCAGCTTTATATTTCCATAGGATGGCAAAAACTTGCATGAAATAGTTTTGCACTGGTTTGGAGGGAATCAAATCATAACTGTATACAAGGAATACATATACTAATTTCAGTTACAAATGAATAGCACAGAATTCATGCCATGGTACAGATACTCTTGGTGAGGCACCACTTGTGTGACCACAGGGATACAAGGGCTGGATAAGTACATACAGTGTCTCAAATGGTAAATGTCATGGCGTATCCTACCCACTCTGTAGCATACAAAAATGGTAAATTGAATGTCTTTACTTAAGAAAAAATAAAGTGAAGTGATCCAAATGTTCAACATAAACTATAAAAATGAAGTTTTCATCCACATTGGCCATTTAAGAGCATCTTGTTCAGCAACAATCATTGCTCAGGTAAGGAGCCAATAAGATTTATGTGTGTCCTAAAAGAGAGGTAACAGAAATAGGCAGTCAAAATATTTCACACATAATTCAGACATAATTCTTATTAGCCCTTCCTCTGAGTACTGGCTGTCTCCAACAAGGTTCTCTTCAATAACTGATATGGATAAAAGCTTATCATAATTTATGCTGAGCATTCAGTTTGTTTTACATGGGATTTGAGCAGGCACAAAAAAGCCACAAAGAGATCCCCCCCCCCAAAAAAAGCAGCTACTTTGAAGCTAGTAAGTTATGTCAAGGCCACTTTTTCATAAAGAACCCTCAGTGTCTGAGTGGTAAATTCCACCCCAGAAGGTCATGGTGGAGCCCTGTGGTGATGGCAGTGAATGTTAGCTTTTTTAAATCTTTTATTTATGAACTCCCCCATCAGTTTGTTCCTATGAACTGGTAGAGTAATTGTTGCCTTGTCATTAATGATGACAAATTGCATTTTGGCATTTTTTTAAAAAAAAATATTTGGCACAATCAAAGATGGGCACAAATTTCCACTCTCAGTCTTTCTTACAGTGTCAATAATTATTTCTATTTCTGTCCTGAACATATAGCAGAGGTTTCAGGGTGAGTTACAATAAATCCAATATTAAAGCTCAGTTAAAAATAAACAGAAAGGTCACCTCCACCCATGCTAGACTGCTCTGTCCCTACTGAACAGAGCTTAGTCCAATCTTGGTAGACTAGAATGGCCACCTAAACTCGGAAAGCAGTAAACCTTTTCAGAAACATTGACAACAGTCTACTTGTGAGTAGGGATGTGCACAAATATACATAACATTCATTATTCGTATGAATTCACATGAATTCGGAGATTTGTACACAAATTGAATGTTAGGCTATTCGTATATTAACATTCATATGGATACAAATGTTTTGGACATTTGTATGAATAGTTTGGGCATTTGTGAAATTGCATCCAACATGGATCGAGAGCAGATTAAAAGTCAATTTGTGTTGGATTTGATGGTTTCATAGAGGATATTTTATGGGATATATATCGGTTACATATGCGTTCGTAACGGATATTGGTATGAATTCATACAAATACATTCATATCAAATAGAATCCTTCCACATCCGAAGGGGATCAATTTGAACACATATGAATTTTCTACTATTCCATTCCATTGCCTTTGTCAGGGTTGGGCCATGCTAGGGACCAAATGGGGTAGGTGTGTTTGCCTGTTCAGAAGATTCTAAAAAGTGGCTTTGTGGACAGTGCCATTTTAAGGCACCAGAATGCATTCAACATAAGAAAGATTAAAACTGAGCGGGAATTGAATTTTTATCCCATTCCCAGCAGTAGGTTTATTCCCCTGGTTAGAGTATCCTTGCTTCACTAATAGAACAGAGAGGAGGGGAAGGATAAAGACAAACCACTACAGTAATTCATTTTTGACATCTTCACAATTCGCTTGTCCAGATGTATCTGATCTCTCAAGTCTCTAAACCCAGCTTTCCTTTTTAATTAACAGAAATCAAACTGCCTGTGACCTCTTTTCAACACAGTACCTCCTTTCACACTTTCAACTCTTGTTCTCCTTTAATCAAAGAAAGCTGTTTTAGCATCCTCACCTGCAAAATCCAGCACACACCCTTATTGTTTGCAGAAATGATTCGGAAATAAATCTTGCTTCTGCTGACCATTCATGTCATTTTAAACTAACAAGTTCATTCCTCAGAGAAGCTGAAAAGTATGTGACCACCTCTAGGAACATTATTCTTCCAATCCATTGCTCTTGAAGCAGGGTGTGAGGGTGATTTTATTTATTTATTTATTTATTTTTAAAAAACTGGTTAGAGACAATAAACAGTATATTAGATAATGAAAGTCCAGGTAACTGCAATTTTTCAAAGTATTTTTGTGTATTCCGAATGGCAGAATTTATGTCTCTTGACCATGCTCAGGTTTAGACTTAGATCAGAATGACCCAATGGATGTAGTTGCAGAGTGGGTCATTTTTCATGTGTTTATTCATTATATTATTGCAGTATTAATAACAACTAATATTTCAAACATGACCTAGAGTTTTCATCACAGAATTTGTTGGGTGTATTCTATTCATAGGTACACAAACATACTCTGAATTTTCATTGAACTTTGCAAAACTCCAATATATTTTTTTTTATTTTGAATTTTTCCAGTCTGTTATATCTCACTCACTGTTTTTAGGCAGGCCTCAAGTCCTTCTATTGTTGGAGAGAGGTTGAGGTTGGGGAGGAGGAAGCAGAGGAATGGGCTTTAATACTTCTTCTTGCTGTAATTTCCCTTTATGTTTCTACATGGCCCTTTTACATTAGAGCAAGAATGCTTTAAACGGTTTTAAGAAGAAATAGACATAGTTGCCTATTTTGGCCTCTAGAAGGCCTATTTCGGCCTCTGTAGAGTGTTGGAATAGCTGTGTGATGCCAGCAGAGCCCATCCCAAAATGTAAGGGGACACATGGTAGGTGGGAGTGAGGCATCTGGTGGCATCCTACACCTATTCCAACACTCTCTGGAGATTGAAGTAGACCTTCCAAAGACCAGAAAAGCACTTCTGGTTCTGGGGTTACACAACCCCAGAACTGGAAAGCCTGTTTGCGATTATCCAGGGTTTCAGGTAACCATGGTAGGAGCTGGAATGTATCCCCAGCAGATATGGGGGTCTGACTGTAGTCCCTATTGTCTTCCTCTGATATTCATAGCTACCCATTCACTTCAAATTTTCTTTCTTTTTCTTTTTCAAATTTTATTAATGACTGTACTATGGGCTTTTATGCTGAGCACAATTGAACTTAACTGATTTTCAAAGGTTGCTAGCATTTTAAGACACAGACTGTGCTACAATTTCTTTCATGTAGCTTTGTCCTGTTGATATTAATTCCAAAGCTCCTCATTGGTTTGGTAATCTCACTCCAATAAAGGTATTTGTTTTCCCCCTGTTTGTGCTTAAATTGCTTGTGTGTGACAGAGAGTGAAATATTTTTTGGAGTACACAGAATAAAAACATAGATGTGTAGATGAAATACACTAACTATACAACTTTGTCCTTTTGCTAAGTCCAATTTATATTTCATATCTGTTGCCTAGGGATTTGTGCTTTGGAGGGAAAAGGCTACTCCAGTCCATTAGCAGATCTGAATTTATGATGATAAATCCCTTGCTGTTCTGCTGTGACAGGCACTGCTCTGCTGTAATGAGTAATAAATGTAGATAAGTCATGTGTCCCCATGGATTTCTTGGCCAGAAATTACATTTAGAAGAAAGCTAATTGCCTAAAATTTATCCAAATTCAATACAAATTTTATTGCTGCTAATTGCTTTCCCAGGTTTAGAGGTATTAACAATATTTAAACGTATTTGTCAACCACTCTGGTGCATTTGTAGCCCTGAAGAACTAGAGCAACAACTACCTGATTTGGTCATTTCAACCATTTCTTCAATTCTGCAGTAAATCATTATGACTCGGGACACATTTTTTCCATTTTTAATCCCATAACAAATCATATTTTCACAATTGTATTAATGTTTCTGTCATAAATGTTGCCTTTGCTGTGCTTGTTTTGTAGCGCTGCTGACACGGCTTTGCTTATTTGGCTGCAAGAATTAATACCAGCAAGGGAATAATTTAGTCACATGTTGAAATCCTGCAAAATGAAACTGTGAGTATTAGTCAGAAGTAGGTTGTGTATGAATATTCAAAAGATTCAAAATTCGATCGAATTCATTCAAATTTGGACATTAAAATTCAAATCGGATGTCTATAAATTTGAATATAAACTTTCAAACAAATTTCAACTTTTCAAAACATTCATACAAATTATTTGGATATTCATATGTGTACAGATACGTACATTATGCATACTTGCCCGTACACATCTTTCCCGCATCCATACGCATTTGCATGGATCTGTATGGGACAAAAATGGGATATGTATGGGATAAATACAGGATGCGTAGGGGTACATACAAATGTTGTAGACACTCGTATTTGCAAATACGGATTGAAAATCTCCATGAATAGATTCAAATGTATTCAGATCGAATCAAATGTGAATGCATTCAAATTTTAAACATTCACATCAGTTTGAATCTTTGGATGTTTGATTCAAATTGAATCGTATCCTAAAAATTGCATTTGTGCACACCCCTAGTCAGAAGATACTTTGAAATTCAAAAAGATCGATTAAAAAATGAAGAAATCAATGTTTCGGGCTAGCAGCAGTGGCTGGTGAATTGCTTCTAAGAAGACTGTGGGGAAGAGAAGGGTCTGTTTGCAAACCTACCTTGGATCTTGCAGCAGAAACCAACTCATTGCTGGGATAATCTGCACTGAGCATAGTCTCAATCAGGGGAAAAAGTTCCCAGAAAAAACAAAATCAGATTTTCACATCTGAGCTCTCCAGACCCAGGGAAGCCTCCATTTGAATGAAAATAAGCTACAGCGAGGGCCTTAAAGACCTTTTCACACAAGGGCCTCCGGAACACACGTAGGTTGCCCTAGGATGGAGCATTCACTCTGCTGGGCTGGTGGTTCCATTTGGAACCACCCCACCCCGTCCCAGGGTGCCCGGCTATACGTGTTCTGGATATAGACCATGAAATCATGCTCTACACCCGGCCCAGGATGTTCCCGGCTGTCCCTGGCTGTCCCATAGCTGTTGGGGAGGGAGAGCATTCACACGCTCCCTTCCTGACAGCTGTAGACCCCACCCCAGGCCTCCCACCACTGGGTCTGTCCAGTTCCGTCCCTGGGTTCCTGCATGCTCCAGGGGACCAGATTGGGTCCCCTAGGGCCATCAGGGACCCCCCTGGGCACCCCTATGGGGCATAGTCTACCCAGATACGTGCACACGTTTGAGGCACTTACCTCATGCTCGCTGGGTTCTGAAGTGACCAGCTTGGCCAGCGGTGTTGTGCGTCTGCACATGCCACCTGCTCTGATTGGCTACCTGTGCACTCATGGGTAGCTAGCCAATCAGAGCGAGCGGCGTGCACAGACACACAACACCGCCGGCTGAACTGGTCACTTCAGAACCCAGCGAGCATGAGGTAAGTGCTTTGCATGTGCGTTCCTGCATAGGCACGTGCCTGGCTGGGTGGGTACCCAGGTGGGTTCTTGCAGGCCCTAGGGGGTCTGATCTGGTCTCCTAGGGAATTTGACCCAATGGTGGGAGGCCTAGGAGGGACATCCTGCCCCTGTGCCAGCCTTTTCAGGCTAGGACATGCGGAGACGGATTCCCCTTTCACACGTAGGCAGCCAGGAACATGTTATCATGCATTCCTTACCTGCCTAGGTTTGAATGGGGAATCTGTCCCCACGTGTCCTAGCCTTACTGCCTAAAGCCAGCAAGACTGAGTTCACTTCAGTGCCAGGTCTCTCTAAAGTGTTTTCTTCTACTCATCTTATTAGAATAATTGTATATAAGGAGCATGAAGAATGTCTGCCTTTTGCTTTTGGGAAATAGTACAAGTGGAGAGGTAAGAAGCAGAAGTGGAAAATAAAGTCTCATTTTCCTTTGAATTTTCATCTATGTCCAAAGATAATTTGTTTGCCCTGACAACATCAGTCATGTATTTCTATTTGCTACGGCTGCTGGCTGTTAAGTCCTCCTTATTCCTCCCATTCCAGGGTTTACTTCTGGTCCTGTGCTATTTTTGTGTGATGTGCATCAGTGTTTGAGTGTTATTTTGTCTTTGTTTTCCTGGATACTGGTTCTTTTAGTCCTACCTCAGCGATTCTTCCTGTTTATTGAGCAGCTGAGCACTTTCTTGTTTGAGTATTGGTTAACAGTCAGCAGATTAGGTACAAGGGAACATACAGAACTAAGCCCTTCACTGTTTGTTATTTGACTGATCTTTGTCTCTTCTTGGCTTCTAAGTATTTCCTCTGTTAGGTCCGGGGCTGTTTCTTCTTGGTGGCCTATAGACAGGATCTAAGGGCCTTTTTGTACTTGCCATCGAAGATCTGGAACAAAGCAATCTGCCCCTGGCTAGAACAACTCCATCTGTTGGGCAACAGCTGTTCTAGCCCAGCCACTGTGCCAGCTCTTGCATGAAGTCCAGAACCAGCCTCTATGATCTCTGCCAGCAAGGAACAATTATGAGCCCATAGGGTATAGTAAGGTAGACACAGTGCCAAAATGAGATGCTCTGTAAACCAGAACTCTGAGGTGTACACCTTCTGCACACTTCCATGATTTGGATTAGGCCCACTAGTACGTCGGTGGAACTGATAAATCAGGTCCATCGGCAATATGGATAAAAAAACCCTGCTGATTCATATCACACTCTACCCTGTACACAGACAAAGCATACCAACAGTAAGGTGGGGCCTCTGTAATCCATACTAATGTGCAAAAGAGAAGCCCTAAGTGCACTTACTGGCATGGAGCATCAGCAAGTGCAGAAGGTGCCTTATGTTTGGACAGATTTAGGGCCTGCTTACACTTGACTTAGTGGGATGGTATAATAAGACCAGATGAAGAAAAAAGCATCTGCACTTCAAGTGAAAATGGCCTGGCCCAGGCAAGCCAGATCTCCATGGCAACAGCCAGCATACACTGGAATGTGGCTGTGGTGATTAGTGCACAGCAGTGGCAGCAGCAGTGGCAGTGGCAGGCAAGCCGCAGCCCACCTGCCCTACCTATTCACAGCAAAACTGTGGCTGGAAGCTTATCAGCTATTCCTTGTGAAGATCAGGGGAACAGGAAGAAGCCCTGGGATGTTCCAAAATTATCTGGGATAATGACAGCAGTGTGTGGTGCAGATGAACATCCCCTGGAGCAGGTATAACTGCTCTAGGATGCTAAGTGCAAATAGGCTCCAGTTAATTCATATGCCTTGGATATTCCAAGTGACTGTAGTAGTCTACTGATGATTTCTGAGACATTCTTGATCTATGATATTACTATATACTGTGATATATGCCCTTTTTTAAAAAAATATATTGTTGTATAATCTAGGCACTTCTTGCTCATTGATTTGAGCTCCCAGACATCTCTTGGCCGCTTCCTTACATCCGGAGAAGGTACTTAATTAACTAGGCATGCTATAGTCCAAATTCAATGATCCTTCATGAGTTGGAGAACTTTTCTTAAATTAAGGCCCTTACAGCCCTTGATTATGCTATAAATTGTTGACTCTTGTAAATATTATCTTACATTTATAACTGTGTGCTGTTAATGCTGGCTTTTCAAAACTGGCACTTCAATTTGTTAGTTCTTGTCTTATTAATTGTACATGCATATATAAGAAATATTTTTGAATCTCTACCAGTTTAAAGTCCCAGAGCCACTAGAAATAAAAGTTGGTTGGCAAAGTTTCTATAGGTGGATCATGTATCTCTTTCCTGTCTCCCCTTTTTACAACATACTGTACAGGTATATGAAAGAGACTGTAGCTCAGTGGTAGAATGTCTGCATTTCATGCCAAACAGCCTAGGTTCAGTTCATTGCCTGTTCTGGGAAGAAGCAAGGACAAACCACTTACATATTGTTGCCAAGAAAACAGCATGCAGTTTCCATGCAGTCACCAGGAGTCAAGTTCAACTTAAAGCATCTTGACCTGTCTAGATATATAATAAGGAGTTGCTCATTTAATGTTTGGTTGGAGAGTATGCTTCTATTCAGTCACCGTATATTCAGTATGCAAATGTATGCCAGTTATCCTCACCATCATTCAAGTAGGCTTTCTGCTGGTGTCTAAAAGACAGGGCTGTCAATTTGCTGCCAAACCCAATTGGATATTTACTCTAACCTATAAGGCCTTAAATGGCTCAGCCCCAAAATATCTAAAGGAATGCCTTCCTTCATATTGACTTGTCTGTGCCTTAAGGGAAGGCCCTCCTGGTTGCACCAACACCTTCATTGAGCCAGCTTGGTCTAGTGGTTAGAAAGCCAGACTCTTATCTGGGAATTCCGGATTTGATTCTGCTCTCCTCCATAAAGACAGCTGGGTGACCCTGGGCTAGTCACAGCTCTCTTCTGAACTCTCCCAGCTCCACCTACCCCACAGGGTGTTCTGTTGTGGAGAGGAGAATAGAAAACTTTGTCAGCTGCTTGAGTCCCCTTAAATGGGTGAGAAAAGCAAGGTAGAAAAGCCAACTCTTCATCTTCAGTAGCCAAAGGGTGGGGAACCACAATATGGCCTTCTCATTGGTAGGATTATATTATTCCCCTGAGGTGCTGGGCAGGTATGGGGCTTGGTTATCACTTGTGGTGTGGATGACCCCCATCATGCTGGATCCTTACTGTTATTGTTATACCACACAAAGCGAACAAGCCCCTCATTTGATTTCCTTCCCTTTGATTGGCTTGGTTTCTAGCCAATTTTTGCAACATTGCATCATTCCTGGACATTTCCCTCTGTTTTCTGAAAAAGGTATCTTTACCCTGCTTCCTCCTTCCTTTGCCTGACAGGAACAAAGCTTGCCTGTGTCTATTAAGGTAAACTGCTTGAGCTCTTTGTAAACAGTGCCACCCTCTTTAAGGAACAGTAAAAATATTTCAGAGACATCAGGAATCTCTTGTCAAAGCTGATTCATGTGGTTTGTTATAGACATTCCTCAGGCAGAACGTGTAATGGGTATTCTTCAGATAGTATGTATCCCTCCGGAAACCCCAGACTTTGGATGGGTCTGAATTGTCTATATTAAGAAGCAAGGAAAGGGGGAAAGGTAAGAAATTACACATGCTGACTCTCACAAACCTTAAGTTTTGTGGCAACAGGCAACAAATACATGAACATCCCAATACTCTTGTCTCATTTGACCAGCCTTTATATTTTTTAAATACAGTATACACATTACCCATTACCTCTCAACTAGCTGTCTTCTGCTATTGAAAAAGAAATTTAGCCAAAGCATATTTTGCTCACAGTTGTTTTTAATGGAAGCAGACAGATATTTTATGACTTAAGAATGCCTGAAATATGATGAATTAGTGGATTGCAATTGGCTGGATCTAGCTAAGAAGTGTTGGTATCCACTTTTGTTTCCTAGTGATGAATATTTTTTGGGATGAATTGTTGATGTGACCACATTCCTCAGAACTCTTAAAACCTGGTAGCTCTTCCTGAGGTAGAATTCTTAGATGACTACTGAATGAGAAATAAATTCATTCTCCCAAAATGCTTTTGTCTACTAAAACTTGCACAGGCTGAAACCCTTAACATGTTTTGCTAGATATATGATGCCCTGTGGACAGGCTGTTAACTGAGATTGTGTCTCCATTGCACAGCTCAGGCACCTTTGATGGACAATCTTCATGTACCATCCAGTCACTGAAACATCAGGGAGGAAGCGGCAGCATCCTAGGGAACTATCAAAGGTACACAAAGTGCAGTGGACAAGGAGTGACACTGAGGTTGTTTCTTCAAGCACTGATGAGGTCAAGTCACTGTGCCACAGCCTGTGGAGATGGGCCATGGTAACTCAGGACCACACTACTCTTAAACTTCAGGGATTGGGATTAGGAAGCTCTGTTTTACAGTGGTTTTCTTCCTATCTCCAGGGCAAGTCCGAGAAGGTAGGATTGGAAGACATTAGTTTGATGCTGTGGGAACATTCTTGTGGAGTTACCTAGGAGTTGGTCTTATCTCATATGCTCTTTAATATCCATATGAAGCCACCGGGAGAAGTCATCAGGAGTTTTGGAGTCAGGTGCCCAGCTCTATCTCTCCATTCCTTCTGATTCAGGAGAGGCAGTTGAGGTCCTTGATCAATGCCTGAAAGCAGTAATGGGCTGTATGTGGACCAATAAATTGAAACTGAATCCAGACAAGATGGAGGTACTGTGTGTCACTGGGTCCCAAGTCCAGGAATTTAAGGGGCACTGAATTCTTTGTGGGGTTGTTTTGCCCCAGAAAAATCAGGTGTGTGACTTGGAATTATTCCTGGATTCATTGCTGTCATTTGAGTCCCATGTGGCAGTAACTGCTAGGAGTGCTACCATTATCTTCATTCAGTCCACCAGCTGAAGCCTTATCTGGACTGGGACAACATGGGCACAGTGACCCATGCTCTGGCAACCTCCAGATTAAACTACTGTAATGCTCTCTATGTGGGGCTCCCCTTGAAAACAGTTCTTAAGTTGGAACTGGTGCAGAATATAGCAGCTCAACAACTGATGGGAATCTCTGGCTGGACTCATATCACGCCGGTCTTAAAGGATCTGCATTGGTTACCTATTCACTACTGAGCCCAATTCAAGGTGTTGACACTAGTGATGTGCATGAATATTTCTAACATTGATTATTCGTACGAATTCATATGAATTTGGACATTTGTACTCAAATCGAATGTTACGATATTCATATACTATGACAGTGATGGCGAACCTTTTGAGCTCAGTGTGTCAAAATTCGCAAGAAAACCTAGCTTAACTCAGGTGCTGTGTCACATCTAGAAATATCCATAATTTTGTGATATTTGTAGCTCTGGTATAAAAGTTATATTTTTGATATATGTATTTTATTAAAAGCAAAAACAAATAATTCTTTACATTAGTGACTTTTTTTGCTAAATCTTCAATTGAAAATTGGTATTTCATACCCTTCAAGAACAAGCAAGCAGTACACGCCCAGGTGCCAAGGTGACCATGTGTGTCACCCAAAAGGGCTTGGTGTGTCACCTGTGACACACGTGTCATAGGTTGGCCATCGCCATACTATGAATACCAATGTTTCCAGACGTTCGTACGAAGAGTTCAGATATTCGTTAAATTGGGGGTGTGGAAAAACGAAGTGCTAGTCACATCCGCAATGGATCCAGATTACATTTGACATGGATCAACAGCAGATTATAAGTGGATTCAGGTCAGATTTGATGTTTTCAGAGTGCAGATGCATACTGGATACATATTGGATACACAGTGGATACAGTATGTATTTGTTTGTATCAGATACGTATTCATTCATATTGGATACGTCTTCAATATGTATTTCATTTGTATCCAATACGTATCCAATATTCATACAAATACATACGAATAGATTGGTGTCAAATAGAATTTTACCATATTCAAATGTGATCTATTCATACAAATTAATTATGAACTGAATGTCAGAAATGCATTCGAGCACACTCCCAGTTGATACTAACATTTAAAGCCCTAAACAGCTTGGGCCCTGGGCCCTGATGGAGCGCTTTCTCCCATATAGACCTGCTCGTGCACTGAGATCTCAAGGAGAGGGCCAGTTTGATCTAGTGGTTAAATGGGTGAGAAAAGGGGGGATGAAAAGCCAACTCTTCTTCTTCTTCTTCTTCTTCTTCTTCTTCTTCTTCTTCTTCTTCTTCTTCTTCTTCTTCTTCTTCTTCTTCTTCTTCTTCTTCTTGTAGTTCCTTCACTTTCAGTGGTACAAGGAATAGGGACATACAAGAGGGTCTTCTCTGTAGTGGTCCCTAGACTTTGGAACAACCTCCTTCTTGAAGTTTGCCAGGCACCTACAATGCATACTTTTTGGCGCCTGGTGCAAATGTATCTTTTCAACCAGACTTTTGCCATTTAAATAGCTTCCTCAGGGTGCTGTCCTGTTAGGGAGGGAGGGAGGGTGTGATACTTTTAAATTATGTTTTATTCTTTGATATGCTTTATTCTTATTGTAACCTGCCCTGAGACCATTTGGTGAAGGGCGGGATATACATTAATTATGTAAATAAATAATCCACATTTTAGTTGTCCACAGCTAATTAGGTCTGGGGCAGGCCTGGTGAGCTCTGGGACAGTGACAGCAACATGTGGATGAGTCTCATCATTCTGCTGATCAAACCACTCCACCAGGTTAATGTGAACAGCACACAGTCTGAGTCTGTAACCAGCTTATTGACCTTTTATCTATGTATCACCACCACAGTTGCCAGTCATTGGCCCACAAAGAAGAAGCTCAGTTCCTGCTCTGAATTTCCTTTTGAACACAACTCAATACTTCTATGATATATTTGATATTTAATTTATATTACTGTGAATAGTTGTGATGTTCTCACCTTAATTAGAACCTTAACATGATTCCAGCAATCCAGCTCTGTGCTGCTAAGTTATTAAAGCTTTTGTATGACTTGCAAATGGAAATGTGTACAAATTTATTATGATCTAAGGGTGGTAGAAGCACTCTATACTAAAGACTGAAAACCCTTAAGTGTAAAGGCCAGAGGGGACTACTATAAGCTTGTTTCCATTCCACATTATTGTAAAGAAATGGAATGAGTAGAAAGGAAAATGACAAATGGATTGCTTTATGTACGAAACAATATCAAAGAGAAATACACTCAATTTGCTGCAGCAATACATTAACTGTGGGTTATCTGTAATTTCCCACTTTGTTCAAAACAGAGGCAGAATCTAGATGGCAGAGGGAAGAGTGCTGCAAACTTAATGGTCTTCTCCCTGCAAATTAGGAATACCACAATACTTGTAGTGCTAATATAAGTGTGTTTGTGCATTGTTAGAGAGCTACCAGCTTCATCTGCCCATGGTAACACTGAAGCAAGGAAATTTTTATTCCTCAGTTGAAACAGTATCAGATGAGGGAGGGATCATTGATAGGTTTGTGCACAAATATTCACCCAAATTTGGACATTTGTATTTGAATCAAATGTTGGTACATTTGAAGACTGACACTCAAATTCAAATTGAATCTTTTGATACATTCGTACAAAGCTTCATTACATTCATGAACCTGGGGAGGTGGGAAAGCAGCTGACCCAGTCACATCCACAACAGATAAAGAGTGGATTCGAAGCAGACTCGGAGTGGATTTAAAGTGGATTTAGAATGGATTTGACACATTCAGAGTGGATATGTAGGGGATTTGCAGGGGATTTGCAGGCAATTAATAGTGGGGATTCAAAATGGATTTGTATTGAACATTCATATTGAGTTCTAATCCTGCCACATTTGAAGGGGATCTATTTCAGTGTATCTGATTTTTTTTGGGGGGGGGGCATTTGATTTGTGTCAAATTGAACATACACACACAGACACCATTCATGCACATCCCTAGTCACTGAACAAGGAATTTGCCCCATGGGTCATTTGTAGTGTTCAACGATCAGTATGAAATGCCAAGGAGGTAGGTAGATTTTCTCAGTCAGTGGCAACTTGTGCAGCAGCAGCAGCAGCAACAGGAGGAGGAGGAGGAGGAGGACTACCACAAAGAGCAGTAGGAAGAGCTGTCAGAGATGTTCCTGCCACTCAGCTCTTCAAGCCCTTCAAAAAGTGCTTACGGCAATTTGGCAGCCATATGCATGTGGGTCCATGCAAGCATGTCCAGTGCACCCAATGTGCAGGGTACCTAAGGTACCATGGGGTAACAGGGCCATGTGAACCCTGCCCTCTTGTCACACATTCACAGGTCCATAAAAATACCATGCAGAGCATGTCATTATTTAAGACAACTGTTAACTCCTGAATGTAACTGGCCATAGAAGCAAATGAGATTGCAAAATCCCTAAAGGCCAAAGGGCTCATCAGGATTCCCTAACCTGTGAATCTACAGGTTAGGAAGGGGAATTTGTAGTCCAAAATACTGGGAGGGTGTCAGATTGGGAGAAGTTGATGTGGGCTCCCTGAAGTCTACATGGATCATTTTTCCAATAGGAACTGAGGTCTAAAATGAATTCTTCACATTGTCTTGAATGTGGGTAGACAATTCTCCTGTGCTTGCACATTATCTTATATACAAATATGCTTGCTCTAGAATTGAGATGCCTTGGCTGTCCCATATGTTTTCACAGTAGAGTTAGTCAGACAATTCAGCATTTCAAAATGTAGAATTAAAACCACCTACACAGATTAACTGCAAGTTCACCTTAACAGCTTGTTTTTTAAGAAGGATGCAAGTTATGTTAGTCCTTGTTATCACTAGGTTTCTGCCTGCTGAACTATGCATGAACACTAGAATTTCCACAAGTATGGCTTGGCTGAGCCAGGTCAAAATTGCGGGAAAAGAATTAGGCCTGGGCTGTTTCTGCACCCACATTTCCTGAAGTGGTCCAAGCGTCCGAGTTGGATTTGTGCTGGGTAAGAGGTGAGATCACTGTCAGTTCAGGATTCCATTTGCTCAAGTCCAACCCTGGCAGTAATGCAGACATGCCTAACTATACTTCTGTGTCAGGCACCAACCACCTCTGCCAACATCAGGTCCATTGCACAAGGGCAGGACTGAACACAACAGTCTTCAAAGGCAGCATGCCTAACTCTGTGTGGGTATTCAGTGATGATCTTTGATGCTTAGGCTTCAAACATCCTTGCCCTGGACAAGGTGTGGAAGTGCTGAATATGACCAGAGCATGGGACAGTTGTAGACATCTTCAATCAGGTCTACCAGTAAACTTTGACAAGAATCCCTCAGAACAGTTCTGGACTGGGATAGCACTGTCAGATATAGCTGAAATCTTGCTTCCATCAATCAGCCAGCAGTGAACCACCAAAAGCCTTTCCCTATCACTAGGCGCTTACTTATAAGCAAGCCTAAACTAATTTTAAGAACCATGCCAATTGCCAAGGTATATTGAAACTGTCATAAGATGAAAAGTAATATTTCTCCGATGTCTAGCAGAACACAGTTTTGGGGGGAACAGACATCTCCATTAAAGTATTATAAAACCGATGCAATTTTGTCAGGGATCTAGGACCCTAAAGTCACACATAATTCCATGACTAATAAATTCAAAGGCCTCAAATGCCAGAACCTCCCCTCGTGGCATCCTTAGTTACAAAAAGAGTAAGTTTGGGTCTTCTTTTTAAAATCAGGGCATTGTTTAACAGCAAGTTAGAGTCTGTTTAGAGTCCTAATCTGCATGCATAGAAATGAAAGGCCTTCCAACACCTCAACAAATGCTCAGGTTGTTATATAAGGTTGCATTAGGGAGCACTGACAGCTTGTCACTCTGATTTGTGCAAAACATGACTGTTTTCTGTGCCATTTCTGCAGAAAGATTATTATGAGAAAAAAATAATAATAGAGGCATGCAGTTCTACTAGTTAGGAACTGAATAAATAAAGAAATAGGAAGTATGGGCTGGTGTAGTTCCCCACAGCCAAAGCATACACTCTGGTATGTTGCCATTATGACTGAGGCATACCACACAACTGCTCAGCTACTGCCACACTGTCCTGCCCACTTGCAGTTTTTGCAAACCGAAGAGAATGTGAACACTGTGACTGGGAGCTCACCAGCTGTGTGTGTGTGTGTGTGTATTATTCTTGTATTAATTATGAAGCAGGGAGTATTTTAAACATGAATATTAGCCAATGTTCATTGTTGCTTTGCTAGGCAGAAACCAGCGCATGAGCCACACCATGGCAATTCCTACCACTTCCTGCCATGTCTCCTTGGACACTTATTATATGCTTTTTGCTCTCAGTATGGATGCAGCCATGTTCCTTTGATCTAAAATGTATTTTGCTCTGCAGTGCAAATTTATTTTGCCCCTTTCCCGCTCAGCCCTTTTACCGAGACACTGTGACCAGATGAAATAAATCAGGTACGATTGTGGGGAAATAGTCTGTGACATGATACTGCATTAGCAGTTTTGAGAAGGCTTGGTACCACCATGAATGTACAGTTGCACTCTATCAAACATGTTTTGGTAGACAGAGATTGATGGCACACTAGCTAAATATTTCCCTGGATACTGTAAAGTCACAACTCCACATGAAAATCCATTTTAGGGAACTCGAAAATCCATTTTAGGTCTGTGTGCACCTATCTTGGGATGGAGATGAAACAAGTGGGCTCTGGAAGCAGCTTGGTGAAATCTATGCAAGGGCACAACAGGCAAGCTGGCTCATGTTGTCCCCTCCAGCTACAAGCTCCAGAGCTCACTGGCTGTTCTCCATACTGTGCCCATATGTAATAGAATTCCCTTCCCAGGACAAGGTGAGATGAGGTGACTATGTGGGTAGTGCAGCCTGAACACCCTAGTGACCAGCTAGGGTTACCCTCTCCAGCTTTAAGCACTTGGGCCTTCTGGGTATCACTCCATGCTATTCCTGGACAGAGACTTGCAATCCTTCCCTTGGGTCTGTTTCTTGCAGCTGAAACAGACTGGGTCTTGGAATTATCCAAATGCACGATAGTCTCCATTGGAGGGGGAAAGTCCACCAAAGAAACATAAATGTAATATCTAATCTCTGAAGACAGTGGATGGCCTCAATTCTGATTAAAGAAATTTATTGCACAGTTGCAGTTGGCAGAGGTTTGATAGAAATCCTACCTTCAGCCATTGAGAAAAACAATTGAATTCACTTTAGGTAGTATATAATCAGTTTTGTTATGGTCTAATGTGAGAACATTGTAAGGTTATCAGCCTAGAAAATGAACACTGTAGGGTTATTAGCCCAGATAATTAGTACTTTTAAAAAAATTAGAACAGCAACCAGTAAATCAGGCTCCTAATTAAACACTATGTCTAATAAAACACATTTATACACTGACAATATCCCTGTCACCAGGCTCACAAGAAAATACCACTAACCTGAACAGAACTGCTTTACATGTTAATAGCATTCATTGTTGCAAAACTCTGTTAAATATGTTCATACTAACAGTGCACAGTTGTTCCCTCCTCAGTAGCAAGGCAGATAATGCCATTTTTCTGAGCAGTGTTTTTTTTTAAAAAAAATTACAGCTATATGTTCTTCAAAGCAAAAACCTTCCAAAATTCCATGTCAAGTTAATTGGATTTCTTGACTGGAGTTAGTCAGAATGGCCTTGCCCTATTAGAAATAAAACTAAATGATTTTTGTTTAAAAAAATAATACCCTTTTTTCCCCCTTCGCATCTTAAGAACTGGAAGAGAATGCCTCCTGGTTGTACCACCACTTTCAGTAGCTTAGAGGTTGGGCACTCATGATAGGGCCTTCTTATGGGTGGCCCCAGGCTATGGAACAGTGTATGCCTGAGGCATGCCAGGCATCATCACTTACATGTTTAGGAGAGTCGTGAAGGCATGTTTATTTATCTTGACCTTTGGCTAAGGAAAAAGCTTCCGCTCCCCAATTTCAATGCATTGTTTTTGTTCTTAGCATGTTCATTTTACAGCTTGTTTTTATTGTTGTAAACATTCCTGAGACCTTCAAGTGTAGGAAATGGAAATTAATTAATTAATTTTTATTGCCATGGGTGGTGAAATATTCTCTTTTTTAAAAAAGTCTATTTTACATCTTTCTTTAGGACCAGCTAATAATGAAGAGCAAGAATTGCTTCAGCTTTGATGGGAAAAAAAAGTTCTCTCTACTTTTTTTGTGTCTCATTTAATAGTAAAGGTGCAGTTTTAGTAGGGATGGGCACAAATGTTCTAAACATTTGAAAATCAAATGAATGTGGACATTTGAATTCAAATAGAATGTCTACACATTTGAATTTAAACATTCAAATGAATTTTGAATGTTCTGAAACATTTGTTCAAATCATTCAAAACATTTGTATTACATATGTATCTGTACAAATTTCATATGTATCTGTACACATTTGCACTGATAGTACGGAACAAAACTGGGAGGCATACAGGATAAAATGGGATGCGCACAAAATGCATACAGATACGTATAACACATACGAATGTTGCCGACATTCGTATCTTCAGATTTGAATCTAACGTTCGAATGAATAGACTCAAATGTATTCAGTTCAAATTGGATTTTGTTGCATTCGGATTCTAAACATTTGAATTGAATAAAATGTTTGGATATTCAATTCAGTGCAAATGCAAACGCAAATGCAAAAAAACCCCAAACACCCTAGGTTCTAGTATATATCACGTATGGAATTTACTGACTGTCAAATTATACTTTTAAAAAAATTCCTGGAGGCACCCTTAGAGATGTTTTGGAAACATGATCATTCACAGGCCAATCTCATGAGCATTCTAGGGTTCAGACGATAAATTAGAGATTGGATGAGAACACAAGGGCTACGCTCTACTGTCTCTGAGGCACTTCTGATTTTTTTTTTAAATTTAATTACTTGCATTTGCTTTTCTGACTTCTAGTAAGGATGTGTAAACAAGGTTAGACTTGTGTTAAAAATTTCCAAGGAAAATGGTCTTTCTCACACACTGGGCCAACATGCTGGCTAACACCCAAGTTTCCCTGCAAAAGCAAGTTGAACCTGATTTTGTTTCGAATGCAGAAGACTCTGGCCTGATTAGAATATAGATCTAAGCAATATGACGAAGATAGCTCTTTGGGTCCACATGCTGCCTAAAAGTCCTTGACAGGAGACATTTTAATCTAGTGGCTCCTTGAAAACAAGAAAGCTCTTTATGAGTATGAAGCCACCCATGGTGTTCTGGATTAGAGCCAGTGCCTTTATTTTAACAAAAATTATAATTCAGAAACCTGATTATTATAGGGCTATATAAGGGTAATCCTGCTACCTCTCTCTCTTTCATGCCTGCCAAATATTGACTGTAAATGGAACCTTTTCACAGTCTTGCTCTTCCTTTTGCATAAGGCAAGAGTTTGCCTTTCATCAGTTAGCAGATTATACCAATTCTAAGTTGCATGTTTACAAATATTGTTTGTTTCTTTCTGCCATCTGCATTTTTAATCCTTTTTCATCCCAGGTTTCCATGGAGATGCTCTCACAGCTTCCTCATGGAACAGAAGTTCTGTTTTAATTGATCAATTAATGTATTGCTTAATAGCAACTGTTAAAAAAACCTTTTGTTTCTAGGTCATATTTAAGGGTTCACGGATTTACATTAAAAAGGGGGAATTTTAACCTGTAACTAATCATTAGTAGATGTTTTCTTTGTTTAAAATAACAATATTTGATGGTGTCCAAATAGCAAACACTTATCAATTGTAAAAAATAATAATACTGAGTTGTCAGCTTGGCTGGCTGATTCTGTTTCCCTGAGTATGCAAGGAAATGGCAAGTGTATAAACGTTTTGGTCAGCAAAGAAAAAATGAAGACGATTTCCCACATCCAACCACAGTTTGGAAGATATGCACTAAAAAGATGCCAGGATCAATACTTTAAAAAGACAAACTTGGAGAATGCAATGAAAAAGGGGAGGGGGGACAGAAAATGTGTAGCTTGTCCATTTTTAAAAATAAATAAATAAACTTGACCAACAGAAACAGCAGTCTGGATTACAGAAGGCTTTTCTTTCCCTGCACACCATGAGGCATATACTTCCTGAGTGTTGGGTAGGGAGAAATTTTGGAAATTAGCAAGACAGGAGAAAGTTAAACATGGTCAAACCCTATTGGGTTTTTCTTTTTTAAAAAATTACAAACACAGAAGTACCTTTTATTCTAGACAATTTTGGATACCCAGTCATAGGCTAATATATTCAGAATGCTTGGATATCAAGAGATGGGATTTCATTTTGCAAATATTAAGCAGAGTGCAGTTGGTGGGAGCACAGCCAGTTCAGTCTTTCATTAGAGAAGTGTAAGTTTGTTTCAAGTTCAAAAAGCTTGAGCCAAACGGAATTGTTTGAACTAAACCACCTCCTGTTTGAAAGGGACTGGTTTCATTTAAACTGAACCAGGAACCAGTTCACAAACATGAATAATTTGATTCTAACCATTTGATATTATTTTGCCCATTAAAATGGCTTTTTAAAGTAAAAATTGGAGTTTCTTGAACATGTCCAAAAAGCTTCAAATTAAAGCAGCAGACTCTATTTGAACAGAACACACAATAAAAGCTTGTGTACATCTGCACTTTAAAGTGAAAGAATGTGAACAAGCACTCATTAAGGTAGGGATTGAGGCCCTTTCTGCATGTACCTGTAGATCTGGACCAAAAGCCCTCTGGCCTAGATCCTAGGCCTCCTCATCCATACATTAATGTGGATCAAGGAAGCCCCTCCCCATGTTAGTCTGGCTCCAGCTGCACAAGACTGAATCTGGATCTATTGCAGACCTGATAAACTGAGTCTACAGAGGGACTAAGGAACTTAATCTGGATAACAGGGGTGTGCAGATGTTGTGCCTCCATGATCAGGAATTACCAGTGGCGTTATTTGGCACCCTTCACGCTCACCCCCTCAAAGGATAGGAACTTTTGCTCCTAGCTCCCCAGCGTGTGGGAAAGGTGCTTGTGAAGCTTGTTGAGCTTCACAGCCTTGGGTAGCCTTGGGCTGCACTGGTACCATCAGAGCAGCTGGCCCTGGTCTGGCCCATACCTCTCCATGATCCAGAACAGTAGGTCTAGTGAATCCAGATCTACTGATCTGGATCTAAATCAGATGCAATTTTGCTGGACTTTCAGAAGCAACCACAGATTAGAAGTGTGCCATGCCTAGCTAACCTGATAAAACACCTCTGGCTGATAGCTTTAGAAACTGGAGAGTTTGATCCTAGCCTCCAAAGCTTGACTAAGATGGGATCCCTTCAACTCAGAAAGCCCTGCTGGCTACCCTGCCAATCTTGGGCCTTATTGCTTGATCCAGCCCAAGACTGACCCAACACAGCACGGGAGAATGTGTGCAGGGAGTGTGCAAATGCCCCATTTTCCCCACTCCTGTGCTGAATTAAGTACTCTGGCCAGGTTGATCTGCAGAAGAAGCAAGTGACACCTTTCCTGTGTTAACCTTGTGGTATGCTCCTCTCTGAACGGCGAAGAAAATGTACACAGAGACAACATTTGAATGTTACAACTCTTCTTCAACAGTTGTGGAAAAAACATGGACTAGTAAACATATAGACTCTAATCAGCAATGGTGAGAAGTCAGAAAACCTTTTGGATAGTGAAGTTGTTTTGTATCCCATGTGGCATGTTTTGTATCTTGTACTAGGGAGATGCACAAATACTTGTAACATTCAGAATTCATATGAATTTGGCTGAATTTGGACCTTCAAATTCAAATCGAATGTTGGCACATTTGAAGATTAACATTCAAATTGAATGTTTTGATACATTTGCATGAAGCTTTGTATGGGATCTGTATGGGATTCATATAGGATTCATATTGGATTTGCATGGAATATGTATGGGATTCATATGCATTCATATGGGCCTTGTATGGGATTGAACACTTGTACTGAATTTGAATCGTACCACATTCAAAGGGGATCTGTTTGAATATGAATTTTCTTGCATTCGACTCAATATGAATCAAATACAAAACAAAACCAAAAGCATTTTTGCACAGCCCTAGAACGAACCTGTTTCCTAAATTTTTTAACTATACTACTCAAATGGCATACAAAGATACACCTAAACTTCCACTTGGTTGGAGTACAAAGCTACTATCAATATCCTTAGCTCCGTCAGACCTCGTGTTCTTCCTTCACCCAAAAGGCATATAGATAGCATGCACCCACAACTTGATGTCTTGGATGGACATTTCCTACAGGAATGGCATCACTGCCAGGAAAGACTGTTTACACGACTTCCCCATGATTCATCTTGGAGGCTGCCAGCACCTCTCCAGTATGTTTTCAATCGTCTGTGATAGCTGGTCACGTTGAAATCCCTTCAATTCAGCTCACAATGACATGGATGCTTCAGAGCAGGAAAATATCATCTGATGTTAGGTTCCCTGTTCTCTAGGTGATTTTGAACAATTACGTGCCCCTAGCTCTAGAGACCATCTCCATGTACATCTGAATGTGACCATATATTGTATATCTGACAGGAGTTGGCTGAAAGAAAGCCAATATAACTGTATGAATCTATCCTGGTAACTGTGTGGGATACCACTTTTTAAAACACTGTCATCTGACCAGGACCAGCAAGGATAGGTTAGAAGAAACTCTAGAAAATATAATTTGCACCTATACTCTTTTTCTTCCTCTTTTGACTTCCGCCCTGTATTCTTGACCTCCCTGTCTTTGTACAACCCCCCTAATAATATTCATATTGCACTATGGTTAAAAAGCCAGGCAGCAAAACAATGCGACTTAACGAGAGATTTTCACAAATCATTTTTATGTCATTCTGTTGGGATTGAATGTCTTAAGTCAGTGCTCCTTAACAGACTTCTCATATAGTATCCTTTTGTGCTACCCGCTACATTTTTCTGGTTTATATCATGTGAGTATTGGTTTCCATTTATCTTACCACCTATAATTTGGTTAAATAGCAATTATTCATGCATAACAAGGGTTTCAAGTGCATTTAAAAGCTGCATTGTTCTTGACTTGAATGTTAAAAGGTATGTTTCAAATTGTTTGTGCAAAGATTATGCACTTTACATTGATTTTAAAAGCATACAATTGTATTTCCCCATTGTACTTCATAAACCAACATAGCACTGGATGAAGAGTATTAAGCCAATTCTAATAAACTTCTGTTGTTACTTTGAAACAGTACATCTGAGGATTTTGATATCATAAAATTAATACCCGAGAAATTTCAAGAAGAGGACATGTTGCAATGTCTTTCTTCCCTCCTGTATAGAATCAGAGACAGCATCAACGTATTCTTAGCCATTGATATACCTGTCATCTATGAATTTATCTAATCCTTTATTAAAGCTGTCCTGGCTGGTTGCTGTCACAACCTCTTGTGTCAGCAAATTCCATAGACTGATGAACATCCTCTTTTAGTTCTAATTCTCCTGCCTATCAGCTTCATAGAGTGCCTCCTGGTTCTAGTGTTGCACAGTATAGGAAATACTTTTATCTATCTACCTTTTCCACACCATGCATGATTTTATAAACTTCAATTAGGTCACCTCTTAAATGTCATCTTTCAAAGCTAAAGAGGCCTTGAGGATGCCCCGCTGGATTCCAATGGCCAGGAATGTTTGTTCCTAGCTTGTAGAGTATTCAGACACACACACACCCAGCTCCAAAACAGGCATGAGCTTCAGAACCAACATGAGGACTTGCACAGGACAGGATGTCCCAGTACTGATGGGCTTGTTTCCCACCAAGTGCAATCTGTCCCCGCTTATGATTAGTTGCTTATCCTGGTATAGGATGCCCCACCCTGTTCCAGGAAAACAAAGGTAAGTGTGGAAACAAGATAACAGTGTTTTGTCAAAACAACTTACTGTGACAACCGTATCTAAACGTAAGTTAAAAGTAGGTCATTTTAGGCTTACTAAGTTCCAGAGGGAGGGGGAAGCAACTCAGTGCTAGAGCCAATCAGGACTGGATGTCAGCTTGGGCAGAGGCTATATAAGGACCTGTAATGAGAGCATGTGGTTCTTTGTCTGGGGTAACTCACCAAAGGGTGGGCAGTGGGGAACCGGGCTCTTAGCTTACCTGAGGGAAGCGTAGTTAAAGAGTCCTGATTACAGTGTGTTCTGTGTATGAAGTTCAAGACTGTTTGCCATTTAAAAAGATTGTTACAATAAATCAAATACTGCCAGCCCGCGTCGGCGTGCGTCTGCTGCTCCCTCGCCTGCAAGGTATAAAGCCGAGCAGAAGAGGAGGAACACAACTGCCAGCCCGCGTTGGCGTGCGTCTGCTGCTCCCTCGCCTGCAAGTTCACAGGTGTTCTGTGGTTGAAGAACTGGCAAAGAAGGAGCTGAAGAGTCAGCACATTAACAACCCTAGCAGCACTCAGCTTAGAGAGGGGAAAGGTCCCAGCATTGCTACCTCTTTGTCTCCTCCCCCAATGTTTTGTGTAATTTTATAATGTATTATTTTGTTTATATATAATTTTATGATTATTTAATGTATGATGTATTATTTTGCACTGTATTGTTCATGGTTGCTGTAAACCGCCTTGAGTAATTTATTAGAAAGGCGGTATACAAATAAACTGAATGAATGAATGAATGAATGAAATATATGTTTGTTCTCTTTAAAGTGTGCTTGACTGCTGACACTGATTGGAAACAATAACAGAGTATTCTTGTAAAGGAGTACTGTGCCTTTAAGTGTGATAGAAACAATATAGCGAGGCCAGCAGCACGCTGGCAAGAAAAGCCTCCTGTTTATATTCTGAAGAAACAGGAAGGGGGGGATGTGGGGATGCCTTCCAATGCTGATCCATAGTATACAGAATAAGTATGATTCTATGGTAAAATACTATTAGGCAGGACAGTGTTGAGCAGTGGTCACTGCACTCACTATCATAGAACTTCAAGAATTGGGTGGAAAAGTCCATCTCCTGTTCCCAAAACTGTCCTGGAACCCTTAGAAATGTCTATAAGTAATCCCTTGTGGGTTACTTTGGCAGCACGATGGTAGGAGAAATGCTAGTCCTTGTGGACACTGTACATCAAATGCTCCATGGCGGAGCCTCATCATGGCAGACCTACCCTCTGATGGCATATTTATGGCACTATAGATGTCAAATTGTCAGTACTATCTTAAATGTAGTTCCCTTCCTTTTGGAGCATAAAATTATTGACTATGAGTGTATTTAAAATCTCCATCTTTAGCATCATTAACTTAAAAGTAGTGTTGAGGAATGTCTCTCTTGAATTATATTGAGCTAACATTTCTCTTTCACTCTGCCCTACCTTCACTTTGTGAATGTTGTTTAACTTCGAGAGTACACATTTCCTATATACAACATTCACTAACTACCTTGGGAAACTTAATCTACAGTCATTAATACCCAAGGAGGTTGCCTACCTATGTTCTCGATAATTGTTGCATTATTTTCCTAACCCACACACACTAACTGCTCAGGTTTTATTTCTTCTTTGGATAAGAACAATCCCATGCCAGTTAAAAAGCTTCAAGGAAAATAAAGCAAAAGCAACTGTATGTTGCCTTAAATCAGAAACTCTCAGGATGAGCCTTTTGCAGGACTGAAACTGATGCAGAGAAAGTGAATGACCCCCAAGTGTCTTGTTTCACATGAATACAAGGTCAGTTCTTAAGTATTGTATGCTGGGGTGGAATGCAGGGTTTTTAAAAAGCAGGCCGAAAGAAATGGTAACAATGAAATTTGCCTTCCAATGGCTCTGTGCCCTTAGTTAAGCCATGAAACAAATATATTGACACACACGGTTCAATAATAATAATAAAGCAAAAACATGAAAAAGAACAAAGAGCCTCACATGCCTCCTGGGTAATTGGAAATTTATTTACCCTTCAATTGTGCCTGAAATATTAAAATATAAACCAAGGAATTTCAAATCAGTAGTACAAAATACATTCTAAAATTAAAAAAAATGTTATAAAATTAAATAGGAAATCAGTTTATTTTTCCGAGCATGTTCTCAATACAGAAAACAGCTATATATCAGTCATTAAACTGGACCTTATTCCAGATTATAACCCAGAAAAGCAACCTGTCCTCTGCATGCACAGGGCCTGCTATAATCTCCAAGAGCATGTGGACGGTAGGTCTCTATTCACATATAGTCTGGAATAAGGGCCAGTGCAGAAAGGGTCAAGGGCCTCTGTAGGTTCATAATCTCAGAAAATCCATTAAATAGAGAGCTCAAGGCACTCTGGCCTCTTTGAATGTTCCCTGGTCTATGTCATATTTCCGTAGACACATTTTTGATTGTGATTTCTTCATAAGTCATCATTGTGTGGTGGTAGATGTCACAGCATCATTTAGGTGGTGGTAGATGTCACAGAATTTAGGGAGGATTCCAGTATCACAGTACAGGTACATAAGAGGGTATTCAGACTTGCACAGACGTCTAGAGGCACTTTTCAGCTGCTTGAACAGAGAAGCAAAGCCCCCCCCCCCATATCTTCATGGAGATCCAAGGATGCCACTGACAAATGACAAAGGGTGTGCTGGGGGCCAGGAAATGGAGTCAGGAGATACAGAAAGATGTGGGAGTCATGCTGCTTTCATACCTTATGTTCTCATTTGGTGCTGGAACCCAGACATCTAATTTGATGTCTGCACCCAGACATCAATTACTTATTCCACTATATTTGGGTATTCTGGAATAAAGCATGGATAAATGTCCATCCTTTATTTCAAAATATACAAATACAGAAGAAAAAGTAAGTGACATCTGGATGCAGTCTAAGAGGTGACGGCTTAGGAGTTCCCAGGGTTGAATTGCCACTTGGCAGCAAAAGCCATCAGGTTGGCCAATTGTGGAGGAGATGGAGGAGAAAGGCATGGACTTTCTTGGCATCTTTAAAGGAAAGGCAGAATATAAATACAAACATACAAACAATTATGGGAGAAAGAAACAATTCAAAAGGACAAAGTGGCTTGTTCCCAAATGTGTTTAGAGCAGTGGTTCTCAACCTGGGGGTTGGGACCCCTTTGGGGGTCAAACTACCCTTTCAGAGGGGTCGCGACACGTATCCTGCTGCCCTTCCCTCCTACCTCCCAGATGCTCCACCATCTCCACAACATGAGGAACTCCATTAAGGGGCCACGGCATTAGGAAGGTTGAAAACCACTGGCTTAGAGACAGAGAGATAACACACACACACACAGATAACGACGACGACGATGATGATGATGACAGACAGACAGACAGACAGATGGTCAGTTTCGAAACGTCTATGCACAATGCCGTTACTGGGTTTACTTTATGTAAACTTTATATTGAGAAGGACTGACAACAGACTTTTGACCATCTCCTCTCTACCTTCAGAATTTAAAAATAATAATAATACTATTTCATCTTTCTTATGTTTTCTCTTAAGAAAGTTCTGTTTGTTTCAAGGCACTGGACTTTAAACCAGCTTTGAACGGACATAGCTACCACTGAACACAAAATTAATTGGATTGTCTAGTGAGTTGGCATAGAGCCTTAAGTTCTTAGAAGATTGTTGATGAAGAACATTGCTTGCCATTTCCAGTGAAACCAGAGCAATTTGCAGACTGGTGTACTTTTGAAGCTTTAAATCTGCTAAAGTTGCTAAAGTTGATCTGCCACCTTTCCACCTAATGTATCCATTTGGTAAGCTCAAGATACAATTAGTATGATAACTTCCTGTAATTTTGGTAAGCCATCACCCACATTTCACACATAATATGAAATAAAAATATTTAAAAGTGTGACTACTTTTATGGCACCAGGTTTTAAAAACCTCCCTAAGTTATTTTAATCAATATACTTGTTTTAAGTAAAAGCCATTTAATCTCTGACTTATACATTAACCTTCCATTAAGTATTAAGGAAGAAGTTAAATGCACCTTAGTCAATAATGCTAATGTAGGAACCACGCTACTACCTATGGAGAAATGCGTATTCATGTTATGTTAAAGTGGCTGTCCTTAACGATTAGCCGTTATTTGTCAGGAAGCTGATAATAAATTTGAAATATTCTGTAAGAAAATGAATTATAATGTTGAAACTGAGTTCTCTGCACTATAATAATTTTGAAATGAGGTCACCTACTTCTTCTGGTCACTGCTTTTTAAGGCAATGATACCCAAGTGATGAAGATACCTTTACTGATACTTTAACCTCACCCTGCAATTTCACATCTTGGTGGGTAATAAATGAGCCTGCTAATTGAACTACATTAAACTGAAATCTATGAATCTATCTGAAGGTAGACAATATAACTTCTAATGCAAGCCTAGATAATCTCTGTCCTTCTTATCTAACAAAAAGCTAATCTGGCGAATTTACATATGGACTTAACTATCTTAACTATCTGATGCATTTGACATAGACGCTTCTGCTCAAGGTATATTTTGTTTTGAATAGTGTGCAGTATATTTCAACAATTAACAGTGATTCCTGGAATGAGTGTGAAGTTGGGAGCTCAGCAAGCACATGACATTTGCTTCTTCACAGCTGCCACACTGAGCCCAGTTTGGTCTAGTGGTTAAGGAGCTGGACGCTTATCTGGGAACACCGGGTTTGATTCTGCACTCCTACATGAACCCAGCTGGGTGACCTTGGGCTAGTCACAGCTCTCTTCTGAGCTCTCACAGCCCCACCTATCTCACAGGGTGTTCTGTTGTGGGGAGAAGAACAGAAAGTATTGTCAGCCACTCTGAGGCCACATTTCCATTACAAGCTTAATACGGTTTCCCTAAACTGAAATAATAGAACCAGATGCAAACACGAATTTGCCTGATCCCATTACTTTCAACTTAATCGCGTTTGATCTGGATTCGTGACTCAAGGGAGGACTCAAGTGGCTACTTTCTAAAAGCCGCTTATCAGGGCTGCCCTGCCCTCTTCCTCCTGACGTGAACACGTCACCCATAACGGACCCCTTCACGGAGCCTAGCTGGGTGGCTGGGTGGCTGCCGCTTGCCTGGATGGAGGAAAACGGCACCGGGCAGCCAGTGATTCTTTCCCCTCTCTTCCCATTTCCCAGGACACACAGCACACACCCCAAACAACCCTGTAAGAGGTAGTACCCTTAGACCACTTTCTCTGCCTTCTGCTGGCCCCATCCCCCCAGCAGACCAGATGTTGTTCCTACTGGCCAGTCTTCAGGGTGGTAGTTCTGGCAGATCTAGGCATGAGTTCTTTTTGCCAGCAGAGAAGGCAGCAGCTGTTTGCAGAGCACACACAGCAGGATTCTATTCCAAGCTCCTATATATCCTTTTGATTAATTTTTCCATTTTCTTTCAACCTCTAGATGTCCTTGCTTGAGTTCTGTATTTTTGCTGACACCACTGAAGTGTGTCCTTTACACACTGGAGCAATATAGCTCCAAAAATAAAGCATGAAAGCATGATAATGTGAGGTGTAAGCAGACTGTCCCACTCTGTACAGAAAATAAGCCTGTAGACTTCTTTGAAGTTGCACATCTGATGCTGTGACAAAATTAATGGAAATGCCTATTATTCATTTGCTATTTATTAGTATTTCTGTTCTGCCCTATATCCTAAGGTTTCGGGGCAGGCAATGCCTGAGAGGGGAAAGACAGCTACATCTTCAGTCAAATGTCTGAGCATATTACACTAATGGAGCTAAGTGCACCTTAGAGGAAAGGTCATTCTATAAACTGGAGGCCATTTATGTCCCCTTGACACCTTTACGCACTGATAGAGGTGGGACTACCACAGTTGCCCTTCCTGGAGGTCTATATGGGAGGAAGCACTCCTTTAAACTAGTTGGCCCCCAAGTTGTTTAGAACTTTGTAATTCTACACGGACTGGAGGTATCTGATTCTCAAAGTGCCTTGCAAATTTAACTCAACAGGCCCCTGAAACCATCATTCCTTCTGTCCTCCACCTGATCTCACTAGACTATTTACAACTCAGGAAATATCTGTTGGATGACTCCATGAGGGTGCAGTAGTGGTGGATAAATAATTCCTTTTCATTCACGTTACAACATGGTAGGCATGATAATATGCTTGGACCCATGTTTAGTCTGATTCACAACAGAATTTGTGTTATCAGCAGTCCAGCTATCAATCCTACCACTTCATTGCCTGTAGCTCTCCTCAAATACCAGGGTGCTTTTCACTGTTCAATCTATTATTGTTAAATTTATACTGTACACTATATTCACAATCAATCAATAAACATTTTTAAAAGGAACATTGAGGGCACTTTGGAGACATTGTGTCAATACTGATCTCATGATTCTATCCAATGTTCAGGTTTTGACATGACCTGTGTAAATGTCAACTGGAAATTTCTCCAAAACATTCAGAAATCATTCATTCCACAGGTCTCTAAGGATGGACCATCCCAATGGGTCTCTACAGGGAAAAACTACCCCTGTAAGTCCACATCGTAACAGCAAATGATGTATTAATGACAACAGGCTTATCACCAACTCTCCGTTAAATGGATTCTCACCATCCTGCTCCACAGCAAACAGCAAATCAAGAGTATGTACCACTAAATGAGTTGGATTAGTAAGATATGGGAAATATCCATAGTTGTCATGTAGCTCATGAAGACCTGAGCCAACTCTGTAGGAGGGCCTGTTCACACTAAGACAATCAGGATGGCTTGGCATGCTCTGGGAAAGAGCTTACACACCCTTTGGAGTGGCCCAGAGCTACCCTGATTGCCTCTAGCTGTAGAGCAGTAAAACAATGCTCCACAGATTAACCAAGAGCATCTAGGATGTTCTTGGTCAACTCCAAGGTGCAGTGTTTGTATTATTTCTGTATGTGAACACTACCTGGGGTGGCACAGCATGGATGACTGTGCAGTTGTACACTACATCACCAATTGCCACAGCACTTTAAAGGATCCAAGATAAGTTAAGTTTGGCATGGGGCCAGTGCTGGCAATGTCAACACTGTCCACCATCCCAGAACTTAACTTCCATGGGATACTGTCACACAGAAGTTAAGTGCGAAAATTCCTAGAGTCATCTCCCAGCACAACTGTGGCAGGAGCTTCCAACACCACATGCAAGACTATCTGTGCCAGCCCTTACAGGGAAGGTGTTGGACAGAATCATGCTCAGTATATCAGCGGCATCCCTATCCAGAATTTCTGACTCAAAATCAAACACAGTCCCTTAAAACTCAGTCAGAGAGTGGACACTTGGCAAGAGAGATTGAGGTCCTGTGGATGTCAGAAGGTGATTCTCATTGCCCTAGTGTGTATAATAGTGCAGCACTGAATAACCTGAGAGACAAACCTGAGTGAGGCAAGACACACTCAGTTCATTAAGTTATAGTGATGCATCAGACCCTTCAAACAAATTCAAGTTATGGATGGGTGATACTTTATTCTAGGATGAGCTGAGTCTGGAAGGCAAACTTGAGGATAAACCAAGCAATAATAAAAGCTGCAGAAAATACCTTTCTTGGGACCAAACATCATAGTGATGAGGAATGCATTT
The DNA here is from genome assembly GCA_023333525.1 of Aspidoscelis tigris stejnegeri. NCBI lineage: Eukaryota > Metazoa > Chordata > Lepidosauria > Squamata > Teiidae > Aspidoscelis > Aspidoscelis tigris. The sequence goes on along the minus strand of JALMGA010000007.1, from coordinate 23,498,574 downwards.
AAAAAAACTGTCTTAATTAGTTAAGCAGGGTTTGGGCATGTGAAATAGGGAGGGCGAGAGAGACAGTGTTAAGAAGGTATGTTTCCATCTTCTCAACTTATGAGGACAAGGATGGCGATTATGAAGCTATGTTCTAGCATGTTCCAAAGGTATCTAAATCCTGGCTTGCTTGCTTCTGTTGACCCACGAGATGGCTCTTCCATGGTTCTTAGGGATAAATGGATTAATTATCAATCTATAGATTATGTGTTTCAGTTTGAAACAACATGGAGGAAACTAGGCTTCTGTGGAAATAAACTGTCAGAAGATGGAGGATATGGTCAGCAGTGTGTTGGTTTCCTTACATTCAAAAGCAAGCCCAACAAATCTTACTGTGGATAAGTCCTATTGCTTATCTTTATTATCTGCTTTGACTCTCTGCAGCTTCACAGTAAACCATTTCTTTTCATTTTTCCAGTGGCATTTCTTGGTCATAAATTCCATTTCATTTTACATTTTTGGCTCTGTGGAGTGAGCAGATGATGTAAAGAAATCATTACTCTCACCTCCTTCTCACATAGGCAGTAAAGCGTCAAGGGCCAGACAAAGACAACATTCAGGGTTCCATAAATCCAGCAAACATGCCAGATGTAAAATCGGTTGGCTGAGGTAGAAATATGGCTTCATACGTTGAGGTCGGAAACCTCTTAATTGCTTATTCGTGTGCCGTCCTGGACAATAAGGTGAGTTAGAGATAGAATCCAAGGGAAGTTTGGTATCCAGTTTAAGGAAGTAATTCAAAGTTCAAGAGTTTTTTCAGCTAATAATTTTGTCATCCTTGTGTGTCACTCCAACACAACTGAGTCCCTGCCTGCACGCATGCTGTATGTGCCATGGTAGCCTTTTTTATGTACATCTTTTGATGCACACAGAGAAAAGTAAGCTCAGACCTCTTTCTGAAGAAGCTAAAACCTTTTGACTGCTAAGTTTATACATTTATTTGTACAAAGTGGGAGATCCCTTATGACTACAATGATCAATTTCCTTTAAAAGAAATCCTGCACTGAAAATAAATTGAAGGATAATTTCTCAAAGAAAATGTATGTATTAAATTTGCTTCTGTTTCTACCATTAGTTATACAGCCTTGCAGTGTGGAATTTTTTATTTTTTTCATTTTAATTCATTTTGATATTGCATACTTTCAGTTATTTTAGTTTTTTATTTCATTCTGTATGCCTCTTTAAGCTCAAAATGCAGAAAAACAAGATATACACCTGAAATAGTAGTTACTACAACTATTATCTGTAGAGCATTATTTTATTGTTATAGATAACTAGTACTGTGTTTTGGATATCTCAGGAATGTTATCATAGAATTATGGAAGGGTTTTGTTTTTGTTTGTTTTTCTATATGCTGAAAGTCAATTAGGGTTTTGCAAAAAGTAGTCTAAAGTAGAAAAGAAAAAAGAAAATTGATTCAAGTACAGTAAAACAAAAAACCATTTAAAAATTCTGTATGCTTTAACAGGCATCTCTGCACAGTTCAGTCTTCACTATCATTTTTGACAAATAAAAATAAATACAATGTGGGCTTTTTTCTTTCAACTCAAAGATTTAAATCTGCAATACCAAACCGTTTCCAATAATCTGGCTGGATTTTGTGATGTGAGTTAGGGATGTGCATGAATTATTTGTGCATTTGGAATCCAGGCAAACACCGGGGTGAACGGGCCAGCCTCCCTTGGACCCACTTACCTGGGGGGTGCACTCTGGTGGCAGTACAGGCCTCTTCCAGGGCCCTTTGGAACCACAAGCAGGCTTCCCAGGAGGTAAATACAGGCCTTCCATTACCAGAAGGCCTGTATTTACCTCTAAGGAAGCCTGCTCATGGTTCCAGAGGGCCGCGGAAGAGGGCTGGGACAGTGGCAGCAGTGGCAGCAGCAGTGGCAGCAGCAGTGGCAGTGGCGGCAGCAGCAGCAAAGAGAAGGCAGCGTGGAGAAAGCGCCACAGAGAAGGTGCTGCAGATGGCAATGGCAAGGAGGTAAGGTAAGCAGGGAAGGGTAGGAAAGGAAGGGTGAGAAAGGAGGGGGAGGGTTTATTCGTTCCAGGCATGGATATTCAATAGAATATCTGTGCCTGGATCCAAATAGCTCCACATCTGGGGGGGGGGGAGGTATTCGGCCAGAACCAAATTTTTCCACATAAATAGTTTAAGAATACCAGTACTGTGGTAGGAAGTGCACGGTGCCCACTTCAAGGGCAGAGCATTAGGATACATGCTGTTTGCACATTCTCCCTTGCCCTCAGCAGTGAAAATACTTTCTGAATTGGTTTGTGAGGTTACAGGACATAGCTGTGGGACTTGATTGCTTTGTGCATATTTATATTCAGCCTGAAAAGAATGCTTCAAGGTAGGCCCCAACCTTCAACAGCATGGAAAAAGCTTGATAATAATGTCTTCTCTTCCTGACAGCACTTACCGTAAGGTGTATTTTCATGGGTAAAGAAATGTGCAATCCCCATGGCCTTCAAAGACTCCCATTGCACTGTTAACATGGCATACAAATCTTACATGATGTAGCAATAGCTGGGATAATGTGTGCATATGTTGTGTGACAGAGCCCTAGGATTAAACTATAAACATTTTTAAAGAACACAAAACTCTACACATCTACTTTAAAACACAATCATCACCTGGCAGAAACAGTGCATAGCAATGACTGACTTTGAAATCACTTTCATAATTTTAGCTGTAGATTATATGAACAAGTATGGTGCAAGTTATTGTGATTTTAGCACATCAACTCCATCTACAACTATATTATCTTTACTATCACTCTACTACATCAGTGGTTTGAAGGGCAACTGTTATTAAAAGAGTCAGTCCCTAATATGTGGAGGAAACTTCCAGATCTCTAAGTCACCTACCTTTGGTTTATCTAAGGTCCATATTTTGTATCTTGCCCTAGCCCACATTTACAAGCAAAATTGGATGGTAGCAGATCACCTCTGTTGAGGTTGGGTGCACCATCAAACAACCAATGGTTTCTGATCATTCTCTCAATCAGAAGTTGCGGGAAAGCATTTGCTGAAAGACTTATAGCCTTTTTGCATTAAGGCTCCAAGGGAACTCCAAGGGAGGTGCTGCATACACCATCTGCATTTCAGGGAGCTGCATCTGCCCCAGCTGCAGTTCCATGTGTGCAGCACCTCCCTCAGAGCATGTAGCTTTAGAGTAGGGATGTGCATCAATATTCATAACATTCAATATTTGTACAAATTCATATGAATTCATGCGATTTCCGATGAATTAGAACATTCGCGTATGAATCGAATGTTACATTTGTACATTGATATTCATATTTGTACGAATGCTTCTGAACATTTGTGAACCAGGGAGGTGGGAAAGCAGCTGTACCAGTCACATCTGCAACCAACCCAGAGTGCATTTGACATGGAGTGAGAGCAGGTTCAAAGTGTATTCAGGGCAGATTTGACACTTTCAGAGCAGATTTGTTACAGGATACGTATCAAATACTTATGGGATACATATGCATTTGTATTAAATATTTGTACGAGTTCATAGGAGTACATTCATATCAAATAGAACCCTACCACATTTGAAGGGGATTTATTCAACCGGATATGAATTTTCTTACATGCAATTTGATATGAATAGAATGCCCCCCCCCAAAAAAAAACCATTTGTGCACATCCCTATTTCAGAGCTGTTTTTAAACTGTTGTACAATTATGCTCCCTGCCACCAGGAAGGACTCCCTTTACACCTCTCCAAAGAAGCCAAGGGAGGGGCAGCACAGTCATGGAAAGTGCTGTGTTGCCTTGTCACCCTGGCAAGAGTGCCACGTAAGTGTGTTGGTGTCATTTTCGTGGTGCTCTGATCGTTGCTTTAATGGGGGTAATCACACCTCGCCAGCACCAAGAGAAGCACCAGCGAGGTTAGGGGAGGGAGCTGGTATCTGCAATGTGGATGCCTGAACTCTCTCCTGGGTTCACTTCCAGGTGAAGTTCTCCCCAGGAAGTGAAAGTGTGATTTTGTTCTTATTAATAAAGATTTTGAAACTGCATCCAGTAGATAATACAAGAATTCTTCATTTTAATTTGGAATTTCTTATGCAATGTTCCAAGTATGTGTGAAAACAAATACTTCATATGTCAACTTTTTAATCATATGTATAGAAATGACAATTAGAAGGAATAAAGTTTGATAGCTCTAGAAATAATTCAAGAATTCTAAAATGTTCTTTAAAATATATCACACTTCTTATGTGTGACAAGGCCAGTAGTTAAAATTTCATTGTCTTTTTAGAGATAGCATAATCCTTGCTCATTAATTTATGTGAAATATTCCCCACAGTCAATATCAACAGATCTGATATTTGTATTAACTCTTGTTTGTTTGATGACCATATTAGAATCCTGTTTCTATTGCAGATAAGTGGCATTTAGGAAGTCTAGGTTTAGAGTGATCTTAAACCATTTCAAAATCAGTTCAGTGAAGTTCCACAGTGACTGGGGTTGAAATGATAGGTTTTTAGCATACTTAATATTATTGAATTGAGGTGTTGTTATCTATATAAGAAAGGGTAGTGCCTTTAATGGAGTAATCAATACCAAAGCCAGAAGTCATATTGATTTTTCTTGAGCAATCAAGTGTAGCTTGCACATATTTCTCTGACTAATAAAACTGGCCTGCTCTGTGCAATGTGAAGAAAGAGTAGTTACCACTGTTTCATTTTCTTACAGATAGGAGTTAAAAATAGACCTGATCCACACCTCCAAATAAATATATCATCTAGGCTTTAATTAAGAAAAGGGAGTTGAAGTGTCCAATTCCTGCTGTTAGTATCTGTCACCAGAAGGATCTTTCTTAAGCATGAGCAAACGTGTTTGTGTGTGAGTCCTTTTTTCCCTCTAGAATTGCAATAATCTGAATGAATGAATGAATGGAGTTGATAAAGCACAGACATCTTCCCTGTTTATGTACTCATGAATGCTCCTCTGGGAAAGAAGACTAATTTTTCTATCCTTCGTACTATGTTGTACTACAACAAGAAACGGAATCATAGTCAATATATACAATATGTAAATATTGTCATATATTCATCATATTTATATGCCTTTTGGCCTGAAGTGATTTAATACTACATTAAAGTAGAACCTAGGAGGACATCATAAACAGCTCTTGTTTAAAGGGCATTGTGAAGGAGAGACTTTAATCTGACTGATGAAATAAATGGAAAGTAATCTATCCTCTATTCAACAGCTTGTTGATGATATGAAAGAATTCCTAGTCAAGCAAGCAAGCCTTTAAAAGAGAAAGACCTCTTTCATCCTGTCAGCTTCTCATTTTTGAGAAAAAGTTAAGTTTTTCATCATGGTTCAGGGGAGTTCTTGTAAAACGTTCATTGAAAATTTAAGAGCAATTACGGTGTCAGACAGCTAGAAAAATTGCTTTACTGAGTGAGAGTCCTCTGACAAATGCATTGTGGGAGAATTGATTCTTTCTAAGGGATAAGTGAATTGTCATTGTTAGTGTCTTTCTGTGACATCTAGTGAGATGTCATCTGCTTTGTAACAGAAGATTTGAATCAGACAACTGTACTCAACAGTAGACAGTGTCTAGATAGCTCAGCAAAGAAATGAAGCCTTACTCTGCAGGGTATCAACTGAGCTATTAAACATTATAGCTGAACAAGGATTTCAGAGTAGGGGAGGGGGGAAGTTTAAAAATTAAAAACAAAATACAAAGCTGTATAGCCTGGATGTTTAACCTGCAAGGAAATCGGTCATATCCTTGAGGAAACGACACTGAAAGATCAATAGAGTACCTACTGGCTCCATTAGCTTGATGTAAAAAGAGGAACAGAGATACCAGTTCTTCCAGGAAAGAATCTACGTTATTCTAGGGTCTATACAGGATCTGGTCTTTTTTGCAGAAAAGAGAAAGAAAGAAAAAAGAATGAAGACCCTTGGTGGACCAGAACTAAAAGGGCTTGCGAGGTAATCTCACTGATGAGAGCAGTTCATTACCAAGGAGAAGGTCTGTAATGAGACATTCATTAGCATAAGAGTAGGTACCAGCATTAATCCTGAGTAATGTAGAAGGTGATAAGGATCAGGAAACAGCCTGTCATTCACACTTTGCAGTGCCTGAGCTACTGCAATGTATTGCTGTCACAGTATGTGTAGGTTGGTATCAGCAAATCATTGGAGATTTTTTAAGCTGAAGTTAATATTTGAAAAATGCCATGCGTGTGATTTTCTTAGCATTCTCTGCTGATCAGCATCAGAAAACACCTGGTGAAATATTATAGACCAGTAATACCAGGTATATTTACTCTAGAGTCAAATCCATTGTAATAACCAAGGTTTAATTTTCAAGTCACTTTTGTTTTTAGACACAATCTGCAGTCAATCAAATATCTGTTTACATTTTTTTAAAAAAAATGTTTATGTTGGGCATTTATTCCATCTGACTTTTCTTTGAACTAATATGATTTATGATCATGTAAACAATATCAGTTTCTGAAAATTATGACCCACCAGTCTATGTCACACACTAGCTAGTTGTGTAAATTTGCACGTATTCCGTATCTATCCTGTTTTATTCCATATGCATCCCATTTTCATCCCGTATTATAAGCACAAATATGCATAATTTGCACGCATATTCAAATATGATAGATACGAATCTATACATTTGAATAATTCAAATATCCGTATCGGATTTTCAGAAATCCAAAAATCCGATCTAAATGTGAATATCTTTAATTCCAGTTCAAATTTGAATGTCGATATTTGCCAGATTTGAACTGGATTTTCTAATTTTCAAATATCTGTGCACATCCTTAATCTGTATGCTATTGGTATACATTCATATGTAGGATCTGCATGCTATTATTTATGTGATCTGTATTCTATTTATATGCATTTTTCATGGGATCTGTATGCTATTCATATGCTTTCATATATAGGAACCGTATGCCTAACTAGTCTGTGGAATTTACTGCCAGAAGAGGTGGTAATAGCTACCAGTTTAGATAGCATTAATAAAGGGTTAGACAAATTCATGGATGACAGGTGTATCAATGGCTACTAAAATGGATACCTAGGTACAGGCTGTAGAGACAGGCAGGATACTTCTAAAGGCCATTTGAAGGGATTCAAGTGCAGGTGAAGGTTTTGCCATTGTCTTTTGCTTGAGAGGCCCAGAAGCAATTGGTGGGCTACTGTGTGAGACAGGACTAGATGGGCTGTGGCTAGATCCAGAAGGCTCCTCTTATGTTCTTATATTCATTCTCTGAGGTGCTTCACAAGCCAATTTCTTCCCTCAAGAAAACAAACATCCCCTCCCTTCATATTTCCTTAATGTTACCCTTAAAAAAAAAATCCATTATGACAATTTCTGGAAACTAGAAAAAATACCAGCTGTCATCACAACACATTCAAGATGACTCTGATCCTGGGAACTCCTGGTTTGTGTTTCTTATCCCAGTCCTAAATGTAATTTTTGTCATGCTCTGGTTGCACCTACCCACCCTCACCCTTGATTTTCTAATGAATGTTTATGAATAGCTGAAATGAAGATATAAACCAGACAGATTTGTATGTGAGAAAAGCAGTGTTGGGGATTCCAACATGAAGCAGCAGCGTGAGGGGGGAGATTTGCTTAGTTCCCATTAACCTCTATGGAGCTTCCTCTCATATAGGTTAATTTAGGACTGCGTCATTTAATCTGTTTTCTGTTTTCAAGTAAACACCCACACAGTGCTAATCTGTGTGCATGGAGGGTTCAACCTTATGTACCTTTTCCTTGGAGCAGGGCTTGTAGAAATATGACCTATAGTATTAATTTATATGGCAAACTGTATAATATTATGATGAAAACCAAGCCCCTTGGGGCAATCCACATTATGGAAAGCCTCTGCCACCATTAGGAGGCAAAGGTACCTTAGGTGAGGCCAGTTTCTGTTACTCCCATTACTAGCTCCCCTGAGGGAGTGATAAAAATACTTTTACTGTGTAGTGGGTGTTTCAACATTTAACATTATACTGGTTTGTGAAGGGGTCCAGAGGAGTCCCTGCTGCCACTGCTAGTGAAATTTCAGGGAGGCTCCACCCCCTTCCTAGTACTTTCTGTCCACACAAAACAGATTGGGAGGCCCAAATTGGTTGCCTGTACCACTATACCAATAGACATCTTTAAAGAGATCTACCAGTTTACTAGGCACTGGTATACTGGCCCATGGGGCATGCAGATTCCTCCATGGTTTGGTGTGTCATTTTGCTGGTGCTCCTTTGTTCCCAAATTGGTACAAACTCCAGAGTTGGCATGGGGGCTGAGCTAGAGTAGCCAAGCCAATGTGAATGATCTTGTTCCAGTCCCGCAATGGATCCAGGCACACCTGGGATGGCTTTCTCAGCACATAGTAGCACAGTGTACTCTAATTTACAACTAGAAAGGAAGTGCAGAAACAGCTCTGGAGGCACAGACTCAAATTTCCATCCAAACAGAGACCTTGTTTACACTTATTTCCTAGCAAGCAGCACAGTTAACCATCTTCATCATAAGCAATAAAAAATATAAATGAGCATGCAATCTTCTTTTTTTGTAGGCTGCTAGAAGCTATGAATGTATTTGAAAAGCTGGGGCCTTTCTTCACTTCCCATCCTGTCTGGGGAATGGGAATAGTGCACTCCCACTGGCATCCACTAGCATTCTGAATGCTAGTCATGCCGTCCCTACCACCACATGTCCACAGACCTATCTGACATGCAGATGCGTGTTCAGGCACTGTCATCTTCCTCCTGGTGGCTAGTGTGACTGCACACATGCACTTGCATTTGGGGTCATTTGGGGTGCCTGTGCACTTGCACAACACCTCAGATGAGTTGGCCAGAACCACAGAGGTGTGAATGGGCTTTACCAGAGATGGCAAAGATTGTCTTTGATCAAGGTAGCTTGTGTGCAGCATGCTTCTGCACTGAAGGGACCGTTTCTGAGCTGGAAACAGCCCCTTCATGTCCAGATGCTCCGTCTGGTAGTACACTGCACTCAGACTATGGGGCCCCTGATTTGGAATATTTGTATTTGTTTGTTTCTAAGAACTGTACAGGTAATGGATTATTAAGACAACTGACATGCATGTGATTTGTTTATGAACTGGACAGCACAGGCATAGAGATGAAAATGTGTTGTCCTTAGCTCTAAAACTAAACTTCACCCCAACATTAGTCTGCTGTGGTTGGTTGTGATGGAAATCATATGTGGCTGTGTTTGTGTGAGATTGTCTATAGCAGGGGAGCATATCGTCCAGTGTCACGTTATGGAATGTCCCATGTATGGCTTCTTGCTTTTCTAGCCTATGTGCAAGAATTACTTTAATCTTCCCTTTCTCTATAAGAAAAGATAAATACTATCTGCTGTATATACCTGATGAAACGCTTATCTTTTTTTGATAATTAATGAACTCATTTTAAGTCTATGTTAAGCTATTCATCTTTTGTGGTCCAGAAATGGATGACAGTATGATTATGTCTTTCAAAGATAAGTAAATGTGTGCACTCTTAGATCACCAGGCTTTTAAAATACCAGGAAGAAGGAGGAGTTATGGAAGTGCTGGAAATATCTCATATTTAAGAAAATGTTGTTAGCCCTTAAATTCCTCATAAACATACTGGTGAAAATTCTATTGCAGATCTGTAACTGAGTGAAATAATGTTTTGTTTAACTTTGGCATGCAGTTTTTAAAATGTAGATTAAGAATATTATAAATATAGCTTTACAGTACAAAATGTAACATATCTCCCCTTTTTGTCTAATCTAATAATATTTTGGTATATAGTGTCTGACTGCTTTGTGGAAGAGCTGGATCGGTGTTGGGGAAAATGATTCCCATACTTTTGATTGCAACCATACAGGAAGATCATTGGTAATGAGTTATTTGTAGTAGCTCTCTTGATAAAAGGAGGAAAGTACATTGAGGATCTTATCATTATTCACAAGCAGGGCTTTGGATATCAATGGAATAACCTTAATTATCACAGATGGCACAATCTTTATCATCACCACCCTATTACACTATGGAAAAGTATTTGATTACACTATACGTCACAGCTTACAAGAGGAAAAGATATTCTCAGCAGTTTTGTTTAATGCAAGCAACATTTATATTTGGTTATTTCTGCATAAAAATATGAAATATAGTACATGACATCAAGTAGCCCAGGTATATTTAACAGAAAGGAACATCAGTTCATAAGATAAACAGTACATGAAAGAAAGCAGTTTCTTTCTCAGTGGTAGCCAATTTAATATATATCAAGTGACATCCCATAAATCAAGACTCCATGGGGTGATGGAGTAGGCTGAGGGTGCTTCTGCACAGGCCCTTTAACACCCATTAAGCACACATTCCAAAATGCGCCTCCGCACACGGGTCGCTGATTGGGACACTTCCAGCGAGGGGTGTCTGCACAGCGAGTCCCTATTTAATGCGGATTTCGGCAGCAAAACCAGATTGCCGCCAGAGCGCCCTCATTGCGGGGTCTAAATAGCACACTTCCAGTGGGTGCGTCCGCACCTATTCGGACTTAATGTATGCTTAAAGGGTGTTTTTGGAACACCAAATATTATGTGATCTTGCGCTGTGAAACTGCATCCATTTAGGATGCATCTGCACAGCGCGAGTGTTCCTACCCTGGGCCCTCCCCTGGCCCACCATGATTGGCTCCCCGGAGCCAAGCCTGGCGAGTCGGGGGACCTCGCTGCCGCGGCTTGCCCTCACCCCAGAAGCGGCGGATCGCCACTTCTGGAGCCAGGGTGAGCCTCCCTAAAGCCAACCTTAGCCCACCCTGGGGGGAGCGCGGTGGATCCTCTCTTTACCTTGTCAGCGTCACCCCGAATCTGAGGGTCGGCGCCCAGGATGCAGCACGCCTACATCCTGCGTGCCTCCTGAGTGGCCGGGGAGGGAGAGAGGGAGACATTTGTCAGTTATGCTCTCAAGAAAGAAAGAAAGAAAGAAATCTAAATTCTGCTTTGCTGGAGAAGAATGTAGATTAATTATTTTGTAATGAAATGACAAGCAACTCCATTTTCCAGTTTGGGGTACACAAATGTCCTTCTCCTCTTATGTGCTGAAGTACAACACGATGCTGGCAAACAGCGCTGTGTGAACTTCAAAAAGTACAAACCACAGTGTGGTAGGGGAAGAGCTTCTGTGTTCACCTCCCCATGCCAACCACCCCTTCTTTCTCCTCACCAGCAATTTAAGGATACAAACCTTTGTGTACTGTCCTCAGAGGCAACCTCAGGAAAACTCTTGTGCCATTTTCCCTTTGTTAATCACCTCTTAATTACTTTACAGTTGTGTATATTAAAGTGACTGCTAAACACCTAATGTTGTAGCCATGGCCTTAGGGCAGCTAATGGAACATTCTGTCCATACAGTGGATTGGTTTGCTGAATGGCATAACACCAACAGACTGAACGTGCTGTGGACTTTCAACCTGTGCCTACTCATGCTGTCTGGTTTGACCACCACAATGGTTACTGTCAGAGACTAAAGCAGAGTCTGCATGGTATCTTGAATAAGGATGTAGGGTCCGCGCAAACCTACCCTTTCAGGGTGCATGCAATGTGACCAGAATGCAGCATCTCCATGGATCTACAATCATCCCACCATCACGTCCTCATGCAGCACATATTCTGCCAAAAGTCGTCCCAAGAAAGCTGGAAGTAAGTGCTCTGACAGTGCTTACTCTCACTATTCTGTCATGCTGCCTCCTCTACTGATAAATAGATTACCTTGGGGCACTGTCCTCAGGCCAGATAACACAGCACTGTTTTTTCAAACACAGGAAATTGCCCAACTTCCAGGTCCATTTCCTTTGCTTTCAGAAACCGTCCTCCTGATCAGGAACATCACAGCTGAGAAATAAAGATTTGCATGTATGGAAACAGGATGCTACCACACTTTTCAGCATGCAGTGAGGTAACCTCTACAACTGAGCAGGTCGTGTCTTTGTGTCAGCAACCAGACATTTTATAATTCACACGTCTGTTTTAATTTCACCTCCAACCTGACATCATTACCCATTTATCAGATCAAGGTTCCTGATTCTCTTTCTTCTATTGTTCGGTGCAGCCAGCAAAAGACTTTACAAAATATTGCAAAGCATCTGATAGAGGTAAGATGCCATGTATGTTCTTAATGCACAATGTTGCTGGAGCACTATATCCACTAATTATCCCTATTAAAGTTGTTAATGGAGCTATGCATATACTGGAGAGAAGAATCCACATGCATTTGGATTGCTGTATACTATGTAGAAAGATGATGGAAATGAAATTCCAGCAGAGGAGGGTGGGTGAGTGAGGGGAAAAGGCTGCATATCTTGATCTGTTCCCCTTTGTTGTGTCAGCAGTAAAACTCCAGAGCACTTGCCCTCCCCATGTCCACTTTGAAATTCCTGTCTAGCTCCTTTATAAAACTGTTTATACTAACTTCTCCTGTTGATGACCTTGGAAGTTTATTACATACTTAAACTAGTCTTTGTGTAAAGAAACTGCAGACCAGTTTTTGTGGAGCAGAATTGCTTAGTCTTCTTATGTTTTCTTTGCCCTTTACAAAGGATATCTGGGCTTCTTCCCCCATCCCATACTTCCCAATTCAAGGTGTACTCTTTTAAAGGCAAGCTTGCTGTGTCTTTGGTTGAACAGTAGAGGCTGGAAAATAGCGAAGGAAATATATACATCATCATCATTTTAGAAAATAATATAGATCATATAACAGAATCGGGCTGATTCCTGCAAGACCCAAGTTCAAATTTCTACTCACATATGAAGCACCATAATGGGGAAAGATGATCCTCCTCAGCTTGAACCTCTTCATAGATCTGTCATGAAAATAAACCAGGAAGGGGCAGAACTGCAACAGCTGCTTACAGCAAATGGGATCCAAAGATGAAAAGAAATCATGGAAAAAAGGTCTTATCTCCATGAATGGATGTCCAGGTACTTCCTCCAAGCTAGAGAGTCAGTCAGGATGCCATTCAATGCCATTTTCAGATAGCTGAGAGCAGGTGAAGGTTTTGCCTTGGTCTTCGACTTGACAGAATGCTGGACTAGATGGGCTGTGGTCTGATCCAGAAGGGCTCCTTTTACTTTCTTATGTTCTTATTGTTGGATATTTTATTACATAGCCTTAATGCTGGCAAAATTGGGAAATCCAATTCCTTTCAAGAATTGAATAATCCACTGGATCCTTTCAATGAACTCAGTGGGACAACTACATGGTGATTGGCAAAAGTGTTTGTTGTTTCTGAGTAGCAGCTGTTACCAGAAATGTAATTGTGCTGTAGTATGTTATCAAAGTACTGAAAAGTACCTCTCTGCATTTGTTGTGTCATATTCCAGGCCAGTGTGCACTGCTTAATAGTAGGGAGGAATGACAGAGGGTTGATAAATGGTGCACAGAAATGCAGAAATGACAGTGAGAAGGATCCCTTCTACTCTTATAATACTGAAATCTGGGCACATCTGATAAAGCTAAATTGCTGGAACATAACAGGACCATGAAATGAGATATTTCTTCACATAGGAAATGAAACTGTAACATTTGTTTCCTTCATATGAGTTGATGGCCACCAATTTTGATGACAACTCAGATTGTGGATCATAGAGCTATCAGGTCTACTAGTTGTGATGGAGTAATACAGCCCTCAGGCAGAACTGGTCCAGTCTTTGGACCTGGGAAGAAGTGAAGAATTGAAGGCTTTGATTAAGGTTTTTCTTTATCACTCCTGGCCACGTTTTGATTCAAATGCTCTATAGGAAGGATGTGCACAAATATTCAAAACATTCAAAATTGATTGGATTCATTTAAATTTCAACATTCAAATTTGAATTGAATGTCTATAAATTCAAATTTAAACATTTGAACAAATTTCAAATTTTTGGATCTATTCATTTGAATTATTCAGAAATTCATATGTGTGAAGGTATGTGCATGATGCGTACTTGCACATATGGATCTTTCCCACATCCGTACCCATTGTATGGATCCGTACAGGATGAAAACAGGTTTCATACAAGATAAATATAGGATGCATATGGGTGTATATGGATGTGTATAGATGCATACAGGACGCATAATGATGCATAAGGGCACATACAAATGTTGTCAACATTCATAAGTGCAAATTCGGATTGAAAATTTGAACAAATAGATTCCAATTTGCTTAATTCAAGTTGAATTTGGGTAATCAAATTTTCAGATTTTCGATCTGATGCAATTCTGAAAATTGCATTCATGCACACCTCTACTCTATAGCTCTTTCTGATACTTCAATAGTATGAAAGCAACTGTTTCCTGTAACAATCTATTAAAACAAAGGCCACGAAAATTGTTATTTTCCTTAATTACAGAGTACTTCACAATGGAGATATGCACAATCATTTTATTTTATTTGTAGTTCAGTTTGAATCAAACCAAATCACCCAACAATAGACCTGTTCTTATTGGATCTCTAACTGCTGCCCCCAGTTCTATGAACCTCCATCCCATTTCCAGCCTTCCTAATTAGGCCTGCAGCATTCCCTTTGTTTCTTCTATTGCATTGCAGTCTACTCCTTACAAGACAGTGGCCTCTGTCATCTTATCTGTGGTCCCTTCCTTTTTCATATCTCATCTTACAGTGAGCCTGTTGTCAGCAGCCAGGCAATTCTCTAGCAGGCTGAGAAACCTTCCAAGAACTTGCAGAAAAGAGGACCATTGTTGTTCCAAGAAACCAAACATGACTCAAAGGTTATGGAACAAATTTGCCCATGTGTCTTATGATGACAGATGATCACCAAAGATCAGCTACAGCTAGACAGTATCAAGCAAGCTGGCCACATGGCCCCCTGGAAGGACCTATGATCTTCCACTTCAGAAGACCTAGTAGACTGGGAAAGCAGGTCACTTCACCATGTGATAAAGAAACTCATGACTGCCAGTAGAGGGCTGGGACTCTTGGAAGATGGGGTGTTGTAAGAGGGCTGTGGATGCAATGTTCAAAGTAGGCTGCGATATGATTAGAAAAATTAAAGGGGAGGCTGTGGAAATGCAACTGAGTGGGGGACTGAACCATCAACCCATTCAAGGACTACCCATCCCAGCCTGGGGCAAGTTCCATATTCCACAACAGAGCACCACACTATGTTCTTGGATATAAACAGGAAGTGTGGTTATACTTCCTGATCCTCATAAAGGACCTGGTCACACAAGTCCAACGCAGGACAGCCTATTAATGAGTTCGAAATGAGATAGTACCAGTACTGGTCATACCTGGGTTGATATAGGTAGTCCTCAGGCTGTCCCCACCTTGGGCCACATTGGACACACATTTCTGCAATGATCGGCCTGGGTTTCCTCCACAGAGCTCTTGGCTCTCCACCCCTTTTGCTACATCAAATCTCATTTCTTATTGGATGGCACTCATGTCACTCAAGGGACGTTAGGATGTGTGTTTGCAGTTCTTTTCTAAGCCTGCTCCCCCACCTCCATGCCCCCCTTCCTTTTTCCTGTGCTTTTCTTCTCCTTGGAATTAATTTTCATTAAAATAATAAAAAATAAATTTATATAAAAATGCTAGATAGAGGAATCATAAACATAAACTGAGGAGAGAAGGGGAGGTGCCTTAGAAATCAGTGCATGCCAATTGGCTGAAAGGAAAGACTGGACCCCACCCACCACAGCACAGTTCAGCCTTCTTTAGCCCATGCCCCCCCACACACACACTTGGGTAAGCAAAGATGGCTTGGAACTCCAGGACAGTCTGAGTCCCTGTCAGTCCTGTGGTCCAGTATAGAACCCTGGGCCAGCTATAGACCTCAGCATTGATGTCTATAGCTAAATCGGATGTAAAATGATGAGGCAGGGCTTTGCCTAATCCACACTAGTGTTAGGACTGCTGCCCCTTATTGCAGAATTTCTTCTGAAACAAGAGGCAGTGCAGAAAGGAGCTCTGTGTCCAAATTCTGCACACATCTTATACATACTGACTGGGCTACTGTTTGTCAGGCCAGTTAGCAAGACTCGCATGAAATTAATATTCAAGTATTTCACCTGAAAACCTTCTGCCTCCATAAAATATTGTGTATTTGGGCTTTGCATTTATGGCATACCTCCTTGGGTACTCTTTAGTATTTTAAGAGGTTTTGAAAAATAAATGCTCATACCAATCAACACCCGCTGTAGCCCAATTAAACTCCACGGCTACAAGGTTTTCACATGAAGAACATTTACTAAATAGGTTTAAATGGTCAGTATGCATAATACAATTTTCTAAAGTGCACTCTTCCTAGTAGGAATTCCTACTCCTTTGTGGAGGTGAGCCCATGACAAATTTATTTCTCTCTCAGTAAAGATAGCCTCGTGCTATTTTTCCCCTCAGAAAATCTGTTACTTCCACCATTTATTGCAGTTAACTGATGCTTGAGATTTGTACCCAAAAATGTATTTCTTTGAAAAACAAGCCTCCAAATTGCAATAGAAAACCTAGTCAAAATTTTCCACTAAAATTAATTCAACTTCAGTAGCTGAAAATAAAAGTAACTCCTAATCCATCCAGCTCTCTTGGTTCTACTAAACTAATTTAATCACTCTTCAGCCTGAATTAAATCAAATTGTGTATACATGCATTTGTACACTTAATTTCTCATGTATATCAGGGGTAAGATAATGGACACTTAAAGGGAAATTTAGTAGTCAAATGGTTAAAAGTGCTTACAAGTGTTGATGATAACAGGTAAATATGAATTTGCAGCATAAATTGAATTCAGCTGAAATCACTTCAGTGCATTTCCTTTCCCATTGTACTGCTGAAGAAAGGCCTGTTAGCACTTCATTCATTGGAATGACATAATAATATCCTTCCACTGAGGCACAGTTCAGGCACAGAGGGAGCCATCCACACTTCAAGTGCTGGTACAGTCCCAAAATGGACCTCCAGCATTTGAACTGTGATAGCCTGGTTCAGGCAGGTCAGATAGACATATCCACAGCAACTTCCAGCACACTCAGAACATTGCCATGGTAATTGGGACACTGTGGGTGGTTGTACAGCTGCAGCTGCCCCACCTTGCTCACTTGCAGCTTTCCAAATGGAAGAGGGTGCAAATGCTGCTGACTGGGAGCTCACTAGTTGCTCCCAGTCAAGCTGTGGACAAGATTGTACTTGTCTACATCTGGCAAGGACTGTGACAACTGTAGTGAGCTCTGGGTGGTGGCTGCAGCATAGCATGTGGACAGGTCTCCTCAGGAATGGCTAGAACCACTCTGAAGGGTTAACTGTGAACAGCCCCACAGTTTATAAAAAACACCAATCCCACCTCAGTTCTGCTTTGGTGGAAGTCTTACTTCAGTTTTTCCACTACTGCATGATGTTCACAACAGGGCTAGCCAGAAGTGTGCCAAGCAGGAACTAGGAGATCTACTTCAACTAATTTGAGTTCAGATTTCATTCCTTTCTTGTTTAGATGGATAACTAATCAACAGGAGAGCTGGTTCATGAAATGAAATATGGGTCCTTTTAACACTTCAACCCATAGTAAAGAATTAGGCAACATCTGGGAAAGAGCAATCTGCACCTAGAGGAAGCTGTTATAGCCTCCAGGTGCCTCCTGCCTTCCCAGATGTTGCCTAATTCTTAACTAGAGGCCTGGCTTTCTCTTGTGTTTCCTTGTCCCTGAGCCATAAGTTGCTGTGCATAGCTCTAACAAGACCCAAATTTAATTCCTCACCCAGATATATACTAAAATTCTAAAACTGGGGACAAACTTGTTAGAGTCATAAAAATAGAGATAAGATGAAGAGACATTCCTGTAGACAGCTGCAGAATTTGCAAGATGTTATGGTGACTGCAGTTGATCTTTCAGAAGATTAATAAAACATTGGGCTGTTCCGCATTTGCCGCCGAAAACAGATCTATAAGATCCGTTTTCGGCCAAAATGTTTTCAAAGGGAAATCCGTTTCGAGCAGAAACGGTTTCTCCCAGACCCTGCGCGTACGCACACGCGCAGGGCCGCGGCGGCAAAGCCGGATTGGGAAACAGTTTGGGGTCGGTGCTGTGCCAATGCACACACCTCGGTTCTCTGGCAAGGGTAAGGCACCCCCACCCCCACTCTCACCCCCAACACCCCCAGAAAGACCCTACAGGACTTACCTGACCAGCTCCACCTCAATTCTGAGCCTTGGCGCGCTGGCGCGAATCGCACATGCGCGTGCCGCGGCCTTGCAGGTCCCTGCTCGCCAGGGATCATGGGAAATGTAGTCCTGGCCTGCTGCGACCGTCAGCGATTCGCGCCAGCGCTGCGAGGCTCAGCATTGACTTGCAGACAATCAGGGACATCAGAGGGATTCTGGGTGGGGTGGCAAGGGTAAGGCACCCCCTAATTTCGCCCCCACCCCACCGAGAATCTCTCCCATGTCCCTGATGGTCTGCAGGTCAATGCTCAGACTACATTTCCCAGCATGCCTGATTGTCTGCCGGTCCCAGCTCCCCAATGCCCTGGGAGGGGGGCGATCGTGAGGGGGGGCGATTGGGTGGGGGGGTGGGCCCATCCCCCTCCCCCTCCCCCCCTCCCCCCCTCCCCCTCCCCCTCCCGGCATCAAAAACTTTTACTGCACATTCCAACGTGGAAGCAACAGTAAAGGTTTTTGTTCTCCCTGTGAGATAGCAGGCTTGGAGGGGTGGGGTGGGCTGCCCCCCCTGCCCCAGGTGGGCACCCCCGGGTCCTCTCAGGAGCAGGTGGGAGGGAGCCCCACGCCCCTCCCCCCCACGATCTGGCCGGGTAAAACTTTACTCCACTTTAACGCCCACCCACCCCCACCCGATCACCCCCCTCACAATTGCCCCCCCTCCCAGCGCATTGGGAAGCTGGGACCGGCAGACATGGGAGGGATTCTCGGTGGGGTGGGGGCAGAAGTAGGGGGTGCCTTACCCTTGCCTCTGATGTCCCTGATCATCTGCAGGTCAATGCTGAGCCTTGCAGCGCCGGCGCGAATCGCTGATGATCGCAGCAGGCCAGGACTACATTTCCCATGATCCCTGGCGAGCAGGGACCTGCAAGGCCACGGCGCGTGCATGCGCGATTCATGCCGGCGCTCCAAGGTTCAGAATTGAGGTGGAGCTGGTCAGGTAAGTCCTGTAGGGTCTTTCTGGGGGTGTTGGGGGTGAGAGTGGGTGTGGGGGTGCCTTACCCTTGCCAGAGAACCGAGGATCGTTGGTTCTCTGGCAAAGGGAAGACAGGGAAGCCGGCTGCTGGACCCGCCCACCTGTCAGGCTGGCAGAGCATGTGCTCTGCCTCTCTGACAGCTGGGCATGAGCCGGCAATCCGGCTTTTCCCCCTCCGGTGCCGATATGCGGACACGGCTTACTCAAAGGGGTCGTAATTCCGGCCCCTATGCGAAAGCCAAGTCTAAATGCGTTCCACATCTGGCTCTAAATCCGTTTTTAGAGCCAGTGTGGAAAGGCCCATTGTATTGATGAGGATGGACTTTTTTTGTGTTGTTCTGCATACTCTTTTTATATCAGAAGCAGCACTTTTGTAAAGCAAGCTTAGCAATATGTGTTTATGAGTTTGTATTGACTGTATTTATTACTATGCTCTGAAATATGGATATTTTTGTTGTTTTTTGTATAAACTATGCATGCACTGATTACCCTATAATGCATTGATTAATCTATAGGGATACAGGTGAAAATATAAGCTTTCTCAGCAGTTTTTCATTGAGGGGAGATGTGTCCTAAAACACACATACACACACTCACATTTTGGTGGGGTACATAATATCCCCACCTGCTACTGATGATGGTTAAATGACTGAAATGACGAAGTACTATACTATCAATGCCAGTGTTATTCAAAGTATTAGTGTTTCTCTACTGGAGAGATGCTCCATTTTCCCTGTTTATACTGAATGTATAGGTCAACTCAGAAGTAAGTTCTACTGAATCCAATACCTCTCAAAGATTTCATGTTCTAAAATGGTTGGGTGGGGTGAAATAGTCAAGCTGATGATAAGGAATCAAAAAATTAATCCAGAAACTATTTCCTGAGGATTTTTTATTTAACACTTTATTCCAGCCCCCTTACTCTGTTGAGAACCCATGTGCTTGTTCTGGGAGAAGTAGGAAGCAATTTTAGTTCTTAATTTGCACTGTTTAAATACTATAATTCCAAGGTGCTTTTTTTCCCCGAAGGAAGAAAACATCAAGTTAAAAAAGGAAACTGGGTTGGATTAATTATACTGTGTCAAATTAAATGAACTAAATTCATCAACTATTTTTCAATATTTTGACATTTGACACAACATGAGATGCATTTTGATACACACTTCAGTTTTGAAACAGGCATTTGAAATGTAACTGTAAGGTATTGCGCATAAATTTTCCTGCCTCAAATGTTTGAGGTCCAAAGAACTGGATATAAACTACTTAGTTGTTGTTTTCCCATTATTGGTGTTGTTTTCTTATTCTGTATGAAAACACATTGATCCTAATTTATTAGCTTTGCTAAACATCCATGGAAAACTAAGTCAATTGATTGTTAGAATAAATCACATCTCTTCCTCCAAACTAGGTTTGGTATCATCAGACATGCTGTATGAATCATTATGATGATCCCCACCTATCCTCTCCTCGCTTCCATTTTGTGGCTATCCATGATGTTAACAGCTTTATCCATAGGACACACTGCTAGAAGGAACAGATGTCTGTTCTTTGGTGTGCTTCCATGAGCCCTCATGTTCTTCGCTCATATGTAAACTTGTATTTTGGGGTCCACACCTATTTTGTTTGTTTGTTTGAAGGTAATATTTTCTTTTTTTGGCCCAATTCTGCTTTGGTGCTTCATCCTAAGGATGGTTAGGTTAGCATGTTTTATAAACAATTATAATACCTGATTATTATCATTAAAAGAGAAAGAGAGGCAGAAAGGAGGAGTAAATAAGTACTGGCACATGGGTTACCTAGTCATAATCTTACTATTGTGCATTATTTTGCACTTAAATCACACATTTTCTAAATCTGTCACATACACATCCAAATGAGCATATGTCTCTTCCATTCTATCTTTTCTCATGTAGTGGAAGATACTAAACATTTCCAGGGTTTGAGTGATGAATAACTGGCCAGCCTACAGTGACATTTCATCTACGAAGGTAAGATGCTTGAGTCAATAATGCATTTTTAGGGAGCAGTTAATTCAAGCACCAGCAACTTCATGCTGTGTCTGAAATCCCAGCATATATGATTATTATGTGTCTGTTCTGTTTTCTTGTCTAGGACCTTGTTGGTTTCTCCTCTGTCGTGCATCAAAGTACAGAAAGATTCTAAAGTATTTGAGTGATGATAACAGAACCCTAACTCCTCCTACATAGAGGAAATTTGGATTAGTGAATTTAGTAGTAGTAGTGAATTTGAGGCCCTTAGACCTCTGTTGTTGCCTCAGTTTTTTAATATGGAGTCTCTTCCTTCTTCCAAAGTGTCATCAGCAAATTGTGTCATTTAGATTGTGAGGACATTTTCAAGCTGCATTAAAAGTGGTCAGCTTATTAAGATATGTCATGTTCACTATGAAAGTACCCTCTGGAAATGTCACAAATGCAGAACTTTGGTCTACAGCTGCATGGTTTTGTTGATGGGATGACCCTCCAGACAGTAAATGGGCCAGGAAGTCAGCCATTTTTGATCTACACTGAAATGTGCTCTGTATCCCATCTGTTACACAGAGGGGAGGAAGTGTCTTTGGGGGCTAGTGACTCAGGCACAATTCATGCAAGTTGCCCTCTCAGTTGGCTGTATTGCACCCATGAAAGAATAAAGACTTATTTGTAAGGAAATCAATAAGGCTGTACTCAGACATAACAAAATGGGTGCCTTAGAGATGCCAAAGATACCTCAGAGAGACATAGGCCTATTCACACATAGGCCTCTGCTAGGCAATTAGGACAGCTCTAGTACAGGCCATTTGCATTTTGAGAAGGCGGTTTCTGCCTAGAAGTGTCCTGGCCTGTACCAGAGCTGTCCTAATTGCGTCTGAGGTGTGGAGCACAAAATCGTGCTCCACACCTGTCCCAACATTAACCCTGGGCTTACCTGAGCCAGCTGGAAGAGAGCCCATATGCATTATTTCCATCCGGGTTCTGTGCCAGGTGTGGGATCGAAATGGCCTGGTAGCTATCTTCTGGGGTGTCGCACCCTGCCACTGTCTGGATTAGGCTTGCCCCAGCTTTCTGTAGCAGCAGCAGCAGCCAGTGGGGACATGCCTGGTGCCTGCCATCCCCCGGGGGGCATGTGACCTTCTGGCCCCCCACACCGCACTCACCTGTCCAGTCTGGCAGTGTGAGCAGGATGGGTCCCCTCACAGCATTCTGCACAGGTTCACACCATGGCATGTGCTCAGCTGACCGGTCCGGTCAGAGTCCAGTCTATGGCATTTTGTAAAGGCATGCACCTGCACATAATGCCAGAGATCAGCCGGTAGTTCAGCGTGGGACACTGCAGCTGTGGCACATGCCTGTGCAGAACATGTGGGATTGGCCTCTGTAGGCTGCAAAGGGACCCATCCAGACCAGACTGGTAGACCAGACAAGTGAGTGCGGGGTGGGGGGTGGGAGGCCGCACGCCCCTCCCAGGTGATGGCAAGTGTGGCCAGAGTGGGCCCGATCCAGGCAATGGAGGTGGTGGCCCCCAACACACTGCTGGATCAGTTAGATCCTGCCCCAGGCATGGGTCTGCCAGACGGTGCAATCAGTAGCAACCAATGGCGACAGCCAGGAGGCTGGACTTCCAGCTTTTATGGCAGCAGTGCAGACTGGTACATACGTGGGACAGGATGACCATCTGCACTTTGGCTGGTAAGGGACACTTTGAGAACACTTCCCTCACTGGTCAACGTGAATGGTCATCCTGTCCCCCCTTCTGGCTGTAGTGTGAAAAAACCCCATGTGAGGCCCTTGTGTTCCCAAGCCTTCTTTAATCCATCTTTTTCTAGCACAGAATATTTAGGATATGGAGGAAGGGCAGACAGGTGCATGAACAATATGACCTTGAAACCTTCTCTAAACTGCCTCAGAGATGCTCTCTCTCTCTCTCTTTTTTTTTTTTTTTTTTTTTGGCTCTGTTTGATCACAGCCTAAATAAACATTCTGACAATTAAAGAAAGCCATAGGCTATTTCCTGCATCTGAATGCCAGGAATGCTGCTGGGGGGAGGGGAGTATAAACTGCTCCAAAGGCTTTCTCCAAAGCCTTCTAGATACAACAAAATGGCCTATGTGTAGGTTCACCTCCCTTTTTCTACCTCAGATGGTCTGTGATAGAAATTAACAGATTTTAATCAGCACACTGAAGCCAATGGCATGGCTGCTAGAAAAAATATCTGGCTCCCAGCACAGTTAGCTGATCACATTTAGTCAGGGCGGCGCCCGTGATCACATGTGGGAAACAATGGGACAACAGGTGAGGGGAATAACAACAGTCATTTCAGGCTCCTTCTTGATGCCTGCATCTGGCCTGTGAGGAAAAGAGAGTCCTTTTGGCAAGGCAAGTGTTGATAGCACAGTCTGTACAAAACGCTTTGGCTGGCAGCCTGCAGCGGGTCTGCTGTATGCCAGACTCCTGTGTTGTGGGCAGTGAAGGAACTGTTCCTCTGAGGCATGGAGGGCACAAAGAAATCAATGCGTTGCCATTGTGAGCATTGCTGTTGTAAAAGCGAGGCTGGCAAATATTTTTATTTTCAGCAACGAGTCTTGGCAGGCTTGGAGAGCCAGCTGTGCACTGACAGGCCCCTATACAATATCAAACCAAAAACAAACAAAAAAGGAAAATAATATCTCACAATAAATGAATAAAGATTATCTTCCTCCCGCTACTTCGTTAAGACCAAATTGTCAAACATTCTATAATTGGAACAAAGGGTTTGGTTTTTTGTTGTTTTTGTATTTTTTTTAAGCTCATCTTGCTGAGAAAAGAAAAAAAATATCTTGCAACTTTATATTTTTGGCTCAGGAAAAATTACAGCTCCTTTTCTGGTTTCCGATTAAAAGGAGTTTGGCAATTCCATTTGGTTGCAAAATAAGGATCCTTCCTTGTCTATGTAGGATACATACACTATTTATTTATTTATTTATTTATTTATTTATTTATTTATTTATTTATTTATTTATTTATTTATTTATTTATTTATTTATTTATTTATTTATTTATTTATTTATTTATTTATTTATTTAAGAATTTATATCCCGCCCTTGCCTGTTGGCCTTTATCTCCAGTTGGCTGCCATTTGCCCTCATGTACCTGTGGCTTTAGATTATTTGGTAACTTTATACTGCATTAGTACACATGGTACTTAAATTTGCCTCCTCATTCTTTCTTCTTCATGTATTATGTCCTTACATTGCAGATTTTTTTTTAGAGATAAAATGTCCCAAGTTCAATCCCTAGGTGTTTCAAGGTAGGACATGGAATATCTAAGGAAGCCCCTCTTCCTGTACAGATCTACCTGGGTATTAAGAGAGCCAGTCCGGTCTTGTGGTTAGCATGCCAGACTCATATCTCATGCTTACAGGCTTTGATTCCGCACTCCTCCACAAAGCCAGCTGGGTGGCCTTGGGCTAGTCACAGCTCTCTTTCTGAATTCATACAGCCCCATGTCTATTGTGGGGTGAAAAATAGAAAGCTTTATCAGCTTCTTTGAGTCCCCTTAAATGGGTGAGGAAAGCGGGCTAGAAAAGCCAACTCTTTTCTTCTTCTCTGCTAGTTGCATCACCTACCAAAGGGATGAGGAACCATGAGATGACTTTCTTTCTTTCATGGACTCAAAGGATTAAACTCTGTTCTTAAATAAAGGTGTGCACAAATGAAAATTGTATGTTCAGTTCACCATCAAATCAAATACCCATTGTTTGGCTCAACAGCAATCCATTTAATTGAGCAAACAGTTGTTCCATACTTATTGGACCATTCAGATACAGACCATTACATACATTGTCCTTCAGAGCCAAACACATATTTCTCTTCCTTCCTTCCTTCCCATCCATCTACAATATATTTGTGGCATTTTTCTTAACAGCTGCCCTACTTTGCCTCCCAAAGATATCATTACATAAGATGCAAGGAGGGATGTGCACAATTTTTTTTTCCTGTTCACTTTATATTGAAACAAATGTGATGGAAATTCACGTTTGTGTGAATGGAGCCACTTTGAATATGCTTGGATTTGAATTTGCTTTGAATTCTCTTCAAATCCCTGCCATCACCAGTCACACCTCCAAATTCAATGCGAATCTGATTTGAAGGTGACTGGGCAGCCATTTTGTGACTGGGAAGTGACTGGGCAGCCATTTTGAATGTAACAAAGCTTCAAACAAAGGCACAAAAGCTTTTGATTTGCAAGTGAATGTCAGTCTTCAAATATAGCCAATATTCAATCTGAACATGACATTTCAAACATTTGCTATTCATACAAATTGCTAAAGTGACATTTTTCACCCTAGACTAGAGGTGTGCACAAATGCAATTTTTAAGATTCAATTCAATTCTAATAGAATACTCAAAAATTCAATTCGACTTGAATCTGTTAAATTGAAATTTAAACAAATTCAATTGGAATTAAGCAAATTCAAATCTGTTTGTTTGAATTTTTCATTTGAATTTGCACTTACGAATGTCGACAACATTCACAGATGCTGGTATGCATCTTCTCTGGGTCCGTACACATCCATCTGCATCCATACACGTCTGTATACATCCCATAGTTATCCCGTATGCAATCCGTTTTCATTGTGTACGGATCCGTACACATGCATACGGCTGCGGGAAAGATGCGGATCTTCAAGTACACATTGTTTATGAACCCGTACACATATGAATGTCTGAATAATTCAAACAAATAGATCTGAAATTTGAATCAAAACTTTAAATTCAAATTTAAGGACATTCAATTCAAATTCGAATGTTGAAATTTGGTTGATTCGATCAAAATTCGAATGCATTCAAATATAGATGCACATCCCTACATTCCTATGGAGATTTAATCAGAAGCATCTAATAATATTTGGAAACTACTGAAATCTTTAAGCAAACTTACTGATCACTGCAAAAAAAAAAAAACCTCCACAAACCATTCTGGGCTCATCACTATAAAGCGCCCTCTCCCAATTCTGAAGTGAGAAAAAAGATGAAATCATTCCTTCTCCTATAACAACTTATCTCCACCCTGACCTACCCCTGCTGAGCTTCCTATGTGTAATCCTTGCAGTGAGCTGTCAGCTGCCCATGAAGGGTTCCTAAAGCTGCCTGTCCCCAAGAGGCCTCCGGCCCAGTGACCACGAAAGCATTTCCTCCTCTCAAATACCATCTCCTGAATGTTTGGACAGCAATCCAAGCAAAACATTCTAAACCTGGACTTATCTTAACATTCAGATCTTCTTCCCCCTCTCCTCCTTTTCCCATTACCACTGACAGCCCTATCATCCTCCTGTCACGACCAGGTTGGCATGTCCGCATTGAGCATCTGCATCGTTATTAAGTCCTGACACTTCTTGGATAACTCTGAAGTCAGCTGATAAAATAACATTGTGCTCCCAAGTCATTTCTTACTCTGATGACTCAAGCCGTCTTTTCTGCCTGGATTCCTGGCTCTTTCTCTTTAACCTAACTCACCTTTGAGGTTAAGCCTTCTCTCACTTGCCTGCTTGCTCCCTCAGTCTTTAATGACACCATATAATCTGTCTTCTGCCTTCTTATTCTTTGTGAACTGCCTGTATTTTCTCTCCTATCTGTTTTTCCTTGATTTTCCCCCTTGGGTTATATTTATTTCAACTACCTTTAAAAAAAAAAAAGTCTTGATCTGGTATGATTTTAGCTTTTATGCTCAAAATAAGCCAAGGATTCATCTTTAAAATAAAACACAATTAAGCTTCTCCTGGATGTTATCTAGAAAAATATGTTGCATTATCATTGGAGATGGATTTAAGAAAATTGTTTACCTCCATTTGTATCTTACCCTATATTTTAAGGTCAAAGGACAGATTTAAGTTTAAAGAAAAAAACAGAGAAAAATACAGATGCAAAATTGGAAGTGTGCAGCACCAATAAATAAATAAATAAATATTCCCAAGGGACTAGTGTTCAATGAAAGGTGAAGAGGTATGTCTTTGCCAGTCCACTAAATATGTGTTTCAACAGTGGTTGATGCACCTGAGAAGTGAGGCTATCCTTCAGGTTTGGGCCTATCATAGAGAAGGCACCCTCAGAAGCTACACAGAGAGCCAAGAAAAGTACCTATAGCTGATCTCAGAGCATTGGCCTTCCTGGAGATAGTCTCTAGAATATGGATAATCTCCCCTATGAGGTGTGTCAGGCATCTTCTTAACAACAACCAGCCTAGATTGCTTTATTTATTTATTTATTTATTTATTTCCATTTCTATCCTGCCCCATACCCGAAGGTCTCTGGGCGGGTAACAACGGATCAAACAACATATTTATGGAAAGGCTAATCAAATTTATGGAGGTCACGTGTATCAGTGGCTACTAGAATGGATGCCTAGGTACATCTTCCAGGCTGGGGAGACAAGCATGATGCCTCTAAAGGCCATTTGCAGGGATGTGAGAGCAGATGAAGTTTTTGCCTTTGTCTTCTGCTGGTGGGCCATGGTGGGCCATGGGTGAGACAGGATGCTAGATTAGGTGGGTTGGGTTGATGTCTGATCCAACAGGGCTATCCTTAAGTTCTAATGCAATATTTTATTGGACTTCTATATAACCTTCCTCCTCCTCCTCTCTCTCTCTCTCTCTCTCACACACACACACACACAGAGACACCTCTCACCTAAATTAGCTCTCCAGAGCTGGCTCACAATCCTCACACAGGGGCTCCACAGAGAAGGCTTCAAGGTGGTTTTGTTCACACACTAGTCTGCCTCTTCCCCTCTCCTAAATATTCGGGGCTAGAAAAGATGTGTACAAGGGGGCTTGTAGTTCCCTCCCAACTGACAAAAGCAACCTGCTCCAACACTAAGGGTGGCTCCAGATGGGATGAAAGTTTTGGCAGGACATCACAGCTTCCAATCACCCACAGTATCCAAGGAACATCCCCTCCTCAAAAGTAAAAATCTGCTTCATCAGGGATACTCATCAGATATTGTGGACAATCAAAGCAATCACCACCTCCACCACCACTGCCATGCCCCACTGAGGAGGTTGCTTCGTCAGTGGGGCATCAGGGCGGGCATGGGCACAGTGGGTGCTTCGATGGGAGGATTGATTGGGCCTGCAAGGCGAAGTGGGCAGCCACCAGCTGGTCACAATTCACCGGTGCCATGCATACATGCAGCTCTGCTCCTGCTGGCCCTGGCCCCCATCCACAGGTGTGTCCTTTAATTCAGTCTTCAGGTCTGAAGACTGGATTGTGGATTCCCTTAAAGGGATCCACATGAAATCCAGATTTAAGGGCCTGAAGGATGCGTTAAATCCAGACTTCAGACAGGCCTTCAGAATGGGGCCCTAATAGGGTCTTCTGTGGGGACAAGGCCTTCCTGATTGGTAGCTACTGGGTACCGATCGGGTTTCTAATGGGGTCTAATCTGTCAGTGCAAAAACAGCCTCAGTGAGTCATTGATGGGAAAAACACATAGGTGCTTTAAATTATTATTTAAAAAAAATCAGCAGACTCACTCATTGTTGGCCTCAGTGACCACCAGTTTACTAATTAAGAACTAGCTGTGAGTGATCATTCTCTGATCCATCTCTGCACTCTTTGGTCCTTTTGTTCATGTTGGCACCATTTATCATAGCTCTGACCTTTCACATCAGCTATCATGATTCCTATATTCTCTAGCTTTCTAAGAAGTACATGTATTTTACAAGCACCTGTAGTATCATCAGTGTCAACAAATTCTAGAAAAAGCTGCGTGACAGCCACCATCGCAAGGACATTTTCACTCAATCCTGTTGTTGTTACAAAGTGAACAGTTGAAGTCATTTGTTCCATATGGCTGATGTCAGCTTGGCAGCCTAGAATAGCAGAGTAATACCTTGATGACTACAAATCTGCCACAGTCTTATTTTAGACTTTTGCATGATTTCATTCTGATAATCCCCCCCACACACACACACATGATATCTATAGGTTTTGGGAGTGGTATGGTGAGTTTTTACATGTCAATCTCAGTCCTAGCCATTAGTTTCACAGTTCTGAGGATTCCCCCCCCCCCCCCCGGTTTGGTGCTTACAGATAATCACATATGCCATGCACTGCTATGTCTTGGGTAGCAAACATTCCCACAATGGCAGCAAACCTTTCAAGGGCAGCTCCTGATGCTTCTATAACTGGTCATACAAGCAGGAAGTGTGCTGTTGGTACATTTCCCCCTGTCCAGAGTAGCATAGGAATTTCAGCTTCAACATTCTAGCCCTGGTTTGTTTCAAAAGGCACAGAAAATGGCCATGGAAGTAGGGATGTGCACAAATATTCAAAAATACAAATATGTGATTCAAATCCGATGAATGTATTTGCCCAATGAGTGTGGGGACCTGTGATGTTTGTGCCCTTCACACATTCACTGGGTGCCATGCAGGTCCTGCCTCTGACACAATATTATTTTAGTGCCGATCACTTGTGTTGACTTTCTCATCTCAAGCTGTTTCCACCCATAGAATAATTTCTAGTAATCTGCTGCCTCCTTGCATCACACCAGTATTTACTAGTCCTTTACACCTGAGCAGGAGTGTCAGACTGGAAGAGAGGAAGACAGGTCAAGGGGCACACACACCACTTTGATCTCCAACATTGCTGCTTCCAACCCTTAGTTTATGATTCTTAAGCAGCAGAAAGACTGATCATGAGTATTAGTTGATTTAAAGTTCTCATAGCAAGTATCCTA
Organism: Aspidoscelis tigris stejnegeri; assembly: GCA_023333525.1. Lineage (NCBI taxonomy): Eukaryota > Metazoa > Chordata > Lepidosauria > Squamata > Teiidae > Aspidoscelis > Aspidoscelis tigris. The sequence goes on along the minus strand of JALMGA010000007.1, from coordinate 23,468,637 downwards.
CATAAAGCACTCTATAATAGGAAGACTGTGTTGCATATGTCATCGGGGAACCCATGCCATAAGATCACTACCCACCATCTTTCACAGTACAACTTCATGTGTCAGGTCATCTTTTGGTCACGTTACTCACAATATTGTTATTCAATTTGTTTTCAAGCTAGCTCATCCCCGTCAGATCGTTTTAACCAGAGTCCTCTTTTCCAAAGGACGCAGCCTGTCCTGGCATGCCAGGCCATCTTCACTTCCTCCCTGTGAGCAGGGGGTGGGCAGGCAGGCGGGCTAAAGGAGGCTGAATCGTGCTGTAGTGGGTGGGTCCAGTCTTTCCTTTCAGCCAATGTCTAGGGAAGGACAGCATGTGTGGAGTTCATGAGGCACCTCCCCTTCTCTCCTCAGTTTATGTGTAGGATTCCTCTATTTATTGTTGTTGCTGTTTAATTAATCACAATGAAAAGAAAAGCACATAAAAAAGGGTGGTGTGGAGATGGTGGAGCAGGCTTGAAAAAAGAACCGCAAGCACACACCCTCGCCTCCCTTGAGTGACACAACAGCGTCCAATAAGAAAGGAGATAGATTTGATGCAGGAAAAGGGATGGAGAGCCAAGAGTTCCACAGAGGAGGCTCAGATCAATCATGTAGAAAGGTCTGAGCAATGCTTCCTAAAGCAAAGACGGTCTGAGGACAACCTACAACAATTTAGGTGTGAACTGGTACCACCTCAGTTTGAATTATAAATGAGACATCCTGTCTCATATAGGTGTGACCGGGGCCAAAGTGTAGCTATTGCAGTACAAAGCCTGGTGCCTACTATGCCAATCCTGCACTACATGGATCAAGACACAACCCCATCTTTGCGTAGGTAAAGAGCTTTCCAATGCAGGGCTGGAGGATGACGTCTAAGAGAGACCATTTCATATGAGTGTGTGTATATATTTCTGTGCCCATTGCAAGCTTCTGAGGCTGCATCCAGACATCAATGGCTTATCCCACTATATCTGGATGTTTGAGAGTATAGCATGGATTTTCTAGAATATTCCGATATAGCAGAATAATATACCCAACATCAGCATGTGGCCTGGTTGGTGTTCAGGGCTTTATGATTAGAATTTTCCTCCTTCCTTTGTAACAGTGCTGCCTGGACTGAAGCGTTGATTGCATTTTCACTGTATATTAAATTTTGCATGTCTGCTAGTGGCCTTAACATTCCAGAGTTTCCCAAGAAATGTTTGAAAATATACTTTTAAAAATACTGATCTTTTTATTTGGTACTCTAAATATAAGGAAATATTTAAATATATAAAATCAAATTATTGCACTCGACAGCAACAGGAGGAGAAGGAAAGGAACAAGAATAAAGATATTTAAAATTATGCGAAGGGGTTTAAACATTTCATTTGCCTGTTACCTTAAGCTGATTAGCTGGCAGCTGGATAGTGTTTTGAAAAGCTTGCAAAGATTCGGGCTGCATCTAACTCAGTGAATGGAGGTAATGATATATGCTTCATTCACCAAAGAAACAACTGTTTTCTTTTGCTCCTCTGATTCTGTGCCTTGCAGGTACCTACAGTGATATAATATACATTACTATTATTGTAAAACAAGAGTTTATTACATGGCTAAGTAAGTTGATCTTTGTAAAAGTGAACAAGCACATTGAAATAAAATAAAAACTACTTAATCCAATCTTCTTTCGTACCATTCCTTTCAAAAAGAACAGACATGGCCTGTTAGAATAACAAAGAATGCAGAGTTTCCATTCACAGACAAAGTGTCCTCATTCAAACACACATTCTATAGCTACCTTTTTTGCTCTTCTCAGCTTTCCTTACTGCAGAGAAATGTGAGTCCCTGGAACTGTCTGTGTTTTTTCCTTTTTTATGATCCCTAGCGGAGCATTTGGAGCCTTGCAGACTCAGTGACACCTAAATGGCACACACTTTGGATTGTCTTGTTGTGTGGAAAAGGCAGATAAAGGGAGGAGGAGAAACATGAAACAGGTGGAGAAGGCCAAAGTGGCATTCACCAGGAGTTGGAAGCCTGGAGCCAGCTTTGGGATCATTTCTGTGATGAAACAGGGACTTTATTGAAATGATTTAACATCAGGTGTTAGATTACTAAGAAAGCCCTGGGAATTCTGTGAAATCTAGCAACCCTCTGCCTCAAAGAGGAGAATGAGGGGAAGAGGGTGGGGGAGAGAGAAGGTCATCTGAACTTTTAGCCAGGAAATGAGTAGAAAGAAACATTTATTGCTTAATTAGTCTAATATGTGCTGCTGGAAGTCACGGTGCCAATGATGCCATCTAATAACCATTGCACAGAGCCAACATCTTCAGCTGTATGCTGGTTAGACATGTGATTGCCTTGTGGCTCTGTAACTAGATCATTCATAAAATTATTTGATACATTCGTTAGAAGGAACTGTAACAAAATATTTTGTTTGTGCTTGCCCTCTGTTCTGGTGGATATCCCTCCTTCCAGGGCATTGCTTATAAGGAAAAAAGACAATGCACAGACACTGTTTTGTTGTTGTTGTTGCTTGTGTTTTAATCATTCATTTCCAACCACTGCTCACTCTTTTGTGGCTGCTAGAAATGTTCAGTCCTTATGAGGTTTATTTATTTGTGACAATGTCCCAGGGAAGTTAAAGTCTGGGACAGAGGCCAATCCTCAACCTACCTTGAACTTTACCCTCCGGCAAGGTAAGTGAGAACACTACTGTCTGGCAGTGTCTGCCTCACTGCAACAACTGCCTCACTGCCGAGTGTCACTACTGCAATCAGGTAATGCAGCGTGTGACTGCACAGCCACCCCGCTGGCTCACCTCCCAATGCAAGATCACCAAGCAAGTTCTACATCTGGGGCTGTGGTAGGATCACTGTCAACAGTCTGCTGAAGCAGAGTAGTTTTTGCTGCTCCTCAGCTATCGAACATGGGGACAACTAAGAGGTAGAAGTAGCTCTATGGAACTGTGCCAGGCTGGAACATCTGCACATCAAGTGCTGACAGTCCAGTTGTGGAGTGCACCAGCACTTGGAAATGTAAATTCCTCCCTCTTCACTGGATTTTAATCACAGTGGAATGGTATTATTATGCCATTTCATAGAGATAAGTACCAATAGGCTCTTAATGTACTGTAACTTTCTTGGAATTCTGTTGTTGCTCTAGCTATCCAATGTAGTTATAATTATGGCAGTCTACAAATCATAGACATTTCAACTCATACTTTTAGAAGAAGAGTACAGTGCTCTCAAATTGACCTTCACCTCTAAAGGCTTTGTGAGCATTTAGTTTGCATAAAGAAATTATTTGCTACTGCCTTATTTCAGGGCAGTTTTTCAAAATTATTGTCTAGCTTATGACCTTAAGATCTCCTGGTGGTTTCTCATCCCAAAACTTACTTCTTAACTTTCTGAGATCTGCCAAAGTCTTTTAGGTACTCCTAGATACCAAGATATTTCATTTACATCCCCCTCCCCCAAAATAAGTCCTTTATTAAAGTCTTAACTGGCATATCATTAAAATATGCAAAATATTTTATGAGCTATAATGGTGCATTATATGTTATTATTGCATCTTTACTTCCAATGGGAAGAAGCAGAAAAAAGGAATGGAGTTAATTTTTATATACGGGCTAATACAACAAGATATTAATAACTCAAATGCGAATACAGAGACACTGGACAGCTTTTTGAGCCATAATATCCTACTAGGGATGTGCACAGATTGGTTTTTTTTTTGTTTTGTTTTTTGTATTTGATTTGTAACAAATTGAAAGTAAGAAAATTCTTATCCATTTGAATAGATCCCCTTTGAATGTGGTAGGATCCTATTTGATACAAATGTATTTGTATGTATTTGTATGAGTTTCTGATACAAACACATATGTATCTGATACATATCTTATAACAAATCTGCTCTGAAAGCGTCAAATTCACCCTGAATCCACTTCGAATCCGCTCTCAAACCATGTCGAATTCACCCTGGATCCATTGTGCATGTGACTAGCACAGCCACTTTCCCACCTCCATTTCACAAATGTTCTGAAGCTTCGTACAAATGTTCCGAAACATTCGTATCCATGTTGTATTAGCCCATATTGAATGTCAATGTACGAAGGCTGTAACATTTGATTCGTATATGAATGTCTGAATTTGTACAAATTCATATGAATAATGCATTTTATGAATATTTATGCACATCCCTACATCCTACAGTTCCTGAGTAGCTATTCTGAAATGTGCCACACTAGTGAAAGGTATTGGTTGGCCTTATCACAGTCTGTTTTTTAAATTACTACCCTTCCAAAGCACATTTACAGGCAAATCAGCCATAAAGCCATAAACTTTGCTACTGGTTTTCATGTAATTGCCTGTAAACTTGCATATCTTTCTTTTAAAGAAAACTGGATTAGTTTTGAAGAGGATTTTTGAAGAAGAGAAAAGGAGTCTTTATCCTAGTGTTTCCGTGGCTGGAATCAGCACTTTTGTCTACATCACCTCAACTAGTAAGCAAAGACACCAATTCTACTTCTTGGGGGGAGGGGTGTCTGTGTATGTGTGTAGTTATGCTCCAGATACAACATTTCTATGTTACCCCAAGCACAGTCTCTTAGCTAAGTTTGTAAAGATCGTAAATGTCTGGTTAATGTTTTGATCACCTCATATGGTATCCATCTTTAGCTTCTTTTTTAATGTATATTAATGACAGTAAAAGTTGTCTTGCTTTTTTTTTCTTTGTTTGGAAAACCTGGCACTACTCAAACCATTGTTTTTCAAACTAAAATTTTATGATGAATGTTTTCCCTGTCACTGCCTATCAACTAAGAGTGAAAATTTGGGAGAGAAACTGAAGAAAGAAGACAGAAAGCCCTCGACACAGAGAAATGTCCAAGTGTCTAGTATTTTCCTTGTTTGGAAAAATATTAATCATCAAGAACTAGTATCACTTCTGCCATATTGGATAGATTATTTTATGCTGACTGGTATGAATTTTATCAGATTGCTTCAAGTATAATTTGTGAGTTACTTTGACTTCTCTGAGATCTAAAGGAACAGCAACATGGATAAATAATTCTCAGTTGCTTTACTGGCCCTCTCTAATAGAGGGAAAAGCTGATAATCAAAGAAAATAAGAACTGTTCCCATTAGCTGTCAGTGTCTTGTGCTTTGATAAGTGCTTTCATAGCACTTTTCTTTCAACCTTTTACATTTCTCTGAAACTTTGATTATTTTTTTCTAAGTATTGAAATGTAAGATACAAAAAAAGTGATAGAAAGATATCTGCAAAATAAGCAGCACGGGATCTCAGCCAGGTTGAGTGTCAAAGAAAAAAGTCACATCAGCACTATGTCAGACCAAAGGACAAAGGGTAGTATCAGGTGTCTCCACCTACATGCACAAATGCCATATGTTGTGGAGTGAGCAAAACTTGGATTCATGGGCTTCTTTGAAGGAGAAGCTGAATAAATCCTTCGTGCAAATGTTCTTGCAATGGTAATCCAGTTGTTTCAAGTTTTTCATTTCCTGTACACTTAGTAATAACCATTTGAAATCAAAATTTTTGTCAGAAGATGAATACTATGCATAAGATGGACTAGCACGGCTTTTACCAATATGTTATTTTATCCTAAAAGCTGTATGCATTTTTGGCTTACTGGATGGCAAATGCATATTGCTGCATTTAGAGGCCTTAGAGGAGAATAAAGCTTGGGTTCCAAGCTTTATAAGAGAACCAAATAGAATGGATGTTGGGGATAAAGATATGCGTGTGCTGAATTTTTCTAGTTGCAGAGCTGTACTTCTGTGCTAGAGTACAACAGCAATCTGGTTACCAAGAATAGAGTCCACAAGTTTTGTTAGCTTCAAAACCTATACTTTACTAAGTCTAACAAACAACATTTCAGTTTGCCTATTCTGTCTGTTATACTACATGGCTTCTTTTCTCTCTCCTGTTGAACAGCAATCAACTAACTAACAAAAGCAAAACTGGAACAGATCTCAGTTCTTACAGAAAAGGGCGGGAACAAACAAGGTTACATTTACCCAGTTAACTCTTTTCTGCTGTTCTGTGACAAGCACTTGCAAAAAGACACAACAATGGAAAACATTTTTCCTTTCCCTATTTAACTTTCTAGGGTGATCAAAAATGTTGATCATGAAACATTTTGTAGATCAGCAAACATATACTACCGGCTCAGCAGATAAAATAGTAGTGGCAAAATTGCCTGTTTTAATATGTTTGATTTTAAATGTTGTTACCACCCTGAAACCTTTGGTTATAGGGTGGGGCAGAAATACAAATAATAAATTAAATAAATAAATAAAATTCAAAGTGCATAGCAAATCTCGTCTCTATCTGCGTGAGCCGATTTTGGAGGTTGCAGAAACTGTACTTTCCTTAGGGAAGGGGAGGCCAATCTATGCTCGCCCAGATACTGCTTAAATTTCAACACCTCTGGGCCTTTTTGCACTTACCTGGCCTTATCTGAACTAGTAGGTACAGATGAGCAAGGCCTGCTGATTTGAATCACAACACAGCTTGGTCTGGAACAAAGCCAGCGCCATACCAGGGCTATTCCAGACCATCTTCTGCACCAGCCCTGGGCCTTACACAAACTTCAGAGTCAACCTCTGAGAGCTCCAAAGGACTGGGAATGAAAGTCCCTTGCCCCAAAATCCCCTGGAAATCCACTTCAGCACAGCCTAAAAGAGTCCCCTGGTAATCTGGAAAATTGAATACTTTCTGTATGCTTCTGTGATCTAGACTGGACCAATTATTTTTTGATGCCCTAAACAAAGGATGGCTTGGAGATCACATTTCCCTTCAGTACGGAAAAGAAGATGATCGCCAGTTTTGGATGATATAACTAAAACTTGTTTGATGTCTCCACTGCTTTAGTACCTGCGTCTGTTTCTGCACCGGAAAAGTAATGTACACATTGGTCTACAAGATGTTCCATCATCTCCATTTTTAATGTGGCCTAAGCTATTAAAATGTGTTCAGATGAGCTGTGAAGATATACCTTTTTACCCTAGCCTTCGGCTAAGTAAGGGTACAGTTTTCCTCCCCACAAGACCTTCAGATATAAGGTAGGATAAAAATCCAAATAAATAAATACATTTATGACACAGTTTCCTTTTGCCTATATATGTAGCAAATACTTTCCACATATTTAGAACTAGTTTGGTAGTTGCCAATGGATCAAGACCACACCATATATGAATGCCTGAAGTAATACTGTGGCATGGTGGAATGTTTTCCTTCCACCCACACAAAGTGGAACCCAGTGTACACCATAGCTGGTCCCACTTTTGGTGAGCAAAAGTGAGACTTTCGCTGCTGCTGCTGTTCCATCTTCAACCCCCTACTTTGCTGGGCATCACAGAACAAGCATTCACATTTTCAGTTAGCCTGTCAACACAAATAGTACAATCATTCAACTGTATGCATCTAAACATTTCCATATGAGTGAGTATCTTGCTTTTCCCTGCACTGTAGGGCAACCATTTAGTTGGAGTTTGAGAAGATCCCCAGGGTTGGCTGGTGTATAAGGCAAAGTGGACAACACTCTACCACATTCATGTGCCCAGAACTCAAGTTCTCTTTCTTTCATTCAGATTTCAGTTCAGGGCTGACTAATGTGCGCTTATTCATGTGCTCAGAACACAAGACTTATCTCTTTAGTTTAGGTTGGGTTCAAGGTTGACTAATGCATATTCTACTATATTTGGTGGCCTCAGTTTTCATGCAGCTTTCACAGTGTCTCACTTACCATTATCTCTGCATGCTCTTGCCCTGGCATCTCTTCCTTTTAGCTGCCTTGCCCTATCCCCCACCAGCCACAATGGGCACCAGCCAACCCTGGAGGCATTCATATCATTCTTTTCCTTGCATTCCTGGTTCTCTGTTTCTTTTGCAGAAGTAAGTTGTAAAATAAGGACTCTTGCATGTAGTGACTTCCAGATACAATAGTATTGTCCTCTCCTATGGAAGGTCACCCTGTTTCCTTGTCATACTGAAAGCGTGCATTCCTATCATGTGACATGAATTGGCCTTTAGAGTACCTGAAATAATGCATTTTCATGGACAAACTAATTAATCAGGTAGAAGATCAGGAGCCTCTGTCCTTCCAGTTGCTATTAAACTCCTACATGTATCAGCATGAGAGTTGGAGTTCAATGAATTTAGAGGGTCACTGGTTCACTGCCACTGACAATATCATGGTCTCATATAGGTTTTAGATGCTATATATAAAATGGCAGGTTGAAAAAAGAGTAAAACACTTTATCTTAAACAGCTTGTAGTATTTGTACAAAACCACCCTTCATGAGTCAGTCGCCTCCATATTTTTGTCAAGACTAACACAATCCAGACTTCTTGATGCTGTGCATTGGAATGAATAGCCAAGATCGAGCTGTCACACATGACGACTGGTACTTTGTAGTGGTGTTGTATTCTAGCGACGCTACTGTGAATTTACTTAATGCTGGTTGGAGAATACTCGGTCTGCAGCATCAAGTAAATTCGAAGCTTCCCGCCATTCCGGACAAGATGGTAAGAATTGCCATCGAGAACAGGGATGGCAGCTCAACTTTGATTGGCTGCCTCTTCCCACATGACACGTGTGCCAATGTAAACTCCTGCAGCTTCCTCCTCAGAAGCTACAGGAAGCAGCTGGAGTCTGGATGCTGAATCTCCTCTTCACAGCAGGTAAACGACAATATTTTTAATAACTGTGGATGTAATCCGTTAATCTGCAAGGGGCCAATGTTCACTGGTGCTCACACTATGCTGAGGGAACCACACCAAGGCTAAAAACAGTGACTGAGGAATGACTGATAGATGGACAGTTGGTCACTAGTATTTATAGTTTGGACTTGAACCATCTATCGGTCATTGGTGGCTGTGCAGCCAAAGAGGATGACCAAATGTATTCTGCTGAAACCATCCGGGAACAATGGATACATCAAAATGTGTTCTGACTTGTGCGTGTTTATGTTACCTATAAACACATTTCTCAGTTTTCATTTTGACCAAGTTTCTCTTATTTTTAGTCTTAACTTCATTTCACACCATATCTAAACAATTTGCAATGCTTTTTCAAGATAAGCATCTTCCTTATCTCCAGATACTTGCATTTCCACATGCATGTGAGAATATTAATTGTATACAAGTTTTTACATATGGTAGTATTTACTTATTATTTTTGTACTTGTATTCTGTCTCACAGGAGCTAACATGGTATTCATATTTCTGCAACTTTATTTCTGCTAATAAAATGCCCTTTGGGGTATTTTGACTGGCATACACACCTTTTTACCCATAATATTTGCTTTTCTCTAAATATATTTTTGTTACAGAAGTGCATCACAACATTCACTGAAATGGGAATTGGCCAGGATATTTAATTTTCATTTTCAATATTTAACCATGAAGTGTGGGTTTTCTAAGTTTTCATTTCTAAGGAAACTAAATGAGCTTATTCACCATCTTGCATATGTGTATATGTTTGTATGTGTTAATAGAAATAATATTTTTTATAAAAAGTCCTAGGCTCTAAATCAGACGTCATCCAAATATATACATGTAAACAAATTACTAACTGAACAGAGACAGTCATAAGGTTATTCAGTAAAATTTTTCAGCTTCTTCCTTTTTCAGTTTTTGTGTTTCTGACATCTATTATGTTGTTGTCATCAGAAGCAGAGGCAACTTTTAATGAAGCAGTGTTAAATCTTTTAAGCTCTTTCCCTCTTTCAGTCTCTTATATTATACTGAGAGAAACGGTGAAAACAACATGAAGAATGTGGATTTAAAAACCTACCATTTCAAATTCAATTTCAAATGTCTTTTGATCAAAAACTATATTCACAGTTCCATACCTTGTATCTCTCATAATACTTGAGGGCAACATAAATGTACTTCAATTGGACCGTCTTCTTAGTTCTTCATTTTCATATTTCTAGAAGAAAAATAATTAAGAAAGAAAAGCTTGAATAGCCCTGTCTTAAATTTAAACACACTAGTCAATAGCCATAACATCTGTCAGACACTGAAGTGTCACATAAAAGGGAAGCTTCCAGTCCACTTGAAATTTAATAGCATGCATTGAAAGTTCTCGTCCACCCTCCACCATGGTGTACAATACCACAACTCAAGACTCTATGATAGGTTGTAATTACTCAGTTTAAAGAATGGAATAAAGAGAAACACTTTTATACACGGCTTATCCTGAGGTAGCTCATCTTGCTAAAAGGGTGAGATGTGAGGACAGAAAAAGAAGAAAATCCCTTTCGCTTAATAATTTGTTGATAAAATATTGCAGATGACGTTTCTTAAACAAAGTGTTTACTATAGAGCAAGGTTTGAAAATTTCAGTAAGATTCTTTTCTTTTAGACAGGTACATTCCACTTAGAAGGGAAGAAACTTGTTTAAAAAAAAATCGCCAGCATTTTTCTAAGACATTAAGTAAGGTATATATAGTGGCGAAAATGGCCAACAATTCAGCACCTAACTTAAAAAAAAAGCTGTACTTTATTTATTTATATCCTGCATTTCATCCAATAGTCTTAGATAAAAAGATAAAACCCTTACAGCATACTTAAAATATAACATCTACACACCAGCTTCAGTACCAGCTTCAAGGGTATCCGCATGTAGAATGTATTACAATAGTCTGACCTGAAGGTTATCAGGGCATGTTTCCTGGAGGACCTTAAGGGCTTTGAGGTTTTGTTTTGCTTTGTTTTTTAATATTGATGAATTCATTTTTTCTTAATGGATGTTTTTTAGTCCATCCCTATCCACAACATTTTTAGCTGTCTTTTTCATTATAGATTTGCCATTTATGTTGATGAAGACTAGGAATCGTGCACAGGGTCATGTGAGCTGCAATGATGGCAGCAAAATCCCAAGACTGATACAGCCCATTAGATCCAACCTTCACCAACCAGGAGCCCCTGGGGTGGGGAAGCTGTATTGCCTTGTGTCAAAGCTTCAACTACTACAGTTTATACCAAGCAACATGAATATCAAGTATACAGCTTGGGATTGTCACTATACCAGATTGTTTCCAGAGGGGTTAAATTCCCAGCATGCTGTCACATTCTTATTTATTTGTTTGTTTGTTTGTATTTCTATTCCGCCCTATACCCAAAGGTCTCAGGGCAGGTTACAATATTATATTAATCTTAGACAGGTCCCTGCCCTCAGGCTTACAATCTAAAGAGACAAGAAACAAAAGGAAAATGGTGTGGGAGGGAACAGGGAACAGCAAAAAGCAAGCATTTGAGGTCTTCAGATCCAATTCTTCAGTTCATTTCTTATTGCTGGAATTTTCTTATTCTCTTCACTTCGAATTTTGGTAGATGGTAGAGATGGTCAGCCGGCATCTACTCAGCCCCACCTAGCTCAGCTTCAGGACCAGACGTTTCCTCAACTGGTGGATCCGCTGCTGTAGTATCTTTGCCACCTTGTGATGGGAGCAGTTGGAAGAGGGAGGGGCACTGCTGGGAGCAAGGTGGCAGAGCAGCCCAGAACTGCTGCCTCTTCTCCACTCCTCTCAGGCAAGATGGTTCATTCTACTGTTGGAGGCAGCCAATTGTCCAGATATTTTTGACTAGCGTAAGATAATTTTATGGCCTTAAAAAGGATGCTATTTTAAGTTGATGGCACTTCATAATACTAAATAATTTTCAAATACTTTCTCAATGGGTGAGAAATCCACCTAGACCTCCCTCTGCCAGTAGGGATGTGTACGAAACCAAATTCCCCCATTCGATTAGATGCAAATTGAATGGGGGGGATATTGGGCTTCATCCAAATCCCCACCCCCACAAATTGGGGGGGGGGCTTCAGCTTCATGCAGGAACATCACACGGATGTTCATGAATATTTGCGAACAAAGGGAACTCCCCTCCCTTCCTGCTCCTCCCTCGTATTCTACCACCACCTCCACCATTGCACACTGGTCCAAGTCTGAAATAGGCCTTCCAGGTTTGTGCATACAGCATCCCATCCAGGGATCACATCAATCCCCAGATGGGGACCTTTGCATGCACACCCAGAAGGCTTAATTCAGCCTCAGAGCAGGTCAGAAATGACTGCAGACAACATGACTGCAGCCTCTGTGGGTGTAACAGGCACACAACGGGATGGAATGGGGGGCTGAAGTGGCATCATCGGACACATTTTTGCATGGCCTTCTGGGTCTGTGCACACAGCTTCCCATCTGGGAATCATTGCAACATGCAGACAAAGGAGCCTATTTTGGCCTCAGAACAACATAGAAATGATGGCAGATGATGCAACCATTGCCTCCATTGGGGTAAGGGAGCACAGAAGGGGGGAATGGGGACGTGGTAGTGTTATCCGCTTGCACCTTCTCTGGCTATTAACATAAAATTGCAAAACTGTATATTTTTTCCCCCTAAGATATGGCTCTATGTCTGAAAATATGGAAGGTATAAAGTGTTACAGCAGTCTTCAAAAATTATAGTTCAGTAAGTGTAAGGTGAGGGAAACTATCATTAAAGATAAAAGTACTGCACACATAGAGGAGCAAGCATTGCTGAAGGAAAATCAGCATGGTTTCTACAAAGGTAAATCATACATTTGATCCAATTGGCATTGCCTGACTGGATTTTCAAAAGACTTCTGACAGATTTCCTCATCAAAGTCTCTTGAATAAACTCATCACACTTTGGGATGGCTAATCTATCCCTAACCTCACTAGTGCTTTCCTAAGCACTGGGAAGGTGTGAATCCCCATGATTCCCTCTATGCTAGAGACAATCTTGTCACTGTAAAAATGGCCCAGCCGCACTGTGACACCCCCAGGCTCCATTCAGACTTCTTCTACCCAGAAGAGGTCCATGTGGAGCCACACCAGGCGCCAGTTATGATAGATGTAGAGTGGTTGAAACTGCTGTACTTCTATCCATGTGGGGAAAACTCCTGCGTATGTGGTGCTGCTTCTGGTTAAGAGGTGGCATAATATGGATGTAATGTGCAGAAGTGTCCCTGGAGTTCCCCACACAGGCAAGTACAAATTCAGTCAGTGAGTAGTAATAAACAGAGAACTCTCAAAATGCAGGGAAGTAAAAAGTTGAGTCCCTCTAGGTTCAGTATTAGGACCTATGCTTTTTAATTTATTCATAAATGATCTAGAATTAAGCAGAGAAATAGAAAATTTGCTGACATCAAATTATTCAGGGTAGTTAAAAACTGAAAGTGGTTGTGAAGAGGTTCAGAAGGACCTCTTGATATTGGGCAAGTGGTTAACCAATTGGTAAATGACTTTCAATGTTAGCAAGTGCAAGTTGATGTTCATTCGGACAAACAAAACAACACACCCAATTACATCTATAATTTGATGGAGTCTGAGCTTTCTACAACAAACCTAGGGATAGCTCAATGAAGATGTCAAGCCAGTGCACAGTAGCAGTCCCAAAAAGCAAAATAGGTAGTAGGAATAGTTAGGAAGTGAATAGAAAATAAATCTGCAAAAATGATTTTGGTAATTTATAAATCTACAGTGAGGCCACATTTGGACTACTATCTGCAGTTCTTGTTAAGGGGAATTTTTTCACACAGGGAAGATACCTCTAAAGGCCTCCTGTAGAAAGTCAAAAGCAGCAGATTAGGGTTTCATCTTCATCTTCTGCTTGAGAATGTCCAGAAACAAGTGGTTGGCCACTGTATGAGATGAAATACTGGATTAGATGGGCTGTGACCTGATCAAGGACGACTTCTCTTATGTTCTTTTGTTCTAAGGAGGGAGATTGGCAGTAAGGGGGGAAGGAGAAATTTTTAAAAAAATATTTCTTTCTGTGGATGTCATTTATCTTTTTTTTATAGCTAGAAGTGGAAACCAAACTATCAACATGCCTGTTCTTGGTTCACACACACACACACAAATTACATATAGTCACAGGTCATGTTGTGTCAAAAGACATTAAATATTTTCCAAATGTTAACATGCTGTACTAATTTTGCATTTTCTCCCTCCAGGTTGGTTTAATTATTCCTGATATTGGTGGTTGTCTCTTGCAAGCAGTAAGTGTCATTCAGAATGGAGCATCAAGAAATTCCCTTGTGCTCTTTGGCTGCCTTTTAAGAAGCTACAAATGACACCATTCATTTTATCACAAGATGAACTTGTTGCATCTTGTCATGATAAGACATCTGTCTCCTTCTGAATGGGTTCAAGATTGATTTTCTGTATCTTTCCATTGGTGTGATACAGTTTTGCTTGGAAAGATTTTCAGAGGGCTGGTACAACCCAGTTTATCTATCTTTAGGTCAAGTGTTGCAAACACATTCCATAAAATCCTTTAATTGAGTTAAAATATAGCAATCAGCTGGGGGGAATACATTAAAGATAATCAGAATACATGCAAGACATTTGGAAATTCTGAATAAAAAATAAAGTACAACAAAAGGGTTTCTATCTTTCTTTCTTTAAGGAAAGGACTAAAGCTATATGATAAATAATTTAAATATGTTGGGAAACTCTTTGTGAGATATAAGTGAATTCATTGTGCCCGCTGGGATATTTACCAGATGAAAAGTGTGACAACGACAGTAGTCTGGTTGTTTGGTACATAATTTAGAGTATTCCTCATGAATATTTCATGGTCTTTCATTTGTGTATGAATTGTAAGACATGTATATCTAGATTCACCAGGGGCATTATCGAGCTCTTCCAGCTGAAATAAGCATTTTTATTACTACAGAAATCTGTTGAAAGACTGGAATGGGCATATTGTGCTATATGTATAATCATGATGCCCATTTGTGGATGAGGGGCTGTGGATTTTTTTTTTTTTAAAGATCAACACAGATTTTCTTAGTCAGCACATAAAATGAATATCTAAATAAAAATGAATATCGGTTGCTTTCTGTGGCGGCCCACTCCCCCAGCCCAAGGCAGGTTTTTTCCCTGCCTCTTCCTCCTGTTAAGAGGCCTGAATATATTTAGATTTGGTAGCGAAAAGAACAGTGCTAGCTGTACCTTCCCCGCCCTCTGTGAGAGAGCGCAGCATCCTCCTTCTCCTTTCTCTATTGAAGCACGTGGTAAGCATTTCTAACCGGCCTACCTGCGGTTCACTTTCTCTGGCTCCTGCTTTCCCTGCTTCTTAAAGCTATAGTAGCCATTCTAAAGTAGTGTTCCCTTTAGCTTTCTAATAAATCACTATAGGCAATACTCTTCTTTGTAAAAATAGAAGTCTCAATGGTTTCCAAAGGTAAAGTAAAACATATAAGTTGCGAAGTATATCAGTGTTCACAGAAAGACCACACACATACATTTCTAGTTCCCTGATGACCTAGGCTATCCTAGTCTTCCCTTCCTGGCTTATCACAGCCCAAGAAGTATGGATCAATGCAGGTAAGTTTCCCTCTGGGTGTAGATCAGTATAACCTGAAACCTCCCACCCTTAAATCTTCCCAACAAAGAACAACAACAACAATTCCTTCCCATTGGCAGGTGGTTTAAATACCTCATGCCTGGCACAAGCCATTGCCCTGATTGGCTGCTCCCAGGGTATTCTCCTCTCTTCTTTATGTAAATTAGAATAACTAAGCCCTGCTGCTTACTTGTCTTGCTAACTGAGCATATTACATAGGCAATTTTTACAATAAATATATTCAAATACATTACAGTCAACATAAATAAACACGTTAAATAGGCATGGGCACCACTCTGTCTAAATATTCCATTGAATTTCTGGAATCCCTCACACCATGAGAAGCATAAGAAAAACTTCCTTGGTGAGAGTGGTAATAAGACCCACAACACCTGCATGTGACTATTGCTTGCCTGATGCCAGATATCCTCAGGACTTTTAATCCAGGAATCTTGAAAGCGAAAGTGAGAAACTCTTGGCCTCCCAAAGCTAGCCTGTCATTCCTTATAGAAAGGTCTAATCCACAAGCAACCAAACAGGTAACAGTCTTCCTACAGAAGGGAACTGCATCTTGTCCAGCACAGTGCAGAATACAAATAAAAAGATCTACCTTAAAGGGCAAGCCATGACTAGACATAATCATCAATCCCCTCTCTTTTATCAAAGTATCTTAATTGTTTTTTCTGGTTATGTTTCTTCTTTCCTTTTTTCTTCTTACTTGCTTTGTACTTGAAATGGTCTCCAGACTAATCAGTAAAGTATTATTAAAAGCAAAAGTTAGGTTCAAATCTTGTGATCCAGTGATCGTTCTGGTAACATACATCCTTTCCATGCTTTGCCTCCTGTCTCTTGGAAGCAAAGAATGGAATGGCTCTAGTATGCACTAAGCATCTGCACTAGTGGATGCTTAGTGCATACAAAATGCTCCCAAACCATCCCCATGTTTGTGTGGCCAGTAAGACATGGCCATCTGTGATCCCCGGTGCTGGCCTCAACACACATATATAGTGCTGTCACCAGGGTAATTGGGTGATACGCCACATCAGTGTGCATGCACTGATAGGCACATGATCCTCCCGCAAATCTTCCAAACAGGAAGATGTGCAGATGGAGCATCAAGAGCTTACTGGCTCTGGTGCTAGCACAATGCTTGATGCAGCGTACACATGGTAAGCTACTTCATGCAGCAGATGCTCCATGAAGGTTCAGGATCAGTTGCAGCATCAGGTTCAGATGCTCCATCTAGGAGCTTACCACATGTGCATTACCAGGCCAAATGTGAATGGCCCCATAGTATCAACATTTTTTTTTACCAGATAAAAGTGCAAGCACAAGTGCTGCTGCTATGCCCTATCCTACACCATGCTATGAACTTATTTTAGAAGTTCACAAACAGATCAGCGTAAGTATTTTGGATTACAAAGGGCATGCAGACAGCCTCCCTTACGCACAACCTTGTAGGCTAGAATGGAGTGGGTATCCTGTTCCAGTGGTACACCATAGGGATGTGCACAAATGCATTTTCTGCATTCAAATTCAATTCAAATTGAATATTCAAATTTCTATTTGAATTGAATATTCAAATGTTCTATTCAAATCAAAATTCAGAAATCCAGATTTTCAAAAATCTGGTTCAAATCTGGATTATCCGGATCCGTATTTTCAAAAATTCAATTTGAAACAAATGATACAAATGTCAGGAACATTTGTATCCAATGTTTGAATCTGTTCTCATCCTGTTCTTATCACATTTGTGTTCTGGTTGCATCCTGTTTGCATTCCGTATTATATGTGCAAATAGACTCTACATTCAGATGAGAATTCAGTTGAATCATTCAAAAATCCATATTTGGTCCAAATTCAGAAATTCAGATTTTTGAAAATCTAATTCAAATTCAAACATCAATATTCACTGAATTTGAATTAGATCTTAGAATTTTCAGATATCTGTGCACATCCCTAGAACACCAGACAGTACCACTGGAAGTGGCACTGAGCATTGGTGTGCCACCAAAATGGGCCTTCCAGTAAAAGTGAAGGCCAGAAACTTTCATCCCTGACCTTTAGAGGCTCTGCACCAGCTTGGAGGGCTGGGTGCAGACTTCGGAACTTGCAGTCAGAATTGCACCATGTCTACTGGCCCACACTACATGGGCCTCAACAGCCAATATATGGAAAGGCCATATCCTACCTTCTGTCACATTCTGCTAAACAGAGATCTCCCTTGACTATTTTCAAGTATTGGCCTTGGAGATAGAAATGCAGTGTTTCCAGATTCCAAGACCCATATCCAACCAGTGGCAGCAATGTCACATTCCCTTTGTAACTCTCCATTCCAATACAGGTCATCAAAGAAGATGACCACCAGGACAATTTCATTACCATAACCTGGACAGAAGCCACATTGAAATGGATCCAAGGAATATGCTTCCTCCAAGCATTCCTGCTGTTGAATTACCATCACTAGCCCAAAAAGTGTTAGTTAGCAATTAAACAGTAGTTGTTGAACACTTCAGTGTCCAGAGGAGTTATATTGAAATGGGGCTGCGCTACCAACTCCTTGAGGGGCAGTGAGACATACCCTTCTCTTAATGAAGGACTATTTAGGGTGTTTTTCCACCACGCTCCTTTAGTCCGAATCTAAGAAGATCCGGATCTAATGAATGGGTACATTCCTTAATCCGGATCTAGTAGATCCAGATTAAGGGAAATACCCGATGTGTTTCCATGGGTAGTCTTGCACCCAATAGCAATGGATGCTAGACTCCCTGCCATGGAAACACAGGAGCACCCATTTGGAAATCCGGATTTACCCATGAGGGGTCTGCTTGTCACCCCAGGTGTTTGGGGGGGACAGGGGATGCAATCTCTGAAGTGGATTTGAAGTCATTTCGAAGTCATTTCGAAGTCTGTGCAAAACAGCTCCATTGAAGTCTGTGCTGATCTTCAGAGTGAACTTCGAAGTGACCTCTAAGTGACTTTGGAGTCACTTCGGAGTCACTTTGAAGTTCACTCTGAAGATCAGCACAAACTTCAAAGACGCTCCGGAGTTATTTTGCACAGACTTCAAATTGACTTTGAAATGACTTCAAAGATTAGGTTTTGGGACTCCCCCCCCCCCGTGTTTCCCCTCCCCCTAGCCTCCTCTAGACCCCATTGCCACACAAGCGTGGAAACAAGCTCTCTTTAATCTGGATTTTCTGGCTGAAGACCCCATTGTAGACTCCATTAATGGGGTCTACAGAAAATCCAGATTAAAGGCCAGAAAGTACCCATTTGGTCTGGATTTCCCCAGCGGCAGTCAAAACAATCAGGTCCCAAATGGGTGCCGTGGTGGAAATGGGATCATCCAGCTCATACCCAAATGGGTCCTTAATGGGTTCAAAAATGGGTACTTTTTGACAGTGGAAAAACACCCTTAGTCTCCTTGAACCCACACAACCACACCCTGCTGGCCAGCTTTTATCAGGCAAAATTAACATAGGTCAAAGAAGCATCTGTCCTGTTTAACCCTGACAAACAGCTTGTCCACATCCTCACAGCACAGAAACAGAAACTGATATGAAATATCTGGCCCAGATGGTTTTCTGAACTATTTTTGTCCAATTCCATTTGGATCCCTGCAATTTTGTCCTTAAAGTGCCATACAAATACATCCCAACAAGCCTCAATAGTATCAGCCTCTGGCTCCATGCTTTTAGACCACTGACCATTTTCTTTGCTCTTTCTTCTGCTTGATGTACTCACCTTACAGTATTTACTTTTCTTCCACTGATTGTTTCACTTGTAATAACCTTCACACACTGATTTATGGTAGATACAGTAGTCAAAATCAGTTTTAGAGTTTAATGTATGATTTGGTGTCTCAGGCTGTCTCCACCTCAAGTTTCAGATGCCTCTGCAGACCATCTGGTCTCCATTTTCAGTGCCATGAGAAAGCACAAGGAGGATGTTTGTCCAAACTATGACATTTCTGAAGGGCCGATGTGACAAAAATAAAAATGCAGATTACCTCATGCCACCCCAATGGAGTTGAAGGGAACATGCTCTTGCAAGTTGCCTGCCCCAGGTGGCTCCTGCCATGGGAGTGGAGACACAGTGATAAAGTTGAGGTGGGTGAGTAATCAAATGGATAAAATTCAGCTTGAGACAGTTAGCTATTCTTGCACTATAGTGAATATATCCCAAATATTTATGGCCATAATTGTATTGGCTCCATCAGTCTTTGATCTCGGGGTTTTACAAACTCTCTCTGTATTTGACACATGACTTCCTTTCATTTATTTATGTTGAATACATTTGTATTGTGAAAAAAATCACAAATTTCTTCTTTATTGAGACCTTTAAGGAGATTTCCATTTCCAAGTTTTAATGCATCTGGATTTGGCAACTTTCCCACTATTATTTAATAGTATTGCTCATTTTTCAATTCCAGATTCCATTGCTATGTCTTGCTTAAATATTCTATACGCGTTGAGTGATTATTCAATTTTTACTGTTGATTTCACTTATAATTTTAAATCTTTCATGTACAGAATATGGTGTAATTTACAACATTGGTTTTTTGTTACTTTGTAGCCATAGACTATCTTGTTCAATATTATTGACAAAGCAATGATAAATAACAGAGGTGAAAGAGAATAGGTCTGCAGTATTCCACATGTGATGTTTTTCTAATATTATCACTAATTTTGAAGATCTCTAAAGATCCATCAGTCCAAATATGACAAGGGATCAAAAACTGCTATCAAAAACTAATATGACAACGGATCAAAAACTAATCTATGTCAATTCTTTTTGACTTTTTGCAGTCCTTTAAAATAATGTTATCAGTTAGTGTGTGATCTTTAGTTCATTGGGAATTTTGGTAGTTTCTCTTGTCTTGTGTTCATTTTGAGGAACACTTTTGCAGTGCATTGGCTTTATTCCAGACAAAAATTTAAATAGTGTTATCAACTGATTGGTTGTTAATTACTTGGTACAGTTTTACATTTTTACTTCCATTTTTCAAAACTAATGCAGTCCTTTCAGTGATAATGCAGTCATAAACAATAGTCTGTTTGCCAAGATTTCAAAGTTGTTCTCTAAGCTTAGTTATGAAGTGGTAGGATTTTAAAGCCAAGCGCCATTTACTGGTTCTCTTCCAAGTTAAGGCATTTTCCTGTTTCATGATATTTTCTGTAATAGCTATTGGTTTCTTCATATTCATTGTTTTCAATTCATTTTCAACTTTTTTTAAAAAAAATAATCTAAGTTGTTTTATAGTTATCCTATACTTGCCAAAATGAGCTTCCTCTTCCCATCAGTCTGGAAGGATATGATTATTATTGCTTTCACTAGACAGTGATTTATAAAGTTATTACTGACTGCATCAGAATTGTATATTCTACTCTAATTGAATTCAATTACTTTCTTTGCTTTTGCTTTAATTCACTGTTTAAATATTTCCAATGCTTCTGAAATTGTGTATCTAGTTTAGTTTTGTAGTACGTATTGTTATGTATTTCAAATATTTGTTTGTTTGTTTCCATTTTTATCCTTTCCTGTACTTGAACGCCTCAGGGTGAGTTAAAACCCAAAAGTAAAATGAACATACTAAAACATCATTATTAATATTTTAAAAAGCAATGAAATTTTGCATGGAACAATTTATTTAATAATTTTTCCACATATCGTCTCTTAAAATTCACAATTCTGAAGAATTTTCATTACAAAAAAAAAATAATGCATTTTGAAATACACTTGCATGCCTCCTGCTTTTAGTTTGTTTTAAGCCCAAAAAATCATAATCACATTTGATGTGTTGCAATATCTATTGGCAAGCTGCAATCAGTTTTGTACATTAGTCCAGGGACTGTAGAGGAGATCAGACCAAATATCTAATTTTTTCGGGGGGTGGGGGGGGAGAGAGGAAGAATCAGATTCTTCAAGTGTCACTGTTATAGACCAGAATTTTCTCCTGAGCAAATCCGGTTTTAATTCATGCCATCACATCATCACAGTGAAGTTGGCACTTCAGCACACACTTTACAGACAAGAGGAGCCACGTCAGTTTCAAAGGCACAAAATTCTGTGACTAATTTTAACAATATCTTTTAAAAGCCTTTAAAAGCCGAACAGACCTTCCCTACCCGGACACCAAAAGAAGACAATTCTGAAAGGATCTGTTCTAAAGGCTGTTAATAAAGTTACTACTTCTTTAACAGCATTTTAAAAGACTTTTAAAGGGCAATCTTCTTTAGGCATGCTTTAAGCGTAAACCCTCTTGCATAGGAAAGAGCTGCTGCAGCTCTTTTAACAGGTTTTATACGAGGTGGCAAAAAAATATCATCACCATATAAAACCCTCATTAAAGCACTTTTTCAACAAAAGTAAGATAAGGAAGAGAGAAAGCACAAGAGAAGGAATCGAGAGAGAAAGAGAGGGAGGGAGGAGGGAGGGAAGGAGGTCACAGTGGGATGAAGTAAAAAGTTAAAAAGAGACTAAGAAAGCAAATGAATTAAAAAAAAATTGTAGCCAAATATGCAGATTTATATTTATGTTAGTCTGGGTGAGTTCAAAAGTAAAGTAGGTGGTGCACAAGTTGTAAAAATTATGTCAAACTCACTTAGATCTGGGAGCCATCAATCAAATTCCTACAAAACCAAATTGCTTAGTAGGTGGACTTGAAACAGTCACAATGGTGTCAGGGCAAAGTATGTGGGGAGCAAGCTAGAGTATGGATTACCAGTGTGACCCAAGCTGTAGAAGGTTGACCATGATATCTGGGAGTACATAGGAACCAAACAAGACCTCCACTTATTCCATGTGAAAGACCCTGGATACATATTCACCATCTGCATTCATTGAAGCCAACTTGGCATAACCCGAAGCTGGTTAAGAGAACATACACCAATCATATACAGTAAAAGCACCATTAAGGCATTTTAAAATACATTCCACACAATATTCATTATTATAGATTTAAAAACTAGCCACAAATCCATGAAGTCTTTCTGTAGTCAGGCTATAGGCAATATTCCTTTGTTGGATGAAACTATCACATTTCTAGTTAGGGTAATATCTACCTACCTACCTACCTACCTACCTACCTATCATCTACCTATCTACAGTACTAGACCCAACATTATGACCTCATAAAATTGTGATGATGCAAAAACATTATTATTGTTGCACTAATCTGTAGTTTTATTCTGTTAAAATTTATTTTTAATGCATTGTATATTATTTTAAATAAAAAGCAATATAGCACCTTGAAGCTGTTTAGTGTAGTATAGGAAATGAAAGTAAGAAATAAGTAATTAATTCCAATAACATTATAATGTTGTTCCCCAGGAATTAAATGACACACAAACACAAACTTTTTTAAAAAAAAAAACTTATAGAATTTAGGCAGACATTTGTGGAATATGGATTTCAAAATGCCATGAAGGGTCAATCACATCCAGAGTTCAGAAATATTGGTGCAGAAAGTTCTGAGAAGAGAATTTATACATTTTAAAGTGTGTCAGCCTTGTAAAGTGCAATCAGGTAATCTCACTCCCCTAGTTCATTGAGGTTCAGTATCAAGGGCTCTTCAGGTCATCCTCAGGTTGTGTTATTCACATTATTTTTATTCGTTTTCCAACCTGATCTACCTCCATTAGATTGTTCTAACCAGCCCATCCTGGCATTCCAGGCCATTTTTGCTTCCTCAGTGTGAGTGGGGGGATGGGTCAAAGGAGGCTGAACCATGCTGTCATGGGTGGGTCCGGTCTTTCCTTTCGTCTAATGTCGGGGGGGGGGTAGCACATGTGGAGTTTGTGAGGCACCTCCCCTTTTCTCCTCAGTTTATGTATATGATTCCTCTATCTAATTTTTTAATGCAAATTTGTTATTATTATTTAATTAATCACACAGAAAAGAAAAACACATTAAAAAAGGAAGGGTGGCATGGAGGTGGGGGAGCAGGCTTAAAAAAGAACCACAAACACACACACTTCTCCCTTGAGTGACAGAACAACATCCAATAAAAAAAGGACATAGATTTGATAAAGCAAAAGGGGTGGAGAGCCAAGAATTAAATGGCGGAGGCAGAGGGCAATCACAGGGAAAGTTGTGAGCGATGCAACCCAGAGCGAGGACAGCTTGTGGATGACCTATAACAATATATGTGTAAACAGAATTATGAACCAGGACATCCTGTCTCATATAGGTGTGACTAGGGTCAAGGTGACCATGGCAAAGAGAAAGCAAAGCAACAGTGCTGGAAAGTTTACATAAGCAAATTATTTTCTTTTCATGGTAGAAGATGCTAAAGCTGAGGCCTTCAAAGTTTACTGAGCCTGCTTGGCTATACAACCGATATGAATTGGTTCAGCAGCCACTGAAACACTGAGGTACAGCATCACCAATTGCTGATCGGAAGGTTCAAGCATCATAGATATATGTGAGCTTTTTTAGAACTTAGATGCGATAGGGACAGTGATGGCCCACACCTAGTAATTTACCTTCTAAGGTGACATTTTTCTTGCTGCTTGAAGAAATGAAGTACTATCCTGACACTTCATTGCCTTCCACAACTCATGTTGTGATATGGCCCTTTCCTCTGTGGACTTGCATTGAGAGACATCTATTCTCAATTAAGCCAATGTAACTGCAGAGAGGCATAGTCTACTCAAAGTAAGAACATGATCACTTGACTGTCAGAGCAGGTGGGCATCCCGATCCTAAAGTGAAAAGCCCCTAATGGGGCCTGTCACATAAGCCTGGTGTGGCAGCAAACCCAGAGCACACCACCTCCCATTTTACAGATTTGCAGTGTGATCTATAGAACTTCGAACCAGAATGGCCTCAAGGTGAAGCAATTTGTTGGTGTTGCTGACTGCAGCAGTGAAATGTTAGGGGCTACATAGGAAAAACAAGCTAACTTCTGCAACTCCTACATAACACAGAAAAATGGGTTTCCACACATCTTATCCCTTTGTACTGACCAAAGAAGAGTTAAGATTTGCTGTTAATCTTCCAGCACAAGATAATGTCCTGCATTTGAGACTTCACAGCTACGTAGAAGGGGAAGGTATGCATCAGTATTATGGCAGAACATCTTGGCATATTCAAGGCAACATAACAAAGTCATTCCTTCAATGTCCCCTCTCTATCTCTTTGTAAAGAGGATACTTTACTGCATGGAATCATCCATAATTTTGATAGACCACATGTCACCAGCCAATCAGGAAGGACAGAAATGGATTATCTCAGACAAAACACCAGGAACTGCTGGGTTCCATGGCCTTTTTACAAGAATGTCAAAGGAAGCTGCTGGCCACTTACAGACAGAATGTTAATAGCTTATGTCACTTTAACACTGACAGCTCAATAGTGAGAGGGCACTAATCTCTGTTTGTAATATGCACAATTGAAGAAAATGAGGAGCCTAAGCATTTCTGCTTAAGCAAAGACTAAGTATTAACTGACTGTCTGAAAATGTAGGGAATGTTTGGAGCATGTCTCAGAGTGACAGGAGGAAGGATAAAAGGCGGGTGGGTGGGGGTGAGATGAAATCTTTGGCGGGTTTTTTCTCATCTTTGTTTTTTACCAAATAAATCACAGGGTTTAAAACAATCAATTCAAAATCAATTTCTGTCCTATGGGGACTCCAGATATAGATTAAAATTTAGTGATCATTTAGACCCTTTCTGCAGTTGTTTTTATTCTGGGATAAATCCTGGAATAAGGGTCTGCCATCCACATTCTAGCATGGATGAAAGTCCCCCCCTCCCCCATCATACTTCATCCTCTTTGGACAAAGCTCTAGTCTGGGATAAGGAACCAAAATGGTGTCTTATCCCAGTCCTGCAGTGGACCTCTTAAAATAGGTTTGCAGGTCTATATTCTCAGTTTATGAAGGGCACACAGACAGCGCACACTCATAGGCTGGATGAACCACTTTTCAAAAGTGTTCCAGAAAGTGCTGAATGAAGTAATGCAAAGGGGTTCTCCCAGAAATTGCAAAAGACAGGAACTTTTGTTCTGGTACATAATCAAATTATAGGCCCTTTTCACACCTTTGTTAGGTGTAAAGGACAGCAAATCTCTGTGATGTTAAGTAGTTAAATGGTTAATGTGGTCAGAAACAGAAAAATTAGAAGTGAGACAGACTTTCATAGTCTCAAATATTTATAGCTTTGTTACTCCCAGGCTAGAAATCAAGATATATTTTCCCATGCTCTGTTGTTGTGAGATAGTAATGCAGCTGCCTAGAATGATGCAAGCCTAAACCAGGATGCATACCAATGATGAAACCCTGTTCATATAACCTGTAGACACGTTGTTGCTTTTTGTAGTGTTTATCGGCCTGTGTGTAGTATAGCATTGGAGAATGAAAACTTGCTCCACAGCAATCTGGACTGGGGGATATTTAGTATGTGCAGAGATGCTTCCAGTATGTGCAATGCTGTGGCATACCTGAAGTCCATTTGGCCATTTCTGCACTTTCCTGGATGGCACAGTCCAATAGTACCAGATGACCATTTTGACAGCCTAGACCAGAGGCCTTTCATTTGGGTTGGCAGTGTATGATTAGGGAACTTCTAGGGAGGGCATCTGCACTTGGAGGAGGCTGCTACAGCCTCCAGGTGCCCCTTGCCTTCCCAGAAGTTCCCTAATCATGAACTACTTGTGGAGCATGAAATTATGCTTCACATCCTCCCCACCTTTCCCAATCACTTACCTGTTGTGTCCAGCCAGGGATGAGGAGGCCATCAGGGCTGCCATGCAAGCACGATGATGCATGTGCAATTGTGCAGGGCGCTGTAGCCAAAATGGCGGTGGCCTGAAGAAGACTAGCCCTGCAATCAAATCAGTTGTGGCGGGGTGGGTGGGTAGGGGGAAGAACAGCTAATGTTGACTAGCACTCCAAGTGCGAGTGCTAATCAACATTGGTTCATCATGGTCCTTTCCTGTCCAGCAGATGGGGAAGGAAAGTGTGAGATCACTCCCAGTTATACTGCATCCAGTGTGGATGCAGAGTGTTATCAAGGGGCAGGACTTCTGTTTAAGCTGGTTCACTCTGTGGAAAGAGATCTTTGGACTTCTTCCTGGACTGGCTAAAGGATATATGTGGAACATCTTATAAATAAGCTACTAAAATTCAGTTATTAATATAATGGTAATTTAAGAAGTAGACCACATATTACTAACCTGTAACCTGTATACCTCTGCAAGAGAAAAATACCTAGTTCCATTTCTGGGAAACAGGAACTTCTGACCCTTGAATGCCAAACTCCTTTTGCAAGGATCCAACCCATAAATAAGTGGATTGCACTTTTCCTTTTAAAATTCACCCAAATTGGTCAACTACACTTCATTCAGTCTGGGGCAAAATACCAGAGGGATAAGTTCTCATGAACCTGGGGCAGCCTGTTTTAACCTGCTCCAGGACCTCTTGGTTTACTTTAATTTTTAGTTTGTGGGTGTTTTTCCACTGTCACTAGAAGTACCCATTAAGTATCCATTAATGGGTACGTAATGGCATTTTTGTATCCATTAATGGGTACTTAATGAGTACTTCTAGTGACAGTGGAAAAACACCCTGTGTGTACTATTACTATTTTTCCTGTTATAATTTTTTACTTCAAAATATATTTCCAGATTTTTGGGCACCATTCCCAACTGAAAGGGAAAGGGATCAAATAAGTTTTTATGTTTTGAGCAAAACAATATTAGCTATATTATACTTGAAAATATTTGATAGAAAAAAAATTAAGCAGAAACAAGTCTAGAGGAAAATCAGTATAAAAACCCAGAGTCTCTTGCATCAAAAATGCATACCTTTCCAATATTCTTGAATTCTTTTACATACCCAGTGGATACAGACAAATCAATCAATATTGGTCTTTTTTGAATTAGATGAATTCATATTTTTAGTCTTGACAGGAGTCATATGCCACTGGTAAAACAAATCTTGTATCAGTTGTC
Source organism: Aspidoscelis tigris stejnegeri (assembly GCA_023333525.1). Classification (NCBI taxonomy): domain Eukaryota; kingdom Metazoa; phylum Chordata; class Lepidosauria; order Squamata; family Teiidae; genus Aspidoscelis; species Aspidoscelis tigris. Next base: position 23,441,274 of record JALMGA010000007.1, on the reverse strand, counting down.
TCTGATCATAACATTTGCAGTAAACCTTATGATTGTATTCTGTTATGACCCCCATTGCTGGAAAAGAATGGTCATTTTTTATATCTTACATCCATTTAACTGTATTTTCTTTTGCTTCTTCCCTTTCAGTCCTGTATTGATTTAAAAGCTTAGAGACATTTGCCATTAAGTGTTTATTTGAGTGGTAAATAATCCTTTCAAACTCCATAAAAACCATTAAATAACCACTTTGTAAAATAAAAAAAAACCTTTAAGAATTGCTGCTGAAATTGGAGGAAAAATATGGTGCCAATGAGGGGATTCTCCCCAATCACAAAATAGACAGCTAACTAATTTCATAATAAGTTCATTGGACAGTAGAACCTGTAATCTAAAAGCAGCATGAAGCTGTTATTCTTATTCTGGACAGTTGTGAGCAAGCAACTGTGAAAGTGAGTATACAGTGACACTGCTTCCCAACCCACTGGTGGCCAGTTTGCTACTGAGCCCAATTCAAGGTACTAACTTTAACTTCTAAGGCCCTAAATGGCTTGGGCCCCAAATATCTAAAGAAACACCGTTTCCCATGTCATCTTGCCTGTAGCCCATGATCTGCGGGGGTGGGGTGGGTTCCTACTAGGTTTGCCACCACCCTCAGTAGAAAAAGTGGTGAGCACTGGGGATAGGGCCTTTACAATTCCCAGATTATACAATTGTCTCCTCCCTGAGATGTGTCAGGCATTTTCACGCTATATGTTTAAGAGAGCTGTGAAGATGTACTTCTTTGCCCTGGCCTTTAGCTAAATAAGAAAACAGCTTTTCCTCTCCACATTCAGAGACTGTTGTGGTTTTATATTTATTATTAATATAAATAATAAATAAATTTTATATTTGGCTTTAAATGTTGTAACCCGCCCTGAGACCTTCAGTATAGGATGGGATATAAATGAATGAATGAATATGCACATTCATCTTCCCTAGGTTTCGGCACAGCCAGAAACTCAAAGTACTGTGCCATCATCCACACTCCCTCCTGCCGCAGAGAAAGAAATGCCATAACTGAAGCAAAAGGCCTTGTGGTGGCAAGTGGGATTATACCTAGACCCATGTTGGAGGACTGAAAATGGGTGGGTGGGTGCATGTTCTTTATTTGGATTAAGGATGCTTCATTCGGAGTTGGGAGTGGCTTGGGGGTCATTAAGGGATATAAGTGTTTGCTCTAATTGCCCCCTGTGTTTTCCAGAGGGGCACCTATTTCATTAAGCACAATTGTATGGATACAGATGAAGAGGAGAAGCAAATAAAAGTAATAAAAATGAAAACTTCTACAAAGCAGAAATCTTTGGCTCCCTACACAGAGTATGAGGAACATTGGCTTTTTATGGAATGCTGGGATTTTTGCAAAACATGGGCCACTAGACTTGGCAAAGTCTCCTTCAGGGCAGCTTCAGGCTGAACCTCGGAGAATTTGCCTTGCCTTGCCATGCCATCCCCTTATCTTTTTTTTCATTTTATCTATGCAGTGAGATCTGAAAAATTAAACCTAATGCTGTGCTAAGGAGTCCCATCATGTGGCCTATCACTCTGGATGGAACATACAAGTCTATTAAAGATCATCAAGATTTTCTTCACTGTCTATTTTTATTTTTATTTTATTTTTTTAGGTCAATTGGCTGGTAGCGTTCTGACTTGATACTGGGGCTGTATGCTGTTCTTGTCATGATGCAGACAGTTGGTTTATTTAACCCCTGCTCTATAATGCAGTGGCTTACAAAACAGTTTTTTTTTTTAAAAAAAGATAAAATAGGAAGTTAAAATATGCACAAAATAAAGATCAAATGTCAAGTTAAATAAATTCAACCTGATCATTAAACCTACCTCTTAACCGATGCTGTCTGCTGAATTTCTGCAGGCGGTTTTGTTCCACAGTCTAGAGGCCATTGCTGAAAAACTCTCTTCCTGGACTCCACACCAAGGACAGCCTCAAGTGACAGAAGAACAAGAGCTCTCCCAAGAACCATAGATTTTTTTAACGAATCAGGCAGTTGCCTTGACCAACATTTCACTTGTGTGTACCCTAACTAGTAGTTTTGTCTGCAACAGACACTCAAAGATAGAAATAACATGTTAATTATTGTACAGTTCTATTATTTGAAATTATTATTATTTATTGTGAACTGCTTTGGGATGTTTTAGATGATGAATGAATATATCAGTGTTTTAAACAAATTATTCTTCCAGAACAATGGTGTACGGTCTTGCAGTCTGATAAGGTATATTTTTTATTTCTATACACAGTTATATCAGCATTTTGTTGTTGTTGTTACCTTACTTACTTACTTACTTACTTACTTACTTACTTACTTACTTTACTTACTTACTTTACTTACTTACTTACTTACTTACTTACTTACTTACTTACTTACTTACTTACTTACTTACTTACTTACTTACTTACTTACTTACTTACTTACTGTACAGTATTTCAATCCTGCCATATACCCCAAGGTCTCAGGGTGGGTAACAACATTTAAAACCAAACACATATTATAACAATGAAAACAGTAATGTTGTCTGAAAAATGGGAGGAGAAAGTATATTCCAATTTTACCAAGGGCAATGAGGTGCATCTTCACCACCTTCCTGAACATATATAGTGAAGTGGTCTCACACACCTCAAGGGGAAATAATTCCATAGCCTAGAGGCTATCATTGAGTAGGCCCTCTCCCAGGTGCCCATCCTTTTTACTACTGAGGGTGGTGGGACAACCTCAGAGGTGTGGGTTAGAATAGCATCCAGAAACTTCTAGGTTCAATTCCTGGGACCTTCTCTGAGGAATGCTATTGAGCTAAATCTCACAAGATTGTCAATATGGTCCTACAGCAATAATCTACTGCTTATTTGTAACAATTTTTTTTCATTTGGCATTGTTTAATCTCTCTAGGCCTGCTAAATTTCAGATAAATTACTAAAAAATAAATATTTAATTTCATTAACTGCATCAATAATTTTAATTGTACAACACTGGGAAATACTTAATGTAGGTTTAAAATATTATTCTAAAGTACTGTCCATTTTGAGATGTGCTAAAAAAAATTAAATTAAGAAATACAGCAGAGAAGCATATCTAGGTCGTTGGTCTTTTGTGAATACATAGGGGTTAATTTTTTTAAGGATTTGTTAATCCTTCCTGCTTATAAACTTTTTATGCCTACATAACTGACAATCTGATTTTTTTTCTATGTATGGATTCTATGTGGCAAAGATCTGTGTACTGAAGTTAGTGCCAAACTATTGGTTGCATATATTTCCCATTCACATTTTTTTTCATTTAAGTAAATTTAATTTCAGCCAGGTGCCAACCTCGAAGACCAGACCCAGTTGGAGTACATTCCAAAGAAAATACAGACCAAATTTCTCCTTTACTTAACAGAAACATTCCAGAAGCAGTTAAGCTGCTGCATTTCTTCCACTAGCTGTGGCACAAGATGCCCCACAAAAATAGTCTCACCTCAGCAAAAGATGCAACTGCTATCTGAGGTACCCTTGTGGAAAGCATGTGATTTTAGCTTCTACAGAAGAATACACCATTGCAATGTCATCAGTTCTTCCAAAACAAAGATATGGAGATATCCTTTGATGGGGCAATTGAGGTGCTTTTGCCGCTGTGTCACATGGAGACATGGTCCCCCACAAGACATTCTCTAAGCTGCATCTGAGTCATTTTCTCAATCCTACAGCTTCTTCTGAGAACACAGCAATAGTACTATCAGAAATAGACTATAAAATTACAATTAAAAGCCACCAAACCTGGCTACTCAATACATACGCCTTAAAAGCTAACAATGTTGATTTCATTTTGTAGATCAATACAGGGTTAAATTCTGAGAAATGTTTAAATTATTTGATATGCTCATGCTTTGCTTATTGCTTTTCTCTCTCCTTTCTGCCCCCGCCTTTAATCCTACTTTGATTCATTAGATGCAGTAATATCTCCCTTGTCTGTGACAATTTCCATTAATATCTCGAAGGCAGCTATTAAGTATCATTACAAGCAGATTATAGATGGATACTACATACAATAACGATGCAGGGAAAGACAATAGTCACATTTTCATTTGATTCTTTCTTTGTTCTTAAGATGCAAATGAAATTCAGTGCTTTTTCTAGATAAGATCTACATTTATACCTCTCAATGTTTTATGAAAAGTCCAACCATTCTGGCAACTAAAAACTCTATTTTTCAGCTACCTACATATATAAAAGTCACCTGCCTGGCTACCAAATTTCTGTACTTCAACTATATAGTAACATGAAGAAACACCTGATTGGTGTCCACCTTCAGGTGTTTCTTCATGTTACTATATACTTCATGTTACTTCCCCCACCCTCTGGGACTGCAGCCATGCCATGCCCACAGGGGCCAAACAGTTAACTAATCCCTTACCTGGTTACTGCAGATGTCACAGTCTGACTCTTAACCTCTGTCCTTTACTTGAGTGCCTAAGTCCACTGCTCCTGTCTTTCTCATAGCACTCATCAAATCAGCTGATACGCCTTACTCTGATACTCTGCCATTAGAGTACTTTGTAGGGGGGGATTCAAAGAGCACATCATTCTGTGGGGGAGGCATCTCATTACAGAAATGGAGTCCAGAAAATATGATCTATATGCTGCTGGATCGGGATGTGCGTCAATATTTGTATTATTTGTTATCTGTATGATTTTCGCCGAATTTGGACATTCGGATTCAAATCAAATGTTAGCACATTTGAATATTAACATTTGAATTTGAATTGAATGTTTTGATACATTCATATGAAGCTTTGTTACATTCATGAACCTGGGAGGTGGGAAAGCAGCTGCTCTAGTCACATCTGCAATGGACCCAGAGTGGATGTGAAGTGGATTGAGAGCAGATTCAAAGTGGATTCAGGGCAGATTTGATGCATTCAGAGCAAATATGTAGCTGATACGTATAGGGTATGTATGGGACTCGTATTAGACATTTGTATCAAATTTGTATGGGACATTCGTATCAAATTCAAATCCTGCCACATTCAAAGGGGATCTATTCAAACAAATACAAATTTCCTTGCATTCGATCCAATACAAATCAAATCCCCCCCCCAAAAAAAGATTAGTGCACATCCCTACTGCTGGGTTCAGACAAAATGACAAGTTGTGGTTGATCAAAACCCCAAGTAAAACATCCTGATGTTCTCACTGTCAACTAAAAGAGAACAAAGGATAGAATATGAGTATGCAATCATAAAACTCACAGTGATTGGTTCCTATCAAAGTAAGCCAAGGTTTACTGTGGCTTTCATACTGGGATCCATGTGAAAGTGACCGTTCATTTACGCAGTTTTAAAAATTAAAGATAAATTAATTCTTAGTGATACTAAATTAATGAAAAATCCATGTTCTTAAGAAGTATGTAAGCATTGCCAACAGACTTGGTCAATGCAACTTAACAAAGTCTCCATTACAAGTCTGCAGTCTGGAAAACAGGCTTGCTGGCAATGCCCCATATCTATGACTTGTGACATCCTTTTTGTTTTCTATGCAGGAGACTTTTTGTTTCATAGGTTGCAACTAGACAGTAATGGGATCCAGACCAGTAAAGAAACAACTTCCACAAAGGGCACACAACATCATACAGTTGCAAGAGGCATGGAGAGGCCCGCCTCTCCCCTTCGACACTGGAGACTACTAGCCTACCAGCTCCAATTGATATGGATGTCGGATACAAATCTGATTCGAATCCTTGCTACGCATCCCCTACATATCTGCTCTGAATGCATCAAATCAGCTCTCAATCCACTTTCCATCCACTCTGAATCCACTTTGGATCCACTATGGATCTGTTCAGATGTGACAAGGCAGCTGCTTTCCCACCTCCCCAAGTTTACAAATGCAGCAAAGCTTTGTATGAATGTATATAGACATTTAATTTGTATTGGAATGTCAATTTTCAAATGTATGAGCATTCAATTCAAATTCAAATGTCCAAATTTGGACAAATTCATACAAATTTTGAATGTGATGAATATTTGTGCACATCCCTACTTCTGGTACACCAAGACATGCTGCCAGTAAGTTCCCTGGGGGCTCTGAGGCTATGAACTTTCATCCCCAGCCCTACAGGGCTCTCATAGGCCATCCCCAGTGCAGGGATGGCTGGTCCAGATTCACTGATTCAAATCATGCCATGACAGCACAAGAAGGACCAATGAAATGGCAGTACAGGTAGGCTGACTCTCAGAGTGGCTGGAGAAACTCAGGGTCTGGCTGCAGGTGGAAGCACGTGAATTCAGTACACCTGGGGCACCCCAATGTACATACAACCAACTCTTAGACTAGATGGGCATGGCCTGGGTGCTCATATGGATGCTGCTTTATTCTGTTTTCAGTGGTGTTTTAGCAACCTGCACTGGAAAGCTCCAGTAGCTTCCAAAGGACTTCCATAAGGAAATGTGGAGCAGAAGTGAAACTGCAGATACTTGATGTTTTGATCCAGAGTAGCCCAAAATGTGATTCAGGGTAGGGTTGTGCACAAATATTCATAACATTCGTTATTTGTACAAATTCTTACAAATTTGGACATTCGTACATGAATCAAATGTTATGACATTTGTAAATTAACATTCGCATGAATATTTTGGACATTCATATGAATGTTTAAGACATCTGTACAAATAATTTGGATGTTTGTTAAACCGGGAGGTGGGAAAGCGGCTGCACCACACATCTGCAACATATCCAGATTGCATTTGACATGGATTGAGAGTGGATTAAAAGTGGATTCAGTCCACACTTTCAGAGTGCAGATTTGGTACGGAATACATTTCGGATACGTATTTGTTTGTATCAGATACGTATCAGATATTAGTATGACTTCGTACAAACCCATTCGTATTGAATAGAATCTGACTACATTCGACAGAGATCTATTCAAATGAATATAGATTTTCAAACATTTGATTCATTACAAATTGAATGTCAAAAAAACCATTCATGCACATCCCTAATTCAAGGACACCAAAGTGAAGCTTCTAACTGAAGCTTAATCTTACCTAAACTCTGATTGCAAAAGTGCTCAGCAATTTGCTGCTGTTGAACAGATTCCTATTTGCATAGGACTGGTTCTCTATCTTTAGAAAATTCTGGTTTCTAATACTGTAAAAATGCATGAAATGTGAACAAATGTATTTTTACTAATTCACACACAATCCCAATGTATTTAGCATATATTTAAAATGTGACCTAGCCAAAAAAGAAAGTATTCCGTGCCTTTTTACACAGCACAAAAATTAAGTTCTGAATTAACACATTTAAAGAAGAAAGTGGAATGGTATAATTACAAACCAGGAACCTCATTTGAAATTGTTGCTTATTTGAGCATCCATTCAAATGAAGTCTTCACAGCTAGTTCTACCACTTCTCATGAAGGCACCTGCTTTGCATATGACCTAGGAAGGTCCATACACCTTATATAAATGTGTGCATAAGTGTGGTTTCCCATGTTCCTCCTCCAACACACAAAGTTTGGGATGAGGTTGGGGTATGCTAGATGGCACAAGGGTCTGAATCAAAAGAAGGCTAGGATGCCTGAATACAACTCTTGTTCACCTCACATCAGTAACTTATTTCTTATCCATTCAAATATATTTCTAACTTAGATGCACCACCTAAAGATAACATTATGCAAGAGGTACCCCCATCGTTTGTTTCCACTGCAAAGTGCTAATGGATTTTGTATGTGTCTCAAATAAAGGTGCATTAGACTGAACATGTAATTGTTAAGGACAAAAGACAGCCGGCTGATGAGACTCAACAAAGTACTTCCTGCACCAATGTTACTAATAAAACATGATCATCAGTTCATTTGTCAATCACGCTCAACTGTCTTACGGTGGTGCCTGATAAAATACCGGCCTTCTTTTATTTCTCAATATTCCCTGAAGTATTAGTTACACACCTGTATAAAGCATTTGGAGTTTTTTTTCATGATATACCATTTCAAGTCATGAATATATTTTGGATGCCTGAGTGACTACCGATAATGTTCAGTGTGACCATTTGCCCACCTTTGTATCAACAAAGAATTCTCCTTTACATGTGAACAAAAGTAGATCATATCCTTTCTCTGAAGCGTTCCTGGCTTCATCGTTTTGCTCTGGATACATTGTCACAGTGAGGAAAGTATTTCTGATTAGGGTCTGAATATGAAATTGCAAGCCAGTTGCTCCTATGCTTTAGCTATGTGACGGTTGAATAAAAGAATATCAAAGGATTAGAACAATGTGGCCCTGTATAGGCCTCAGATACTGTCAAGGAAATCCTAAAGATTCAGATATTGGGAGGGGTGGGTGGAGAGGCAGAAGATAATGACCTTTATACACTTGAAATCATCTTATGTCACAGAATGAAGCTATGACCAGACACAGAAATAAAGCACCTCTGAGGTGCCTCTGAGGCAACTTATAGATGGCTTTGAGGTGGAATTGTTCATACATCAAATGGCGGGTTAGAGAAGACTTGGAAACATGAAGGTCTCAAATTGTCTCTCTGAAGTATTTCTGTCCTGTCCCCCCCCCCCCCCGAATACAGCCTGATAGGGATATGCACGGATATTCAAAAATTCAAAAATCCAATTCGAATTCATTGAATGTTGATATTAGAATTCAAATCAGATTTTCAAAACTCTGAATTTACACATTTGAATGAATTTTGAATTTTTTAAAATCCAATATGGATTTTCATACAATCCATTTGTATAACGGATATGAATCTTATCGATATTTGTATATCAGGATACAAATCAGATTTTTCAAAGTACGAATATGGATATGAAAATCCAGATTTTTGAAATTTGAATTGAATTGAATTTTTGAATATTTGATTTGACTCAAATTCAAATGCAAAACTTACATTCATGCACACCCCTACAGCCTGACACTTGTTCTTGCTTTAAAGGAAGGTGGGATCAGTGAAAAGCTCTTGCTCATTAGATTAAGCCTGTTTAATTCTCAAGACTAGAAGTTTTCAAACTCGGTGACACAACCACAATCTCCTAACATGATGTTTAATACCTTGTTTTAATTATTCAGTTTTAATATGTTTACCTGTGTCTTGTTTTTAATATGGTTTTAACTGCTATTGATTTGTTGTTACCCGCCCAGAGACCTTCGGGTATGGGGCGGGATAGAAATAGAAATAAATAAATAAATAAATAAATAAATAAATAAATAAATAAATAAATAAATAAATAAATACACACACATATGTGCACAATCAGATTTTCATAAAGTTTGTGAAAATCCCTTGGAATGTCTTGACAACCAAATGATTAAAAGTTCAAGTTGACAATCATTTGTAAAACACCTTTAAATTTCTCTTCTGAGGATCAATTTGTATTTGAGTTTCTCCCCCATCCAAAATACTTCATGCACCCATCAGTACTGCATTCAAAAGCAACAGTTCATATTCACAGAGCAAGATGAAACTCTTGCCACTTTCTGCACTTACCTTAAATCCGGATCTGTTAGTGTCATAGTTCTCTCCTAGGCCTCTTTTGTCTGCCCATTAGTGCAGAATAGAGATGCTGCATCTGCTCTGGTACACTCCATCTATAGAGGCAGACCATATTGTACTTTTGGACCAGAATACCAGTGAACTTCAAGAACAAAGTGCAACCATGTACTAGGCCTATGAGGGACCCATTTTGGCAACACACCTTGTTAAATTACTGAAATGGGACCCTTGGGGACTCTGAGGCCTGAAACCATTTCTGGCCATCAAGGTCAGATCTGAAGCTCACATAAGCTCTAGCCAGAGTGGGAGATGGTCAGAACAGATCAGATCCACAGTTCCTCTTGATGATTGCATCCAGCACCATTACTCCTTGGCAAATACATTCAAAAGATAATGAAACAATGACAGGTTTTACTTTCTTAAGCTCAGAGGTCACTACAGATGGTGACTGCAGGCACAAAATGAAAAGGTCCTCACTTCTTGGTAGAAAAGCTATGGCGACCCTGGACAGCATATTAAAAAACAGAGACATCACCTCTCAGTAGTATCACATAACCGTAAGAGTTGGATAATAAGGAAGTCTGAGCACCAAAAAATCAGGAAATGAATTCTGACTACTCACTAGAGAAACGCCAAACCAAGGTCAAACACAAACAGATTCTATTCGAATCAGGGGTGTTCAACTGGTTCAAATTTGAACTGAACCACCCCCAGGTTTTGGAGGGAGTTGGTTTGAATCAAACTGAGTCAGAGGAGGCCCAGTTAAATAGAACTGGATTGTGTTTTCCTATATTTTGCCCTGAAAAAGTGTTTTATGAAGGATTTTATTATTAGTATTAGTATTATTAGTATTATTACACATTAAATGTTCAATCAAACCTGTTTGAAAAGTTTTGAATTCAAACTGAACCATCTGAACCTAGCAGATGTTTTTAATGATCATACACATATTTGTAAGCCAGTTTGGTCTACTGGTTAGGGAGATGGACTCTTATCTGGGAATACCAGCTTTGATCTGCACTCCTCCACAAAGCCAACTGGGTGACCCTGGGCTAGTCACAGCTTTCTTCTGAGCTCTCACGGCCCCACCTACCTCACAGGGTGTTCTGTTGCAAGGAAAAGAATTGAAAGCTTTGTCAGCCACTTTGAGTCCCCTCATTAAATGGGTGAGAAAAGTGAGGTAGAAAGCTAACTCTTCTCCTCCTCCTCCTCCTCCTCCTCCTCCTCCTCCTCCTCCTACTACTACTACTACTACTACTACTACTACTACTACTACTACTACTACTACTGACTGGAAAGATTACTGTAGTGGAAACTCCAGGCTTGTTTGTGTTTACCTTTGTATAGCAGGTCTGGACACTCCAGGAGAATGTATATAGTCTTTGGGCCTTTCACACTTCGTAAAAAGGGGAAGTCATTCACCATCCTGGAACCATAGACGTTTTCGCACGGGGCTGAACGGAACGCGGAAAAGACAGCTGCGGACACGTCATCCGCATTGCCCGCGCGCGGCTTGCGTTCCGACGTGTCCGCAGCTGTCTTTTCCGCGTTCGAAATGTAGAGCACTTTAAAGTGCTCTACATGCGTTCCAACGCGGACGAGCCGCCCGCAGCCGTTCGGGAGGAGAAGCGTTCGCGCCTGCTTCTGTCTCCCGAACAGCTGCGGGCTCGCCTCCGACGCCGCGCGGCTTTGACAATCAGCTGTTTGTCAAACAGCTGATTGTCGATCTGCCTCCGCGGCTGTCTCCGCGCCCCTTGCCGGCGTTTGCCGGCTAAGACAGCTCCCGGCGCTTTCCCCTTTCGCACACAGACGCTCCGGAACGCGTTTACACGCGTTCTGGCGCGTCTGTGTGTGAAAGGGGAAAGCGCCCGGAGCTGTCTTAAGCTTTCCGCCTGAACACGTTCCGTTTCGAACGCGATGCAGTGCGGAAATGCCTCATATCTGCACATATGAGAGCATCCCTCACCTAGGATAGCAGTTGAGCACTAAAGGCTGGCATGCACCATTTACACCTCTTCTTGGTGAATGGTGTGTGCAGTGGGCAGCACAGGTGCGACTGCATGTCACATTACCCAGTTGCCCTGATAATGGTGCATCACATGCCTATTGCTGCTGTTGCTGTAGTGAGGTAAGTCTCGGATGGACTGGACATTGCAAAGTGCAGCTACCCAATCCATCCCTCACCTTCACCTCCCTGGGACAATTTCCCAGGGACACGAAGATGCGAATTCACTCCTTGCAGCACCATCACCATCCTGGAGCATCCAGGAGTGTCTGGCAGCAGCCTCAAACTTCTGAAGCTGAGGAGATGTAGAAACTTCTCCAGGAGCTGCTGGTGAACTTCGGGACACAGCATTCACACTCCTTTCTGGGTGTGAACGCTACTTCAGGGTGGGGAATGCCAGCATGGCTACAGTTGTGCAATCATGTGCCATGGCAAAAGCACCATGGGAAAATCCTGGCGCATGCTGGAAGTTGTGATGGCTGTGACCATGGAGATCTGGCTAGGCCAGGACTGACAATCCACATTTCAGTTGCCAGTAGTCATATTTGGGAATGCCCTAGCACTAGCAGCCAGTTCACACTTGGCCTGGTCGCTCATGCGGGGAATGCCAGAGATGGAGCATCTGCTTCTTCCACATGGGAGCATTTACCATGTCAACTACATGAGGTGTAGGTTTAAGTGCAACATGTGTGCACTTAGCCATTCACACATCTTCCAGTGCTGGAAGGGCACATGACATGACATTCAAGTGTGCTGATGTGGCAAGTCACTAGGTTGGCCTGGTAATAGTGTATTACACAATTGCCCTGCTGACAGCACTGTGCACGCTCACTGGTACCGGCACCAGGTTTTGGACATGGCTCCCATCCAGACAGTCATTAACATTGCAGGTAAGTTGTTGATGTGTTGGGGGAGGGTTCATATGTGGATGCTTAGAGCATACTACCACTATGTCTCATACTTGACTGAGGCATAATGTGAAAAGGCCTGCACCTGGAAGCTCCTGTTCACCTGATCTTAATTTCAGTGGCATGGTATCTTTATACCATCCCGTGGTGTTAAGTGCAGACAGGCCCTCAGATACTTCAGCCCCATAAGAAGAAGAGAGAATTCAGTAGAAAAAGACTGAAGGCAAAAGAAGAGGCAGCAATGGATGAGATGGATAGATAGTATCATGGAAGCAACTTCAGCAAATTTTGTGAGGCAGCGGAGGACAGAAAGACATCATGTGCTTGGATCTAGAAACAACTAAACAAAAACAACATGAACCTTTGCTCCTATCTCATGTCTGAGCTTTGATTTTTCCAAACTCACAAATACAAGTCATCTATCTTTCTAGACTTAACATAACGTTTTCATTTTATTTTACTCAGGCTTTCTCCTTTTACTATTCTCTGTTCATCTTCCCCTTTTTCTTTCCATGTTAAACTTTCCCCCCCATCCATTTAGATTATACACTTTTATATGAATTGGCAACAAGGTCCAGCTGTTTAGAATGGCTAATTGTAATAAATAATATTTTATGCCTGCATGAATATAAGGGAATTACGTTCACACAGGTTTCATGTATTCCCCTATGGCTTCCTCTGCTCTTGCTTTAACCTAAGTTAAAAGCAGTATCTAATTGCTAGCTCCAATGTGTTATGTTTATACAATATGATCCTTATTTCTTTCCACTTGAGCGGATAAAGTGGGTATCTATTTATATTATCATGATGGCTGAGTCACCAGAGGTTGATTAGTTATGCTGAAAAACCAGCAGAAGCAAAGGCAGCCGCCTAAAAGGAATGGCAGCTTATTCTGCACACAGAACACAAAAAGGAGAGGATGGGGGGGAGAACACCAAAAATTGCCACTCGTATTTAGCATGTTGCATAATGGGAATAATTCTATGCCAATATTTGCCAGAATTGGAGCCAAAATTCTTCTCCAATCTAAAAGCTTCCATTCCTATCTGGTCTTCTAGCAGACTGTTATATAGTGATTTTTGTAAAAGGTAAGGTACTCAACAACCCCTTCTGCACTTACTTGGATCCTCTTAGTCCACATCATGTGGACAGGACTAGTGATAATCTGAATCAGATCCATGCCAAGGGAACAGTAATACAAACTAGTAGTGGATCTGACAAATTGATATCTGATCCATCCCAGCACCATCCGATCTGGATCAAGGAAGCGGCATCTACACATAGAATGGAAATCATGGGAGCATGGCATCAAGAAACATGTGCTATGATGACACATGTGCTATGTGAAGATGCCTGTGTGTTCCCTTTTGGAACTGCGTCTGTGAAGACACTTGGGAAGAGATCTTCCCATCGCCTGTTTTCAAGTTTTTCCTTAACATGAAAAGGACCATAAATGTTATTGGTTTATTTTATATTAAAAACAGTTCCAAAAAGTGAAACCATTCTGCTTCCAAACAATAGTCTTATCTGAGAACTGAAAGAGGAAAAATCAGATCTAGAATACAAATCACACCCAGTGCCTTGCAAAATGGAACTGGGGTGGAAAGGTGTACAGAAAGTGAGGAATCAATGCAAATTTCATATTTGATCCAGGCTGTATTCACACCTAAGTTCTAATCCAATTTCAGACCACTTTCCAAGTGACAGAATACATCAGCAAAGCAATTAATCATTTTCTTTTCTCTTTATCTAATCCAAAGATGGCTTTTCCAAGTTAGATAAGGCTGAAAGAAAACAGTTTGATATTTTGCTAATATATTCTATCACCCTAAAAGGATTAAAATGTATGTGTGAATGCAGACCCAAACTACAATTTGGTCTGCTGCAGATGTAAAATTTGGTTCTGACATATCTTGAATCAATATATCACATTTCACTCTCCACTCTCTAGTAGGGATGAACATGAATGTGTTTTTTTCAATTCATATTGAATTGAATGCAAGAAAATTTGTATTCATTTGAACAGATCCCCTTTGAATATGGTAGGATTCGTATTCAATACAAATGTTCAATCCCATAGGAATCCCATAGGAATGCATAGGAATAGCATACAAATCTCATACGAAGCTTCATACATATGTATAAAAACTTTCTATTTGAATTTGAATGTCAATCTTTGAATGTGTCAAAATTTGTTTCAAATTCAAATGTCCAATTTCAGCCAAATTCATACAGGAAGGCACAGAAGTGGTATGTGCAACCTGCTGCAGATGATCTGTGCAGTCCTGGCAGTGAAGTTGGATCCATTATAAGAAGTGTCAGAAATGGTCCCAGAAGTCAGCCATTTTCTGTACTTCATGTAGCTGCACCACCAAACATCATAAATGGAAGTCTGTTGCTCTAGCAACTGCCAGCCCTCTGCAGAACAGGTGGAAGAGATGGCCAAGCCCGCACTCCCTCTTTTTACCACCAAACAAAAATTCTGCCTTTTTGGAGTAGACCAGGTATTGAGTGATGGTGTGATGTGCTGTCACTTTGTTTTTCTGATGATCTTTTGTCATGACCTAATGTGGCCTTGTGGGTTGTACCACAGGGATTGTAACTCTGTCCTTTCTTTCAGGGTTGTTATGAAGGCTACTGCAATAAAGTGTGTGAAACAATTTAAATTTCAACAGTATTATGTGCAAATGCACCTTATAGATTTCTGAGACACTTCTAACTAGACATAAACTTGCGCTAGGAATAAACCATATTCATTATAAGAGTGCTTATAGCTAAGTGGATATGTGGAATTCACACTACAAACAACCACATACATTATCATATTTTACCACAGGAATTACTCATATTTCATTCACTTCTTCTAGTAATCTAGCGGTTACTCTTAGGCCTTGACTGTGCTGATCCAAGCCCCATGCTTTCGAAGGCTAGGAATAGGGATGTGCATGAAGCACATTTTCCTCCTTCAAGTCGAATTGAAGGGAGAAAATATTTGTCTTCATGTGAAGCCCCCCAACTATAGGGGGCTTTGCTTAGCATGTGAACATCCAAATAATGTTCATGCAAGAGAGCCCCCCCATCCAGTTCCTCATGCCCTGGCATGACTTGCCTCCACTCAACTTCTACGACTGCCTCCTTCATTAAAGTCTCCACCACTGCACTCTTCCTGGCCTGTCCTCCACTTCTCCCTCTCACCTCCTGCCACCATCTTCACCACTGCACCCCATCTCAGAGACTCAAGCCAGCCCTCGAGGAAGTGCATAGACTGGAATGGCTGCCCAATTCAGGAATCACGGGGATGGGTTAGGCTTCGGAGGTGAGATGCAGTGGTGGAGACAGTGGTGGAAGGTGAGGGAGATGAGAGGGGAACAAGGCAAGGGCTCCTGTGGGGGATGTGAGGTGGACGGAAGACAAATGAGATGTGAGGGTATGTGGCCAGGCATCCTCTTGCTCATGCTTCCAGTGCTCCAGCCAAGTTGAAGATTCACAGAAGCTTCAACCAAGGCTGAATATATTTGATTCACATTCAGCCCATCCTTAGCTGGGAATTACCTCAGGGCCTGGGGAGGAGTGCTTTGAGTGGAGTGTGAGGAAACACCACTGACAAGCAACCCCAATAGTCCCAGAACAAGACCCTTAACCCCTCTGGTAGTACAGATTAACACTACTACCAGAGATCTGGAGCCTTTTCATACCTTCATCAGCAGGAAACTTCCAGTATGCACCAACATGGGACATTCATGCTGTGCGGAGCGCCTTCAGTCCAGTAGTGCAAGGATTGAATGATACCTATCTAGTTAAGATAGCCTTACTAACACAGCCACTGCTACCAAAGCAGATCTCCCGTTTGCCAGTGTCATCAGTCTGAGCACTCTCTCAAGGCCTGCCTTTCCACTAATAATGGGGAGGAGGTATGCCAAGGTTAAAAAGGGGGGGACACATCAGCTAAGAGAGCTACTACCAGAAGCCTATCAAACCCCATTTAGTGACAAAGAAAAGCAAGTTTGCAATTGCAAAACAGGAAGTACATTTTTTTCTGTTTATTAACTTTATAGAGACAGACTCATTCCCTGACCTGAACAGAATTAAGAACAGAAGACAGATGAGACTGCCAAAATTGGAAGGGTTGCTACTACTAGCAAGGTTAGGGGCACCATTCTAATAGAAGATTTCCATGGGGTCACCTTCAGCCACCATGTTTCCATTTGTGGCAGGAAAAGGCACCACAAAGCAAGTGCACTGCCCTAATGAAGGGCAGGATCATCATCAGAGGCACCTTCATAAGTAGGCCATTATTTCCTGTCCACTGCATAAATGTCTTAATTGCCACATCTTTAGGTACCAGCATGCTCAGAAATGGATGTGCAGAGGAACCCATGGAAACGTGTGGTGATGAAGGTATTCTTGCCAAGGCACCTGCCATCAGGCCCTCATCCCTCAATATGGAGATAGTCTATGCCTCACTATTTTTTTATTATTATTTTGTGGTTTTTGGGTGCAGAATGGGGTGCATCCAGACTTGTTAATATTGTGCAATGGAATGCACAGTCACTATCAGGGCATCATACACGATGATTGATAGATCGTAGTGGTGACCCATTATCCCATAGCCACTGCGCATTTACGTTAAGGCTGATATAAGAGCACTTGCAGTGCAGTATTAAGAAACTTCGAATCTTCCCACCTGTCTGAGCTAGAAGAGCCAACCAAAACAGGGAGGGCAGCTCAACTCTGATTAGCTGCCTCTTTCCATGTGACCGCGCGTATCAACTTAAGCTCATGCCACTTCCGATGAAGAAGCTACGGGATGCTGTGATTTTTCCCTTAACTGCAGATTTATTCCACTAGTCTAGAAGGGGCCGTGGTTACTGCAAAGAGTAAGAAAATTCACTGAGGTAAAAAACAAAACAAAATATACTGCATAATACGTACCTTCTACTAGCAAAACACAGGAGACTTAAAATAGCCTGGTTTGACTCTGTTTCCAAAAAAATACTACATTTAAATTTATGAAATGGTAGAGTTAGCAGAGACACAGATATAGCAGTGTGTGCCTACTCTAATTATATTCACTATATGCTTTGCCATTCCTGGCGGCCTGTTGTAGCATCTTCCATTCAATTAATAATGCTTTCACAAATTGGCAAATAGCATTTGGACTAAAATACACAGAGGAGCATTTCCCCTGCACAATTTTTTTTAAAAAAATGTTCTGCCTTTTCTCTTGTGTAGAACAATTTGTCAAGTAATTAGCCAATCTAATTAAATTTTTGTAGCACTAATCAAACGAATATGCTAAAATTTTCTTTGCCCAAGCAGTTTGCTGTCTGCTTGCATTTAACTTGATGGTATGGAAGAGGCCCAGCGCTGCCTGCCACTCGACTTAATCACCTCATTTGCATTTTATATTGGTAAATCAAATTAAGCACCAGTGGCTTTTAGTATGATTGACTGTGGTCAGGGCTGTTCAGATGGGACTTTTTCACAGAAAATTAGGCACATTTTAATATGAGCAAGGAGGCTGGGCTTTCAGCGTTCAGCAAATGACATTCACTCAGCTAATTAAAAGTGCTTGTTGCCTCTTTTTATTATTTATTTTGCTAGCGTATGATAGATTTACCCCAGCTGGTGTGTCCATTTTCCTTTTTGCATAATTTCTTGATGGGTGTTTTTATTTTGTCCTCTAACAAGATTTGCCTAAACAACACCTCCAGTCAAGCAAGGAAAAGTAATGTATAAATAATATATTTCATAGCCATGATTTAATTGCAGAGGAACTTATCTTTTTGGTAGAAATGTTTTGCTTTGTATATTTCTCATGCAAAATGGAGAATGTATATTCTTCTGTATCTCTCTTGCATCATGGATTATGGTGACATTTCTTTTGCTTAGTTATATGTATTGAAGGCTTCCTTTTGGCATCAATGCACTTTCTAGGTCCCTTTGTGCACTCGTTCTTATTCTAGAATATATCTTGGGATAGGGGTCTCTTGTCCGTATGCTAATACAGACTATAGTAGGCCTCTCTCAATGCCTGCCATAGCCTGCTTGATCATGTGGACAACAGGCTAGGTTATAATCTAGAATAAGGTTTAGTGCAAAAAGGCACCAGAAGATAAGAGCTTCAGATAATGTTACTACTATGGTATTATACATTAAAGTTTTAGAAAAACTGGCAGGATCCACACGATGGTGAAGAAAGCTACAAAGTGCTCTGAGAATATTGCTATGAATGCAGCACTCTTTGTAAAGCAGTAGTGTGCTGTTTGCCCATCTTACAAAAATGTCATATCTGGGGAATTTTGTTCCCAGGGTTCTAGTCAATAATATTTTCATAAACACCAGAAATAGCTATGGAAATACTGTATTTTCTCGTGCATAAGACTATTTTTTAACCCAGGAAAATCTTTTCAAAAGTCAGGGGTCGTCTTATACGCCGGGTGTCATCTTCTTATACGGCGAGTATATCCCAAACTCAATATTTTAACTGGAAAGTTGGGGGTCGTCTTATACGCCCAATCGTCTTATATGCCAGAAAATATGGTATCTCCATTTATAGTGTTCCCAAAAACAGGGCCATGCTATATGGCCCAGTTAAAGCAAAAAGGTAACTCTACATGAGCAGCAGTTGGGGTGCAAGAGCAGTAGAAAATGCTGTCAGCATTCTTCCTACTTCTTTGCCTCTAACCACTCTAACAAGCATTTACACTGGGCTGTTTGATGGCTAAGTGAAGGCTAGGGATGTGGAAAATGACATTTGATATTTGTTTTTCACTATGCTTTTGGTGATAAAAAGGATTATTTTAATGAGGAAATGTCATGAAAAGTTTGCAAAAATCCGTGTTTGCAATTTAATGATTTGATGAAGAACCAAATTTTCAGATGTTTGATTCAATACCAAAACATCTTTTTAAATTTTATTTTATTGCGCGCCTCCCTAGTGCTGTTCTAGCACACCCAGGCCCTGGTTACCCAAGTAGTTTAGGATGACTTCAGCTCATCTTCAGGTCATGTTACTCACATTATTTTAATGTAATTCATTTTCCAAGCCAGCCTATCCACATTAGGTCGTCTTAATTGTAGTCCTCATTTTTATAGGACTGAGGAGGACTCAGCCTGTCCTGGCATCTCAGGACATCTTTGATTCCTCACATGTGAGCAGGGGGATGGGCTATATGAGGCTGAACTGTGCAGTGGTGGTTGGGGTCCAATCTTTCCTTTGGCCAATCAGCACACATGGAGTTTGTGAGGCGCCTGCCCTTCAATCCTCAGTATAAGTGTATGATTCCTCTATCTAGCATTTTTCTGCAAATTTATTATTATTATTTTATTTTTTTAAAAAAAATTAATTGCATGTAGAAGAAAAGCACATAAAAAGAAGGGGGAGTGGAGGGGAAGCAGGCTTAGAAAATAACTACAAAACACACCCTCCCCTCCCTTGAGTGACAGAACAGCATCCACTAAGAAAGGAGGTAGATTTGACACAGCAAAAGGGGTGGAGAGCCAAGAGTTTTGTGCACGAGGTTCAGGTTGATTGCACAGAAAGTGTGGGCAATGCGGCCTAAGGTGGGGATGGTCTGAGGATGACCTATGTGTGACCAGCACTGGTATCTCAGTTTGAATGAATGAATAGGCCATCCTGTCTTAGATTTTTGTGACCAGGGCCCTACAGAGCCAGAAGGATGCAGGGGCACACATAGCTTGTGCCCTGGAGACTCTTCATGAAACCACAGTACTGTCAGAGGATGACAGATGGAAAATTAATACTTTAATTCCTCCCTATATCTTTTCAGAGGCTCCTACTAGAAATCTAGCTGCTGCATTCTGAATTTCTTCTAGCTTCCATACCATCTTCAAGGGTATCTCCACATAAAGCACACTGAAATAGTCTAATTTACCATAATGTCTACTCTATATTTTATTTTTATATAGTCATGTCTAGGAACCAGTAAATAGAAATAAGAATGGAAGTATAACTGTTGTTATTGATAACAAAAGGAATAATCTGAAACATGTTGTTGATCTATTTTCTGTTTTCCCTAGAGGGTCAATTTCCCAGGCTTTACTGAGGAGTGTGTTCTGGAGAAAATAAACTAGGCAGGTATTATATGTATTTAATTTTTTATATATATAAAATGATAATAAAATATATTTCTGTATGATTGAAAATATACTTGTCAAATTTTAACATCACTTTTGTGTAGATGTTTTAAACCAGAATTTGTGGCTGTGTAAAATTTTGAAGTACTGGTAAAATAATAATCACAAGGGTATTCCAAAAATGTGTATAATATTGAAAAACAGAATTGGTGGATTGCATATTTTAAATGAATTATTCAATAAGACCTCAAAGTCACCAGTTTGTCTTGACAACTTTCTCTATATTGGCAGAATCCAAACTTTAAAGGTAAACTTGAAGGTCTGGTCTTCCAATTTCTAAACCAATAACCATTGCCTTGATATGTCTTTACTGCTTATCAGTCATTGTTATGACTACTGAAAAGGTCACAGAAGACCTATTGCACCATAAGGGTTATTTTTGTTATTCTAAGGAGGAAGTTTAGACATCTGATATACTAACAAGATAATACACACATTTGCTGTAACATTGACAACCAACCTGGGGTCGATTTGCACTTCAGCCTATAGTCAGTAATTAGGGAACATCTGGGGAACAGCATCCGCACCTAGAGGAGGCTGTTACAGTCTCCAGGTGACCCCCAGCCTTCCCAGAAATTGGCTAATTATGAACTAGGTGTGGAGCACAAAATCATGTTCCACAACCTTACCAACTTTCCCCAGTCATTTACCTTTTGCTTCCAGCCAGGGAGTATTCTCACCTCTGCGGGATGAGGAGGTCAACCGGGCTGCTACGCAAGCATGCTGGCAGCTCTGCTGCCCTCCTGATGTGACTGCAACTGTGCAGAGCATCAGCATGGTGACGGCACTGACACACATGCAGTCACGGAGGGTACCACACGCAAGATGGCAATGCCCTGAAGAGGACCAGCCCCTGGATCAATCACAGGTGAGTGACCAATCATGCAGGGCGTGGACTGTAGGTGACTAGTGCTCACTAGTTAAGGTTAGGTGATTGCGCTCCTTTACCATCCAGCAGACGTGAAGGGAAGTGCAAAATTGCACACCTTAGCCGCTACCTAATTACTTACCTGAAGCATGCAGCGGCGTGACCATTTACTCTTGCCAGTGCTCCAGGGTCATTTGAGGTGCCACACAAGCATGCTGGCACCTCAGATGACCATAAACACAACTGTGCATGCACCAAGTGCCATCAAGGCAATGGTCCTGATGCATGCACAGTCAGAGTCACTGCTAAAATGGCAGTGTCTAGAGGAGCACAGGGTCCCAGGATCGAATAAGATGAGTATCCAACCTAGACAACGTTGGGTCATTGCACTCCTTTGAAGGGTAGTGCGAAAATGCCTCTGGTCAACAACCCTCTCCAAGGTGCAAAATCCTCCTGCAGACTCAACTTGGGGGTAAATGACAATAAAGAACTCCAAGAGCTAATATTGCATTCATTTGCCCCTACCCTGTGCAAAGATGATGTCAGGAGGAGTGACTTTACAGGGAAAATGTTGGGCTAACTGATTTAGCACCAGACAGAAAATGGCCACCCTCTGGCATTAAAACACAGTGGATGTTTCATTTCACAATTTCAAAGTCTGTAAGGCCAGGAGACCTAGCCTATGTAAACAGAACCCCTCCCACCTCTGCGGCAGAACCCCATACTCCCAACCATTAGTCAGACTTTTTCTGTGGCCACAAGCATGCAGCCTATTTTCCCTTCTTCAATATTTCTTTATACTTTTATATTCTAAAGAACCTATAGATTCTTACAGCTAGTTTCCTTCCCACAATCTACTAAAAAAAAAAAGTTTGCTTATAATTATGCTCTTACCCAAAAATTTGCCTTGAAAAGTCTTTAATGTGCTTTTTGTCTTGCATTTGTCTGGCCAAAATGTTGGCATACTTGGTTTTATTTGTAGGTTCAGAGCCTCGTAACAGCTTTTTTCTTCTGCCCATATCTTCAGATGCCTTTTTTTTCTCTTAATGTTATTTTAATAATATAAAATGAACACAAAAAAAGCTTCAGATGCTCTTAAAGCACATTGGCATAATCTTGAATTGGTTCAGTACATTATATCTCAGATTTTACCTGATATACAGCTATAGGTATCTTTCTAAAGGGATTTGAAACTCAAGTTTTTAACAATTTTGTGTTACATACAGAAATCCTAGGCTTAATCCTGGCATCTCAAGAAGGCAATGGCAACCCACTTTTGTTCTTTTGTCAAGAAGATATCATGGATTTATCCATGTATTCCCTCCAAGAAGTAAAATTGGACTCAAGGGAATCTTTACATTTGTTTGATGCAAAAATGTACATTTTACAATGAACTGTAGCGTTCTTGGACTTTAACATTTTCCCAGTTCCATAGAATATGCAAAATCCTGAGCCATGTGCCAAAACCTGTGTCTCTGGGCAGTTCCTTGAATATTAATCCAGGATCAATTTCTTTTTGTAAGAGCTCATGACTAGGGCTCTGGTCACACCTTCACTTCAAACCTTCAGTCTAGTCCTACTGCTCTTACCTTTTCATTTCTATCCATTTTATTTCCTAAAAGCAAAGTCCAGATGGAGGGTAGAAGGTCCACAAATAAATGGTGTGAGCAGTCATACCTGAAGATGGACTGAAGAAAGTTTAACGTAAAGGTGCGACCACATACCAATAAATGTTTTAATGCATATTAAATTTACATTTAGGGCCAATAGGTTAGTGTAAGATGCACCGAAGTGCTATGATGGTCATGAAATGCACAGATAGGCACTGGCTTGCATAACTCCCCTAGACTTTTTTGAAGTCTTATTGAAAGGTGCATCATGCCTGCCCGTCAGGGATGTGCATGAATGGTTCTTTGGCATTCTATTCATATCAAATCTAATGTAAGAAAACTCTTATTCATTCAAATAGATCCCCTTCAAATGTGGTAGGATTCTATTCAATATGAATGTATTCATACGAATTCATACAAATATCCTATATGAATGCATATGTATCCAATACCTGGTTGCCTTTCCACAGACACAGGAAGTGGTCCCAGAAGTCACCTATTTTTTGTATATACAAAAATGAGGATGTGCAGAGAGATGGCAAGGATACAGTAGTGGTAGAAAACATTGTTATAGGGTATTTTTGCACTTACAGGTAGCCTGATCCAGAGTGGAGGCCAGTCCTCTTCAGGAGCGTTTACTTCACTTGCTAGATCAGTAGAGGCCCCTTCCCTTACTTGGTCCAATTTATCCACATTGGGATAGAGTGAGGCCTAGTCTAGATGGCAAAAATAGTCACCAAAACCTAAAAGACACCAGTAGTCTTTTTTTTAACAGAACTACCAGTGTTCCAGGAACAGCTAGATCAAAAAGTATGCAAAGGGGTACATGCCTTCTTGTTCCAATTAACAGGGGGACCAGTTGGAGGGACACCAAACTGTGCTGCCAGACTACATCTCCAGGTGGAAGTGAGGCTACAAACTTCATTTCCCAGCGCTTGGTGAACTCAGAAATGGCTCCAGAGATCAGGCAATCTTTGGAACCAACATGGGGGACTGTAGTAGGCAGTGAAAGGCTTAAGGGTGGGCGATCATAGGCACAGACCAGGTGATTGCTGTGTACTTTTCCTTGGTACACCAATGCACAACCTGTTCAGGAGGTGGCACATGTTTTTGCAGCCAGCAGTCCCCAGGCCAACACCTGTGATCACCACCCCTTAAGGCTGTACACTGTTGCTAGTACTGGTATCAAATGAAGAAGAATGTATCCTAGTACTTTGGAGCCATTCCTGCTGCCTAGTAAGTTTAGTGTGGAAAAGGTCATAGTGTGTTCTGCTCTGCTAGAAAAGTGCTCCTGACAACAACTTTCTACCTCCTAAAGTGGGCTGTCAGATTCATGGGTATGGACTAGGGATATGCATGAATATTCATAACATTCATTATTTGTCCGAATTCGTAAGGATTTGGACATTTGTATGTGAATGTTAATTTGTATTAATACGAAGCTTCAGGACATTTTTGAAATGGGGAGGTGGGAAAGCAGCTGCACCAGTCACATCTGCAATAGATCCAGAGTGAATTTGACATGGTTTGAGAGTAGATTCAAAGTTGATTCAGGATGGATTTGATGCTTTCAGAGCAGATATGTATTGGATATGTATCAGATATGTATGGATACATATGGAATATGTACAGTATGGGATACATATGCGTTCATATCAGATATTTGTACAAATACGTTCGTATTGAATAGAATCCGACCACATTTGAAGGGGATTTATTCAAACAAATACAAACTTTCTTATATTTGATTTTATATGAATCGAATGTGGGGAAAAAAAAAACCTTCATGCACATCCCTCATATGGAGTCATGCAACTTCTGCATCCTTCAGACTTTCCCATGGTGCCCTTACTGCATCATCCAGATCCTACTTCAGTCTTACTATCCATGCCTTAATATACAGGAAACTGAAGGTGAATGAATCCACACATCTTGCACTAAGTCTTCCTGGTAAGACTGTGGTAGGCAGAGAACTGAACCACAGGCATGGGTTGCAGTACAGACTTCTTCAGTCTGCCTCCTATACAACATCAGCTTGTGCGAGAGACCATAAAGCAAAAGCCAGAAGGATGTAGACTGAATCTGAAAAGATCAGCTGATTCAGAACAAAGAAGAGCCCTCAGAAGCTCTTTATATCATACCAAAATAACAGTGTTTGATTGAGCAGATCCTATAAAGACAACAGGTTTCTCCCTTATTTGGTTTATTATTAGCTTAGTGATAAAGTACTGTGTTGGCCAGTTCACTCAGTAGAGAGTTTGTTTGGTCTCTTTGTGTGGTATTTATAGCCTGGTCTGGTTAATGTCAATCTTCACTTTATTGGTCGTCTCTTAAATCCTGAAATTTTACCCAGACTTTTACTAATAAACCAAATCTTCACAGAGGAAAGCTATATATGTTTCCAACATAGCCAGTGAAATCCTTCAAGAAAGAACCTTTAACATATGCCTTTTCAACCTGCATATGGTTATATTTCATCACTATACTTTCCTTGCTCTGTAGGGACAGGAATTCAGTTCTCATTTTTCATTCCACTGGGATCCTTACTGTTTTCATTTATATGCATAAGGTCCATGCATAGTACACCTCAATTTCTTATTATTATTTTCCATTGTCAAGAAAGGACAAAAGGGAAAGGGGAAAAAATCCATGTACCAACATCCAGAAGAAATGACAGGATGTTTTCTGCTACATTCTTTAGCATTATTTTATTCACTACAGTAGCATAGCTGTGATTCAAACAATTTCAATACCACACGTTAGGAAAAAAACAAAAGATTCCAAAAGGATACAGAAAAAACCCAAAACCCTAAGTGAAAACTGTGCAATATTAATGTGTTAAAGGGATGCAATATTTTATGACTACATAACAACTGGATAAATTTGAGGGTTCAGTTTCAGCAAGTTGCAACCTTCAGAACAGTTTTCAGTATCAGGGCTGAGATCTGATACACATTAAAAGAAGAATGGCGTTACCTCTGAGCATGTGAAGAGCATGCTTTAGCCACAACTGAATTACTTTAGTCTATTTTCTCTTTTTTTTCCCAATTAATTTTATTTGCTTTAGTCCATTTTCATACATCTAAATGAAAGGCTTGCTGACTGAGTATGATATAATTCATGGAAACCAACTCACCTAGTAAAGAAATGCACAAACCATATCTCCCCACTTTGATGTGATTGTTCAGCTTTGCCTTCATGTGCAAATGGTCATCAAATGTTCTCACAAAGGAAACCTCCATCCCTGCCTTTACATTCTGCCTCGTCCCCCCACTCACCTTCTGCTGCCACATCTGCCACCATCATCACAGCCTCCTCAGAGGCTCAGTCCAGGCCTCCCAGAAGCGCACACGCAACTGGAATGGCCGCCCCATTGGGAATCATAGGAAATCTTGCATGGAGAATTGCAGGAGATTTTCTTCAATTCCTGAATGGGACAGCCTCTCCATCTGTGCGCACATCTCTGGGAGGCCTGGGTTGAACCACAGAGGAGGCCGCAATGGTGGTGGCAAAGGCAGCAGTAGCCAGATTTGAGGTAAGAGGGCATGGCTGTGGGGGATGGGCAGATTCCTCATTGTTGAAGCTTCAATAAAGCTTAAACAAAGGCTGGATATGTGTGCAAAGGGGGACTACAATTCATGCACAAAACGTCAAAACTTCAAATTTGAATGTGAATTCAAAGCTGACGAACATTTTTCACCTATCCCTATAACCTAGAAATGAATCCTTTAAGCCAATCAACTCATGTGTACATTTGAAGGCTATATGAGCAAAATGTATTCAAAATATAACATGTAAACAAAGTACTAATGTTATCCATGACTTGATATGATACAAATATATTTTGTCCATTGAAGTTGCATCATCTGTGATTCCCTTTTATACCTTATTGTATCTTTTAAAGGACTAACCTAGACTTGGCTTGACTGAGCAGATGAAGGAATCCACAGGCCTCCCTGGCAAAGCACGATATAAAAAATAATCTGAAAATGGATACTGAGACACCATTTACACATGATAAAATGGACAGTCTGTGCTAATGGAAAGACCAGAGTTATAGTCCTATTTCCAGTTTCCCAGCTGGGGATTTAGGCTATTGAAGACAACATTCTTCCCAAAGGAAGATTCCAGAAACTGTAGAGGACAGGACTGATTTTGCCTTCTCAATGTAAGATAAATACTTATTATTTTGACCCATCTTCAGTAAGATCTTGTATTGCTTTCAAGGAAATTCTTTCATCCTATTTTCCTCCCTTGTAAATTGTTTCACCCTCCTGATTTCTTCAGCTTTGCCAACTGTGATCATTTTCCATAACCTTTTATCCATATTCATCATAAGTCCAGAGTTTCTGGTATATTTGAGGCCAAATTTGTACATTGTGGGACTGACACAGGCATCTTCTTCATCTTCTTTATATACATTTAGAAGATAGGGAAAGATGCATCTATTTACTCTTGCCTTTGGCTGGAGAAACAGTTTTCTCTCCTGACTTTTAGATACTGTTATCGTTTTTAGTGGGTTGTTTTAAAATTTGTTTTTATTATTGTGACCTGTCTTAAGATCTTCAAGTAAATAAATAATAAATTTACCACAATTGAAGTACTGAATGCAAAAATAATATCCCAATAGTGGATTCAATTGCAGTCAAGAATAATGAAAATGAATAAAAACCACGAGTAACCTTTTACTGTAGATCCAATAGGACAAATACTTAAATGGCACCAGCTTCGTGTTTGTTCATTTTTGCAATGTAGGGACAGTGGTGAAGTAGCTAAAGTTTCAGTCTCTAGTGCAGTGAGGCAAGAGTTACTAGAAAAATGTTCTACTCCATGTCCAACTGCTGTCTCCTAAGAGTCCTGGCCTTCACACCTTTCAGCTGGGCCATTTTTTGGGTGGAAGCACTTCCAGTGGCACTTTCTGGTGTGCCACCAAAAAGGGTCTCCTGTGGTATACTAGACCACTGGAGTGTGCCATCTGCATCCTTCCATGGTGTGGTATACTGACCCGCTGGGCTAGTTGTAGAGCCCATCATCGAGAACTACTGCTAAACCAGACTAGAGTGCCATTTTGGGTGTTGTAGCTAGTTCACACTTCATCTGTTATTCCAAAATACATTCTGGAATATTGGTAGTGCAGAAAGAGTTTCATCCACAGTGGAACTCTCACAATTGTGATCTGTTTTTTGGTTGTTGTTGGATTTTTTAGGAGTTGAGTATAGAAATGAAGAAACATATGGAACACAAGTGGGGAACCCATACCATTGTCAGTATTTTCAAAATTGCCTTTAATTGTGGTTTCGTCCCAACACCACTTCTGGAATAGCAGGGGAGAGAATCATTCCAGTGAAATATATGGCAATCTCATAGTGTACACATTTGGCCTTAGAAGTACCAGAAACTCTGAGCATTTGATGCATATGAAGAAAAGGCTAGGAAAAATTATCACAGTTGACAAAGTTGAAGAATGCAGAAGGGTGAGGCAATTTACAAGGAAGGGGAACAGGATGAAAGAGGCTACTGGAATTTCCTTGGTAGAGTTAAAAGATCTTACACAAGATGGGTCAAAATAGTGGGCATTTTTCCTATGGTGATTGGGAAGGCAAAATCTTCCTATCTTTTAATTGCTAACATCAAGAGTGCTTTGTTATAACTAACAGGCTATCTACCCAAGCTCTTTGAAGAGGTTTTATCTTTTTTAATGATACACACAGGTGGTTTACAGTGGTTTACATATGTACAACTTATGGATATATACAGAGATGATAAAAATAGATTAAATTTTGAATGGGAAAGGCAGAAGTGGGAAATACAATTAAAGACAGCTGAAAAAGGAACAATTGGTGTGATGTACAAACTATTGCTGCAGATAGATATGGAACATGAACAAGTGAAGGAATGTATGATTACATGGGCAAGAAATTTTGGGTATAATATTCAAATGGAACAGTGGGAGAAATTGTGGACAAAAGATATGAAATTGACTATGTGTACTGTATTAAGAGAAAATATATATAAGATGATGCATATATGGTTTTTAACACCACATAAATTAGCAAAGATAAACCAAGACATGTCTAATAAGCATTGGAAGTATGAAACAAGTGAAGGAACATTTTACCATATGTAGTAGACTTGCAAAAAAGCAAAAAATAAATATGATAATACAGATACATACTGTAATGAGAAATATCTTAAAAATTAATGTACCATTTAGACCAGAAATGTTCTTATTAGGAATAATAGATGAAAATACAGATAATGTGAATCCTTTGATTCTCTGTATGGTAACAGCAGCAAGAATTTTATATTCTCAAAAATAGAAAGAAAATGGAATTCCTTCTGGAGAACAACTGGCTAATTAAACTGACTGAATTAGTAGACATGGACAAATTAACAAACTTAATAAAGGACAATAGATAAGTACATAAAAGACTGGAGACCCTTCACTGATTTTCTACAAGAAGCAGGAATAGCAACTGCTGTATTTGATTGACTTTATATCAAATGGATAGCTGAAAAAAAAAAGAGAAACTACTGATGAGGAACATTAAAGAGGAGATACTAAAAGAAGACTCAGAAGAATGGAGGAAGTGATTTATAGTTAACAACCAAATAATGTAGTAGACATATATGTAAGATTTTATATCAAGAGTTTGAAGTTTAAAGGTTGTGTTACAATAAATAAATAAATAAATAAAAATTGATACACACAGGTGCATGGTGATAGAACATTCAAGGCCAATAGGACCCAGAAGCAGAGCAGACATAACAGAGTCCACCAACATCCATTTGTATGGATGGCCACCACTTTCTGGTATATATTTGGAGCCAGGAAACAAAGGTTCCCAATGCTCTGAAGTTACTGGCCAGGGATAAGTGAGCAGCACCCCCAGAAATTGCTCAAGAAGTGGGGCATTCATGGAACACAGTTAAATATTTCAAGGCTCCAGAGCTGGGCCACTTCTGCTGCCAAAACTCTCCTTGGGTCACAAGTGAGACCGCATTCCCAAATCTAGTATTGTGACTGACAACATGCTGGATGCTGTGTCTAGATGAGTTGTGGCCTGATCCAGAAAGTTTCCTCTTATATTTTTATGTTCCAACTGTGCAGAAGCTGCCACACTGACATACCTGGACTGTGGCAAAATGTGTGCCAAGATTTTCTCCACCAACATTCTGCAAAGAATGTGTCAAACTATTTCACAGAGTCAGTATTTAAGAGCAGTATTATCTGATCAGAATGGTGACTGAACCATAAACTTCAGAGGCAGACTTAAATGTTGACAAGACTACTAAGTCGTTAACATTGGGTTTTATTTTTGTACTACTTAGAGAAAGAGTGATACGGCAGATCCCAATGCACATTTTGGTCCGGAGCAAAATCAGATTTGGGAAGGGGCACCCCCATGCATTTCAGATTTGGTCCAATTTCTGTTGACCAAATTGCCCAAACCACGACCAAACCAGGACCAAATTTGGTCCTGGAAAAAACTGTTCTTGTCACGGTTTGGTGTCTCGGCACACATTGCTTTGTGAGCCAAACCTGTGCATGGGAACAGTCCTGGGCTATTTGGGGAGGAGACTGGCGCTCGCGTCATTGGGAAGTGTGGTTTCATGTCCTGTGCTCCCTGTTCCTGCCCTGTGCATTGGAGATTGCAACCACTGAGATTTTTTGGGAGTAAATGGTGTTAAAGCTGAAATGATGAGGGTGTCAAATGGCCTTCCCCGATCCCAATCACCAAGGCAGGCAGGATAATTGCTTTATTTTTCTCCCTTTTCCATGGCAAATATTCTACCCCCGTTTTCCGATCACCAAGGCAGGCATGAAAATGACTTGATTTTTCTCCCTTTTCCACTTGCCAGGTGTTCTTGTGGTTTTCAGGTGGAGCGGAGGTGTGCAAAACTGCTCAACTGCTACCAAACCTTGTAGCAGCGTTGCTCAAACACCTGGAGTTTTTTAATTATTATTTTTGCCATTCAGTCTTGGCTTCTCTGTGTTGCTAAGGGGGAGGGTGATGCATTTGCAGCAGGTGGCACAGGGGTGGGGTGACATCAATCCAGCTTCCAATGAGGAGAGAGGGAGTGGAGAGGAGAGGAGATGGTGCTGCTCCCCAGTGCTGGGGTTTGGCATGGTTTGCATGGGGACAACTGTATCCACACCCAGCCCACATCCAGCCTGTATTACCGGGAATGGCACAGGGACAGGCAACGTTCAATCTCAGTCCTGCACCCAGTCAAATATGAGCCCAATCAGAACCAAACAGCTTGGATAGGGATGCGGCCACAGAAGCACTTTTTTGAACCAGGAGTCAATAAATGGAATTCAGTTGAACGGGACCCTCCACCTGTGTTATATCTTGCCGTCACAATTACATATCTCTTTGAACAATTAAAGACCTTAGAAAATCAAGACTTCGATCTTGATTGTGTGAATGTGTCTGATCTGCTTAACATTTGTGCATTTTTAGGTTCAGTGCAGACAGCCATCTGAATATATATGCAGAAGGAATATGTAAAGCACATGTAAACCACCTTTCTTCTTCATGAATGTCTGGATGACTACAGTGGTACCTTGACATACGAGTTTAATTCGTTCCGTAACCTTGCTCTTATGTCAAATTGCTCGTATCTCAAAGCAATTTTCCCATTAATCCATTCCAGCTCCCAAAACACCACCTCAGTTGTTTTTGTTATGTACTGTACTGTATTTACATACTCGTATCTCAAATCTTGCTCTCATCTCAAAGCAAAATATCACTCGCTCGGCGGCTTGTATCTCAAAACACTTGTATGTCAGGGCACTTGTATGTCGAGGTACCACTGTAGTACTATATCTTCTTCTATAGAAATGTATACATCAATCCATAGGAAAGTATTAGCCTCCATTCATAAATAATAACTCAACAACACTTTAGAGATGGTAGCATGTGGCTCTTGATCTGGCATTCCATCTGTAATCCACTTTTTTATCCTTAAATGTTCATGATGGTGAAGGAGCAGACTGACATGTGAACCATCTCACTTGCAAACCATCCCAAAGTTATCTGGAAGCTGCCTAGAACTGTTTTCTTGTTCTTGTTTTTTTAGACTGCACATGAATATTGCCTTTACTAAAACCTGAATATTCAGGATTAGATTTGGCAACTAAAATTTAAATGGAGAATGAGAATTGAGCTTATTTTGTTTAATTTATATTGCAGTCATTAGATGGACAACTTATAGTTTTCCAGTTAATTACCTACCAAAAGGGCAATGATTTTTTAAAAAGTATTTTTAGGTATAGCCCTTTCCTCACCTTATAACTGGCACCTGAAATTAATGTTGAGGAAAGGATTGGTTCATTCTAAGGGTTTTCTACCTACAACTCTGACCAGCGTGAAATTTCTGTGAATTTTGGGACCAATACTGCATTTGTCAATCAACTTTTTCCAAGAATCCTTTCTTTTTCTTTTATTCTCCTCATTCCCTTCATTCTTCCTCTTAAACTTCACTTTGTTTTCCTCCTCCTTTCTTCTACTACTATTTATAGTAGTAGCTATGAGAAACACCATTCTGAACCTGTGAGCCCTCCTGTTTTTTTGTTTTGGAGGCTGTGAAAATTGTGGTCATTCTTATCTCCCTGAGTAATGAGTTCCAAAGCCTCACCCCTGTTGGTGAGAAAGCCCTGTGTCTCGTTCTCACAAGCTTCACCGTTGAGCTTGACAGCTTCATAGTTTCCAAGGAACAGATCTGTGGAGGGCCGCCTTCATAACAAACAGAGGGGCCTCTTTGAGCTACCTCACACCAATCCCATAGAGAGTCTTAAAGATTAACACTGTGTCCTTGAATGTGACCTGCTATCAATGGAAAGAGGTGAAGACTGGGCTGGTGTGTTCTTGGGGGCTGGTGTGGCTGAGGTGGAGGCCTGCTGAATTTTACACTAATTGAAGCTTTTACTGGCCCATTCTCAGATTTTGGTATACAGGACTAGGCTAGTCCAGCTAAAAGGTCACAAAGGTTCTTAAACTCTTATCTTTTGACCCTGGGGCACCCCAAGTGCCTTTTGACTCCTATTGACTTTATTGCTGTAAACGGAGCCAGTGAACACTTGGGATGCATGGTGAGTGGTGAAACCAGGCTTTTGTTTGGGTCTTGTAACCTTTGGGAGGGGTATAGCTACACAGCCTACTTTAACAGGCACTTTTCAACATCCTTCAGCTTTTATTGGTCAAAGCCAGTACTAGATGGCTGGATGCTAGAAGGCACATGAAAGAGGCTATCTTTGTGGATACTGTACCATTCTCCAGGTTACACAAAGCTTTGAGAAATTCCTAGCAATCTGTCATCTTGCTAGGGAAGCTTCGCCAGTCCTATCCTAAAACAAATAAGGTTACTTAACACAATAGTAGTAAGTGACACTAGCTAGACACTGTCAAAAGGAAGCATCTTTCTTTATCTGAGAAATTCCTTTAGGTCTTAAGGTAATTTTGAACAGCTTCCACTTCCCTTCCCTCATAGGGAAATCTTGTGGTAAACATGGATTATAGCCCCTGTATTCCAGAGTGCTTTTTTTTTTTCACTCTGAAAGCATGTCCTGATCTTCATGTCCTTGGGCCTTTTCACACCTGGTCTGGTGAGACCCTCTGAATATGCTCCCAAACGGGGCATACACAGTATCCTAGAAGCAGCTCCATGCATGCTGAATTGTCTTCCATGCGTATAGCTGTAGAGCACAAAAGCATGTTCTACAGATGTACTAGCTGCCATCAGGATAGCCCAACAAAGAGTGAATGGAGGTGTCTTGGGCTGGGCATCACAGCTGTGCTTGTGCACCGTCTCACCCAATCACCTCAGCAACAGTGCCAAATATGCCCACTGCCACAGCAAAGCAATCACCCAGCGTATACACGGCCCCACTTAGCCAAGACTTGGAGAAGCACAAGGTAGGTTTGGAATGGATTGGGCATCACAAAGTGTGGATGCCTGATCCATTCCGGAACTTTGCTGGCCATTGCACCTCATCAAGGTGGGAAAAGGATTCATTTTGTGACCATGAATGTGGATTTTTGGAGGCTTGTGTTGGAGTTCCAGGGGTGGGTGAGAAGGCATTTCTTCTTCTTTTTCTGCCATCACATCAACCAATTGTGTGCAGTAGTCATTCCTGTTGCAACCATTTTTGTCTGTCTTGCTTCCTTTACTTTTGTACAGGAACACTCTTTGGAATATATATTTTTGCACAAAAACACATGAGAAGGCATTCTGATCATTTCTGCACTTACCTGGCTATCCCATTTCAACAGGACGAGACCAGGCTGGAGCAGTTCTAACAGTAGGAATGGACCCATTGTCCCAGAATAAGCCTTCCACACTCAGAAGCCTGCCTTGGGACAACCCTGTGCTGTCTCCAAAGGTCTCACAACCTTCAGAGCCCCAGGAGGACGCATTTTACAATTTGAAGAAGAGAGATGTATTTGCCATGATCAGGCATTAAAATCTACCTTGTACAAAACAAAAACACTTTCCCTTTGCATTCTCCTGCTGAGTTAAATCATATCAAGTAATAGCTTTTCTGTCTTGCATCAAAAGAAGAAGAAGAAGAAGAAGAAGAAGAAGAAGAAGAAGAAGACTTCCTCCACCACCCACACAAATGCAAGGAATCCCTGCCACTCTTTGGACCTGGGGCAGAAGAAACCTCTAACCTGTCTTTCCAGAAAGTTTGTGGGTCTATGGCTATTTCTGCACTTAATCTAGATTTATGGATCCAGAATAGCTTGATCACATCAACCACAGCTAGAGGCATCTGCTTGAAGTGAATGGATGTCATCAAGTGCACCCTAAGTGCACCCTTAGGCATATGCCTAAGCGGTTGCTTGTTCCATATCAGTGGATGCAAACTACTGGTGACAGCATCTCCCACACCCAATGCAATTGGCTTATGTCCCCATCAATCAAAATCAGCAACATGGTCGCAGGGGTGAGGTGTTTTCGCAGTCTTGTAGTCACAACACATGCTCCTTAATATCATGTTCCCATAATCTCCCCAGTTCTATTCTACATGCAGTTAACTTAGATGGCAGTAGAACAGTATGGATTATCGGGTCTACCACTAATTCAGATTACTGCACCCTTAGCACAAATTTGATCCGGATTACCGCTAGCCCTATGCAGACAATGTGAACTTGGATTACCAAGTAAGTGCGGAAAGGACTTCTGTTGAAAAATCAGGAAACCTAACAAAATGCACTAAGTCTTTCCCCACCTCTAATGGTATACGGGCTGTTTTTGCACTTCCCTTCCCTTCCCATCCCGTGAACAGGAAAGGAGAAGGATTACCTAATGTTGACTAGCGCTTGCACGCACCTGTGATTGATCCCAGGGCCAGCCCTCTTCTGGGCACAGCCATCTTGTGTGCCCTGTCCTCCATGGCTGCACGTGCATTAGCACCATTGCTATGATGACGCTGATGCTCTACACAGTCGCAGTCATTTTAGGAGGCCAGTAGAACTGCCAGCATACTTGTGCAGCAGCTCCAATGACCTCCCTGTCCAGCAGAGGTGTGAATGGTCACCGACTGGACGCTATCAGATAAGTTGGGGTAAGGGTTGGTAAAGTTCTGGAGCATGATTTCTGGGCAGGCAGGGGGCATCTCTAGCATGTGAATGCCTCCTGCAAGTGCAGATGCACCTGCCCAGATGTCACCTAATTGTTGACTACAGGCCAAAGTGCAAATTGGCCAAGGAATGGGGAAGGAAGAAAGAAGTTTATAATAAGTTGTGGGTCACCATATGCCCTTCGCCACCATATCCTACAAGCTGAGTGAGGTGATCCCATTCTCTCCTATTCCTTTCATCTACATGAAATGATGCATTTTGTCTGCTTTCTGAGTAGAGATGCTTTTTTCTGCAAAGGCATGTAATCACATTTTTGTTCCTAGCTTCTTATTTTTACTAGATTTACCTTGTGCTATATTTGTGGAACAGCAAACCTCCACTTTGAATAAATATTTACAGATGTTTTTTCTTTCCACTCTTGAGAAGCATGTTTCACTTCCCATTTTTTCAATGTTCTCAATATCCAACAGTAGCTGCATCCAGATGTTATGGACGTTGAAGTTGACCATAACTGCAGCTCATTGTGGCCCAGTCCTGTGCACACTCACACATGTGCCTTGTCTGGACAAAGAGTTCCCAAGGTGTTACAATGCCAAAGTCATGCTGGTGTCCCAACAAATTGCTTGATTTGTATTAGCTAGATACGGATCCACCACATGCAGAGGCATCTACATTGAGCGGGCTTTAGAACAGCAAATGAGTCTTACAGAGATATGCAATGCAGATGCTTAAGCCGTGTTCCACTTTGGTGGATTTGAGCTACCTCCATACAACACTGCCCACACTGCAATCCAATTGGAGCACAGCACTTCCAACACTCGATGCAATTGGCCATGTCCCCATCAATAGAACATTACATCTGTGTAGTGGGGTGGGGAGCAGTGCCTTGGAAGGCAATGTGGCCAGTGTTACAGAGGCTCTGTGAAGGTGTCTTCACAGTCATGTTGCAACTGTGCATGGCACTCAACATATATAGATCCATTCTATGTGCAGAAGCCCGTTCCTTGATTTGCATCAGAGAGTACTAGGAGAGATGTCAACCACATTTATCTGGTCTACTAATCTGGATTAGTGAGCTTTTAGCACAGTTCTGAGCTGGATCTACTCTACTCCTGTGCAAGCAATATGTTCTTAGCAGCTCCTTGATCCAAATTAACAAGTGAGTGCAAAAAGGGTCTTGTTCTTCTCTGCACCTGCTCCAGCTTCTCAATGCCCTTCTTAAAATGCGTTCTTTAAAGGGCTTTAAATCCATATTAGTCCTATTCTACAATTTGGATTTTCAATGTGCCTTGAAAAGAAACCATGTGTGTGCGTGCTTGTTGAAATTATGATCAGCAGTGTGTTTGCAGGAAAGAATTTGACGAATTTCACAAGATTATTTAGAATCAAGGAAAGGTTTGATGCTACGTGATCCCATTTTGCAAGGAGGAATTTAATCAGCATTTGTTCAAGCAACTCTTCCCCCACCTTCCCCCATGATGGAATGAAAGCTTTGCAGATAAAAGGGTTAAGGCGGTTAAAGCAAAAACAATGGAGCAACAGCAAAAGAGCCACGGTCTTTTTCATGTGCATTGTCTGAGTGAGAAGGTCTGTCACTCAATAAAGCAGATGGACTCTGACTCATGGGTGGTGATACAGGGTGCCTAAGCTTCGCCTGAGCCTTTTGCCTAAAGGCTGGTTCCTGCAACCAGATCCTGACAACCTCCTCACAGCACTCTACACATTTCACTGAGACATGCCAATGGGATTAACATCAGGCAGCAATTACAAACTCTCCTTTGTGTGGCCTATACAGCTTTAATTTCTAAAGTCAACTAATGGTGAAGTCAACTCTAAGACTGTCCTCTGGCTTCTGGGATGGAATTCACAGGAGTATCTTTCCCTCCCCATTTTCCTGGCCTCCTAGGATTTGAGCAACCCACACCAGACAAAGATTTGTCTCGTTTCAAAAGTGCTGACCCTGAAATTGAAATTGAATAGCTCCCAAATATATTTGCCAAGGCTTCAGGATAGGAATGTAAGCGTGGATACACGGACTCAGCCGTGCTTTTGTATAAATCCATGGAATTCTTAAATTAGGAATTGCAAGAACAAATTATGAATGCATAATTTTTCTTTGCACCATGAGCTGCTTGTGCATGAATGGTGCGACAGCAATCACATGAGTACCTGTGCAGCGTAGGAGGTCAAGACTACTTTTAGGTTGCATCTGCGCACATGAAAAAATGGATTGAAAATGGATTAGAGGTAGTAGCAGAAAGGCACTAGTGCTCCACTTCCACTTCTAAAGGACTCTGAAAGTGCATTTTCTGGTTTTTAATGTGGATTGGAGGCACTAGCGTGCAGATGCTACTATTTTCAAGCCACTTCTTTTTTTACATCAGAATTTAGCAGGGATCCTTATGTGCCATCTCAACAGGTGCAACATCACAAAATGGCATTACAAATATTTGGATTAGGTTAATTCAATTTTTAAAACAGGGGGGTGGGTTAAAAATAAACACCTTATTTTTTATATGTGTCCAGAAAACTGGAAAAGACTGACATAAACACAGGTACCTAAGAAAGAAGATGCCAGACAGTGTGAAGATTTCTCAGCCATTGCACTTCATGCAAGCACAACTTTGCTTAAGATTTATTTATTATTTTGTTATGAAATTTTATTTCCCACTGTTCCTCCAAAAAGCCCAAGGCATTGAATCCTTTCCTTCTCCCTATTCTTTTAACTTCATAGCAACCTTGAAAGATAAGCAGTCTAACTGTCCCAGTCCACTCCATTTCAGGATAGGAGATGAGGTCCTGTCTGCATTGGAAGAACAGGGGCATCATCACTCCTGAGCTAAGCTCAGCTGAAGAGGTGGTGGTAGAGAACTTTTTTTAAAGCTCCTAAATAGACAAAACTGGGAAATGAAGGAGGTGATAATCCTAGGGAAATATGCTAGCTTAAACAAAATCAGGAATGATAAAGACATTTCATTGACAGTGACGGTTCAGGATCATTAAAAGTCTTTCCTGTAGTAATGTTCAGGAATAAAAGCTGAATATTGAGGAAGGGAGGGGGGAAGTGCAAGAAAGATGATAGATGTCTTCAGTTTTAGATCTAGGCCTGATTGCTAATACATCCGCTCCATCCAGCCAGGGAAAATATAACACAATCATGTCTGTGCTATAGTGGGATTGCCACATGTATATGAATGAAAACCTGTTATTTTGAGAAAAAAAACTATTCTGAATGCAGATTTTCCTGAAATAATGTTATAACCTATCTTCTGGATCAAACCACCATCTT
Organism: Aspidoscelis tigris stejnegeri; assembly: GCA_023333525.1. Classification (NCBI taxonomy): domain Eukaryota; kingdom Metazoa; phylum Chordata; class Lepidosauria; order Squamata; family Teiidae; genus Aspidoscelis; species Aspidoscelis tigris. The sequence goes on along the minus strand of JALMGA010000007.1, from coordinate 23,402,324 downwards.
GATCATGACCATTCCACATGTGCAGGGCTGAAAAAATATGGCCTCTGAAGTCTGGAACACAAGCAAAGTGTGCAGAGTGATATGGTTTGGCAAATGCCAGGGTGTCTTCCCACTAGCACTAGAGTACCCATTAAACACACATTAAGGACCCTTAACTTATGGGTCCTTAATGGGTACTCTAGTGCTAAGTGGAAAAACACCCCCACACAATGGTGGAAGCTACACAGTAATCACACTAAATATGGTTCCAGCAGCAGATGCTCTCCTTATTTATTTATTTATTTATTTATTTATTTATTTATTTATTTATTTATTTATTTATTTATTTATTTATTTATTTATTTATTTATTTATTTATTTATTTATTTACATTTCTATCCTGCCCCATACCCAAAGGTCTCTGGGTGGGTAACATCCCTTAAAACAACAGATTAAAAACAGAATATATATTAAAAGCACTTTAAAAATTCAATAAATCTAAAGCAATACACTCCATGTTTAAAATGATAGTGTCTGTACTGGGAGAGAAATGTAATCACCTCAGCCAAAGGCCATGGCAAAGAGATGTGTCTTCACCACCTTCCTAAATATATATAAAGGGACATGATGCACCTTGAGGGGGAGGCTATTCCATAGTCTGGGGTTCATCACCTAAAAGGCTTTCTCCCAGGTGCCCACCAGCCTCATTACTGAAGGCAATGGGACAACCAGGATGGCCTCACTGCTAGATGTTAAGGCACGGCAGGTCGGTATGGGATTGCTTAACCCTGGGCCTATTCACACTTGGCTTTATTCTGGAATATATCTTGGAATAGGCGTATGCTGTCCACATGCTAGTGCAGGCTATAGGATGCCCCAGATGAGGCCTGTCAGAGTCTGCATTAGCAAGTGGACAAGAACCCCCTGTCCTGAGATATATTCCAAAATACAGCCAAGTGCGAATAGGCCTCCTGTTACTGATCCCAGTGGCATGAACATCAAAGCCAGGGAACTTTTGTTTCCCAGTTCAGTGTTTATATCCTGGGATCTTTGCAGAGCACAGGAAATGGCAGCAGAAGTTGGCCATTTTCCTGTGCTTTGCAAAATAAAGAGTGTTGTACCAGATAAGTGCAAACAGTGTGGAGCAAGAAGACCAACATCAACTTTTGTGAAATCTCTTTCCATTACTCTGCTCATTCAGCACTCTGCCCTTTCTGTACTGATCATATCCTGGAATAGGGACCTGCTACCCACATATTAGTGCAGGCTTTGGTAGACCCCAGATAATGTCTGCCGTGGTCTGCACCAGTTCTCTAGTACAAGATATAAACCAGAATAAGGCCCAGTGCAGAAAGTATTTAACAAGCAATTCTGGCATAGCGAGTGCCCCTAGAATGCAGGATCATGCATATCCTATGCCTCAGGAACACTCTTGTGGTGCAACAGTAGCACACAGATGTGTTAGCCCTGCTCTATCAGACTGATGCTACAGCACCATAAAGGCCCTGTGAGGATCTTGCCTTAGTTAAAGAGTTCAATCCCCTTTCCTCTTCTTGATGACTTTTAGGTGCTTGAAACTTTCTAGATGTTCCTGAACTACAATTTCCAATATTCAGCTCCCAAATGAAGCTGACAGAGATTGCTGGGAATTGGAAGCTGGGGCTGTAGTTTAGGGGCATTTGGACAGCTACAGTTGAGCAGTCCTTCCTATTTTAAAGAACAGCTTGTCTGAGGGAGAGTTCCCATTACAAACTTAAAACAGTTTTGAAACAATTTCGATCCTCGCAGTCCCCACATCAGGTTGGCTTAACACGCTTTCCGTGTGTTAAATTGCCCCAAAGCGTTGTAAATGTTAACACTAATTTCAACAGGTCTCGCTCCGGTTCGTGCACTTGAAATGTTTTACATTTCTTGCTGTGGGAACGGTACAGTTTTAGTGGGATGAGAATGCATGTTTAGGGTTTCCCTCCCCCAATAGCTTGCTTCCAAAGAAAGTGATTTCATTGTAAAAATCCACCCCTTAAAGAAGCCGTTACACTGTAGCAATCTACCCACTTCACACCTGATAACAATGTTGCAATTCTGCGCAATTCTAAACGTTCTGACCTTTAGAAAGGGAAAAGGGAGGAAAGCAGCTGAAGTTTTGCTGAGATGTGAGAATGTTTAATGTGTGAATGTGTGGCTGTGGAGTGAGCAGGCGAAGGGGGCTTGAGTTGCCACTGCTGCTATGTATCCCGGGCAATGGGGAGAGGAGGGGAAAGAATTGCTGGCTGCCAGGTGCTGTTTTTCATCCATCCAGGCAAGCGGCAGCCACCCAGCCACCCAGCCAGGCTCTGTGAAGGGGTCCCTTATGGGTGGCACGTTCACGCCAGGAGGAAGAGGGCAGGATAGCCCTGAAAACCGACTTTTAGAAAGTAGCCACTTGAGTCCCCCCTTGAGTCACGTATGCCACGTACGATCCTCAGAATCCAGATCAAACGTGATTAAGTTGAAAGTAATGGGATCAGGCAAATTCGTGTTCTATTATTTCGGTTTAGGGGAACCGCATTAAGGTTGTAATGGGAATGCGGCCTTTATTTCAATTCTAATTTTATTTTGGTAGCAATAATAACATGGTTTGGGATAAATAGTTTCAGAACTTGTTTCACCTGAATTTTAAAATATGCAGAAGTCATATAACTAAAAGCAAAGGTCCTTATAGAATAACTTTGGGGCCATTGCCATGATGCCATGCTTTTGTGGTTGCTATATTGATTCATTTGGCTCTGTAGGAAAAGGGATGTTGATGTAGATTGGCCTTTGCCCTGAACCAGCAGGTGTTTGTAATGTTCTTAAGAGATATATTTCAGCTCTCAAATATATGTATCCAGGGTCAAGTAGGCCATTTTGGAGGCATTCCTGCAGGAGAATCTATAAGGGAGAACATTTCCCTGTCTTCTGGATATTTGATGCAAAAATGGCATCAAATCCTTTTGCAGGGTGTAGCTGAATTCTAAGAGTTCTTTTTTATGATTTTAGAATGGTAGAAGGACTCTTATAAACCCATAATATTATCCACATTTTTCTTGCTTTTTTAAAAAATGCTAATGGTATAGATATTCCCCTATTGAGTTCAACTTTGGTGGCTACCCAGACACTTCCATGAAGTTTTCTTGGCAACAACACAGAAGTGATTTGCTACTTATTTCTTCATTACATTCAAAATTCATACGAATTCGCCCGCATTTGACATTTGAACTCAAATTGAATGTTGGAACATTCAAAGATAGACAGTCAAATACGAATTGAATGCTTCTATATATTTATATGAAGCTTTGTTACATTTGTGAACCTGGGGAGGTGGGAAAGCAGCTGCCCCCAGTCACATCTGCAACAGATCCAGAGTGGATTAAAAGTGGATTGGGGATAGATTTGACATGTTCAGAGCAGATACGTAGGGAATTCACAGGGGATACGTAAGGGATTTGTAGCTGGGATTAGAATCCGATTCATATCAAACATTCATATTGAATTTGAATCCTACCACATTCGAAGGGGATCTATTCAAATGAATACAAATTTTTGTGCATTCAATTTGATTCAAATCACACACAAAAAAACCATCCATGTACATAAGAACTTAAGAGAGGCCCTGCTGGATCAGGCCACAGCCAATCTAGTCCAGCATCCTGTCGCACACAGTGGCCCACCAAATGCTCATGGGCACCTCAAACAGAGACAAGGACAAACCTTTTCCTTCTCTTGAATCCCAGCAAATGGCCTTAGAAGCGTCTTGCTTCCCCACCCCCACCCCCAGCCTGAAAGATATACCTAGGCATTCATTCTAGTAGCCATTGATACATTTGTCATCCATAAATTTGTCTAACCCTACCTTGAAGCAATCTAGACTGGTAGCTTTCACCACCTCTTCCGGCAGCACATTCCATAAACCAACGACCCTCTGGGTGAAGAAATACTTCCCTTTGTTGGATTTGACTCTCCTACCCATCATCTTCACAGAGTGCCCCCTGGTTCTAGTGTTGTGTGATAGAGAAAAGAAGTTTTCTCTATCCACCTTTTCTATACCATGCATAATTTTATATACTTCAATCAGGTCCCCTCTTAAACGCCGTCTCTCCAGACTGAAGAGGCCTAGACATTGCAGTCTGATTTCGTAAGGGAGGTGTTCCAGACAGTTAATCATTCTGGTTGCCCTTTTCTGCACCTTCACTAGTTCCACAATATCCTTTTTGAGGTGTGGTGACCAGAATTGTACACAATATTCCAAATGTGGCAAAAAGAGGCAAAATGACACTTGCTGACTTGTTTTCTATTCTCTATAAGACAGGAATGGGGATGTGCAAAGTGCTATTTTGAAAGTTTCATAAAAGAGTCAAACATCATTGCACCTCTACCTGGATGTCAAAGTTTATTAAGTGGGCCCCTAGCTTGTTTCTTAGTTAACCTCTGGCATGTAGGTTCTTGCTTTGACCCTCCCAGCCTTCTTGGAGCCAGATACCCAGATGAGCTTGTCAGTGCCACCTTGCATGTGTGGACATCTGTTTCAGTCTCCCTAAATGCAAAGTGGGTGGAGCTATAATGACAGCTTCATCCATGAGATAACAAAAAAGTACTATTGCTGGGAAATCTGTGACCAGCACTGTTTTCCAGCAACAGTAGTGAACACTTTTGGGGGGGAGGGGGAAGGGGAGCTATGGTGAGGTTATCTCAGATACGCGAGGCAACCCCACCATAATGACACTGTAATGGCACTATATGCCCCCTGTCTGGATAGGGCCCGAGATCCCCCTTCTCCTGGCAGGTCCCAGGTTTCCTTATGTTCAATTTGTAGATTTCCTCTCACAAAATGTTCATGATCTGCCCCTGATATTGCCAAACTCCATTTTTTTTCCCTTTCCTTTTCCCCTCTTCCCTCCCTTCAAACTTTTTATGCAAGAAAACTCGTAACAATGTGAATATGCCAAATCTTTATCTTAAACTGGTAATTTAATCTGGGTTCCATAAAATAAAAGTGTTTCTCGAACAAACAAGTTGTTCTTCACAGCTTGGATGTATATGAAAGCTGTCACAAATTAACTATTTCAAAAGAAAATGTAAACAAGATCTTATTGCAGCTCCAGAAAAGGAACAATGCCATACTTCATGGTTGTGAATGGGAGAGCAGCCAGTACTTAGTGCCTTTAATTCAATGCCTTAAGAATAAAGTTTTGTTTCTCTAGTGAGCCATTAACTTCCAGACTAAAGCTACCTAAATCAACAAGCATGTTAAAATTGAAATCAACAATTCAGGTTTTATATATGAATATCAGTTGTAAGGCATTTTCTATAAATAAAGAACTCCTTTCCACTGTTTTAGATTGATACTCTGATTTGCAAACCTTTTTGGTCAAATATCCTAATTCATTATACATTCCTGATTCTCTGTGTATGCAAAGGTGCATGAGTGTGGTCTGTACTAAACAGTTCAGGATGCTGTTTTCAAATTACTGTCTCTTCTGATATCTCTTCTACCCTTACAGCCTGCCCAAGGCCATTTCACGCCTTAGGCGAAGCATGACTTTGCTGCTCCCCATTCAACAGAGAAAAAAGAGGGAGAGGGAGAGAATTGTTTGCTGAAAATAATGAAACAAGTAGTTCTAGTGTGAGAGATTTTGGGCACATTACTTGTGACCCTTAGGCAGCATGAAACCTAGTTTGCTGCCCCTGTCTGCTTTTGCAATGTATATCTCAGACAATAACAAAAGTGTATTGATCCAAAAATATTCTATCAAACTTTCACTTTTATTTACCTAAAATTATAAATGGTCGGTACAGGGAAAAGATTGGTGCCCTAGGTGGCTATTTAGATTACCGGTTCACTTGGGATGACCCAAGTTATACTATTTGTCTTGGTGTTCAGTCCTTCCCAGGCTGTTCAGTCTCAGAATGAATTGAGAAGATATAGATATGTTCAGACAACGGGAAAATACTGAACAACTTGATGCTGTGACACACGGACACACATTTTAAAATATTTCTGCACATAGAAAATGAATTACTAGATACTGAGAATTTTAGAATACGGATGTGCATATTCATTTTGCTATCAAAACAAAATCCATTAATTCATTTCATTGTTGAACCACTTAAATGAAAAGACTTTTTTTTTTTTGCATTTGTTTTCAAACTTTTTCAAAAACAAAAATAACATGTTCTCATTGTTTCTCTTCCTGTCCAGTGGATGGGAAAGGTGCTCCAATGACCTCTCCATCTGGCAGAGGTGTAAATGGTCACTGGTTGGATGCTGTCAGGTAAGTTCCAGCCATGTGAGGTAAGGGTTGGTGAGCTTGTGGTGCATGATGTCATGCACCACAGCTAGTTCACAATAGGTGAACATCTGGTAAGGCAGGGAGCACTTGTAGATTTCAAATGCCTCCTGCAAGCACAGATGGACTTGCCCACATGTTCACCTATTGTGAACTATGGGCCCAAGTGCGAACTGGCCCAGGGATATGCAAAAATCCAAATTTTGTTTTGATGCAAATGTCTGTGAATATTTGATGAAATTTGCACATTCCTATTTTAGAGAAATATGGGAACACAAGAGGAGCCCTACTGGATCAGACCATAGAACATCTAATCTAGCATCCTATCTTACACACTGATCCAACAATTGCTTCTGGGCATTTTCAATCAAGAGTCAAAGGCAAAACCTTCCCTTGCTTTTGAAAGCCTGCAAATTGCCTTCAGAGGCATCCTGCCTGTATTTCCAACCTGGAGGCAGTGCCTAGGCATCTATTCTCATAGTCATTGATACATTTTACCTCCATGAATTTTTCTAACCCTCCAATGCACTGTCAGCACATTGGAATGGGGGCGCGTGTGATGGTAGACTGGGCCCATTCCAGTACACTGACAGCGTGGGTTCTGTCTACCACGTGGAGCAGCACATCCCCTCCAGGCCGCTCTTGCCCCACCCTTGAAGGGAGTGGGGGGAGACCGAACCTGGGATGTCCCGGCGACTGCTGCAATCCTGATTGGACTGCAGCAGCCGGCAGTGAACCCCTGGGTGCCCAGCCACCACCACCCAACAGACGCGGCCTCAAGATCAATCTGCACAGGCACAGGTACTCCAGTAACTCAGCCCCACACTCACCTGATGGGTCAGTATTGGTTTGATCTACAGGACTACGTGCGCCTGCACAGATTGCGGCAGATTGCTCTTGAGGCCGCGCAAGGAGCACACCAGGCCTGGCAAGGTAAGGTGATTGCATGGGCCTGCCAGCTGTTGAGTCGAATTTGGCCCAATACTGGCAGTGGGGGCAGGGTCCACATCTGTCTGGGAGGGAGAGTATGAATGCTCTCCCTCCCACACAGCTGTGGGACAGCCCGCGATGGCCAGGAATGGGTGTAGAGCATGATTTTGTGCACGACACCCGGAAAACAAGTAGGCCACCCTGGGACCAGCTGGGGTGGTTCTGAATGGAACCGCCAGCCCAGCAGAGTGAATGCTCCATCCCAGGATGTCCTACTCATGTTCTGGAGGCCCTAGAGCGAATAGGCCTCTGATCTCCACTTAACCTGGTGAAATGGATCCAATTTCTCATCCAATTTCTCATCGACATGAAAGGCCAGAGAATGCATTTTTAAGATGGATTAAAGCACTGGCATGAAGACACTACCACCTCTAAATTGCTTTTGAACCTTTAAGAAAACTTGTGTGAGTTCAGCCTTATGCTCTTTCTGCATTCTGTAATATAGGCTGTCATCTGCCTGCTGGGTAGACTACAGTGGTGTACACTAGCATGCCGAGGCCTTAGCTTATTCATTATTCAGCTGAATGATTAGAAGAAAAATACCGGGGAAAATGGGACAGCAAAGGTCTGCAAACTACTCCCCTGTCATTCTGCCTGGCTCCTATAACAGGTGCTAGGAGCTTTGCGTTCTGTGGCATGTGACATGATGTTTTAGTATTAAAAGCCTGGATGTTGGATAACAATATCTAGAGTTTTGTTTTGCTTTAATGCCACCAACATTTGTGCTTTCCATTCCTCATTGCAGATTGAAGAAAAACTCTATTCTAAATGTGAATGTTTAGTCTATGTGGTTGCAAGGTAAGCAAATCTCCAAATTAACTTTTTCAGAACAAAGTATTTCTTCCCTCTATATGTCTGCTGCTTTCGTCACATTCATTATGCTTCCTGTTCCAATAGATGCCAGCTGTCCATGTTAATCTAACTGACCGCCGCTGTTCTCTAATTATTTCAAAACAAACAAAAAATTCTTCTGACATACTGACACCTCTCTATATGGCCCACGTAATTACAATGACATGATATAAATAATAAAAACCTTTGAAAAATTAATTACAAGAATAAGAATTATGTAGTTTGACTCCTGGTGTTAACCCTTGACAGATAGTCCTATGAGTTATTTTACCAACTTTTTGCTTGCTTGGTTGCCTGCCTGCCTGCCAGCCTGCCTGCCTGCTTGCTTGCTTGCTTGTATAAGGAATCTTTTAGGGACTGTGCATGCAGGCAACTTGTTTTTTAACGATCACACATACAAAGCAGAAAGATTTCATATTGTCTGCAAAATGTTTTGATAGCAACCTGCACGAGAGGTCATATTTGCATTATGTGCCTTTTGTGCTACAATCCTATGCACTTTGCATGATCTTCTGCCTTCAGGTTTGGTTCTGTAAAATTTCCTTATTCTGCAGAGTAGATGTATGGGACTCTGTGTCAAAGGAAGCATTCTGCTACTGTGAAACAGAGATGGAATTATCCACAGGGAGCCTAGATTTGTTGTAATTTAGTCATTAAGGCTGCGTTCACAACTAAGTTTTAATTCAGCTTCAGTCCACTTCAGACTGAGATAATGCATTGGCAGAGTGACAAGCTATTTGCTTTTGCCATCGTCTAACTCAGGAAATGCATCTTTGGGTTAAATAAAGTAGAAAGAAAATGATTGGCCATTTTACTAATGTGTTGGCTCACTCTGAAAGTGGACTGAAGCTGGTTTAAAATTTAGTCATATGCAAGCCTTGTCATATCCAGCATTTTTGTGATCCCATGGACGAAGCACACCCGCCCCATCTGCCCTTCATCTGTTATGTTTGTTGCCTCTGTAACGCTTCTAACCATCTCATCCTCTGCCATTTTTTTTTTTTTTGCCTTCAATCTTTCCCAGCATCTTTTCTAGTAAATCCTGTCTTCTCGTGATGTGACTGAAATTCTACTTCACTATTAATCCTTCCAGTGAGCAGTCAAGGTTGATTCCCTTTAGTACTGACCAGTTTGGTCTCTTTCTGTAGACCAAACACTAACCCTAACCCTAGCTGTTTGGAATGGCCTCTGAAGACCATCCCCAAGCCAGTCACTGCCAGGAACAGTTGAGTCCATTACCTCCAAGTGAGGTTGGCACACAGTGCAGAGCACTGTAGCTCAGTAATATCTAGAGAGCTGTAAGCTGAGTAGCCTCACCTACTGCATAATATAGGTCTCCTTTACCCTTTTTCACATTCTTAGAACTTCAAGACTATCAGAAAAAGAGGCAGATGGATAAGAAACTCCTCATCAGTCAATCCTTAATGCTACAGATATTGTACATTGTATATTGTACTGTTTCACAGTAGCAGAATGCTTCCTTTGACACAGAGCCCCATACATCACTAGTTGGAATTTGTCTTTATCACATATCAATTTCCTCCCAAGATGATATATATTACTATGACTACTATTTCAGGGATGAAAGCAAATGCTTAAGAATCATGGGCACATCTGCACTCACGGACTGCCATCTCCACACAGCAGACTGTGCCTCTCAGGGATTAGTCTATATGTATGAAGGCAGCAGCTGTCTCACCGCTTATCAAAAGAAAGAAAGAAAGAAAGAAAGAAAGAAAGAAAGAAAGAAAGAAAGAAAGAAAGAAAGAAAGAAAGAAAGAAAGAAAGAAAGAAAGAAAGAAAGAAATGGAGAGTGAGCCGATGGGAGACCATTTTAAAACAGACTCCCATTGGTTCTCCACTATGGACTGGGCCAACTACCCACCATGTGGGCAACTGGGCTTGCCAACCTGGTGTGTGGAGACTGACACCACTTTGCCAAGCTCCTGGAACCTAGCAAAACAGCCCCAGTGAGCACCTTTGGAAGCAGAGAACACACCCAGGCACAGGCTACCAACTGTCACTCCAGATCTGGCCCAAATCACTTGATTCAGATCAAGACCTACATAGGTACCATGTGGAAATTGCTGTTTCTGAATCTTTGCTAAGAAAATTGCATGAATGTGTCCGTCCACATAAAAATGAAGAGTCAAGTTCAACACAGGGACATGTTTTCCCTTTAACATTATTATTTCACTAAAACAAGAGGCAAGGGGGGGGCTTGTAAAAAAAAACTATGTCATGACTTACCAAATTAATAATACTATACCCGCTTGAAAAGATCTGTGACAGAGTGCATCTTTTCCCTTAACCAAAATGCTCAGAAGAGGTGGAACAAGAGGCTTAGAGTCAACTATTCCTTTCCTAAATCCATCTTAAGCCTGTGTGTGTCTGTGAGATCTGATTTTAACAAGCAAACTGTGATTCTTTCCATAGTTTATGCATCAAGGGAAGTTCTTCTTTCACTCTTCTCATCTTTTCTTTTTTTATGGTACATTCTAAAGTTAACTTTGTTGTCTTGGTGAGCTTCTGGCAGAATAATCAAAGGCCCTTGCTTAAAGGCCTCTTTCTCCCCAAGTACCATGGCTTTCAAATTTTGAAGCCATAAAGTTCAGACATTGTCCTTCTCACGCAACTCTGGGAGAGGAGGAGGTAATGCATATTTTAATGATAATGGACAAGAACAGCTATGGATAAGCTCCTCTCCAAATATGCTTAAAGCATATCTTGGTTCCTGTCCTGTTTAGGATGCTTTTATAACCAATTTCAAAGCAAGAGTGAGGAAACATTGCAACTATTTTTTTTAATTTAAACAATTATTTTACATGTAAAATGTGGTGAAATTTCTATCATGTTCACTGTATGATGGCCATAAGACTGTGTACCCATTTGAAAAAATCCTCTCAAAACCAGCCTACAGTAGAGATGGTAGCATGTGGACACTAGTGTTCCCATCTTAGCAATAGTCCATATTAAGACTCCCAGAATGAACTTTGGAAGTGCTTTTTTCCTGGCCCTGAATGTAGGCACTAGCACACAGACTCTACCATCTCTAAGCTACTTTTAAGCCCGTTTCTTTTTAAGTGTGAGCAGATACAACCAATAACACTGGATCTTTCCCATCAACCTGTTTGTCTTCCTCCCTAATTAGTTTACCCATCTATTTCTTCTTTGCTTTTTTATTTTAGTATCAGTCATGAAAGTCTTGATTTTTTTTTTAAAAAAAATTCTTCCTGCCTACCTGGCTAGTAGGGTCTATCAAGTTCTTTCAAGTTCCTGCTAGACCTAAGCTCTGTAATGATATATGGGGCTTTTCTGCACTCACATTCGATCTAGACTAGGAGTGTAGTACAGTGGTACCTCGACATACAAGTGCCCTGACATACAAGTGTTTTGAGATACAAGCCGCCGAGCGAGTGATATTTTGCTTTGAGATGAGAGCAAGATTTGAGATACGAGTATGTAAATACAGTACAGTACATAACAAAAACAAATGAGGTGGTGTTTTGGGAGCTGGAATGGATTAATGGGAAAATTGCTTTGAGATACAAGCGATTTGACATAAGAGCAAGGTTACGGAGTGAATTAAACTCGTATGTCACGGTACCACTGTAATCGCAAAAGCTTGCACAGGTTTTCCACTGGCTTCAGCCTTCCATTTCTGAAGCCTCAGAGTAAAAAGAATCTTCCTACTTCCATAAGCTTGTAGTACACACTCAGTACCAGCAGGGTGCTGGACTCTTAGCCTTGGGGCATAATGGAGTCCGGCTGCATGGTCACCCTTTCTTTTCCTGTTTGAAGATCCTCCCCACCCCCCACCACAGGATGTGACATCAGAAGGACTTCTGACCTGCTCAGCTGATGTGGCTCAACCTATCCCATCCCTGGACTGTGGTTTTACATCATTTCCTCCCCGCCCTCCTGTGGCAGATTATTTAAAACTCTGCACAGAAATAAACACACTCTTTCCAGCTCATCTTTTCTTTTCCCTGTGCTCTCTGTCTTTAACTCACCATAGGAGTACATGGTGATCTCTTATAAGCATGCCAGTGGCTAATAAGGGATTTACTTTCGCAACACCCGGTGGATCGTACCAGTAACTACTGGTACCAAGCATCGTTACAGCCCTTGGGTTGTAACCAAGCATCTCTGTAGTTTTCAGAACTGCAGCCAAGATCGAGGTAGTCATAGGCTGCCTCCAACCAGGTTTCCCAGAGCCATGATATCAGGTTGCAGAGTGCGACTGCAACATAGGAGCCCCCATAATTGGCTTCTGGGACTCACTAGTCCACAAGCTAGTGCAGATCACAAAGGATGAAGCATGATTCAGATTAAGGAGAGCTTGATCTGTATCACTGGTAGATCTGTTTTAACAGACCTTCTGAAGACCAGGAGGCCCTGGTACAGAACAGAGAGAAGCAGACCAGGAAGCCAGGGAACCCATTTCAATTATCCACCAAATTGTGCCAATGAAATGAGTCCCCTGTTGGCTCTGAAGCTAGCCCTTTAGAGCCTTCAGAGCCAACCCCAAAGCTCGCACAGTCTTTGGGGTTGGGGTGGGGGCTGGTTTGGACCAGTGCCATCATGCAGATAGTCATGTTCCAGATGATGCCTTTCCATGTTCTGAACCCGCTGATTCAGACCATAGAGAGGTGAGTGCAGAATGCCCTGTAGTCTGGCTGCAGACACTGGAAAACTATGGCCATGTCTTCCTATGTGATCCTGGAGACAACTGAAGGTGAATGTTTCCATGGAAACACCCTCTCCATCAGGCCCACTATCATTTGCAAGTATCCACATCCAGTATGCAAGTATGTCCAAAAGACACCACAGTCACAGCACATGCCCTGAAATCACAACATTAACTTGCACAGAAAAAAACTACTGATCTGTTTCATTGATAATTTCATATAGTGCGAATTCATGAAACTAAAAAAACACACAAGATCCTGAAGAAACAGGTTTATTCTTGATGCCAGGAAATACAAAACCAGACCAGAGTAAGTAGAATGGTTTATTTTGTTTATGAAGGCAGTTAAACCACATGCTTAATCAACATCTGGCATTAGAATTGGATAAAAAAAAATGATACTGGTATTCTTCTAAGTCAGGAAGGAGGAAAAATAATGTGATGATTTGAAGAAGTTAGCAAGGTTGAGTGGAGAAAAGGAAAGAACAAGGTCAGAGGGGAAGCATCATTGGACTGTTCACTTGGGTTGCTGCCCATTTTGTGCTGTAAGCAATAGGGCAAATCCTGTCTTTAGCTATGCAAGATGAAAAGTCTATTTGAAGTTGGAGTTTGTGGCTGCCTCTTTCACAGTAAATTGACCTTGTGAGGCACTGCCAATGTCATAAAGCTTGGCTTTATCTCGGCTGAGAGAGAGAGAAAATCGCAAACTGCTTCTGCATGATTAGTTCTGCCACTTCAAACGTGTTTCTTCCGAGTCAGCTTCCACACTTGCTGCTAGAGATACATGCCACTGGGAAACTCTAATCTGCCTTGAAATGCCTGCAGTTTCAGTAACTCTTTGCTTGCCAGCCTGTAAAAGGAGATGCTGGAGAGCCTCAACCCAAGAAATTTTGAAAAGGTTGAGATCATTATTGATGGATCAACAGAGGGGTTAGATTTATGTTAAACACATCTAAGGTCATACAAACACAGATGCATACATAAACAGCAAGCACTGTTGTGCATCAGATAAAGTTTAAAACAAGGATAACAAAAGGAAACAGAACAGAACATTTTTATCTGAACCTACGAAATTGGGGCCTTTCTGGGCCATCATCTGAATCAGTAGGTCTGAACTAGTGAGGCTCACTGCTTAGAACCACAATCACGCGTGGTCTGGGATAATGCTGTCTTCTTGACTGTGTTGGTCCAGATCAGCCCCTGCACCAGCCCTGAAGCTCACATGGGCTTTGATCTGGGCCTTGGAACCACTGAGGAACTCACTAGTTACTAATATAACATCTATGGACATATCTCTTTGGCACTTTCCAAGATGAGTGGTGGGTGGGAGTCATCACAGGAATGACTGGACATCAATGCAATGCTTCTGTGAAAGAATCTGTTGCAGTAGCAGAGTTTCCACCTGACCCATTTCTTCAAACACCAGTAATGTGGCCTAAAGTTGGCAATTATGGGTCCTCTAGAATGTGGTCCAGGTGGGCATTAGGCCTATTGAATCATTCCTTCCTCACCGTGCATCCATATGGGGGGTGAAGGTGACTCAGGCCATGCTGAAAATCCAGCCTCTGTCATCTGGATTACAGCTCTTGGCTGTACTGTAGACCTGATACATCAGGTCTACAACAGATCTGAACCAAGGGTCTCTTGACCTGGATCTGACTCCATCTTATGCTGAAGGATTCAGCCAAAATGGCGGGGGGCAGGGGCTCCTTGATCTTAATTAACATGCAGATCTTAATTAACATCCAGATCAAGCCTTTATAATTAACATACAGGTGAAGCATGTCACTAAAGTGTCATATCCTAGTTACATGCTAGGATGTCTGAGTGGAATAGATGTTTAGTTAAAGACCATATCTCCACTTGCCATGCAGGTACTTTAGAAAAAGATCAAAGCTGCCATGCCTCCTCACATTTTGGAGCATGATGGCTATCCAAGGCACCCTTTCCATTGGACACAATTTCCCATCCTTGCTTCCCCGTTCTGAAGTGGAGACAGAGTGGGATCTTTCAGGCAAGTTATTATGGTGTCTACTCCAGGTGTCCTTCTCCCTAGTGAAGTGGAGACCCAGCCAAAATCTCATGCCGGACCACAATATGCAGTTAGGGAGGCGAAAAGATTTAGCACAGTAGATGAGAAACCAATTATTTATTTCCAGCAGCAACCAGAGAGGAAGACTGTGGATAGAAGCCTCTTCCTCTTGCTGGGCTGGTTCTTGGAGGGATTGAAACTCCCACTGTGTCCCCATTACTGTAATGGAGACTAGCTGCCCTAAGGCACTGGTTAAAGCCCCTTTACAGTGTAATGAAGACAAATAGGCTACATTTTTAAATCCCCACAACACTATGGGAACTACAAAAAAAAGCTTATTTGCTGCCATGCAGAGCTTCATCATGGTGGACAGCAGGATCTTCTACTCATGACACAAACATTCACTGCCCACCATTATTTATTATTATTGCTACCAGTCATGACTCACAGCTTTAAGGGTGGGTGACTGCTAGGCACAGGGTATACGTGCTTTTCGTTGGTGCACTGATGCAAGATCCTCACAGGGGTCAGCATGTGTTATGGTAGCCAGTGATCATCTGACCTGCACCTGCATTCACCCAGTGTTAATGTTATGAGCTGCCACTGATTGCTACTTTTACTAGCAGTATAAATAGAAGTTGTAGTATCATTTGAAGTGTTGTTGAGGCTGGCAGTTTGAGGAGATCATGATCAGAATAATTTATATATAATTTGCAGAGAACTGAAAGCAGGTGAATGCTCATAAGCAACTGGTGGGACACTGTGTAAAGCAGGATGCTGAACTAGATGGATTGTGGCCTGATCTCATGGGTCTCCCCTTAGGTTCTTATGTGAAAAAAAGTGTCCCTCTACAGCCTTAAAATCTTAATAGGCTCAGGTCTAGACACAGCTGAAGAATACAAAAGATTGCCACCCAAAGTTGCAATTTTTTTTTTGAGGATGTGAATCATATTTCTTTCTGCATATTGTGAATTCAGCCAGTGAAAATGGCATTGTGAAAGCCCAGACATCTTTGTATTCTACATCCATGGTGTCCTTCAACTACATTCATTCCAGAAATGGTGTCCACATAGCTTTATGAATTACTGACATCTAATGATTTTTCCCTTTTTCTTGGTGAACTAGAGCAGCAGTAATAAGTTGAACATGACAAGTATTTAAAAATAAATTGCACTCATTTTATGAAAAAATGCACAGCGAGGGTGAGCAGACACTAAACCTATGTATCAAGAGTGTTTTCACTCTGTAGGCACAATTCACCCAGACATTTGCCAGCTGTCATGGAAAAACTGAAAGCTCTCCATCCATGTCAATGGGGCTTGCACAGAAGGATGTTCTAAAGGAAGTGGTCTACAAGAGTTAAAAAGCTGAAACGGAGTATAGTGAAATCTGCTACCTGACAAATAGGTCTATGTATCAAAAGATTTTGCTAACCAGCTTGACACATAAATGGTGCATGATGTCAGCTTCTGTTAAAGGCTTTTGGCAAACGATGACAGCCCAAAGAAATAATGGTGTTCTCCAAGAAGAGAGCTTCAATTCAATTTCAAAGGAAATAGCAAAATGTTATGAATGCATCTCTCATGGAATAAGGCAGTGAATCAACCAGACCTGTATAAAGGTAAACGTATATCATATGGGACAGGGATAGTCTTTAAAAAGTATACATGAACCAACCACATTGATTCTGATGGAAATAATAATAATTAACCTCTCAGCATTTGTAAGATGCTCCTGATGTGGATGGAAGCCCATATAGTTTCCTGATTGAGATGGGAGACAATCCAGGTTTTCTGTAAACCATATATTTTCACCTCCTCTCAGACTCTATTTTCCTTTAAAAATGTGCTTGTCTCTATAAGCAGTAAGCTTAGGGACAAATGAGAGCCATAGGAATATATTTTCAAAAGAAAAATAGGTTGTGTCTTCACCTCCATATTTTCAGTGTTTGGTGACATCTGTCTGGCACAAACCTCTCCCAGATTGGAGGAGAGGTCAGGAGAAAGGGTCAAATCATGATACTTTCCATGGCCTTGCAAGGCACCAACGGAGACACGGAAGTGCCTATTACTCAAGCAGGGAATTTTATTGGGTCAGATCAACTACACATTTAGTTGGGGCAGTTTGACACCCAAGGACAAAGTAAACAATGCCCTATCAAAGACATTGTCTCAGAGCTTGAACGCAAGTTCCCTTTCTCTTCCATGCCTTTTCAATTCAGAATTGGTTCACTTGTGCACATGTTCACATATCTTTAGTGACATCAAATTTCATATTATTTTGTACAGAATTGCAGCCCCATGGTTTTTCCATATGATTACCTCTAGCTAGTCTGACAATTAGTACAATTTCCTTTTCACTTTGCTTTGCCCTTCACCTCAGCAGCCTCAATGGACAATGGCCACCACTGCATCTAGTTCAGAAGTCTCTCTTGCTGTGGTAACCAGGTGCCTGTAAAAGTCTGCAATGTAGGGATGTGCACACATATTCAAAAATTCAAAAATCCAATTCAAATCCGACAAATAACATTCGAATTCAAATTGGATTTTCGAAAATCTGAATTCAAACAGATTATATCCCCCCACCCCCCAGGACAGACACTACCATTTTAAACATAAGGTGTCTTGTTTTAGAGTTGTTGAATTTTTAAAGTCTTTTAATGTATATTCTGTTTTAATCTGTTGTTTTAAGGTTGTTACCTACCCAGAGACCTTCAGGTATGGGGTAGGATAGAAATGTAAATAATAAATATATAAAAGAAATAAATTTGATAAGGATTTTCAAATAATTCAACTGAATTGATCCATTTATATATCACCTGCATATTGGGTTTATTTGCGCTTATAAAACGGGATGACAATGGGATGCAAATGGGACAAAAACTGGATGCTCGCAAATTCAAAAATCAGATACAAATGTTGCCAACGTCCATATCATTCAATTCAAATTGGATTTTCAAAAATCTGGATCCAGATAATCCAGATTCGGATTGGATTTTCAAAAATCTGATTTTTTTGAATTTCAAATCGAATTGAATATTTGAATTGACTCAAATTTGAATGCAAAAAATGCATTCGTGCACATTGCTACTGCAATGAGGATGGGAGGACAATAGCCTGTCCTCACATAGGCTCCCTAGCAGTTGGCATTTCAAAACTTCATAAAACTTTGGCTGCATTCACACATAGCAAAAGAAGGGTATTTCCGCACTGGCCCTTAAAACCCCATTAGGGACCCATTAAGGACCCATGTGGGACAGATCCTAAAAGATCCTTCCACACAGGAGACCCCATTAGGACCAGATAAGGGAGGCATCTTCTATACAACGGCCTCCCAATTCCAGTGCTAATGGTCCCTAAATCTGGATTTCCTGAAGACCTAAAAAATTGGGTCTACAATCCGGTCTTCAGGCTTGAAACTGGATTATAGACCCTTACTGTGCAGATGGGGTCTTTCGGGCGGGCCTGGCAGGACCAGAGCTGTGTGCACATGCGGTGCAAGCTCCGCCCTGCCACTGACAATGACAGAGGCCTGTATGGCCTCCACAGTTGTCAGAGGACTCCAGCACAGTCTGGAGTGGCAGGGGGGTGATGATCATGCATTGTCACCCCACTCCCGATGCAGTGGGGGGGGGAATGGAGGAAGCAAGCCCCCACTCCCCCCCCCCATGTAGCTGTTCCAGCAATGGGGCTTCAATGACAGGTGTGGGTGGAGATTTGCCTCCACACACACACCCCCGCCATCTAAGCCCTCTGCTGGAGCAGCCATGTGGCTGCTCCTTTCAAGTAATGAGGCATCGATGGCAGCAAGTTGTGGGGGTTTGGTTCCACCCCCGCCTGCCATTGAAGCCCCTTTGCTGAAGCAGCTATATAGGGGGCAGGGGCTGCCCCCACCTCCCCATGTGGCTGCTCCTCTCCAGTGATGGGGCATCCATGGCAGGTGGCAGCAGGAATTTGCCGTCACCTTTGCCTGCCATGCATGCCCAATCGCTGTAGAGGAGGAGAGGCGGCGACATGTGGCTGCTCCTCTTCAGCGATGGAGCAGCCACATGGGATGAAGGAGGCTGCTGTTGTCACCTCCTCCACCGCCAGTTCCACTCCTACCCCAAGAGGCTGCTTTGCCTGAGCAACAGATGCAGTGGGGGAGATGATGATCTGCACTGCCATCTCTCCCCCAAGCCCTGACGGCCCAGCAAAGCAGCTGTCATCTGGGGAGCAGCGTGGCACCATGGCTGTGATCGCCACCTTCACCACACCTTCTGTCCCGATGATGGCTGCAGGCCATCTGGGTGGGGAGGGGGCACAGATGGCAGCCACCTCCTTCTGCTGCCCAGCCTCCTGGGGGAGGGGATCTGGAGGAGGCAGAGTTGCCCCCACCACTGCTAGATTCCCCCTGCCCCTGGTGGCTGCTTTGCCACTGGGGAGGAGGAGGAGGAGGAGGCAGGGGAATGAATGACACGGATGTGAACAACATTCGTATGTGTCATACGTATCTGCATGCATCTTGCATGCAAATGCATACAGATACATATGAGATACATACAGATACGTATGTGTACATTCGTATCTGTACATATGCATGTGTACATTTGTATCTGTACATATGTATTTGTACATTCAGATGTTTCAAATCATTCCAATGAATGTATCAAAACATTTAAAATTTGTTCAAATGTTTAAATTCAAATGTGTAGACATTCTATTTGAGTTTGAATGTCCACTTTCAATTGAATTTGAATTTGGAATGTTTAGAACATTCATACACTGCCCTAGTGTGTAACCATTATGCCCTCATCATTTGCTGCCTTTACCTTCCCTAACCCACCCAGTGAGCCATGAATGATTCTCACAACCTTTTGGTTCCTAGTAAATGTCAGACCTGCAGAGCACACGTACATGGTTTGGCATTGTAACAATACTTTGACGCTCAGCCCTTGATGCTGAAGTGTTAAGAAGGGTCTTTATGTTAAGCATAAGGACTCAAATGGTGTGGATATTCTCAATGATCTAACTCCTACTTGTGGGTTGAAAATGAGGCCTAAGAAGGCCAATTGCAAGATAATGCCCTCACACTGAAGACTGGTGTACAAACTGAAAGATTGAAGTGGACCCTTTCAGCACCAGGATTCGGCTCCAGTGGAAACCACACTTCTTCTATGACTAGTTCTGGAGAAAGCAACAAAGACCCAGCCTCTCAACATTCTTTTTCACACTCTGTTTGTAGACAAGTATATTGTGCATTTGGAGTGCCCCCTTCATTGACACGTTCCATGGAGCTTTGGAATGGCAGAATCTGACTTGCCCTGATGACAAGAAAAAGAGAGAGGTGGGAGAAATCATTTGAAAGGTTTTTTTTTTTTTCATTTATAAAGAACCTCCTAATTCTCATTCCAAACATTACTTCTCAGAACTTCATGTCATGTCACACTGTTCTATGGTCACTTTAGCTTAACCAGGAAATAACAATTATTTTGAATACTGAAACTTAATGCTGATAACCTTGAGGGCAAACCGATAGGAAAGGACAAAGTATATCCCCTAAATGTGTGACTTTTGAAGCTATCAGGGCATTTAACTTCTCTTTCCATTTTAGCTCTTTGGAAGTGCTGAAGTTTAGATTGCAAAGTACAGATTTATCTGAAAAGAGGAGTGTATGATAGGGTGCAATGTGACTTTCTAAAACCCAAATGAATTCTGTGTGAATGAAATAGAAAGATATGCCCAAAGTAGCACAGACAGACAAAGGGAGGCACAAACGACCCAAACAGTCATGCCACACTGAATCCAACATTATGAGGATTAAATATGAGGTGGGACAGATTCCCCTTCTCTTTCTAGCATTGTTTTTGCTGTTTCAGTGAGTTTATTTTTTAATCATGTTTTTATATTGATTCTTTTGTAACCTGCCTTGAGATCTCTGGGTATGCAAGTACATAGAGAAATGCAAATAAAAAAATAAATCCAGTAAATATTTCTTCAAAATACTCAAGACAAGATTTTCAACAAAAGCTCTTTTTTGGTAATGAAATTTGAAAAATGGCATGCGTGATGCCAGAAGCAACTAGTCTTATCAGAGAAAATAAAAATAGTCACTGGGGAAATCCAAACACTTAAACAAAACAGAGTACAGGAATATCAGTTCTTCCTCCATCCATCCATCCATCCATCCATCCATCCATCCATCCATCCATCCATCCATCCATCCATCCATCCATCTATTTGTTGCAAAGGTCAGAGCAAAGAGGTGCATCTTCACCACCTTCCTGAATGTATTAAGTGAGGGAGCCTGACACACTTCAAGGGGGAGACTATCCCTCAGCCTGGGGGCAATTGCCGAGAAGGCCCTCTCTCAAGTGCCCACCTGTCTTACTATTAAGGGTGGTGGGACAGAGGAGGGCTTCCCCTACAGAGCTTAAGGCACCGTCAAGTCTGTAAGGGAGAAGGCATTCTTTCAGATATTTGGGGCCCAAGTCATTTAGAGCCTTATATGTTAAAGATAACACCTTGAATTTTGCTTGGTAGCTGAAATTCCACCAAGATTTGATGCATTGGACTGTTCTTTTATAATAGGTTGAGGCAGCCCCAAACCTTGTTGTCACGTTGATCGAGTCCATATCCTGCCACATAATGGCTGCAAATATCCTTAGAAGTGTCCTTTGCACAAAGCAATTTCACAGCTGCGAAGGTCTCCCCCCTCCCCTTGCCAAGCCTGCTCTGAACAGATTGCAAGAGGAGAAAGGGGGGGGGGGGAATAAAGCACCAGCCAGCTTCAAAAGATACAATTGCAGCAAGGAAATTCTTGCAATTAGGAGAGATATGACAGCAGGAAAACTTTTAAAAACTCAAGCCTCAGGTGATACATTGTTGCAAGGCTCACCCAGCAGGGGAAGATAAGCCGAAAGCCTGCATTTTACAGAAGGAAACTGAAAGGGAAAGTAGCCTCTCTCGCACACCTCTGTTTGAGCTGTCAGCCTCAATTTTGAAAGGGAATTTGCTATGTCTGTTCTTCTGTTTAAGCGCAAACAGGGAGAACCGACAGGGAGGGAGCTCCTGATTTGAAAAGGAGAAAGTGAAAGGAATCTATGCTTTGTTCTTTCACTCACCTGATTCTGCAGGGCAGGCTTAACAGGCTTTGGACAGGGACGGAGATTAAAAGATCCTGCTTCTCCATGATGTTGTGTGTTTTTGTGTGTGTGTGGGGGGGGTTGTTTTGGTTTGGTTTGTGTGTGTGTGTGTGGTTTAAGTGGGAATGCCAGTATTCACATTCAGCCTGTGTTATCCTCAAGGAAATGGAAACACACAGAAAGTGCACTTGGTCCTGAATCTGGATTTAAAAATCCAACCTGGATTTAAAAGTCAAATCAGAATGCATGCTGAGTCTTAGTTCACCATTCTATCAGTTATGCTTCTGAAGACAAAATATTACAAGAGTGCTCCTGTGCTTTACATTGATTTTCAGGCTTCCCATAAGCATTTAATTAGCTTACTTGTGAACAAGATAATGAAATAGTTTGGACTCTTCTGATATGTTTATCGAACTTCTAGATCTCAGTAATCTTAAACTAAATGTATCTCCTGGGAAGTTTGTAAAAGATGCTTTCTGTAGTATCTTGGGCCTATTCGCACTTGGCCTTTTTCTGGAGTATATCTCAGGATAGGGGTCTGTGGTCCACATGCTAATGCAGACTCTGGCAGACCTCACTTTGGGCCTGCTGAAGCCTGCACTAGCATATGACCAGCAAGTCCCTATTACAGGATATATTCCAGAATAAAGCCAAGTGCAAATAGGCCCCTTGTTCCACCTAATGCTAGTATGATTTCATATTGAGAATATATTTAAATTCATATTGAGAATATATTTAACTTCTGTTAACCTTTCAGCTTTCAGTTTTGACCAACCAATCAAAGAATGCAGACCTGTAGATACTCTAGTAAGAAAACCTAACTGTCCTGAGTTCTTCAACAATAATAGACAAATATAGTAGTATGCTGCATACTTTTTATAATATCTGAGAAGTATCAGTATCAGATATCCTTGAAAGTACTCTGGCCAACTGATATGTTAATCTAACAAGAGATATCTGTGTAATATTTCCCAGCTTTTAAATAGCTGATCCACATTTGGTTAAGGCATTTTGTTTCTCACAGCTAGGCAACATATTATTTAATGCAGAGCAGTACAACTGAGAGCTGTTTAACTTTCAGTTGCTGGGTTTTGTGAAAACTTATAATTTTTAATGCTTCTTCATGTTAAAAGAACCAAACTTTCCAACATATAAATTAACAGAGAAAAAACAGCTGTAAAACTTTTCCTCAGATGTACTAGAGATGTCTTTTCAGGATATTTTATTTAATTTTGTCCTCTGAACTGATGTTTCTAGAAGGCCATTATAGTGAGACATAACTAAAATTAGAAGTGGCTAAGGCTTCCTCTGTCTTGTATTGGCATGTAGGGGGTGGGGGTCTGGTCTCTTTCCTAGCATAGAACAATGTCCTATGTGGAAAGGACCCTAACCTAAACTTTGGAGAAGGCTAAACTATTCTAATGGAGGCTTGATGGCCTGAACTGATTTCCAGTCACCCTTGTTGCATGTCAGCTTATGGCTTGAAGGTGAAACTGAATGGTCCAACTTCTGGCTTTTCTTCTGGCCCCTTGCTGGCACATCCAGTCAGAAAACTCTGCTTCTGAGGGTGGATTATGCCTGCAAATTGCTCGTGCCCAAACTAGTTCCCTTTCCCCATAGCTCCATTTAGCCCAGAGAAAAGTTGCATGTAAATGATGCCTTAAGTATTGTTTTGTTTTTAAGATACTTCTTGAAATCATTAACTAAAAATTAATGCCTGACCCACAAACAATACAGTTCAGCTGGTCCCAACCTTCCTCGCTTTTCTGATACTGTAACTTAAATTATCATCATTATTTCTAAGACTTATATAAACTTACTGCATATAAATTTACCTGAACGCCCCCTTCCTACTCTATGATTGTATGATCTGCAATTTTGTTTACAAATAAATTACTCTGTCTGCATCCTGTTGTAATGCAGTAAGGTAGCAGTTGCTCTTGCTTTTCTTTTTCTTACTGCGTAGTCCCACTTTTAGAGTCTGGTGGTGTTGCCAGTGTTGGTGATGCTTTGATCTTTTATAATAATAATAATAATAATAATAATAATAATAATAATAATAATAATAATAATAATAATAATAATAATAATAATAATAATAATAATAATAATAATAATAATAATAATAATAATAATAATAATAATAATAGTGATGTCGACAAGCTGTACTTGCCCAGGAAAGGAGGCGGTAGAGGATTTTTGCAAGTGAAGCAAACAGTGGAAGAAGAGAACTATGCATTAGCAGATTACGTGGCAGAAAGCAAAGAATCAGCTTTGATTGAAGTCAATAACCAGAAGCTTCTCAAAGTGCAGCAAACCAAGAACCAGTACCGGAAAACTGCAATTCAATGCCGAATGGACAGCTGGCGCAATAAAGCACTGCATGGACAGTTCTTGAAGAAAATCGAAGGCAAAGTGGACGTGGAAAATACCTGGTCTTGACTTACGAATGGAACATTGAAAAAGGAAACAGAAGGACTGATTCTTGCTGCACAAGAACAAGCAATAAGAACAAATGCCATAAAATTGAAAAATCAGGAGAAGATCCAAAGTGCCGACTCTGCAAAGAAGTTGATGAAACAATTGACCATAAACTCAGCTGCTGCAAGAAGATCGCACAAACTGATTACAAGCAGAGACACAATGCTGTAGCACAAATGATACACTGGAACTTGTGCCAAAAGTATCATCTGCCAGTGGCAAAGAACTGGTGGGATCACAAGCCAGAAAAAGTTGTTGAAAATGAACAGGCAAAACTACTTTGGGACTTCAGGCTTCAGAATGACAGAAAATTAGAGCATAACACCCCTGATATTACAATTGTTGAGAGAGAGATGGTGTGGATCATCGACATTGCTATTCCAGGTGACAGCAGAATTGAGGAGAAACAGTTGGAGAAGCTCACCAGATGTGAAGATCTGAGAATTGAACTTCAGCGACTCTGGCGAAAACCAGTGAGAGTGGTCCCAGTCATCCTCAGCACACTGGGTGCGGTGCCAAAAGATCTCAGCAGGCACCTAAAAACCATTGGCACTGACAAAATATCCATCTGCCAGCTACAAAAAGCCACTTTACTGGGGTCTGCTCACATAATTCGCCGATACATCCTGCAATCCTAGGTGCTTGGGAAGTGCCTGACTAGTGATATGAAATCCAGCATAGTGATCTTGTTTGCTGTGTATAACTGCTGTTTTTACATAATAAATGTTATACTTTGTGGGCTTTCTTGTGTATTATTTGTATTTCGTTTTGTCACCCGCTCTGACCATGGGCTGTAGTTTGTTGTGTGTAATTCCTAGCTTCCAAAGCTTCCCTTCCCTTTTCCTCTCTCTCCTCAGATCTATGCAGATGTCTCAAATTTAGTTTGCTTTTCTTGCTGTAGCTGCAAAGCCAGAACACCTCATGGCTATGTGTGAGCGCCTGGCTTGAAAGATTGTGCCTTTTCAAGGCAGAGAGAGTACAAAATGTCTGCCAAGCCTAAAAATGATGCAGATCAGGTTTCCATGTCTGTTAGGTGACGCTTACTCAGCAGTCTGGCTCTTGTCAGTAATTTTTCAGCAGCTTACTGTGGTGGAATTACACTACAGAGCTGGGGGCAGCAGCACCAGCAGGAGGAATTCTTTGTCCCTATTGCATTTAACATGACATCTAATCTTATCAAGATGCTCAGTATTGTTTCTTTCTTTGCCTCTTGCAGGTACAATGCCAGTTTTGTTCATTATCATCCCTCTATGAACTATAGGGGGAAAGAAACAGTCTCTCTCAGTGGAGGAGGATCTGTGAAGGCTTGAGCTAAACAGAATAATGTTTAGATTCACATTTAACTGTGAGGCTCATTGGAATTCATTGTGCCAATTACCCCTCTCAGCCTCACCTACCTTAACAAGGTTGTTGAAAAGACAAAACAAAAAAATGGGTGAAAATGAGTTATGTCCCCAGTTCCTCAGGATGAGAAAGAGAGAAATCAAATTGCAACAAATGAATGCTGATATAGGGCCCGTTTGGTTAAAGTGAGCCAGTTTGGTCTAGTGGTTAGGGAGCTGGACTCCTATCAGGGAATACCAGGTTTGATTCCGCACTCCTCTATGAAGCCAGCCTGGATGAACTTGGGCTAGTCACAGCTCTCCTTCTGAGGCATTTCCGCACTGAATCGCGTTCGAAACCGAACGCGTTCAGGCGGAAAGCTTAAGCCAGCTTCGGGCGCTTTCCCCGTTCACACACAGACGCTCCGGAACGCGTGTAAACGCGTTCCGGAGCGTCTGGGTGCGAATGGTCAAAGCGCCCGAAGCTGGCTTAGCCGGCAAACGCCGGCCAGGGGCGCGCCGGCGGCCGCGGAGGCAGATCGACAATCAGCTGTTTGAAAAACAGCTGATTGTCAAAGCCGCGCGGCGTCGGAGGCGAGCCGGCAGGCGATCGGGAGACAGAAGCGGCGCGAACGCTTCTTCTCCCGAACGCCTGCGGGCGGCTCGTCCGCGTTGGAACGCGTGTAGAGCACTTCAAAGTGCTCTACATTTCGAACGCGAAAAAGCCAGCTGCGGACACGTCGGGACGCAAGGCGCGCGCGGCCAATGCGGATGACGTGTCCACAGCTGGCTTTTTCGCGTTCCATTTTCCCCCGTGCGAAAACGTCTCACGTCTCACATAGCCCCACCTACCTCACAGGTTGTTTGTTGTGGGGAAAAGAATAGAAAGCTTTGTCAGTCACTTTGAGTCTACACTGGAGCATCTTAGGACTCCATGGCCCTTTCCACACTAGGCCTTATTCTGGAATGTATCTCAGGATAGGGGCCTATTGTCCGCATCCTAGTACAGGCTATGGTAGACCTTACCTGGGTCCTACCATAGTCTGCACTAGGATGCGGACAACAGGCCCCTATCCTGGGATATATTTTAAAATAAGGCCAAGTGCGGAAAGGCCCCATATGTGGGCCTAGTTCAAACACACCCACTGTTTCTCCACCACCTGTGACTGTTCATCATGAAGATGATATTGCAGTATCTCATAGTTTTGGTTCTCAGCTATTTCACTATCCTTGCAGGCTAAGGCTATCAGTTGATTTTTCTCAGCATCTGAAAGTGATATGAAGAAAACCAAGCTGATATTTACTATGTATGCCAATGGGGAGATCATTGGTTCTAACCTGATCCATGGAAAGCCTATTTTTCCAAAGCAAACTGCTGCTTCTTTCCCCCCACCCCCACGGATGCTGCATTTACACATAGCATAAAATAGCACCTCAAAAATATCTTAGAGAAAATAGTGTGCATTACTCATGTTCCCATCTCACCACTTTTCTAGCCTAGAATATAGGGGAGAGGGGCAGCAGATTGCCTTGTGAACCACCCCACCTGCACACCATCTCTAGGACTGTGATCAGACATGGCCAAAAAAAAAAAAAAGAGAGAGAGCGCATCTCTGAGGTCCCTGAGGTGGGATTGTTCATACACCAGTCCTCTCCTGAACATTCTGTGCAAGAAAAGGTGGATCTGAGAAGGCTTGAGAACATGAGGGAGACACACTGTCTCTCTGAGGTGCCTCTGAGGAAAGCCTTTTGTTATATCTGAACGCAGCCTAAGCTGCCCCTGCTCTGAATCACCTCAGAGGTGCCTTTTTCCCAACTTCTCTCTCTTTTTTTATCTGAATCTGAACGCACCCCTAAATGTAAGCTGCACACGCTTTTGATAAATGAATTTTAACGTTATAAGTAACTTTTAAAATTGCAGCTGGATACATCATGGAAAAGTTATTTCTTGAGGGAAAACTCCCCACCTTTTCTCAGCCTCATAATAAAAGCGCATTCCATATTCCTCAAAAAGCATACAGCTGTAAACCTAGTGTTTTCACCAGATTGCAGCCTTTATTGGACTGAAGCTCTTGCCTGTCATTTGCCTGACAATGGTTTCCAAAGCGGTATCTGCTAACATTCCCAGTGTTCTTACCCCTGAAGTTCATAGCTCTTCCCACATCAATGGTTTCCAAAGAACAGCTGGCTGAATTTCCAACCACTCACCAAACCAACTTCCTTAACCTCAGAATTACAAAATTATGTAATAACAGAGAAACAGAACTTTGAACTTTCAAATATCCATTTTTCTCCTTCCCATGAATGCTGCTTTTTGTACTTCTTCAATTACTTCTTCTCTTTATTTTATTTTAAAAAGTGAATGATGATGCCAGGTTCCCTAACTCTTGGAGGAAAATAATTTCAGGACTACAGATCAGTTCATGAGGCTCACAGTGAACCTTGGAGTGAGAAAACACACTCACTGATTATGCAGCTTTCACAATTGTCGTGGCATTAGAAACAGGTTGACTCCAGTGCTGAGTGGAAATCCCACTCAATGACGTGAAGTCTAGAGTTAAGCTGTGGAATAGCCTCCCTATAGGGATAGACCAGGCACCAACTTTATATGGCTTTCAGCATCTGGGTAAAACATATTTCTTCACCCAGGCCTTTCATGTGTAGTTCTTCTAAATATAGTCCTGCCAGAGTCAGGGAGAGAACTATATTTTAAGTATGTTTTATTGCTCGTGATAAACCCTGGACCTTCAGGTATAGGGTGGGATATAAATGAAATAAATAAATTACAACAATAAATAAATGTCAGGTAAGGGCCAATGTTGAAGTTGCCCCTTTTATAACAGCGGTTTACAAAGTGAGAGACAATATTCCTTACACACACACGAAATAAATTTTTAAAACCCAGCAAAATACATCAAAGGCTATTTGAAAAATGACTTATGGCAATTAAATTTCAAAATGGAGTTTGGCAAATGCATATATGTCTAATAATAACCAAGCCTCCCACCCAAACTAGAACTGCTCAGGACTTTGCAACTACCAACTTCAGGTTACAACTGAATTCTATCTGTATAGAAGCAAGAGATAGCAGAGGCAAGTAGCT
Organism: Aspidoscelis tigris stejnegeri; assembly: GCA_023333525.1. Lineage (NCBI taxonomy): Eukaryota > Metazoa > Chordata > Lepidosauria > Squamata > Teiidae > Aspidoscelis > Aspidoscelis tigris. Next base: position 23,373,447 of record JALMGA010000007.1, on the reverse strand, counting down.
TGTGCAAAACTAAGGTGACACCCAGGTGATATTTTAAAAGCATAATTATGGTATAATTGTTGAATTATCAGACATGTTTCCCTATGGTAGGTAATATTACAAAATTTCAAAGTAATATCATGCGATAAAACTATTGTGGGAAAAATAGCAATATCTTGTGAGCCAGTTTGGTGAGCCAGTTGGTCTTCTGGTTAGCATGCTGGACTCATGTCTCATAGTCATGGTGTTTGATTCCACTCTCCTCGTGAAGCCAGCTGGGTGATCTTGGGCTAGTCATAGCTCTTTCTCTAAGCTATCACAGCTCCACCTACCTTACAGGGTGTCTGTTGTGGGGAGCAGAATAGAAGGCTTTGTCAGCTGCTTTGAATGAGTAAGAAAAGCAGGATAGAAAAGCCAAGTCTTCTTCTTCTTCTGGTCGTAGGGATAATGTCCAATTGTCTGGATTCTTCTATGGAAATTCACAAACTCACAATTGAGAATTGGCATGAGTGTTGTGTAGCAATGAGTCATAGGCAATAAGGAGGAGTCAAGGGGATCCAATCAGATGCAGTTAACACAGAAGCCGACACAATGGGGTGGGCTATGTAAAATCACTTTCTTGGCACTATAGCAGAAATACCAGATCATGAGGTGTGAAAATGTGCTACTTTGCTCTCCCATGGGGACGGTAAAGAATGATGTTGAAGGTAAATAATTACAAGATAACATAAAATACTAAAATAAGTAGGTGATGTCTGGAGGCAGCCTAAATCTTCAATTATCCATCTTTAAAAACTGCAAATTCCAATGATTTTCTAAAAAGCTGTTTTAGATTGTCCAGTCTAAAACTGATAATCAAAGACATACATATTCACCAAAAAAAAAGGGGGGGGGAGAGTGGCATTCAAGCAAAATGCTAGGAGAATGAGCAGGAGGCCCTCAGCAATGACCCATGGTGTACTTCCAGAGGAAGGATTAGTGAGTGAAGGTTCAGGTTCAAAGACTGGGTTTGATCTTACTGAAACACAATCAGGAAGGGTTTCAGATCACACAGGAGCTTCTGTCATTACAGGTGGATGTGGTGTTCAAGAAGATCTTAAACAGCACAGACACCTGGCATGACCTCTGAATAATGTTTGAAGAACGCTGGTGTAATCTAGCAAAGTAGCTCCACCTTATTCAGGATTTTACTCATTATAGGCCAAATGATTGCAGTTAGTTTGTTGCAGTATCTGACATAGATTTGATGTGTAGAAAGTAGAGCAGCCTTCTGTGGCTGTTCCCTCATGGACAAAACAATATGTCTGCCTTCTGATGAAAACTGGGATTTCATAGCTACTGAGGATTTGTGCCCAGTTTTTTTTAGTGTTCAGTTTGACTAGAATCCCCTTCAAATATGGTAGGATTTGAATTTGCTACTTATGTTCCTCAAATGCTATTCTAATCTGATTTGGATCCCTGCTGCCAGTTGTGCCTACAAATCCCCTACGAACCCCCTATGAATCTGCTCTGAACACATCAAATCTGCTTTGAATCCACTCTGAATTTGCTCTGAATCTGCTTCAGATTTGCTCTGGATCTGCTGTAGATGTGACCGGGCACCCACTTTCCTGCCTCCCCAGATTCAAGAAAGTAATGAAGCTTTATATGAATGTATAGAAGCATTCAATTTGCATTCGAATGTCAATGTTCAAATGTACCAACATTTGATTTGAATATCTGAATTTAAATTAATTCAGATGAATATTCATGCACACCCCTAACAGCTACACCACATATTCCAAGGTTTCCCCCTAACATTCTAAGGCTGGGTCTGCATCTAATACAGCTGACAGTGAACAAAACACAGAGACAGGGTAAGTTCCTTCTCGCGCTTCATTGTCCTGTTTACAAGGCACTTTCAGGATGGCCAAGGAAGTGGCAGCAATGTTCACGTGCCACTGCCAATTTCCAGATATATGTCCACCTGCCACTAAAGCAACCAGAATGATCACCATCAACATGAGAATGAGAGTTCTGATGGAATTGATATCAAAGTGATGCTGCGCATGTATGCACTACTGATGACCACATCAGGTCATCTCCAGAACAATGTCATGGCAGGGTATAGCTGTGGTATGTGGCTCCTGATTTAAATATCAGAATCCTGCAATACAGCTTATTTACAAGGTTGTGTCCAGATATGTTTATGGGGTACAAGGGGATCATACCCGTGGCAGGCATGCAAATACTCCTCTCCCCTGAACCTCTGACCTTAGCAAGATTTTCCCACTCTGAAGACAATTTGTCCCCTTGATTCACCTCACAGAGGTCATGGGCTGTCATGGGCAGCTGACAATCAAGATCACCAAAATATCAGCCATACTGCACAATCACAGACATCTCCTGAGCCAACACAAAGGGTAGATGTGTAGATAGCCTCCCTGGATAGCTTAGGCACACCTGTACTGACTCACCCCAAGATGTCTTGAAAGGGGACAAGTCTGACTGATGCTAAAAATATTGTGTGTATGTGTGTACATGTTTAAGAAACTGAATAGTCTAGACGTTTCAACAGCAGTAACTTTGCATTTCAGAGGGGGAAAGGGGAATATAAACACATGATTTGATCCTGCACATATTTACTCAGCAATTCTATAGAATTCACCAAGAATTCTGTCCAAGGATGTACAGCACTGGGATCTTAATATATGTCTGCTTTTTCATTGCTATTCCTCCCCACACACATCAAAATTCATGAATCTTTTATTTTATCCTTGCTGAGTGTAAGCTTCAAGACCCAAATCCCCAGCTGATATATTCTTCTTTTTCTTCTTCTTCTTTTTTTTTTCATAGCTGGTGGAAGCTAAGATCGTGTCAGCTTAATAAGCAGTGTTAATGCTTCCATTTGCAAAACTTGCCCTAACCAGTACTTGAACAATCGAGTGACATTGTAACACTAACAGCAGAACAATATAATTATCAGCATGAAACAAAACCTCCACATTTTCATACCCTCCCCCGTGTGTCAGAAGAATTCCGAGTTAACTCAGACAGAAATAATTGGTATTAAGGAGTTAGTGGAAACTCCATTAATGTCACTCTTAAAATTAGGATGCAAAGTGTAACTTGTTTCAGCAGGCTCTGTTTAGCAACATGAATGAAAGCAGAAATTCACTACAGTTATTTCTAGGCCCAGAACAATGCAAAGCTCTCTCCCTTAAAAAAAAAATTCCTGGCTTGTAACCCCTCTGCCTGAGAAGCTAGTGGATTCTTTACATTTGGGCAATAGAATTTCCACTCATAGCTGCAAGGAAATCTCCCATAGTGACTGAGTAAAACAAATCATGATAATTCATAAAATTAGAACTTCTTGTTATTACTCTATTTAAAAACATTTAAACAGCATTTAAACTAATTCAGATTAGCACAGATTTTTGCACACTGCTGGATGGAGACAACCTGGGAACACTCCGGCTCAGAGCATCCACACACTTCCATCTCCGAGTGGCCCTGAGTGTGTGTGCCGTCTCCATCTTCGATAGGTGTGAAGCAGTAAAAACTGCTCCACAGCTATACCAAGAGCTCCTGTGGCACTTCTAGTGCTGCCCCAGATGCAGACTTCACATTTACTTCCATCTGAAGGCTGCATGAGGGTGGGGCAGCTGTGGCTGTAGCAGCAGCCATCCACACATGGGCATTGCTGGGGTGAGGCAGAGTTCACACTTACCCTGCTGCAGGGTAAGATCAAGATCCCAGGGAAGTTGTGCAGAAAAAGGCCAAAGAAAGGTCTTGTTGTTATTATATCAGAGCCTAAAAGCATCATAATGTCCAACTTCAGGATCTGCAACATGGCACAAATCAGTGTCCATACCACCAAGGTGTAAGAACAAAAGAGGAACCCTGCTGTATCAGACTACAGCCCATCTAATCCAGGTTCCTGTCTCACACAAATGGCAACCAATTGCTTCCAGGCATTTCAAGCAGAAAACAAAGGCAAAAGAATCACCTACTTTCAACTGCCTGCAAACAGACTTTGAAGGCATCTTGCCTGCCTCTCCACCCTCACTGCCTGCCAATTGCTTCTGGGCAAACCTAAGCAGAAGACCATAGGCAAAAACCTTCACCAGTTTTCAACATTCCTGCAAATGGCCTTTAGAGGCATCCTAACCTCTAGAGCAGAGGTGTCAAACTCAATCCGGCCGAGGGCCGGATTAAAAAAAAAAAGTGAGGGCCAGGGGCCGTGGCTGGGGGCGTGGTGGGGGCCGTGACTGGGGCACAGAGGAGGGGCTGGGGCATGGCCGGGGGCGTGGCCGGGGGCATGGCTAGGGAGGGGCTGGCTGTCCATGGCGGCGCCCGCGCGCTCGCTCGCCTCGCTTCGCCTCCTTCTGGCCCAAGGAGGGCGGAGCGCGGCGGCGGGTGGCGGCCCGCGGCTGCCCGCCGCGAGCCGCGGCGGTAGGAGGCCCGCGGCGGCAGCGTGCGGCGGCCCGCCGCAGGCGGCCCACTGCGAGCCACGCGGCGGAGGCGCGTGGCCTGCATCAGCAGGCGGCCCGCGGCGGCAGGCGGCCCACGTCGTCATCGTCGGCGTCACCGCGCAGTGGCCCGCCGCGAGCGGCCCACGGCGAACCGCGCAGCATCGGCGCACGGCCCGCGGCAGCAGGCGGCCCATGGCAGCAGGTGGGCCGCGGTGGCAGGTGGGCCACGGCGGCAGCTGTGGTGGGCGGCCGCGGGCCGTATTAAAACCCCCCGCGGGCCGCATCCGGCCCACGGGCCGTAAGTTTGACATGCCTGCTCTAGAGGTCTCTCTAACAAGAGGCCTATTCATACTTCAGCCTCTAGTGCATAATTAGTGAACTCCTGGGGAAAACATAGGCCCTTTCCACACTTGGTCTTATTCTGGAATATATCTCAGGATAGGGATCTGTCATCGGCATGCTAATGGAGACTATGGCAGGCCTCACCTGGGGGCTGCCATACGTTGCCCTAGCATGTGGACAGGAGGTCCCTATTCTGGGATACATTCCAGAATAAAGCCAAGTGCAGAAAGGCCCACAGGCTGTTACAGCTTCTAAGCATGCACTCCCTCCTCAGAAGTTCACTAATTGTTGATTAGGTGTGGAGCATGAAATCGTGTTCCACACATTAACTAACGTTAACCAGCGACTTACCTGAAGCATCCAGCAGCATGACCTTTCACTCTTGCTGGCATTCCATGGTCATTTGAGTGGCTGTGCAAACACACTGGTGTCTCGGATGACCATAGACATGACCGTGCATGCATGGAGCTTCGGCATCATCAAGGCAACAGTGCTGACACACACGCAGTTGTGGAGGGTGCTGCAGGCAAAATGGCAGCACCCAGCAAAAGACCAGGCCCAGGATCAAACAAGGTGATGTATCCAATCCTGGGGGGAGGGAATGGCCAAAGTTGACTAGCACTCAAATGTGAGTGCTAGTCAATGTTGGTTAATCACCCTCCTTTCTTATCCAGCAGACAGGAAGGGAATTGTGAAAGCACCCCTGGACTGTGGCCAGACTCACTTCAAAGCAGCACAGCTTTTTCTGCCTACAGCAGCAGCGCAGCATTAGATTGAAGTAGGGATGTGAATGAATATTCAAAAATCCAAATATTCAATTTGAATCCGATGAATGTCAAGATTTGAACTCAAATTGCATTTTCAAAAATCCAAATTTGCACATTCAAACTTGAATACAGATTTTCAAAAATCCAGTACAGATTTTTGAATAATTCAAATGTGTAGACTTGTATCTGTCGTATACGAATCTGCATGAAAATTATACCTATCTCGTGCTTAAAATACGGGATTAAAATGAGATGCATACGGATTTTTACCGAATGCGCACAGATATGTATAACAGATATGAATGTTGTCGACATTCGTATCTTTAACTACGAATCTGACATTCAGATGTACGGATTTGAATCAGATTTTATGACATTCAGCTCTTAAATATCCAAATCAAATTTTTTGACATTCGAATCTACTCGGATTCAAATGTCAAAAATACATTCATGCACATCCCTAGACTGAAGGGTCCAAAGTGTGATCAATCAGCAGTCTCTTAGAAATTGCTATCAATCTAATCTCAGAAAAGTTTTGCCAGCTATCCAATTAGTTGGAAACTGCAAGTAAAGATAAAGCAAGATCCCCTACACTATTTTTACTTTGAATTAAGCAACCAGTAGACCAGCAGAGCCCAAAGATTTTTGTTTGGTTTTTTTTTTTTTTACTAATTTATATCCCATTACATTCCATATTTTTCCATTTACATTCTGGTTATGCAAAGCGAATATCTTCATTCTGAGGATTCTTCAGTGCAGAGTAAGGGCAGCTGGCCTATAAGGGAAATGAGGCAGTGCTTCCACCAGAACCAACAATTCAGAGGGCTGAAACAGACCCAGTAAGCAACATCGCAGCTCAGGGAGAAAAGTTCCCAGGCTGTGATGTTCATGGAGCTACAGATGGCAATAGGCATTCAAACAATCTGCCAACATTTTGTCAAGCTCAATGTGCATAATGTTCTTCTTGACAGTGATTCCCAGCAGCAGGTCCTGGCTCAGTCTCAACCACTAATACTCAGCCACCCTAGAGCAAAATATCATGAAGACCCAAAAATTGACTAGTAAGCATATGTTTTGAATTTGAGTCTTTCTAAGCTGGGTGAAGAGGTCTTCCATGAATTCTGAAGCCTCCAGTTAACTCTTTAGCCTCGAAGGCTGTGGTCACACCTAAGGTTTAATCCAGTTTCAGTCCACTTTCAGAATGAGAGAACATATCAACAAAGTGACCAGTAATTTTCTTTCCACGTTACATATCCCAAAGGTGAATTTTCTGAGTTATTTAACACTGAAAGAAAACAGCTTAGGCATTTCCGCACTGCATCGCGTTCGAAATGGAACGCGTTCAGGCGGAAAGCTTAAGCCAGCTCCGGGCGCTTTCCCCGTTCACACACAGACGCGCCAGAACGCGTGTAAACGCGTTCCGGAGCGTCTGGGTGCGAATGCTCAAAGCGCCCGAAGCTGGCTTAGCCGGCAAACGCCGGCAAGGGGCGCGCAGGCAGCCGCGGAGGCAGATCGACAATCAGCTGTTTGACAAACAGCTGATTGTCAAAGCCGCGCGGCGTCGGAGGCGCGCCCGCAGCTGTTCGGGAGATAGAAGCAGGCGCGAATGCTTCTCCTCCCGAACGGCTGCGGGCGGCTCGTCCGCGTTGGAACGCGTGTAGAGCACTTTAAAGTGCTCTACATTTCGAACGCGGAAAAGACAGCTGCGGACACGTCGGAACGCAAGCCGCGCGCGGCCAATGCGGATGACGTGTCCACAGCTGTCTTTTCCGCGTTCCGTTCAGCCCCGTGCGAAAACGTCTCTTGTCACTTTGCTAATGTATTCTCTCACTCTGAAAGTGGACTGAAGCTGGATTAAACCTTAAGTGTGGCCACAGTCTTAGTGCTCTTTCTCCTTCCTTCCTATCATCACCACCACCACTTTCACAGGAGGCTTTTCATTTTCCCCCCCTTTTCCAGCTTAAGTTAATGTTTTTGACAGCCAAATGAAGTTTGGGGGAAAAAAACACTTGAGATGTAAATAAAATTTGGCCTTGTTCATGTTGCTTTCTTTTCTTTTCCCTTTCTTAAAGCCCTTGACTCCTGTGTGTCACTCGTTCATTTTTATTTTTTTAAAGGGGTTTTTAATTAATTATACCAACACACCCATGAAGGATACTGTTAAAGTCAATTAGTTCTCTTTCGGTTACAAGCAAGGTAATTATTAGTTCTTTTACTGATTGGTGTTTTTGAGGCTCTTGCAATAATAATTATATACAGATTAATAAGGCAGCATTGAAATATATAAATACAGGAGACACAACATCCCCACCTTACCAACCTGTATTTAGGCTCATTGCCAACTTGTCTTCCTCCAGAAAATTCTGGCTTTCACCCAAAGTGCAAAAATGCATTCAAACTGGGTCTTTTTGTTTTGTCCTTGCAACACATAGCTACTTTAACAAAGGCTGCTTAAAAGAGAGAGAGGGATTGTGACCAAACCTCATTTACACTGAACATTTCAAGTTAGAAACACTCATTCCTGCTCCAAGTAAGGCAATAATTATAGCCAGAAAGACACTCACAGGACAAATGAGAGCCATTTGACCCCCTCATCATTTCTCTATCTTAATTTATTAAAAGAAATGCCCAAACAGTTGTGATTGCAGTGCGCAGGACAGGAACAATGAGCACAGTGAAACCCCAACTGCTAATGATGTGAGCGCCAATCACCTCCCCCAATAACCAGGGAATGTCCCCATGCCTCCAAAATAATCCAGGTTTGTCTCCGGAACTGCAACAAGAACAGTTTGCAAGAGAAGTTTACTGCGATTTGTTACTCCTGTAGCCCAGTTTGCATGGGGATGCTCCGAGTCAAATTCAGATTCAATTTGGACTTTAGAGTGCATGGGGACATGACCTTAATGTACACATGACCCACACTACTTACTTACTTACTTACTTACTTACTTACTTACTTACTTACTTACTTACTTACTTACTTACTTACTTACTTACTTACTTACTTACTTACTTACTTACTTACTTACTTACCCTAATGGCCTCCCTCAAGTGAGGCCTTCCAGAGTCTGTATTAGCATATCCTGAGATATATTCCAGAATACGGCCAAGTGAGAACAATTGCCACTGCAAGTGCAGAAGAACTAAAAACTATGGTTAAGTCCCATATACCATCAGATGATAAAAAGGAAAGTTAGTAAGCTGCTGGGAAAGAAACACACCTCAGAATAATATTTTTCAAAAATCTCTAATGAGCATGCAGATTTGCTCCTGGTATAAGCAGCTCCAAGTTGGGTGTGCACAAATGCAACTTTCACATTCGATTCAATTCAAATATTTGAATATCCAAATTTGTGCAAATAAAGAAAAAATGAATGTCTGGACATTTGAACCGATACAAATACATTTGTATCTATTTGTATGAATATGTGATATGTATTTGATGATACAAATCTCGTACACATTTGTACACATCCTGTTTTTGTCCCGTACACATCCTGTTTTAGTCCCGCACATATATGAATGTCAGAATTATTCATACAAATAATTCAAAATATTCATATTCTTTCAAATACTAAAAAACGAATGGCTGGACATTCTATTCAAATTCAAAAGTCCCGTTTCAAGGGTAAAACTGAAGAACCACTCCAGCGTAAGGAAGTGAACGAAAACATTTCGGGGAAGTGCCTCAGGGACAGTGAGAAATTGTAGTTTGGTGGCTTTTGTTTTCCTGTAAGATGAAGCATTTAGTACAAAAGCAAGTACAACCAATAAAATGGATGTAGCTGATCCACAACATATAAGTGTGCATGTAGAACATGCCTAAAACAGCTAGTAGAGATATTGAAATGCTAGTAGAGATACTAAAATCACTTTTGTAGGGGACACATCAAATATATATTTATAAAGGATACAAGCATAAAATGACATTTCAGTAATCTTGGCACCTTAAAGGACACCAGGAATGCACATAGGAAACTTTATCTGCTTTTTTGTTTCTGTTTGTATCAAGTGTTGGGTTTTGCTTTTACATTATGATTATGTCTATCTTGATATCACTACTGAAGAAACTTGTGGTAGCAAAGTTTTATATGCTGTAAAAACAGAGTAATGTGCTCAATACTGAATCTGACTATTAGTCTATCCACTAATTGGCCATGGCTCTCCATGATCTCAGACAGAAATGGAAGTTGAACTAGCTAAAGTTCATTTATCAGGAAACCTAAAAATAGAACAACTAATGTTTCAGAGCAGCCTACAGGCAAGATAGTAGAGACCTGCCTGAGTTTCCGCAGTTGTGGAGTTGATGATTGATTCTGTACATCTATGTCTGTTTGACAAAGGAAGAGTAGAGAACATTTCCAGAGGCGTTTTCGCACGGGGCTGAACGGAACGCGGAAAAGACAGGTGAGGACACGTCATCCGCATTGGCCGCGCGCGGCTTGCGTTCCGACGTGTCCTCACCTGTCTTTTCCGCGTTCGAAATGTAGAGCACTTCGAAGTGCTCTACACGCGTTCCAACGCGGACGAGCCGCCGGCAGCCGTTCGGGAGAAGAAGCGTTCGCGCCGCTTCTGTCTCCCGAACGGCTGCCGGCGCGCCTCCGACGCCGCGCGGCTTTGACAATCAGCTGTTTTTCAAACAGCTGATTGTCGATCTGCCTCCGCGGCTGCCGGCGCGCCCCTGGCCGGCGTTTGCCGGCTAAGGCAGCTTCGGGCGCTTTGACCATTCGCACCCAGACGCGCCAGAACGCGTTTACACGCGTTCTGGCGCGTCTGTGTGTGAACGGGGAAAGCGCCCGAAGCTGGCTTAAGCTTTCCGCCTGAACGCGTTCCGTCTGGAACGCGATTCAGTGCGGAAATGCCTCAGGAGATTCAATGAGAAATAAATACTTCCTAAGAGGAGGGGCAAATCTGATGCTCATAAATGCAGCTTTGCTGGAATGATCCTTGAGAGAGAAAGAGAGATTTTTTTTCTCCCTGTCCCCATTTGATGCAAACTGAGATTTTTTTAAAAAAAAAAGTAAAGAGGACAATGGATGCTGCTGGATGCACAAAATAAAAGGCATTAAACAGAGATCTGGGCTAATCAACAGCCACAAATGTGGCATGACCCACATTTTACAAGAAAAGTTGGCATTCTATGACTAGGCCATTGTCTGTCTGGGTCCTGCCAGTACAGCACTGTTCAGGCTGAGGTACCTCTGAGATGACTTCAAGGTGTTCAAACATGCCTCCCTCATCTCATAAGTATGCTGTGCTGGACAAGATTTATTCGAGAATGCTTGGGAACACAAGGGCCACACACAGTCTCTCTGAAGCTCCTCTGAGGCACCCCTTTTGATATGCCTGAAGACAACCTCAAGTCAACCATATTTGAGACAGTAAATAGTGAATTTGAATTTCTATCCTACCCTATACCCAAAGGTCTCAGGACAGGTTACAATATTATATTAATCTTAGACAGGTCCCTGCCCTCAGGCTTACAATCTAATTGCATGAAGCACCATCATGGGACCATTAAGGCTTAGTGAATCTGACAATTTTCCCAAAGACTGAACAAGGGGAAATGCCAGCTTCTCCTAAAGAGCCAGCATTTCCCCTTGATGTCTGGTGAGCCCCATAAATAAGCACTAAACACAGCAGCCAATAAAATCAGAAGCAGCAGGGGCAGCAGGGCAGCAACAGTAGTTTTCAGATCCTTTTTAGTTACTGCCCCCACCCCCAGAAAATAGCTGGTCTCACTCAGTAATAACTATGGCCATGTGGATGCATAAGTTCTAATTGATTTAGTTTGGTTTGGTTTTGCAAGAATTTCTTGTTTATACTTCTGTTAATCATTTGCTAAGCCATGGTATTAATCCATTGTTTCTATCACTGCATAAGTCTACAAACAGCACAGAGACGTATTTCAATATAATTTAAAAATACAACTGCAATTTAAATAGAAACACAATACATTGGAATAGGGACAATTTGGTAACTTGGCCCTTTCTGCCCTTGGCCTTATTCTGGAATATATCCCACAATAGGGACCTGCTATCCTTATGCTAGCTCAGACTATGGAAAGCCGCAGATAAGATCTGCTGTAATCTGCATTAGCTTGCAGCCATCAGACTGTTATCCCGAGATATATTCCAGAATAGGGCCTAGTGCAGAAAGGACCCTTGTGTACTTACCATCTGGATGCTGACTCTGAAATAGGAGGTGCCTTTCAACATTTTTAATAGAAGTCACCTAGCCATTCTATGCAAGATTGGGTCCAATTCTCAGCCTCTGGAATTGCTCCAACAACTATACAATGTGGAATGGTATCAAAAGCTGTTGAAAAAATAGGAAGAAACAAGCCAGGTCATTCATCGGAGAAGATCATCACAGATCATAATCCTATTTGAAGCCAGATTGAAATGAGTTTGGATAATGAATTTTCTCCAAGCATGACTGTAGCAATCTCTCTCTCCAACAAATTTGCCCACTGCCAATTCAGTAAATATTTCATACTTGTATGTCCAGAGTCAAGGGAAACTCTCTTAAGAAGAAGTGCAATAGCTCTCTGGAGATCTGCTGTCACCTCCCACTTTTGCAACATAGCATTAATCACTACCTTGACCTACCCAACCATTCTTGCTTGGTCTTCTTAGTCATGATGAACAAAATCCAAGGAGACAATCAATTGACTGAACTCCCTAAAATAAGTTGTCCACTTCCTCAGAAACTGATCCAAAAAAAACAGGAACAGACAATTGTGCTGCCCAGTTCCATACAAATCTGAATGATTTTTATCCTAAAAGAGAACTCAGCCATGATTTTTCAAAAGGCTAAGTAAAGTTGGTTAGTGTTTGAATGAAAACCATGAGAAAATTCCAAATGTGTGGGATAGACTGAAAAGCTGAAAACATACTTTGGAACAAATAAATAGCAAACTGCATCTCTGAGAATGTTTAGTCGCCAGATGTTGAGTTCCACTTGGAATTCTTTATCTCCATTCTCACATGTTGGTGGGGTTTGAATCTATAGAAGCCATATATTTTTCTACCATATTTTGCAATGTATCTCTGTGTGTGTGTACACATCTATATGCATTATACACTACCAGTGTAGTATAGAACCTAAAGTGTTAAAATGGGACGTGGAAGTCCTTGGGTTCTGTTACAATGACCTAGACAGCTAGACATATGAAGCAACTGCAGAGGATCTAAGTTGGAAGGGGCAAGTTACCATAAGAGTGCCTATTCCCAGCTATGGTTCGCACGTCAGATGATGCATTTTCTGGACAGAGATGACTTGGCCATGCTCTGGTAACCTCCAGGCTAGACTAGTTATTCATGCTCTGGTAACCTCCAGACTAGACTAGACTATTGTAATGCACTCTAAATGGGGCTGCCCTTGAAGACAGTTTGGAAGCTGCAGCTAGTGCAGAATGCAACTGCTAGATTGCTGACTGGGACAGCTGGCCGGACACACATCATGCTGGCCTTAAAAGAGTTGCATTGGCTGCCTTTCACTACTGAGCCCAATTCAAGGTGTTAACTCTGACTTATAAGGCCCTAAATGACTTGGGCTCCAAGTACCTAAAGGAACATCTACTCCCATATCGATCTGCTCTTGCATTAAGATCTGAAGGGGAGGCCCTCCTGGTTGTCCCACCACCCTCATTCTGGAAGGCAGTGAAGACAAGTGAATAACAAGCATGGGACTTGCCCTCAGATCAGAATCCATTTTGGTTCCTGGAGGACACAATAAGAACTCTCTCTCTCTCTTTCTCTCTCTCTCTCTCTCACACACACACACACTTACCTTCCTCTGCTAACTATGTAGGACTTTTCACCATTGTCTGCTTCCTACCAAAAAAAAAATCTCTGTTTAACTGTTTGTGCCAAAAGAATAACTTAATCACATGAGCTTGCCACAAGAAGACTTTAATTGAGGTAGGTGTGTCCATATCCTGACGAGTGAGCTTCAAGGTTATAATAAAAATGTGGATGCCCAAACAGAGTTGATTCAACCACTGCACCTTGTTTACTTGTCCTTGGGTGCCTGAATGTTTACAAATTCTTTGTTTGCCCCTGTTTCATCCCAAGCATCTGGTCCCACACCTTGAGGTTACATTTTGGGGTATAAAAGCAGGTGCCTTCTTCCATTCAGTGTGCTATTGTCAGGTTAAGCCACAAGAATATGTGAGCATTTTGCTGTGTGAGTCAGTTGCAGCTCTCAGAGACTAAGATCTTTGCTGAAATTTCTGGACTACTGAGGGGAAGAACAAAGCTGTTCTTGAGGCTTTAAATTGTTTCACTGTCAAGGTTTGAGGAGACCAATCTCCTGATACTAGCAAGCCTTTGAGTATCTAGTCAGCAATTTTTCACATCTTGCTTTAAGAAAGAGCCCAAGGGGGAAATAACAGCTAATTATTCATGAAGATTTCTGGACTTTCCATCTTGATTTTACTGATACCAATCACCAAGAAAGTTTTCAGAGTGCAGGGAACATAATTTTAATTATGACTCTTTCCACAATTATTAAGTCTAGCCTTTTCACACTTAACTTCAGTCGGATAGTACTGAAGTTAAGTTCAGGGAGAATGGCTGGCATTTGCACCATGGTTTCCTTCACTTTAAAACTTCTTCAGTCCATCTTCTTATCACAGTGCTCACAACCTTTCATTTCTATCCATTTTATTTGTGAACTTTCACTCTGGGTCTTATTCTGGAATTGGGACTTGCTGTCCACATGTCGGAAAGAGTACAACAGGCTCTGGGTAGACCCTGCATAGTCTGCACTAGTATGTGGATAAATATAATCCAGAATAAAGCCTAGCACAGAAAAGGCCCAAATAATGTGGATCAGGTGAGTGCTGTCCGAATGAAGCTAAATTCTGAATGGTTGCAAAATCCCTTATATTTCTATAGCCCCACTGACCTCTAGTCTGTTTTTCTGCATCATTTTAGTTCCTAAATCTCTCATATTGATACAAATTACTGTTTGATTATCTTGATGATCTTGCACTTTGGGTTGCTGCTACTATTTAGTTAATTGTCCTCATTTTTATCTTGTTTCTATTTGCCATCTAACATAGTAATTCCCTGTATGCTTTTTCTTTTTAATAATAGTAAACATTGTCTTGAAATTGGTCTAGTTATTGTCCTCTCCTTGAGGATTTGTTGCTATCTGTATTAACTATCAAACCAAATCTCTCCTTTTTAAAGATCCATCTTATAAGAACATAGCTAGATACACGTCTAGAGCTGTTTTCATAACACAGAAGATTTCTGTTTGACCTGTGACTGATCACTGCCTATGTGTAACTACCTCACATGGTTCTTATGAGGAGAAGAGAATAATTTTTTGTTACCTTGAGCATTTTGAAAGAAAAGCAAGATGTGAATTAGAAACGCATTATCACACTTATCAACTGCTTGTCACCAAACACTATTAAGTTGCGTTGCATGCAGAACAAAGTCTTTTAAAACCATATAATAAAGACCAGCAAGAAAGCAGCTTGGGTAGAGCAGCACAGAGGAAGAAAAACATGGCAGCAGCTCTTTTTTCTGCAACGATTCCTCACATGCATATGGAAAGTTAGCAAACAGGGAACAGACTTAGTTGAATTCCAAGCAAGAGTAGGCTTCATTTTGTTTCTCCACATGTAAACTGACTGTGAAAGGAAATACATCAGGATGTATTTCCCAAGAGGATCAAATATAAATCCATCAGAACAGCAAGCATTATTCATGAACAGAAAACATCCTATTCATTTAAATGTTGCTTTATGGTCCCATTATCAGCTCTTGTATGCCTTGTGCCAAAACATTTATGAAAGATTCTGAGATAATTTAATTAGGTTAATTTCATGAGTTCACAAATGCAATCTTTAAAAAAAAAGGATCGCTTTTACAAATTTGTGTTCTTTGTGAGTTTTGCATTTTGCAAAGCTGTATTAAGTGATTCATTGTTCAGTTTTAATTTGCTGAAGTAGATCTGCTAATTATTTTAATTGGTATTCTGCAAATTTCCATTGTTACTTTATTTATGCAACTTGTAGTTGGTTGCAGTAACTGGTGATCAGGAACTGGGTGTGAAATTTTATTTAATTAGGAGGGATAGCAGCTTGTTTTAAACTTTCACTCTTTTTTCTATCTATATAAGACTAGTGTTGACTTGAAGAGCTCACCTCAACAATAACCTAACAGTTCATGCTAAAGCAATCATAGAACTCTTTCCTATGTTTTGTGGTAGCAGACCTTTAATTACAAAGGTGACATCGCAAGCTCACCATAGCAATGGCTATGCATATCAGGCTGTTGCTACAGTGATCGGCAATGTGGTGCATAACCTCACAATCACAGCTATGTAGCTTTCATATACAGAAGTACGTATGTAGTCACCCCTATGCAGTCTTCATGTACAGAAGTAGGTGAATGCTGCACCTGAGTCTGTACTAACAGCGCTGTAGGTGATCAGAGCAGAGTGCACCAGACCATCCTGATTGCCTTACTGCAAACAGGCCGTGAGATTTTGCACTGGTCTATAATGATTGTGAAATGAAATCGTTCAAAGGAAAAGCTTTTTTTAAAGGAATTTAACAGCATACATTCAATTAACAGTTTACAATTATCTATGTCTTTGCTGGTCCCAAAGGGAAAACAGGCTAGTCTAAACCAAGATAGAAAGGCTGTACTTTGCTTCTCCTTCCCGCCAATTCATCTGTAATGGTCAGATGGCATCATTATAATGCTGTGCATGAACTGTGTGTAAGGGTGATGGTGACAGTTGAATGTCAGCAAACATCCCATCCTAAGTGCATACCCTCTAACAGCAGTTACTTCCATTCTTTTGACACTAGTGCCTCCACCACTGTGACTTGTGCAGATTTATCCAGGGCCTTTCTGCACTTGGCCCCGTAGTCTGCATGCAGTATGCTCCCAGACAGAACATCTGCACTTGAAGGGGGCATTTCTAGCTCAGAAACGGCCCCCTCCATGCAGGAGCATATTACATGCAAACTACATGTGGAGCTCTATGGTGCTGGGTGGGTCTGCCCACTCGCACCTCAGGCCCTTTCCGCACTAGGCCTTATTCTGGAATGTATCTCAGGATAGGGGCCTGTTGTCTGCATCCTAGTACAGGCTATGGTAGACCTTACCTGGGGCCTACCATAGTCTGCACTAGGATGCGGACAACAGGCCCCTATCCTGGGATATATTTAAAATACGGCCAAGTGTGGAAAGGCCCTCAGATAACCCAATCTTGAGTATGTGTGTGCAGTACATCGCCATCATCCTGGGACAAATGTGGTGCCTAGACATGTTTTCAGACCTGCAGATGTGTGTGGGGAGAGAGGGCATGCACTAGCTCCAGTGGAAGTGCACTATGGGAAGTGCCCAAAGGCCCCAGATCTGCATTTGGTGATGCAGTATATCCACAGTCCTGTTTCTTCATAGCCCTCTTCTTAGTGCATTGCACAATAGCACTTTTATTGGAGTGCTTCCGCCAGTTCCATCCAGATCCTGACACTGTGTACACAATTGTTACTGCAAGGGCAGAAAAATGAAAAAAAAACCCTATTGTTAAGTTCTCTATACCATCAGGAGTTAGAAGGGAAACTTAGGAAGCCTAGGGGAAAGAAGAAACAAACCTCAAAATAATATTTTTGAAATATCTGTGACAAGGATGCACACCTACTACTGGTATAAACAGTTCCAAGGGGAAAGACTGAAGAACTAGACCAAGGTGAGAAGGTGAACAAAAACACGTCTATGATTGCCTTAGAGCAAGAGATAAAATTGCCCAAGGCAGAAATACCTTTGCCTTTCTTTTTGATTAGGGCACAGCTCTGAGGCAAGGGCAAGGGCTTGTGCCAAATTGAAGTTTGTTGTTAGCAAACCACATAAAGAGGGTTGGGACTGTTAAGTGCTCTCACATGTATCATGCAGCCCCATCTACTCCTAGCTGCATGGCCAGCTGAGAAACGGGAAGTACCAAGAGACCAAGAAAGATCAAGAGACCACTCACATTGCAGGTGGGTGAATGAAATAATAACGTCAAAAGGGATTCTTAAAAGTTATGGGAAAGAACTGTCTAGGACAGGGATTTATTAAAGAAGCATAGGGGGACAGTTTTTGAAAAAATTTTTGTTGATGATGACTTGAAGGTAATGGGTGCACACCAATAGCTATGAAAACTCCAAATTAAGGTAAAGATAAAGGGCCTTTCTGCACTGAGCCCTATTCTGGACTATATTCCAGAATAGGAGCCTGCCATCTAAATGCCTGTTCAGACCACAGCAGGCCCTGCCTGGGGCCTGCCATAATCTAAACTAGCATGAGAATGGCAGGTTCCTGTTCCAGGATAAAATCTGGAATAACGTCCACGGCAGAAAGGGTCAAAGAGGCATTTTAGGTTATGTGGACATACCCCCATGGTCCAGTACACTTAGAAGGACCCTTTTCAGTGGTGTTCCAATAACAACCACTGGAAATGGGTTTGCCCCCAAAACCAGCCAGCCAGAAACTCCACAGGCTGAAAACTTTCATTTTCTGCTTCAGAGTCTTGCCACCGGCTTTGAAAGCTCTCCAGAGGCAGTGGCAGCATGGGCTGTCTGAATGTGGATGGCCTTCTCTTGTACCAGCAACAACATGACTCAGCTTGGGATGTATTACTTGTTCTAGGGAGGGGCAGAAAGGGCCTCTGATGCTGAATAGGTTTGATAAAGCAGTTTATTATCAGTAATCTGGCCTGCTAAAGCATAACAGTTTTAGGGCCTTTTCACACTTAGCTTTGTTTTGAAACAGTATTCTTCATGGTTCTCTTCAGGAGCACACTGATCTAGACTTCCATGCATATCAGTGAGACACTGCCCTTTGGTATGCTCCATCCACTCAGAATAGGATGGGATTCAGATCAAGGATCCCTTAATTCAGATAAAGATCCCTTGATCGAGATCACCAGAACATCTTGATATTGAGGTACATCAGCATACTAGTAGGCCCTGGTCTGAAACATGGAAGCATACGGAAGACATGTCTCCATTTTCTGGACCACCAGGGTATCCGTTTCAGCAATACACCAACGCACACTGCCAAAATGGGTTCCCAGGAGGCTTCGGAGCTAGTGACCTTTGTTCCTACTTTGGAGCTCTAGGAGGCCAATTTAAAGCTTATGCAAGCTTCAGGGACAGTGTGGATGTTGATCTGGACCACCACTGTGATGCAGATAGATCTGTTCCAGACCACACCATTACATGGTCCAAACCAGCAAGCCAGACACAGGTTCATATCACTGTGGGGGGAGGACCTTAGGCTGCATCGATATGGAAGTCAAATTAAGGTTCCTATATCCTCAATAGTTGTGTATAGAATTGTTTTTCTACATTCAGCATTATTCTGGAACATTCCACAATAAGATGCTGCCATCCACATACTAATGTGGACTAAGGCAAGCCTCACACACACATTCATGCCATGCTTTTTCTACCTTGAATAAAGTGTGGACCAGGCCAAATTGCCCAAATTTTTTTCTCTAGGTCAGTATAGCTGTTGATCATCAAGGTCTACAACCAGCCCAGAGCAAGTAAGCCTAACTACTAATATATATTGTCCACATATTGTATGGGCAGTATGCTCTAGGAAGTGTTGCCAGAAGTAGATAAATCCCCAGAGCAGCCAAGCTGGAAACTTCAAAGGCCAAGAAAGAAATTTCTCGACTTTCAGAGCCCTAATGCTTCCCCTGAGATCTTCTAAGAGGCAACAGTCAAGTAAGCGTGGAAAGGGACCAGCTGTCTGAATATGGATGGCCCTGTCCCAGAACAGAGAATGTAAGTACTAGGAACATGCATAAATATTTGTAACATTTAAAATTCGTATGAATTCATCCAAATTCAGACTTTCAAATTTGAATCAAATATTGGCACATTTGAAGAATTTGAATCAAATGCTTTGGAACATTCATATGAAGCTACATTACATTTGTGAAAGTGGAAGGTGGGAAAGCGGCTATGCCAGTCACATCTGCAGCAGATCCAGAGTTGATTCAAAGTGGATTGAGAACAGATTCAAAGTGAAGTCAGACCGGAGGCATTTCCGCACTGAATCGCGTTCGAAACCGAACGCGTTCAGGCGGAAAGCTTAAGCCAGCTTCGGGCGCTTTCCCCGTTCACACACAGACGCTCCGGAACGCGTGTAAACGCGTTCCGGAGCGTCTGGGTGCGAATGGTCAAAGCGCCCGAAGCTGGCTTAGCCGGCAAACGCCGGCCAGGGGCGCGCCGGCGGCCGCGGAGGCAGATCGACAATCAGCTGTTTGAAAAACAGCTGATTGTCAAAGCCGCGCGGCGTCGGAGGCGAGCCGGCAGGCGATCGGGAGACAGAAGCGGCGCGAACGCTTCTTCTCCCGAACGCCTGCGTGCGGCTCGTCCGCGTTGGAACGAGTGTAGAGCACTTCGAAGTGCTCTACATTTCGAACGCGAAAAAGCCAGCTGCGGACACGTCGGGACGCAAGGCGCGCGCGGCCAATGCGGATGACGTGTCCACAGCTGGCTTTTTCGCGTTCCATTTTCCCCCGTGCGAAAACGTCTCAGATTTGACACATGAAGAGCAGATTTGTAGGGGATTTGTATGTGATTTGTATTGGGGATTCGAATCAAACTTGTATTGAACATTCATATCAAATTCAAATCCTACTACATTCAAAGTAGATCTATTTGAGCAAAAATGAATTTTCTTGCATTCTATTCAATGCAAATTGAACCTAGAAAAAAAATTTGTACACATCTCTATTAAGTACAGAAAGGCCCAGGGAGATTTTGGGAGCTTGGAATGCAGGCAACTATAGGATTCTGCAGTCTTTCTTTCATGTGCAGCGGAATAAAAGATCTTGTGCTCCAGGCTCCCTGTAGACTTGAGAAATCATAGAATATAGTGCCACCCCCAGAACTCTACTTACAGCAGTGTGCTGTTTGCATGTCTGCTACTTGCTTCAGGATACATGAAAATTTTAGCCAGTGAACTCATTCCCCAGCCTCTTTCTTGCTGCCTGATGTTGTTTGAGCCCAGAAAATGCCCCTTTTGGCCATTACATTGCTTCATAAAAATAGAACCACTACAAATGATCATGCCAGTGAACCAAATAGGTCTGCTTAAGCAACAGTATTGTAACGGTGAAGTGGCTGCTGGACAGGTGAGGTAAGCTCTTGGGCAGTGCTTAATGCTGCTTGCCATTTACATCACTCTAGAAAGCACTGATGGCAGGATGGCAAGCTGCTGGCTCCATGCAGGCCCATAATAGATAGAGCCAGCACACTAATTCAGTCACATAGGCAAAGAACAGAACATGCCCTTTGCACTTGTGGCTGAGTTAAAGCCCTGCTATGGCACCATGTGGACCCTCCCCTGGGAGAGGACATCAGATGTCCACTTTACCAAAAAATACAATTTCAATGCAGCCTTACTCCTGGTGTTTACAAATGTCCAAGATTTTCTTTTCAAAAATTTTGCTATATTTGTAGGTGGAGCAGAAGACTAAATACCATTTAACAAACGTATTTTTTTGTCAGTAGCCCATGAGATAAAGGCAAGCACTTTGGGGACTTTTTACTGGGGGGCATTGTTTATTGTTTTACATTTGATTGATATTTTGATCTCAATCTGCACACTATAAGGAGCTCATGTATCTAAGAATCCTAGGATCCATTGTACCCTAACCCATTAAATAAAATGTCATTTATCAAATGAGTACTTTACTAGCGAAAGCTTCACTGCCGTCCAAGTGGAAATGATTATGAAATCTTTATCTCTTTTCAAAGACAGTGAGAGCCAATTTCCAAAGGTTATTAATAAAAGGTTATTCATTTCCTCCTGCAACTAGCATTCAAGGAAATTCAGTCATTCAAAATATAGAACATACTGTCATTCTCTGGAGATATCTAATTCCTCCAGTTAGCCACAGAATAGTTCTGAAGATTGTCCCTACTTCATAGTTTATAATAACAGCAAAGTGATCTGAAGAATAAGATTCTGTCATCCATTCTAGCCATTTCTATTTCTAATAATAAAAATACTGCAATACCTGATGCCCCCTGACTAAGATATATTGAGAGAGAGATGGGAACAGTAGGAAGCAAAATAAAATAAAATCTGCCTCTAAGGATTCTATTGTAGTTATTTAGCAAGAACCCTTAAAGTTGTTTAAAGTTTTTAAAAGATAGCTTTTTGGAACAAAGTAACCGAGGAGGTCTATAGAAGAAATAAGTATGAGTGCTTCATTTCCCTTTCATACTGCAAAATTTCACCAGATCGTCTACATTTGCACTGAACGAGCTTTGGATTCTACAAGTAGAATTCCAATTGAATGTTGTCATCTCAGTAAATTTCAGCCCTTTCTCTGAAAATTGTATTAGCCATGACTAAAACTATCATTCATTCAAAAGTATATATATTTTCTTGGTACTTCCCAAAAGCATAGAGTGTGGACTAGGGATGTCCAAGAATATTTGAAATATTCATTACTTGGCTGAATCCGACATTCAAATTCGGATAGAATGTTCAGGCATTTGTTTTTTAATATTCAAATGAATATGAATATTTCAAATCAGTCATATGATTAATTCAGACATTTCTAAGTGTGCGGATACATGCACATTACATACGTATCCAAACGCATCTTATTCGTTTCCATACGCATCTGTACAGATATGCAGATGTGTACGGATACATACAAGTGTTGTCAACATTCGTATCATCAAATATGTATCGAATATTTGTACAAATAGTTACAAATGTATTCGAATTGGTCCAAATTTTAATACATTCATTTTTTTTCTATTTGTACAAATATGGACATTCAAATATTCTATCTGAATCAAATTGAATGTTGAAAATTGCATTCATGCACACCCCTAGTGTGGACTATGTTGCAAATAGATTATCCAGGTCTGATGTTTTGCTTTTCTTTCTTCTTCTCTATATGCAATACTGTGTGAAATGCACTCAGTTCCAGAATTGAATTTTCACAAATTCTTTTGGGTTAGATATTGAGGCCAGAAAATTGAACCTGTTGGCAATCTTTGACTTTGACTTTGAATAACAAACACACAAACCTATAAACTGAAACAAATATTACAACAATAAACAGAAACACTAGGGCAAATATTTCTGTGAATACTTGAGAGGAATAAACATGGAGGTCTATTAAAAAAACACTGCCTAAAGATTTATTTGTTGACAGTGTCCTTACGTGTCTGGGCAGTATCTTGGGTTAGCCATTTTTCTAAAGGAAGTGGACAGGTACCTAAGAATCTGTTGCATGAAGAAGATTAAGACCAAAATGCCATCGGCCTTTTTTTTTTTTTTTTTTGGCTGACATCCAGGAGAATCTTGGTATGTTGGGTTTGTTCTTCTCTTCAATGCAACTCTTCAGCTTAGAACTTTGGATATACTAATTGCTTGACTAGTGAAATGTTTGTTCTGAGACTCCTGGAGTATAAACTGTACCATATTTTTATTATCATTGGTTACAACTTCATGACAGAACTACAAGTACCAGTAGCCCAAAGTCACATAGCAAGGCCAAGGAACAGTGAGTGTTACAATTCAGTACATTCTGGAGAATCTCAGACCCAATTTTAGGGAAGATGAAAATAAAAAGGTCTGTAGTGGGATGGACACGAGAGATTCTATATAGTTTACTTGTCAGTACAACTGCAGGGAGGTTTCATGCCCCTTGACCTCTAACCACATTTCACTTTTGAAGGAGAGCTACTTTGTGCAGAGCAGTCTCCTGCTGGAGCAAGCTCAGGGTTCCATTTCATACTTTAGGCTGCTCCTAGGTCTAGTTCTGCACAGACAATCTGGTCCCTAAAAGGTATGGCCTTCTGGTAGACAAGTCTTGACATGTTGCTGGCCAGCATCCCAATTGTGACATGGTCTTGCCTGCTTCAAAGGTGTTATTTTTATCGGATATGAATGCAGTATATCACGAATGAACCCATTTTGCCAACTGCTGATTTCACAGTATATGGGATAAGTGTATTATTGTCATTGGGCAAGACTAGCTTTTTGCCAGGAACCCATTAATCAAAGTGAGCTCCCAAAACTATATAACTTACACGGGGCGTTTCTGCACTTCGCTACCTGCCTGCGGGATGGAAAAAGTGCATCTCCACAGTCTCCACCAGATGACCCTCCACCTGTACTGACAGAGGTGCAAATGGTGACTCCTCTGGCCAGAACAGGTAATAGTTAGGACATGTGTAGTGCACAATTTCATGCACCACCACTAGTAGCTACTGGGGTAGCTTCTGGGATGGCAGGAGATTTTCTAATGTGGAAACACCTCCTGCCAGTGCATATGGTGCTTCTCAGAAGGTACCCTGCTGTATACTAGCAGGCCAAGTGTGAACTGGCCTCTGAACGCACCTGGCTTAGTCTGGCTGCTAAGCTTGATTTTCATTATCACATTTCTGCTTTATTCTTCTTCAAAAATATCTGTGAACTTTGAATGAAGGACCCATCATCTTTTCTCTGAGGACCTTTCCATGACTGTATATAAAATATTAGCCCTATAGTTATACACAATAATGATACTACTCTCCTAAATATTTTGCCTGTTCAACCTGAAATGTTTTATTATTCATGACAACTTGCTGGTGCAACAAAGTGTAGAATAAGATTCCAAATCTGTTTTCCAGCAGGGATAGTAAGGGACAAAATATATTTTTGGGGGGGTGGGATGGAATAACTGTGGTTTAATCAGTTGGTTGCTTTTAAGTTTCATTTTCTTAGTGTGATAAATGCAGCCATAACCCCATCATTATGTACATTAGTGATTGTGATGTGTGCATTGAAGCAGAGCTTTTGCCCCCCAAAATTGTATCTGAACTAATTCTTGAATTTAATAAAATGAGAATCTTAGAAAACATTGACAGCTCTTGAGTGAAACCAGCAATTAATCCTGACATGTTTATATGAAAGATTAGGTTGCTTAACACTTGTCACAAATAACTCCCTCTGTGTGCATGTGTGTGTGTGTGTGTAACTGTTAATTCTTAATTTGCTTTATAGCAAAGAATCTGAAAAGAAGATGCTGAGGTTCTGGTTAATTCCTGCCTAAAAGGAAACAGCTCTTTCCTACCAGTTTCTGTCAATTCTTTGTCCCCAGCTGTTAGGCAAAGACGTTGCCAGGATAATGTAATAAACTAGAACATGGGAAACCAAGCCACACTTTTTCACTCAGCCATCAAACATAAAGTGACCTTGGCCAGGCATTGCTTCTTAGCTAAACCTACAGCATCTCATATGGTAGTTCTGAGCATGCAGCCGAGAGCAGAACGTTGCTCAGTGTCTTGTACTCTATGGAAAAGGAATGGGATATGTTCAAAAAAAACCCTGTAAATCTGTTTTCCATTAGCATTGAGAAAAATGGAATGCAGATCTAGATGAAACATCAGAATGGTGCAGCAAAACCCTGTTTGGGTGCTTCCTCTCAGCGTAAGGTGATCAGCTGAAGAAAGGTTGTAGGGAAAGTACATTACCCATAATCCACTCATCATCTTGTTGCCCACCAGTTCCGGCAATTCCCAGTCCAATCTCACCAATCCTAAACAAGAGAAAGACCACAGCTCTGGAGCAGAACTATCCAGAAAGCAGAGGCTTCTGAGTTCGCTTCATGGCATCTCCTTAGAAGACTTTCTGGGTTGTATTGCTGTGGTCTGAGCATTCAGATATAACTAATGGTTGTGTCCAGAGGTCACTTACATATTTCACTATATAAGGATATTCCAGAACAAAGCAGGTCCTAATGTTCTGATTACATTTATTTCAAGAAGGCTTAGAAAAGTGGTAGAACATGGGCTTCAGTTATAATTTCAGAAGAAAAAAACCTAGAAAATCAAAGAACATAAGAGAAGCCCTGCTGGATCAGGCTACAGCCCATCTAATCACACACAGTGGCCCACCAAATGCTCATGGGCATCTCAAGCAGAGACAAGGTCAAACCTTTTCCTGCTCCTGAATCCCAGGAAACGGCCTTAGAAGCATCCTGCTTCCCCCCCCCCCCGCCTGAAAGATGTACCTAGGCATTCATTCTAGTAGCCATTGATACATCTGTCAGCCATTTGTCTAACCCTTCCTTAAAGCCATCTAGACTGGTAGCTGTTACCACCTCACACCTTCATTGAACTGTCCACCAAAACCCTAAGATCCCTTTCCTGATGTGTTGCAGAAAGCTCAGACCCCATCAGTTCTCCCCAAAGAGAGAAAGAACAGTTCCAAATAGCAATGGGGTTGATGTTGGCTAGGATTTTAATTAGGAATCTGTGTACTTTTCCATGGCATTACATTGCCTACATATAAAGATGTTCTGTTATGGTAGGTGTGGTCCTTCTTGTATAGTAAGACCCACCTTTTCCCTCTGGATTGGCTTGTTGATTAGCCAATAACCATTCATCAAACCAGTGTAAAGACTCAGCCATGCCAAACAAAGTTCAGAGAGGAGAAGTGACTGGCTAGGAAGCCCATCTTCAGATGTCCAGAGGATTTCTCAGAAACCTAGGAACCATGGCTGTGATTGTGTGGGTTGGCTCACTCTTTCAGCGGTGAAGACAGTACTTGCCAAATTTTTTAGTGAGAATTGAATAGTCTAACCTTCTTAAAATGTGTCTTCTTCGTCCACTGCTATTTACTCACTTCATGCTAAATTATTGGACTAGTTACTACAGCCAGCAACCAGGCCAAGGTGCAACCACATTGAATACCACCAGGCGAATAACCCAATGACCACTGAGAGAAGAGAAAACAGAAATTCAGTTAAGCCTTTAGTGTATCTTTTACTCTCTTAAAAAAATAAACAAAATAAAACTGAAGACCTGAAGTCAGTGGGCCAGGGTAAATGCAGAAATGTGTCTTACTACTCCCAAGTGAGGCAGACATAAGCCTAGGATATGTCTCACTCACAAGCAATTATATTTCCATGTGTAACACTTTTTTAAGAACCTTGTCTTGAGTCATTTTGCTGGATGCATCCAATTGGAGGCAATTTATTTTACATGCCATGTATACCTTGTTCTTTTCATTGTAAAGAGAAGCCCCTAAATGGTGGGACGTGGTATAGAAAATCAGTCACAATGATAACTGGCTGGGGGGCAAAATGCCAGTCCTTGCCACTCTTTCTTCATCTTATCTGTCTTTGCCCAATTTTTCCCCCCCTTGTTGCTGCTGCTAATGTCAGTTTAAGGACTTTCATGCAGGCAAATAGGAGACTTAAGAAGATGAAAATGATAGGCCTACTTGCTGCTGAAGTCATATAACCCCTTAAAACTGAAGACCAAATATTTCATGATGCCCAGTTCTCCCTCTCAGATTTTAGTGTATAACTTCCCTTGAATGTTTTTGGTTTTGGGTGTGTCAAGATGTGAAAGAGGGGAAGTAGTTTTGGCTGCCTTTCCATCTAACAGCTGTTTACACTGAAGTGGTTTAGGATAAGACTTGGATATTAGGAAGAGGTTCCCCACCACCACCCGAAATGAAGCTGCCTTTACTGGAAGTATAAATGCAGCCTTGAGACCCTTTCTGCCCTGTGCCTTATTTTGGATTATATTTTGATTGGTTGCCTCATCCTACATGACCACATGCACCAACTCAGCTCTTGCAGTTTCTGAGGACGAAGCTACAGAGGTGCTTTTTAGTCTGGACGACTAGTCGTCGCTGCACAGCATGTAAGCTGCACTTTTCCCTTTAACTGTGGATGTATTCTGCAAGTCTGGAGGAAGACTTGGATGATAAAGATTTTTTAGATTGCAATTATTTCTAAAAAATATAGTTTTGTTTTATGTAAAAATGTGTCTGTATTTTCTATGTGAAAAACAATTAGCCAAATACACTTTTTCCTCTTGAAATGAGTCAACTATAATCTCCTATACTATTTACAGAGCCTTGTACCTGTGCTTCTAGCTGCTGAAGTCCTTTTGTTCTTCACCCATCCAGTTGGATGGTAGTGGTGGTGGTGGTGGGATTGCCATGTTTCTCAACCACTTATGCCATATACTGCTCTTTCACCTGCCTCATCTCAAAAGTTGCTTGCTGCTACCCTATTTCCATTTTCATTGGCAGAAAGCACCTCACACCAGTTGCCAATGGAAGCTCCTTCTGTGTAATGTAGCTCAGGATTGTTCACCCACCAGTCTGCCCATCCCCCTCTCCTGAACATTCTGGGCTAGAAAAGGTTGATTAGAGAAGGCTTGGGAACACAATAGCCACACACTATCTCTCTGAGGCACCCCTGAACTTCTCCATGTGTTATATCTGAACACAGCCTACGTTTGGGTTTGGTTATGTCTGAAATTTTTTTTGTATATGTGGGATTGTTTCTTTTGTAGACTTATCTTATAGGCATAGAAATTGTTGCAGCTATCTGAAAATGGGTGCATGTTTGTCCATCATTTATTATCACTACTGTTATTTGTATTCATTCATTCATTCATACTACTTCTATCATTCTTCCTTCTTCTATTTACCATTACAACAAAATAATACTAATGTTGACAGCTCACTCCACACACTTGTTTTTCTTTCTTTATTTATTTAATGCAGCAAAAGAAAAGCAGACTTTTACATTAACTGTCCATCTATCCAGCCCATAATCCAAGCATTTTCCGTTCTGTTTTCTGGGGTGTGTTTAGCTGTTGGTGGAAGGAAAGGAGCTGAGTTGACCCTACTAAATTAAAGTGAATAGGCACTCACAATGAGTGTTTGATCATATTTTGTTTGTTTACTTAATTTAAGAGTGGGTTTCAGCTTCTCTTTAAACATGTATGCAGGTAAGTTGCATAAAACATACTGATTTATACATGGGTTGTGGTGTACCAATTTACACAGTTGCCTCTGTTGGGAGATTTAGAAACCAGAAAGCCAGTGGCTGTTTGTGTTCTTCAGCATTTTGATCCTTTGGAAGATTGGCTCATGTTTCTAATTACTTCCCTGAAACAAATTGTTCTTTGGTAATGCAATGATTGGCTGGTGAAGCTGAACGATAAAGCTTGTTCTCTTATGCAAGATATAAACCTTACATACATTTTTATGCAAATTAGAGAGAACAAATTTGTATAAAAGGATAAAAAACTGATTTGGAACTCTTAATGGCAGAATCAGGAGCATGATGAAATCCAAAATGTATATTTTCTTCAGTTACTTACTAATATATCCAAACCACCCTGTTCTGGAAGGCTTGAGTAGACATAAAAATCGGGTTATTTCATTACAAATTTTAGTACTTACCTTTATGTGCTCAGAACATTTCAAGTGCACAAAGTGATCTTCATATTATTAAAGATTAGTATGACAGCCTCACAAAGGAATTCAGTTCTAACAAAAGTATAGTTAGGCTATCTCTCTCACTCTCTTTTATATAAAATGTAGCTAGGCTGTGTCTCTATAATGCAATGAAGACAACTTAGAGGGACACTGAAGTCATATGTCTCCACAGCGTTCCACACTGAAGGACATGAAGGTGCTTATAGGGACTTCAGTGCTCCTTCAAGGTGCAAAATATTCAGTGTGCTAGAACTGACTTTTGAGAAGGCTTCTCGAGACTGAAACTGCATCCACACTACAGGAAAACACACTGGATTTGCATACAATCCTGCTGCCCCAGAGGCACAGAGGGTGAGGACGTTCTCCAAGTGCAAGCACGGTGACTTCAGCAACATGGCCTCAGGGGCAGTCGTGGAGCCACCAAGCTCCTAGCCAAAGCTGATTGAGAGGGCAGAGCAGCCCACTCCATTGGAGGTAACTCCTGCTGGCAAACTGGAGGCATGCCCATACTGTTGTTCATAGATGGCCATCTTCAAGCTTCAAGGTCACTGTGCTTTGAACCACTGCTCCAGCAACTCAGCTATTCACCATCTCTGTATTCTCACATCAGTATCATGTATCACAGCCATGAAATGCTTGATAAGACTGTACAATGTCATGAACTAAGGTATGTTATGGTGGAAAGGTGTTTTTTTTTCTTCCTGGTGAAGAAAAATTATGGTACTGTCTCATTTTCTGTCTTGAAGTAACCAGACTTGTATTTGAATATGACTTAGTAGCAATGTTACACTGATACCTAAGGATATCCAGCTATCTCAGGGTTTCACAGGACAGGCCACATGACCTGCATAGCTCAAACTTTTTTTCACTGTTCCCAACAATGCCAGGATCCACTGCCAATGGGAGGACTTTGTTCCATTTAAAACATCTTTCCCATGAAATGCATTCAAATTCATTTCAAAGCAGTACCTGCCCTTTCACAATAATGTTGTGGATTTGCAGTCAGAACAGCAGAACTAATCATAGATGAGACACTATAAGGTTACAATTCTGATCAAATCTCAGTGAATCCCATTGGTCATCTCCTAAACAGAGACACGAATGGAGGAGAGTGGACCAGTTCATAATGAGCAGGATTATCAATGATTAATAGGCCCTTTGCTTGCTACTTCACCTGCTGCTGCCTTCTTCCACTTGCACCTTGGTTCTGTTGCTTAGGCCACCTGAAGGACATCTGATTGAGACTGGAGCTGCTGGAGAGGAAGATTCTGTGAGACCTACAGCAGTACATCTGGGCTGCTGTGTATGGGGTCAATTAACTATTTAATCAGAAGAAGCCCAAGACAGCATTCTTGGGCAGTGACCAAAGGGTGGGACATTGCCCATTAGAGACCTCTATGGGACCTGTTTGGGTGAGGCAGGTGTTGGATTGGTTTTTGTTTTTATTAACTTCTGTCTTTTAATGCTTTTATGGGAGGAACTACATTCTAGGGTTCATATAGATCCCCTCCAGCTGATTTTTCTCCACTTACTGCCAGCACTGGTTCACAGGAGGCAAAGTAAGGGGAGAGGTCTAGAGTGAGAGGCTGATCCTTGTCCAGTCATGTTTGGTCATCAGCCTGTGTGAGAAGCAATGTTGGTGGCCCAAGTTTAGACTAGCTTCCTGGGTCAGAACTAAGAGACCCTTGTCTATGATGGTTAAAAAAAAAATCTAGACATGGGAGTACAACTGAATAGTATGGGGAACGATAAACACCTCATTGTGGGAAAGGGGGTACCAGAAGCATTTATGTATAACATTCTATGTATAAGCTGACCAGGAACAAGTTCTGGTCAAAAAGCTGTCCATAGTTATCACTAAGTTCAATAATTACTTCTTATCACAGCCTCTATTGTTAACTGGTGTTAAAAGATGAGGGTGTGGGGCTGAGACAAATCAGAATGTCTGAAGTGAGATATTTTGAAACAAAAACAATGTCTCTACAATAAAATGAAAAAAGAGAAAAAAAGAGAAAACAAAACAAAACTGGAAATGGGGGGGGGGAGGAACACACATTCATCCAAATCAAAACAATGTTTGACTAGAACCTGTGATAAGAGTCATAGCACCCTGGGAAACTGGGGGGGGGGTTTGAGGTGAATCATATTATTAACTGCTTTCCAAAGTAAAACTCTTTTTACAACTAGGAAGGTGGGACAGAACAGAAGAAATGCCTTGTTGCACCAGAACTATTGGTGCCCCCAGACAACACATTAAAATGTGGAGTTTACCTTTACTGCAAAATAAAGTCCTTCTGCAGAGAAAACAGTTCAAGCAGTTTGTTTCCCCCTCCCCCCATACTCAGATACGCCACTGTAGAAGCAGGGATTCTCCAACTCATGTGCTCAGCCCCTCTAGGTCCAATAGCCCTGCTGCTTCTTGGGTGAAGGTGAGTTTTCCATTGAACTTGAAAAAAACATTCATGTACATCCCTAGTCTGGACTCAGTCTATTACCCATGAAACAGCCTATTCTCACTGCCGCAGGTGCTTGGACATGGAAGTCCACAAGCAAGGTACAAATACATACTTGCTCTCAGGCTCCAAGCAGCTGGCTTTCAGGGACATACTGCCTCCCATGGATGCCTCCTTGAAGTTGAACAGCCATCAAGAGTGAGCAACTCATGATGGCCCTGTCTTCTATGGATTTGTCCAAATGTCACTTGGAGCCATCCAAGCTGGTGGCCACATCATATCTTGTGACAATGACTTCAAAAGTTTAACTATATACTGCATTTAAAAAATAATTTTGCTTACCCACTTCTCTTGAGGTTCCTTGTTCTGGAGTTTAGAGAAAAGAAGAAAAATTTTCCCTTATCCACTCTGTCCATACCTATTCAACCTCTGAAACTCCCAGCTCTGAAAACTGAACACACATATTTTTAAAAAAAAAAACTACAGAAAATGAATGAAAAATATAGTAGCTTTATATCCCAAGTGAAATGAATTGGAAGGAGATGGAATTTGCTTACTTACCCTAAATTACAAAACATCTGTGGAAAAACATGAAATGTACAGTTTTTTGTCTGGGGAGGCTGACGATATCCTAAATGAACATGACTATGGAATTAGAGACGTGCCCCATATCTACGGGGATACGTTCCATGACCTATTGTGGATACTAGAAACCATGGATAATATGAACAACCACATAAGCTTCCCCCAGCAGTGGATCCACGACAATTAGGGATATGTATTTCTGATCTCAATCTACTCTACTCCACTGCAAACAATGTGTTCTTAACAACTCCTTGATCCAGACTGCTGTGCAGATGTGTTCTTACCAACTCCTTGATCTGAGGCCTTTTCGCAATTAGGCTGGTAGTGAACTTCTGGGGAAGGGCATCTGCACTTGGAGGGGGCTGCTACAGAAGTTCACTAATTGTTGATTAGGTGTGGAACACACCTTTACCAACATTAACCCTAAGCTTACCTGCAGCATTCAGGCAGCGGCCATTTGTATCTCTTCTGGTGCTCCGGGGTAGTTTGAGGTGCCGCACAAGCATGCTGGCACCTTGGGCAACCATAGATGCAACTGCGACTATGACTGCACATGCGCAGAGCATCATCATCATCATGGCAACAGTGCTGACACATGCACAGTTTCCCAGGGCACTGCAGCCAAATTAGTGGTGCCCAGAAGAGGACCAACCCCACAGTTGAATCAGGTAAGTCTTTGGTCATTGGGGTGGGGGGAGAGAGATCTAAAGTTGACAAGCGCTCCAAGTACATGTGCTAGTCAACGTTGGTTCATTGTGCTCATTTCCCATCCAGCAGATGGGAAGGGAAGTGTGAAATTACCCCCAAATACTGTGGATTAAGTACATGCTGTCTTGATGAAGCTCTGGTCTGGGCAGTCATGGAGGATACTAGCAGAGGACACAGTCTCCCCTTAAGCCTGTCCACCATGTGGAGGAGTAGCCTCTTGACCCCTTCTGGACTGGACTGGCATGACAATCAAGCCATGATGTCCCTTACAGTATAATGTCTTCCACCTGGGAAGGAAGCCACCAAAACTAAATGCCTCCAAATAACATAGGACTGCAAAATGTAAGAACACATTTGTGGGCAAATCATGACAGGACACTAAAGATAAATTGCCATGCTAGTTTAGGGATGTGCATGAATATTCATAGGCATTCAAAATCCAAATGTGCCAAATTTTGACATTCGAACTCAAATAAAATGTTCCAAAATTTGAATGTAAACATTCAGTTCAAATTTCAAACTTTGGATCTATTCGTTCGAATTATCTGGACATTCGTATGTGTATGGATTCGTACACGATGCCTACTTGAAGATATGCATCAAATGAATAGATTCCAATTTGATAAATACGAATTTGATTTTCAGAATTTGAATTGATTTTCAGGTACTAAATTCGAATAGAATGTCAAAAAAAACCCCACATTTGTGCACATCCCTATGCTAGTTGTAGAAAAAGAAAATGAATATTTTCATGTTTCCTGATGTTGCTCTTGCCCCATAACAGTGCTTTTCAATCCAACTGCCTATTCCTCCTGCAGGGTGAAATTTCTCTGATTCACACAAACAGAGAGCAAATTGTGTGGAGTTATTTGTACAATATAAACTCCTTGCAAGAATGGGTAGTGCTATTTGGGTTTCATTATGAAAAATTTCAAATCAATGCTTGGCTTCCCAACTGAGGATTGTGTTTTAAGAATAATTTTAATTATAAACTGTGTCCTATATTTACGTTCTTCTTAACTGATGGGATGTAGACAAGCAAGGGAAAGAGAATGATCCCTAAGCATTTCAGGTTAATTCCCACCATATCCTTCTCTTTATCATGTCTAGTGACCCGTCTCACATTATCTGCATGGGCCTGCCTAGTTTAACACTTTTCAAACAACACCTAGTATTTGTGACAAATCAAAATAAACAGCAAGTTTTACCCACAAGGAAAAGAAGGGGAGAGAAAGGGGAGAGAGGTAGTGTTAAAGAAACTTTGGGGGGAAAGAGAAAGAAGAAAGACGACTATTTATACCATCTCCTTTAGCATTCCCACAACTTGAAAAGCAAGGAAAAGAATTTGTAGAATTCCATTTGCATTTCTAATTATTATATTATTGCCGGAAAAAGAAAGCTTCAAATTGGAACTCCAGTGGATAGAAACATATTCATAATCACTCCGAGTTCACAATAACACATTACAAAACTGGAGCCTAAAATGAAATGGATGCATGATTTGACCTTAGAAGGAATAAATACTTGAAATTTTTCGAGGATACTCACCAAAGTAAAAATAACAGATGGCCACATGTCTACAAATAGATTCAGGTAATGGTTTCATTATAAAGCTAAATACTTGGAAAGTGAGAAAGTGCTCAATGGCATATAATTTTAAGAATGAAAGGTACAAGTAATATACTGGATCACTGTTCTGCTTTTAAAAATCATATTCCTATTACTTAAGAAGTGAGTGGTTCCTCCACTTTCTAAATGCTATAGCTAAAATGGATGCAACCCACCACTCTGCTTAAGTGTAACATCCTGCTTTCATTGCTTCCTTTCTGCCCACTTTGTGCCAGAGACATTTCTTCAGCAATGCCTCCTATAAATGTTTGTGTGTTTCAGTTTTAAAATTGCAGCACTCTAGAGCTTCCCTCCCTCTAGAATTGTATGCCTTTTATCCCAGGTAGAGTCAGATATGCTAATCTTTACATAATCATGACATATTCTAAGAACAAATTGTGCAATTTACAAAAACAAACAGAACCCCTGGTTTTGTGGTTTAACAGAAATGACCTGTAATAAGTCACACCAAACATAGAAATATGCTTTGGATGCTGCTGTACACTATCCACCTAGGTAAATAGAACGCTTCTTGATGACACTTTTGATGACACAGCCTGTGACTGTGGGCTTTACACAGTAGTGAAGAAGTATATAAAATTATGATGGCAAAAACAGTTGGTCTCCAATAGGCTTTTATTGCACAACTTCCAACCTGCAAGTGTTCTACAAATAGTTTTTATTGATAGGCTGGCTTCAGATTTTGACTGGTTCATCCAGAAAGCCATTTGGATGAACTATCTGAAAACAAGGTCACACTTGAGTTTTCTGGGCCCCGCTCTGCAGTTAATGCAAATGCTGGGTTTCCCATCTGAATGTTAATCTGGATCAAGAACACTGCCTCCCCCACCCCCCATGGCTCTGTACTAAGTAGAGCCAGATATGGAAAGACTCTTAATACAGACCTCTGATACACCTGTTTAGTTGGGGCTATCTATTTAGTTGGGGTCTTTTTCGGGAACAAGGAAGACACGCAGATGGCACACCACATAATTGGGGACTGCTGGGGGATGCTTTTCAGTAACGCGCCATTGCACACCAGCAAAAGACACACCGAGAGAGGCCTGAGGCGAGGAACTTTCATTCTTAGCCTTCAAATGGGTAGAGGGGCACCTGGAAAGTTCAAGCAAGCTTCACAGCCCCATGGAGGCTTAGGCTAGATTAACACTATCAGATCACCCATGCCTCCACATGATCCACATC
Source organism: Aspidoscelis tigris stejnegeri (assembly GCA_023333525.1). NCBI lineage: Eukaryota > Metazoa > Chordata > Lepidosauria > Squamata > Teiidae > Aspidoscelis > Aspidoscelis tigris. Next base: position 23,338,057 of record JALMGA010000007.1, on the reverse strand, counting down.
AGTGGTCCTTGTCATTCCAGACTCGCTGATCTGGAACTACCAGCTGCTAAGTGCAGAAAGCAACAAGGGAAAAAGCTATGGCCTTTTTTTTTGCACTGCATCTTATTCCAGATTTACCCTAGAATAGGAACACTGACATCCAAATGCTAGTGCAGATTATGGCTGATCTCTATTCTGGGATCCCTATTCCTATTTCAGAATAAGGCCAAGTGCACAAAGGGCCCAAATGATCAGATGTACACTGATCTGCAATAAAACACAGAAGCTCTGGATTTCTTGCCTCCTGTTCCAAATATTCTCCTGTCATACCATATGCAAATGGCACAGCTAGAAGGAATTAGTGCCATTTAAAGCTGCCTCCGAATCTGCCCCAGATAATCCTACTAATATTGACTGAATAGGTAGTTATACACACACAAACACACACAGGTTCTTATAACATTTCACTTGTTTACAATTTTAATATAAAGACAAGTTTAGAAGTAGATTTACAGTATGTCCTTTCTAACCCATCTTACATCTTAAGGCCTCAGATGGGTAAAGAAAACAAATTTTAAAAGCCAGTTAAAAATTGTAGTTACAGTTTTTCAGTAACATGCCAAGCAGGAGGGAATTTCCCCATTAACCAAAGTCTCAGGTCAAGATGTACATCAGCAACACCAAGCATTCAAAACCATACACCATAAGCATCACACGGACAACTGTGTCCAACTATGATCAGTCTGGTTGACTCCCATATAGAAGGGCAAAGTACTGCAGAATAGGGATGTGTCAAGTAGTTTTATTGTTACCTTAGTATTTGAAGTGATATTGTTTTTTTGGGGGGGGGTGCCTTCAGCTGTGAAGGCGAATGTGACTGTCCTTTGCAATTGGGCTTTGTGTGTGAAGTGAAAAAATGTTATGTTCATTGGAACTTTGCTGTTTTTGCAGGGCCTATGTCCTGGGGCCGTTCCAGTGCACTTCCAAATGGAGCATCTGAACTTGGAAGAGCCATTTCCGACTCAGAAACGGCTCCTTAAGTGCAGGAGTGTACTGGCAGGTGACTGCACGTGGAGCACAATTAAGTGTTCCACACATGACCTACCTCCTCCATCACCAGAGCTTCTAAGGCTCTGGATGCTGGATTTGCACAGAGTGATGGCAAAGTGTAAATTTACCCTGTATTCCTCATTTTCTGCAACCTCTGTGACTGTAGTTTTCAGCCATTTCAGTTTCCTATGTGTTTTTGTCTTGCCTTTTCTGATCCGTGGCTGAAGGCTGAGTGACAGTTTGTATAGCTTATTGATTGCCTTGTTTAGTATTGTTTATCTCTTGGTGCCAGGGAAACAGGTCTTCTCCTGAATAATTCCCTTGGGTGAAAAAATCATCAAATGTTTGACTTCAACTTTGAGAACAATGACATTTGGGGAGGAGAGCAATTTGCATGAATGCAAAATTTTTTTAAAAAAAAATTGTGTGCATGCCTATACAGAATTGTAGATCTAGCTAGCTATTGTCATGCCTATGCTTGGTAGTGGCACCCACTCCACCTCACCACGTCCACTTGCAGCTTTTTGCTCAGAAGAAGGTACAAACGCTGCTGCCCAGGAGTGCACTAGCCGTTCCAAGTCAAGTTGTGGACAAGATTTTACTTGTCCCCATGTAGTGACAGCCAGAGCAGCTGTAGTGAATTCCAGAACAGTAGCAGTGTGACAGGTGGACAGGTGCGTCTGGAGCTGCTCCTGAAAAGTAGGTGCGAAGAAGCTCCTTTTTTCTCTGCTGTATATGGATGAAGCATACAGGTAGAAGCAAGCATTCCAATGATTAGGACCAAAAGGCAGTTAGAGATGCCTTTCAATAGATCAAGGTACAGCTGGAACAGTAAGTGACCTCCAGGCGAAGTCTCATTTTCCCCACAACAGACACCCTGTGAGGTAGGTGGGTCTGTGAGAGCTCAGAAGAGAGCTGTGACTAGCCCAAGGCCACCCAGCTGGCTTCATGGAGGAGTGTGGAATCAAACCCAGTATTCCCAGATAAGTCGGGCTCCTAACCACTAGACCAAACTGGCTCACTTGGAGGGAGGGCACCACCACCACCACCACCACCACATGTTATAGCAACTTAATTTTTAGGAATATGGCAGAAAACGTGATTGTGCATATGCACATTTCCAACGGTAAGGCTAAGGAATTGTCTGCCTGGCAACATTTGTGGCCATACTTCACTTGTGCACAAGTAGTTGCCCACCATAGTGGATGGGGAAAACAGAAAGCTTTGTCAGCCACTCTGGGTCCCCCTAAATGGATGAGCAAAGCGGGGAAGAAGAGCCAACTCTTCTTCTTTTACTTCAGAAAGGGGGGAAAGGTCTTCAAGAAGAACAGAAAGGACGAAAACAAAGGTATTATTACTCTTATTGATTGCTCCTCCTTCCAACACACTCAGCAGCCTGCGATATCCTCGGCCTCGAGATAAAAAGGGGCTTATCCAGAAGAGCAATGTAATTTCCAGTCACCAGAGAAGACCTGCCTGCTCTCTAGCCGGACATCCTCTCTTAATTGAATTGTTTCGATCGCCACAATTATAGGATGCAAAAAGAGGAGCTGACGTTGCTTCTCCTCAGCAAAACTGGAGGCAAAGCGGGGGGGTGGGGGAGAGAGACAAGGAGCAGCTCCAGGTCCAGAATAAAGAGGGTCGTGCTTTGGGGCTCTATGCAATGTCTCTTCTCTTTTCTTTTTTTCCGTTTTCCTTCTCCGAGTCTTTGAGGATAAAGAGAAATAGAAGCTCAGTACGGAACCATAAACCAATTCAGTCCGGCTGCTGGCAGTAAATCTTGTCTGCTGTGTCATTCCATGTATTCTCTCGAGGTCGGGCGTGCCGGGGGGGGGGGGGAGGAGAGATGCGTATTTGAAATCCTTAGGGCGGCTTCTTGCTCTGGGATCGTGGGTATTTAGGAAGCCCTCGCGCACTGAATGCTACTTACTCCCGGGAAACTATATGCGGACGCTCAAATTCTACAGATTTGATGTTCCGTATCAGATAGAAAAGAGTTTGCTTAAGGAGTGTGTGGATCGCGAGGCTGGGCCGCCTAAATGTCCCCCTTCACCAGCTGTTCAGCCTTCCGTCTGCATGTGCGCGCCGTGCGCCCGAACAAAAAAGGCGCCGGTCTTAGGGCTGAGGAGAAGGAGAAGAAGAGTTGGCTTTTCTACCCAGCTTTTCTCGCCCATTGAAGGGGACTCAAAGCGGCTGACAAAGCTTCTGTTCTTCTCCCCATAGCAGAAAGCCCTGTGAGGTGGGTGGGACTGTGGGAGCTCAGAAGGGAGCTGTGACTGGCCCAAGGTCACCCAGCTGGCTTCGTGAGGGAGTGAGGAATCAAACCCGGTATTCCCAGATAAGAGTCTAGCTCCCTAACCACTAGACCAAACTGAAGCGGTTTGTCGGTTTCACCCATCTCTCTATCGACCGATTAATCAGTTCCAAAAGCCCCACTTCTTCGGGTCGCCTTCAGCCGGCGCCCCCACCCGACCCCACCCCGCTTGGTGGGTGAGATGCTTTACCGAAGGAATGATCTCGCTTTGGGACATGCCGGGCGGCGGCAGCAGCGTCCACACACACACACACACCAGCCGCCAATTGGGATGACCATCGCAAGGACCGGAGAAAGAAGCCAGCCGGTCCCCCCGCCCGCCCGCCCGCCCGCCCCTTCCAGCCTCCAGGTGGGGCGTTTTGTTTGCCTGCTGCTGGTGTCTGCAAGGCGTGGCGGCGGCGGCCCCTGGCCTGGTAGATCCGAGGGGGGCGGCGGGTGACTTGGAAGTCTCTCCCAGAGCCGATCCCAAGGAGAGATAAGGAGCCGCCGGAGTCACCGGCTCCGTCTAGACTGCGGACCCCACACAAGCCCGAGCGGGGCTGTTTGGATTAGCCAGGCGGAGATCTACCAACCTGAGCGAGCCTCGCCGATTGCCGTCTTCCTCCGGTGGCCTCCCGAGCCCTGCCTGGAAGGGGAGAGAGAGCGAGAGAGCGAGGGTGGCACAGGACCTGCCGGCTAGACCCGAAGTCTCGTCTCGCCTCCCCTCCCCTCCGCTTCCCAAATCTGCCACGAAGCAGAGCGGCCGGGCTAAAGCCGAGGCAAGCGCCGCCGGTCCTTGGAAGGCAGCGAGCGATTCTGCCGGACCGGAGTTTCGGGGCTTCCCCTCCGCACCACCCCAGAAACCCAGCAGGGCTACCAGGGGCGCATCTTCAGGTCAGGAAAGCGATATGTAAAATCACTGCCCGAAGCAGGCCAGGCCGAAATACGGCCCGTCAAAGTCCCTTCTCCCCCCGCGTGAGAAGTCGGGGGTCCCGATCCCCGCCCTGGTTTCACTCTGTGTTTGTGTGTTGACGAAGAACCGGCTTTGGATTTCCGCGCGCCTTCAAAACCCTTGGCGCCCTCCGTGTGCAAAGACTTTGGGCACCCCTGGTTCTGAAGACTCGCCACTAGTTTGCCAGGGAAGCGGCTGAGGATCCTTGGCTGTGGTCACGCCTAAGGTTTAATCCGGCTTCAGTCCACCTTCAGAGCGAGAGGACCCATCAGCAAGGCGACCGGTCCATTTCTTTCCACATTATCTATCCCCAAGGTGAATGTTCTGAGCTATTTAACACTGAAAGAAACGAGCACGTCACTTGGCTGATGAATTCTCTCTCTCCGAAAGTGGACTGAAGCTGGATTAAACCTTAAATGTGACCACAGCTACTTCCAATCCGCCCTCAGCTAGGAAACGCTTACTCTTTTTGGCCAATCGCTGCTTCAGGGCCTGGCCTACCTCAAAGGGCTGTTGTTCGGAAGCCACCCTGGAGAAAAGAGGAGAATTACATTCCTCGCCCTGATCTCTAGCTCTGTAACCGCGTTGACCAAGGCAAAGAGATTGAGAACAGCAAGGTGTCCAGGCGCCTTAGCCGTCACCAACTGTCCGGGACCAAAAAGAGCACGTGAAAACTATTCCCACGTGCTGTTTGTGAAAGGGCCCGACGCACCTGGGTGGAGAGGAGGGATCGGACCCGCGAGCGCGGCTGCAGAAAGCGGATTCCACCCTAAGGCCAGAAATCCTGTTTGCTTTCCCTGCTTTCCCCTCCCCTCCCCTCCCGAAAGCCTCTCCAGTGCCCCGGGGGTGAAGAGAGATCCTCTTCCATCAGCGACTGGGACATTGTTTCGGGCTTGATTGAATGTTTGTGGCGCCTGAACGCAAACAGTAGCTCGCTTTGTTATCTGGAAAACAACAGAAAGAAAACACAAGTCGCTAAAGCGGATCTCTTGCCAGCGACGCTTCTCACAGTCGCTGAAGTTCTGCCCAACCTCGGCTCCGCTCTACCTGTCCGCCTAGGCTTCCCTGGGAGTAAGGCGGTCCCGTTACTTCAGGTGTTTTGTTTTAAGAGAAGAGCGCAGGTTTCTATCCCCCTCACCATGACTGCATCCACGCACATGACTGTTTGTTTTTTTAGAAAAGTGGTCTAAAAGCAATTCAGAGGTGATAACCTCAACATGCTTGCGCCTTAAACCACATGAAAGGCCAGAAAATGCACTTGCAACAAGCATCATTTGCCCTTTAATGCGGATTAGCGGCAGGACGGGAAGACGAGTGTCTGCATGGTACCACCCCTCTTTAAGCTGCTTCTGCGCTGCTTGTTTTAAAAAAGAAATGCGTGCGGATGCAGCCAGGGAGACTGGCAGAGCACAGTCATGGATGCTGGTAAGGTTTAAGCTCACCACCACCACTACCACCACACCAGTGGGCACAGTGGTGCAACATGTAATCCAGCCTCAAATTACTGGAAGCGGATCCACCCTGGAAATGCCTGGCTGCTCAGTGGACACAGCGAGGAGGATTTACGCTGCGAGATCTGTATTTGATCAAATATACTGACTAATTAAGGAACAATGCGGCGATGCTCAGCCATCAGAGGCACAATAGCACTGGACAGATTTAGGGTTTCCCTTGCACTCCGTTGAATGCTGCAGCTTCCTTGAAAGTAAACACACTGAGGATCAGGCCTCCGGATCATGTTTCCACCAATTATTTTCCAAGCCTGAAAGGTACCGGTTGAAAGTTGAAACTGGCTAGCATTCAACTGCGCGGATTTTATGACCTTTATCCAGTTTACAAAACTGATCCCATACTGTCATCGAGCAAACAAATGGAATGACATCATTATTATTCAGATATTGTAACCTCATTTGAAGTCACTGAACTGCATAGTAAACAAATACTTTCGAATTATATTAAAAAAGCAACAATTTGGGACTCTTTTTTTTTAAGGAAAAGCCTCAGCCAGTATGACTAGAGTTCTGAAATTATAGCACGTGTTCAGACAATATCACATTTTACAGCCCGATGGAGGAAAGCCAGCCCAGTTAGATCCCATTCCTTTCAATGCATGAGCTGAGTGTTCGGTCTGCTAAATGGAATCGAAAGAACTCAAGTATCCTGCACATTTCTCCTTCACTTGGATTAACCCTTCATGTCCCTAGACGTACAAGTCCACTCATAAGTAAATCTGTGTTCTCAGTGGTGTTCACTTTTAGGAAAAGGAGGCTAGGCTTGCATTTTAAGAGATTTAAGGAGGGAGGAAAGTTCGAACAAGCCCATACTTTCTATAAATAAGAAATGCATATATGCTTGAGAAACGTCACAGGCAAATATACAGAAGAAGGAAATATGATATTTAAGGAAAGTAAGACTTTCTCAGGAAGACCCATTCTCTTGTAGCAGTGAAGAGTCTGGATACCTGTGCCAATTTGTCACTTAAATATCAAGAAATTGCAAGGCGAAAAGGGTAAGACTGATAAAAACCAAATTAGTTAACTCTTTAGTTAATTAGATAATCACCCACAGCAAGTTTCAGAGGATGCTAGACTCTACAAATGGATGCTGGCACAAAGTCACACACAATTCTGAACCAGCATGTCTTAAATAATAGATTCTGATCTTGTTGTTCTTAATGTTGAACTACAGACATCAGACGTTCTACCAAACTGGGCAGTTTTTCTGGGTGTGAAACAGGAACTCTTCCAGGTACTTTCCAACCAGATTGTCATAAGAGCTTGTGTATTAAAATATAAATATATAAAAAGTTTCATATGCAAAGAGACCCTCAAGTTTTCTTCTCTGGAGATAATAGTGAACTTGTATTGGATACTTCAAAAGTGTCCATACTATTACAAGACTAAGACCACTTGTGATCTCAAAAGAATTAGGCAAACCTGGCCTGATTCCATGGCAAGGGGAACCCCCAGACGTTTCTCAGTCTGCGTCTCCACCAAAACCTGTCATTGCTTTCTAGGAAACTTGGTTTTTGGTTTATCTTGAACATCAGAGTTGGGACAGTTCCTATAGTTGCAACCAGACTTGACTTTTCTAAGAAGGAAAGAAAATGTAACTGAGCCCAGTGTAGCTTAGGGCCAGGGAAGAGGTATTCCCACTTATATGTTTGTTTATTTGGAGGTTGAACATTGAAAAACGGAAGGTGAACATGGCTGAAATTCATACTGTGAACCGTAGGAGATGAAGGGAAAATTATGAAGTATCCAGAAAAACAAATATAGATTAATCTAATTTAGTTCAGATCAGCAAAGTGGAAACATCTTAATTTGTCTGAGACAAATTTAAAACACAGAGCCTTTTCAGTGGTGACTCTTGTCTCCTCAGGTAGACTTTGTTGTCAAACTTTCTTTCTTTCTGATGGCTGGTATAAGTTGCCACAAGCTTTGAACTTCTAGGGAACTCTGTAACTTGCTTTATTCTTTAGAACTGATGTTCCACCTCTTTGAAAATGATATAGCTCTACCTACACTTACCTTGGAGCAGGCCCAACCAAACATAGTGAAATTAATAGTGCAAGACTAACCTTATCTATTCAAAAGCAAGCTCCATCACACACAAAGGGGCTTAATCATCCCAGGAAAATGAGGTTACTGTTACTCCTGAATAAATGACATAGGATTGATATTAGCCTGTCAGCTTGCACTCACCTGTGAGTGAGTCCCATGAAACTTAATAGGATTGCTTGGTTATTTATGGAGGTTAATAATAATAGTCCAATTACCATAGCAAAATAACAAATGGAGGTAAACTGTCACTTATTACCCTAAAGTGAATTCCAGCCTGTGTCTGTGGAAAGACTCTTAGAGCATGAGGAAGGTTATGGGTTCAGTCCACCAGAAGGCAATACTGTCAACTATCAAAGTGGCACGGATGGAGAAGAGCTTAACCATAAGTCAAGGGATAGTGCATCATAACATCACAATCTTGGTCCCTAATTTGGAGCCACAGGTGCATAAACTGAGGCTCTTCTTTGCTAGCAAATTCTCTTTAAGACTCCAGAGGATTCCAGTCTAACACACATAGAGGTGCTGTTCTCAGCCCCCAATTATAATATGCAGTTTCTAGAAAGGTTGGCCCTTAATAAAAGCTCCTAGACAAACAGGAACACAACAGAACTAGCGGGAGATTGTCCTTCCTCCAAACACATTTTTAATTTCTTCTTTGCACAAGCACTTCGTCCCGTTTGCAGAACTACAATGAAACCCCCTCCAAATTCAGGCTAAATAAACTGCAGCGCAAGATGGGAGTGATCAGCCCCTTGGAGACCACAGCAACTTGGGATAATGATCTCAGGTTGGATCTGGGATTTTGTGGTTGGGTTGGGTGTTTCTGAAGCCAGGCGGGCTGATGCATCCTGGCCCGAAAATAAACATTTATCCACTACCAGGAAAGGAAAGGGAACAGAAAACAGGACACTCGAGAAGCCAGGTCGAAGATGATCTCGGTTTGGATAATCGGACTGTGGTCTAAAAAGTAGCAAAGGTCCCCGATGCCTATTTCACGCATTTAAAAGCACGGCTCCGCGATCACAGGAAAACTGAAGTTCAGACACCTCGATCACCTCCAGCAAAAGCGATTAAAGAAAGAAAAGCTTCGGGAGTACCACCAAAAGGGTCTCCAGCCTGTGACGGCCGAGGAATTCATTCATTACTTTTGAAAGAACATCTCTCCAGCCTGAGAAAGGTGGCCGTCTGGAATCAGGAAGATCTCACAGCAGTGTTCCAGGAGGTCCCAGCACACATGAGCGTATATAAATATGGAACAATATCTAACCCGTCCCCCCCACCCAAAAAAAAAGTTCCCTTTAAACTGAGTTCCTAAGCAAAGTTTTGCCTTTTCAGCTGCGTGGCCCTAGACTTCAGTCGCTTTGCTTAAGACTCTGCAATGGGCCCCTACAATGGACCTTTCTCAAAACCGACGAGATTGCAAGGACCCATGGCTTCAGCAGGGACACCCCTTCTCCAAAGACACCCCTGAAACAAAAGCCGTCTGAACACTCGGCTTAAAAGGGCTCTAAAATCGAGCTGCACGGCTGATAGTCTGGGGCGTTTGCCTCCTTATCCGTCTCAGAGTCAACACCACTGACACTTAGGACACTTTACGCGCAAGGAAGGCTCCCCTTGGTTTTGAAAGGCCACCGGGCAACCCACTCCAGCGTAAACGAGGAAAGCAAGTGCGGATGATCTAAAGCAAGTTGAAGGCGAAGCGCCAGGGACCCTTTCGCATTTTGCTGGAAAGTAAAAGGAAGAAGAGTTGGCTTTTCTCACCCATTTAAGGGGACTCAAAGAGGCTGACAAAGCTTCTGTTCTCCCCATAACAGACACCCTGTGAGGTAGGTGGGGCTGTGAGAGCTCAGAAGAGAGCTGTGACTAGCCCAAGGTCACCCAGCTGGCTTCATGAGGGAGGGCGGAATCGAACCCGGTATTCCCAGATAAGAGTCCGGCTCCCTAACCGCTAGACCAAACTGGCTCAGGAGTCTGGAGGTTCGGGTTTTGTTTTGTTTTAGTTGCCTCCTGACAATTTTCCTGTGATCTACTACACTCCAGGACGGGCTTTGTGTTATCCTGGTAGATAGCAAGTTTGTCAGTCCCGGCTCACAATTCAGCCGTTCACATGCATTGCATCCATTCCGCAACCGGCCTCCTTAAAGCTTCTAGGAAAGAGACGTGGATCGGAAGCGCGAACAAACCGCTATGGAACTTCCCAAGCAAGACACGTTCCGCACCGCAGTTCTGACCCGCGAAGAGGCAAAGCGATCGCTCGCCCTTCGCCTGGGCAAGCCTGCCTGGGAGAGGAAGGAGATGCGATCCCCTCCGGAGAAAGCACGCCTGGTGACGCGGGAGATTTTTCAACCGGTTCACACGACTTTTTCTCTCTCTCTCTTTTTTTTTAAGGCTTTTCGCTTTTAGGGCCGCAAGAAGCAAACGCGGCGCTGTTTGTTTCAGCCACCTTTTCGATTCCTCCTTTCGTATTATTTCCCCAAGAGGCGAGCGTGTCCAGGCGATCCGCGAACATTTTAGGCCGCGACCTCGACATACATCTTTCTATGCAACGCTACATAGCTGGGATCCCAGCCGCTTTTTCCCGTCTTCGTGTCTCGAAAACACGGTTCGGTTTTTCAATACCTGGTTAAGGGAGAGGAAAGAGTGATAGCCTGAGAATACAATACAAATCCGCCACAGGGCTAATATTTTCTCATTTTCTTTAGTTCCTGAAATAAGCTCCTTCTAAGGTACGCCGGAGAAAACCAGCCGTGGATCTCCGAAGCGAAAGGGAGACTAATGGAGCTCTTCCTCGAAGTGTCTTAATGTCCTTTTATTCTTCCCTTTGAAATGTCGCCTGCATATACTGTTGCGACCAGGCGATGGATGAAATTGGGTTTTAAACAAAAAAGAAAAAAGAAAGAGAAGCACGCTTGTATCAAAGTACATGGCTCTTTTTCTCTAGCTATGCCTGCTCTTGAAAGAAAGAGGGAAAGAGAGAGAGAGAGAAAGGGAAGAAGGAGGGGGAGAAAGACGCGGTATTTAGCCCTTAAAGCTGCAACCCCTTCAGTTCAGGGGTTCAGTTTTGCTTAGGAATTGTCAAGGCAATCTTTAAGCGTGGCCCCTTGGAAATTCACTCCCACTGGGTTACTCCTAGGTAACGGCATACGTTCCCGCTCCTACCAGCCACCACAGAACCACTACTTTACAACCAAGGAAAAAACTTTCCCTCCATTGTTATTTTGGTTTTGTTTTGCCTCTTGTCTTTTTAACGAGCACTTTAAAGGAATCGCCTATAAAACGTGAACGCCCCTGCTTAAAAAAAAAAAAAATGGATGGGAAGTGGGAATTTCCCCCACCAAGAAGGTAGGGGAAGGAGAAAGAGAAAGTGAAGATGTCCCACAAAAAAAATATCCTGGAAATGCTTGTTTCCCTCGGAGCACCGAATTCCATGATTTCACCCAGGATGAGATGAAGTTCATTGGTGCTCCTGTATCTTATACATCGACCAGGGCAGGCGAGGTTTAACTAAACGCAGCCCAGGACAAGGCCCGTGGCGTGGCGTGGCGTGGGGGCAAACTAGAGAAAGTCTCTTCCCTAGCCAAGTAAGCCAGCGCCAATCGCGGCGATCATAGCATCGGAGTGACTTTCCTTTAGGAACTGCTTCACCTCAACACACTTCTGGATTGGGAAGGGAGAGGGCTCAGGAACGTCTGTTCGCTGCCAAGGTCGCGATATGAGCCACGCCACTCTTGACTTAGCCCGACATTTTGGCTGATCACTGGGAAAGAAAGTCTAGCTTTTTATAGAAAGTAGCTGTCGTGGAAGTAAATCCCGGGAAGCTACTAGGAGGAGGAACCAGGCAGGTTAAGGACGGCTTTCTTGAGGAGCGCACGGATCACAGCTCCGTCTCCGCTCTTAAGACTCCTTCCCTCTCTCCACCCTTTCTCCCTATTTTCCCAGCTTTCCCCTCTGTTTCTCAATGCTCTCCCCCACCCTCTCCTCTAAAGCCCAAAGCTGGGAGAGAGACGGAAGTCGGAAGAAAAACAACAAACACGGATCATCGCAGCCCCCTCCAGCCAGAATTTCCCCTGCAGCATTTTCCAGGGCTCTTGACAGCAAATGCTGATGGAGAACATTCAACCTTCGCTTGCTAAGCAAAATGCAAGCCTCCCCCTATCTTCCTTCTCTCCCCCCCAAATAAAAACAGAGATCACTCAAACAACCTAAGCGAGAAGACATTTCAGTATACAACAGCACACCTTAACAAGAGAGACGCCTCCATGTATAAATAGCAGGGATAATTTGGAGGAGAAAAACACATTTTTAAGCCGGGCGCGACTACAAGAACTCAGAGCTGTTGAACCCCTGGGTTCGGAATTTCAAGCTAGAGTCATCAACCAAGTAATAACTTCCGAATTACATAGCATTTTCTTCTGAGTAGACACGTCTAGGATTTCAGTTACAGTCGACTGCTGGACACCTAGTTTGTCACCATGCAGACTTTAAATGAAGCTCTTTAAAGCTATGATTTTGAGAGGAACCCAGATTGAAACCTCACTCAGCCTGGGAAATGTTCAACACATTCATCTACGAAAAATACAGCAGCTAGTTTCTAAGAAAAGTAGGGTTGTTGTTTTAATGAGAGGGTAATTCTTAAATTTAGAGATGGGGTGGGGAAAAGGGATGTTGAGTTATTACCACAGTAACGTTCAAAAATGGGAATTTAGAAACTGTACATGCGTGTTTATAAAATATCACACCCTCCTTATTTCATGATCCATCTGCTTATGCAATATTTTATTTCAAGTATTTATTACGTTAACATCTAACGTAAATACGTCCGATGTAATATAGATATATTTTCTGCACTGTATATTTAAGAGATTATTTCCATTGTTGTTCTTATTTCATTGTTTTTCTATACCAAATGTTTATTTAGTGAAATAGTCCTGAAGATATAACCATTCTACATAGGCGCTTTTATTTCACATAATACTTAAGGAGAGGAAAAATTAATAAGACTTTTAAAAAAGGAAAAAAGCCCCACATAGAACTTGATATAAAATTTCAAAGATCACTTTTTTAAAAAGTTTTCCAAAAAAGAAAAGAAAACCCAAAATTCCTCACCCTTTCTTCATTCTCTCTTTGGGCTAATCCATAAAGACATTCTCTTACACAAGAAATAATTCCTCTTCCATTACCACCCAGCCCCGTCATTTATTTTCATGTGAGCTTGCGTAGCTGAGCTGCCTAAAAGGGCTCATTATGTTTATTTATTTATTATAATTTGTTTTAAAAGGATTTCAACAAAGGATGAAAAAGCCCACATTCAACCAAACAACAATAACAGCATCAACAAAAAAAATACCAAAACACAAATTGGGACATTAAAAAGTGGCCAAGTCTTCAGATAATAAATAATAAATTACTTTATAATTTTTGCAGCGCAACAGCAAACCAACAAAAGTATTTTCCCTCTTTATTTCCAATGATGAAGTGAAAATAAAAAGAGAGAGCATAAAAACTCAGTCCATTTTCTTTCTTTTTTTAAAAAAAAAGTTTAAAAAACCAACACTTTGTGTGTGTTTTTCCCTTAAATCAAGAACTATACACATCTTTGGGGAAGGAAAGGGAATGTTACTGAAGGGCATCAGTTCACAAAAGGGAAGGAAAAAAAATAGACCCTGTGTATGTTTGTGTGAGTGTCAGTCAAAAGAGGTATACCAGGTTGTGAATAAAGTTATCCATTGGGACTGAGAAGAAAAGGAAAAGGAAAAAAAAAAAAAGAACACCACTTCCTTCTTTAAATAAGAATTATAAAAAGACCAAACATACCCACCCTCGAAAAGAAAATGGGAGAGGGGCTTAAAATGGCTACAGTACATGCTGTTGGAGACCCAGGTTTTTGAATAACCTTCTAGTCAAAAGTCAATTGAAAGACAGAGAAAGAGAAATTTCAAACCGCTCACACAACTCCACCTTTTGTCGTGAGGGGCGGGAGGGGATAAGGAGTCGCCTTCCTTGATCCTGGGAAATGCAAACTATCAGAGCTCCGCTTGATTTTGTTTGTTTTCTTATTCTTAAGAATTTGTTTGTCGTTTTATTTTTCCTCTTTTTTTGCAAGGGAAAAGCCAGTATATAAAACAGAGCACCATTCGTGTTAGGATGGTCACTAGGCAATTTCTGGGTAGTGGTGTGCGGTCACAGAACGATGCCATTGGGGTGGATTAGGAGGCCTTGGGGGCCACATCTCTACATTTTGCAACGGTCTTTTTTAAAAAAAAATTATTATTTTCCTTCTTGATCCTTTGACGATCCTTTCATGTGGGGATACCAATCATTCTTCTCATTACTTTTTGAAAAGCGTTTTCTTTGCTCTTTGTGAATATTATTCTAGTAAGTTCCCATGATTGTCTTCACAGTGTTGCTACCTTATCATTGCAAAACAAAACAAAACAAAAATGAACAAACAAAACTCCCCAAACAGTTCATGGAGTTTCTCTTTGTTTTAGGATCATGAACGTAGTTATGTTTAAATACGTTTTTGTTTTTATTTCTTGTCCTAAAATTTCCTTTTGAGTCCCCAAATGTGATAGCTTTCCCACTCTCTCCAGTAGGGGGCAAAAATATTCAAGGACCTCTGAATGAGCGTTTCTCATGCTTCAATAGGACTGGCTACCATGCTGTTAGGTGTATCCGGGAGTTGAGAGGACATGGACGCTACCTCACTTCCGGTGGAATTGGAACCTGGGCCTCCTTCTGAAAAATTAACCTGCCAAATATGTAAAGAGAGGAGAGAGAGAGATAAAACAGTTTATAAAAGGAAAGAAGGGAAATGAAGAATATTCTATTTACCAAGCTCTCTGAGGACAGGGATTTATTCCTTACTTACAAGGAGACCTGATGAAATTGTACTGATACTAGCACCAGCACCCTCACTAAAAGCTTGCTTTCATGTTTCCATTTCATGTTATGGCTATATTTTACATCAAGTCAGGAGTTTGTAGTTTGCGTAAAAACTGGGAATAGAGTAATAAACCAACACAATATCAACTCTGTAACTCCTCATTCATTGCTTATGCATGCCTCATATTCTGCAGATTTGTGAGTGTTCCAAATGGAATCTCACTCACTGGAGAAATGATGCAGAGTCAGTCAATTAGCTCTGAAAATTAAAATGGCTGGAAATTTTCAAATTGAATAAATCCTACAGTTAGCTTAGCCAAGAGAATCCAGAAATGAAGTCTTGCAACAAATTTGATATTATGAGACATGGACTCCTGGAGCTATTAATAACCACCCCTTCCTTTTTCTGTAAGAGGGACAGAGAGAGTTTTAGTGCTCTTTACACTCTTAAAACTGACCCTCACAGCAACTAGGTCAGGTAGGTCAATATTAATTATGCACATACTTCAGAGAGAGACCAAGTGATACAGTAACTCCATTTGATCTGTATGCAATGCAGTTCTTTATAGGTATATTCAAAAGTTCAGTGACACTTACTCACAAGTAAGTAAATAAAGACCTTGTGGGTTGATGTTTCACAAGAGATGAAGGTGAACATATAATATGAAATCTTTTAAAGAGCACAAACAAACAAAAAAGTTGGGTATTGGGGAAAGCGTGGAAAAAATATATGTTTTGGCTCAGAGTTTTCACTGTTAACCACAATATTGAACCAAGCTATAATATAATCGTAGGGATCTGTTTTCATCACATGTAGGAAAACAAGATACTCACCGCAGAAGGTGAGCATAGGGCCTGATCTTGGGCAAAATGATGGCAGATCTAAAATAACTGAATTGAGTGGCAAAATTTACTTCTGTAAATGCCAAAATGTAGTTCTCTCCACCTCTACCCTTTGATTTTAATACTTGAAGCTTAAAGCACTATGCATTCAGCATGGAATGCTTGCTTCAGCTTAGATCAAGATGAAGAGGCTATTCACTTAAGGGTAATGAAGGCATTCACTCTAATCTAGGCAAGAATGATATATGCATGGAAATAAGCCTGTCCATGAAAACACACTTGAGGAAAGCAACTTGACATCTGCATGGGTGAATGCAAAACAATATAGCAGTGTGTCCATGTGCCAGTAAGCTGATGAGGGTGTAATATTTTTGGAAGCTTGTAATACTGAGACTGTGTGCCTCACCTTATAGGATTGCAGGGGGAAAATCTCTTTGGCAATTTCCTGAAGGACCTCAAGAAACATCTGGCTTGAAGAGCAAGTACCTATTGGGATAGACTAGCTGTTGCAAACCCACAGTGCCCTGAATGTGTCTCAGACAACTATCTCTGTCAGCATGGCTGCCCAGGCCTAGCAGAAGTGGCCATGCAGAACACTTCAAGGACACTGAGTTATCAAACACAATGTATGCCACATTGGCCATGGGCAGGAGTTATTGTAAGATGGGTCTGAACACAGTCAGGACAAAGTTGCTGCCACAGTGCTGTTAGATGTGCTTTAGTCAGCAGAAGAGCTCAGAATGCTATTAATAAGCTCCTTTTCCGCAAATAACAGGTGGTCAGTATTGTGGTGCTTTACTTAAAAAGACGGCACTCAGAGCAGGCCTGAATCTAACTCTCTGCCAGGTTTGACTCTAGTAAGAGCTGATTGGATCCCAGGTAAAACAGAACCCAAAGGCAGAAGTCTATCTGGAGCTTAGAATTATGTGGCTCTGGAAAGGTAAAGATAATTCTAAACTTGCATTCTTACACACATCTTTCTGGGAGAAAAGAAAACCCCACTTTATTCAGGCCTACCCTGTTTCTCCGAAAATAAGACCTACCCTGAAAATAAGCTCTAGTGCATCTTTAGGAGCAAAAATTAATATAAGACCCTGTCTTATTTTTGGGGAAAGACAGTAGTTGCTGAGTAAACCTGTGAGCAAAAAGAGAGTTTTCACAAGGGCATTTCACATTCATACACATGTTGATGGACCACTTAGTATCGCTAATAATACAGTAAATTATACAGGATGCAGATTTTAAATAATTCTAATAAAAGCCATGTACATTTTTTTATGGAGCCCCCCCCTCAACTTCAGGAAGGGTGAGGAAATCTTCTGCTGCCCAGAGGGTGTTTTTGTATGGAAAATGTGTGGAACCCATTTGTAGTTTTAGGGTGTTTTCCCACTGTCACTAAAAGTACCCATTAAGTACCCAATAATGGGTAAGTAATGGCATTTTTGTACCCATTAATGGGTACTTAATAGGTACTTCTAGTGACAGTGGAAAAACACCCTTATACACATTTGATGGGTTCAGATTTTGCTGTAAGTAAGCAGGGTCCAGCCATTGAGCAGTCATACTTCCTCAATGTTTAGTGAATGGTACACCTGAACAATTGTTATATAGGAGCACTTTTGCAAAAAATAATTGTGTTTAAATAGTGGCTAAGACTATAGTCCTACCGAGGACATTCATTAAACATGAGTTGAATTACTTCTGAGTAAACTAGTATAGCATTGAACTGTCCACATGTCCACTAGTGTGTTTCCAATCCAAGTACATCCTTTGCCATGAATTCTGTAAGGCCAAAAGATGTAATCTATTGTTCATCTGCTTGAGCGTACCAATAAAGTGATGGCATTTCTGACCTACCTCACAGAGCTGTTGTAAAAACTACTGAAAAGTAGTGCAGTCACATTTTAAAGCAATGCATTATGTTTTTGTTTTGTTTATAATAAAAGAAAATCATAGCATACGAAACGGCCCTGCAGGTAGCTCGTTATGAAATGTTCTGTACTTGTAACAAGAGCAAAGCACCAGCTGTGAAGAGCACAGATCTGTATTATTCGCGGATTCGTATTATTCAATTTATGCCACAACAGAAAAGGTGTAGGTGCTTGTTTCTCTATATTTAAACAGACAAGCAGCAAATTATAGGTGCATATATGCCATACAACTGATAGAGTATGTACATGTGATATGCTACACAATATACACACTCAGGTACATTCATGTGTCAATTCAGGTACATGTACACTACCCTCCTTTTAAATAAACATTCTTCAAATTCAATATCCTAGTCTTAAATGAAACCTGGAATTTAGGCCCACTGGCTTTCTTTTCTTTTTAAATTACTGCTGTACTTTTAGTATTACAAATCAATGAAAGGATTGCAACACCAAGCAGTTCTGCCTTCAAATAAGAAGGCAATATGGATATTGTGAAATGCATTCTTACTACTTTCGATCCAAATAATTTGTTTTAAACTCAGGAATTGTATTGTCAATGGATAAATGTTTTTATTTGGGATTTTCTTTCTTTCAAAAAAGAGATGACCTTCTCTTGTAACTCTTGGAGAGCTCCTGCTCATTTCAGGTGAGTTGCAGTGGATCAAAACAGTGCACGGCATAACTCACTACTAAATTTGCTTCTATGTAATTTCTTGCATCCAAATGTGTATATATCCTGTTACAAGGTGTATCTCCCATATATTGGAATGGCCAGACTGTGGCCCTCCCAGTGTTGCTGAACTTCAACTCCCAGACTGGTCAGGACCCATAGCAGTTATAATTTAGCAACATCTGGAGGGTCATAGTTTGGCCATATTGCCCTAAATTATTCCACTGAACTAACAATTGCCACTCATGCGTCTCTTTGATCACATATAGCTGTCCTCTTTATTCACTCAAACTGAAAATTCTTATGAACAATGCAGCCAAAACTATACTCGGAATGACCTGCTTAAACTGTGGGAATGGGCAGAAAAATAAACACTGATTTATAAGCGTTGTTTGGTTTCATCTCAGCCATATCATGCTACTAAAGCTGGTTTACAAGGGCTAAAAGTGGAAAGACATTCTGCTTTCAAATTGCCCCCTACTCCCTTAAAAGCAAGTGGCAAACATCCATGACCAATGGGAATTAAGACTAATTAAGCATTTCAATGGAGTCGTAAATACCAGCCTCATTTGGGATATTTATATCCTCCAAGTGTCTGCAGCTTGCAAACCAAACACTGTAGACCACAATGACCCACTGAAACACTTTTGCTACTAACATTCTGAAACTGCTAATATTGTCATTTGCAGTCATGGTTGGCCCTATCATTTAATGGAATGAGGCAACAGCTAATTTGGGAATCGTGAAAGGAAGGAAGACCTTGTGGACCTGGGCCACAAGGCAGGGTAGGAAGACTGCCTTTATCTCATCATATTTCAGTTTGGTTTGCTGTAGATTAAAGCAAGACTTCCAATTTCCACCTCATCTCTCCACCACCACACAGCAATCCTGATCTACAAGGTAGTTATTGTTACACTTCAACACCAGGGTCAAATGCCTGCAGGATTTTTGCCTCAAGTAGCTTTCTATAGTGGTCTTGCATAAGGACATAAATATCCACCATGTTCACTTCCTTCGGCGTATATTCATTTTTTTAAAAATCCAAATAGGTTTTTATTATTCCTTGGATTTTGCCTCTTACTTTTTTTTTCTATACCATATTATGTCCTAAACATGCGAAAGGTTGCATGGAAAGACCTGCAATATTACAATTCAACAGCTGTTTTCCATAGGAGTGGTGTCCAATTTAGACTCCAGAGAGAACCGAGGGATATTATTGCTTGATCATCTGTGGTAAGACCTTGTCACAGTTAGTAAAACTAACCAGAAAGTAGTTAAAAATGTAGCTTCCCTTTGTGCACCCCAGAATGAAACAGAAAAAAACCTAAATATCCCTTGCTACCAAATTTAGTGTAATTAGCTATCTCAGGAAGCAATGAAAATGGCACCTTTCTTCACTAATAATTGCAATTGGAGACTACTATCTGCCTTTTTAAATACATTTATTTATTTTCATTTTTATCCCACTCTATACCAGAAGGTCTCAGGGTAGGTGACAGTGGTACAAAACAAAATATAAAGTGAACAAATTAAAATAAGACACTAAAATAACTCAATGAGGGAAGGGGAAGGTCAACCAAAGGCCAGGGTGCATGTATGTTTAACAATTTTTCTGCAAGTGTTAACTGGAGGTGCTTGGCAAAATCTTGAATGCAGATGAAGCAAAATCTTGGGTTCTCTATAGACATTTACTCAGAAGTAAGCCCTCCAAAGCCCAGTAGGTCCCAATGATTTATCAAATTATTTGCCCTAAGCGATGACATAAATTGTGACACAGTAATTCTTAATTGAATTATTTTTGTACTGTTCTCCTTGAAGTATTAAATCTGTCACTTGAGGAAGGGGTGGGTGGGAAGTGAAGACATATTCAACATTTAGAAGCAAAGTTTTTCTCCCTTTTTCTGAGAAACACTCTTTCACCCAGTCATTTGATGTTCTAATCATTGCTACTATAAATTTTAATCACTGAAAAACTGTTCACAACATACCTTATTATTTTTAAGATCTGGTTTTAACACACTTAGGCCAGGAAATTGAGTTAAGGTTGAACTTCTGTCCTTAAATCACCTGGTTGGGCTTAAGTATTGCAGAGGATATGGTCCCATATGAGCTGCCAAATGATGTAGGCATAGGAAGTGAGTTAAGAACAGAATTGAATGGTAAATTCCTGTTGGCTTTTCAATGAAAGCCAGCCCATTAATACTACGCAGCTGTTGCATTTAATTATAAATCCACATTTTTAATTAAGAGAAAATAAAAGCATGTATCGATTAACATACGTTGAGAAGTATATGCTACCCATGAAAAACAAAAAGCAGTTGGACTGTATTAGACATTTAGCAAAACTGTGATAATGGCTAGCATTACAACATGGTACTTACATGCAAAGTCCTGCATTACATGGGGTTAAGATACTTTAGCAGCTTGGCTACTTGCCTACCTCCCACTCTATGCATACAAAGTAGATTACAGGTTCTTCATGTATGTTTCTTTCTGCAAATGTATATCAGGGAACAAGCAAAAGGCTGTGTGTACAGTCTCTTCACTTTCCCAACTCTGGCTAGCTAAAGGATGCTTTGAAGACTGAAACTGTTTTTGAATTTCTTCTATGACCTGGTTTGATCTGTTTTTAGAGATGTGTGTGTGGACAATATTTTAAAAACAGGTGGGGTGGTCAACAAACCAGAAATATAAACTATTTATAAATACAAAATGTTTGTGTGTAGGATTAAAGCAATGCTAGTTTTCTAAGTATGTCTAGGGTCATTGGGGAAAAACAGAAATGTGAAACAAATCAATCTTTAGATGTGTATGTTTGTTTTATTCGCTGGGTATTGCCTTATTAGATTTACCAGATTGTTATGTTCAAGACGTGCAGCACCATTCATGTCAATATCCAATACTCCGGTGCATTATTTTGCTGGCATCCAAAATAACCTGACAATGATCATTTTGAAAATGCTTCCCCAATTGTTTTAAGACCAGTGAGAATGAATAGTTATGGAAAGTCTCCACTGCTGTGTTAAAATGGTGAATGTGATTGGAAGGGGGAACTGTGATAAAAATAAATTTGCAAGTAGAAACCAGCAACATCCCAATTTTATTAGATGTTTGGGTTTGGTCAAAACATGCAAAGTTTGAATTCTGTTGAGACTTTGGCATTCAGTGAATTTCTAATTAGAAACTACCTGCAGTAATTCCAGTCCCCAGAATGTGTGTGTGGGAGGGAGAAAACAATTCCTAGACAGCTTTAGAATCGAAAAAGTAAAATTACTGCAAGTGAAAATTTCAAGGGTAACATTTCTTTTATAGTGCTGTCTACCACCTGCAATTTTGGTGTAATCATTGGTTCTTGAGGATTTCCTCTGCCCTGCTCAATAGAGAGCAACTTGTAAGAACAAAGATTTGGGGTGGATTGTTTACATAGATTATCTTAATTTCTTCATCATCAAAACTGGCACTACCACCACCACAGTCATCATATTTATACTGCACATATTTTTTAGCTTTGCAAAGAAGAAGAGTTGGTTTTTCTACCCCAATTTTCTTATCCATTTCAGGGGACTCAAAGCTGCTGACAAAGCTTTATATTCTTCTCCCCACAACAGAACACCCTATGAGGTAGATGGGGCTGTGACAGCTCACAAGAGGGCTGTGACTAGCCCAAGGTCACCTAGCTGGCTTCATGGGGGAATGCGGAATCAAACCCGATATTCCCAGGTAAGAGTCCACCTCCTTCACCACTAGACCAAACCAGGCCCCAAACTGCTGATCTGTGGGGCAAAATGACTAGAGCACCACCACCACCATCCACACTTGGTAGTGGATGAAGTTCTCCCTCGTCCGCTATCCACCGGCCGGCCAGCCCACCCAGCACCCCCACCGCTTACACGTGTCTTGCTTTTGCAGCACGTGGGCCCTGATCCGCGTCCACGTGTCGCAGGGACTTCGGACAGGCCAAGGAATCTACACGCCCTGAATCCCAAGAGCAGGACACGCAATGCGGTGGACCGCTCGGAACTGCTGGGAGTGGCTGGACTGCCAGGCCTTGTAAGACCTGGTTGCACTCGGGAAGCCTCTCCTCCAGCCCAGCCCCGGAGCAAGGCTCCTGTAGAGACCCGTGCCCGTCGTCCTAAGGCAGGCACACACTCACACACGCGCGCGCACACAGAGCGAGCGAGCAATTCATTGCAGCAGGGAAGTGACACTTACGAGTTGCTGAAAAGCCGGTTGATCTATGTCACTCTGCAAGGCGAAATCGCTGAGGACTTTCCAGGGCGGCTGGTAACTCTGCACCTCCACCGGGTTCGCCTGCAAGCCCCCGTCGTGTCTCTCCGGGCTCGCCGCCACCATGGGAGTGCCCGTCATCCCTTGGATGTTCTGCAAACAAGGCGGCACAGGCGGTGAATGGAAACCGCGATTGTCTCGCAGCGGCCAGAGTCAATAAACTCCTTTGCTGGCTTATCAAACGCCTGACTTTATTGACTTTGCTAATCTGCCTTTCGCGGAATTTTTTGCTTTGCGGCTTGCTATGGTTGAGAGGAGCGCAGGTAGGAGGCAAGCGAGCCGCGCGGGGAGGGGAGGGCGGCAAGGAGTAGTTTTGGAACTGCTTCCAGGTCGGATCGAGTTAAAGGGGGAGAGAAAAGAGGGAGAGAAACCACCACCCGAACGTCGGCAGTTCAAACTTCTCCGAAGAAATAAGTCCCACCGACCCAGCTCCAGGAGTGCGTTCCCACGGGCTTCGAAACGCGTGTCCCACTTTTGCGCCCTCGACTTAACGTGGGACTTGCGGGTTGAGTAAAATCTACGCGCTCAGTTTCGAGCCAATTTTCTCCGGGTGCTTTTTCTTCTTCACAAATATCTCGTCCCGTTTCTCGTTACTTCGCTGCCTTCTCGGGCATTCGAAGGTACCCTGGGGACTTTCCAAACCCCTAGATAGTATATACTGGGGAATGGCTACGTTTCCCTGGGATTGAGGAGGAAGAGAAGGAGGAATGCATTCCTTTGCCGGGGAAGGAAACAACCGTGAAGATGCTGTAGCTTTCCCTGCCAAAACTTTTAGAACCTTTTGGAGGAAAACTACCTTTTGGGGGACTTCTCCACGTTGGCCCCCTCGGAGTGTTTTGGGGCTACACTTCTCATCAGTGTCAGCGAGGACTGATGTTAACTGTAGTCCAAGGGCAGCCAGAAACGCCCCGGAGTTGGGAGTATGTGCCCTTTTCCTTGCGAGGAGAATTGCAACCTACCCCTGAAAATAATGGAAGTCGTGAGCCAAGCACTGTTAAGCTTGTGTGCGTTTTGAATTGCCAAGCACAGAGTGTGAAATAATTCTAGCAACTGCTGTAATCCTGCTGCCGCGAAAGCGAAGCTAGGCACGGGTGATTAGAGCTAAAGGCTCTTTCTCCTCTTGTTTGCTTTGGTATATAGCTTATCTAAGCGGGAGGAAGAAAGAAAAGACTTTAAAAGGAGGAAGGCAGAATGCAACAAGGGGTATTCCCAGAGAAGCTGTGGGACATCTCCAGAGGTAGGTTTGGTGTACTGTGTGTACACAACCTGAAGGGGGAAAGTGGGGTCTGTTTTCAATGACACAGTTGTACAATTACAACTTTTAGGCCCAAAGCATCCTGAAGGCAGAAGTAAATGAAGAGCAGTTTTAAAAATAGGTCAGAACATCATAATCCTTTAAACACGCAGGCTGTGGTCACACTTAAGGTTTAATCCAGCCTCAGTCCACTTTCAGAATATGCATCCGCAGAGTGACAAGCTGTTTTCTTTTAGTGTTAAATAATGCAGAAAATTCACTTTTGGAATAGATAACGTGGAAAGAAAATGACTGGTCACTTTGCTGGCATGTTCTCTCACTCTGACAGTGGACTGAAGCTGGATTAAACTTTAGGTGTGACCACAGCCCCAGTCCAGGGGTATGCAGACTTATTCGTAAGACTAGGAATAAAATCTTACTTTTTATAATGAGACCCAAACTTGTGGTCTTCTCATTACGGGCAATAGAAGAAAGTGAACAAAGTAATTGAGCAGCTATTTAATCAAGAAACTTGGTGAAGAATGGGGTTGACAATTGCACATTAGTCTGGACTAAGCACCATGGTATTGAATGGCATTTGCTGTCATAGGAACATAAGAAATTGCCCACCTGCTCTTCTCAAAATGGCAGCCAGTTCCTTATGGAAGGCCCCAAGTAGGGCATAAAAACAAACCTTATCCTGCTTACAGCTGGCCTTTTGAAGATTCTGGCTCTTTCTGCAATGGACCTTGTTCTGGATTATATCCCAGAAGAGGGGCCTGTCATCTGTGTGATGGTACAGCCCAGGGTAAGCTCCACAGATGACAGTCTCTCATTCTGGAATATGGTCCAGAGCAGAAAGGACCTGTGATCCATGTATCAAAGAAGTCACACAACCATCAAGGCTAGTAGCCACTGATAGCCCTGTCCATTATGAGTGGTCCAAATGCCTTCTGATGCCTTTCAATCTGATGGCCACCACCTGTTTTACTTGGTAGCACCACCACCACTATCCACAGGTGTAGTGTTTTAGGAAAGGAAAGAAACTTTTCTCCATTTATGCTGTGAAATATTTTATACACCTGTATTGGCTCTCCACTCACTTTCAATCTGTCCTAGATAAAAGAGTCCAATAATTCCACTCTTTCCCAATTTAGATGTCCTTCTTTGAATCCTTTTCTAACTCTACTATATCCTTTTGACATGCAGCAACCAGAACTCTACATATTCCAGGGTTTAGTCAAACCATCACTTTGTACAGGGCATTATGACACTGGCAGTTTTCAGTTCCAATTTTATTGTCCTTAATATGCTATTACAGCTCATTGACACTATTGACCCAATGTACTACCTACTGCTCCATGTGTGTTTCACAGTAAACAGAACTCTGATTGGGCTACAGGGAAAAAAAATTGTGGAAAAATGCATGCAAAGTTCAGCATAAAACTCTGGGATTCTGAGTCCAGTTGCATATGCACAGAAGCTGATGCAGCTTTTCAACCTTTTTTATTACAGCAGTTGGGTTCTGTTTCTCAGCTGCCTTAAGCAAATACAAAGGGTTTAGAAGACCTGACTAGAGCCACATTTCCCCCAACAGCTATTGGATATTGAACTGATCTTAATGGAATGAGCTTCCACAAAAATTTGATTCCCAGTGAATGTCACCCCATTTTCAGGAAATTCAATTCTCCCCCCTTGCTTTGCACTACACTATGTTTGAAAAAAAGAACCTGGAGAGGAAGTCAAATCATGTAGGTATTTTAAAAGGTTTGTATCCAAAATAACTTTCTAAGGCTGAACAATTTAAGTACTTCAGATTAGGGTTTAGTACATTCCACTGTGGTAAAACACAACACTGTAAATTCCACTTAACCAGGTAGGCAGCCTTATAAAGCCTTTTCTCCTTCCCCCCCCCTCCTTCTTTAAGTTGGGTACTAAGTCATACTACAATTGTCTCCTCTTAGTTAAAGTCTAAAAGAAATGGATGACTTGGGGTGGAAGGATGGGCTGGAGAGGGAAAAAAAGTCTTATAAAATAATATTGCTCTGTGACAATTCATAAATTATGAAAGTTATCTCTTAACTAGATAAACAATGAGACTCAGCCTCATCTCTTTCCAAAGGTATATAGTTATAGCCAGTGTCTGTGGGCCTTTAGTATGATCCAGCAGGTCTCTTATATTAGGCCCCATTAAAATCAGGTGAAACTTTGCTAAACATGTGAACTAAACATGCATGATTGATGCCTTAGGTGATGTTCCACTGAAAGTCTGTTCTTATAGGTGCGTGACTGCATGGGAGATTGCAAAGGGAGTTAAGACCCATTGATACCTATCAGTTCTGAATATGTATGCAGAACTTAACACAGCAAGATTTTTTTAAAAATCCAGATTCAAATAGTGTACAAATTAAAGGGGCCAGTCCTATGCTGTTTATCAAATTCTATCAGAACTTTGCCAAAGTTAATACTAACACTTTTCCTGCTTTCTTTCCACATAAAGCAATATTTGGCCAGTCTGAAATCCATAAACTTTGAAGCAAATATTCATGGGCTTCTGTTCTAAGTATGACAGCTTTCATAAACCTGTCCTTTCCTTCTATTAGATAGAGCCAACACAACTAAGGACATTTCATAGCCTCTTTTTTGTACTCCTGGCATTATTTTTTCCCCCCACTAATATATACAGTACTCTTTGGAAAAACGGAAAGCCATCTATGCTAGACACACAGAGAGACAAGAAATGTTCAGCAAGGAAAGGAAATCCTCCTTCTGCATGAGAATGAGTGTGCCCCTAAAGGCCAGGAGGAATCATCAACAGCCACTTACAGTCTTGTCATTGGGCTGCTGTTGCTGCAGCTGTTTCATCATGATGCTCCTCTTTTTGTCCTTGCAGCGCTTGTTTTGAAACCAGACCCTGATGACCCTTGGGCTGAGACCAGTCATTTCCACCAGCTGTTCCTTCATGAGGGCATCAGGCCTGGGGTTGGCAGCGTAGCAGGTCCTCAAGGTGTGGAGTTGCTTCTCATTGAGGACTGTTCGAACACGGGTGGTCTTCTCTGGCTGTTTATGGACGTGCGGCCTGAGAGCTGGTTGCCTGGCAGAAATAGGTTCTGCTGTGGAAGGAGGGCAGGAGGAAGGAGAGAAAGGAGCCCTGTAAGTGGCACGGGAGCACAAGACAGCATACTCTTACCACTCCCTCCAGTTCTTTGCTTGGCCAACCCCAAAGTGATCCTCAGCATCCTATAGCAAATTCTGAATTCCTGGTGCTTTAATGAGGACTTTCACAAGGTAGTCTTTCTAACAGAGGCAAGAAAACTTTCACCTTTCTGGCAGAGACTAATGCATGAGCGAGTCCAATAATGACAGAGAGGACATACTCTTGCTGTAGCTACTCTTGCTGTAGACCCAATGAGGAAACAAAGTTATTTCTTCTTTATCTTGCATATAATCTAAGCATAAGAAGAGTCCTGGAAGACTCCAAAGCCTTCTCACTGTTTTGTGACATATACCCAGGTATAACATAAAACCCTTAAATTTCCCCCCTCCCACCTTCAGAATACACACTCTAATGAAAATCAAGATCTTTGGTTTAGTTACATTTGTGATCTTCAGTCAAAAGCATGTATTTGTCACTGTTTATAAAAGTTATTTTTCTGGTCTAGCACTCCCGTGATCCTAAGCTACTGTATGATCGGTGTTGGCCAAGGAGATTGGGATTTGTAGTCCAAAAATACGTGTCCAAACAGAAGAGTTTGCTTTAGCAAATAGCACCCCAGAAGGTGAACTCACCATCCACAATGTCAGATGAGTGGTGGGACAAATGCATTTTTTTGCAACAGTGTATCACTAGTGGTTTTTCATAAATGAGCACCTCAAAGGTAGAAATTACAATTGGACCACTAGGAATTTTATTGCATTTGATTTCATTCCGAAGATGATGTGCATTTAACTCTTTTCTCTAACTTTCCTCATACAAAACAACCTTTTCCAAGCATTCTTTGGCATATTTATTTTTGTGTATTTTTATCCTGCCTCATACCCAATGATCTTAGGGTGAGCTATAACAATAAAAACAAATGATAAATATTTTCACTTTTTTCACTTAAATTCTGTTGTCTGCTCTAGCTGGGAATCTTCTTCTTACACTGATTACTGTGCTATTAAAATAAATATTGGAGGTGCTCTGTTAGCAGTATATAGGAGAAAGAAATCTTAGGTGCTTAGGCAACTTAATCCTAAAGATCTTGCTCAGTGGGGAGAATACAAGATTCTGAGGTTTGGACTAAACAGAACAGAAACTGGAATTATTCTTCCCACTGCATCCAAATTAGTTGGATTTCTACCTCATTCTTTTAGAGCTACGGGAAGAAGCAGATAACAGTCATATAGTCTGGGCACAGGCTTTGAGATCTCACAAGGAGGAAACCATAAGGAGTTTAGAAGAAATGCAAGTAGTGGGAGATCTGCTGCTGCTACCCTTCCTCCATCAATGGTACCTCTAACTAGTGACCACCTGGTTTATCATCCACCCTAAGCCATCTGCCCTCCCAGACTAATGTACACAACGCATGAATACATGGACCATAGCAAACAATTCAGCTGTCTAGTAAATTCTCTTCCACTTGTTCTTATCTACTGCTGTTCACGTTTTCCATCCTTCCTTTTGTCCTGTCCACCATTAAACCAATTCCCTCCTCACTGCATTTTCCCACTGTACAATATACCCTGGTTACACTAGCTAAAATCCTGCTTTACAGCTCGATTGTATGCACATTTACCTGAAAGTAAGCCTTCACATACACTTGGGCTTACTTCCATGTAAGCAGAGAGATGGTGTCAGCCTAAATGCAAGACAATGACATTAAAATACAAAGTTTGTTATTTTGTCTGAAGGAGGAAATGAATTAAGTTTTAAGACAGGCATTCTTTGTATATACATGCTGCCAAAAGCAGGAGCACAGTAATTATGAGCAAACATTTTAGTGTCCCATGATTCTTTTTCTTGCTGTCCTTGGTTAAAAATACATACATAATCCTGCAACTCTATGCATTTACATTAAATACTTTGGATCACAATAGGACTTACTCCCAGGACTATTCAGCCTCTCTTTGGAAGGATAGCTGAAAAACCCACAATGAAATGTTATGAAACTGTTCTTACTCCGGAGTAAGTTCATAGTGTGTTGCCATCTAAACTACTTCCCTGAAAACAAAGGACAGTATGGAACCATTGTCTGTATAAGTGCACCAACAAAACAAAAAAGTTCATCGGTTAAATTTATCAATGCTTAGTTGGAAGCAAATGCCACTGAAACTGATGGCATTTACTTCCAAGCATTTCTTTATTTTAAAAATAACCCCATCTCCATCTTTTGGTTCAGTTTGAGGTCCTTAGAGCTTAGTAAGTTGGGGAAACAGCCCTAGATGAATTATTAAATACTAGTCAAAGCCTTTAATATACATATATTTGAAAGTGGACAGAGGAAGAGGCTTTTATTCTTACATACTAATGCAGTGTGTTAATAAGCTTAATGTTCCCTTCACCATTTTAAAAGAGCTGTCTTTTAAAAGAGTTCCCTTCCCATATATTTTCTCAATCTAGCCAGTTGGAAGGAAGGAAGGAAGCTGAACACCCTAACTCTACCTAGAAAGAAATCACAATTACATAAAGCATTAATTGCATTGGTTATTATTATTATTATTATTATTATTATTATTATTATTATTATTATTATTATTATTATTATTATTATTATTATTATTATTATTATTATTATTATTATTATTATTATTATTATTATTATTATTATTATTATTATTATTATTATTTAAAATGCTTTCCTCCAAGTCCTCAAAAGTCTCCCAGACCTGACTGTAAAAGCTAACATTAGCAAATCAGTTAGACATGCCACCAAATAAATATGCCTATCACTGAAATATTGATAAAATGTAAATGCTTCTTTAAAAACCAGGAAAGGACTATCTTGAATTAAACAAATCTAAAATATATTATTTTATTCTTTTTAAAAAACCCTCCTCTTGGATGCATTGGCAGCTGTGGTTAAGGATCACAGCAGTTCAAAAAAAGTAAATGAAAAAATAATCCCCCCCCCCAATCTTAGGCTATGTGGTTTGTTGAGGGGCATAGTCAGTAGCTTGTCTTCACTTGGAGGTGGAAAGAAAGAATGAAAAGAAGATAGGTTTAAGGACTTAAATGCTATAGGTCCTTGACTAGGATTTTCCAGTCTAACCTTGTTTTGTTACAGTGTTGAAATTAAAGATACTCCGTTTCCAGAAGCCAAGACTAGGGCATAGAAGAAGGGGGATTGAAGCAGCTCAGTATGATTTTCATTTTATTTTTTAAAAAGCCAGCTCACCGGGTAGATCCCAAAATTTCCTCCTGAAGTTCACTCAAATCACAATAAGGCTTTAGAAGGTAAGGCAAAATCCCTTTGAAGGCCAATTACTAAATATTAGCATGTTGACAGTTTTAAATGACAGCATGAGGGGATTGCTTGTAGTTTTAGCCTCTCTCCCCCACGTTATATTTCAGACAAAACAGGCTAATTCAAAAATGCAAAGGCAAATGGACACCATGCAGCCATTGCCTGGCCAATGGCTGCATACAGTAACTTTGCTGTCTTCTCTTTGGGTTCTATTTTATAAAAATACTGAGAAAATATCTAGCCAAGTGATGGAATTCTAAATGCTTCCCTGCACACAAGGCTCTAGTAACCAATCTTCATTTTAAGCAGTCATAAGCATTACTAGCTTGAATAACTTAAACCTGAACCAGTTATGCCACTTATATAAATTTTGCATATATCTCTTTAGAATGCAAATGTCCATTTCTCTCTCATCCTCTGTTCACAGCAACAGATATGAGTGTTTAGAAAAATGAATAACTCTGATAGTGCTAGACATGGGCAGAAGTTAGTTATATACAGTACGTACATGTGAATGTCTCTGCCGTTCTCTTTTGCTCAGCAGGAAAAATCCTATTCTCTCTCTCACACACACAATTTGGATTGTAGCAGTTTCTGATCCATTTCAGACTTCCTATCCTGTTTTCATCAAGAGGAAACTTAAGCCCCATTTATCTCCTAAATCGTCTTTGTCAAAATGGTCTGACCAATTCAGTGGTTACTTGGATATATTTTAGGCAGTGCTGTGTCTTGAGTTCACTGTGAATGTAATCCTGTAGTAACCAATTTCCAGGACATGACTCCCAAGTAAGTAGTTGCAGAATCAAACGATTGCAAAGAATGTGTGCTTAGAAATAAGTTGAGTTCAGTAGGACTAAAATCTGAAGAATACTAGCCATGGAGTAAGCAGCATGGACCATTCACTCACAGCCTTACAATGCAAAATAAACAATAAATGTTCTGTCATAAAATTCAGTAGGATTTTGGTTCACATTGAACTTACTATCATACTGGTAACCTCAAGAAAGGTTTCCAGATCCATCACCTTGAGCTAGTAAAGGCTTCACCTTTTGTCCACACGCTTGAACTATATTGATATGTGCATTATCTTGAACCTGAACACTTATGTAAACTATGAATTTTAGTGGAAGATATTTTTAAAATTGGGAGTGGCCAGTCTCTGCTGCATGGAGTTCCTTAGAACGTTACAAGTAGCAATCTACTTCCCTGTCCATGAAGTTACCACAAGTCAGCTCCTGCTTGAGGGATGGTACCAAACAGCAGCAGCAACTATCCTTGAAGACTAAACTGGTCTTCATATTTGCTTGGTAATGCAGCCCGCTAGGGAAATAGGAGGATTTCAGACCAGCAAGTGAACAAGGAGCTTTCCTTCCTTCCTTCCTTCCTTCCTTCCTTCCTTCCTTCCTTCCTTCCTTCCTTCCTTCCTTCCTTCCTGGTCTAAGGGAGGCCAGCCAATGCAGAATTTGCCCCAGACTGCCTATCAGGGTATAGATCACACTATAAAAATGGATACAAAAGAGTTTGGCAGAGATTCCAAGCTCATAGGGAGTTTTCCCTGATATCTTTATACCAGTTTTCACATTAAAGGCTAATCCTAAAAATAATCAACTTCCATAGATTCAAAGAGGCTTCCGCCCCCCCCCCCCCAGCAACGGGCTCTTTGGGTCACTTTCTCCCATTCTCCTTTCCTGCTTAGGAGGATGTTTTATTGCCGGAGGGGGGATTTAATTTTAGGCAGCCTCATGTTAGCTCTATCCTGTATACTTCCTTTGGTAGTGAAAAAGGATGAAAAGGCGAAATGCTGGTACTCATATCTGCTGAACCAAGAGCAAGCTAACTAGCCCAACAGATTTTCCGAGAAGCGCCTTCATCTGATGCTTAAATGGCCACACTGACAACAGAAGTGGGGCAAGTTGGTGCCACCGGTTCACGCAGAGCTTCCCCCAGGGGAGTAGAAAGGCGAGGCCACGTGACTCCAAAAATTTGCAACCTGATTAATCTGGCTTTGCTCTACGTGAAGTGTCGGAGCCAAAAGCGTTTACTCCGCTGTGCGTTTGGAGAATGAGGTTTAATCTCTACTTCATGCTGCATTTGTTCCTGCGTGGGGGGGGGGGGGGAGTTGTCTGCAGGCTTCTTTGCCTCTGCCGCACTATAGCCAAAGGAAACCTCCCTTTCCCCCCACCCTCCCCGACGTCCCCTTGCATTGCTCAAGAATCCAATGCAGTGGCTTGCCTGTTGCGAGTGAAAGGATGGATCTGGGAGCGGGAGACTACTAGCGGACAGTGAGAATGAGAATTAATGGGACAGAGATTTGAACTGGTGGCAGAAAAGTCCCTCTGCCCACTCACCCAGCCACCCAGCCACCCGCCGCCGCCGCCGCCGCCGCCCTGCCCTCTTTGACCCGTCTAAGTCTCTACCTAGGTTGCCGGGAAGTACCTGCCATCTGCAGCGGCCTGGCGGGGTGCAGGGGGCTGAGCGGGTCTCCGGCGCCGAGGCTGGCTCTTTCCACCACGTCGTGGTCGGCCCGGCAGAAGAGGCCGTCCTCTCGCAGCGCGAACTCGTCCCCGGGGATGAGCTGGCGGCTGCAGGCCACGCAGCGAAAGCACTCGATGTGGTAGACCTTGGAGCGGGCGCGCATCACGAAGTCGTTTTTGCTGAAGCCGATGTTGCACTTGGCGCACTTGATGCCGTACAGTCTGAGCCGGAGCCCCGCCGGAGAAGGTCAGAAAGCGGAGGGAGAGCAGGGAGAAGAGAGAGAGAGAGAGAAAGTCAGAAAGAAAGACAATCCCAACCACGGATGCGCTTGGGGAGTGAGCGGCGACTGCCGCTTTCCAGCGCCGGCGCTCACCTTCGCATCAACCCCTCCTCGGTGGCCTCCTCGCCGTCCAGCCGCCACCCACGGGTCCCTTCCCGTGGAGAGCCCAGAGGCTAGGGGGAAACAGAGGGAGATCGGAGCGTGTTCGGTGTTCCCCGATGATCAGCACCGATCTAGAGGAGTCGGGAAAGCATATTTCGAGCTCATGGGGAAGGTGAAAGAAAGGCATCGGTGGTGGTGGTGGTGAAAGACTCTTTCCGACTCCCTTTTCCCAGTCCTCCTGGAATCAAAGGCGGGGGAGAGTGAAAGAGGGGATCGGTCCTAGATTACAGAAACTGGATCGCAGGGCCCTGCAGAAGGCGAGGGAAACCTTTGGTAAGGCGGGACTCAGGCAAGCTGCTCAAACCGGCAGCAAACGACAACCGAAGACATAACAGCCAGTGGAACCGAGCAGCATTTATTCGGAGTAAACAAAATTAGGGTGACTTCTAATTTTATGTGCAAAACACTGTATTTGATGCTACGATTTCAAAAAAGGGACAGTGAGCTCTTAATAAGCCATCTCCTGGGTTCTCCTACCTCAGAGGGATCTCCAAGGCCAAATTGCTCCAATAAAATTGGGTAGGTTGGCTTTGATATTGCCACAAAAGGGGAAGTATTTGGAAGGCCTGTTGGGTCCTGCTCCGGCTGCATCCTTTTCATCATCATCATCATCTTAGTTATTTTGAGAGGTGTCAGCAGCCTAACCTCACGCGTAAACCAAAACCCTGCACCGTTCACATAAGAGAAGAGAAGCGGGGCATTGCTAAATGGCACCAGGTGGAAATCTTGCCCACCTGGACCAAAGGGACTCGACAGGCACGGATCGTGGCCGAGTGTGCCCAGGACCCGCTGGCCTCCTGCAACAGGCAGCAAAGCTTTCCTCCAGTCACGCATTTCTACCGCCTCCTAACAGTCACGCCTGTTTACTCGAGTGTAAGACAGGTTCAAGGGGCCACGTGCCACACCTATCTGCTTAGGGGTGGGGGCAGCAGTCCGAGCCTAGTGCTGCATCCAGCTTCGTATCTGGGGGTGTGACTTTCCTGTTTTATTTTTGAAGGCGAGGGGAGGTCGGCATCCCCCTTGCCTTCACGCGTTGCCATAAAATGAAGGGTGGGGAAAAAACCCTAAAGCCCTGAACGATTTTAATTGCCATCTCCCTTTCCCCCAGGGAGCCTGTAGCCCTGGTCGTGTTCCAGCCAATTGAACGCAGTAAAAAGCATGGGAGGTTTTCTTGGAAAGAAAGAATTCCTAAGGCTTTCCACTCAAAAATATGCCTATTTTGAGTTCTGGGGGACATAGGACCAAGGCAACGTGTGCTCTAGAATTGTTCACAACTCAAGTGAAAAGCTGAAGAGTTACCCTAAAAACGCCGGAAGAACCTCAAAGGGCTGCAAGATTGAGCTCTCCTGGTTGTCGGAGGCACAGACGTCCCCGTCTTCCTATCAAAGAGTACCTTTAACCTTTGGCTTGGCTTGGCGTCCTACCGCAGGTACGCTACAAAATTTGGACATGCAATACCCCTCCCCCTCCGTCTCTCACACACAGAGTCACACACTTCACAATGAGTCCAAGGGGGAAAAAAGACGACTTGGGGAAACAGACTGAAAACTGATTCCCCCCCCCCCACCTCTGTATGTAAAACTGCTTCTCGGTTAGCCTAAATCGCCTCCCCCCCCCCGCCCAGAACTCACTTCTGACCCAAGCTAGGCGAGAGCTTTTCTAAAAAAAATAACCCAACAAGTGTTGCAGGTTTTCTTCAGAAATAACGGCAAGGACAACAAACACGAGCGCGTCTATCCACACAAGCGCAAACATACGGAGACAAATGCATCGCAGCAAACGGGAAGCGAGGGCGTCTAGGGGGATCTGCGTCGCGTAGGAGAAATTATAACCCTACAACACAGGTTCAGCGAAGCCAAGATGACTAGTTCGCCAGCCACGTCGACTTTAGAACAAAAGGCTCGCTTGCAAAAGGCAGCGGAGAGGCTCGACCTTCTCCGGAAAGCAGTTGCAAAGCTATTTTGAAACCGGCGAAATAATCCGCTCCCCTTCCCTCCAAAGACGTGATCGTTGCTGTCGGAAAACGCCGGGCCCAGAGTCTCTCATGGAAATCGTCTGGCGTGCATACATGTGCGAATGCATGTGGAGTGGGGGTGGGAAGAGGGGGACTCGGCCTCCCCAGCGATCCTTTCCTATCCAGCAAGGGCAGCTTAAAAAGCAGGCTGAAAGAAGCTAAAACCCAGGTCCCATCTTCTCCGGGTCAAACTCCCGCCGCCGTCGGCTGGGAAGACTTATTCGATTCCTTTGCTCTCCTCCATTTATTTAAACACCCTCTTCGCCCCCGACAAATAGCAGAGAAGTTCGTGGGTTTCATGAGATGTGATCTTAAAACAACAACCCCGAGTTTGGAAGTCCTGGGATCAACTCCCTAGGATCCTAGGGGGGGGGGGGAGAGAATTGCTGTCAAAAATGGGATGTTTTTGTTTTTGCTTTAAAAAAAAGTTGGAGCAGAAACCACTGGGAAGCTCTCTCTGAAGGCAGGAGAATTTCCACGTGGATCGTGTCCCTCTGCAAGGATCCAGCCCACCAAAGTGCGTAGCCCTCCCTTACCACCCGCAAAATAATCTGAAAGGGAACAAAAACAAGAGATACACATGAGATCCCTTTTTTTTCATGCTCCCAATCCATTTTTTTAAAAAAAGATGTTTTCTCCAACAATATTAGCAGGTTTTTTTTTTATCAGCTCCCGGATTTTTATGCTAGGAAGGAAGCCCTTCCATTATCCATTATCTAAACGTGCCAATTGTTCGCCAACAGAGGAGGGCAATTTGAGCTCCTCAGGCCAATTCATCAAGGCAGATAAGATAAGGGCACAGAGGCCGTCCGACAGCGCCCAAAGGGTTAAAAAAGATTAAATGCCCTGTCTTGCTTTTGGTGTGTTTTCCCCAACCCTTTACGCCTGAAGAAACCTTCATTCCGGAAGCAGAATTATTGTTATAACTACTAATAATCATCGCATTTGCTTTCCGCTCATCCTCAAGAAGTCTGGGGAAAAACACACGGAGACTAATACATTTTTCCCCTTTAAAAAAAATTCTAAAACAGTGGAAAGTTTCTACCTTGATCTAGTAATTAAATAAAGAACATAAGAGCGGAGAGGTAACTCCAAACCGAAGACAAGGCCACCCACTTCAGTTCAGTTAAGCCACTGTTAGCTTAGAAGGCAGGGACTGAAGAACTGGGTTTTAAAGAAAGAGAAGATTGATCCGAAATAAATTGGAACCTCTGTCTTCCCAAAGCTATAGTCCACATTTCTAACAGCATGAGAACCATGCTCACTTTCACACACTCTGCACTTAAGCGAGTACCACTTTTTAAAATTTTAGTATAGTTATTATTCTTATTAGCTAATATTTATTCAGATTCCACCTACCACAGAAATACCAGTCGCCGCCAGCTGCGACAGAATTTTGCTCAAGAAACTTCAGGCATTTGTTATTCTTCTTCTCCCGCACCGACGTACCTTTCTTTATCAGTCTCTTTTCCTGGACAACTTCACAGCTGCACCCGAACCCATAAATTCTGATAAAGCCATTTGCTCAGAGAGGTTACCCTATCCTATATAACCATCTACTGAGCAGAAGGTGAAGAAGAGACGCACTTCCATAAAGAGCCAAGATGCCTATTACATTTAATCGAACCTTATAATCCTATTTAGCTGCCCTTTGAACTCCGTGGGACCGAGTGAAAAATTGCATCCAAGGGCCGAACTCAGTTGAGACCAACGGAGCACCTCATTTTTAGTTAGAGAATCCAAGGGCAGGCGGTTTTTGGAGGACATTTATTGTGGGGCTGGGGGGGGGGGTCTCTTTATTTAGGTTTGTATGACTCCTGGCTGCGCAGCGACTAGAGGAGGGTAAAAGAAGAGAAACAGCCTCATACCTGATATAGTCCCTTTTGCAGTAGGTTTTCCCATCCCTAACAAAGCACGTACAGGTCTCATCCAGATACTGGTTACATTCTGCGCACTTCAAACACGCCGCGTGCCACTCCAAATCCGGGGAAACTCGTAGAATGTACTGGTCGTGGATTTGGTTGCCACAACCGACGCATAGGGAAATCAGCCGTTTTTCTGAAAAGC
This sequence comes from Aspidoscelis tigris stejnegeri, assembly GCA_023333525.1. Taxonomy (NCBI): domain Eukaryota; kingdom Metazoa; phylum Chordata; class Lepidosauria; order Squamata; family Teiidae; genus Aspidoscelis; species Aspidoscelis tigris. The sequence goes on along the minus strand of JALMGA010000007.1, from coordinate 23,300,923 downwards.
AAATAATAAAAGACATGATTGAGCAACCGGTCGCTCTCCTACGGTGATAAACGCACTTTATTAGCGTCGATCAGGACGCCGAGGTCTGCTACCGTACGGGCGCGCGGTCTTGGCAGCGTTATACAGGGGTGGGTGGGGGTGGGTGAGTGAGTGGGGGGGTGGAGGGAGGGATCGAAATCGGTGTGCAAGAGACAGACAGGAGGCTGAATTTCGGATGGTAATTGGCGTGTGTGCGCGCGCTATCCACTCGTTTGGAAAGGAGGCGGAACACATATTCGGACGCCCGGGCGAGCGTAAGGCAGAAGGTGTAGATTTAACAGCCTTCCCCACGCTATCCGAAGGTCCCCTCTGGAGCGTTTCTTCTCGAGGCAGAGCAGAAGGGGATGCACGGTCGTGGGGGGGGCGGCGATTATATATAGGCAGCTGTTGCACCGGGCAAGGCTGCGGGAAATGCGGTGGCCCTGGCTTTCCGACGGATGGGGGAAGGTTGAACAGACGACGTTGGACTTGCCCTGCTCGGTCCTTCAGTTCCGTTTCCAAACACCTTCATTTCCCCGCCCCGCTGCAAACACACTTAACAAACAAACAAACCCAGAACACCCCTGATTTTTACTAGCAAGCGGTCGGGCTTCTGAAGTCCTGTCCGCAGACCCGAAGACACCCTGCCCCTCGATCCGGAGTGGATCGCCACGGCAGCGCACTCCATGCAGCTCAATGGAAGCGGAGCCCTTCCAGAAAAAGAAGAATCCGAGACCCTCTGCTGCTTCCAGACACCCACAGGACGCTCCCTTGCGCCGGCGTTCAGTGGCGCTCAGCAAAGTTCCAGCAAAAGCGGCGCACCGAGGTCGCCCCGAGGAGAAACCGCTGGAGAGATGTTCCCGGCCTCGGAACCACCGGCGCCGGAGCCCACCCCGTCCGAGTGGTTTTCCTCTTGCTCTTCCCCGCGCCCCGCTACACCGCTCCGGCACCCGCAGTTCCCGAGGTCGGATCGCGGCGGCTCCGCTCCAGAAGAACTCCGGATAGGCCCCAGCGGGTCTCGGATCGCGCGCCCCGACGGCTCCATCCCAGCCCCCAGCCCCCGTCCGTCCCCGGAGGCGGCCGTCGGGAGAAGAGTGCCCGCGCCTGGCCGCAGACCGTTCGCGTCACCGCGGGCAAAGGATCCCTTCCTTACTTTTCGGTGGGTCTCCCATATCCCCCATATCCGTGAGGGGATATAAGGTCCACAGTGAAATGGTGCGCGGCGGCGATGGAGCTTCCCGGCGGCTAAGTTCGAAGGGCGGAAGGCAGGAGAAGGAGGAGGAAGAAAACTCGGTAGCTTCTTCTCGGAAGGCGGCGGAGACGGCTGTCAAGAGTTCGGGTCCCTCGACGTGATCCGCCCCAAGAGCGACCTCGGATCCTGCCGGCCCTGTCGGAGGCGCAGGATGTCGGCGAGGGGTCCTTCGCCACGGAAGGGGGCAAAAGGAGGGAGATACTGGACCGCGAACTCCAAAAAGGAAGTGAATGGAGGAGGAGGAGGAGAAGGAGGAGGAGGAGAGGAAAGGTAAAGAAGCACCAGCAGCCCCGTTCTGATGTATGGAGCAGAAGCCTGGACGGGCGCGCGGCGAAGGGGCAGCGGCAGCCCTGCGAGGCGGAGTAAGTCAGCGCGCGGCGAGCGAGCGCCTCTTCCTTATCTCTTACTCAAACTTCTCTGCTCCAACTCAGCCCGCTCGCCATTGGTCGGCGTCGCCAGCGAGGACGTCAAAGCTGCTCGCCCGCCATTGGCCGGAGGGGACACAGAAGCAGCTGTGCCGACGATCCTATTTCAGGGATGGAGGAGGAGGAGGGAGCCCCGGCGGAAAGGCGGGAGGCAGGAGAGCCCCGCAGGAGAGCCGGGAAAGGGTAGAAAAAAAAAAAGAAATCGGAGGTGGGGGGGGGCAGAAAGAGAGGCAGAAGCGCCTCCCCCCCTCGCCCGATTTCCTTCGCCCTCCCTTCATGCCTGCCACCCTCTCCTTCCCTGCTTTGCCCCTCTGCGCATCCCGCCTTCAACACTCCTCCCTCTTCATTAGATTATCCAACGCGCAGCTGTCTCGTCTTTTCTTGTTTTGTTTTCTACCATTCCCCTGCCCTGCGATTTCCTCCTCTCTCTCCCCCCCACCCGCTTTCCTCAAGAAAATAAATAAATAAATAAAAAGACGTCGATTCCCTTTAACTCGCTCTCCTTTCCCTCCGTCCCCATTTCCCCCAAATCTCTCCCCCGCCACGGAATGGGAAATGGAGCGAGGGAGTGGTCCGGTCTTGCGGAGGGGGGGGGGAAGAGGAGCAGGGGATTAAAAACTGGGCGATCCGTATTATACTACGAAAAGAGGGCAATAAAGGCTTAGCCGCTTATATTTTACAAGCTGTACTTTTAAAAAAAATCGCGCACATACAGACAAAATAAATAAATAAATAAATGAAGGAAAGGGTTAGAGAGACTCCAGTCGGTAAAATCAATGACCTTGGCTCCCTGCGCTATAGAAAGAGTCTGTCCCCCCCCCACTCTCCTTTAGACAAAAACTCCTTTGTCCTTTACTTCTTTTCCCTCCCCTCGAAGGCTAAAATATCCGAAGGAGGATGGATCCTGTGCCCTTCCGATTCCCAGAGCTCCGATCCTGCGCTGCCTTTCCTTGCCTTGCCCAGGAGTAAACCCAGTTAGGCGAATGGAATTGACTGTCGTAGACACTCGAGTAGTTCCGTCCCACCAGGGTTTGGCCCGGGTTAACTTATTGCCGTTGCTCCGGGATTTACTCCCGAGGAAGCGACTGGGAGCTGCGCGCGCGAGAAGCACCGAGAAATGTTGCTCCTGCCGGGTTCCAACCGGGAAGGAAGAGGCGCTGGGCTCTTAGGATGTCTTTTTCTGGTAGTACTGATGGGACTTCCCGTAATATACAAATCTATTAATCCTACTATTAGTTTCCCCTTGGAAATGCACTGCCCAACCGAGCTGCCTTTCTCGGTGAGAGTTTGTCCCGCTTTCTCAGCCGGGCTCCAGGTAGAATGCAGCTATAGGCCTTGGAAACCAAAATCCTCGAGTCCCTCCGAACGGATCCGGCCCAGAGCGATTCTTCCCCTTTCCCAGTTCTGTCTTCAGCTGGCAGGGAACAGCCCTGCGGCCAAGAGACACCTGCCGGGATTTCTCCAAACGCAGCCCGGGCAGAAAAATCCTAAATCTCAGATTCGCGCATCTGGCGCTTGGCGCTTGTTAAATGCCACTGGGGCATCCCTTTCCAAGCGCCCGCCCCAGCATTCTCCTAGTCCAAAAGAAGTCTGCTTAATCCAGCTACAAAGAAGAGACGCCTTCTGCCTCCATTGCAGGGAGACCCATCTCTTCGGTGGCTCCAGCAAGACTCTGTCACCGGGCATTTTAGGGTTTTCCTGGCTCGGCCAGTTGTTGCATTGCAAGGACGCTTATTATACATCTGAGAATCCCAGTTGAGTAGTTTGATGGTTTGAGCTGGCTGTGCGCCCCCCGCGCCTGTTTAGTTCAGAGGGACTGGGTAGGGTGGTGAAAAACTTTCCCTGCTTGGCTTTTGCTTGTTTATTAGAAGCCACATCAATTTTCAGGGTCCCAACCGGATTGATAAGAAGAGAGCAAAACTCTGTTTTATTCTCAACATACAGACATCCCAAGGCTGCCTTTGCTGCTCATTCAAGGCCCTTGCACGGAGTACCAATCACACTTACTACTACTACTGCTATACATAGTTGTTCAGCCACAAAACACCATAGGTTTCTTTCCACCTTCACCCACTCACCCACAAGCCAATAATAATAATAATAATAATAATAATAAAAAATAATGGTGGGTTGGGAACCAGAGGAGTGGAGATGCAGCAGCTGAAAGTTTGTTTTGATTTGGAACCTGCGAGCAACAAATCGAAGATCTGTTTGATGTTTACTTCGAGCAATACCCGAAAGAAGAATTGAACGTTCCCGAGCAGATAATATGGTTGCACGTCTGGAAAATGATCAGGCGATGAGGTCAGAAGGCGAACTTCGCGCTGTAAACAAACATGGCCGATAGAGTTCACGTTTCAGTGTACACAGTAGCAGATGGGGAGAGGTGATCATTTCGAATTTCAGGGAATCCGAAGGATCTAACCAGGGCGGAGAGACGCCCCTTCGGTTGCTTCCATATAGTGCTGCTTAGCTCCCTAAACCAACAGGCAATTACCAAGAATAATTGCTGATGAAAGCAATCCCAAGTCGAGAAGGCTGGCATGTCACCCAGGAAGGAGGGAGGGAGGGAGGGAGGGGGGCTGTGCCAATAAATAATTTGACTACAAAAGGCGAATCTCACAACACGCCTCTGCGCTTGCACGGAGAAAATAGCTTCAGGGCTCCCTGCTCTTCGCCCCTGACCCAAAGGGTGAGTTAAGGGACGCACACCGAAAGCACAGAGCGCGAAAGCTGTACGTGTCTGTGGAAACTTGACAAAGAACCGAAGCCTTGTAGGATTGCAGCCTTTCCCCTCGTCCAACACCCCATTTAGAAAGATGCCAAGAGGATAAGACAAGGCGCCACTGGTTTAAATCTCGCACTCTGTACTGGAGGAAAATGCTACTTTCCCCTTAAGCGTCTGCAAAAGGACTCCCAGCTCGCTTAGAGACGAAATCTAACGGGACGACAGTTTTGGAATCTGGGATTAACTCCCAGTTTTCCTTTCTTCTGATCGATTCTGCTCTATGCAGCGTTAATGCAAATTACTGCAGCTCATAGGGACAGTGGAGGCAGATTGCATATTTTGTATAGGGCCTCTCTTCTGTTGAAAAAATAGTTCTCCACTGGGGAGTCCAATCTTCATCCTGTTGATGGTTTTATTATTGCTTTACCAAGATCATTTTCCATCCCGGGTATTTTCACTGTGCAAATGAAATGGTTCCCATTCTGTGCCTCTCTCTATTTTTTACAGTATGTATCTGCACTTTTCATAGTTGTTTCCAGACTCTGAGGAAGACAGTGGAGGCAGAGGTTATATGTTTTGATTTTTTTTGGGGGGGGGAGGGGGCGATGTTTTTGTTTTTGTTTTTCGCCTCGACGTGATTGCAACAGCGACCCCTTGTGTCCGAAAGCGGAAGGCACCAACTGGTGTCACACCGAGTCCCCCAGCCTAAGACGGGGTGACCTCCTTCTTTTCCGTGTCTCTAAAGGCAATTAAGCTCTTTAGACTAATGAGGTTCCCTCGTGGGCCACATGAATGGGGAAGCTTTTATGGGTACCGAAGAAAAGAGGGAAAGTCGTATAACTTTTATAAGACGCCCTTTCGTAATAATAATAAAAAATCAACAGGGGTTGAAAGATTTTGAATAGACGGGCTATTTCTCTGCATGCCCCTTGTGATCTTTTTAATTTTTTTTTCCTTTTGCCCAGAAATGTCTGCATTCTTTCTGGCTTAACCAACCACGATGGGAATCACACAGCTAGGAGGCCATTGCTGATTTTTCCAGCCTATCCCCGTTGTTAGGAAATTACCCTGTCTGCTTTTAATTCCCTTCCCTCCTCCTCCTCCTTCCACCCCTCTGCTTTTATTTCTTTACGTTTGAATACTTCTGGGAGAAGGGGATGCAGGCAGTATATTTCAGCTACCTCTGAAATGATGGGTAGGAAGAACTGGTCCTCTCCAGCCCCGCCAAAATAGGCGCGAGGAAAGAAAACGGAGGTCTGGATTCGAGGCATCACCGCCCTACGGTTTGCCACATAAAGATGCAGTGGGTACAAGGCGGGGAGGGGGGTTTGTATGTTTGTTTCTAAGCGGCTGGACCGTGGGGAGGCACACAACGTTATTGCTTTTATCGAGAGCTACGCAGAAGGTTTCTTCTTTCCGATACAGATTGCCGGAGAAATACGGTTATGGGCAAACATGGGCAGCCCTTCCTTCACCCTGGAGGGAATGGGGAAGCCTTCCATCCTTTTCTTTCTTTTTCCGCAGACGACGAAGACAAAAATTGCCAGCTCTGGAAAGAGCAGAAAAGAAAAAGAAAAGAAAAAAAAAAGGGGGGGGAGAAAGGCCATGACACAGAAGTAATGGTATTATTGAACCCTCCTGCTTGCGCTGAAGCAAAGAGTGCAGCTTTGTATCTGTAACCAACATTTTCTCTCTTTCCAGCCTATCTGCCTCATCGGTCTGCAGTGCATTTGTGGTGGGAAGGCTCGAGGTGGTTGGGACGAGGTGGTGGTCGGGTGGTGGGCGGCGGGGGGGGGGGAGGGGGGCGGCGGCCTTTAACTCTTCCCGTGCCACTAAAATTCTCTCTTTCTGCTTTGGAAAGCCTCAGCATCGGTTAAGACGAGAAGGAAGATCTCGGTGTCCCTTAAATTTAAGCAGCAGTTTTTGGGGGTGAGGATCGCCGTGTCTGGGAGAGGGGGCAAAACGAAGTGGAAGGCGTCCTCAACAGCTCTTCCAAACAGCCTTTGCCCGGGAGTCGCTTCGCCTCCTAGTTCAGTGTTTTGGCAAACAAAACGAAAACCAAGCGGCTCTCAAATGTGCTTTCGAAAGGTGCCTCCTTCGGTCCCTAATCGAGCAGCCTAAAGCGGAGTGGCCTTTAATTGCCAAGCTGATGTCCTAAGCCACTCGCTTTGACCCCCCCCCACCGCCCCAGGTAAATGTATTTCCGATCGTGGTGGTGGTGGGAGCGGGCAAGGGTGACGGCTTTATATGTGTGTGTAGACGTATCTGTCGCGCATCTTTTAATTTTGCAATTGCCAGGTGTATTTTCAGGAGAGTTTTCACCATGAATTCCTTGCCGATCAAATTCCCAGACGTAGATTCTTTCTCTTGCTCCCTTCTCCGCCGCTCGACCCCCCATCAATGCAAATCCGGATAACGTTTTGTACTCGACCAGCCTAATACTCTTTTAAGCCTTGAACTCGGCAAGGAGAGAGTGGTCCTGTCGGAAATTTCCGAGATTTTGCCCAGAGCCGATTTGCAAGCTGAAATGGTGACCTAAAGCTCTCTGGAGGACGCTATGACAGTACTGATGGAAAGACCTCGGTCAAAATTTAGCTAAGGGTGGTGGTGGTGGGGAAACCACTTTTAAAAGCGCAGCAGGAGAAAGTGAATCTCGAAAGAGAGAAAGGTGGCGTCTGCATCCGAGATCGTGTGAATGAGGGAGAATAATATATATATATATACCTTCAAGATAGAAAATCAGGACATGGGTTTCTCTGCTGGGCTTTCTTCCTGATGGTGGGACACCTTCACTCTCCGTGCCCCAGGGCTTCTTCTGGCTTTATTCTCCATCAAGCATGTCAAAACTCTCATTCAATGGAGACGTGAATGAACACATGAAATGGTCTTTCCTGATGCCCATAATAAAAACTTCAGGACTTCAGCAAGTTTTCTGCAAAGCAAATGTCGCTAACCTCATAACTGGAAAATGATCTCCAGGGAAGAGATTTCATCCATTTTCCCCACTCAACCATCCACTGAATGACTTTTCAAAACCTGCCCAGCTGTCTACCTTACAAGATGCATTTGCCATCTGCCCTATGCCATCTCTTTTCTCTCTCTTCCATCTTCTTTTCTTCATTTGTGTAGACAGTGCTTCCATGTGCGTTATCCATGAGCCCCAAAGTTCTCGTTTGACGGCTCTTTTCTCAATCAGAACCTTCAATGTCTTTTGGCAAAGCCTGTGCTCTCCTTGGAACCGTATACCTGCTCTGATAGCCACTCTGGAGTGTTCCACAATTCCTTTCATCGCCACTAAGTCATGAGAATTGTGGGTATTAAAATGGCAGGTGGCTTGTAGTCTAAGCTAGCTGGCAAGGGGAAGCTTATGTCCAGGTTTTTGCTACTCTAGGATGCCAGGTGCTTACACTTGGCCAGCTTCCAAGAAAAGGGTGTGTGGCGTCATTGTTGAAACAATAACTGGTCAAAATACAGCCCTTCTGCTCTCCAAATCGTAAGAGCTGAAAGTATTTGAGGGGCAAAGACTTCATTCAGCTCCACACCAGGCAAGAGCTCATTCAGGGACAGCTCATCACTAAAAGAACATCTGTTTACTGCATGGTAACTGGTTGCCATGATTGTAACAACAAATGCACATTTGTATAGACAATGGTGGATGTTTAAAATAAACATGAGTAAAAGCTAACAGAACTAAGAAGCAGCTTGGAGCCAATGAACTTTGATGAAATCTAAGGCTGCACTTGCATGGGGCTGCTGTTCTACGTCAATAGCCCCCAAGGAACATAGCCTCCACAGTGCATATTGATCCACCAGGAATGATGGCCTCTTGGCCAAACCCCACACCTGCATGGATGCATTGTTGGACTGGGTTACAAGATGAGAATGACACTTTAGCCTGCTCCAATGGGACACTGCTTAAAAGTGGTCTCTGAAGAATTCCATAGCAGTACACTGGGGGCATGCCACAAACACCTGGTGTGAGCTGCCTGGCACCATTTATTCAAGCTTCTGGAAGTGGTAGCAGAAGTATGCCTCTTCTGGGTTCAAGGCTAAATAAGATCCAGCTTGCAACCTCAGAGGCTGGTAACTTTCCTTCCCAACCTCCAAAGGTGTTCTAAGCTGAGCCACCTGTAATACAGACAGTCCTTGGCATGGGTTGCTGACTACCTCTTTGATGTTGGTCCTGATTGTTTGATCTGGCCCAAGATTGGATGTCAGTGGATCATGTGCACCATGCACATTTTGCCAAATATCTTAAAATGCTGGAAGATGCTCCTTACACAGTGCATGGATTTCCTGAAGGCAGAGTAAGTGGTAATAGTTAGGTTTCATCTAAATGGTGCAAGAAGACTCGGAATGCATGAATTATCAAGGAAGCTCAGAAAACCACAGGTTTCCTAGATCCATCATATCTTGGTGAATCCAAAACCTCCAGAATTGAAAAGGGTCATGTGGCTGTTTCTTCACCTCAGTGGCAGGAGTGTGGGTTTCTGCCACAGGGTGAGAGGCCCGACAGTTAAATGGTTGACACCGCTTGCCCCACTGAAGGCTCAAGGCTGTAAAAGAAAAGTGCAGCAAGTGCAAAATTTCTGATGTTGCTGATTACCCTGGAAATCGGCAATTTTGTACACTTTTGCTTCTAGTCCATAAGAATTCAAAAAGCTTTGCTGGATCAGGTCTTAGCCCATCTAGTCCAGCATCCCATCTTGCATAAAGGTCCATCATTTATATCATTCCCAAGTAGAAGGTGAGGGTAAAACCTTGACCCACTCTCCGATCTCTGCAATTGATCTTTAGAGGCATACTGCTTGTCCTTCTAACCTGGAGGCAGTACCAAGACACACAGTCTAGAGGCCATTAACGCCACCTGTCCTCCATGCATTTTTTTGGTATCTCCTTCTTAGAGCCTTCCAGGCTGGTGGCAATCACTGAAGTCCTTTGGCAATAAATTCCATAGGCCAATGAACTACCAGATAAAAAATATGTCACCTTCTGAGTCCTAAGATTCCTGTCTATCAGCTTCACAGAGTGCCCCTGGTTCTACTGCTCTGTGGTTGATAATGATTTTATTAATTTCAATTCGGACCTCTCTTAAACACCGTCTCTCAAGGCTGAAGAGGTCTAGCCATTGCAGCCTGATCTCATAAAGAAAATGGTCCTTCCCCATGATCATCCTGGTTGCCTTTTCCAGTTTCACAGTATCCTTTGGGGTGTGGTGATCAGAATTGTACACAATATTCTAAATGTGGCCTTATCAAAAATTTGTAAGGAAGAACAAATGATGTAGGGAAGAACAATTCCCTTCCTAATTCTTCCTAATGTCTTACTTGCTTCCCCCTCCTGCCACTGCTACTGTGCACTGGATCAACACCTTCATTGAACTATCCACAATAATCCCAAGGTGCCTTTCCTGGTCTGTTACAGAAAGAATCAGAACCCATTTATTTGATTGATTGATTCCCTGGTGTATATCACCATCTACTTACAAATGTTGAAATTCCATTTGCCACTTGGGTCCCAATCCCAAATGTTAGGAGGTCTATTTGGAGCTTTTCACAATCTTTTTCACTTTTCAGTGTCTTGAGTAATTTGGAGTTGTTAGCAAAGTTTTCTATCTCACACCTACTTCTAGATCATTTATGAATAAATTAAAAAGCACATGTTTCAATACTGAACTTTGGGGAACCCCACCCCACTTTTTTTTAACCTCCCTTTATTTTTATAATTGCCCATTTATTACTTCTCTTGGTTTCTTTTCCAGGACAGAAACTGCTCTCTGTACCATGACTGATGAGGCTTTTTGGAGATTCTTTTGTCAGGGACTTTGCTTATCTGGACTTTCAGAAAGTTTTGACAATGTCAACTGGTTCACCTCTATCCATATGCTTTTCACCACTCCCAAGGAATTATAGGCTACACTTTGAAAGAATTCAGACAAGTTGTAGAAGTCATGCTAATTTTCCTTCGACAATACTTGCTCTTCTACGTGTACATTAATTTTATCTGTAATGATAGTTTCCAGCACCTTATCTGGAATTGATGTTAAGCTGAGTAGCCTGTATTTTCCTGGATCATCTTTTGAAGACCACATTTACATTTGCTACCTTCCAAGTAGACACAGAACCTGATCTTAGGGAAAGATTGTATATTTTTGCTAGAAGATCAAAAATTTCATATTTAAATTTCTTAAGAAGCAGGTGTACAGAGATCACCATTGAAATAGTAAAATGATAATCAATGCATAAGATTTGTTTGTTTGCTTGTTTGTTTATGCACCCAAAAGTTCCGAGGCAGTCACAACAGCAAAAAGATAAAATTTATAATAGTTAAACGTAATTGAACAACATTATACAATTTAACTCTTCCTCCATCCTCCAACAGGACTACTATTATTGTTTATCATCAAAAGCTGGGCAGAGAAGTATATTTTAACCAAATGCCAGAAACCATACACAAGGAGATTGTTCCAAAATCTGGGGGCCATCATGGAAAAAGACCCTTGTGTGTGTTGCAGCTGCTCAAACTTCTGAGGGTAGTGAAGCTACAAGAGGACCCTCACTTTGTGACTTTAAAGAATGAGCAGACCTATGTGGAAGAAAGTGCCACTTTAGATATTTGGGACAGTGCAGTTTCTTCAAAGCCAAAAGATTCTGTCATATTCTACACTAGTTTCAATTTCCAAACAATTTGAAAGGGTAGCCCTATGAAGACTACATTACATTAGTCTAATCTAGAGCATAGATCACTGTAGTCAAATCAACTCTATCCAGGAAATAGGGATGTGCATGTATATTCCTCACATTTGAAATTCATATGAATTTGTTCAAATTCAGACATTCCAATTTGAATCAAATATTGATACATTTGAAGATTATTGAATGTGAATGCAATGCTTCTATACATTCTTACAAAGCTTTGTTACATACATGAACCTGGGGAGGCGGGGAAGCGGTTACCCAGTCACATCTGTAGCAGATCCAGAGCGGATTCGAAGTGGATTCAGAGTGGATTCAAAGCAGTGACAGGCAGCAGGGATTTGAATTGGATTTGAATCTGGCCACACTTAAAGGGGCTCTATTTGAACAAACGACAATTTCCTCATGTTCGATTCAAATTGAACATGAAAATACATTTGTGCACATCTCTACCAGCTGGAGATGGAGATAAGCACTTCTGGCTACTGCTGTCACATGACAGCAATGAGCTCAAGAACTCCCCTAAAATATGCAACAGTTCCCTCTGGGGCGATACAGCTTCATCCTGAACTGAGTGCCACCTATCTTCCTGGACTTGGGGCTCCATGACAAACCGAACCTCCATTTGTCTTGATTCATCTTCAAATTATTGGTCTACATTCAGCTCATTACTGCCCCCAGGCAGTGATCAAGCACCTGAACTGCCTCACCAGATTCAAAAGGATAAGAGAGAGCTGTGAATCATAACATACTGATGGTAAATAAATGTTAAAATTTAAATATTTGAGATAAATCTATATCCTCTTCTGCTCCAGAATGAGAAGCTGCCTTCTTCCTAGTTACCTTTGCACTGATAAGCAGGAAAAAAACCACACTGTAAAATCCATTTGTTAAATTTATATATCATCTTTTCACCAAAAGATGGCACTCAAGGTGGCTTTCAAAATACCAAAAATACAGTATTACAGACATACAACATCAATTTTAAAGCATCATTAAAATACCAACAGAAAATAACCTGAATAAAGAAGAAATCTTCTATTGGGAGGAATGAGGCTATTGCAAGCAGCATCATAATAACATCAATAGCCCTTCTGATTCAGAACAGATCAAAAAGCTTTTTCTGTTATATTTTAAATTAGACAAACATACACAGATCAGTCATTGTGAAAGATGGGTACTTGTTCAGTAAGGACTGATCAATACATCTCAGAGATATTCTGAAGGGCATTCCTCTCTCCCATGGTATTATTTCTGAAATAATGTGGAATCTAATTCACACAACAATACTCTGGGGCTAATGGATAAAATGGTCACTCTTTATCTGTGCTACAGAAAACAGCTGTGCTTTGACCAAGAAGAAGTAAAAAAAAATAAAATAAAGAAAGTGGTTGGCTCTGGGAATAGCTCTGTGAGTGCAGCAAGAGAAACAGGGGCTCTGCCGAGGTCCCTAAAGTGTGATTTCATTTACAGTGGATAAAAAGACTTGAAGAAGATCAAAGGGGGGCTCCCTAACAGTAGTTTCCATTGTCCTGGCCTTCCCAATGTGTTTGCTGACACCAAAAAATGTACTTGCTGGATGTCTTTCCTCCCTCAAACCACATGTATCCCATCTTGAGTTTGCCACAAGAGAAATGGACAAAATAAATTATGAGGGCAAATATCTGTAGCTCAGGGATGGAGTGCTGGAATGGCAGATTTCCCTGAGCTGGGTTTCCCATCTGCAGATATTTCACTTCTTGACTAGGTAACACCTTCAGTGCAAAGGCTCGTTTGAAGTTCGTGGTGGGCTGTATAGTTCATGATCCTTGTGTATGATTAGCCAATGTGTGTGTTTTATTTTCCTTGGTGCTTGCTCCGTAGGTAGGAGTTCTGTCCATAAGCGTGCGTCCCCGGGTCCTGGGGTGGGTGGGTGCCCGGGTGGGTTCCTGCCAGCTGTACAGGACCCAACTGGGTCCTGTACAACTGGCAGGAACCAGGGAAAGCTGCCTGACAGGTTTGCCCACCCCTGGGTGCTCCCACCCAATGGCGTGCAAGCCTGGGAGAGGTGTCCCTGCCCCTGTCTGGCCTTTCCCAGCTAGGAAAGTTTGGGACGCTTTCCCCGTTCACACCTAGGCAGTTAGGAACGCGTGTAAACGCGTTCCTGCCTGCCTATGTGTGAATGGGGAAAACGTCCCAAACTGTTTTAGCCAAAGTGCATTACAGCCATTCCAGCTTTAATGCGAAAAGGCCTCAGCTGTCTCCATGCAACTATGTTCTATTAAACTGTAATTAAAGGGAAATATATTGGTCAAAGGAAAGTAGGAACAGGCAAGCTACACTTGCTCACCAGTGGCCATAGAATAAAACAAAAACAAAACTACAGCCCAACCCAATGCAGCCCTCATATACCCTAAAAAGCAGAGACTATGCTACCCACCAAAGAGAGATAGAGAAAACTACAAAAGCTAGCTTGAATTTGTTCCCGGGCCCAGACTGCGTAAGAAAAGTGGAGCAACACAGCTGCCAATTATTTAAAGACTCAGATGCCATATTAGTAATAATAGTTATTAGACTTGATTGGACTATGGCTGTTCTTCCTTGTCAGGAGGGTTTCCAGATTGTCCTTTAGATGATGTAAATGAACTCTGTGCTGAGTGGATTATGACCAGTTGTTGAGTTTTTGATAGCTCTTCTTTACCTTATGACTGATTGATTCATCCTGTTGGGGGTGCGGGGAAGCAGACAAGGAGCCATTTTGCACTTCGACTTCCCTAGGAAAATGTCCTAGGGAAGTGAAGTTCTAGGCTGGCTTGGGTGTCTGCACTTTGAAACTTGAGCTGGCACATAATCAGGTGTCCACTAAGCAGGAATTGCCTCCATTAAGGTGGAGGTCACATTTACCATAATGGCCAGGTGACATTGTGAATAACCACCCCTGCACTGCTGGTCACATGCTCCATGCAAACCCCTTCCACCTGGAAGAGATGTGGATGGAGTGTGCAGGGCTGTCCCAGTCCTGCCGTTGGTTTAAACTGCTCTAGCGCTATATATATCTAGGAGCATATCCGGAATTCCCCAGCAAGGTAAGTGCAAATTTTCCCAATGTTTACTGTAGGTCATGCTAAGCAATTTGGAGAAGGGAAAGGAACAAACCGGCTTCAGATATGCGCCATCTTTCTTAGGCAGAGTGCCTAAGAAAACACAATGCATGTGTTTGCTCTAATTGCTAGTGTCCACTCTCCAGCAGGCCCCAGATCTGAGCTCTGGCATTGCCGTTTCTCAGTGCTCAACCAAAGGGATGATCACATTCACTGACTTTTGGTTTGTTCACTACAGGTCTTTCTTCTTCTCTGGTAAGAACACACAAGAGACAAGATATAAAGTATTATATTCTGTGTGCGGGATACTTTAAAAATTACTATCAGAAAACGGTATCTATCACAATCTCCTTCCCTGTCCCTTTCAAAGTAAATTGATGCCTTTAACTCTGGCTTGAAGCCAGGTGGCATCAGGTATTGCATCCCCAAAAAAGAGAAGGCATCTGAAAGCTGGGAGAGAGGGGATGGATGACATCACTGTGAATGCCATATGTATGGATGGTGAAAACAGACAGTCACAACCCAGGGAGTTTCATAGCTGAGCAGTAATCTGAATTTCTCAGATCCAAAATCAAAACTGAAGCCAATGTCTTACACTGACCTCTGCAGAGCTTCTGAACACAGAAGGGAAGGCAGATAAAAAAACATGGTCACACCTTCACTTTAAACCTTCTTCAGTTCATCTTCAGGTCTGACTGCTCACACCTTTTCATTTGTTTTATTTGCGGACTTTCCAAAGTGCAGAAATAAAAAAGATAGAAATGAAAAGGTGTGAGCAGTTAGACCTGAAGATGAATTGAAGGAGATTTAAAGTGAAGATGTAAGTACGGCCAGAAGGAGACAGTGGGCATACTAGGAAGTAGAACAGAAGTTAGGGTGCTGGAGAAAATAAGTTCAGGATAAACACATAGAAGAGCTTGGATGAAAACCAAGGACTTTTATGTACGTGCAACTTCCATGTGAAGTGAATCCAAAGAAAACTGCAAAAACCAAACCAAAGAAAATAATAACACAATAGTTTTATCCTTAGAATTAACTTTCAAAGACACATTGTTGGGCTTTTCATCAGCTGAAGTTTCTGAGGAATCAACATTAATTTGCACAATGTATCTCCTGTCCTAAGATGTATGAAATGCAAATAAACATGATTTTGCTGGTTCATACAGAGTCCACATTTGTATAGTGTGCCTTCTGCATACACATGCACTTATTGTGTATAACATATAGAACTGTGCTGAACATATGGTATACAAACTGTGTACATTTGAATTGTATGCCAATTAGGAAAAAGCTGGTGCATATTTTATCTGTTTGCAAAGGACCAGAGAGTAAAAAACTATACATGCTGAAATCTCTCCATATGGGAAATCTATGTCAATGGAAATCTATTCAGCTAAATTCACACACAGACACACACAAGACTCTAAAGTGAAGAGAGGAAGGTCATCACTTGCCAAGCTCTATGTACAGCAATATGACTATTGATTAATGGTAAGCATTCGCTATGCATGCAAAAGATGCCAAATTCAATCCTTGACATCTTTCCTTAAGAAGGAAGAGGAAGAACTGGCTTTTCTACACTGCTTTTCTCACCCATTTAAGAAGACTCAAAGCAGCTGACAAAACTTTCTGTGCTTCTCCCCACAGCAGAACACCCTGTGAGGTAGGTGGGGCTGTGATTGCTCAGAAGAGAGCTGTGATTAGCCCAGGGTCACCCAGGTGAGGCCTCTTTGCACTACAGCCAGAATGGCTGTAGCAAAGAAGGCTGAGACACTCTGGAACACTTCTCCCATTCACACGGAGGGAGGCAGGAATGTGTCTACATGCATTCCTGCCTGTCTCCGTGTGAATGGGGAAAGCATCCCAGACTGTCTTAGCCTGAAAAGGCCAGCCCAGAGGTGGGAGACTCCTCCCAGGCCTGCCTGCCATTGGGTGACTAACACCAAAAGATGGGCAGACGTGGCAGGGCCCTGTCCCAGATTCCTGTACATTGTAGCGGACTAGATTGGGTCCCTTAGAGTTGGCAGGAATCCCCCCCCAGGCACCCACACCCCTGGGGCCCAGGGACACGGGCGCACATGGAGCACCTACCTGCTGGCTGTGCTGGGTCCGAATGACCCGGCTTAGTTGGGGCCACAGAGCATGTGCATGCAGCACAGCTTCTGATTTCACAGATCACCCACGTGGGCAGTCTGTGCAATCAGAAGCCACACCACATGTGCGTGCTCCACAGCCCTGACTGAGCCAGGTCATTCAGATCCAGGACAGCCAGCAGGTAGGTGCTCTGTGCTCACGTGTGTCCCTGGGCCCTGGGGGTGGGTGGGTGGTGCCCGGGGAGGGGGGCTCTGCAGGGTTCAGCCACCTAGATCTAGGCAGCTTAGCCCTGCAGAAGCCGACAATCTGTCCTGATGGGCTGGGGGATGTGTGTGGGGGGGGGCTTGGTAGATGGGCCCTAGACATGCAGTGCTATGGCTCAGGCTGGTCTACCAAGGGATTGCACATCCCCCGGCCAATAGACAGCCACAGATTGACACCTCCCCACCCTGGAAAGGGGTGAGGGGAAGCCAATCCGAGTGTCTCCCCAGCTCCTGCAGTCCCAATGGGACTGCAGCAGCCAGGAGTGAGCCACCTCTCCTCCCGCGTGCAAATCACTCACCTTTGCAGAGTCCGGGAGTGTGATCACGCAGGTGCACATGCTCCAGTAGAAGGAGCCCACTGGGTCCCATCTACTAGAGTGCGCACAGCTGCAGAAACCACGGCAAATTGCAACCCCAGCCCAGCGAGGTGAGTGATTTGCGCAGCTCTGCCACCTGTTGAGCCGACTTTGGACCAATCATGGCAGGCAGGGTGTGTCTCAGGAAGGGAGGTGTGTGAATGTTTCCCTCCCTGGACAGCTGGGGACGGCTCAAATGTGCTGAGGTGCATGTAGAGCACTTTTTAGTGCTCTGCTTTTGGAAAGCGTCTACGACGCATTGGGATGCTTGGGGCAGCCTGGAATGGATCCACAAGAGTCAATGCAGTGTCCCGGCATGTCGTAGACACGTTCCAAACACCCTCATGTGAAAAGGCCTCTGGTTTTGTAGGGGAGGGCAGAATCAAACCTGGTACTCCCAGATAAGAGTCCGGCTCCCTAACCACTAGACCAAACTGGTTCACCAACCCAAACTACTTCTATACTGTAGCCCTGGCCACTTTATGGCTAAAACTAAGGCCCCTTTCACATCTTCACTTCCCTGGGATGGGGAAGTTGCAGAATGAATCTGGCCTTGAAACTTTGAAATACCAGATCCATTCTAAACTTACCCAGCCCGTCGTGGCACTGTGGCAATGGTCATGTATGGCACCATTACCGCATTAACTGGGCAATGAAGTGGCAACTGTGGCTGCACTGCTCTATCAAATGCTCCACTTGCCCAAAAAAAGTGTGAATGGAGCATGCTTGGCTGTCTTAGCCCAGCTTCTAGTATTGCTGCAGAACAAGTTTTCACGTGCAACAGCTATATGACTGGGGAACAGTTCAGCATGCACTTTGAGGTAATAAGTGGCTCTGCACAGTGTGTATGTCCCATGCTGGGTTATACCCAAACTTCCCCAGGGAATTTGTCAGATCCAGTTCTCAAAATCACGCCAAGTTGGTTTGGGCTCAGATAAACTGACCCATAGTGGTTTGGACATCAGAACTGCCTGCAACACTGAATTAGGGTACATGAGGGCAGATCATGCCAGCTCTTCTCACTAATGCAGTGTGAAAGTGGTATGGAAAAAGAAAGTGACTGTTTAGATCAGGAATCTTCATCTGCCACAAATGCCCAAGGAACCACTATAGCATAGCTGTCCAGTTGGTGCATCCTTTTTGGCTGGTGGTTGAGCTTGATTCACTACTGCACTACGTGCATATTTCTGTATGGAGGAGGCATCTTGTTTTCTTTTGTGCCTAAGCTGCAGTCCTGACATGTGTGTACCTAGGGTAAGCTTTTCTTCTATACATTTTTACAGGAGTGTGCTGAATAATACTCTGAACCTGTAGTGAAGCACCCCTTGGAACACACTGTGCATATTTATGAAAGCAGTGAAGATGCATCTCTTTACCCTGGCCTTTGGTTAAACGGGAATATACTATCTCTTCCCACTTTCAGTCACTGCTATTGTTTTGATATATACTGTTATTGCTTTTGTATGTGTGTATGTGTGCGTGTGTGCATGCATGCATGATTTTAAATGTTACCTGCCCTGAGACATTTGGGTATAAAAAAATGCAAATAATAATAAACAAAAAGGAGAGTAGGACATATTTGTTCTAGTACACAGATGAGGCACATATTACTACTTGTCTCCATTAATATTAGCCAATGGATACTGAGACTCAATGTAGTGTACGTAACTGTTTGCAAATGACACCAGTGTACTTAATCAGTTTCTTAACTGCTTAATTGCAGGCTTCTACAAGTAGACTTCATTTTAAATGGAAAGGCAGGTGCCGGGGAGAGAAAATCATTATACTCAGAGAGAAAAGGGTAGAACACAGTAACTTTAAAGTGTGAAGAATTGTGGAGATTCATTGTTGGCAAGGCAACAAAATACTGATGACAATATGCCCTCCTTTCTTTCTGTTTCATCCCCCCTCTCCCTTAGAGCTGTTCACCTGCATATATTCCATGGTCTTGAAATATATTATTTATTTGCTGTGATAGGTACAGATTATTTATATAACATCTTGTGATGCATAAAAGCCAAGCATAAGAATAACCTGGGAACATTAAACAATCACAATATTGATGATCAATACAGCAGTACACAGTGTTCATTTCATTTCGTGCATATTATCTTTGTTGCAATAACAACCTTGGAAGGAAGATCAGTGTTTTTATCACCATATTATAGCTGAAATGACTGAGGTTGAAAGAGTATTAGGTATATCTGGGCTTATAAAAGGGCAACACCACAGAGTCATGGTATGTTGAGATAGGCTGACTCCAAGAATTTTTTTTTTTTTGGGGGGGGGAGAAATCATTTTGGGGATGCATGCACAGCATTTCTATTTTAGTTTAGTTTATGTAACACTCAGAAGACTCATACGGAAATTAATTTTATAATTACTCTTGAGTCCAGTCAGAGGTGTACAGCAGCTAAAAGAAAAGGAGCTCTAATGTCAGGTCATGCTAAACCACTTGAAGGTACATCATATCCTCAATTGCTTCCTCTGTCACTGTGTAGAGTGACACAGCAGTGGCAGAAGTGAATTATTGGAAGTGACATCTGCTCAGACCAGTTGGGCATTGATCTTAAAAAGGCTGATTTCCAGGGCCAACCTCTGGTCCAACGGGTAACAGGCAAGGTCAGAAACTTCTGTTTTTCTGCCATGTGGTTTTGCACCCTGTGAGATGCCTTTGTGTTAAAAATGCACCTCCTAATTCTGTCGCAGGAGTGGAGTCTTCACATCCCACAGGTGAGTAACATGGGAACAGCATTGCAGCCTAAAAGAGTGATCTGATATCTACCTATGAAGAAAAAAATCCTTCCAAGCAGCAGTAGCTGGCACATGAGGAGACCCCGAGAAATGCCCGAAATGGGCATTCAGTTTATTAGCATTTTCTAGAATTCTGGCCTAGTGAAAATCCTTCTTTTTTCCAATCTAGAGTAGATTGGATTAAAGAGGTATTCAATGCTGTATCGTGGTCTTCAAACAGTGCTGACAAACCAGCATATGCTAATTTCATTTTTTTTTTGTATCTATGGGCACTGTCTGCCACTGCCATTCAGTTTATGGGATTCCAGAGGATATACAGCATCACTATAACAATAATCCCAACAAAAAGCAAAATGTTTGAAGCAGTGTAAACAATTAAACCTACAGAGCCGATAAGAGTAATAATAAAAGAGGGGGGAACTAAGGCCACATCTCCATTTTTAGATGGAGCACCAAAAGAAAAGACACTGTAGTGTCCACCATTGAGGAGGCACTGTAGAACTGCACCTTCTCCAAGGCAAGAGAAGTCTTTGCTGGAGGTCATATTGGAAAAGCGGCTGGCATGATAACCTCAAGGCACCTGGTATCATCAAAAATGGGTACAGGCTGACAGTGGAGGTCTTCTTGAACTCATGGAAGTGCCCCAGAACTGTAAGTGAAGATGTGACTTAGGCCCTTTTTACACCTACCTCACTTAATCTGGATTAGTGAATCTGGATTAGCTAGATCCAGAGGCAGAGACATTGTCACTGAGTGGGCTTTAAAGCAGCAAATGCATGCTGAGGGGTGAAACACGGCAGATGCACCAGTGGATGCCAGTTACCACTGTAAGAACTATCAAAACTTTGATGTAATTGGCCCACAGCACCTCCACATCCCCATCAACCAAATGCTGCATCTGGGCAGTGGGGGTGAGGTACCTGCAAAGGCAATATGAAGATACCTTCACGGCGGTTGCATCTTCACAGTTGCATTGTAATTGTCCATGTCACTCGAAACCATGCCAGCATTCTTCCTGGATCCGTTCTATGTGTGGATGCCACTTCCTTGATCTGGATCAGATAGTGCTAGCACAGATGTAGACCACATTTATTAGGCCTACGAGTGATCCAGAATACTGAGCCCTTAGCATAGATCTGATCCGGATTAATATTAGTCCCATGCACCTGACTTGTACTAAGCAACTCTTTGATCTGGATTAACAAGTAAGTGCAGAAAGGATCTTAGCTTAAGCATCAAATCGAAATAAAGTCATACAAACAAGCTACCTGCCTAGTTAGAAAGTGTCTGGCTTTAATTCTGTTTAGTAGAAATAAAAATTCAGTAAGGATAACATAATAGTAAATCAATGTAGGATTGTTGCCCACATATCCTAATTTTGAGTGTTTGCTCAAAATCCTTCTATAAAACAAAACAGAGTACTATTTTCATATATACAGTTACATTCATATATAACCAGGGCAACGGGGAATACACATTTTCTGTTTGGAAGATAAACAAGTTGGTTCTAATAGGTAATTAAGGACATTTTAGATTCATTAGAATGACAACTGTGACCTTTTGTCTTTATGGATTTTTAAATGAGACTTTTCTTTTAGATATACTGTCATCTCCCAAATGCTAATGTGACTTTTACAAAAGTTTGTCTTTCCCCTTTTATATATATAGCTTGTATTGTGGCCAAGAAAAGTCATTCCAGTGTTATTTTTGTACTTAATTTCTTTGATGTTTCACTAAGCTACATAAACGGAGCTTGCACATATTCCTGTTTTCCTTCTTTTTCTGAGCGCTCGGAAAGTGTGGGGCAGCCTCACCCCATTCATC
Organism: Aspidoscelis tigris stejnegeri; assembly: GCA_023333525.1. Classification (NCBI taxonomy): domain Eukaryota; kingdom Metazoa; phylum Chordata; class Lepidosauria; order Squamata; family Teiidae; genus Aspidoscelis; species Aspidoscelis tigris. Next base: position 23,279,434 of record JALMGA010000007.1, on the reverse strand, counting down.
CTGGGGGGCAGATGAGAAGATAGGCCAAAATGATGGGCTAAATACAGACAGAAGCAAACAGATAAGAGCATATGGGAGTAGCTACTTGACATGAATAGAATCGTTAGAGGCAGGCCTAGAGGTGCCAGGGAGTGGAGTTCACACAATGAGTAGTTAGCACACGGCAGATAATGGTCACTTCAAATGAATAGGTTAGTACTGATCGCAGGGATGAGGTGGTAATGAGGAAATGACGGGAGCCTGGGTCACAGGCTCCTGTGAAGGGCCATAGAATTTGTTCAGTTTGTTAAAGAACATTATTCAGATGTTCCTTTCTGCTCCGATGCAGTTTCCAACTTGCTCCAATATAACAGGGCTTCTTATCTGTCCCCCCCTCCCATACTCTCCCCAAACTGTATATCAATAATTTAGCCGTCAAACGCATACAGTTTCAGGCCGTCAATCCTTCTTGCAATGAATCTGGTCAAAACGATAATTAAACATTAAATAATTAATGTAGGCAGCAATCTGGCACCCAGATACACATGTTTGAGTCTCGCTGTAGTCAATAGGGCTTGGGCAGGGAGGAAAAAGGTGTGCAGTTGCAGCTGTCCAAGAAGGAAATGGGTGGCCAAGCTCTTCCCTGTTATAGACACAGGCTGGAGAACAGAGAACAAAGCTATCAGGGTGAAGAACTGAAGTTGGAACATACTAAAGGTGCCTCCAGACATCACTTACTTAGGCCCATGTCCCTGTTTGGCTCTGACTGGGCACGCATGCGACCGGGCGTGGGAGCGATATCAGATGTTGCTCGTCCCCATGCCATTCCCGGTAACGCAGGCTGGATGTGGGCTTGGTCCAGATACAGCCATCCCCATGCAAACCGCACCAAACCCCGGCATGGAGGAGCAGCGCCATATCCTCTCTGCCCCCTCTGTCCTCATTGGAAGCTGGAATGATGTCACCCCACCCCTGTGCCACCCACTGCAAACGCCACATCCCCCTCCCCTTAGCAGCACAGAGAAGCCAGAACTGAATGGCAAAACCGGTGGCAAAACTGGTTTAAGAAAGACGTGCAGAAGTGGCGTCCTCAAAGGGACCCTAATTGGGTTCCCTATGCAGAAGCCACGTCCTAATCCTTCCTGCATCTGGCTCTAAATCCATTTTTAGAGCATGTGCAGAAAGGCCCTCTGGGTGAATTTGAGGCTATAAGTGCAGACATAAAATCCCTAAAAGTACCTTACCCCATTCTGATGCTTGGGAATGACTGCCCCTTTCTCATACAGGAAACAATAGCACCAAGAGAGACTCTTTTTTCGGTTACAGTGGGTCAGGAGCTTCATAATCACAGAAGAAAGAAATTTAGCTAGTCATGGCATATGAACAAATACTGATGGTGAGTATCAAGGCCCCAGAAAGCTGGGCAGGTAAGTAGCCAATCTGTACTAAGCATTTGTGTTGGGAAGTGACTGCCAGGCAAAGGAAGAGCAACATGTGGAAACTTGAGGTAAGCTTATTTGTTTTAGAGTTTGAATGCCTTTTTTTTGTGCGTGTCCATAGAAGAGACACTTTTTCTAAAAGAGACAATTGAAAAAAGTCCTGTCTCATCACAACCTAAGTGGGCTACTGGAAATTAATTTTTAAAAGCATCATAATCATCATGATCCATCACCACAGTCTGGTAGAAGTTTGCGACTGGTTTGGTCCTCTGACATTTGAATCCTTTCCAAAGACTTAGGGTAATCAGAGTAATTAGGGTACAGAAGGTGGGCTGGTTTATTATAAAACAAACCACATCTACCAGCTCCTTATTTTGCATAAAGATTTTCTCAAGCACTTAGGATGACACAATGTAACATCCTAAGGTGTGTGCAGATCTGTATTATGTGCCAAAACTTTGTTGGCTTGTATTTGAAAGTCCCATAGTATTTTGACCTGCTCAGACCTGCTCATTTTCTATCATTTTTTCAATTCTATGCTCCCATCAGTTCTCGGTTGTGGGCAGATGATAATTTTTACCAATGTTTCAATGTATCATTTTAGCAACAGCATTATCCTGTTTCTTATGATCAGCCCATACGATCTTCTTACACAAACTGTTTCATCAGATTCTTTGCACAGTTGACATTTCAGATCAGTTGATGATTTTTCAATTCTTTCTCCTCCTCCTCCTCTGTATAGTAATCAATAAGAGACCCATTTTCTCCTCATGTGACAAAAACATGACACTTGAAAACGCTGCAGAAATTAAAGATTCTGAGAAACGCAATGACATATATCAGAGGCTATCCACTGCCATGACTTCATAATGCAGGAGGCCAGGAACAAAAGTTTTCTGGTCACTGGTGTTGCAGGCTGGGAGTTTGTGGTGATCTGAAAATGACTTTTTTCCTAGGCCATTTCCAGGAGCCCATAAAAGTGGTGCTGGGCTTCGTGTGGATCTTTGACCAGTCCAGGCTACTGCATGGCAGACAGCTGGTGTGGTCCATCTCAGGATATGCTTAGGAAGGAGACAGTTTTAAAGTGCTTTTCCATTGGCATGCTCCCTGCATTGTTTTCATACTAGAAACTGGGTCAGCTGTCAGTATTGTGCAGACAGAATTGTCTTTGGGAGTCATAGTTTGCAGATGCTGACAGCACCTAGCACAGTCCTTAATGACTGTGTGCAAGCAGCCAAAGTCTCCTTGATTACAGTTCTTTGTTTTTAAAATTGGAGCCAATTCACACTTTGGCCCATAGTTCACAATAGGTGAACATCTGGGCAGATGCACCTGCACTTAGAGGAGGCTGTTACAGCCTCCAAGCACCCCCACCTTCCCAGAACTAGCTGTGAAGCATGAAATTGTGCTCCACAAGCTACCTAACCTTCCTCAGAAACTTACTGGTCACATCTAGCCAGCTAGCATTTGCACCTCTGCTGGAAGGGGAGGTCATTGGAGGTGCCATGCAAGAGTGCTGCCAGCTCTGCAAACCTGATGTGACTGTGACTGCGCAGAGTGTCAGCATTGTCATAGCAATGGCACCCTGAAGAGGATCAACCTGGCGACTGAATGGAGGTAAGTGTTCAATCACGTGGGAGGTGTCTAATGCAAGTGTGATCACTAGTCAATGTTAGTTGATTGCACTCCTTTGCTGTCTTGGACCTGATCTTGGACCAATCTGGTTTTCCATTAGAGGATTGCTCCTGGACAGAAGATCGCTCCCTGGCAGCCCATTAATGGGTGCAACTACAGAGATGCTGAATGAGAACCACCTCTATTAGGACTGTGCACTTTCCTTAAAGCCCACTATTTAAATAAGCCCAAACATGTTCAATTTACTGTAAATGGAGTGAATGTAAGTTACTGGGAAAGGCAGAAACAGAGTGGGGAGGAAGTGATGTTCTATTTTCTCTTACCCCTTTCCTGCCTTATTCAGACAGTTAAACCATACAGAAAAGCTCTCGGCCTTTGCACCAACTGCATTTCCCATTGCCACTTCAGTAGGGATGAAGGTCACCTCTTTTGGGAAGAGCAGCAAAGGATTCTCTGCCACTGTGATTTTTATTTAAATTTCACACACTGGGTTAGCTCTGAATGGTTATTGTGCTCAGTGCAATGATCTTAAAAACAAAACAAAACAAGTCAGATGTAAAAAAAAAAAAATTACACTGAGAATGAAGAAGGAAGAGAGAATTTTGCTTGCATGTAATTCAAGTAAATTAGATTTATGAAACAATGAATTATTTAAGTGCTTGATAGATCAAAAGGGGAGACGTACTATGAAACATGGAGTCAGGGAGACTCTAAGACCACCCACTGAGACTGTGGTAGAGCAGTGATTTGAAACCCCGAGTTTACTGTTTGCAAGTCATCCCTTGTGGTCACTTGAAAATCCTGTATATATAGGGTCTTATCAGTGGAAGTTCCTGGGAGGGGGGGGGGCGTGCAGGGAAATCTAAAACTTGAAACCAATTGTGAAATGTGATTTCTTATCCAGAGATTCAACCTGTTAACATATTTTTCCTGTGCGTGAATACTGATTCACCAATTATAATTACAGAAAATTGGAGGGCTTTTTTGAGTTGAGGTGGGATGGGGGGGGGGTGTTAATTTTTTTTAATTGTTATTCCTAAAACATTTTTGGAGCTTTGAAAAAGTATTTAAATATTTGGCAACTTTTTTTTAAAAAAAGATATTAATTGAAAAAAATGGTACATTTCTGAGACCATAGTTGCCTTTTGATAAAATCAAGGAGTTAATGAAACAGCCTCTGAAAGAGATGGAAAAAGTTATAGAAGGATGTGGGGAAAACAGAAATGGTATTAGTGGTGAAATATATCAGATATTGGTGGATGATAAAGGCTCTACATTAAGTACAGTAGTGATACATGGCAAATGGATATAAATATTACAAGAGAGGATATTAAAAAGAAAATTGGTGAAGTAAATGAAATGAAATATGTAAGACTGACCCCATTTTTCACAGTCAAAGATCCGGATCTTCAAGACCCAGATCTTTGAGATGGGGTCCTCCTGGAGATCCAGATCTTGAAGGTGCCTGAAGATCCCACTGTGGACACCTTTAATCAGGTCCACACAAAATCCAGATTTAAGGGCCTTAAGGACCCGTTAAATCTGGATTCCCCCTGTCCTCGTGGGAACAGGACCTTGCCGATAGTGCCTTCAATGGGGTCCAGGTGAGGGCCTTCCCAATTGGTACCAGTCAGCTACTAATCGGGTTCCTACTGGGGTTTTAGAAGGGTTCTAAGCCCTAGTGGGATAAGGCCCTGAAAGAGCTGCTAATGAAGATAATGTATAAATGGCATAGGACACCTGTCCAAATTTCACATATGACTCCTAATTTCTCATCAGCATAAAGACTATATATGTTCACCTTTGGTGGCTGTGCCCAAAGATAATACTGTTCTGGAGAATGACAGTAGAGGAAATTAATAAGATAATGAATATCAATATATTAGTCTGTCCAGAACTGTGCTTATTGCAAATATAGAGAAGTCAAGGTATGATTGAAAATGTTGTAAACAGATTCAGATGAGGAGTATGGGTGAACAAAATAGGAATATTGTGGAGGAACGGTGGAGAGGTTTATTGATATGTGTTGATAGACAGGATGTTAACATCAAGCTGAAAGAGGATATCTTAAAAGTTCAGCATAGTTTGTCCAATGTATGAAATGTATGTCCAGGGTATGATAGCTGCTGTTGGGGAGGGTGAGGGTTGGAAGTATGAAATACCTGTAATCTGTAACCTGGAATATACATATATGTGGATGTAAAGTAAGATGTATAAAATGAATTAATTTTTAAAAAGGATTTTGGGATCTGTTTTAGACCTTAGAATTGCTTCTCACTGCCCCTGCCAGATGGCAGGGTACAATTCTGGCAAAACACTTCTTTTTGTGTGTAACTGCTCTTGTGCAGAGTGTCAGCAGTGTCACTGTAGCGCTGGTGCACATGTACACACAATCGCACAGGATGCCAGGAACAAGACAGTGGTGCCCAGCAGAGGATCAAGACACAAGGTCAAACACATGTAGGTCTCTGATTGTGCATGGGCTAGGCTATTGTGAACTAGTGCTCGCAAGTGTGAGCGCTAGTCAACATTACTCTTTTCTGCGCCTTTCCCATCCAACTGATGGGAAAGAAAGTGCAGAAACACCCATGTCGTAGAACAAGAAGCACACAGTTTACATACTCTGTTCCCTACCTGCCAGTGAAAATGTCATTGCTGGTGACTGTTTTGAGAGGCACAGGAAGTGGCCACAGAAGTTGGCCTTTTTGTGTCTTTCCCAGAAGAGAGCCAGGTATTTGGCTGAAAGGATGTGAAAAGGTAAGATACACAAGTGATGGTGTGGTGGCAGGAAGGCTGAGTGGAATACAGTGCTGTGAGAGTACTTCCTTCCATAATGCTGCTAAAGCACCGTTGACAGTTCTTATAGTTGAATTTTTGTGGGATGAATCTAGGGAAGTGTGTTCCCCACGTCCTTCAAGTGCTTCTGCAGCACCATTAATGCATGGTGTGCATCCTGCCTACAAAAAGCCTCTCCTAATCAGATTTTCTTATCTGTACCAGTCACCCAACTCCTAAGGTGACCAGCTCTGGAATGCTCACATGCTGGGTTGCTGTAAACATAAAACAGGGCAAGAAGGAGGACCCTGTTGTGTGAAGGCTCCTTGAAGCAAAGCTGAGACAGAACTATAACAAGATCCAAATGCATTAAAAAATACACGAAAACAAATTAAGAACAGCTTGCTAATTTCATTTTAAGTTTGAATTATGCCTTTCTACAAAGTTATTAGTTTCTTTTATAGTGGTCAAACCGACACAAAGCAGTGTGAAAGCCAAGCGAGTCTTCTTCCCATTGCAAGGCAGATATTCTGAAACCACAGGCATTCATCCCAGTGCTCGTTCTAATGTTTAATTAGGTTGTTAATGAATAAACCGTGCCAAATAGTTTGATCTACTTTTGTCTTACAGAGAACATGTGCAGTTATTTTCATGGCCTCTGCTAATTTGTACCAAAGTCTCTTGCTGAGAACTGTAGCATACATACATACTGCTGCTGCAAATTTTAAATTTATGTATGGAACTGAAGTAAAGCAAGCAGACATGGTAAATATTAAGTTGCATGCCAGGCGTATTTCTGTGGCATGTAAAAAACACCCCATTTCTGGGAACCTAGTCCAATAATACTGGACTCTGAACATCACTCTGACTGGTCCAGCCATCTCAGGGTCTGTGAAGAAGCTGTCCGAAATGCATACTTTTGTTGTTGTTGTTGCTCATACCTTATTTTTTTGGTGTGAGTACTTTTGTTTCCCTGTGCATATTCTTTTTGGGAAAAAATGGCTCTGAGGCCTGCTGCCAGTAAATCAGGGATTCCAGTAGTGGTTAAGTGGAAGATACTGACATTGTTAACACAGTCTTCTTCCTATCATTTCTGCTAAGTTTTGCTACTGGCTTCTGCACATACTGGAAGCATGATTGGAATGTTCCTTCTCAGTGCAAGAATGGTGCCAGGGAGCATGCTAATGAAAGACTCATTTGTGCATCATAATATGTGGCATCTGGTAAGGATGTGCACGAACATTCATACTATTCATTATTCATACAAATTTGTACAAATTCGTATGAATTTGGACATCTGTAAACAAATTGAACATCTGGACATTCGTACTTGAGTATTTGTATGAATATGAAAGTTCCAGACTTACTTACTTACCTTGAGTCTCAGGATACATTGCAGCAACTAAAATACATACATTAAAATTATGAAAAACATGGAGGAGTAAAATAACTGCCTCTCACTCTATTCAAAGTTGATGAAACTGCCAAGATCCAGCAGTTCTTCATGCACAGACAGGTTTGTATGACAGGCGACACTCCTACAGTGTTAACAAAACACCTTGAACTGGGCTCAGTAGCAAATTGGTTACCAGTCTTAAAGACTGGCATGATGATGGAATGTGACTGACTGACAATGCCCAACAACAGGCTTGTTGCACATGTTGCAGCTTCTGAGTTGTCTTCAAGGACAGCCCTCTTAGAGGAGTTGAATCCACAAGTTACTAAAGTATGCATCACCATGGTCAAACTCTCTCTGTCTGTTCAGAAATGGCTATTGCTGGTGAACCAACAGTAAATGCAACAAAGTGTTCCTGGCCACCGCAGCCATCTGTATTTCTCTTCGAATAATCCAGTAACTTTTATCTAAGTTGCATTAAATTCACAGAGCACTAATAAAGCATTTTATCTTACTTTTGCTTTTCAGAGTAAACGTCATTTCATGTGTCCTTCTGAAAGAAGGAAGAAGGTATTATAGAATAATATTTCAGAGTGGAATTGGGAATCTGTGGACCTCTAGAAATCAGTTTGTGATCCAACAGGTTTCCTGTAAAATTAAAAAAAATCATATATTCAGAACGAGAACCAAATTTTGCCAAATTTTATTTTGAGCAATGCATGCCCATTCTGGCCTTTAATCAAGGACAGTGATAATTTCCATATCCTGTGGCAAGTCTAGAAGTTCATGAATAATCGGTGGGTCAATTTTCTGTTCCTTTCTTCTACTTTCCTACAACAATTGATGTGGGAATGACATGGTTTCAAGATGCGAAAGCTTTCCGAGGTATGAAACACAATCCACTGACTAAGGGATTTTAGAGTTTTATGGGTTTGTATTTCATTTTATTATGTCAAAGTTTCTCTAGGCAAAATTTGCAACAGTTAAGTGGTATGAACTTTGCATTAGTCACATGAAATTCAAGGAACAAACATCAGTATTAACATATGACCTGCTTGTACTTGGCCTTGGGAAAGGTGGAAGGGGGTGGTAAAGTAAATGACCTCACAAAAAAGACAACAACAGTGTCAGGAGTGACCAGTGAAACAGCCAGATTTGCCGATGACATCCAGATTGTGCAGTAGTAAAATCAAAGGGTGCCAAAGGGATATTTTCACACTGCAAGTTGTTCATCAAAATGGCAGCTCTGTGAGCAAGTATAAAGTATTAGACATGGAGTTAAAAAAAAAATTAAGACAGACTAAAGGGAAAACTATGGCCACCACCAGTTCCCACACAGTGTGTAATGAAACTAAGGAATTTAATACCATGAGATGTTTCTACCAGATTGGATGACTTAAGAAAAACAACAAAACACTGGCCACATCCTTGCTAGGTATATGGCTTCTTCTGATATCGAATGTGGTATATCTACAATGGCCAGCTGCTGGGGGAATGTGAATTTCTCTATGTAACTGGTTAGCCAGTATGAGAACAGGCTGCTAGTCTACACAGGTCACAGGCTTAACCCAATGTGACATTTCATATATTATGTTCCTATCCAAATGCTAGTATTTCTACCAGCCTAGATCTGCTCATCATCCCAGGCCATAAATGTCCTTCAAATATTAATGCAGTTTTTAACTTCCAGAGCCGCAGTGGACTAGGCCTGGTAGGATCTGGGGAAAATAGGTAATGACCAGCCCAACTATACAGATAAGGAACTAAACTTGAAATATTTTGGCAGTTTGTATTCTGCTTGGTAAACTGTAATGGAATGAGAATTGGGTTGCACTCTCTGTGAGGCAGGGTCTGCATGATGGCAGATTATTTACTTGAAGACCTGGAGGTAGGAGATGTGCTGTTAATATTCTTTCTCCCATTCAACCTGATGTTAAAGCCGAGGAAAGAAATTTCCTGGGCTTTGTAGTTTATGCTCAACCATTTTCTGTGTCCTCCAAACAAGGGCCAGTCAGTCAGCTCAGCAAAGGGCAAGTCAGTTAAGTCCACATGATAGTGATGGGAAGGAAGAAGAGTGGAAAGTCCCATCAGAGTCATTTTTGCACCCAGTGTGAGGGACAACTTCAGTGCTCATCTGAGGTGAGAAAATGGCTTGATTGGGGCAGGAATGTGAGATCACCAAACCCCTTGGGCTTTCGTGTGGCATCATTTTCATGCCATGCAGATGCTGACTAAGAAAAAGTCATGAAACCAACTAGTGCAGTTAATAACCAACAAAATTAAATAAACATTAAGAGAAGAAACATCTTTAATCATGTGTCCTCTAACCGCAGGAGACAATATGTGGATCACCTTAAGTGACATGTCTTCATTTTGGTGGCTCCCTGAAGAGTTTGGCTCCCATTCGGTATGGCTGAAAGCAAGGGTGTGAAATACTACTCAGAGGATAAGCACCTCAGCCATAATATCTTCAGATGTCCTTGAATGTTGGGGAAATGGTGGTGATGCTTCCGGGAGGCATATCTGTGAAGCCATCTGCCCCAATGTTCTTACCTTAATAACATATAATTAGTGAGGAAATATAATAATAAATTAAACTGATGCACTTAATATTTCAGTGAGGAGGGAGAGAACACTGAGATTTTGAAAAGAACTGAATAAAATTGCTACTGAGTAAAGAGTGGAAATTACTAATGGAATGAATAGAGTGAATACCTATCAAAATACAGAAGAAAGGGTTGGTAATTTGATTTTATGTTTTCATTTTTATACGACAAAGACATGTGCCCAGGAGTTTAACTTAGTTTAGGACTGTATAAGTTGTAGAAATAAGACGATTACTGGTAATTTTTTCAGACATTCAGGGACACACATGTTTTGTCTTTTTAACTAGTCTTATTGGGTGGGTTATACTTTAAATATGTTTTAGTACCTGTGTTTTATTCATACATTGTGACCCAGCCTGGGATCTCCAAGTAATGGGTGGATTACAAATGCTACGAATGAACAAACAAACAAACAAGCAAACTGCAGTGGCAGCCAACAAAGTTGCTCAGATAACACATTTAAATGTGCAACTCATATTTCAGAGAATTAGGGCCAGTTCACACTTACCCTATGGGGATAATATGGGACACTGTCTACACACCATGGTACCATCTCCTTCTCACCACATCTGGGAGCATCCTGGAGTTACCCTGATCCTTTGAAGCTAGGGAGCAACTAGCAGGCTTCTGGACTAAGTGTTTGCCCCTTCTTCCAATATGAACACTGCATGTGGGTGGGACAGGGTGGCTGTAGCTGCACAAATGCATGTTGTATCACAATCACCATGGCAGTGGCTGGCATTCAGCGGAAGTTGCTGTGGGCATTGCAATGGTGGACTGTCTGCACTATAAGCCAGTAGTAAAATTGGTGATGTCACTGGTGCTTGCAGTGTGATTGTGGGTCACTGTCCCTGAACATAACTGTGATGGAATGATAGGGAGTTATTCCAAGTAGTTAAGTGCAAACAGGCCCTTCTTTCAATACTGGCTATGCAGCTAACTTGTAGTCTGTTAACTTTCTAACCAAATCCTTACTGCATAGCCATTACTTGTGCAATGCAGCCCTTTGCAGTTCCTGTCTGTGCAATTTCCTTTTATTAATGTACAAACAAAACACAATGAATTAAACATGCTATTGCATGTGCTTTTTGGCAGGCATCAAAGATGAGGTAATTGAAGACAGTTATTATTTCCAGCTGTACATCGTGAGCTTAGAGTGGCACTTAAATTGTACTGGCCAAAATAAACAAGTGTTTAGATTTGTATTTTTTAATATATTTTTTTTAAAGCAGCAAATTTATTTGAAAGCTTCCCAAAAGGTACTAATTAATGAATATTATTTCAGATTGTATCATTGTCACATAGAGGAGCAAAGCGTTGCCTTAAGTAATGCACTTTGACAGGAAAAATAATAAAAGCAAACTACGGAAAAGAAATTATAAATAATAACACTGCCCACTGAGTTTTCCACTTGGTTCAGTCACTGAGTTCTTGAAATTTTTCTTGAGTCTTCCTCATTATTTACTAGTATAGCCCTATCCCTTTTAAGCTAGGTTCTGGGATCCCTCTGGGAATTTCAGTAGCAAATCCAGCAATATAACTTGCTGCTGTTTCATTTTGGTTTTAATGTTCTATATTCTCAATTTTTCAAAAATGCATTCTCAGTTATTAGGCTTGGTGTAAGCCATTCTGTGACCTTCAGTGAACCACAGTATATATATACAATACATTAAATAGATACAGAGGGTGCTCAGCAGAGATGGAAGTCCCTGTCCAAAGAAGCGTACAGTCTTAAAATAAGCACAAAGTAGAAGGACTGAGGAAGATGGAGGCTGCTTCTCCATTACACAATGAAGGCACCTTAATCAGGCCCTCAGTGCAGCTAATCTCCATTGGAAGTAAAGTAATCCGGCCTCACTTAAGTCGCCTTTGCTGTGTAACAAAGACGGAGCCAGAGGCAAGTAACACATGAAGAATTATGCATTTTTTAAAAGTCAGTTTCCTACTACTAAGAAATGAGGCTTCAGTTCGCACTTAGGCGTCTAGTATGCTATTAGGATAGCTGAGCTGCATACCAGGGGCCTAAGGGTGCTTCCGCATGGGCCCTTTAACACCCATTAAGCACACTTTTGGAAACACACAACCGCACACGCATTGCTGTTTGGCACACTTCCGGTGAGGTTTGTCCACACAGCAACACCATTTTGAAACCAGTTTTCGGCGGCGCGTCTGCATTTGTGGGGTCTATTTAGCACACTTCTGGTAGGTGCGTCCGCACCTATCTGTACTTAAAGTGTGCTAAATGGGTGTTAATTACAAACCACATTTGAACTGTACTTAAAGGGTCTTGTGCCGTGAAAATGCATCCATTTAGGGTGTGTCCGCACAGCGCAAGTGTGTCTACAGAGGGCCCTCCCCCGGCCCGCCATGATTGGCTCCCCGGAGCCAAGCATGGTGAGCCAGGGGACTCCTACCTTTTGGCTCGCCCTCGCCCCAGAAGCGGTGGATCGCTGCTTCTGGAGTCAGGATGAGCTTCCCTAAAGCCCACCCTAGCTCACCCAGGGGGGAGCCGATGGAATCCCCTCCTTACCTGTTCAGCACCACCCCGATTCTGAGATGAGGCACCCAGGATGCAGCGTGCCTGCGTCCTGTGCACCTCCTGAGTGGCTGGGGCTGCTCCTGGCAACCCTTGCCCTCAGGAGGCGTTCTGCACAGGTGCGCCGTCTAGTCAGGTGCACCCTGACAGGCTTGAAAATGCTTGTGGAATGTGCAGCAGCTTTTAGTTTGTTGGAAAGATTTAAAGATTCTTTGTAGTAACTGCATATTAAAAAAATACTTTTATTAATAGTAATTCTTTTAGGCCATGGTCACACCTCACTTTAGGGAGGACCGAAGTCATCTTAAGTCCTCAGAGATCAGATGCCAAATAGGGATTCCAGTATTTCCAAGGAATTACATGGCTGGAAAGGGACTACCCAGAAATTGGGTAATCCTAGCACTGAATCCATTACAGTGAGAAAGAGACCCAGGATCAGGCAATGACCTGCCACTGCTGCTGACACACTAATCCCCCCACCTGATAAAAAGTGAACTTCAGCATGGTACTGATGGCAGCAGCAGCAGCAGCGATGTTCTTGCTATCTCACAATCCCCCCTTCATGTTGCCCTGCTGCTGCTCCTACTACCCTTCAACTGCCTCCTTGCCCTCCTTGCCCTCCTGCAAAACTCCCCGTTGCATCATCACAACCACACTGGTGCTATCACAAGTGACCAAAACAGTAAACATATTTCATTCGTTCGTTCATTCAATCAGAATAGTGGAGTTAAGATCCAGTAGGTTCAATTTTGGATCTCTACTAAGCCCTGAAGCTTCCTTGGCACTTTACGTTCTGGGCAAGATGTTGTTTTTCATACCTCTCAAAGATTCTTTGGAGACAAAATTAAGAGGAGGAGAAAAATGAACCTTATTCTCTGATCCTTGGTGTCTTTCTGGTGGAACACTGAACTTACAATGAGGTCCTGTCCCCAAGCAATTTAACGTCTGCGAAAACTCTTCTTTTGCCTCTGAGTGCCCCCATGTCAGGGTTTTTAATGAACTTCCAGAGCTACAAAACGAGGAAAATGCGCAACAAAAAAAAAGAGCCCTTTAAATAAGACTTCCAGAGCACTTTTTGGAAGTTGCGGGTTTTCCTTGCAACATTTATCTTGGGGATGCTCCGTGGCAAAAGGGGCGGGGATTGCCACCTGCACACACAGCAGTAACACAAGCAGCTTCCCTTTCTAAAGCTCAGAACTAAGGAGCCAGAATCATGCAGAATTGCAACATTGTGGCAATGAGGTGTGAAATGGGTGGATTATTGCTAGGGGTGGATTTTGACAGCAATAACAGTGAAAGTGGTGAGTGAATGAGTGATCGTGCACTGGACAGGGTGGATTTTGACAGCAATAACAGGGAAAGTGGTGAGTGAATGAGTGATCGTGTGCTGGACAGGGTGGATTTGACAGCAATAACTAAGGGCATGGCGGGCGGGGGGAGGGCCATGGGTTAGTTACATTTGCGCTGTGCGGATGCATCCTAAATGGATGCGTTTTCACGGCACAAAACCACTTGAGATGTGGTGTGTAACTAACACCCATTAAGCACGGATTAAGCACGGGTAGGTGCGCACGCACGTATCAGAAGTGTGCTTAATAGCCCCCTCTAATGCGGACTCGGTGGCACCAAGCCAGTTTTGCCGCCGAAATCCGCATTAAAGAGGGACATGCAATGTGGACATGCGTGGCTGGAAGTGTGCTAAAAAGGCACATAAATGCGGACGTGCGTGTCCTAATCCGTGTTTAATGGGTGTTAAAGGGCCTGTGCAGAAACACCCTGTGAGTCAAAATGAAGGGGCTGCCAGTGCCTACGTAGCTTCATGGAAGGCTGAAAACCAGCCCTATATCACAGGTGATGGTATCCCCAAGTGGAATCAGGGGGAACCATATGATTCCACTTGTGTCTTGTGTGGTTCACGTGCCTATGGTCCATTATTTTTTTTCTCATTTCCATCTTTTCTGAAAAATACACTTTCTTGCTCCTGTGTCCTCTTTAGAAGTTCACTACTTTTACCTAGAATGATAGGCCTCATAGTGTCATGAGTGAAAAGTCCCAAACACATAGAGATTTGAAAAATATGTTAATTATTTTAGGATGGGATAAATCAGCCTTTTAGCCTGTTTTCAGTGGAGGCACTTCTTTAAGAAATTTAAATCAATTGGGTATAACTTTTGCATGTGCCTTTTATACCCCGCATTGCTCACTTCAACACAAAGCAGTTGACAAATCTTTCCCCTACAACAGACTGTAGGACTGTGAATGCTCAGAAAGAGAGCTGTGACAAGATCAAGGTAGGCATGTAGAACTGAACCAGGAGGCTACCAGTTAGGAGTCCAGCACTCTAGCTTCAAAACCAAAACTGGGTCATTGCTAGTTTGCAATAGATTAACATCTGGGCAGACGGGGGCATTTCTAGGCTGTAAATGCCTCCTGCAAGTACAAAAGCACCTTCATAGATGTTAACCTATTGCAAACTATGAGGCCAAGTGCGAATTGGCCTCTGTTCTGGACAGCCCCTAGCCCAGCCGTAAAGTGTATGTGAGCTTCAGAGTCAGCCCCAACCGCTAGGAACAAAGGTTCCTGGACTCAGAGACCCCAAGAAACATATTGCAGCAGCACATCACCAAAATGGATCCCTCATGGCCCTATTAAGAACTTAAGAAGAGCCCTGCTGGCTCAGGCCACAGCCCATCTAGTCCAGCATCCTGTGTCACACAGTGGCCCACAATTGTGTGGTGGTAGGCCATGTTATCATGGTCTACTGGTATTCCAGTCCAGAAGCAAAATAGGAGGACAATCCAGATCCAGAATATGCTCTGTCTCATGCGGACAGAACATATCAGAGGAAGACTATGGCATGAACTGACCCAGAATAAGGTTAGCGCAGAAAGGAGTTAAATATTGCTCAAGGCATACTGAGAAGGAGCAGCTTCCACATCATTCAGGAAAGTCACACTAATTTCCATGCCAACTCTATTGAAATATTAAGCATTGAAAGAAAACAGCATTATAAAATCATTTTAAAAGATGAATCTAGACTGATTTGGGTTAATTATTGTGCCATTCAAAATAAATAGGAAGGAACCAACCGCAAAGCAGGAACCACTTTTTTTTTGAAAAAGGATAATTTGTTTAGAAATTCTTAGAACTGGGTAGAGAATAATTTCCTCTTGAAATAGCTTTTTCTGAATGGAGGCTGGATTTTATTTGGAGTCACCTTTTTATTATTTCAATAGCAAAGGAGTAGATATTACATGTTACTTTTGAAGGGTCCTTGTTTCTGCAGTACAGGAGATCTTTGCACCATTCTGTAAGAGGTTTGAAAAATACATTATATATCCACTGGGAAAGATATTTTTTAAAAAAACTTCATTAGCAACAGGGGACCACTCCATTTACCATTTGTAAGAATGTTGTGTAACATTTATACAATAGGCTTAAACAAGAAGTCACAATGCATGCCAACAAAATATTATTCTAATTGCTAGAGTTTCTTTAATTTATTTCAGCTACATTATTACTTTTCCATGTAAGAACTGCAGTGCCCCAACCTCTAGCATGCTACCTCCCACAAACCCCACAGTAACATAATTTTTAAGCATCAAAAGGATTAAATTTTTTTGGACTGTTGCCCACAGTGAGATGGAGGATAGAAAACATGTAGAAAAAAAGCATGATTTAAAAATCTTTGTAATTTGAGTTTCCCCTCTCCATTAGACAAATAAGCAAATAAACAACTCATTTAGCTAATTCATTCTGCCCTGAGACCTTTGGGTGGAGGGTGGGATAAAAAATATAAATAATAAATAAATAATGAATTTAGTTCTGCTCAGTGTGCTGGTGGTATTTTTAAAGCTTCTATATATAAATGCTTGACAAAATTCTAAAACACTGTAACTGTCTGCATATAGCCCCTGTTTCCTTTCTCCT
This sequence comes from Aspidoscelis tigris stejnegeri, assembly GCA_023333525.1. Taxonomy (NCBI): domain Eukaryota; kingdom Metazoa; phylum Chordata; class Lepidosauria; order Squamata; family Teiidae; genus Aspidoscelis; species Aspidoscelis tigris. Next base: position 23,263,138 of record JALMGA010000007.1, on the reverse strand, counting down.
TCATGCATATTTCAAATGAAGTTTGGCAAAATCCATTGTGTTCCATTGTATCAGTTTTTATGTAAGTATAAAGAGAACTGCTGCCTTATCACTACCCCTAGCTTAATCTCACTCACTTTCTTACACCTGCTTTGTCCTATGTCAAAGGACATAGATGCTAGCCACCAATGCATCAATTATTTTATCTAGCTGGCTAAGAACTAAGCTTTATTACAGCAAATCAATAGCTTTTCTGTACCAAAAGGCCTGTTTACAGAATCAGGCAGGTTCCAGATTAGCTGATTAAATCTGCAGATATTAAAAAAAAAAATGCAGCTTGCCTCCTACGAGACGATGACTTCTTGATCCCAGGCCCAACGGAGGTCCACAGCTTCCTCCTCAGTGGCTGCAAGACTCCTGTGGTGTGCACGGTGAGGCATGTGTCACATGGGAAGGGGCAGCCAATGAGAGCTGAGCTGCAGGCTCAGCTCTTGTTTGCTGTTCTCGCAGTCCTGTTGTTACTAGTGGGAACATTCATATTTACCTTATACTGCGGTGCAAGTGTTGCTCATTCTTCAGTAGGTAAATTTGAAGTAGCGGCAGCATAATGCGCCACCACTACACAGGATTGGGCGTCAGGTGTGATGCCTGTGCCTGGGCTGTGCATTCCAATGTGCAGCTTTCTTAAGTCTGGACATACCCATAAATGGGCCTGGAACAATCAGGTCTGTTTTGATTCCAAACATGTGAAGACATGGGCAGGTTCAGTTCAGACCAGCCTATGCTGTAACCTCCCATACCTCCAAGGGCCATTGGGGGACATATTTTGATAGCATGCTATATGGTACCACTGACATGCATCTCCCGTATTCCCAAACAGGCACATCTCCCATGTTCAGGAACAGAGCTACTGGTCCCACTGGGAGACATGATTAAACAGGGCTGGGATCACATTCCATCTAAAGCAAATGGGGCCCATACCAGTTGGGGGTGGGTCATAGATCCTCATTAATATGCAGATCTAGAAGCCCATAGGTGCTTAAAGTCCCATGCAAAATCGGCCTATGGGTTCATGAGTATTTTATAGAAACACAACTATGGCTGTACCTACACATGGACAGAAGAACAAGACTGATCAGGATGTCTTAGCATACTGCTCCACAGTATACTCCCAGATGCAGCATTTGCACTTCTTCCTCCTTTCCTCTTTCCTTGGAAGGACAACACTTAGAGGAAGGTAAGTGTCAAAGGCCTGGGGCTTTTTTTTGCACTTCCCTTCCCGTCCACTGGCCAGGAAAGGAGTGTGATGGCCCAAGACTAACACACCAAGCCCCACGGGATTGGTCACTCACCTTTAACTGATCCGGAGGATGGTCCTATTCTTGTCTGCAGTACCTCTGCAACTGGGCATGCATCAGTGCCATCACCATGATGACACTGACACTCTGCACACACGCAGTCACATCTTTGGTTGTCTGAGGTGTCAGTGCACTTGCGTGGCACCTCAGACGACCCCTGAACACCAGATGAGGTGTGAATGGTCACTGCCTGGGTGCGCCAGGTAAGCTTTTGGTCAACGTTGGTAAAGGTGTGGAGCAAACCTAATAAACAATTAGGGAACTTATGGGAAGGCAAAGGGACACTTGGAGGCTGTAGCAACCTCCTCCCTTCCCCAGAAGTTCCTTAATTGTTGGCTACTGGCTGTGGTGCAAATAGGCTGAAGAGGTACCAGGCACTGAACGATGTACAAAGCTGATACATGACAGGCCTGGTGGACACCATAGGAAAGGCCCTGTTCTGTGTCATCATCTCTTACACTTCTGAAAGAGGTAGGACTAAAAGAAAGCTTTCATTTCATTTCCTCTCTTTGTGTAAATACCGTGGGTGGAAACATTAAAGCAGCGAAATGAATGTTCCCTAAAATGCCATGTTTTCATGGCCAAGATGGCAACAGTCATGCAAACAACACACTGCTACCTTAATGCTCATCAGTGTGGCAAAAGTGCTGTAACAGTACTCTTACCATGTAGCTCTGTGACAGCCATCATGTAGAACCACAATTATGGAAATCTTTTCCAGGGCCTCTAAGTCACACCTTGTACATTTATTATGTTGTGTTCCAATCTTTGGACAAACACTCACAAGATTCAGAATTCATGCAGCAAGCTTCTTGACTATATGAAAGCGAATCATATATGTAAACAATCTGTTTCTTTTTATGATTAGCCAAGCTTTGCTTCCCCCCCCCCCCCCCGCTTATTTAGCTGCTTAAACAACTGTTTAAAAAAATTCTGACACTTAAAAAAATCTAATAATAATGAAGTGGGGATTTATTCAGCAGTGGCAAGTTAAGAGATCAGATATCAGTGCTGCAGGATTTGGTGATCTTTGAAGGTACCGAATGTAGAAGAAACTGAATACAAGGGCTAAGCAACATATTACTTCATGAATATAAATCATTGTGAATTCTTATGTATCACAACTTTTTGTCTTAAAAAATGTACAGTGAACACCTGTCTACTATCAAAGATCACAGGAGAAAAGAATTTCAAGTACACAACACTTAACCAAGTGAAGTGTGGGCTATTAGTATTTGGTTTGTATAGATCTGCAAATATTAAGTAGAAGCAATAACATGCAGTCTCTTCTTTTCCCTTAAATACTCATGATCAACAGAAAGTTAGCACAACTTATTAAAATTGAAATATTTTTTCACTTACGCACACAAAGAAGATTTCCACTCATTGGGTTTTATGTGAAGAAGCTTCCAGAACAGTACGCAAGGTCAGAGAAACAGGCAGAATGCCTCCAAAGGCCATTTGCAGGGAACCAAGAGCAGGTGAATGTTTTGCCTTTGTCTTCTGCCAGATGACTAGATGAGCTGTGGCCTGATCCCACAGGGCTCCTCTTGTGTTCTTGTTTGCTTGGAAAGGAAAATTGGATGAAAATATATGTGATTAAATCTTACAGAACAAAAAAATAAGATTAAAGAACAGTTGAGACAACCCATGAATGACATGGAGAAGATAATTGAAAAATGGAGGTGTAACAAAAAGGGTACAAGTGGGAGAATATATTGCATGCTAATGGATGATAAAGGTTCTACAATAGATGATATAGCTGGTTCGTGGCAAGTAGATATGAATATAAGTAGAGATAAAATAAAAAAGTAGAGGAGATAGTAAAAATGAAACATTTGAGATTAAAAGAGTTCTCTGTGAAGTTGATATTGAAATGGTATAAAACTCCAGCTCAGCTGGTGCACATGATCCCAGACTTTTCCTCATGGTTTTAGAGAGATTGTGGAGTGAAAGGTACCTTTTTAAATATGTGGTGGCTTTGCCCTAAGATTATACCCTTCTGGACGAAAATATTTCAAAAAATAAAAAGGATGATGAACATTGACATAAAACCATATCCAGAGTTGAGTTTATTTCAGTTATATAAAGGTCAGAATATACAAAGCAATAAGAAATATATGTTAGACCAAGTTTGAAGGCAGTACTATCCACCATTGTAGTTTCATGGGAAAAAATGGATAAATGTAGGGTTGATACATTATACTATTATGTGACTGATCAGTTTAAGTTTGATTTCTGTAAACAGAATAGGATGAAAATTATGGATGAACTAATCAGGATTTCAGTGGAAGAAAAGTGGAGAGATCTATTTGTATACATTGATAGGCCAGAAATTAATTCAAAATTGAAGAATGAAATTGGAAACATATTGGATAGTCTGAGACCTGTATAACCAATGGATAGTAAGATGAGATGTTACACATAGCTATGTATAAATGTTATGTTTGTGCTATGTTTATGTTAAAGTTACTGTAAGGTGTATGAAAATAATAAATAAATAAGGATGTGCATGAAAAAAGTTTGTTTCACTGTCAACATGAAAACCCATTAGTTTATTTCATTTAGTAAACTTTTTGCATTCATTTTATACCATTTTTAAAAAAACCTTATTACCCAAAACACAATAAAACACAAATGCTCAATTAAATTATTTTTATTTATTAATTTTTTTTATTATTATTTTTGCAAGCAGAAGACTTGATGTATTTTTATCAAAGTTTTGGATATGCAATAACCTGAATGTTCATTTTGATGTGAATATCTGCTAATATGAAATATTCAATTGAACTTGTGAATGTGAACTGAATTTTGCACATTACTATTTGTGATTGCTCCTGTTGGCATGATCTTCATCTTAAGATTTAGGCTTAAACCCATCATCTCCCTCTCTTTGGCTGTGCTCACAGCTTCATTTTAAGCCTTCTTCAGGCCATCTTCAGGTCTGACTGCTCACACCATTTCATTTTTATCTGTTTTATTTATGGACTTTTTGCCCTCCATTTGGACTTACTTGAATGAAGAAAGTTTAAAGTGAAGGTGTGACCATGGCCTTTGACTTTGTTGTTAAGGACTTTAAATGTTCTTCCTTTTCATTTTATGATACTGAGGATGTTTGCCTGCTTGCTGCCCATAACTGGTTCTGGATTGTCTTTATTTCCTTATAATTTTATTCATCAAGTTTTTACATTTAAATTTTGTTACAGGATTGGATACTACATATACGGTACCTTAAGATTTCAGACTACAGATGGCTTTAGGAAAGTGTTAGACAAATTTATGGATGACAGATGTATCAGTGGCTACTAGAATGGATGCCTTGGTACATCTTTCAGGCTGGGGGGACAAGCAGGATGCCTCTAAGGCCATTTGTTGGGATTCAAGAGCAGGAGAAGATTTGCCCTTGTCCCTGCTTGAGATGTACATGGGAAATTGGTGGGCCACTGTGTGAGACAGGATGCTGGACTAGATGGACTGTTGCCTGATCCAGCAGGACTCCTCTTATGATATGTGTACAAACAGTGTTTTCCTTGGGCTCACCTTGATTTGAATGGAACCTCAAAAACTTCAAACACGTTGCAATCAGAAACTGAGCTTCTCAAAGAAGTTTGAAGTTGGTTTGAATGTTCATCAAGCTGTTTGTCATAAGGAACAATGGGGGCTGTTGGTCAGTCTGTAAACCTATGGGAACAAGTGAGCAGTTTTACAATTATTATTTTTTAAAATTAAGAAATTGATTTGTGAAAATAACGTTAAAATCACCCACAAGACCAGACCACAGTTTTAAAATCGGAAATAGTGCTGTTTTGAAGTAACAAGTGGAAACATCCAAATGTTGTGCTGCTTCGCAGAGGTCTTCTTGTTAACCCCCAGGCTCCATTTGTCGCTTTTGGAGGTTCCAGCCCAAAGATTATTTCCCCATATCTGCAAAGATTTATATGATTGTATAATTTCTTCTTAATAACATGGTGCCATAGAGTGATGCCTAAATTAGGTAGTTATTTCGGTTGCTGTCAGGTTCACAGTGATGAAGGTGATGATGACGATGATTTTTTAAATTGATTCTGGCCATCAAAAAATGGGAGAAAACATTTTTTATCTAACTTAACTGTCACTTTGCTTTGCAGGTCACAGTTCAGATTTTGGATTATCAACCAAGACTAGACGGCTGGAAGGAAGCCATGTGGCACATGCTCTAGACTTGAAGTCTTCTTGCAACAAATAAAATAGGTTCTTAAAATGCTGGTGGCTTTATTCACATTAAAGTTCAAAAAACAGGTATTGAGAGTGCATTCTCTGGCCTTTAGAGAGAATTAGAGGTCGAAACACTAGCATCTGTATCCTACCATCTCTAACCTGCTTTTGAGCTTTTTTTTTTTTTAAAGTGTGTGGGTGCAGTCATAGTTTGCAATTCAGAAGCTACTAACACTGCCATAAGATACTGTAGGTTCAAAATCCTCTCTCTTCTCTCTCAGTTCTTTAATTTTCAGTTGCACTTCATTAAGAACAGTTAACAAACAGTCGCTGAACTTTAAAAAGAACATCAGTCTGTAATGCAGAACATACAACAATGCTACTAAATGGAAACCTTCTTGGGATTATATGGAGCCAGTGCTAAACCAGATGAACTTTTGGCATGATCCAGCAAGCCATTTCTTATGTTCCTTATAGCCACTCATTAGTACTAGCATCTCACACAAAGAAGAGAGGAAGAAGGAGAGATGGACAGACAAAAGACAGACATCCCTAGCTCACATGAATTAAGTTGCTTACTGCTCCTATTACTGTATCTTTACTGTTCCTGCTTTAAGAAAAATATATATAAATTATGTGATACTGTTTTGGAGAAAGGGTGTAGTGTGCAGTGGGAGCCATAAATACCAGAGCAACAAATTCAAGCCCTGGCTAGCTTCATGTTAGCTTTCAACTATCCTTACAGCTGCTAGGAGGGGGGAGACAGGTTACTTTCTTTTCTTTTTTTAGCTTTCCAGCTGAATAAGGTTCATGATGGAATGCTGGCAGGGAGATTTAATATTATTTGTCTACACCGAAAAGCAAGAAGCAAGCAGCTACAGCCACTGCAAAATGGCTAGCTGATAGGCCACAGTTATTATCTGAGCAATCTAAGTAGTTACATTTCAAGCTACAGGGTGCTGAACATAATAGCGCTGTCTAGACTCAGCGCCTACCAAAAAAGAGAGATTGCGTCCCCTTCTGTTCTTGCTGGTCAAACCAGGTTAATGATGATTGACTTAATGAGAGTCATCTGACTTTTAACCTAGGGAAAGGAGAGACTTATTTGCCAGGATGAACAATATTATGCTTCTTTCATGGAACTGCCTGATTTCATTTGCCAGACATGTTGCTTTATTTTTACCCTTCTAAACTACTGTGAAGCATACAGTAAATTGGCAGTTTATGAAGCTTGATAGTGTCAGTGAGTATGGAAACTGTCATGTGTGTTGGCGGAGGCTGATGTTTTAATCATTATATGGTCTCTAGTTAATTACAGGTGCCAAAGATGTGTTCTTTATTTTCTTCAATTCAGAAGGATACCAGCTAGCAATAAAATACCTTGTGTGTAATCTCTTCAGTTTCAGAATGTTCACAGTGGTGAAAAACACTGTCAGTTATATGTGTGCACAGTTTGGTTCACATTTATGTGTTTCCATGAGGTTACAATGCCATCCCTATGCTTCTTGTAGGGCCTTTTGAAATATCCTGTAGTCTGGATGTAACTGATCTCCAGATGTCCACCATATAGGATAAGGGCAGGAGACCTCTTGCTGTTTCCACTTGACACACTTTTATCCTGCACCATGAAGGTCCATCTTGGGCCAGATCTGCTGACCAGCTGTGCAGATCAAGAGCCAACCACATTGTGGCAGCCCAGCCCCAAAAATTGCCACTCAAGGCTACTTTATCCAGGTGTCCAGAAGTGAGACACTTCCAGAGCTATTTCTAGGAGCCTGGTGAAATGGCACCAGGCTCCACATTACTGATAAGCCAGCGAAGCAGGTCATGGCCATCCACACACAAGCACTGGGTTGGTCTAGCACTGAGAAACACAAGGAAGATAACTTCAAAGTGGTCTTCCATTAAAACATTTTTCAGTACCATCTTCTCATAGGGCCCACCTCAAAGCAACATACCATGTTAATGTGAAGTTCTTGTACTAGTTATTCTTGTCTTGCATGAAAAGAAAGTTAGCTCATATAAAAATGAGAAAGCTAAAAAAAATTATTATTATTTTATAAAAAAAAAAGGGTAGGGACACTGAATGACATAAATGACCTTCATACTTTTACATGTTTTTTAAAAGAATAATTTAATTCTTTATCAGCAATTATCACAAAAAGTGCAATGTCCACAGTGAAAATGTCTTCTCAAGGCTTGTGTGGATAATGTTCCATATATATCTTTTGTTCCATTGGATCATTTGCACTCACAATTTTCATGGACTTTGAACAAAGCCTGTGAAGCCACAACTGGTACAGGAATCTGGCAATAGGTTGTTCAAAGACTGATGAACTTCAAATGTTTCACCAGTACAGTCAAGCCGTGGTTTAAAACATCTCAGGATGGAACTTGAAAAAGCCATCTTCATTGTAACCCCTCAGCTTCAGAATGTCTTCCCTTCAGAGAATTGGCCAGTTTTGACTGTTAAACCTTCTTAACTTATACTTGTTATTTATGTTGGTTATTTCTTTTTATTTGTATTTATAAACTGGGTAGTGTGAGTCTCTTGTAAACTGATAATTCTGATTTATTTTATTTTAAACATTGCTCTTTAATGCATATTATAGTAAGTCTTGACACCTTTAGGTACAAGGTGGGTTCTAAACATATTATATGTAAATTAAATAGAAGGGACACTTTAATCTTTACATCAAAGAAGGACATTTTGCAAAAGCAGGTTCATGTGCAAGGCTGGGCCATCTTTCCTCAAGATATTCTGCATTGTGATTAAAAGGTGAAACTAGACAAGACAATGTGAAAACTGTGATGGCTTCTTCCATACCTATGGAGGTATGTCTGAAGAAGGGAGGAGAATTGGTGTTGAGCTGTAGTGCTATGAGAGGCTGCTAATCTGCTTCCCAACATTATTCTTTTACCTATCAAAAATCGAGAAGCCATGAGATTCCCACTGTCTCACCTAGTTTGACACTAATGCAGCTAGTTTATAAAGATGATTTATAGTGGGTTCTTTGTCATGTTGCTACTTATTGTAGATTTAGGCCAGCTAACTCTATTTAATGCAATGACTAGCAAACCAAACATAAGGAATTCCATAGATCAAGTATTACATATGTCAGATGATTCCTTATGTGGGTCAACTTTGACAGGGTGGTCACTTACCTAAATAGCTATGGGTATTACCTACTTAGGCAAATGCACATTTTTGGAGCAGCATTTACAGTGGGTTATACTTAAGATAAAACAAACATTGTACTCAAGAAGGATCCCAAAATACCAAACAGATACTGGGGGCGGGGGGGGGGGGGGGAATGATAGAACCAAACAGGGGAGTCAGGGATGCCTGCTTTAGACGCTTAAAGATAACAGCACCCAGCATCCTTTTCGAAGGATGGACCAGAATGCTGGTGAAATGTTCTTCAAATGTCCATTCAGTCCTGTTTAAGCTCCATCCATCTTTGCAGAGTCTATTAAAGTATTCAAAAATTGTGTCTTTGGACAGACTGTGTAGAATGCTTGTGTTTTCCCACTATGATGAACTGCAGCAGTACCTAAGCCAGTGGCAAGAACTCTTCCCTGACACCATCAAGAGACACATTATGTCATTGAAAGTGTACTAAACATACCCCTTTTTTCTGGAAAGTTTGTAAGTTGTAGCACTACTGCCAACTTTTCACAGACTTGGTGGATTTTTAGAATTTATATCCAGTTGCAATCACACAACTGAAAGAATTTTACCAAACAATCAATTTTGGAACTTTGTGGGAAAGTATACACACACACACACATGACAGGGAAGGAGGGGGAGAGAAGAAGAGAGATAGCTGGGAACTTCAAAAGCGAAACTTCCCCAAAATGAGGAAATTAGTGAAAAGGAAATTGAAAGGGAAAGTCAAAAGAGTTAAATCACTTCAAAATGCATGGAGACTACTTAAAAACACAATAACGGAAGTGCAACTAGAATGCATTCCTAAAAGAAGAAAGGGGACTTCTAGGTCCAAGAAGAAACCAATGTGGCTCACAAATGCAGTAGATGAAGTCATTAAAAACAAGAAGAGTTCATTTAGGAAATGGAAGGCTTGTCCAAATGAGGAGAACAGGAGGGAACATAGACACTGGCAACACGAATGCAAGACGGCCATTAGGAAAGCTAAGAAAGATTTTGAGGAGCACATTGCTAAAAACATCAAAAGAAATAACAAGAACTTCTTTAAGTATATCAGAAGTAGGAATCCAACCAGGAGAGCAGTTGGACCACTAGATAGTAAAGGAGAGAAAGGGGTAATTAAAGAAGACACGGAGATTGCAGAGAGACTAAACGAATTTTTTGCTTCCGTATTCACGGAGGAAGACAGAAGACACATGCCAGTAGCTGAGCCTGTGTTTTCTGAAGAGTTAAACTGTACAGAAATAACCAAGGAAGAGGTCCTGGCATGTCTTAATAAACTAAATGTTAACAAGTCACCGGGACCAGATGGTATTCATCCAAGAGTCCTTAAGGAACTCAAATGCGAAATTGCCGACCTTCTAGCAAAAATATATAATCTTTCCCTAACATCAGGCTCCGTACCTGAGGACTGGAGGGTAGCAAATGTAACACCAATATTCAAAAAAGGATCCAGGGGTGATCCAGGCAACTACAGACCGGTTAGCTTAACGTCAGTTCCGTGTAAGGTGATGGAAACCATTATTAAAGACAAAATTAGTGTGCATATGGAGCAGCAGGCATTGCTGAACAAAAGCCAGCATGGCTTCTGCAAAGGTAAATCATGCCTCACAAATTTGTTGGAATTCTTTGAGAGTGTCAATAAACACGTGGATAAAGGTGAACCAGTAGACATTGTCTATCTGGACTTTCAGAAGGCTTTTGACAAAGTCCCACATCAAAGGCTACTGAGTAAACTCACCAGCCATGGAATAAAAGGACAGGTTCTGTCCTGGATTTGTGACTGGCTTAAGGGCAGAAAGCAGAGAGTAGTAGTAAACGGCAATTTCTCAGGGTGGAAAGAAGTAAAAAGTGGGGTCCCTCAAGGCTCAGTACTGGGACCAATGCTTTTTAATTTATTCATCAATGATCTAGAAAAAGGGGTACATAGTAAAATAGCAAAGTTTGCTGATGATACTAAATTATTTAGGGTAGTAAAATCTGAAAGAGATTGCCAAGAGCTCCAGAGGGATCTCTTAGCATTGGGTGAGTGGGCAACCAAGTGGCAAATGTGCTTTAATCTTAACAAGTGTAAAGTAATGCACATTGGGGCCAAGAATCCAAATTACGTCTATAAACTGATGGGGTCTGAGCTTTCTGCAACACGCCAGGAAAGGGATCTCGGGGTTTTGGTGGACAGTTCAATGAAGGTGTCAACCCAGTGTGCGGCAGCAGCGAAAAAAGCAAATTCAATGCTGGGAATAATTAGGAAGGGAATAGAAAATAAGTCAGCAAGTGTCATTTTGCCCCTTTATAAATCTATAGTGAGGCCACATTTGGAATACTGTGTACAATTCTGGTCACCACACCTCAAAAAGGATATTGTGGAACTAGAGAAGGTGCAGAGAAGGGCAACCAGAATGATTAAGGGTCTGGAACACCTCCCTTACGAAACCAGGCTGCAACGTCTAGGCCTCTTCAGTCTGGAGAGACGGCGTTTGAGAGGGGACCTGATTGAAGTATATAAAATTATGCACGGCATAGAAAAGGTGGATAGAGAAAATTTCTTTTCTCTATCGCACAACACTAGAACCAGGGGGCACTCTATGAAGCTGATGGGTAGGAGCGTAAGGTCTGACAGGGGGAAGTATTTCTTCACACAGAGGGTCATCGGCCTATGGAATGTGCTGCCAGAAGAGGTGGTGACAGCTACCAGTCTGGATGGCTTTAAGGTAGGGTTAGACAAATTTATGGATGACAGATGTATCAATGGCTACTAGAACGAATGCCTAGGTGCATCTTTCAGGCTGAGGGGGGGGGAGGAAATGGGGCGCTTCTAGGGCCATCTGCTGGGACTCGAGAGCAGGAGAAGGTTTGTCCTTGTCTCTGCTTGAGATGCCCATGAGCATTTGGTGGGCCACTGTGTGCAACAGGATGCTGGACTAGATGGGCTGTGGCCTGATCCAGCAAGGCTTCTCTTATGTTCTTATGTTCTTATGATAAGATAACTTGAGGAAGAAAAAAAGTGAGTGAAGGAGAAGAGTTAGCTTTTATACCCCGCTTTTCTCACTCATTTAAGGAGACTCAGTGGCTGACAAAGCTTTCTATTCTTCTCCCCATCTGTGGGGTAGATGGGGCTGTGAATGCTCAGAAGAGAGCTGTGACTAGTCCAAGGTCACCCATCTGGCTCCATGGAGAAGTGCAGAATCTAACTCGGTGGCTATGAGATATGAGTACAGCACTCTAACCATAAGACCAAACTGGCTTATTCCTTGGGCACATTCCTCAGCAGGGGAAAAAGATCAGTTTGAGTGAAGGCTTGTTGTTCTGAGACCAAGTACAAGGAAAGGTGATTGAAACCTGGAAGGGAATTTGAAGAAATAATTACTGGTTACTGATGAATTTGTGCAGTGGATCTTGAGTGTGTTTTGTTTAGCACATGAGGCCTTTTCGTACAAGAACATGCGGGGACACAGCATACACACTGCTGGGGTGGTGGATCCATCCTAGCCTGTCCCGGCATGTTCTCCACGCGTTCGAGATGTAGAGCAGTGAAAACTGCTCTACATCCATCTGTGGGTGTTTGAAGCATCCCCAGCCATCCAGGGAAGGAAGCATTCGCACACGCTTCCCTCCCTGACAGCTGCGGGCACACATCCCACCATAATTGGCTGAAAATCAGCCAAACAGGTGATGGGGGCCACACAAATCACTTACCTTCCCTGGCCGGGGTTGCCATCGTGCAGGCACTCTGAGTCTGGTAGACCGGATCCACAGGACCCAGTCTACCGGGAATGTGTGTGCCTGCGCGATGGCAAGGTAAGTGAAGGCCTCATGTGGGGGGAGGGGGTGACTCACTCCCAGATCCTGAAGTCCCATCGGGACTGCAGGAGTGGGGGAGATGCCCAGATCGGCTTCCCCTCACCCCTTTCTGGGGTGGAGAGAGGCCGATTTGCGGCTGTTTATGGGCTGGGAGATGTGGGACCCTTTGGTAGACCAGACCCACATGGGTCCGGTTTACTCGGGTCCCACATCTCCCAGCCCACCGCAGCAGATTGTGAGCCTCTATGGGGTTGAGCCGCCTCACTGAGCCCTGCAGAGGCGCCCTGGCACCCCACTCCCCACCCCGGGGCCCGCATGCAGCTCCTATCTTCTTGCTGTTGAGGGTCTCTATGATCCGGGGCAGCCAGGAACGAGCATCATGTGCATGCGGCACAGCTTCTGAAGGTAGGAGCTGTGTGCAGGCATGTCCCTGAGCCCCGAGCCCCGGGGTGGGGGGGTGGGGAATGCTGGGGCACCTCTGCGGGGCTTAGCTGCCTTGATTGAGGTGGCTCAACCCCACAGAGGCTCACAATCTGCCATGATGGGCCCAGGGATGTGAGACCGCAGTAAACCGGACCCACGTGGGTCTGGTCTGCCAAAGGGTCCCACATCTCCCGGCCCTTAGACAGCCATCCCTGGGCCCTGGGGTGGGTGGGTGCCTGAGTGGGTTCCTGACAATTGTACAGGACCTGTACAGCTGGCAGGAACCAGGGGAAGCTGCCTGATGGGTCTGCCCACCCCTGGGTGCTCCCACCCAGTGGCAGGCAGGCCTGGGAAGGGCCTCCCCACCCCTGTCCGGCCTTTCCTGGCTAGGACACTTTGGGATTGTTTCCCCGTTCACACGTAGGCAAGCAGGAATGCATTCTTGCCTGCCTGCATGTGAACGGGGAAACCGTCCCAAACTATCTTAGCCGAAGTTCATTACAGCCATTCCGGCCGTAATGTGAAAAGGCCTTAGGTTTTCAGGGTTTGTCTCTTCCCTTGAACTTCTTCCCTTCCTCTCCTGTTTCCAAAAGCAATCTACTGCCCTTATGATGATGACACCTGTTGCTACTCAAAAGAAAAAGTGGCTGTGAGCTACATTATTTCCCCACAACAACTATTTTCTGAAATGTGAGATCTCTTATTCTGCCATCTTTAACTACCTACTGTGCATTTTTAAAAAAAATATCTTCTGATTATGAACTTGGTGTGATCACAGCCAATTAAGAAAAAAATGTCCCTAGGCAGAAGTAGTAGTAAACGTGATGGCCTTGGTTATGGCAAACATGTACAGATACTACATTGCTTGGGATAATGCAGTTGCATCAAGCATTGCAATGAACAGCAATAAGCAGCATAACTAAGCTAGTGAGATGGCTGTGCAGCGGTTGATGTGGTATATTATCTGAGTGTCTTAGGCAAGTTCTGCATTGTGTTTAAGTAGCACCATGGCAGTCTCAGAAGCAGTAGGATCCAAAGAAAGATGCATCCCACAATAAGTGCTTCCAGTTGCATTTTAGTGGCAGAAAGTGGGGCTGACAAGAATACTGACAGAGCTTCCTCCCATTCTTCTTCCCTCCCACTCCTGCTGCAAAGTGTGAACATACCTTAAACTAAGCATGTCTTTTAGCCAAATAACAGCCCAGTTTTAGAAGACATAGAAAATGGCAGACTTCTAAGGCTACTTCCCATGCCTTCCCAAAGAATTCCAGGCAGGAATTTCAAAGGAGGGGGAATAAAAGTTGCCCAGCTTTGAAATTTTGGCGCTACCACAGGCAGGGGTAGCATGTGAACAGTACAGATCCCATTATAAGAACCAGACTGCTTTTTCCAGCCTGTGTAACAGCAAAAAGTGCTGTGGTGTAGATCCTGCCTTTGATTATACTAAGCTGCATTTGGGTTTGCCACAGATAAAAGTCGGACTTGGCATAATGGAATGTGCCCTGCAAGTTTCCATAATGCCCCCCCATCACCCCACCAGATCACGGGTCATGCCTATCTCCCGAGCCCCCACTGCAAAATCCTATGATTCTAGGATACCCAAGCTGTTAAGAGTGATGGATCTTAAAGTATGTCAACAGAGCAGTTCTTGCAGCAGTTCAGATTTTATACTTGTTTGTAGTATTTCCGTCTGCTCCAAGTCTAGATTTGGGCACTAGTGGCTCCAGCTGGGTCTTCACACCCACCGACCTTAATCCATCTCTTTTTGGTATAAGCTTGTGGTTGCTCTGTCCCATAATACCCTTTCTTTTCTTCCTCACTGCGTTCAAAATCTCCAGGAACATTTTTTATTCTTGGCAACAGTCACCAAATCATTTTTATTTGAGCCTCATCCATGGAATGGTACAAAATAATATATCCAGAATAACTTACATATTTCATTTCTTCTTTGTGCAGCACAGCTGGTAAAGACCCTTGAACAGAGCTCAGTATATTCGGCTCCTGTACATAATCAGACGCCTAATAGCATACACAGCTGTAGGTAACTAGGAAGTGCCAATGCGTGCTTGCAGAGGCCTGCCTGACCCAAGCAATTAACCTTATATTAACGCCTTTAACAAAGATCATCTGTTACCAGTTTGCCTTTAGTTTTCAGTTGGTGTGCAGAGGGAGGTGGGTTGATTCCCCAGTGCCATCTAAGACTGGGAAGTATTGTATTTTTAAAACATATGTTTGTTTTTAATATCCTCATTTGGATTTCTCATATAAGGGCCAAATAAAAGCCCTTGTGGTCTATAGTAGCTGCATTTTAGAGGGTTGCAGAACTAATTATCTGGCTTTTTAAAATAGTTCGCAAGTGCATAGACAGTGGGATATTTTTTTCCAATTATCTGCAGCTTGGCTTCTTTCCATCTTTGCTTCCAGCTTCGCAGTTTCCTGAAAATGGCCCTTGTAGAGATCTTTTTCAGTTGAGCAAAAGGGGTAGCTGATAAATATATGAAAGGATATGCATTTGAGATATACCCCACTGTCAGCAGTAGATGATGTGATAGTGACAGAGTTCACCATTGACAATTTGATGTCAGTGGAGAATAC
The DNA here is from genome assembly GCA_023333525.1 of Aspidoscelis tigris stejnegeri. Lineage (NCBI taxonomy): Eukaryota > Metazoa > Chordata > Lepidosauria > Squamata > Teiidae > Aspidoscelis > Aspidoscelis tigris. The sequence continues at coordinate 23,247,619 of JALMGA010000007.1, read as the reverse complement.
TATGGAGTTTGGTGAAGTGTCATCTACTGAGGCCGAAACATAATGGTAAATTGCTGATATCAAAAGCCAAGCAGTGAATCACAATTATACCTCTTTCCCCTTCAGAATGCCTCCTGAAGGCAGGGGCTGCCAGCAGCAGCCCCGGACATTCAGGAGGTGCGCAGGACGCAGATGCGTTGCATCCTGGGTTCCTCCTTGCAGAATCGGGCTGACACCAAGCAGGTAAGGAGGGGATTCCGTGGGCTCCCCCCCCCCGGGTGGGCTAGGGTGGGCTTTAGGGAAGCTCACCCTGGCCCTAGAAGCGGCGATCTGCCACTTCTGGGGCGAGGGCGAGCCAAAAGGTAAGAGCCCCCTGGCTCGCCATGCTTGGCTCTGAGGAACCAATCATGGTGGGCTGGAGGAGGGCCCCAGAGCACGGATGGGAGGCGGGTGCTGTGTGTCCGTACAGCACCCGCCTCCAATCCGGATTTATTCCGTCCTCCTGCCGCATGTGCGGAGGAATGGGGAGGGGGTAGATCCGCATCTATTAGATGCATATCTACCCCATAAATCTGGATCTACTGGGCATCTGGGGCTGCTTCCGCACAGGGGCTAAGAAATCCGTATCTCCTGCACCGAGATTTAGTAAAAACAGTTTACAGAGGAACCGGTTTTACCAAATCCGGATCTCCAGGAGATCCGGATTTACAGGGTAGATCCACATCTAGGAGATGCGGATCTACCCCTCGCCCCATGCCTCCGCACACGCGGCGTGGATCCGGATTGGAGGTGGGTGCTGTGCGTCCGCACAGCACCCACCTCCCATCTGTGGCCCAGGGCCCTTCCCCGGCCCACCATGATTGGCTCCCTGGCCCGCCATGATTGGCTCCTCCTATGATTCTAGGATAACCAAGCCGTTAAGAGTGATGGATCTTAAAGCATGTCAACAGAGCAGTTCTTGCAGCAGTTCAGATTTTATACTTGTTCGTAGTATTTCCATCTGCTCCAAGTCTCGATTTGGGCACTAGTGGCTCCAGCTGGGTCTTCTCACCCACCAACCTTAATCCATCTCTTTTTGGTATAAGCTTGTGATTGGCTCCGAGGAGCCAAGCATGGCGATCTGGGGGACCTCGCTGCCACGGATTGCCCTCACCTTGGAAGTGGCGGATTGCCACTTCTGGAGCCAGGGCGAGCTTCCCTAAAGCCCACCCTAGCCCACCCTGGGGGGTGCGTGGTGAATCCCCTCCTTACCTTGCCAGCGTCACCCCGATTCTGAGGGTCGGCACCCAGGATGCAGCATGCCTGCATCCTGCGCATCTCCTGAGTGGCTCTGGGGCGAGGGTGAGCCACGGCAGTGAGGTCCTCCGGATCGCCATGCTTGGCTCCAAGGAGCCAAACATGGTGGGCCGGAGGAGGGCCCTGGCTAGGCATACTTGCACCGTGCGGACACATCGTAAGTGGATGCGTTTTCATGGCCCAAGACCACTTGAAATTGTAGTGTGTAGTTAACACCCATTAGGCAAACTTTAGTCACGGATAGGTGTGGACGCACCTACCGGAAGTGTGTCTAATAGACCCCGTGAATGCGGACGTGCCGCCAAAAACCGGAAGTGTGCCAAACAGCACCGTGTGTGCAGTCGCACACTTCCAAAAGTGTGCCTAATGGGTGTTAAAGGGGCTGTGCGGAAGCACCCTTGATTTAGTAAAATCGGGTCTTCTGGAACCCGGTTTTACTAAATCCGGGTGTGGTAGATCCGGATTTATTTGCACCTGTGCGGAAACACCCTGAGTGTGCTTAGTGGGTGTTACTGTGCTCGTTGGAAGTGTGCTAAATAGGTATGTGTGTGCGGATGCGGATTTCGTAATGTGTTCTTAATGGGTGTTAAAGGGCCTGTGAGGAAGCAGCCATAGAGTACAAAGAACTAGGAGGTTGTACAGCACAGTTGGCTCATACATCCTCTGTTCAGTTCAAAAGTGTTGAGCAAAAGAATTCAAAGAAAGTGCCAAAGGATGACCCAGTTTTTGAAAGACTGTTGGGATCGAGGGGTTCTGGGCAGGAACAGATTACATGGTTTAGATATTTGGAATGCTTAGGAGACAAAGCTTGTAGGATGGATGCAGGGCAGGGCAGGGCACAGCCACCTGTTGGGGTGACCTACAGGCTAGTTGGCACAGACTGAGTCAGGCATTCTGTGTACCCTATCCTAAGGCTACTCTTGTTTAAGGATGTGCATGAATATTCAGCACATTCAAAATTTCTACAAATTCATGTGAATTTTGACCATTGCAGATGAATTGAATAGGCCATTTTTTACTACTCTTTGCTTCCTATACTTAAGCCATTCATTCATCCAGGGGCTGATTTGCACTTTGGTCCATAGTCAACAATTAGGCAACATCTGGGGAAGAGGATGCTGTTAGCCTAATTGTTGATTAGGTGTGGAGCATGAAATCATGCTCCACAACCTTCCCTGAAAGTTTACCTGGTTGTCCTGTCATGGAGCATTAATTTGTCTGCTTGATGAGGAGGTCAACAGAGCTGCCCTGCAAATGTGCTGGCAGCCCTCCTGATGCAATTGTGTCTGAGCAGAGCATCAATGTCATCATGGCAATGGTGATGATGATGGTGCTGATTCAGTTGCAGAGGGCACCATACTCAAGATGGTGACACCCTGAAGAGGACTGGCTCTGGGATCAGTCACAAGTGAATGATCAATTGCACAGGCATTAGGTTGTAAGTGACGAGCACTCACTACTGCAAGTGCTAGTCAATGTTGGGTGATTGTGTTCTTTTTCCATCCAACAGATGAGAAGGGAAGTGCAAAATCACCCCAGGACAGGACAGGAACTGCCACTGCTGCTGCCACCACTGGTCTCCTTCTCCTCCTTTGATCCTGCAACCATAAGATGATGATGCATTCCCTCCTCGCACCACTCACTCGCTCACCCCAGCTGCCGGCTCTCCTCCTTTGCTCTCCTTCTCACTTGCTCATCTCAGTCACCGGCTCTCCTCCTTTGCTTGGCTTCTCGGACAGAAAATCCGGGGGAAAAGAACTGGCATGGGAACAGGGCTTCCCCGATTTGGGCTACTGGGCAATTTACATACATGGTAGTCTTTGAGTCTGTATTAGGGATGTGCACAAATATTTGTAACATCCAATATTCATACAAATTTGTATGAATTCGGACATTTGTATACGAATCGAACGTTATGACATTTGTACATTGATATTCGTATTTGTACAGATGTTTCACAACAATCATATGAATGCTTCAGAACATTCAGGAAACAGAGAGGTGGGAAAGTGGCTGTTCCAGTCACATCTGCAACAGTTCCAGAGTGCATTTGATATGGTTTGGGAGAGGATTCAAAGTGGATTTAGGGTGGATTTGGCACTTTCAGAATGGATATGTTATGGGATATGTATTGGATATGTATGCATTCATATTGGATATTTGTATAGATTCTGTTTTGGGGAGTAAACCAGGTACTGGGTGGTACAATGATTTGGGTCCCAATGTGGTTGTGTTTTAGAAAAATTATACATAGTGTACGCACTAACCACAGGGTAAACACTATTGTCAAGATCAGGCTAGGTGTGACCAAGAGTATGCATACCTTCTCATACCCATTACCTTTGTGTTTGTTCCATTTTTTCTAACATATAACTAATATAGCAAAGAAACTGTACTTGAGTCAAGTACTGACAATAAAACCTCTCTTATATTCCCAGATCCCATGTGACAAGAGTATCTAAGTGAATGTTTGCATCTTCCACTAATAAATTACCCTTATATTAACCCATTAGTGTTATTCAATGGGAAAACATGCTATTCTATCAATTCTTTATTTCATAGAGCTTCTCATTTGCAGAGTTCTGTTAAATCCTTGTACAACTGCTTTGAATTATGTAACAGGCAAGCCTCTGGACCTGGGAATTGATTCTTCATATACATGTTTTCAGCAGTATTTGAAAAGTATCTCTGGGCTGAGGTATCAACATTTGGTGCTTGCAAGATATGGTGCTAATCCTGTCTTATACCAACAGCAATATGCTTTTGGAAGGTGTTACATATTTCACTTCAAATCCATTGTTTTTCTCCTTTTTGTTTTCTAATTGCTTTCACAGTGTTTTAGACAAGCGAAAGCAATTAGAGAAACAACTTTTGCCAGCAGTTAATCTCCCGTCCAATGGGATTTCCAATTCTGATTTTCATAAAAGAACTCATGCTCTATATTGAATTTCTTTTTTAAAAAATAGTAAATTCATAAAGGCAAGGACAAAGAAGAAAGTAACAATAGGAAGATGAAGATGCATGAAATTGGATTATTTAGCATCTGCAACTTGTATATTTATTTCTCTAGAATTATTTTCCATTTATTTATATAATGACCAAGCTCTTTCGCCCCTTCTTCTATGCAATCTGGGGAGCTATTTCTAAAAATATAATATCTCTGATTTTATAAGTGCGTGTAAAACAGTTAAGAAAATGCATTATCAGAAGAACAACTCCATAGAATGTCCACAGTTGTGTGTAAATTAGAAAGGTTTCACAAATCTTCCTAGGGCTTAAAATGTATTATTAGTAAGGAATAGGTGTGTGTATGAATGCACTTTTCAGCATTTGATGCAAATATCTGAAAATTTGAATCAATTTGAATGTTTAAAATTTGAATGTATTCACATTTGATTCAATTCAAATACATTCGTATCTATTTGTATGAATATTCAATTTATATTTGAAGATACGAATGTTGACAGTATACATATGTGTCCGTATGCATCCCATTTTTATCTCGTATAGATCCCGTTTTTGTCCTGTATATATCTGTACAAATGCATACGGATATGAATAAGATGTGTATGGATATGTACATAATACGCAACTGAACTGAACCATCCCCGGGCCCTAAAACTGGGGGGGGGGGTTGTCATCTGCGGGGTGTAGGCGCCTACATCTAGGTGCCTGCACCCCGTAGATGGGTGAGATTGGGTTTGGAGGGGGGGTGGGATGGGGGCTTTGGGGAGTGGGGGGGAGCTGATCTGTGGGGCGCAGCCACCTAGATTCAGGTGTCCATGCCCCTCAGACACTCGTGATCAGGGCGGGGGGGACACTTGGCTGACCGGAGCGACGCGCTCCGGTCACCCAAGGGGTTCCTCGCCCCCAGCCAGCCCGACATCGGCCTCCTGCCACCCCAGAAAGGGGCTACAGGAAGCCGATGCTGGCGGCTCCCCAGCTCCAGCAGCCCCATTGGGGTGCCGGAGCCAGGAAGGAGCCACGTCCTGGTGGCCGTCGGAGATGACAGATGGGACCCACCGAATTGGGGGTCCCCTGTCCCATCTGCCAGGGTTACTGACCCTGGCAGATGGGAGAGGGGACCCCCGATTCGGTGGGTCTTGTCTACCGGCCTCGACGCGCCAGTGCAATCGCCGGCCTGGCAAGGCTGGTCATCAGCCAATCAGAGGCCAGCTGTGGGGCCGATTTTCGGCCCATGCTGGCCCTGGGGGCGTGCCGATGGCTGTCAGGGAGAGAAGCATGCGTGAACGCTTCTCTCCCCAAACGGGCCGGGATGCTTCGCCCGCGCGGGAACGCATGCAGAGCACTTTAAAGTGCTCTGCATCTGGAACGCGCGGAAGACAGCCCAGGATGTGCCGGGACGCAAACCCGGCCGCGGCAATGTGAATGCCACGTCCCGGGCTGTCTTCCGCGCATTCCAAAACCGCGTGTGTGAAAAGGCCTCTGATCTTGACATTTGGTTGAAGTAAAACAATGCTGCAACCTCAGTTTCTTTTGGAAGCCCAATAGGTTTAATTAAGCTACCCAATTCTAAAGTGTTAACTAGACAACTAGCAAAGAAACAAGAACTTTTCACTCTAGGCTAGAATCCTTTGAATGGATTACTTCTCCTCATATTTTTTTCTGTTGACAGTGATACAGTATATTGGCTAGTTCTTCTGCTGTTAGTTACAACCAGTCAGCATTTGCTTCTTCTTTTACAGAGCCTTGCAAGGAAAAAAGTGTGTGTGTGAAGAACTGCTCATCTTTTATAAAATGAAACTTTTTTCTTTCTCATAGTTTCCTTGCTAGTTTGGCCACATGGAATTCATGTTTTTGCTTAGACTGATTCTCTATGGGCTTCCAGCTGGCACAGTGCACTGGCTTTCCAGGTCACTTTGCCTCATCAAATTATGACATATCGTATCAATGGGAAGGAGGTCATTTCCACATCTTTGCATCCAGATCTTTTGCAATCCTGCTTCTGTCCCTCCTGGGTCAAAAATCAGATATTTTTATTATGGACTTCTTAGAAATGTAAAAGAAGAAGTTGTCAGGTTGTATATGGATATATACCTGAGACTTTCAGGTATAGGGCGGGATAGAAATATAAATAATATAAATAATAAATACATTTGGACTGGAGTCAGATCACTTATCTCAGAGAATAGCTAGACAGGCATTCAGTCAAATAAATCCAGAGACAAAGTATTTCTTCCCTCACTGGAAGGTTCAGCAGCTTTATTTCAGAGTCCTTTTCTGAAAGAGAGCCCTCTCTCTTAAACAAGAAGCCAGTAAGCCAGTAACAGCTTTACACAGCAGAGATACTTATATAGCCCACAATCTGCAAGTCAACATGAGGTTTTAGAATGATGCCATCTAATTACTGCAACAGCATGAGACTGAATTATAAGACTCTGCATCATAAGTTGCTGACTCATCATGACTCTTTAGTTCCTGACTAAGTTAGGATTTTAAACTGCTTGACAGAAGTAGCCTTCTTTTAATCAGGCTAGTAAAAGTCATCTAGCAATAGTTGTTGGAAAACAGGATCAAGAAAGACAAAGGGAGGTAGATGGTATGAAAAATCAATGGTTTTGCTCAGACAGTAAAGAAAGAAGAAGAAAGAAGAGAAGGGACTTGGAGAAGAGATACTCTTCAAGACATACTGAGATGGAAAAGTCTCAAGGATTGGAAAGGGCCCTTACAAACATTGTTTTGCAAAGACTGCTGGGAAAGACTGATCTTCACAGGTGCCAGGTGCCCCAAGTGGTGATGGAATGATGAAGGAGTTGTCCTCGTTGGGCTTGGATCTGATCTTCCCATCTCTGGGACTGAAGCAAATGAGGAGCAATGAAGCAGAGCTATCCAAGTGAGGTAGAAACTTGCCTCTTAGTACCAGTCACTCTTGATCTCCCAGAAGAGGATAGTCAAGCAGCTTCAGTCCAGTTCCTTCAAACCATGCCATGGATTATGGGATTTACATGTTAAGAGTGTTCCCCCAGAACTACAGTCTCCTGGGGAACATGCTGGGCACATGGCCTTGGCAGCTGAAACACTGCAGTGTGTGAAAACTGTGCCCATGAACAATCCAGAGGGTGGTCACTTTAAATTGCTCCCCTTTGAGGTCTGGCTTTTGGCAGATAGAGTTAGTATACTACACAACATATGGAGCCCAATAACATTTTGCTGGGTTCTTGAAATGGCCCACAATTAGATCCATTTTGACTGTGCAACAGAATTCTCACCAGTCTGCAACTTCAGGGGCTGGGATGAGGAAGGCATCTTCTTTAATATGGGCTTGATTATAAGACATTTATATCCCAAAGATTCCAATGATACTATTGAGCAGAGAAAGGGGGAAATAATCCATTGAATGCCTCAGTAAGCCTCACAGGTCAAAGATGTAGGATGAACTGTTTCCTGTCAGTCTACACCTTCAAAACTGCCTGCCTGCAGTGCAAATGTCTATTTTTGATAATAGATGGTCCATTTTGAATTCCATCCTTTCCATCCTCATTATGGTGAGATTACTATTGTTTCACGTAAGTCCTTGAGGTTTTTCCTTTTTTGGGTGGGGGGGAGTTGGGAATCTTTTGTGTAGTACAAATTTGCTTTTAAAAAATTGAGATATTTTTGGGAAGGGAGGGGAAATCAAAGCTTCAAAAATCTCTCATGTGGAAAAATGGGAAATATGCTGATAATCTAACAATAAGGGTGTGGCAAAATCAATTATGAAAAAATATGATAAATGAATTTATCACATGAAAACAGTGTTAGCTAGAAGATAATGACACTAATGAGCATTTTTGCCAAATATGGGGACTCTGTATAGAAAGATTGTTAGCACAAATGAATACATGTATCCCAGAAAAGAATTTTCTATTAAAATGGAGGTATGTATAGATTATAGTCAAAATTAAGTCAATTGGGGTCTTTCTGAACTTTGCCTCATTCTGGAATATATCCCAGAATAGGGACCTGCATGCTAGTGCATACTAAGGAAAACCCCAGGTGAGGTTTACCAGAGTCTGCATTAACTTGTGGCCAGTGGACTGCTATCCCAAGATATATTCCAGAATAAGGCCAAGTGCAGAAAGGACCTTGGATTGGTTTATCACAGAGGAGGGGGGAGGGTATGTACAGGTACATTTAGTGCTTATTTATTTACTTTTGTTTTGACTTGATGTATGGAAGTTGGTATGTTACTGTCTAATAAAAATAAAAAATATTTTTTTTAAAGTCTCATATGCCGTTTTCCTCCATCTGTCGTACATTCAACAATGGGTTCAACAATAAAAATAGACTGTAATCCTACAGTAGAAACTCAGACCCACAAAGTGGAAAGTTTTCTAGATCAAACTCAAATCAGATCGGGAGGGGGCTTTCATTATCATATAATAATTTGGACTGCTATGAAATCAGTATGTGGACAGCATCCAACTTTACCTTTCTACTCATTTAATTCAGTGAAGCCAGTGGCTGACCTGGATCCATGCCTAGTTGTGGTCATGGCTGGATAAGGGCCAACAAAACAGTCAATCCAGATAAAAAGAAAGTGGTGGCTTATCCACCTAACTGAGAAGTGTTCAATGTATGCTTGAAGGGGTTGCATTCTCTTTAAGGGATCAAGCTCACTGTGTGGTGATGCACATAAATCCAGCAGTATCAGTGGAGTTGCATGTTAACTCAGTAATATGAAGTGTCTTTTATCACCTTTGGCTGATATACTAAGTGTGGCTTTAACTGCCCAGAGACAGCCTTGCTATAGCTATCAGTGCTTTGGAAATGTTCAGCCAGAGTTATTACTGGGTGTTATACGTGCGTCTGCCAGTGAAAACTTATCTGGCCTCAACGTTATTAACAGGTATTGGACAATGCAATTGGCTTATGCCGAACTTCCTTCCTCCATATTGCTTGCCAGTCCATTTCTGGTCACTGTTCAAAATGGTTGTTTTAACCTTTAAAACTTTACATGGCTTGGGTCCAGATTATTTGAGGAGTCATTTCTTCCCCACATATATTAAATCGGAGCTAAAGTTATTTTTAGATCTCTTCTTGGTTCATCTCTGGGGTGCTCGTTGATGGTTCCTCTAAGAAGGGGTCATCTTGATTATGACAGTTTGTGAAAAGTAACAATATTCTGAAAAAAGTACCCTATACTCCCCAAAATGAATGTTTTGTCACTGTAGCTCAAGCTACAATGAAGTATCCTCTATGCCAATCAATAAAGAGGGTTGGGGGAAGCCTGGACTTAGTACTGAGAACCTCATTGACTCTGAAAAGGAATTCATGTGTTTTAACCATTGGCTTTCCTTATGTTAGTGTTCAAGTAGGTTTTTTTTGGGTATTTTAGTAGTAAGTAAATACAGGAGCATCTTGAACCTCGATAATCCTTTAAAATTTGATTCTAATTTATTTTAGAAATGAATTTGTATAAATTGTTAGCTTATTCTAACTTTTGGCAATTCTTTAATTTTGCTTGAAATGTGTGTTTTGTTATGAGTCTTTGTTACAACAATAAGGTTTAACAAGGTGAATCTGGCAGTGGAGGGGGCATTTTGTCTGGGGCAATTGGGGGGGTCAACATGATTGCAGATTGACAGGTCACCTTCAATTTAGAGCAAGGACATGTCTTTCAGAGGAGTGATCCAAGGCTATTATTGGGGGGGACAGGTAGGATGCCTCTAAGGCCACTTGCTGGGATTCTACAGCAGGTGAAGGTGAGCCAGTTTGGTCTAGTGGTTAGGGAGCCAGACTCTTACCTGGGAATACCGGGTTTGATTCTCCACAAAGCCAGATGGGTGACCTTGGGCTAGGCAAAGGTATCTTCTGAGCTCTCACAGCCTCACCCACCTCACAGGGTGTCTGTTGTGGAGAGAAGAACAGAAAGCTTTGTTAGCCACCTTGAGTCCCCTTAAATGAAGGAGAAATAGAGATGTGCACGAATATTTGAAAATTTGAAAATTCAATTTGAATCAGTTGAATGTTGGCATTTGAACCCGAATCGGATTTTTGAAAATCTGAATTTGCACATTTGAACTCAAATTGGATTTTTGAACATCCGATACGGAATGTGTAGATTTGTATCTGTCATATATGAATCTGCACAAAAATTATACATATCTTGCGCTTAAAATACAGGATTAAAATGGAATGCATAAAGGATAATAAGGGATGTATGTGGATTCTTACAGAATTCGTACAGATACGTATAACAGATACGAATGTTGTCGACATTCGTATCTTTAAATATGAATCTCACATTCAAATGTATGGATTTGAATAATCCAGATTCAAATTGGATTTTATGGCATTCAAATCTTAAATATCCAAACTGAATTAGATTTTTTGACATTCAAATCTACTTGGATTCGAATGTCAAAAATACATTTGTGCATATCCCTGGTGAGAAAAGTGGAGTAGAAAAGCCAACTCTTCTTCTTCTTCTTCTTTTGTCAATGAGCAGTTGGTGGGCCACTGTATGGGACAGGATGCTGGACTAGACGGGCTCTGGCTTGACCCTGCAGGGCTCTTCTTCTGTTCTTATTACATTCAGAGTCACACACGGCACCGTGATCAAAATGGCACTGCTCTGGGGAGGATCAGACATGCGACTGAACATATACTAGTGTTCCCTAGTGTTATGAACCTTTCCCATCCAATGGATGGGAAGGAAAGTGGAGAAATACCCATGGTTAAACACACATCTGGAACTGTTCTCATAACACCCCTGTCCTCCACCTCAAGGCAGTATCAGGGGCTCCAGAGCAGAGGATACAGAATGCCCTGACCTTGGTGGTCCTTCCTATAGTCCTGAAGATCTCTTATGTGGCTGCTTCTTTTTTCTCACTTGAACCTTTCATTATTTTAATTAGGTAACATGGAAAAACAGTGAGAAGCAAATTTGGCTTCACATGTGAAAAAGCCACAAAACTGTTCTGTGACCTTTAGTTGTCTTCCTCTGTTTAATGAAATTTATCTTTGCAGCTAATATGTAGTGGATAGTCTCTTCAAGTATTTATAATGAGTCACACAAATATGTATTTGTGTTAGGCCACTGAAGCTTAAGGGGTCAGCAATGTTTTTCAAACAGTTGTCGTTCTCAAATGGAACACCTGGCATAGGCTAGATTTTTTTCAGACACCAGAATGGTTTGTAACACCAGTTCTACAAATATATTCATTTGCCTTATTTTAACTGTAAAATGGCCACAATGCAGGATTACAGTCACCAAAATAACAACAACGAAAGTTCACTACCAATATGATTGAAAATTAAAAATTGTTTTTAAAAATATTTTCCATTTGTTTAAACTTTAACAACTTTCTGGGACAAAGTAAAAAAAAAACAGATGTGCAGAATCAAGAAGTATTCTTATAGCCTGTAAAAGGACTTACAATATATAAATAAAGCTTAAAGAACTGGGGTGGTGGTGGTGGTTGGGGGGAAGGCAGAACACAAGAAATGAGGCTTAATTGCAAGAGGTTTGTGGCTATAACTGTGGTAAAGCATTCAGCAAAAATTTGCAAAGAAGCCACTTAAAGATCAAAGTTAAGGATAGGAATAAATTCAATATAATTGTAGAAAATTTTATTTTCTGGGAATTTGAAACACTCGTTGGTGACTGGTGCTAACTTGGGACTGGTGACATCAAGGCAAAGTAACTAGAAGGCAATTATACTAGAAAGTTAGGATAGGTAGAACCAGTTGTAAATGAGACACTGTCTTACTCTGAGCATGGTATTGGCCTTATATTGACCAGAAATACCCACTGGGGCTGTTTTGTCACAGCCTAATGTGGCCATGGGGATCTTGCCACTGTACAGAAAACAAGAAGGCATGCCCAATCAAGGATGCCCGATCCTTGTTCCAGATCAGATGTCGCTAGTACAGTTATGGTAGTGATTTATTGGGTCCACTATTAATCCAGATTACTGTGCCTTTAGTATGAATCCGATACAGATTATCAGACTATAATGTGAACTATGAGCCCCTTCATCTGGATTGCCAAGCAAATGCAGAAAGACCTGGAGGTGCTATATTAACATCACTGGAAGGTACCAGAGAAATAAAAGTTGTTTCACTTGACTAGAGGCTAATTTGCACCTCTAGTATGTGGGATGGCTAGCTAGCTTTGAGAATAGTTCAGATGCCTGGACCATTCCAATAATAGCCAGTGCTTCTCCAAGCACTGGCTAAGTATGATCACTTCTATGCTAGGGCCATGCACAAATATTCGGCACATTCAAAATTCATATGAATTTGTATGGATTTCAATATTTATAGGCAAATCAAAAGTGCCCTGCATTCATAGACCATCATTCACTTGTGAATCGAATGATCTGTCCTTCATCAAAGCTTCATTGAAGCTTCAATGAAGGCTAGATCTGACCACCCCCAGTGTCCCATTCCCCAGCCTCCCATCCCCCTTGGCTGTGCCCCCTTACCGGCAAATATGGCTGTGTTCTCATCTTCCTTCACAATTTGCACACTGCTCTGTGGCCCAAGTAAGCCTTCTGGTGGGTGATTATGGTAGCGGCAGTAGCAAGTGAGGGGGACCGGGAAGGGACGGTGAGGGGGACCCTTTGCACATGAACATTCGTTGGATGTTTGTGCATGAAGCCAAAGCCCTCCATATGTGTGTCTGTGAATTTGGATGAAAATGAATACTCTCTGCCTGCTTTGGCAGCATATATACTAAAATTGGAACAATACAGAGAAGATTAGCATGGTCCCTGTGCAAGGATGACACACAAATTCTTGAAGCGTTCCATATTTTAAAAAGAAAAAGAAAATGAGTACTCCCCCTTTTGATTGACATTGAATTGAATGGGGAATTTGGCTTCATGTGCATGCCTACTCTATTCTATAGTGTTGAGGCACTGGTGGCAAAGGCCATGTGTGTGGTGCTGTTGCTGCAGCAGCCGGTCAAGGTAGCATTCAACTGTGCCTGTGTTGCCCTACCTCATTCTCTGTTTCCCAGAAGAGGTGTGAATGGAGCTGTGTCTAGATTTACCAGTGGGCTGCTAGTATAGTTTGTGCTGGGGTACACTGGGAGTATCCTAGGGTATCCCTAGATTAGAAGTTATCTTGATACTCATTAGTATGATTACTGGCCATCCACCAGTTGTTTCTATTTTCCACAGTTCTTTACCCAGCTGTGACAATAGGAAAAGGCTGTTCAGAGTGTCAAAATATAATAATAATCTGCTATCCATCTTGTATAAATTATGTGCCAGATTTTCAGCAGGCTTCAACACCAAAAAATTGGAAGCAGGCTTGCAAAACAGCTCAATTCTCACGTATCCATTGTGCTGCACTTTTTCATACACTTTTTTTTTAAGGACAAAACATTGCAAAGAAGTGATTAAAAATAATTACTCTGAAAATCTTTTGCTTTTTTGTACAGAAGTTCTCTTAAGGAATGGAATATATTAAAAGGTTTTCAAAATATATCCTTGAATAATCTCAACTGTGGTTTTAACAACTGAGAAGTGTTTGCAAGTTCAAGTATAGCTACAGCAAATAAAAAAGTACTGGTTATAATAGACCACAAAGCTTTTCATAATTGTGTTGCCTTTCCCAAAGAGACTTTAATGCGTCATATTTGTTGAATACTTTTGTCATCAACATTTTAAAAAGGCAATGTTAAGCACATGTTCAAATGTATTTCCATTTGAAAAAAAGCTCCACCAGCAGCTTAGTTCTAGACTCATTTAGAACTGGAAGTTTGTACTGATGTTTTCCTCATAAGTGTGCTTCAGAGTTTGGCCAGAAAGAAAATAGTTTTGTTTATTTTATGTGGGAAGTCAAAGGTTTTATGGATTAAAGTTGAGTTTTAACTAATTTATACCCCAAGGGTTCTCCTCTACACTTGCTATAGGTTGATTAATTGATTTGACTGATTCAGTTAATAAATGCATAAAGTATTGTCTGGTCTATGTAAAGAACCACAGTTATATTTCCAGATGCTTTTACATTTCTTCCTTTTTCTTAGAATTCTCAGTCAAATTCACTTTCCAACATTCTAGCTTTCAACCTTTATTGAACAACAAACAAGACTTTGGTCACCCATCAAATCTCATGTAGGGCAGTGCCCTATTTGATAATGCCTAGAATACAAATGGATATCCATCTGGATGTACAAATTTATCCACTGTTGGCATGTGGCTCCCAATCCTGTACATAGATCTGCCTGCAAAAGCCGATTTCCATATGTGCATCTCCATTGTTTGACTGGTGTGAATATGTTTTATTGTACCAGACTTTACAACCTTATTGTTGCAAGCTTTCTTTAAGCAGAGATGATAATCATTGTTTTTACATGCAGTGAAACCTGGAATGCACAGTGGAACTTCTGTGAGGAAGCAGAGACATTAGGGAATTTAAAGTCATTTTTACTCTTTATATCCTGTATTTCCATTCTATTCTTGGCTTCTGCAGTAGGACAAAATTGGCTCAGTGCTTTTTCGCACTTACCCAATCATGGCAGTCTTACAGACTCAGGGATGCTCCACACACATGTCACAGTGCAATTTCCATTCCAGAGCATGTGAGGCCATCCCGATGCTTCATAGCTGTATAGTAGCATTGTGCACAAATATTCGTAACATTCAAAATTCATACAAATTTGGCTGAGTTTGTACATTTGAATTCAAATAGAATGTTGGTACATTAGAAGATTGACATTCAAATTTGAATCGAATGTTTCAATACATTCACATGACGCTTTGTATGGGATTCGTATGAGATTTGTATGCATTCATATGGTATTTGTATGGGGTTGAACATTTGAATCCTACTACATTAGAAGGGGATCTATTTGAAAGAATACAAATTATCATGCACATCCCTACCATATAGCAGTAAAAACTACTGCAAAACTTAGCTGGGAGCATCTAGTATGCTCAAGGTAAGCTCCCAGACACAACATTCACACCATGTTTTGCTATAAATGCTTCATGGGGGCAAGGCGGGGCAGTTGTGGCTGCGCAGTCATGCACTACATCTTTGGATAAAATTTGTATTTTATATTAATTTTATATTGTTAACAGTTGAATTACTACTAGTAGTAGTTGTTGTATCTTGTATGCCTTTTAAATTTTAATAAAGGAAACCTTGTATCAAGATCAGCCAAGTTATTTCCCCTCCCCTTGGGATCAGATCCAAGTAGTAGTAATTGGTCTAGTGTTAGGGACCCGGACTTTTATCTGGGAATACTGGGTTTGATTCTGCCCTCCTCCATGAAGCCAGCTGGGTGACCTTGGACTAGTCACAGCTCTTTTCTGAGCTTTCACAGCCCCACCTACCTCACAGGGGGTTCTGTTGTGGGGAGAACAATAGAAAGCCTTGTCAGTCAGTTTGAATCCCCTTAAATGGGTGAGAAAAGCGGGGATAAAAAAGCCAACTCTTCTTCTTCTTCTTCTTCTTCTTCTTCTTCTTCTACTGCTGCTGCTGCTGCTACCAGCTCTCAGTATTGAATTGCTATCTTGCTTATGAATCATGCCAGCTTGAATGTTGCCCAGATTAACAAAGTCTGTGTTCAGATGTTGGGGAATGAGAACACTCTGACAAGTGTGCTTCTGGAACACACCATCATGGATAAGGCAAGAGAACCTGGATCTGCTGGAATCCCAAGACAAGCATCAGAGATCTCTCTTCAGAAGAATGCAGTTCTAGGAACAGCTAAGATTCTGTGTAAGACCCTGTGTAAGGTCCTTGGTATATGATATGAGATTGAGATAACTAACCCAAAGAGATGAGAAAACTTCTTTTCTTTTTAAAATATTGCTTGCTAAATGCCATCTATCTGTAGCTGACTCTTGGCGACTAGTCTTCTGTGATCTTTTGACCTTTATGTTATGTCTGACATAACAACATTGAAAACCTTTTCTAAACCTTTCATTGCTGGTCTTCTCAATGTCAACCTTTGGCATGTTTCTTGACAGTTAAACCCTTTATAATTATAAAGTAATTACTCATGGATTCTGGGAGACAAATTCATCAGCTGTTTCCCTCTAATTGGAAATAGGTGATTGTCCCCATTGACATGATCTTTGTCTTAAGATTTAGGCTTAAATCCATCTTATTTCTCCCACCTACCTTACAAGACACACTCATTTTCTTTGTTTTCTGCTGTTGCTCTGTCTATCTGCCTATCTTTATGGCTATGTTCACACCCAAGTTTTAATCCAGTTTCAGTCCACTTTCAGAGTGAGAGAACACATCAGCAAAGTGACAAGCTGTTTTTTTCACTTTAACTAACCTAAAGTGAAATATTTCTTTGCTAATAGGTTCTCTCATTCTGAAAGTGGACTGAAGCTGGATTATCAAATTGCTCCACCAAAATGCCCCCCCCCCCGGACACTGAGACCAGACACATTCATTTCCAGCCATTGGAGCCCAGGAAGCAGAGCTTGAAGCTCACATGAGCTGTCCTGGAACAGCTCTGCAAAGTGCAGAAAGCCTTGTTCTGAGACAGCTGGACCGCTTCAGCAGGGTACTGGTATTATAGGAAGAATTCCAGCTGGAGCGGTCCGGTCCCTACAAATGTGGAACAGCCCTTGAATACTGTTGCCACTTGCTGTGTGATAAAGTTGTATCCTGTATGCCCTTTAAACTTTAATAAAGCAAACCTTGTACCAAGATCAGTCAAGTTATTTCCCCTCCCCTAGGGACCAGAACCAAGTAGGAATGTATATTCATCAGTTTCAAATCTACATACAAATTCAAAACTTTGACAATTGTGCTTGGATCGAAGGGGAGCTATATTTGTAGCCCTCCCCCCCCCCGCTTCATGCATGAATCAGACATAGTTGGCTTTGGTTGAAGCTTCAGAGGGCTGGGAAAACCCTTACCCACCCCAATCTACCATCTCCCATAGCTGTCCCTTCTCTTGTGCCCTGTTCATCCCCCAGCTCACCTCGTTCAAGCATGCATGCAGCTGAAATGAATCTCATTCATTCATGGAATCTCAGGCCACCATTCCAGCTCCACACATGATTCAAGCAGCACTTGGAGCTCTGAGGTGGGGCACGGGCATAGGGACAAGCATGGCAGAAGGTGAGGGGGGCTAGAGAGAGCATCGATACTTTGGTTCATGAAAACATCCTTGGGATGTTCACACATGGATCAAAGCCACCTATATTCCGGGGAGGGGCTTAGCACAAAGCCAAACATTTCCCCCTCTGTGATCCAACTTGAATAGAAATGTGTTTCACACACACCCTTAGCTCCAATCCATTAGCAGTAGGAGTTTGCACCAATGCATTTCTGACATTCAATGTCATGCCCCGTCCTGCCAGTCCAGTCTCCTTGGGGGAGGAGAGTGTGGTTTCAGGGGCACAATGGTCTGGGCAGTAACCGGGGCACAGCAGCATGGATGTTGAGGGTTAGGGGCCAGTTTTGGGGGGTAGCACACAGACAGCTCTGGGGACGAGAGCTCAGACAGTCAGTCCCAAGAGCACCCCTCCCCTCTACTGCTTTGATAGCAGAAATAGGTATGGCACAGATCGCAACAGCTGGCGCAGATGCACTGGCAAGGGTGTGGTGCTGCCTCCCCTACTTAACTGACCAGCACACGGTGGGCCGGCGTTGCAGACAAAAACTCGTGTAACTCCCATCCATGCCTTCGCCTGTAATCCTGACTCTTGGATTCTGCTCTGACTCTGGCTTACTTCTGGAACCCTGACTTTGGACTGACCTGAGGCTGACTACGCTTGAGACTCCAATGGACTGCCATAAGTGTGCATGTGTGTTTGCCTCACTGCCCTCATCCGCCTGAGACACATTTGATTTGTAATGAACCAAATGCTTGAAAATCCGTATTCATATCAATAGATCACATTTGAATGTGGTAAAATTTTATTCAATATGAATCTATTCATACGTATTCATACAAATATTTGATACATATCTGATATTTATTTATTTATTTATTTATTTATTTATTTATTTATTTATTTATTTATTTATTTATTTATTTATTTATTTACATTTCTATCCCGCCCCATACCCAAAGGTCTCTGGGCGGGTAACAATAGATTAAAACAAATTAAAACAGGATACAAATTCAAACAGATAACAGATTAAAATGAAATACAGATTAAAAACAAGATGTACGTTTAAAACACCTTAAAAATTCAACAGATTAAAACCAGGCATTCCCTAGGACGTTAATAATGGTGTCATTATAACTGGGGAGGGAGAATAGAACCTCAGCCAAAGGCCAAGGCAAAGAAGTAAGTCTTTACAGCCCTCCTAAATAAATATAAGGAAGGGGCATGGCGCACCTCAAGGGGGAGGCTATTCCATAGTCTCGGGGCCACCGCTGAAAAAGCTCTCTCCCGGGTGCCCACCAACCTCATTACTGAAGGTGGCGGGATGACCAGGAGGGCCTCATTGTTGGATCTTAATGCACAGGCAGGTCGGTATGGGAGAAGGCGTTCCTTTAGATATTTGGGGCCCAAGTCATTTAGGGCCTTATAAGTCAGAGTTAACACCTTGAATTGGGCCCGGTAGTGAATGAATACATATCTGAATGAATATGATATGAATGAATACATATCTGATACGAACAAATATGTATTGGATACGAATGAATGCATATCTGATATGTATCCAATACGAATGAATAAGTATCTGATACGAACAAATACGTATCTGATATGTATCCATAACATATCTGCACTCTGAAAACATCACTGAATCCACTTTTAATCCACTGTGGATCCATGTTGAATGCAGTCTGGATACATTGCGGATGTGACTGGTGCTCCGTTTTTCCACACCCTCAATCTAACGAATGTCTGAACTATTTGTACGAAAGTTCGGAAACATTTGTATTCATACAAATGTTAGTGTATGAATCTCGTAACATTCGATTCGTGTACAAATGTCTGAATTCATATGAATAACAAACGTTATGAATATTCGTGCCCATCCCTAATTAGCAGTCAAACCTAACCAGTAATCCTTTAAAACTCTTCCTTGCTTATGGGAACACTGCTAAAACACATGTCTAGAGTAGTTTCCATAAGGGACTGTGTTAGCATCAGTGGCTTCAGAAGCAAAGCTTTGCATGTTTTCTGTTTTCCTACTTTGCAGAAGAACTGGTCCTGAGAGTGGATGGTCTAAGCACTGAATGTATGTGGTGATGTGAAGTCACTGCACCAGCCCTTATTTAGATTCTGTCTCAGAATAGCGACCTGCCATCCACATGTTGGTACCACCCAGGGCCTGCAGTAGTCTGCACCAGGAAGTGGACTGCAGGTCCCTTTTCTGGGATATAATCTAGAATAAGGCTCATTGTAGAAGGGACTCAGCACCTTATTCAGCCATGCAGATCGTTTTAATACTAGTGATATAATTGCTATAATGAAATACATTTAAAACATCTAGATTTTGCTAACAAAAATGAGCTGTACTCTCATTCTCAAAAGTTTCAGACTGCAGGCTGGCATTTCAAGCTGCTTTGGGGACATATTCAGAGGATAAGGCTTTCTTGAAACATTAGGCTAATAGTCCAGAAGGCAACATACTACCTTCAGTAGTATATTACCGCCAAATATTCCTTGCTAAGGAAAAATAAATAACAGAGTACTACCATCCCTGTTGGCTTCCCAAAGGTATCTGTTTGGTCACTTGTTAAGAGCCAAAGATGTGATACCTTTGGTATGATCCAACAAGATTATTTTCAGTTTCTCAGGGTTCTAAGCATAACTAGTATATTACTCTGAAATCTGGCTGACTTTAACAAGGAAGACTTGTCAGGGGTATATGTTGGTCTTCCCCAAGTTAAACCCTCCATTGGCCATGTTGGATGGGGTTGATGGGAAATGATGCATGCAACATCTGTAGAACATCAGTTGGGGAAGACATCTCTGTACAATTGACTTGGGGGGATTACAGGACTAAATAGGAAAAGATAGAGGCTATGAAAGTAGCAATGCAACCTCTGTAGGCATTTGAGCAGGGTGAGCCATTCCCTTTACTCATTAATTAAAGACATTATTTTGGAAGAGGTCCTCAGTCATCTCTACAGGGTGGTGAGGCTGTGCAGTTCTGTATTTAAAAGTCTAACATATGCACAATGTGCTCAGACCACCTGTCTTGCATGAACCTTTCATCTTCCAATGTTTGGGCTGTTCTGAATTAACAGCTGGGAATAGCAAATAAATTTAGAATGAGGAGATGGAACTCTGACACCCTTAGTGATCTTCTGTGTTTCTTGACAAGCAAGTTCTTCTCTCAAGACCAGGCCTGTTTTAAAAAGCTGAACACAGCCCACCATCAATGTATGGGAACCCACTACCTGTCTGATAAATTTCCTGGGGTGACTAAAATTAGAACAATTGAAGCACCTGGCTAAAGAAGCCAATGATGCATTGGCAAAAGGGAACAGCTACAGTTCCAGAGAAGAGCCAAAAGGATGATTTTTATCATCATCATCTTCATCAGTATTATTATCACACTTCATAATTTATCTGCATAGTTACAAATGTAGGAAACATCACTATAAATTAGCCAGAACACAATAATCTCACTAAGTCTGTCCTACTGACATAGTACTAATTAGTAAAGGTGTGTGTGTGTGTGTGTGTGTAAAATTCTTCTCTTGTTTTGAGCCATGTCTTTCACCCGTGGTGTGGAGGTGCTTGGGGACAAGTTACTTGGCAGAAGTGTCTGACTCAGGAGTAGAATCAGCCCTACCATTTTATCAGGTTCCTTCCCAGTCTCCATTTCAGGAGGCACCTTCTGGAGAGAAAGGGAAGAGGCTCCTCAAGAGAGTAAGTTCTTGTGTCCTCAGCCTTGGGAGCCTTGGGTAGGAATCACACTCTTCAGTGAATGCATCATGGAGGATGCGCCCCAACTTAGTTTTTTTAGTCCTGTTTTAGTCCTGTTTGGACTATATATTTTTTAGTCCCATTTGGACTATTTTTAATCCAAATAGATTAAAGGGGGATGCATTGGTTCTTGAGAATTACTTACAAATACATTTTGGGCAAGAACTTACAAAGCTATGAATCAACTAAGAAAATAATTTAGGCTACAGTTGCTAAAACACAAGGCTCACATTTTTTCATCCTTAAATATTCCAATCATACATTTGTTTTCAAAGCCCATTTCTGCACGTAGGGCCTTTTCACACTTGGCTTCATGGCTGTGGGGAGCTTTGGGAAAAATGGCCCTGAATGCACTAATAATCTGTACGTGCATTTGCTTGGTGCATTCCAAACTGCCCCAAAACTTACCAGCAATGCAAATGGCTGCCTGGAAAGCAGCTATGTCTGACTCCTGGTGCTATCATCAGGGTAATCACATGATTCAGTGCCTTTAGACATGATTAAAAGCTGTACGAGGACTTCAGACCACAGTAGCAGTGGATCATTTCCACCCCTCAAGTAAAAAGCTGCTGATTAGATCATCAGCTTTTTGCTTCACAGTTACCAGAGAATGTCGTGCCATTACTGTGGGCAACTGAGCATCCATCTGTCAGGCAGGAAGCAGCTGCACTGCCCCTGCAGAGCTTCCAATTGTCTCATCTGACAGATGAGAAGTGCCTGCGTAGTCCCTCTACAGCTTCCGATTATCCCATCCATCAGACAGGAAGCAACTGTGGAAGGACTGTGTAGCTTTCATCCTGTCTGGATGCACACTCACTCGAAATCCTCAAGACAAGTGGGGCATGTCACTTCAAAGCTAGAGCTTTTGTAGGCATCCTCTATATGGCTAGTGCTATTCTCAATCATGAAAACTGGATGATGTTCAAACATAGTCCATTTAGGCCTATAGTCCATTCTGCAGTGGTGTTACTGCAGATTATATTCTGGAATAGGGGGGCTGTCATTCACATGCTAGTGTAGACTACAGCAAGTCCCAGAATAAGCCGATGCAGAAAGGTCCAATGTCATACTGAGGTCCTCTCCCTCCTCTTCCTTTGCTCTGTGACTTGACTGTAAGGCTGTCCAAAGGGTAATTAGAAGCAATTATTCCTAATCCTAGGCTGCATTAAGAAGCAGCAAGAAAGTGGGCTCTTGGTCTGTAACCTGAAAGGCTCCTCATTCACATTAGAAAAGATCTTGGTAGAATAAAGCTTACTTGAATAAGTAATTATTAACAATCTGGTCACAGGAAATACATTATTTCATAATATAGCAATATATTAATTGCTGTTTGGAAATTGTATTTCAAGCAATTTTTCAAATAATTTTAGGAAAGCAATACCTCAAATGCCTGAGAACAGAACCCAGAACAGTGCTGGGCATATAATAGTTTTCATTTTAAATTAATGGGGTCACTAGAGAGCAGGTAATTAGTTCACATGCAAAGGTCTTTACTTTCACTCATGTGGACTGCAGTGTTTCACGCCATTACGTTCTGCAAAGCGATATACCGGGAAGCAAAATTTATCTTCCACCTGTGGCATTAAGCTGTGCTTATCAGAATGCATCCTTGTGTGTTGCATTCAAAAACCAAAAAGTGTTCCTGTTAGAGTTCTTTGCAATATAAATCCCTCCCCACATGACCTATATATCACAATGATGGGTATTTTGCTAGTTGGCTCTAATGAATAAACGCAACTGTTTCTCAAATAGTGCTTTAACACTTTAAACACTATAGGTGTTGGAAGTTTTTTAGCTTTGCAACTTCACTGTAAAATGGAAACACATCAAACATCTATTACTATTTGTACTAAATGTGTTTGGCTTTTCTCTTCTGTATATTTACCTTTTGCCTTAAGTTGTAAATGATTTCCCCTCTTTTAATAAATTGTTGCCCTTTGCAATTGGAATAATACAGCAGGACTGGCTTTTTTTCATCAGAATTTCCAGAAATGTATCATGACGGTTTTACTGCCTCATTTTTGCACATCCTGGAGTTTTGTACAAGCAACAGGAAAACTATTCCAGGACTCTGCTTGAGGAAGTGTCCAATTTTCATAATTCAGCAGCAAAGGCAGATTTTGAGAGTGTTATTTAGTTGCTTAACACCTTTCAAATTTATGCTTCTGCAAAAATGAAAAATTAAGCATTTTCTGTTCACCCAAATAAATTAGCTACTTTCCCAATGGGGAAGGCTTGATGTTTTTCTGTATGCTTTACTTTTTCTAACACCGCCTTTATGATGAGGAGTAGTAACACAGCTGCAGAAAGTAAAATCATCTGGCAATATGATTCCTTCAGCGTTCTCACTTTGATGTATATTTAGCTGCTAGATGTGAGATTTGCAGTTCAAAAATCCAAACTTCATTGGCGTGAAAAGGCTTCCACTTTCATAATGAAGATCAAAGTCTGTGCCAGGAGTTGGATAAGACTTCAGTGTGTTGGGAGGAAACAGTGCCAAGGCTAACAAAAAACAGTAACGTGATTGGCATTATTTATTAATTGTACATAATTATAGGAGGTACTGAGCTGTAGCTCAGTGGTGATGCAAGCAGAAAGTTGAGGGTTGCTGGTTTAATCCCAGACTCTTTCTGGAAATAGGTTAATGGCAAACCACTTCTGGTTTTCTACCAAGAAAACTGCATAGAGGTTGCCAGGGTAGGGCCCATGCAGTCAACCAGAGGTTCGCTACAACTCAATGGTACCCACCACCACCACCAACAAATTAATTGTGTTCACCTTTCTTCCTCTTACAAGTAGTGTTTCTGTATTGACAGAGGCATACACCAATGAATGGTGGAAAGAAGGGATGCAATTGTATTTCTTTATTATTATTAAATATTATTATATAAATTCTATTATATATTATAATATAGAAATATTTCTATAATATTATAATATATAATATAATTTATATAATAATATTTAATAATAATGAATAATAATTTATTATTATAAAATATGGAGGATGCCTTCTTCCATACCAGCCTGCCCATGCTCTAAGATCTGGAGGAGAGGCTTTCTTGGCAAAAGGGGTGGGCACCCAGGGTAGGGCCTTTTCAGCAGTGGCTCCCAAACTGTGGAATAGTCTCCCTCCTGAGGTGAATCAGGCACCTTCACTCTGTGTGTTTAGATGAGCTGTGAGGACCTATCTCTTTACTTTTCTGCTGAGTAAAGGAACAGTCTTTTCCTCCCCATGCTCAGACACTGCCATGTTTTAAATATGTTTAATATGTTATTGGTTTTAATGTGTTCATTTTATATGTTGTAACCGACCCTGAGAACCTTGGGTATAGGGCGGGATAAAAATGGAAATAAATAAATAATAAAGTCTGCCAATACCATTGAAGACACCAATAGGTTTTGAAAATCAGTTTTGGTGAAATTCTGATCCCTTTAGAAATGAGCGGAAGATGGGACAAATAATACTGAAGGAAGAGAGAATATATAAATATTGTGTCTTCTTTACTAGCAAACAGGTCTGCTGCATTTAATGCATATTGATGACGCAAGAACAATTTGTAACTTGTCCTGAGCTAAGTGGGGATATAAATTTTTTGGGAAAAAATAATGTTCTATCCAGTAACTCCACATATCTACAGTTTGTGTTTTGTAACTAGGACATAGCTTAGGTAGAATGGGCCCTTGGCAAAGAAAGCAAGTAGGGTACCTCATACTTTTCAGACTGAGAAAAAACATGCACACAAAGTAACAAATAACAAAATGTAATATTCAGCCAAAAACACACACACACACACAGTCTTTTGGTCAGTAGATCCCAGCAGAAGTCCTTTACAGGCATACTGCATCTTACGTCAAAGTAATCTACACAGTCACCAAGGCTAGTAACTTCTGAAAGCTTCACCCATCACAGTCTGATCCAAACCTTGTACAGGAAGAGAGCGTAATAATAAACAATACATCAAGTCATTTTTGTCCTGTTGAGAAGTATAATATCTGGGATGCAGCGCAGAGTCAGTCTGCTGCCAATGTCCTATTGGTATGAGGTCCAGACCACATCTCAGGTCTCCATTGTTCTATCCAGGCAAATGCTGCCCATGTAAAGCCTTCTATTGATGCAGTGCCATAAGGAGGCCAACTGGTAAGGTAGAAGTTACTTTGGCAAGTCAGGTAGGAAAAAGGAGAGGGCATAGACGTTAAAAAGCCAGCTGATCAAGCAGCAAGAGGAAAGATGGGCAAGGGAGAGTAAGAGAAGCTGTAGGAAAGGGTCCACTTGGTTTCTTGCATCCTTGGTAAAAAGGTGGACTAAGTCAGTATTAGGTACAACCCTGCATGACACAAACATCAGTATCAGAGGGCTGTTATGGACTTAACATCTGTGACACAGCTTTCTGTTCTTCTCCCCACACCAGACACCCTGAGAAGGGATGTGCACAAATATTCATAACATTCAAAATTTGTACGAATTCAGCCAAATCCAGACATTGGAACTTTAATTGAATGTTTTGATACATTAGTACAAAGCTTCATTACATATTTGTATGCAAATTTGTATTGAATTCAAATTCCACTACATTTGAAGGGGATCTATTCAAACAAATATGAATTTTCTTGCATTCGATTCAATATGAATCACATTTAAAAAATTTGTGCACATCCCTAAACCTGAGAGGTAGCTCTGGCTGTAAGAGCTCAGAAAGAGAGCTATGACTAGCCCAAGATCACCCAGCTGGACTCATGGAGGAGAGCAGACTCAAGCCAGACAAGAATCTGACACTCTAACCACAAGACGAAACTGGTTTGGGATGTAAGGTGGGATAAAAATGAATCAAAGCTACTATTTTTTTTAAAAAAAAAGTTATTTATTTGTATTTTTACCCTGCCCTGTGCTCAAAGTTCTCTGAATGTGTTACAACAATAAAAACAAATATACATCCACTAAAAATGGCAAGAGTGTCTGAAAATGGGAAGAGGAAGTTTCAGCCAGAGACCTGGGTAAGTAGATGCATCTTCACCTGTCTTCCAAAGGTAATCTGTTCTTTTCCTACCCATTTAATAAATGACATTCAAATTAAGCCTCATATAGCACTTAGTTTTGAAAATGGCAGGAAAGAAGAAAGAGAATATTAATTCATTTTACCAGGTTAGGCCATCATCTAAAATGCATTTAGATTTTGCTACTGTAAGAGAACTGAAGTGCCAGTGTGAAAACTATGGAGCAATTAAGCATTGCCCTAAAGCCAATAGGAAATACAAGCCAGCTTCTTAAAGAGATCAGACTTCTATTGGATAAAATGGTGTTCTTTGAAAGCAGGTAAGTGAAAGGTTAGTAGGCTAAAATACTATGATGGAGAAAGCATTGATTGCCTAATGGAATCAAGCTGGGTTCTTAAGATTAGAAGCTCTAAATCCTTCATTCACAGTATTACATTCATGAAATCCATAGCAAAAAAAGGGGGTGCAAGATACTTAAAGGACAGGGTCTGAAGATGTAAAAAAAAAAAGTGATGCTGCCACAATCCCATACCTACTGAATTCAGCGAAGTTCACTAGGAGCAGAGTGAACAATTTTCAACAGTAAAGTAGCCCATGATAACCTCAAATGATCCAGAAAGTTCTCTACCTTCCACTTAATAGCTCCTTCTCCTCTGTTAAAGGGTTCCTTTCCAAATTTTTATATTAATCTTTTTGATGTTGGTGATGATGAACTGTCAAAAGCAACTCTGACCTATTCAGGTTTCCTGAGAAGATCAGATTCCAATAGTGAATCCTTAACTGTATTGGCAATGGAGAACTTTGTATTACTACTGCTTTATGCTGCTGCCTTTGAAAGGAGGAGGAGGAGCCTATTAAACCTTTGACTAGGTAAGACAAAGTTTCTGTTTTTATATATGGTTTTATTTTAAGTATTTTTGTCTTTTAAATATGCTGTTACCCGCCCTGAGACCCTAGGGTATAGGGAGGGATATAAATGTAAATAAAAAAAATAGATGAGCTATCAATGCAGTAGCTTGTACTCAATAGTCAGTCACTGCTGCATTATGGGTAGAAGAAAACCATCTATACCTCCAAGGTTTTAAATGGAACCAACCATCACACTATCTAGCAAAGTGATGATATGAGAAATTTTGAAAATGTATGTTTTTTGTTACATTTAGGGTTCTACCTAAATTTGGATTCCAAAATTATGGGGATTTTATGACTGCCAAACTGCTTCTGGCATTTCATAGGGCTCTCCTGGACATCATGGCATGTGACAAACTGGAAGAAGTAGAATTTATTTAACAGTTAAATATCGGCATGTTAGTTACCACCAGACTTGCTGAAAACTGCCCCATCCTGCTACCACTGTTTCCTGCCTCACGGACGGGGTGGTCAGAAGCCACCCAGGGGTGGTGCAGCCACTTCTGATCCACCTGACAGGCCAACTGGAAGCTGTGCCATCCCTTTGACATTGCTTCCCATCCACCAGATGGGATGTGCCATTGCCCACAGTAGTGGTGCAGCATGTCCCTGAAAGCATCTTTTTACTTTGATTAATACTGTGCCACTGGGGCATTCTGAAAAGGGTCATGCAGTTTCAGACGCAGTCTGGGCCCAGCCGAGTTTTCTCAATTGTAAGCAACTTTGACTGTGGACCTCTGAGGCTCCTCAGAGTAGGCTTTGAGGTTGGATTGTTCATGCACCTGTCCGCCTCTCCCCCATCTCATGAACATTCTGTGGTAGAAAATGTGAATCAGAGAAGGCTCATGAACACAAGGACCACACACTGTTGCTCTGGCACTTTTGAGGTGCCCCTTTTGTTATGTCTAAACACAGCCTTTGAGTGCAGCCATTTATTCCCAAATTAAGATTATAGCTGCATCCACATGGGGCAAAGGAGTCAGTCAGAATCCACAACTATACCAAGAGTACTTTTTAATATGACCTACAATTGGGAGACTCTCAGAGCTAACTGAAGAAGTTCAGGGACTGATAGGGGTCCCTTGAATGCCCCTTGGAATGCAACAAGCACTCATGTGGATGGTACCTTTGGCTATTTCCACACTTACTGCTGTAACTCTAGATTAATTTGATCTGGATCCATGCTTGAGAATCCCAGATGAAATAGTTCCAGATCAAAACCTATATCCCTACATCCACATTGATGATAGCGGAATGGATTGCAATTGATGCTAAAGATGTAGGCCATGAGGATGCCAAAGCACACATGGCTAGAAAGAGAAGGTTCCATTCCGGAAGCGCTGCCCAGAGCACTGCATGATTGGATGGTGCAGCCATCTCTGAAAGTGCACATCCAGGCACAGAGGGTGCAATGAATAGCAGCTGGCTGCAAAGGCCTCTGGTTCACCTATGTAACCAATGCATAGGATGTACGGGAATGTGTAGGGGTTACGTAGGGTGCTGCCACTGCTTGACTGTGCATGTCACTTTTAGGTTTACTCCCATACTTCCTGCATCTGGCCTACATCTGGAATCATATGCCTTATTCCAGAATTCAGCACATGACCACAGACTATAGACCTCTTTTGGGCGGGTTGCCACTAATCTGAATTAGAGGGCCCTTAGTGCTGATCAAATCTAGATCCATGCCACTCCCATGCACAAGCTGTGGCCTTAATGGGGCCTTAATCCTGCCTGCTGTGCAGAAGGTATGTAACATATGCATGCCACATGTGGTTTTATCCGGTCCTTATTTGGGTCTATAGTGTACATGAGGAAACAGCCCTTGTCTTTAATGGATTCCCTCCTCCAAAGGTCTATAGGAACATAGGATTCAGTATATGTTTTCCATCTCATTTTCAGTCCAGCCTCTGATTTTCACAGTAGGTTACTCAGATCTTAAATTAACCTCATTTAATAAAATTAGTTCAGTGAATCTAATTCACAAAAGCTTATGTGGCTTTTGGCCATGAGTGCGTTTATGACAGTTTTTTTAAAAAATGCTTTCTTTAATAGATTGAAATCTCTGTGAAATGTTAGTACAACAGTGTAAGTCTAAACATGTCCTCTGACTAGTATTCAGTGCAATGAGGTGTGGGACTATAATTTAGGGGTGAAGGTACTTTAGGGATCTTGATGGTGCTCAGTTCCTATCTGTTCCAGCTGAATTTGAGGATGGATGGAACAAAACCAACCTTGCATGTTTTGATTAAAGCCTATGGATTTCTTTTCTTTGGAATTTGTCATCGTGGGTGGTACTGATTCAGCAATTTACACTGATTGGCTGCCATGTAATCTGGCTGTTGATTCAGGTGGCCAAACGTATAGCCACTGTCTGGAGTTAGAAATTGTCTATATTAGAAAATATCAGCATCATTTATGGTTTTAATCTTTGTGCAGACATCATAACACAGCACTTTTGGATGCCTTCCTCCCTAGCTTTACTTCCTAACTTGAAAACAGTTGAAATATCTTTTCTGTTTCTGTAATCTGAAAATAGGACCTGTCTAGATGACAATTTGGTTGGTCCAAAGCCAATTCAAGGCAAACAAACAAAAACCATGATGTTACATGCCTATAGTTCTCTTATGAGCAGTGGCCTGAGCAGAGATTTGGGTCATGGTCTGTACTACAGTGAGATCTATTGCATGTCTGCATAAAATTATTAATGTATTTCTATGGTTGCATCTACATGAACAAATTATCTTATTTAAGTAGATTTTTTTTGTATATCTGTCCTTGGTGATGAACCATATTATACAGTATTAAACAAAGGAACAAAAAAAAATTTAAAATCAGGTTTTAAAAACAGTTTTTTAAAAAACAAACTGCAGAACATGAAATGTTTATCATATGCAAATTTTGTGCAAGCCATATGAATTTTTGTGCATGAAATAGGAGAGGAAAAGAGATACATTTCTTCATTTTGAGCAACACACAAGTAGACTGCCCTTCATAAATGAAAGGCAAATGAATTCCAGATCAGTAGTACAGCAGTCCAAATCCGGAGTCCTATACAATTTGCAATGTTATACCGGTTCCTTGACGGAGACTGTACATAAAATCTGAAAGGATTCATGTGCCCTATTGTACAAAGACTTTCATATATTCTGTTCGTCTCTTGCAGCACACTTAAATGCTGACAACATAGCTTTAACCAGAACAACTTTGCTTAATGCAGCATGATCTTCTTGAGTGCTTTAGCTTCATAAAGATGTTTCTGGAAAGCTTCCCAGCTCATATATCTGCACTTTAGAGGATGAAGCTGACCGGTATGCTAGACAGGATGACTTATTTTAATGGCAGCAGGTAGCAAATATTCCCTTTGTGTGTCAAAATGATCGCAGCATCTCAGCGTCTGTGCTCAGTGCTGAAAATTACCCAGGCTCCTGCTTGCTGAAAGCAAGCTTTAGAGACTGATACTAAACAGGGAAAGCTAGTGAAATTGTGAGATTAAGATGGGTTAACTATTCTATAGAGCAGCAAGACAACTGAGCAAGACAACTGAGCACAATGTTCTGCCTAAATTTTCAGTTTTTTCTTGCCAAAATGAACTGCATCTACTTCACCAGATGAATAATATAAAAATAGTTATTATTTTTTTCAGGTAGAAATTAGATATTTTATTTATAAATTTGCAACTATGAGCTTGAAATAACATTAATTGTATCTCAAAATTTTGAATGTTGGAAATGTATTTAGAATCCGTCCAGTGAATGACTAAGTACAAGGATCTGAATATGGGCATTTCTAAATGGGCTCTTAATCTGGATTAAGGGTCCATGTAGTTTGGATGTAGGCCTCTATAACAGCATGTTAATGTGAATCACAGTGGCCCTGCCGCACGCTGGTCTAGTTCTATCAGCATTTGAAGGAGCTTGATCCAGATCAGGGAGGCACTAATCTGGATTACAGGTAGCCCCTGATCTGGAACACACCTTCCATATTCCAGGATTATCAGGAGGATGCTTTTAAGTAGTACACCATTGAAACCCCCACACACACACACACATACACACTGGCCCAAAGACTACAAACTTTCATTCCTAGCCCTCAGAGGGAAGTGGGTACAGTTCTGAAGCTCATGTGGTATGGACAATCCAGTTCAGTGCTATCAGTGCAAATGGCACTGAGCCCACCACCTCCTCCTGAAATCTGGATGTGGGCTGGGCTAATCTGGATTGAGGGCAGGCAAGTGCAGAAAGAGCCTATATAATGTATTAGGTGTTCAAACCCACCACTGGACAAACAGCAAGATCAACTGTGGTTGATTTAATACATGTGTGTACCATTCAGCTCAGTATGGGGCACAAAAGTAGGACAACACTCACCTCCTCTCTTGCACACTAGAGATGTGCACAAATGTTTTCTTGACATTCTATTCAAATTGAATACCTGAAAATCTTATTCAATTTGAATCTTTTAAATTTGAATTTAACAAGATTCAGTTCAAATTTACAAAATTTGAATCTATTTGAATTTTTTATTTGAATCTGCATATACGAATGTCGACAACATTCATATGTGCACATATGCATCTTCCCCACATCTGTACACATCTGTATGCATCCCGTAGTTATCCCATATGCAACCCATTTTTGTCCCATATGGATTTGTACAAATGCATACCAATGCGGGAAAGATGCGGTTCTTCAAGTATGCATCGTGTATTAACCCATACACATACAAATGTCCAGATAATTCCAATGAATAGATCCAAAATTTGAAATTCAATTTGAATGTTTACATTTGAATTTCAGAACATTCTATCCGAGTTCAAATGTTGAAATCGATCAGATTTCAAATGCCTACGAATATTTGTGCACATCCCTATTGTCCACTGCTCAACATTTGTGACTTTGGTTTGCATGGAAGTCACAGCTACCAGTGGTTATTAGCCCTGATGACAGTAGGAGGTGGTACGCCTCTGAAGGGCAGCTGCTGGAACTGCAAGAAGAGCAACCTCTGTGCTCATTTCCTGCTGTTGGGTGCTCTTGTGCACTTGATGGGCCACTGTGACAATCTTCACATGCTGCATATTATTCTGTAGCATGCAGGTGGTCTGATCCAGATCGAACTATCTGATTCAGTTTTAGAGGAGCAGCCAGCAGGGTAGGCCAAGGGCCATCCACATAACACTAGGTCCTCCAAAGTTGTCAGCCAGGGAGTTTTTAGCGAGCTACCCAGCCCACTTTTGGGAGCCTAACAAAATTATGTTGGGCTTCAACAAACATAAAGGAAATGGCTTCAAATAAGTCTCCTGTTGGAATGGACTCTGGTACCATTTTCTTGCTGGTGTATGTTTCATTTATACATATGAGCAAAGTCCCCACCCCATCCCAGTTTGGTTGAGTTCAGTGGCATTCAGTTCAATTTAATCACTTTTGCAATTGGATCAAACTGTGTGCATTCAATAGATTTGGCTGAATGCCCCTTTGTTTGGTCTGAATCTTAACACTGTTTTCAAAGAGGCAAGAGGCTTAGTTCCAGCTCAAGTCTTTCAAACACTCCCTGTTTGATCTGAAGCAGTTTGGCACATCTTTGTGTACACATAGTCCTCCTGACAGACCAATCCACAGTGTAGACAAAGCATTCTCCAGGGACTGCTGGCCCAGTCCAGCAACCAAGTGTAGTTCCTGCCAGTGATAGCAGACTACAGGACAATGGGGCTATTGTTTGTTTGTTATTATATTTTCTCCTTCCTATGTGTTTCAGCATTTGGACATCATTTTAGAATGGAAACACTTTCTGGCTACTGTGCAGGTTTCTGGAAAGTGCTGTCATGGCAGTATGGAAGAGGCATGCACCAGTCTGGCTGATATATGGACATCCCAGGGAGAAGGCATGATAATAGCAACATCCTGGGTGATATAGAACCCCCTGTGAGTACAGAGGTAACAGTACGGTTTTTGTTCCTATTAGATCTTGCTTTATGGATCAAATATGAATCTCCTACCTTCAGTTTCAGGTGAAGCAAACTTTGAACCAAGATACCTCCTACAGCACTGAATAGGTCCTGTGACAGCACCTGAGAAACATTTGATTCCAAGGACTTAATAAACTTCTCATAATTCCTTCCAAGCTTTCTTCTTTTATACTTCATAACCACCTCATTCCATGTCTGTTTACACAGCAGGAAAATAATAGGAGGAAGAAGAATAAGAAGGAAGAAACCCCCTCCCCCCCGGCAAAAAACAGATAAAATAGGGCAGCAGGATGGGCTGTCATTCAGATGCTATAGATTCATTGTTACAGAACAGACAGGCACTGCAAGAGACAAGATATTAATCTGCATTGATTTAAATATGTTAATTTACATGCATGCCTAGAAATTTAAAGAGGTGCTCAATAATTTTAAATAGGCATACACTGCATAACACCATGCATACTCTGGGATTTCTGCTAGGTTTAGGCAGTTGGATATGGGATGCAGGAGATGGGACCAGAAAGTGGTTAATCAGCAAAAAGATAAGCCAGACCAGCCAGCTTTTTACATGCAGCAGCAGGTAAATGTCATCTTCCAGTTGCCCTTGAGGAACATCTACCAGACAACTATACTTGAGGATCCTGTAAATGGGGCCAGGCACCTCTTGAGCAGCAGAGAGACAAACCAGGTGGGATATTAACTGGTGAAGGAACATTTCAAGAGTATTGTTTTCCTTTCATATGGACTTTGTGTAGACAGCACTCCAAATAGTCACTGGTCAGGTTGCACCACTTCTTGCAAGATTCCTAGAGCTTCTGGTTGATAATTACAAGTATTCCTCTTTTTCTAACCATTGTTTGGCTCTTCTGTGTTCAAAATAAATATTTCTTCCCTTTCTCCGCACATGTAAAATATCACAGGGATGAGGTAGGGTGGGGTGAGGTAGGGTGAGGTAGGGTGGGGTGGGGTGAGGAAGCATCACCGCATCCAAGAGTGAAAAAGAGAAATATCAGGCCACCTAGAATGTATCCATCCAGAATAACCATGGGCCAATTCGCACTTCAGCTGGTAGTCAGCAACTAGGCAACATCTGGGCAGGCGCACCTGCACTTGCAGGAGGCGTTTACAGCATAGAAATGCCCCCAGCCTTCCCAGATGTTGCCTAATTGCTGACTAGGTGTAGAGCATAAAATTGTGCTCCACCACCTTACCAACCCTTAGCCCCAACTTACCTGGAAGTCTCCAGCTGTGACCATTCACACCTCTGCTGGCTGATGCACACACAGTTACTGAGGGCACTACACACAAGATTGTGGTGCCCAAAGAGGAGCGGCAGGTGATCAAACAGAGGTAAGTGTTCCATCGTGTGTGTGTGTGTGTATGGGTAGGCTAACATTGACCAGTATTTGCAAGTGCGAGCACTAGTCAATGTTAGTTTATTGCACCCTGCCATCCACGGGACGGGATGGGAAGTGCAAAGCAGCCCATATTTAATGTTGGATGAATGAAGAATAGGAAAGGAAGTGGAAGAAGCAAGTGAGGATTTGGCTTGTTGAACTGAGGCATTGTTTATTATTACTGTACTCACTGTATATTTATTCCCATCTATATAATATAGGGACACAGCAAAAGAGCATCCCTGCTGGATCAGGCTACAGCCCATCTAGTACAGCCTTTTTCTGTTATATTGTTTTTTTTTAAAAAAAAAATAAGGGGATACACACAAATTCGCATTAGTGCTTCTGAGATTCTTCTAATAATAGCAGACCTGATTGCTTTAGGCAAAAATTTAGTCAAATGCAAGATTTATAAACGTGACACTCTGGCACTAAATATCAGGACTTAAGAACTAATTTGCAAATTTTAACATTTCATTGCTTTGATAGTATATTTAATTTCTTGTTTATGCTATCTATTGTGAAAAGAAGGAAGTACTGTGCTAAAATGGTTTTAAATAGTCAAATATTGGGGGATTTAATTGAAGAGCAGAAACTTCATAGCCTTTGGACACTGATGAATCCCCAACTCCTATCAGCCCCATGCAGCATGGTCAATAATCAGGTATCATGGGAGCTGTATTCTAACAACATCTGGCGTTCCTTTCCTCCGCATTTTATCAAATGCTGTGAATCGAAAGTATTAATAAATCATGCATAAGTAGTCCATGTTTTTATTTTGTACTCTATTTAGTGGAATAAATGCAGGTTCCTACAGAAATATGTTTCACTTTTATAAAGGAAGACGTTCTATTCTCTTCAGTTCAATATACTTATTTCTGAAATAACACTATAATAGAAGATGCTTTTTCTTCTCCAAATGCCTTATCATTTTAATCAGAAGTGCTCCAAGCTGAGAAGATTACAGTAGATTACCATCCGTATTCTTGCTTTGGCAGGTTTTTGAAGGCCGTTTTAAGAGGACTACACAATATAAGCATTGATTAACAGCATCTTCTTACCTACAACAGAGGTTAAGCAGGGATAAGGCCAGTCAGAAGGGGAGGAGGATAGAGAAGAGAGCTAAAATGAGCTCAGCCGTATCAGACTGATCTTACAGATCTGCCTTGCACCAAATCATCCAGCAAACGGATATTTTGTTTTCACTTCAGTATATCTGTTCTATTTTTTGTTCCAGCTTTTTCATTTTTTCCTCAAAGAAGCACCAACATTTATTTATTTATTTATCGACACATATCCCAGTGGTTCCCAAAGGTCTGAGTGTGTTACAAGATATAGAAACAATCCA
Organism: Aspidoscelis tigris stejnegeri; assembly: GCA_023333525.1. Taxonomy (NCBI): domain Eukaryota; kingdom Metazoa; phylum Chordata; class Lepidosauria; order Squamata; family Teiidae; genus Aspidoscelis; species Aspidoscelis tigris. Next base: position 23,211,901 of record JALMGA010000007.1, on the reverse strand, counting down.
AACAGGTGAAAAATGAAACTAAAGCTGATTAAAATCACATATAAATACACGTTTGTTTGTTTTTAAAATAAAATTTATATTACTCAGGAGGATAGGATAGACTATATACATAAGAACATAAGAGGAGCTCTGCTGGTTTGGACCATAAACCGCATAGCCCAGCAATTGCTTCTGGGCATTCTCAAGCAGAAGGCAAAGGCAAAATCTTTACTTAAAGAACAGTCCAATATAAGAGAATCATTCCCCTCCTCTGTGTCTCTCTTCTGCCTTCTGATGTGGACTAGAGACGATGCAGTGTAGCCCAGTTTAAGGCAGACCACTTTCTACAAACCTATTGACAGTCTAGGGGTGGTTAGACAAGCCCAAGGAGGCATAAGCCTCTGCGTGTCTTTGTTTGTTTGTTTTTTGTGAGCAGTGGGATACATTTGAGCAGTGCATAAAATTGTGCCCTCCAAATCTGTCCCCTTCAGCCTCCTACTGGAGCCTTTGCATGAGGCTCTGAAACTTGCATGAGCTACAGAGCAGTGCAGGACAGTAGATGCAATATGGCCTATCTCAGAACAGGCCTTCAAGGGCAGACAGACTTTTTCTGGGCCTACGTGACAGCTCCAGCATGAAACCACTCCAGTCAGAGTCTTTCCAGCTGAGCAGGTCCCATGTGAAGAGGTACATCTTCACCACCTGTCTAAATCTGGGCAATAAATGTGTCTGACACAGATGAGAAGCTGTTCCACAACATGGGGGCTGTCACAGAGAAGACTCTCTTACAGCTCTTTAACTTCTGTGGCAGATGACATAGCCAAGAGGGCTTTCTCAATAATCTTAAGGCACTTGCAGATCTGTATGGGGACATCCCATTTGATATTTGGGGCCCAAGACATTTGGGGCTTTATCGGTTAATGTTAACGGGACCCACTAATTGCTTCTGGGTTTCTCAAGCTGAAGACAAAAGCAAATTTTTCACCTGCTCTTGAATCCCAGCAAATAGCATTTAGAGGCATCCTGCTTGTATCTCCAGACCATGCCTTTCCGTTAGAACCTGTGATCCTGGTTGATCCAGTCTATGGTGCGGATCGTGGTTAATTAAGGGCAGAAAAGGTCATAGGTCTTTTCTGCACTTACCTGGGTTAGGTCTGAATCACTGATGGAGAAATTATGGAGTCATAGGTGCTGATCTGGCCTACATCTCCCTATAGCTGTGAAACTTGCACAATCTTTGCAGCTGCTCCCCCATCTCTCCAGCGGCTAGGAATGACATTTCCTAGCCTTGGAGCCTGGAGGCTGGTTTTCAACCCATCCAGAATAAGGGCTGCCTTAATCCAGAGGCTTTTTCGCACTGCAACGCGTTCCGTTTGGAACGCGTGCAGGCGGGAAGCTTAAGACACTTCTGGGCGCTTTCACCATTCACACACAGGCTCGCTGGAACGCGTTCCGGCGCACCTGTGTGTGAACGGTAAAAGCGCCCGGAACTGTCTTGGCCGGCAAAGGCCGGCCAGGGGCGGGGATTCAGCCGGCAGCGCTGCCGCCCATTGGGTGAGAGCACCCAACGGGCGGCAGCGCTGTCAAGCCAGCCGCCGCGCTTCGTGCCAGGTCTACGGGCCTGGATCGGGCCCTGGGGACCTGGCACGAAGATGCCCGGGCACCCGGGCACCCATCATGGGGCCCGGGGCAAGGCCCCTATGGGGCAGGACACCTTTGGAGATCAGAGCCCCTGGCTCTGATCTGCAAAGGCTTCGCCCCGCGCCCCGATCTCGCCCACCTACGGGCTGCAGGCGCCTGGATCTAGGCGCCTCCAGCCCGCAGATGAGTCCCCCGCCCCCCCCCCCAGTCCCCAAAACCCCCACCCCAACCACCCTCTGACCCGGATCGGGCCGATCTTTGCGGTGAAGGTGCCTACAGCAGCGAGGCACCTTCACCGCGAAGATGATTCCCCCCCCCAGGGCCCGGGGATGGGACGCGCGCGACGGAGGACTTACCTCGTCGCTGTGCAGTCTCCAACTGAGGGTGGCATTCTGGGAGCGTGCAGGACGCAGCCCACCTAGGCCCCCTATTGGACACCTAGGCCCCCCTATTGCGCGAACGCTTCTCTCCCGGAACGCGCCGGGGCGGCTCGTCCGCGTCGGAACGCATGCAGAGCACTTTAAAGTGCTCTGCATCCGGAATGCGTGGAAGACAGCTCCGGACGCGAGGCGGCACAAGCCCCGCTGGGGCAATGCGAATGCCTCGTCCGGAGCTGTCTTCCACGCGTTCCGGAAAGGCCTGTGCGAAAAGGCCTCAGATCAGTGTCTACATCATGCAGACAAAACAGACCAGCAGGAGGCATGGCCTCATTGATCGGGATTAATATATGGCTCAACAAGCCTTTTGTGCATTTGGCAGTTAAGGGAACTCCATAGGAGGTGCTACATGCATCATCCACTTTTTGCAAAGCTGCATTTTTTTGCAGATGCAACTCTGTGCATGCAGTACCTCCCCTGGACCATGTAGATCTAGAGTAGTTCATTTGCATCTGTCCCTTCTGGAAGAAGTTCAGAGGGAGCTTGGGGAAGGATAGTGCAGTTGCGGTTAGTGCTGCATTGCCCATTGTTGTGGCAATGGCTCCACACAAATGTGTTGCTGCGGTTGCTGTGGTTCTGTGATCCCTGCTGCAATTGTGGTAATTCACAACTTTCCAGTTGGCGAGGTTAGGGAAAGAGCCAGCATCCAGAATGCAGCCCAATGTGACCTAGAAGTGTGCTATGCAGACCCTTAATCTGAATTAAGAGCTGGACAGAAAGGCTCATAGTGTCTTTTTTACATGTCATTTCCATTTTTGTATTTCCTCTTTTTAAAAGAGTTCAGGAGGGGATCTAGGAAGTTATAGGCCTCTCAGGATAACATATTCTGGGGAAGATTGTTTATAAAAGATAAAATTACCAACTTTTGGAGGCACAAGCTTGCTCACCCTTATCTACTAGTTTATTAACACACACACACACAAAATGTCTAGATTAGTTAAACTGGTCTTTCCCTTTTAGAAGCCAGGCTGACTATCTTTGAGCAAAGTTGTGCTTTTCTCATCTCTGGCTGGCACATAGGCTGGTGAAGTTCTGGGATGTGTTGGGCATCTACACCTTCAATGCCCGACACATCCAGAACTTACCCAGATCTCCCTCAAGCACTGGATTAGTGTGACAGCTGAGATTGCCTCCTTGTGGCAACAGGTATGTGCAGCACTGTTGCCATGCCGACTGGGCAATGCGGTGTGCAACTATGGCTGTGCTGCCCCACTCCAGACTCCATTCACCTGGAAGAGGTGAAAACTCAGCTGTGCCAACAACTAGAATAGTTGTAGAGCATTTTTTTTAGTGCTATACAGCTTTGTGCCTGGGTCATGCTCCGGTGTTCATAGAGCCGCTTCAGGGCTAGAAGTGGCTCCGTGCAGTGTGTATACTCCAAGTGAGAGCAGCCTCACGCTGTCCCACCAAAGCTAGTATGAAAAGCCCCATAAAGTGATAGTGAAGGAAAGAGTGTATTACCAGGGGGCAATTCAAACATCTGGGAAGAGGAGCATCCTGGTGATTAAACACAGATGAGGTGGCTGTTAGTGACTAGTGCTCATTGCATACCTCTCCCATCCATGGCACAGGAAGGGAAGTGTGAAAATTTCCACCTGTCCCAGTTTACCATTAGACCAAAAGTAGACAATTTCCATGTCCATTTCACTTCGAATGCTAAACTAGTGCACCTTCTTCCACTTCTTCAAGGGGTCTGGAGACTCCCATTCTACCTAGAGCTTTTTCATTGCTCTTTGGATGAAGCCTCCATTTAAAATTAGCAGATTAACTCTTGCTGATGCTTTCCCTGGCCACTGAAATGAGGATATCCTCATGGCCAATTTCCTGCCTCTGTACCTAATGTTTACATAAAGGACTGAAGATTCCAGCCTCCCCCTTGCAAAAGCTTAGAATAAAAAAAAATCTGATACTCTGTTTATATTCTTTGACATCTTTTCCACCCACTTTTTGGATTACTCATTGAGTCTTTTCACAGACCTCTGATAATCTTTTGAATCTGTACGTAGATGTTCTTGTTGTTGCACATGAGCTTAAGCCCTTCAGGGAGCTATTCATAAGAAAGAAAGAAAGAAAGAAAGAAAGAAAGAGAAAGAAAGAAAGAAAGAAAGAAAGAAAGAAAGAAAGAAAGAAAGAAAGAAAGAAAGAAAGAAAGAAAGAAAGAAAGAAAGAAAGAAAGAATTACTAGTGATAGTGATGACTGATATATCTTTCAGTGGAACAATTTAACAAAACTTCACAAATTGTATAATAAACAAATTAACATCTTTCTTTTTAAAGCCTGTGAATTAAACTAGAAGCATATTCCAATAGAGAAGAAAAGTTACTGATGAATAATTTGAAACTACTAGCATTCTTTACGTCTGCTTCACAACTCAGCTCTCTCTCTCTTTCTCATACTGTTTCAAAGAAGCATTTTGTCCATTGTGGGAGCAATGTTGCCTAAGAGCTTATCAGTGTTTTCTTATGTTAAGCATTAAACAGTTATTAAGAAAGTTAAGATGTTGCTGATAATCACAATTGTTTATAAAGTGAATTACAAGGTTTTTCTCTTTCTTTTCTTCTTTTTTTAAGGTATTGGTTTTGCTTGGCTGACATTGGGGCATAATGAGTTAACTGAGATCATTGTTCCTTGGGCTTTTTCTAGTCCCAGACATTCATAGCCTGGCAAAGACCGACTCTGCAATAAGTCTCACATTACACATGGATTAGATTTGTAGAAATCCTGTAACCCAATAGGTACCTGCCTATTCTCTCCTGGCGTCAGCCTGCCTGTGCTGTTTTGCTCTGTAGACATACCTGGCATTCCACCCGTGCCTACTCACACACTAAGTGGACTGAATCCTGCCTGGCAAAACATTGGAGCATTGTTGAGAAGGCGCAACCCCCTTGATAGGCGAGCAAAGTGTGAAGTTAGCCTTGCAATGCCTTATTACTTTCCTATGAAGTATACACGCAGCTCTTAAACCTTTAGAGAACGACAGCAAAGCTGGAAATTGGATATCCAGGAGCATTTAAGGTGAGAAGACATCCACCAGAAATAGACCATAGATGCTAGCCTTGCTGCTATAGCCCCCCTCCCCTCCATCTTCTAGCAAATATTTGAAGGCACAGAGAAGGAAAACATAAGAATATTTGGTACCGGCTTGGTAGGGCTAAACTGAAATGGGTTGATTCCTGGGATTTATGCCAGATATTATAAACAGTTTCTGTTTTATCATGCACCTGTTATTTCACTGTACACATGATATGTTTTAAAATTATTGGCTGAAAGGGGTAATGATGAAAAAACAGCCATTTTGTATGTTTTTTAAGCCATTAAAACAGACAATTTGCTTAATAAAGCTATTAAAGCTGAGGAACACTTATATTTTGATGTGAAATTGTTTAATCAGCCTCCATCAATTAGAAGAAAATGCTACGGAAACGATGAGCCATAAGTCACCTGTTTATGCATTATATGTGATTTGCACAAGTTCAGACTCACATTCTCATTTTAATGTGAAAAATATTATTTTGCCGGCTGTTGATGGCCGTGGGTCATGAGATACTGACAGACCACAGTGACACCACTAAAACGGGTCATTGGATATAAAATTATTTTCAACCTAACATTCACATTAGTTTTGCCTTGAAACATGTATTTAAAGTTCTTGAGTTCCACATATCCACATTTAGCTACCTCATCCCATCATGATTACAAAGGATGGGGATACCTCTGCATGTTACAATAGCCATGAGTTAGCATTGGAAACCAGCTCTTTCTTGCAGAGTTTTCTGTTACTCCTGGGCTGTGGTCACATTTAATCCAGCTTCAGTCCACTTTCAGAGGGAGAGAATACATCACAAAGGGACAAGCTGTTTTCTTTTAGTGTTAAATAAATCAGAAGATTCACCTTTGGGATAGATAATGTAGAAAGAAAATTACTGGTCACTTTGCTGATGTGTTTTCTCGCTCTGAAGGTGGACTGAAGCTGGATTAAACCTTAGATGAGACCAAAGCTGTGGAAATATGCTGTTTCCAGTTTCCTTCAGATCTGTGAGTTCAGGTATGCATGGAACCATACATGGGATGGGAATCTTTGATATCAAGGGACAGCTAAGTATTAAGGATGTCTAGGGACTGAATTTGTAACATTCTGTATTCCAGATTGTTTGTCTATTGTTTAGTTATAGCACTTTATTTTATATAGCATGTATTTTTATCCTGCCCCATATCCGAAGAGCCCAGGATGGGTTGCAACATTACAAATAGATTAAAAAGAACCTCCTGAAAGAGTTACGTGTCTCTTACTACAATATCATTTTCGAAGAGAAAACATAGGGTTAATATTTGCAAGGTTTTTTTTAGTTCCGTTCACAATTATCCTTGAATTGAAATTAACATTTTCACAACTACTGTATAGCCCATGGAGACCACATTTTCATTGAATTATTTAAAATTACTCCAAGATTTTCATCCTGGTTAGGCATTCTTGGATTGCATCAATATTGCAGCAAGGGTGATCTATTTTTGTTTTTATTCTCACATATATGGTCTCAAGGTAGTGTACAGGATCACACACACATACACATACACCTTGAGACTATGTGTGGAGGAAGATAGAAGAACAATTTTATACACACACAGGATTTATTTATTTATTTATTTATTTATTTACTTATTTACTTATTTATTTATTTATTGCTGAGAATTGTCTCTTCTGACCCTTTCTATACTTACCTGTGCAGGAGGCATGCATAATATTTCAAAATCTGGGTGGCAATAGAATGCATGTATAAGTTTTGCTTTCCTTGTGAGCCAGTTTGGTCTTGTGGTAAGAGTGCTGGACTCATATTCCATAGTCACCAGGTTTGATTCCGCACTCCTCCACACAGTCAGCTGGGTGACCTTGAGTTAGTCATGGCTCTCTTTCTACGTTCTCATAGTTGTGGGGGGAACAGAAAGCTTTGTCAGCAACTTTGAGTCTCCTTAAATATATGAGAACAGCGGGGTAGAAAAGCCAACTCCTCCTCCTCCTCCTTCCCAACTAAAACCATCTCTATGAAGGCTGACCAAAACTACTTTCACATGGTGTCATTATAATGCTGTGAATGCCTCATGGGGTGCAGGTTTTCCATGACCATGCTCCCTCATGACACATTGGGTGCACTAAATGAGTGACGCATCCATGTGGACTCACATTTGTCCAGCTACCATGCCACTTTAAACAATTTAGGTGGCTATATCAGTACTACACCACTGCTGATCATGTAGTGGTCTGTGGCATGGCCCTGTACAGTTTTTGAACAAGACCACTTCCTGTGCTCAAAGATCCCTAAATACCAAAATGACAGAAATCCACTGGCAATAATGTTAGCGCAGATGGTGGCAGGGGCATGCGTGCATTCAACATGCTGCTCCTACAAGAAGAGTGGCACCAGCATAGCCCTCAGCTTACGCTGCCTCCAGACAGCAAAGTGTAATTCAGTATCTAAACAAGATCCTGCAATTGCCTGTTACTGAACTCTGCCAGATGTGAGGATCAACCCCCTGTTTACCTTCACATCTGGTAGACGTTTGACAATCATCCTGATTGAGGCACTGGAGGCCAGGGAATCAATGACTTACCCACTTACATTTTTTGGTTGAATTCCTCTGGCTCCAACTGGGGTGATCACAGTGCTGCTCACAAAACTTAGGGTGTTTTTCCACTGTCACTAGAAGAACCCATTAAATACCCATTAATGGGTACAAAAATGCCATTACGTACCCATTAATGGGTACTTAATGGGTACTTTTAGTGACAGTGGAAAAACACCCTTAAAGACAAACAGTGCTCCATTAGCTATTACAAGAAGCCCAGGGCCTGTTCACCTTTCCTTGGTGGAATGGTATAACAATACCACTCCACTGAGGTGAAGATCAGGCATGGAGAAAACCCATCTGTGCTTCAACTGCTGGTACAGACTGCCAGCACTTGAAGTGTGGATGGCCCCTAATGGGCAGCTCAAATCATCACAGCAATGTCTGCTGCAAGATCTGGTGCATGCCTGGACATTGTCATAGCAATCAGTGAAAATGGGTGATTCAGACAACCCCTTTGTTCGGATGCGTCCAGACTTGGGAATATTGCACATTCCGATGTGCAGTTGGGGCGTGGCCATCACACCTGATGCCCGATACTGCTTAGTGGTGGCACATTATGCTCGCTCTGCAGTTTCTGGTAAATTTGAACGTTCCTGCAGCTCAGGTCCCATTGGCTGCCCCTTCCCACGTGATTTGAGGCTGCTCAAATCCGGACAGTGCATCGTGGCTTTGCAGCAGGTAAGCTGAGTATTTTCTTATAGCAGCAGACTTTATTCTGCTAATCGGGATACACCCTTTGTTTACCAGGGCCAGTTTGTGCTGGGTCAGCTCTTAGTATTTATTTATTAAAACAACAACAGTATGCAGCCCGATTTAGCTCTGTGTCTGGATTTCCTTTCAGTACTAATTTTAGTGGTTTCTCTGTGTGTCTCCATTAGTTTAGCAGCACAGTTTTTTAATGCCAGTTTATGACAAGCAAACTGCAGAAAGCTGGAGTGACTGCGGGGTGGGGGGTGGGGAGACTAGGGAAGGAATTACTAATGACAAGCTCGTCACTGTTCCACTGGCTTTTTCTTTAACCATTGAAATGGGAACCAAATTCTCTTTGACGTGAAACATTAAAATGAGCCCTAAACATGACATTTTCACAGAGGCCTTCATACATATTAAATCCTGCATAGTGGCGTTTCTCCCTGTTTCTTTTTGTTGTTCCTTTTTCTTTAAAAATATGTATATCATTTGGGCAAGCTTCAAGCTGTAAAACCCTTACTGCCCCTAAGGAAGATGAACTGTCAGAATTCCGCACTATAATACCCAGTGAATCCTTTCTTTTGAAAAGAGCATAGTACTTATGTCGTTTCCTTGATAGGAAAATTTTCTGGATATTCTGCATTTCGACAAAGACTGATGAGAAGGCCTCTTTCCCTCCATTTCTGTACTTCTGTTGAAATAACATTCATTATGGCATCTGATTTCCTTTTAGCTGAGAAGAGGAGGGGGGAAGGGCAAAAATTATGTTTTCATATGAAATATTTTTTGCAGGGTTGAAATGCAGCCTCTGATCCCCTCAAATATGAAGAATTACTTCACAGTGGTGTGCCAAATTACTTACTAACTACTTATGCGATTGGATATACACAGATTCTTTATGGTGAGCCCACAGTAATCTTGATAGATGCTTTCAAATCTCTAATTTATAGACCCAACATTATTAGTAGCCCTCCTTCCCCCCACAAGAGAAGTGGTTGCATAGTCAGGAATTCACTCCTCGTTGCTACACTGGCACATTAGATCAGCCATAACAATGCATCTATCAGGTTTCCTTGCTTTTTTATTATTAAAAAAAGTCTTCTCAGTGTGTATTTTGTGCTGTGTTCTGTTGAATTGGAAAGAAGCTAAAGGAAATAACCCATCATTACTTATTTTTCTCTGTGCAATGCATGAGGAGTTTGGAAATGTTTTACTTTTGGATTACAACTGTCATGAATCTTAACTACAGTGGCTGATGGATCAAACCAGTGGTAGAGTGGGAATGCAGGAATACTCGTGCAGAATACTAATAAGATCCCATAGGAGTAGTTGGAACACTGTTTCAGGTTTGTTTCTTCGAATCCATTTTGTAGGGAATTTGTCTCTGGGTCTGTTCACACTTACCTCCTGGGCACATTCTTGGTCACTTTGTCTGCACACCATGACACCACTTCTGTCTCAGAGTGCCTAGGGCTAGGAATGTGGATGATTTTTTAAAATTATTCCATTTGTATCAAATTGAATGCAAGAAAATTTATATTCGTTCAAATAGACCCCCTTCAAATGTGATAGGATTTGTATTTGATACGAATGTTCAATCACATATGAATCCTATATGACTGCATAGAAATAGCATACAAATCCCATACGAAGCTTCATATGAATGTATCAAAATATTTGATTCAAATTCAAATGTCAGTCTTCGAGTGTGCCAGCATTCAATTAGAATTTGAATGTCTGAATTCGTCCTAATTCATATGAATTTTGAATGTTATGAATTTTCATGCACATCCCTACCCAGGACCATCCCAGAGCACCCCCAATTCTCCAAAGCTGTGGAGTATTTTTAATGCTCTACAGCTTCACCAGGAGCTGCTAGGGAGCTCCTGGTGAGTTCCTGGATGCAGCATTTGCACCTTCTTCTGGTATGAATGCTGAGTGTGAGCTGGAGCAGGGCAGCATGGCTGTGGCTGCAAGAATGTGTGCTGCAGCACGTTCACCATGACAATGGCCCAGTAAATGCTGAACGTTTCTGTGGCCATTGCCACGGCAATCCAGCTGGGTCAGGACTGACCCATACATACTTCAAGGGCTGGTGGTCAGATATGAGATTGTCCCAGCCCTTGAAGTGCAGAGGTATCCCAGTTCTTTCCATCTTAACTTCGGTGGGATGGTATTGCTATATCACATCACTAGAGGCTTTTTCGCACTGCAACGCGTTCCGTGTGGAACGCGTGCAGGCGGGAAGCTTAAGACAGTTCCGGGCGCTTTTACCATTCACACACAGGCGCCCGGAACTGTCTTGGCCCGGCAAAGGCCGGCCAGGGGCGGGGATTCGGCCGGCAGCGCTGCCGCCCATTGGGTGAGAACACCCAAGGGGCGGGCAGCGCTGTCAAGCCACCCGCCCCGCGCTTCGTGCCAGCTCTACGGGCCCGGATCGGGCCCGCGGGACCTGGCACGAAGATGCCCGGGCACTCGGGCACCCATCATGGGGCCCGGGGCAAGGCCCCTATGGGGCAGGACCCCTTTGAAGATCAGAGACCCTGGCTCTGATCTCCAAGGGCTCGCCCCGCGCCCCGATCTCGCCCATCTATGGGCTGCAGGCGCCTGGATCTAGGTGCCTCCAGCCCGCAGATGAGTCCCCCGCCTCCCCAGTCCCCAAAACCCCCACCCCCAACCACCCTCTGGCCCGGATCGGGCCCATCTTCGCTCTGTGGGTGCCTACATAGAGGCACCCACAGAGCGAAGATGTTCCCCCCCCTCCCCCAGGGCCCTGGGAGGACGCGCGCGCGACGGATCACCTACCTCGTGGCCGTCCAGCGTCCGACTGAGGGTGGCATTGTGGGATCGCGCAGGACGCAGCCCACCTAGGCCCCCTATTGGACAAGCAGTTGCTTGTCCAATAGGGGGGCTAGGTGGGCTGCGTCCTGCGCGATCCCACAATGCCACCCTCAGTCGGACGCTGGACGGCCACTAGGTAGGTGATCCGTCACGCATGCGTCCTCCCAGGGCCCTGGGGGAGGGGGGGAAACATCTTCGCTCTGTGGGTGCCTCGATGTAGGCACCCACAGAGCGAAGATCGGCCCGATCCGGGCCGGAGGGTGGTTGGGGTGGGGTTTTTGGGGACTGGGGAGGGGCGTGGTTGATCTGCGGGGCGCTCGCGCCCCGCAGACGGCCGCGATAGGGGCGGTAGGGACCCTTGGGGGACCAGAGCGATGCGCTCCGGTCGACCAAGGCGTTCCTCGCCCCCAGCCAGCCCAACATCGGCCTCCTCCCACCCCGGAATGGGGCTGCAGGAAGCTGATGCTGGTGGCTCCCCGGCTTCGGCAGCCCGATTTGGGCTGCCGGACCCGGGAAGGAGCCACGTCCCGGCGGCCGTCGGAGGCGACAGACGGGACTCACCGAATCGGGGTTCCCCTGTCCCATCTGCCAGGGTCACTGACCCTGGCAGATGGGAAAGGGGAACCCCAATTCGGTGGGTTCCGTCTACCGGCTTCGCCGCGCCGGCGCGATCGCCGGCCCGGCAAGTCGGGCCCTGGGGGCGTGCTGACGGCTGTCAGGGAGAGAAGCGTGTGAACGCTTCTCTCCCGGAACGCGCCGGGGCGGCTCGTACGCGTAGGAACGAATGCAGAGCACTTTAAAGTGCTCTGCATCTGGAACGCGTTGAGGACAGCTCCGGACATGCTGGGACGGAAACCCGGCCGCAGCAATGCGTATGCTGCGTCCGAAGCTGTCGTCCACGCGTTCGGGAAAGGCCTGTGCGAAAAGGCCTTAGGTTGAGTCTGAACCAAAGACATTTTTGCACCAAGATGAAGATGTCTCGGAATGCTTACCCCCGAACACACGAGGGCAGGTAAGTTTCCCGTTCACACGAGGGCAGGTAAGGAACACTTTGAGAACAGTTCCCTTACCTGCCAGTGCGAATGGGAAAGTGTTCTCAACCCATTTAGTGGGGGAAGACCCTCAGCCGTGCTGCTCCCATTGGCTCCTATGGACCCAGTGTGGGCGGCCCGGGTGCCTTCTTTCCCTAGCCTTCCTGCTCACTTCCAAGCAGGCTCTGGGGGTGGGCAGGAATGCCAGCTTACCTTCTCCTGCCAGCCCGATTCTGTGTAGCATAGGCCGGGCTGTTCTGAGCATGCTCGAGGGGGGGGGCTCATTGCCTTAGCACCCACACATGCTCCGATGGTCAGTTGAGACCAGGCAAGAGCACTGGGTCCATAGCATTGTAGCCAGGTAGCATGCAAGAGAAAGGACAGGATTTTAGTGTAGTGAAAGCTCTGTGTCTGCCTCCTTTTCCACACGCCCCCAACTGACAGGGGAAAATGAAGCAGACACGGAGCTTTCACCACAGGCTGGAGGAGGGAGGGGGAGGGGAGGAGGAGTGATTCCCTGTCTATCAGTCCATGTGTGTGTGTGTGTGTAGGAGGGCTCAGGGTTGGGAGGGCAGGAGGAGGATGTTCCTTAGGAGGGATTCATGGGGACAGGCAGGTTCGACTGGAACCCGCGCTGTCCTCCCTTACCATGTGGACAGCTTAACACAAATTAAGATTTGCATTAAGCTGTCTCACTTCCACCCCACTTTTTTTTCAACTCCATGTGGACACGCCCTAAGTGTCACAGAGCATCAAATCTGGGAAGGTAGGAGGCGTCCAACTGGATTTCTCTGCCCTGGAAATAATATGTGTGTGTTTGGGGATGGTGGTGTTTCCAGTTTCATCATGATTAATTGAGACTCGGGTGGCCAGAATGATCTATTTCCTTTTTGCTAGCTTTGTGATTTCCTAGTTCACCAACTTTTACGGTTCCTGGATAGACAGAATTTGGGCATGGTGGATAATGCTCTCATAACCTCCATGTCAGACTACTATAGCTCCCTCTGGTTGCCTCAAGACTAAAATTGTCAAATTTGTTGTTTAATGAAAAATTGCAGTATATTCACTGCAAAGAGAAAACTGATCATCCCCACTAAAAAGTCAGCTCCATAGTTTTCTCTTTGAGGAGGCCTTGGAGTTCAGGCGGTGTGTGCCATCATGTGGATTCAGGCAGCCAATCAGGTTTTGAGCTGCACTTCCTTGTTTAGTGACATCTCATTGGTGTTTCTCATCATCATGCCTGCACTATGAGGATACTCCGATCTAATTAGATACTGCACAGTGGGAGTTCTTTCTCCCACCCTAAGGTAAATGCACAGTATCAATTGTATACTCCGGCATGATAACGAAAGGTCGATCGTCATTTCTGATGGGACTGTCAGGACTGCACATTCCTTCCTCAGTATATAATGTGTCTGGAACCACCCTGTTCGTGGGGTTGTCCTTGAAGACAGTCTGGAAGGAGTAAGCTGCTGAGATATACATCTGGCTGGATGCATATCATGCAGATTCTGAAAAAAATTAGTTGCCTATTTCCCACCATACCAGATTTAAAAGTTAACTTATAATGTGGTTTTAATACCATTTGAAGTCTTTTTATCATTTTTAATCCCTATTTTTATAAATCACTTCAAAAGTTTTATGAGAATTTGTGCGGAAGTATTTTCAATACATAAAGAAAGTCTTGGGGCCCTTATATCAAAAGAGTTACTTCTCCCATAAACCTTCCTAATGATTAAAATCTGTGAAAGAATCATTCTAGAAATATACACAAATATTAACAACATTTGCAATTTGTACAAATTCGTACAAATTTGAACATTTTCATTCAAATTGAAAGTTGGCTACATTCAAAGATTGACATTTGAATGGGAAGGGAATGCTTTCGTGTATTGGTTTGAAATTTCATTATATTTGTGAATCTGAGGACCTGCTGCCAGCTCAGCAGCATGGCGGCACCACCTCAGCAGCACTGCCAGCAGCCATTTGCCCATTCACTTCTGGAGCAGATTTGGTTCTGGCTAGGTGCCACAGAAGTAGCCAGCCACCAGAGAGCATTCAAGTCATATGATTGGGTGGCAGCGCTTCCAGATTAGATTCGAATGTACAGATTTGACATTCATACCTGTGCATTAGGGGTGTGCACAAATGGGTTTTGGGGGGCATTCAATTCATAATGAATAGAGTGTTAGAAAATTCAAATTCATTCAAATAGATCCCCTTCGAATATGGTAGGATTCTATTTGATACGAATGTATTCGTATAAATTCATACAAATATTTGATACGAATGTGTACAGATCCTGGATACGGATCCTACATACAGATCCTATACCAACACATACTGTACATATCAGATATGTATCCTATACCAACACATAAGTGTCAGATACTTATCAAATATGTATGCTATACAAATGCATACGTATCAATATGTATCCGATACGTATCCCCAGTTTAATGAATGTATGAACTATTCATTTGAATGTTCCAAAACATTTGATTTGTGTACAAATTCGTATGAATAACAAATGTTACGAATATTAGTTCACATCCCTACTGTGCATTCTAATTGTATCTGGGAGTGCTGCCACCCTATTGCATGATTTGAAACCTGGCAGCTAGCTGCTTTCGCCAGTAGCACCCAGCTGGATCTGCATCACCCGTAAATGCTTCGGCATCAACCGTAAATGCTTTTGCATCAGCTGCAGATGCTTTTGCATCCATTGGGAATGCTGTCACATCCACAGGGAACATTCCCCAAACATTCACAGTGGCTACGAAGTGAATGCGAATATCATCACATTTGCAGTGGGTACATTTGAATGAATGTAAATTTCCTTCCCATTTGCTCTGATGCAAACACAGAAAAAAAAAAAAAAACAACCATGCACATCCCAGAATCATTCCTTGCAGTTTCTCCATTCTTGAATGGGGTGGGCGGGTGGGGGAAAGTCAACCAAAAATCTAGTGGGCCACTAGGATGCCAAAAAAATGATAGTTTTTTGTTTGGGAATAATGATTCCATTAAAAATGCAGCATTTGTACAAAAGGGAAATAATGGCACAGGAAAAAGGAACCCATGTTTCTGTATAAAATTCAAGCAAAACACACATATACAGCAGTGTTGAATGATAATGAGTTGAGACATGTATGTTTTGTCCTAATTAATATTCTGTCAATAAGCTAGATAAGAAGCCTCTAAGGATAAATGCTTTCCTGCTCTACATCTAACATTGCCCGTGAATTTTCTCTGGCTCACTTCATTAATCCAGTCAGCACAATGGATCGGGTTAGAGATATGTCCCCATAAATCACTCTCAAGTGCTGTGAGTGGGAGTACCTAATTAATCAGCACTGTCATTATGTTTGACTTGTTGCTGCCTTACTGTGTATAGGATGAGGATTCAGTGTATTTAACCTGTGTGCACTCTTAAACAGATTCCACTTGTGATGCAAAATTTAACCCTTAGATGGAACTTTTAAATATTATTTTGATCTTGTTTGGTCTTTTTGTTATTAGGGGAAAAATAGAATAACATAACTCTCAGTTCAGCTGGAAGTCAACCAGGGTCAACACAGTTGCTCTGAAATGAATGGAATTTGCAGTAAAGCCCACAATTGTTCTCACACAACTACAGCATCTCAGGTTGCATATTGGTAAGGATGGGCCCTTGCAAGGAGTCCAGGTGCTCAGAACTATTTTTGGTAATCCTACACTTCTTGTCTCAAAGCATTTTGGTGATGCTGGAATAGATCAAACTCCAAAGAGAGACCCAGGGCCTTTTCGCACTTGGCTTTATAGTTGTGGAAAGCTTTGGGCAAAATGGCCCAGAATGGACTAAGCGTCTGCAGTTCAACCCTCCCCCAATCCATCTACAACTTACCTGAGGCGAGGACAGCTGTCTGGATGCAGCCAACTTGGAGTCCCAGTACCAGAGCCAGTGCATATGTATGGTGCTGTTGCTAGGGCAGTCATGTGATGTGGCATGCCAGCATGCTTGCACATTGCATCACATGCCCCTCCAGCACCAAAAGAGGTGTGGATGGACCCCACCTGAGCCTTATTGCCTCAGGTGCTTAGTAAAGCGAAGTACATGTGTGGTACAGGTTCAACTTGTATCATGCATGACTGATGTGGGGTGAAGGAACCATTTCTGGTTAGGAAATGGCTTCTTCATGTGCAGATGCTCTGTCCTGGAGCTCAACCTACATCGATTAGTGGGCCAAGTGCGAATTGGCCTTCAGGCTATGATAAGCAAAAAAAGAAAAAGAAAGAAAAAGGAAGGAAGAAAGGAAGAAAGAATCTCTGAAGTGCCTCTAAGGTGGCTTAGGAAAGGCTTCAAGATGGGATTGTTTACACACCAACCTCCCCTCCCCGTCTCATTTTCACTATGGGCTAGAAAAGGTGGATTAGAGAAGGCTTGGGTACACAAGGTCCCACACTGTCCCCCTGAGGCAGCCCTTTTGTTATGTCTGAATGCAGCCTCAAGGACTTTTGCACTGTGCCTGATTATACTCTGGAATGGAGGCCTGCTATCTGCATGCTAGTGGATACTACAGCAGGCCACTGGCAGAGGCTACCGGCTATTATGGGAAACGCAGCATCACATCACTATTAGGGTTATCTACAGCTCCTGTTCCAGAATATAATATGAAATAAGGCCCATTTCAGAAAGGCACAAATGCTGCTGCCACCATTTGGTTACTGAGCCAGCCCAGCCTCCAACAAAGGCAATCTTACTATAATTATTCTGAGACTTTGGTGGGAGAAAATAACTTCTGGCTACCTTGTAAGTATGTGTAAGACCCAGGAGTCAACTCAGCCATTAAAAATATGGTCAGAATCTCTGACAGTGACCAAAAAAATATGGCAGGCTTTATGAAAGCAACTCCAGAGGCATTTCAGACTGTTGCAGGTGGTTTGGATGTCCAGGTCCACACAGCAGCTGTTCTTTACTGCCTCAAACAACTCACCTACTGTATATCCATGATTGTGGGTAAGTACGATCAAGTTAGGGTTGACCCCTGGTGATTTCAAGAACACATTGATGAAGGTGGTATCTTTTGGGGTTTTTTTTTTGGCAGATGCAGAAGTGCTTTTTCATTATTATAATTTCCAGAAAGATGACAGAGACAGAACTTGCAATTGTACTTTCCAGGCAGTTACTTTACAATGGAGAAGTAGCCATTTTGTGCAAGACAGATACACTAACTGTAGAATTATTGATGGTCCACATAATCCTCAACTGGTCCATCCATTGGCAAAGAATGCTGGGAGTTTATTTATTTATTTATTTACATTTCTATTGCACTCTAGGCCTTGAGATCTCATGATGAGTTTGAAACAATTACAGTGCATAAAATCTTCTGCTCCAAAGAGGTTCTGAAAGGAAAATTTTCAGGCCCCCACATAAGAACACACCACACTATAATCTTGCATTTACCTGGCTCTCCAGAAGGTAAGCAGTCTAACAAAGCGCTGTCTGCCAGGTGCCATAAGTGCACATTGACTTGATTCATTTTGTCCCTTGGCTGTGCACATGGCATTCGGCCGAGCTGCATCCAGCTGTAGCAGTTGGCCTATGAAACTGCGACACCTGTATCTTGCATTAAAGCTGGAACACCAGATCTGGAATCCATATCAGTCAGCTGTTATCTGTTGTGACACAGCAGGTGTCCAGGCACTAAGTAATGCCACAGATTGCGTGAGCAAAAGAGACAAGCCCCAGGAGCAGCACCAGGGCCTCCAATCTGGGGCCAGGGGAAGTGGGGGGAGGTGACTGACTTGCACTACTGACTTACTCTGATATCACTGAAGATATTGATGACAATTAGTGGAGGGAAGGGAAGGAAAAGACTCATCTGTTACTTTATCTGTCATCCGGACATGGCCTTAGGCTATGAGGGCAGGCTGTTGTTTTTACTGGAGGATCATGCTGCTAAGGTAGCTGTAGATTTATTTTAGGCTGCAAAGCAGCACCGAGCAGTTAAAGCCCCTCTCTTTTTTTCTCAATTTGTGCATGTTTGGTGTTTTTGTGCAGCATCAGTGATTAAAATTTATTATCCCTCTTTGTCTGCCAGCCAAGCAACAAATAATGTGGCCTTAATGCACAGCAGAAGCAAAGGCCGTGGAGTTAGGAGGAATATAGTCAACAAAGTAAAGTTAGAGTTATAAGGAGAAGAAATGCAGATGGACAGGGCTGAGGGAAGAGAGGGAGAAGGTAAATTTCTGCAAACTGTGTGAGAAGAGTCCAGGAATCATTTCATCTGACATGCTGCCTTCAAAGAATAATAATAATAATTTAAAAAATCATGTTGATTTCATAACTGATTGCTGTATAAGGGGAAAAATCTGGGACAAAATGCTCATTTCATTTCACAGTGTTATCTGGCCAAATTTTGGAATAATATATGGCTTTTTAAAACATATATCATTAATGAGTTCATAAATGTATTAAAAGTTTTCCCTGCTTGCACACTTTTAAGGTCAAAGCTCTAGGAATCTCTTGGTGAGAATTTCCTTGCATCCCTCGGGACTCTTCTTCTTCTTCTTCTTCTTCTTCTTCTTCTTCTTCTTCTTCTTCTTCTTCTTCTTCTTCTTCTTCTTCTTCTTCTTCTTCTTCTTCTTCTTCTTCTTTAGCTGCTACCAAGTTGGTTTACAGGATAAAACTGATCATGGAACACATGATTTGCCTCTGTTGACTTAGCAGTATCTTTCTGATTCGTAGGCAAAAATATTTTTCTGTTCTGGAGATATCAAAGACAGAAAGGGTGACCTTCTGTGTATATATAAATATATATATTTCCATTACTGCTCTTTCATTCTAATTCATCAGAAGAGAGACATCCTTACTATGATCCAAAACCTCCTAGGAAGTTGGGTTTTTTTTTCTTATTTTTCTTCTGAGGCCAAAAGACTGCTATTTGCCTGTGGAGAAGATGAATCAAGGAACATTTTGACTGATTCACGTCTCATGATAAAAGCCCCAAATCACACCTTTTCAGTGATTATGGCCACTATGTGTCCGGTACATTAACATTCAGGCCATTTCCTGACACCAGCAGAATATTCCACTAGCAAGTGAAAATCCAAAGTACTGTCCCTCCAATATTATCACTTGCTAGCTAGACAGTGCAGGGGAAGGCATGTGTTTCAGTTGCATGTACCTCTGGATATTCAGCCAGTGCAAGACAGACAGAAGTGTGTGTTACCACCCCCACACATGAGCAGTTGTCTGTTTTGGCCCCTGCACATCTGCAGTGGACAGAAATGATGGCAGCTATCATGTATTTTTGATACATGTGGAAATGCCACCATAGGACAACCATAATGGTACTATATTTTTCCCATCTGAATCTAATCTTAGTCTTGCCGATACTTGGATGCTCTGAGTTCCTTTTTAAAAACTGGAGTGTTTTGATTCACTGAGAAATCAACCATTTTCCCATCGAACTTCCTTGCTGTTCTTCCAACAGTTGTTCAAAATATAAATAAAAATGTTCCAAATATAAACAAAGTCTGAGCATAATGCAAATACAAATGTTAAGTAATGCCCTACATACTGATATGGTTTAGGATTCCTCTTTGAATATCTCAACCCCAAATACTCAGATACTGTATATTTGTTTAGTACCATATTACAGGTGAAGAAAATGATATTTTTCAGATGCTGCTATATCATGGTCACTGCAGTTCATAAGCACTTCTGGATTGCTTGCTCATTTAAAGTTGCATCAGGCACTGTTCTTACAACAGTCGTACATACAATTAGGTAAGACAGGCACTGCATTCCCAACTGAGTCAGAAAGCTGTTGGAGAGAATTTCGAAGGGGACCCATGCAGCAGCTGAAGACAACAGTGGGGAGAAATATGGAGGTTTTTCAAAAGTGCAGTTGTCAACAGGAAATATACAAAGAACATGAGAATTAATTATTAATTTCTATTTCTGCACCACCCTGAGGTCCTAGAGTGGTTTACACACACACACACACACAAAGAAAAAAACAAGTCATTACAGATATCACATGTGAAAACATTGACTTCACATGGGGCCTGCTTGCATTTACCTGTAGGGCAGTGTTTCCCAAACTTTTGACGTATGTGTACCCCTTCTATAATTTTCGTAATGCTGAGTACCCCTCATAAAAAACATTAGAGATAAAAATTGTATTTTATAAAAATAATAAAAATCAGTGGAACTTACTAAAGCATGATAACAGGCGCCCGGAACTAACTATTAAAGTAGTAAGTTGTCTCTGTAACAAAGTGCAGTATATTCATACCATGTCACACCTCACAAGACCGTTAGATAACACTGAAATTCTCCGGCGTTTAAACAGCTCCGTGGCTCAGTGTCAACTGTTAATGTTCCCACAGTTTAAAAATGGCTGAACCCAAGCTGCACGAAGGATGTGCAGAAGTTCCTGCTATAATGAATTGTGATACGATGTACGATGCCCCCAGTTTCTGTGTAAAAACTGTGATACGTGCCTATTTCTTTCCTTGTTCTGTGGGCGCAGCTAAGCATGGTGCAGTGGATATTCCCACGTCATCCCCACCAAACTCCAGTGCAACGCATACCCCCACCAAACTCTTCCCGTACCCCTGCGGGTATGCGTACCACACTTTGGGAAACACTGCTGTAGGGCATGGGATCAGGATGTTCCAGGACACACTGACCACATGTCAGGCCATAGCCTTCATCCCAGATAATCTGAGAGCATCCTGGAGTGTCCCAACCCTCCATAGCTGTGGAGTAGTAAATCTTCTTCACAGCTTTACTGGGAGTGCCTCATACACTCCTGCTAATCTCCCAGACGCAGCATTCACACTTCTTCCTGTGTGGGGCAAGGGCAGCACAGTTGTGGCTGCATAAATGTGTGCCACATTATGATCACCATAGCAATAACCCAGTGCATCGTGGAAGTTGCTGTGGGAGGGGTGTGAATGAATGGGTTTTTTTTTGCGTTTGATTCATATCAAGTCAAATGTAAGAAAATTTGTATTCATTTGAATAAATCAATTTGTTTTTCTCAGTTTTTTTATGCCACTAGATTTGTACCATGGACAGTTCTATTTATTACATTTTTAATAATTTAACATTGGATTATTTATTTATATGTGTGGTTAGTTTAATTTTGTATTGTGGTTTGATGTTGTATGTCTCCTTGAGTCCCTGTTTGGGAAAAAGGTGGGATATAAATTAATTGAATAAGAACATAAGAGAAGCCTTGCTGGATCAGGCCAAAGCCCATCTAGTCCAGCATCCTGTTGCACACAGTGGCCTACCAATGCTCATGGGCATCTCAAGCAGAGACAAGGACAAACCTATTCCTGCTCTAGAATCCCAGCAAATGGCCTTAGAAGCGCCCCGGTTCCCACCTCCCCAGCCTGAAAGATGCACCTAGGCATTCATTCTAGTAGCCATTGATACATCTGTCGTCCATAAATTTGTCTAACCCTACTTTAAAGCCATCCAGACTGGTAGCTGTCACCACCTCTTCCGGTAGCACATTCCATAAACCGATGACCCTCTGGGTGAAGAATAAATAAATAAATAAATTTACTTACTTACTACTGTGTATCCTAAGGTTTCAGGGTGGGTTCCAATAAAACCAATGCAAAAAAGACCATTAAACTTTGATTTATAAAAGTCACAAATAAAACTGGTCAGTGTGTCCTGGAACATCCTGATCCCATAGCCAAGACTTTATTGATGGGCCCCTATAGTGGCTAATCCCTACCTACCAAACCAGGTCCTGGAGGCCTATCTAAGGACCTAAAGATCAATGCATGAGGACTGACATGCAAGTTGCTACCACATTCACTATGGGGTCTTCACCACAGTGAAATGAGCCATGGTGGGCTACTGGGTCTGCACAGGCAGGCAATGTTTCTTGCAATGTGCCTCTGCCTTCAACAATGGAGCTAGGGAGATGAATCAGCCAACCTCACTCAGGCTGTTGGGAGGTCCTGGCAAAGAAGATACCTTAGCTATGGAATTGAAAGATTAAAAACATAAGAACATAAGAAATACCCTACTGAATTAGACCTGGCTCATCTATTACAGCAGCCTGTTCTTAGAGATGCCGCCAGCTGCGCATGGAAGCCCATAAGGACAGCTTATGTAAACACCTCATCCTGCTTACAAGTCTCCCACCAGCTGGCCTGCAAAGACACACTACCTCCTGAGTACACATCCTTGAAGCCTTATATCAGTGTTACAATCCAGAATTACCCTGTTTTTCTTGAATTTCAAAATATATAAGCTGGTAGCTAACATCACACTTTGTGAGTTCTCAAGTCCAACAGCTACATGCTCTGTTGCACTGTAAGGAAAATAACTCTTTTTTAAAAATTATTTTTATTGATTTTAAAAGCAATATGCCATAAAAAAATAATATCTATCATACAATTTCTTGTATCTTCTCATAGAATATATTGCCTTATTATTCTGTATGACTTCTCCTGTTTCTCCGACTTCCCTTCTTGATATCGCTTGTTCCTTTGCTTCTTTTGTCGTTCTTGTCATTTTCCAACTGCCTTCTTCATTTTTAGTCAAAACCTTCTGTCGACACTTGTAGTTCACGTAGATAGTTAATAAAAGGGTGCCAATCTTCTAAGAATTTATCAATTGTTCTGTCATTTAACAAGTTCGTCAATTTGTCCATTTCTGCCAGGTCGACCAATTTAATTAACCATTCATAATTCGTGGGGATCTCCTCCTTCCATTTTTGTGCATATAGTAATCTTGCTGCCGTCACCATATATGATACCAATACATTAATTTTATCCAGAGTGTTATCTATTATACCCAACAACACAGTTCTGGTTTAAATAAAAAATGCTTCTTTAAAATTAATTTCATACTATTATAATTTGTACCCAGTATTTCTTTGCTTTTTTGCATGTCCACCACATATGGTAGAACGTTCCTTCTTCTTTCTTACATTTCCAACATTTGGTTGATATATTTTGGTAATTTTTTCCTAATTTGTGTGGTGTTAAGTACCACCTATACATCATTTTATAAATATTTTCTTTTAATAATGTACAGTTTGTAAATGTCATATTTTTTGTCCACAGTTTTTCCCATTGCTCCATCTGTATATTATACCCAAGATTTCTAGCCCATGTAATCATACATTCTTTGACCTGTTCATGTTCCATATCAATCTGCAAAAGTACTTTATAAACAAACCCAATAGTCCAACAGCTACATGCTCTGTTGCACTGTAAGGAAAATAACTCTTTTGTCTGTTCTAGCTTTGGCAATATTCAGTTTCTTTCGGTAAATTCCAGTTCTGGAGTTCTGGCAAGGGGAAGAAATTTCTCCTTATCTGCTTGGTCCATACCATGCCTAATTTTATATACCGTATCGTGTTTCTCTCACTTGTTCTCTTTCTACCATTTCAGTTGTCCTCCTTTTGACTTTTTCCTATTTTAATAAGTGGTTTTTGGGATGATATGACCAAAACTGTATGAGATATTCCTGGTGATATCTTACCATCCCATTTTTGGGGGGCAGTATAATAGTGACAGTATTATTTTCATGCAATTCCCTATCACTCCCAACATGCTTTAGCATTATTTATAACTAATGCACCTTGGACTAATACTTTCATTGGTCTACCTA
The DNA here is from genome assembly GCA_023333525.1 of Aspidoscelis tigris stejnegeri. Lineage (NCBI taxonomy): Eukaryota > Metazoa > Chordata > Lepidosauria > Squamata > Teiidae > Aspidoscelis > Aspidoscelis tigris. The sequence continues at coordinate 23,188,018 of JALMGA010000007.1, read as the reverse complement.
CCAAGATCTCTTCCTTGATTAGTTATACCCACTTCACATCCCTTTAATTTATGAGATATAGGTCATATTTACATTAACAATAATTATCCTAGGACAGGGATGGCTGCCCCAAGCTGGGGCAGGTTGTTTCTGAGGCAGGATGAAGCTGTGTGCATTGGGATGGCTTGTCCTGAGCTAGCCTTCACACCAGTCCTGAAACCTGTGTCAGCTATGGAGCCAATGAAGTGGATGTCCACATACTCCAAAGGTGAGGAATGTAAGTTCTTAGCCTTCAGAGGCCTGGGGATGGGTATTTTGGCTATGCACCCTGTTGTGCTACCAAAATCAGTCCCCCATGGTTTGGTATAGTACCACTGGCATTCTGGTAGACCTCAATGTCAAGGTCTACCAATAAATCAGACCAGGGCACCATTTTGGGCACCCCAGCTTTGTCTGCATTCCATTCTGTGTGGATGGACCTTGCTAGCAGGGGAAGGTGTAATCCATACTAGCATATAGGAGGGAAGCCTCTAGAGTAATCCACAATAGCATGTGGATGAGATGCTTCTAGACTCCTTCCTATCATGGGAAAGTGTCTTGTGCAGGAATGGCCATAGTTTTATTTTTCTGTTCCAAAATGCAACACTTTCCATTTGCTCCCATTAAAGAGCATCTGCTATTCTGATGCAGTTTTCCCCCAGAGTGCAGCAATTCTCCTGGAACTCTTTGCAGCTTATGTCTGTTTTTATCACCCTACACAGTTTGGTGTTACCAGCAAACATGTCCACTTGACCCCTCACTTCTGGCTGTAGATTATTTATGTTTATGTAAAAAAATGTTTCAGAACAAACTCTTTGAGAAACTCCACTTATTACAGATCTCTACTTTGAGAAGTGTTCATTTACTCCTGTCCTCTTGCTTTCTATCCCTTAATCAGTCATTTGTCCATAAATGTTCATGACTGTTTAGTTCATAAAAAAAGGCCCAGACTAATTTCAAAGTCAGGGAACAGAAGTTCCCGAGCCTCACATTTGTGGGTGGGGATGATTTCCCCTCTGCTCAGAAATGACCCTGGAATTGCATCATCATCTGAACCTCAGCAAAATGTAGCCAGACTCTGAAATGGAGTCTTGGTTTTTCCTTGGTGGCAGCAGGAACTGGCACCCTGCCTGGCCATCAATTAGATTTTTTTAAGGGATGTCCTACTCAGAACCCTGAGTATGAATGCCCCAAATCAGATCAGAGTCAGAGGTGTGTGGCCACCATTTGCCATATAAGACCTGGCCCTCCTGTGGCACATAGTGTGGATCCCACAGTCTCAGTGCGTATCCGGTGTATTATTTCGAAATTGTGTGTGTGTTACCCATATTAGCTACCCTTGATTAAGTCCTGTGCTTCTAAATATTTGCTCATTTTTTTTCTTTAATCATAATTTTTGCAATTTTCCATAGGACAGAGGTTAAGCTAAAAATTCTGTGATTTCCTGGGTCTTCTCCTGAGTTATTATTTTTTTAAATTGAGTGTTGCTAACAATCTTCCAGTCATCAGCTACAGTATATTTTTGTTACAATGTCCACACTCTCACCATTGAGTTCTGCATAAATCTTGGATGAATGGCAACTGTTAATTTTTTTTAGTTGATCAACATCTGCTCCTAAAAAAATTGGCCCAACTTCAGGGTTTTGCCTCAGCTTCCTAAACCTGAATCATGAACATAAAAGCAAAGTATTCATCCATCTTTTCTGCAATTTGCAGAGATTTGTTTTTAGAAAATGGATTATAGTGAATGGAAGAACCAGTATGCCAGATTTTGACAATCTCAAAACTGTTTATTATTATTATTATTATTATTATTATTATTATTATTTAAAAAATACTTTTACTATGTGAAAATGGATTGCAAGGTGCTATTTCATTTTGAAAAAGCTCATGGAGCAAAGAGAACCTAAACCAATGTCAGATGCAAACAAAGGTATGAAATACCAGAACAACCATCTGGCAGCAGGAGGATCTTTTTACTTTTTCATTAACTGAAAATAAAATAAAGTTTAAGAAGTGGGAGAACTGTGAGAAATGCAGAGATAGTGAACTAAAGTGTGTTGCTGAAGCATGAGTTTACCTGGGTGGAGGTAAAGGAACAATAGCTGAAAACAAGTTGTAGCTGGTGAGTCATGTCAAAAATAACAAAAATGGTCTAGGCAAGTTACGCTAGGAATAAAAGGTAGACACAATAGGGGACAAGTGTTCAAGTCAGTGGGTGAGATGTTAATGCACAGTGAAAGATTTGATGCCTTTCTGGCTTCAGTCCTTATAGAAAAAGGCAATTTCCATGGCACACTCACCTTGCTGAAGCTAACAAAGTCTGGGTCGGCACAGTACTTGGATGAGAAATCACTAGGGAAACAGAAGAGGATGAACACAACAAATAATGATGTCACCTACAGAGGAAGGTGTCTGATGACTATGGGCTTTTCTGCACTAGACCACAGTTATCCATGCTCTGGTAACTTCCAGACTAGACCGTTGTAATGTGCTCTACATGGAGCTGCCCTTGAAGGTGGATCAGAAGCTGCAACTGGTACAGAACACAGCCGCTAAACTGCTGGTCAGAACACCTGGCTGGATGCACATCATGCTGGTCTGAAGAGTTCCACTGGCTGCCAATTCACTACCAAGCCCAATCCAAGGTACTAACTTTAACCTATAAGGCCCTAAATGACTTAGGCCCCGAATATTTAAAGGAACATCTTCTTCCATATTTATCTGCCCATGCTCTAAGATCTGCCAGTGAGGCCCTCCTGGTTGTGCCACCACCTCAGAGCAAAAGGGGTGGATATCTGGGATAGGGCCTTTTCAGTGGTGGCTCCCATATTGTAGAATAGTCTCCCTCCTGAGGTGTGTCAGATACCTTCATCTTATGCATTCAGGAGAGCAGTGAAGACATACTGCCCTGGCCTTTGGAGCATCTGCACTGTGCAGAGCTGCTTCTGCAAGTGCCAGACTATCTCCTGTCCAGATAGTTGTGGAGCACTAGGACTGTTCCTCTTCTCTCTACAACCTTGGCTACAAAAAGCCATAGGAAAGAAGATGGAAACTGGATCTTTGTTCTTTCTTTCCTGGCTATAACTGAAAAGGGATGGTTGAGACACAGGATTATGGTTAAGGACCTTCAACAGGAATTGGATGTGGGCCTTCTCACTTGGGGTGCAGGAGGCCCCATTTTGAATTCAATGTTTATGTCCTTTCCATGGTCCACAGGAGCTATTCTGAGATTGGTGTCCCCAGCATTTCCTCACATTTCCACGTGTCCCTGGGTCCATAGATTTTGGTGACTCCTGCAAATCTAAATCAACATTTTTGCCTCACAGTAAGGTTGTGCTGACAGGTCCTAACCTTGTAGTAACCTGTTCAGTTATGCAGCTGGCACCAAACTGTTTGATAGTCTAGCAGCTAATTAGCAATAGAGACAGCTAATTCTAGCCTGAGGGAGCTTTTGATCTCCTGCTGCACCCAATATTTAATAGGCCTTATACTGGAGACAAGGCTGAAAGGAAAACACAACACTAGCTGAGTGAAACGTTTGGACTGAGCAGTAGTTTACTTATAATTTACAGACTTGTAGTACTTAATATATAATGCAATAATCTGTGCTCTGCCATTTGTCATTCTGGGTCCGGGCTGCAGATTATAGCTTAGGGCAGTGCATCTGTGCATGGATCTGGCAGGAAATGGCTTAAAAATCTTGAACAGCTGAGCACAATGTCTCCGCATACTCAGAAAACCCAGCCTCCGCTCCAGAGGTCACTGGGGTTCTTTCGACCTGACAAGCCAAATTGTTAAACATGTGACTAATATGCATACAGAACAGAGGCCCGCCTGGCGTCCAGGACCTGCAAGTATGATGGCTGGTTAGCAGCTAGTCTTAATTTTATGTGACAATCCTATGAAGGACGTGCCGGGTGGGTGACTAAATGGAGCATATTGATGTCCCACTGGGTGTAGCCCCTGTTGTTTTGACAAATTCTTCTTAGCATTTATCAATCAAGCCTACAATGGGGGAGTGCACTGAATATCTTATTCAGACAAGGCTAGTCAAGCCGAACAGAGGCGAGCTGGGATGTTATTCAATTTGTACTTGTTAGCAGTGTCCCACTGTCACCGGGCAATTTACCTCCATACTCAGCAAATGAAAAGAAGAAATTTGCTGCGCTTCAAACACTTACATGACTTACAAGCAAAATTTTAATTAGCATGTCATTACAGTAATAATTTATTGCTTCTTTGTCGTTACCCCAGTATACAGATTAGGCTCTACTATTTTCTCCCTCCCCTTCAGGAGGAATGTTCTTTAATATTTATGAGCTGTGTAACTTTGAATGGAAGGAAGGAAGGAAGGAAGGAAGGAAGGAAGGAAGGAAGGAAGGAAGGAAGGAAGGAAAGAAATTAAGTAGTAAGATTCATTTCTGTTTGCTTAGACAATGCAACTTGCTTATGATGGAAAGATGTTCATTTATTCCTTTTCTGACCATGGAGGAATTACATGTATTTCTTATATTTCCTTTCCTCTAAGGGTTAATTTTAAGGGCCCAGGTACACTTAAGTTTTAATCCACATTCAATCTACTTTCAGCAAGAGAAATCCCATTAGCAAAGTGACTAGCAGTTGTCCTTCCAGGAAAACAATATAATGTACAATGACTCCATGACACAAAGTACTTTCCTACATGGGGCTAGGAATGTGCATAAATGGTGTTTTTTTGCATTCAGATTTGAGTCAAATCGAATGTCAAAACATTCAATTCGATATGAATGTTTAGAATCCGAATGCAGTTATTTAACACTGAAAGAAAACTGCTTGTCACTTTGCTGATGTATCCTCTCACTCTGAAAGTGGACTGAAGCTGGATTAAACGTTAATTCTGCACAAATCAAGACAAGGGGAATTGGTTTTGTTTACACTACGCATAGTTAAAATATCAGAATTCAATGTTTTGTGTTGTGGTGCATAGGACACCTCCACCCTTCTATCAGTGACCCTTTCTGATAAAGAGCACTCATGAGGGCAGCTGGCCAATGGGAGGCCGTGGTGCATGCATGCACAGTGGACACCAGGCCTCACACTGCAGGAAGTGGCCCAACAGCGAGTAGGTAAGGCGCCGATTGCGAGGGCGCGCTCCCAGGTGTGTGTGGGGGCTGCGGCTTCCCTCTTGCTTGAGAAGGCACCATCATGCCTTCTCGGGCGAAGGGGAACCTGGTGAAGCTGGCTGCCAGCTTTGCCATGCTGGCTCCAATGGAGCCAATGGTGGAGGCCGGTGGGCAGGACCAGCTGTCAAACATGGAGAGCATGCGCTCTCCCTCTTTGACAGGGCAGGCCCTTTGGAGGCCAGATTGGGGTGGGTGCTGGTGTGGACATGTGCTCTCTAATCTCTAATGCTCTCTAATCTGGCCCTGCCGTCGCTGCCCCATGTGTGTGCGGACGCATGGGTTCTCCGAGAATCTGTCCCTGTTTGGGACAGATTATCGGAGAAAACTGTTCACCAGAAAATGGATGTTATAGATCCATTTTCTGGTGGCAAATACGGAAAGGCCCTTGGAAACAATAGGAAAGTGGAAAAAGTAAGGTCTCTGTTATCATGAAGGTATTGCATAACTGTATGGCCAGTGCATCAGCAACCGATACTCAGCTGCAGTGGAGACTACTTAGTAACTTGGCACTGCTGCCCTTTATTTGACTTTTGCTTTGAGGGGAAGGAGGAACAGAAGAAAAACCTTGCAATTATAATTTATCTGTGTCTACTAAAGATGGATATGATGTAGACTGAAGCCATAATTCAATGGTGGGCACACGAGCTTCAAATAGCAGAGCTTCTCTTTAGTAGCAATTTCTGATAGGGACATGCAGGATCTTTTTTTTCTTTTTTTTTTGCATGAGAATTCGAATTTGAAGCAAATAGAATATCCAAACATTCAGTTCCATTTGAATGTTTAGAATCCGAATGCAACAAAATCCTATTTGAATTGAATACTTTAGAATCTATTTGTTCAAATGTTAGATTTGAATCTGAAGATACAAATGTTGACAACATTCGTATGTGTTATACATATCTGTACACATTTCATACACATCCCATTTTATCCCATATGCATCCCGTTTTTGTCCTGTACTATCAGCACAAATGCGTACAAATATGTATGAGCTTCATACAGATATTTATCCAGTACATACGTATGTGTACATTTGAATCTTTTGAATCATTTGAACGAATGTTTCACAACATTCAAAATTCATTCGAATGTTTAAATTTGAATGTGTATACATTACATTCAAGTTCAAATGTCCACATTTGATCAAATTTGATTGAATTTCAAGTGTTTAGAACATTTGTGCACATCCCTAATTTCTGACCACCTCCTGGTTTCATTTTATGACATAAATTGATAAATACATGAAGATTTTGAGTTTTACTAAGATATTCAGCTAATGTGGCTGGCAGCTTAGAACACTTGAGTGTGATTTGAGTCTTCCATCCACTTGCAAAAAACTCACCCAATTTGCAGAAATTTGCATCTGTTTTGCATCGTGTGAAATTTCTTTTTCTTTCTTTCTTTCTTTCTTTCTTTCTTTCTTTCTTTCTTTCTTTCTTTCTTTCTTTCTTTCTTTCTTTCTTTCTTTCTTCCTTCCTTCCTTCCTTCCTTCCTTCCTTCCTTCCTTCCTTCCTTCCTTCCTTCCTTCCTTCCTTCCTTCCTTCCTTTCTTTCTTTCTTTCAAGAGATTATGGAATTCCTGTTTTGATGGGCCTCATTGATTACTATAGTGTTCACTACAACAGTTTACCCTGTTCACAGTCTCCCAGCAGATGGTCATTAGAGGCATAGCCTCCTATACAAGAGATAATTTTAATGAAATTAAAACTAGATGCCATTAATAGCCTGGTCCCATGGTCAGCAAACTCATTAGTCAAAAGAGCTAAATATCAACAGTACAATGACTGGAACTTCTTTTGAGAGCCAAATTTTTAAAACTTAAAATTATATAGGTAGGTACATTGTTATTAACGTAATTAGGGTGCTCCTAAGCTGGAAGAGCCACACTCAAGAGGCCGAAGAGCCACATGTGGCTCTTGAGCCATGGTTTTCCTACTCCTCATCCACCATAAATGGGTCCAGACGTTTATTGAAGCCATTCGTGCTTGTGGACAAAATTGTAGTAATTTCCATACTTTACCTGTATGTTGTGTGAAGAAATATTTCATTTGTGTGTCTTGATTCAGTCAGGATTTAGCTTCACAACATTTCCTGTAATTCCTAGATAGGGGGTGGCCTCAAAACCTGCATGCACACCTCTGGGAGGTGAAGTTGAGCCTCAGAGGAGGGTGCAGATGGCAGCAGAAGTCATGGAAATATGTAGGCGAGGAAAGGCAGGAAGAGAAGAGAGGATGGGTTCCTTTCATGCATGAACGTTCAATAGATGTTTGTGCATGAAGGCAAAGCACCCTACTTTCTCATGGGGGGGGGCTTTGCACAAAGCCGAATATCCCCCCCCCCGTTCAATTCATATTGAATCAAAGGGTGGAAGTGCACTTTGTGCATAACCCTAAGTCTGACAGCTCAGTGTATTTAACAGAGGCAGTCACTATACACAAACTACTAAAAACAAATTTATTCAAACTTTATGCACCTGGAGAAAAACAAAAAAATGAAAATCAGTAAAAGTGGATTAAATTAAATAGTATTTGTGTGGGAGAATCTGATAAAATAGAAAATTACTTAGCTGATTCCTAGAAAATCACTCAAATTGAGCTAAATCACATTGGCCAGCTAAACTCCAGAAGGATATAAATGCTTTAAAATAAACAAAGGAGGATATTATAAGGAAGACATTTTGTTTAACAGACATGCAAGTTCACTGCTTCCATCCTCTGCAGTACAGCATGGCATTCCTGGAATGCTCCATCCACACGCTATAATGTCACCTCCATTCCAGAACAATCTGGAGCAGTCCAGAGCATCACAATCTTCCATAGCTCTGGAGAAGTAGAAACTGCTCCATGGCTTCCTGGGAGCATCTAGTATGCTCCTGGTAAGCTCCAAGACACAGCGTTTGCACCTACATCCATGGCAAATGTTGCATGGAGGTAGGACAGTGAGGCTGAACAGTTTTGTGCCTCATCACAATTGTCATAGCCATGGTCCAGCATGTGGTAGAAGTTGCCATGGCCATTGCTATGGCAATTTGGAGAGTCCTGGGTAGATTGCGTGCACTACAGTACCTTATAGTATAGGTAAACTGGGGACAATGAGCTTGAAATGGAAAAGCTGCAGTGGCCCATGACCCAGAAATACTTGGAAAACCACTTTAAAGTTCTCTCCAACTGGTGCACTGGAGAGTAGGGATGTGTACAAAGCCCATTTCCCCCACTGGTTCAATACAAATTTAACAGGGGGATATTTGGCTTTGTGTGAGCCTCCCCCTGTGAATGTGGGGAGCTTTGGCTTCAAATGTTCATGCCTGAAAGACACCCCTCACCCTTCTTTCCCATCCCACCTCACCCCCCTCACCTTCCACCACTGTCTCTGCTGCCATTGTGCTCTCAACTAGGCCTTCCGGAAGTGTATATGCAGGTTTAGAGCCCAGCTCATCTGGGAATTGTGGGATATCTTGCAAGATTTTCCTGGAAATCTCATGAGATTTCCTGCAATTCCCAGATGGGGCAGCCTCTAAACTGGTGTCCACACCTCCAGAAGGCCTAGTTGAGCTTCAGTGTGTGTGTGTGTGTATGCGATGGTGGCAGAGGCTGTGGCAGAGATTGGATTTCCAGGTAAGGGGTGCAGCTGGAGGTGACAGGAGGCTTGAGGTGGGTGGACCTGGTCTGTGTCAGAGCTTTTATGAAGCTTTGACAAAGGTTGGATGCATTTGATTCACAAATATACAAATAGGAACCTGACAAATATTTTTCACCCATTACTAATAGAAGTGATTTTTGGCCCTTCCTTCACTTGGCCTTAATTGGGATTATATTCCAGAACAGGACCCTACCATTTGCAGGCTGGTGCAGATAATCTGGAATAAGATGAAGTGCAGAAATGGCCTTTTTGTAGTTCATGCTGATTGCACTGTCACGGTTTGTTTCGATACATGCTTTTGCATGAAGTCAGTTTGGTCTTGTGGTTAGAGTGTCAGACTCATATTTCATAAACACTGGGGTTAATTGTGCACTCCTACATGAAGCCAGTTTGGTGACCTTGGGCTAGTCACAGCTCTCTTCTGAGCTCTCACAGCCTCACCTACCTCACAGGGTGCCTGTTGTGGGGAGAACAGAAATCTTTGTCAGCCACTTTGAGTCCCCTTAAATTGATGAGAAAAGTGAGGTAGAAAAGTAAACTTCTTTTTCTTCTTCTCCTCCCTCCTCACATGGATATCTTTTAAACTGGAAGATTTTTTATAAGTTATCTCTGCTTGTCAGAGTTCTGAGATAGTGCAGTGTGCTTTTGCTCATCTAATAGAATTTTATGCAAGTCCTTTTGTGTGAAATAGGATTGTTGCTATTGTATTTGAGGATTTGATTTGTGTAGAAACCTTAACAATAGACTTGAGTCAAGTTTTCCATTGCCTAATCTGCAGATGAAGATATCCAAGAAGGGTAAGCAGAACTGGTTCCACTGAGTAGGCTGTTTATTGTCATATGTGCATATTCTAGTTAGCCTTTTTATAACAGATGTTTCATTGACATATATGCATTATCCACATTTTCAGTTTTATAAATGAGAAGAATGCTACTTCTAGTTATTGCATTGCTGCTTTTGCTATCAATGCTGAAAATGAGGATTCCATTAGGGTTTCTTATGTCTGTCTTCCTTAGTTCCATGGACACCCCAAAATATACAAACATGGCATACCATATAAACCATAAACTTTACTTAGCACTCATGAAAAGTTTTATGATGGTGGAACTATTGCTTTAACCAATAGCACACTCAATCAATCAATCAATCAATCAATCAATCAATCAATCAATCAATCAATCAATCAATCAATCAATCATACACACACAAGCTGTACCATAGACCTTTTCGCACATGCCATTTTAGAACGCGCGGAAGACAGCTCCGGGCGCGGCATTCGCATTGCCGTGGCCGGGTTCGCGTCCCGGCATGTCCAAAGCTGTCTTCCGCGCGTTCCGGCGCGTATGAGGCGTCCCGGCGCGTTCGGGGAGAGAAGCGTTCACGCACGCTTTTCTCCCTGACAGCCACGGCCACGGCTCCGCCGTCAGCATGGGCCGAAAATCGGCCCAGGAGCTGATGGCGGTCGGGCTGATCTCCTTCGTTGCCAGGCTGTGGAAGTGATCGAGCAGCCGCGGCGAGGCAGCGAGGGGGCCCACGATTCGAATCGTAGGACCCCTTGCCATCTCCAGCCTCGCCGCCGCTGCCCGATCACTCCCGCAGCCCGGCAACGAAGGAGATCACCCTCCACGGGGGGTGAGCTAGGCCCTTCCTGGCCCCGGCGGCCCCATTGCGGCTGCCAGAGTCGGGGATCTGGGAGCATCGGCTTCCTGTAGCCCCTTTCCAGGGCGGCAGGAGGCCGATGCCTGGCTGGCTGGGGTTGAGGAACCCCTTGGGCGACCGGAGCACATCACATGAACTGCTTGTTCAATAGGGGGCCTTGGTGGGCTGCGTGCTGCGCGCTCCCGGCATGCTCCCCTCATTCAGAGGCCGGACAGCGAGCAGGTAGGTCCTGCGTCGCGTGCGCGCGTCCTCCCGGGGCCCGGGGGGGGAGAATCATCTTCGCGGTGTAGGCGCCTCACACCTACGCGATCGGGCTTGGAGGGTGGTTGGGAGTGGGGGCTTTGGGGAGTGGGGGGTGGGGGACTGATCTGCGGGGCGCCCGCGCCTAGATCCAGGTGCTCGCGCCCCGCAGATAGGCATGATCCGTTTGGCGGGGAAGCCTTTGGAGATTGGAGCCAGGGGCTCCGATCTCCAAAGGCGTCCTGCCCCATAGGGACCTTGCCCTGGGCCCTCGGATGGGCACCCGGGTGCCCGGGCATCTTCCTGCGAGCTGCACGGGCCCCAATCCGGCCCCGTGCAGCCGGCAAGACGCGGAGCAGCTGCTTGACAGCGCTGCCCGCCCCTTGGATGGTCTCACCCAATGGCAGGCAGCATTGCCAGCCGTATCCCCGCCCCTGGCCGGCCTTTGCCGGCTAAGACAGTTCCGGACGCTTTGACCATTCGCACACAGGCGCACCGGAACACGTTTATACCCGTTCCGGCGCTCCTGTGTGTGAATGGTCAAAGCGTCCGGAACTGTCTTAAGCTTCCTGCTCTACACGCGTTCCAAATGGCTCATTTCTTGTATAGATACAGCCTATTAGTATGTCTTTCAGATATAGTGTCACTTACTTAGACAAGAGATTTTATTTTGCTTTGTTTTTTGCCCTCTATTGTTAATGGAAGTTTTCACATGCAGCAATAAGCAAATAAAAAGGTACATTTCTCCTTTAATAAGGAAAGAATTTCACATCGTTCCACACAGAAATTTTAAATAGAGTCAAGAAAGTGAAACTAGTACACATTAAATTAAAGATAGTCTTTGGTTCTGTTCATACTTACCTAATAGGGCACAAATGCTTTGGGATGCTCTTCCTCATGCCAGGCTGAACTGGGGTATCCCAGATCACCCTGATCCTAGAACTGATTACATTTTATGATCTAAAAAACTGGTTCAGTCAGCAACTTACAGAAACAAAAAGTAAGTTTTGCCTATTAAAATATCTCTTGTCATAAATTTTATTAAATTCTTAATGGTCAATACATTCATTAATGAAAGCAGAATGCTTAAGAAGTTGTAATTTCTGAGCATGCTTCAGTATACATGGCATTTAATTTAACACCTCGGTATTGACTTAGGAATGATTTTGAAATTGATTTTAATCCGTTATCTATATTCACAGTCCAATGCTGGTGAACTACATCCACTATCAGTTCAACACCTCCTTTAAAAATCCTATAAAAGTTAAATCAACTAATATTAGGACAACAAATGATGGTAATAAAGGAAGACATAAAATATTATTTTAAAATTAATGATTCCATAGAAATAGCATTGAATATGAAATGAGAGACCATGAAGACAGTAATAAGAGGAATATGTCTTTCACAAACACATTGGCTCATTAAACAAACAAACAGGGTTATTTTATTCTATGGAAAGCACTAGTATAATTAAAGCTCAATTAGTTCTGAATTAAAAGTCTCTGGTTCCTTGGGAGGAAAGCTATGGCAAACCCAGAGAGCTTACTAAACAGCAGAGACATGTTCTTCCCAACAGATGTTTGTATAGTCAAGTATATGATTTCCCCAATAATAATATATGACTATGTGATATATATGACTATGTGATCTGGACCATAAGAAGGCTGAGTGCCAGAGAATCAACACTTTTGACTTGTGGTGCTGGAGAAGACTTCTGAGAGTCCCTTGAAATGCAAGGAAACCAAATCAGTAAGTATTTGATCTGACTGTTCATTGGGATGACACATGATGCAGCTGAAGCTCAAATACTGACTCTCAAAAACACTCTGATGTTGTAAAAGATTGAAGGCAAAAGGAGATAGATGGTGACAGGGAAGTAATGAACATGAGCTTGGACAAAGTTCAGGAGACAAATGGAAAAGAGCCTGCTATATTATAGTCCATGGGGTCATGAATATTTGTGTCTAACTATAGCCATTCACTTGTGTCTGACTATAGTTCTAAAATATTAGCTTTCTGTTTAAATAAATACAAAAATAAAAATTATATCACTGGTCTTAAAACCTGAACACAAATAATGTTTCTACAGTTGTTGTGTTTTTTTTAAGTACAGTCAATTATATTCCAATATGTGTTCTGAACATACACAAAAACCACTCTAAGCACATACAGACCTATACATCCCAAAACTTAATTTATTCATGAGCCCAATCAATTTGTACCCACGGCACAGATAGACTATAGTACACAAGCAAAGCACTCTGACGGACTCAATGATACAAAAAACTTTTCAAAACCCACTGAAACAGCCAAAGCCATCCACAGAGCATACACACCAGTTCACAGACCCCAGTTGGATTCATTCCCTTTCATTCTGAATCCCCACAATGTGGGCTATTGCTAAAACTTTTTATCTTCCTCCCAATTTCAGATTAAAGAGAAGGAAAAAATGAAAAAAAAATCCCATTTCAAGAGGTGACATGCTTTGCACAGATTGCATCCCCATGGAAGCAGTGTGCAATCAGGTAACATTGACTTGTATGAAATGCACACAAACCACCCTTCAGGCCAGAGGTGTGGCAATCATACACCATGTGTCTTACTGATCCAATGCTTCCCTGCTGTGGAATACAAGGTGAAATTGGCCATTTCTGGTCTAATGTGAAATTGGCAAAGACAGAAATCAGGTCAAGTTGCCTCCTCTTTTCTGAATCACTCTAGGTGGAGAGGGAGTAGGTGTCTTACAACCATCCTGAGCATCATTGGGCCTGGCTCACGGTTAAGGAACTTCCTGGTGTTTGGAGCAGCCCAGGAACTGGTTGAGGGTGGGTATATGTTAATACACTATCCCAGGGATTTCCAGATACTGGACAGAACTATGGCACCCATGTGGATATGGACTATAGGAAATGTCCATACTTATCTTTTCTGGATTGGACCATGCTGGAGCAGTTCTAGCAGCTACACCCCTCCTACTGTCTTGGAATAAGCTATCTGCACTTGGACAGCTGTTCTGGAACAGCTAGTGAACTGGGCCCACAGATTGCACAATCTTGGAAGCCAGCTTCTAATTTGTAACCTTGGAGTCCCTGGGTTTGGGGGCTGTTGGAATTCATTCCCCTGCTAAATTTGCCACAGAAGCATACAACTTTCCATACACCTTCTGAGCTGGTATATTCACAATTATGATAGTGTGTGTGTGTTTTTAAAGAAGTCTAAAGCTGACCCAGTCTAGGGGGCATTTTGGGGCAACTGGCTACATTTCATCCAATGCTAGCAGGGGGCATGGCCTCTCCAATTCATCCCAGAGTTCAGAAGAGAGAGGGCCAGAAGCATGCCAGAAGTACTCGGATACCAGTAAGTATGAAAAGGCCCAGAGATGTGGTCTTGGAAAAGTCCCAGCTCTACATTTTCAACTGTGTCACCTGTTAAAAGTCACACAGAGAGAAATGGAAACCTGTCAACTTCATGAAGGAACCACAGTTTCAAAAGAATAGTAAATTGATAGCAGAGTAGTATAATTCTGGGACATCATCAAAATAGTATGTTTTATTAGTTTGCAAGATTTGTGAATGAGAGTTTTTTTTCCTGTTCTGCAGTTTCAGTTTGCATAATTTTATGATGCTTGCAGTAATAACAAAAGCTGCAACCATCACTATCATTATTGTTCATCTCTCCACACATACACAATTTGCAATATTAAAAGATCTACATAAATCATCAAGTGCATTGACTGTATTTGGCTTTATTGTTTCCCATCACAAGTATATACAAATACATTCACAAAATTCCTAAGGGTTCTCCACTTATTATTATTTCCTTTATAAAAAGCAGCTAACAAAGCATAACGTGTGAAATAATAAAAGAGCAAAGATGTTCTTTTGAGCCTCAAATCTGCAGCATGACTGAAACAGAAAAGTATAACAAATGCCATTGTCTTCAAAACACCTTTCTCTCTTCTTCATCTGTTTTTTTTAAATAAAACACTACAAACACAAAAAGTGGAAAGGCACCTGAGCAAACTGGGTAGTCTGAATTCAGTAAGTTGTATGGTGCCGCACACAATCAGAAAATAAGCCCAAAGCATGTGCATTTTGAATGTCAGGAGCCCATCAGTGAATGAGGGGAAAAGGACTCTTTAAAACTGGTTAAATGCCTGGGAAGCAAGCGGGGAACCCGCCTAGCTAACAGGTGGCTGCATAAATCTCAGCTGGTGTAGCAAAGTGACCTTCTCCAGGATAATTTCAGCACCCTTCACCCCACTCTCCCCCTTTTCTCCATAAAAAAATGTTACTGTACTTGTTATAGTGGAAACAATTTAAGGATGAATAATTTCTTTGAGTCCCCTCAGTTGCCAGTGGCCTGCTCTTCCACTTCCCCCTTTCTCTCCCTCCCCAACCCAATCTCCCGGCTGAATTAACATAAAGGAACAGTGACAACAGCAAGCTGAAAAGCATAGCTGGTGGGAGGATTAAGTATATCATTGAAAGGAATTATGTTGTAAATGACTGGGAGGGGTAGGGGCTTCTGTTCCTTGGTCCCATCTGGTCCTTAAAGAATACCTTGCCGTAATTACCCCCAGATGGCTTTGTGCTAGGCAGGGTCTGGACAGCCAGGTGCCACTGTACCCTGCTGGGTGTGATATTCATTGCCGCATGCAGTAGCAAGAAAGAAAGAAAGAAAAAGAAAGAAAGAAAGAAAGAAAGAGGAGAGGAGAGGAGAGGAAAGGGGGGAAGAGGAGAGAAAGACTTTATTGCAACCTCTTTTCTTTCAGGATATTAAACAAATATGAAATAGAGCAAGTTCATGTTGAGAACAGTTTATCTGTGAGCCAGGGGGTTACACACCAAAAGAAAGACTGACTTCTCCCCTCCTCATTTTTTATGTATCCCTGTTTATCCCTTAAAGAGTAGGAACACGAAAGATTTAGAGTGTATTTGACCACCGTTTTCCTTGTAGCTGATGCCAGGCAAATGCTGAGAGTCTCACACAGCATCAGTGCTATGGGAACAGTTTGACAGGTCTATACTGCACATGGACACTGATGATTTCTTTGGATTGTTTTTGGACACTATGTTTCCAGCAGTCAAACTAGGATTGTGAGGATCACCATTTTTTTGTAGAGTTATCAGGAACCATATGTAACTCATTGGTACCAAACAAAAACACACTCAACAGAGCATCACAATGGATTGAGGCTGCCTGAAATGTCTACTTGTCATATTCACACATCACTAGGGATATGCATGAATGAAACATCCACATTCATTTTGTAATCGAAAGGAACATCTGAAAATTCATCTCTTTGTCAAATTGCTCAAACATGCAGACTTCCACATTTGCAGACTAACAGTTATAAGGATTTTTTCCCTTTGAAAAAGTCTATTTCTATCAGGGAAATACCATGAAAGTGAGAAATTCAATCAAATTTCCATATTCACGAGCAGGGAGCATTCTTCATTTCATTCAAAAGCTCTGGTTGTTCAAATGTCCGTACTTTTGTTGCAATGCAAAATGTTGTGAGTTTAAAAATTTGAGTGAATTTTCAAAGGTAAATTCATTGTGCAGGACCCTTCACATCATTTGGTCTGGTATACACTTAGGAAATGCTATATGTGAAAAGGAAATCTTAGATGAAAAGCCCATGAAAGATGTTGTAGTATAATGGATGAAAAAACAGAATATGGCCAGATTAGGGTAAGGTTAGACCACAATGTCTACACCCCTTCAGCTTTGAAAGATGGCGTTTAAGAGGTGACCTTACTGAGGCATAGAAAGTCATACATGGTGAGGAAAGGTAGATAGAGAAAATATATTTCTCAAATATTGGGGTGGGTTCTCTATGAATGTGTGGGTTGGTAAAGTTAAGACTGACACGGAGAAGTAATTTTTCACCCAGAGGGTCATTTGCCTATGAAATTTAATACCAGTAGAGGTGGACAGATTTAAGAAAGGGTTAGACACTTTCATAGAGGACTGGTTTATCAATGGTTACAAGAATGGATGCCTAGGTACAGCATCCAGTTGGAGAGTGAATGAATGTTTGAACGTACTGTGCCAGACCTTGCATGGCTGTCCTAGTTGGCCAAGTGTGGACAAGCCCTTATTCACTCTTAAGAATAAATGTCGAATGGAGTGTGGTGGGAATCAGAGCAGCCCAGCTTGGCCTTCATTTACTACATTTCTAAGCCAGAATGGCACTGACAATGCAGTAATTGTCAAGAGGACATTACACTGAGGTGATAAATGTGCAAAGAAAAATGTGGCAAAGACAATAGCCTTCCTTCCTTCCTTCCTTCCTTCCTTCCTTCCTTCCTTCCTTCCTTCCTTCCTTCCTTCCTTCCTTCCTTCCTTCCTTCCTTCCTTCCTTCCTTCCTTCCTTCCTTCCTTCCTTCCTTCCTTCCTTCCTTCCTATGGCTTTCTAACAAGAAATGTGGTATATATCAAGAAAGTTCTTATAAGTAGCTCTTCCAGCATGCTGATTATGATATAGTTTTCATCTCATCTTATAAGCAGATACGTATGATATTCATACAGATGCGTATGAAATATATACATATCTGTACATTTGAATGATTCAAATGATTCGAACAAATGTCTACATTTGAATGTAAAGATATTCTATTTGAATTCAAATGCCCAAATGAAATGAAAAGTAAAAACCAATCTATATACTCAAAAGGTAATACGTAAAAACAGATAGATGGTTTAAAATGAGAAGCAATATAATAATACAAATTTAAAATACATATGATCAAGACGAATTTTGAATGTTTAGAACATTTATGCCCATCCCTCCTCAGGACAGCAGTGGAGGATAAAATTGTGCTCCCCAGCTACACTAGCTGTGTTTGGTATGTAACTAATATGTTCCCTCATGCACAAACACCCTATAAAGGAGGCAGGATAGAGTGACACAACCACAGTTGTGCATTGTGATGCATGATTGCCACATCAACAGGATTGGATGTGTTTGTTGCCACAGCAAAGCTATTGAGGAGATCACTGCTATTATGCTGAAATCTCACTTACCAGCACTTTCCCTAGCATCAGGTAAGTTCAGGGTACATTGGGTGTTGCAAGGTACAGATGCCCAATGTATTCTACCGGTTATCTGGCCTTCTCACCTGAGGTGCAAAAGGGTCCCATGTCCACACAGGGACAGTAGATTAGTCCAAGGGACGTGCAAGGCCTCTTCTGGCAATTTAACAAAGGTCACACTGGAATGGACTATGGTGTGAAAATCATGCCATATAGGCTTCAACTGCAGATGGCTTGCAGATGCAAGCTGTCCATAGAGCCACCATCATTTTAAATATAATGTGTATTGTTTAAGTGTTGTTGAATTTTTAAAGTGTTTTAATGTATATTCTGTTTTAATCTGCTGTTTTAAGATTGTAACTTGCCCAGAGACCTTTGGGTACAGGGCAGGATATAAATATAAATAAATAAATAAATTTTCTGGTATACCAGTCTGTTACTGAGTTACCTAGAGCAGGCCTCAGTGGTGGGGACTACCCAATGCAATGCAGAAACATCCTGAGAAGAGCACTGAATTTTAAATTCTCAGTTCATTGAGGGGTCTATGGCAACAGTTAGCTTTTGGATTCAGTCAAGACTGTTTGAGAACCATTCTGATTGCATCAGTAATGATCTGATTAGGCTTAGTCTATGGATATGGAAACTTCAATGCAATAATCTGGCATAATCTTGATTGAACCCCTAAAAAAAAGTGGGATGGAAATTGATCAGGTGTTTGGATTCCTTCCTTAAAAACAAAACACTCACAGACATTTGTTACTTTGTATGATGGGATGGTTGCACTAGGGGTGTGCATGAATTTTTTTGCATTTGAATTAGTCAAATCGAATGCCAAAGCATTTGATTTGATTTGAATGTTTAAAATACAACTGCAACAAAACCCGATTCGAATCCATTACATTCGAATCTATTTGTTCGAATATTGGATATGAATTTAAAGATACGAATGTTGACAACATTCATATGTGTTATACGTATCTGTATGCATTTCGAATGCATCCCGTTTTATCCCATATGCATCCTGTTTTCATCCCGTATTATAAGTGCACAAGCATACAGATAAGTATAATATTCGTACAGATACATATGTAATACATACGTATCTGTACATTCGAATGATTTGAATCATTCAAATGAATGTTTTGGAACATTTGAAATCTATTCGAATGTCTAAATTTGAATGTGAAGACATTCAATTCGAATTCAAATGTCCACATTCAAACAAATTCAATCAGATTTCAAATGTTTAGAATACTCATGCACATCCCTAGGTTGCACCCTTTCACAAAATTCCTGTATGTTGAAAATCCTGATTTCAAAATTGATAAATGGAAGTAGCGGGGTATCTAAAATGCAAAAACCATCTTCCCTCTTTATTCTCCCCCCACCCTTTTTTTAATAATAAAAAAAGCAGCAAAATATTCTGGCAAACTCAAAACTACGCTATGAATACTTGTGGCAATCATTAATTTGAAAATACATTATTATTTTTCTTCTTTAGTAGAGGAAAAAGACATTTCACAGTTGAAAACCTATGTAAGTTTTAGGATCTAGTCAGAATATTAGGTCTATGGTTGAAATAAGAATTATTATTTCATTCTCTCTCCTTCTCTTTTTCTGCTACAAAAGGATTTCTGTCATGAGTGATTTAAAGTCATTAACTGTCAGCACTCATCACAGACTGCATGGGACAGCATTCATTTGTTCTTTCAAAGGACCATACTCTGGTTTTGTTTTTTCTAAGAAATGAAGGGGAAAATCAAACTGCAATTAAATTACTCTGAAATGGGGTTAACTAATGCAAGTATGCAAGTTTTAAATGTGCATTTTGAGGGAAATACGGATATTGCTACCACATTTGCATTACTAGTGTGCCACTCTTTTAGAAAATATCCTATTATTTTCTAAGATGTTGAAAGCAAATAATCTTTGCACATCACCCACCACCATCATCATGATGTAGATTTCTTTATCCCAGTTTTCTTGGTTTTGATTTTTTTTGGCACTATGGTGGGATCTGCACACAGGGTGGGGAGACCCTTAAGCCTTCCACGTCCTTCTGCATTAAGGAAAGTGCTCATGAAAGCAGTACTGTTCTTAATGTGGCAACATGCTGTCTGCGCACCACCACTGCCCTGCTTGTCAAGATCAGAGCTGGGGATACTCCATTTTTTATCATCATGACATACTTGGAGGGGTCTACCTATCCCCATCCCCAAACTCCCTCCCTCACTCTCTCCCTCACTCTCCACATCATAATAATAGATCTGGCCTTCTGAACTGAAGAGAAGGACCAGCTGCAGCACTGTGACATGGAAGTATGGTTCCATCCAAATTGGGGAAATATAGCACCATTATAGTGCCACTATGGTGGGGTTGTCACATGTATCCTCTGCATGTATGCTGGCCACATGTTCCCCAGCAATATCATATTTTCCTGCCTTGGGGACAGAGACCCCATTGATGCTTCATCCACTGTGCACGCATGGAGGCCAAATCTGGTGCTTGTGCATGCACAGCAGTGGCAATGTGCACTTCTGGGTATTTGGTATCAGCCGCAAAGACAGCACTGTGGCTGGTGCTGTTTAACTAGGAAGTGATAATGGCACTGGAGAATTATCCTGCATTATTACTTCCTAGTGGGTCATCTGGCCATGTCTGAAGAAGACCTATGTCTACCCAAAGCCAAAGGGGGGTTCTTTCAAAGCTCACATTCAGTGTTGTGATTTTTAAAAACAAAATCCAGTTTCCTGGACTTCAGCAAATAGTATTCCCTTTATAACACCCTGTGCTATGATTTCCTGGATTCCTGCAGTGTAGTGTGTAGATGCCTGGAACAGTCACAGTAAAACTGATTTATATTTAAGTATTTATAAGAAAGGCTTCTAACAATGAACGGACAGCTAACTGTGGAGCAATGCAGTAGATCGGGTATCTTCCTTTGCAAGTATGTGCATGCCCAGGTTTATATATGTAGAATCCACATATTGGAAATCCCTCTGCTATAGTTCAGAATGACATGGCATCACAATAATAGTATTGACAGGAAAGTGCTCTTGCCAGTAAATGTCTACTATGTGCAGAGATGCTGCAGTGTCTACAAAAATCTCTGTCCCCCACAGCAGAGAGACAGCAGTAACATTTCAAAATCATAGCCATCACAAATATCACAATAGATTTTAAATATTTCTAGGTAATGTATTATCTTTAAAGCTCCAGGAACAAGCAGAAGAGAATCTGGAAAAGAGAAAAGATTTAATTATGTACAGTACATTATTATTTTGCCATGGTCAAATTATAACACGTTAGTAACATATCAACACTGATTGGTGCAGTTTCCAAAATTCATCATCGTCTATTTGCATACTGCTTTTTTTCCGTGGTATGTTCAAGGCACTTTACACGAAATTACCAATCAAAATACAAAGTGATTATTAAATAAAATGCAAAGAACAATATCCAGCTCCTATGTGAAATTGTTCCTGCTGTGGCTCAAATGACTTAAGATAAGCACAAATGTTCTAAACATTCAAAATTTGATTGAATTCGAACAAATGTGGACATTCAAATTTGAATAGAATGTCTTCACATTCAAATTTAAACATTCAAACAAATTTCGAATCATTCAAACAAATTTCAAATCATTCAAATGTCATACATATCATACGAATATCATACATATATGTACGCATTTGTGCTTATAATACAGAATGAAAACGGGATGCATATGGGATAAAGCGGGATGCGTACAAAATGCATACAGGTACGTATAACACATATGAATGTTGTCGACATTCGTTTCTTCAGATTCGTATCTAACATTCGAACGAATAGATTTGAATGTAATGGATTCAAATCTGTTTTTGTTGCAGTTGTATTTTAAACATTCAAATCAAATCAAATGCTTTGGCATTCGATTTGACTTGAATTCAAATGCAAAAAATAAAATAAAATCATGCACACCCCTACAAACGACTTTTGTGAGAATGGCTGAGGCAGGCAGAAGTCCCTGATGAAAGATCAAAGTGTTCCTTCCTTTGATATTACTGACCTGCATTTTTTAAATTTTTATTTATTTTATTTATAATATTTGTATCCTGCTCTTTACTGTATGCATCCATATAATCCCCTTCCAAGAGCCAGAACAGTGGCCTCCTGGAAGGGGATTAAAACTTTAACACTGTGTTGGCCCGTACGAAGGAAAACCCAAATAAAGGGAAGAAAATTCACACCCACACACATGCAAATGGTTTAGCATAAAAGAAGTAACCAAATGGGCTGGAATGCAGGCTGAAGAAGGATTAAAGGTGTAGCCATGGCCAAAAAGTACAGTAACTCTTTGAAAAGTTTAAACTTGACCCCATTTTGCAAAATAAAACAAGGGGTGTTTTTCCACTGTCAGAAAGTACCCATTTTTGCACCCATTAAGGACCCATTTGGGTGTGAGCCGGATGATCCCATTTCCACCACGGCACCAATTTGGGACCCAATTGTTTTGAATGACTCTGGGGAAATCTGGATCAAATGGGTACTTTCTGGCCTCTAATCCAGACTTTCTGTAGACCCCATTATTCAATCCGGATTAAAGGGAGCCTGTTTCCATGCTTGTGTGGCAATGGGGTCTAGAGGAGGTTAGGGGGAAGGGGCACCCATGGGGGGAGCCCCAAAACCTAAGCTTCGAAGTGATTTCAAAGTCATTTCAAAGTCACTTTGAAGTCTGTGCAAAATAGCTCCGGAGCGTCTTTGAAGTCTGTACTGATCTTCAGAGTGAACTTCCAAGTGACTCCGAAGTGACTCCAAAGTCACTTCGAAGTCACTTTGAAGTTCACTCTGAAGATCAGCACAGACTTCAATGAAGCTTTTTGCACAGACTTCGAAGTGACTTCGAAGTGACTTCGGAGATTGCACCTCCTGTCCCCCCAAACACCTGGGGTGACAAGGAGACCCCTCATGGGTAGATCCGGATTTCCAAATGGGTGCTCCTGTGTTTCCACAGCAGGGAGGCTAGCACCCATTGCAATTGGATGGTAGACACCCATGGAAACACATTGGGTACTTCCCTTAATCCGGATGTACTAGATCCAGATTAAGGAATGTACCCATTCCTTAGATCCGGATCTCCTTAGATCCAGATTAAAGGAGCGCGGTGGGAAAACACCCAAGATAATGCTGAAGAGGATTGAGGGCTCATTTAATCTGCCTTAAAATAGTCCACTTTTCTTCCACTTTTTGGAACTTTTGTTTACGAAAGGTAGGAATCTTTAAAAACTGTTGGGATGTTGAAAACTCAAGATGGTTTCATTATCACGTTGGAATGCAGCCTATGAATTCAGACACTCCTATGAGTTCTGCTTGTGCAAATCACTGTTTTCTATCCTAATGTAGAGTATTCTTCTCCCTTAATATGTTAATTTTATAGCTCTTGTCACACCCAATGACCTTCCTGAGAATGACATGCTGTCTTTCAGTCTTCAAAATCTGAATTACAGCTACAGAAATAAGTAATCAAAATGGATTTCCTTCATTTGGAATCAGATAATTGAAATTCATGTCTCAGAACAACTTTTGGATGGCCTAGTCTTGTGCCGGTGAACAGACAGCTTGTCCACCCTTCTAATGAATGCAGTAACACCCTTTATGAACTCTCCACAACAAGCAAATGCAGCAGACATCCGCTGAATGAATCATATAAGAGATAAACAGATGGTGTGTGTATAAACCTGCATATGGCAATTTCCTTAGATGTTTTTGGCAGCCAGCTTTTTTAAAAATCATTTTGCACGCAGTCACAATGGTGCTGGCATGGCAAATTTCTGCAAACTAACCAGTAACAATATGCTATTTGCAAAATGTCTGTGTGTATCTGGATACACATCCTGGGGGTGACTTGACATGCTGCATTTACTTAAATTTAAATTTATTTATATTGATATCTCACCCTATACCGAAGGTCTCAGGGCCAGTTACAATAGCATCAAAATAAAAATGGATTAAAAATATCACTAAAATGACAATAGTGCCTATATGGATAGGGTTTGTTGTTCCCTTAGCCAAAGGGCAGGCTAAAGAGGTGCCTCCTCACCTGTCACCTGAATATATTCAATGAGGGTGCCTGATGAACCTCAGTGTGGGGATTCCATAACCTGAGAGCTATAAATGAAAATGGTGGGACTGCTAAGAGGGCCTCATCAACAGATTTCAGGGCACAGGCAGATCTATGTAGGAGGAGGCATTCCTTTATATACTTGGTGTTCAAGCCATTTAGAACATTAGGTTGATGTTGGAACCTTGAACTGGGCTCAGTAGCAAATAGGCAGCCAGTGCAGTTCTTTTAAGACCAGTGTGATGTACATCCACTCTGTACCAGCTTACCAGCTGCAGCTTCTGATCCACTTTCAAGAACAGCCCCCTGTAGAGCACATTATGGTAGTCCAATATAAAAGTTACCACAGTATGAATCACTCTTTCTGTCCAAGTTACCACCTTCATCTGCACCTCATGTGAGATGTATTTGGTGGGGAAGTGACCCAGGAATGCTCCCGCTGTCCCAGGCAGTCATTTAAATGGCTGCTGCTAATTATGTCATGGGAGATGCTGGCAGTGATACTTTTTGTAATGACCATTTTCAAAGCTGCCAGCAGCCTAATTAATTTGGACCACTCAAATACATAGCCATTGTGATTGGAACAGACAGGAGAGAGCGCTATGAGAGTAGGGTCATATGCAGACAGGGTAGGTTTTTTGCGCACGTATTGTGGAATTATCATTAAATTGCCAGATGGGTTTATCTATTGTAATCATTCTGAAAGTTTGAAGCAACATAATGCAATAAAGCTATTGTGGGAGAAAGAACCATTCTGACGATAGTCTCCAGTCTAGTTTAACTCTGCAAGACCTTTCAGGAACACGAGTGAGAATTCGGTGTGATATTTGAAGTTACAGAAGTCCGTGGCAATATGTTATTGCTTCTATGTGTGGTCAGTACAGAGTGGGGTGGATCACATGGGTGGGAGATTCAGGGGGGCAGCTGGGCCTTGGAGCTGATTCATAGTGAGGAGGTGTATATGCCTCCCCACCCTAGGGGTGGTCCTTTGATGCCACCATGGTAGTGTATAAGTGGTCATATCAGGTTTTGCTGAAGCATGTGCAGCCAGCAGTACCATGACAGGCTGTCCACACAGTTCACAAATCCTGGCACATGGAGATATTGAGACTAGAGAATGACTCCACCCACATACAGTAAAGAGAATGAAAGAGAGAAAGAGAGGCATGCAGCCAAGGGAGAATCTTCCTTCAAAAGTCATTCCCTAAATGACCTTGGTCCTTTCTGCACTGGGCCTCGGACTATATTCTAGAGTAGGAGCCTGCCATCCACATGCTGCTGCAGAGTATGTCAACACCCCACCCCACTCCCGACACACAGCTTTCCATAGGCTGTACTAGGCTGTGAATGCAGACTCTTGTTCTGGAATAAGGTCCAGTGCAGGAAAAGCCCCCCCCCATGCCCCCTACTATTTCATTATACCCTCATATCAATCATCCTCTAAAGAGCAATGGCAAATTATGTTCAATACTGATGCTGAATTGCTCCATAATCACATGCCTTCTTAGCCCTAATCAGAAAGCAGGCAAGTTGACTAAAATGCTGCAGCATATCTTTTCATGATACTCTGATCGTCATCTGAACCAAGGCAAATATGTAGAGCTTGACTCCTCTGAGAACTACTACAATATTGATTCTTTATTAAGCTACTCAGGAGTTTGAAAGGAGATTTATGCATGATTGTTCAAAGATATTGTTGAAAAGATCCTAGGTGTAAACATTTTCTTTCACTAATTTTAATTTCCACTTTCAGAAATGGCTCAATCATAATTCTGAATTAGGCAATTGACTCAAAGTGCTGCAAACGTTATTGAAGATTCTTATTGTTCCTCTCATAGGGTATTGATCCATTTTGGCCTTGGATCAAAAATAAAATGGTAATTATAGCAACCCTATTCAAACTACTTTACTTACAGACCCATCTACCTCTGAACTGGAGAGATGAATAGAAAGCACCAACAAAGGTGGAAATGTAATAGAAGCCAATGTTTCGACATGCAAACATGCCAGATCCAGTTGGTGCAAAGCCTATTACAGAGTCAGAATTGTCTTGGGTGCTGGAATTTGGGTCTCCTCCTCCATCTGTGAACAATAAACAAGGAAATCACATGCTTGCCTCTTTAAGATGGTTCTGTCTGTGCATCCCCACAATGCCAGCACTCTGCAGAGTGATCTGCAGCATCATGGGAAATGTAAAATGATGGTTTAGGCTGCATGCAGACATCAATCACTTATTCCTCTATATTTAGACATCCTGGAATGTTGACGCTTTAATCTAGAATATCTAAATATATGCCCTGGTCACACTAGTCCAGGTCATCTTCAGGTTGTGTTACTCACATTATTTTTATTCAGTAATGTTACTCACATTATTTTTTCCAAGCCGACCTACTCCCATGTGACCGTTCTAACCTGAGTCTGTTTTCCAGAGGACTCAGCCTGCCCCGGCATCCCAGGCCATCTTTGCTTCCTCAGTGTGAGTGGTGGGATGAGCTAAAGGAATCTGAACTGTGCTGTGGTTCATGTGGGCCCACTATTTCCCTTCAGCCAATGTGAACACGCAGAGTTCGTGAGGCACCTTCCCTTCTCTCCTCAGTTTATGTGTATGATTCCTCTATCTAGCATTTTTCCACAATTTTATTATAACTTTTTAAAAAAGTAATCACACAGAGAAGAAAAGCTCATAAAAAAAAGAAGGGGGATATGCAGGTGGGGAAGCAGGCTTACAAAAGAACAGCAAACACACACCCTCGCCTCCCTTGAGTGACACAGTGGCATCCAATAAGAAAGGAGGTAGATTTCATGCCACAACAGGGGTGGAGAGCCAAGGGTTCTGTGGAAGAGGCTCAGACCAATCATGGAGAAAGGTGTGAGCGATGCAGCCCAGAGCGAGGATGGCCTGAGGACAACCAGTAATGATCCATGTGTAAACAGAAGTGGTACAACCTCAGTTTGAATTATTGATAGGATGTCCTGTCTTACATAGTTGTGACCAGGGCCATAGTGGAAAAACCATCCAATGTCTGGATGCAGCATTATTTAAAGGGAATTTCCAGACATAGCAGAATGAATAACTGATATGAGGATGCAACCCAACAGAGAACATTTGGGAACTAATGATAGATTTTTTTAAAAAAAAAACACCTTGAAGTTCTGAAACAAATGTGATGTTTGTGCTGGGGTAGATTGCTCCTGGAACAGGTTAGGGCCATCCATTGTCAGACAGCCCTTTCCATCCTAGGATCCAATACCATCCTTGAAGGCTGTGCTCAGCCCTTGAAGCTGGTGAGGAGCCTTTGAAGGCTGGGAACTTTCATTCCTGGCTTTCATGATTGTTGGGAGGGCCCATTTCTGTGGTACACCGGCTGCTGGCAGTACCAATTTCTGAAGCACCACTGAAACCGGTTCTTCCCCCCCCACCACCACCTCCCACCTCCAATATGCCAGTATCCACCATTGTCAAATTCCATTGGTAGTCTGCAATAGGGTGCCATGTTAGGTGCCATATTTCACTCTATGCTTTGTCCAGGGCCTGCGCTGTCCCATTACAGTTTATGGAAGATAGGGCCCTTAGACCTTTTTCTGGAATGGATTTAAACCTAGTGTAGAAAAGCCCATAATACCAATAAAACATATAAACATGGTTTAACCATAATATTTACACCCATCTCCATCTTCCTGCAGGAATTAGATTGGAGCTTAAATATCAAGGGCTGGAGTGAAAAGTTATGTTTTAATTTAGTGCTTAAAACTGTATAATTTGTGTGCATGTATCCCTTAGCAGAAAACTATTCCAAAGCATGAAGGCACCCAGCATGTGACATAATTTCAGAGGTCACATTTATATTTAAAGGGCTAGAGGAGATGTAGTCTAGAAAATTCCTGGAGGGCACTGGATTACTGAAGATACATTGTAAAGTGTGATTATCTGTCTAGCATTGACAACTGCAATAGTGATTGGTTGTTGGGAAAAGAAAGAAGCAAATGCAAGAAAATTCATATTTGTTTGCACAGATCCCCTTCAAATGTGGTAGGATTCAATTCAATGACATATCTGATCTGAAAGCATCAAATCTGCCCTGAATCCACTTTGAATGCACTCTCACTTTGAATCTGTTGCAGCTGTGACTACAAATATCAGTTTTTGAATCCCTCAACATTTGATTCGAATGCAAATAACTGAATTTGGATGAATTCATATGAATTTTGAGTGTTATCAATAATTGTGCACATCCCTAACAGGAAGCCCATTTGGTGTAATGAATATATCATTTCCCCTAGTCTGCCTAGTAACTTGCGCATTATTGGGATGGAAATTGTGGCAGAGTGCCCCAGAGAAAACTCTGTATACTCCTTTGTGCGTTTTGCCTTTCTTGTCAGCTCAAATTGGCTTAAAGGTGTTTAGAGGATTAGAGTATGCAAAGTGTGGTTAAAAATGCACTTGGCTGAGTTTATTGATGGAGATTCCACACTGGCATGTATAACAGAGATCTCCTTTGTTGTGATGTAAAGGGATATTCTCTCTCTCTCTGTGTGCGACAGAAAAGACTGTGGCAAAATGAAGTCACAGCCCTTGAGGATGCCTAGCATATGCTGGCACAGATGCTACCAGACGTCCCCCACTGGAAGCGATTATTGAATATTAGGGAAATTTGTACCACTGAGGATTAAGGGTTTTTGAAGTAACCATGTCATTGCTTTGCTACAGAAAAGAACAAAAGACACCCAGCTGAAGTTCAAGTTTCAAGGTTGCCTGCTTTGATATATGCTAAATATTACATTCTGAACGACAGTGGGTTAATGTAAAGATCTCCTTCCTCTGGAGACTGGAGTTTAAATCTGGGTCAAATCCTTTTGGTATCTGTTTCTTCTGGAGTACAAAATTGTTGAACTTCCCTTTCCGGAAAGGAAATGCAGATTCTGTGAGGTCATTCCTTTAATTCAGCTGTATTTTAAACACACAATCACTTTGCAATCATTTCTGTGGATATTTTTTTAAAAAATATAACTATTTTTGCTTGTTTTGATCACAAAATGGTAAAGACTTAAGTCATACATTCACAGTATAAGAAAAATAGGGCCAAAAGCAGAAACCAGTCCTTAAGGAACTGGAGAAAAAGTATTTCCCCCAGTATTTGGTGAAATAGAAATAATGAGATACAACTCTGTTTATTCTATGTTTTACTTATAATTTTTACAAAGTCTTTATGAATTCTTCAGTGTGTAAGTCCAATCAATCAATCAATCAATCAATCAATCAATCAATCAATCAATCAATCAATCAATCAATCAATCAATCAATCAATCAATCAATCAAACAATCAAACAAACAAACAAACAAACAAACAAACTCTCTTAAGGATGGGTGAGGTAAATTTGTATCCAAATCAAGTGAAATGTATTGCTGTGGTCACACTCTAAAGAGATAGTCTTTCTCAGGAACAGACAGAGAACTGTGTCTGTTCTCAGTTTGGAAAGGCCAGGACCTACCATAATGGGCTACTCTGTCTTCGCTGCCACACCAAAGCTTTTCAGTTTCTGTTTTCCTGGTAAAGGGTAAGTTTTAATGTCTGCCATGGCAGGGTCAAGGTGTCAGCAGTGGAGGCAGTGGGGGTGTATCGAGCTGTTAGCAATGGCAGGGTGGAGGTGTTGAGGTGAGGTGAGGTTCAGTCCTTCCTGGGGTGAAGCAAGATGGCTCCATGAATCGTGCAGAATGAACCTGGCCAGGTGTGACCAGTTTGTATCACCCCCCCCCCCAGTTCTTGATGTGCTTCCCTTTGGGTGCATCCCCATGGGCTCGGTTTACTTTGGAGTGGATTTGGGGCAGCCCCAATGCGAATTGTAGCTTGAATTAACACATCCCCATTTATTTATTTATTTATTTATTTATTTATTTATTTATTTATTTATTTATTTATTTATTTATTTATTTATTTATTTATTTATTTATTTATTTATATTTATATCCCGCCCCATACCCAAAGGTCTCTGGGCGGCTAACACAGTTAAAAATGAACATATTAAAATTGTATCAAACAGTGCTAAAATCTATACACAATTTAAAAACCAGCATGATGATAATAATAAAAATAAACAAAAGCAGTTTAAAAACCATAATTTTTTGCAGGGGGGAAACGTAGAGGGCATTTAGCCAAAGACCTCAGTGAAGAGGTGCGTCTTCACCGCCTTCCTGAACATAACCAGAGAAGGGGCCTGACGCACCTCCAAGGGGAGGCCATTCCACAACCTGGGGACCACAACTGAAAAGGCCCTCTCCCGGGTTCCCACCCGCCTTGCCACTGAAGGCGGTGGGATAACCAGGCGGTCCTGTCCTGCAGATCTTAAAAGGCGGGCAGGTCGATATGGGAGAAGGCGCTCCTTTAGATATCTGGGGCCCAAGTCATTTAGGGCTTTATAAGTAAGAGTTAGCACCTTGAATTGGGCTCGGTAGTGAATTGGCAGCCAGTGCAGTTCTTTTAGAACCGGCGTGATATGCGTCCGGCTAGCTGTTCCTGTCAGCACTCTGGCGGCTGCATTTTGCACTAACTGCAACTTCCGAACCGTCTTCAAGGGCAGCCCCATGTAGAGAGCATTACAATAGTCCAACCTGGAGGTTACCAGAGCGTGGATAACTGTGGCCAGGTCATCTCTGTCCAAGAAAGGTTTCAGTTGACGCACCAACCGTAGTTGGGAGTAGGCACTCCTGGCCACGGCCTCCACCTGAGCTTCAAGTGTTAGCGCAGAGTCCAGGAGTACCCCCAAATTTCGCACCTGTCCCTTCCCGGTATTATAACCCCATCAAGGACAGGGTACCTCCCAACTACTTGGGCCCGAGAGCCTGTAACACAGAGCACCTCTGTCTTGTCTGGATTCAGTTTCAATTTGTTGGCCCTCATCCAGCCCATTACTGCCTCCAGGCACCTGTCAAGCACTTCAACCACCTCTCCTGATTCAGATGGCACAGAGAGATAGAGCTGGGTATCATCTGCATATTGATGACACCTCACCCCAAATCTCCTGACGATCTCTCCCAGTGGCTTTATGTAGATATTAAATAACATGGGAGATAAGATCGACCCCTGGGGAACCCCACAAGTGAGTTCCCAGGGTGTCGACTCAGTCTCTCCCACCACCACTATCTGAGATCGGCTCTGGAGATAAGAGCAGAACCAATGCCAAGCACTGCCTCCAACTCCTAAACTCCGTAGCCTCTCCAGAAGGATACCGTGGTCAATGGTATCAAAAGCTGATGAGAGGTCCAGGAGAACCAGTAGGGTAGCATTCCCCCTGTCTTTCTCCCGGAGTAGATCGTCAACCAGGGCGACCAAGGTGGTTTCCGTGCCATGACCGGGCCTGAAGCCAGATTGAAATGGGTCTAGATAGTCAGTTTCTTCCAAGCATGCCTGCAGCTGAACAGCGACAACCCTCTCTAGAACCTTGCCAAGGAAAGGTATGTTAGCCACCGGGCGATAGTTGTTAAAATCTTCTGGATCCAGGGAGGCCTTCTTCAGGAGGGGGCGTACATGTAATTGAGGACAGTGCAGGTTCAAGCCAAATCTGCCTGTCCCCATGAAAACTGTGGTAAACCCCTGCATTGGGGAACCACATCCTTTTTTCTCCACCCCTCCCCCCTGATAGGAAGCCCAGCTGATGTCACCATGCCCTGTCCCTCCTGCTGCAGGGATGGCAGGGGAAACACCTCCTGGCTGCACCTCCAAAAACACCACACACTGCATCAATAAGAGATTAAGAAAATATAAAAAGGGGGCATAATAGGAAGGGAAAGTGGCTCATTGATTGAAGCTGTGGCTGTGCTTTAATCGTTTTAGCAAAGGTGCACTCCTCCACTTGACAGAAGGCATACCTCCGTCTGACAGCAGCTTCTGATCTTCCTCAGCTGAGTGCAGGGAAGCCATGGGTGCTTCACTCATTAAGGCTGTCAAGCACTCGTGAGCTAAATCAAGCCCTTGCTGATCGGGTGATCAGGCAAGGGGGTTATCAGACTTGTCACTGGAGAGACACTTGCAGGTCAAATGAGAGCTCATCACTTCTCTTTCAGCAGAATTTCTTTGAAGAGATCCTCACAACGTACACAGCAGGGACAGCAAGCACAGGTGAAACCCTGCCCACTAATGCTGCGATCGCCAATCTCTGCCCCCAATAACTCAAAAGCGTCCCCATGAATCCAGGATAATGCATGATTGCCTCCTAATTTACCGCAAAAACAGTTGAAAAGCGGGGGGGGGGGAGTTGCTGCAGATTTTTGCCATTTGTCCTGCATGTAGCCCGGATTAGAGGCTTTCCATGGGGATGCTCCAAGGTGAACTCAGGTTCACCTCGGAGTATTTTCATAATGGGGACTCACCCTTTCTTAATGTTTTTATACATATTTTTTTTTTCAAATAGGAGCTGTGAATGATACAGATGTTAGTAAAATAAGCAGATTGTCAGCCCCAGAGAGCAACCAGAGTCCAAGAGCAGCTAGGAAGCCAGGCCAGATGACAATTCAGAAATCCGAAGGAACACTAAAGAAAAAGATGCAAGTCATACCTAAGCCCTTGAGCATGACTCAGATTTGAAAAGGAAAGTATGAGAAGAACAACAATGGAAACTTACTCCCCTTCTATCTGTATACACAAAATTGGAAATAATTCCAGAACTGGGTCAAATTGACCATGAAATATGGAAAAGGTTAGCTAATCAGCAAAT
This sequence comes from Aspidoscelis tigris stejnegeri, assembly GCA_023333525.1. Classification (NCBI taxonomy): domain Eukaryota; kingdom Metazoa; phylum Chordata; class Lepidosauria; order Squamata; family Teiidae; genus Aspidoscelis; species Aspidoscelis tigris. Next base: position 23,155,442 of record JALMGA010000007.1, on the reverse strand, counting down.
ACTTATGATTAAGAAATGTTTTAATGCAGTTGTTAACACAAAAATGGAATTAAGAAATTCCATCCAGAAGATAAACATTAGTTGCAATGGGTAGCATTAAGTGTTTTTCTGGTTAGACCAGAAGTGAAGTAAGTGGAAGGGTGTAAACCTTAGAAGTTTTGCATCTAGTGATGACCAGCCTATATACAAACATTTATGGTGGGACTGTCTAAAAGTAGCTAAGTTCTGGAACGAGACTGGATTATTCCCCAAACAGTTGAATGGATATTGATTTTAATATTACGCTTCTTCATAATTTTGATTCTTTAAGTTTGACCAATGAAAGTAAATACTACATTTTCTATTCTTAGTTGCAAAGTTGATAATTATGTGTAACTGGAAAATTGGTGTGGGTCCAGACAAACATACATGGGTTTTGAGGCCGGCCTCTGAGCACTGTGAGAGCTAAGAACTAAAGTTCCTAGTTTATGAGCCTCTGTGGATCAATAAGACCCAGAACAGAACTTCAGGGCCCTTAATTCCAGGTTAGCGTTGAGTGCAGAAAGAGTCATGTGAAACGTATAACAATTATGGTAAAATGTAGGCTGTTACTGCTGATGGTTAGAATTTCACTTGTTGCAGTTTTGGAGGTTATGCTTTGCTCCATGGTTCTTCTGTGAACCTGAGCTTCCAGATAAAGCTACAATATGTTATATGAAGGCTCAGATTTACAGAAGAACTATGGAACATGACATAGCAACCCCAAATCTGCAATAAGTGAAATATAACAATTAAATAAAATAGGAACAGTGCAGCCCATTTCATGAAGAAAACCCTCTAGCCAGTTTGGTCTAGTGGTTAGGGAGCCGGACTCTTATCTGGGAATACCGGGTTTGATTCTGCCCTCCCCCATGAAGCCAGCTGGGTGACCTTGGGCTAGTCACAGCTCTCTTCTGAGCTCTCACAGCCCCACCTACTTCACAGGGTGTCTGGTGTGGGGAGAAGAATAGAAGAGCTTTGTCAGCCGCTTTGAGTCCCCTTAAATGGATGAGAAAAGTGGAGTAGAAAAGCCAACTCTTCTTCTTCTCTAGCAACCCTCTGCTTGACAAGAATCACTTCTGAAAAGATTACATCACTAGATGCGTAGCCATGCAATGGACCAGTTCTATGCCAAGAAAACTACTGTTAGAAAAATATATATTTCACCACTTGACATCTTACTGCAGCAGCTGCCAAATCGTTAGCTGCTACTGACTCGACTGTTCAAGGACATGAGAGGAAAGAAAAGGGTCAGCATAAAACATACCAGCTCTCTGTAAGACCCATTTAACTCTCCTCCTACTCCACTAACTGTAGGCATTCCTGAGAGCTGAATAGTCAGCTACCTAATGCAGCAGGAAAATAATTGCTGCAACAGGCACTGCTAGCCTAAGAGTTTCAGGAGCAGAAGAGGGAAAGCTATCTGGAAAGAGACAAGTATTTGTAACATTCAATATTTGTACAAATTTGGACCTTCATATACAAATTGAATGTTATAACATTCATACATTGACATTCCTATTGATACAAATGCTTCAGAACATTTGTGAACAGGGGGAGGTGAGAAAGTGGCTGTACTGGTCTCATCTACAATGGATCCAGAGTGCATTCGACACGGATTGAGAGTGGATTCAAAGTGGATTCAGGGTGGATTTGACACTTTCAAAGCGGATATGTTATGGGATGCAAATGCGATACATATGCATTCGTATCAGATATTTGTACAAATTCATACGAATACATTCACATCAAATAGAATCCTACCACATTCAAAGGGGATCTATTTGAACAAATACTGATTTTCTTACCTTTGATTTTATATGAATCAAATGCAAAAATCCCATTTGTATGTATAAAGGGTCCATATAGTATACATTCTGGTCACCTGTATCCACACATTAATGTAGTTCTTGGAGGCCCTGTCCCCCACTGGATTGGCTCCATCTGCATTAGCTGGAACTTGATCCAGATTAAGGAGAAATGTGCAACTTCAGTTCAGGTTTAATCCCTTTCAAACAGAACCAGGTGGCTTGACACAGTTTGATTTTTAACTTCACCACCACCACCCCATTTGAATCAGACCATGAAGTGTTTGATCAAACAAGTCAACCATCCAGTTTATTTCAAATCAGTTTGATTCAACCCCCATAAGAACCAAAGACAATCCCTGATGGATTGGACCAAAACCTACCTAGTCCAGCATCCCATCTCACACAATGGCCCACCAATTGCTTCTGGAAATTGTCAAGCAGTAATCAAAGGGAAAACCTTCACCTGAGGCCTTTTCGCACAGGCCTTTTTGGAACGCGTGGAAGACAGCTTCGGACGCAGCATACGCATTTCTGCGGCCGGGTTTCAGTTCCGGCATGTCCGGAGCTGTCTTCCACGCGTTCCGGATGCAGAGCACTTTAAAGTGCTCTGCATCCGTTCTGACGCGGATGAGGCGCCCCGGCGCGTTCCGAGAGAGAAGCGTTCGTGCATGCTTCTCTCCCTGACTACCGTCGGCACGCCCCCAGGGCCAGACTTGCCGGGCCAGCGATCGCGCCGGCACGGCGAGGCCGGTAGACGGGACCCACCGAATTGGGGTTCCCCTTTCCCATCTGCCAGGGTCAGTGACCCTGGCAGATGGGACAGGGGAACCCCGATTCGGTGGGTCCCGTCTGTCATCTCCGACAGCTGCCGGGACGTGGCTCCTTCCCGGCTCCGGCAGCCTCAATGGGGCTGCCGGAGCCGGGGAGCCGCCAGCATCGGCTTCCTGTAGCCCCTTTCTGGGGTGGCAGGAGGCCGATGTCGGGCTGGCTGGGGCCGAGGAACGCCTTGGTCGACTGGAGCGCATCGCTCCGGTCCCCCAAGGGTCCCCCCCGCCCCAATCGCGGCCGTCTGTGGGGCGCGGGCGCCCCGCAGATCAGTCCCCCCACCCCCCAGTCCCCAAAGCCGCAACCCCCAACCACCCCCCAGCATGCCCCCCTCATTCGGAGGCCGGACGGTGACGAGGTTAGGTCCTCCGTCGCGTGCGCGCGTCCTCCCAGGGTCCTGGGGGGGGAATCATCTTCGCTGTGAAGGTGCCTCAGTGCTCGGAGGGTGGTTGGAGGTGGCGGCTTCGGGGACTGGGGGGATGGGGGACTGATCTGCGGGGCGCCCGCGCCTAGATCCAGGTGCTCGCGCCCAGCAGATGGGCAGGAACAGGGCCGGGGCGAAGCCTTTGGAGATCAGAGCCAGGGGCTCTGATCTCCAAAGGGGTCCTGCCCCATAGGGACCTTGCCCCGGACCCTCCGATGGGCACCCGGGTGCCCGGGCATCTTCGTGCCAGCTCCACAGGGCCCGATCCGGCCCCGTGGAGCCAGCACGAAGCAGGGCGAGTGGCTTGACAGCGCTGCCCGCCCCTTGGGTGCTCTCACCCAATGGCAGGCAGCGCTGCCGGCCTTATTCCCGCCCCTGGCCGGCCTTTGCCGGCTAAGACATTTCCGGATGCTTTTAGCATTCGCACACAGGCGCGCCAGAACGCGTTTACACGCGTTCCGGCGCTCCTGTGTGTGAATGGTCAAAGCGTCCTGAACTGTCTTAAGCTTCCTGCTCTACACGCATTCCAAATGGAACGCGTGCAGTGCGAAAATGCCTCTGCTCTCAGCTCTCTGTAAACGGCCTTTAGGGGCATCCTGCCTGTCTCTAATGTCTAGGCATCCACTCCAGAAGCCATTGATACACCTGACATCCATGAATCAAATACACCTGACATCCATGAGTCAAATTGTTTCTCAAATCTATCCAAGCTGGTTGCTGTCACCACCTCTGGATGAAAATAAATGCTTCCCTTTGTTGGTTGTAACTCTCCTGCCCATCAGCTTCACAGATGCCTTTGTAAATGGGGCCTTTTCAATGTATTTTATTGTATTTTTAAAACGATTCAACAATTAATGACCTGTGGTTGAATATATGGAAACACAATGGAAAACCACATTTGCATTCTTTCCAAGAGGCTATCTTTACCTTTTTACACCATTAAATGCATGAAACTGAGGAAGTTGGCTTGGAAATATTTGATGGCTATGATTGTCAGAAGTATAAGAGAGGAAAGGTGCTGAGCTGAATAATTTTCCATCTGTCCACTCAAATGGCCATATACTTTTATCCATACTCTGGAAGCACCCAAGTGAGCTTGTGGAAGAGGAGAAGTCTGATCAAGAGTTATCCTTAAGTGATTTTCAGTTTTCCAAAATTCTAAATTTGTCTGACCAGGCAAGCTGAATAACCATTAAAAATCATACAAACTGCACAAATAAGCAGGTGTAATTTTTCTTCCTTTGCATAATACCTCTTAACACTATGTTAATAAATGTACAGGAAGCTTGTCCCCTAGGTCCCCCTAGTGGATGTTAAGCAGTGAATAAATGCTACTTATTCCATCTGTTGTATCCACCTGGACGTGATCTTGCCCCTGGTAAGCAATGTTAAAGCAGAACATTTTCTTTTCCCCCTCTCTCTTTTCCAACCAGGCAATCAGAACAAAAGGGAGTTGGCCCATAGTCTGTAAACAGTATTAAAAATGAACAAAGGATCTTAACACAGCTTATGAAGAAGTGACTACTTTAATAATTGATGCTAAAGCTGATGTCTACTCCTACACAGCTTGAAGTTGGCTCAGACATGCAGGGAGGTTGTATTTCTTTCTCCCCAGAGCTTTGCTGGGAAATGCAAAAGCATTGCTCACTGTTCTCCCACCCTTTGCCTTGCTAAGAAAGCACTCTGAATGACATCTGCTTTATTCAGAATATTAACTCATTTTAATCCTTCCACCTGCCTCTTGATAAGTAATGGAGCAAGGAGTGTGAGGTCCATCCTAATGCTACCTGCTGAACAAGGAAATCTACCCTTCTGCATGGAGGAGAAGATTTGGTTTTGGTGTTATGGAAAGGTACAAGTATGTTTAAACATGAGGAGGTACCAGTAACTTCTTAAAATGGTATCCTTCTGATATACTGTATTTCAAACAAATCTAAGAGATGATTATATTTGTCCCATTTAGACCTGAAGTATTGTTCAACACCATCCATCCATCCATCCATCCATCCATCCATCCGTCCACCCAACCAACCAACCAACCAACCAACCAACCAACCAACCACCCATCCATCCATCCATCCATCCATCCATCCATCCATCCATCCATCCATCCATCCATCCATCCATCCATCCATCCATCCATCCATCCATCCATCCATCCATCCATCCATCAAAACCCTACAGCTACCACACATAACAGCACTTGATTTGTAAGGAATAGAATGCTAGAAAATTCATATTCATTCAAATAGATTCCCTTCGAGTGCGGTAGGATTCTATTTGATTCTATCAATACAAATGCATACATATCCTGGATACGTATCCTGGATACGCATCCTATATGAATGCATACATACTGGATATGTATTTTATACCAATGCATATGTATGGGATATGTATCATATTCAAATGCGTATATACTGATATGTATCCGATATGTATCCCCGGTTTAACGAATGTACGAACTATTCATATGAATGTTCCGAAACATTCATATTTGTACGACTCTTAAATGTACAAAGGTCGTTACATTCATTTTGTGTACAAATGTTCAAAATCAGATGAATTAGTACAAGTAATCAATGTTACGAATATTCGTGCACACCCCTAGTGCTCAGGCCAGTTGATGGAGGATCTTCCCAACTTGCTCTTTCTCCTCCTTCCCCCTCAGGCAAGGTAGCTCTTATGTTGTCAGTTGAAAGAAGCAGGGACAATCAGTCCAGCTTGTCTTTTCTCCACAGCATGTTTCAGGCAAGGTGGGTCTTCTGATGATAGTCAAAGAGAGAGGGGCCTCAGAAGAAAGCTGATATACTGTACATAGGATCTGTCCAGCTTGGTCTTTCTCCTCCACTTGGGGACTACAAATACTATATTCTTGAGATCATTTACCAATGACCACTGTGTCTAAGGAGTACTAAAGTCCAAAAAGGGAAGTTTTTTTTCATTATCTCTTTTCCTTCCTTCCTTCCTTCTGTACCACCCTCCTATAAATATGAAGAGGGACCTACTGGATTTGACTAGCAGATTTTTTTTTCCACAGAATTCAGATGACTTTAATGCCATAAACAGCACATGAACACAATAACACTTGCCACACTCATGTTCGCCTGAACTTTGAAGGCGAATTGAATGGAGCTAGATCACTGCTAAAAAGTGCTAAACAACACTTAAAAGTACTTTTTGGGGGTGAAAAAGCAGGGTATGTTGGGTTGCCTATGATACATGAGGTGACCCCACTATAGCAGCACCCTAACGGCAATCTATCTGGCCTTGCGGGCATTCTTTATTTTTGTAATATAAATCAGAACAAGGGGAGACATCATCTTGCTGTTGTTGAGCAAAGGTGTGGCAGAAGAACTTGCTAACCTCCTTGAGTTATTAAGAAATGTCTGTCTAGGTGAAGATCTATTTTGTGGCTCCCTGCTAGTATATAGAACTGGATTCTCCCACCCACCTTTCTCTAGCCTTTACCGCCCACTTGGACTTCAATCACACAGCAGTTTGTTCAAGGGAAGAACAGGGAATGTCTCAGATCATTCAACTCTCCATCAGTTCTTATCAGGAAGTCAGTCTTGAATTTTGCCACAGCCAAGCTGGCCAGCAACAAGGATTGCTTATACAGATCATTGCTGGAAGCTATCTGCTGTTTTCTGAATGATTTTACCTTTTTAAAATGTTTCCTTATTATTTATATTTTAATTATTAAATACATTTTATGTGTCAAAGGAAAGAAAAAGAAAGAAGGAAGGAAGGAAATTTTGACTTTTAAAATGCATGCCTGTTATTCTTTGGGGGAGCCCAGTGTAGCTCGGTTGCACAGCAGATGCTCCGAATGCCAAAGGTCTCAGGTTTGGTTTCTAGCATTTCCCCAGAAGAAGGCAATGGAGAGCTACTTTTGTATTATTCCCACTAAAAACAGCATGCCTGGGCCTTTCTGCACTCCCTCCAACAATCCCAGGTCAGGGCGGGGTGTCCTGTCCCAGGGTAAGGAACCTCTCTCATGCTGGGACAAGTTGCTGCTGAAGGAGGGCTGTCTGCATTATGACAGCCTTTGAGCCACTTTAGAATTAAGTCTGGAACAGCTATGTGAGACTATCACATGCCTGTTGATATTGAGTTAAGTGGATTCATTTCTTTATGTCTTTTCCATGAATGTATGACAGCCTAATAATGACCTATACATCCTGCTGGGCTCCCTGACTGAACAAAGGCTGGAATTAAAGAGGGAAAACAAATATATAAAAACAAAGACCACACTTTGAACTTTTCCCCTTTGCTTTTTTTTCATCAGAACATATACAGATGAAAAGAAACAAAGGAAAGAAAGAATGGTGGGGGGATGGGAGAGGAAAGCACTGGAGGCCAAAGTTGCAGCAGTAGCTGGAGAATGATTGATATGACCAGTAAGCCTCAGTTCCACTTCCTTGAAATGGCAATCCTTTCAGTAATCAGTGTAGGCAGGGAAAACTGAAATGTCTGAGGTTATTCGGTCCTTCAGAGATGCTCCATAGATACCTTAGCATGGTACTGTAAACCAGCTTGAGTGGGCAAGGTACTAGAGTTGTGGCTGTCCAACTGCAGGCATGCTTGGAGGAAGCTGACCCATTTCGATCCAGCTTCAGGCCTAGTTACGGCATGGAAACTGCCTTGGTCGCCCTGTTTGATGGCCTTCTCCAGGAGATGGAGAGAGGGAGTGCAACCCTATTGGTTCTCCCAGACCTCTCAGTGGTTTTTGATACCATCGGCCATAGCCTAAAAAAGCTATGGTATTTAGGAATTGGCTCCACTCCTGTCTCCATGGCTGATCACAGAAAGGAGTAATAGGGGGTTCTAGCTCGACATCCTCGGAACACACTTGCGGGGTTCCTCAGGGGTCAATCTTATCTCCCATGCTTTTGAATATCTATATGAAGCTGGTGGGAGAGGTCATCAGGAGATATGGAGTGATGTGTCATCATGCAGATGATACCTAGCTCTTTCTTTCTGTGCCATCTGAATTGGGAGAGGTAGCTGAAGTGCTTGACAGGTGCCTGGAGGAGGTAATGGGCTGGATGCGGGCCAATAAATTGAAGCTGAATCCAGACAAGACAGAAGTGCTATGTGTCATAGGTTCTCGGGTCTGTGTAGTTGGGAGACACCATGTCTTTGATGGGTTTGTATTGCCCTGGAAGGGACAGGTGTGAAAATTGGGGGTACTCTTGGACTCTGGCCTGACACTTGAAGCTCAGGTGGAGGCTGTGGCCAAGAATGCCTACTCCCAATCAAGCCTGGTACACCAGTTGAACCTTTTCTGGACAGAGATGGCTTGGTCACAGTTATCTATGCTCTGGTAACTTTGAGACTAGACTACTGTAATGTGCTCCACATGGGGCTGCCCTTGAAGACAGTTCAGAAGCTGCAGCTAGTCCAGAATGCAGCTGCCAGATTGCTGACTGGGACAGCTGGCCGGATACACATCACACTGGCCTTAAAAGAGATGTACTGGCTGCTGATTTGCTACCGAGCCCAATTCAAGGCGTTTTAAAGCCCTAAATAACTTCGGCCCCAATATCTGAAGGAGTGGCTACTCCCATATCAATCTGCCCATGCTTTAAGATCTGGAGGAGAAACCCCCACCCCCAGTTGTCCCACCATCCTCAGCAGCAAAAGGGGTTGGCACCTGGGATAGGGCCTTTCTCAGTGATGGCCCCTAGGCTATGGAATTGTTTTCCCCTTGAGGTGCATCTCTTTGCCCTGGCCTTCAATTAAATGGGGATACATTTTCCCTTCTCACTTGCAGATGCTGGTGTTTTAAAATATACTGTTATTTTTTAATAAGTTATAATAATTTTAATTTAATAATTTTAAATGTTGATACCCACCCTGAGACCGTCCAGTATAGTGCAGGATAACAATCCTAAGACAAGCTTGTCAATTTCTGGATGACCTTGGATAGGCAAGTTATTTCTTCTGCACCATGGTAATTGACAGAGTTTGATTATTTTAAGCTGTGTTTCCACAGATCTGGAGATATCTCAGGGGTTTTTTGAGGCATTGCACTTCCATTTTCAGCAGCATCAGTCACCCTCCTTGGATCTGACACCCACCTGAGGCAATTGCAGATGAGGCTACCCAATGGCCTCTGATAGCCCATACTGAGGTATCAATATGGAAGGTGTTTTTGGTGGAGCCCCCAGAACCCAGGCACTTCTCTCTGTGACTATGGACACACAGCCCTAGGCTGTGATCAGACAAACACACAAAAAAATCCCCAAAGTGCCTCTGAGGTGACTTAGAGAAGGCTTCAAGGCACCATTCTTCTAACACACATTTGCCCCTCCTCTTCTCCTAAACATCATGTGCTAGAGAAAGTGCATTAGAGAAGGGTTGGGAACACCAGTGCCACACATTACTTTTTCTGAGGCACCCCTTTTGTGGTGTCTGACCATAACCTGAGATTCTGAAGGTAAAGGTTAAATTGTGTGAGAAGGAGATGCTACTTGGTTTATCAACTGGTTAAAAATGCTCAAAAAAGTATACTTGGGACCTATCCTGAATAGAACCATAACATCTGACCTTAGATCCTGCCTTGTTGGCATAATGATGGATAAGGGTATAGCTATATTTGATTGATATGCGATCCAAAGCCAGGACCCTCCACCTGTTTCTAATGCAAGGTCTGGATGCATGAAACAGAAAGACAGAGAACTCTTGCTGCCGCCTTGATCTTCTTAGAGGAAGTGGGGGATATGAATGTTAAGAAACAACTATATGCTTTTAATAGCCTCTAAAGTTATAGTAGGGCACAAGGACTTAAGAGTAACAGAATCATAGGATTATAAAGTTGTAAGGGATCTCTAGGGCAATTGAGTCCAACCCCCTGCTCAATGTAGGATTTCCTAAGCTATCCAAGACAAATGTCTGTCCAGCATCTGCTTGAAGACCTCCAGTGAAGGATGTCTTACTCAAGGCTGATTTAATTTGGTACTCTTTGAATCTTGAATGAACTTGATTGATTAGTCATATCACTGTATTTTTAATTTGGTACTCAAGATCAGCATTCTGTACATTACACATCAATGTCTAGCCATCAGTTGCATTGTAGCCTAAAACACTCTAGAAAAACTGCTGAAGGACAGATGGACCTAGGAGAACCCAAAGCTCTGGTTTCTTAGTGAAGGATGAAATTGAAGAGCAACTTTATTATTGTACTGACCTGGAGTTACAGTGTAGCATATTGTTCTGTGATCATGGTCTTTGGGCGGGGGGAGGGGGGGAGATTGTATAGACATGCCTAATATAATAAGAATATTGTAGCTGGAGTCTGCTTTTTCATTATGCAGATTTGTCTTGTAGCCTATTATTAACCCACAGCATTTTAAAAAAAGATTGCAGTGTTTGAGGATCGCAGTTTGAGAGGATTTAGTTTGTGTAGATTGGCCCAATTCCATTAATTTAATTGAATAGCAATGTCTTAAATAAGTTAAGAATATATCCTTGTATTGAACCAAGCAGTCTTTCAATAACCACATCTACAAAAATACCTGAAGCTGGAAGCTTCTGAGAGCAGAACAACCAATATAATATTCCTTTCAGTGTTCTTAAGTTGAGTTGTCTGAAGTGGTCTGGATTTCTTACACGATATGTCATATCCCTTGTGGCTATAGAGTTGTTCTGTTTGAGAGAACAAGGTTTATATGATGAAAAATGGTGAAGTATGGCAGAGGTCAAATGTACATACTGTTCTGCAAATATGAGAGGTAATTCGTCCACCCGTATTTTTGGAAGAGCTTTCTTTTGTGTGCAAAAAGCAAAGTGCTTTCAAGTGCTAAGAATGTCTCATATGATATTGACTTAAGTTTTCTTTGCACTCAGAGGATTTAAAATGCCCAAAAAGAAAAGAAATCTCAAAAAAATAAATTAAAATAAAAAGACTTCAAATGGGCTACAGTATTTCAGTTTGCTATTGCAAAAGGTATTATTTAAATCATTTTAGGGCTTATATTTCAGGGTTGAATGACATGTATTTTGTATGAAGTGTTCATAGGTGAGGTATTTTAAAAAGTTAATAATATTCTATTATATACATATAATACTTGCTTACATACAGTACAGATATAGCTTATTCCTTTACTAGAACATACTGGTTATGATCAATATATTTTCTAGCCAGTAAAAATAAGATTCAGAACATTTATAGCTAGATGTGTGTAGTCCCCCCACCCTGTTTGCTTTGCATCAAAGCGAATGGCATGGAATTTCACACTTGTGCGAATGGAGCCATTTCATTGTGCTAGGCTTCAAATTTGCTTCAGATCCCTTCAACCAACAGTTGTGCCACCAAATCTATTCCAATTCTATTCTGAATCCACTCTGAATCAGCTCTGAATGTTCAAACAAAGGCACAAAAGCTTTCACTTCAAATGTGAAAGCCCAGTCTTGGAATATAGCCAATATTTGATTCAGATGTGTGCAAAAAATATATTTTAAAAAAAATTAAATTCATTTTGTTATCGAACTGAACATCCAAAAAATTGGTTCATTGTCGAATTGTGAAATGGAAACAATGGATGTTTGCATTCACATTCAAATGTTTTTGTGAATGTTTTCATGATTTTTCCCCAATAAAAAGTCCTTTTCAGCATCAAAAACATAATAAGATATGAATATTCAATCAAAATGTTTCTTTTCACAAGCAGGAGACTTGTTTGCTTTGATAAATTTTTAGACGTTCAAAGAACTGAATTTTCAATTTGATGTGAATATCTGCAAATTAAAAAAATCAATTTAATTTACTTCCTATAGCAGTGTTTCCCAAAGTGTGGTACGCGTTCCCCCAGGGGTACGAAAAGAGTTTGGTGGGGGTATGCGTTGCACCAGAGTTTGGTGGAGATCACGTAGGAATATCCACTGCACCATGCTTAGCTGCACCCACAGAACAAGGAAAGAAATAGGCTCGTATTGCAGTTTTTACATGGGAACTGGGGCCATCGTATATCGTATTGCAACTCATTATGGCAGGAACTTCTGCGCATCCTTCGCGCAGCTCGGGTTCGGCCATTTTTAAACTGTGGGAACATTAACAGTTGACATTGAGCCACAGAGCTGTTTAAACGCCAGAGAATTGCAGTGTTATCTAACGGTCTTGTGAGGTGTGACATGGCGTGAATATACTGCACTTCGTTACAGAGACAACTTACTTCTTTAATTGTTAGTTCCGGGCGCCTGTTATTGTGCTTTAGTAAGTTCCACTGATTTTGATTATTTTTATAAAATACAATTTTTATCCCTAATGTTTTTTATAAGGGATACTCAGTGTTACGAAAATTATAGAAGGGGTACAAATATGTTAAAAGTTTGGGAAACACTGTCCTATAGTAACACATGGCTGGCTGGATCCTGTGAAAGAATGAGAAAAGGAAGACAGAAACCTTCAGTTCTCAGCTCTGAAGACAATAACGAAGAATAAACCCCATTTGATCTCGTATAGATGAAAGTACACCTGACCCAACTCTTCTCTTGAGGCAATTGTTGTCAAGCAAAAAAATTCACATTATACATTAGAGGTGTGCACGAATGCAATTTTTGGGATTCAGTTCAAATCAATAACCCAAAAATTTGATTTGATTTAAATCTTTAAAATTTGAATGTACCCACATTTGATTCAAATTAAGCACATTTGAATCTATTCGCTCCAATTTTTTATTTGAATTTGCAGTTATAAATGTCGATAACATTCATATGTGCCCATGCACATCGTTACGCATCCTGTACACCTCCATAAGCATCCCGTATTTATCCCATATGCATCCTGTTTTCATCCCGTATGGATTCGTATAAATGCGGGAAAGATGCATATGTGCAAGTACGCATCATGTACGTATCATTACACAATACAAATGGCTAAATAGTTTGATCAAATATATCTATAAATTCAAAATTAGTTTGAATATTTAAATTTGAATTTATAGATATTTGATTCACATCTGAATGTCCAAATTCGAACAAATTTGATTGATTTTAATGTTTCAAATATTCATACACATCTCTAATATATATCTGATGCAAGTGAATAAAATGGTAAGTAGATGGACAGTGTCAAGAGACACATTAGAATATCTTTGGAAAAACTATGAGTCTTTACTTTAGTAAGCATTTGCCCAATCTGCAGGAGATGAACCATACTCAATGGCACTTAGAGACAGCTGCAATGAGTGTTTTAGGACTGAACTCAGCACCCTGATTTAACAATTGTGGGGATAGTTTTAATGATGTTGATGATAATGACAATGGATTCACTCTGGATTAGGACTAAAACCAAGGGAGCAAAGCATTGAGGCTGCTCAAGCCCCCAGCGAGTGGGAAATATATGTGGGATATTTGCATTGCCATGGGGGCATAGCAAATCCTCTTAGGGCACAGAATCCAGACAATCCTGCACCCTGGATCTCTTGCTGTGCCCTAAGCATTCAGTGGGGTGCTATAATGAAAAACCTCTGAGGGAGCCTCTGACAGTGCTCCCCCAATGACCAGGTCACATTGGTGTGACCAATGCATTGGGACAGTTAATGGAGTGGAATTCTAAGATGAGCCCATCATACTATGCAGACTGTGACCCAAAAGATGCAAAAAGTGCATTAATAAACACTAAGCATCAAAGCCAGCCAAATGCTAAAAAAAAAAAAAAAACCTTTTACTTCATAGACCCTTGGCAAAAAGTTCGGCTCGTGGTTATGGCCCTGTTCGAAAGCTATCAGGTCACAGGTTCATTTATCTTCTCCTTGATATGTTCAATATTCACCGTCCTGGATTGCAAACTGACTTTTAAAGATGGTTTCATGGCTCAGATAGAGAATCCCTGAAGGAGAAACCAATGGGAAAACACAATGGAAAAAAGGTAGAATTTGATCTCAGGGACTGTATGAGGAATTTGCTTGGAAGAGCACCAGAGGGAAATCCTTGGGTGTTTTTCCACCGTGCTCCTTTAATTCAGATCTAAGAAGATCTGGATCTAGGGAATGGGTACTAACCTTAATCTGGATCTAGTAGATCTGGATTTAGGGAATACACAATGGGTTTCCATGGGTGGTCTAGCACCCAGTAGCAATGGGTGCTAGCCTCCCTGCCATGCAAACACCGGAGCACCCATTTGGAAATCCGGATCTACTCACGAGGGGTCTGCCTGCCACCCCAGGTATTTGGGGGGACAGGAGGTGCAATCTCCGATGTGGTTTCGAAGTCACTTCGAAGTCACTTCGAAGTCTATGCAAAATAGCTCTGGAGCATCTTTGAAGTCTATACTGATCTTCGGAGTAAACTTTGAACTGACTTCAGAGTGACTTTGGAGTGACTTTGAAGTGACTTCAGAGTCACTTCAGAGTCACTTCGAAGTTCACTCCAAAGATCAGCACAGACTTCAAAGATGCTCTGGAGCTATTTTGCACAGACTTCGAAGTGACTTCGAAATGACTTTGAAATGACTTCGAAATGACTGCAAAGCTTAGGTTTTAGGGCTGCCCCCCCCAAGGGTGCCCCCTCCCCCTAGCCTCTTCTAGACCCCATTGCCAAACTAATGTGGAAACAGGCTCCCTTTAATCTGGATTTTCTGGCTGAAGACCCCATTGTAGACCCCATTAATGTGGTCTACATAAAATCTGGATTAAAGGCCCAAAGGTACCCATATGATCCGGATTTCCCAAGACACAGTGGAAACAAATGTGTCCCTAATGGGTGCCGCGGAGGAAATGTGATCATCCGGCTCTCACCCAAATGGTTCCTTAATGGGTGCTAAGTGACCATGGAAAAACACCCCTTGATGACTGGGGGAACTTAAGTCATGTGTGGATGTATTCAGTTTGGATACATTTACATTTAACAGAAGCACATTTTTTTAAAAAAAAATATTTTTAGCTCAATATTTCAGAAACAAATCTGAAAGCATGGGAAACAATACAAAATTTGTGTGATGTTGACAATGGCTACTAGAACGAATGCCTAGGTGCATCCTTCAGGCTGGGGGGGGGGGAGGAACTGGGGCGCTTCTAAGGCCATCTGCTGGGACTCGAGAGCAGGAGAAGGTTTGTCCTTGTCTCTGCTTGAGATGCCCGTGAGCATTTGGTGGGCCACTGTGTGCGACAGGATGCTGGACTAGATGGGCTGTGGCCTGATCCAGCAAGGCTTCTCTTATGTTCTTATGTACATGCAGGATGATTTGTAGTCCCCTATTATTGCTATTGATGTTGCTGTTAGAATCAATGCAGTGCATGCAAACCAAAAATATTTTTGCAAACCAACTATATTTTAATGCTTTATTTCCTACCTTCATTTTTGGCATACCTAGCAACACCTATTACTTTTACTATTACTCATTATTATTATTATTATTATTATTATTATTATTATTATTATTATTATTATTATTATTATTATTATTATTATTATTATTATTATTATTATTATTATTATTATTATTATTATTATTATTGCCTGAAGAAGGTTAACTTTTCTAACACTGTATTTAAAAAAAAACTGACAAGGTCACACCTTTTTTTTTTTTAAAGGAGAAGTAGGGTCATCAAAAGGGGAAAAAAATAACAGAACTGTGTTGAAATGGCTCTGTCTTGGCCTTTGTATCGATTCAGAGTGTGTCAAAAGGGGTCTTTTGTCGAGCCCCTGCTGCAGCATACTAATTTGCTAGATCAAGTCTGTCAGAATATCGACTGGAAGGAAAGAACGACAGTGGCAGCTTTTGTGTTCCATCCAGCAGGGAGCCTGTGTGTGAAACAGGATTATCAGGGGGTCACGAGCGAAGTCAAGGGACGTCCATCACTTCCCTTCTGGTAATGTAATGGGGCGGGTGCCTAGATGTGATTAAGATGTAGAAGACAGGAGGCATAGCGGTGAACAAATCAGGAACATGTGCATGCAAATGAGCTTGGCCACTGTTAACCACATATTTTTAATGAAGGGTGGGGGGGTCTGAGAGCAGGACAAACAAATTGCTAAACAGCTGCATTCTGGGGAAACACCAAACAACTCATTCATTGTGCCTGTATGTGTCAAACAGAATATGGGCTTCTGCCTTACCATTTTGAGGTCTACACATTCCTTGCAATATGCAACACTTAAAAAAAAAGGTTGGATTACTGTCTGATTACAGCAAATATCTCCAGTTATTGTGCATAGAGAAAAAACTAAAGATTTGTGAGAACTCATGAAAGAGACATTCAGGAGTCTCTTCGCTGAGCTTTTGAGCCTAGCCTTGACTTATGTGCCATTGTCATTCAAATGTAGCATGAGCAAAATATCTCTGTAGTAACTGAGGAGGAGGGCAGAGATTATTTGTGTGATTGAACAATGCGTAGCTTGATAAGTGCTCCTTTAAAAACATGTGCATGGTGGAAGCATTTTGCATTCAGAATATGCAAGCAGTGGGATTCATGCTTGAAGCTGATGCAATACATGCACACAGACACACGCACCCACAAGATGTATTGAGTTATGCCAACACAAATGTGAAAAGCACATTTACATTTTATAAAGGCTACCATTTGTATAGAGAAAAATTATTCATCTGTTTATTTTTTATGTTTATTTTCAAAGCAGTGAATTGTTTCCATCTGGCTGTGCATAACGTTGTATGTTCTTTCTTTCTTTCTTTCTTTCTTTCTTTCTTTCTTTCTTTCTTTCTTTCTTTCTTTCTTTCATCTGTCTGTCTGTCTGTCCATCTGTCATCTCTCTCTCTCTTTCTCTCTCTTTCTCTCTATCCATCCATCCATCCAGACAGACAGACAGACAGACAGACAGACAGACATCCAGACATGTGCAGACATGTGCAGACATGTGCAGACATGTGCAGACATGTGTATATATGAATGATCATTAATAACGATTCAATGAATAACCCAGACCATTGGAAGAGAAAAGGAAGCAGTGGCTGCTTTAAGCCTGCATTATTTTGGAGGCTGAGTCCATTCATAGGGATGCTTCCAGGTTATTAGGGGAGGAGATTGACACATCATTAGCAGGCTGGTTTCAGATCCTGTGCTCACCATTCCTGTCCTGTGCATTGGAGATCGCAACTGTTTGGGCATTTTTGGCAATAAATGGTGACTGAACAGAAACGAATCTCTTTCCGTGACCATTATTCCACCCCCCTTCCCCGATTACCAAGTCAGCAAGACAAATAGAAGCTTCAGCGCCCCAGTTATACAGTGAAAGATGCAATCACCATCCCACAAGTCTCTTTCTGTGACCACTATTCCACTTCTCCTCCCCGATTGCCAAGCCAGGAATGATAATTTAATTTAAATGGCTTAATTTAGCGCACGAGCAGTAAACTGCTGTACTTGGTGGAGCAGAGGTGTGCACCTCCAGTAAACTGCCACCAAACTCTGAAGCGGCTTTGCAGAACGATCTGTTTTTTTCATATTATATTTTTATTGCCTTTTGGCCCTATGTGCTGCGACTGGGGAAGGAGGTATTGGGTGGCATTTCCCTGCCATTACTACAGCGGGCGCCACAGGGCTGGCGACATCAGCCTGGCTTCCAATCGGGAGAGCGGGGGATGGAGAGAAAAAGATGCTGTTCCCCTGTGCAGGGGTTTAGCACAGTTTACATGGGAACAACTATAGTCGAATTGAGCCCGCATTATCAGCAAACACATGGGGATGGCTCAATTGGAATTCGGCCTTACACCCGGAATAAAATTTTTCTTATCTGCACTAAACTGAGTGCATGGGGACGCGGCCTATGTGAGACACTTATGACAACAAGGATAGGCAACTAGGATAAGAGGGTGACACTGACCTTTACGTTGCCCTTTCATTTTTGTTTTTTAAGCATGGAACAAGTGTACCAGCCAGGTCACTTGGGCTGCATGTCGTGCTGACCATAGCAAAAGTTCTATCCTGCATAGCAATGCACCTAGAAACACAGAGCCTGCTTGCACTTACCTCTTGGTGAATGGAAGTTGATTGACTAGAGAAGTATATCCACACTAGGAACTCCACAACAAGTTGCCATGGGCTCCTCTGAAGGCCTCCAGTACTGGACTGCTAAACAGCAGTCATATGCTTACCACGAGCTTGCTCCTGGTGGCTGCATCCACACACTTTTCTGGGTATGGTGTGGCACTGCAGCAGTAACTCTGCAGTCACACACAATATCTAGGTCACCATGGCAATGTCTGTGTGTGTGACAGAAGTTGCTGCTGACAACATTGACATAGTAATATGGTCTACTCTGGCTTGACCAACTGCACTTCAAGAGCTGCTAGACCAGTGGTGGCTTTCCCATGATTTGAAGTATAAATAGCCACCACTGTGTTACTACCTTACCTGACTGGCATGGTATTATTATACCATACTAGTCAGGTGAGTGCGGAAAAGCCCATAATCATCCTATCAGGCAACAGGTTCTCTCTTGCTATCCTTCTCAACTAGTTGAGGAAACCTTAACAATAATAAGGAAGCAGTGTTGTCTGTTTGGAGAAACTGTTTAGTAATATAGATTAATGTATTGAGTGGTGTGTGTTTTCCCAGTTTCCCCAACATTGCTATATCTGGGCCATAGTACTTAGCATTTCAGCTTTTTGTGCTTTAAGCTATTATTCTTCTATACAGTGATGGAAAATGTCATGATCCATACAAGTAGATAATGTGATCTGAAAGTCAATAGTTTTTGTTTGTTTGCCTGAAAAAATACAGTTAAGAAAGAAAGAATAAGCTCTTTTCATTCCTAATGTCCTTCTACCTTTTGTGGAAAAACAAGTATAGATTATCTCTGGATACTGAGAAGGAATGTCTGCCCTTCAGAATATCAATCCCTCATGTTCTAAAATTCACATTAACAGTGAATTTAGCTGATTGTGCTCCCTTTCTGCTCAGATGGCTGCTGAACGAGAGCTGCTGAATGCTGAAAAAGCAGTTCAGCAAAAATGTAATTTCATTGTCATTCATTCATTCTTCCTGGAATAATCCCATCAAATTTGTTGGGCTTTCTGGAGTTATTTGACTTATTTGTAGAATAAGTGGTTCCTTCTTTTAGAAAAAGATGAAAGCAATGTTCCCTCTAATATTTAATTCCTGTGCACATAAAAAAAAAATCAAGTTGTGCATTCCACCCCCACCCCCAGTGAATTGCATACACTAGATTGAGTGTATGTAAAATTTTAAACCTTAAATTATGGGGCTGTTTGCAATTACTTGTTAGTGAGATGTGATCCACTCACTGCACAGGCCTGTCTGCACTCCACCACTACAGCCCTGGAAAGTATCCACAGCAGTTATGATCAGGGATGGTTGCTGGTGTTCACAGTGCATATGCCAGCCCATCCTAATCTTCACCCAGACTTGCCAAGGTCTCAGTGAAGTGCAGAATGTCCTGTCCAGATCACTATAGCAATGGTCATGCAAATGTAATGTGAACATTGCATCTGGGGATTACCTGAGGGTGCCCTGGGCACTACCAATGATTAGGGAGGCTCTGGGCCACTCTGGGATGGAAACAGCACTTTGCTGTGCAGATGGTTCATCTCAGTGTGCCAGGCCATCTGCATCACTGAAGTGTGAAGAGGCCCTGAGTACCATTTTTGCCTAATGGTCAAGCTGCATTTGCTTAACTTGGCAATTGACCTTTTGTAAGCCATACTAAGACTGCGATAATAATTTGTACAAGCTTTTGTGGGTGGTAGCTCGCATAACTTGAATGAAAAGAAACAGCAAATCAGGATATTGTGATAAGGATGAAGGGGTGATTAGAGGCCTCATTTTTATCTCTTCAAACCTCCTTTTAGTCCACTGTGTTTCAATATGTTTAGGGAGATTGGAGAGAGGCTTCCGATCATAGCTTTGCCCTCTTCTCTACAGTTTTGGTGGTCTCAGTCAATGGTTCTGCACTACAGAAGAGGCAATTTTTCCCATAACCATTTTGCATCCCTCATTTTGTCTTTAGGGAGTTACTTCCAAGCTGATACAACTGTTGTTATCAGAATAATTGGATATTAAAACATATCATTAGTCATGGAAGCAAGGGCTATCAATGCCTATTAATCCTGATGATAGTATGAGGTGATACGACTCCAAAGTCCAGCTGTTGGAAGACTGCAAACAGAACAAGCTGCATGCTTATGTTCTCCTGGTGGACTCACTGTGCAACTGGTTGGCCACATGGGTCCAATCCAGTGGGACAATTCCTAAGTTCTTATGATCTTATCATATTTTCTTCTTGAACTATGTTTTGTTACCTAGCTCATGGGCTTAACGAATGAAGGACATTTGTTCCTAAGTAACCTGTAGAAGAATATCACAAATAAATTTTCTTCCTTAAACACATACACATGCCCAATGTGTAAGTGGAGAACTGCAGTTTCATCAGAACATTTAAATCTTGGCAGCTGCAAGATTTGTAATCCCTGGGGACTAACACTTTCCATTTCAGACTGAATCATATTCTAGAAGATTTTTATACATTAGAAAATCAAAGTGCTCTGTGCATAGATTTAACTCAGACAAAGCATGGAAATCTCCACTAGGTTATTTTAGTACCATTTTTTGTCTCATATAAAAAGGAATACCTCAGAAAAATGAAAATTGCATCTAATCTTACTACTAAATTGTTACAATAAGTATCTACTGAAGCGTATACTGAAATATCCTTTTTGGTCTATAAGAATCACAGAGTCGTTTTGCACTTCTTCTGGGAAACTCCTAGGATTCCCCAGCATGGGTCATCTGCACTGCATGGAGCCACTTCTGTCCTAGAAGCAGCTCCATGAATGCAGGATTTGCATCCACAAGTATAGATGTACGTTTTAACTGCTCTACATCTATCCTAACTTGGGGAAGTGGATGCTGGATCTTTTCCCCACTGTCACTTCTCTGGGATGTTGTCCTGGGAAAATGAAGATATGAAAAGGATCTCGAGCAGCTTTCAGGCAAAAGATTATTTAATTTTATTTATGTTATTTATTATTTGTATTTCTATCCCGCCCTATACCTAAAGGTCTCAGGGCAGGTAACATTTAAAATCAACATATTAAAACAATAACAGTATATATTAAAACAACAGTGTCTACAAGTGGGAAGGGAAAGTGTATCCCCATTTAACTGAAGGCCAGGGCAAAGAGGTACATCTTCACTCCCTTCCTAAATGTGTACAGTGAAGGTGATAGATGCACCTCAAGGGGGAGACCATTCCACAGCCTAGAGACCATCACTGAGAAGGCCCTCTCCCAGATGCCCACCTCCTTTGCTGCTGAGGGTGGTGGTACAACCAGGAGGGCCTTCCCTCCAGTTCAAAACAAAATCCTTTGTGTCACAAGGTCAAAATGTTCAATGACAGAAAATTCAAGTAACAAGAGTTTTCCTCCAGAGTAATTCAACCATATCAATTTCTAAGATTTAGCAAGCCACACATCTTCCAACTCCACTGTAATCTGCTCCCTAACTTTCTTTAACTATTCACTTTCCACTCTTCTGCAAGCCATAGCATTGACTGACTTACGACTGAATGATTTGTAAACATTTGTAAACTGCCCTCCTGAAATTATCAGGGCAAGTCATAATTCTTAAAATGAGGAGGAGGAAGATGGAGAATACTAGGTGGGTGAAATCAACATTAGGACTAGATTGAAGCACATTTATTTAATGCAAGATTGCAAATAATACATCTGTATTTCTGCTTACATAAGGAAATAAGAGGATCCCTGCTGGATTGGGCAACAGCCTATCTAATTGAGCATCCTGTCTCACACAGTGGTTTATGGGCATCTCAAGCAGAAGAAAAAAATCACCTGCTCTCAACTACTTGTGAATGACCTTTGGAAGCATGATGCCTGTCAATCCAACCTGGATGAAGTACCTAGGGAATTCATTTTAGTAACCATTGATACAACTATCTTCCATAGAATTTGCCTAACCTTTTCTTACAGCTATCCAGGCTGGTCACTGTTAATATGTTTTGTCATCAGTTTCCATGGAGAAAAGAGCAACTTTTGATTTTAACTTTGCATCATTGGAAATTGGTCTGGGACCTTCAGATGAAGATCTTGTAAATACTTGAATAAATAAAATAAATCTCTCAGACAAAAGTCTTATTAGAGATGAAAAAGTTGATGGTGATGCAAAGCTGGGGGGTGGGAGGAAAAATAACACATTCCAACGTTCATAGTAAACATATTAGTCTATGAAACGCACAAAAATCACACTTACTTTGGTGAACAGCACTTTGTGTACTGTTTATATTTATACTCTAAGGAAGAATTACCCCTTACACTAAGAGAAAACCATGTAGGGCAAAGGTCCTATTTCCACCTTTCTTCCTTTTCACTTTAAGGTCACAAGCATCACATCTCTGGCTGGACTTATCAAGGTAGAGCTTTGTAAGAGCACCTTGATGATTTGGCCTTCAATAATCCCCTGCTGAGCACCAAGTCACTGATGTACTTCCAATCAATTCCTGCACAGCTACAGTTCAAGAAGCTACTTTGAAGGGTGATGCGGTGGAGAGGTTTCTGTGAAGAGAGTGCCATCAAGAATGCAAGGTAGGGAAAAATGCCAAGACATTTGGACAGTTCTGAACCAAACTTGAATGAAGAGCAATGAGGTACAGCAACAGGAAAACAAATGAGAAAAGACGATGGTAAATGCAGCATGATTTACAAAGCAAACTCAAAAATTACTGGAGGAGATTTACAGAATATTAGGACACCAAAGTCTAAAAATTAGTGGAATGTAAACATGTAGTAAATCCACGCTTGACAAGGAGCTTCACTGTTTCATGCAGGTAGCACAAGACTGTGAATATCATCTTAATTTACCATGTTTCCAATTTATGCAAACCCTATTTTGTCCTTCTAATCTTCCTACATTGTGTGATTGGAATTTTAAATTTCTGGGCAGGACTAAGTAGGCGATCAGGACCCTGGTCAGCACCACATGAAATGACAGAGAAAGTAGAAACTCAGAAAAGCAATTCATAGTATACTAAGGCAGGATAGTTACCAGTTGTTCCATACCAAATATAAAGGCCTCAGCAGTAAGACATTCAAGGTTCCTTCCCTTTCAAAGAATCCCATTGAATCCTAAAAGATCAACATCTTATTGTTCAGCTTTTAACCACAGTGAAGTTTTTTTTTTCTTGTAGCACAAAATGTTTAGGATCATCGAAAAGCACAATGCTACCTTGTCATGACAAGTAAATTGCAGCAGAGTTTGTTCCTTGACTTAAGTAGTTTACCTTTCCTACAAAGTAGTCTTGCATTATTTTCTGCACCCGCTGTTCACCTCCCTAAAATTCTATAATGTAGGTTAAAATGGCAGCAGTTGGATCAAAGCCACCTTTTTCATGATTGAAAAGGCTTCATCTCTCAAGTTTCCTGAGTTTAAATTTGATGAGTTTGGTGTATTTATGAATGGGATAGAATACAGGAGCTTGATTTCTATATATATAGAAATATATATAGAAATATATATATATGTTATATATATGTTAGAAAATCCGTATTCATTTGACTGGTTACGCTTCGAGTGTGGTAGGATTCTTTTCTATACAAATGTAGTTGTACAAATTTGTGTGTTGTGGGGGAAGGGGCAAACAGAGCAGGCCTTACTTTGTAGAACTAAACCTACACGTAGGGATGTATGGTGTAAAGAACTATTTCAGGTAACCTAGCCCCAAGTAGGGATGTTCATGAATGTTTTTTGGCAGTTGATTCAAAGTGAATTGAATGTTTGGACAACCATATCTGAACAAATAGATCATATTCAAATGTGGTAAAATTATATTTGATATGAATCTATTCATACATATTTGTATAAGCATTTGATATGTACTGGATACAATTGAATATGTATCTGATATGAATACATATGTATCTGATACAAACAGATATGTATCTGATATGAATAAATATGTATCTGATATGTTTCCCCAGTTTAACGAATGTCCACACTATTCATACAAATGTTTGGAAACATTCAAATTTGTCTGAATATTAGCATACAAATATTTTGGCCAAATTTTGAATGTTATGAATATTCATGCATACCCCTAGTCCAAAGTCATTTAAGGATCAAAACCATTAACGTTATATTATACTTTGTAACACTAAATAAAAAGCCAGTTCATCAAGTCATAGCAAATAAATAACTAAATAAAAACATACACCATAAAAAAGGAGAACCACAAAGGTATATCTCCCATGTTCAAGTCCACATTTTGCCAGAGGTCCAGAAAACAAAGGACACCCTAACACCCTTCAGGATCCTTAGTATGAGTAACTGTCAATAAGAAAGCAGAAACAAATTTCCTTTATAAAATCTTCCAGATCATAGATTCCCACATAACTTCATGAATAAGTATTTTATTTGCTTAGTGTGTGACAGCACAAATAATGCAAAGAATTACTCTTTCATATGCCAGATCATGGTAACCAGATATTCAGTACCCAAAGAAGTCAAAGCCAAGGGTATTATATGAAATAAAATACCAGAACTGTGAACACCAACTACTGTGTGGACAAACTTGCAGAAGACCCTGAGCACCAAATTACAATAAAGAGATATGATGATAAATCTTCACCTGCACTACTACACAAATTTTAAGTTTAACAGAAAGATTTTAGAAATACTAGAACAGGCTAAATCAAAGGAGGTGAGAGATTTTCTACAAATCTAACATTCCCAGAAAATAGCTATTAATAGACACACAGACTTGCACCCCATCTACAGACCATGGTAAAGAAAAAAAAAACTAAAAGCTCAGCATTGAAAGCTACTTGAAGCTGAATAAACAAAATATCAGCCAAGAATCCAACAATAAGACTAACTCTGCATCTTTTCAAGCCACACCTAATCCTACTATTGTTTACCAATGCATCACCATAATGACCTATGTAGATGAGCACATCAGCTTAACAAAGAACTGCTATTAGGGAAGAAAGAACACATCAAATCATCATAGAGCAACTCCCTCAGAATACAAAGAGAAACAGCACTCATGTGCCAATTACTCATAAAGAACAAATCATACTATCTACTATAAAATCCACCTAGTCTGACAATGCAACATCTGCAGAAAGAAAATTCATTCCAATAAGCACCAATAATACAGCACAGATGGCTTTCCATGGTGTGACTTTCCAGGCTCTTACTTCCTACTACAGTTTCTGCATATTTCCAAAATTCATTCTGGAAGGATAAAAGGACTTTCTAGAAAGACACTTGAGTGGTGCATTGGGAACTAAGGCAGGAACCATGAAATTTTTTTGAATGTTCTGCAATATGTCTCTGTATTTGATAAACATGTCAATGTGCTTGTATCTCCCTAAGAATAGTTTCACCGTCTCTAACAATTAAGAATTATGCTACATTATGCTGTTGCAAGACACCCACCATTTCTCACCTTTATAGTAAAGACTGAAAATGACTGTCCATGAATTTCTAGATTGCAAGAAACACATCTGTGTTTCAGCGTGTAACAATTTGAGTAATCCATACACAATCACATCCTCACCTATGGTGAGGTGTTAAGACATCAATGCAAAGGTTGATAAATGATGCACAACTACCGGTGTGAAACCAACCATGAGTCATTGCCTTAGTTCAGCTTCTAAATAACTACTATGCAATCGACAGATCAGCCTGAAATGCTCCCACAGACAACCAAAACCCCATGACCAGCCTTTGCACCACTTTCTGCTTGTTAGAGCTTCAGCTGTTTTGAAGATGTGAGCTAGATATGAGATGACAGGGCCTGAAAGCTTAACGAGAAAGGCTTCCAATCATAATCTCCTGAAATTTTAAAAACTGAAAAGGACTGCATATTGCAATTTAATATTGATAAGAATTTGGGGGGGGGAGAGAGATAGAGAGAGGAGAGCTGAAGTATCTGCAAAGCTTAACATCCCCTATCTAATGCTGGAAAGGAAAGAAGTGTTCCAACCTTAGGCTGGAGGCCAGAAAGTGAGGAGGAACCATTCTGAACCTGAAGAAGAGCTAGGACATTGACCACTTGGCAATTTAACTTTGTATGCACATTTACCCTCATGGCCACCTAGCATTGGAGGGCAAGATAGCTAAAAGGAACTGGTACAGGGGACAGAAAAGAGTGAGCCAGTTGGCAAGGCATGGTTAAAAATGCAATTCTATTCAAACCCATATGAAAATTGACTGCACTGAACATACTGGATTATGCACACATTAGATAACCCTGAAAAGAAAAAGGCAGTCTAATGGTGCCTTATGATACAGTACTTATGGGTCACCACGCCTGAGGTAAAGCTAAGGCATATTTTGTAACAGTGAGAAGGGAGCAGTCTACTTTCAAACGGATGTACTTGAAGTAGATAATATAAAATGAGGCAGAAGGAAGACCCATATGACCAGATCAGGTCACAGCAAAAGTGAGCTGAGACTGTACCATAAACATCATCATCATTGCCCCAGAAGAAGAAGAAGAGGAGGAAGAGTTGGCTTTTATACCCCACTTTTCTCACTCATTTAAGGGGACTCAAAGTGGCTAACAAACCTGTTCTTCTCCCCACAACACCCAGGTCACCCAGTTGGCTTTGTGGAGGAGTGCAGATTCAAACCAGACTACCAGATAAAAATCCAACACAGTTTATTTGTATGCCAACTTTTCATGGTGGTTTACAAGCAAGTAACAAAATACAGAGAATTTATTGAACAGAATACAAAGCAAGATTGATTAAACGCATATCAGTAAATAACATAATATAAAACATATTTAAATATAAAATCCAAAATTAAGTTTGATATAACCTGCCCTAGTGATTGCAGCAGTGAAGAATACATAGATCTCCTGTACTGAATTATAAAAGTATATGAACATGGAAACAAGCATGTATTGATTCACAAAAAGTAGTTGAGGTATGCCAGAATGCTGCATGAATATAGAAAATATACAAAATGTATTTTCCTAAATATACAATTTCCTAAAAAACACATACCAAAATTTTGCTGTTGGTTTTATTTTTAAAAAAATCTGGAAGTTTCTAGAAATTACAGAGTAAACTGACTGAAAGTACTTTACCTAAAGCTATAAGTCTCCTGATATTCTATCAGAACATAGGACATGCAGAAAATGGATAAGAGATGACCTGAATGAAGTTTATAAAATCATGCATGGTATGGGAAATGTAGATAGAGAAAAAATACTTTATTGCACAACACTAGAGCCAGAAGGAACTCCATGAAGCTGATGGGCAGGAGAGTTAGGACTGACAAGGAGAAGTATTTTTTCACCCAAGAGGTCATTGGTCTATGGAGTTTACTATCAGACAATGGGTACATTCAGTTAGTCCTGAAATATTTCCAATAAGTGAGGATTCAAACCACAACAGTTTCTGCCACTTCTACAGCTAGTCATAGACCCTTTCTTCACTCACTCTTAATGTAACATAGGAAAAGGTTTTGGGGCCTCCATTATGCGTGCTGGTGGGAGATAAGGGAGGGTCTTTGCTCTCCATTACAGTATGGACCATAAACTGGAGTGCCCCCAAATGGTTTGTTAGAATTCCAGAAATGGTGTCCTACTGACCAGGAGGCCTTTTCACACTAAGCCGGAATGGCTATAGTGCACTTAGGCTAGGACACTCTGGGACGTTTTCTCCATTCACATGGAAGCAGGAAAGGAATGTGTCTACACACGTTCCTACCTGCCTATGTGGAAAAGGAGTAAGCATCCTTGACTGTTCTAGCCTGAAAAGGTCAGCCCAGAGGTGAGGTGCCCCTCCCAGGCCTGTCCACCATTGGGTGACCAAAAACCCAGGGGCAGGCAATAGTGGCAGGGCCCTTACCCAGGTTCCTGCACATTGTAGGGGACAGTATCGGCTCCCCTACAGCTGGCAGGAGCACCCCCCCACCCCCTGGCCCAGGGATGGGTGCGCTTGTGAGCAGCACCTACCTCATTGCTGTCTGGGGTCCAAGTGACCAAGCTCAGCTGATGTCAGTCTGTGTGTGCATGCAGCACGGCCTCTGATTGGCCAGCCCACCTATGTGGGTGGGCTGGCCAATCAGAGGCCGTGCTGCACGCACACTCACTGTGGTGCTGGCTGAGCTGGGTCACTTGGACCCCAGACAGCCAGCAGGTAGGTGCACATGCATGTGCATCCCCAGGCCATGGGGTGGGTGCCTGGGCTTCGGGGGTGGTGGTCCCATGGGGTGTCTGCTGGGCTCAGCTGCCTAGATCTAGGCAGTTGAGCCCCACAGAGGCCATTAATCTCCCCCAATGGGCTGGGGGATGTGGGGTCCATCGGTAGACCAGCCCTAGTCATTCAGTGCTTCAGATGGGGCTGGTCTACTGAGCGACCACACATCCCCCGGCCCACAGACAGCCCACAGTCCGATCTCTCCCCACACTGGAAAGGGGTGAGGGGAGGCCAAACTGGGTGTCTCCCTGACTCCTGCAGTCACGATGGGACTACAGTTGCCGGGAATGAGCCACCATCCCCCCACGCATGCCATCACTCACTTTGCCAGGCCCAGGGTGTGATTTGGTGTGGTCTCTGCAGGTGTGAGTGCTCCCGATAGACGGGACCTACTGGGTCCCGTCTACTGTAGTGTGCATGGCTGTGCAGACCCACAGCAGGTCTCACCCTAGGCTGGTGATGGCCAACCTATGACACGCGTGTCACAGGTGACACACCAGGTCCTTTTGGGTAACACACATGGTCACCCTGGCACCTGGGTGTGTAGTGCTTGCTTGCTCTTGAAGTGTACGAAATACCAACTTTCAACTGAAGATTGAGCAACAAAAGTCACTAATGTAAATAATTATTTGGTTTTGCTTTTAATAAAATACATATATCAAAAATATAACTTTTTTACTAGAATTACAAATATCACAAAATTATGGATATTTCTAGATGTGACACAGCACCCAACTTAAGCTAGGTTTTCTTGCGAATTTTGACACACCAAGCTCAAAAGGTTCGCCATCACTGCCCTAGGCCCAGCAAGGTGAGTGATTTGTGCAGGCCTGCCAGCTGTTAGGCCAATTTTGGCCCAATTGTGGCAAGGTGTGTGTGTCCCGCAGCTGTCAGAGCAGGAGGCATATGAACGCTTCGCTCCCTGGATGGCTGGGGACGGCCAGAATGCGCTGGGCCATGTGTAGAGCACAATGATAACTCTGCTAGCTCGATAACACTTTCAGAGCCACCTTCCAGCCTGTGGTTAACCACCAATTTAGCTCACTTGTTGCAGTTTTTGGGTTATTATGCCATGCTCCATTTAGTTCTTCTGTAAACCCAAGCTTTTGGATATAGTTATGATATCCATCTTCATAGTATCCAACTTCAAGTTCTGACTCTATGCATCTGACACTTCTAGAAGTCAGGTTGTCTGAAGATGGGTATTGTAGCTATAACCAAAAGTTTGGATTTACAGAAGAACTTTGGAATGCAATATAACAACCCCCAAACCACAACAAATGAGATTGTAACTGGCGATGAAATCCTGGATTCTGCCAATTTTGATCATTCTTTACAAACTTACAAACCTCATGCTATACTTTGATACAGAGAAATCCTGTGACTTCTAGAAACACAAATGGCCACTAATCAGGGAGTTGTCCTGTCTTTGTCCTTTATCCTTTTTTGGGAGAGTGCCAATAAGTCAGGCCCAGCCCTACCATTCTTGCCAGCATTGGCACTGCAAATGATTTTGTGGCTCTGATGACTCACTGTACTGCTGAAACAAGAATATCTGTGGTCGAAAACCATATAATAGCCACTGCATCAGACTGCCAAGATGATCTTAACAAAAATAAAAGAAAAGAAAACAAGCACAGCTCCATAAGGGGAAAAGTGCCCTCAATTTGTCTCCCAGTTCTTAAACAATAAGTTGGGGTTGCCAGTTGGCTGGTGGAATTTGTTGACCTCTGTGTTCATACCTGAAGATGGAAGATTTTGGAATATTATAATTTAATCAAGCCAAGGTGCTACACTCTCTGTCTTTTTAAAATAATACTCACCCCCCTTTTATGATAATCATTTTGCCAGTCTGCAGCAGTAACTCAGGTACTAGCGAGGAGATATTAGTAACCTAAGAAAGAAAGAAAGGT
Source organism: Aspidoscelis tigris stejnegeri (assembly GCA_023333525.1). Taxonomy (NCBI): domain Eukaryota; kingdom Metazoa; phylum Chordata; class Lepidosauria; order Squamata; family Teiidae; genus Aspidoscelis; species Aspidoscelis tigris. The sequence goes on along the minus strand of JALMGA010000007.1, from coordinate 23,125,301 downwards.
CTTCTCCCTTACTTGCATTTGCATCACAATGAAATCATCCCCTTTTCCAGCATGTAAAGTTTCTGACTTATTGACCTAATGTCTAACAAAAAATAACTCATAACATAAGCTGCAAGGGCATGGTCAATAAAAGGTCATCCGGTAATGGACCCTGAGGCATAGAGACTTCCTAGGATTGGGAAGAGACTTGCTAGAGCCTGTGATAACATGCTGGCAACAGACACCCTATCCCAAGATATATTCCAGAATACAGCCAAGTGTGAACAGGCCCCCTGTGAGCTAGGTAGGACTGTGAAAGTTCAGAAAGAGAGCTGTGACTAGCCCAAGGTCAGCCACCCAATGGTTTCATGGAGGAGTGTGGAATTGAATCAGGACACTACCAGATAAGAATCCAACTCTTTAACTACATGACTAAACTGTCCCATGCAGATATATCAAAGCTGGGGAATTAATGTTCCCTGACTTTGATGTTAACACTGCCATGAATAAGGGATAGGCATATAATCCAGAACACTGCCTGCCTCCATGGCAGAAGCAAATTTTCCAGCCCTTCAATCAGAAGAATCTGTCATTGTATAGATCCTACCATGGGGCAACTTCTAACGAAAACTATGTCCCACTCATAATGGCTAATGGTTGCTTCCAGAAAGATAACAGATTTAGAATAGGCAATTTTGACTGCAGTCTTTTTAACTCCGGCCAGCATATTTGTATTTACATATTTACTTACTTACTTACTTATTTTATACAAGAATTTCTATCCCCTGCCCTCCACTAAAAGGTCCCATGGTGGGTCTCAATAATAAAAGGATAAAATACATAAAGTATTCTAAAAATATATTTAAAATATAATCCTTCTTCCCACTGTAAAATTTAGTAGTTACTATACTGTAGTCTCTGCATTTATTGTGCAACGTGGGATCTAAAGTTGAAGATAATGTTTCTGGCTGCACAAAAAATTAGAACCAATCAATGATACACCCTGGACATCTTTCATATGGCAAGGGCGGATTTACTCACTGCTTTTTCTACACCCATGGAAACCCACATATTCTCCCTTTCATGCCAATATGTTCCTCACTGCATTCTCAAGAAAAAGCAGTAAGCATTCAGTCCTCTGTGGTAATAAACATGGGGAGGGGGAATCATATAATGTACTAGAAGGAGGACAAAGGAATGACAAGGAGGAAACCATAATAAGTTGCCCACACTGGCAAAATTGTTTCTTTTAACTGTGATGCATTGCTGATCCTTTGTACTAGGAGTCATTCTGAAAATAGAAACTTTATGTTTAATTGATGTATCTGTAATGATTTCTAGCCGAGGGTAGAACCTCTCTTTGAAGCTGATTGATCACTGCGACGCGCTTAAAATTTCATACCACAACAAACCTTTTTGTACTAATAAACATTGGGACAATAATGCCCTAGGGCACAGTGGTTCCCTCCCCATTAAAGTGAGGATTTGCAACTTAAGTATGTTCAGGACATAGTTTATGTGCTCCCAAGAAGCCAGCATAATGAACTATTTCTTTTAATGGCAGATTATCCCTGTTTCTATTTCCTGGAGTGAAGACCTCGCAAATTGATGTATCTGTCCTCTGAGGTTTTCAGAGAGGCATTATGGCATTTTAAAATATTAATATGAGAGTACATTTAGCTGAAAGTAGCTAGGCTGTGAGTCTCTGGTGGCTGCTGTACAAGTCGCCAGAGACTGCCTGTCTCTTAAGGCAAATGATTTACTCTAAGTGTATCATTAAGAAGTACTTTTTTGGAATTTATGAGCAAGCTCGTGCACAATGTTATACCTTTTTCCATAAAATTTTTAGTATTTTTATGCTGCTTCTTTCTCCCCCTCCACAATCCCCTTCCTTTATTTGCTTCCTTAAAAAAAAAAAAAGATAGGGAGGGAGAGAAAGAAGAGAAGGAAAAAAACAAGAACAAAAATCTGCTTCACAGCACGGACAATGTAAGTGTGCTACTCTTGCAGGGCTGTTTAGATCTGGCCACAAGATAATGCTGGATTATCATACCTCTTCATAAATTTTCCAGGCTGATTTATTGTTTCTTTGAGAGATGAAAATACTTCAGTTATTATCATTATTTCTCCCTTTGGTGAGATTTTTTTTTCTAAAAAGCAAAAGATTCAGCAAACAGCAGCCAAGCATGGAGGATGGGTGGATGAGGAAGAGCTCACTTATGCTACATGGCGTCTTCTTTTGGTGGAAAGCTCAATAATTAGTCCATACACATATTTGTTTAACTTTTTTGTTCCTTTCTGTGACAGATGACACAGTGAATTAGCCTCTGACCTTTCAAATTCCATGCCTGAGTTTTACCAAGTCAACTAAATATTAATCAGAAAGGCATTAGGCAGACAGGGTTCATTTCTGCCTTGTGATCTATGTCTTTCAGTGAGCTTGCCACATTGTTTGAATGACTTCTGCTTTTCAACACCCATATGTAAGCTCCATCATGTGAGCTTTTTTTAATTTTACATTTATATTTCACCTTTCCTTCAAAGAGCCCATGATGACAGAGGCAGGTACAATCCACACGTAGAATAACGGGTGACTTTTGGTTGCCCATGGGATATCTTCTCTCCAGATGTGGTTGTCTTCCTCCCTGATATATATAAAAGATGACTTAGTAGTAGAATTGAATTTTTCACCTTGAGCTTACCCATCCTGGCATAGACAGCATGGCAGCAATACGTATGCTATCCAAGGCCTTGAATTTTACAAAATCTTCCTCTGCTTTGGTCTTGTCCTTCCCACCCCTCATCGCAGGAACAGCTCAATGCCACACACAGATTGCCTCAGTCAAATCCCCATAAGGATGCCCTTTCTCCTTCACAGCAACTAGGCAGGGTGGGCAGGACCATATAGATAAGCTACGTGGCTGCTTAGATGTCATTTTTAAAGACTGTATCCAGGCCGTATTAAAACTGTGGGGAATGCACAGCAGCTTTCAACTTGCCAGACTTGTTTTAGCTATGGAATATTTCATGCCTCTGCATTTTCGAAGGTGTTTGGGTGAATGGCACAGGAAATCACCTTAACCTGAGAAGCATCAGATGCATCAGACAGGGAGAGTCTAAGCATGTGAATGGAAGAATCCTCCCTACTGCAACTGAGTATTGGAGTATGACGGGACAAATCGTTTTCCCTGAAGAAGGATTTTACACTGAAGGAAAGGCATTTTTAATGTGTTGTCTGGAGCCACCCAAAGAGACCCAAATGCACCTTTGGTCCTGATCCAAAATTGGGTTCAGGAGGGGCCATCCCCATGCACTTTTTATTTGGCCCCATTTTCTTGGACCGAATCGCCCAAACCAGGACCACACTTGTACCAGGCATGGTTTGGGCAATTTGGTCTGAGCCGAGCCTGGGGATGGTCCCAGACTTGGCTTTACTTCCATTTCCAGGCAAGCAAGTGGCTTGCCTGGAAACAGGAGTAAAAGCAAGCTTCTACCTTGTCAGCCGGGATCATGAACAAGGGGGTCACGATTCTGGCTGACAGGCCAGAGGCTTGTGTTTACTGCCTTCCTCAGGCAAGCAGTTTGCTTGCCTGGAAATGGGAGTAAAAGCAAGCCTGCCAGCCTGCCAGCAAGCCTGTGAACAGGGGGTTCACGACCCTGGGAGAGGCCTGGTTTTACTCCTGTTCCCAGGCAAGCCACTTGTTTGCCTGGAAACGGGAGTAAAAGCAAGCCTCTCCTGGGGTTTGGCGTGGTTTGCATGGGGAAGGCTGAATCTGCCCCCAGCCTGCTCCCAACCCGCATTACTGGGAATGGCATGCGGATGGCCAAGGTTCTCTCTCAGCCCTGCACCCAGTCCCATGTGAGCCCAAACAGCGCTCAAACGGCACCAAATGGCTTGCATGGGGACATGGCCTATGAGGAGTTTCATTTTGTTTTTACATTTATTAAGTATTGCCTTTTAAGTGTCACTTCTCATTATTTTCTATAGGCATTTTGGATGCATTTGCAGTTCATGTTTGTGTAAATCAAAATAGAACTTGGTCTACACAGCCTCTTGATCTGGATCAAAGGAAAGTGCAGAATCGGACGCAATCATTAAGTGCAAGATGTTTCTTATTACAAAGGTTCTTCATAATACAAATTTAATGTTTTGTCTATCCTATTGCTACATCATTAATCATTTGATTTTTTTTTTAAAAAATCCTTTGAAATGCAATCCATTTTGATGAAATGAAACACACACACCCCAAATACTAAAGTACTCTTGTATCTCCAACAAATGACTGGAATTGCCCATTCACCCCTTTTCCCACTTTCCTCACTGGTATTTGCATGAAATTTTGTTAAGGACCACAGACTGAACACTACATTTAAATGGCAAGCTAATATGAGAACAGCGCAAAACCCCAAAAAGTTAATAGAAATCCTTTATGATAAAATACACAAATAACTAGCAATTATCAAGCCAGCTACACTACATAATACTAGTTTAGGCAGCATCCAAATTCTTTCTTATTCATTCATATACAGTAGACTGGGGTTTTCATTGTCTTTGTGATAATTTGTGAAGTTTGCAAAGTCATTTTTGCACTAGAACAATATATTAGCACTATGCCACTAATATGTTATTGTCCACTGGCAATATTCAATTTCCCCCCATCTGAAGCAGGTTCATGGGAGACATTGTACAGTAAGCAAAGACCTGAGGCATTTTTTCACTACCCTTCCCATCTGCTGAATGGGAAAGGAGTTCAACGACCCAACATTGACTAGCGCTCGTACTTGAGCACTAATCAACTTTACCCGCTCCTTCCTGCCCGGGATCGGATGCACACCTTATTCACTCTCAGGGCCTGGTCCTCCTCTGGGCCCTGCATTTTTGGCAGCAGTGCCTCCTCGACTGTGCATGCATCAGCACCATTGCTTTGGTGGCACTGATGCTCTCCATACATGCAGTCTATGGTTGTCCGAGGTGCCAGCACACTTGTGCAATGCCTCAAACGACCTTGGAGTGCCGGCAAGAGAGAATGGTTGTGCTGCTGGATGCCTCAGGTAAGTAATTAGGTAACGTTGGTTAAGGTGAGGAGCACAATTTCATGCTCCACATCTAATCAACAATTAGTGCACTTCTGGGGAGGGAGGGCATACTTGGAGGCTGTAACAGCCTACTCAGAATTCATATACTTTTCCCCAGAGCTGCACTAATTATGCACTAGAGGCCATAGTGCGAAAAGGTCTCTGGAATGATCTTTGCTTGCTTTTCTGACAATTGCTGCCTGCACACCTACAATTGCTTCTAGTGACAGGAACATCAAATATAAGGATCTTTTCTGTCCATAGCTTTTTGCAGAACATAGGAAATACCCATGGAAGTCAGCCATTTTTTCTGTGCTTTGTAAAACTGACCACTGTAGCAGGTAAGCCTGGACAGAGAAAGAAGAGGGAGCAAGGACTATAGAAGTTCTTCCTATTGCTCTACTAGGATAGTCCGCCAACCACTTACAGCATGGTGGAGGTTCTCAGAATACAGGACCATGCATATCCTGTGCCCTAGAAGCACTATTGTTTGGAACAGAGGCGCAGCCCCATAACATCATAATGATCCCACGGCACCATCAGAGTGCCACCACCCATTGCTGATCTCACATGAATGTCCTTGGGGCCGTCACCAAATCAGTTACGTACCTGAGATTGGAACAACAAAGATGCATTATTATAGTTAGCTGCATTTTTCATAGATCACAAAACTGTTCTAATTATTGCTTGAGTTATTTTAAACAAACAAACAAACAAAAAAACTGCAGTGCTTTCAGCCTACCATGAATACACTCTTCTGAGGAACATACCATTGGGATAATTATGGCACTGTTTTTATTAAAAATTTAAAGTGAGGCACATTCAGTTTTCATGACAATCAGAGCTGAAGGGTGATAAGCATGGTTTTTACATCAAGGAGACCTTTTCAGTGGGAGAGTAATGACTTTCTTTCTTTCTTTCTTGATAGATGATAGATGATAGATGATAGATGATAGATAGATATAGATAGATAGATAGATAGATAGATATAGATAGATAGATAGATAGATAGATAGATAGATAGATAGATAGATAGATAGATAGATAGATAGATAGATAGATAGATAGATAGATATTCCACTCTCAGAGCAAGTTACAACCATTAAAAAAATGAACACACTAAACAATAACAGGATCTGAAAGAGGGGAAAGGAAATTGTTCCCTCAACCAAGGGTCAGGGTAAACAGATGCCCCTTTGCTAATCTTCTGAATATATACAGTGAAAGTGCCAGATACACTTGGGGGGGGAGTATTCCGTAATCTGGGGGCTACCAACCAGGAGGGCCTCCCCTGAAGATCTTAGGGCACAGGAAGATCAATAAGGGAGAAGGCATTTCTTCAGATCTTTGGGGCTCAAGCCATTTATCAACAGACATTAACACCTTGAGTTGGGCTTGGTAGTAGATGGGCATCCTTCAAAGTGTCCTACAGATTGGTCACAGCAGATGTTATATGGCCACTACTCTTGCTCCTTTATTTATTTGTTTGTTTGTTTATATTTATATCCTGCCCCATACCCAAAAGGTCTCTGGGTGGCTCACAACATTTAAAAACGAACATATTAAAACTGTATCAGACTATACTAAAACCTGTACAAGGTTTAAAATCCAGCATAATGATGATGATGATGATGATGATGTCACAAAAGCAGTTTAAAAAACAATAGTTTTTGCAAGTGGGGAAGCATAGAGAGCATTTAGCCAAAGGCCTCAGTGAAGAGGTGCATCTTCACCGCTTTCCTGAACATAAACAGAGAAAGGGCCTGACACACCTCCAAGGGGAGACCATTCCATGGCATGGGGGCCGAGAATTTTTGGGAATACATACAAAGTGCATACAGTTTAAAAGACAGAGGCCGTGTCTTCACGGCAACTTTATCTCGGATTCAAAACGTTTTCAGTCCTCGGAGTCCGCACAGCAGTTCGGCTTAACATGCTTTTCCCGTGTTAAACCACCCCAAAGCGTGGTGAATCTCAATCCTGATTTCAACAGGTCTCACTCCGGATCGTGCGCTTGAAACTATTTACATTTTTTACTGTGTGGACAGTACCATTTTAAGAGATGAGAATCCATGTTTAGGGTTTCCCTCTCCCAATAGCTTGCTTCCAAAGACAGTGATTTCAGTGTAAAAATCCAACTAACAGGGATCGCTACACTGTAGCAATGGAACCACTTCACACCTTGATGGTTGGAATAACAATGTTGCAATTTTGCACAATTCTAGCTCTTTGGAGTTCTGACTTTAGAAAGGGAAAGGGATGAAAGCAGCTGAATGTGAATGTTTAAAGCAAAGGGGCTTTAGTTGCCCCTGCTGCTGTGTGCCCTGAGCAATGGGGAGAGGAGGGGAAAGAATCGCTCACTGGCTGCCCGCTGCCATTTTTCCTCCATCCATGGAAGCGGCAGCCACCCAGCCACCCGGTTAGGCTCGGTGGAAGGGTCCCTTATGGGTGACATGTCCATGCCAGGAGGAAGAGGGCAGGGCAGCCCTGAAAAGCGGCTTTTAAAAGGTAGCCACTTGAGTCCCACCTCGAGTCACATACCCCACATACGATCCTCAGAATCTGGATCCAACACGATTAAGTTAAAAGTAATGGGAACAGGAAATTCGCATTAGCATCCGGTTCTATTATTTCGGTTTAGGGAAAGTGAAATAAGCTTGCTGTGGGGATTCGCCCAGATAGTGATCTATACTATAATTATTGTTTTATAGGGAATAAGGGGTGTTCTTTTAACTTTCAGAATTACAGGGACACTGATCCTCACATCTCTGTGACTTTTCATGTGTTAAACTGCTTCCTTAGAGTCTAGAAGGGAAAAAAAATCACACTTTCATTGCAACTTTGCTTGCAGGAAGCCTTTCCACTTGTGATTTCTTATTGTCAGATCAATACTGACCTTTATATCAGTGTTTCAGTGACAAACATCTTTCAAGTACCCCCATTCATTTATTTTCCTGCATCCAAAAGCAGCCAATGCTTTCCATTAAATGGAAAGTAGCTCCTAAGGTACCCCTTCATTTTGTTGCCCTATTGCCCTGTATTTGATTTTGATTCAACAGGCGCAGTGTATGGTTAATGGAAGTTGTTTCAGTGTATGTGCAGTTTATAAATTCCAAAGGTGCTTATAACATCAGAGACACTTACTGAAATTATAGAACACTTTGTTCTCTTGTCTTGTCTGTGGATCATTTACGAATATATGTCAAAGTGGAATGTAATGCCTGGATTGAGTGTGAGCAAAGTCCTAAGCTGGGCATCTTGACAGCAGAGGTATTAATTGGTTTAATAGTTCATCTGTCTTCTCAGAAGCCCTGAAGACCTCTCTCTTTCTCTGTAGACTTAAAGACATCTCACATGTAACTTTCTGTTCCCTCTGCTTTTCCCAGAATCCTTTGGGGGAAACTATTAGTTGCATTGATAGAAAATGCATGTTTCTACTGTTAAAACCAAGTCCTACAAACCTTTCCAGTCATCTAGAAATGCAAGGAACTCAGCCCTTCATAATCTGTGTACAAAGCAGAGGGGTTCCTATTCAGCTAAGGCTTTCCTATGTAATGTGTTCAATTGCCCTTTGTAAGCAAATTAACAAGCAATGTCTTATTCTGTGGTTTAGAAAGGGAAAAAGAGATGTAGAACCTGAAGCTATAGACCTGAGACAATAAATATTCCATAGACAGAACAACAGGAGTCTTTTTTCTTCACATACATATGCATATCTTTGCAAAAAATAGTATTATTGTCCAAATTTAGACACATACGCAAACCTATATAATTTTTTATATAAAAAGTACTGGTGCTAAGAATATGCAGAGATGTTAGATTGGTTGCTGCCCCATATGCGCAATTCAAAATAGGGATGTTCATGAATATTTGTAACATTTGTTATTTGTATGAATTCAGACGAATTCAGACATTTGTACACAAAGCAAATGTTAGGGCATGCATACATTAGCATTCATATGAATACAAATGTTTTGGACATCCATACTAATAGTTTGGACAATCAAACAAACAGTTCAGACATTCATTAAATGGGGAGGTGGGAAAGTGGCTGTGCCAGTCAGATCTGCAATGGATCCGGAGTGCATTTGACGCAGATTGAGAGTGGATTAAAAGTAGATTCAGGTCGGATTTGACGCTTTCAGAGTGGATTTGTTATGGGATATGTATTGAGATATAGGATACGTATGCATTCATGTTGGATATGTATCCGATACATATTCATATCAGATATTCATATGAATTTGTACAAATACATTCGTATCAAATAGAATCCTACCACATTTGAAGGGGATCTATTCATACGAATATGGGTTTTCTAACATTCCATTTGTTACAAATCGAATGTCAAAAAACCCATTCATGCACATCCCGACTTCAAAATATTTTAAATAGACGAGCTGTGAAAAAAGCCCCAATATTTTGGAACCATATTGCACTTACGGGCTTGATAATCTAAGGGACCTTGGCAACTGCAAAGTGTAAACTAATGGTGGGAGCTTTGATTCCTGATATAAAGCAGGCATTGCCAAACTATATTTCTCAAGATAAAGCAGAAGGATACTTTCTACTATTCTTTGCAGTCCATCAGACTGACAGGGCCTCCTAGAACTTGCAGTGCAGCAATATCTGGAGGAGCATGGCTCGTCCACCCTGTAAAGCAATCTTCAGTACCCTGATGCTCTCCAAGTTTGTTCAGACTTACCTTGAATCAGTCCATGTTCTTCCATGCACACACCAAGATAGAAAGAAAGAAAGAAGAGTCTGTTTGTACTTAACTGCATGGATTCCTATAACTATACCATTCCACTGCAGTTAAGATAATGTGCAGAGGAATGATTTTCACTGCATGAGCTGGTGCAGCCCCCAGTTGCGTTGCCAGCTCTTTCAGTACAGATGGTCTGGTTCGGATTGTGTCACTGAAAAGCACACGTGCACATGGACACACACACGCACACACACATCTGCATGCCTCCTATGTTCTAGAATGAGGCTTTTTGTCCTCTTGTGTACCCAGTTAAAAGGGTCCATAAGACATCTTAATTAAGGGCCTATTTAATTTAGATATGGCTCCATCTACTGCAGATGGAACTGGACCAGTAGGGTTGAGGCTTCCTTGATTCACATTCACATGAGAAGGTCCATGATCCAAATTAAGGGGCTCCTTAACTCAGATGAACAGTAAGTGCAGAAAGAACCTAGATCAGGTTGCTCAAAAAGGTCATATGGCAACTGATAAGTCTTCAGGAACCAAGGTCATGAAATGTATTCCTAGCAATAATCTGTTTCTTGAAGTAAAGTGATTTCTTTTAACTCTTGGGCCCTTAAAAGTGTACCAAGCCCACCACCAATTCTCTAGTGCTACTGGGAACACAACGCTGTGATTTTAAAAAATTAAATAGCCTAGACAATAAATATCATGTTGCCTAACTCCATCAAGAATGCTACTCTGAAAACGTCTTGTGATCTGGCACTTACCATGTAGTTTGTGTAGCATGCATAGCACACTGTAAATAGGTCAGATTTTATTGTTTATTTTAACAAATGGATTGTCATGCATTAGCATTGGAGAAAATGTATAAATATTGATTTGAAAACCTGGGGCGTACAATAAAAGAGCAACCCTTGTAACCCTTTTAGAGAAAGGCAGTCATAAATAAAGTTCATCTCCACCCCTCCTTCTTCCTACATACAACAAAACAATTAATGCATAATTCATCACCAAAAGTATTATCTTCCCCATAGCTGCTTGATAGAAACTAGAATTTCTTGAGCTGACAGTCTGCAGCAGTTTACATTTATTTTCAAATTTAAAAGGGGCATAACATCAGGCAGAGAAGGATAAAGCATTTTATATGGAGATGAACGCATAGGATAACATTTAACATGTAGGACCCAGGGATGAAGATGAAAAGGGTTTGGACTGCCTTAAATATGACAAAAATAGAATCAGTAAGCGTGGGGTGATGAACATGGCTTTGTGCTCCTGTGCCTTCGTTGTTTATTGTTTGTGTTCCTCTAGTTTGAAGCCTTTATTCAACATAATTAATCAAATGGGTGGACAATGATATGAAGCTCAAGATACTCAAGTAAGTATTTGGGAATAACTGTTTAACTGGTTGGTTATAGAACATTTGTATCATCCAGAGTAAAGGAAATTCACCTTTTGCTTCCCATCTGTGGGAAGCGAAAGGTGAACTTGCCCATGCATGCACTAAGCATCTGCACTTGTGGGCGCATGTGAACCCTCCCCCCTCCCCCAACCATCCTTCCCCAATGTTGACATCAGTGCACATGCATCAGCGCTGCCACCAGGGCAACTGTGATGCATGTGTTCTTGGGTACCACATCATGAGACACATCAGTGCACTGGCACAGCATATCAAGTGACACATAAGCACCATGGGAGGTGCATACAGGCCTTCCCAGAACCTTGAAAACTCTGATGCAGGTTTAGGTATATGCCTATGTAGTTGCCATGGTGGTAGTGGTGGGGCTTCTGCACAGAAGTTGTTATTTCTGGTTAGGAAGTGCAGGTGCTCCATCATGGAGCTTCCCCCATCGTGATTAGTGGGTCACGTATGGAAACACCCAAAGATTAAGCAACCCAGAGTTTAGTAGAGCAGTTTACTGTTGAATAGGAAGACCAGCCTTTCCCTGAAATTGCTGGATTTAAGGCCAGAGTAGGCTTTGTCCCACCACAATCAGCAACTCAAAAGACAACCCCTGCTTTCTTTACCTTTACCCCTGCTGTAATCCAGAGATAGCTCCTCTCTATATACTCCTTTCATAAATAAATTGCACAGTATCACAATGGCCATGCATGCTCTGGGATGCTCTATTCACATGCCACAGTGTCGCCGCTGTCCCAGAGCAATCCAGTGTGCACAGCCTCTGTAGCTGTGGAGTTGTAAAAACTGAACCAAAGCTTTATTGGGAGCATCTAGAGCACTCCCACTAAACTTTCAGGTGCTGTGCCCATATTACTTCCTTGTGTGAATGCTGCATGGGAGCAGCATGGGATGGCAACTGTGCAATACTGTGCCATGTCACAATCCCCATAGCAATGGCCTGGCATGCTTCTGAAGTTACCACAGCCATTGCTACAGCAATGTGGATGGTCCAAGATGGAACGTCTAAACTTTGGGGGCCAGTAGATAAGTTGTGGATGGTGTCAGCACTTGCAGTGCAAACACTGGCAACTGTTCAGTGGGAAGTTAAGTGCAAAAACGCCCAGTGTTTCTATTCTGTTCTGTTTATTTATTTGTTTATTGGCAATTATGGTCCCTTCCAGATTAGCGGATAAAAATCTGCAGTCGTTAGTAAATTTGCAGCTTACCTGGCTGCAAAGACATGACACGTTGTTTCCATTCAAAACATAGGTCCAGAGCTTCCTCCTTGGCAGCTGTGAGACTTCCGTGGCATGTGCAATGAGGCACACATCAAGTGGGATTGGGAAAGGGAGCTGAGCTGAAGTTCTCAGCTGTCATTGGCTGTTTCTCACCGTCCTGTCAGGATGACAGAAAACCCTGAAATTAATTGATACTGCAGAGTGAGTGTTGATCATTCCACAGCAGGTAAATCCACAGTAGCGGCAGCACAATGTGCCACCACTACGAAGTATCGGACGTCAAGTGTGATGCTCACGCACCAAATGTGCATCGAAATGTGCAGTATCCCCCAATCTGGACACACCCTACATCTTGCTTTCTCTCTGAAGAATCTAAGGTGGAACACACTATTCTCCTCTGCTTTATTTTTTGCTCACAGTGACCCTGTTAGGTGGTGCTGGACTGAGAAGCAACATTTTTGTTCACATTTTTTTTCTATATCAAAACAACATCACAAAATCAACTGAAGTGTATAACATTACTGGGAATTCTATTCTGATCTGCAAGCAAATGTAGAGTTTAAACAAACAAATGACTTATTTTATAGTTATTATATTTGGCATCATTAATGCAGTACCATTCAAAGCATTAAAGGTTTGGTTTGATGCCTTAAAATGACTTTTAGAAATAAGACTCTGTCCAAACAGGGTATATATAGTGCAATGATGACTCATATCTGTGGCGACCCCAACATAGCCCTGCTAATTTTTACTATAACCTATTTTGGGAAAACCTGACTCTGACGGTGGTTTTTCCTGGAACAGGGTTATACCTTACTTTCTTGGTGGATCCGCCATCCTTGCTATGGCCACCATAAATGTGCAGAGACTGAAAAAGGCAGCATACACATGTGTGTGTCACTGTATTGCACAGAGTCAGTACTAGCCCCAAGCTTTCTGTTCAACAAGCAATAATTCCAGAGGAACTTTTCTCAGTAATATTGCAACCATGAACTTTGCCCAACATCTGGAGGTAACCTAAGTTATTCTTTCCTTCTCATGTGTTAACCTTTTTAACTTCAACAATAGTGAATGTGAATAACTGAGATTGGGCTGTCAGCAGAATTTGTCAAAATGAACATTCTAGATAGAAAGAAAACAAGGAGCCCTTTTCACAGGTAAAGCAGACTAAATAAAGTGACAAAGAGGCATGAAGAAGCACTGGACTAAGATAAGAAAGTATCTAAATAAAATAGGGTGCCGTAACACTTAACTTCAGTAGGATGGTATCCCACTGAAGTTCGTTCACGGACAGTGGCCAGCTTTTGCACTACCAGCACCAGTGCTCTCCTCAGCTTGTACATGGCCACTTGAGGTGTTGATGGTCCAACCCAGACTGTCCAACATGCCATAGCAATGGCTGCAGCAACTTATGTTGTGTACCTGGCCATTACAACGGTTAGCACAGTGTGGCATGCAACTGTGCAGCCATATTCATCATGTACTGCTTCCATGTGGCATTTGCACATAAAAGTGGTACAAACTCTGTCTGCTGGAGCAACTGGGAGCATCTCCTGTGGTGTTCTGAAGGACTGGGGTGGCTCTGGGATGGAGGCAGCACTGTGGTGTGCATTTCAAATGTCCTGAGCAGTGGTCGGCAAAATCATTAGTCAAAAGAGCCGAATATCAAACAATCCAATGATCAAAAATATTTTGAGAGCCAAATTTTTTAAAATTAAACTATATAGTAGATACATTGTTATTAACTTAATTAGGGTACTCCTAATCTGAAAGAGCCAGACTGATGGGGCTAAAGAGCTGTATGTGGCACCTGACCCGTGCTTTGCCTACCCCTGAGTTAGAGTTACGGTTAGGGTTAGGGTTGGTTAGGGATAGGGATAGGGATAGGGATAGGGATAGGGATAGGGATAGGGATAGGGATAGGGTCAGGGTCAGGGTCAGGGTCAGGGTTGATTAGGGTTAGGGTTAGGATTGCATGTAGGGTTAGGGTTGGGGTTGGGGTCAGGGTTAGGGTCAGGGTTTGGATTGCGGTAAGGGTAGGGGTAGGGGTACAGGTAGGGTTTGGGTTTGGGTTTGGGTTTGGGTTTGGGTTTGGGTTTGGGTTTGGGTTTGGGTTTGGGTTTGGGTTTGGGTTTGGGTTTGGGTTTGGGTTTGGGTTTGGGTTTGGGTTTGGGTTTGGGTTTGGGTTTGGGTTTGGGTTTGGGTTTGGGTTAGGGTTAGGGTTAGGGTTAGGGTTAGGGTTAGGGTTAGGGTTAGGGTTAGGGTTAGGGTTAGGGTTAGGTTAAGGGTAGGGGAAGGGTTACGGATAGGATTAGGGGTAGGGGTAGGGGTAGGGGTAGGGTTGGTTAGGGTTAGGATTGCACGTAGGGTTAGGGTTGCCATCAGGGTTTGTGTTAGGTTAAGGGTTGGTTAGGGTTAGAGTTAGGATTCATGTAGTGGTAGGGGTAGGTTAGGTAAGGTTAGGCTTAGGCTTAGGCTTAGAGTTAAGGTTAGCGTTGGGGTTGATTAGGGTTAGGGTTAGTGTTAGGATTGTACGTAGGGTTAGGTTAGGGTTAGGGTCAGGATTAAGGTTAGAGTTTGGGTTAGGGTTAGGGACAGGGTTGGTTAGGGTTAGAACTAGGGTTAGGGTTGGTTAGGGTTAGGGTTAGGATTGCACGTAGGGTTAGAGTTAGGGTTGCGGTCAGGGTTAGGGTTAGGCTTGGTTAGGGTTAGGGTCAGGGTTAGGATTTCATGTAGGATTAGGTTTAGGTTAGGGTTAGGGTTAGAGGTAAGGTTAGGGTTGGTTAGGGTTAGGGTTAGTATTGGACATTGGGGTATGGTTAGTGTTGGTTAGCGTTGGTTAGGGTTAGAGCTAGGGTTAGGTTTTGGGTTCGGGTTTGGATTAGCGTCATGGTCATGGTCATAGTCAGGTTTCGGGTTACTGTTGGTTATCGTTAGGATTGCACATAGGGTTAGGGTTGGTTAGGGTTAGAGTTAGAGTTAGAGTTGTTAGAGTTAGAGTTAGAGAGTTAGAGAGTTAGAGTTAGAGAGTTAGAGTTAGGCTTAGGACCGGGGTCGGGGGCTGGGTCTAGGGTTTGGTTTAGGGTTAGGGTTAGGGTTAGGGTTAGGGTTAGGGTTAGGGTCAGGGACAGGGACAGGGTTGCACGTATGGTTAGGGTTAAGGTTAAGGTTAAGGTTAAGGTTAAGGTTAAGGTTAAGGTTAGGGTTAAGGTTTTAGGGTTAAGGTTTTAGGGTTAGGGTTTTAGGGTTAGGGTTTTAGGGTTTTAGGGTTAGGGTTTTAGGGTTAGGGTTTTAGGGTTAGGGTTAGGGTTAGGGTTAAAGGGACAGGGACAGGGACAGGGACAGGTTTAGGATTGCACATATGTTTAGGGTTACGGCTGGGGTTAGGTTTGGGGTTATGGTTACTGTTTGGGTTAGGGTTAGGGTCAGAGTCAGGGTTAGGGCAGTGGTCAGCAAAATCATTAGTCAAAAGTGCCAAATATCAAACAGTCCAATGATTAAAATTTCTTTTTAGCGCCAAATTTTTAGAACTTAAACTATATAGTAGATACACTGTTATTAACTTAATTAGGGTCCTCCTAATCTGGAAGAGCCACACTCATGGGGCCAAAGAGCTGCATTTGGCTCCCGAGCTGTGGTTTGCCTACCCCTGTTCTAGAGCATGCCCCATATGCCCAGTGTTTATAATAAAAATACAGTGGACACCCGCTATGCATCCTTAGTAGAGATCAATGCAATGTGTAATTCCAGCAAAACTGGCCTTTTTGTGTGTTTCATTGCTTTGGAACTCTGGGCTCAGTTGCCTCAATGAGATCCTTTGTATAGCTGTAGAACTGCATCAAGAATACGTGAATGTACTGATGAACTGAAACCTCATCTTGAAGTAGCAGACTGAAGTTCAAAACTGATTTGTTGTCACATTCTCAAATATTGGAAGTGGCCTTCTGCATACTTCTGGCTTAAGGGCCTCCTTAATTCGGATCTGGCTGCATCTAATGCAGTTGAAGCTAGACCAGCGAGAGGCAAGACCTTTGTGCATATACTGAGGCTTAGAGTCTGGATTAAGGGTCTGTGCACAAAGCGTCTGCAACATTAGCAATTTGTTTCTGTCCTACCTCAAGCCAGAAGTGAGAAATTTGGTACCTAGAGTATGGGATGGTGCCACGATGCCCAGCGATCCAGTAAGTGCCTGCCCTCTCTGAGGAGTAGCTTGGCCCTGTTAGGATGCTGGGTTCGTGCAACGGCCAAGTGAATACTACAGTGTGGACACAAAACACTGGTAGCAAGCGTTTCAACAGTAAACTAAAACAAGTTTATTATTATACACAAGCAATACTAAAAAGATAATAAGGTTCAGGTAGTTGTTAGTTTAAATTTGCAAGTCTCTTAAGGCTAGGAGCTACCCCTTTCTCTAAAGGAAAATAGTTCCCCTTTTAAAAGACAAGCCTCCACACGTTCTTCCCCCTCTGACTTGCTTTGCCACAGCTCAAGCCAAGCCAGTGTACCAGAACGTGGCCCTAGATGATCACAAGGCCCAGTCCGTCCTTGCTTGTCCGATCATCCAGCCTGGTCAGTTGCTAGTGAAGTCTCCCTCAGAGCCACAATCCACCCGATTGCCTCCTTCAGAAATCACTCAGCCCAAAAGACCACTGGTCAGCTACTGGTTCCGGCTCCCTCAGGATCAGCTCCTCTGTTCCCTTCAGCCTCAGTCCCAGCATGAAGACCCCTGGTCAACTACTGGTCTGGCTCCTTCAGGTTCAGCTCTTCTGTTCCTTTCAGCTCTTGTCCCAGCATGAAGACCTATTCTGCTGTACTCTGTGTTCATTTATACACACATCCCTGACCCTGATTGGCTGTAACCTCCTGTTGAAAACTGCTGCCATAAAATACTGCTGGAAACTCCTGATTGGTGGGAACTCCTGTTCTAGCCCCTCCAGCACTCAGATCCCCGGACAGCTTTTCCCTCCAAAAGGCAGCTTCAACCAATCATTGCAGCAGGGCCCGCACAGGATTTCCCACCCTTTTTGCAGCCTCTGCCTAGGTCTTACAACAAGCTGTTTGCAACAAGGCTGGCTATTGCAGCTAGCTAGAAGCCTGCAAAGCCAGAAAGCAAAACAGTTTGCAGCCTGTACCCAGAAACCGTCACAGATGGTATACCTGAACAAGCTGGTGTTAGCACTAGGGGAGACCTTCTATACAGTATAAGAGTGTGCCCAAGTGTTACATAATAAACAGATTTCTTCCAAGATTCTGGTGTGATAGCATGGTCTTTGAAGCTAGGTCACTGGCAGAAAATCTAAGTGCTATCTTCTTCTTCTTAAAAAAACACACACATAGAGTACTGTCATTAACCCAATACCTGCTAGTAATCAGATATTGCTGTGGAAATACAGGTGCACTACGAATGTCACCTCATTTGGACCAACCTTGCTTTTCACAATGGGGGGGGGGGGAATGTGGTATCAGGACAGAAGCATACCCTTCTTTCCCTGCATTATTTTAGGTCATATATGGGGCTTAATTCAGATAAATCAGAATCCACTGTTCGTCTGCCACAAATCATGCGCATAAGATCAGCTCTTGCTCAGTGAACCTCAAAGTGTTGAAGCAAGAGGTTCAGAGGGTTTCTCATCCAAGCTGCTCACCCAGCCTTAAAAGAGGCATTGTTTTAATGGAGAACTGCAATCCCTTTGTAACCTAACACAGAAGTAGAAATATATGTCAAAAAGACTGTTTACTCTTTAGGGAAAGACAAAGAGAATCAATGGATCAAGCTGTACAAAGGAAATAGTTATGCGAACAAAAATCTCCTTTGTTAGATACAAATAAGACAGAAAGGTTGTAGTGATAGGAAACAATACTTTGTTGGTATGGTTGGATTTTTTTTTTTAAAAAAAATGCTTCCTGTTTTTAGTGCAGGCCTGCCTGAGGCCTTGGTTATTCCTTTCCAGTATAGATGCAGGAGGAAAGACTCACCCACCAACAGCACAAAGCTATCCTTCATACCTCAAAGAAAAGCCAGGTGGCAACTGGAACTGTTCCAGAGAACAGGCAGAAAGAGCCTAGGGTGTTCAGCCTTCTTTCAAAAGAACTAAAATTATTTAACAGTTGAAGAAAAATGTAGATTTCTACTACGTCTGCCTTCTGGAAAAAGTGGCAGGAGGAAAGAGGAGGAGGAGGAGGAGGAAGGGGTGGTCCATCTCTTTTGGAAAGAGTTATATGCTGTAGGGGTGTGCACAAAGCCATTTTTTCCATATTTTATTTGAGGTGAATAGAATGTAGAAAAATTCGGCTCCAGCCAAATAGCCCTCCCCCCAGATGTGGAGGTATTCAGATCCGGGCACGGATATTCTACGAATATCCATGCCCAGAATGAATCCCCCACCCCTCTTTTCCCACCCCTCTCCCACCCACCCATCAAAGCTGTCCACAAACTGTCCACAAACACCACTGGAGAATGGTGTGTCCACAACGTTTCTGGGGTTGCGAGGTCCTCGCTCACCAGATGTAACATCCCCTCACTCAATTGAGAAAAGGGGTAGGTGAGACATCTGATGTCAGGACATCCCATCAGAAACAGAACAGGGATGTTTGCTGTTTGACTTCCGAGACCAGCAAGACAGAAAATGAGCTCAGTCATTACTTATGTTTACTGGCTGAGAATCATCTGCCCAGACAATTCCCAACTGGTAAGTGCAGATTCAGCCTATGAGGTAAAACTAAACATAGTGTCCTTGTGCTTTTTACATACCTGCTTTTCAAATTATTAAATCCATTTTGTTTGTTTCTGATTCCCATCCCTAAGCACCTAAGCCCGCATTCCACCTTACCTAATGTCTCATTACTATTAATAGACAAGGAGAGCAGAGGCCTGGGGGTAGAGGCAAACAACCCATTACCTGATAAAAATAAGGAAATGAGTTGGAGGCTGAAGTTTTGTCTTAAAGAAAGAGAACTCTAACAAATTCTCAGTTTCATCTCTGGCCTTTACTTGAGCAGAATTAGGTGCCAAGGTGTGGAAACTGTTGTCTTGGCAGAGGGCTTTGGCAATCACTCCCTGCATATGCAGCAGCAGCCTGCATTTGTGTTACCTGCTAGAATTTTATTCAGAAAGCAGTGGATGTACAGGTGGAGGATGGAAGAGACTACTGGGTATTTGTTCACCATCTTTGAAGTCGGGAAACCACAGCAAATAAAGTTTTGATGTTGACACATACAAGTCCTATCTGTTAGCATTTTCCTGACTTCAGAGTCAAGGGGGGCATGCACAGTGACGGATGCTGGCAAGAAGAATGAAAATCAGATTTGTACTGAGAGACCATCAGTGCTTGCTGTACCCCAATCAGCAAAAATAGGAAGGAAACCAAGAACCTAGACTAACTAGGAATCATCAGCTGACAAACAGCCCAAAAGATTTAGGGAATAGCCACACTAGAGAAATATGACACAATCATTTCATTACCAAGTTTGTTGAGATAGATTAAGGTTTTTCAATCTGTTATCATTTTCCTTTCCTATTTATTTTTACTTTCATTTTGAAATATATGAGTTTGGCTTTTAACCACTCTGAATGTGCAATCTTCTTCTCATTATGCCTCACATTCCTGCATGCATGCACAGTTGCACAGTTGCCTGCCTAATGGGAAGTTCCTGGGAATGATTGACAGGCATGCCAATCAAGATCAGTAAAGACTGGTCATCCAGACTTGAAGGCAGCTCTGTAGTTTCCTCTATCGGAGCTACAAGAGTTGAGCAAGCCAATCAAATTTTGAGCTGCCCTTCCTGATTAGGGGCATCTCACCATTTCTCGCCATCTTATCCTGCCTGCATTAATAATCCAATCTCAACACATGTTGTGACGTGAGAGTCGTTCATCCCGCACTAAGGAAAATGTGCAGACCTGATTGTATAATGCAGCACCATGATGATAGATCGATCATTGTGTGCAATGGCTTGATTGGGACTGCGCATTCCACGCACAGTATTAAGTGTGTCTGGATACAGCCTGAGTTTCACTTCAATAATACAGATCTGTGAGGAGAAATTTGGAGGGGGAGAAGAGCAGCTAATGATCTGTCAGATCAGATCACAGTTATGGCCTATGGGGAAAGGGCAGGGTCGAAATATCTCCCACTCTGCCTTTCTGAATAAGAGACATTGGCTTCGTAATTGCCCGCAAACATAAAACTACTGAGGAAAAACACAATGCACCTGACATTTTGTACAAAATACACCCTTGCACAAAACCATAAAATAACACTTTAAG
Organism: Aspidoscelis tigris stejnegeri; assembly: GCA_023333525.1. Lineage (NCBI taxonomy): Eukaryota > Metazoa > Chordata > Lepidosauria > Squamata > Teiidae > Aspidoscelis > Aspidoscelis tigris. The sequence continues at coordinate 23,104,629 of JALMGA010000007.1, read as the reverse complement.
TTGCAACTGCTTGTTTGTGCTTCTTCTCAAAGCACCACAAAGAGTGGCAAGATACAGTAACCAACCATAGAGAGTGGCAGAGTTGACTTCTTCCATGAAATGGGTTAAAGGCAACTATACCTACAGTGTGATGCTGTGAATGAAGAACAGATATAAAATAAACTAATGTTAGGTGTGAATTAAACAGTATACTGAAATGGAAGTGAGAAAATAGCACTATGATCAATTCAGGAGCAGAACCAGAATTTTCATCACCATTGACCCCTTGGCTTGAGAAGCCAAGTGCTTCCTATATTAACTCACCAACCCAGCAGCACGAGGTCCACTCTCAACTGAGAGAACATACACTGCTGGATCTTCTGTCACTGAAAAAGAAAAGGACGAGTTTAAGCCTCAATGGCATGCAGAGGCTTAAAAGGGTAGAGTTGTTGTTGATACAGTTTGTTTACATGGAGCATAAGAACATAAGAGGAGCCCTGCTGGATCAGGCCACAGTCCATCTAGCCCAGCATCCTGTCTCACATAAGGGCCCACCAATTGTTTATGGGCATCCCAAGCAGAGACAAGGGCAATCCTTCTCCTCCTCCTAAATCCCAGCAAATGGCCTTAGAGGCATCCTGCTTGATCCCCCAGCCTGAAAAATGTACTCAGGCATCCATTCTAGTACCCACTGATACATCTGTCATTCCTAAATTTGTCCAACCTTTTCATAAGGCCATCTAGGCTGGTAGCTGTTACCAGCTCTTCTGACAGCAGATTCCATAGACTGATGAGCTCTCCATGGTATCTGAATAACCAAATTGTGCTGCTATGAAGATTTCATAAGTGCCCAGAATTAGTGTGGGGAAAATATTTTTAGAGATCAGTCATAGCTTGGGTCAATCATAGCTTGGGATCTGGGAAGAAAATCAACAAATGCAAATTCCTATTTCCTATATAATTTGAATTATTTTTTTCCCAAATCTTCAGGAGATGAAACACAGTGGACTGCAGTGGTTTCTTTTTTTCCTCTGTAATTTGTTTTATAAGTTAAGCATGCAGGTAGCAATTGGGTACATGGACAGGAATGAATAGTCTCAAAGCATCATTGATTCATAAACCCAGGGTCCTAAAAGAAAATGAGTTTAGATTCTTAATAGCATGTTGTTTTTCATTTAATAAATCAGGGCAAGAAAGCAGGTGGTGAAAGAGTCCCCCCCATCCTGTATTACAGATACTCCATGTATTTGATGCAGAATTCCACCTTAAAAAAAGTGTACATGTGAACTCCGACTGCTTTGCTTTGATGACAGCAAAGATTTCCAATGTGACCTTCAGTGCTGAATAGGTTTGGCCATCCCTAAATCAATTAATCTCTACAATGGACCAATACATTTTCAAATGTAATTAAGAGTATTCCATGTGAGAAGAACAAATTTAATGGAGACTGAAATAGTACCAGGGTAATGGTGATGGTAGTTTGAAAGGTGTTAACTCTTTCAAATGGTGATCACAAATAACTTGCTTATTTCATAGAATTTATAAACCAACCAGTGTCCTTCTTTAAAAGCACATTTAACATGAATACAATACATACTGCTTTAAAAAGATATTAAACTCGTCAACTTCCCCCTCTCCCTTGTGTGAAGTCTGGATGAAGAAGTATGTTGTCATATTTCTCCTGAAAACAGTCAGGGTAGGAGATGCTAAATGTCAGAAAGCTCCAGAGCTTAAATGTCACCAAAAAAGGGTCCCATCAAGCATTTCTGCCTGCCATAATAACTGCAATAGGGGAAGCATCAAAAGTGCCTTTCCTTCTGATCTCAGCACTCAAAGCAAGAGAAAGATACAGGTGGTCCCTCAAACTAAGCACTGAAAATCACCACACTTATGAGGATTCATACAGCCATCTTTTAAAATTGTACTATTTGTCTTCATCTTGACCCAGTATTCAGAGCAGGAATACAAAAAAATTCCGTCCATTTCTCACTTTACACATGAAGTTGGCATACAGCTCATAGGCTGCGCTAGAAAATAAAGCCATGATTTCGGATGTAGGAAGGACTTTGAATTGAAGAAAAGAAATTGGAGCAGATAGATTTTAAATGACTCATACTTCTTATACTAAGACACATCAAATTTTAGAACACTTTCCCCAACCCTAATATAGGTTCATTTAAAACTAGACAATGCAGTAGCATCTGAAGCATGATTCATGAGCAATCCACTGGTGACAGAGGTCTGGACTGGAAAATGCCACAGTGGCTCCAAAATAAATCAAATAGCCTGCCAGCTACACTCAGCCTGTGTTTGATTGATATCACTTAGAGGATAAATACTGCAGATTAAGTATTACTCCTCTATACAAAATAGAAAATACCAAAGTAAATGTAAAAAATACAGGTCATTATACATCTCCATGGTGCAACAACAGGTTATCTTGCCAGTATTATACTGCATCCATCAAATTGTCAGCTAGCAGGATTTAATCTATGGGTTTCAATCAAATTGCTGATGCCATCAAATAACGCTAGGAGATAGAAATTATTTGATTCTTTGCCCACAACTTCTCTCACCCCTATCTTTACAGATTGCAAATGTGAGCATGAAAGAAAGTGCACATTCTGATGGACAACTATAAAATTTTCTGAAATGCTTAACAGAAGCATTGATAAAAGCTTGCAAAAATATCTCTTTTTGAATATGTTGCCAGTTAAATGTGCAGTCAAGGCTTTAACGCATGTGGGATGTCCCCAAATCAGAACTTACTGCCACATAGCTGATGGCTGAATTTGCTTCTCATCATAAGTTTCTGAAAGTAGGGATGTGCATGGAGACCTGTAACATCCAATATTCGTACAAATTCATACGAATTTGGTCATTCATATAAAAATCAAATATTATGACACTCTAACATTGACATTCATATTCGTATGGATGTTTCAGAACATTCATATGAATGCTTCAGAACATTTGTGAACCTGGGAGGTGGGAAATCAGCTGTGCCAGTCACATTGCAATGGATCCAGAGTCCATTCAACATGGTTTGAGAGCAGATTCAAAGTGGATTCGGGGTGGATTTGATGCTTTTAGAGCGGCTATGATACAGGATTCATATCAGATACTTATGCGTTCATATTGGATATTCGTACAAATTTGTACAAATACCTTCATATCGAATAGAATCCTACCACATTTGAGGGGGATCTAGTCAAATGAATATGAATTTTCTTACATTTGATATAAATTGAATGCAAAAAAAACCATTCATGCACATTCCTATCTGAAAGGTAAATGAAAATTTCCTTCACAACTATTTGACAGCCGGTGTGGGATACTGGCAAGAGAATTAGGTAGAACCTAGAAATTCCTGGGCTTGAATCCTCACTCTGACAACACTGGGCCGGTCACAAATAGTTTGGTCTTGTGGTTAGAATGCCAAACTCATATTTGTAGTCACCTGGATTGAATTCTGCACTCCTCCATGAAGGCAGCTGGGTTACCTTGGGCTATTCACAGCTCTTTCTCATAGCCCCACCTACCTCACAGGGAAAGAACAGAAGGCTTGTTAGCCACTTTGAGTCGCCTTAAAGGATGAGAAAAGCAGGGTATAAAAGCCAACTCTTCTTCTTCCAACCTAATCTACTTCACAGGGTTGATTGGGGCTTCAAAATGGAAGAAAGTAGAATATTGCATGCTGTCCTGGTCTCTTTGGAGAAAAAAATTGAATATAAATAAATATCTCCTGCCTTGTATTTTGAAACTGCCAGACCAGTTGAAATAGTATAGGGTAAGAACTGGATCCACTTCTCAACTATGAGAAGGTCTCAAGTGGGTGAGGGGTTATTCATTGTGCTCTGGCACTTTATGTATGTACAGAGGCTTGGGATACAAAAATTCCTAGCCTCAGAGCACCCTGCCTAATACAGATGATGTATTTCAGAAACCTGTGTGCGGCCTCACAGATCCACATTAATGTGCAGTTCTATGAGGCCCAGAAACTTATTAATCAGGACCTTGATCCTAACTAAAGGTAAGTGCAGGAACTACCAATGTTAATTAATATTCCTTTGGGCAGTCACCGGATACGTACCAAGCTGCAGGCCATACTGGAAATATTTTTATTTTTTTCTCTAAAAAAATAATTGGAAATCATTTATTTACCATTGCCAAGAGAACCACATGAATTTGCCCATACTGTCACTAGAAACTTAGTTCTATTGGAGAACATCATTAATATTACTTTACTCCACTGACATGTGGTAAAAGTGAAATAGTGGGGAGCAGCTTGTTGATTGATGCAGTGCTTTGATGTCTTCTGAATGTGTCAAAGCGTATTCTGATGCCCCATGCATCAGAACGCAGTTCAGGGCTATTAAAGTCACCACTAGAAGCCCTTTCTGTCCCTCCCCCATGCTCTGTCATTGCCAGTTCACCAGTCCTTTCTGCCTGATTCTGGTCCTTGGACTTTCTTTTTTCTTTATGAAGTCAAAAGAGCTATTTGTTATGATGTTTCCCCTAGAATTTAACCAAATCCTTTTTACCTGTTAAGGCTGCCCGACTTAGGAAATCATTCATTGGGTTGAATGAGGTGCCTTGTAAAGGTGATGGGGACAAATAATGATGACATTTTATTTTATTTTTTTAATTTTATCCTTGTATGTTTTATATGATTTTATCTTTTGTAAACTTGAAACTTGATATGGTCAAATGACTAATCAATAAAGTTCATTTCATTTTTACCTGTGAAGTTTCTACTCTTTAGTTCTAGGGTTGCCCTTTGGTAAAATAGAAGGGTTTATTCCAATTACTTCGCAAAATTGTGTCAAATGTTCTAAGAAAGCTTTCTTGTTATAAAAACACTCCTGTCCATGTGTCCCTGGCTGTGGCCTAGTTTACCAAGATACTTCTAAACATGGCAGCCGGACATACCTACCTACCTACCTACCTACCTTCCTTCCTTCCTTCCTTCCTTCCTTCCTTCCTTCCTTCCTTCCATTTGTATCCCACCCTTTATCTAAAGGTCCCAGAGCAGCCCACAGCATAAAAGAAAGTAATATTAAGAAATAGATTTTTTTTAAAAAAATATACATTAAAATACACACCCAGCAGGTGAAGATATATGTTCCACTTCAGTGACATGGAATAGATTATTTTACTTCCCATAGTCCAGACACCATGCTTTTGTCACTGCAGGTTTAGACAGGGAACATCCAGAATGTCCACTCAGTTCTGAATCCAGGTTAAAATAGTCCAATCCAGATTAAAATAATCAAGTGGGGATGTGACAACAGAGTTCATCAGAAAAAGAAAACCATTTTAATTCTTCTATACATTTTCAGAGTAAATTGCTAAAACAGTAGCAAGAATTCCTGTTCTGAATTTCTCTTGCTTCATGAATTTTGTGGACTTCTACTTTTAACTCAGTGTCTAAAGGAATAAAGGTTGGATGTGGTCAGAGCACAGAGTACACCAAGATACACCAAGATCCTCTGAAAATCATGCCAAACCAATATTTGATCCAATGCAGATCTATTGCTAATTGCAGAATACCATTTATTTGACACTTTGGGTGAACAATAGCAAACTGACACACAAGAGGAGAACTTTCTCCCAAACATATTGCACCCTGAGTGATAGGCAGCTGGTACCATTCCTCAAAATGGCTCTGAGGACACCAAACCAAGTGCACCAAACTAAGATTGAATATCAGAGAAATGTAGTGCAAGTCCGAACACACAACTGGCAAAATAAAACATTCCATGGACAATTCTTGGAGAAATCAAAGGGAAAGCAGGCCAAGGAAAGACCTAGCTGTGGTTTACAAATGGAACACTGAAGAAAGAAATGGATTTCAACCACACAAGAACAGGCTATTAGGACCAATGCAATAAAAGCCAAAATAGACAAATCAGCTGCAGACATCAAGTGCCGATTATGCAATGAAGCTGAAGAGACAACAAACCATGTATTCAGCTGCTGCAAAAAGATCACACAGACTGATTATAAACGGCAACACAACACCATCACCAAAATCATCCATTGGAATCTATGCCACAATTACCATCTGCCAGCAACACAGAACTGGTGGGACCATAAACCCCCCAAGGGCCAAAATATTAGGGTACTTTAGAATACAAACTGGTAAAGTTTTGGAACATACCACCTCTGACATCACCATTGTTGAAAAGAAGGTGTGGCTCATTGATGTTGCTATACCAGGAGACAGGACTGATGTGAAACAACCAGAGAAAATTACAAAATACAAGAACCTAAAGATCAAAGTTCAAAGACTCTGGCACAAGCCCACAATGGTGGTCTCAGTAGTGATCAGCACACTGTTATGCCATGTTCCAGGTTTCTTATGAGAATCTAAGCTTTTAGATATTGCTGCAATATCCATCTTCAGAGGGTTTGGCTTTTGGAAGAGTCCAAAGTGACTGGTAGCTCTTCCTTCCTCTTATTTCCCTTTTTATAGATGTCTGCTTTCATGTGGTAGTTCTTTTTGTGTGTGAGTTGTTACTGAAGCATTATCCTGGCTGCAATCTATCAATGCTGTTTCCTTATGTGTAGGTGTTAACAGTGGGTTGTTGAGGTTAATGTGACTTTACCTAATTTTTAAGTTTATGTGGATAGGTTCATAATAAAGTTTAATCTCTAAGTTGCACTGCAGTTGTTGTATCTAGGTTGAACTAGTCCCATCCTAGTATTGTCTGGTAAAAGACTTGAGCTTTACTAAGCAGATTTGGTGATTTTCATTTTTCTGAAATATATCTATCTAATCCATACATATGTATACATGTTTCTTGGGTTCTTGTGTCCAGAGTTTTTTGCATTCCTTTTGGAAATACCATCATGTGAAGCACTAAGACCCTTTCCCTACCTGTCTTGTTTCACAATGTAAATACTGAATAATCTCATTTACCTTCAGATGGGTCAAGAGGTTTGAATAATTTAACTATAGGTCATTTGGGCTCTGTTGTGTCATCAACTAATTACTGAATTTATGCCCATCTGTAGCAATGTTTATTTATTAATATTAGATATAATAATAATAATAATAATAATAATAATAACAACAACAACAACAACAACAACAGTAACAGTAACAGTAACAGTAACAGTAATAATAATAATAATAATAATAATTTCATTTATTGCACTTGAGCTTCTACTCTTCCTCTGCATTTTTTTCCATCATGAAAATTACCCCACTATGCATATTTCCTTCTCCTCCCACTCTGCTTTTTTTCAAGAAAGGAAATAAACAGCTCCCTTGCCAAACCTTTCATTATACTGCTTCTTTCCCTTGTGAATTGTGATCTAACAGCAGACTAGGAGAAAGCTTGGGCCTTAGAAGTGTTGTACTAATTTGATTAATACATAGTTACATCCTGTTATGATGCACTTTGCCATGTACATTTTTAATGGAAAATAAGAATGAATTTCATTTGACTTAAAACATGCACAGAGAGAGAGAGAGAAAGGCTCAGAAAGTGGTCTTTAATAATAGCCAGAGCAGGCACTTTAAACATGCAACAGACTATTGTTTGTCAGTTAATGCTGATTGTGCTAAAAATACATATTTTTGTAAGCAATAAGAAGCCCACAGAAATACTACTGAGAACAAGACAGCAAAATCTGCAAATTATGGCTTGCTTGGTAATCAATGTCTTTTTTCTGTAAATTGATTAATAGTTAGAACATTGGCTCTTTAGTTTTTTTTTTAAAAAAAGAATTATTCCAAATTAAACATCTAACTTGAAAACCTAAGTGCTCGAATGAGAGACAGCTTCCACAATTAATTATTCTGATGTAGGTTGATACGTAGAATAAAAACATCCAGGGAGCCTGTAAAAGAGAACATTTCAGATAGCATTTGTGCACTCTACAACTTAAACAACCTGAATTTCCCTCTATTACACAGATCAATATCTGTATACAAGACTGTATCCAGACACTTTTTTTAGTATTTTTCTACTGCTTTCCATCTTGAGATCCTGTGGTATTTTACAAAAAGAAAAACAAGAAAATGCCACTTCTAGCCATCCTGAGTACATGTGGGTTGCTATTCAGAGTGGCTTGGGGCAGAGAAGAAGAATAAATTTTTATTTTTAATTATGTTTTAATATTTTACATGTTTTATTTTTTATTGTTACCCATCCTGGGACCATGTGGTGAAAGGCAGGATTTTTTAAAAATTAAATAAATAAAGAAGAAGAAAAGAGGAGGAGGAGGAGGAGGAAGAGGAAGAGTTGGTTTTTATATCTCACTTTTCTCACCCATTTAAGAGGACTCAAGGTGGCTGATAAAGCTTTCTGTTCTTCTTCCTACAACAGACACCCTGGGAGGGAGAGAGGGAGGGCTGTGTGAGTGCTCAGAAAGAGAGCTGTGACTAGCCCAAGGTCACCCAGCTGGCTTCATGGAGGAGCACAGAAACAAACCTGGTGACTATGATATATGAGTCCAGGACCATATAAGAACAAATCTTTGCCATCACACAGACTTAGGCTGGGTTAATGCTATCAGTGCAGACAGGCCTGATCTGGCTCACATCAAGATCAATGGGGTCTAGTTAATCCAGATCCACTGATCCAGATTTACCACAGGTAAATGCAGAAAATGGGCTTGAGTCAATCAAAATGCATCTTAGGGCCCATCTCCATGCAATTTTTATACCAAATTTAACCCTGGTTTGCTTCGGGAGCGTCTCCATGCAAAGCCCTAATACGGGCTACATGCGAGACAATACATGTTTTTTTTTTAAACCACTTTGCAAGTTTACTACACACAAAATAAGGGGCTAGCACATATTTTCCTGTGGTCACGTGGACGCTCCCAGGTTATTTGGTTGCAGAGCAGCTCTCAGGCGAGTATAGAGGCTGTAAAGAGCAGGGAAGTTTTCTAAAAACAGACACGAGGGCCAAGTCTGTTTTAAAGGGCTCTCACCTCTATTTTTAAAAATCTTCACTGCTCTTTACAGCCCCTATAGCCACCTGACAGTTGCCCAGCTGAGTGCCCTATACTCGTCTGACAGCATGTCTTTCCGCTTGGATGAGTCAGCTTCTAGGCAAGGAGCTAATTAACAAGAGCTCCAATGGGTTGCAGGGGCTTGAAATTTCTCTCTTTCCTTCTCTCACACACAGGCATGCACAGACAGGGGGGAATCCCTCCTGGAGGAATGTCTTCCTCCTCCACTCCCTCTTCTCTCTCTCTCTCTCCCTCCTCCAGCCTGAGCCCTGTTTCTCTCTTGCACACACACACACACACACACACACACGCACGCACGCACACACACACACACACGCACGCACACACACGCACATAAAGGGTGGAATCCCTGTCAGAGCCCCTCTTTTTGGGGGGGCTCTGACAGCCTCTCTCCCTGTCTGAAAGCTGGCAGTTGCCCTGCATCCACTTGAGCAGCTTTCAGGCGGGGAGAGGGGCTATTGTGTGCATGTACAGAGCACAGCTAAAATGAGAGCAGTGGCTTTCATGGCTCTTTTAATCATTTTAACCGGGCTCTGACAGGGATTCCACCCTCTGTGTGTGTATAGGAGGGGGAGAGAGAAAGAGGGGAGAGGAGAAGGAAGACGTTTCTCCAGGAGGTATTCCACCCTGTCTGTGTGTGTATGTGTTCGCACGCTCAGGCAAGGGGAAAGGGGTTGAGAAAACCATGGTATCCTGATATAGGGATTTACTGTGGTTTTCATGGGGATGGGTGGGTTCGCCTGGAACCCATGTTGTTCTCCATTACCATGGGGACAGCTTAATGAGAATTAAGATTTGCGTTAAGCTGTCTCGCTTCCACTCTGCTTTTTTTTTTTTAACTCCATGGGGACATGCCCTTAGACTGGATCTTGGGCCTCCTCATTGGCATGTTAATGTGGGTCAAGAAGGCCTTTGCTTCCATTACTCCATCTCTGTCTGTTCAAGACAGAGCTAGATTCACATTAAGAGTCCCCTAATCTGGATGTCTTGTGAACCCATTTAATCATCAAAGGCCTTTTCGCACTACAGCCGAACAGCTATAGTGCAGTTAGGCTAGGACACGTGGGAATGGATTCCCCATTCAAACTTAGGCAGGTAAGGGATGTGTTCCCACATGTCCCTTACCTACCTACATGTGAATGGGGAATCTGGCCTCGCATGTCCTAGCCCGAAAAGGCTGGCGTGGGAGCAGGGTGCCTCTCCCAGGTCTGTTGCCATTGGACTGTGTTGGCCCACTGGCTGGCAGGCTGGATCTGCCCCATCCTGGGGTCCCACAGGCTGTAGCAGACCCAACTGGGTCAGCTGCAGCCCACTAGGACTCCCTGGGCACCACCCCCCACCCAGGGGCCCACACCACCACCCAGACACACTTGTGCACACACTGCCCAGGACCGGACTGGCAAGCCCCAGGGGCAGGGCTTGCAGAGTCTGATGTACTTATTCTGCATCTGTGTGTGCTGTGGCCTGTGATTGGTTAGTGGTGCACGCCTGTGCAGAATGCCTGGCTCGAATGACAGGTGCACGCTGGTGCAGACGTCACAGATCAGACTAGGCAAGCCCCACCCTTGTGCATGGCTGGGGGTTGGCATGGGTCCCTGGGTGTGAAGTGGTGCCCAGGGGGTCCCTGAGGGCTGCAGCCAACCTGATCATGTAGACTACAGCCCACTGGACTTCAGGACGGGCTGGCCCAGTCTCCCCCCCCCAAAAGGGACTGTTGGCCAGAGGGCTTGAAAGGGCCCAATGACTGAGGAGGGAGAGTCCCTGGACAGCTGTGGCGAGGGCCTGGACCAGGTGTAGAGCATTATTTCGTGCTCTAGGCCGCCCTGGGATGCGCTGGGATGATTCCAGACAAAACCGCCCTCCCAGTAGAGTGAATGCTCTGTCCAAGGGTTTGCCTAATCATACTACAGAGGCCCTTGTGCAAATAGGCCTCAAGTTCCTATTGTAAAGCTTACAGGAATTATTTATTTTAAATTTCTTTTTAATTTCCAAGTCTCGCCAAAGCTTTGCCATAAGACTTTCTACAGAATTCTGTATGTTCAAAATTGTCAATATTATGTCACCAGTGAAACATTTTATTTTGTATGAAATTCCTGAAATTATATACCCTGTATCTTTTTATCAGTCCTAGTTAAAATAGTCAATGCCTCCAGAGTCACTATAAAGCACCAAGTCTTTTCCTTGTACCTTTTTGCCTAGAATTTTTTTCTGTCGCTTTCCCATTTATCAATAAGCAAATTGCATACCATAAAGCATTTCATTGCTTTTAAAGAATTATCCAATCCCAGTTCAAATTGTTAAATACTTTCTCGACAACCAAAGATAATAAGAGTTTTTACTTTCCTTTCTTGATATTCAGGTATCTGACATTATTCTGCATTTGTTTTTTAGGAACAAATTCTGTTAGATCTGGATGGATCACTTCATTTGCATACTTTAAATCTTTCTGCCAAAATTGATGCAAATAACCTATAATCATTATTAAGAAAACTTACTGCTCCTTCCTTATATATTAAGGAGCTCTAAGCAACTTTCTATGAATTGGGAATTTTCTCCTGAAACATATCGTTCATCACTTTTTCTAACAAGTTCAATAAAGTTTCTATAAACTTGTGATATTTAGCTGGCATGCCTTCTGGTTCCAAAGATTTTCCTATCTTCACTTTTTTAATTGCTACTTTTATTTATTCCTTTGTGATAGGTGTATTCAACATTTTGTTGTTCCTGTTGTTAGTGTGTAGATTGACATAATCTTTCCAAGTCACTTTATCTTTAATATCCAATTAATCCTTCGTTGCTTTAGCAATTTCCTTCTTATTCAATATATATTTATTACCATCCCAAATCTTACTTATAGTCCTCTCTTTCTTCTTGTAATTTATATGCTAACAATTTTCCTGATTTATTTGCTTCTCCAAAATATTTCAAACCATATCCTCTTTCTATGTATTTCTTCTATTTCCAGCATATTTTTTTATCTTCGCTATTTCTCCTTTTATTACTTTATGTTTTTTACCAGTTTGCCGTTAATTTTCAACTTTTCTCATCTGCTATTTTAACTTGTCCATTTTCCCATGATTTTCATCTCCTTCCTGTACTTGGAGCACCCAATCTTTGAAGCTGGGCACAGAAGCTGGGTTGGGACTGGGAACAGACAGACCACCCGTAGTGTGATGACCCTTGAAACACACTATGACTAGATTGGCCCAGCATGGCTCAGATCAGGTCAAGGGGCTGTGTACATAAAGACAAACATTGGACTCTATGTACAAGTGCAGAGGTACAGGGGCTGCTCAACACACCCTCATGTAGCAACAGTGATACAAGGGAACCAACCTTATGCAACCCCACTAGGTCACAGGGAAGATGATCTGGCAGGAGAACCTGCCCTAAGTTCCTACTTCAGCACCAATGGAGACATGGCCTATGGCTTGTCTAGATGTTATTGAACTAGAACTCTCATAATTCCTCACCCTGACAAGGCTATAGGGGTCTGCTGAGAGTTGGGTCCATCAATATCTCAAAGGCTACAGGTTAGCATCCCTTCTCTGAAATAATGTGCAATTGGTTCCTTCAGTTATGCATGCAGGGGGCATTTTAAAAGCATTAACTTCACAGCTATTTACTTGCTTACAGCAATAAAGCACAAGTATGTATTAAGTTCAGAGTAAATCCCAAGTCTGGGGCCTTAAATAAGTCTAATGTTTTAAATCAAGATGATGAATAACTAAGATACATTAGAAGGAACAGTTTCTGCAAATGCAGCACAGAAAAATATCTCTTAGTCAAACTCTCTTGCATTTTCTCCACCCTATGTGTAATTCATGAAGGTTTAAACGGTACAGGATTATAGATAGCTAAACTGACATTTTTACTTTCACTTAGTGGCTTGAATAATTGGAACGCTCTGAACATTTGGAATGCTAAAGTAATCATTGCTTTGAATTCATCTTGTGATGTCATAGCAGTCAATGACTGACATAATAAATTTGGAGGCTATGAAAGCCAGGAGAAAATATTGGAAGCATTTCTGGTTTGTTTTGCTGCTTAAATACACAGCAATTAAATGATCTATAACAACCACTAAATTCTCATGTTTTCTTTAATGAAATGCACTTTAAAAGTATGATGTATTGTTACTGTTAATCCACTTCTGGGCAAGGAGTGGAGTTTCATTTAAATTTTTAGTGCATTTTCCTCAAAGTCAGAGAACTGTACTGTGTATGAAAAGAATATCAAATCTCATTAAGACACTGAAGTAGACCTAGAAAGAGCTAGTAAAAATCAGTGTGTAGTCTGGAAAGTTGGAAAGACTGTAGCCCTTTCTAAGAATGATTTGCTCACACATTCTCAACAGAAGAATTAGAAGTTCTCCCTTTCTTGTCACGTTCTCTTTGGGTCTGGAATCCTGGATTACTGTTACATGTCCTTTTCCAGTTTCCATATTTTTAATAATCCTTTTTGTGTGCATAACCATATACATGATTATGAACATTACTATACATTTCCACTGCGCCCGTAGATGTCAGACAAAAAAGTATTACTGTTATCCTTTTTAGTGCTGTGGTTAGGCTCCCTTAACCAAAAATCAGATAAGACCATATTCTGCAGGTAGCTATTGTTCTTGAAAAACTGAGGATTAGGGGACCAATGGAAGCCCAGTCTTCAATGTAAGGTAGTGATCAGACAGGAAGGTGGAAGAAGCAGTGACTGACTTGTTGCTGAAGCAACAGGCCCACACTGGGGTCTGTCACACTGGACTTCAGAACTCCAGCACATCACAACAGTAAGTTACTGCTGCATAGCATGCTTCATGTTTGCAGCACCATTGTGCCAACAAACATAGGAACATAGAAAGTGCTCCCATTAAATCAGACTCACGGCCCATCTAGTCCAGCAGTGGTCAATCTACTACAAATGGAAACTCATCAGCAAGGTAATACCTCATAGCTTGCTCTGTTCATAGTCTTCCAGCAGCTGGTTTTCAGAGGTCAACCAACTCCCATTTCAGAGGCATCCATCTGAGGCCTCTTTGCACTACAGCTAAAATGCTATAGAGTGCTTCGGCCCAAACACATCTAAGACAGTTTCCCATCTGCACTGGCAGGTAAAGGACATGTTGAAAACACATCTTTTACCTACCTATGTGCGGATGGAAAACTGTGTTAGATGTGTTTGGGCCAAACAGCCATTATGGGACTGTGGCTGTGGAGTGAGTGGGTGAAGGGGGCTTGAGTTGCCACTGCTGCTGTGTGCCTTGGGCAATGGAGAGAGGAGAGGAAAGAATCGCTGGCCACCTGGTGCCGTCTTTCCTCCATCCTGGCAAGCAGCAGCCACCCAGCCAGGCTCCATGAAGGGGTCCGTTATATGTGGCGCATTCACGCCAGGAGAAAGAGGGCAAGGCAGCCTGGAAAAGCGGCTTTTAGAAAGTAGCCACTTGAGTCCACGCTTGAGTCACATATGCCACGTACGATCCTCAGAATCCGGATCGAACGCGATTAAGTTGAAAGTAATGGGAGCAGGCAAATTCGTGTTAGCATCCGCTTCTATTATTTCAGTTTAGGAAAATTGTTTTAAGCTTGTAATGGGAACCAGGCCACAAACAAACAAATTGCTCTGAAACAAGTAGAAAGGAAAGAACACTGATGGGGTACAAGGATGGGAACGCCTTCAGAAGTGACAGGTTTCACAAGATGAAGGGTGTAGATTGCCCTTTGTGTTTTATAGGAACCTAATTTTGAAGACTGCATTATAAGTGATATTTAAGGTGCCTGAAGACCAGCAGATGTTTCTTACTTCATCAAGTGAATTATTTGCAACTGGTGTGAGTCATACAGACTTCAGCTTCCCTCCCATGTTATAATTAATCATTGCATCTCTTTGGTTAAGCACGACTTTAACATGAATCTTCAAATATGGGAGACTTATTTTTTTGCTTCTTCCTTTGCTAATGCACTCCTTCACATATCGCTTGAAGGACTTGCCACCCATGTCAATGTGCTCCTCACACTCTGAATACAAAAGTCAAATGTTGACAAGTATTGGACTTGCAAAGTATTAGAAATCATTAAGAAATAGGGCCATTGTGATGCTGAAGCAACTAACCCCAAAGTATCAATTAACAAAGTGCAGAAAGGAACAATCCATGCACCTGACTTTGCCACTTTCAGACCATCTCAGCTCCACACTCTTCTGCCTCCTTGTCAAGGGGGAAACTGAAATCTTTTATTTGTACTATGGAAGGACTTTGGATTTAAACCACTGACCATCATGATAAAACTAATCAAACACAGAGATTTTTAAAATTTGCTTATAGTTACCCTATTAAACAGATCCCAATGGCACAGGTTAAAGAGTATATCTTCAAAGGTGAAGGAGTCACCAATATCTCTGTAGGCAAAGAGTCCCAGAGAGTGGGTGCTATAACTGAAAAGATTATCCTAATACTCCACAAGGATCAGAGCCCATTTATGCACTCAGAATCAGTAGGTCTGGAACAGCTAGGCCTGCTGAAATCGGAGCATGGGAAGACATGAGTGGACCAGCTCACGCCATGGCAACAGCAAAATTCCCACACCTCTCTGGGGTAGGAAGAAAAGTCCCTAGTCTTGTGACCTCTGGGGAGCACATTTTGAAAGCACAATCTGGTGCATGACTGAAATGTTTCCCTCTGTAGTCTCTCAAACAAAGGAGGTGTGTCTTCTGCACACCTCCTGTGTTCTGGATCCGGGCTGCTGGTCCCACTGGTAGATCCAATTAAATGGGCTTACTAGTAATCCCAGTTAGGGCAACCCTGATCAGGATCATGCTTTATATAAAGCATGACAAAAGTTGTACCAGCAGGAAGCAGGGCCTCATAGATGTGCATTAACATGTGGATCTAGAGGCCCAGTTGCTTACTACATGTGTCCTTAATCTGGATTAAAGGGACATGAAGAAACAGCCAGGGACTTTGAGAACTGACAAATGAGCCAAACACAGAAGACAGATACCAACTGGATAGAAGAGATGTACTTGGACATAATTAGGAACTGAACCATCCAAGCCTATATAGGCTAAAATCAATACTCTGAATTGTGTCCACATACTGATGGAGACTATGGTCCTCTATATCTGGATCCATGAGCCTCTGGTCTGGATCCTGGGCCTCCTGATCTGCCTGTTAATGTGGATCAAGGAGGTCCCACACCCCATTAGTCCAGCTCTATATATCAGGCCTACAAACAGACTAAGTGCTGTAATCCAGATCATGGAGGAGTGCAGATGGCCCACCTCCATGATCCGGAAGTAATGGAAGCTGTAATTCATAGGGGCACCATATTACACCACCAAAATTCACCCTTACCAAGCCCTGAGGCTAGGAACCTCCACTCATAGTCATGGGATTGGATGGGTGACTAAGAAGGCCATGCAAGTTTTGCAGCCTTGATTCGTTTGGACCAGATCAGTGACATCAGCATTGACAGCGTAGACATAGCCTCCCCATGATCCAGATCATTAAATCTGGATCCACTGATCTGGATCTGAAGTGCAGAAGCAGTCTATGGCAAGCCCCACCTTGTAATATAATCTGGAATAAGGGTCAGTGATGGAAGGACCTTCGTCTCAACAGACAACAACTTGCCAATGTGGTGATCAAGTCAGGGAGGTCATATTATCACATTTCCTGTGGTTATCCAACAAACAGGGCACTGTATTTTGAACCAATTTAAGCTTCTGAAACATTTTCAAAGGTAGCCCTAGGTAGAATGCATTAGAAAGGTCTAAACTTAAGGTAGCAAAAGCCCAAGTCACTGAGGCAAGTGCCTGTTGGTCCAAGGCCCTTTCTGCACTTGGTCAATCCAGTTTAGCTTAATCTATATAAGATGGTCAGCTAGGACCAGGGCCATTTTTGCACTGACCCTGAAGACCCCATTTAGACCTCATTGGTACTGAATGAGAAGGCCCTGTCCCCATGAGGGCTGGAGAAATCCAGATTTAATGGGTCCTCCGGGTCTTTAAATCCAGATTCCATGTGGACCCCTTTAAAGGTCCACAATCCAGTTTTCAGCAGTGAAGATCAGATTAGTGGACATGTGGCTGCATGCACAGGTGACCCTGGCTCCACCCTGCCACTCATAGCTACAGAGGTGTCCCTGCACAGGAGGGAGTCCTGCCCCCGTTCGCAGCTGCATTGGGGGGGGGGGCAAACAGGGCCACCCACTTTGACTGTCAGGCATGATCGTTGCCTCAATGTTCCTCCCACTGCCGCCTCCCTTTGCTGATGCCCCACTGATGAAGCAACCTCACATTGGGGGTGGCAGCGGCAGAGGCGGCAACAGTGGAGGCTGCGTAGACAGTGGTGGCTGCAATCTCCACCTCCGCCACACCCCAATGTGGCTGCAGGCTGACGGAGGTGGCATGTGGAAGTGTGGGGTTCTTCCAGAGATCCAGATCTTCAAGGACTGGATCCCAATGTCAGGAAAGATCATTGCTCTATCAACTTTCTTCCATTCAGACCTGGTAAATCTTGTAATGTTTGCCTAATTTGGATAAAGTGTGATAGAAGAATGTCATTTCATATGAACATCAAGTTATATTTTACTCTAGTTTGCCAGATTCCAAGTGAGCTATCTGATTCAACTAAGGTTGGGGGCAGACTTGGCGAGAGCTCTGAATTTTAAAACATTGGGAATCAGCCACTATTATTTTGTTTCATCCCAGTGGTGGAATCCAAAATCTATGTAACACTTAGAAGAGACTAATTTGTAAGTTTATGGCCATCTTTTCCTGTATTGTCTTAAGATTTTGACCACTGACACATTCTAAGGCCTTGTTATCAGACAGTACTTTTCTTTCCCACCCTTCCTTTGTTTACCATTCCAGGCTGATTAAAAGTTCTGTAAAATGTAAACATTTACCGATGTCCTTGTGATATTTCAGTCACTCTAAGAAGTATTGCTATAATAATGGCTCTACTTTTTGTCCAAAAGATATAGGAAAGTTTGGATTCAGAAGACAACAAAGTGGACTATAAAATTATGTAATGTAACGTCAGTGTTAAGGTTTGTGCCCATCAGTGCTTCAACACAGCCAACAGTCCAGAATGGACTCAGGTTTCCTTCAGCCCCTATTTATTTTGTAATTCAGGACTTTTCTCAGGTGTTTTTCCACTGTCACTAGAAGTACCCATTAAGTACCCATTAATGGGTACAAAAATGCCATTATTTACCCATTAATGGGTACTTAATGGGTACTTTTAGTGACAGTGGAAAAACACCCCTCCACTTACCTATGATAGACCTGGATCAGTGGATCCAGAATAACTGAACCAACTGATGAAGATCAGAGGGCTATTTGCATTAAGGCCTCTGGCATAGAATTAGCACAGCTCTGGGGCAGGCTATTTGCATTCTGGGAAGGACAGTTCAGCCCAGAATCATCCAGGTCTGTCCCAGTGCTGTGCTAATTATGGCCGAGGTGTGGTGCACAAAATTGTTAGTGTTAACCCTGGGCATCCCAGAGCTATTTGGCTGGGGGAGCATTAGCATTGCTCCCTGCCAGACAGCTCAGGAGTCCTGCCCTGGGCTGCCACCATTGGATGCTATCGGCCCACTGGCTAGCAGCCCGGTTCCAGGGGTGGGACTGGACTGGCCCAGGGCCATGTTGGGGCTCCATGGGCTCCTGCCAGCCCTATCAGGCCAGCAGCATCCAGCAGGGGCCTTTCCAATGCCCACTCTCACCCAGGGGTGTGTGCAGCCTTCCAGCCCCCCACCCCCACCCCTGTTCCCCACTTACTTGTTCAGACTGCTGGGCTGATCCGGATGGCTCCTCCTTCTCCTTGCTGAGACTGATCTGTCATGTTCTGCACAGGTGCGGGATGCAGCATCACCCCCACGCAGATCTGGCCTTGGATGTGGATGGCTTACCATCCCCTTGCCTCCCACCCTCATCAATTTTGTATCTAGGGAACAAAAGTTTCCCAGATTTGAAATTTTCATCCGGCCCTTTGGAGGAATATATAGGAAGTGGTCATGGACGCAGGCTAATTTCTCTGCATTCCAAAAGGAGCCAGGTAGATTAGATAGATAAATTCATGGAAGACAGATGTATCAATTAGATAAATTAAGTGAGGACAGGTGTATCAATGACTACTAGAATAGATGACCAGAAGCAATTTATGGGTCACTGTGCAAGACAGATGGGCTGTGGCCCACTCCAGCAGGACTCCTCTTATATTCTTATGGATCGTGAAAAAAATAAGTCTCCATACCACTGTTGTCCATGCACACAACAGAAACATGAGTGCCTGAGAGCAGCAAGCACTTTCAGAGTAATTTCCCCAAAATTGCAAAGGAATATCTCTGGGTATACTGGTCACCTTCAAATATGGACTTCAGGCTCAAAGGTGATGAGGGCATACTGATGTTGCACCCTGGGCATTCACCTGCCCTGCCTTCTTTTCCCCTTCCCCTTCCTTTTCATTTCCTTTTTAATTCCAAGTGGATGCAACCATAATTCTCTTCAGAATGGAATCTTCCCAAGTAGTAAAGGGGAACTGTACAAGAACAGCCCTCCTTACTTTAGATATTTGCTCTCCAGTTGATTAAAATTCATAGAAATGAAGATCCAGGCAAATAGAAATCATTATGAGTGGAATTTCACTTGAGGTTGAGCCAGAATTAATTTTTTATCCCATCTGTATCTCCAATCCACAGGGCAGCAATGAAAATTAAACTCTGTTTTCCCATTTACATATTACATTTGCACTGCAGTAGAATGCTTAATGGACTAGCAACTCAGTAGTAGAGAAACTGGAAAGAAAGGAATAGATCCCTGCTGCCTGCCCAGAAGAAAGTAATGAAAAAACAAGAAATCTGATAATGGAAAACCATTTTTTTAAAAAAGTATCCATGTAGTCACAAGAATTGAATAGCAAACCAATAACAAGAACACTTGAAAGGAGTTTCATTGAATGGAACAATACAAAGAACTTATCCACCAGCCATAACAATTCTCCTTTTAATTCTCTATGGCTGAATCCCCAAAAGACTTATTAGTCCCTCTCAGATTCCTCTGCAGTCACTCTGTTATAGCTGACTTTAAAAGTCCCCTCCACTTCCAGAATAAGCGTCCCCCTGGCAGCCGCGATCTAAACGGACTTTCCGTCCCCGTGGTAGCAGTTTTCTCTTTCCAGGCATTTCCCCCCCCCCGCCCCCTCTCTTGTTAAAAGGAAACATAGCCAGATCTCCGTCTCTTGAAACTGCTCCCCCCCCCCCAGCAAAGCAGATGAGCGCTCATTCTGTCAATTTCATTCACTTTCAGCAGTTACTTTCACTTTGTTCTCTGTTAGAAAAGGCTTTTCTGCCCCGGTAAAGTCAGCGGCTGGAGGATCGGGAGCGCGATCCTTCGCTCATTCTCTTTTAAGGCTTCACTTGAAAACAATGTTGCCATTCTGAGCCATTCTGGCTCTTTTTACAAAGGAAAGGAAGCGAACCTGCTGCATTTCTCAGATGTGTGAATGCTTTTTGGCTGTGTGTGCAGGCAAGCAATCCCCGCCCCTTTTGCCACGGAGCGTCCTCAAGGCAGATATAGCGAGCAAAACCCGCGAATCGCCGAAAGAGCGCTGGAACTCTTCTTTAAAGTGCACGTATTTTATCGCGGGTGTCTCACTTTGCTAAGCTCCCTAAGCGCCTTGTAAAGCCCGGAATGGGGACGCTCAGAGGCAAAAGGAGTGTCCTGGCACACTTTAAATTCCATGGGGACAGGGCTTATGTTTCTTACCAGCATCTGTACACATCTGAAAAATTGATCCTCCTCGCACCTGCAAATCATATGATGCCAGGTGTTCGGTGCAGGCACAGGTAACTGACCAAGCAGAGCTGGCATCGCATGCAGACGCACAACGCTGCCAGCCGGGCCCACCACTTTGAACCCAGTGGCAACGAGGTAAGTCCCTGGCACAAAGTGGGGGTACTCAGGGTGGGTCCCTGTGGGCTCTAGGTGACCTGATTGGGTTCACCCAGAGCCCGCAGGGACTTGGGGAAGGGACCAGCCTGCCCACCCCTGGGTTGAATTCGACCCAATGGCGGCAGGCCTGGGAGGAGTGTCCAACAACCCCCAACAGCCTTTTTGGGCTAGGCCACATGGGGGCGGATTCAGTATTCGCACCTAGGCAAGGAAGAACCATGTCCCCACGCGTTCCTTACCTACCTAGCTGTGAATGGGGAATGCATCCCTGAATGGCCTAGCCTTTGTACAGCCATTCATCTGTAGTGCAAAAAGTTCTATGATCCAGATCAGTAGGCTTGGAGAATCTGGATGTACTGAACTGGATCTAAATTAGGTAAGTGCAGAAACAACCTGTTTTCTGGTGAATTAATCCACGTTAAAGCCTAGAAAATGCACTTTCAAAATGCATTATCTAGGCTTTAATGTGGATTAGAAGTGGGTTGTGATGTACTACCCCCCTCTAAGCTGTTTTTGAGCTGCTTTTAAAAAAATGTGTGCAAATGCAGCCAACATATATATTTCAGTGTGAATGGAACTGAGAGATTTTGTTGGCATTTAAGGTGGCAAATGGAAAGGAAGTCAAGACTCCTTCACTTTTAGTAGTTGCACAGAAGGGGGGATTTCATATGCTGCCTGCATGGTGAGCTCTTCTGTGCAGTTATTGAAAGATTCATATCTCCTTGTTATGGGATATGGTCTGGACACATGTTTAGGGGGAAATTAGCTTATCCAACCAGCATCCAAATGGGGTCTTTAGCACATATGTTTAATAACAACAAATTGGCACATGCTATGTGAAAATAATAGAAACAGAAGGCAAGGCAGACTCCAAAAGGCAGTTTCTTCAAAAAAGAAGAAATTTTATTAAGAGAGCAGCAGCAAAAGAAGAAAAATGGTAGTTTCAGGTAAGCCCTGCATAGACTGCTTTAAAGAGGTCAAAAATACGAAGAGGGAATCCCTAATGAATGACATAGGCACAGTCTGACCAAATAAGGAGCAGTAGCTTGGCACACAGGAAATGATCAACAAGAGAACAATTTGAAGTGGACTTCAGTAGTTTAAGATATAAAAGAAAGAGAGGGAGGAAGAACCTGCCCTAAAACACTCTAAAACTTCCCAAATGACCTAAATGAGTGAGAAACAGATTATTCTCACCCACAGTGATGTGCAGAAGACTGGAGAACAAAGTATTAAGCGGAAGAAGGAAACACTGGGCTGGGGAACCTCTTCAATAGAGCAGCAGTTTAAAAGGCAAGTGAGTAAGCTGTGGGGGCAAAGACAACATGCTAGCAGGAATGAAAGAATTTGGGATGCAGCAAGTGGCTTTAGGATAAAAGGCAGCATATGGCAGCAGCTGGATTCAAGCTTCCAGGTGAAGGAACAAAAGAATCGGCTGGCAAGGCTTCTTCCAGTGAGGAGGCCAGGAACTGTTGTAGCAACAGAGAATCATTGAAGTGATAAGGGGGAAACCATCATGATGACAGAGGACCATACCATTCTAGCAATGGAGAACTGAAAGAATCATGGAAAAAGAACTTACCTTACTGCTCCTCGTGCTTACTTTTATACAAGGGTAGGTGCCAGGAACCAATGAAAAGAATGGGTGGTAAAAGTAAACAAAGAAAGGTGCTACCTGGAAGCTGCGGCTAAAGGTTCCATTTAGGTGAATGGAGAAAGCAGGGTCTAGGTAAAGAGCAGGAAGAAAACAAAAATAAATAAATAACTAGAGGAGATTTCAGTTACTCTATATCCTGAACTGATTGTCTGGCAATAGTGTGAACAACAATCTAATCAGAAATTATTAAATTCTACTCAGCATTCCTGAAAGGCGATTTCTAGATATTTATTGTAAATCAAAGGTTGGTCCCTATTGCAAAATAGCTTCTATTCCCTTCTTTGATTTTGATTTTGTATAGAATTTTCAGATGGTGGCTAAACATTTGGTGATGGGATTATTCCTTTTGCCTTGCCCAATATTCATAAATGCAGATGTAATTGCCTGCTTGCTTCCTGAGACCAACCTGTTTTGCTACTTTTCCTTTACACTGAAAACATGACCTGATGCAAAATCTCATATTTCATTATCATGATTCTGTATGTCCAGGCTATTGCCAATAATAATATGCCAATCATAGCTTCATGCAGGTTCCAGAAGTGTCTATGCCTCGGCACAGCACTCAGAGTGGAGGATTCTGAGAAGCACATGACTACACCCATTTTTAAAGATCAGCCTTTCATGCACATATGAACCCGTTTAACCAATCTGTTACATACTTGAATTAGGGACTCAGAACTTAGTATTCCACAAAAGATGTCTAGCCACAGGAACCAAGAAAGGAAGGACAATTTGGTTTTATACAGCCAGAGGGTCTTCCTGCATTTACCCTTAATCCATATTTGGATCCCTCATAGTCAGCTTCAGGGCCACTTTTGGTTGCACATTAGTGTGGATCAGTGAAGCTCCACACATCTACACAAGATGGAGTGTGATCCAGTTCAGGGGGTCAGTGATCGGGATTGCAGGTGGCCCTTAAAATTGAGATCTACCTGTGTATTAGTCTGAGCCCATCTGTATCACAGAGGTGTGCAAAAGGCACACCTTCATTTTCCAGAATAGTGGGGGATCCATTTTGGTGGGACACCAAAGCACAACACTAAAACAGGCTCATTTGGGTCTCAGGGGCTATGGAGGTTTGTTTCTAGCCCTTTGGAACTCTCAGAGGCCAGCCTCAAAGCTCATGCAAGGTTCAGGGCCAGTACAGGGGTTGGTCTGGCCCAGCCACAGTAAGCAGACAGTACTGTTCCAAACCATGCCTTGCTGTGGTCCAAATCAGAGGACCTCTCGGGTCCAGATTTACTGGGCTTGGATCCATATCATGTAAGTGCAGAAAGGCCCTAAGACAGAATCCACGCAAGAGTTTGGCTAAAAGCTTAGGACTTCCTGCCTTAAACAGTCTTATACGTGTAGCTCTGTTCTTAATGCAGAAAATTAAGAAAAGGTGGTTATCTTTGATCTCAGGAAATGGCCCCATGGACCATTTCTCCTGTTTGATTACTGGGAAAGCCACTGTGGGGACTGGTAAGTCCCCTTGAGTGGCAGGGTGACAGCATTCGGGCTAACCATGCAAAGGGAGTGTGATTTCAAGAGCTCTGAGAGCTCTTCAGACAGTTCTGCCAGTGAAGCACTATAACAGCACTTAAGCTAGCATGGCAGGGCATGATGTCCATGCAGACACCACATTCTTCCTGCAAATTGAATGCACAACAAGGGGACACTGTTGTGCAGATGCTGCACTCTGTGCTGCATTTACAGAGCCATAAAGGCACTACAGATCCTTCCTAAATTTAACCAAAGGATAATCCTTCAAATATTTGGACTCCAGCTCCATCAGCTGCAGCCAACATGGCTAATAGTGAAAGTTGATGGGAGCTGAAGTCAAAAATATCTAGAGAGTACCAGTTCATCTTTCTGGCTGCCCAAAGAAAGATACAATCTAGCTGGAGTCTGAAGGCCCACTGGTTCCCATAGGAGAGATTTAAACAGCTGTTTCAGTATCTCCTTGAAATCAATGGAAATTCCAAATGCCTTGCTTTGGCTGGAGTGTGTGCTAAACAGAAGGTTTATTCAATGTTGTCATGAATCCAGAGAAAGATGTTTTCCTCCCTCCCCACCCGCCCACCACAGCATTTCCTACTTCAAATGTTCCAAGAAGCCCAGTCCAAAATTCCTATTTCAGCAAGCTGGCTTGTGTTCCATCATTGAATGGGTCCAGAAGCCACGCCAGATGTAGATGAACCACAAGATTCTCCTCTTGCAGTTCCTTAAACTGTTATTGTCTGTCAGTTTTTCCCTTTGCCATCATCAGAATCAGTCTTCCAATTCTGTGAGCAAAGTGCAAGTTAAAATGCTGTCTAGCGAGAACGGAAACTTGCACATATATTTACTGTACACAAGTGACAAAGGGTAAGGAAAATTCCTCTTCTGACCTGCAGCATATGTTTGTAAAAAAGAAAAAGAACTGAGAGAAGATAGCTGGAATAATATAATACTGCAATTACATCTCACAACAGATGTTTCCATTGCTTTTTTTTTAAGGATGACTAACAAAAGCAACTTAACATTTAGCACACAATGCTTTACTCTTCCCCTAAGCCTCTGTTTTACACAGAGAAAAAAAAGTATCTAGATGAAAGGCAAAGAGGTTTATTTTCTTTCTACGTAGTTTCTATTGTAAGGAGCATTATCACACAGGAAAGCTTATATCCACAAATCGTCTCCACACTGATAGAAAAATAGACATATGCAGTTGGAGCTATGAGTTATGAAATCTCGTTACACAAATAATTCTTTTTGGATAAAGGCAAAAATGAGTAAAACAAAAGTAATGAACCTACAATGGAGCTAAAGTAATGTTGATGATGCTAACCAGTTTGCTTTAAATGGAAACTCAACTGAGGAGGACATTTTAATAATAATAATAATAATAATAATAATAATAATAATAATAATAATAATAATAATAATAATAATAATAATAATAATAATAATAATAATAATAATAATAATAATAATAATAATAATAATAGGAGCCAATGTAGGAAGTAAGGGTGTGCATGAATGCAATTTTTCACATTCAGTTCAGTTTGAATTGAATATCCAGACGTCTGGGTTCGTACAAATAAAGAAAAAATGAACCTATTCAAAACATTTGTATCTATTTGTACACATATTTGATTCATATTTGATGATACAAATGTTGTCGACATTCGTAAAATCAAATATGAATTGAATATTCATATGAATAGATACAAATGTGTCCGTATAAATCGTGTTTTCATCCCGTATGTATCCATATAAATGGATACAAATACAATGCACATAGATATGCATGTAATGTATACGTATCTATACACATAAAAATGTCCAAATAATTTGTACAAATGATTCAAAACATTCAAATTCATCAAAATTGGTTTCTACCACAGTTTTCAACCCTTAGGGGCCTTCCAACTGTGTCGCCTCTTTGGATGTGGTTTTGATATCTTGTGGCAGTGAATTTCATAAGCTAATTGTGCGTGGCTGAAGGCCACCCACTGAGCTAGAATTAGATGCTGACATATAGACTATATGTCTTTTAAATAAAGTTTATTACAGGGGGCAAAGTTTAAATATATTTAATTATAAAGCCATAATTTTTTTATGCAAGAACAATTCATTCCCCAATCCTCTCTCTCCCCACAAAAAACCACTGGAAGAAATAGCACCACAAACATTTTACATAAAGGACTTAAATTGACATTATTTTTCAATTACTTATCATCATTGATCAGAGCAACAGTTTGACACATTATTTATGGGCTACCGTGATGGATCACATCCGTTTCCATGGTAAAGTAAGCAAATTCTCTGTTTATATCTGATTAAAGTTGAAGGTCGGCTTTTGATTATATTTTCTTTTCGGCTATAGTGATCTCAGTTGAGGTCTTAGGCATGAGAACTGCCAAGCAGTCATAACAAGATTCTTTTGTCCTAAAAAACTGACCACAAGTGAGGGCAAAATACAATTGTCCAGCTGAGAAACAGGGGAAGCTTCAGTGGACCAAATGAAATGTGCAGAGCCAGAGATCATAGTTTTTATGCACTGAAATACATTATTTGATTCTTCTGTCTCAAAAGTGACACTACCCTCAAGGGCACCTGGTGGACAGGGGAAGTCTGGGGATGCTCTGAGATAGAGCATACACATTGTGTGGAGATACTTGCATCCTGGAAATATCTCTGTGTGCCCCAGACCATCCTCTGGCCAGAAGAGCAGTGGAGCACATTTTCATGCCCAAAAACTATAGCAGCCTCAAGCTAGTAAATTCCAACATGCTCTGTTCACACCTCTTCTAGGCAAACAGAGCAAACGGCGCAGTACAAATGCAGTTGTGTGCCACATTACTGGTCACTGAGACAGCAGCTCCATGGCTGGATGACAACACCATCACCTCTGATATAGAGGCAATTCATGCTTATCCGGCATTTGGGGAACTGCTGGGTAAGTCTGGAATGGATCCAGCATCCCAAAGTGTGGTTACTAAATCCATACCCCACGGGATACTTTTCCAGGATAGTGAAATAGCAACAGCCACAGCTAAATAGCAATGGGGATCTTCAGTACTCCTGAGTAACCTTATTTATTTATTTATTTATGGAATTTATGACGAGATCATGGTGGTACACACCATTCTCCATTTTATCCTTATACCACACTTTAGCTACTGCACCGTGCAGTCTCTACACTACTTCACCCATGGTGGTTTTTCCAAGAAAGTGTCTTACTCTGTTACTCCTCTATCCACCCTACCTGAGGCCTTTTTGCACGACAGCCTCTAATGCATAATTAGGACTAGAGTATGCGCACACTGAGTAGGCTGTTACAGCCTACAAGCATGCCCACCTTCCCCAGAAGTGTACTCATCGTTGATTTCATGCTCCACACCTTAACTAATGATACCTAATTACTTACCTGAAGTGTCCAGTGGCACAACCGTTCGCTCTTGCCGGTGCTCCAGGGTCATTTGAGATGCAGTGCAAGTACCTGAGAAGACCATAGATGCAAGGTGATGGCGCCGACGCACGTGCACTCGTGGAGGCACTGCTGCCAAAATGGTGACGCCCAGAGGAGGACTGGGCCCCAGGATCGATTATGATGAGTATCCAACTCCAGGGGGAGGAAGCAGGTAAAGTTAATTAGCACTCAAATGTGAGCGCTAGTCAATGTTGGGTCATCACAGTCCTTTACCATCCAATGGAAGGGTAGTGCAAAAATGCCTCTTATCTGTGTTTTCCCTATTCTCAGCTCAGCAAGGTCTCAGGTGAGAGCCTTTCTTAGCATTTATACCTGAGGTTCATTTCTGAGCTAAATAATCACAGGTACATACTGGCACCACTGGTAGATAGCTTTCACATCATTTGGTCATTGTGTACCATGCTGCAGAGAAGAGAGTTCAGATAGCTGATCTCAGGCTATGAATTGAAAGCTGAGCTGAAGTGGCCTCAGTTCAAAGACAGGAAACGCAGAGCTTTCCTGATGCTGTCAAACTCCAGATCCCATAAGCCTATGCAAATGCAACCAATGGCTGAGGGCGTAGTACAATGACATCTGGAAGGGTTCCCAAATGAGATGTACGAAGCTCAGAATCATACATCCCAGTGGTCACAGTGTTGATGAGGATGAACTAATCAGAACAAGAGCAGGGAAAATACAGACTTTCAGTGCATAGTTTGCTATGTGGTATTTATCTAAACCCCTAGCCCTCTGCAGTCAAATGTTTCTGCCACTGTATGTTTATTAGTAACCCATTGGCAGCTGCAAATGAAACTTCACAAAATCCAGGGATACAGAGTAGAAAGATAAAATAACCCACTCTCTTCTGGCTTAGTAAACCTGAAACAGTGACAAAATCTGCATGGGCTCATTTTGACAGTACCAGAAGGATGCCCTGAACATGGTAGTCACACATCATCACATAACAGGAGAAGGCCTAAAACTTAGCAAATGTGCATCACTAGTGCTGAGAGCACTCTATTTGCAGAGTGAGGGAAAGAGCACTGCTAATATGACATTGGTTAGGTTTGTTCCTGCCACCATCGTTTGCCACATCAATACACACCTCTGTACATTGGAAGGGAGATAAAAGAAATGGCCATCAAGGTGGCAAGTAAGGTGCTTCTGTTCATGCATCTGCCCCCCGCCCAGGCCTTCCCACCCTTGCCATGGAGACGTGGCCTCTACTTCCTGTGTTTTGGGATGTCATGGAGAAGCATGAGCTTTTGTATGTGTGAAAGACAAGAGATAAAATGACAAATGTTTTCAAGAGGAACTTTTTTTTTAACATTTTCTTAGTCATCAAGTCTTGCCTAGAATACAGTCTTTAGCAGCTGCATTCATGAAGAGAAACAATTCCAGCAGCAAAGCAACAACAGGCCCTAAATCAAACCCAATTAATTGTTTGTCATCAGACCTTCTGACTAAGCCTATGTTCTAATTATTCTGTATAATTTTTAATCAGCTAAAAGCAGACTTTACTGTTGCTACTATATTAAACTGTTCCCCCCGTGCTTCAGATATGCTATTTTGGTTCTGGATGGTTAACACTTTGTGTGTGTTTGCAACCATAGTGATTATCTTCCAAACTGGTTTATTTGCCACCCTACACTGTCATTGTATAGTGTTTAATTTATAAACTCAGTCCAAACCTTGGTGGGGGGAAAAAGTCACCAGTATTTCTTACAACTTTCTTTGATTTATTTCCTCGTGTCAACCAAGGCGTAACATTTATTATGATTCACCTTAGCTTGATGACATTCCATTTTTCTTTTTGAAGAAGATGTTCCAGGAAAAGAAGATCAACATGCCCTTAGACTTTGGGATATCACATAATAAATGAGGAGGTCTGGTTTTCCTCAGGGCCTCAATAGGAAAGACTGTTTATGCTGAAGGATGAAGCCCCCATGGAATATTTACAGAATTTGTTGCAAGGTGTCGAACTATAAATCTCAAGTTTGAAGCCTACATCAAATAGAAATGAAGACCTATAAAACACTGTGTAAAACAAGATGTCAGGAGACAAAAATGTAAATATTTTAAAGAATTATTTAAATCCTTAAGTGTCTGCCCCATAAATAACACAAAATTTATGTTATCAAATGGACTTTGAGGCTGACATTCTAAATATTATAAATGAATTAAATGTTTTCATTAAAACAAGGCAAAAGAACACAAGCTGAAGTCTGGGCTTGGTGTATGTAGAAGTGGTACCTCTTATTTATATATATATTTATTTATTTATTGGCTCAAGGTAGCTGAATTGATGGCACCTTTAAATTTTGAGAGTATTAGATATAGTTCAGCTCATCCATTTTAAAAAGCTCTTTGATTATCTCATTTTACAGATGGAAAACTGAGGGTCCAAGAGACTCAGGCTGTATCCAGATTAGTGGAATAAAATCTGCTGTTAGAGAAAATGGCACAGTTTAACTGCTGCAAAGCCATGATGTGCCATCAGGACTCTAGCAACCTCCCCATAGCTTTCTCAGAGAATGTTGTGATATTTCTGTGGCACATGCAGTGAGGTGCACCTCACGTGGGATGGGGCAGCCAATGGGAGATGAGGTGCAGGCCCAGCTCTTGTTCACTGTTCTTGCCGTCCTGTCCTGTCTGGATTGGAAACAGGAAACACTGGTGTTGGTGATATGATTGAGGAAGACTGGAGGCAGGGCTTCAGGAAAAGAATTTATATACTGTATGGAGGAGTGCCCTTCATTAGTCTTCGGTGAGATGGCAGGCTAAGAAATCCCAGCTGTTAGAAGATTGCCATCCACAGAGAACATTCAAATTTACCTGAAATTGTGGAATGAGTGCTCATCATTCTGCAGTAGGTAAATTCAAAGTATTGGTGGCATAATGTGCCACTGCTACAAAGGATCAGGTGTCAAGTGTGATACCCACGTCCTGACTGCAGATCGGAATGTGCACTACCTGTAAGTCTGGACACACCCTTATAGGTGAGGCAGCCAAATAATTTTATACATAAGAAAATAATGTAGGAAATATCCTACCGAATCGGAGCAGCAGCCTGTTCTCACAATGCCCAACCAGATGCATAGGAAAACCCCTGCAGCAGAAGACAAGCATACTGCTTCTCCTGCAAATACTCCCCAGCTTACAGCTGGCCTTCAGATGCATATTACCTTCTATTACAAGTGGTAGTCACACTACTATCATTGATGACCTGACCTCCATGAATTAGTCCAAACCATTTCTGAGACCAACCAAGCTGTAGGAAGGGACATGAATATTTGTCAGGTTCGCAATTCATACAAAATTGTATGGATTCAAACATTTGCATTTGAATCAAATATTGGATATATTCAGATATAAATGTGAAGAGAATGCTTTTGTGCATTCATTCAAAGCTTTGTTATATTCATGAAGGTGGGAAGGAAGCAAAGTGGCAGCCCAGTCACATCTGCAGCGGATTCAAACCAGGGTGGATTCAGAGTGGATAAAATGGATTCAGAACAGATGCAGAGGGGATTCAGAGGCACAACTGGCAAAAGTGATTTGAAGCAGATTTGAATAACATTCAAAGAGCATTTGCAGCAGATTCACATCCTACCAGATTCAAAGTGGCTCTGTTCATACAAATACACATTTCTTTCACATTCACTTCAAGGCAAAGTGAACACGAAAAACAATTGTGCATTTCCCTAGCAACTCACCTGGGGAACTGAGGTAATATCAGCTCTGTTCACACCTAGATCATTATAGGTCAACCTCAGATCATCCTCGCTTTGGGATGCATCACTAACACCTTTCTCCGTGATCAACTTGAGCCTCCTCCATGAAACTCTTGGCTCTCCACCCCTTTTGCTGCATCAAATCTATCTGATGCTGTTGTGTCACTCAAGGGAGGCAAGGGTGTGCATTTGTGGTTCTTTTTTAAGCCTGCCCCCCACCTCCACATACCTCTTCCTTTTTTATGTGCTTTTCTTATCCATGAGATTAATTAAATAATAATAAATTTGCATAAAAATGCTAGATGGAAGAATCATACACATAAACTGAGGAGAGAAGGGGAGGTGCCTCATGAACTCCACATGTGGCACCCTCCCCTAGACATTGGCCAAAAGCAAAGACTGGACCCCACCCACCACAGCATGGTTCAGACTCCTTTAGCCCCCCTCCCCCCCCACACACACACTGAGGAAGAGAAGATGGCTTGGCATAGCAGGACGACTTGAGTCCTCTGGAAAAGAGGACTAATGATCTGACAGGGATAGGCCAGCTTGGAAAATGAACTGAATAAAAATAAAGTGAGTAACGTGACCAGAAAATGACCTGAATTCATCTTAAACTAAAGGTGTGACCAGGGCCTTGGTAGAATGTATGCAGCTTTCTAATTCAGACGACACTGTAGGCATGTCTGCTCCTGACCTACATCTTTATCTTTATCTTTTTCATTTTTCATTTCTATTTTATTTGTTTACCATCTTTCCAAAAGAAAAATTCCCCAGTCGGTTTATAGAACAAAGAGAAAAAGTGCAATACAAAGCAGCATGTTCAAAAATAGTAATAAAATTTAAAATAATTCTAAAACCACAATCCATACAAAATAATATATTGCAAAATAACAGGAAGCAAAATCAAAACCAAAAATGAAACATCTTAAGCCAGGTGGAGTTTGGACCTCTGACAAATGGCCCTCAATTGGCTCCTCCAAATATTAATGAGCAACCAGGCAGAGGAAGCAGCCAGGGGTCCAGGTGGCCTAGGCTGCTACTATTAAACCATCCCCAGGAGCAGTGGCAAAGTTCTGTTCCTCCTCAGGCACAGCTAACACCTTTAGGAAGAGTTTCTCAATAGCATCATTTCTGCAGATGTATTTTGCAGCTTCCACCTTTGATTTTATCCTGCAATAAGCCTGTAAAGTCAGGCTTGGGCCTAGTCATTGAACCCAAAGCGGTCCCGGTGAGAAATACATCATAGTGACTTGATTAATATAATAAGCAGCTTCATTGTATGTTTATGAGAATACGTCCCCTTGTTCTTTTGCCTGTGGAACACTTACTGCCCCATTCTCCTTAGCCAATAATCTCTTGGTAACTTTTCTCTTTCCCCTGCTGCACTGTTTCTGGCTCTAGGCCTGGGACTCTGCATTCCCACTTCTTCCCTTGGAAATGATGACTATCCACACTGGGCAATGAAATAATTTGTTCTGTTCTCCCTTCAAGAGCCTAGAGTGTAAGCTCAAAGACTAATAAGATCAAGTGTCTCAGTGCACTAAGAGGGGAAAAGACAGCTGCCATATGACTACACACTGCTCCTCTGAGATAGACACAAATCTGCATGTTGTAGCTTAGAAAACATGAAACTGATCTGTGATGCTTTTTGGAGATGTGCCTGCAAACTTGCGTTTTGCATGTGTGCACATGTGTAACTTTGGGGCTTCCCTCACTTTGACTACAACAGCTACCCTTGAGGGAGCTTGTCATTTCTTGATCTCGATCTCTGTCTCCTCCACCCCACCGCTCCCCTCCCCTCTTCCTCCTCCTCCTTTCTCTTTAAAGCTAAAGCTAAAGATGTCTGCGTGAAGAAGAAGAAGAAGAACTCCTGTGAATGTTAATCAGGACATTCTTTTCTGTAATTCATGAGCAAGATGCTAATCAGCCTTTGAGTCATACTTGGGATAAATAATTCAGGGTGGTACAAGACTTACTGGCAGGAAAGCAGAGGAATACAACTTGTAAATGTGGGATATTGCTGCATCTTGGCTGGGTGGAGCTGTGATGTTCAAGTTATGGTAGTTTCCATCTGCTGTCATCCCTCTATGCCTGAGATGCAGTGCTCTGCTGGATCTGTGCCACTAAGATCTTTTTGTTTGTCTTCCGCTTGTTGTCTTTCATATATATATATATATTGATGCCTAATGTTAAATTCAAATACTGCATTGAAGCACCTCATACAGGACACTTCAGCAAGTGCTTCCTTCTCCATGAGAACACCCGATGGTGCCAATATGTGGAAAGCCGCACAGCTCTATCCTTAGATGAGAGACAGGACAGAGCCCAGGGTGAACCATACTGTGTGTCCTCCCATAAGTACAATATTAACTCACAGTAGTGACACTAGATTTAATTTTCTTGTGCCTTCAGGATATGTTTCAGAATCGGGAAGATTTGTGCCAAGAAACCATTATCCTTGCGCCATGGTGACATGACAAATGTGAACCAGCAGGGTTCAGGGTTCAGTTCACAGAATAAGGAGATCTGCAATAGTAAGCCATTTTGCTCTAGTGATTAGGAAGCCAGACTCTTATCTGGGAATACTGGGTTTGATTCCGCCCTCCCCCATGAAGTCAGCTGGGTGATCTTGGGCTAGTCACTGCCCTCTTCTGAGCTCTCACAACCCCACCTACATCACAGGGTGTTCTGTCGTGGGGAGAAGAATTGAAAGCTTTGTCAGCCTTAAATGGGTGGGGAGAAGAATAGAAAGCTTTGAGTCCCCTTAAATGGGTGAGAAAAACCAGGTAGAAAAACCAACTCTTCTTCTTTACTGTTTATTTTCCTTTGTACTTGACTTCTAAGTCTAAAGTCATTTATTTTCTGATGGTGAGGAGGAAAGTTTTCTCCAATGCCCTTTCTGCACTTACCTACGTATCCAGACCAAGGGCCTCTGGCCCAGATCCTGGGCCGCCTCCTCATCTGCATGATAACGTGGATCAAGGAAGCCATGCCCTCCCATTAACCAAGCTCTGTATGAACAAGGCGCAGCCAGATCTGGATTCAGAGGCCCTTAATCCAGATCTGTTGTAGATCTGATAAGTCTGCCCTAGAAGCAGACTAAGGGTGTTTCTGCACATACCTCCTGAAAGCCGGATTAAGGGAAACAGTTTTTTTCTCAAATCCGCCTCTGGGAAGTTCCGTCTGAAATAGGGACGGATCCAAATAAGGCTCTATGCTTCCGCACTTGCATGGGAAAGCCAGATTCTGGAGAACAGATGGAGTGGGTGCTGTGTGGACAAATCAGCACCCATTCCAAAAGTCCTCCAGCTCACACGCCGCCAATATTGCCCCGGAGCTGTGGAACTAGAGCAGTAAGCTGGCAGTCACTGTGTTTCTGGTGACACCCAGTGCACAGGGGAGGGGCTTTGGAAGCCAGCAGTCCTGCTTCCGCCCTTTCCAACATGGCATCCGGAGGGACATCCGTTCCCTCTCCTGTCCATATGCAGAAGTGTCCTCCTTTGTGGCGGATTTCCCACGCAGGAAGACCTAATTTTTCAGGTCTTTCCGGGAACTGGTTTTAGCGGTGCCAAGACCACATTAGAGATGGATCTCGCGCGAGCCTGTGTGGAAGCGCTGTCCTTGAAGTGTCCCAGATCTAGCCTCCAATGCGGAAGGTAAGTTCAAATGTGTTCTGTATCAGCCTGTTCCCATTACAAACTTAAAACAGGTTGGAAATGGTTTCGATCCTCACAGTCCCCACGTCAGGTTGGCTTAACACACTTTCTGCGTGTTAAATTGCCCCAAAGCGTTGTAAATAAACACTCATTTCACTCGCTCCTGTTCTTGCATTTTAAACGGTGTACATTTCTTATTGTGGGAACAGTACCATTTTAGTGGGATGAGAATGCGTGTTTAGGGTTTCCTTCCCCCAATAGCACTCTAGGAACTCCCCACCCTTGTCACGTCAAAAGTTTTGTGGCAGGAGGAACCCCAATCGGAGAGAGGGGGTGGGCACCATGACTGGCAATGGGCAGGGAGAAAAAAATACGCTTTCCCAAATGAAGTGCTTTCAGAATCGGGATCGAACACGATTAAAGTTGAAAGTAATGGGATCAGGCATCCGGTTCTTTTATTTCAGTTTAGGAAAACCATTTTAAGCTTGTAATGGGAACAGGGCTTTAATGTGTTTCTAAATCTGTTCTAACGGCCTGTGCAGAAACACCCTAAGATCCTTAATCCGGATCATGGAAGAGAGCTACATCAGGTAAGTGCAGAAATTGCCATAATTTCACATGAATTTATGTGCAACAAAGAGGAGGAGGAGGGACCTATGGTCTTATATTCCTGTCTTAAGTGTAGATTTGGGCATAGTGTCAGGGCTTAGGTCTGTGCATTAGAACTACCGTATTGCTATACATGCAGTAGCTTTCCATCCAGCCAAGGGAAGGTTCTCAATCACTTTTCAAAAGGATGCTCCATAAACGGAGATCATAGGACAAGGAAGAAGGGACCATGGTGCAACTGAAAGTTTTCTTTTTCTTGAACCCAAACTGAATACCAGTAAACAGCACAGCAGAGCCCAGTTTGGACAATAAAAGTAAGATTGTGATAGCATACTTGCCCTCCAGTTGGTCCTAATTTGCACACTGCTGTGGACACAAACCTCAGGAATGGCCTCCTGTCCCTTTCATAAACATAGCGCCGAAGATACACGTTCTGAAGTCAAGGGCATCTAAACATTTGGGTTTGGATCATTCATCACCATCTGTCTTTCACTAAGGATGGACCTAGGGGTCGTAAGTTCACCCCCTTTGGGTTACATAGTTAATGTTATGCTAGCACCATAGTTTTGGAATGGAAGTTCCATTTGCCTGACACTTGCCATTTGAGAAGTAACTACCTTCAAATCAGGATGCATTTGGATTGTGATGTCTTCATACTTGCCACAAATGGAAACTGATTTGTCAGCCCTTCCTTCTCCAACACAGGAGCTTAAGAAATGTGATTTGTCATAGTCATCATTCTGTATGCATTAGTTATTCTTTACCTGCAGCAAATAGAACATTAATGCCACCATGTCCTGATTTTTAAAGTTTCACACAGTTTGCACACATTCTACACAGTAGAATAGTTTTAAATGTGTTTTATTGTGTTTTTAATTCTGTTATTTTACTCTTGCTTCAATATTTTCTTCAAAAGATATATACAGATGTTTTTAAATCAATCATGCCTTGAAATCAGTGAAATAAATGCGGGAAAGTATGCAATACCTGATGAGATTCACCACCAATCGATTCCAGGTTAAAATCCAGGGAAATGATCCAAATCAATAGAGTGCAGCAGAAGATGTGATATACCTAGGTCTTGCTGAAGATTTAGAGGAAGAGCTGGCTTTTCTACCCCACTTTTTCTCACCCTTAAGGGGACTCAAAGCAGCCGACAAAGCTTTCTATTCCTCCCATAACAGACATCCTGTGAGATGAGTGGGGCTGCGGGAGCTCAGAAGAGAGCTGTGACTAGCCCAAGGCCACCCAGCTGGCTTCATGGAGGAGTGCGGACTCAGACTTACTGATTATCCCTGCAGATGGCCTTTCATTATACATCTGAGAAGAAATCTGGCCCCAGCAGTTACTATTAGGGGTGTGCACAAATGGGTGTTTTTTTTATTTGAATCCAAGTCAAATCAAATGTCAAAACATTATATTCGACTTGAATGTTTAAAATTCAAATGCTAAAAAATCCCCTTCGAATCGGTTACATTCAAATCTATTCATTCAAATATTAGATTTGTATTTAAAGATATGAATGTCAACAACATTCGTATGTGTTCTATGTATCTGTGGGCATTTTGTATGCATCCTGTTTTATACCATATGCATCTTGTTTTCATCCGGTATTATAAGCACAAATACATACAGATACGTATAATATTTGTACAGATATGTATGTGACATATACATATTTGTACATTCAATTGGTTTGAATCATTTGAAAGAATGTTTTAGAACATTCAAAATCCGTTTGAATGTTTAAATTCAAATGTGAAGACATTTGATTCAAGTTTGAATGTCCACATTTGAACGAATATGATTGGATTTCGAATGCTTAGAATATCCCTTCTTTTGCGCAAGAGTAAGAAATTATGACCTTCCAGTAGTCATGATGGTCTTCCAGTAATCTCCTCCTCATGACAAATCCCCCAAAGTAGCTCATACCCTGACGAAGGGTAGATTAGATTTATGGATTTTATTTGGACAATCTAGAGCAGGTAAGTGGATGCAGCCATTAGCCAGTCTGCCTGGATAAAATATTCATGCATTTTGCAAATGTAGGACTCCCCTTATTTTACTAGATTCCCACTTTCAGTTGCCCCGACCAGCTACGGCTTCTTACCCAGCCGTTATTTAGAAGAAGGTAGAGCTATGAAAGACGCAGGGAATCTAGCTCAGTGGGAGAGCAAACTTGCTTGGAAAGCAGAGGGTTGCCAAGTTTGATCCCTTAGCCTCTCCCTGGAAACTGGCAATGGCAAACTGCTTCTGCATCCCTGCCAAGAAAACTGCACAGAGGAGCCCATGCAGTCCACCAGGAGTCAGCCATGACTCAATGGTACCTAACAACAGTTATGAGCCAAGGAACAGAGTTGAGACTCAAAAACCAACAACATATAGCCCTCCCTTTCCTTAGGTTTTATCCCATGTGAAGAAATGCTATATGGGTTTTCTTTTTTCCTCCTCCCTCCTCCTCTTCTCATATGCCTCTGCGTGTCATGCAAACCAGTACCAGGGAGTGCATCAGTAGCCCCAGAGTTGTTTTTAGGCTGAAGGGTGAAGGTAACATGCTTCAGTCAATCAGTCATCTGGAATAATGGGGGTTATTCCCAGCATCTGAGAGAGTGAGTGCCATTGTATAAAGGGGAGAACCCATGAGGGGAGCCCATTACAGCATCCCTGAATACCTGGTGAAGAAGATGAGGCCTGTAGGGGCCAAGTGGCCACAACAAGAGATGTTCTGTGGACACTCCTGTGTAAGGTCAGGAGAAGGGCTGTGGTGACCCCTAAGGCTGAATCTCTCTTTCAGTCCACTTTCAGAATAAGAGACTACCTCAGCCAAGTGACAAGCTGTCTTCTATCAGTCTGAAATAACTCAGAAAATTCACCTTCGGGATAGATACTGTAACGTGGAAAGAAAATCACTGGTCTCTTTGCTGAGGTGTTCTTTCACTCTGAAGAGGAAGAGCAGTTGGCTTTTCTACCCCGCTTTTCTCACCCATTTAAGGGGACTCAAAGCAGCTGACAAACCTGTTCTCCCCACAACAGCACATGCTGTGAGGTAGGTGGGGCTGTGAGAGCTCAGAAGAGAGCTGTGACTAGCCCAAGGTCACCCAACTGGCTTCATGGGGGAGTGCGGCATTAAACCCGCTATTCCCAGATAAGAGACTGGCTCCCTATCCACTAGACCACTGGACTGAAGCCGGATTAAACCTTAGGTGTGACCCCAGCCAAGGCTGCTCGTACTTCACTGGCTATTCAAGAGAAGGAGATTCCAGAAGGGGGGGGGGAGATACCTTCCCCTTCCCCTTCTCCTTTCCCTGTCCCCCTTTCTCCCCATCAGCCCCCTGATCTGCTCCGCTAGAGTGGTAGGATACTAGCAGCATCGTCTTATCCGCTCTGGGCTGCCCTGGTCTTAGGCACTCGCGGCCGGGCTGCCGGCCTAGAGAGAGGAAGGGAGGCCCTAATCGGATCGGGAGGCTTTCTCGTAATCCCAGCTCGATCTCTTCCCGGCGCGCTGCTCTCCCTCTCTCTCCAATATCACTAATGTCATCTGTATTGGCTGCATTAGACAGATGTTCCAAAGCCCCCTCCCTCCCTCGCGCTTAATCTGATCCCTCTGTAATACTTTCACTGCTATTAAAGCCACATGCCGCTTTCTTCCCTGGCGCCCCCTCCAGCGCCTCTTCCCCCCACCCCACCCGCCGCAGCTCTGCCCTCAGCCTTGACTTTCCAAACAGGCTTGGCGGGAGTTCCAGGGCGCCTTTTCCAGGGCAAACCGGGATCAGCCGGCCCAGGAGCGGGGCACGCAATGGGACTCGACGGCCAAGCAGCCCCGCGCCGCGCTCGTCTCCCCCGCCTACCCCCGTCGGTTGCGCGACGGCAACAGGAGCGCCTCCTGTCCTGACCTTGGGGTCGTGTGGCCCCCGTCTGTCCCCCGCCCCTCCCGGTTCCGACGGAGGGGGCGGCCGGCGCGGCGGGGCCGGTTTGCTTTTCAGGGCGCCGCCCCGTCCAATGGGAATTCCTCCCGGAGGAGCCTGCAGGAGGCGGGGCCGCGTCGTCTCGACCGCTGGCTGGGAGCTCGAGGGTCCGCCCGTCAAGCTCGATC
Source organism: Aspidoscelis tigris stejnegeri (assembly GCA_023333525.1). NCBI lineage: Eukaryota > Metazoa > Chordata > Lepidosauria > Squamata > Teiidae > Aspidoscelis > Aspidoscelis tigris. Next base: position 23,065,019 of record JALMGA010000007.1, on the reverse strand, counting down.
GCAGACGGGGAGATCGCGGTGCCGTTGGGCTTCTGGCGGAGGCCCAGAGACGCCCGCGAAGCGAGCGGACACACGGTTGCTTTCCCACCGGAGTTCGACGGGGAAAGGGCGCCAGGAGACCCGCCTGGCTGCAAACCGTCGAGTTAAGGTCAAAACTCGCCGTCCACGATGGAGCAAAGTCATAAGCAAGAGCTCCCGGGCACATAAAAGGGGCCGGACCGTTATGATCCTGGGCGATCGAACTGGGTCCGGCCGGCCGGGGGTCCATTCGCCGTCTGTTTTCCCTTCCTTCTCTCCCCCTTCCCGCCCGTCTCTCATCCTCAAGCGCACGCCCGCTCCCTCCGCCGCTCGCCTTGGGATGCCGCCTTGCATCCTTCCAGGGCCAGGCTCGCGTTGGCTCGAGGGGCCCGGCCTCGGCTTCGGCCGCCGGCATCCAGCCCGCCCCATCGCAGCTGCCACGGCCCCTTCCTCACACCCGCACCGAGGTCTCCTGGCGCCCTACAGGGGCGAGGTAGAGGGCGCTTCCCCTACCCCTTCCCCTCGCCCTCCTTTGGGTCGTGTCAGCCGCCTGGGTTCGAGGGAAATGTGGAACCCAGCTGCGAGGCCACGTTTTTCCCTTACCTTCGGCGCCCCCCGACCGCCTTTGTAAGCGCCGGTTTAAATGGACGCGTAAAAACAAATGCAGATGCGCCGGGGAGAAGTGAGGGGTGTGAACAGGCGCGCACGGAAAGAGGGAAGAAGGGAAGGAATGCGGGGGAAGGAACTAGAGGGATGGAGCACGGGAACACTGAAGAAGAGGGAAGCCCTGGAACTTGGGTTGTTGTTTTTTAAAAGATACACGTGTTTATTTTGGTTCCACATGTAGGAAGGGCACGGAATAGTAGATTAAACCGATCAGTTTATTTATTTATTTATTTATTTATTTATTTATTTATTTATTTATTTATTTGTGATTTGGTTCCACGGAGTTGTCTTTACGCCTGGGCGACAATCGATCAGCGTGGAGATCTTTAAATCGGCGTCGACGCCGGAACAAATGCAGATAATGCTTCACTTATTTCAATCAATACAACATTTTAAGCCCGAAAGATCTCATCAGGGTGGGGGTGGGGGGGATATTTGCTGGCATAGATGTGGAGGGAGCCAGGGGGGCAGAGAAGGGGGGGTTCTTTTAAAGGTGTCCTTCGGAGCGGTTTGAGGCGGAATATCGGCAGCCAGAGAGCCCCACATCGAGTCTGGGGAAGACGAATGAGTTATTCCACTAGTCCTCAGTTTTGTTTTGTTTTAGATCTCTGAGGTAGGAGCTTCGGTCCCGGTTTTCCTTCACGTGTCCGCTTCTTTCGCCTCATCTTGGTGTAAAGTCTCCATGGCAGGATTGTGTGTGGGGGGAACCCCGATTATTTCTCTCTCCCGCCCCCGACTTCTTCTTTGTATTTTAACAGCAGGTGCATTATGAGGTCACTAGTTGGAGCATAGACCTCCCCCTCCCCCCTCCCCCCCCTCCCCCCTCCCCTGGCCCCCCTCCAGTGCTCCCCTCAAGTAGAAAAGACTCGCACCTTTTCTGGTCCTTGTCATTTTTTTCAAATGAGACGGGGGGGGGGGAGAGAGAATTAAGTCGACCAGCCCCGAAGGGGAGAAAATACTTCAGCGCCTTCACTCTGAACGTTGCTTTAGTTCACTCTGAATACCCAAAACAGACACGGGTATATTACAGCCTGTGCGCAGAAGGCACTTCACGTGTATTCTTTCTTTTTCTTTCCTTACACAAACGTGTATCCCTCTTTGTGCACTCCAATGGGCAGAGATCGTCATGGAGTTAAAATCACAGCCGTAGACACGATCCGACTCGAAGAAAGGGAGAGTTAATTCTGCCTTTTTCTTACTCTCTCTCCCCGCCCCTCCCCCTTTCCTGCCTATTTAACTGAAACCAGTGCTTGGCAAATCTCTCTCTTTTAATTCCTCCTAACTATTAGAGAGAGAGAGAGAGAGCTCCCCTCTGCCTCTTTCCAGTCGCTCCCTACGTCTCCATCTGCCTGGTATAAAAACCGATAATCCCCCTTGATATTATTCCTAATCCATTTCTTTCTGCCCTACAATATGTGTGTGCGCGCGTGCGTTGTGTGTGCGCAGAAAGGCAGGGATTAATAATCTTTACACACGGAAACAACGACTCCCACCCGTTGCCCCGTCCCATCGATCAAAACAATCACGAAGGTTTTGCTCCAAATTAAACAGATGCCTCGGTCCGCCACCCCACCCCCCGCCTCGCTTCCTATAATTTAATATAGGGCAGCAAAGACGTAATCACAGAGACACCCCCCCCCCCTCGCGAAGGCTCTTCTATTCTCTTATTGCTAATAGGGACATGATTATTGTTGCTGTTATAAACAGCGGCGGCGGCGGCAATGAACGCGCATTTAAATATTTCTGAATCAGCCCGTGCAAAATCGAACCCCCCGCACGGCCCCGGCTGCCTTCCAGGGTGCCAGCGAGCGAGATTTGCGCTTCCCCGGAACAAAGTGGAGGCTTTCCCTCTTGATCGTTAAAGGTGGCGACCAGCGGGGACTTTGGCCAGCCATATGGGCAGCAGGCAGAGCTGTGGTTGAGGTTAAGGAGCCTGCCGAGACTCTGAGCCTCTTTCTTTCTCAAGACGCTTCCTTGGCTGTCGATAGGCATAGACAGACATATTGTATTTTTGCTTTGTTTTGTTCTTTTCCTGGAAAAGAGGTTGTTGTTTTTTTCTGAGAAAGCTCCTTTCTCATTTTCACTTCTTGTTTTCCCAATCCCTTTCTAGGATTCCTTTGGGCTGATCCCAAAAAATACATCTCTCCGCGTGGATCATATTATCTGCGTTTGAGAACAAAAACGAAAAACAGAAAACACTTTCGTTCGGTGGCTATTTCCATCCTCCTCCTCCTCCTCCTTAGAAAATCACTTTATTTTGGGTAAAGACAAAAACAGCAACAGCAAACACATAAGGCAAGTTCATCTTAAATTTCCAAATCAGGCCCCCTCCCAATAAATAAATAAATAAATTTAAGGGGCTGCTTTGGGCTCCTTTAAAAGAGAAAAAACAACAGTATTGCTAGGGAGAGACAAATAACGGAGGAGGAAAGCGCAAGGTGGTGAGTTGGGTGGGTGTTTGGGTGTTTGGGGCACCCAGGGTCTGAGAAGCCCCTTCGACGGTCCCTTCCCGGATGGTCTTCGAAACCACAAGTTCGGGCCACGCAGGCTTACCCGTCCGTCTTCTCAAAACTTCGGGGAGGGCTCTTGTGGCCTCCTATGTCCCCGCTTCCCGCCCATGGCTTCGCATCGCTGGGGGTGTGAAGCTGAAGTGACCGGACAGTGGATCCCCGAAGATCTCCGGGAAGGCGAGGGACGAGAGTCGGTGGAAGGAAGGCGAGGCCGCGCAGGGCTTGGTCTGAGAGGTCTTTGGGAAAGAGACACGAAAGAGGAAAGAAGGGCGGACGGAGGGGAAGACCTCTTATCCCTCCGTGGGATGTCCACTGGCAAAGTGCAGGTAGAGGGTTTCCTCTCCTTTGCGTTTCCGAGCTGGAAATGGCTCAGGCAGGAGAAGCAAACCGCTGGTTGTTAAATACAGATATTTATGACCCATCTGTCCGTCTATCTGCGCATATAATGTACTGAATAACGAGCGCCCACCATAAAACCCGCGATCGCTGACACGTTATAGAAGTCTTTCCGCCCATGCCAACCACCCCCGCTTTCAGCAGAATCTAACTGGAGTGCCAGACGTACCACGTACTAGCAGTGAATGCCTGGTATACTCTCTCCCCCCCCCCCCCCAGCCACGGTTCCGTCTTCTTCCATCCCATCCAGGCCGCTCCGGTCCCCTTCACCTCGGAGAAATGAGCCCTATGGACTTATTTCCAAATCGACCAATGCACTATGCCAAGCCGAGGGAGGCGAAGAGTTCTCTGGCTTCCGTATAATTGCCAGAAAATTCGTTGTTTTATACACACACATACAGATGTAGAGGTGGCTTATTAAGAAACGTTTTTAACCTATTTAAAGCAAAGCCCTTCCTTCCTTCCTTCCTTCCCTTCCTTCCCTTCCTTCCTTCCTTCCTTCCTTCCTTCCTTCCTTCCTTCCTTCCTCAGGTCAAATTAGTAGTAAAACTCAGAAGTTCTGTTTGGGGCCGTGCAATGCTCCAGAAGTCTGGAGAGCCAAATTTGGGGCGAGTGGCTTCTCGTTTTCGTCGCCCTCCTCCTGCAAACCCCTCCCTTCCACCGACTCCGTAATTTCAGACAGACTTAAGTGCCGGTTCATCAGCTTTTCCTTTCGTCCGCAAGCGCTGTAAATAATGGTTTTGAGATTAGCTAATTAAGCCGCATTAATCACTGATCGAAAGAGAATAAATCAGAGCCCTGCCCCCGGCACCGAAGCCCCCTCGAAGAGAAGAGCGATTCTATCCGGAGCAGGGACAGGTGCGCTCTGAATTACTCCTGGCGGCTGGGAACGGGCACTTTCGCTTCGCTTCGAGCGTCTCTCTTTAGCTGTGATTTATTTCCTACTTACCCTCTGCGCGGTGGCAGGCGTCACTTTTAGAAGGCCAAAGAGGGACCGGAGCGCCCTAGGGCCAGAGATGGAAGGGAGATGGATCGGCTGGAGGAACAACTCAACTCTGGGAGTGGCGCTGCTTTCGCGGCTGCGTTTCTCAAATCTTGGGCGGAAGGTCCCGAAATGAGGTCTGCTCGTCCCTAGAGGAGAACAATAGGAAAGAGAGAAGGAAAGAAAGAAAGAAACTCTTGCCCCTGTTCGCTTTTCCCGTTCCCGATCATCAATTCCGATTTAAACCCTTGCAAAGGAATAAAAAGCCATTCTTACCCGGCTCCAGATTTATAAGCTACCCCAAAAGACAGCAAATTTCACTTTGACCCTTGATCCTATATTTCAAACTCAGTTACACTGTTACTATTACTATTATTATTATTATTATTATTATTATTATTATTATTATTATTATTATTATTATTAAATTTAATTAATTAATTGGCTTCACTTTTGCCTTCAGTAGATTCTCTCTGTCATCCGTGGCTAGCGGAAGGAAGGAAGGAAGGAAGGAAGGAAGGAAGGAAGGAAGGAAGGAAGGAAGGAAGGAAGGAAGGAAGGTTGATCGTCGCTGTCTGCAGCCGCCGCCTGGAGCCCGGACAGAAGCGAACGCGGGAGTGGAGCGCAGATCTCCAAAGCGCCCGCCTCGTGCTCCGACACCGCAGTGCGCACAATACAAATTGTTCTGCCTTTGGCGGGCAGCCCTACCAGGCGCAGGTGGCTAATTCTCTGAATACCAAACTCTCTGAATAGCGCAGCCTGCACCCCCAGCCTTCGGTTTCTCCCCCCTCCCTCTTTTTCACTCCTTCCCTCCCTCCCTCCCTCCCCCCTCCCTCCCTCTCTCTCCCCTCTCTTCCTCTCTCGTGTCCCCCTCCCCTCTCTCTCTCCTGCGGTCTCTCTTGTCCCCCCCCTTCTCTGGTCAAGAACCTTATAATTAATTTTAAGTTGGTCAATGTAGCGTGTCATTAAAAACAGCCTGGAAAACAGCGTCAGGGGCACATGAAAGTGTGTGTGTGTGGGGGGGGAACCTTGAAGTGGGAGGGGGAGACCAAACGCATAGAAAAAGTGGCCGGGAGGAGGGGAGGTGATTTGCATAAAGCTTTGTCTTTAACGCCTTTAAGATTTGTCAAGGTTTATAACGGTCATTGCGCCAGATTAACGTGGCCATTGCTGAACACCGCAGGCTATGGCTTTATTTCACTGTGTGCGCGTGTGCGCATATGCACGTGCCTTGCCGAGAGGTGTGTCCGTGCGAGGGGCCCGGAGCATGCAGGCGAGTCCCAGATCTGCGCATCCAAGCTTGTGGCTGGAGAAGGGAGGAAACAATCTCCGCGGAGGAAGGAGACACCTTCTTGCTTCCACAGCAGTTCACACTGAAGGACCCGTTTTATGGGAAGGATGTCCAAACGGGCTTCTGCCGGTAAGCGAAGCGACTTCCAAGGAAGACTTTGGCCACATAGCGAGCTTCCGGGCTGTGGCGGCGCACATGGGAGCGGCGGCGAACAGCTGTGCAATAGCGCGACTTAGTGGCCAGGACGGGCTACTTCAGAGCCCGAGCATCAGACCAGGGAGACCCAATACAGCGGTGCTGTGCTGTCGCTTAGCGGGCCGAAAGGAAAACGGGTTTGGTTGTCGTCACCCAGGGACGGGGAATGCAGTGAGAGTGTTTGTGTGTGTGTGTGTGCGCGCTTCTATTTGGCTTGATGCTGCGCATGCAACAGGATGAGGTTTATGGTTATTTTTCTTGACTCAACCAAGAAGAAATAGCACACGAGGAGAATTAAGGGAAAAAAGGATAAGAAAGAAAGATCTGCAGCTTGCAGGCTAATTAATTAATTTATTTTGAATTTCTAACCCACTTTCATCCTTAAGATCCCAAATCGCATAACACAATTTATTAATGACATCAGACTATCACATTAACCAAACTGGTACTGAATAACACACCTTGCTGCATAAAATTGTTCGCCCCTGTGCAACAGAATAGGTGGTAATTTTTCTAGGATAACTAATATAAGAGACTGTGCACTTAACCTTCAGGAAGAAAAAGGGTATTTAAAAAATAAATTCTTTCCAAAGAAAACTTGGAATAAAACTTCTCATTATCCTGTAAAAGCCTCCCCACCACCACCTTCACACACATCAGAGAAAAATGAAGAGAATCTTAGGCTGTGGTCACACTTAGTGTTTAATCCAGTTTTGGCCCACTTTCAGAGTTAGAGACTACATCAGCATAGTGACAAGTAGTTTTCTTTCAGTGTTAAATAACTCAAAACTCCACTTTGGGGACAATGTGGAAAGACTAGTCATTTCGCTGAGGTGTTCTCTTGCTGTGCAGGTGGACTGAAGCTGGATTAAACCTTGGGTGTGACCACAGCCTTAGGCTACGATCCGACACCACAGAAAAGCATCTCTTAAGCCATGGTCACACCTTCACTTTAAACCTTCTTCAGTCCATCTTCAGATCTGACTGCTCACACCTTTCCATTTCTACCCATTTTATTTGTGGACTTTCCATTCAGGAAAGTCCAAATGAAAGATGGAAAGTCAATAAAGGTTTGAAGGTGGGATTGTTCACACACTGCTCTTCTCTGCTCTTCTCCTCTCATGAACATTCTGTGCTAGAAAAGGTGGATTAAAGAAAGCCTGAGAACTCAAGGGCCACATATTCCTGTCTCAGAGGTGCCCCTTATATTATATTTGAACACAGCCTTAGAAGAAATCCTGTACTCTGAAGCAGTACGGGCCCTTTAACTACTACAGACCTCTACCACTCCATTCTGCTTCACTTCTGGCTCCATCATTCAGATTTTGTCAGTTACTCATGCCCCATCAAAGCCCAACGTGTGCCTGAGAACTTCATTTTCAAATATTCCGAGCGGATGGCCTGAGGGGAAGTGGGTCAGACAGCTTTACTGAAGGTCAGCAGAAGATCCAAACTTTTCATACAGTCTTGTAATGATGTCTGTCTAAGTCGGTGATGGCCAACCTATGACACGTGTGTCACAGGTGACACACCAAGCCCTATTGCGTGACACACCTGGTCACCCTGACACCTGGGCATGTAGTGCTTGCTTGTTCTTGAAGTGTATGAAATACCAACTTTCAATTGAAGATTTAGCAAATGTAAAGAATTATTTGTTTTTGCTTTTAATGAAATACACATATCAAAAATACAACTTTTTTACTAGAGCTACAAATATAACAAAATTATGGATATTTCTGGAAGTGACACAGCACCTGAGTTAAGCTAGGTTTTCTTGCAAATTTTGACACACTGAGCTCAAAAGGTTCGCCATCACTGGTCTAAGTAAAATCTCCTACAGTAACAATAGCGGCAGTTACACCAGCATGCAGACGGGGTAGAAAAGAGCAGCCTGCATTTTGGTGTTATCTGCTGAGTGTCCTGTGAAGCATGCATTTACCCATAAGCTTATGTGCCTGTACATAGGAGTGGTTGTAGCTCAGCAGTAGAGCAAACTGCCTGGAAAGCAGAGGTTTGCTGGTTTGATTCCCAGCCTCTCCCCAGAAGTAAGCAAACCACTTCTGTATCACTGTCAAGAAAACTGTATCGAGATGCTCATGCAGCCAACCAGGAGTCAGTCACGATTCGGTGGTACCCAACAAGAAGCTTTTGCCTAGAGGTGCACCAGCCCCTTAAGTAAAACTATGATTTTATTATGATTTTAATGCTTTGAGTAAACTTGAGATTTCTATTTTATTTAATTTAAACCCGGCGATTACTTTTCAGACTTCTGGGTTCTGGCCTGCTTGTGCTCCATATGTGCCCTCCAATGCAGTCTTTGCATCCCCTTGTGCACTGTTACATAGGAAATGGGCATATAACTCCTCCACTGAATATAATGGCAGCATTTGCATACTGTCCCTGGGTCGTTTCTGGGCTGCTATCTGCAAGCTATCAAAACCAAATCCACACACAGTACAGGACCAGAGTTCAAACACATCAGGATCAGGTTTGGAAGCAGCCAGAGTTCTCCCAGAGAACCTGTCCAGCAGCCTAACCACCATCAAGAGACCCTAGCTAGCTTTCTTCCCTGGGGCACAGTAAGGGGGAGGGAGGAATTGGTTAGTTGAAGACTTTGCCTGGCAGATGAGCTTTGCTTTTGTTTATTCTTGTATTTGTTTATTCTTGCACTCCCAAAGTCTGTTTAAATATGGATATGCTGTGAAATTCCAGATCATCCCTCTTCCTGTAGCAAGCTCAAATAAATACTAAGCTTTAATCCAGCTTCAGTCCACCTTCCAAGTGAAAGAACACATCAGCAAAGTATCAAGGGTCCTGTTCCCACCTGGGTTTTATTGTGGTTTGAAAATGATTTGAATTTCCTTTGTCCACATTACAGATTGGTTTCCTGCATTTTCCAAGGATTTAATTGCTAAAAACTGCATTTTAAAAACACCTGAAAAAAATAGCTCTCACTCCCATTTTTGCTGTTAAATCACTTTATCTTTTTTTCCTTTGGGAACGATACTGCAGTATTGGACGAAGACTGCCTCATGAAAGAGGTGGGGTTTCACCCAGTAGGACAGCCCCTTGTCATCCCTCCTTTGCAGAAAAGTTTAAAGTTTTAAAGCCTTCCCCTCCCCTCTTTCCCTCGGCAGGCCACTTCATGGTGGATAAAAAGTTTAATTTTCGCCCACTTCACACTGGATAGCAAGTTTCATTTCCCACCCACACTTTCCCCTCACTTTCTTCTTTTTTGGCTTTGTCCTCACTTTGGGAGAGACGGATTGGCTGGCTCCTTCCTACGTGAACCAACCACTCTGGGTGGGCAGGAAGTGAGGAGAAAGGCACAAGAAAGGAGAAAGTGAGGGGAAAGTGTGGGCGAGGAAGGCTTAGGGAGGTGATTTTGCACAACATTGAAACATCGTGGAAGTAGATGTTTCAAGTAAGGAGAGGAGGCAGGCAGAGGGTATGTGCGTTGTGCTCACTGGAAGGCTTGGCTTTGCTGCTGGGAAGCAAATGGCAGCAGCAAAGGCACAGAGGAGGAGGAGCTGGGATTCCCCATCCTTGGCCATGTCATCATGGGATTGAACCCAATCTGGAGAGAGGGGCAGGCACCCCAGCTGGAAAAGGGAGGGGAGGAAAAGATTCTCTGTGGGGACAGCAGAATTGGGTTTGACTGTGATTTAAAATCAAAGAAGTGGGATCAGCCAGATTGCACATTCACAACCAATTCACATTAGTTTCATTTTAAAAAACCAAAGTGGGAATGTGCCCAAGGTGTTTTCCTTCAGCATTATCTAACTCTGACAGGCCACCTTTGGATTAGATAAAGAGGAAAGAAACTGATTAGAAACTGCAATTATTTGGATTATTATTTGAGCTTCTTCTTCTAGACCTTGGGCATTTCAAGACCTGGTTCCATGGCTCTGGAACATTTGTTGTTGTTGTTGTTGCATAAAGGTAACTAAATGACCCAAATCAGAAGTTTTTAATCTTTTCTTCACCAAATATCTTTTGTTATCATGGACTACCAGTATCTTCAAAGCCCTGCCCCTAGGATTCCTCTGCCCCTAGGATGCCCCTAGACATTTCTTCAAGCCTTTGTGGATCCCCTGTGAGGTCTTTCTGGATCCTGGGGGTTTGTAGATCACATGTTAAAACCCCAAGATCTAAATGGATCTTGACAACTTTCTGATTCTGGGAGTTAGAATTATGAATATTGAGGGGAAAGACAGACTGAAGCTCACAGAAACCACAGTTTAACAATAACTGGAGGACCATAGTTTGGCCAGTCTGGTCTAGAATTATCAGTTCTCTAGTTGTTCTGCTTGAAGATACCAAGGTTGGAGCCTGGGTTTGCTTGAAAGCAGTAAATATGCTCTATCCTTTTTTTATGAACAACACCTCTAGTAACATATGACTGCTGGGTGACTGTATTTTGCAGATCCTCCCCCCCCCCCCCAGGCATGCAACATGATTGTGAGCATTCAGCATATCCTGCTTTTTCCAGCCATGATATGCATTGCCATGGGCTCCCACCACCATAATAAGTCTCTGTCTTCTTTACTATATTTTCCCCTTGCAGGTGCACATGCCAAGTGCTGCAACCACTGCCCAACACTGTCCTGCCTAATAGCATTTGCCTCAGAATCCCACTATTCTGTATACTATGACTCAGTATTGGCAGGCAACCCCCTGCATACCCCCTTTCCTGTTTCTCAGAATATAAACAGGAGGCTTTTCTTGCCAGCAAAGTTCTGGCCTCACTATAATGTTTCAATTGCACTTAAAGGCACAGTACTCCTTTTCCAGAATACTCTGTTATTGTTTCAATTCAAAGCCAGCAGTCAAGGATATTTGATTTATTGTAACAATTTTCTTAAACTCAAACAGTCTTGACTTCATACACACAACTCTGAAATACTTTTTACTCTTAAACAGAACAAACCATAATCAGGACTCTTTAACCTAGCTCCCCTCAGGTAAGCTAAGAGCCCGGTTCCCCCCGCCCACCCCTTGGTGAGTTATCCTAGGCAAAGAGCCTCTCCCTCTAGTTACAGGTTCTTTTATAGTCTCTGCCCAAGCTGTCATCCGGTCCTGATTGGCTCTAGCATGGAGCTAGCTTCCCCTGCCCTCAGGAACTTTGGAAGCTATGCCCCTCAACCATCAAACACCTGACATCATGGGGTTAAAATTACCCTACTCCTAACTTACCTTTACAGACGGTCATCACACCAAGTATTTATCTGTTTTACATGCCTTTGCTTTTATGGTTACACGGAGTTTAGAAACAATAACAGTAGCAACTGCAAAATCCCTCCTGAGTCAGAAGTATAACTATGCAAACAATGTAACAATGAACTGTAAAAGCCAATTATGCTAATTCATTAGTCTAATGTGAAAGAGTAAAGAAGTCTGTTCAAATACCTGGGGAAATAGTCACTTCTTGAAAGTGGAATCCCTAAGATATACAGGTTAGGTTGGGATCAGAAAACAAAAACAATTCCTTGGGGGGGGGGAGGACCAATGACATGGGCTTCCTCCAGATTAGCAGAATAAATCTGCAGTTAAAGGTAAAAGCGCAGCATACCTACTATATAGCGATGACCAGCCATCTTGACTAAAAAAGCAGCTCCGTAGCTTCCCTATTGGAAGCTGCAAGAGCTGAGTCGGCATGCACCGTCATGTGGGTGTAGGCAGCCAATCCCATTTGAGCTGCCCTTCCTGTTCTCTTTGTCCTGTTCTCACCATTCTGCCCGGACTGGAGGGAAACTTCAAATTTCATTTATACTATGTGGAGAGTGTCATTAAATCAGCATTAAGGTCACAGTCCTGACCGGATAATGCAATGCCACAACGATCCATCAATTGTCATGTGTGACACCTTAACTGCGACGGCACATTCCACTGCACCATATAAATGAGTCTGGATGCAGCCATGAATTGTTTATTGCCATCTAAAATGTTTTGCAGGCAGAGATTATGCAGCGTCCCAAAGCTTCCGGGATCACTAAATAGCTTTGAATAGGACACCCCCACTGAAGAACATGGTAGTGACCTTTACAGGTCCCTGAAATGCCTCGTGTTGGAGAAGAGCATGTGTGGAGTTTGGGTATAATCCCATGAAGACTTAGCCCAAACTCCTCCTGGAACCATGCAAGTCAGGTCAGAGGCAGATGAAAGCAGATACAGGGCAGGCAAGTCCACCCAGGGTGAGTTCCCATAGCGGGTAAAATCCAGAGTGAGTTCATATTCGGCACTGAGGAATCCCATTACATCCCCCAGTGCTCTGAAACCACCCTGGATTTTAGGCCCCCTGCTCCCATGATAGTTTTCTTTCTATGGGTTTTCTGGGGAAAACCCAGGGAAAGAAAAACCCCTTTTCAACTGGGGTTTGGGGTTTGCTGACCTGGATTAAAGCCGAGTGAAGGAGGACAGCCAGCAGCTGGGTAAGTGAGCGAGGCGGTGCAACCTGGTCGCTGGCTGTCCTCCTTCGCTTGGCTTTAAACCAAGCCAGACTTTTCTTTACCCCTGTTGAAACAGGGGGAGGGAAAAGGAAGGAAGGCAGCTGAGGAGGAGGCTGGCAGCAGCGGTGGCTCGCCACACCATGCTACACCATTAGCAAATGTGCTTGTGCAGACCTGTGGCCTCTTTGGGAACATCTCAACACACACTCAGTGCTCTTCCCAGTCTCCAACCCAACCCACAGCAGAATCCGGATTACGCCAGATCAGAGTAATCCAGTTTTGCAGGTAGGTCGGAACACAGCCCTAGTGAAATATCACAGCCCTGTACATTCACAAACATAGAACAAGCCTCTAGATAGGCACACATTTGTCACCAATGGCTGTTGCTGCAGTAGCTGCATTAGTGTAGAACAAGGAGGAACATGCATCTAGCCTCTGCCTAACCTTGGCTAATTTTGGGCAAATGGCTGCTGGCCCTGGTCTCACTTTGGAGGTTGGGATCAAAGGTCCGAGGTTGTAGTATGGCACACCACAAACAGGACATTTCCAGGGTCATTTCCAGAACACAACAAAATAGCTCCAGGCTCTGTGGGCTGCCCGGGCCATTCCATTGGACCCAGCAGTGGCGTGTGCCACAGAAATCAGTGGACAGCAAAGGAACAGCAGATAAAAATGTAATCCCACCGCCCAGGTTGCCACAGGGTTTTGTGTGCATGTGGTTGTGAATTTCATATTTTGCTAAGAACTCTTTGGCCATTGCTCTCTGAATTACGATGCAGGGAGAAGGGAAGAAAAAGCCATGGAAGGGCACTTTATATCTCAGGATGAGAATTGATTAACCTGGCTTTTCAGTTTCTCAGCCTTGCCAAGCCTTTTAGCTCAGATGCTTCACTATTACTTAGGAAGCTTAAAATGTAGGACCATGAAATCCCAAGAAAGTTAATATTTTGTGGAACACTTTAGCTAAATAGCTGCTTGGGTTTCTATGCACCCCCATGATGATGGGCTGTGTAGGAAATGGATCCAATAAACTAAGGAACAACAACAGAAAAGATTGCAGTAAAAGGGGAGTGGGGGAGTGAAAAGAAAACTAATGTTACTGTTTTCTCTCTGCCTCTTCTTTATAGAGCACAATTTCTAATGTGAAATGTGTACTTGGTTGCAAATACCACAGAAATAAAAGGTTGCTCTTCCTCCTTTCCTTTGCACAAAACCCGCTAATGAATTCTTGCACGATTACAGATTCCTAAGTATCACATTTGCAATTGGATTTTCTGTCCGACAAAGGGCAGATGAAACAATGATGAGTGTTTCCAACTTGCTTGGCTTAAGTTATTTCCTTGGAAATAGTTTTATAAATGAGGTAGTGATTCTTGTGTAGCCATTAATGTATCAAATGTGTCTTGGAACAAGGAAATCAAGCAAGTGTCTTTTATGTAGGGCTTACAGTCTACATGAGGGCTGCTCCTCAGCTTGTGGTCCTCCAGATGTCCTGGAAGTGTGACTTCCCGCATTCCACTCCCAGGCTAGGATGGGATTCTTGAAGTGGAATGCCGGACTCTGTAGTTCCACATCAGAAGGACCGCAAGTGGAGCAGCCCTGGTTTACATTTTCAGGAGGAAAGACACAAATGAGTCATGAAGCAAGACAGAAGAAAAAGCATAGTAATGTACTGAGATATTATCATTGATATCCCTCCATCAGCTTGCCTAGCTTTCTTCATCTGATCCTCACACAGAAACTGCTCATAACGAAGGGAAGATACCAATGCCTCTTTCACTACCAGCCTTTTCACCCAACTGCATAGATTTTCATAGGTCTTTGAGATCCTAGCTCTTGGATTTGGATCAAAGAGTCTCTGATCCAGATCCTGAGCTGCCTGATCTGCACATTAACCTAAATCAAGGAGACCCTACCCCCATTAGGCCAGCTCCATCTGCACAAGACGGAGCCAGATATGCATCAAGAGGCCCTTGAAATCATTCCAAAAGCTGCTGGTAGACACAAAGATAAGTCCATTACTGGGGGGCAGGGGACAGCAATGAAGCAGTTGCAGGACCTTATTTAGGTCTTGCACTACCTCTTGCTGCCTCCAAGTGGCAGACAAAAAACCCTACTAGGAAGTGATAGTCTGGAGTATTGTCCCTCCAGATTATCATTTGTGGGTTAGATAGTGGGGAGGCTGGAGCTGTTTTTGCACATTTAAGAAATGTGCACATTCAGGTATTTAGTTGGTGTGAAATACTTCAAAGAGTGCATTGCTGCCACCATGCATAAACAGCTGTCTTTTTCAGACTCTGAACACACATACAGTGGCCAGACCAGTGATAGAAGCTCCCTCTGCAAGAAGAAGAAGAGTTGGGTTTCCTAGTCCACTTTTCTTACCCATACCACCTATACAAGAGGACTAAAAGTGGTTGAAAATTTTTTCAATTCTTCTCCCCACAACAGACATGCTGTGAAGTGGGTGGGGCTGTGAGGGCTCAGAAGAGAGCTGTGACTAGCCCAAGATCACCCAGCTGACTTCGTGGAGGAATGCGGAATCAAACCTCGTATCCCCAGATAAGAGTTCGGTACCTTAACCACAAGGTAACTGCATTATTTCAGGAAAACCCACCACCAGCATCACATGTTTTAGGGTGGAATATACCATAGCTATGGAGGAGCTGCCACAGATACTCATGGCAATCCCATCATAGCACAGTCACAATTAGAGGTGTGCACAAATGCAATTTTCAGATTGAATCTGACTTGAATATTCTAATGTTCAAATTCATATGAACATAGAAAAAACAAGTGTATTCAAATTCGAACTGATTCAAATACATTTGTATCTATTCCTATGAATATTGGATTCACATTTGAAGATACGAACGTCAACAACATTCATATGTGTCCGTATGCACCTGTACACATCCCATTTTTATCCTGTATGCATTCCATTTTTGTCTTGTACGTATCCATGCAAATGTGTACAGATATGAATATGATGTGTGTGGATACTTGAATTTGTTTGAATGTTAAAAAATGAATGTATAGACATTCAGTTCAAATTAAAATGTCTGAATTTGAATGAATTCGATTGAATTTCTAATGTTTTGAATATCCTTGTGCATCCCTAGTCACGATGCATATAATTTCCCTCATCTGCACAGGGCCGAAGTTTTTGCTGTGACTTCTTTCTCAGGACATGCAGCTTGTAAGCAAAATGAGCTTTCCTGTGTCATCTGCTGATTTTTCAGTCTCTTCCAGGAACGTTTTTTTTAACGTATTTTACATTGTATTTATTTTTCAGTGAAATCTCCTGCTGTTCCTCAGAAATGTGAAGACTGGCACACATTTCTTCATCTTTGCCTTTTTAAAATTAACCACAACAACTCTGTTGGAAAGGTCAGGCTAAGAGAGGTCAGGCTGGTTCCAGCTGACCCAGGGAATTTGTGAGTGGAGAGTTGACAGGCAGGCAGGCAGACTGGCAGACAGACAGATAACAAGTTGGTAGAGTTTCCAGAAAGCTTTGCTAGGCAGCTGAAATAAAGTCAGATGATATAGCAGAAGGTCCTGGCAGGGAACAAAGAAAGTCAAGCTCCGTCTCCGGGAAAGGTGGTGCATCTGAGAATATCTACAACTTGCCCATTTCTGAACCTCTACTGCATTTTCAATTTTGTGCATCAGAGAGATTGAGAGTTACTTTAAAAAAAAGGAAATCAATGATTCTCTGGATTGTAACATGCTCAAAGGGAGAGTTGACTTTCTCTGATTGCCTAACTGTTGTGAAGTTAGGTCATCATCCTTTAGAAATCACTCAGAGGGCAGCCTGATTAATAGACTGATCCATCAAAATTGGTGGCACTGGGTCAATGTCACATGGCCAGGCACAGAGAGAGGGCATATGCATTATTCACTGCTTCCAGAAAGATTGAATACCAGCAAAATGGAAGGAAGGATGGAACTAAGGAATATCCAGGGGCAATATTGTACTTTCAATTCTGTATTCAGCTGCAGAATTAAAAGAACCAAAAGGGGGGGGAGGGGGGAGTAAGGAGAAGAAAAGTTGGCTTTTCTACCCTGCTTTTCTCTCCCATTTAAGGGGACTCAAAGCAGCTGACAAAGCTTTTCTATTCTCCCCACAGTAGAACATCCTGTGAAGTGGATGGGGTTGTGAGAGCTCAGAAGAGAGCTGTGACTAGCCCAAGGCCACCCTGATCACTTCGTGAGGGAGTGAGGAATCAAACCTAGTATTCCCAGAGAAGAGTCTGGCTCCCTAACCACTAGACCATACTGCCTCTAGTGGTTGGAAGGAAGGAAGGAAGGAAGGAAGGAAGGAAGGAAGGAAGGAAAATGTCTTTGTGTCTTTTTCCTTAGATGACATAAACATTGATCCAGCCTTCTGTTTTAAAAAAGTTAGGCATGGTAATCCTTCTCTACTTGTTTATTTTTGCAGTGACTGCTGTCAGTTTATATGGAATAAAATGCATAAGCATTTTTTCCTGGATTACCATAAATGCCAGTCCATACTTTTTGTGTGTATGATTTTCCTTCACCATGGAAAAAGTTGATGCACAAAAACCATCTGTCAAGTTCAAGTCTGCATATAAACGCATATAGTTAAGTTGTGACTCAAATAATACTCTCCATGATACATCTAAATCCACATTAGTTGCTCGACCCAGTTGTTAGCTGTTTGTAAGTATTGGCATCTGCCATAAAAAATAAAAATAAAGATCTAGCACCATTATATGGAAAGGAGTATTTCTTACTTTTCAGAAAAGAAATCATTTAAAAACCTTTGAGTCATCTGGGGAATGGTAACAATAAGATGGTAATGAGATTGTGGTAAAGAAGGTAAGCTCTTGGACTCCTGCAATCTCCCACACAGTTTTGGGAGGGAATGGGTCACTAAAAGCTGCAATATTCCGAAGCATATGGATGTGTCCTTGGGTTCTCACAACTCCAGTTCCTCTCCTCAAGCTCTCGCTTTAGCATAAAACCTTGAGAAGGCAGGATAATATATGCTCTACCTTCTCCTGCAATATTTTGTACTGTAATTGTGGAGGACTCTGTTAGCATCCAGATCAGGGAGACTGATGGGGCACCAAGAGAAAGAATAAGCACTGCTACAATAGCACTTCTATGCAAATTGACTTCACTGAACTTCTGGGATTATATGTACACATTAGCCATAAATGAATGTGCAGTGGGATGGAAGCTCTTTCCCACTGCACATTCATTTATGGATTTTGTGGGTGGGTGGGGGGACAGAAGTACTTGCATCTCCATTAATCACCTTGTTGTTAAAGCAGTAGCAGCCCCATGTTCATAAAAAAAACCCTTCACAAATGAGGACATTGTTGGTGAAGGGCTTCCAGCTGCAACCCTCTTTGCCAGTCACCTCTGGGGAACACTTCTCACTTTGGTCTTGCAGTTCAGCAGTCTCTAAACCCAAGCAGGGATGGGTGAAAAAATGTTTGTCACCTTCGCAATACGTATGAACTGCAATGGTTCAAAACTTCAAAGACTTTTGTCAGTCACATGGGGATGGGTCAATTCGAACTGGACTCCGTATTGAGAATATCCTGAATCCAATCTGAAGTAAATGGAGTGCATGGGGACAAGCCCTGACTTTCGCATGAGAAGCAAAAGCTTTTGTGCCTTTGCTCAAAGCTTCAGAGTGGATTCAGAGCAGATTCAGAGGTGTAACTGTTGGTGGCAGGGATGTGGAACAAATTTGAAGCCTAGGACATTCAAAGTGGTTCCATTCACATGAATGTGAAGTTCCATCCCATTTGCTTCAGTGCAAAGCAAATGGGAAAAAGAAATCCATGTACATCCCTAAAACCTAGCTGTCAGAAGAAGAAGAGTTGGCTTTTCTACGCAGCTTTTCTCACCCATTTCAGGGGACCCAAAGTGGATGACAAAGCTTTCTACTCTTCTCCCCACAACAGCACATGCTGTGAGGTGGGTGGGGCTGTGAGAGCTCAGAAGAGAGCTGTGACTAGCCCAAGGCCACCCAGCTGGGTTCATGGGGGAGTGCAGAATCAAATCCAGTATTGCCAGATAAGAGTCTGACTCCCTAACCACTAGACCAAACTGGCTCAATGATTGTTTTAACATTGTTCAAGGAAGAGATATATCATCAGAACCTTCAATCTAATACCTTCTGCCATATTTCAGGAGCAATTTTTGATAGATTTTTAAGGCTGGATCTCGAGTTCAGGATGGTGGCTCTGCCATTCTCACCTACAATATTCTGAAGACACTGCCTACCATCCTTGAGCTCATGGCATGATGAGCCCAATTTCACACCCAGACCCCCAGCCAAAGGACATGTGAAAAATGGTGGAACCCACATCTGTCCCAAAGAAGTTTAGCAATGCACAAAGGGGGAACTGGAGCAATCGCCAGAGTGATCCAGCCACTGCTGGCCAGCTGGTGAACTGTTTTTCAGTTGTCCACAGTTGGATCCCTCAGAAAGGTTTGAGGCAACTCCAGGTGAATTGCAATGGTGGTCAAATGTAGCTGGAATGATGCAACAAGTGGTTCAAATTGCAGCACTGGCCAAGTGTGAAATAGCCCATTGTGTTGTTTTTAGTCAACAAGTTGTTTCCCCTCTCAAAATGGCTCCACCATCAGTCTTTAGAGCCTCTATCCTTGTTGTTGTTGTTGCTCATGCATAAAGACATGAAGCCCCAGTTTCTGTTAGCTTTGTCCTATTATTGTGCATGAGGCCCAGAAGCTACAGCAGACCATCAAGAGCATCAAGAAGATTGGACACTTCAAAGACAGGTACTTTCTGGGAGCATCTTGCCCTGGAACTCAAATCTAGTGGATAATTATTTGTGCTTGAGAATTTATCATCAGGGATTTCCAGACCCCTCCACAGAATGACAGCTTCCCCCTCATTTTCTTGGCCAGGGAGTCTGGGTCATTCAAGCACATCTGAGAATATTTAAAATCTGTAACGCAGACTTAGCCTTGCTTAGAGTGCCCAGATGTGCTAATAGAAACCTGCAGTCTTGATTACAGGACAGAGAGGTTTTTATGGAGAAACTAATCCTTCAAGGACTGTGGGATTTCCTTCTCATGATTCCAAATCCGTGCAAACGTTTTGTGCTTGGCTACCAAACCACATCTCCCCTCTCCTTTTGGCAGTGGTCTTCTTCTTTCCCAACGTTCATAATTCCAAGGCAAAGAGTTGATGGTACTGTGGGTGGCCTGGTTTCACAAGAAGCTAAGGATCACCTGCCAGGCACGCAATTCAGTTGGCCGCTGTCCTAGAGGGAATTAAAGCAGGGAGACAGGAATGAAGACCTTGGCTGCATTCAGTCTTTATTATTCCCAAATCACCTATAATGTAAATAAGAGCCAATTTTGGTTGAAGTGGTGAAATAGGTTTCCACAGAGGTACCAGCAACTCAGTCTCAGACTGATGTGATTGTGTAGGCAGCAATGACCTTGCTGTTTGTTCACCTGGAGGGAAATGGTCCCACTCAGTCACTTGGTAACTACCGCTATCAAGCAATTAAGCAATTCATTGATTAAACTAAATCATTTATATCCTGCTCTTCAGCTGTAAAAATCAGCAGTAGTTTGAAGAAGGGTACTACAATAGACAGCTGTAGCAACAATTGGTCGATGAACCAATTCAGTGCCAGATACTACAATCCTTTGAGGGCTTCTCTTAAATACATTTGTCATTTTTAAAAATGGGCCCTTCAGAAGCAGTCATTGCAGATGCAGAACAGAATGAGTTCAAAGTGCATCTTGCCTTGGGCTCCAAACCCTGCAGGATCATCCCAAGCCTTTCATTCCTAAGGTTATTATTTATTTTATTTTGTTTTATTTTTAGCATGGTCTATGCCATGTGCTTCTCTGTATACTTGCAGAAGAGTTTCTCTCTCTCTCTCTCTCTCTCCGTCTCATGAGACAAGTTCTCAACTCAGGCTTTTTGTGCTGGATTTAATGTTTCTCACATTAAAATATAACAGTGTCAACCACATTGTTGCTGGTTCTTGGATAGAAAAGTTTAAAGCTACTTGTGTTCCTGTTGCTTGGGCCCCATTTTGTGAAGTGTCAAAAATGGCTTACTTCCAGGGTTATTTCCAGTACTTCAGATATTGGGTATACTTGTCAATTTCAAATCAAAACTGCAAACCACCTTCTTTGGCCTCAACGTTTGCACAGGCAACGAGATGCAGACCGAACAAATAGCTCTCCTTCCTAGTCCTGAGCCAAAGCAAGTGCTCTATGCTCTCCTGCACCCTTAAAGAAGTTGTCTATGTCTACTTTAAGAGCAGTTTGTAAGTGATAGTCTACTCAGGTAGACAGGACCATGATCTGGCCTAAGAGGCCTCCCTTCCATGTGCTGGTGAGGTTGAAGGGAGGCCTTGTCCCCTTCTTGTACAAGCTGTCCAAACAGGATGAAACATGGACTAGAGTAGGATGCCCAAAATGGAGTCCTGCTCTAGTCTACCAGTAGACCAGTAGATGCTGGGTGGCTATTTCCACACTATCACTATGGCTGCATCTGCACATAGGGGGGAAAACGTGGATCAAAAACAATCCAAAAGGCATTTTGTGGCTTTTAAGGTGCATTAGAGGTGGGATGAGAACACTAGCATCTGTATGTTATTCTCTCTAAACTGCTTTTATTTTTCTTCTTTTTAAAAATGCATGGTTGTGCAACAGACAAAAAGGCTGGGTGTACTCAGTATTCAAACTGGAATTGGTGTCTGAGACTTCCCAGACAACAATCTTTATTTTTCTCTCCACCTTTCCCCTATTGGCCCTGCTCCTGTATCTGTGTAAGGAAATTGGAGAGTTATGTCCATGTGATGGTTACCACATCATCATATGCAATTGCTTACCCCTACTGCCAATTTCAGAGATGTTAGAATGGTTGCAAAGTGTTGAGATCTTTAATAAACTCAACTTGTGAGGACTTTATAATCTGATTTGGATCTGAGTGGGAGACAAATTAAAATTGCCTTCCATGTGGAAATATGTTTCATATATGCAGCTTCAAAGTTTCTACCCAGCAGAATTTATTGCCAAGCTAGAAATGGCCCTAGAGGTTGGTCATTTTCAGTCTGGTACTAAACCTTGCAGGGTGGGACCTTCCTCAGGAATTTGCCTCCACTGCTACCATCTCTCTACACGGATGTGCTGGGGTGGGGTACTGAGTCCAGTTTCCCACTCTGCTCCTTAGGGGCAGCCTGAATGCTTGATCTGGGTTTGCTATATTTGCCCAGTGGGCCCAGAGGTGTTTTGAAATGCCTAATATAGATGGTGTAGATGCCACCCAAATTTGGCTGAGTGGTGCTCCGTAGTGATTAAATTGGAGAGGGAGGGAGAAGGGGAGATGGAAAAAAGGGGAGAGAGAAAGAAAGAGGGAAGGAAGAAGGAGGGAAGGAAAGAAGGAAATAAAGAAAGAAGGATACTCACATAGGAATAGAAATGGAGGAAGATACAGAGCCATATGCTAACATTGTACTGATGGCCTGTGATGGCTGTATAGAAAAGAAAACTGAAGCCAAACCTTTCATTGGTGCTATCATTGTCATGACTCCCTTAATCATGGTGCTTATCATCAAGCCTTTTTGCTTCTAATTTCCCCTTTTCCTCCAAAGAGCACCTTCTCCTTCAAGCAAAGATCATTCAGCGACCTTCCGTTTCAAATTCGCCAGCCAAAGAAAGTGTCATGTTGTGTTGGATGTGAAGAATAGGAGGGCGCTCATCAATCAGAGCTTTTGCAGGGTGCTAATCCTCACCCCAGTTAGCTGATTTGGCACTCTAAATTTTGACCACTGCCATGGTCAATCACTAAGCAGGGCTATTCAACTTCATCACCAACCTATTCTTATCAAGCATTTTCCCTCCCTCATCTTGGACACCTAGATAAATAAAAAGGGGGGAGTGAAAAAGAGAAAGAGAGAGGGAGGATAAAACCATCCAAACTCATACCTCCTGTGAAGAACAGACAATGTGTCAGGAATCCATTTGTTCATTCATGAGCCCAGAGAACTTACTATCAACTTATCTATTCTGTTCAAAGATCCTATTACAACAGCACCTCTACTAATGTATGCATTAAAGTTATATGCTTAAATTGTCTGTAACCACATGGCCCTGGACCTGTCTACTACAGCAGCTTTAGTACATTAATCAACAAAAGCTCTAATGGATTAATTGGTTGGGGTGAGTGAATCAGTGGGTGACATTTGGATTGTTGGAGCTGCAATATTTACGGCAGAATTAATCCTAGTTTTTATTTTCTATTCATTGGAGCAGGTAAACTGGGAGAGGAAAGACAGTAAAAAATCCACTTCCCTGCCAATCACAACTTAGGTTGCATCCACACAAGCAGAAGAGAAAGATCAGGAAAGGCACACGTGGTATGATGTCTCCATGGCAATGCTACCTTGGATATGCAGGATGCCCCCAAGGGCTAGCTAGCTGGAAGAATGACTATGAGAATGCTGACTATCCTCAGTGCATGAGGGTGGTTAGCGTTCACATAGTTTGAAAAAAATGGGCAGCAGCCAAGAGAGTGAGACTACCTTCACTGTGCTCTGTATGACCTTGTTTTGAGATGTATCTGTAATGGTCAACTTCTGGGGCCTTTCCAACACATTCCAAAAGAGAGTCATGATGTCACTTCCAAACAAGAAACTTCTGTTCTCCAGCTTTAAAGTTTGTGAGGGAGAAGGGCATGCAAAATGAACACACCATACATCATGCCTCTGGGGCCACAGCAAATACTCCAGAAGCCTACTCACACTACGACCTCTAGTGAAGAAGTATTGAATCTCTGGTGGAGAGCATCCACACGTGAAGTAAACTGTTACATCCTCCAGGCGTGCCCGCCCTGACCATAAGTTCCCTTTTTGTTGATTGGGTGTGGAGCATGAAATCATGCTCCACATGTTAACATTTACCAGAACTTGCCTTAAGCATCCAACGGCATGACCATCCACACCTCTTCCGGTGCTCCGGGGTCATCTGAGGTGCCACGCAAGTGTGCTGGCACCTCAGATACCATACATGCAACTGTGCATGCGCAGAGAATCAGCATCATCAGGGTGATGGCACTGATGTACACTCGGTCACAGAAGGCACCACTGTCAGAATGGCGGTGCTCAGAGGAAGACTGGCCCCCAGATTGAATCAGGTAAGCATTTGATTGTGGGGGCAGGGGCAGGGCAGGCAAAGTTGACTAACGCTTGCACTTGGACAGGAAGGGAAATGCAAAAATGCCCCAGCTCAGCAGACCCTGAAATCTATCATGCTTAGCTGAATCACAGTTAATCAAAATGATTGTTGTTGTACTTTTTATCCCACCCTTAAGCCTACAAAATGGTTCCAAAGAGTCTTATGATACCCAGTAATGTAAGACAAGTTCCTGTTCTCAGGTTTGTGATCTAATGTATAGATCACAGTATATTTACATTGAATTTAGTGGCGTTTATTTGTAGGCATGTGGGTAGAGGGACCATGACCTAAATTATTTCTCTGAAATGATGCTTACAGCAATCATGTGCTTTTTAAAAATTTCCAGACTTACTTTAAAAGGATATAAGTCTGGAGAAAAAGTTATCCTTCAAAAGGACACATTTTTCACATGCGGAGAATGTTGAATTGTAGAGATCACAACAGACCTTCAGTCCAGTTCCTGGAAAGCACATTTCAGTTCTGCAGATAAACAACACGGGCCACCAGGAAGCTGTTCTGCAGCTTTAGCTGAAATCCTCTTTCTAGCAGACCGAACCAGTTGTTTCAGGTCCTGCACAAACTTGCAGCACCATTTGTATAAGGTGAACAGAAAGACACCTGTGAGTTGTGTGTGATTTTCCAGTGCCCATATGGACACATCCATGCAGTTTCCTTGTGAAAGATCCAGAAATGGTTTACCATCATCATCCTGTCCTTGGGAGGGGCTGGGAACTGAATCTGTGACTTATAGTCCCTCCTATCATTTATACAACAACCCTTCACATGTTTCAGCATTTTCTCCACACAGAACGAGTCCTTTGCCTCCAGTTTCTGACACAGTATAGCTTTCTCAGTTTTGGCCTTTTCCTCAGATCACATTCCAGCTGTCCTCTGACCTCCTCCACTGCCTTTTTGAAAAATGGCCACAGATGAAACTTTTGAGCACGTAGTTTTAGTTCTATAAAGGGGGAAAACATAAGGACTCCACTGACCTCTTGTGGACAGTTGACTGAATACAACGATTTCTTATGCATTTGCTCACAAAGGCTATGGTCACACCCAAGTTTTTAAAGACAACCTCGGACACATCTTGGTTCCCGGGAATCACACTAAAAAATTCCTTTCTGATTTTTCCCCCGTCTTGTAATCAGATAATCCCAGCACTGAGATAATTTCTGTTGCTTATTCTGGTTATATTGGGTGCAGGACCTGTGCTTTCCTGGGCGAGTAGTGAGTGGGAAGGTTTCCTCCTCTTCCCTCTCCAACCAATGCTTGACCTTGTGAGCTTTTTAAAGGGGTGGTGGCATCCTCCTCCTGTTCCTCCTTGTACCACAGTATAGATGGGGGGGGGCAACAGCTGATCTGAAAAATTCCACACAGATGCTGGGAACAGTCTGGTTCCCTCTCCACCCCAGTGAACTTTGCCAAAGGAAGGGATTTAATTTTTCTGGCTTCCAGAATAAAAGTCCACAGGTCAGGAAGAGGACATACTCCACACTGGCCTGGAACCCCACATCTCTTGGGTTAACTGCTGTGGCAATTCTGTTCTGTTAGGCTCTGCTGCTGCCTTGGGGAGACCCAGGGAGACTGGAGGATGTCTGGCTATAGGTCTGTTCACTGCTGCTGCTGCTGCTGCTGCTCCTGACAGGCCATTGCTTCTCAGTGCAGCCACATCCCACATCCAGTGTGCAAGGGTGGCTGGAGTGAGCCAATCCTCCAAGTTTTGAGCTTTTCCCAAAGTTATGCATTGCCATAGCAGCCACATTGAGATAAAGGCTTTCACCAGTGCTTGTTGGCTTTGGTGGAGAAAAGAAAGAGTTCAGGAAGAAGCCTGTTCTCTCACTCTGAAATTGGATTGAAGCTGGATTAAACAAATGTGACTATAGCCTCTCTCTCTGGGCCTTTTCCCATTAGGCCCACCGTGGAAGCCCAGGTATATCCCAGCATGGGGCATACACACTGCACAGAGCTGCTTCCATCCCAGATGTCACCCCAAGTGCTCCACATTTATGCTAACTTCTGGCTAGCACATACCAGCACACAGCCATTTGAACCTCTTCTTGGTTTAGGTGCATGGGGCAGGGTGGGGCAGCACAGCTGCAGTTGTGTGCCATGTCACCTGGTCATTGTGGTGATGGACGACATGCATGTCCACTGCTGTCAGTGATACATCACTGTGATCACCACTAGTAAGTGATTGCACTTACTCAGCAGGTAGGGAACTGCCAGGTAAGTTTGGGATGGATCGGGCATCTGCACTTTGGGATGCCTGATTGATTCCATCCCAAACTTACCTGGACACCAATATGTGTGGAGTGATGCCATTGTTGGCTTTTAACCTTTACACTGTATTTTCACAGAAGCCACTTTTTTCATGGCTCTGCAGGAAGTCGTGTTGAATGTGCAACCTAGAAGTTATGAGCTGCTAGAAGAAAAGGAAAAGGGGAAAGTTAATATCCTCTATAAATACTGTTCATTCATACTAATTTGGCTATTTGCACACAAATCAACTGTTACAACATTTGTACATTAATATGCAAGTTTCGGATATGTATCAGATACAGATGCATTCATATTGGATACATATCGGATATGTATGCGTTTGTGTCAGATACGTATTGGATATATATTCGTTCATATCGGATATTTGTACAAATATGAATGCATTTGTATCCAATAGAATCCTACCACATTCAAAGGGAATCTATTCAAATGAATATGAACTTTCTAACATTACGAATCGAATGCTGAAAAACCCATTTCATGCACATCCCTAAGATAGATAGACAGATAGATCTGAGATGGATATAATCTATTAAATTTTACTGGGCCTGGATGGAGGCTTTGTATGGGTTCAACTTTGACAGCAAACAGACAGGGATCTCAATGTGATTAATACTCCCTTCAGATTGCATCAATTAACTGCTAATACCATACCTGTCCTTGTCTGTGATCACTGAAGTAGTGTCCTTCAGCAATGAAAATGCTAAATCAGCAAACCATAAACAATGACACTGAATATAGCTGTTGTTTCTAATTAAAATTTCATTCATTTGCAGGCCTGGCAGAAGATTTTGAAGGCAAGATTATTACAGTCATTGCAATGACAAATATGGAAAAGTCAAGCAAATCTTGATTGGATGTGGCAGTTACAGAGCAAATGTGAACAAACTGTACATTTTGCTGCATAGCTATCTTGCCTTCAAAAGAATATTATCCTCTTCAGAAAAGAAAAAAAAAGAAATCTCACTATAATAAATCCATTCATATATCAAAATATGTTGTGCTTTGCTGGATATATATATCTTTTCTTTTAAAAGATATCATTATGCTTTTACTTGAATGACATTTTTTCTGTTCCTGGTGCTTAGATTCATTCCATATCTTATATTTCCTTACAGCAATCTTCAGCCATAATGTTATAGACAAGGAAGGAAGGAAGGAAGGAAGGAAGGAAGGAAAACCTCTCATTTATATGAATTAGAAACCAATGATGCCATTATCCATGGGCCTCTGGTGAAGGCCCATGCTCCAAATCACTAGGGATTTGGACCGATTCCATTCTATTTCCATTCCATTTTTATTTGTATACCGCCTTTCCAAAAAACAAAATTTTGCTCAAGGTGGTTTACAACAAACAATACAACAAATCAATACAAGTAAACAAAATCAATCTCAATAAATAATCATCATATCAAAGAATACAACAAATCAATACAAGTAAAAAAAACAATCACAGTAAATAAGAAATCCAAAACATATCATAAACAATGTCCCCCCTCCCCTCTCCAGCTCCCAAGAGGAAGGCATGGCCCAGTTGAGACGGAAAGGTGGATTAAGTGTCCATTTTTCTTCATAGAGGAGAGCGCAGGGCAGATGGAAGGCCAAGTTGGGAGTGTCTCTTCCCTATTTTTATCTCCCCAGAGGAGGTGCAGCACAACATGATATCATCTTGCCAGCACTGGGCCTTCTGAAACCTTTCTGCTGCATCAGCCAGTCTGGTTGAGGGAGGGAGTGGGGCAAGCACAGCTAGCATCTCAGGTAAAACCTCCTCCTCCCCTTGACATTCGTTCTTATGTCTTGGTGAAAGGGGAGGTGCGGCAGCCACGCCCAGCACATCCCAAACCCAGTACTGGCAGATGTTTTTTCTCCTTCTTCCTCCTCCTCCAGCAAGAGTTCTGCCCTTCTTATCTTGGTGAAGGGGAAGCAGCCACGCCCAGCACAGCCCAAACACAGTACAAGACCCATGAGTTTGGTATGTTAAGAACAGCAATCAAACCCTTGCACATCTGGCCCTTTAAGAAGCTGTGGGGATGATGAAGCGCAGGTGAGCATTTACTAGACGAAAGACAATACTCACCTGTTTCTGATGTCTTCCCAGCCTCCCTGCTTCTCTTTCCAGCAGACATTGCTGCTTGCAGATGGCAGGGTACCCATGCGTGCACGAGATAAGCAGTGTTTTCAACAACATTACTCTAAAGTAAAACCTGTGGGTGCCTTCACTTTTTCTCACTCATCCCTCCCTCCCTCCCTCATGCCCCTTTCTGTGTGAAAGAGTGAGGGGAGGGGGAGAGACAGTGAGGAGGTGCTGTGGAGATAGAATAGGCAAGAAAAAAGATTGTTCACTTTTCTTTACACACTGATTCACACACTACAGGTTTGTTTTTTAAAAAAAATCTTGGGATGGGGATAGGATTCTTCTACAGAAGAGGTAGCTTGAGGAAGTGAATAGGGGGGATTTTGCACTTCCCTTCCTGTCCTGTGGGAGAGAAGAGTGTATGATGAACTAACATTGGCTAGTGCTTGCACTTGTGAGAGCTAATCAATGGCAGCTCAGCTCCCACACGATTAATCACTTACTTGTATTCAGTTGCTGGGCGGGGCCCTGCACAGTGCCGGCACTATGGTGGTGCTGGTGCTTTGCACAGTCAGTTACATCAGAGGGTCATGTGAGTTGCCAGTGCACTTGCATCTGCCAGAATTGCAGATGGTTGCCAGTTGGACGCATATGGTAAGTACCAGGTCGCGATTGGGTAGGGTTGAGTTGCTTGTGGTGCATAATGTCATGCACTACAGCTGTTTACAATTAGGCAACATCTGGGCAGGCAGAGGGTGCTTGTAGGATGTTAGCACTTCCTGTAAGTGCAGATTCACCTGCCCAGATGTTGCCTAATTGTAAAACTACGGGCCAAAGTGTGAATTGGCCTCAGGAGGCAGTAGAAGCTGTGGGGAGACTAGAAAATACTGTATAAGAGGGTGGAGAGTTTGATTTTCCCACCGGTGTGTGAAGTGTGATTAGATGCTGGAACAATAGCATCCAATAGCTGATAGAAGGAGGAGAGGAATTTCATTGGGGGGGGCAGATAAAGGTATATGGTTTTTCAGCCCATGCTAAGCACAGAAAAAAAAATGGAAGAGTGGGAACAAGCAAATTCATTTTGAATCTCTGTTATGTTGGGACAATGCAAACAAGTGCTCAGTTCACTTCCTCCATTTCCCTCCTATAATACAGATTTTTTACACCATGTTGGAACTTGCCCTTAGTTTATTTTGCCAGGGTTTTTTTTACATGGACTTGAGAGCATTTAGTGCATTTTTTGTTATTATTTGGCAGTCCTGATTAAAAATGGATGGCCCCTAACTGTCTCAATTCCAAATGAATCTATTGCTTATCTTCGACATGCTTAAGCTGTAATAAGACACAGCAAAACAGTACCTCTGAGTTGCCTTACTGAAGACGTCAAGCAGGTGAGATTGTTCAAACACCAGTCTGACCCTTCCCTCTCCTGAATATTCTGTGCTAGAAAAGGAAGCACAAAGGATCTGGTGTCTGGAAGCAGCCTTGGATTTCGTTTGATGCATGGGAAGCACTGTCAGAAAGTGCTTTTCATACAGAATGGGCACTTTTTGCCACCCTACCACTGATGTGCAAACAGGCTATGATTTCTCACTTGGCTTACCTGTGGAGTGAACTACCAGGTCCTATTTCAATAGATGCCAAAAATGTCTGGCGTACATGTTTGTTTCTTGGGCCTTTGAAAGTAAGGCTAGACAGAAAGACAAAGTGAGGAAACAAAATTTCCCAGCTTTGATATTCATGCAGCTACATGCAGAAGTGTATGCAGACAGCATTCTGGCTCCAAAGGCAGAAGGATTCTGCCAAGAAGAATAAACCAGCCTTAAGTTTCTTTTGGATCACTTGAATCTCATGATCCTATGATTGTCATTGTATTTGCTTTAGCTATGTTTACTAAATCACAGTGAGCTTTAACTGAACCAGCACTGTTTGAATATTGCAAGTTCTTCCGCACAAGATTCATGGGACTTTACAGGAACTTGCCCTGGTAAACAATGCAGTACCATGTGAACAATGCAAGACACAGTGCATTGTAATTTTTTTTTTTTAAAAAAAAATCCATGATAGTCTCTTGTCTTGGCCTGACAGATGCAACAGACTGAAACTATCTTCACATCTTGAAGGTACATACCAGATGGCTTCACTAGGGATTTGTGGAAGCAAGCCAAGTGCCTCCCCTTCATTGTTTTTCACATGCTTGTCTAGCTCCTGGAAGTCCCCAGTGAGATAACCTTGCATGCACTTTTCCAGATGTAGATTTCCTGTAATAGCAAGCAATAGGTTTTCAGAGTGCTGAAATAGGACTGTGTTGGGAATTCCACAGGAATTTCTGATGATTCCAATAGCATTTGTCAGGTTTACCTGATGTCTGGAAGCAGCCTTGGATCTCATTTGATCACATCCTTTTGCCCTCTAGATGGAGTGCTTGAATTTTACAGTTCTTGGCAAGAGGCAGACTTCTTTTTCTCTCAGCTAATCTTTCCTCTCCCCTTTCTCACGCCTTGAAATAACTATATCATCTTTCACTGAAGTTCACTGGCAACAGGAGATGTACACATTTCATTTGGGTTTGTTCCGTTCAAATGGAACCAAACAGTTGAACCCAGTTTGAATTGAACTGAGCCACCCCCTGTTTGAACGGACAGGCTTGATTAAAACTGAAACATCGAACCAAACTCATTTGATCTGAACAGTTAAATCTTACTCTGTTCTGCTCCATTAAATAAGGCTTTTAAAATATACTCTTTTAATGCTTGCAAGTTGAGTTTCGATCCAGAGCTGGTTGAGCTTATCTGACTGGCTCTAGAATGAACTGAGTTTAACAAGGTTCAATTTGAACTGAACTAGCAAACTTCAATTTGTGCACATTTCTACTTACAAGTGTAAGACTAGCTAGTAGAAGAGCTACTTATATAACTGTTAGGAGTCCTTTGAGAAGTTATTAATGCCCTCAGCAGCCCCCTTAGAAATCCCATGTTGGATGTGATTAGAAACACTGAAAGTGAGGGCAGGCTGAGAAGAGGAGCTTTAGACAAAGTCTTTAAAATCCACTTGACAGTTGCATGAATGCTGAGCAGCGTGATTCCTTATAAAACATTAAGCTATTCTTGTGACTTGTTGCCCTGGATCAAGTGCTGCTGGCAGGGGTACAGCTTGATAGCAAACCCTCCTGATGGATTTTCTCTTGTCTCAGAAAATGTCAACACCTTTTTCACAACTGAAGGACATTCCCTTTTAGCACATTAAACATTGCAATGTTGACTAGAAAACAAGGACAAAAGCAAAACACAGAAAAGTGATAAAGATAAGTCTTAGGGCCTTTTCACACTTATCAGATTGGTATGGTACTATTATACTATTATACTGTACCAGTAATAGTACTATACCAGTCAGGCAAGGTAGCAACACAGTGGTTGCCATCTGCACTAAGTGCTTGAAAAGTCTCATACCAGGCAGTAGCACTT
Source organism: Aspidoscelis tigris stejnegeri (assembly GCA_023333525.1). Lineage (NCBI taxonomy): Eukaryota > Metazoa > Chordata > Lepidosauria > Squamata > Teiidae > Aspidoscelis > Aspidoscelis tigris. The sequence continues at coordinate 23,033,483 of JALMGA010000007.1, read as the reverse complement.
GAACTGTAGATGGCCAGAGCTGGACAGATCAGACAGTCATAGCAACATCTGTGACAACAGTGTGTGCTCAGATGCTGCCATTACAATCAAGATGCTTCATACAATTGTGCAGCCACAGTCATGCCACCATGCCCACTTACCATGCCACACCTGGAAAAGTAACCAGGAGTGAGGTAGTTGCTCCTGATAAGTAAGTGGGCTTTTTTTTTTAGCAGCCCACCACTGGTTGGTTTCAGGGGAGCCTGCAACAACCTCTGGTGAGTTGCCACAGATCCATGGTATGAACAGGCTTATGTAGTGATCAGACCAAGGGCAAATTCAGACTTCCCATCCTGGGGATGGAAATGGTGAACTTGCCCCTGCATGTACTAGAATTTGTACTCATAAAAGCTAGTACACCCTAATTCCGCCATGTACCTAGACACTTACCTGAGTGCAAACATGTGTCTAGGTAGCACCATCTTCCATCCAGATGTCAGTACCAGTGCATCTGCATCAACATCATAGAGGTGTAGATGGGCTCACCAGAGACAGGAAAGACCATCTCTGGTTAAGGTAAGTGCACATGTGGAGCACAAATTTGTGCTTCACACATAGTTGGCTTCTGGTGTAGTCCTGCATGGAAGGGCCATTTCTGAGTTGGAAATGGCTCTTTCTAGTGCAGATGCTCTGTCTGGGAGTGCAGCGGAAGCCATCTTCTGGGCAAAGTGCAGAAAGCCCCAGCTTTCACTGAAAAGTAAGTGTGTGGGTTGGAGATGGGATAAGAACAGGAGTGCCACATGCTGGTGTCTCTGTGGCACTTCTGAGCCACCTTCAGGCTATAACTGCAAAATCAGTGTTCAATAAAAAAGCTGCTCAAAAGCATTTTAGAGATTCATACTAATTCATACTAGCATTCTGCAACCTTCAATGATATTAGAGAGGGCAATGGTTAAAAATCATGCCAGTGCAGATTATGGGAGTCCATGCCTCCTCTGGCTATGGCACTCAAAATGGCGCCACATTACCAATAAACCCAGAAACTGAATTCTACCAGTACAGTAAGAGTGGTATACCAGACTATGGAGGCATGTGGATGACATGACTGAACAACTGAAAAAGAACAAAAATAAAAGAAGTTCCAGTGAACCAAAAACACAGGACTTACAGATTATGTAAGGCTTTACTTCCTGGTGGAAAGAGTTAGACCTTTGGCATCCTGAAGTGTATCCCTTGGGTTAAAAGGCAAATATTTATGCATTTCTCAGCACAGAATACAGAAGTCCTTTATGCATGACCTTATCCTGTGTGATTTTGCTTGCATGTGGTGGCAACTTTTGTTTCTGCACCATAGTTTTTATGGAAGACTAGGCAAGTTTCAGCGTCTCAGAAGCAACAAACAGTGGAACTGAAAACTTTAATGTAATTGGCATAACATGTAAAATGTGCAGTTAGTGGGTGAGGGTTTGATATCTCCTCCTATTTTTAAAATATCTCTATCCAGCCAACAGCCCTGATTTCTGTGGGCATTCTCCCTGGCATGAGCATCCTAAATTATAAAACTGCACTTTCTACCTAATAATCTTTGAATTGTATACACAAACAGACTTCCATTTGCCTAGGGTACAAACTTACCCCTTTCATGAAAGTTAAATACATGTACTCATTCCATAAAACACCAACAAACTTACCACAGGGCTTTACTAGACATTAAACATGATGTTTACATATTTCATAATGTAAATATACAATTATGAGCAGTAGATGAGAATTTTTAGGCAAACTAATTATTAGACAACAGCAGGAACAATTTAACTCTTCTTTGGCAATCTTTGGGAAGGAAGAATTTCCCTCTGCAGAAACAGCTATTTTTTTGTGGTTGGGTACTCTCTTATTAGTGTGCAGCAGATAACAGGTTAAATCTTTCTCCTCCCTGCTTTCCAGACAATGATCAGTGTTCTAATGTATGAATGTGTGAAGACAATATCTATCTTGTCCCTTACAGTTCATTGTCTCTATAAACACAGAAAAACAACTATCCAGGACAGATGTTTTAGAGGATATTTGTGCAGTACATCCACACATCATACTGAGACCTAATAGTAAGACCTGTCTGGTCTCAAACGAAAAATAATTATTTGAAAAGAGAATGTAGGCCATTAAACAGTTATAAACCAATCAGGCTTACTTGCTGACTCTTTTTTAAATTTAATCTTTGAAACATGGTCAATCTGAGGCCATAAATTAAGGTATAGACTGTGGCAACACTTGCATAGTCCTTCCAGACCTTACCAGGTGTAAACCAAAAACACTGTCTGCACAGCAGCATGTTCCTTGGGAGTCATGGCCTCCTGCAAAATGTGCTAGCCACACAGCTCTCTTACCTGGGAGCATCCATGAGTGTGCCAGGGGGAGACCACTTTACAGTGGTCTCCTAAGCGTTCCTGAGTTGGACTCTCTTCCAATTACTGTCATGCAGACAGGCAGAAATGGCTAAAGTGGGTCATGGGGTATTTTGCAGTCCAATAACATTTTCCAGGCTCTGGAAATGGCTCATATCCAGGGCTATTTCCAGGCATGCTATGGAATTCCTACTGACCAATCCCCCTAGCCTAATGAATCTACATTAAGCCTAACCCTTTCACACTGAAAGTCTAACATGGTAAAGTGGTAGCTAGATTCCAATCCTAAATCAGTATGAAGCAGTTAAATTAGTTCATTTAACAGGGGCCTGGGCCAATCATCAGAAGGGTGGGTGGCACCTGAGGTGGAGATGCCATTAGGAAAGTCCTCATTGGTGCCAAGGTGGGACCCATCTGCCCAATGCTGACTGTGCTTTACATCTTATGCCTAAACAAAGTGGACTGGGCTGGTTAGACTGTTCCAGGAAAGATGAGTATGGAAATGACCTTAGAGTTGGAAGAGACCTCCAGGATCTCCACATTCAACTCCCTGCTCGTTGGAAGATACAATACAGTATACCATGCTGGACAGAAAACTCTCCAGCTTGTGTTTGAATATCTCCAAAAAAACTTACAAGTTTATTACATAATGTGTCCCACTGCCTTACAGCTTTTCCAGTCATGGAAGGATCCCCCCCCCCTTTTCCTAACTTTTAACCTTTATCCCCTTCCTTGAAGTTTCATCCAGTTGATTTTTGACTTGCCATCTGGGGCAAATGAGCTATTCTCCTATGTTTATAATAAACCAGATACTGCAAATGGAGGCAAAGCTTTTAGAACTCCTGGTTTCAAAATAATTCCGCTCTATCACTTTTGCCCTGGAAACTTTCCAACATTTCAGAGTCGGAGATACTCACAGCCTGAAAGGATGAAGAGACAGACAAATAGATACAATAGATTCAGGGAGAATGATTGGATTTCGGAATAAAGGAAAGAAAAAGAGAACAAACTAGGGTAAATACCAAGTACAGGAAGGCTGATGAGGGAAGCAATATTACATTGCAAGGTGATGATTTTTGCGACATATAAGGACTTTTCTAGTTCTGCTATTTTAGTTTACTTGTCATTATCCTGCATCTACAGGAAATGCTGAAATTGTAGAGCAGTTGAAAAAGACCAAAGCAGAAAGAATAGGAATCACTAGAGACTGCTAGAAATTATTTTAAGGGCCTCAGAGCAAGGATTGCTCTTAACTAGGCCCCACTTTTAGTCTTTGGAAATTAGTTTCTATAGCATACAGCTGAAAATGTAATTAAAAAAAAGCATCAGGCAAATATATTAGCTAATAAACAAGGACAAAGGTAAGTGCATTCTGCATGGACCGGAAAAATGAGCAACTCAATAAAGGGGGAGCATACAAAAACAGATCAGGTCTCATGTGGTTTGGCCAGACTGTGTTATTTCATTGTAAAGGTTTGTGATGTGACATTTGAAAAAGACAAAGTGAAAAGGCAGCATGGTGGATCCCAAGAGAAATAATATGTACAGCAGCTGAAATTCATGTCCAGGTTAACCACGAGGGTGGGTAAGTGCCCTTCTCTTCAGTGGATGATCCAGAGGAAGGTGTCTTCTCCTTGAGGAGCTGCCCAACCCAGGCCAAGGTTAAAGCTGGAGATATATATATAGAAAATGGAAATCAGTGACCTTAAATTTGCAGCTCAATAGCATTTAGACTAGCAGGTACACAAAATCAGCTGGACATAGTCTTGAATGCTATGATGAGTATGCTGCTTTTGCTATTCCTGATATTGTTTCTGTTAAAACCAGCAGTGTACATAAGACAGTTGTTTTTTGGTTTTTTATATTTTGTTTATAAAAACATTTTAAAATGACATAAAACTTCTTACATTATCATCATATCATACTATTACATTTCTTCATAATTCTTTTTGTGACTTCCTCCTTTTTTCTGGCTTCTTTTCTTCATATTGCTTGTTTCTTTGCTCCCTTTAATGTATCTTGGTTCTTCTCAGCTGACCACTTAGTTCTTAGTCAAAACCATTCGACTTTACCTCTATTTCTTGTAGATGGTTAATAACAGGGCTCCAATCTTTCACAAACTTATCTTTTGTTCTATCTTTTAATAAATTTGTTAGTTTATCCATCTCTGCCAAATCCATCAATTTAGTTAACCATTCTTCCCCTGAAGGTATTTCCTCCTCCTTCCATTTCTGTGCATATAATAATCTTGCTAGTATCACCATATATAAAATCAGAGAATTTATATTATCCAAACTATAATCTACAATTCCCAACAATATTTGTCTTTAGGATTTGTCTCATCAGGTTATATATTTGTACCCAATACTTTTTTTTGCTTTTTCACAAGTCTACCACATTTGAATGGAATGATTACACTGTCAAGCCTGCCTGTAACCCAACGAAGGAATTCTGCCCTATTTCAGCCGAGGAACAGATTCCCATTTCTACGACATTTGGAAGTCCTCCATACAAAAATTTTGGCCTTCACCAATTTTGGGATTTAATGGTGAAAATCATCACCTTCAATTGGGAATTTGTGATGCAGCAGCTGCTATCTCCTGTAGAAACTCCAGTGTCGGTGGAGCTCTCTACCTATATGCAAATCTCCCCTTGATCTGTCCCATTTCAGGCCATATATTTTTCCCTCCTTAGCCTTTTGATAGCTCAAGAAAATAGCTTGCAACTAAACCAGAAAAAAATCTACTTGTCCCTTTTTAACCAAACCCTTTAATTTAGAGTCACATAAATTTAAATTTTTGAAGAAACTCTAAAAGAGCCAGAAAAGAGTTAACTTGTTCTGAAAAATTTAAGTGTTTAAAAAAATGCTTGCTGGCAAGAAGCTTCAGTGGGTGACTATACAGGGGTAAACTGTAAAGCCAGTAAGCCTATTTTTTTTAAAAAAATGCTATCAATCAAGCTGATGGAGTGTGCCTTATTCCTCATGAATCCAGATCCACAAAACAGAAAGGTAGCTTACAAGAAGGTCCGAAACAAGCACTAAAATGCAGGAAAAATGTCTGTCAAAAGATAACATGGAACAGAATTTAAGCTAGAAAACCTCCCCCTCCCCTAAATCTAGAAACAAGAGTCCAAACCGTGATTTTTGCAGGATTTTCTTGGGTCAACTTCCTAAAGTGCTGAAAAGTCACTTGTAACATATACTAGGGGTAGATTTTCAACCCAGATTATTATTTTTTCTTCTTGGAGATACAGCCATGTACCCTGAAAATCTGATTTGTGCAGGGTTCCTCCGATAGAGGTTGCTGCCAATGTCCTAAATTTACAAGACCCTAGGATTAAAGTCTATAAACTATTTAATATAAGCAGATTTTTTTGGCAGTTTCCATGTGAAGTATTTATTGTGGGCTTCAGCTCATCAATACAAAAACAGCTGTCTTTTCTCTTTTTTTGTCTCTTTTTCTTTTTCTTCTTGTTGCGCTTGTGTTTCTTCACACTAAAATCTGTCTCTTCAGTATCACTGGTGTGCCAAAAGTGATTCACATGATCCATTTCACTCTGTGTTTTCTTAACAATAGTTTGTCTATTAAGGCAATGGAAATAAAAGATCAGTCTCTCAAAATAATATAGAAATGCTATCTCTCTGTTTCCATTCCTTTATCATTCTGTGGTTTTGCTGTGCTCCCTTTATATCTTTGCTCATGAAGGTCAATTTAACTTGAAAACTGTCTAAAATTGAATTCATAGCTGGCAGATGTTCAATAAACAGACATTTTAGTTCAGCTGAACTATATTCTCCTCTCTCCATTGATCTATATGAAAATGCTGGTTAGCAAGTACATTGATGTCCACACTGTAGAGACGCATGTCAGTTTAGTGAAGTGACTAACAGTCAGACTCTTTCTGCGCTGGGTTGTATTCTGGATTATATCCTGGAAGAAGGGTCTGTTGTCTGCCTGCTAGTGCAGATTATGGCAAACCTCTGATGGGGTCTGCTGCAGTCTGTACCAGCATGCAAGTAACAGGCCTTTATTCTGGGATATTTAATTCAGAATAATGGTCAGTGCACAAAGGGCCTCCATTAGACATTTCCCCTCTCAGTGCTTGCCAGAGATGAGCAGAAAGAAGTTCTGATAGAGCCTTTCTGCTCTTTGTCCCATTCCATCCTTGCTACAGAAATTCCCATGAACCTAAAAGCCCCACAAATAAGAAACACTGCATAGAGTAGGTAAGCCATTTAAGACATTGCCATGCAGGGAAACTGGCTGAAGAAAATACAGTCTAGTCATCTTTAACACACTGAGTATGTCAGCCAAACATCTGGTCATTTATTCATTAGGACAGAAAACAAGTTGGTGGCACTGAAAAAGAAATTGTGCCTGTTACTCATCTGCTCTACAGCAGCATGACTATTATATCAGGTACACAAAGAACATAAGTAAAAATTGTAGAATTTTCTGTGCACTCATGTCAGGGTAGGGATGCATGAATCTTTCAAGATATGCTCTTAATAATGAATCTAAAGTTTAGTTTGGCTTACTTTACATCCATTGTTTTTTAGAGACAGTTGTTCTTACAGTCCCTTTTGTAGAAATGTTTGTTGAAATACATGACAAGCTCCTATGTGGTTACAACTTTGTTTCTGTACCAGTTTCTATGGAAGACTATGCAAGTTTCAGCATCTCAGCATTAATCAACAGGGAAACTGAAAGTTTCAGCATTAATAGACAGCAAAACTGAAAACTCTAATGCAATTTGCATAACATGCAAAATATGCACTTGGTGGGTAAGGGTATTACACAGCTCTTGGGGTATGGGAATTAGGCAGTGAAGTGTAATATATAATTACGTGCTGGTACTGGATTTCTGAGCGTTTTGCGATTTTTAGTTTCTCAAGCCATGATGTTGGAACGAAGAATCTCTCTTATTTCTTAGAACGTTTATCATTTCTGCTGTCATTAGCTTCTGACTCGCTCTCACAGCACCTTTGTCAGACACAGTTTGCACCAACACAGTGTCAGACATCCAGGAACCTCTGTGTGAACAAAAAATTAAAAACAAAAAGGAAAGCAAAGGAACCAGGAAGTTTTTGGAAGCCCAATCTAATGCTCTTTTGCCTTTGCCAACATTGTTTGAGCCACTAGAGGGAAACCCCAGCATTCGTTTTAAAGCCAAAGTTTTCCTCTGGTGGTTGAAGACTCCTTACATTTTGAAATGGTTTATAATTTCTATAGTGTCCAAAGCCTCACAAATGTTTGTCTGTTTGCACTGAGTCCATCAATTCAATACTCCCTCAAGTCAAGCAGTGTTGTATATGGATGTGTCAGGTGTCTTTGAGACCCAAAACAGACTTCATACACCCTCCCCCCTTGATTTGATCTGCAAATGTCAGAACAAAGAAGGGTTTGTGGAGCATTTAAAACTTCAAAGAAGCTTGACAGATTTCCATAGTGCAGTTGTGGGCACTGTCTGCTACTCTGCTTGAACACAGAGGTAACACAAACTGGCTTCATGTTTGTTGTAACAATGATCCTTTCTGTGTTTATCTTTAGTCTGGACTTAAAGGACCATGAAGACCACTTCTGGGCCTCATTGGTATACACATTACTGTGGAAAAGTGAGGACCTAGGCCCCACTGGAATGTTCTGTCTGCATTAGACACTGTGTAGCCTCAACCAGGGAGACCATAGTTTATCCAGACTACCAGTTTTGGGAACTGCTAGTTCAAACCAGTCTACTGGCAGACCAGCAGGTCTTCTGGTGGACCAGCAGGCAACAGGTCCATGGGTGCCTCCCTGATTGGCTCCCCAGAGACTTTTGTTCCTAGAATCTAGCCAGAGCCCTTGGAGCCCAGCCTCAAAGCTCACTTGAGCTTCAGGTCTCAGGACTTGTCTGAACCACCAGTCCTGCAGACAGCACTGTCCAGGCCACACCTTTCCATGGTCTGAATCAATGGGCCTAGCTAGTACAGGCCTACTGGTCTGCCTGTCTGAATCATGAAGAGGTAAGTGTAGAAAGGCCCATAGATGCAAATGTGCCATTGGATGGATAGTTGGAGATGAAGCAACAATTTTTTATTGTTTATTCTATAAACTGTATTATTTATATCTTTAAATGAAAGGGAAAAAAAGAAATTATCTTTCAAGTATAAGCTTGCTTTTGCATTGGGTTACAGCTTTTTTTTAAAAAAAATCACCCAAATACACAGAATCTTTATTGAATAAATCTGGAATTTATTGAAAGTAAACATTTGCATTGGCTACAACATTATAACTATTACAAAGCTGGATAAAAGAGCTTAAATAGAAAGCAAGTGCAGTAAAAAGTGAATAGAGAAAATATTTGGCCTTAGTGGACTTTTTGGCAGTATTTACAGTATGTACAAATCGTTAAATATCTGTAATACAGTAATTTGAAGGCACCATGGGTTGCAATTGGATTTTTCTTTTTTATGCGCACAATTCAAGATGCTTTTTGGAAATCAGGCTGCTGAATTAATAAAAACAGAGGTCATTCTTAATGTTGAAATAAAGAGTGGGCGCATTTTATCTAAACTTCAAAGATATAGTTAAGTTTCTGTAAAATCATTTTAAAGAGCACAAAATTATGTCGTGATGATGCACACAGTCTTATTAAAACTGCTGGCAGTAAAAATTTGATGTCATCTATTCATTTGTTAACAAATGTTCACATTCTAGATTTCCCTCCCCCCAACAACTACTTGAAATTTGTCTACACATGACTAATACTTAATCTACCCCATTGAACTACAATGCAATGTTGAACAAGTAGGTACTATACATTTGTGCTGCCTCATTCCTGGCAAAGCTTAAGTTCAGCAAGAAGCAAATGGCACCCATTAGTATGCTAGTTCCAGGCTTTTTAGTTCTGTTCAGAATCACCAGTGAATTAATAAATGTTAAGCATGTTTCATCAGGCAAATTAGAAGGGCTGGTCATCAATACAATTATGAACTTGTATCCATTTGAAGAACTTAGTTTGATGACAGTGCTGATTTGCAGTTACTATTCCTAGAATTACTTTGAAATAACAGCTGCTAAATCGTAGGTATGCCAATAATTGTTTCATAAATAGGAATAATAACAAATAATATCTAAACTTGGGAAGGAGGCCAGTATACTGGACCAGAGAGGGATGCTTCAATCCAGAATAAGCAATCCATCCCGACCTAGGGCCATAGATTGCTCCTGGAGTGGAACGCAGTAATCAGAATTTGGATAGTCTGTTCCCTGCTAGCACCTGTGCTGATTCTGAAGCCTGCACCAACTTCAGACTCAGTGCAAGGAGGCCGTGAAATGAGTCCCCTGTGGTATACTAGACCACAGAGGATATGTTGTCTGTGTGCCTTCATGATCTGGTATACCACTCCCTAGAATGCCAGCAGGCCTTGAAAAAGAGGTCTGCCACTAGAATGGACCGGGATGCCATTCCGGGTGCCGTAATTTGGTCTATATTCTTACACAGGGCATACTAAGAGAGGGTGAGACCTCTCTAGTCTGTTCTAAGACCCAGAAGTGGACCACGGTCTGTTCTACCAGAAAGTGTGAAAAGGCTTTTGTTGTTACAACAGCTACTGCTCTTATTATGCTCTTACCACAAAAGCTTTCCTTAATAAAATCCTGATACCATTCACAAAATTGTTTTTCCCCAGAGTGCTTTGGCAGAGATCAGCACTGCCTTGGCCAGAACCAAAGGGAAAGATGAAGCTCCAGTTTGGACAGACATATAAGCTCGCATCAAACTGTATACAGAAACCATTGTGGCACAACTCTAATTTGATGCTAGCCTAAATATGTTTCCCAGTTGCCATCTAACCCTCTTTCCCTCATGTTCTAGCCCTGATCTGTGCATTTCTGCTCCAAAGGAGGCAATTCCATGGAAGAGACATATTTTTGTCTCAATATTTTTGAAGACATGTTGGCAGGAATTCTGTCATGAATGCTAAAGACTAATAAAGAAAACCAGGAAGCCTTAGGTTGCTTCTAGAAGGACAATGGGGATACAGCTCAATTTTTCTTAGAAGCCTATCTTTGATCTCAGAAAGTGTTTTCATCCACAAAAGGAATTTTCTCATCAGAGCTTCACCTTAATTCTACTTCTCTTTGGGTTCTCATCTGCAGGTCACAACTGTCAAAAACCCTGATGGGTGTGTTTGTAGTTATTGCGTACACCCCAACACCAATTCAATGAATACCTAGAGCTAATCTTCCTATTTACCTTCTGGAGAATATGGTGGCAATGATATGAAATGCACTTTCCTTTTACCTCAAGTTACAAAAGATCAAATCATGGATGGTTTTGCTTGCACCGATTGTAGGGCTGTTGTTGTTTTTGAATGTGAACTGAAATGCTTTTAAAAAAATACATTTCTGCATGATAAAATTTTCTGATCCTATCTTAATTTGTTCTTAAAAGTTCAGAACACAAGCACCAAAATAAACATCCAGCCACTGACCTGGATTTAGGAAGTATGCTTGTCATCAAAGAGCTTAGAAAAAGTCCTGGAAGGTGGCCTAAGGAAAGGGAGGGTCTGGGCCAGTACAGAATCACTATTGATGAAAAGATGCATACTATTTTCCCAGAGCATCACTTTTTTCCTTACCATTTCCCAGCACAAAAGACTTTTCCCTGGAGAAGAGCAAGCCTGCATCCAAGAAGCAAATTGGGAGAAGCATTTACAGTATAATTTACACAACCCTGGTACATCTGGTATGGGCCTAGAAGCACAATCTTACCGCTGAAATTTTACAAAAAAACAAAACCTTTCCGTGCACGAGACCCACAAATGTCAATCATCTGATCAAAATTTCTGGCCAAAAAATATGTTTTATACCCTGCTTTTCTCACTCTTAAAGGGACACAAAGCAGCTGACAAACCTTCTGTTCTTCTCACCCACAACAGAGACACCTTGTGAGGTAGGTGAGGCTGTGAGAGCTCAGAAAGAGAGCTGTGACTAGCCCAAGGTCACCCAGCTGGCTTCTTGTAGGAGTGCAGAATCAAACTGGGAGACTAAGAGCACTCTAACTCTAACACCAAACTGGCTCTTTAGCATTACAACATTAGTACTGGAAATCTGCCTCATCTAAGACAGGATCCAATGTATCCAACTCTAAAGAGACATGTACCCACTTACTTGCTCCAGTGCTTCCGGAAATGACTGGAGCTTCCCCTCTCTATTTTTAGTGGCATTAAGCACCTACTGGAAAGAGCAATGCCCCCTTGAGCTGCCTGCGAATAAGGGTGAAAACCTATGTTCTGATGGTGAATGTACTGGCCGCAGCATCTTTGGGCATCTTCCAGCACTGCCAGTGAATACCTGGAAGAAGATGGAAGCACAGGAAAGGGGATGCTCTTATAGACGTTCCCACTCCCAGGTGTCTCCTGCACCATGCACAGAGACATGTTTTCTCCAACCCTCCTTAAATGTAGCACTAATTACAAGATTTCTGTAGGACATTCAAAGGCTTTCAAACCAATTTATACATTTCTGGCTTCCATAAATCACTTATCAAGGCAGCAATTCATATCAAGAATAGCCCAATGAATGTTACTTTCTAATATCCCTTTCTTTGTTAGAGATTATGGGATACTTTCCCATTATCCAGGGAAGATGGAGAACATGAATCATGGTGAGAGGAAATTAGGATGATAGTTTCCCACAAATTATTGAAGTTTCTAAAAAATAAAATAAAAATCTGTATCGGAATAGCTGTATCTATATCTACCACTGCATCTGCATCTAGATATATTGCTGACCTGCAAAAAAGTGACCAGCTAACCACAGAAATTCTGTGAAGAGTGAGGAGACATTTGGGGTGTTTGGGGGGTCTCATATTTTTCCATCAGTGCACTGCACAGTGAAATCTATTGCACACTGTTGCCTGGCTTCATGTTCTCTAAAGTTCTGGTTTGCAGGCCATCTATCAGAACACCGACAACAAAGCAGAATAATAGAAAATTCAGAAGCTATGGAATGTTTGAGGATTTCAATGAAAGGATCTTCTCCATCAGTCAGATAAAAAGGAATTATTATCAACAGCACTGAAAAGCAAGATACAATCAGATCACGGTTTCTGTCAGTGTCGTTTTGCTATGATGCATTTGACCAATTGTGACCCACTTCAATACGTGTGCGGTCTCAGATTTGATTTCACACAATTGTGTTCCCAGTCTCCCAAAGTGGGCTGAAGAGGTAGTATGATGGAAGGAAAAGGCAGTGGAAGGCAGTTCACTCACCAGATGCCTTCTTCTGTGATTCAGATGCTAAAGAAGGAAGGAATGGATGGGATGATTAGATTGGAGCAAGGACCCTTCAGAGGGTGCCTAAACTGATGCTTCTGCTTCTTTTTCTTCTGGACAACTCAGAACGGGGTGGGGGAATTATAGACATTGACTGAGACATCTCTGCTGGCTCCTTGCTGTTAACCGGTCTTCCCCATCAGTAGCATGATTGCAAATAACCAGGTATTGGGTGAGCATCCTTCCATTGCTTCCTCCTTAAATAGTTCCATTTCTCAGCCCTAGAGCAGCCAGCATTGCAGTTACTGAACTTTTTTTTTTCCCCCAACAGTCTGATCCCTTCTGGGGCATCCCCACTGTTCCACCCAGAACACCCTCTCTACTCCTCTCTGTCATCAAATGCAGGAGCAGACTAAGCAAGAGGTAATTCCAGCCATGGCCACACACCATCTTCAGCCCAGTTTGCCTTGGGTAAATTCCACTAATCCCTCATTTAATATTAATATCAATTAATATTAAATATTGCATGGATTCTGTTTGTGCACCATCCTGGGGAAACAGAACCTCCATGCAAACTGAGGTATGGCTGTACCATCAGTTGACTAAAGAAGGAAGATGTTCATCAATGTCTTGTTGGTAAAATCTACTGCCAGGTATTTTATCTAATGCAAAGATCAGCATGTGGAATGGTTTGATATCTTTTCAGCAAGCCTTTGCAGCTGTGTTTTTAACAGCATTTGGCTTTACAGAAAGAAGCAGTGGGCACACTACAATGCATGGAGATACACCCTGCTAATTACCTGTTTACATTTATGCCATGCTTAATAAAGGCACTGAAGCAGAGCATTAGAAGAACACTGCCAGCCTTAGTTACCTCACATATAATTAACTCCTATATGAAGGAGGAAATGTCTTTTTCTTTCCCTTTTGTTTTAAATCCTATCTTTCAAGGACCTTGTTTGCTGTCCCCAAATCCTAAAGCAGGTCCTTTGGACTAAATTAGAATAGGCATTTCCAAAGTGTGTTCCAGCTCTGGTCATTAAACTCTATTAAAACAGTCCATAGAACAGATGGAATTAAACCTTGTTGTTCCCCAAGCATGCATGTTACAGAGCACCCACCTGCTGGTGCTGACTAGTTGTGGCTTCCCCACCCCATCACAAAAAGCCAGCTGTTGGCTTTGCAGCCATTGTTCATGTGAGAATGGGATGGGGTAGTAAAGACAGTAGCATGCCAATGATGATGGCATGAGAAGCAAGTTGTGGCCTGTATTTTTGCAGGTGAGCGTGACACCCAAGATAGATGTTTTGAATTTACCGACAGGTTGACAGAAATGCTCTCTGGGGTATGGTGACAACTGCCTAATGGAGTATTCTTGTGCATTGGCATAAGTAGTAACTAAGTGCACTATTAGGACTAAAGCATTGTGCTGTTCTCTTCTCATCTTGAGGTAGTACATGTCATGAAGACATCCAGCAAGTTTATCAGAGGGCTTCTTAAGAACAAGGGTGGTGAAGAAGATCCTTTTTTTAAGGAATCCGATATGACACTTCAAGCATTTTTACTCCCTCTCCCCCAGTGCCCATTCATTTTGGCTGTAGCGAAAGAAAGAAAGACAAAATAATGAAGTCTCATATACAAACTTCTAGGAAACACAAGAGATTAGACCTTCTCTGCTGAACTCATCTCGGTTTCTGATGGGAATGCAAATCTTGACTAGTCCATGGCCTCAATTATTTAAGAGCATGATTTCCATACAGGGTAGGTCACCCTGTACTGGAATAAGGAATCAGTCCCAAGCTGGGATGGATTGCTGATGAAACAGAATAAGGAAGTATGTCTTGGGATGTCTTTTTCCCATCAACCCCTCCAACAGCGACAAAATGCCTGCCAGTTTCAGACCTGGCATAGATACCTTGATAATGCTTCAAAGGCCAGGAATACTGAACCACAAAGGCATGCTATCCACATGCATTCAAGGACCAGTATGCTGCCACCAATGTGCTGGCAGATCTTGAAACAGAGATCTAACAGTAGACTGGACTAGGATGCCATTATGGGCACTCAGTCTACTTCCATTCCATGGAGGTGGAGTATACTAGGAAGGGAAGGGCATGCAGAAGGGATGTCTGTAGCATCCTTCCTGGTTCACACTACTGGCAAATGCAGAAAGTGAGTAAGAATGGAGGAGGGTCATGTTTGCCACATTCCTCAATTGATCAGGCGTGTTCCTTCATGCAGAAGCTTTTTCATGGCCACTCCACACAACCCTACTGTTTTACGATAATTTTTAAATAGAGTTTCATTACCGTAGAATGGGTAAGGGGGAAAGTTAGCCTAGCTCATTTTTTGATGTATTCTTTTGTCCAGATGCAGAGAAATAATTATTTCTTATGCAACCTGGAATGATTTGGTTCTCATGGAACCCAAAGTCAGATTTGAACCAAGACTGTAGCTATTGGACTTGACCCATGTCACATGATTTCAGGTCCCATTTTAATACATATACAGTATTAACAATATTACTGGCAATATTACCAGTAACGTTATAAGGCAAGTTGTTTACTGTAATTTAACATTATCAGTGGCATTCCTGGTATTTTTTTAAAAAAATGAATCTCCTAAAACAGACGAAAGATACAATGGATCAAATCTATTGAGGCCCATCTTTTGACATTGTTAGTGATGTTAGAGACTTAATCCCTACGTAAACATTGCTTAATGCATTCCTACTTTTTGGCAAGAAATCTGATTTCTGCTAAATCCCAACGGAATTTTTAGACTTTTGCACTAAATGGATTTCAATTTGCATGGATTTTCCTATCAAAAGGACTTCAGATTGCTTGGATGTTTATTTTTGCTTGTTTGTACATAATCCAAAATATATACAAAGTGTGCATAGGAGCAAAATGTATACATTTGGACAAGGAGCAGAAAAAAACAACAAATTTCATGCTTTTGTGGGGAACAACAACAGAAAATAGAGCCCAGGTGAAGAGAAATCCAAAAATGCAGAAAAGAAATAATTAAGAACGTGGTTGTTTTTTTAAAAAAGCAAAATATGTTTAACTTATTCAGTTCCTATGTCTGATATGACTGTATTGTGTTAGTAAAAAGACGTCTAGAATTATCAAACAGTATACAAAACTGGATAAAAGAATTTCCGGATATATTGTTTTTTGAAATGGGACATGAAAAGTGCTCTCAAGCACATTTGACATTATCAAGAGAAACAGGTATTTTAGGCCCTTTCTGCACTGGGCTTTATTCCAGATCCTGCTCTAGTCTGCACTGGAATGCTGATTAATGTTTCCTATTCCAGAATATAATCCAGAATGAGGTCCAGCGCAGAAAGGGCTTTAATTCTCAATTGGGGGCAGAGAATGCCATGACTTTAGCAGCCATCTAATAAAGAGGTGGTCCACAAGCGAAAATTCTCCACTGTCAAATATTAAATCCAGGGGGCTCTCCTCACACTAAATATCCAAGTGCCTTAATGTAGTTTTAGCACCTCTATATTATTCCAGGATTTCCTGAAAAGATTATTCAAATATCATTGGGCAGCTGATATCTTCCTAATATTCAGTGTATTCTAACCTTTAAGTAAACAGAGGTAGGCAGAAATTCAACAGATACAGGATTTCCTCTCTGGGTGCAGAAATGCTGCACCACACATATTTCTGTTTGACATCCATCTTCAAAGGAGAAAAAAAAGCCTGAAGAATCATAACAATTCATTTCACCTTCTGTTGTATATTCTCCTAGGTGAATTTTATAACAGGCCTCGCACTTTTCTCAGGACTTTAAAGAAACCATTAAGAGAACTGTTTGTAATTACTGGGAAAAAGTAATCACATTTTTCTCTGGTTTAATCTCCTGATGTTGGGCATGCTGTGCAGAACTAGAAACTGGGACACCAAAGCTGCAATGTTCAACACAGCATCAGCATCCCTTGGGCTAAGAACATCAAAAAGGCTCTGCAAATTATTTCAACAGATCCAACAACCAAACGTCTCCACATCAGCACCTCCAGCACCTGGTATCCAGAGGCATTTAATGATATGTAGCATGTGCAGCAATCCATTCAGGCATGACTCAAAGGCCCTGGTCACATAAGAAGTTTAGGATGACCTCTGGTCATCTTCAGGTTGTTCTACCCACATTATTTTAATTTAATTTGCTTTCCAAGCCGGTCTACTCCTGTTAGATCGTCTTAACCATAGTCGTCATTTTTGCAGAACTCAGCCGATCCTGGCATCTCAGGACATCTTTGCTTCTTCAAATGTGAGCAGGGGATGGGCTAAAGAAGGCTGAACTGTGCTGTGGTGGGTGGGATCTATTCTTTTCTTGGGCCAATTAGCGTGTATGGAGTTTGTGAGGCACCTCCCCTTCTCAGTTTATGTGTATGATTCCTCTATCTAGCATTTTAATGCAAATTTATTATTAGTATTTTAAATTAATCACATAGAGAAGAAAAGCACATAAAAAGGAAAGGAGGATGTGGAGGTGGGGGAGCAGGCTTAAAATAGAACCGCAAACACACACCCTTAACTCTCTTGAGTGACAGAGCATCATCCAATCAGAAAGGTGATAGATTTGATGCAGAAAAAGGGGTGGGGAACCAAAGGTTCTGTGTATGAAGCTCAGGATGCTCTCAAAGAAAGGTGTGACCAATGTGGTCCAAGGCAGGGATGGTCTGAGGATGACCTATAATGATCTAGGTGTGACCAGTACTGGTATGATCACAGGTCAAATTAATGAACAGGCTGTCCTCTCTTGGACTTCTATGACCAGGGCCAAAGAAAGATGTAATTACTGTGGAGATGTGGGACCATGCTTTTTCCCCATCATGTTCTTTCTGATCACTCATATATACAGTATATATGGTGAAATGTAGTAGCTGAATGTGTCTTGCATATGTATATCCCATAAGCTTGAGAACTCTGGAAAATTAATATTTTCATCTGTACAAGGAACCTGTCCTGGTATCAAAATATTTTTTTACTGCAAAGACAGGGGAAGTGATAGCATCTTGTGCAGTCTTGGTGACAGGATTAAAGAACATGGTCCTATAGTTCTTTCTATATGGTCTGTTCTACTATTGATCTTAAATAATGCCAGAATAAGGTTAATAAGGGAGAGACTGATGGGAGCTGGAGCTGAAGATAATTGGAGGGCACCAGGCTGCCAAGAGTAATTCAGGTTGCGTTCATACTTGGGGGAGAGGCACCTCAACGCTCAGAGGTGGTACTGCCATATGTCAGGGTGTTCAATCCATCTCTAATTTCCAAAAAAGGCCAGAAAAAAAGTGTTTCCAAAGGGCACTGGAAAGGTCAATTGAAGACAGCATGAAAATACCAGTACAATATATTACCACCTCTAAGATGCTTTGAAGACACTTATTTTTTACTGTGTGGATGCAGCCTTTAGATACACAGGTTGCATTCACACACAGGAGGACAAGGAAGAAGAAGAAGATTCACTTTTGAGGCAACCTAGGCTCTTTTTGCATTGGATCTTATTTCAGATTATACTCTAGAACAGGGACCTGCCATAGGGACTTTGAGATAGATTATAAATGGTTGCAGGTGGGATAATTCACTAGCCAGTCTGCCTCATGAATATTTTAGGCCAGAAATGGTGGATTAGAGATGGAATGAGAACCCATTCTACTATTTCTAAGGCACTTTTGACCTGCTTTTTTTGCGGGGGGGGGGGGGTAGGTATGAATACAGATATAAAGGAGAAATGATTTGTAAAAGTCCCAGCTCCTAGACTAATGCGTTCACTGCACTGTAAAGTAATTAACCAGCTTTACCCACACTCACAGCAGCAAGGGAGCACTTGACCTGTTGGTAAAAAAATGGAGCTAAATAGTTATAGCCAAATTCATCAGTCTGTTAATCTTACTTAGCTATCATTTCATCATTAATAGTTAGGAGACCATAATTTCCCAAATGCCTTTTATTTTTATGGTTACCTTCCCACCCAATGTATTTGTGTGTGTATGCATGTGTGCACACACTCATCCACCCACACACCATGGATTCACACCAGGGGACAGGGGTTATGCGGCTGATACCTTTGAAGCAGCCTCCAAGGGTGTTTTTCCACTTAGCACTTAATGGGTACTCTAGTGCTAGTGGACCCCCCTCCCAAGTCAGTGTGTTGCAACACAACCAACTGATGGATGCAGGGTAGTTGGGAATGGGAGCAGTCCAGAATAGCTTGGAGTAATATTGGAGAGATTGCGGATTGGATTACGTAACAAAACCCCACATGAGCTAAGTACAGCGAAGGATGATCCAGTAAAAATGGCTGGACTTGTTGATAAGGCAATTTATAATAGCTCCCTTTCCCTGATTTTTTAAAAACATAAATATTCGCTTTACTGTTTCAAGGCTCTACCTCACAGATTCTACTATTCATGAAGTATGATGCGCTCAGGATTACTTCAGACCAGATACAACTTTAAGACACAAGCAAAAACAAGTAGAAATGAATTCACTTTTCCAGACTGCCTTCAGACAGTGGCCAAATATCCTGCTAGAAAGTGCAGGGTACTGATCACCTGCTATTGTCCCTTGCTAGCTGGCATACACCTGGGTATTTGTACATATGTGGACATATGTTTCAGCCTCCACACATGCATGGTGGGAAGGGTTATGATGGCGGCTCTGTCCATAAGAGAAATAGAAGATGCTATTGTTGGAAAACCCATAACCAGCACTGGCTTTTCCAGCAGTAGTATTTATGACTTTTCACGGGGGAAAGAGTAGAGCTATGGTGGGGTTGCTTCAGATATGTGACACAACCCCACCACAGCAGTGCTGTAACGGTCCTCTATTCCCCAGGGCTTCCAATCAGGCAACTAACCCATAGAAAATCATCATGTTCTGAGGCCTGCAGAGGCCTTTTGTTGGTGTGCTTGCAAAAATGATAGGAATGAATAGGAAAAATCTGGGTTTGTCACAAGCGAGGAGGATGACTTGGCAACAAAACTTTGACCATTGCCCTGGGAAATAATGAATGCCAGTCTTTACTCTGAAACTATTAGTACTGCAAGTGTCAGAACACCAAAGAACATTGGTTTATGGGAAAATCTTGTTAGGAAGCCTCTGGACAATGTTCTGAACATTTACCAACTAACTGGATTAAAATATAAAGGAGGAAATGAAGATGAAACATGTCACTAGGAGCAATGAACTGCGATTTGTGGAGAAAAGAACAGGAAAAATAAATAAATGAAAAATCTATTTTCTCCCACGTTATATTATCTATGGAACAACTGTTAAATATCAATGCTCACAAGAGCTTCTGCAATCTACCAGTCACATTGTTTCAATGTAGCTTTCCTATGTGATTCTGCTCAACACTTTGTATTGATGATTCAACACTGAGTTCAGCTCACATATCCCACCATGAGCCATCTAACCTGGTCCATATGATTTATGAGTGGATGCAGACAACCACAAGACACTGTGAATGATCAAATTATCCCGGCTGTGTGCAACTGTCATCACACAGTTGATGTAGTAAGTCAGGGATATGTTCTTAAGTCAGTCCTTCTATCAGTACCCATTAAGGAGAAGGACATGTAAATTGCTCCCTAGCCCAATAGAATGCTGCGAGTTCAAGGCTGGAAACTAGAACAGAAACATCTGGAGGGCCACAAGCTGAGCATTCCTGATCTATAAGATCTGCAGACATACAGAAATAATCCACAGTATGTGCTTTTCCATCTTGGAGCATCAACCTTTGAGTGTTCTTGTTCTCAAAGCACTGCCAGGAACTAGTCGAAGCATGTATGACATGACACAAATGAATTAGGATCTCACAACCTTAATAGCATTAATGAAGCTGATATGACCTAATATTATCTCAGATGCAAACTTTAAGATAAGAAGAAATCAAATAATTATCCATTATCTGGCTAATGGCAGATAAAATCCACAGGAAATCCTGTCAATGAAGGCATGATAATAATAATTACAGTGTGGAAAACAAGTGATATCAGATGTTTTGCACTTTGTAGGATTGGTCCCTAAGTTTATTTTTTACCTTGCTTTTATTTATAATATTAAGAAACTTTTTTTTCTAATTTAACATACATTAAATGCCAAGTCTTATATTACCCCAAAATTCAGGGAATACAGGTATATTTTTAGAAGTGCAAACCTTGGAACCATATACTTGTTCACAGTGCATGTAGAGTTTTCACTGTGAATCAGAGCTTAGGCAGAAACAACCTATTTGTATTGCCAAAGTGGTGTTCTGTTCACATGAAAACACAATGCACAATCTGGAAAAGTGTATAATTATACTGCTTGATTGTGTGCCCTTGTACCTGCATAAGCTGGTGGCAACAGAATCATAGATTCAAAAGCACATTCCCATTAATAAAGAATGCAGTATCTGTTTCATACTGGGGATGTTTCCACGCTTGCAAGGATGGGATGGTTTACCTGCCTTGGAACAAATCTGTCCATACTTGGATGTTCTATTCTGGGACAGGGCCCATGCTGCTTTGAAGCTCTTGTGGCCTTAAGGTACCCAGGGGAACCCATTTTGGTGGTACAACTTGGTGCACCATTGAAATGGGTCTCTCTGCTTGCCCTGTTCACAGAAGCATGTGTCCTTCTGCATGATTCCCTGGGCCAATCTTGCAGTCCTTGAATTGTCTACCAGTACCTAAATCTAGGTGACGATTTTGACCATTAGACATGCTACACTGCATCCAGTGCAGATGCTTCAGACTACTAGGGAGTATGGCCTCTTTAGTTTGCACTGGAGTATGGAAAAGGGAAGCTCAGAGTGAGCCATTCTAAGCATAAGTGTGGAAATCCTGCAACCCCAAAAAACTCCTGTAGGAATCTTTAACAGGGGTGTGTGTGAAATGCATTTTGTACTTAGTTTTCAAGCAGGAACAAAACACATGAAGATTCGTTGGAGTAGCTAGAGCAGCCAGCTTTCCCAACACTGTGTTCAGAAAACTCAAAGTGTTCCAACACACTCCTTACAGAGGACCACGGACATCCCAAAGTGAGTTGGGCACTAGGGATTGATGGGTACTGTCTACCACACAATCAAACAAAGAACTGGACAACCCAGAGGGTTTTGTCTTTTTAAAAAATAGCTCTTAATATTTTGGGCAGCCTTGTCTTTTTCTTTCCTAGGTTGCAGCTTACTTCTACCACCACTTTCCAATCTTTTGCAAATCTTCCTGGTGCAAGGAGAATGGGTCAAAATGTCGTAAGGTAAGGCATGTTTTCTCTTTTTACAATTGCTAGCTATTTCTGATTTTTTCCCCCTTGTCAGTCACATGAAGCCCTCTTTTCAACTAGTTGCATACAATTAATCTGAGCATACTTGAGAAAGTAGACTGGAAAATGCTCATTTGTGTGCAGAGCCACAGTGACTCTTGAAGGTGATGACAATAAACTGTTAAATCTTTTGTGCTGTTGTACTGAACTCACTGTGGTCACACACCACAGACAATCAGAACAGTTCCAAAGGATGAGCCTGTGCTACAGCTACAAAGAGGATTTTTCATTGCTTCCATTCAAAGAGGGAGTCAGGAGAGCAGAGAGGGTAACAGTTGCTTCTCATAGTTACTACCAGTGCTCCATTCCTGCCCTGCTGAGTGATTAGAAAAGTCTGTTACTAGAAGCCTCCACTATCTTCACACCAGTAGTGGTTGCCACTGCTGCTCAAACCCAGGAGGAGGGGAGAACTACAGTGGCAGGTTCAGTCACCATCTGCATTGTCTGATCTCCCTGTGGTGAGGGAAAGAGGATGAAGATGGAAGAGCTACCCTTTGGGGACTGACCCCAAAAGAAGGGCAAAGAAGGAAAATTATTTCCCTAGCTCAGCTTGTGGTGCCATAATTTCCCACCTCATCTGGGACATTCAATCACTGCTGGTTCAATTCTCCTCAGAGCAAAAGACCCCCAAAGCACAACTTCTTCCCTCCCTTTCTACCACCTTCCCACCTTGGTTGATACCTTCTGGCTCTGCCAGCCTGCAGCTGAACTTTGGGACCAGCAGTTGGAGGCATTGGGCAGATGAGCCCAAAATACAGGTTAAAAAGCAGCCACCAAAACAGCAACCAGAATGCCAGAACAAGCCCTTGTTTAACCTTGTAACATTCAGAACACCCAGGACCAAGAAGGATTCCTGAGACTGGAACATCTTCATATTCCTTGTCTATAAGACCATGAACAGTGTCACAGAAGAAACAGCTAAGGAATTGCAATCTTACCTCCCATCAGTGGTAACATGAAGAATTTTGACAACTCAAGTGTTAATCAGCCCCTTATGCACTGACCAACTGGCAAATATGACCACTACAAAAACAGTTAACAACGATTAAGAACTGTTTAGTACACTGTCTTCAAAACAATGAAAGAAGGATGTGGTGGCTGAAAGCACCAAGAACTTGTTTTCAAATAAAATAAAGTGGAAAAAATAATAATAAAGCACAACTACAAAAATCATGTAAGTAATCAAAGAACAAATTGTTATGCTGTTAATTGATAAAGAAATTGATTTTTATATTGGCAAATATGACAAGTCACCAGAGACATTTCTTTCCTCAGATACTAGCATCTGTACATGATTTGTACATAGCAGAACAAATATATTACAGCTAACTTTTTCCAATTAAATTATTACCACTTTCTATAGTGCATTAAAATATGAATATTCTACTTATTGCAAAATATTCTGTACTATGTAGTTTCCCCTCCCCACCCACCTTTTTAATTTTTTTTAAAAAATGACTTTTTCTGAGTTGCAGATTTAAAATACAGGTATACAGTAATAAATTGACCCAGTTCAACTCTTTTAATATAAAAATAGCAGCACAAAACTCCTTTTCAAATTCTGTTTATTGTGAACAACTGAAACACCTATTTAGCTATCATTCTGCAATAGACACTGTATTCCTAGAGCTACTTGTTTGCATCCTTTTAGTATTTACCCCCTTCCTTTTGTGATAAGAAATGGTTAAGTAAGAAAAAAGTATTCAAAGGATCAATTTGTTCAGAATAACAATAAATTAGTTCCCCACCCTATATTTGATCTTCTTCAGTTCAAAATCCAGCTTTGAGACTGAGGAAGGCTTCCAGATCTCTTCAAAGATTTACAAGTGGTCCTTTTAACCTGTAGCAGTTTGATTTCCAATAACTCGGAGAATCTCTTTATGAATGCTTGGCTCTTGAGTGTTGATACTTGTATCCCCTACTTGGCCATCTTCATAGCTAAAAGGAAATATACAAAAGGGTGTTTTTTGTTTTGTTGTTTTTAAGCATCCATGTAATGAAAAATGAACAAATAGAAAACAAATAGGATTCAAGGCTAACTACTGATATGAAAAGAATCTGAAATAATGCTTAGAAACATTCCGGCTAGGGAACAATTAATATGACAAATGATTCCAGGGTTAAAATATAACAGGAAGCTATCAAATATTTAAGGAATAATTGTAACTCAAAATATAAACAAATTTAATATGGCAAACTGTCATCCTATAATAAAGAGGGATAGAAAAACAAACAAACAAAAAATACTGGGAAACTAATTTTTTATTGGTCATAGGAAAGACAACATCTGAAAAAATGAAAATACTCCCTAAACATCATTATCATCATCATCATTTCAGTGGTTTCCCAATTGAAAGGTTATGAAAGATCTTATGGTCTATCCACACATGGACAGAAATTTTGGTGCCCTTCAGAATACACTGACTACTATATGGGTCTCATCAACCTTGCTCAGATTGTCATGATCCCAAGGGTACTGTGTTGAAAATCCTAGTTTTATACAGTTTACGATGGGAAATACAAATATTTACCATAATATGACCTATAGTGATCCCATGTTTTCACTTTCTCCTATTGCTTTTTGCCAGAAATGGGGTAGAGTTTATAAAATTTTCCTCTGTGTGGAAGGTACAGTTTGAAAGCGTCATGAGGTCTTCCGTCTTCAGTATTTTCTCTAAATGCCTAAATATGATGCATCTTGAAAAGCAAAATGGATTTCAATAGATTTTTTGTTTGTTTGTTTGCTAGATGGCTCTAATGTTCTCAACTGCTTTATTCTGTGAGGCCACAAAATCTGGTACTGTTTCCCTGCACAAAGGGGAAAGAAGAAGCTGTATCTTCCAGGCCAGAACAGTCCATAACCTTATTTGGCTTGGAAATTAAGTGATAGATTCCAGTTTTCGTCAGTGTGGCCAACCAAACACTAAAGCACATTCTTAGCATCTCTTGGATCCCACCCAGACTGATTTTCTATGAGGCTCCAACCTGTCTTTAACCTGCGTGTCTGGAGGGTGATCAAGCAGATAGAACTATTAGGATCAAGCAACAAAATACTCAAGCAAACATGATCCGTGCATGTTTATGTACATAAGAACTGTACATCTGGTGAAATAATACCAGGCATTCACCTTCTCAAGCTGAGTATTATTCCACCCAGCATTTCCTTCACGAGTCCACTACACTATTATGCAGTTGGAAATTCTCTTCCTTGGGACCTGCCACCAGCCAGAACGTCCAAAAGTCCCAGAGATTACAAGTAAGTATGAAGCATGGAAATTCAAATTCATTTTTTTTATTTATCTAAAAGTCCATCCCATCCTATTCCTGCCGTCCAAGAACAGATTTCTAAATATATTCCAAGTATGTGAAGGGGAGATGCAGTTGTTTGAAACTACCAGAGGGACCACAGAGAACACAGCAGGCATGCAGATGGATGCTCCTGTGCTTGAGTTGACCAGAGGCTGTTTTTCAGCCGCAGTGTGAATTAATCTGGATCAGTGCTATAAGAGCAGATGGTGCTGGTCCTGCCCATGCTTCCCTGTGATCCAGATCAAAAGGCCAGACTATTCCGGACCCATTGATCCAAGCTTTAAGAGAAGTACATGTAAAAAGATATGTCTAATCCAGTTGAGAATTTTTTATGTTCACATGACTTACCCTCTATTATTTTTGCCAATTGAAAAATAAATATTTGAAATGTAAGAAACAGAAACTTGAAGAAAACTATACATTGAATCTGGTCCATACGTACACAAAGAAGAATCTTGTACACACATGATCAGTATTGGGAACTACCCAGATTTCCCCATGTTTGTGCAGATCAGGTGAAGTAATCACTACAAGAAAAAACAATAGCACATTTTTGGTTCTCTTCTGTAGAATAGCACAGTATTTTAGAGAGAAAAAATGCACATGATTAGGGTTAGAAAATCATCATCATCTAGTACCCGGACCAATTTGTCAGTCTCCAGTAAGGTCTTTCATATATTATCGGCATATATCAATGGTTTTAAACTCACAACTTTTATGTATTATGTATTAAGCTTTCTAAACTAGACAACTCTCCACATTAAATAATCACTAGTCTATGGACTTTGTTGCATATTAACTTCACAAACAGAAAAGCTAATGTCCATGTCAAAACCAATGCAGATTAAAATGCAGGGTGAGTCCTGCATGTGGACTTTATCAGCTGCAACCAACACTCAAGCCTTGAGTTGTAACTTAACAAACAAACAAATCCCCCCAAAGCCTGTTATCCTCTGTTTTCTCCATGTATGAAAGGCAGGAAGCAAAACAAAAAACAAATGCTGATAAATGAAAATAAAATTTACCTGAAATTTTGACTAATGGAATTTAAATTGGACCAGCACCATTGTGCAGGAAGCACTGTTCCAGAATCAGGCCTGATCCAGTGGGCCTAGCTGGTCCCGACGCATTGGTTCAAAAAGTGCAGAAAGGGCTGAAGACAAGTGCTTATTTGACCCTTAGGCCCTTTCTACATGAACCTGCTCTCCTGGACTAAAGAGGCACATAGTCCGAATGGTCTACACTCTGGACTGGGATAATTCAGACCATGCCCCTTGGTAAAGTAGTCTGTTCGCATTGGACATGGCCATTAGTAAACCTTTTAAAAGTAGTCCACCACTACTATATACCAGACACAAAGAGTGTCTACATAATATGCCTCTGTGGTCTGATATACCATGGCTTTCTACCTAGTTGCTTCATTCTGACTAGAGCAAGGAAACTTCTTATATTTGCTGTTCTTGGCACCTACCTTCACATAAGGCTATGCATTTCAAATTTCGACTTTGCAAAAACTGAGACTGCTGTCCTTTTTTCTGTGACTGTGAAGGTAAACAAATATTAGAAGGAACATTAATGACTATGTAATAACTTTGGTGGGGGTGGGTGGGAGCAAGCAAAGAAACAAAACACCCCATCCCACAACCCCCATGTCTCATGCCCCTCAAGTCCTGCCTTCCCCCTAAGCCCAGGGCAACTGAAACTCTACAGCCAGAGCTGATTAGCCTTTTTCTTTAATGTTATGAGTGGATAGATCAGTTCCGACTACATTTACAGCAATGGATCTACAACAATGGATGAAAACCGTATTCTCTCAGTTTACAGAATTCTATGGCACAGAGGAAAAATTCCACACAGGTTTATTCACTATCAATACCTTGACCTTCTGCTTGGCCCCTCTGAAAATTCTGTTCATATCAATAAGCTTTGCAATTACCACTTGAGCTAGCAGAGATACAAAAGAAAATGTCTTTCAGAAATGCTTCGTATAATTCTTTACCTGTAATACATTGCTGTTTTTATTGCCCGAACCAGGCTCATCCTTTGCAGATACCTTCTGCTGTTTCTTGTTCATCCCTAAAGAAATTAGATTTACATCAGGTATTCTGGTGCATAAATATCAAATGTTCCACTTCAAATAAGTGAAGAATATAGGTGCACATGGAATTTGCTACTTATGTGTCTTTGCAGCTTTTGTTCTGGCTTTTTTATGCTGCTAAATAGGATGATGTAAGCCCACAGAAGTTTTTGACTGATTCTGCAGTTACCGGAGTCATCCTAAACCAAGTTGGAATGGGTTGCCAGTAGGCAAGGATAGGGTTCTCGGCATTCTGGTCATCCCATCCAGGTTCAGTCACAGCCACTGACTTTGAAGGCTAGGAACACTAGTTTCTGGCCTTTGGTGTTTCCAATGGGCCCTTTTCAGGAGCGGAACTGACTGCCAGAAGCAATGGAGTTTCTTTGTGCATTACCAAAAAGCCCCCCTCTGCTATATTTTGGATTAAGGGGGCTGTGCTTTCTACATACCCTTGTAGTCCAGGTTAGTCACAGTGGTCAGCTGATGGATGTCTTTGTCAAGGTCTAATACAGTTGTCCTACCCTAGATGGTCACTTCATCCGTGGAGATGAAATGTACCAGCAATGAGCAGGGATCCTGCTGGTCCACATCAGTGTGTGGACAGCAGACCCCTGAACACCTTTATAAACTGAGCTGCAGATAAGTGTGGAAAGGGCCTTAAACTCATCTCTGTTTCCCCAATATACAGACTCAGATGACATATTAAATGACAGGACTGGGACAATTTCAGCCACAATTTCGAGTGAAGAACTGCCCCCGCTCTTGTACATCAAAAGATATGGGATGTCATGACATTCAAACTTAGCCTTCTTCTAATCTCAGATACCAGCATGTTTGGGATATGGAGGGACCTTAGGTTTTCCTAAAGGTAAATTAAAAACATTTCATCACCCTACCCCCACCATACAGTATGGATAATAAATATGACCTGAGTAACCAAAAGAAATGCTTGACAATGGACTAAGGTATATCCCACTTCCAAACATTGCACCGTGGAGCTGCAAAACAAAACAAAACAGAAACTATCAAACTGTGTAACCATTTTTCCCCTCCAGAATATAAGTTTGGAATATGTGGATTAATTTGAGCCATGCCAAGACACAACCAGTTGTACATGCTAGTTCAGATAGGGCTGGTTTGCCGGTCAATTTCTCTAGCCATCTCTTAAGGTCAGATTTTCTTTTAACATTGTCCTCATATGCTAGAAATTTTAACGATTCAAGTTTCAAGATTCAGACACATCTGCAAAATTGTCATCTGTCCTACTTTATTATGATGCTTCTTCTATGCTCAATCCTGCCTTTACTTCTGTTATGAAAAGATCACTTTTGGTTTCCGAAAAACTTGGTTTTCATTTATATCTGATCAGTAATATAGGTCTGTTACTCCTAGCTATTACATACAAGATTGAAATCAAGTTTAAGACATTATAATTTCTCTTTCCCTCCATTTTCTCATAACAACTCCTATGAAAGCTTATACAATTGCAACATTAGCTATATCAACACATTCCTCTATCTGCCCATGTTTACAAGTAAATGATTATTTAGGATAGCACCCACTTTCCCCCCCTTACCTGCAATCTTGTATTAGAAGCAACCACTAAACCATTCCTCAGGATAGAGTGCCAGTTTTCAATGTGTGATCCACTTTTTAAAAATACACGGACATGCACACCAGAGAGAGAGAGAGAGAGAGAGAGAGAGACATGGTTAGTACTGTTATTAAGCTACACAAAGTAACCAGCAATTTATTCTAAAGAACCATAGCTTGGAAGAAGGAATTGTTCCACCTTAAGAATATTATATATGATGATATTTTTCTCTTTTGTTTTTCTTATTTTTTTCTATATCTGGTGAAAAAGAAATAACAACTTTTTGATTACTTTTTTATTCATATCTTTCAGTACTCACTGAAATGCAAAGGTGCTTCCATAGAGGTTTTTGGCAGCTCTGAAATTAGATTCTTTGGCTGGTGGACTGCTGAGAAGAAGAAACTGATGTTGGGTGTGCATAAACTTCAGTTGCTGGAGGGAATAAAAAGTTAGGGACAAAACTGAGAGGTTAAATTAGTAGCGCATAGGAAATTATTAAGAATTAAGTAAAGATGTGCATAAACGAAAACTGCGTATTTGGTTCAAAATCAAACTGAATGGCTGTTTGTTCTGCTTTAATTGAAAAAAATTGTTGTCCATGTTTGATTTTGAACTTGTTTGAGAACAAAAAAGAAATATCAAGTTTTCCATTGAAAAATGCCAACTGTTTGATCAAATCATTTGTGTCTGCGACTCGGGGAATGGTTTGGTTCAATCGGATTTCTGGATATCTAAACAACTGAGCATTACTTTGGAAGGATGTGGACAGCTTCAAACACAAACTAGTTGACTGAATTTTTGAACATAAACCAAACTTTGAACATCCCTAGAATTCAGCCATTTTACTGGCATGAATGTACTCGTATAACTATAGGCTATTTCTGCTTGGAGTGGTTTAACTATTCTACTCCAGCCTGTCCTAGACCAAGCACAGCAGGTTACGTCCATATCATGAGGGTGAAGACACCATCCATCCTGGAACAGCACAGGCAGCAATGCAAAGCCGCAATAGCTGTTTCCAGACCACACAACTGACTTCCTGCCCAAGAGACTGGCCTAGGCCCCATCCTTTGTAGGTCATGTCTGGTGCACAATGGCAGGGTTGAACAGAACAGTCTTTCTGTTGTCTACATGCTAGGTTTCAAAAAGGATCTTCAAAAATGTGCCTAAATTTTGAAGGTGGAGCTGCAGTGTTCCTTGTTCAAGACCAGGTGCAGAAGCACTAAAGTTAGATGGTTTGGGATGGCAGCTAAACAGGAACAGGGACTCCTTGAGATGGCTCTAGACCAGGATAGCACTAGTCCCATTTGAACAAAGTGTACTAAACAGCTGCTTGGCCTAGTCTACTCACAAAGATTGACATAGTTTGACAAGGTATAAAAAAAAGAAAAAAAGAAACTTTGCTTTTCAAAAATGATGAAGCCTGTCTGAAATCTGCAAGCTCAAAGCAACAATGACTCTCTCTCATCCAACAAGCGCAGCAATCTATAAATGAAGTAAACAAGTACAGCTTTCCTCTGGTGACAGTGGAACAAGTATGGGAACAAGTCCCATACTTTTACACTGTTGGCTTCTTAAGATTGGGTAGATAGAAATGATTGACAGCTTTTGTGATGAAATGGGGAGGGGGGATGCAGGCACAGAAAAAAGCCTCATTGGCTGCATAATGCAGTAGCTTTTTCAGAATCTTCTTTGCTCTTCCTTCTTGCCTCTCTGCATGGAGTTTCTTTCTGCCTGCTCTCAAAGAGTCAAGTAAATTAAAGATAAATGTCTCCCCCCCCCCCAGAATTTTAACTGGTACAATTGAAACATTCATGTGTCCCTTGTTTAGGGGTGACTTATCATGGTCAGACAATGGCTGCCTTCCAGGTTCATTTCCTGTTTTGTACCAAATCACACTGGATAGAAGCTTCCAAGATGTGGAACATTTGTGGCAGAGCTTCCAAGCCTGTGTGAGACTGAAGGGCAATGCAATGCACATGCCATGCCTCCTAGGCCAGCAATGGAGCTGAAGAATCCTGCTGCAAAAGGCGGCACTTTCTCTAACCATGAAGATGCAGTCTCACTTCCAATTTTTTCTTGAGGCTTTTTGTAACTCTTGCAAAGATGGGGGGAAAGGTTTTCTGAATATCACAGGAAAAAATACCATCTATATAGGGTTAAACCAGCAACAGCTTTCACTTTTATATGAAAGAGCCTGCTGTTTGTGGATAATACTTACCCTGTTCACAGGTAGCTTCACAATATGTGATCTATTACTTGAAATAACCCTGAAATAAACATATACCTTGATAAACAAATATCAACATATATACAAACAATCCACTCAAAGAAGCTTTTAACAATTAATGGCCACATGCAGTGATATTCCACCCCACAATGCAATAAAAACAGTATAAGTCTCCAGATGGCAAGAAGAAATTGCAGGATTTTGCAATTGTTTCTCACTGCCACTGCCAAATACAAGGTAATCCTGGGGCAAACGTGGGTCCTGCCATATATATCATTTCCTTGCACAGTTACTTCTCTTGTAAAAGTACCCATATGTAGGAACCACCTACTTACTTCCCCCATTTTTTTTGTGCACTTTCTACATAATTGCAAGGGTAGCAGCCAAGCACGACAGGAAACCCAGCATCAGAGCTGGATTTTCGGTTATACCTAAATTGCAAACAGGGATGTGCAAAATAAATAAATAAATAATAAAATAAAATAAAATAAAATAAAATAAAATAGAACCACATTCATTATACTAAGAAATCAAATATCGGAAAATTCATTCCATCACAGATTTGTAAATCCAAACATTTCTGCAAAGTTTTCATGACTTTTTTCCCATTGAAAAAGCCCCTTTTCACAACAAAATAAAAAATATATATTAAATCAGAATTTTCATATTTGTGAACAGGAGACTTTTTTTTATTTTGTTCACATGTTTGGACATTTGAACATCCAGACTTTTGATTCAGTTCATGAATTTGAAATATTCAATCAAATTTTCAAATTTCATTTTGCACATCCTTAACTACAAATAGAAGTTTTGATGGCATCCCTGTATGCCTCAGGGAGGCTTTTGGAACTTCCTCTCAGCCACAAGGATCTGAAAAGCAATAAAGCCACATCAGTATGAGGAAGTAATCTACTCCATCTCACTTCTAGTAGTCTGGTGAAGGCACAGTAACACCATTCTGTCTATTGTGGTTTAGTGTCAACCTGAAATAGCCTCAGAAATTGGCCATTGCCTCCTTCTTTTGCTGTTCCTCTGGGGTGATGGAGGAACAGGCAAATGAGGGTACAATCTGCCCTTGATGTTGTCTATTTCTCCATTCACTTGGGGTGGCTATGAGGGGGAACTTCATGCTTTTAAATTAAATTTATTAATAACTATTAGTCCAAGGACCATATCATACATAAAACTTAAGAAGAATAAAAAGAAGTAAACATTTTAACAGAGTAAAATATTTTTAACCAAATAAAAAGTTAATATACATAAAATATTAAAATCCTCTAAATATTTCCTCCCAAACATTGAAAACTACATTGAGTCATCACAAAACACTTTAGAACTACGGGACTTCTTTTTATTCTTCTTAAGTTTTATGTATGATATGGTCCTTGGACTAATCAGTTATTAATACATTTGAATTTATAGATAGTTAAAAACAGCTAATTCCCATAGGCAGTTGGGTTCGATATAGCAGGCTTTTTATTATTTTATATTATTTATTTGTTCATTTATTGGATTTATATCCTGCATAACTCCAAAGACCCTAGGTGGTTTACAAGAAAATAAAACAATAAAATCAGGCACTAAAAATAACCACAGTAAAGAATGGATACTGGTCTTATAATAAATTTTTGTTGTTGTTCATAATAATAGTAATAAAAATCCTTGGCAATCTAAGTCTGTTTACAAGTCTTAAACAAAATCTACTGTTTCAAAAATCCCAGAACATCAAGGAATTATAGCTCACATGTTTAGAAAAACTTCTCATAATACATTCAAAATGAACAAATACAGACATATGCAAACAGAAATATGTGTAGCGAAATAGGGCCTCAGTCAAACCTCCTGATGGATGGGAAATGAAAAATGGTGACATAAGAGTGCCCAAGGAAAGAGTGCCAATTAAAGTGCCCAAGGAAAAGCACTATACAATTTAAGGCTGTGCCCACACTTAACTGGTCTGGATCATTCCAGCCAGAATGGG
Source organism: Aspidoscelis tigris stejnegeri (assembly GCA_023333525.1). Taxonomy (NCBI): domain Eukaryota; kingdom Metazoa; phylum Chordata; class Lepidosauria; order Squamata; family Teiidae; genus Aspidoscelis; species Aspidoscelis tigris. Next base: position 23,000,327 of record JALMGA010000007.1, on the reverse strand, counting down.
TCAAGCTCAAATGGCCCAGCACTGAAGGGGGACAGCTGTACCAAAACAAGCTATCCACATTTGGACAATTGTTCTGGGACAGTTGCCTCACTGGTCGCCCAAACTGCAGTCTTCAGAGACACTTTCCAACAATTCCAATAGCCCAGATTAATGGTCTATGGAACTCTGAGACACCCAATTTAGCAGTGCAGTTTGGTGCACCACTGAATGGGTTCCTAGTAAACCAAAACAAGGAGTTGTGCACCCTTCCATATGCTCATTGCCCCATTCTAGTAGTGCCTACTGTTATCTTAGTCTAGATTTTAAGTGGCCTTTTTAACAGCCTAGTCTGGGCTATGCTCCATCCAGTGGCGAATGTGACCTCCCTTAAATCAGTCCATCATGTGGAAGAGAGGCTGATGGACACCTCTGTGGATTGTTTAAGGTTAGTGCAGAAATGTCCCAGGTGTTCACACAGAAAATGGTCTGCTCTGTTGGCCCCATCAGTCAAACCTCTATCACAATCAAGGCACAGAAAAGTGATATCAAGGCAATGGGCAAATTCTGTGTAACAGTAGATGGTATCTAGGGTTGTGATCAGATGGAACAGTGTCAGGGCAACTGGCCATATTTGGAGCCATAAATCACACTGTACATCTGTAAAATGTAAATGTGGTATAGTCCGGTGACACAGCTGTAATAGGCCCAGGAAGGCCCCATCTCTTCTTTAGCAAAAGATCACCACTGCCTTTTCCAGTCCAACTTATCAGAGCTCAAGTATCAAACTTATCAGTTTGCTTTCTTAATAGGAGTTGACATCAACATTTTCAATCAGTTTTCCTTGAGCCTCACCAGGTGATCAAACTAGCCTAAGGTGAATTGAGGTTGCTTGGGTGTTTGTATCCTACTGCCAAGTAGAAACAAGGATTCTGTCCAAGTACAATTTAAAGATGTGCCAAGCAAGAAACTGACTGCTTTTCTTATCTGTGCTTTTATCTTTCCTAATCCAAACCCCAATTTCTCTCATTTAAATTAATTTTTAGTGGACAATTAAAAACTGATCTATCCTCAAAATGTTCAGTGGTCATGTTGAACTACCTCTGTCATCCAAATACAGCATGTTCTAATATATACAGTCCCTCCCCAATTTTTAAAATGAGAAGTCTAAGGGTATTTTCCTGTTCACATCCTTGGTTCTCAGCATGAGAGCAACTTGCATTCCATTCATAAGAAACCTTTCTGTACAGAAGTGGAGCTAATGAAACAGGGTGACAGGTCAGTATAAACAAACCTCATTATGCTAAGTCAAGAGTCAGTTACGAATAATAATAATAATAATAATAATAATAATAATAATAATAATAATAATAATAATAATAATAATAATAATAATAATAATAATAATAATAATAATAATAATAATAATAATAATAATAATAATAATTTATTTGTATACCGCCCTACGAACACATGGAAGTGAGGGACTCCAAGGGCCTTTCTGCTTGGTGTGGGTTACTCCATGCCATGCTGGACTGAATCACATAATCTGGCCCGTGATGTGCTGAGGTGGCAGTGACCTAAACCAAGGCTATCTACTTAACAGGAAGTTATTCCCAGCCCAACCTTACAGGTTAGTAATGAAAGTTCCCAGTTTTAAGGCTGGAAATGAAAGTTTCCAATCTCCAAAGTTCTCTGCTAGGACTGTTTTGGCCAGGAGTCCAGAAGCAACACACTTTTGGCACTGCTTCCAGGTCCTGGGTGAAATGGTTCTCTGTGTCACAGCAGTGGAATACTGAACCACCCATACATGTGTCATGAACATACACAAGTGGCTGGTCCAGTATACCAGCTGCAATACTGCATGGACCACTTACAAGTGGCCTGCTTAGAGCAGGCTACAGCACCATTTTCATGTCTTGGCCCACTCTAAAACTTGAGCTGCATATAGATGTCGATTACTGCTTTCACTATATTTGGATATTCCAGAATAAAGCACGGAATAAGTAATAGTTAGATACAGCCTTTGTCTAAAGCATATTAACACACATGAGGCATTCTACTGGGAGGAGCCAATACACCAATCCAAGTGTGGACCAAGCATTACAGAGGCCCTGCTGGATCAGTTTAATGACTTAGTGCAGAATGGGCCCAAAGCTCTCCTAACCTTCAGCATCTGATATCTGGAGTATCCTGAACTCCTAAAGGTGGTGTGATAGTCTTGGCAAAGTTTTCATTACTACAACAGAAAACACTTAAAGGGCACGTCTCCATGCCAAAAATACTCTGAAGTTAAGCTTGTTTTGCCTCAGAGCATCTCCATGCACAGCTTTACTCTGGGCTACAACAGGTGCAAAGGAGGAAAATCCGCAGCAGAAACTTCCCGCCTTTCAAACAGTACCAAATCCGACTTAGGGGGATAACTGTGGATTATCCTGGGAGCATGGCGATGCTGTCCCACTAAAATGGTGAGAAGAGCCGTGAAAGCAGCTGCTTTTAATCATTTTAGTGAAGCTCTGTACACACGCACAACAGCCCATATCCCTGCCTGACAGCTGCTGTCAGGAAGAGAAAGAAGGTAAAGGGACAGACGCACACACGAGTGACGCTTATGGGGGGGGGGGAGAAACAGAAGAAGAAACCTAGGAAGGAATCGAGAGAAAGGAAGGGAAGGAATCTCTTCTCCCCCTCCTAATAATACAGCCTCCGCTGGTTTGCTTGTGCGCTAAATACGTAAATGTACGGAGCTGGATCTGACAGCTGAAGGGAGCCTATCATCGCTCCAGAGGGTGGGCAGTGGGAGAAAAAGATGCAGGCTCACAAAAACCGGCTTCCATTGGTACAGGGAAGTACGATTTTAATCCCTGTTGCCCCAAACCACATGGGGACTCTTTATTATGAGTTACAATGCGGATTTTGATTAATCACATCACTAGTGAAGCAATCAGCTCCCATGGGGATGCACCCAAAAACTTCTTAAAATTAATCAAAGGCCCTGTCCTCATGCAATTGAAAGTCTGCTGGAACTCTTCTTTTGCCTCTGAGCGGCCCCATTCCAGGCTTTACAAGGCGCTTAGGGAGCTTAGGAAAGTGAGACACCCGCGATAAAATACGTGCACTTTAAAGAAGAGTTCCAGCGCTCTTTCGGCGATTCGCGGGTTTTGCTCGCTATATCTGCCCTGAGGACGCTCCGTGGCAAAAGGGGCGGGGATTGCTTGCCTGCACACACAGCCAAAAAGCATTCACACATCTGAGAAATGCAGCAGGTTCGCTTCCTTTCCTTTGTAAAAAGAGCCAGAATTGCTCAGAATTGAAACATTGTTATCAAGTGATCTGTGAAAGCCTTAAAAGAGAATGAGCGAAGGATCGCGCTGCCGATGGCTGCAGCCGCTGACTTTGCCGGGGCAGAAAGTCTTTTCTAACAGAGAACTGAGTGAAAGTAAGTGCTGAAAGTGAATGAATGAGCGATCATCTGCCTTTGCTAGGGGCGGGAAGCCGTTTCAGGAGATGGAGATCTGGCTATTTTTCCTTTTAACAAGAGAGGGGGCGGGGGGAAAAAGATGCCCGGAAAGAGAAGACGGGGGACGGAAAGTCCGTTTAGATCGCGGCTACCATGGGGACGCTTATTCCGGAAGTGGAAGGGACTTTTAAAGTCAACTATAACAGAGTGATGGCAGAGGAAGCCGAGAGGGGCTAATAAGTCTTTTGGGGACAGGGCCAAAACAACCAATTGTAGAAGGTTTTTTTTTTTAAATGTAATTTTCAGGACAAAACCTTTTAATTGGCAGGAATGATTAATTAGTAGGAGAGGGCATTCTTTACCTATAGAAGTAAAGAGGCAATTAACTTTTCAAAATTGTCCTTTTGCCAAAAAGAGGCAATTAACTTTTCAAAATTGTCCCTTTGCCAAAAATATCAAGGAGTAAAGTAAGTATTCACTTTGCAAACAAGGAAGGGTATATTTGTGTCTGAGGTGATTTTTAGAATCTTTAGGCCAAACCATTTATGGAAATGATCTGATAATGATGCTATTCACGCAGATGTTTGGTGCATCCCAGGGCAACTTCCAGGGTTGGAGTCACAAGTCAATCCCCCATTCAACCTGAGTTTCTGCAGCCAGCTATAAGAGCAGATGGAACATAAGCTGCTTTAAACTTGTCTCAGGGAGGTTGAGGGGAGTGAGTTGTTCTCTCTCCCAACCCATGTGGATGGTGCATGGACAGGGAACAAATGGCTTCTGCCCATACCCTTTCCATGGAGGACTCAAAATGGCCAAATTCTGGCTGTATTTCTGGTCCTCTAGAGCAGGTCTGGTGGAGATATTGCTGGACACCCACTAGACCAAATGGCATTCCATCTGTTCATTCTAGCAGTAGGTCCCATGGCCCCTACCATGATTTTTAGTTTCCCAAATGAATGAAGCCAACCAGTTTGGCTTATGGTCTAGTGGTTAGGGAACCAGACTCTTATCTGGGAATACTGGGTTTGATTCCTCACTTGTCCATGAAGCCAGCTGGGTGACTTTGGGCTAGTCACAGCTCTCTTCTGAGCTCTCACAGCCCCTCCTACCTCACAGAGTGACTATTGTGGGGAGAAGAATAGGATCGTCAGCCACTTTGAGTCCCATTAAAGGGTGAGAAAAGTGGAGTAGAAAAGCCAACTCTTCTTCTTCTTCCAAAGACATAACAGTGACATCAAAATTGCAACAGTTAGCCTCAGAGAGCACTTAATCAGTACTTAAGGTTGGACAGGATAAAGAACTACTTCATTTGAGTTAAGCAAAACACTATCTTTTTTAAAATGAAATATTGACCCATGTCTCATAAGTGAAATAATCTAAGCAAAGTCTTTACCACTGTAGAAGAGGATGAGCAAGTGGGTCTTGTCTGTCCATCTGTTTCTTTATTTCTAAATAAGGTGCCTAGAAAACAACAATAGCATTACAGTAGTGTTAATGGAGGAATATGTTTTAGTACCTGTAGAATTTTCATCTATAAAACAGCAGAAGAGCAGAGGGATCCTGTTGGATCAGGCCACAGCCCATTTAGTCCAGCATCCCATCTGACCAGTGGACCGCCAATTGCTTCATGGTATTTTCAAGCAGAAGGCAAAGGCAATCTTCAACTGCTCTTGAATACCTGCAAATGGCCTTTAGAGGTATCCTTCCTACCTTTCAACATTTAACCTAACAAGCAGCTCAAAAGCACCTTAGAATAAAAGCATGCAGTCCTCTTGTTTTTATTCCATCTCTAATCCACTTTTTCTGAGCCTAGAATGTTTGTGAGACGGGAAAAGAAGAGGGGCGTGTGAACAGTTTTACGTGCAAACCATCTCTGAGTAAAGTCTATAATTTTTATATTGTAGATTCATAACAAGCAGGTTCAGCAACTGGATATTGATGTATATTTTTGCTTCCTGATAGAAACGCTAAACATTCCAGCTGGGCGACCATACGCTTCATTTCATACTCTCCCAGTTTCCCATTATTTTTTCCACACTTCACTAAATATCCTGTGTAAGACTCATTACGCCCAGTTCTTATGCAGGTTGTTGTTTGCTTGCTTGTTTTTATGGGGGGAGGAATGGAATCAACTGTTTCCTAAGGTTTCAGGGGAGAAAGAGTGGTGCAGAGAAGCCTAGGCTTCTTCAAGTAAGTTTAAATAAATAGATACTTCCATCTTGTTTGTCAGTGACCTCAATTAGGCTTAATTCCTGTTGGCCTTCAATATGTGTCTTTCCTCATTATTCACTTTTCAAGCAAACCATATTTTGCATTAGTTTTCACAAGTTTAGAAGTCTTTCCTTCTTTATTCTATCTTTCTATATGACATTTTCAACTCTACCCTACCACTCCTTGTTGCGCCCCATCTATTTGCCCTCTATTTGCCTCCTTTGCATCTGCCTTCTAGTTACTACTAAGGCCTCTTTCCCTCCCTTCTTCTCACTGCAGTCACTATGGGATAAGCCATTTTTGCTTACCCTACTCCAGGAGTGCTGAACTTTCAGCCTCCCAGATGTTACTGAACTAAAATTCCCAGAATTCTAGGAGTGGAATGCTGGGAGTCCTAGTTCAGAAACATTTGCAGGGGTCTATTCACACTTGGCTTTATTGTGGAATATATCCCGGAATAGGGGCCTGCTGTCCACATGCTAGTGCAGGCTACAGCAGGCCCCAAATGAGGCCTGCCAGAGTCTGTATTAGCATGCAGACTATAGACCCCTATCCTGAAATATACTCCAGAATACATCCAAGTGCAAATAGGCCCAGACTTTCTACATCTCATCTACAACAGACCTACTCAACTACAGAGTTCCCCCATTCCTTTCCTCATCCACTTCTCCTTGTGTGCCATGTTGTTTGAAATGATAAGCCTGAGGGCAGGTCCAAAATGCTCCAAGATTCTTTTTTATGCTTAAGAGTGGCCTATAAATAAACCAAATAAATAAATATACACTACTTCCTCCCCCTTCCCAGGAAGCAGGAACACATTACTCCTATCTGGACAGTGTCCTGGTCATGAACCTTGACATCAATGATATCTACCAGTCATTTCTAACCAAGCATTTTTTGTTCGTTTTCCTTCTGACTTAGCTCTGGCATAAACTTTTCAATACGCACACAAACAAATGTATAAATACAGAGAGCAGCAGCTGATCAATGTTCCATTCCATTTCTAGTGGGAACAATGTACCTCTGTTTCCCTCACTGAAATTAAGCATTCTTGTGTAACTCCTGCTATTTCCATTCTCAAGCTTTATCCACCTGCCTTCTGGTTCATTGATTTTATGCTGCAGCTTGCTGGGCTTTCAAAGTCTATTATTCTGACAGGCTTTTCTCACTTGGTTCTTGCAAAACAATAACCAGAAGCACAATTCTGCAGGCTGGTATTATCAGAGGAACTGTATCTTGCTTACATTTAAGAAACTAAATGAGTTTTGTACCCACCTGTGTCATTTCCCTTATAGAAGTAATGCTATCCAGTGCTTTCATCACTCGATCATAATTCTTTTTCTATGTTAAAACATATAAATGGTTGTTGATTTTTTTCCTCCAGAGAATTTAATTTTTTTAAAGAAACAAGAATAAACAGTTCCCCATCAAACATAGGGTTTTGTTTTTTAAAAAAAGAAGAAATATTTGTGCAACAGTATACGATCAATACACACAATTACACTACTTTCTGATCTGCTTTCACTTTTTGAATCATTGGGCATTTATGCATTTGCTTCCTCATCCATTGGATGGGAAAGGTGCATTAGGGACTAATGTGTACTACCATTCACACACAGGAATGCTAGTACATGATAGCCTAGCCCTAACACAACCTGAGACTTACCTGTGTCTGGTTGCACATCCAATCCTCTGCAGGTCACCACCATTTTGATTGTGGTGCTCTGTACAACTGTGCATACACCAGCACCATCGTCATGGGGATGATGATGCTCTGGGCATGAGCAATCACATCAGGGATCATGTGAGGTGCCAGATGCAGTGCAGATGGCCACTGCTTGACACTACAGATAGGTTTCTGGTTGCAATAGGTAAACACTACCACTAGTTTATAATTAGTTAACATCTGGGCAGGCAGGGGGTGCTTGTAGGCTGTAAATGCCTCCTGCAACACGGCAGATGCACTTGCCCAGATGTTAACTAATTATAAACTAAGAGGCCAATGTGAATTGGCTTCTTTAGATACGAGACACTTGGAAAGTTGTGACAGAATGCAGCCAGCTACTCATCAACAAGTAGAAAAAAGACTTTTCTTTGTAATCTACCAATGGGGGAAGTGCAACTGACTAGTGTGCAAAGCAGAATCTCAATGGTAGCTTCCTCATTGTCCTGAGACATCTTGTTCCAGGTGGCCTTGCCTTTTGCTACCTTGTGAACACCTTTACCTCCTAACTTGCACAAGATCTTCACGGCCTGATGGGCTGAAGCAAAAGAGGGTTTAAATGGCACAAGGAGGGCAGTGACATGTGGGGATCCACACATCACCACCTGGTCTGCAGTGTGGAATCTGTTGCTGGGAGGGCTCTTTCTGCAGAGCATGAAAAAAAGCAAGGCATGGTTTGGTCTGGGGTCTATCTACCTGCATATGCCCATAATGGGAAGGGCTAAAAATGGCTCTCTTCTGGGGCTTCACTTTATGGGCTCAATTAAAAACATCAACACTGGGGAACTTTTATTCCCTGACTCCAAAGTTTGCACAGGCCAGGCTACTCAAGGTTTCCCTTTCCATGATGTAGGGAAGTTCTAGCCACTTTTGAGGACAGGGAAAGTTTGGAAGTGTGTTGTTTTGCAGAAAATACCATGCTTGGTACACCTCCTTGGAGGAAACATAATTAAATCAGGGTCTGGCTCATGACACTGGCACAATGACACTGTGGAAGGGCAGGATTTCAACCACCCTACTTAACTGGAGCTAGGAAAGGCTGCTCCAAAGCTATGGCAGTCTGAAGAGGCTCAAAGAGAGGCAAGGGTGGCTTTTTGAAAAAGAATGGCACATTTAGTTCAACAAGGCATCTGGAAGCAGCCTTTGTGGGTTGATGCGCATGCCCATGAGGCTCAAAATGTTAGGAAAGGAAGTTTGTCGACTCCTTCTTCCTCTTGAAAGCCTCTGAAAACCTGCTTCAGATACCTCCAAACTGTAAAGAAGATGAATTAGAAACTAGCATTGGCAGGCAATGACAAAAAAACTGGCACCCTTTAGTGGATGAGTGACCAACCTATGACCTTACAGTTCATAGCCTTTCAAACTGGGTGAATTGTCCTCAATAATTTGTATCCAATTGCCTTGAATAATTTATATTCAATAGGCACTGGGCTAAAACACCAAAAAACAAACATCCCACCCCGAGACAACTGTGCACCGAGACTTCTTTCTTTGACTACACATACGTACCATAAATATATTGAAAGATATTATGATAACGTACCCTAGGATTAAAGGCTAGCATCTGAGGGTCATTAGGGTCAACTACGGAAGGATATGGCTCAAAAATCACAACTTTCCTGGGTGATTCTAACGCAGAACGACACATGGATACCAACAGGTCTACAACCTAGAAAGAAAGAAAGTGGTGGGTTAGGGTATAGTATCATACATATTTTCCATATTTATCTACACTGTTGATCAGATCCTTATTCTCAGTTTGAGAATTTCAGCAGAAGCACGTACACACACAACATTTTTTTTTTATACTTTGCATGAAGATGACTTGGCTGTTACATTGATGGTGTTGCAGTAGGTATGAGCTCAGTAACTCTGGTGACAGAGTGGTATTCTTCTCGTCACAATAAAGTGGGGAGATGAAATGGCTCCAGTTAGATGCCCCCCCCCCAAATTTCCTGGTTCTTATCTATGAGCTTTTTCTGCTTACAGATTTCCCATGGTTTAACCTAAATTTCTAAATGAGGGGAAACTGAAGTTGCTAAGGTCTATGCAAGAGTAGTCTAAGTGTGTAGGAAAATCAGGGCTTGACCTAGAGCAGGGGTAGGCAAACCACGGCTCGGGAGCCACATGTGGCTCTTTGGCTCCTTGTGTGCGGCTCTTCCAGCTTAGGACTACCCTAATTAAGTTAATAACAATGTACCTACCTATATAGATTAAGTTTAAGAATTTGGCTCTCAAAAGAAATTTCAGTCGTTGTCCTATTGATATTTGGTTCTTCTGACTAATGAGTTTGCCGACCACTGACCTAGAGGAGCAACCTTAAAGGAATCCAGGTTAGAAAAAAATGTCATGTTATGTGTGGGCATTGCTTGCTTGCTTGTTTTCTTTTTTCATTTCTTTTATAAAAGCAATAAATAAAATTAGGGGAAAAAAAGATTAGAAAAAAATAGTTTAATATCCTGAGAATATTTTTTAAAAATGATTATATTAGCATTCTATGCAGTTCACAGAACATTTTTAGGTTAACATAAATATTGTTCAGTTTAATTTTACAGAGGGTGCCTCCAGATACAGAAGAAGAAGAGGAGTAGGAGTAGGAGTTGGCTTTTATACGCCACTTTTTTCACCCTTAAGGGGACTCAAGGTGGCTGACAAACATCCTGTTCTTGACCCCACAACAGACACCCTTAGAAAGAGAGCTGTGACTAGCCCAAAGTCACCCAGCTGGCTTCGTGAAGAAGTGTGGACCTGAACCAGGAAATTACCAGATAAGAATCTGGCACCCTAACCACAAGACCATCCTGGCTAAAGACCACTGTATTGAGGATATTATATGTATCTGTGGTGATCCTAAAATAGTCTGGTTACTGTATAGAAAATGAGTAATATCACTATCGTGGGAAATTTGCTAATTGGTATTGGTTTTCCCATTATAGCACTGCTTACCTTTGTGTCTATCATCAGCTTTTGGAATCAAGTTGCTTGGTGATACTAGAAATCAGCCAAAAGAACAGAAGGAAGCAAGGTAGTGTTTGGTTGACTACTGATAACCCCAAAGCAAGCTGATCATGAAATCTGCTGACAGACACAAAGGTAATTCTGTTATTGTTTTCTTGTCTCTGGCCTGGGAATTGCCTCTTGCTATCTGGGTGTAGCCAGAATATAGGAAAAGCAGATGAAGCTGTATAAAGTGGAGTAGCATGTGCAGTACCCTGTTTTCCCTGCTGAGTAGTTTGTCAAGAGATAATAAAGTCATACTCATCTTGCAGAACCATTACCCTTGGAATCATACCCACAGAAGATACAGGACTGACAGTTATCCTCTGTTTTAAATATCACAAGTTTTGCAAACTTGAAAGTGAGAGTTTGTGCCCCTCCCACACTACCTGTAAGCCAAAGTGACATCCAAATGTACATTCAAAGCAGCTGTTTTCCAAGTTTCCCCACTCACCCATTGAGGGAAATCCACCTTTCTTGAAATTCATGAGTTTGGGAATTTCCAACATTGTACTGGGACCTAAATCTTGTTAATATCAAGGGATGATTGCAATATGAATATGTTATAACACTACAGGCTTAATTCTAGTTTCATCCCTACCTTGAAAACAAGACTACAATCAGTGAATGACAAACCCTGGGCCTTAATTTGTCTGTTTACCTAAGGATCACATGGATAATTTCCCTAAATAGGAACATGGCATCCACATACTCATTCGGACTACAAAAGGGCCTGCCATAATCTACATTAGCATGTTTAGGATAGCTCCCTGTTTTAGGATATAATCCAGAATAAGGCTCAGTGCAGAAAGGGCCCATGAATGTTTATTTTATTTATACTTTCATTTCTGATTTGCAGTAGGAGTGAAATGTATTTCCTGATTCTTGAAGTGGCAATTCTATAATATGATTTTATGACCATCGATAACTGTTTTAAACCATTTGTAAGCTACTTGAAAACTATATTTTGGCAAACAGTAGTAGCTAAAGGGTGGAAGTAAATAAGCAAAATATGAAGAGCAGATTTAACTTATTTAGTGAAATCTTAGTACGATTCATCAGAGGGAACGAGGCATGAGAATAATAACAATGAATAGCAATAATTAAAAACAATGGTGTCAATACCACAAAGCATTTTTGATGCTCATTTTTCTCTCATTTTACCTGAGCCCCTGTTGCAATTTCATCTGCAGCTTCATTCATCACTCCTAGAGTCTGGAAAGCAAATACACAGAGCTCCCGTTCACACACAGTAGGCTACAATGAGGGAGAAGACAAAAGGAGAAGAAGAAAGAGAAATGAGAAATCCATGTTACATTCATAAAGCTTACATTTTGTTAGAAAAAGTCCCCATCATAAGAAGGCTGGCTCACTCCAAGGACCCCAACAATTTGCATAAATACGCTGTGCATTTTATTTTGGATGGGAGGTGTCTTTTCTAGCTCAGTTTTGAATTAACTTGGAAATACACTTGTCCTGAGAGATCCTTTTAATGCAGGCTGTATTATGCTCCAGCCTAAAATATTGTAACTCGTGGAAATCAGTCAAGTACCTTGAATCATGGGTAATGTAGTTCTACCCAGGACTGCTTCCTCACCTATCCAAAAGTGACTTGGAGGTGGCAGCGTTGAGATGCTTAGTGAATTTCAACCCTTCCCTGCAATGTGAATGGTGGCCTGGACACTAGTGATGTGCACAAGTGTATTTTTGACATTTGAATCCGAGTAGATTAAAATGTCATAAAATCAGATTCAATTCGGATATTTAAGATTCAAATGTCTTAAAATGAGATTCAAATCCATAACATTTGAATCCGTATGTTCAAATGTTAGATTTGGATTTAAAGATATGAATGTCGACAACATTATTATCTGTTATACGTATCTATGCACATTCCGGAAAAATCTGTATGCATCCCGTATTATCCTGTACGCATCCCGTTTTAATTCTATCTTTTAAGCACAAGATACAGATAAGTTTCAGGCAGATTCGTATACAACAGATACGAATCTACACATTCGAATCATTCAAAAATCCATATCGGATTTTTGAAAATCTGATTTGAGTTTGAATATCAAAATTTGTCAGATTCAAATCAAATATTCAAAATTTCAAATATTCGTGAACATCCCCACTGGACACCAGCCATGTCCAAATCTTGCTGCTGGTGCCAGCATGTGTGTGTGAGTGGTGCCCATTACCAGGGCAAATGCATGATGTGCTGTGTCAGCACACATGAACAGTGCATCACATGATGTGTCAGGCCATGTATAAGGTGCATCTTGGAGCTGACCACTGCTTCACTACTGAGGTAAGCACGAATTCCCCTAGTGAAGATGCGTTGTCCATTACATGACCGATTTAAGCAGAAAAGTAGCAACCACTTAGATTATAACAAACAGAAAATTTTCACAGAGATGAGCAGGTTGCCCCTTCCTAACTGACAGTGACGAGAATGCCACCCCTCCCAAAGGAAAGTGCCAATTAGTAGTTTTCTCTTCCTTGCTGGTTTCCATCTGCAGCTAGTTCAAAATAGCACAGCTTCAAAAGACTCCAAGGTCAGTTTTTAGCAGTGATAAAACTCAGACACATTGCACCTGCTTTCCCAAGACCTTAGAAAGAAAATATGGAGTGAGCCAGGACCCTTTTGTTACAGCCAGTGACTGTGCAAAAACCACTCTAAACAGATTACAAACTTCATAAAAATGTAGGCAACTCCTTATACTAGGCAATTTTATCATAGCAATCATTAGCTCTGCAGGAGCTCAGGCAGAGGTCTTTTCCATCACACGACAGTCAGCATGGTGCAGAATGTCAGATTAGGACCTTGGATACCAGACTTCACATCCTCATTTGGTCATGAAGCTAAAGAGAGGACCTTGGACCCATCATTCTCAGCCTAATATAATTCAAAATGGGGTTATGTGGATAGAATGGGCAAAATAACAGCAACAATTTCTGCACAGCAACTGGAGACTGATCCTACAGTGATCAACCACCATGATCCAAACAGTGCAGTGTTGGTGTGCTGTCACCATTAGGAATATGTATGAATATTCAGGCAACTTGAAATTCATACAAATTCATACAAATTTCAACATTCACAGTACACCGCATTGTATGAACTTTTATCAAGACAAAAATTGATTTCTGCATATTTGGGCTTCCTGATATTCTTCCTTGGCCAAACCCTGATTAAAGCAAGAGCCCATTTAATCCCCCAGTTGTTCTCAGCCACCAGTATGGCACAGATTTCAATATTCAAGAGGAAACCACTCAACAGCCCTTCTGCTGCACAGCTTTCCCCCTTTGGCTGCCACAAGGATAACTGATGAATCAATCTTGCTCTGCTCTAGGGGTCACTCCTGGAGCAGAAATGGAATAAAAAACAAACACTGTGCCAAGTGCTGAATGAAATAAATTAAAAAATATGGGAGGAATTTGTTCCCAAAAGTTGCTTCGCTGGGCACATCAAGAGCGTTTGCTTGCTCCTGCAAAAGTGCCGAGTGGTTTTGTTTGCAAGATTCCTTCCCTGCAACCTCTTTTTACCTCAGCGACTTCGTGATGACTACAACGCTGAAATATTTTCAAAGAGATTGCTTTGGAAGAGCCATCATCTTTCAAGCCCAATAAGGGCATCACTCATTTGATTTATCTCATCTGGTGGGTTACATTGAATTAGGCAGCAGATGAAGCTGAACCTACACAATTCATTGTAGCATGGTGCTTTGGACAAAAGAAAAGAGTGTATTGCCTTCAGTGACTCTTTTTAGAAGACCTGCACTATAGAACCCCAATTATGCACTCCAGAATTGCCTAGATTTAAGTGTGTGTGTGCATGCATGTATGTGTGCATACGTGTGTGCATGTGTGTGTGTGCATATGCCCCTCCACACAGGTAACAGGAAATTGACTGCATCCAGAGTCAATTATTTATTCCGTATTTGGATATTCCCAGGACTGGGAACGTGGCCACACCTATGCAGACGATGCACTCCCCACCCACCACACACAGCGAGCTGGAAGTTGTGCGAACAGCCGCACCACCGGACGCTGCTGGTAAGCCTTGGGTAAAGGTTGGATTCTGGGTCCCACACCTAATCAACAATTAGTGCACTTCTAGTGAGGGTGGGCACACTTCTAGGCTGTAGCAGCCTAGTGGACATGTGCATGCTCTTCACCAGAGCTGCACTAATTGCTGACTAGAGATCTTAGTGCGAATTGGCCTCTAAAGGCTATGAACTTAGATATAACATTATGACAATGGATTTGCCTTTCACTTTGCCTTGAAAGTATCTTGAAGGCAGAAGAGAGGGTGCAAACTTTTCTGGTGGGAGAAACATGCTGCATAGATACAGTACAAGGGAGCAAAATGCAGAAATAGATGGAGGATTTGCCCTACATTTTACTTCAGTTTCTGCAAAGATGCCTGTAGGAAAGAAGTCAAAGCCTGAAACCAATACCTCTTGTGCACTCAGAACTTCAACATATAGCAGAGTATGTTTTCCTGCATGAGATACAAACAATTCAACAAATAATATGGGAAGAGGATAGAACAAAATCTGCAGGAGGCTATGTTCCAGTAATCAGACCAAATTGGATAGAGTGTTACTTTTTGATACAACAGTAATTTTGGAATAACTGAATGTTTCAGAGAGAGAAAAAAAGATAGAGGAAATTTTTCTTCAACATTCCTTGCATTAATTATTACAGAATAATTAGGCATGGGAGAGAAATGCACTAAGCTGAGCAGGTTCAACTCATTCAGTTTTAATTTGGAAAATCCAGAGTTTCACCTTTTGATCTGAAGAGGCCATTATCACAATGCTGGAGAAATAAAAAACAACAACTAAGGATTCATTCACACGCAAGTTATTCAATCGGTGCCTGATATCAGGCAAACATGATCATCCTGTAAACATTAACTTCTCCAGATCTTCAAATACAGGAAATGGCCCACACTATCAAGATCGCACGTGAGGAATAAAAGTTCACTAGCTATGATCTTGATGGCTGAGGGAAGGCAGTGAGCAGTAATAGGGCTGTTAATTCAGCTCAGTTCCAAACACACACAGAGAAGAGTACCATGCTTTTGTTTATAGTTCCTAGCATACTACTCCCAGCATTCCATGTCAGCCCTGCTATGGAATGCTGGGAATTGTAGCCTAGGAACATCTAGAGCAGTGTTTTCAACCTTCCTAATGCTGCGACCCTTTAATACAGTTCCTCATGTTGTTGTGACCCCCAACCTAACCCTAACACTAACCCCCAACCATAAAAAAATATTTTTGCTACTTCATAACGACCCCTGTGAAAGAGTAGATTGACCCCCACAGGTTGAGAACCACTGACCCCAGTTTTACACAGTGCCTTCAGAGTATCTGAAAGTCTTGAAAAGCTTTAATAAACAATAAAACAGTTCTGCAGGAAACAAAAGTAAAGTACAGAAAAACCATCAGAATCACGGGAGGTATGAGGTTCCAAATGTAGCCTGATCTTTGATCTCTCCAAACCACATTTTGATTCTCTGTGTGGGAAATGCATACTCGCCACATCCATCTTCATCATCATTTTAAGGCAAGTCGGGGTTAATGTCTAGGCCCTGGAACACCTCCCCTATGAAATCAGACTGCAATATCTAGGCTTCCTTCAGCCTTAAAAGATAGTGTTTAAGAGGAGGCCTAATTGAAGTATATAAAATCTTGCATGGTACAGAAAAGGTGAGTAGAGAAAAAAAATATTTTCTCTATCGCACAATAGAGCCAGCTGATGGGTAGGAGAGTCAGAACAGACAAGAGAAAGTATTTCTTCACCCAGAGGGTCATCACTCTATGGTAGAGATGGTGCTAGAAGAGGTGGTGGCATCAACCCGCCTGGATGGCTTTAAGAAAGGGTTAGATAAATCTATGGATGACAGTAGTACGAATGGCTATCAAAATGAATGCCCAACACTGGGGAGACAGGCAGGATACTCCTAAGGCCATTTTCTGTGATTTGAGAGCAGTTGAATGTTTGTCGTTGTCTTCTGCTTGAGATGCCCTTGAGCAGTTGGTGGGCAGTGGCCTGATCCAGCAGGGCTCCTCTTATGTTCTTATGTACTGCAGAAAGACCAAAGACTGTACTGAAGCTCAGCCCTTCTATTATGTGCCCACCTCCCATGCAGTGCTCAAGTAATGTTGCGGGTTGAACTGGGACTCACTGTTTTGGAGAATTACTTTTTTTCCAGTCCCAACAGTAAGCTCCACTTTAGATCTCAATATGTACTCACAGTTAACTCATATACATTCTAGGAAAGATATTGACAAGACTGGAAGCTTGTTTGGAGAAAGATGACCAAGATGATGAAAAATCAAGTTGTATAAAAATAACTTTGATCAGTTTTGAAAGAAGAGTGACAGTTGTTTTAAAATATTTACAAGGTTGTTATGCAGAAGATGAACTTGCCTAGTTGATGCTACTCAATAAAACAGAACTGAAGGCAATCAGTAGAGATTGTGAGGAAACAAACTGCAGCTAATGTGAATGTAAGACAATGACAAAGCTGGCTTACCTGATTGGAGTCTGCATGGCATCGGATAGCCTGCGTCAGACAGGAAGGCCCTTTGACAAAACAGCCCAGGCTAAGTTGCAATGCTAAGTTGCTAAGGTGGTCTTGGGGTTAGATGATAAGGGAATATTCTGTGTCAGGTCTATAGCTTTGCAAGGAAAATTGTATGAATGGATCGGAGGAGATACCAGGAACCAACTCTAACTTGATGGTACCAAGAACCAGTAACAAATGCTCAATGAGCCAGTTTGGTCTTGTGATTAGAGTGTCGTACTCTTATCTGCTAATCTCCCAGTTTGATTCTGCACTCCTCCACAAAGCCAGCTGGGTGACCTTGGGCTAGTCATAGCTCTCTTCTGAGCTCTCACAGCCCTACCCACCTCACAGGGTGTTCTGTTGTGAGGAGAAGAACAGATCTGTCACCTTAAGTGTGAAATAGAGAGGTGTAAAAGCTCCTCCTCCTCCCCTTCTGTTTTCCTGAAGATTACAAACTAGACATACTTTTATAAGGTGATATGCTGAAGGGATGGTTAGATGATGCCGTAATTGCCTGAAGTCTAAACCCAAGGATATTTTCCAGTTCTAGAAAACTAGCACAATGTGCGTAGAGGAAACAATGAGGTGAGTTGTTGCTGGCTGCAAACTACTATAATTCTAATAGGAATTTTTTTTAAAAGTTGATGCACTAGTTAGAGTTAGCAATAAAGATGTGCAAAGTTCACCTTGTGTTTGAAAATTTGATCAAATAGTTCATGTCCATGGGTGTTTGCACTGAACTGAACATCCATCCAGTGGTTTGCATACAATACCCAGAAATCTGATTGAACTGAACCAGTCCCCTGCTTAGGAACATGAATGTTTCAGTTGAGCAGTTCATGTTTGCAGTGGTTTTGCCTTTGAAAAATTGTATATTTTTTAACAAGTTCAAAATTGAACATGAACAACTGTTTGATTAAGTGATTTTATGGATAAACCAAAGAAACACAATTTTCACCCATGCACTTCTTTAATCCTGCAAATTACTTCATCAATTTTATGGCTACTTGGATATGAGGTTTAAACACAAGATGGAGCTCTAGAGGAGACTTTGCAAACTGTAGGGAAAATAAGGATTGTTTCTGTGATTTTTAGCCTTACTAAAAAGTTCCACCAACCAATATAGGCCATGCTTTCATGTCCCTCCATAAATGCCTCTGCAAAGAATGGAATATTTACATTTGGTAGCACAAAACACCTGAGGTTTAGAGAGTGTGACAACATGGTCTACTAGCAAGCCTTCCCCTTCAGTGAAAATGTGGTGACACATTCATCAGCATTTTAACCTGACCCCCCAGAAGCTGCAGAAAGGCATGCGAGTGCAGGTAAGCATTACATTTTTCTTGGGCTAGTCTGCATAAGCACTGAGTTCTACAATGCAGGGTGGTCTACATAACAGATGCATCTTACTTCATTTAAACACAGAAAATTACTGGTCAGCTTAAAAAATTCAGAAGAAACTCCTTGTGATCACACAGACAAATCTATGCTATTTTCTTAGCAACAGTATGTAAATAGCTTGCCATTAGCTTCTTTCAGGGAGGTGATTAGCACACAAAGCAGGTGATCAAACATTGAGCTACAGCTAATCTTAGGTCACACAAACTGTATTAGCAAAACTGTATTTCTCTGCTTTTTTTTGTTATTTTTAGAATCAAGTGCAGAAATGATTACCCTTTTGATGCTTACCTTAGAAACAATCTCTTCAGACCCCTCCCTTCTGCATGCTGGAATGGAAGAGAGAAGCTATGCTCCCTCCCTGTGTTAATCCATCCACACTGGAGTGGAGTGAGGCCCAGTATAAGAGACCAAAATGGCTGCCTATACTGGGACATCAGGTCTACCAGCATTCCAGGAGCATCAGACTGACCCAGGAAAGATCCATGTCTCTCTGTTCTGCTCTAACAGGGGGATGCATATCCGTGGCAGACCCAATGTGTCCCCAGGAGAATCAAGACTAGGAAGGTTAGTTTCTAGCACTCGGTGAACCTAGAAGTGACTCTGGAGATGACACAAACTCTTGAGCCAGTGCAGGACACTTGATTGCAGTAGACTTCTAAATGAGGAAAGTTTATCCTGGTACTTTGAAGCCATTCCTGCCACTGGAATAATCCAGACTGGGCTGGTCCTTCCTGCTAGACTGGTCCTGTAGGGTAAGTGTAAATACACCCTATAAGTGCTCCCCAGAGTTATGTGGGGGCTGAGACAGAGGGAAGAAAGTAGACAAGGTATATTATCCTGACACTACAGTGGAATTATCACATATATCCAAAGCAATCCCAACACAGTCCCAGGACGTGGCAATGAAATTCCAGAATATTGCTATTCCATGAAAAAGCTGAGTTTTCCTGACATAGTAATATTGCTTACCATTTCTGGTGCTTGTTCTTGAGTTTTTCCTTCAGGAAATGCCAGCTGTGCACATGTAGGGACAAAACTGGGATGAAAATACCTACTGCATGAGGCTCTTGTGCACTTCCAAGTATTCTTATCATCTTGAGAAAGCATCAAACAAGGTAAGGACCAAGCTTTGCCCTGTAATTTCACACTGCCATGTGGCAGAGCTGCAAGAGGCAATTTGTGGTATCTAATCCAAGTCCTGAACTTTCCTCTTCCCATCTGGAGGTAGCCTCAGGCTGGATCTGCACACAGTACATCTGCACACAGTTTAGAGATGATAGCATATTATACTAGTGTCTCTAATCCACATTAAATACCAGAAAATTGCACTTTTAAAAGCCTTTTACATGAAACAGAGGTAGGATAGGAACCCTAGAGTTGTATGCTACTATGTCTGAGGATGTGATCAGACAGGGCCTTTTTTCAGTTGCCTCTTTTAGAAACCACATCTCTTTAGCAGATGCACTAAAAAGGTATTCTAATCGTATACCTCATATACAGTATATGAGGTATATATGGTATACCTCATACTGTATATGAGGCATATACGTTATACATCATAAAGCCTACCTCATACTTCCACACATTGTTCTTCCTTAGCCTCAAAGTTTGGCAATGCCTTGCCACTGAGGGCCTTTCCACATTCGTCGCTAAATACCCATTAAGCACCCATTAACGATGGATTTGAAAAATCTCGTCTGCACTACAACACTACAACACATGCATCCGCATTGGCTAGCGCAAGATGTGTCTCTAATGGGTGTTAAGAGGCCCTTAATCCGGATTAAGGGAAGACTACCTTGGAGATAGTCTTAATGGTTACTGGTGCTGTAAAGACACATCCTCTTAGGATACGTCAGCACATGCACAAGGGTGCTTAAGTAGGCCCTCTCCCCGGCCCACCTGATTGGCTCCTCTGGAGCCAAGCATGGTGAGCCAGGGGCCTCCTATCTCGGGGCTGCCCCTCACCCCAGAAGCCACGGATCGTGGCTGCTCGGGCCAGGGGAGACTTCACCTACACCCCCCTACCCACCCCGGGGTGAGCGTGTGTGTTCCTCTCCTTACCTGAATGCAGCCAGGCCGATTCTGGCTGCTGGGGGCCCAGCGTGCTTTGCACATGCGCAAAGCACACCTCCCTATTGGCCAGGCCCACGTCTGGCTTCAGGATGCCCTCTGTGCATGCACACGGGCCTGGCCAATAGGGAGGCGTGCTGCATGCACGCTGGGGCCCCAGCACCCAGAATCAGACTGGCTGCATTCAGGTAAGGAGGGGAATGTGTGTGCTCGCCCTGGGGTGGGCGGGTGTGTGTGTAGGTGAAGCCCCCCCCCCCTGCGCTAGCTTCTGGGCCGAGGGGGAGCCTCGAGATAGGAGAACCCCGGCTCGCCATACTTGGCTCCAGAGGAGCCAACCGGGTGGGCCAGGGGGAGGGCCTTTGGAGCACGGATTGGGATGGGTGCTGTGCATCCACACAGCACCCACCCCAAATCCGTGTCTAAATCTGTCCTTCCCTTGTGGGTGTGGATGGAAGGGGTGTTAGTAGGGTTTCTAGACACAGATTTCCAAAATACGGATCTAATAGATCCGTATTTCGGAGGGCCAGTGTGGAACCACCCTGAATGGCCAGCCATCAGGCTACCAGGGCCAACATTGGTCATTTGTCTGTAGCAGCCATTTCACACACTGTGACTGACTGATTTCCCTCTTCTTTGCTTATGTATAGCTTCCTTCCCAATACGAACAAAAAGAGTCACCCCAAATGCTATTTACCTGATATGAAGAAAAGACACCCATTCTCAGGCTTCAGGATGGGGCAAGACCATTCTGGGGATATTATGTTTATCATTACAGCCTTAAATTCATCCAGAGGGCATCTCATTAAGTGTGTCTGATCATAGCCAAAATCACATTCAAGCATATTTTTTTCATGCATGCAAATGTAGCCTCAGTTTGGTTCACTGGCTTCGTGTAATTTGTGCCACAACTCTTGATTTTAAGAGTCACATCACTTGCCATTATTTATTTACTTATTCTAATTTGGTCTAATTCAAATCTGTTACATATCTTTTTTTTCAGAGGGAAAAAAGTGGGAGCAGGATGACAATTCCTTGAACCCATCACTGTTTCTTTTCTTTTCTTTTTTTGCTTCACTTGCTTTTATATTTGCAATCAAACGTCCAGCAATAGACTGTCACTTTTTAAATTCCTAATCGCCTTCATTGTTATTCTGGGATTCACCTGAAGCTGTTTATCTAAAGGGAGATGGCAGCAGCAGAGTGCTCTCTTCTGCTGTGTGCTCAGAAGCTGAATGAGAAATCCTGACTCCCTGAGGTTCCCCTCAAAGAGCTATGCCTAATGGGCACAAATGAAATGAAAATATCCGGGAAGCTCTACTTGAATAGAGATTGAGGCAGGTGTTGCTGGGAGGCAAAGCAAAGCTGTCCTGGTTTCAAGCTCAAACTGCACTCTCCTTACCATCTACCAGTCCATTTTCTCTTACAGTGAAAAATTCCACCCACCTTTGACCTTGCCGTCATGGAAGTTCTCATGAAGCTTCTATGAAGCTACTATGGTTGGCTCCAGAGCAAAAGGTGGCAGGAGCCTATATAGGTTCAAGCTCATAATTCCAGCCATCACAACCAGTTTTTGTGGACAAGGTTATAAGATGTCTTTGACTTATGATGAAGGGCTGAATCTATTTTGTGTAACTCAGAACTTGATAATACCTTAGTACAGGGGTGTCTAACCTGTCGGCCACAGGCTACATGCAGGCAAGGAGGGCTATGAGTACAGCCCAACACAAAATCATAAATTTATTCAAACATTATGAAATTATGCACAAACTTTTTCTCTCTCAACAGTTTTGGTTAGTTTTGTGTATTTAATATGTGGCCCAGAGATATCAAAAGGCTGGACACCCCTGCCTTAGAAAGTACCTTCAGGTATACCACACTGAAAGCAATTTCCCATATTTTCAGGCTAGAATTTCTCAGTCTTGCTTTATGATGCTGTGAATTGAAACTGCCACCATGTTTCACTAAAGCAGAGGTCTGCCATTGGCCAATGAGCTTTGTTTTTTTTTTTTTAAGATTGTGGAGGTAGGTGCAGAAAAGTCATCATCCATGACTGTGAACTGACAGTGAAGTCTATACAGTAGTTGTCTGAGTTTGTTTATATATCTATCCAATCTATGCCAGAAGCTCTCAGGATGGGTCACAATAAAATCATTATAGAAACAGACAAAACAGATTGGCTAAAATGGTGGCAGCGCCTGCACTGAGAGGAAAAGCTGTTCTCCCAACCAAAGGACAGGGTAAAGAGGTGTAAAGATACCTGAATATATACAATGACGGTCCCTGTCACATCTCTGAGGGGAGACTATTCCTTTTTTTATTTTTAGTAAGCAGACAGCAGACTCCTATTCCAGCATATAATACAGAAAAACACCCAGTGGAGAAAGGGCCATAGATTCTCCTTAACAAATACAGAAAGGGGGTGTTCCCATTCAAGATTTAAGTAGCTTTGATATTGTTTTGAGTGGTGTTCATTTCCAAAGTTTTAAAGGAATCTGCAGTTTCTGAAGACTAAAGGTCCCAAAATGTGGGTTATCTATATTCTAATCAAAAGATGTCTTGCTGCTGGATTTAGAAATAATCCTCACTATTCAGCAATGGGAATGCAATCAGTTTTTTTGTGGGGAGCAAACCATGCTTTAGGGGTGTTCTCCTCAGTTTCCCCTAATCCAATGATAAGCCATGATTTCCTCCCCTTTCCCCCAGACTCTCGCTATTACATGCTAAAGATATCAGGCTGAAAAGGAAGAGTAAGCAGAGCCTGCAGTAGTTTACAATGTAACAAGAGATAGTGGGGAGTCAAAAGTATCTGATTCTATTAAAGAGACAGCGATTGGAAACACTTTGACCTCGATCCCTGCCATTTCATGCTGTGCCGATCCAGCACAAAGAAAAGCCTGCCTACTTTATCCGTCCTCTCTCCTTACCTTCCCCATCGTGATCACCCCCTGCTATTATAAGGAAAAAGGGAAAGTGATATTTAATGTTCTACTGTCTTGTTAACAGGAGAAAGAGGTTATGCTATGGTGGAGACAAGATGGGAGGAGAGAAGCAGTGAACAAAAGCTGAGACCTCTTTTGATCCATGATCTGATCTGGGGAAGGTTTACATAGAGAGTGGGGTGTGAACTGCCCACCCCAATGAAGTCAGGGTATGACAGTGCCTAATTGCTGACTGCATAGGGAGGGGGGTTTGCTTAGGGGAGGGGATTTCTTCCCTGTGAGTCCGCATTATAAACTATCAGTGGGAACACAAAAAAACCAGACCTTGTTGCTGATTTTAAAAACCCTGCTTAGAACTGTATTAAATTGCCCAGTGGGAACCTGGCCGAAGTTTCCATGCGAAACAAAAACATGAATAATGAAGGACAGCTACATTTGCTGGAAATGCTGTTTCTTCCTTCTTGGGTGCCCATGCTCAGATCTTCTCTCCATGTCAGCTCATGCAGCAGGGTATGGAGAACTGTGAATGGTGCCTCACTTTTGATTGTCTGTGCCTCCAGACAGCTTTAGTACTGCTCTGCTGATGCACTGCTGTGGATCACATGACAATCGATCTTCTGTAGCAGCAGTGCAGCAGCAGGGAAAGTGCAGTGTAACAAGCTGCTAATTAATCGGCAACTTTTTACGCCGCACTTTCCCTTGCATGCTGCACAAATAGTGCGGACTATGCGTCTTCCCATCTGGATGACAGGAAGTAGTTCTGCCCTCCCTGCACAGCTTCTGTTCATCCCACCTTGATGATTGGAAGTGTCTGCACCAGTGATGGCAAACCTTTTGAGCTCAGTGTGTCAAAATTCGCAAGAAAACCTAGCTTAACTCGGGTGCTGTGTCACATGTAGAAATATCCATAATTGTGTGATATTTGTAGCTCTAGTAAAAAAAGTTATATTTTTGATATATGTATTTTATTAAAAGCAAAAACAAATAATTCTTTTCATTTGCTAAATCTTCAATTGAAAGTTGGTATTTCGTACACTTCAAAACAAGCAAGCACTAGCCCAGGTGCCAGGGGACCATGTATGTCACCCAAAAGGGCTTGGCGTGTCACCTGTGACACGCGTGTCATAGGTTGGCCATCACTGGTCTGCACTATGAATTTGCAGTGTTAAAGTTGTCTGGAGCTTTTTGTCTGCTGTAAGGCAAAGTGTAACTGGCCTGATCACAGACCATGGTACTGAGGCAGAATGATGACAGCTGTAGTTCAGGAATAGTTGAGCACCCCTGACACTCCTATAGCCTTTTCCCCAGTCTGGCACATGTCCTTGCCATCTATGTATCTTGCTTCTGGTTGGAAACAGCCCGGATAGGAGTTCACTTGGTGGCTACACCCAGCCTATGGAACACAGACCATTAAACAGTTGATGGCCCATGCCTAGCTCTTTATTGCTGGTTTTTATGATTTTATTTTTCCTAGCAAGCTTAAGGCAGACCATGTCTTCCAGTCCTTTTCACTGCTAATTCTTTCTTTCTTTTTGGTAATTGCTGTGAACTGTTCTTTCAATGAGATTGCAACTTTCTACGTGGTCAATAACCTAAGCTGATGCAATTACATTACTAGAGGAGGATTTAAATGCTGTAAAAAATAAATATTGTACAGCTAAGAGTGGGTAGATAGGGTTTGGCTTCTTAGCGGTTTGAGGACATCCATCCACACAAGGGTATAGGACAAAATTGGTGGGTAAGAAAAACAATCCTTCCCCCGCCCGACAGGAACATTTTGCGGATGACTTTATATTGCCAAGAGACACAAGCCTGACTTCCAGTCAAGCCTCAGAAAGAACTAGCTGTGTGCAAAGACCAAAGGCCTCTGAACAGTTCTAACTATACTGCTGAGGGAAAGACACATGACAGCTTTGGCACACGGTCCCACCGGCATCATTTTTTATTTTCATCTTTTGATTCTGAAGTGGGAGAAGAGAACCTCCTTCCCTCCTATGGCTCACACTCATGTGTGACCATTTAGCTAAGAACAGATTTCAGGCAAACAATCGGATAAAGATTTTATATAATAAAGTAGATGCCATAAGCTGGGTGGGCAAAGCGCATTTGAGGCACAAAAGGAAGGAAAACATCACAGCTCTTCAGAAATGATTTAAAGGTGGGAGTAGAAAGCTAGATGATGCTAACCTCAGCTACAAATCTACTGGATAGATTAGGCTGCTGTTCCCTTTAACCTCGGGGCCTTTCTGCACTTACCTTACTTCAGGGCCCTTTTAGACTACATGCTGGTGTGAACCAGGGAGGCATTACTCCTTGCTAGTATGCTCATTCTGTATCAGACACAGTGCTCTCCAGATTAAGAGGTTCCTGATCTGGATCACCAGTATACCTTGATATTGAATACTGGCATACTAGAATGGGTAGGTCTGGATCATGGGGGCATGTAGAATGCCCATGACTCTGTGTTCTGCTCTGTCAGCCACTTTGCGTCCCCTTAAATGGGTGAGAAAAGAAGGGTAGAAAACTCATCTCCTCCTCCAGGCTACTAGGGGACCTATTTTGGAGGTCACATGAGCTACACAGCCAGCATGGAGACTGGGGTGGAACATGCCACCACCATGCAGATATCATTGTTCTGACTCAAGCTTGCCATGATCCTGGTCAGAGGGCATCACTTGATCCAGACCTGCTGATCACAGCAAGGGAAGTGTGGCAAGGTCCTCAGCTTCTCTCTTTAGGGCTCTTATTAAGCATTTTCTTATAGTGCATTTACAGTGTTATACTTCTGAAGGATTTCTTGCCATCATCCTAAAAAGCACCCCCTTTTTTCAATATAGCATGATTTGGAGCCCCTTAGAGTACATTTCAGGGTGAGAAAAAGTGGAGAAAGACAATTACTAGAAGTGACAACACCTTTGAAAAAACTCCGGAAGGAAACTGAAGAAGCCAAAGGAGGCAAATAAATGCAACATGGAAGAAGCAGGGTCACAGACAATGCACAACATGCTTTCTGAAAACCTCTATGGCAAATCTTCCCCTGATTCCTCTGAGTAGCAAAACAAACAAACAAACAAAACAAACACCCTTCAGGGTTGCCTCCCACAATGCCTGTTTTTTCCTGTCTTTGTTAACAGGCATCATGCAAGGCAATCCTGAAGGATTCTTGCTTCCCCATTTGGTCCAGGCTTACAGCAACCAAACTTCATGGTCCTTTCTGTGCTTATCTCCCTTGGAGGAGTTCACCTAGCCTGCTACAGCCTGTCCCAGTCCCAGTCCAACAGATGTGGTTCATGCTGTGATACCTGGAATGCCATTGTCTCAATCCAACATTGGCAGAATGTGGATGCCCCTTCTCTGTTCCACTGCAGTCAAAGCATATTTTTTTGCAAGCATTACATACGCTTCCTGTGATTGGTCCATGTCTTTGACACTCCATTTTCATTTCCACTGCATGAGGGGGTGGAACTGAACTACTTCCATGTTGGGTTTCGAAGATCTTTGAAGCTTGCATAAGAACCAATGAGGAGAAAATCACAGCCCATCTACAAAGCTTATGCAAGCTTCAGAACTTATATTTGAAGTTTATGTAAGCTTCGGACCAGAGGCCTTTCACACTACAGCCTCTAGTGCATCTCTGGGGAAGAGCATATGCATGTTGACTAGGCTGCTACAGCCTACAAACGTGCCTGAACTCCCCAGAAGTGCACTAATTTTTTAATAGATGTGGAGCACGAAATTGTGCTCTACACATTAACCAACATTAGCTAATCACTTACCTCAAGTATCCAGTGGCATGACCTTTCACTCTTGCTGGTGCTCCGGGGTCATTTGAGGTCCTGCACAAGTGCACTGGGACCTCAAATGACCACAGACATTACTACATGTGCAGAGAACGTCAGCATCATCAAGGTGATGGTGCTGACACACACACATAGTCATGAAGGTGCCACAGCCAAAATAGTGGTACCCAGAGGACTGGGCCCTGGGATTGATTATGGTGAGTATCCAATCCTGGGGGGAGGGAGTGGGTAAAGTTGACTAGTGCTCAAGTAAAAAGTGCTAGTCAACATTGGGTCATCACACTCCTTTCCCATCCAGCGGACAGGAAGGG
The DNA here is from genome assembly GCA_023333525.1 of Aspidoscelis tigris stejnegeri. Taxonomy (NCBI): domain Eukaryota; kingdom Metazoa; phylum Chordata; class Lepidosauria; order Squamata; family Teiidae; genus Aspidoscelis; species Aspidoscelis tigris. The sequence goes on along the minus strand of JALMGA010000007.1, from coordinate 22,972,853 downwards.
TAGTGCAAAAACACCCCTTATCTCTGAAGCTTATGTAAACTTTGGTGCTTATCTTTGAAGCTTATGCAAAGTTCAAGGATGAGGCTGTGGCATTTTCATTGTTCCAGATGAGATGCATAATTACTCACATGTGGACCAGAACAGACAGCATTAGTACACTTGCCCCTTCCATCAGTTGTCTTCTTCTATCCTTTCTTGTCCTTGGAAAGTGCCTGCACCCCCTTTCCAGGTCAATGATTGAGAATGAACAGCATTGTAATTTAGTTGCACTGGTTGAAGAAGGCCATGAAAATAGTAGTTGTTCTATGCCAGCTCCAATGCTTGCTTGAAAAACTCTATGTGTACATGTTTGTATGCACTACATATTCTATATTGAGTGATGAGCTACTTACCCTCAACATGGGCCCATTCTGAAACACGTGTGGCTCGTCACAAACCACACAGTATTCATTCAGTACTGGAATCCGCTGTTCTGCAAACTCAATTGTCTGAGAACAATGAAAAGGAGAATAATACAATCTGCTTAAAATAATTAACAAGTAGCTCAACCTCCTCTAAGTTTCTAAAACAGATTCAGCACTCTGTCTTACCTGCACAAGAAAGCCGTTGTCTCTAACCGGAGCGGATTTTGCACCATAATTTGGCTGTAGAAAATGAAAAGAAATGAAAAGACCATAGCATTAGGATTAGAGAGGAAGATAGGAGTGTTGGCTTCCAAAGCTGAAGAAGCTTTGGCTTTAACAACCATGGAATTGTCATAGATATCTAGAATACCTTTTACATCTTGCAAATCATCCCAGCGAAAACATTACATGTTTTTGTTAAAACAAAAATGAAAACACTAGCACAAGCTAGATGTGATGTTATTTGCACAATTGGCACTTACATGAATGGCTTTTAAAAGGTTTTTAAAAGATAAATTGGGGCATGCCATGCCAGATTGACTCTTAACATAGAAAGAAAGGATAAAACCTACTTACATTTTGTATGAGCTTCCCTATCTAGATTAGGTTCCCTGTGCTTTTTCAAAAGTTATCCACACAGCCGTAACATTTGGGAGTTTAGTCCTCTGTATCTCAAAGCTGCATATCATAAGAACAACAGAAGTGGACCTGTCACCCATCCAGACCAACAGCTTGCTCTCACAGTGGCAACCAGTTGTGTACGGAAGCTAACAAATAAGGCATGAGTCCAAACCTTGCCCTGTTCATAGTCTCCAAGAAGTTGGCTTTTAAAGGCACACTGCCACCTATATTATATTTCTATATACTGCTTTGAGATTTTCTATTAAAAATTGCATTAAATATGTTTGAAATAAAATATGAGAGGCAAGTCACACAGCCTTCAGTGGTAAGAGCCATTGATAGCCATCATGAGCTGGACATGAAGCTTGGTAGCCAACATAACATTTTGCAGTACTGAATTATTACAAAATTTTCAAACTATGCACAATGTGAAAAGAAAAAAAATGCATGGTCTATCCTGACTCCAAGATTCAATTTCATTGGATAACCCTTGGTTTTGGTGTTTTAGGAATGGAAGAAAAACCTCTTCTTATTCATCCTATTCAAACAATGCAAAATTTTCTATCATGTTCCCTTTGATATACTATAGTCTGCTCTAACAACGAAACATTTAAGGGCCTTTCTCCACTTGCCTGTTAAACCAGAACATGCTAGTACATTCTGTCCACACAGGACTAGTATCATCCTGGTCCAGAATTTTCCGAAGCTCTTCCTATCCCAGTTTTGCAGTAGGTCTGTTTGAAAATGTCTGCAAGCATACCGACAGCATCTGTTTCAGTACAGGTGTCAGCACTTCCACACCTGATCTAGAACAAAGGGTGCTTCCAGACTGGCCACTGAGAAATAGATCAAAGTAAATCTGTTTCCCGGCAATAAGTTCTCCGCAGGATCCGTCCAAAATAGGAATAGATCCAAGGAGGCCTCCCCGCGTCCGCACACACATGGGCCAGATTGCCTGGGTGGTGTGCAGAGGCCGTAGCACCCATTGTCAGAGGCAGCCAGCCTCCCGTGCCACCGACGCCACCCCTGGAGCCGCAGGACTGGAGCAGTCAGCTGCCAGTTACTGAGCGTTTCTGCCGGTGCATGGTGCACAGGGAAGGGGCTCCAGAAGCAGGCAGGCCTGCTTCCGCCCTCTCCAAGATGGCGGCCGCCAGCACTTCCGGCCCATTGCCTCTCTGTGTGCAGAAGCGTCCTGCTTCTGAAGGGATCGAGGGGGGGTGTGGTGTCGGATGGAAGACCTAATTTTCAAGGTCTTCCCGGAGGCCGGATCTTTCAGCAGCAAGACCCCATTAAGAATGGGTCTTGCGCACCAGAGTGTGGAAGTGGCTGCCTTGAAGAGTCCCGGATCCGGCCTCCTGTGCAGAAGGTAAGTTTTCTATGCGTGTTTAATGTGTTGTTAATGTGTTTTTAGTGGCAGTGCAGAAGCACCCAAAAAGAACACCAAAGCTATCATCTTCAAAGACTCAACTCCATCTCCAAAGCTTATGGAAGAACTGTAGGTCTCCATACTACCTTCGAAGACTATTCTGTTAAGTCCTGCCCTTGTGCACCAGACATGGGCCAGTCACAGGGTGGGGCTTCTGGTGGAAGTATGCTTTACGTGGAGCATGATGTCGGTCCAAGACATCAGTGTTACAGCCTGTACTGTGTGGATGGCACATGCAAGGCTTGGGCCAGGGCAGTCTGGAATGAATTAGTTAAACCACTCCAAGGGTATAGAAGCAGCCTAAGTTACATAGGTGACAAAGTTGAAACTGGGCTTCAGTTTGGATCCCTAACTATATCCCATGGAGGCCCAGTATTAGTTTTATCATTAATACAGAGATGAGAAAGAATGTTGTTGTGACATCTGCTGCAGTAGCAGGTCCCTTTTTAAATCGCTAACATCTCTGACTAAAGAATCTAAGGCCCTTGCTGCACTTGATCATGTTCCAAATGTGGGCAACCCTGATTGGCTCCATTAGCAATCTGTTCCAGTGTAGGGCAGGTTGCTTGTTCCCTGACAGGCAACCTGCCTGGTCATGGAGCAGAGAAAGTGAGTACGGAAAGAGCCTAAGAGAGTAGATATGGAGGGATGGGGAACTGCTGGTAATCTTGTACTCTTCTGGACAAGATGGTCATCTAACACTCAGACAACTGCCAAATTACAGTACAGAGTGAATGAGACTCAGCTTTCTCCTCTACTATCTGTCTGAAATACGGCTGCAAGGAAGTTAAATTTTTTTAATGTACTGGTTATTCTTTCTTCGCTGTAACCATGGCAGCATATATAGTTCCCTCTCTAATTTACCCCCACAATAATCCCATTATGTCAACTATAGTGTGATAGTGTCCTGTTCCAAGCTATCTCCTTGAACCCCTCAGATTCAGCTCCAACATGAACCCGAGTCTTTCTGAAATTTGAGATTTAAAAAAGTCCATTTTCTTGTGCCGTCTCCCAGATTCCTATTGCTTGCTCTCTACTCTAATAAAACTCTAAGGAAAAAATTAGTTCTTTCACTAATGACAATTTGTTATACTGTCCAAACCCAGTAAATTGTGATCAGTCTTATAACTTGTTTAAAACACGCTCATTTAAACCTCAGTTGATACTAACTCTGATTTAGAGTTCAGACCTAACACTAAATTGTGATTAAGTGGAAGTAAACGTTTCAGATTTGCAGTTTGGGGCTGAATTAGAAAAGAAGAGAGATGTGAGAACAGATGAAAAAGGCATTACAGTTCATTCCTATGTAGTCAGTAGAATGCAGGAGCACCAATATGTTATCCTGGAAATGCACATTTAATTGGATTGAAGCCACTTAATTTTGCTCCAGGTCCTCTCTTTAATGGTATGCGTACAAATTGCCCCTTAAGTTTATCCTTGAATCTAGCAAACATGAAAAGCACTATTAGCAGCATTTGCACCATATCTGCATGGTTCTGTGTGACTGTGCTAAGAGGAGGCAATGTCCATATAACCCTGTGATATCTCCATGGATGCCACACCTTTCTCTTTGTCATGTAACTGTAAGTATTCACACAGTGCTTGAGTGGCAGAGTGGGAGAAGGAACTCCCTCATTTGCTGGACCTGCTACCACCACCTGAGGGGACATACCTCCAGGACAGAAAGAGTTGTCCCAGCTTATCAGATTAGCAGGAACAGCCCCCTCCACAGTCAAGATTGCTGCTAGGGAATCCCTGGCAGCGATCATGATGGTTGGGACATTAGGTGGTGGATGATCAGGCAATCACTGCATTAAGAACAGAACTACATATGTGATGCTACTCTTAATGTGCCAGGAGAAGAGGAGGCACTGCATATGCAGTGCTCCTTCCTCAGCAGCCTGACGTCTGTAGTAGATACAGAAAGTACTGAGTTCTGTTTCTTTGCTCAATTACAGATAATATCATACCCACCAATATAGTTTACAACTGAAAGAATGGGATCTGTTCTTAGGTACTTGTGCTAAATTCCATACAACTACAGATATCTCTTCTATTTGCTTTTTATACCAGTTCACTGTATCATATCTAAGGCTGTGATCAGACACAGTAAAAAAAAAAGTACCTCTAAGGCACCTCAGAGAATGCTTGGAGGTGGGATTGTTCACACACCAGTCTGCACCTTCCCCTTCTCATGAACATTCTCTCCTAGAGAAAGTTAATTAGAGAAGGCTTTGGAACATGAGGACCACACACTGTCTCTCTGAGATGTCCCTGAGGTGCCCCCTTTTGTTATGTTTGGATGTGAGCTCTCCAAAGTTATGGTGAAATTTTCCATAATAATTTCTCCACTTTTTGCCTAAAAAGAGGCCATGTCATTCTTATTACTAAATCACCATCATAATATTTTGCAGCAGTCTTTGCACAGCATTCCATATTATCTTGTGACTGGCACAAGAGAAAGTGTGATTATACTGCAACAACTAAAAACTGATAATGACTGAACACAGAGTATAAATGCAGGCTATCTTCTGGACAATGACTGCATCACACCATTCAAACATTAATTGCCTGTAGAGATCTCTTCCCGTCAAGGATTTGTGGCACAAAATTATAAAAGGATATTCCCTATGTGTTTAGGGGACAATTCAAAACACCAAAGTTCACAAGTGTGATAAAAGTTGAAATGTGTTCTAAGGCTGCAGCCAACAACTTTTTCAAACTTGAACAACTCCATTGACTTTAGTCTGGATACTATGCATGGTAAAAATGGTAGATGGAAAGCACACCAGGTGTGTGAACAAAGATACAAATCCATGCTCTTTATCAATACTTTGCTTCTTCTTCTGTATGTATTTTAAGTTTTACTGTTTCAGAAATAGGTGGAAAGAAAAGAAAGGAAGGAGGAAAGAAAGAAAGCCCACAGAACAAAACTGGTTACGCACAGCAGACTGTGATGGGGATGATGAAGATGGTGTTAAGATACCAATAAGCCCTGAGGTAAGAGAGAGCCTTCTGCCCTCTGCTATGGTGGGTTCTTTGAAAACCTCCATTTTTGATGTCTTGGGTATACTGGAGTAAGTCTTGCTAAGCAACTTGTGGTTCTTCAGCCCATCTAATTCATCCATCCTAAGGTTACTGGAGTAAGACCTGCTTAAAAGTTTGTGGGGCTTCAAAGTATTGTTGTGCTCACATCGTGTGTCCCCAGTACATGGTCTACTGAGCAATTTGTGGGGCTTTAACGTGATGCACTCATCCTGCTTTATGGTCGCCGAGCAAGAATGGTTCAAAAGTTTGTGCGATTTAATGGTCATTGCGTGTTCAGCCCTGGGATCACTAGACAATGAGCGACCAAAGGTTCGATGAGACTTGGTAACACATGCATCCTCAGCTTTCACTGTGCTGGAACAAGTCCTTCTTAATAACTTGTGGGTTTTTGAGATGCCATCTTGTTCAGTTTTCAGTTTTGATTTCGTTTTTCCACAGCCTGGTGGAGGATAACTAGGCGACCTTGAAAACAAAGAGACAAAAGGATTAAAAAAAATACAAGACACCGTTGATAGCTATGAGGAAACCAAAGAATGATCCTCTTGTTCAGATCCCAGATCTGCTTCATCACAGGAAATGAACACTTGCCATCTTTGTCTACAACTGTCTCGTGATGTCAACCCAAGTTTGAAAAATGGAAAATTTACAAGAACCTGAGATGCATATTTTACCCCAACATCACCAATGAAGGGATATCCCTAAAAATGTTTTGTTTAGGGCAAACATAGGGACCATGAAGATGGATGGAAGGTCCATCTTTAGGAGCTCTGAAGGCGTGATGCCAGTCCCCAATAACATTCTTAACCTCTGCAGCAATCTTGAGGAACTACTCTTGGGGCAGCTGCGAAGGCTGAGATGCTTTCACCTGTATCCTGAAGGATGGGGAAAGGGTTGATTTCTCCACACTGTCTTCAGTGGGTGAAAAAATTAATTCAGATATATCAAAAGCCTGTTGCCCCCCTATTTCTGCTGTGTAAGTTGCTATAGATGGTAAACACTGGTAGCATATACTGTTCTAATAAATTCATGGGAACACTGTTCTATTACTTGTGATTACTGGCTGAAGTGAAATAAATTGTAAATAGCTATAGAGAACTGTACTAACAACAAAAGGGAAAGTAACAAGGAATGGTTTGAGAAGCATTGCATTGACTACTAAAGTTTGCAATAGGATGTAAAGAACAGGAGAGCAAAGTCCCACAAATTATAGAACATTAATTATTTTGTTTTCTATTATTCACTGACAGATTTGTCATCCAAGGCTTACTAGAAAGAAAAATATATAAACTTGCTAATCTAAAATAATAATTTCAATCTGTGATTTAAAGAGAAGAAAACTTTTTAGGAAAGATCGAACATTGTATATATATATTTTTTGTGAATCATGCCAGTCAACTTATTCAGGCAAATATTTTTTTTTTTTTTTGCTGTTGTTTTAAATAAATTATATAATATTATTCTAAGGTCGTGTCCCCATTTACCAGTCTGGGCCACCTTGTCTCCATTCCTGGTGGCAGTGGGCACCTCGCAGCAACCATGATGGCTACTTTTCCAGCATGACTGCCAGTGGGGGCACTTCCTTTGCAGGGCAGTTTTCTCCTACCCTACAAGGAGAGCCACCACTTTCCAGAAATGAAATGCCCAAGGTTTGTGGCAAACAAAGTTTCTTATCATTTCCCCACCAAAGTCATGATAGCCATTAAAAAAAAAAAGCATATTGCTGTTGGTTGATTAAATTTACATTAAAACTGCACATAATCTTTTTTTAAAACCCTCTTTAAATGGAGTAACCGAATGCTGTACTCCAGAAACCTTTGTAACCAATTTACAAACATTCTGATGATAGATTGCTTGTATTGGTGCAACCATTAAGAAGAGGAAGAGTTGGCTATTCTAGCCTGCTTTTCTCACCCATTTAAGGGGACTCAAAGTGGCTGACAAAGCTTTCTGTTCTTCTCCCCACAATAGAAGACCCTGTGAGGTAGGGGCTGTGAGAGCTCAGAAGAGAGCTGTGACTAGCCAAAGGTCACCCAGCTGGCTTCATGTAGGAGTGTAGAATCAAAACCATATTCCCAGATGAAAGTCCGGCTCCTTAACCACTATACCAAACTGGTTCACAAGTACTTGCCCATTCACAAATATGATTACACCCCCCCCCCCCCGCCACTTCATCTTTACATGATCTTAACACACCATCTTCACATGATCTTGGATTACCAGCATCAAAGCCCAGCCTCAAATTGCCACCCTATCCAGCCTTGCTGGACACTACTGGAGCTTCATCCACCTTTCCATCCCACATGTCAAGGGGAATGGTGGCGCCTGAAGACAAGTTATATATGTGCATCTTAATATGCATAAAGTATTTCTGCATGATTAAACTGCAGCTGGTATCGAGGAATACATTTGAAATTAGCAGAATATTGAATAGCTTTGCAAAAAAAAATCTAAACACTGAAAGTTTTTTAACTTGATGGACTGGTACATCCCTACAGACATGGGTTATACCATTGCATAGGTTATCAATCTGAGGGGTTCACCATATGGTACTGTGACCCACTCAACTCTTATAAACCAGGGGATCTGAACCTCTTACAGTATTTCTGTGAAATGAGACCAAAGCCTGAAAAGCAGCAGTGTATTTCTTTCTACTGCTTCCTCCTACCTGCGCAGTGTAGAAAAGATGTGCAGTGGAGATTTCACCTTCTTCTCTGATATTTTTTTGTTGTGCGTACTATTTGATTTTTCTTTCCCATTTTTCCATTGCTGTGTAACAAATGTTTGCATGATTCTGCAAATTAGAACAGAAAACAGGTCTTTTGCAAGTATCTCCAGGCACGGCCAAATAATTGACTGCCAGTTCCCCTTTCTCAAATTAAACCAAGATCACCACATGCCCTTAACAGTGTTGGCTGCACCATAAGAACGCTCCTAGAGCACAGGATACACATAATCCTACCCTCTGTTCTGCCGCAGTTTACCTGGGCTACACTGGTTTGACTACGTCTTCATCAGAGAGCACAGGAAACAGTCAACGTCTTTGGCCACTTCCTGTGCTCTCTGAGAAGACCCCAGACAGACTCCCTGGACCAGTGGATAAAAGTTTGCTGGTTTGGTGATCTCTTTGCCTTGAGCAGTGGCAAGCAAATGAATAGCATACCATGGGCACTGTAGAGAAACATCAGGACCCATACAGATTGCTGAAAGAGCAATATTTGCTTATAGCGCAAGTTCCACTGTCAGCCAGAATCTGCCAGAATCTTCAAGAGGCAGTTTAGCTCCCAGAGTCCTTAATTCCATTTAATGGATGCTTTGCCTTATTGGACTGGAGTACTGACTTTTAGGATGAAGTCTGAAGTCAGTGTTCAGTCTTTTGGTGTTCATAATCATTTGGAGTTTCTTCTCACAATGTCCTGTCTCCAATTGCTTTTGGACTTCAAGCAGAAGACAAAAGTAACGTCTTCACTTGCTGTCAGTTCCATACAAATGGCCTTGAAGAGCATCCTGCCTGTCTCTCCAACCTGGAGGTACTACCAGGCATTCATTCTAGTAGTGATTGATACACCTGTCTTCCATGAATTTATCTAATCCTTTCTTAAAACCCTTCTGATGGGTTGATGCTATCACCTCCTGTGGTAAAAATTCCACCAGGTGAAAAAATACTTCTCTTGTCTGTCCTATTGACCATATAGCCACTGCTGTGGAAATACTGCTTTGCTTATGGAAGCCAGCAGTCCACTAAATGGTAGATTTGCACAAACGGCTTGATTCTCTGTTAGAGGCATTATTTCTCCAGTGCATGAAGGAAGGTGAAGTCAAGTGGCAGGACAACAGTAAAGGCAGTAAAGTGAACAGTCACAAACCGACAGTCTTCTGGACTTGACTTCAATCGCACCAGGACTGTATACAAGAAAAGAGCAAGAATGCCTGAATTTAATCACTATTTTCTAAGCAATCTAGATATAATTTGATCACTTTGCAAATTTCCAGTTCTTCTTTTAGGAGAGAAAACTGTAAACATTTAACATTCTTTTCAAATTATCAATGTGAAGAATATCATATGAATCCAATCTAGAGGAGACAGGGGAAAGCAATGGTGGGAAGCCATTCTTCCACTTATCCAAACCATGTTCTGGCTTGTCATGCACCAGAATATGGTTTGAGCAGGTGAAAGGAAAGCTATTACTGCTCTGAGCCTCCTATGCTCTGCTCATTCTGATCTACAAACTATTCCTGATGAGAGTGTCTTTTGCTATGCGTGTGCCAGATGTTATTGTTCTACAAGAAGTATGTGTGTTTGGCTGGAGGGAATCAACAACTTTGTGAAGCCCTCACAGGTACCAGAAAGTCTCCCAGACTCCACCCAGAGAACCCCTGCCTTGCAACCATAAGAAAACACACAAATGCAGAATTTCAGCAGAACTCACTTCTTCAACTGATGCCCCAGTCCAAATCTTTCTTTAGTCGAGATCTGAAATACATCAACGGTGGGCACTGGAGAATAGAAGATAATTTTCAAAAACACAGGCAAGTTCACACATTATACAGGTTATTGCTGCATGTGATTGTTGTGGTGCAGCCAATGCTCATTCTATTTGATGCAAATTATGATCTAAGAGATTCCTAAAGTAGCGACACAAAGTTGAAAACATAAGGACCCCTGAGGCTCCCTGGTGAGCATCATTCTCTTAAATGTACAACATCATTTCCACTGCAGAAGCCATGTCACACAGCATTATTTGGGTCCTGTGCAGAATAAGACTGCTCAAATCAAGGCATTTTTGACTCCCCACAAAATGGTTCTGAATTAGAAGTAGAGGCCATTCTTTGATGTTGGAAAGCTGGAGCAAAACCCTTTGATATGTGGCAGTTTTACAACATGAAAGGCTAACAGCGAATCCCTTCCTCGCAACAGGCAGGGAGCTTTGGATTTTGAAGAAAGGAGCAGGAATTCATACGCTGATTAACATGTTACAGCTCTGTGCACCTGATCAGGGGCGCCTGGAATGAGCTACCTACTGAGATTTACTATGACCTGGCCAGGGCCAGTCTAAAGCTAATGTAGTTCCTTGGCTTCACTGTGGCCAGGCCAGGCCAGGCAAGCGGCCAGTGCCCCATGCTCTGTGGCCAGACTGGGCCAAGCCATGCACACAGAGGGTTGACTTGACCTTTGTGCACATGAAAAGCAAGTCCTTGCATTGTAGTAATGCAACGTTACCAGGTTCCCAAGTGCTGCCAACTCCCCCAAGATATTTCAGTGTGGGGACTGATACAGCATGGTCACTCTGGAGACTCAGTAGAAACATCTGGCCTGTGCAATATAAAGTCGCAGCCTATGGCTGCATCCACACATAGTTTTATTTAAAAACAACAACATTCAAATAGATGTGTTAGTTGTGAAACATTAATGCTCTTGTTCTACCTCTAATCCACAATAAAGGCCACAATTAAAGTTGGATTAAATGTGGGATGGAACAGTAGCTCCCACCCGCTATGACCTCTAAGTTGCCTGTGGATGCAGCTTAAAGAAATTAATGTAAGGATTTGGATTGTATAGGCCTCTTCAGGTGCAGCTTCACTGCAAGTTCAGTCAGAATCCAGACCTCTAGACATACATCCACTGGAAGTTTTATTCCAAAGAGTTCAAGTGCATCCTGGACTCAGCTACATGATCTAATTGATAATTTAGTTTTCATATTCGGTATGGTTATAGAATTGTTATTGCCATTCTCAATGCTGCAAGGGCAGAAAAATCAGAGAAACTGTAGCTGCCATCTGGGACTACCTGATCAAGGGTGGGTTCCTCCACCTGCCATACCCCATCTGCTTGCCCCAGAGTCTCCATAAGGAAAGCTGCTGGCAAGGAGATCAGGGTCGCTGAAGAAGAACATGTGCCCATATGGAGGTCTGTCAGAATCTTTGTGCCCAGATGTAAAAGGTAGAGTCTTTGACTTTTAAAATGTGCTAACTGATCTATGAGTATGATTTATGCTCACATAATATATATAAGCCCTTGTGAATATCAAATTCATGAATATTAAATAGCAGAAGTCTATAGAAAAAAGAGGATTAGTGGAATAACCTTGGGCTTTTTTTTAAACTTTTCATAACAGACTAATTTTTCCTTCTTTTCTTTAAGCTTCAGGTGAGAAGGGAGGAGGGAAGGAACAGTGCTAAGCTTTTTGAGATGTGTCTTTGCTTGTCTTTCCAAGAATCATCCTTTCTCTTCTTAGCACAACTGGAGAAATGTACAGAATTGCCAATTCATGAACACAGAAGTTGCCCAAAACATAATTCAGTTGTGAAATATGGAATGAAAATACTCAGTTTTTGAGTTTTGAAGGACTGTTGCATATACAATATAAATTGTTAAATGTTGTCTTATTGTAATCACTTAATATTTATTCAGTTTCATACTTATATCTCCAAGGAGCTCAAAGCCAATGAGTTGCATTTGCTATTTTTGCTTCACAACACCCCCATGAGGGCCATTAGTTTAGGTTGTGCATCAGTGACTGACTCAAGGATACTCAATAAGCTTCTTTATCAGAACACACCTATGAACTTTGGTTTTTCATACTCTACTCCAGGGGTACTTCAGTTCAGTCCTCCAGATGTTCCTGAAGTAAAACTTTCAGCATCCTGTGTCAGCCCAAGTTGAATGCTGGTAGTCATAGTTGAAGAACATTTGTGTGTGTGTGTGTGGCTGCAGTTGGGCACCCTTGCTCTAGTCCAACTGTCTAAGTATACTGCCCCACTATATCTGGATTTTTATTTTTTGTGAATCTGCATAAAATGGCGTAGGGTGCATTCAGATGGGGCAAATTGGTGCCATGATGGTGATGCTATAGTGGGGTCACCTCATATATTGTAGGCAGCCTCATCAGGCAGTGCTACCTTTTTGTCGCTGAAAAGCACTAAAAACTATTGATGGAAAACCTAGCACTGCTAGAAGGTTTTCAAGCAATAGTACTTTTTAGTGATGGATTTACCTTTTTGGACACAGCAGTGATTGGAGCATGCATTTGTGGAGGCTGAAATAGCTGACCACACATGCATGGAGCTGGCCATGTGCACATAAGCAGTCAGGAGTTGATCTGAAGTTCAGATATCAGTTTTACAACTGGATGCAATCCACAGTTAACAACCAGTGATACTGTACCTCAAGTATGACTGAAGTTTTGGTCAGGAAGGGCAACAGGGAAACAGAAAGGGCAGAAACAGTTCCTTCAATTCATAATTATCATGAGCTGGAATATTTGACTATCTCTACTTTTTTGTGTGATTTATGTGCTAGTCTGACCTTGAACTTTGCATAATTTTATTTTCATCATGGACTGAACCTCTCCTCCTCACAAGGACAGCATCTGAAGGCTTAATGAAAGTACTGAACAGTCACAAAAGGGGGAGGAATGAAACAGAAAGGACAAAAAGGCAGATAAGATTATACAAAAGTAATATATAATTTACAGCGCAGGTTCCTGTAACAGAGAAATATAGTTGCAAAGGATAAAAAGGGAAACTGAGGAAATATTAATTAGAAAAAAATAGTTTTGGTTCTTGTTGTTTTTAAGGAAGCTTACTTACTAATGAGGAAATATACCTATTAAATGTATTTAAGACTAAAAGCTTGAAAGAAAAAAATCTGGGTCTAGGCTAAAGTAGTTCCTACTAATATTAATGGAACAATTTAATCATAATTATGTTCCATTTTACCAAAAGACCACATATAACCCTGTCATAATGGAAATGGGATAGCATACAAGAGAAGTAGCATTAGTACAGAAGTAGTGTTAAACTTCAGAGGTCCAAGACGCATTTTGCTGGGTCAAAATCAGACGATTTTAGACACAAAACTGGAGACTTGCATTTCACATTATTTAAAGACCAAAGGGCCAGAATAAAGGAATGGCCATTATTCAGGTGCTATCTTATATAAGGGACTCTAATTTGAAGAGGTACAAGATGAAGAGTCTATCACTTTACTTCATTAGCAACCTTTTTCCAGTTGTTAACTGCCCACACAGATTTAATAATTGAATTCCTGCAGTAGTAACATTCACCCATTGATTATTGCTATACCTCCCTCGCTAAATTAAAGAGCCAGTTAGAATCCAATAGCTTCTTCCTGAGAATATAATTATCCACTTCAATCCAGTCTTGTAATTAATTGGTGGGAAAAGTTAATCATAGATACACTGTTGCAGGACTTACTGTGAAGGCATCATAGAGAAGAAAGGGAAACAGGACTTACCTGGTCCATTTAAGTATTGTGTAAGTGAACAGTGCAACCTCACAATTATAGGCTCTGTGCGGATTACATCCCAGGCTACTGCAATCTCTTCCTAGATCAAGAGCACAACAGAAGCCATCAGTCATTATCTTAAGGTTTACATTTTACTGTCCTTGCTCTAAGTGATTGATTAATTGATTGATTTGCTAGGACATGAGCTCTATCAGCTTCTACAAATTATTGTTACATGAAAAGGTTAGCAACACAACAGGAATGGGAACTGAAAGAAAAACAGATTTATGACTTTCCTCCCCTCTTGTCCATGTCCTATATGAATTTCCACAACTGAAGCTAAATTACAGTAACTAGTCAAAGAGCGAATTTGCACTTTGCCTCCCATTATTGACTGCAGGCAAAGTGCTAGAATGCTCTGGCCATCAGCACTTGAAATGGCTAGAGCATTCCAAACTTAACTGAGCTGCTAATGTCTGCCTGGATGGCAACCATTGCAGAGCTCCAGTGATGGCACCGGTGTGCCTGCATAGCACTGGGGCAACCTGGCAACACAGCACATCGTCACATGTGTGCTACCAATCATGTGCTCCTCCTGCACATCTTCCAGTAGGAAAACACACAGATGGGGCATGCAGAGCATAACCAGGGCTTGTGGGAAGCTCTCAGGTGTGCAATGTCTCATTGAATCCAAAAGTAGTTTTTCTTTCATTCTAAAAGCTTCACTCCCCTTTATAGTAAATGAATGTGTGTGTGTGTGCATTTTCTTGTCATAATATATCAGATATAGTAGTAATTAGTCAGCAAGCAAAGAACTATATGTCTTGCCTTAAATTACAAACAGAATGAAGGCAAAAAGCACAGTTTGTAGGACTACAATCAGCTTTTTGCACCCTCTTTGTGCCACCAGAGCACTCAAAAGGTGCAGAGATTGCACCTCTCTTGGATCACTTACTTTGCCATAAGGGAAAAGTGAAAGAGCAATATCCTGACAGCTCTTTGTGCTGATCTTCCTCCTTGCACCTTGCAGATTTACCTTATATCATTTTGCTGAACAGAGAAAATAGCTGAGGTTAATGGCCATTTGCTGTGTTCTGGGGCAGACACATTCTTTGGCCCAGAACCCTTCATGGAAGGAGAATGAATATGCTCTGATACCAAAGTTTCTATGTGGAGGCCCTTTGTTAGGCTTCAGAAATGCCCCCAGAAGTCAGTCAGTTTTGGAACATATCTCTGACAAGGAGAACGTATCTCTAAGAACATATCTCTCACAAGGAGAAGACTAATAAAAGAGGGGAATCTTTTCTGCCTCTTCCAAACAATTGTTTTCAGACTCTAACATTCAAAGTAAAATTATTATGGCAGACATCACTTTTAATATCTTGTTTCCTACTATTGTACTTTTGTTGGAAACTATTAGAAGTAAAAATTAAAGCAGAATACCACAAGCTTCTTGAAATAAAAAATGAGGTAGAGAAAGATAAATGTCTATGGAGGCAGACAGCCTGTACTTACATCCAGAAAACTAACATCAATATGCAAGTCAATGTCTACATCATCAATGGCTCCATATTCCCTGAAAGGAAAAATCAGCATGTTATGGGTGACTTGGTATCTCCTGCCCATGCAGGAAAGATACAGTTATATATGAAATGTGTAAAATGAGAAAAAAGTAAGGATTTCTAGAGGCAACATGACTATTATTATAACAGATACAGACCAGTAGAATTGGAGTCACTCATAGTCTGTCCCAGAAATGGACCATTTGGCCCACTGTATTGGGATATCGGTAAGTATGGAAATTAGTAGCTGATTTATAGAGACAAACTGGCTAGCTATCAACAATAAAAGCCTTTGGAAGTTCTGAACTCCATGAATTTCACTTCCCAGCTTTTTTTTAACCCTTGTAAACTGGGAGGCATCTACTACCATGTTTTCCTGAAAATAAGACAGGGTCTTATATTCATTTTTGCTCCTAAAGACACATTAGGGCTTATTTTCAGAGGATGTTTTATATAACACTTATATAGGGCTTATATTTCGAGCATCCTGAAAAATCATGCTAGAGCTTATTTTCAGGGTAGGTCTTATTTTCGGCGGAAACAGGGTATAATGTGGTAAAAACTGCTCTGAGGGACCTATTGCAATAACAGAATATCAATAATATCAGCACCATCCTGTCTTGCACGCTTGGAGGCTTTCTAGGAGCAAAGAGGCCACACTAGGAGATTAGCTAATTGGATTTCATACCCAAGGTTCACTCAAAATGTCAAACTTTGTGAGCAGAGTTGTTACACGGTTTAATCAATAGGTCTCACTGGATTTAATTGTACTTGAGGTGTGATTAGTAGTTTCTTGTTGGTATCCTATTCTTGCCACCGAGGAACAATAGTATTTTCTTCTCAAGCTTCCAATTAACATGTAAGGTTATCTGAGCAGGATTCGTATAACACCAAAATGGATCATGGGAATGCTCAAAGGGTGCAGGGTGTCAGCTGGTCCACTGCACTGCCATTTTTGTCACTTTCACACACCCAGCCTTCTCTCTTTGCTTTCAATACACATACTGCCTTCTCCCTAAGCTGTTGTCGAATTCCATGCGTGCTGATAGCACTGTACTGGGAACTACCAGAATGTTATGGGAACACAATGTCACTGTGGTTTGAACCTAGTTTGGCTTGGGGGAATTAGCTGAGAAAGGCTGTTGGATGTACACAAGTCAGAGCTGTACCCTGTGATCTTTTATCAATAACACTTGCTAGAGTGGCTAAGCTGTCTCTACCTTTGTTCTTGAACTTATGTCTAGGAAGTGATTTTAACTTGGGAATTGTAGTCCCCACACCTACTGAGAACATCAATAGCACCTTAATGGCAGAGTGGGAGGGAGCACTTTCTCCTGTTCTTCCACCTTCTCATCAGAGGTGTGGACTTAGGGCCTGTTTGCACATACCAGCCTGGCACTGTATTACAATACCATACCAGGCTGGTAAAGATCCAGCATGGTGGTGGTCACTCACACTTGCAAGTGCACTTTAGCTGTCCACAGATGGATCGCTCTGGAGAGGGGTTATCTTAATCTGGGGCAGCAGTGGCGCAATGCAGATGCACTCACCCAGCAAGCAGATAGCACCGCTCCAGCACCTAAGAATGAACAGGTGAGCCAGTTTGGTGTAGTGGTTAAGGAGCCAGACTCATAAGGTGTCTATTGTGGGGAGAAGAACAGAAAGCTTTGTCAGCTGCTTTGAGACCCCTTAAATGGTTGAGAAAAGCAGGGTACAAAAGCCAACTCTTCTTCTTTTCTTACATCACTTCCTTTAGGAAGACAAGCATGGCACTGTTTTGGAAAGCACAGAAAATGGCTAACTTCCAGGGCTTTTTCTTGGGCTTTCTGCAACAGGCTCAGCTGCAAACAGTGAGGCTAGCTCTGATGTCTTCATGGCTGAGAGCTGGGAGGAGAGCGTAAACATCATCCTTCCTGCTTTAAGGGTTTGAGAAAAGCCCCCACCCCAGTCCTTGTAGTGACAGGACCCTACATATAATATCAATCTATTTTTCTGGTCTTTGGAGTGTGTGAGAGAACTAGCTAAGCAGTAGAGCCCATAATGCAGGCATCCTTATGCAGACTGAAGCACGCAGTCTGGCATGCATAGCTGTATTATAACCATAGATCTACAGAAAGACCTTTTCAATTGCTATTAAAACAACTAACGAGACACTGGAAACTATTTAAAATTTCTGATTACTTGAGAGAGAAGGAAAGAGAAATGATCGCTTTATAAAAGGAGACCTGCCTGTAATTTGCTGTTATGCTCTTATTGCCATGTGGGACTGCAGAAAGGCAAAGAATACAAATCAATATGGAAGGGAACTTTCTTTTCTTTTCTTTTTTTTACTGCCAAGGAACCTAAAAGCACACTCAACAGTTAAAAAACAAACTTTTGTTTCAGTGCAAGCCAGAAACAGCCAGTTTCATTAAGAGAACTGAGTCTCAGAAGATCACACAAATTATAATGAAGCAGGTACTGCAGAAATTAAACATACTGAAATTTTTATAAGAACTTTCATAGTTTCCAGACCCCAGGGGAACTTATTATGAGGGTATGTAGAGTTTCCCCAACTATAGCTGTTATCAGTCTTGCAATTAAATTATCTTATTCATTTCCTGACTGGTCTTTAATTTCCAATATCTATACTTAATGATTTCCTTTTAATTCAAATGCCATGTAATGAAAGTAAAGGGTTTTTTTTTTTAGTCATATTGTGTAAGGCACTAGAAACTCACAAATTCAATTCATATGTCACAGAATGGAACAAATGGATTTTAAGAAGTGTTAATTTGAATTCACTAAATGTTTTGGCTGATTGGAAAAAGTTACACTGGGTACTTAAAAAAAAAAGCTTTATGAGTCTTTATTCAAATGCTAATAACTTTTAAAGAAAAGGCCATAACATAGCAATCTCATTGTACTGTCACAATGGTGATGAGAACTTATTTCCTGCAAAATACACAATATACCTGAGGAATACTGAAGAAATGTCACATAAAGTATCAAACCAAAAACAGGCAGCACTTTGGGGAACTTTTCAGGATAATTTGGACAGCTACATTTGATTGTCTTTTCTGATACTGATCTGTTTTACTTAAAGGTTGTATTTGCACCTACCTTTGCTATTTCTGTACAGAGTGACCCACCCTGTACCAGAATAAGCCATTTGTCCCACGTTCCTGGTTTGGAATTACACTATCGAAATTGGAACAGCCTCTTCTGTGCTGGTCCCCATACTGACTCCAAAGTTTGTGCCAACTTCGGACCCAATGCAGGAGGTGCTCCAAATGTTAAAGGACAGGAATGAAAATTCCTGCCCTTTGGAATTCCCAGGGTGGTCCATTTTGGTGGTGTGTCTTGTCCCCTGTGCTATACCAAACCATGAAGGCAGTGCTGTTCGCACATGTCCACAGTCCAGTATATCATTCCCAGTATATCAGCAGACCTCAAAAAAGAAGTCTACTAATACAGCAGGACATCATTTTGGGTGCTCTAACCAGTCTATGTTCAATCCTGTGGATGGTAGAGACATAGACTGGTCCATGATCTGATCTACCGCCCAGTCCAGGGAGGTCCAAATTTTTATTGGATGTACATCTACAATGAAGGCTGCATCCACACATCATCATTATGGTGGCTCAAAAGCAGCTTACAGGTGATTTACACATACTACTGTCTAATCCACATTAAAGGCCAGAAACTGCACTTCCAAAGAGCTCTGGCCTTTGATGGGGACTGCAAATGGGATGGGGATGCTAGCATCCACATGGTATCACCTCTCAGCAACTTTTGAGCTGCTATTTTTTAAAAAAAAAATGTGTGAAGATGCAGCCTAAGACCCTTCTGCACTCCTGCCCCAGTATTCCCAAAGAGAATGGAATGCTCCATTTGGGGATATACCAAATTTCAGAGAGCCTGTGCAATCTCAATTGCCGCTATTGGCTCTGAAAGCTAGGTCCAACTCTCAAAACTGGTATCCAACCTCTGAAGGCTGGAAAACTTTAATTCCCAGCCTTTGGGGTTTCTGGGAGGGCCATTTTTGGTAATATGCCAGTTCTGGTAGCCTATCCTGAAGCACCATCAAAAAGGGTCCCCATGGACCTACTAAACTGGTAGACCTCAGTGCAGGTAAAGTATTTTAGAAAGAGGCTTCTGGATCCTAGCGACCTTTGTGAAGTGGGACTAAGTTTCTGAATGGATGAAGAATGTGACGTCAAATTCTAAGTGAATGTATTGCTGGGAATTGCAGACTGGCCCAATCTTATCTGAAAAACAACATGATCATGCATAACATATTCTAGCAGGATCTTCACAGGAAAGGTGGAATTGCCACAATCATAGTGCCTTGTTTGCATTAAAATAGTGCTATGTTCTTGGCAGTATTCTTAATGTTGAGTGATGGTGTTTGTATACCACTGCCTCCCACACTGTCAGATCTTGACAGTGGGGTTTGAGTTCTGTAAATCCAAATGGACAAGTAGGTCCCCTGAAGCACAGGTAATCGTGAAGTAAAAACAGTTTGAAGAGCTCTGAGAACTCTTCAAATCACTATCCTGCTAAACCATCATAACAGTGCCTATGGTAGCATGGCAGGGGAACAGTATGGAATCCATGCAAACACTGTGCTCTTCTACCACATTGAGGGAGCAACAAGAAGGAAGTGTCATGCAAACATTGCCCCCTCAATGTGTATTCAAAGAGCCATACAGTTGTGCTGTGGATCATACCTATAATGCTACTGAGTGAGACTGTCTCCATACATATGGCAGGTTAAAGTCACAGGACAAGCCCACCCCCTAACCTGTCTAGGTGGTACTTCTGGGTATTTTGCTATCTGGAAGTATGCAAGCTCCAGCACCCATGCACATGTAATGGCTATTTCTAAGAAGATGGGTCCCAGGACCAAGCATTCAGATATGGTAAGTCACATAGCTATTCCAGGAAAAAAAAGGAAAAAAAAGAAACAGGTTGGGAGTTATTTTACTTGGAATAGTTATGGTGGGATTTCACCTCATTATCCCAGGCTATGCTGGGAAAGCCACGGGTACATGTGGCATTCTCAATATAGCGTTGGCATAATCCCACATTTTAGCCCTGTCTGGATGCAGCGTGAGTTGAGCATTAACTAACAACTAATATAATCCTGTGCATCTGCACACAGAGGTAATCTTCACGGTATTCAATTTCCCTTCATAAATTGCATGTTCATTGGTTAACAATGAATTATTGACAATTGCAGTTAATTACGCCACTGGCACTCCAAGTGTACACTCAGAAGCCCTAAAATGGCTGTAAATGCTTGGCAGTGAACCCACACAGAATATCTTAAATTCTAGTAAATTAAAAGAAAAATCCTTTGTTTATATTTTGTTTTATAGACAAGAGAACCAACCCTGTAAGCCACAAGACATGACCTCACTTCCCTTGTAACACAGATTCTCTTTAGCTAGTGTCAGCTGCATCCCCTTCTCAGCTACAAAGTTGTCTCTCGTATACCATGAAATATACATCTATACATACAGATACCTGAGAGATACTGCATTCGGGCCATAGATCTCTCTTACTGCTGCCAAGTCAGCCTCCAATTGTGGATGCTTGTGAAGTTCTCCATCATAACTAACCTGTAGAGAGAGGACAATGTTCATGTTTGTTTGTTGCATTTTTATCTTGCCTTCAGACAAACCTATAAAATATGATTTTAAGTATAAGAACATTCCAAAGACAAGGCTGTTCCTGTGGTGGTATATGTAATAGTTGGCCACCGCAAAGGAGGAGGGAGGTAAATAAATGCTTTTAATTATGGGCTTGGAAACAGTTACTAGGAGCCTTTTCACAGTGGTCATCTACATTTGAAGTGCTGGAAAAGCCTGTACTGGGCTAGCTTTACTTGAAGTGCAGATAGCCAGACCAGATCAGGCAAGATTATCATCTACAGTACATCTGGTGTGTGCCCATGCTTGGCGCTGTTAACCTATGTATTGTACCAGTGAAAATTTGGGGGTTCCCTGATGATAAGGTGGAAGGACTACTCCTCTCCTCCTTGCAACTTGGGTTGCTGTACTTTACATTGCCCTGGAATAGGAAAGCATATCTGATAGAGATGTGCATGAATTATTCATCAGGTTTGCAATTCATACAAATTTGTACAAATTCAGTCATTCACATTTGAATCAAATATTGGCTGTATTTGAAGATTAATATTCCAATGCAAAGTGAATGCTTTTGTGCCTTCGTTTGATTCTCTGTTATATTTGCAAAGGTGGGGAGGCAGCAAAGTAGCTGCCCAGTCACATCTGCAGTAGATTCAGAGCGGATTCAGAGGGGATTCGAAGCAGATTTGAATTGCATTCAAAGAAGATTCACAGCAAATTAGAACCCTACCATATTTGAAGTGGCTCTATTCGCACGAATGCTGGCAGGATTTCGAACCTTTGAACAGCATTTATGGAGCATTTGCAGAGATTCGAAGCCTACCATATTCAAAGTGGCTCTATTCACATGAATGCAAATTGCCTTCTCATTTGCTTTGATGCAAAAAAATTGGGTGCATCTCTATTTTATGGTGCAGGTTTCTCTTGTGGATATCTTCAGGAATTGTACTGTTTTTCCTTTCCCCATTGTATCAGACACTCCAAGGGGTGTTTCCTCATGGCAGAATACTGGTATACTTGTTTTGTTTTTAATTTTTTTTTTAAAAAAAATCAACTTCCTACCTCATTTTGTGAACACTGCATTTCATAGAAAAGCTTCACTCCTGCTATACTGAACAGAGTACAACCCTACATTAATGTCTAAGAATAATAGCCATGATCATGTTTGCACACATATTGGGCTATCCAAATGCCAGATGGTCCCATCCTGGCTCAGATGTGGCAGCTCAGCTGACTCTGAAGACTGTGCTAGTCATTGCTCAGGAGTTTTCAGGGAGACCCATTTTGGCAGCACACCACTTCAAGTGGCACTTTGTGTAGGGCTGCCAAATAGGATTCCTTATTGTATCCTGGACTAGGGCAGAATCCATTTGCACCTGTCTGTACTCTGGGATACAGGCTGGTAGCAGCCTTTAGGCCAGTTGGCTCTATAACCACTAGGCCAGTTTGGTCTAGTGGTTAGGGAGCTGGACTCTTATCTAGGAATACCGGGTTTGATTCCACTCTCCTCCATAAAGCCACCTGGGTGACATTGGGCTAGTCACAGGTCTCTCCTGAGTTCTCACAGCTCCACCTACCATACAGGGTGTTCTGTTGTGGGGAGAAGAATAGAAAGCTTTGTTAGCCACTTTGAGTCACCTTGTATTTGTTTTGATTTAACATCTCTCACTTAACAGCTGGAAGCAAGGCGAAGTAAGTTAGTGGGGGGCACCTAACAGCAAACTCTGTCTGAACTGTAACTGTGTAAAAGAAAAGTTTAGCCTATCATTTGCTAAAAGAAATAGGGAACCTTATTTTACTACTACCGGGAATTAGCAAACTACACAGTTCTGGTAGTAATTTGTTACAAAGGAACTGAGGGGGTCAAACAGCAAAAACTTCACAGGGGCAGATTTCTGCAGAAGCAAACAGGCTGTCTTTCACAGAATGTTTTGAATTCAAAAGGGAGGAGAGCGACTGAGAAAGGCTGGTTTTAAGCTGTTGATTCCTGATCATTTTGAAAGCTGGAGTGGAATTTTCATAAGAATATAAGAACACAAGAGAGGCCCTGCTGGATCAGGCCACAACCCATCTAGTCCAGCATCCTCTCACACACAGTGGCCCGCCAAATGCTCATGGACATCTCAAACAGAGACAAGGATAAACCTTTTCCTGCTCTTGAATCTCAGCAAATGGCATTAGAAGCATCTTGCTTCCGCCTCCACCCTCAGCCTGAAAGATTCATCCACACAATAGTTGTTTTCCTGCTTTCTGAAACGGGATATGTGGTTTCTTCCTGTTGTTGCTATGAATTACTTCTCTTCCATATACAGTCACATTACAATACAATAGGGATGTGCACAAAGCCCATTTCCTGCCTTCAGTTTGATACCATACAAAGGAAGGAATGTTGGGCTTTGTGCAACACCCTGCCCTGATGTGGGGCCTTCAGTTTCACACACACCCTCATCCCTTCTTTCTTGTCCCACCTGCCATCACTCACCTTCCACCACTGTTGCTGCCACCACTGCTGCATCACACTCTTCTCTGAGACTCAACTAGGCCTTCCAGAGGTGTGCATGCAGCTGGAGAGACTGTCCCAGCTGGGAATTGTGGGAAATCTCACACAATTTTCTGCAATTCCTCGGTGGGGGAATGGCCTCTCCAGTTGTGCGCACACCTCCAGAAGGTCCAGTTGAGCCTCGGAGGACAGCACAAAGATCTGCTACTGCGGCTCCCACCACCACAATCTCCTATGATGCTCAACAAGGTACCCTGGAAGGCCTAGTGGGGCCTCAGAGGAGGGTGTGGCAATGGTTGGATTTACAGGTAAGGGGTGTGGCTGGAGAGCATGCCAGGCTGGGGGTGGGCAAATCTGTAGAAGTTTGATGAAGGCCAGATACATTTGATTTGGCTGGATACATTTGATAAATATATTCTGTACATTCAGATATTACGGTTGATCTCTCACTGTAAATCCTTCAATAAACTGTAGCTAATGGGGGATGATTGGGGGGCTCCTCAGAGGTAGGGATATCCTGTGGAGACACCAACCATCATCAATATCTATATATTTAGGCAGGAATCACTTTAACTCCATCCAAACTATGCGGGAGCTCCTTGAGTAGCCCTGGGGTTCAACAGGGAAATTGGCCTGAACACAAAAGGTCCTCAGAGACACAGTAATCATAGGGTGCAAGAAACAACTCAGAGGGAGGATCATGGTCTGCCTCTTCTATTCCCATGCAAAATGACATCACGGGGAGCTAGCAAAGTATCATGGGTGATTTCCCAGTTTACCACTGGACTGGAATTGGGCAATTTATGGGGCAATTTCCAGTCTAAACCAACACTGATGGGAACTGCAAGGCCATTGAATGCCAAGAGACACCAGTGTGCAATCATTGCACTAGTGTTTCTGAGGTTGATCCATCACCTCATGCCCCTCAGGTGCCTTTTTTTTCCCTTGGCCACCTGGATGCAGCTTTTTTGCAAAAATGTCAACAAGAAACAAGGCTGGATTGGGAGATTTTATTTTCCGATGCCATCTCATGTTCTCTCTGCTCTGCAATCCCCCACATTCCACCCCCTTCCATAGCCATTTTCACTTGTCTGGCTCCATTAAAAATTAATTACCCTTCATTAGGCACTCTCTTCTTCCAAGAAATGTAAATTAAAGGGTTTTGCAAAAAGACTTCCTTTGGGGCAAAAGCAGGGGGAAAGTGATGGTCTGTTTATATTCCATTAGGGCTTCCCACTTGACTACCCCAATCTCCAGAGAAATAAAAAAGGATGGAAGCATGGAAAGGGAGTGGGAGGCAGACACTGATACCCCAACTACCCCATTCTCTATTCACTGTCCCTCATCCTGACCCTCTTACTCTTCTCCATGAAAACGCCTGTATACAGCTACAACCTCCTCAGCCACAGACTCATGAGTGCCATCAACAAATGACAGTCCCCTTTCACTCAACTGAGTCTGTGAAAGAGGCTGAAGTCTGGCAAGCAGATTGCCAATTTGATCCCCAGCCTCTCCCTGGAAGTAGGCAATGGCAAACCCATTTCTGCCTAGAAGTTCCATGCAGTCAACCAGAAGTCACCCACAACTTCATGGTGCCCAAAATGTAGCCTTTGCCTTTTTCACTGAAGGAAAAGAGCCAACCAAAGCCAATCAAACGGCTCAGGAGGGTAACTGATTACTAATCTGGTGTTTCCCAAATTAAACATTCAAGGGGAAGATAAGAATGATGTCCCACATGATGTAGGGAGTAAGGATGGTCCCTTGCTGGGCTTCATACCAATCTGTAATAGGTACAAACTACAAAGTCCACTAAACTTGTAATAGTCTTCCATCTACTTAAAAAGCCCTGGCTCTACTCATTGTAGACTAGCCAGTAGCTTCTAAATAGCTTGACTTAATCAGCCTCCATATTTCTTTTCTCATTGTGCTGCTTTCTGGTCATTCTAACATCCTTGCAGGGATCTTGTATTAAGTCTTGGAAACTGTAGCACCAAAGTATAGCTTCATTTCTTCTGTCCGTTTTCCCATACACTCTGTGTTGTGTAGAAGAAAATAAATGTTACCAAGAGGAATACACTGCTGAGACCCTTTCCATTCTCTTCTGCGTGTGGAATATTCCAAGGATTTGTCAAACTCCTGTTCAAACAATATTAACTGCTGAAGGATGGTATGGAATTGGAGGAATTCACACCCACACCTCTGCAGTCATCAGAGAAAGGAAGGGATGGTAAGAAGGAAGTGTTGGCACGTCAGATGACCCAAAATGCAAGTGTGTGTGTACGGTGCATCACCATTGTCCTGGCAATGGCACATGTGCAAGCGTACTGGCACTGGCACTAACATCAGGTCCCAAGCTAATTGTGCGGATGCATGGGGGAAGGGATGGCATGTACTAGCATTCACAATGCAAATTCTAGTACATGCCAAGGCAATCACCATTCCCATCCCCCAGATGGGACGGGAAATGCAAACTTCCCCCAGATCTATGAGGCTACACCCCCCTTGATCCGCTCTGTCTGCATTAGGCAGAGTGTGATCCTTATTAGGGAGCCCTTAATCTGAATCAGTAGTAGACCCATTTAACTGGGCCTACCGGCAGTACAGCAGCCCTGATCCAGAATGCAGGAAGTGTTCAGGACCACAAGGGGATGCAATTCAATGGCACTTTATAATGTGTCACCAAAAAGCATGTCCCAGAGGCCCTAATGCTAGGAACCTTTGTTCCTAGTTCACTGAATCATGGGGTTAAGTTTGTGGCACCTTCCATAGCATGGGTTGATTGGTGCAGGTGTTGCTGATTCCACCCATACTTTCCAATGTTTAGGATCAGTGTGCCTGGCTATTTTGGATCCACTGATCCCGACTAAAGGCAGGTAAATGAAAAAAGGGCTCTAGTGATTGCTTTATTTACTTAAGAAAGGAGTGATTTTGATGAAAAGGCACTGCCTTCATCAGAGGATTGGGTATTTTTTGTTTTTTGTTTTTTTGGTTTTTCTAGTTCTCACACTAAATAATAGCAGTCACACGACTGCTAGGAAAAAGGCTGGAAAAGGAGTAAGAAAGAAGATGGGGAATGAAGGATTTATAAGAACATTATGAGAGAACTGTAAGCACTCAGCTATGGCTGCTGAAAACCTGGCTTGGCAGGTTGTAGAAAATATTATTCATTCTACAGTAATGATTTGAGAAGTTCCATTATCCATAGCTCATCAACCAGACTGAAGAGACTTTTCAATGAATCTAACAACCCACAAAATCTAGACTCCAATGAAGTCAATATAAAGTAGATTTCAATAAATATGGCACAAATGGGGGGGGGATCATCTACTGTTTTATAGAAAATCAAACATTAAAACGTCAGTGCCTGATTCTACCTTCAGTGATTGCAATTAGATTGTTACAGCCTGAGTTTCTGATTAGATTATCACAGATGTCGTGCAGCTTTTTGCTAAGCTGCCAATGATGAGTCATTTAAGAAATACTCAAAATCCAATTAACATAGCTTGATCTATCTATCTACTGAAAGTAACTAAATTCTGAGGAGTTCTAGGCAGCTAACAAGTCAAAGTTCAAAGCAATAGTTCAAATATAAAACTCCCAACAAATCACATTTGCAGAAATTTCATCCTCAGCAAGCACACATCTAGATAAATATTTGAAATACTGAACCCAGGTGGCATAAAAAGGATGACCTTTGGCTACCTAAATGGTATGGAAGCACTCCCACTCCAAGGATGTCCACTTCTTCCTCTAATGGTGAAGGGGATGACCAACTGGTAGAATGGGCTAAATCACTCTGAGGTCTCTCATTCTTGGTGAAACTACTATGAAAAAGATTTATGGATTATTCTACTGACCAAATACCAACTCAGTATCTTGAGTACTGGTAGAACTTCCCGACCCAGTAGGAAACAGGCTGTTGTGAGCAGTATTCTGCCCACAGAAAGGCTGCTGTGATCCCAAGAGCTGTTTTGGAACCAGAACAATATATGTTCCACCTTCCAGCCCCCACCTTCTACACTCTCCAACCTAATCGTCTTATATGCCGGGTGTCGTCTTCTTATACAGTGAGTATATTCCAAATTCTATATTTTAACTGGAAAATTTGGGGGCCATCTTATACGCCCAGTCGTCTTATACGCTGGAATATACGGTAACTGAGTTCAGGTAAGGATTATCTGACAGTGATAACAGCCCTTATTTATCATTATCATTATTAAATTTCATATCTGCCTCCCTCTAGGGTTAGAAGTGGGGAACAACAATAAATTCATAGTAATATTATGAAACATAAAAACTTATAAAAATGTACAAAGTCATCAAATATTAAAACCACTCTTCAACGTAACATATAAAGCCACAATTTAAATTAATCTGGATAGGCCTGTTGGAAAAGATAGGACTTTACTGAAGCCGTAAATTCAGTCAGTATTGTAAGCTGACTAACCTCTTCTGTCAGGCTATTCCATAGTCTGGGTGCAGCTGCAGAAAAGGTCATGCCTATTAAGATCACAAGGTGAAGGCCTTCTTATTGTCCTGCCTTTATATGTTAATGTTAATACCTTGAATTGGGCTCAGTAGCAAATAGGCCGCCAGTGCAGTTCTTTTAGGACCAGAGCAAAGTGCATGGTTCCAGCAGCACCCTCTTAACAGTCTAGCTGCTCCATTTTGCAGCAGCTGCAGCTTCAAGGGAAGTGGCAGAATTATCTGAAAAGTTCTCAGAGTTCCTCAGACTGCTCTTGCCACACAGAAGTGACTTAGGGTGTTTCCGCATTATGCTGCCGAAAAGCAGATCTAATGGATCTGCTTTTCAGCAATCCGTCCTCCCAAAGATCCGTTTTGTGTGCCGAAATGCAGACACACCCTCTGCAATCCAGTCTACAGTGTGGATGCAGGTTAAGGTAAGTGTTTTAAATCTTACCTTAGCGGCACTTAAACCGGTTTCCGCGGTCAATGCGGAAACACCCTTAGTTACAATCTCTGCCGTTACTTAAAGGGACTTATGGTTCACCTTAGCAGCTCTCCAACATTCAAACCCAGGAAATGGCCCACAGACCCCATTTCCTGGGTTTGAAGACTCTCCCCACAACTGTCTTTAATCTGGCTGTGGAAGAATGGCAGTATGCAAACAGTATGCCTCCATGCTAACACCGGAAGGTATGATGGTTGCTCTGGTTGTGGCCACTTCTGGAGTGAGACCTTCCCCAGGGAAGCTTCATCTCAGCATATAGAGGTGGCTTTAGTCTCACTTCCATTTTCTGTTGATAAGCAAATGACGGTTTCTTCCCTCTAAGGTAGGGTTCTTAACCAGGGTTTTAGATTTCATGATCTTGAATTGAAAACATCAACTTGTTATCTTTATTTTTAAAGACATGCTGATGCTGAGTACTATCTGCCACTATGTTCTGAGCAGGGGTCTGTGGTTTTCTCTCCTGCTACATTCTGAAAAGGGGTCCATGGTTTTCATCTAACTGGCAAAGGAACAAAAAAGGTTAAGAATTCCTGCTCTAAGGATATCTGAAACAATTTTTTTCCTGCTATTTTTTAATGAATGAAAAAGAGGATTAATATTACAGATATGTATGCATCAGTAAATATATTATGTAAAAATTTACTGGGATATCCATCTTAGGAAAAGAGACAGCCTGGATGTTTGGCAATAGTTACTTGCGCAAGCATCTCAGTCTCTGAAATAGAGCCGTACTCTATGGCCATCCCCCCACTGATCCGAGTCTGCGGGCTGCCAGACTTAACTGGCCATTACAGTTCTGATCAACCATATTTAATAAGGAGGAGAAGGAAATTCTGTACCGGCAAATATTATATGGAAAGCAGGAAAGAATTTTTTCCTAAGAGTAAGTAATGAGAATAAGGCTCAAAGGAGCAATGACTGTATGTAACATTGCTGTGTGTCTATTACACCTGATTTCTTGAGAAAGAAGGTTGAAAGGTGGTCTCACTTATTTTTTCTCTCTCTTTCCCCTGCTTGGACAAGTACAGGCCGGTTGCATTTTGCCAGAAAAGAGCAAACAAAGACTGTCACTGTGAAAACTGAAATACTTGCAAAGATAAAAGGTATCAGTTTCCTATGTCTGGAGAGATTCTGTTTGCAAGAGATGAGCCATTAAACCAAGACATGATATAGATTTCCTTCTGTTTTTTTTTCCTTTGAGAAAGAAAGCTTTTTTAAAAATCCTTTTCTGTCTTTTCCCCCCAGAAGAACTCTGTGTAGGTGACTAGCAAGAGTAAAGAAACACTTTTATCAGAGATCAAAGTGGGGCTTTCTTCTTGCTTCCATTGCCTCATAATTTTTCAATTGCTCACAGCTGCTCTGGCAGGATTTGCAGGATAACTGAACAATGCCACGGGAGCACATGAAAGCCATGGGGACCACAGGCCCCCACACTCTCCAAGCAAACATCCCATCTGAAGCCCTGACAACAGCACTTTAATGACAGAGCAGGGGAGAGAACTCTCACAGCACTTTCTCCTGGTATACTGCCCCATCGCCACCTTGCTATTTGTGCGGACTTTATTTATTTTATGTTCTTTGGGGTGAAAACAATGGCCTTGTTTGGGGAGGTGCTGGACCAGTTCCAGGCTGGAGCAGACTACCTAACCACACTTGAATGGCCTGTTCCGGGACAGGCCCTGCACCACCCCATACTGCTACCAGGAGCTTTGCAGCTTGAGGCAAGGGCTCCAATAGCCAGAAACTAAAAGCTCCTGGCCTCAGAGGCTAGGGGGACCCATTTTGGTGGCACAATTTTCCTTTGCTAAACTGACCCATAGAGGCATGTATCTTCCCCTGGGATGATCTAGCGGTAGACTTGTCAGTATCCTAATATAGGCAACCATTTTGGTTGCCTATACAGGGCTACACTGCATCTTCTAGGCAGCAAAACCTTTCTAGACAGAGTCCCAGAACCAGGCCAAACTGCACACTAGACCATTTCATGGAAAGGCCCCGCAGCCACTTCCTGTCCTTACCCCCAGACATTCCTGGGTAGAAATGTTGAAGATGTCCTTTTTAAAACTGCAAAAATAATAAAACTGACCATTTGATCTGCTAAACTGTAATCTCTTCTTGTGCCCTTTGTGACTTTAGAATAGTCATTTATGGGTTTGAACATCCAGAGTCAACCAATTATGCATTTTATATTAATTTTGTTTTCCTTCAGGATTAATATTGATAATTTCCCTATTATGGCATATATTTATTGCTACTTCCTTGAGATAGAAGACATAAGACTCTTGTTCAAGCAAAATTTATGCAATTGTTGGTCAGTATTCCTCACCCTACAAAATATCCAGCAATGCACAATAATATATGGGATGCTTTTCTATTCTGCATGGATAACAGTGATTTTCAGAGGCTCCAGATGGGAATTCAGTGGGGAGTTGTTGTCTTCATTCAGACTACTCTGCTTGCATTGACAGCATCAGCATAATGTCCATGTCATCAAAATGCCAGGCCATTCAAAGCATGAAAGCAAGCAAGCAAGGACAATGCTTCTGTATCTGAGATAAAGTGGGGGGGGGGGGGGGGAGAGACCGAAAATTTTGTTTTTTTTATTTTTACTTTTGGTGGGTCATTTGCAAAATCTCCATGCAGGTCTTCATAATAAAAACAAGGCATTTTGTGCAGGTGTGGGGATTAAATATTAAGGGGCTATATTCCCCAAAAGCAGCAAAAGCAGAAGACAAATTTGCATGGAAGGAACTACCATGCCCTATCGCTACCTCAGAAGAGTGTTTCCTGGCCTGAACTTCTTGTCAAGAGGCAAGAGAAACAAATTTATCTTTTTACAGAATAATCAACAGAAGGGTATCCAAAATAGGACATCAGAGCACCAAGGGGTGAAGCTGACAGTACATAACTGTGTTAGCCTGCCAGTTTCTTCCTGGGTTAGTTTGTGGTACAGTGGTACCTTGACATACGAGTTTAATTCGTTCCGTAACCTTGCTCTTATGTCAAATTGCTCGTATCTCAAAGCAATTTTCCCATTAATCCATTCCAGCTCCCAAAACACCACCTCAGTTGTTTTTGTTATGTACTGTACTGTATTTACATACTCGTATCTCAAATCTTGCTCTCATCTCAAAGCAAAATATCACTCACTCGGCGGCTTGTATCTCAAAACACTTGTATGTCAGGGCACTTGTATGTCGAGGTACCACTGTATATGTTTCTTTCTGACTGACTAGATTAGAATCACACCCATCCAACATTTCTCTCCCAGATGTTTTAATCACATAACCCTCTTGAGAATGACAGTAGCTTTCCTGTATTCCATGCTAATTCTTCCCCAGGATTCCTCATGAGATGAGTAACATTGAAGAAGAAGTCTCCATCCCCTCACCAATGCAGCCTTATTTTGTACAGAATTGGTTTGGTGCAATTCTCCTCTGTTCAAAATGCTGAACAGAGTGGCCAAAAGAAACAAGAAAAGGTTGCCGCTTGTGCCAGCAATTATACTGGAGATTGTACCACTGAAACATGACCCATTTGGGGCCAGTGCCAAAGTGGTGGCACTAAATTGTACCAGTACTGATCCAGTTCTGTCCTTGAAACCAAGAGCTTGGTGATAAGACTGCACAGCACAGGCATCTTCCTCAATGTCCACAGCTGTGATAAGCAAAAGGTGAAGATGTAGACTAAAACCACTCCAGAAAGCCAAAACCATTTCTAATTGCCTTGTGCATGAGGTACCCTAGGGAGCTGTCTGTCTGATCACAATGCATCTCTTTGTGCAACCTCCATCTCCAAGACTAGGTAACCTTCTTTATTAAAGCAGATTCTAGGAAAGGAATAAAGCACAAGTGATCCCTGCTAGTAAGAAGCCTCTTTCTCAGGGCAGTTGAGTTTCCATAACACATTTCGCTCCTGCCAAAAGTTGTATGGTGGGAGAGAGCTACCTCCATGAAAAAGTCAACCAAGGACAATCAAAAGCTCACAAAATAATGCAGCATGGGTCATTATCATGGGGCCTGCTGACAACAGCATCTTATGACCATTGTGTAGCCTTTTTGCAGCCATATACCACACAAGCTGCCCAAATCTCCAGGCAACTGAAGCTTCTTTGGGTCAACACAATCCACCCAACAAGCTTCCCATGGTTGCATCGATGCTACAGGGTACCCTGAGAGCTAGAAATCACACTTTCCTATCAGAATGACCTATCTGCCCTAACAGCAACCCCCCACAAAACTTCTGGTAGCAAATGATGCACCAATACTACACATTTTATTGATCACTTCACCAATGAACCTTCTAGTAGCATGGAATGTGCTGATTTTGCATACTCTTAACATAAAACACAGGTTGTCATGGGAAGCCAGTTTATTCATATATTCTTAAATTTTATGTTATAGAATTTAATATCTATTTCACAGGTTGTCTGTTAAAAAAGGAAAACAACAAAAATTTGAATCCCTATCCTGCCTGTGACTTCCAAAGGGATCTGGGAGACCATTGCTGAACGCAGAGCAATGACCAAGTTGGAACTTTCCATCAGATGCAGAAAAAAAACCCTGCGATGTTCTTATGCAGAGAGAATAAAACACAGAAGATAAAGGACACACAGAAGGAAGGCTATAAACAGAGGCCCAAAATATTCCAACTCAGCATATAGCATTTCTAAGTCTCCTTCCCCCAAAAGTTCAGTCTCTTTAACGTTATTTTGCTAATGACACTACACTTTGTTTTAAACATGTTTCATAAAGGACATAGAGCATGAAAAATAACTTTGAAGAACCAAAAGGACAAGTTGAAGCAAATGGCCTAATCAAAACCTTTCACTGTACTCACAAAAGGGAAAAGAATTGGGACAGCACTTTCATTCCTCTTTTGGAAGAGGCTGTGCTGGTATTTTCAATTCCACTGAGAAAGCAAAAAAAAAAAAAAGAGAGAGAGAGACAAAGAAATAAAGTATTTTTATTAAAAAAATGCACACACACATAGAAACAAAATAATAATAATCAGCAAATCTCAAGGTGAATCAGATATAAATGCTCTTAAAATGGACTGTGCTTTTTTGGACTGAAAAAGTTATGTAACTGACTTTGACTTTGGACATCCTTGGATTCAAAGCACTGGGGGGCATCATTCTGGGAACGACCCTGGAAATGAGGCATTTTTAGTGCAACACCTGCAGGAAACAGGTACATCACTCATGCAGCCACGTTAATCAGTAAGATCCTCAGAGAGGCCGACAAAACCATCACAAAACCATCACTAATTTAGTGTACTGCAGTACTCTGAGAAAAGACTCCAGGTTGGAGAGACAGGCAGGATGCCTCTAAAGTCCATTTTCAGAGAGTCAAGAACAGGTGAAGTTTTTGCCTTGTCTTCTGCTTGAGAATGCCTAGAAGCAAGTGAGCTAGGATGCTGAACAAGATGGGCTGTGGCCTGATTCAACAGGGCTCCTCTTATGTTCTTAGGGAATGGCTGGGACAGTGGACCTTCATGTGTGTTTTTCCACTGGCAGAAAGTACCCATTTTTGCACCCATTAAGGACATATTTGGGTGTGAGACCGATGACCCCATTTCCACCACGGCACCCATTTGGGACCCGATTGTTTCCACTGCCGGTCGGGAAATCTAGATCAAATGGGTACTCTTCTGCCTTTAATCCAGATTTTCTGTAGACCCCATTAATGGGGTCTACAATGGGGTCTTCAGCTAGAAAATCTGGATTAAAGGGAGCCTGTTTCCATGAGAAACAGGCAATGGGGTCCAGAGGAGGCTAGGGGGAGGGGATGCACCCATGGGGGGGGAGCCCCGAAATCCCAGCTTCGAAGTGATTTCGGAGTCATTTCGAAATCATTCCGAAATGACTCTGAAGTCACTCTGAAGAGAAGGGAAAAGACTTTGGAGAGGCTCCGGAGTTCTCAGCGTGGTCCATTCGCTATTAGCGCAGATCGCGCGGACTTCCCTCTGAAGCGATTGGCAGAGACTTCAGAGTCTCGCTGCCGGTATCTCTGAAGAGATCAGCACTGACTTCGGAGATGTTCCGAAGGGACTTCAGAGCGGCTCCAAAGTCTGCACTGATCTCTTCGAAGGGACTTCATGCACCCCCCTGTCCCCCGAGACACCTGGGGTGATGGACAGACCTCTTGGGGGTCGATCTGGATTCCCCAGATGGGTGCTAATGGGTGCTACACCTCCCGTGGAAACACATTGGGTGCTTCCCTTAATCTGGGTCTACTAGATCCGGATTAAGGAGTGTACCCATTCCTTAGATCTGGATCTTCTTAGATCCGGATCTAAGGAGCATGGTAGAAAAACGCCCCATATCTTTTGGAATCTCTGACTTTGTGAAGCTTTTCTTAGGTAAACAAGCTCAGACAGTTGCATATGTAAGGGCACCCATGCCTTCAAAATATGGAAAGAGAAAGTCTTAAGATATGAATGTCATTGGTTATTTATTTATCATACAGTAGCAACACATAGACTAACAACAATTAAAATAGGAAGTTAAGAGTTCATAAGGACCCTATATAACAATATTGAGATCTATCATCCATTGAAGGATTGTATCTGTTGTTTCAAAAAAGTCTGACACCAATCCTGTATAGGCCGTCAGTTCACAGCTGGTCATGATCATCATATGGTCAACAGTCTGATGTGTGGCTCCACAATCACAATGGGGGGGGGAGATGTTTTACCCCATTCATACAATGACTCTTGGAATATGTCACTGGTAAATAGAGTTTGCCACTTCCAGAGCCATTTAGAGTTTCAAAGTTGAGAAAACTTCTTAGCTTCCACCCTTTGTTCCATGGAAAAATCAAAATTAAAGTATCTCTAGAATTAAATGTTCATTTAGTATGGATGTGGTGTTTAATTAATAACATATGTGAGCATGAACATTTTGTTAAAAGCAAAAAGCAAAAGTAGTCATTAAGGAAATGATAAAACCAAAACATGTCATAACAACAGAACAGACATACAACCATAGAAAGACCAGCTTCCACAACACAAAGAGAGTACGGATATTTCCATAGTCATACAGAAATGAAAATTCTAGGGAATAGCAATTGATGGAAAACTTTTTGAAGGACAGAAGGATGGGTGAACTCTGGCTGAATGGTTCAGTCTGATTTTTCACAACCTGTGTTTTATTTCTCAATGAACCATGCTAAACCACGAGAAAATGCAAAGGCAGTGAACATTATTGTTTCCTTCTAGAGCTCTGAATGTACCAAATGTGAACAAGGTTGAATTGAACTTTGAAGTTTGATTTGAATATTCAATAAACTGTTTTAGAAGAAGAAGAAAACAAAGTCCCTATTTAAGGGGACTCAAAGTGGCTGACAAAGTTTTCTATTCTTCTCCCCATAACAGACACCCTGTGAGGTAGGTGGGGTTGTAAGAGCTCAAAAAGAGAGCCACCCAGCTGGCTTCATGTGGGAGTGTGGAATCAAACACAACAAAGTGTCTATAACCCCAGAAAACACAATTAATACAATACCAACAAAAGTTTCAAGGGATATAACTTATTAGGTCTGATCCAAGACAGCTGGTGGACTACATTTGAGCAGCTGCACACCGAGCAATACAGACTATACAACTTAAAGATTTTCTATATTACATTTAATTTTTTTTAAGTTCTATCCCCTGAAATTTTTGTTGGTATTGTATTGAATGCAGGATCAAACTGGGTGTCTATGAGATATGAATCTGGCACTCTAACTACAAGACCAAACTGGGAAAGAACGGAGGGAGGGAGGGGGAACAGCAGGATCAAAGTCCCACACAATTTGAATGATGGATCCCCAAATTGGCATATGGGTGTGTGAGACCTACAGAAAGAGCCCTTGAGATGATAAGATAAGATGATAACTTTGAATTTTTATGAATGTCATTGGAAATATCCCATTTTTTCCTATGTAGCAAGTGAAAGAACACATTTCTTCCACATGAGATGAGGTGATGGTGCTGTATCACAATCCCACTGTGGATCTCTTTAAAGCAGGCCACATTCTGCATTCTGGATGACAAAGTGCATACATTCTTGCAAGCCAGAAGGCTGTGGGGGACCTGTCCCGATAGCACACCAGGAAGATTTGCTAAAAGCTGGAACATTGCCAAAATGGGCTCTCCCAGCAACAGCAAACATTTCCAGCCTTCAAAAGCTCCACAATGGTTTCAAGAGCTGGACACAGCATTCAATGCCTGTGCCCAGGGCTACATCAAGATGGGCTGCCTGAATGTGGACAGCTCTTACTACTAGTTCACTACAGCATGATTCACACCTGCTAGCCCATACTATATGAACTGAAATGGCCCATGTAGGGCAGAAAAGGCCTGTGATGAATCTAAAATAGAAGTAGAAGCTTTCACTTTTTTTTCATGCAAGGAGGAGGAGGAGGGCAGAGAAGACTCAGAAAGCAGTTAGAAAGCTAAACCTGGTAAGCAGGAAGCTGCAAAACTACAACTCCCATTAGGTCTAGCCAACATAACTAATGACAACAGACTGCACAGGGAATTGCCATTCATCTATTCCTCATCTATTAAAAAATTGTATTTCAGCAACATCTGGAAGATAGCAACTTGGTCCTGCTAAATCAAAACGTATAGCAAAACTACTACTGACTACGAAGTGGTCAAAGGGCAGTTTGTGCCTCTGGGATGGAGGGGAGGGGAGAAAGTCTTATAGGGCTCTGTTTTACATCAGTGATAAAATCAGCGCAATAAACAAACTCTGGCTCCAAAGTAGGGTTTTGTTTTGTTTGTTTTCCAAATAAACACCTCTTATATTAGATACATCTTCCAAAAAGAGGATAAAAATGTACCTTCTAGCTTCAAATTAGAAAGGTTAGAAAAGACCTCCTCTTCCAAAACTACAAGAGGCCAGTTGCCACTCTCAACCAAGAAAATTATAGTTCAAAAACCATGGTTTTCCAAATTATGTTCTAAACTCTTCAAATAACATTTGTGCTGAGCTTTCAGCAAGGGGGATAAAATCCTTTCTTACCTGCCCTCCATAGTAAAACTCCTCTGAGTCATTATCCCCCTCTGAATCTTCTTCAACAGCACTACTGTGTCTAGACTCCTGTTTAAAGAAAGAAAAAAATATTGGAGAAAATTTAGAACATCAAAACCAATATACTTTCATCTTTCACCCTTCTGGTTATGAATTATTCAAAATGAGTGCTGATCAGTGCTATGGCTGAGGTGATGTCTCCAGTTACTGGTCCAAGAAGATGCCTGCTGTTGCCTGTCTCCATCTTTGGCTACAGCAGGTAGCTTGCGGCAGTTACATTGGCCTATTTATTAGAGTGACTGCTCTTTGCAAGTGCTTTTTTCTGCCCTGCATGAAGGCACCACAGAAAATAGCACTCCAAGATGAAGACAAGGAAGGTGCCTTTTTCCATGGCACCTTCTCCACCCAGTAGCCATCAAGCCACTTCCATGTGGAAATGGAGATATGCCCTGCTTTTCTCACCCATCTAAGGGGACTCAAAAACTAAGCAAACGACTTATTGATTAAATTTACATTAAAACTTCACATAATTTTTTTTAAAAAACCCTCTTTTAATGGGGTAACTGAATGCTGTACTCCAGAAATCTTTGTAACAAATTTACAAACATTTTGATGATAGATTGCTTTTATTGGTGCAACCATTAAGAAGAAGAAGAAGAGTTGGCTTTTCTACCCCACT
The DNA here is from genome assembly GCA_023333525.1 of Aspidoscelis tigris stejnegeri. Taxonomy (NCBI): domain Eukaryota; kingdom Metazoa; phylum Chordata; class Lepidosauria; order Squamata; family Teiidae; genus Aspidoscelis; species Aspidoscelis tigris. The sequence goes on along the minus strand of JALMGA010000007.1, from coordinate 22,934,741 downwards.
TTTCTCACCCATTTAAGGGGACTCAAAGCAGCTGACAAAGCTTCTATTCTTCTACCCACAACAGAACACCCTGTGAGGTAGGTGGGGCTGTAAGAACTGTGACTAGCCCAAGGACACCCAGTTGGCTTTGTGGAGGAATGCAGAATCAAACCCGGTATTCGCAGATGAGACCACTAGACCACCAAACCTGTGAAAAATGTTTTGGATGAAAACATTCCTATTTGAAACGTAATGTTTCAAGAACTTAGAACCTAAAACAAAACTCTTCTTTAAAAAGATATTTCCAAGCTCAGAACAAAGCTGTCCTTTATTTAGCTGAAGCCTCTCAAAGTTTCAAAATGAGAACATAAGAAATGCCCCCCTGAATTAGACCTGTCACCTAGTCCAGCAGCCTGCTCTCACAGTGGCCAACCAACTGCACAGGGAAGCCGTTTGGGAAAACATGAGCATAACATGAGCATAGTGTTTCCTTTGCTTCCAAGTCAGAACAAAACTCAAAGTTCACTCTACGTATATCTCCAAAGACCTTCTCAATATTCACCTCTCTACAATGTTAGGCGAACTGCTCTATACGTATACAGACATTAAGAACCATTCCAACATATGCACAAGATCTTAAGGATGATTACCAGTTTGGTTTTACTTATAATGGTACAGTGCTCATCTCAAGGGAGGGGAAACAAACACATGGCAGATCTTAGTACAAAGTTTCTTTATTGAAAATGTAAGATCAAGTGGTAATAGTAATGTAGAAGTAGCGATAAAACACTTTCAGGTTGGGCACATTAGTCAAACGATAGGCAGCAACTTAGCCTGCAACTATTAGCAGAGAGAGAGAGTTGGTAACATTTTAACTAGAAGGTTCTTAAAAGGTTAGGAGCAGGAGGGATCATCTTGCTCCAAGGGGCATCCTCCAACCTCAAGGTGGTACCTAGCATCTACTCCAGTAGCCATTGATAGTGATTCATGGGTTTGTATACTCCATTCTTACAAGTACCCAGACTAGTGGCTGTCATTACCCCCTCTTGAAGTAAATTTCATAGCCAAATGAGCCACTTTCCGCACCATGCACAAAAAGGCAAGGCAGCTTCATTTCTTTAAGGAAGATGTTCCAGACCTTTGATCATTCTGGTTGCCCTTTTCTAAACTTTTTCCAGTTCCACAACCATCTGTTCAAAAGCAACAGTTATTTCCCATATCCAAAACTTATCTCTTGAGTTCACCTAGTCTATATGAGGACAGCTGAAATCCTCCATTATAACAACCTTTTCTTTCTTTTCTGTTTTGATACCCCGTAGCCTCATTTTCCAAATGCCGATTTCCCTTAGGAATTTGGTTAGGGGAGGAGTAGCATGTTCCTAATAGGAAGCTTGCTTCTGGCCTTGTATTTGTACCCACAACAACTCTGTAGAGAAGGATCTCATTCACCTAGAAGTTCTAGTTCATTAGATTTTAGCTCTTATTTAAAGTACAAGGCTTGTGGAGTTTGTAACCAGAGATAGCTTTATCCCATTGGTTTTCATCAATCCACCAGGTTTTTCATCTATTATCAAGCACTCAAGCACCTTTATTTTGCCCCAGAGGCTTCTGGCATTAGCATACAGACATTTATATGCACTCCTCTGGGTCAAATGCACTCCTGTAGGACCATGTGAATTCCTCAACAGCCTTTTATGCTTTTCAGCTCTTATATTATTGATTAGTTTCATACCCCTCACAGGACCAGTTGCATAATTCCACCTCTTCACCCTCAAATTTGTACCTTCCCAAACTGGATGCTGCCCAGTTCCATTATCCAAGATCAATCATTCAAGATTATTCAAGGTCAGTAATTCAAGATCAGCCAAAGTCAGCTAGATGTTGCCACACGCTGAAACAGAAATCATACTAGCTGCTGCAAGAAAAAAGGGAACAACAATTCTGTGCATGTGATAGCTTTATAAAAGTTTGGGCCATTGCCATATGAGCCCAAAGCTTCAAAGTATCTCTGACAAGAATGTTAGTCAGTAAGATCCTCAGGGAGGCCAACAAAACCATGAATGAAGAATACATCGTGCTTGCTAATTTAATGTAATGCAATACTCTGAGAAAAGATTCCAAGTTGGAAAGACAGTCAGGATGTCTCTAAGGGCCATTTGTGGGGATTCAAGAGCAGGTGAAAGTTTTGCTTTCGCCCAGAAGCTATTAATGGGCCACTGGGTGAGATGTGATGCTAGACTGGAGGGGCTGTGGCACAGCTTCTCTTGCATTGTTATGTTCTAAGCCAACTAACCAGTGCTTTTAACGATATGTTTGGTAATACTGGGAGACATTTCTGGTTAAAGAGTGCCAAAACACATCAGTCCTTTCCACCACGCTGGGAATGCTGACTCTCTATGGGAACAGTATTATTTATGCTCACCTACCCCCTGTGACACTGAGTTTCTAAAATGTCTTTTTCAAAATTCCCTTTACTGATTTTCTTCCAGAATATGCTAACTGAAATATTTTTGGCATAATAACACCCAGCCAAACAATATTGAGTCTTAGGTTTGTCGTGACTTGTGTAGGTTCTGATACAAAACAATTTCTACACTGATCAGAAGGTATCTATAGCTCATGACAATATGTGTCTTCTAATTTTTATGACAATCTCTCTTAAATCTCCTGAGCATTTTATCTAGGCAGTGTCAAGCACAGGAACTGGAGGAAGCAAAAGGTTACTTAGGTTAATCTTGCTATTGCAAACACTTAAGAGTTGCCCCTAGCAACTGCATGTAGTGGCACAGAATCCTACACATTAAAACCAAGGTTTGGAATGACTCAGTACTGGTTCCAAATTCAAGAGTTTATGGCAATTAGGAAAGCATCTATGTGGGTGGAGGAAGATGTCCAGTGGAGATCCCAGAGATGTGGCTTTCACCACCCGAGGAGGCCATAGGTACAGTACATAGCAAGCACCTTTGTGCAGAGTGGTACAGAGAACTCTGGGCACTCACAACCCTCAAGTGCTTGTATGACTGCCGAATAGTCATGCAACACCAGATATGAGTGACTTAACCTTGCTTGCTCTGCAAAAGCATCATTTTGAACACGACCCATTGTTATGATGCTGAGGACCCTCAGAGCTTCCAAGGTCATCCGCTTTGTAGGGAAGGTGAGGCGTGGGATGTGTGGTCATCATGTGCCCAACCCCTGTGGATGTTGCAAGTATTCCAGCATCAGGACACTTGTCCCTGCCATTGTTTGAATCCTGCCTAGGAGAAATGTTGTTCAAGGAGTAGTGATAGATGGCAAAGATCACAAAATCTAGTATCAGTATAGCTCCATTCAGGCCCACCTGATCATAACTATAAGAGGAGGCACAAACACATCATCATCTCATGATTTATGCTAATAAGTCAAGCAAAGGGCAAGAGAACACACTTTAGGCCAGTCAGCTGTGAGAATCTTCTCCATGAGACCATTGGGGTTTTTCCACTAGCACAAAGTACCCATTAGGGACCCATTAATGACCCATTAGGCTCAGAGCAGGAAGACCCTGTTTCCACTGCAGACCCCATTACAGCCACAGCTACAATTCGGATATCCTGTAGACCCCATTAAAGGGGTCTACAATTCAGTCTTCAGCCATGAAATCTGGATTATACAGTGTGTGTTTGCAGCGTGATTGGACAATGGGGTCTAGAGGCAGTTTCAGGGGGGCACAGACTTAGGCCATTTCTATGGAGGGGGGGCACAGACTTAGGCCATTTCTATGGAGCCTTTCTACAGAGCTTTGGCTAAAGTCCGGAGAATCTCTGGAGCGATTTCCTGCAATCTTCGAGTTCCCCCCCCCAAAAAAATGGGGTGATGGACATGAGTGCTCTGATGTTTCCACTGCAAGCATGCCTAGCATCCATAGCTATTGGGTGCTACACCACCCGTGAAGATGCATCGGGTACCTCATGCATCTGGATTAGTTGAAAGACCCATTTCTTAGATCTGGATCATCTTAGATCCAGATTAAGGGAGGTAAGTGAAAAAACCCCCTATATCTCAAAAAAAATGTGAACAATTCCATAAAACTGGACCACAAAGAAGAAAAGTGGGTTTTCTAGCCCACTTTTCTCACCCATTTAAGGGCACTCGAAGAGGCTGACAAAGCTTTCTGTTCTTCTCCCCACAACAGAACACCCTGTGAGGTAGGTGGGGCTGTGAGAACTGTGACTAGCCCAAAGACACCCAGTTGGCTTCAAGAATGAGAGTGGAATCAAACCTGGTATTCCCAGGTAAGGGTCCAGCTCCCTAACCACTAGACCAAACTGTGAATACCTCACTAGATGATGCATCAAAAGCAACGTGAAAAAAGCAGCTAGCAAAAAGATGACCAATTTTGTACTCAAATGGCATGGTAGGTTTCACACAATTCCAAAACCAAGCGTTTTTGGGTGGATAACAAGAGTTCCTTCACCCTTTTAAAAAGCTCTGCTGGGTGACTTCCTGAAGATGTAACAGTGGACCTTTCTACATTTTGCCCGCTAGTTGCTACAGGGGGAGCTCCAAGATGGAGCATCTGAACATGAAGGAGCCATTTCCAAATGACTTCATGTGGTGTAGACTCTGTGCCACACGTGAACCTACCTTTATGTGCTGGAGCCAGTAAAGCTCAGAGAAGGCCCATCCACACTTCTTCAAGTGCCAAAGTGGCATATGATACGCCACACAAGCAGACATGTTTGGTACATCATGGCTGCCCTGCTGATGGTGCCAGTGCACGTGTGCCAGCACCAATGCCACCAAAGAAAATGGTGCCACCTGAACACCATCTGCACTTGAGGGAACACCATCTGGTTAGGGAGATGGTCTCTTATTTGTGGATACCAGATTTGATTCCGCACTCCTCTATGAAACTAGCTGGGGGACCTTGGGTGAGTCACAGCTCTCTTTCTGAGCTCTCGCAGCCCCACCAACCTCACAGGGTGCCTATTGGGGGAGAATAGAAAGCTTTGTCAGCTACTTTGAATCCTCTTAAATGGTTGAGGAAAGTCGGGCAGAAAAGCCAAATCTTCTCCCTGAACCACATTTTGATCCTCTACAAGAGATCAAATGGGACAGCTTCTAGTTGGAGCCTCCCTCCTTCTCCACCATCAAGTGTTTCACATACTACTGCCAAATAAAATCCAAGAGACTAAAAAGCACACTTGCTCCCAAGAAAAGCCTTTGTGTCTGCAATTAAAGTGAAGCATATCTTCTCACATCCCACACAATTTTGAAATGAGTTGGCAAAGAACCCTAAGAGCATTTCCCCCCATCCTTCCACAAGGCTTCCGATTAAACATCCAGCCCGCCTGGAAAGAGTCTTCAAGCTCTTCATGCGTGGTTTACCTAACGGTATACCACATCCTCTACCCTCCCTTCCTCTCCCCTCCTCCGGAAGAAATCTCAGCATTTAAATAAACTGAAAGCTGGATAACCAGAAGGGTTTCTATCTAAGGGTGTTTCCGCATTTACCGCTGGAAAACAGATCAAAGAAGATCCGTTTTTTGGCGATTGGACCTCCCCAGGATCCGTCCCAAATAGGGATGGATCCGAAGGGCCCTCGCGCATCTGCACACGTGGGGAGGCCGGATCCAGCAGGACAGATGGTCTGGGTGTTGTGCGGAAGCCACAGCACCCATTCCAAAAGTCAGCCGGATTCCCATGCTGCTGACACCGCCCCCAGAGCCACGGGACTGGAGCAGTCAGCTGCCAGTCACCATGCATTTCCGGCAGTGCACGGCACGCTGGGGAGGGTGAAAGGAAGCAAACCGTCCTGCTTCTGCCTCCCGAAAATGGTGGCCACAGGGACATCTGTCCCTTCGCCTGTCCATGTGCGGAAGCGTTGTACTTCCACACGGATCCAGGCAAACGGATGGATTGAACACCTCATTTTTGAGGTCTTCATTTAGATCCGTTTTTTGGTGGCAAGACCCAATTTAGAGACGGATCGCATGCGCCAAAATGCGGAAGCGGCCACCAGGAAGGGTCCCTAAAGAGGTAAGCACCAAGGGGTGTTCTAGGTGTCTTAAATCTCGTGTAGAACCAGTTTCCACGGCCAGTGCGGAAACACCCTAAAGTTCCCAAAGCATGAACTCCAGAGAGGATGCAGACCAGATAACTAGGCATGTCACATCTCTGAATTTAATATAATAACTATACTACTGTATGTATTAGAATTCTATTGCTTTTATGTCTCTGTGATCAAAACCATTTTTGATCTAAACTATTATACATTGTTCATTCATGTCTTGTACACATAACCAAATGGAAATCAGCAGCTTAACGACATGAGAAGAAAAGCCACTCCAGATCACATTCTATTTGCTAGCACAATTTGCGATTCTAATCCAATTTTTCATCAGTTTTCTTTAAATTCTTGCTTCATGCGCTTCCCATATACAGAGAAGAAAATTGTACTGCCAAGCAAAAATTAATGAGTGCACTATCTTAAAAAGGAAAGGAAAGGAAAAGATTGCAGATTTTCTGAGCTAACATGGTGAAATGTTTTACTTTTTCTGTATAAATGACCTTAACTAAAGGAGAAACATGTTGCAGCATTTACAGATCAGATAAACCAGGGAGTCTTTCCAAATGCAGCAACACCACAGATGATCAAATCATTAAATGGAACACCAAGCTGAGAATACAACTAGACATAACTCTTGCCAAAATAGAAGTTACACAGACACTCTGTATTTCATGTAAGAACAACACCTCAATTGCAATTCTTCTCCTGAATTAGGTCAACATTTTTTTCTATAACTCCTCCAAAACTAAGACTTCAAATACTGCCTTGGCCATGCAAAACTAGGGAATGGCCCCCATTAGGACACCAAAGACTACTTTAGGGTGTCTCCAGATTGCAGAAGGGAATCTTGATTGTCTCTCAGCAATCCCACCAGATGCAGAAAGCAATTGTGAGTTTTTACCTTTGTCTACTGGTTCTCTTTGTTATATTTCCTTTTGCAAAAACCTAGAAGCCAGCCAGCAGGAGGGAAGGAACTGAAATGGAGAAAGGAGATGGAAAACACCCCCATTCTGCATGCTCGGTATGGGGACGGTGTTTAGTGTGAACAGGAAGTTCAGCAGTCAGTGTGCACTTTCTTCTGGAAAAGTGCTAGCTGAAGTTTAAGAAGGGTCCAGTTTCCTCAGTGGTTTCATAAAGAATACAACAAGGGACAAGATAGATTCCTGTGGTATTTCACATTGCAGAATCTATTGAGTTCAACAGTTGATTCCCAGTAACACATAATAACCAGTTTAGTATAAAAGGTCCATGTTGGATAGATGCGCCTGCATGATGCCATGAAGCCACTGAAATGTCCAAAAAGATGACCAAATTCACACTTCCCCATGATTCTATTATAGAAGTTAATCATATAAAGCAACCACAGGTGCTTCAATACTAAATCCAATTTAGAACTCCATTAGAAAGGGGTACAGGAAATCTGAATTATGAAAGAATGCTTGCCAGCATTAACATCAGAACAATGGCTGTTGATGTCCTGAATATCAACGAAAAGTTTATTTAGAAATGGTGAAATCCATATCTTCTTAAATTGGTCTACCTTCACTTATTATTTCATATAGACATCTATCTCCATATCCCTTCACTGGTAGATCTTCTAAGCCCCAATGAACAAATATCCAGAAATCATATATTTAGCCATGTATATGCAAGCACGTTGTCCACAGCCTTAGGCTCCATCAGTTGAAAGTCATCCATCAAATCCTGACAAGACAGTGCCTCAGACACCTTCTACAAATCATGTATTCAGAGACAAGATCCTGTTGAACACCAACAATTTTATCTTCAAAGTGTCTTCTAAATTAATTATACTATCCTCACAGGGCCTCAAATTCATCTTAGAGTCTGGTTTGAAAAAGACTACATATCTTTTAAAAAACCTCTGGTGACTGACATGGTGAGGATGCAGCCAAGATAGAAAGAGAATATCTCCGTTATTTTTTTTTTATGTTGTTACAATAATAAATTCACATAGAAAAATACAAATTATACATTTAAAAACACATATAATAGACAACAAGAACTCCCCACTCCTACAGCTCAGTGAAGACTGAGGCACTAATTTGCACAAACAAACAAAACTAAGCTTTCCTATGCACGGTCACATTCTAACAATTAATCTCCTTTGCTTCTTTGATCATTACAGAGTAAGTACAGTGACGTGCATTTAACTAGAGACAAATTCTGTTTGTTAGAATTGCTTTTGTTCTTATGTCCAACTATCTTTCTACCTGCTACTATGTCCTCAGCTCTGGTGTGTTCCACTAAACTGGATAAGTCCTGTAGGGGGAAAGAGGGCATTTAGAGACACTATTATCTATTTCTCATCTCATTTCTCTGTTCCAGAACTTGGCCAGAAAACAAACATAAAATAAAATCCTTTAGAAGTGGCTCGGAGATAGTTCAGAGACTGCACATTAAAGGCCAGAAAAAGCATTTCCAAAATGCATTAAATGCAGATTGGAAATGGGATGAGAACACTAGTACCACATACTATTACCCTTCAAGATGCCTCAAAGACAATTTCTCTCTCTCTTTTTTTAACTGTTTGCAAACACAGCCTTGTTCTTTTGCATGCGTGCCAGCCACAGCAGTAGGAAATACCTTACAAAAGAGGAAGGATGAATAACTTCCTACCCTTAGGTTACTTCTGATGCAATTTTGCACTTCCCTTCCTGTCCCATGGACAGGAAAGGAGCACTAACCTTAACTAGTACTAACTCCTGCAAGCACTAGTCACTTACAGCCCACACCCCGCATGATCGGACACTGACCTGTAACAGATCCAAGGGCCAGTCCTCTTCAGGATGCCACCATCTTGAGTGTGGTGCCCTCCATGACGATGCTGATGCTCTGCACATCCACATTCACATCAGGAGGGCAGCAGAGCTGCCAGTGTGCTTGCGTGGAAGCTCTGTTGACCTCCTTGTCCATCAGAGGTCCAAATGCTCCTCCCAAAAAAGGTAAGTGATTGGGTAAGGTTGTAGAGCACAATTTCACGCTCTACACCAAGTTGATAATTAGGCAACTACTGGGAAAGCAGGGGGCAACTGGAGGCTGTAACAGCCTCCTCTAGGTGCAGATGCTCTTTCTCAGATGTTGCATCATTCTTCACTATGTACTGAAGTGTAAAAAGGCCTCTGTTCTCTCATCTTAACAAGACCAAACCTAATATTCAGCTGCTCATATGCTGCAACAGCCCTACATTCATCACAGTGATTAAGAAGTCCTTAGAATTGTGCCTCAGCAATGTGTCACTTCTGTTTTATCAGATTAAGACCCTCAAATAAATAGTTTGTTGATGCTGGAAGCCTTATATGAAAAGGTAGTTAACAAAAAGACTACTTGGAGTGTCCAGCAGCAACAATCTGGACCTTTCCAGTGCAATGAGGACCATCAGAGTTGCCGCGCAGAAGCACCTGCCCAGAGGTTGGCTAAATACAGAAAAGAAGCCTTATGCCAATGTTGTTTTGCTTTTTCTAGCTTGTTAATTTGCTCTCTTTTTTTTATCTGCAAGCAGTAATGAAGCAGTACCGTACCTCACCGTTTTCTCTCTGCAACTTTGATTTTATGGATAAGCAACAGTTGACATCACTGGTTTTTCGCAATTCTAAAAAAAGAAAAGAAAAAAGAATGGAAGGGAGAAGGAAAAGAGAAAGAAAAGAACAAGTTAGCAGAAGAAGGAAATAATGGATCATTTTTCTCTAACAAACCTGATCCGACCTAAATAACTCAGAAGCAAAATTCAAACTGAGACACAGGACGAGACCTCGGTCCACATCTGACTACCTGCCAGTCTAGCCCAATTCTGTTCATGTTAACAAGCAGAAAAACCCAGCATCTTTGACAGAGGACTTTCCTGATTATTCTCTTTAGTTCTTTTAACTAAAGGGTGTGTGTGGGGGGGGGGGGGATTAGAGCTCCTGTAGGCAATCAAGTCCACAAAACTGATGTCAGAAAAGGGAGGGGGAATATCAACCTTGTTCACATACTAGTCTGTCCCCCCGCCCTTGTGGCTATTCTGGGCTGTTTTTGCATGTACCTCTGTTAATCCGGATTTACAAGATCTGGATCTTTGATATCCAGTCCTTGTTTAATCCAGTCCTTGAAGATCCGCATCATGAGGAGGATCCATGCATCTGCATGGGCCGTCTGGCACCCAATGGCAATGGGTGCTAAACAGGGATGCCGGGCAGACGCCGTAGCACCCTTCCCGAGGCTCCAACTAGGCCCAAGCAGGATGGTCTGCTGGTAGCACGGTGCAACTGGCCCTCGTAGCTGTCAATCAGGGGTCACTTCTGGTTATAGTGGGTGTGGTGGAGATGCACGGCTTTGTAGCTGCCTATGTAGCCACTACGAAGCGTGTGCTCAGCTTCACAGACCACTGTGAAGGACGTGTGGGCCTATGTAGTGTGTGTGTTCAGGGTGGAAAAATGGTGGATGCCGCAAATGGTGGCCTCTAAGCCCACCCTGGACCCCATTGCCATGGTTGATGTGTGGACACATGGCCTCTGATTTAGTCTTCATGGTGGAAGACCGGATTGAAGATATCATTAAAGGGGTCTACCATTGATCTGGATTTAAGGGCCCAAAGACCCCATGAAATCCAGATTTTGCCAGTGCTTGTAGGTACAACATGCTCAGAATGGGGTCCTAATGGGGTCTTTAAGGGGTTGTCTGTGTGGATAGTGCATAACAGATCCATACCAATTGAGTACCTGTTGGGTTCCTAAAGGGGTCTTCACTCATATTGCAAAAACAGCCCTGGGCTAGGAAAGGAGGATTAAAGGTGGGGAAAGAGCCACATGCCACCATCTCTAAGTGATTTTGAGTCACTTGGTTCCCCCCCCCCCCATCTATTGTTGCTAGCATTGAGAAACTTCACATTCCTGCACAAGAGTGCTAGAAGCATTTGGTAGAGATGGGATGAACAGTCTGACAGGAAACTCAATATAGAATTAATGAGGGTGCATTCAGACAAGGTGAAAATAGCACTATTATGGTGCTGGTATCATGAGGTCACCTCACGTATCATAGGGGACCCCATCACAGTCTTGCTTTTTCATGCCTAAAAAGTACTGAAAACTATTGCTGGAAGACCCAGCACTGGTAGCTGGTTTTCCTGCAACAGTGCTTTTTAGCAACAGGCTTACCTTTCTAAACAGAGCAGCCCTTGGAGCTCCATCGAGCAATACATATGTGGAGTCTGAAACAGCTGACTACACATGCATGGAGGTGGTCATGCGCACATCCAGGAATTTGACAACCAGCTGAATTACCCAGATTGCAGATGACCAAAGTGTGGAAAGACGGCACTGGGGCCAATGGCGTCAGGATAAAATGCAATTATAGTGGGGAACCAATGCCACACATTATTGCTTTCTGTCAGTATGTGGGGCTGCAGTCTGGAGACAGCAGGAAAAGGTGCAAATAACCTTCCTGGATGTTGCTGGGATGTTCCTCTGTGCCATCCAAATGGCAAACATAAGGCAGCCGAAGGTAAATGTTTCATTCCCTTGTAAACCTCACATTTCATTTTCCTACTGGCTAGTGTTACACTTCTTTTTTAAAATTAATGTGTGAGGAATGTTAAAATTAGATCTGAGTTGTTGATTTTAATTAGAATTCATGTAAAACTACAGCAAACGAATTACAAAAGTAACTTGTATTTTTATTCAAGGAGGGGAAATGGTTATTTACTCTTGAAGAAATGACAAAATCAATGAATAATTAAAATACACACACAACACTGTGTGCCGAGCAAATGGACTGTATTTATTATGATCACCCAGAGCCAGCCTGAAAAACTTTTGGCATACTAATTTTATATATGTTCTCTTGGAAAGGAGCCCTATTGAGTTTAATGAGGTTTACCCTTAGATAAGTGAATATGTTTTGACTGCAGTGAAAATGTGTTGCTTAATTCTTCTATTATCTTCAATAGTAAAGCAAATTAATCAATATTCACCAGACAACATTTGTTTTCTTGTGTGCCATCCAATACAAAATTGGTTGAATTTGAACTTTTTTTATATAAGAAGTATTTTCTTAACTCTTTCCACTTTCAAAAGGCCTTTCTGCACTTTGTTCTGGAACATGAACCCTCATAGTCCTCTCCTGGGCCTCATCTGTGTGCATATTAGCAAAGAATAGGGTCCCTGCCTATTCTGGTACATTGCATCTGGTACGTTGCATCTTCTTTAGATCAGATCATAATGCAGATCAAGGCTGTGACCAGACACATTTATACTATGTATTGCAATGCGCAGTCCCAATTGAGCTATTACACACGATGATTGATAGATCATCATGGCATCACATTATACGATTGGGACTGCGCACTTACCTTAATGACACTTACTGCGCAGTATAAAGAAAATCCAGAGCTTTGAGCCAATGCAGGAAGGAGGGCAAGAAAAGCAAACAAGATGGAAGAGCAGCTCAAAATTTGATTGGCTGCCCCAACCCATATGATGGCACATGACTCCTCAACTCTTGCAGCTCTGATAGGGGAAGCTACGGAGCTGCCTTTCCAGTTGGGGCACCCAGTCATCACTGTGCAGTAAGTATACTGAGCTTCTAGATTTAACTGAGGATTTATTCTGCTGCACTGCTGAAATAAGTCCTCTGGTGGCGCCAAGGCTAGGGACCTTTATTCCTAGCCTTTCGGAGGCCTTGGAAGCCAGCCCTGGAGCTCATATGGAAACTCTGTCGACATCTTGGAGACAACACTTTTCCACCCAAATCCTTGACATGTCCTAGACATGTCACTGATCCAGACCAGAACAAGGCAAGGTAAGTGCAGAAAAGCCCAAAGAATCAGGTTTTGAAAGCTAAGAGCAAGCATGTGATGTGTATACCAGCCAGTTCTCACCACACAAAGCTTCTCTGCTGTTTCAGTCCATGAACTATAATTAGGCACTTCCCTTAATCTGGGTAAAACAAAGCCAAAAACAATAATAGAAAATAACAAAAACAACAGGTGCAATATTCTGGCTTACCTTTCTCTATCTGTAGGTATTGATTTGTACTCCTTACGAAACATCTCTCACTTTGGATCATCTCAGCCCAGTCTGAAGCACTTTCCCCCAAGTTTGGGTCCAGCTAAAGGAGGGGTGCCTACAGTTTTTGACCATGGGGGACATCAAAGCCTCAAGTAGCCCTTTTTTTTTGTCCAGATTATTGGTGGTGGTAAACGGTTCTTGAACTGCACGTTGGAAACCCCAGAGTTAAATACCTTTGTGCTCCAAAGGTCCTCTTCTTTTTTCACTGTATACTCTTCCTCTTGGTTTTCTTATATCTAATAAAGGTTTTCAGCGTCATATTTATGCTGATGATGTTCAAATTTTTCAAAGTTTTAATGTGTTGGATTCATCGTCATGGAGTGCTATTACAGATTGTCTGTCTAGTGTGTCTTATTGGATGACAGAACACCGATTGAAGCTTAACATGGACAAAACAGAAATTTTAGTGTTCCAGCCTGAGCGCCCCGTGGCTTCTTTGTCTACTTCATCTGTCATCCTCCAGGATCGTCCTGTGGTTCCGGTGGCAACTGCTCGCAACCTGGGGGTCTGGTTAGATGATCGCTTGTCCTTGCGTCCTTTTATTGCTGCAACAGCGAAGGCATGTAATCTTCATCTCTTAAATATTAGGAGGATTCGTAAATTTCTATCAGTAGAGACTGCTAAGTCTCTGGTCCAAGCTTTGGTGATTTCTCGCTTGGATTATTGTAATAGTTTATTGGCGGGTCTCCCTTCATGTTCTCTTCTTCCCTTGACCTTAGTACAGAATACTGCAGTGCGTGTGGTTCTTAATTTACCTAAATATTCTCATGTTACAATACCACGTAGATCTCTCCACTGGCTGCCAATTCGAGCTAGAGCTTCTTTTAAATTACTAGTCCTGACCTTTAAGTCTCTACGCTTGAAGATTCCTAGTTATTTGGCAGCCAGAGTGTCATGGTATGTCCCTGTTAGGACGCTGCGTTCAGCTGCTACGGGGCGGTTACTTGTTCCATCTACAAAAGTAGCACCATCCAGATTGAGAGCTTTTCAAGATCTTGCTCCGCGTTTGTGGAATAGTCTTCCTCTTGCTCTTCGTCTAGAGGAGGATTTGCTTCGTTTTCGAAAAGCACTGAAAACTTATCTTTTCGATTCTTCAGTCTGAAGCCAGTCCATTAGCTGATGGCAGATGGTGTTATGGCATATGTTCAGTTTCATAAGCTAACTGCCGGCTGATGGTTTTGCTCTCTTTGAATTTCAGTTGGAGTTATTTATCTTATCCTATTTTGTACTTTTACGGGGGGTAGTGTTGGTTGTATTGTCTGTTATGTATTGTTTATTTTAGTTTATATTTGTTTTGTTGTTATGCCCTTTGGTGAAAGGGGCACTATAAATAAACGTTTTATTATTATTATTATTATTATTATTATTATACAGGCCTAGAGATGGTCCTGCAAAGTCAGAGCCACTTCCCAAACTGAAGTGGTTCTGTGTGGAGTGGATGTTTTGAATGGGAGCATCACCAGATTTCCCGTTCACAGTGCAAAAAGGCCCTTATTCAAATATGGGCTGCAGTGTACAGGAATGTGCCACCTTTGAAAGCCCTGGATACACCTACTCCTATGCATGTGAATCAGAACCATCAAACTGATAAGACTTGCAGTGGATTTATAATCACCTGAATACCTGCAGAACTCTATGCATGATCAAGGACTCTGCTTTATCAAAATTCTCAGATACACAGTGGTTTCTCTGCACTAAACACAGGGACAGTGTTACCAAATTATGCTTCTGTGTTTCTGCCTTAATCTCAGCCTGAATATAGCTACAGTTACATTGCATGAGAGCCACTGAATGTCATCAGTTGGTTTACAATTCCAAAAGTCAGTGTTTTACTAGTCTTGTAAATCCAAGAAGCTGACCACAATGAGCATTTGCTATTGTAGCTCTCATCCACAATTTGTATTTCAGAGCTCGGGGGTTGGTGGGTCCATTTTAGAGCACACCCTGTTGCTGTGCCAAACTAGGTCCCCTGTAATACCTTGGGCATGGAGGTGTCCTATTTGCATGGCTCTCCCTGGTACACCAGTAGATTTCAAAGAAGGATACCATTTTGGGTACCCTAGTCTAGTCAACAGGATGCTCCATTCTGTGCAGATGGAACATACTAATAGGGAGTGGTGCCACTGTAATAATAATAATAATATTTATTTGTATACCGCCCTGTGGTGAACCAATCCGGGCGGTTAACAACAATAAATATAATAAGAACATCATATAAGAATAAAACATTATAGTCCCTCCCCCCTTTAAAAAGTATTAAACAATATGACAATTGGAGAGCAATTGCCACAGCACCAGAAGTTCAGGCTGCTGGCCTGGTAGCGTGGAGCCGGCTGGGGTCCAGCTCTGTTTCTTGCCTCCAGCATTTAGATGAGAAACGGCAAGGCTCTCCGCAAAGAGCAGCACAAACTACGCTCCAAATGAGAGGATGAGCGCCAGCGCAATGCTTTTCTGATACCATCAAGAGACAACATGCCAAACGCTCCTGCTGTGATCATGAGAGAATTCAAAAGCCGGGATTTGTTTATGGACCTCACAGGGTGCATAGGGTTTTGGATGCCTCTTTTTCCCTCCAGAATCTCATTTTAAAAAGAAAGGAAAGGAAAGGAAGAAAAAGAAGAAAAAGCAGGCTACAAGGCTGCTTGACAAGATGAGGTCAAAGATAACTTGAAAGACTAGTAGAAAAGAGTTTGGTCATCTGTGTGCATGGAAGCCCAGATGCATGGCTTTGCTCCCCATGTGGCATTTCCTTAACACATATCGGAGCAACTGAGTCTGTGTGTGAAAATAAGCTAAATAGCAGAGGATGCGGATTAAGTGTATCACAGGGAAGTGCAGCTCTTGTTTCTAACCACCCTACAATAGCAGTCTGAGGGGGGGAAAACTGTCTATCTCTTCTAGCCTGGACCACACCAGCATAAAAAAGGAAGGCCTCTTAGGTTGGACCATGGTCCAGTCCACTGCTCAATGTGGAAAGGCCCCTAAATGGTCCATTGTTAAGGTTTTATTACATCTGGATTTATACCTGCTGACAGAATTGTGCAAGCCACAACCCTCACACTTCTTTCTGTGGCACATGAACTCACAAGATTTTGCATCTTCATAAATTATAGATGACCATGTCTGGAGCAATAAGTGCAAATTTGCAGATCAGGGCTTGATTAATAACTGAATTATCACTGGCAAACCCAGTTTGTCTCCTGTTAGTTTTAAGGAATATTTCTTGGCTTCGATTGTGTGTCACTGGGAAAGTCTGAGCGCTCCAACTTTTAAGTGCAAAAGGCATATTCTGTCTGATTTATTAAATGATTAATATGAAACAGAGGTTGGCTATCTCAGCATTACCTGTAGAAATTCGGTGGAAAATTACTGGAATTGGCTCTGTTGTAACTAATACATCTTCATCATTATCCGAACTGGAAACGTAAGTATTATCTGCAAAAGGGGGGAAAATGTATTTAATATAGTAAAAAAGCTTAGCACCATGCTAACAGAATGTTTCAAATACTCTGTGCTCTACAGCAAAGATTGTTGTTTTTTCTTTAAGATTAAATATGGGGAAAAGTCTTCAGAAGCTATAACCCTGCAAGCAGACATGGCTCATTAAACAATACAGTACTTGTCATTTGGTGGCAAAGAACACTTTCCCAAAAAGTGTTTTGGTGGATCCATATGGGTGAAAAAAGGTGCTCAGCAGGTAAATTCAAGGAAGAATGGCAACTAGAATATATGCCTAGGAACTACCTCCAGCAGGATTCCTTTAAAGGCCATTTGCTAGGACCTGAGAGCAGATTAACATTTTGCTTTTGTCTTTGTCTGATGCCCAGAAGCAATTGGTGGGTCACATGTGACCTGATCCAGCAGGGTTCCTCTTATGTTCTTGCATCCTTATGTGCTAGTGTTGGGTCATCCATAAGCCAGTGTACCTTAGTATCTTGTAATGTCTCCAAGGTTGGAATCCTTTGGGGCAGGATAATCCACTCTACAAGGTGGTATTGCCATGAGGCAGCGGCAGTGCAAGCAAATCATCTGGGTCATTGGCTACCCAGTGCCATTAAGGGATGCATACCAAAGTGTCAATGGGTGGTTTTCCACTGTGCTCCTTTAATCCAGATCTAAGAAGATCCGGATCTAGGGAATGGGCACTTCCCTTAATCTGGATCTAGTAGATCTGGATTAAGGGAAGTACCCAATGTGTTTCCATGGGTGGTCTAGCACCCAATAGCAATGGGTGCTAGCCTCCCTGCCTTGGAAACACTGGAGCACCCATTTGGAAATCCGGATCTACCCATGAGGGGTCTGCCTGTCACCCCAGGTGTTTGGGGGGACAGGGAGTGCAATCTCCAAAGCGGCTCCGAAGTCACTCTGAAGTCACTTCAAAGTCATTTCAAAGTCACTTTGAAGTCACTTTGAAGTCTGTGCAAAATAGCTCTGGAGCATCTTTGAAGTCTGTGCTGATCTTTGGAGTAAACTTCGAAGCTTAGATTTTGTGGCTCCCCCCCCCCCAAGGGTGCCATCTCCCCCTAGCCTCCTCTAGACCCCATTGCCAAACTAACGTGGAAACAGGCTCCCTTTAATCTGGATTTTCTGGCTGAAGACCCCATTGTAGACCCCATTAATGGGGTCTACAGAAAATCCGGATTAAAGACCAAAAAGTACCCATATGATCCGGATTTCCCGAGGCGCAGTGGAAACAAATATGTCCCTAATGGGTGCCGTGGTGAAAATGGGGTCATCCAGCTCTCACCCAAATGGGTACTAAGTGACCGTGGAAAAATACCCAATGTTTGGGGCCATTTCCTGCATGCTGCTTAATAGCTCCAGGTGGAAACTTTAAGCCAGTGAACTTCTGTTCCCCAACTTTGATGTTTGCCAAGAGTGATTGGCTTGGGGCATGGGAAAAACACATCTTCTTCCTTTGGGACTTGGCCCTACACTCCTACCTCTTAAAACACATATTTCTGCCTCCATAAGGAAGCAGCCAAAGATGGATTTAACCATGTTAATCACTAGCTACAACTTTCTAATCACCACTGTAGAAGCCATGACAATCATAGTTGCCAGCACAGAGTCCTCTAAATCTCAGTGTGAAAGGGAACTAAGTGAGCAAAAAGAAAAGCAACAAGGAAATATTACTGTGTAGAAGATCCACTGCTGGTGACCATGGAAGCAGCGTTAACAAGCCAGAGTCTTAAGGTCAAGTTGCACAAAATGGGCTTTCCTTGCCTCTGACAACTCTGTGTTAAAAGCACACTTAATAATCAGTTGTATAGATTTTGGCTGCCAATCCTCAACCTGCTTGGTTGAAGCCTCAAAATGCTTCTTTTCTTTTCTCTTAAACTGTTCATTGATTTTTCAGAGCTTTCAAATGAAAACTAGAAAATGCTTTTCCTAACTCATTCCTCTTCCATTTATTTGTTTAACCCCTCTATAGGATATAATAAAACATGAAACAAAGATACTCATTATTTCTGATTTACTTCATCTTGTCTCTACAAGGGCATGACCCATTTCTGGCAAAAAGCCCTAGCAAATTCACTTGAATGCACTGTTCAGAGAGAGATTAATAGAGAGAGAAAGAAAACCATCCTTCCCAAAATCTGTCACTTGAATGAGTGAGCCCTTCTGTTAGAATGCCATTACTGACAATGAAGGGGAGGAAGACAGACTTCCATACATGTGGATATGCTGTGGATTGACCCAGGAGATACTTTCCTTCAGGCTGCTTGCATCTGGACCTATTTCTTACTACTTAACAATTCTCAGGTTGCATCCCCTTGATGGGTGACAGCTACAAGAGGGGCAACATCTTTATGCCCCTTGTAAACTTTGGTGCCAGGGAATAATTGTTTCCTAAAGTTAAAGCACAGCCTTATTTCAGGACATACAGGAAATGGCTCTGGAAGTCGGCAGGTGTCTGCACATGATGAAATAGGGCTGGTTGCTGAGCAATGCAGGTAAGTCTCCCATACCACTGCCTTCCATTTTCATAGCATCAAATGGCAGGCCTTTAAAAGTATCAACATCCAAGATTTATCTGCTCTTAACAAATATTCACACCTCTCTGTTAGCATTGAAACTCCTTTGGGAAACAGATACGGCTACCTAGTATGTCGTATGTTTGGTTAAGGCTAACAAACACCAAACAAAAATGCCGATCAGCAATGAAGGTAAACACAGGGCCCATTCACACCCAACTGCATGGAATGGTATAACCTATACCATTCCACTGCAGTTATGATTGGTGGTGGAGGGACAGATTTGCACTGCAAGTGCTGGTGCAGTCCCCAACTGAACTACTAGCATTTGCAGTGCAGATGGTCTGACCTGGATGGTCCAGATTGCTACAGCAATGCCTGTGACAATCATGACATGGCATGCAATTGAGCAGCTGCCACCGCCCTGCCCTCTCACAGCATTCACACCCAGAAGAGAGTGCACACATTGTGACTGGGAGTGTCTAGGAGCTCCTCAGATGCTCTCAGTGAAGCTGTGGACATTCTTTTTTTACTTGTCCACAGCTACGGAAGGATTGAAACAGCTGAAGGCAGCTCCTGGATCTTCCTGGACAGCAGCAGCATGCAGATCAAGGACAGCCCTACCCTGGAACATCCAGAATCGCTTTTAAAATGGTATTTAACCCTGTTATATATAACAAAAATAATAAAATCTGTTGACTATGAATGTTGGAGAGCATGTGCAGACAGGCCAACCTATCATCATGTGAGCTGGCAACACCCACTCATCTTTGCCGTCTGGAAGATGATTCATAATGATAAAGTAACCATTTTTTACACTGAATTCCCAGTTACTTTTACTTCATGGTTTTGTATCTTTGAAGATTAGCAAAGACAGTCAGCAACTCTTGCACACAGCTGTGATGACTCTTAAATCACAGTGGAGATTCACTCCAGTGTGGTATGCCCAAATTTGGGATGTACTATTAAATGAGTTTGTATTATTGAATAGATAGAAATTACTGGGATATGGCTCTTAGGGGGAAAGGTCTGGTTACCATTTGTAGAAACAGTAAACCAAATACAGGATGTGGACATACCATGTTACATAACTACATATGTCATAACTACAAAACCCAGGGCATGGGTTAGGGTGGGATTAAGTAAGGTGGGGTATGGCAATAAGGTGTTATTGTTAATGTTATGCTTAGAATCTGATCTCATTAGAGCTGAATTTTTTTTAAAAAAAAATAATGCTTTGTCACAACATCAAGACAAGCATCCAAACATCCTTAGAGTCTGTCTTCCTGCACTGTAGGGCTGAAAGCAGCATAAGCATGTGAAAACCACACGCCTTGGACCCTCAAGTGATTGGTTTGCACCCAGTACAGGTGCAGCCTCAGACTATTAGTGTAAGAGCCATCAGTGTCTCTACCTCCGGTGTCTGTCAGAGATGATTAGC
Organism: Aspidoscelis tigris stejnegeri; assembly: GCA_023333525.1. Classification (NCBI taxonomy): domain Eukaryota; kingdom Metazoa; phylum Chordata; class Lepidosauria; order Squamata; family Teiidae; genus Aspidoscelis; species Aspidoscelis tigris. The sequence goes on along the minus strand of JALMGA010000007.1, from coordinate 22,914,230 downwards.
CCAGGCAGTTATTCTTAAAAATGAATGCAGTAAACTGTAATGACTCTTGATGGAGCTATTATGCCGCACTGTATATTGATTCTCAGTAATGGAGCTAACTTTCTTCACTATACAGTTTCATCCTCACAGTCCTCTGGACTATGCAAAATGTATGCTAGAAGCAGGAGAGCCATACACTTGGGTGTGCCATGGAAGACCACAACCTCCTGTTGCATGCTGTAGCCACAAGGTCTTACCTGGCCTACCTCCAGGAACAGAATCCAACACCCAAGAGAGTTTTAGATGGGGACTGGTTCCTGGTTTCTGCAGAGATGCAATGATCGCTGAAATGGGCCACGCTCCACTTCGGAGCCTGAAGACATTTTGCCAAGCTAGGGAGTATGACCCAGTTTCAGGGCCATTTAGTGACCTGGAGTGACAGCAGAATTGAGGAGAAACAGTTGGAGAAGCTCACCAGATATGAAGACCTGAGAATTGAACTTCAGCAACTCTGGTGAAAACCAGTGAAAGTGGTCCCGGTCATCCTCGGCACGCTGGGCGCAGTGCCCAAAGATCTCAGTGGGCACCTAAAAACCATTGGCATTGACAAGATATTCATCTGCCAACTACAAAAAGCCACTTTACTGGGGTCTGCTTGCATAATTCACCGACAGATCACACAGTCCTAGGTGCTTGGGAAGTCACTGACTAGTGACATAATATGAAATCCAGCATAGTGATCTTGTTTGCTGTGGGTAACTGCTGATAATGATAATGATAATAATGAGATCAGCATAGTGATCTCATTTGCTGTGTGTAACTGCTGTTTTTACATCATCATCATCATCATCATCATCATCATCATATCCCAGTGTGTCATGAAGTACCAAAGCTGGCATGTTTAGTGTTGCTACATGGTTGTTTTTCTTTATCATCATCATCATCAACAACAAATTTGTTTTAAATTTGTTCAATTTTTAAAGTGTTTTTAATGTGCTTCTTGTTTTTAATCTGTATCTTGTTTTAATGTCTAACTTGTTTTTGATCTGTTGTTTAATCTGTTGTTATCCACCCAGAAACCTTTGGGTATGGGGCCAGATAGAAATGTAAATAATTAAATAATTAAATAATTTTAAATAAATAAGCTTGTATCATTCGTCAATACATCACTCAGTCCTAGGTGCTTGGGAAGGGCCCAACTTGTGATTACCAAAACCAGCATAAATATCTTGTTTGCTGCGTGTTACTGTTGAGTTATGTCAATAATAATAATAATAATAATAATAATAATAATAATAATAATAATAATAATAATAATAATAATAATAATAATAATAATAATAATAATAATAATAATAATAATAATAATAATAATAAATCAATGCAACATGCAACATATATGCCCAAACCACATGCAGTATTCTGGCCCCATGAAACCCTGTGTTAACCAACATCAACCTTGCACCTCCACCACTTGGCACCTCAGTACAAAGAAGGAAAACAAAGCTGTGTTGAGTTCACATGCAGTATTCATTTATTCATTATTTATATTTATATCCCGCCCTATACCCGTAGGTATCAGGACAGGTTACAGGTTTTCAAACAAAGAAAAAAGGGGGAAGCACCTCTGAGATGGCTTACATGTCAGTCTCCCCACCACCACCTATAAGCTCCTCCCATGGGAAACACTTTTATTTTTGGCTGCATATGTACACAGCCTGTCTCTCATGAATTGCATACCTTCATTTTTACTCTGCTTACAAATCATGGCCGAAAAACAGAAACAACAGTGCAAATGAAGTAGCTAATGAAAGGTGATTAGCCCAAAGATGGTTCTAGGGCACAATAATGGAATTCCAAATGCCTTCAAATGCTGAATCTTTAAAAGCTGCGGCGGCTCGGAAAGCAGCACTTTACCTGGATAATCCTCGGAGACGTGTACTGAATAGGATATGCTGTTAAAAGAAAAAAAAGGAAAAGTTGATAAGGAAAAATGTAGAAAAAAGGCAGCAAGATAACTAACTACTGAACTGTCCATCTTTATTTATAGATTTCTGACAACTCTGTAAAACAAGTTCTTTTGACAGCTTTCGAAGAGCTTAGCAAAATAAATAAATAAGTAAATAACAGACCGTACTGCACAGTACAAAGCCCCTGCCTCCAACTTTTCTCTGCTCCTAAAATAGTGCAGCTCTAATCCAAAGCAGATCAAAAAATGGGGGGAAAGAAGAGTGGGGGAGGGGGGAGATTTGGCTGCTCATCCATTCAGTTTGTGATATTATTCCTCTGTCTTCTTTATTTTCATTCCTAAAGGAAAACATACTACCCCTGCAATCTACAAATCACTTTACAAGGTTCTTGCAAAGATTTATGAATTCCTTCAGGGCTGCTCTTCTGTCGTCTAGAATCTACAGTTGGTGTATTGTAGTTTTCTGTCCCAAATTTAAAGCAAACTGGATGCAAGAGCACCCTGGCCCTTCACCGGCGGTTGTCATCTACAATCCTCTAGGAGACCTTTGACAGCAAGAAGGAAGCTAATCTAACTCCACACCACGCTCCTTATTCTTTTCTTGATGAAAAAGTGGGTCTATTTTTCATGAATCAGGCAATAGCCATCTCCACAAACACCCCAAAGTATATTAGGTACATTTTAGGAATATTCTGTATATCAAGCAAGCTTTCTGAGGCAAATCTTTCTGCTCCACCCTGTTCCTTCTTCCCTGATACCATGGTGTAAAAAAGTTTTCCCCCTCTAAAATAATAGAAAAAAGAATAATGTACAACAACAGACCAGATGGCAGCTTCTCATAGTTGCTGGGAACCATGCTAGGTTCTGCCAGGGAACCTGGGGTTCTGGGTGTCCCTTTTTCTGTGCTAATGCCCAGAATGCAAAAGCAGCTGGTATCTCCTTTACTCCTCTGTGTATAAAAACTGTCAGGAATGCTGCATTTATATAGACTATTTTGCAAATCTTAATTCCTGGGTCTTCAAAAACATGCATCACTTTTGAACTCCTATGAGTAATGGAAGATTCACTGGATTGCATGTCACCACTGCTCCTCAGAAAACATCCCACATTTTTAAGCTGTCACTTCCCCATTCAGAAGCCAACTTTTGGGTTATTTTGTAGCAACTGAAACAAAACTGATGGATTTGTAAGAGACATGCCATTAGCTTTCTCTACCTCATGTTGACACTTTTACTGCATACTGCCGTAAATGGAATGCAGCATTTGAAATGCAAAGACACTGGCATAGCTTACACAGAATCCTTCATTTCCATCATTTCTTGCTTGACTTTACACATGTTATATGAATTCCTTCCATTTAAAATGAGGCATGTGAGCTGTTCTGGGTACAGCTGAGGCTCCACCACACAGCTGAGGACCCCTGGTGGTCTGATAAACAATATGAACTGCATTTAGATGTCTTCATGTAAGCAGCATATCTGGATAGAATCCTCATCTTTGAATCACCCCCTCACCTTCCTTCATCCGTGGGAAGGAAGCGAGTCTCCCCAATCAAAGTGCACTTGAAGTATTTGAAAGTGATTTAAGGTTAAAAGTGTTTTGGTTGAGGCACCCTGGGGGTAAAAGTGTTTGCTGGTCCTTCATCTTGATAAAACTGGCACCCGTGTGGATGGTGTCACTACATGGTCATAAATGTTGTCCTTCTGAGAACTGGACTGTAAAGGCTCTTCTTATTTTATTTATTACTTATTTATATTTCTACCCTACCCTATACGCAAAGGTCTCAGGGAGGGTAACTATCTTTAAAACAGCAAATTACAAGTCAGTATATATTAAAAACAATAAAATACATAAAAAAATACTTTTAAAAGATTCAACACATTTAAAAGAATATCCAGTTATTTAAATAAAAGTATCTACAGTGTGTGTTGGGGGGGAGTGTAATCACATTAGCCAAAGGCCAGGGCAAAGAGGTGCGTCTTCACCACCTTCCTGAATATATACAGGGAAGGGGCGTGATGCACCTTGAGGGGGAGACTATTTCATAACCTGGTGGCCATTACCAAAAAGGCCCTTTCTCGGGTCCTGACCTGACTCACTGCTGAAAGCGGTGGGACATCCAGGAGGGCATCACATCCTGATCTTAAGACATGGGCAGGATGGTGTGGGAGAAGGCCTTCACTGGAGGCCTTCAAGCAGAGGCCAAACCTACATCTGTCTGGGTTTCCAGCCCACTAACCATTTTGGTAGCCCTCCTTTGGACTTGCTCTTGTTTGTCAATGCCTTTTTTGAACTGGGGTGCCCAGAACTGGACACAGTACTCTAGATGAGGTATGACCAAGGTAGAATAAAGAATAATTACTTCTCATGATCTGGACTCTATACCCCTTCTGATGCATTCTAGGATGATGTTTGCTTTTTTTGCAGCTGCATCACGTTGCTGACTCACGTTCATCCCGTGATCAACCCATCTAGATCCTTTTCACCTGAGCCACATTTCTCCCATTCTGTATTTATTTTTATCATTTTTCTTACCAAGATATAGGACTCTGCATTTGTCCCTACTAAATATCATCCTGTTAGTTTCAGCCCACTGTTCAAACTTATCTAGATCTTTTTTAATCTTCTCCTCCCCCCTAACGTTAGCAAAAAAAACCCTCCCAGCTTTGTATCATCTGCAAATTTGATCAGCATCCCTTCGACTCCTTCATCCAGATCTTTTATAAAAATATTGAATGGCACTGGAACCAGCGCTTGCTCTTTGAGGAACAAGTAACACTTAGGGCTGGATCCATACATGTACTCCTTTGGTTAACCAGGGGGTGGAGCATCAAATGATTCCATCCCCTGCTAACCCCAACCTTCTCAAATCCCTGAATGAAGAACTAGCAAGCCCAGTACTCTCAAGGTGCTTTGTTGTGAGAATTTGCCTATGCACTTTGTGTGAATACAAAAAGTGGAAAGAATGATTCCACCCCGAAATCACCAACCAGAGGCCCAAAAATGTCTGTCTTCCAGCACCAGTTCCAGATCTCCAAGGCAAGTCTGGAGCAGCATTCTGCAGCATTGTTTCACTTGCAGAACAAGGCCTTTCTTAGTTCCATGGAGGCCTGACACAGTCCCACCCACCCCTCATTATATGACTGGCAACTGCAATGGACAAGGGAGGACAATGAGAAGCATACTTCGCTTAATCTCCCTTGCACTCATCTTGCCTTTGATGCTGAAGAAGGCAAGGCCTGCCAGGTAAAGCATGTGACAGTGAGACTTCTCTTTGGGCAGCTCCTTCTGAGCGAATTTAAATTTGGCACATGCCTAGACTGTATGCAGGTCCATTGCCATTATACTTCAAAATCCTGAGCTGCACGCACCATGCATATGATTCAGCCCAGAAAAACAACAGCAAAACCTAGCCACATTCAACACTGGGTAATAAACACAATTCAACTATCTCTTCTGCTGCAGTTAGATGTCACATCAAACCTTCTTAGATGAAAAGCTGAAATGAATGGTTCTTAGTCTGGAAAGGAAGCAAGTGAGAGGGGCAAGGACAGAGAAGTATAAAATGATGTATAGTGTGGACAAAGTAGATAAAAAGGATTTTTCTTTCTCATTCCCAAACACCACAGCTAGGAAACATAGGCTTATGCTGGAAAAGGTGCCAGAAATAGGCCTTTGCTGGCACAGGACCATGTAGTGCAGGCTCTCTATGGCATATACTTTGCCACCACTTATGTGAACAGTGGCAAAGAGTGTGCTTGAGTGCTGGGAGCACCACCAGATTTTTTGGGGGGCACTTTGTTGAAGGATGGTGTAGAAGGCACCTGACAGTCCTCCAGTATCCTTCTCAGAGCGATCGATGGCAGTGGGTGTCCTGGACATCCAAGAACTATATTCCTAGGATTCCTGAAGATGTCCACCATCACAAGCATGGGTATACTCTGGATTTTGGAAGAGTCACAACAGAGAAAAAGTTTTTTTTTTTTTCAAACAGCATGTTGTAGAACACTGGAATGAACTACCACATTGTGTGAGGCCTAGATAGCTTTAAAAGTATTTTAGACAAACCGGAGAACAAGCCATCACAGGTTACTAGCTCAATTGGCTGTGATCCCTGTGAACATCTTCATGGAGGCCATGTGTTTCTGAAGTCCTGCTACCAGAAGACTTATGAGCAGGGCAAGGTCTGTTCCATGTGCAAGTGACTGCCACAGTGAGAACAGGATGCTTGACTGAACTGGCCAAAGGTCCACTTCAAAAGGGCAGATTTTGCTTTCTAATGCTCAGGATGCCAAGAATAAGACATATCGTTCGACCAAGCACTCCCTAATCTCCTACCTGTCAGGTGTTTAGGACAATACTCATTGGCTTTAGACAGGATGACTAATAGTCAGACAACAAAGCAGAAGACCAAAAATCTTGAAAAACACCAGATTGGGAGTGACTAAACCTGGGATATAGATAATGTTAAATATGCTCCATTTAAAGAGGACATTTCCATAACCTCTGATTATGCTTCAAATAAATGATTATCTAAGAGTGACTGCTATTTATCAGATCTCATCATGGCAGGCAGTGATTAATCTAAGCTGCATTCACACTAAGTAAAAAAAAGGCGCTCAAAAACAGCTTTAAAGTAGCAGCATTCACAGAATAGTGCCTCTAATCCATATTAATGTGCATAAGAGGTGTGATGGGAACACATTTAATCACTGTTTGAGCTGCTTTTTAAAACTATGTATAGATATAGCCTAAGACTGTGATCACACACAGCGAAAAAGAAGCATCTCTTGAGGGGGCTCAGAGATGGCTTAAAAATGAGATTGTTCACCTACCAGTCTGTCACTACATTATATGCTATAAAGGGTGAATTAAAAAGGGGTTTGAACATGAGACCCACATCACAAAAAACTACAGGCTGTGTTCAAACACATCTTTTGTGTTCAGACACCTCACAGGATGTCTGTTGTGGGGAGAAGAACAGAAGGTTTGTCAGCTGCTTTGAGTCCCCTTAAAGAGTGAGAAAAGCAAGGTATAAAAGTCAACTCCTCCTTCTTCAACACAGTATGAAATGTTACCTGCCCGCCCCCCTTTTAAATGTTCCATTGTAGCATCAATGTAAAATTGTTCTTAACGCTAAGAAAAAAATGTTTCCTTCCATTGGGGAAGTTTCAAATATGAGATGCATTATACAGGGTAACCTTCAACCGACTGCTGTCTTCTTGGCTAAGATTTGCTGCCACTATTGCAAATAACACCAAGGGCAGCCCCTGTGAAATTAATGGCACACATATTCAGACTAGCCAAAACCTGCTGAGTCTTTCTGCTTGGGTACCTGTGTAGCTGTTGGGTGCCACCCTTTCCTATTTTTGCACTAGTTTAGTCTTCTTACGGCTGCACAAGAACATTGTGCTCTTGGCTTATTTTGCTGTCTGTGGAAAGTACGCAGGTTTTTTAAATATTAAACCCTTGTCCCCTCTTCCATCACACAACCAAAGTAAACTGCTTCAGCACCTTATGAAAAGGAAAGCAACTTGCTTCAGTTTGTTTTGCTTAAAGAGCAAGAGTCCTTGGAAAGTTCCATCTCAGCCACAGACAATGGGTGTTTTTCCACTGTCACTAGAAGTACTCATTAAGTACCCCTTAATGGGTACAAAAAATGCCATTACGTACCCATTAATGGGTACTTAATGGGTACTTTTAGTGACAGTGGAAAAACACCCATTAACTACAAATAGTTAATAGGCTACATTAAAGAAGTGCGTCTTTACCTGACATCTGATGATATATAGAGATGGGGACAGATGCACCTCAGAGGAGATATCACACCACAACCTTGCCACTACCAAAGAGAAAGCCCTCTCATGTGTCCCTGTACTTCTGGGTCCAGGTAGATCTTCCTGGGGAGGGTGCACACTAATACCTCTTGAAGAGCCAGTGGAACATTTAAGCAAAGCATTGACCCTTCCTACCACCCACCCCTTCCACTAGCTCTTCCACTATCAACCATGGCAGGCAAGGATCAAGGGAACCCGTAATTAGTTGAATTCTTTCCAGAAACTTGTACATAACCTCAGGCTTCAGTAATTGAAACTGACCCAAAATCTCTGGACACTTCCACTTGGCTATTCTTAACTGTAGCCTCTAGTTTCATGTGAATCTGAATGATTTTATTCTGAAAACAAGCCTCCACTAATACCGTTCCTTCCTTATCCAGCCTGATCCGATGAGGCCACTCACCATCCAAAAGAGCTCTGCTGGACAGCTAGCTGAGGAAGATACAGTGACAGATGAATCGTTCTTTCATGCTTCCATCAATAATACTTAGTAGAGAACAATGTGATCTATTCACAGTGGGAATTTGTCACCTGCATTGTAGCCATCAACCTTCCTGATTCAGCAACTGTAATTCCAAGTGCCTTAAGGGGTTCCACAGAAACATTGAGGGCACCTGGGAATGAGATGAGTGGTCCTACTCATCTCATGTTTCCACAGAGAGACCAGAGCTTCAATAGAACCACCATCCATATTCTTCACTCCTGCTTTGGGGCACTGACACTCTAAGGGCCTTTCTGCACTTGCATTCCGTGTTCAGGAACTTCAGGTCAAGATCTGGCAGGTGATGGTCCAGACCATGCTGACCCAAAGTTCACACAAATTTTGGAGTTGGCTCTGATGGTCAAAAACAAAGGCTCCTGGTCTCTGAATCCCTAAAAAACAATTTCAACAACACAACAAGGCTGCCTACTAAAATGTGTCCCCTATGGCCCTTGTATGCTGGTAGACCTCAGTATTCTGGATCTAAAGTGGGCCAGGAGGCCATTTTGTGTCTCCTGATGTGAAATATGCTCCATTTTATGTAGACAGAGCTTACAGCAGCAACTAGTAGGATTGGGCCACTCTAGTCTGTACCAAATACAGCAACAAAAGATCTGGAACAGAGATAAGTGCAAAAAAAAATCCTATTTCTCAATCTTACCAGTGAGTGAGCCACCAGATTTTCTATCAATGAATTTTCGCTGACCCACTCTATGACAAATACCAAGTACATGTTTGCCCAGACCTAAGTTTTTCATCCAGTCTTTGAAGACCTAAGCTGGTTCCTTGAGTGTCATCTTCACAGAGATGTGTAAATCCCTGAATACCTTCTTGGTGAGGGCCTCCAACATCACATCTGAGATTATTTCAGACAGATTAGCAAATAACCTGTTGGGCTGCAGGTGTGTGGTATATCAGCAGCATCCCTATCCTGTCTTTCTGGCCCATCATAAAATAATGGTCCCACAAACTCAGTTACAGGAAAAAACTGCCTGTCTGACAAGAGGGATGGAAGTTCTATGGACCACTCAGTCACACCCATTCTTCACTCTACTGTTCTGAAACAGTGATACACTGAGAAACATGGAGGTGGGGTGATAAAGCTGAGTGAAATAAGGCCCATCGGGGTCATCTGTCCAGGTTTCAGTGTTGCATGCCAGATCAACCCTTTCATGTGGATCCAGGTCATGGGTGATTTTCTCCCCTGGACTGACCTTATCAAAAGTTCCCTCTGTTGAGAAAAGAAGCTTTCATTTGTACAGGAAGAATGGTGTTCTCAATGCACAAATATAATACATGAATTGTATTCCAGAAGAAAGACAGATAGACAATGTTAGACAGACAGACAGACAGACAGACAGACAGACAGACAGACAGACAGACAGACAGACAGACAGACAGACAGACAGACAGACAGACAGACAGACAGATAGATAGATAGATAGATAGATAGATAGATAGATAGATAGATAGATAGATAGATAGATAGATAGATAGATAGATGATAGATAGATAGATAGATAGATAGATAGATAGATAGATAGATAGATAGATAGATGAGAGAGAGGAGAAAGGCTTGTTATGCGACTCGTGATCTACAGACCTGAGGACACTCAAAATAGCTAACAATGAAACATACTTTTAAAATGCTGGAATATTACAAACATATGACAAGCGTCAGACTCAAATAAGTAATAGCACATGAGATGCCTAAACAAAAGTAGATGTCACACCAATTTGATAGCTTTCTGATGTTTTGGACTACAACTCCCACCATTCACCCTCAGCATGGCCAATAGCTGGAGATGATGGGAACCAGATTGGTGCTATGCTATTTTGCAAGGGGAGCATTACAGAGACTCCTTAAGATGACGGACTGCATGAAAAACCTTTGGAGATTCTGAAAGATTCCATACAGCTTCATGTGATAGCAAGTAGTGCTTGAAGTATTTTGGCCTTAAGTCATGTGAAAATATGATGCAATCTTCGGTTTTATAAGCAGCAAACTCTTTTAAGTGCAGATTTCAATGACATGAATCTCAGGAGGCCAAGAAGCTTCTACTGAAAATCAAGCCATACAAAGAAGTATTTTGAAACAGTGTGCTCTTAAATTAGATTTAGGTGCCCTTCTTTACCTTCATAAAGCCACTGGGAAGAAGAAAGAATTTTTTTCTGGGCTCATCTGTGCTTCTTCTGTGCTGGGGAGAAGCCATGCACCAAAGGCCATGACAGTGTATCATGGGTTGCATGACACATGTATCTAAACCTTTCAGAGCTTGGCCTGGTCCTCCATCAGAAAGCCCAAATTACACAAAAGTGAAGCTTCTGCTCTTAGTATCCTCTCTGTAGTTTGTTTATTAAGAAGTCCATTTGCTCTACTAGTCTCCTTTCAGTTAAAAAAAAGGTTATTTAATTTTTGCAGGATATACTGTATACCAAGAGGTATGCAGTATTTAGATTTGTAACACAACTGCTATACTTTGATACAAATGTTACAGCTTTTATACTTTGGTTGAGGATTTTGAAGCATTTTGACTTCAGGGCAATTGCTTTTGCTCTGATTGTTTGAAATTGTTTAGTTAGTTTTGTGGTCATTCATTGCTATAATTGCTTTAGTGAATAAATGGAGTGTATTGCTTTACTGTTTGATTTATTTATTTTAGGGTCATTGAAGAAGGTGATTAAGCCAAGACATACATTTGGCATTTCTACAGCTTTCCTTCTTGGAGGAATGTTTGCGTGCATGAATGCCTCTGTCAGGACCTGAAAATTCCACTATGGACCAAAATGAAGATACATATAGAGTACAGTTTCTAACGCCAACCTGTAATCTCTGTTTTTTTTCACACATAACTAAAATGCATCTCAGATGCACCTCAGAGACACGAGCATGTGGCTCTTGCGCTCTTGAATCTCTGATTCACCCATTCTAGCTTAGAATGCTCATGCAAGAGAAAGGCGCAGACTGCCTTCTGAACGATCCCACCTGTGAACTGTGTATAAGCCCAGATGTGCTTTTCTGACCCATGATCACAGTTTTCATCTCTTTAATCACAACATTGCTGTGAAGTAGGTTAAATTTATGTCATCTGGTAAGAATCTCCCAAGCCCAAAATGAACCAGCTGGTCAGGTCATTACATTCTATGTGTCTTTAAGATGCTAAAATTCTTTTCTCTCATTTTATAATTAAAGAAATCCTGGTTGAGATGAAGGGAAATCAGGACTATCAGAATGCAAAGATAAGGATTCACTTCAAGTAATAGTCTTCTAATCTCACTGGCATGAAGCGAGCTGGAACACTCTGCAAAAAAAGACCCCTCTCAGTTTCTGTCATATCATCTATAAATGTGTACATTTAGAGATGAAGCAAGTGCCATTTTTACTCAGATTAGCAGTACTAATTTGACTGTTGTCAAACTGAGGCTGTGGTTACACCTTTACTTTAATGCTCCTTCACCCCAAATTACAGCCCCATTGGTTACATCTTGAAATGCTAAGCTGTTTTTTCCCCCCAGATTTCCTTCCCCCTGTTCAGATTTTCCTTCATTGGGCCAACACAGCATTAAGCTTTAAATCCCTTTCCAGGAAGCCACCGGCCCTGCTCCCCTGCTGCCCAGAAAATTATGTTTTGGCAAGCCTCTGCTCTGATTCTTGCCCCTCCTCTTGCTGTAACTTCCTCTTTGCTCCATCTGATCTCTGATCTCCGTCTCCATGCCCCCTTCCTCTTGCTCTGACTTTCTCTGACCTGTTGCACACGATCTCCTTATCCATGCCTCTTGCCTTGACTTTCTCTGTCCTGTTTCTCCCTCTCTCCCTCTCCATACCCCTCCCTCTTGCCTTGATTTTCTCCCTCTCCATGCCCACTTCCTCTTGCCCTGACTTTCTTCTGTAGCGTCACCACTGCCCCATCCCATTTCCCTCTTCCTGCCCCACCTGCCACCTCACTCCCATTACCCTCCCAGAATGCCTCCCCCTCAAGCAGAGCATTTCCTCCACCCACTCACCAGCTGAAAATTAACAGTGACAGCTGCAGGAAGGTGTGACCAAGTTGTTCCAGGCCAAAAACAGCTTGGATTCAGCTGCCTTTCTGACACAGATTAAAATGGTAAAGTGTAACTGCGGCCGGAGTCATTTCCCTTGTCTTACAATGGTGGTGTTGATCCATATGTGTTTTCCTGGATTTACCATGGTACTGTTGATGTTGACACACAAAGCTCTAAATGTCTTGGTCTGCAAATATGCTGAGGAGAAATTCCTCCCAGATAAACTGGCCTGGTCAATGAGATCGGCAAGAGGGGTCCTGCTGATAGTGCCATTGCCTTAAGGGATTGTGGCACCTAAGAAGGCCTACATGGTGGCTCCAAGGTAATGGAATTACCTCTGTGAGGTGTGCTAGGCCCCATCACTGTGCAGTACGGTTATAAAGAGGACAGGACTCCTTTGCTTTTAATAATTGTAGAGAAAAAGCAAAGCAAAGCAAAGCAAGCTTTGCTAATAGTACAAGCAGTATCTGTTTAAATTTCCTTGCCTCTTCCACTGTTGAAAGCAGAGGAGTCCTGTCCTCATTTCATATGGTAACACTAATGTTCATGTTTTAGTGCTTCTTTAAGACACACATTTTCACTTTGGCCTTTGATTCTTAAGCTGGCACTCCCATAACTTGTTGTCCTATATTGTTTTGTATCCTTATTTTTATTATCTTCATAAATTTAAAGTGTTTTTCATCTGTTTCTATTTCTTATTTTTCATTTACCCACCCTGCAGATATAATAGAGCAAAAAAGTCACTTCTTAAGTTCCTCTCCCTATGCAGCAAGTTCTCAAAGGTTTCAATCTTTCTTGTCTTTGATGCTCCCATTGCTATTTCCACTGCTTTAAGCATACAAGGTACTTTTAGGAAGGGCTGTAATGAGGAAATGGCTTATTTAATGATGCTTTGGGAATCATTGCTTGCTGTCTGTGTTCATTCCCATTGCTCAATTACATTCATTTGTCCTTAGTGGCATCCTTATTTATTCCGTTCCGACTAGCTGCATCATATGATATCATTCAATTGCCATATTATCACTGATCCCTTTGCGACTGACTGCAGAGGACCATGTTATCATCCAGTGCTCTTGGTGAACTACTTAATCAAGAGTTATGCTGCATCCGCATGGGCAAGGAAGTCTGTGTGGAAGGGACCAAGGGGTGCAGTGACTGCAGACCACCACAACCATTAGGACTGCATCCTGTCCAAGGGTGTTTTTCCACTGTCACTAGAAGTACCCATTAAGTACCCATTAATGGGTACGTAATGGCATTTTTGTGCCCATTAATGGGTACTTCTAGTGACAGTGGAAAAACACCCCAAGTGGATAGCACGCATGCCTGGAAGAGGCTTTTTTGCTGAGTAAAAAACTGTTCTGGGGACAGTTCTCATGCTAATTTGTTTGTGATGCAGGGATAGCCTTGGTCCTGTTAAACAATGCACAGAAAATCACCAATTTCTAGGGCTATTTCTTAAACTTTGCTTAATGGACCCAGCTGGATACTTTGGGGCTTTCTCCACTTTCTCCACTGTTGTATTCTAGAAAACTCCATATGGATCAAAGCAATCCGTTCTGGACTTGAACAACAGCAGCTACATGGCGACAGCCATTACAGCACAGCTCCTGCTCACATGAGCTTTGGAGCTGTTTTCTGATGTTCCGATAGCCAGGAATGCCCCACTGGGGCACCATTTTGGCAGTGCAGTTTGGTGCACCATTGGAATGGATCTCCCATGTTAATCTGGAACACAGAGACATGATCCAAATTTATATCTATTACAGCACCAAAGTGATATAGCTCTCAGCTTTCCAGATGCAGAATATGCTCCGTTTGGTGCAGATGGAGTGTACCAGCAGTAAGCAAAGCCTCCCATATTCCACACTTATGAACAGAAGGGAGGAATTTGGCATGTTTGCAGAGGCAGAGATAGAATTCTGGCTGCCACTTGGGTAACCAGAGAGAACATTCATATATCTCCCAGAAACCTCATTCTTTGCTACTAATGCTAGCCTGGCAGCAGGGATGCTCATGCAGTGTTTGAACAGAAAGTTGTCATGACAACATGACACAAGTGTCACAGAAATGTAATGACCCAAATTAAGGGTGTGATGGCCTGGGTTCTTTGGAAGAAAGGTGGGACATAAATGCTGTAAGTAACTAAGGAAAAACACGTGCAGAACATTAATGAAAGAGAAAAACGGGAACTGCTCAGATTCAGAAATGAAGTTTAAGCACAGTCTACTCGGATGGCGCCAGCTACCTCCCTGGACTGTGGCATCTACTCACCAGAACACACAGGCCCTATGACCACTGCAGCTCAAGAACCATGCCAAAAGTACACTCCAGCACCATGCTCTGCTTCAGCTTCCTCAATTGAAACAGGTAGCAGTGGCTGGAATAAACCATGCCATGCACAGATGCTGGTGCCATTTTGCCAGATCTAAAAATGGCCCTTTCCAGGGCCATTTCTGGTTGTCCACTAAATTCCCACTAGCTTGTGGCTTCAGAAGCTGGAGAACATTTGTTTCCTGGCCTCTGAAGGTAGGGCAGGTCAAGCAGCCGTCTTGCAGATGGCTGCAGACACACTCCTTGGAGCCTTTCCCAGTCCCGGCCTGAATCTGATCAGATAATATTCTCTGCATCATCCACCAAGGTGTGCAGCATGGAAGCTGCCAAAGCACTTGTAATTATTGTTATTGGCTGTTACAGAATTAATGATGTTCTCCAGATCTTAAAATCTGCAATGTTTCATGATGCACAGCGTGGTTTACAGTTACAGGCTGAGCAAAAGCATATTAAAAACTCCCAATTTTTCAAATATGGCTTCATAGCTACTGGCCCACAAAGAAATGGGTACGTATCCTTCTGAAAAGCTCTGGACTTGGGGAAAAATATGTTTGGAAATAGCTATACTATCCAAAACTGACCTGTCATTCTTTTCAGACAACCTTCTAAATGAAGGTAGTCAGTCATGCATTGAAAATTTCATTCTCTCCTTTCTTACAAAACCTCTTGTAGGAACACAGTTGCTGAGTCAAAAGTATGGAACATTTGCATTTTTCACTAAGAATAATTCTCACGTCCAGTTTGCCCATGTGACTCAACCACAAATGAACTACATGGCAAATATCACTGCTAAATTGATGCTCAAATTAACTTGCTATGCAAATAGCACTGATGGAAGGCTTCGGCAACAGCCACCTCTGAACTGCAAAGTTTCCGTTCCAAAACAAACTGAAAGCAATTCTAATTCTGTGACGCTGAACATGATTTTGCTAGCAACAGTAATGTGGTTCATGGTTGGGGGGAGGGGGGCAACAGCATGTTGAATGAATGCATTTTATATAGATATTTGGAAGCAGTCAAGGCTTTTCCAGAAGTCTGACCCAATCTTTGTTAGAAGAATTAGGAGAGACCTCTAAAATCTATTGTACCCAACTGTAAGAAAATCCACAATGCAAAAATCTGTTATTGCCTAGATTAACAGCCTCTAATAGAGGCAGCAACCACATAAAATCTCCAAGGAGGTATCTCTTCTGATAAGTCACCTTTTTCCAAAGGTAAAACAAGTCCACAAAAAGTCAATAGCTTCAAAGTTTCTGCCTGATACCGTTTAGGAGATGTACCAGAAACAGCACAGTGTTTAATCATGCTAGGTAGAAATCATTTATGGTAGGCTGTTCCTACTGCTGCTATCATTCTGCTCAGCAGCTGCACAGACAAAGAAGGATGAAATCCACATACTTGGAGTAGTCCTCTGAGGATGGATTTTTGTCTTGGGGACTTCCTGAAAGTCTGATGGGTGAGGTAGGAACATTTGCCTGCTTGAGGAATGCTCAATATCCATCATGTGATGCAGACAGTCTTTTCCAGTTGCCAAAACAGCAACAACAGTGTCATGTGGATGCTACTGACTGAAGGTTGGCAAGTTTTAATAAAGGGCACAGAGGTGGAAGAAACTATCCTGTTTCTGGGTCCCATTTGGGACCAAAGCATGTCATCTGTAGCCCCAGCCATTGATATTATTTAAGTTTTACAATATTTAAATTAAACAAAAAGCCCTACTGAAATAAAATCAGGTTTGATTCTTGATACACTTGGCAAGGGGAAATGTGACAAATGTTAACAGGAAGAATAATTCTGGGTTGTGACATCACTGCAAAAGGGGAAGATAAGAGAAGGTCCATTCACATAATTATGAATAGTTGAATTCTCCTTCCTGCTGGAATTAGTGGTCTTCCAAATGTACCCCAAAGGTTCTCTTCACTATAGGAAGTGCTGGATATTCCCAACTGGAAGGAAGAATGTTGTGCCGTCATATCTACTTGGTGTACCACTGAATACTGCCTTATCTCATGCACATTCCCAATGATCCTCCAAGAAGACGCATGGGAAGCTGCCCTTGAGGTAACCTCATCAGAAGCCATTTACAGCTCCAAAGACTAGAAATGAAACCCTGGAGCAAAAAAAAAAAAAAAAAAAAAGAGAGAGAGAGAGAGAGAAACAAATGGAAGTAACACTGAATTTGAGTTTTTACTTCAACCTACTTGTGTCCAATAGAAATGTGGCCTCAGGATTTTTGGGCTAAATGACATTTTTGGAAAACCTTCAACCCTAGTACCATTTTCAGTACTTTATAATATAATACCCTGGGCAAAACTAAAACATGACATATTTTTAATAAATAATATTTCCTTTCCCCAAAACACATCCTAGCATTTTTTCCCTATACCTCCTTCCCTCCTGCTAAGAAGAAACTGGAGGGAAGGGGGACCAAGACTGTCCTGAGCTTCTGGTACTATAAGTTTATAATAAAAAAACTTTGCTAACTGGCACCCATGTGTAAACTATTCTAGCACTCCAAAGAGATTAAATACCCTTCAGATTGGGCATGTCAAAGAACTGCATACTTGCGAATTTGGATTTATGATCTTGTATACAATGATACAATTTGAGAACATCTCAAGCCCTAGGTAAATCAGCCATGTGATTATACTGCGGCATAGTTTGAGATGTTTTCATTTTATTTTGTCTGGTGTGATATCAGAATTTTGTTTGACTCACTCCCTTACACTTTAGCCTTCCTAGTCAATTAAATTAGGTGGAAAGACATGGCCCCTTTCTGCACTGGGCCCTATTCCAGATTATATCCTGGAATAGGGGCCTGCCATCTACATACTAGTGCAGACTATGGCAAATCCCATGAAGAGTTTGCCACAGCCTGCACTAGCATGCAAATGGCAGGTCTCTAGGATATAATGTGGAATAAGGCCCAGTGCAGATTGGGTTAGGGCAGTGATGGTGAACCTTTTGAGCTCGGTGTGTCAAAATTCGCAAGAAAACCTAGCTTAACTCGGGTGCTGTGTCACTTCCAGAAATATCCATAATTTTGTGATATTTGTAGCTCTAGTAAGAAAGTTATATTTTTGATATATGTATTTTATTAAAAGCAAAAATGAGTAATTCTTTACATTTGCTAAATCTTCAATTGAAAGTTGGTATTTTGTACGCTTCAAGAACAAGCAAGCACTACATGCCCAGGTGCCAGGGTGACCAGGCGTGTCACCTAAAAGGGCTTGGTGTGTCACCTGTGACACGCATGTCATAGATTGGCCATCACCGGGTTAGGGACTGATCCATGGTCACTCAGAGAGCTTTTTATCACTGAAGGGGATTTGAACTAAAAGGCTTCTAAGCTTTAGCTGAGCATTCTAATCACTCACTACACTAGCTACTAGAGAATGTCCTTCTCCTTCTCCTTCCTTCTCCTTCTTCTTTGCCTTACAACATTTGTCGTGATCTTTTTAGCTATTGTACACCCTACTGGGTTGCCTCCAGAAAGCAGAAGTCAACCCTAACCCTTTAGATTCTGCAAAGATTCTTGCTGCTCCTACCAGACAGCAGGATGCAATTCCAGCTTCTTTCCCTCATCTGCTGACTCCTCGTTTGCTACTACCTGTTCTAAAAATCAAGATGTACCCACCCCATTTCCTTGTTCTTTTTCTCCATACCTTACAATCATCCAGTTATTTGGAACAGGAACACAAGGAACCAGTGAGTGGAGGTAAACAACTGATATTACTAGAAACCTGGCACCAGTGCTGCATGTCCTATAATACCAATATATCGGATTTTCAATGAATTAACCTGGGAATATATTGGAAATTCCACATACATGCATGGCATTTCCAATATTGCCCTAAGAGAATTGTAGGTTTTAACCTTCATCTGGAAGGATATGTACCCCCAGCTATAGCTATAATCCAAAAGAGATCATGCATATATTATATATTGAACTGGAATATAACTCAAAACTTAACTTACTGATATGATACTTTTTAGTATGGCCAGTGCATCAAAATGGCAAGAAAGATATTTGAACTTTGTAGGCAAAGGATGGCTGTTATAAACCCAATATGCTTTTGTATATATAATAAATTCTTTAATTTTTACAAAGTTGAATCACTTGTGCCAGGAAATTACTGGACACATGGTGACCACACGTCACTGTGCACTCTAAGAGGGTTAAGTACTTTTTTAGTGTTTAGTAACGGCATGTCACCAGCCCTTCACACCTGTTCCCAGGAAAGAAATCTGTTCCCAGGAACATATACAATCTGCTGAGGGGTAAAACCTGTGATGGCAAAATGAAGTGAAGGTATTAACCAGTGGCCACTGAGGGGCCACTGGACTTAACAACCTAATCAAGCGTACATTGTGAACTGTAAAAATATTACAAGGTTTTATGGGTTCTCTCCTAAAATCCAAAAGCAAATTATTTCCCCCCCCCAACCCCCCCCAAAAAACTTCTAATGTACTTTGACAGAATTAAGATCCAGTGGAGTCAGTGAGAAGCTGAAGAAGCCTAGTTTTGCCTTAAAAGATTTTGTTAAATAAATATACTAATTCTACTTTGTTTTGCACTCCATGACATGGTTTCACCAAAGCATTTCAGCAAGGTTAACTGGGAGAAATTCGAAAAAAGATTCTTTAAAGATTGTTTGAACCTCGTTAAGTCTTAATGGCTCACAGCACTCTATCAAGCTGCTTTAAGATAATGATAATCTTAAAATGATTTTTGTAATTATGATTTTATATAGTCTGAGCAAGCCTTCTGTACTGAATTTATATTCTTACATCAGAAGGTTGCTGCATCTTAAAAAGGATATGGCAGAGTTGAAGAAGGTTCAGAGCTGGAGGACTAAGATAATCAAGGAACTGGAAGAACTTTATTTTCAAGGAAAGGTTGCAACATCTGAGGCTTTTTAATCTCAGAAAGAAGGAAACATGACATAGTCCAAAAAATTATGCATGGTGTGAGCAAAGTGGATAGAGAAAGGTTTTTCCTTCTTAAAGTGCTAGAACTAGAGATCACTCAATGAAGCTGGACTGATAAAAAGGATTAAATTTACTTTATTTTTTTTACACAATGGACATTTAGGGCTTTTCTGCACAGGCTCTGAAAACGGATTTAGAGCCAGATGTGGGAAGGATTTGGACGTGGCATCTGCACAGGGAACCCAATTAGGGTCCCTTTGAGGACGCCATGTCCGCACGTCAGCGTGCAAAACCGGTTGCTTAAACCGGTTTCGCCACCTAATCCTACCCAGATATAAGACCTGAAAAAATCAGGTCTTACATCTGGCTTTTCCCCTTAAACTGGTTTGGAA
Source organism: Aspidoscelis tigris stejnegeri (assembly GCA_023333525.1). Taxonomy (NCBI): domain Eukaryota; kingdom Metazoa; phylum Chordata; class Lepidosauria; order Squamata; family Teiidae; genus Aspidoscelis; species Aspidoscelis tigris. The sequence continues at coordinate 22,894,262 of JALMGA010000007.1, read as the reverse complement.
GCGAACACTTCCGCACCAGTGGGGGGAAAGCCGGTTGCCGGTACATGCCCAGTTGTCAGAGAGGCAAAGCACATGCTCTGTGTCTCTGACAGGTGGGCGAGTGTTGTGGCTGGCTTCCCTGCCTTCCCCCTGGCAAGAGAACCAGCAATCGGCCATTCTCTGGCCAGGGGAAGGAGAGTCCTACTCCCACCCCCACACTGCCGAGAGTCCTGCGCCCACGCCCTCTGCCTTACCTCGTTGTCACTGGCCCGATTCTGGGTCTGGCAGGGCCGGTGCCGATCACGCATGTACGTGCCACAAACTACAGTTCCCAACAGTCCCTGGGCTGCTGGGACCGGCAGGGCCGCAGCGCATGTGTGCGCGATTGGCGCTGGCCCTGCCAGCCCCAGAATCGGGCCAGTGACGATGAGGTAAGGTGGAGGGCGAGGGCGCAGGACTCTCGGCAGTGTGGGGGTGGGAGTAGGACTCGCCTTCCCCTGGCCAGAGAACGGCCAATTGCCGGTTCTCTTGCCAGAGGGAAGGCAGGGAAGTCGGCCACAACACTCGCTCACCTGTCAGAGACGCAGAGCATGCGCTCTGCCTCTCTGACAGCTCGGCATGCGCCATCAGGGCTAGTTTGGGATGGGTGCTGGTGCATCTGCACAGCACCCAACCCAATCCGTTTCCCCATCGGGCCCTGCCTCCGCTGCCCCACACATGTGCATACACGGGGGGCCTCCGAGAATCTGACCCTCTATGGGTCAGATTCTTTTTTTAAAACGTTCCGCCTGAAAATGGATCTTTGAGATCCGTTTTCCAGCGGCATGTGCAGAAAGGCCCTTAGACTTGAGAATTAACTCCTATGAGATGTGGACTACCTCCAGACGTCACTTCGTTATTCCACTATATTTGGAGATTCCAAAATATCTAAATATAGTGGAAGAAGTAAGTAACGCCTGGATGCAGCCATGGTGTTGGAATCCAGCTTGGGTGGTTTGTAAAATGTTTGGACAATTTTGTAGAAGTCAGGGCTGTCACTAGCTATGGGCCTTCTTGGCTGTAGGAGATGGCATGCTTCCTGAAGCCAGCAAGCAGTGCATGTTCTGGGCTTATGTCTTGTTAGTGGGCTTCCCTGGGCAACTGCTTAGCCACTGTGAAAGAAGAATGCCAGACCAATTTGGGCCATAGATCTAATCCAGTAGAGTCATTCTTATGTTCTCAAAAATGTTCTGGTGGGGTCATAAGACAAGTCTTATACATTTCTTCCATCTATGCTAATAAAAGACAGAGACATTATTTTATATCTTAAGATTAGGGATGTGCACAGATTTTTTTTTTCCATGTTTGAGTCGCATAGAACTGAATATGAGGAAATACACATTCGTTTGAATAGAGCCACTTTGAATGTAGTAGGGTTCAAATTTGATATGAATATTCTTTGAATGCTTTTCAAATCTGATTTTAACCGCTGCCACCAGTCATGTCTATGAATCTCATATAAATCCCCTACAAATCCACTATGAATGCATTCAATCTGCTCGAAATCTGCTTTAAATCCGCTCTGGATCCACTGCAGATGTGACTGGGCAGCCACTTTCCCGCCTCCCCATGTTCACAAATATAACAAAGCTTCAAACAAATGCACAGAAGCGCTTGCTTTCCATTTGAATTTCAGTCCTCGAATGTAGGCAACATTCAATTCAAATTCAAATGTACAAATCTGAGTGAATTTGATCGAATTTCAAATGTTGTGAGTATCTGTGCACATCCTTACTTAATATGACAAAATATCATTAACTGGTAGGCACAAAGCTACATCCCCACCAAAGCCGCCTGTCTCCCAGTCTGTAATGAAGGAAGCAGCGCTAAAAGATAGAAGTGAAACTGGAGGTAATAAAAGAGGATTCAGAAGTACCCAGAATGTGATATAATAAATGACAACAGCCGCAGCCAGCAACACAGAAGTAGGTCAGTCTGTGGCATGAGAGTAAGTGCAGTCTATAATTGCATCACAAACTGCAAAGGCAGATTTTTATAATCTACAGAAGAAATAATGTGTGGAAATGTGTCTGCTAGTCCAACCTTGAACTTCTTCCCCTTGCATTGGGAGGATAGGCAAGGAATATAATTATAGTTTCAAGCTTGATTTTTTTTTAATGGTCTGGCAGTGAATACATTGCCGTTTTCCATATACAGCATATCGAGTTTTGGTTTTTCATTCAAGATGAATGTACTAAATGGAAACAAATGCATTTTTGCCAGATTGTGTACCTACACATTCTGCACACATATGGCTGCATACACATATGGAGGGCAAATCATGGGAAAGAGGTAGAGGTTTTGCTGAAGGTTCACAAGTCTGCTGCACTATAATGTATCTCTAACACGGCTGCAGTGACTATTATGACCAGGAGAGAGAAGCAGCAACAAGCCTGCAGGTGACCCTGGAAGCTCGCGCATGAACCAGTGTGTTCTTCTTCATTCCTGAATCATAGTTCAGATCTGTGCAGGAAGGAGGCAGAGCATTCTAGGCATTTCATCTTCCTCTTTCCACATTAGAATACTGTTGCACAAGTTGCTAAAAATGGTGTTGTGTGCTCTGCATCTCACTGCTACCTTACTTATCAAGATCAAATCTGGGATGCCAGTGTCCATTCTGGTTGCCTCGACTAGGCTATGCTCCATTCAATGCAGAAGGACCATGATAGCATGGCAGCCAGCCCACCAAGTGGACAGGAGGCCTTTGGACCCCTCCCTGCACTGGCTTAAGGGTAAGTGCAGAAAGGCACTAAATAAACATACACATCAAAACAAAAACAAAACAGCCAACCCCAACTGTTCTGGCTGTTCCACTACAATATCATGACATGCCCCGTTTTTCTCTGTGTTCTGTGCACATCTCTACCTCCAGATGTCACTTACTTATTCCACTATATTTAGAGATTCTGGTAGGCACAATTAATCACCAAATATAGAAGGCACTGTCTCCAGTGCACTGGCTCCTCTGCCAGACTGGGCTGTCCTAGCAGCCTCAAGGAAACTTGGAAATGAGCTTCATGGCTCTAAGGCCCACCCTAAAAGACTGCTGTTCTCAAGGGTCCTTCTCACCCTCCATGCACTGGTACAGGATCCCTACATGCAAACATGGCATAACATGCTGCAGTGGGGACACAGCTTAGTGCATGAGGTGGCTTCATAACTGCTTCTCATGCAATTAATTGTATAGCCCTTGGATTGAGGTCTCTCTATGCAACCCATGCCTCTTTGGCACCAGGGGCTGTAGAAATGGGCATCTGTGTAAAGATGTGGCCAAATTCTGCAAGCAGAAAAGGGAAAGAAGGAAGACCAAGGACTGGTAAAGCTATGATTCTTGGAACTGCAACATAACATTAATAGAGTACAATGCACTCTTGAATAGCCTAATGCCATTCATATATTTTGACCACCATTCCCAAAAGTTTTAGCAGCACGGACTGATGGGAACACTCAGAAAAATATGCAATAATTAACTGGGTGTTGGCGAAGCAAGAACAAGCTAATTAGATCACTGAACCATTGCAGTGTCAGAGGGGGCAAGAGCCTCAAATATCAAAATGTGCAAGATCAATGTGGATGAGAAAAGAGGAACAGAAAAAAGACAGGAAGTAGAATGCTTTGTGGTCACATAACCAGACTGTCCTGCTCTGCAAAATACTCAGCCTATTTCAGCCTGGACTGAACAGAAAAATTTACACAAAATAAGAAAATCAGATTCAGTATATTTCCATACTATCATGTAATTTAGACCTTATGGTTTTCAGAAATCATTCTCTGTCTCTTTAAGCCCTGGCTATTTACAGCTTTGTTTAAAAAATTAAAATTTCCCAAGAGTTTTTGGAAGGGAACATATGGTACGTTGACTTCAAAGATGTGGACATTCCACATCTAGACTGGATTGTCATCCTTGTGGATGATGTCTTGGTAACTTTTCTGTGGTGCTGTTTCTAATCTTTCTTGCCTACTTTTAAAACTCCCTTGAAGCATGTTTAAGGCAAACTTGTTCCTTAACTTTAAAATAGTCAATATATGTAATTAACAAGAGTGCTTAGGTGGGAAGGCAACCACTCTGGTTGAATCAAGAGAACCCTGGTTGCAAACTGACATATCTGGTGTTTGTTAATCTAATCTCAAGGTTTCCAAGACGTCTAGCCTGTCCGCTACGCTTTTGAAGTGGTTCAAGGAGTACTTCCATGATGATAACAGGGATGAGATGGGGTTCTGTGCGGTTCACGGGATGTGTGTGAGAGAGAATGGGAAGGCTTGGTGGGCTTTTCAGCTGCTCCGTGAGTGACAGGAGGGGCATGGCCGCCAGAGGAGCCACGTCAGTCAAACTTTTCAACCAATCGGAGGTGGCTAAAATCGGGACTATAAAAAGAGCGGCCACATCAGTCACAAGAGAGAAGAGCACAGCCTGGATTGGAGTGTGTGTGCCAGTCTCTCCTCTCAGCTGGGAGAGGGAAAGAGACCCACAGAAAGCCTAGGGCAGAGTCTATAAACCTTTTGAAGTTCATTCCTTATAAAGGTGCCTGTTTGCTGCTTTGAGACAAACATAGCTGTTAAGCAGATAAGAGTGGAAGCCAGGGGGAAGGCTTTATAGAGGAAACCTCAAGGAACTGGCAGGAGACTGGGTGCTTGCTTGCTTGTTTTCAGCCTGCGTTGCTTTGAGGAGAATGAGGAAGAAAAAGGCAGGCAGGTCACCACAGGTTCCAACTTGGAGTCTCACTCTGATGCCTCCAAACCATTTTTCAAAACAAGACTTGTCCCATTCCTGTCATCTTGTGTTCCCAATATACAAGTATCCACCAGGGATGTGGTGAAAATCTGATAATTCATTTTGTGACAAATCCTTTTATTAAAAAAAAACAGATTTTTGTATTTGTTTATGACATTTTGGACAAAGAAAAAGATCTTTTTTCCATTGAAAAAGTTATTTTCATGGACAAAGCCAAAGTGAAACAGAAATTTTCAGGCAAAAATTTTTGTTTTCACAAGCAGAAGACTGGTTCACTTGGATCAGTTTTGAATATTCAAAAAATAGATTTTTGTTTCAATGTGAATATCTGCAAATACGAAATATCTGACCAAATTTGCAAACACAAATCAAATTTTGCACATTCCCAGTCTCCAAAGTTATATTATACAGTCATGCTTTCAAATTCTCAGAAGTCTGCTCTGCTTTGACATCCACATTTAATTTGCCAAGTTTCTTGCTCAAAATAACTTTAGGGCCTTTCCTGTGTGTCATTTCTAGCAGTACAATTGTTATATCATTCGTGGCTCCCCATACGCTAAAGCCAGCACCTGCCAGCATGCTGCTTGAAAGGGTGAATTGCCACACATTCAGAAAAAACAAAACGCCCCTGTTTTCCTGAACTAGCATCAGCAACTTCTGCAGCCATTGAAGCTTGAAAGCAAAATGACCGCTGTGGTCAGCATGAGTATGTGATGGAAATCAGTTCTGACTATATGGACATGTGAACAAATCCTGCAACTGGAGGTGAATGAAACCCCACTTCCTTGCTCCATTCTACCTTCTTGCTGTTAAAAACTTAAAAACAGTTTTAGTCCAGCACTCTGCTCTTGCAGAGACCAGCTAGCTGCACAGGGATGACCGCCAGCAATACATGAGCATGCAGCTTTCTCTGCTTTCAATCTCCCAGCAGCAGCTGGTCTTTGCGGACAAACCACTTCCTACAGCCATCAGGGCTAACAGCCATCAGTAGCCCATGACTACCATTGTCATGTAGACACATCTGTTGCCCATAAACCATTATTTACAGCAGTTGTACTGCCTGTTTATGACTCAGTAACATTTGCCAGGTCCTTCACTTTCTGGTTTCAGTCATTTCTGCTAACAGGCATCTCTTATATCAGTTCTAAAGATATATATAAACTTCAGGTTGGGGCACAACATTCCTTTCTCTATTGGTTTTCCTCTGTTGATGAAGCAGGACCATGTTAGTTTTTATACCATAATAAAGCACTGAAAGCAGTAGTTAAATTTAAAGTCTGCATTATATTGTTGGTCAGAAGAATAAATTACAGAGACAATCCAAGTGCACAGGACAGAGGGAAAATATCGCTTAAAATGTCTGCATCAGAATCCAGGTGCCCCAGGATCATAAACATGCCAAACAAACTGGAAAGGATTCAGGAAGCTGTAATCTACTGAATTCTAGGGAAAGAAAATTCAGGATGGAAGATAATTGTTGTGCGTGTGTGAACACAGCAACCTAAAACTAAAAGGACACTTTTGTGTAATATGGACACCCAAGGTGATGATATCAACAGAGTAATTAACAGCTGAACACTGTCATAGGCTCAAGCAATAGATCTGAAAACAAACAAAAATAGTACCCCAGGATTCTTGCATAATGCTGTTCAAGAAATGTATTTGAAGGCTCTTTTAAAAAGCCACTGGTGTCTGCTGTAATTCTCCTCTGAGTACATCCTTTTAAGAGTGATCCTGTATCAACAAGGAATATTGCTCTGGAGGCTTGGATATGGAGAGCGTGATGCTTACAGCATAGCGAATATATGGCCACCGTGTGTCAAGGGAAGCAACGGTCTTTAATGGCATGGGATGGCATACGGACCTTGCAGTCCCAGTGTTCCATTTCTTGCTATGAGGATTGGCACTGTTGACTGTAATGCACCATACATTCTGTTCTTAATCTCAGTCTATTGCCCTTTATGAGAAACTGGTTTTTTCTTGTACTTATTGCAGAACTATACCTAAACTGAGAGAGTTTCAAAATAAAAGCAGTTTAGAACTCAGAGCTAGAACTAAACATTTTTCAAGGTACCTTAATCCTTAGAAGCTAGAAGCCTTGGGAAGTTGGGGAAGGACAAACTATAATCTTAAAATGTGCCCTCATATAAAACTTCTATTAACTATTTTAACTTTTGGGAATAGATATTGATTTTATTGTATTTACCTTGCAAACAGCTTATGCATGTATGCTTGGACTCCCTCTGTATTTCTGTTGCTAGTTTTTGCTCTGCAAAAAATCCAATGGAGAATGGCATATTTAGAGCCCATACATCAAGATGAAAAGGACTGATTTGGCTGAGTGGGTCCAATATACATCTGTCATACAATCCAGATTTTTTTTAATGCAAGACAGCCTAATTAAATAATTGATGTAGCTAGAGTCCTCTGGCTTCTTCAAGTACTGAATAAGTTTGTCAAACCTGGTATAGAACCTAGGGAATCATTTTACATATTTGTAAGATGCCCTCCAAACAGAAATAAAACATAAATAAGATTGAGGGGATCTATAAAATGTGAGAAGCAAATGAAGGGTGTTTCCGTATTTGACGCTGAAAAACAGGTCTAAGAAGATCCAAATAGGGATGGATCCGAGGAGGCTCCGCATGTCCACATACGTGCGGTGAGGCCAGATCAGACAGCCAGATCACCTGGGTGCTGCATGGAAGCCGCAGCACCCATTCCAAAGGGCATCTGGCCTCCCACGCCACAGACACTGCCCCCGGAGCTACAGGACTAGAGCAGTGAGCTGCGAGTCACCACATGTTTCTGAAGCAGGCCGTCCTGCTTCCGCCCCTCCCAACATGGTGCCTGCCGGGACATCCATCCCTTCGCCTGGCCATGTGTAGAAGCATCCTGCTTCCACACAGATCCAGGTGAAGGGATGGACTGAAGACCTCATTTTTGAGGTCTTCAATTTAATCTGGTTTTTGGCAGTGGGACCCGTTTTAGAAATGGATGTTGCTCACCAAAATGTGGAAGCGGCCGCCACGAAGAGTCCCTGAAGAGATCTGCAGTATGGAAGCTAACAAGGTAAGTGTTTTAAATCTGGCTGGGGGGGGGGGTTAATCTGGTTTCCACACCCAGTGCAGAAACACCAAAAGCCCCAACATTCAAATACAAAATAGAAAAAGCTCCAAATTACAGTCACTGGAATGGTCCTTTACCAGAATTTTCTGTGATTGAGGGAAATGAAGGCAAAGGCAGAATCATTGCTTATACTCATTGTGACATGTTTAGAGAAGAGAGAAGGAGAAGTTCAAAGCCTTTTCTTCAAAAACATCTCAGCAGTATATAGGCTATTGCCAAGATGCAAGAGTTCAAGAACACTGTAAATATCCGAATTGGCAGAAGTTGCTAAAAGGCAGAATCCACCAGGCATAGTTTTCTCTCCATGATTTATTCAAATGAAATGGGGTTGTGAAAGGGCAATACTCGATAGATATTGTGGCCAAGGGCTGAAACTGTCTTTTAATTTTAACTTTGACTATGTTGCATGCATCCTATTTAGGGGCGTGCACAAATGCAATTTTCGGGATTCTATTCGATTTGAATTGAATATCCAAAAATTCAATTTGATTCGCATCTTCCAAATTTGAATTTAATGAAATTTGATTTGAATTAAGCAAATTCAAAGCTATTCATTTGAATTCTCAATTTGAATTTGCACTTACAAACATTGACAACATTTGTATGTGCCCGTATGCATCGTTACACATCCCGTACGCATCCGTACATGTTTGCATGCAACCAGTTTTCATCCCATATGGATCCCTACAAATGTGTATGGATGCAGGAAAGATGTATATGTGCAAGTACACATCATGTACAACCCAGTACACATGCAAATGTCTGGATAATTTGGACAAACGGATCTGAAATTTGACATTCATTCAAACTTTTTAATTTGAATTTATGGACATTTGATTCGAATTTGAATGTCAAAATTCAGACAAATTCGGTCAAATTTCAAATTCCTTTGAATATTTGTGCACACCCCTAATCCTAGTCAGAGACTGAATTTTCTCTCACTCTCTCCTGTGTGAGAGTGCCACTTTTCATCCTACAAGACGTACACAAGTCAAAATTCTTCTCTCACAGTTGAACTCGAAAATAGATTTTTCTTCTTTTGACCAAGTATCCCAAAACTTGCAATTAAAATGGATACCCCTATGTTGCAGAGTTTTATCCAACTCCTTTTTGAAAATATACAAGCTGGCAGTCAATAAAACATCTCATGATAATAATTTAACTCTGGATTGTGCAAAGAAACTTTGCCATCTCCTTCAGACGCAAACTGACATATTTATCTGCAAAGTCACCAGTATATATCAATCACCAACTACAGCTGACGTGAGGTGAACTGATGAGAGAAAACAAGGTAGCATCGGTGCCTGAAACATGATTGTGCCAAGCCACCCTTAGACCCACAGTGTAACAAAGAACCACTAGGTATAGTGAAATATAAAGTGTCAAATGCCTCCTCAACCCATCCCACCCCTATTCATATGAAGCTGGGCATGGTCAATTACTCAGGTCAAATTAATCTCATTCATAAAAGCTGCAATTAGATTATCAATCAAAACTGGTGGAACCCTCCCACTTCGGGCCACTGAGGTTATCTAAGCTTGTAATGAATACTATGGTTTCAAGAAAAATCCCTAAACTGTGTATTGGATGCTTCAGAACTGTGTGCAACACCATCTAATTCACTGATCCAGGTCCAAAGGCCAGATCTTTGCCTCTAAGAATTGCTGACAGAGCAGCAAAAGAAAATATAATGAGCAAATTTCCCAGTCAAGGTGCATGTCCTATTTTCCTTCTTTTAAGCCTGTCTGCACACCTCTAGGATTCCAGTAGACCGAACTTGGACACCATTCTGAGCACTCTAGCCCAGTCTATACCCTCCAGGTAGGAGGGGGAGGGTTTTTCTTATCCCATACCAGCTAAAAGCACATATGCAAAGGATCTTAGAAGGTGAACTGGGCCAGGCTTGGGAAGCATTTGGATGGTTACTTTCCCAGCCTCAAAGTTAGTCCTGTCTTGTAGAAACAGTTCCAGCCAGGAGTTTTTTCTCTACGTATGCTGATATTGCCCAGGCTGCTGGCATTCTGCCTCAGCAACCTGAAACTACTGGGAGAAAAAGAAGTAGAGCCTCAAAGCTGGATTATGATCATATCCAGGATGTGAAACCCTGCTGGAAAGTAATGTGCAGAAAGTAAACATTTTAAAATTCTCTCTTGCATATGCACTTCTATTTGCAAACTGAGCTCTCCATTTGCTTTCAGATTTTTCTGCACTTGGATGCCTCTAGGCAGTCTGGATGGATCAATAAATATATTTTCTTGTGCAGCAGACGACTGGGGTATGACAGAGCTATTATTCAGTCCACACAGCAAAATGCTGAAAACTAAAAAGGATGCCGCAGATTGCAATTACATTTCCTTCCACTCAGAAGGGTCACTCACCTCTCATCATCCAATAGTATCATCAAATCCATGAAAAGCAGGAATATACTTTACAGAATTACTATTCAAAGTAAAACAGAACATTAGAGCAATTTCCCTTATTTGCACAGAGAAAATGGAGGTTTTGTTTTGCTCTACATTGTATAGCTGACAATCAAAGTCTCAGGACTGTTATAAGACCTGATTTTAAAAGCCTCAGAAAATCATTTTTATACATGCTGATAGACATGAATCAGTCAGGAAATTTGCTTAGCCAAGCACTGATAAAAGTATTTTGGGAAGCAGTCCTATTTTTTATTCCTAAAGAGTGAGTAGAGAATAATGATTTCTCCGTTTGTAAACTGTAGCAAAGAACCTCAATGCCTATTAAAATTAACACAAACAAGGCAGGCTTAATTAACTGGGTTGCGAATGCTGCCCTAAATGGTCCCTTTCGTACTTACAGTTCTCTGATAGAATCTCACACAGTCCTATTGGACCATGCAAGCAAGATGCTAGTGGGACATGGGATAATCACATGTCAACCCCACCCACCCCTCTTTTGGTACACAGTGATTATATGTTTTTCCACTGTCACTAGAAATACCCATTAAGTACATGGGTACTTAGTGGGTACTTCTAGTGACAGTGGAAAAACACCCCTAGATGGAAAAGTGGATTACAAATTGTAAATGGAATGGAAGTGGAATGGAGTTATGAATGGTCATGGGGAAGAGGAAAGTGTGCAATATGGTGATAGAGCAACTTCCTGGAAAGCAGAAACTTTTGCCTTTATTCACATTATCCCCCCAGGCAAACTTATGGCAAAATACCTTACCAAGAAAGCTGAATGGATGATTCCATGGTGTAAGTGAAGACTCTGTTTCATGTACAGTTAAAAGGATGGTCTCTGCTTTGGAATGGAGGCAGCTTTGCCCAAAGCAATGGGAGAGACACCACAATCACTGGTGAAATGATACGTCATTGTCTGCCATCCTGTCTTTGTTTTTGGCAGCAGCAGGCATCTTCAAAGTGATTGCACAGGGCATTTTTCTGGTACAATCACTCATGAAGGTGCCTCTGTGCAAATGGTTTCTTCCTGTTCTGCACAGATGCACCTTGGAAAATGACACAACGTCTGTCCAAACTGGAGACTGGGAGGGCACTATTCCAAATGAAGCTACTTCCACTAGAAGTGGACATGCAGACTCAGTTTAGGGTAGAAAATTATGTTCTCCAATAGCGGCACCTTTGCCAGCGATTGTGCCCAGTAATGGGGGAGTGCAGTCACAGCAAGTCACCAGGTACGTGTCCTGGTAAGTGGAGATGTGCCCCAAATCTCCTTTTCTTTCTTGCATGAATCACAAAAATCACAAAAGCCTTTGAACTCATATTACCTCTTTCTTCTTCATAATGGCTAGAATTTCTGAAGCTTTTTCCTTTTGGGTAACTTAGATCTATAATTTTGCCTGGTCTGAGAAAATGTGGTCAACATGAGTTACAGTTCACTCAAAACAACCCATAATCTATTTATAGTTGCTACAGCTATCCTTGCTTAAGGTTATCTACACATCTAGGTCCAATCTGTATGAATTCCTCGCAGCCACGGGGAAGATGGAAAAGGAGAACAAAACAATCCACTAGAGATCTAGGCTTATTTTTGTTTATACACATCATGTCGACAATATTCCCTAAGGTTGGAATATTTGAACACAATCATATTCAGTGTTTCAGCAAACTGCACTATCAGATATTAAATCCCATTGTATGCCAACTAGGAAATGCATTACTTCGCAAGGATGCATATCAAATACAAAACTCAGGACATCACTGCTAGTTGATTAGAACTTAAACACTCTTGAGAAATGTTCAGACTATGAGAGATTACTCACCGTCTCACTGGGCAAAGGAGAACTTGGAAGACAGATCTGAGAAACACATTAATTTCTTCTACAGAATAAATGTGACGTGATATAGCCTGTTCATCTATGGCCAGAGACCAGAGGTCTCATCATACTTAGGCTACTAGTGCATAATTAGTATAGCTCTGGTGAAGAGCATACACATTCCCACTAGGCTGCTACAGCCTGCAAGCATGCCTGCCCCCACCAGGGCTGATTAGGTGTGGAGCACAAAATCATGTTCCACACCTATCCCAACCTATACCCTGGACTTACCACAAGCATCTGGTGGTGTGACCATTCGCTCTTTGTCCATCTAGGGTGGAGAGCACGTCATGGCCACCTTGCTGGTTGGGATTGATTCCTGGTGTCCTGTGCACACGTGGCGGCGTTACCGGCACTGATTGGCTACTGGCTTTGTAGCCAGGTGCAACACGGCCACCATCGGTCATGTCCCCGCATGCTGGTGCCGCAGCAGCATGCTGGCCAGGTACTGATCCACAAGGGGCAGTGGGGCATGGCCTCCAAATGTCACTGAGATTGAGTCCTGTCCCACTGCATTAGCTTGCTGGCACATCATGAACTGGGTGATGTAGCTGGTGTCAGCCAATTGATCCAGTGAAGTTGCCCCTTTTGCCTCCATTTTGGTGTGAGGGGGCATTGTGGAATGGAACCTCCTCGGTGCAGGATGGTACAAGCTTTTAATAATAATAATATTTATTTAATAATATTTATTTGTATACCGCCAGAAAAGGGGCTGGCATAGTAACTGCAAGGCCCACGCCCCCTGAAAATGGAGACAGGGCAGCACCTCAGGCATTTTTGCACTACCCTTCCTGTCCACTGGATGGGAAAGGAGCACGATGACCCAATGCTGACTAGCGCTCGCACGTGAGTGCTAGTCAACTTTACCTGCTTCCTCCCCCTGAGTTGGATATTCACTTTATTTGATCCAGGGGCCCCGTCCTCCTTTGGGCACCACCATTTTGACAGTGGCACCTCCACAACGGCAACTGCTCATGTGTCAACGCTGTCACCTTGATGATGTTGATGCTCTGCACACGCGCAATCGTGTCTATGGTCATCCAAGGCTCCAGCACGCTTGCATGGCTTCTCAAACAACCCTGGAGTGCCGGCAAGAGCGAATGGTCATGCTGAGGATGCTTCAGGTAAGCAATTAGGTAACATTGATCAACAATTAGTGCAGTTCTGGGGAGGCAGGGCATGCTTGTAGGCTGTAACGGCCTACTCAACATGCATTAGTGCAACATTCCCCAGAGATGCACTAATTATTCACTTGAGGCCATAGTGCAAAAAGGCCTCTGGTGTCTTCTTCAGTTTGCAAAGGTGCCTAGAAAGAATAAGTGAAGACATGGCTTCTAGCACCAATAAACAACTTGCCTCATGAGTCTCCCTTCCAAAGGCCAGGGCTCCAAAGCCATATAATCAGTAGTGATCTTTGTAGCAGAACCAACGAGGCTGCAGGAAGAGCAAGATCCTAACTGGAGCTGAACCATTGATTTTTCTGAACTGTATTTTGTTCCCAGTTAACACTGCCCTTCTCCCTTCTCCTCCTTTTAAATCAGAGACTGCCACCTGACACAGATTTTAGAATAGTGGATCTCCTGCACCATTAGGCATCATTTGAAGCCTCTTTCAATCCCACCATTCTGCAATATTAAACAAATCCTAATGAGCTTTATTATTTTATAAATTTATTATTTTTCTAGAAGATGATAGAGAAAACAGCAAAGAGATACACTAATGTAATATTCTTATATTTTCAAAGTGCACATCTGCATCCATATGGACTAGCAACTTGCTATCTCATCTTTCATTCTGCTTTTTCTTAAGGGAAAAGCACCCCTTATATTTTCAGCTTGCTGAGTGATTTTATTGGCTTTCCGTGGCTCCTGGAGCTCACATCTAAGCCCTGCTTATAAATAATTCACTGAGGATGCTGAAGTGACGCTATTAACAAGGATCAGGTGAGCAAACCAGCTGCTTCAAACCTAAGGTGAGAACCAATAATCTTTTGGGATTTATGAGCAACCTTCTCACAGAAATGACATTGGAGGTAGGGTGGAAGTTACCAATGATTTGCCTAAATTGCTTTGCTCTTAAATCATGCAGCACATAAAGTGAATACACTAGAGGGCTCAGAGAGTTCAGTTACACCTGAAAGTGATCGTAGCATTTTAATCACTGTGCAAAGCATCTACGTTGCAAAGAAAGGGCAAATGATCTTCTTGTGAGAAATGTCTTTGACCTCTATAAATTAAAAACCTGGCATACTTTCAGGAGGTATATAATGAGCAATACTTTTTTTAAAATAAAAACATTAAAAAAAAACACCTGAACTACAAATAAGAAGAAACACCTGTGCCTAGGTCATCCATATTTTAAAATATGGACAATAATCGTCCTCATTCATAAACCGGCACATGTGAGCACTTGAGAGCTATTACACAGGAACATGATAGCTATACATGATCAACAGTTTCATCTGACATATTGCTTACTGATTCCAATGGGAAATTGGAACCAGCAGTATGGAGGAGGGGCTGGCACTTACTTCTTACGAATTTCCTGCCAAAAGGGTTGGTAACAGCACCCAGCCTGGATGGCTTCAAGAAGAGGTTAGACAAATTCATGGATGAGGAGGAGGAGGAGGAGAAGAAGTAGTAGTTCTTCTCCACCATACACCAGAAACCCATTTTGCAGACAAAGAGCAAAGAGAATATTCATAGATACACACACACACACAGAGAGCAGCTCAGTCTAAATGGACAACATGCCACCATCCAGATGTTATTAGACCCCAACTCTTATCAACTTGTCAGTTGCGAAGGATGATGGGAGTTGTAATTTAATGATTTCCAGGAGGAACACATTTTGGACACTTTTGATTTATAGTGAATAGTAAGCAACTTCATGCAGTTTTTAGGCAGATGGCCTCTGTGTCATTTAGGCAGATGGCCTCTGTATCCCTTTCTCCCCAGAACTCTTAAGAACTGCTGCAGCACCAGCACATGCAGACCTGCCCGATCGTGATCGTGTTGCGCCTGCACAAGATGCTGGCAGTGCAACCACACCTGCACAAGATGCCGGGTTGAGCTGGTCAGAGAGCGAATGGTCATGCTGCTGGACACTTGCAGTAAGTCTGGGGTAAAGGTTGATATAGGTGTAGATCCATACCTAATCACCGATTAATACACCTCTAGTGAGGGCGGGCACACTTCTAGACTAGAGTAGCTTAGTGAGTGTGCGAAAGCTCTTTACTAGAGCTGTACTAATTGCTTACTAGATGCCTAAGTGTGAATTGGCCTCTGGAGGCCAGTCTCCTTACTCACTTCTGTAATAACACAAAGAAGTTTTTATTTGTATATTTTGCCTCTCAATAAAGAATGAAACTAAAACAATTCCCCAAAGAAACTATAGGTTATTCCACCCAAACTGACTTTATATACTTTGCCCACCACACACATTTGTTTTGAAGACAATGCTATGGGGCCAGAATTGATGAGTCATTAAAATTAAGAAATTGAAACTTGGGAGCCAATGCATCCACAGTGCTGTTGCGGAAATAAAAGGAAAGGAGAATGGTGTACCACTTGGGTCTTTGGAGAGAAGACACAATACAGAAGCAATAATAACAAATAAAATTTTAATTTATTACTGTATCTCTAAGTACTATATCCATACATTCAGTTGATGTGAAGTTTGTTTTTGTTTGTCCTGTTCTTTCCTAACAGTATTTGCAAACATCTTCATACATCCCACAGCTTGCCAAGGACAAAACCTGTCTCTTTGAGGCTTTTGACTCCCAGCTTGTAGGCACGCAGGGGTTCAGGAAGCATCGTGTCCTCTAAATGAAGGCGAGTTTGCAATCCCAGATGCAGTTCAGAGGAGGTCACCCAAAACCTCCTGCCTATCAACTGCCGTTGAAAAATTTATTTCACAGATGACTCACATGCCAAACAGCAACTTACTGAGGATGAAGAAGAGGAGCTCAGGTATTTTTTGTTGATGATGATGTTGTTGACAAAAGAATATTGTACATTCAGCCTTTTTCTCACACAATGTATTCTTTTGCTGCAAAGCGCTCAGGGCAGGTTTCGAAAGTCTGGTCTTCACAATGCCACCACCTACATGAGTCATAGTATGGCTGTGATCACACACAGGTTTTTGTTTTAAAGCATCTCTGAGGTTGCTCAGAGGGACCCTACACATGCCAGTCCACCTCTTCCTCCTCTCATGAACACTCTGGGCTAGACAAGGAGGAGCAAAAATGGGATGAGAACACAAGGGCCACATGCTACAGTCTCCTAGGTGGTCCTGAGCTGCTTTGTTGCTGTCATTGTTATGTGTGATCACAGCTGCTAAGTACTATATAGTGGCTAGAGGAGAAGTGGCCAAAGAATGGTACAATTTGTGGTGCTGAACAACTCCTATCATTCCTTAGGCCTTTTCACACTACAGCTGAACGGGCGATGGCCACAATTAAGTGCTCTACACCCAGAACATGTGTGGGCACCCTGGGATGGGCTGGGGCGGTTCTGAACAGAACCACCCGCCCAGCAGAGTGAGTGCTCCATCCCAGGGTGTCCTACACACGTTCCATTGGTCCTCGTGCAAATAGGCCTCTTGTGACTCTCACAACAGGCTGGGGCCTTCAAGAGTTGCAGTCCTGCTCTGTTTATAGCACTACAGTTCTCCCCACCCCAAAGGCCCATTTGCACTACAACCTCTAGTGCACAATTAGTGAAATCCTGGGGAAGAGCATACGCACGCAGAGTAAGCTGTTACATCCTCCAAGCATGCTCTGCCCCACCAGAAGTTCACTGGGATACTGCAAATGATAGTGAAGCTTTGTTATCAAGTTCTTTCAGGTCCTGAAGGGTGCTAAGGAGTCCCTTTGCAGAAAGAAGTGTCTTTGTCCTTCACAAGAAAATACATTGTTCAAATTTCTTTGAAAATCTTTTCTAACAAAGTTATAAAGGCTTCATTTTTATGGGCTGAAGTTTCATTATTAACAAGTGGTATAAGAACATAAGAAATGTTCTCTGGATTGGACCAATGGTTTACTCAGGCTGCATCTGCACCCAGAAAAAAAGAAAAAGTGACTCAAAAGCAGCTTAGAAATGGCAGCATCCACACACTAGTGCCTCTAAATTCATATTCAAGGCCAGAAAGTGCACTTTTAAAGGCCTTTAATGTGGATCTGAGATAGGATGGGTACATTAAGCCACTTTCCCCCCATGTGTGCAGATGTAACCTCAGTCTGGCACCTTGCTCTCACGCTGACAATCAGTTGCATATGGAAGCTGACAAGCAAGGCGTAAACACTCATTTTTTCCCAGGTCTTCTAAAGCACCTCTTCTTGTAGAAAATTCCAAAGATTAATTATATGCTAAGAAGAAGAAAAAAGGAGGGAAAGAAGGAAGCTTCCTATTCTTCCAAGATCCTGCTTCTTTGGGCGATCCTCAGTTTTGGTATGTTGGAAGCAGTACAAAGTTCTTCTTATCCTTTTTGTCCATCATGTTCATATCTCTTCTATCTCCTTAGTCAACCCTAAGTTGAAATTTGCATGAAAGCAAATAAGAGGGAGTGGACTCAAGCTCTGAACTATTGGGTATTGTGCCCACTTTGCCGCTTGGGACCAGCCACCCCCGTCCTGCATTATTTTGTGTCTTTGCAAGGCTTTGGAGCCAAGGGGCAAGCGCAAGACAGGAATTCAACAGGCAGATCAGGTCTTCTGAATTGAGCCATCCAGGAAGTTGCAGAAAAAAGTCAGCACAACTGCTTGCAAGCCAAAACACTGTGCCATTTTAAATTCAGTCCCATTCCTCTTGAGAGACAAAGCTCTGGCGGTCGTTGGACCCTGCCGGGAATTACAAGGGCTCAATTAGGCTTTAGAGTCTTATCAGATCAACAGCTAACTCCCCTGGGAGAGATTTTCTAGATCCTGCAGAGCCGGAATCTGACACTACTTCCATTTGCAGAAACTTGTGCTCTGAACTGACTACTTGCTACTGGATGATTCTGGCTTGCTTCCCAGCAGGAACACAGCCAAACAGAAACAGGATATTTATCTGAAAAACACGATGATGGGGTTGCTTCAAAGATTTGGCTTCTTAGCCAGTGTGCAACAGACAACCTAAGCAAAATCACATATTTGGGAATATACCAATAATATGTGACAGGTGAGATTCGACCTGCCTGTACCTTAAGATCTGGGGGGAAGGCCCTCCTGGTTGTCCCACCACCCTCAGCAATGAAACGGGTGGGCACCCAGGAGAGGGCCTTCTCAGTAATGGCCCCCAGGCTGTGGAATAGTTTCCCCCTTGAGGTGCATCAAGCTCCTTCTCTGTACATGTTCAGGAAGGCAATAAAGATGCACCTCTTTGCTCTTGCCTTTGGCTAAATGTGGTTACTTCCCCCACCACCACCACCACCACCACTTTAAGTAATACTGTTTTTAATATATATTTGGTTTGTTTTAACATTCTGCATTTTAAATGGTGTGGTAGGTAATATTGTTTAATATATATTTTTATGTGTTTATGCTTGGAATTTTTTAAAAGGCTTGTTACCCACCCTGAGAACTTTGGGTATAGGGCGGGATAGAAATACAAATAATAAATAAATACATCTGAATACTTTTCACACTCAAAAATGGCAAAACATGCCACTGAAGGTAGAATGAAATTATTCTGAGAAAAAAGAGCAGAATGTGCACAGCACAGTAAAAGGTTGTCAGACTGCATGATCCCACCATCCACCACAGAGAGGTGGAAATTTGCATCAGAGCTGATTTTCATGTAGAATGAGAAAAAATCATTCTGAGGGCATTTTCTGCTGCCTTTCCTTCCCACCAGTGATGTGGAGTCATCTGGAGGGCTCTGCTCCTAGCAATCTGCACAGCCCTGTTTCCAAACATACTTCATGGAAATCAGGGCTATCAATGGCTATTAGCCCAGATGGCAGTAGGAAGTAGTATGTCTCCAAAGCTGAGATGCTGGGAGACTGCAAGCTGTGTGCTCATGCCCACTGATGGGGTTCTTTGTGCACCTGGTTGGCCATTGTGAGAGCAGGCTGCTGGACTAGGTGGACCAAGTTCTTACAGTAGATACGTGCACAAATGGGTTTTTTGACATTTGATTCATAACAAATCGAATGTTAGAAAATCCATATTTGTTCGAATAAATCCGCTTTGAATGTGGTAGGATTCTATTTGATACAAATGTATTCATACAAATATCCAGTAAGTATGTGATATGAATGAATATGTATTTGATACGAACGAATACGTATCCGATATGTATGCCATAACAAATCCACACTTTGAAAGCATTAAATCTGACCTGAATCCACTTTCAGTTTGCTCTGAATTCATGTTGAATGCAATCTTTCCCATCTCCCCAGTTTAATAAATGTCTGAACTATTCGAATGAAAGTCCAAAACATTTGTATTCGTACAAATGTTAATGTATGAATGTCGTAACATTTGATTCGTGTACAAATGTCCAAATTTGGATGAATAACAAATGTTACGAATATTTGTGCACATCCCTACCCTACAGTCTTATGACATAGAAAATGGGCAACTTCTGAGACCATTCATTCATTCATTTTCATTCATTTTATTTGTATACCGCCTTTCTAATAAATTACTCAAGGCGGTTTACATGAAGAATACAGTGCAAAATAATACATCATACATTAAATAATCATAAAATTATATATAAACAAAATAATACATTATAAAATTACACCAATGTCTTGCATCTATCAAAACAGAAAACCTCACCCATTATAACCCTGGAAGAGCCTTGCAATCACCTGAAGAGGTCTTATTTCAGGTTCCATGTAATTAAATTTACTTATTTAATCCTGCTCTATATCTGGAGAATCTTTGAAGTTTGCGGCAGATCGCTCCGGAGAATCTTCGGAGTGTCTACGGAGACTGCACCTCCTGTTCCCCCCCAAAATTTGGGGTGACGGGCGGGCTCCACATGGGTCGATCTGGATTCGCCACATGGGTGCTCCGGCGTTTCCAGTGCAGGCAGGCTACCACCCACTGCTATTGGGTGCTGCACTTCCAGTGGGGACGCATTGGGTAACTCCCTTAATCCGGATCTACTAGATCCGGATTAGTTGAAGGGCTGATTCCTTAGATCCGGTTTAAGGAAGGTCAGTGGGAAAAAACCCTTAGACAAAAGCCAGGGCAAAAAAGGTATGCCTTCATTGCTTTCCTGAACATATGAAATGAAAGTGCCTGACACACCACAGTGGGGAGACTATTTGATAATTTCGGAGGCATCACTGAGAAGGGCCTATCCCAGGTGCCCACCCCTTTTGTTAATAACAATGGTTGTATAGTCAGGAGGGCCTCCCCTGTGGATCTTAAGGCATGTACAGGTCAAATGCCATCTCATAATGACTCACAGTCAGGCCTTCCTACTTTATGGTAGCACCTTCCCTTTGGAATCCCCTCCCCTCTGCTGTTCGCGAGAAACCTACTCTTACAGCTTACATGAGACTATTAAAGATCAGTTTGCTCAGATATTCCCTTGGAGTTTCTCCATTGGCAATGAAGATCCAATTTAGAACCAATCTGTAATGCCCTGTGCACACACTAGACCCCTTTAGGACCCCATTTGTTCACACTAGCAGAAGCGAAATCCAAATCTAAAGGTCTGTTCAATCAGGTCTTCAGCCATGAAGGAGGACACACATTTCCACTGCAATTGGGGCAGTGAGGTCCAGGGGTGGGCTCAGCGGCCGCTATCTGCAACACCCCACCAGTCACAGCTATGAAGCCCTGCACATCCTGCATAGTTGTGATGAAGTGGGCTATGGAATTTGTGCCAGGCTTCATAGCTGCTGCATAGGCAGCTACAAAGCCATGGCTCTCCACCATGTCCACTATCGATGGAAATGAGCCGTGAGCGATGTTCACACTGGCCAATCACACCATGCCATTCTGCTTCAGGCCAAATGGATCCTCTAGATAGGTGCTTCGGCTACTGCAGCCCTGTCTAGTACCCATTGCCATCGGGTACTAGACGGCCAGTGCAGGCACATTGGCCTCACCAAGATCCGGAGGACTGGATTCAGTGAGGACCCCTTTCCAAAGATCCAAATCTTCTAAATCCAGATTAACCATGGTAAGTGAAGAAACGGCCACTGTGTGAAAAATTTTCTTTCCTGGCCCACCCGGTTTTTATAAAAAGGAAAGTTCCTAGCAATATTCTTGAGAGCAGTTACGCTTATCTTCTCTTCAAGTAAATAGTGGTGTTTATGAGCATATTTTGATTAATTTCACAAATAACCTTTCTGGTAATCCGTTTTCTACTGCCTTCATGACTTCCTGAAGGCCCTGTTCTGCCTTCCTTATGGTGACCATCATTTTTTATTACATTTAAAGTGAAGCCTTTTATTTTTCAGTGTAAAGGGCTATGGAAGGAAGGCAGAAGAAAGTCCTTTCTTCAAAAGCGGTATTAGGAAACACACCAATCTGGTGCATAAATACATCAGTCTGTTTTGCATCCCACATCCCACATTATGAGGCAAGGAAGCCACAAAGTACTGGAGGAATGTTCAATGGAGAGAGAAAGATACACCATCACCATCCATGGTAACCTAGCAACAACAAAGTAAGCTAAACTCCACCTGGCAAAAGTGTGAAGCAATTTTAAAGACATTCAGTGAGAGGAGGAAAGAAACATTGGGGTGGGTGAGTGTGCATTAGGTTGTTGGCACAGCACTAATAATGGCTAAAAGCAGTATTTTTTGGTCAGTGGGGTACGTAAATATATAAAAAACAAACACTGTCATTTGTTTCTTCCTGTGTGCCATAACAACAACACTCTGCTCATTTGGTGCCCTTTTTGCTCTAGGCTGAAGCAGCGTGGTGGACTTTAGAGCAGAACATGTGGTGAGTTGTATCAACGTGATCCTGCTTAATGCCATCTCCCAGCTTGCACCAGAATTAGGCTGTTACAGGAGGAGATGGTAACCTTGGGTGTTTCCGCACTGGCCCACCGAAAAACAGATCTATTAGATCCGTTTTTCAGCAATCCGTCCTTGCCAATAGATCCGTCACTATTTGCGATGAATCTACCAGACCCCTTGCATCCGCACACACTCGGGGAGGGCAGATTGGAAAATGGATTTGGTGTGGGTGCAGTGTGGATGCACAGCACCCACCACAATTCGTCCTCCCAAGGCCCTCCCCCCAGCTTCCCCGATTGGCTTCTCTGGAGCCAGGCATGGAGAACCAGGGGCCTCCTTTCTCTGGGCTCCCCCTTGCCCCAGAAGCCAGAATTGCGGCTCCTGGGCCAGAGGGGGCTTGACCCTATACCCTCCTACCCACCCCGGGTCACACGCACACATTCCCTTCCGTACCTACAGGCAGCCAGGCCGATTCTGGCTGTTGGGGCCTGACGTGCTTTGCACGTGGGTGCAGTGTGCCTCCCCATTGGCCAATCACGCGCACCTGCACAGAGGGCCTGCTAAAGCCAGGTTTTAATATCCAAATGGATCAATGGGAGAAACTAAGGACAAAAAACTTAACATTTACTGCCTGTATGTTATTAAAAGAAAATGTATATAAGGTGATGTATAGATGGTATTTAACCCCACATAAACTAGCAAAGATATATGCTGTGTCAAGTAAATGTTGGAAGTGTAAAAAGTCCAAAAGAACTTTTTATCATATGCAGTGGACTTGTGAAAAAGCAAAAATATACTGGGCACGAATACATAGTATGATGAGACAGATTTTAAAGATAAATATACCCTTTAGACCAGAAATATTTTTGTTAGGAATATTAGATGAAAGTTTGGATAAAATGAATTATTTGGTCTTATATATGATAACTGCAGCAAGATTGTTATATGCACAAAAATGGAAAGATAATGAAACCCCCATCGTAGAAGAATGGTTAATTAAATTGATTTAACTGGCAGAAATGGACAAATTAACATGTTATATAAAAGAAAGAACAACAGATAAGTTTGTAAATGATTGGAACCCCCTTACTGTCTTCTTACAACAAATCGGAGTAATCACAGAAGGATTGGATGGTTAACTAAAAGGTTGGCAGACAAGAAAAAGCTGATACTGATGGGAGCAAAAGATGAGTTAAAATACCGAGATCTGAAAAAAACAGAGGAAGTCAGCCATAAGAACAACTGAAAGATGGATTAATAATTTATGATGTTATTGTATGGAAAAATGAATTTTAAAACTGATAAAAGAAAAATGCCAATAAAAAGTATGCTAAAAAGCAAACAGAAGGAAAGAAAATGATAGATCTGGGTCACTAGACCAATCAAAATTTAGTTAATAAGAATGTAAAGTGTTCACTGGCAAATATTTGCAAGTAATTTATTGGAACCAAACAAATACTTTAATTTACATTGAATCAAAAGACAATGGCTTTTGATTCTTTGTCCCTCTAGGATTCCCAGGACAACAGTTAGTTGACCATCTCCCTACCTCCCTCAGCACATATGCAAGCTGTAAAGGTGCCTCAGGGACAGTGGTCAGATTTGCACTGGGATGGCCTCACTAACTTCACACACACACATGATCATGAAGTGACAATGCATGCAGACGAACTCAGGTGAGAGACTGTGGCAGGATCTGCGTGGATTCTTTATGGCACTAGGACAGTGGTTCTCAACCTTCCTAATGCCGCGACCCCTTAATGGAGTTCCTCATGTTGTGGAGACCCCCAACCAGAGGGGCAGAGTAGCTGGGAGGTGGGAGGGAAGGGTGGAGGGAGACTCACCGCGACCCCTCTGAAAGGGTAATTTGACCCCCAAAGGGGTCCCGACCCCCAGGTTGAGAACCACTGCACTAGGAAGTACTATAAAGAGGAAAGGTCCACATGATTTTGCTCTTCCATGGAGCATTAGATGAGCTGGACAAATGCAGCATCTGCACGGACCCACCCTCTTCAGCCGCCATGCCACCAGAAGCACTGTTCAGAGTGCTGGGACAGCAGAGTGGGATGAAGAAGAAGAGGCAGCTTTTCTCACCCTTAAGGGGACTCAAAGCAGCTGACATATTCTATGTTCTCTCTATAACAGATACCCCGTGAGATAGGTGGGACTGTGAGAGCTCAGAAAGAGAACTGTGACTAGCCAGTGGTCACCAAGCTGGCATCCTGCAGGAGTACAGAATCTAACTAGGAAACCAGCAGACCATGAGTCCAGCACTCTAACCACAAGACCAAACTGGCTTATTGGCAACCCTTCCAGCACTACAACATTGCTGTCACTCAAGGAGACTTACCTGCCTCCTAGCAGCCAATACCAGTCACTGAATACAAGAAATGGCCTATGGGTCATTCTTGCATATATTCAAAGAAACAGCTGCCAACATTACAGCCAGGGAACAAAAGTTCCCTTTCTGTGATGTTACTAAAGCCAGGGACAAGAAGCACACAGTTGCTTTAAGAGGAATGCTATTATAAGGTCCACCTTGTGTCTAACTGGAACACAGTCTTTGATCTCTCTTGACACTAAAAGTGACACTGAAATTTAATCCATGTCAATTTTAGCATGCAAGCTTGTCTAGCCAAAAAGAAAAAGAAAAAAAAAGCAACTTAGAGCTCAGTTCTTGAAAGAATTCTGCCAACCCAAAGTCCACTGGACCTTATGAACCATTGTTAGAGTGCTGTGAGGCAGATGCTGTCTGGAAGACCGCTTAATTTTCTCAAAACCACCAAACAGGTTGATCATCCTGCCCAATGCTATCTACAACCTAATGAGTTTTAGTTAAATTATTGCTTGGTTAATATTGAGCTAGGCTCATTAGGAGAGACATTATTTCTCTGAATTCACAGCTATACTTTTTTCATCAGTTTCTCCTTCCAGATATGAAAGTGGGCTGCTGTGGACCTGCCTCAGATGACGAGTGGAGAAAGCGATAATGCATTTTGTACATCAGCACGAGAAGGTTAGAGTTCTAATCTGTGAGCAGACTCGAACAAGTGATAATGCAAAAAAAGCATAATATTCTCTGAGCGAGGATCAATACTCCATCATAAGGGACAATTAGTGCTGTCACTACTCACCCGTTCTGTGCCTTATTAATCAAGGCAGGAGAGGACAAGAAAAATGTTTTGATTCCTCCCTCTTTTTTCTAAAGGGAAGTTACATTAATCAGGCTTCTTCACGTCCCCCTTATCCGGAAATAGAGACTGTGAGCAGGGCAGGCTGTGTGCCTGTGTGTCCTGCTGGTCATCTTCCTTGGGCAACTGGTTGGTCACTGTCAGAGCAGACCACTGGACCAGATGGGTCAAGGCAGCATCCAATCCAATGTTAAACAAGATCAAATTAAGGCATCAGCTCATGTGCCCTTAAGAAATGAACAAATGATCCATTGTGCTATCTGCAGATTCAGCCTCCTCTTTACCAGAGTCGGGGTGGGGGGTGGGGGGGATGAAGTCCTTCCCTTTATTGGGAATGCATAACAAACTGAAGGTGGAGAAGATGAAATTAGAAGGAAACGCCCTGTAGGCCTGATGAAAAATCCTTTAAAGGCTTTGTTTGGCTCACAGGGAAATGATTCTGAAGACCAAAGATGAAAGAAAGAGGTGAGGAAAGCAAGGGGAAGAAGATTTAATCATTGAGCACAGAGCACAAAATGGCAGAAATGAAGGGGTACTTAAGACACACACAGGGAAGCTAGCTTGCTTGAGGCCCTTTCTTCACTTGATCCAGATCAAAGGGCCTCTGATAAGGATCTGGACTTCCTCATTTGCATGTTAATGCAGATCACGCAAACCCCTTAGTCCAAATTTGTCTACACAAGGCAGAGCCAATTCCAAATTAAGAGTCCCTAAATCCAGATCTGTTGTAGACCTGTTAAGTAGGGTCTACAACCAGACTAAGGGCCTTGATCAGGATGCCACACCTCCATGAACCAGAACTATCAGGGGCTTCTATTTGGTGGCATGCAAATGTTCCTAGCCTAAGGGCCTGAGGGGACTTTTTTCCCCCATTCCCACTCCAACAGCTGGAAGCAAAGATGTCTAGCTGTCGGGTTGGGGGAGGGGACCTTAAAAACCAACAAAAACACTTTTAAAAACCCTCACACAAGCCCTGAGGCTAGGGACTTTCATTCCTGGCCATCATGAGTGGAGGAGGGTGGCTGTGAAGCTCACTTTGGGAGACTTGAGTTGGATCAGTGCCATCAAATCTCCCCATTATCTGGATCAGTAGGTCCAGTTAATGTGGATCTACTGATAAAGATCAAAATCAGGAAAATGCAGAAGGGACACTTGTTTAACTTTGGTTGATTCCACACTGGCTTAAGGTATCCTGAACCAGGGTGGGATTCACAGGTCTAAGATTGGCAATCCACTCCACTGTGGGGTGGGATTTAATTTGATTCAGATTTAAACTTGTATGAGACTGCACTCTGAAGGGGTTCCCCCCCAAAAACAACAAGAACTACGATTTTTTGTCCGGATTTCTTTTTTCAAACTTGCTATCACTGTACCAAAACCTTAATTCAAATATACCAAAAACAAGTCCTTCAAAAAGGCTTACTCTTTGTTCTCCCTTCCCCTCTCCCTTTCTCATTAGCTTTTGAATTTCTTGTTACGACAATCCTATTTTACTTCACTATCATTATAATGCTTGTTTTATCTGTTTTCCTTAAGCTCGCTGCTTTATCACAGCCTGTAGCTAAAGCAATAAAAAACATAGTATTGAATTTCATTAGAATCTCCTCATATTTTTGCTTGGCAGGTGCTAACTTATTTTATTGCTTCACAGTGACCGTGCATGGGATGGAGGGTGACTGTTCAGAGGAACCATCACCTCATCTCATCTTTGAGTAGGAAGCAGGCAGGCCCATTCTCATCTACCTCAGATTCAGATGCTTCCTAATAATAGGAGTTTCCATACCTAAAGCAAGGGTGGTTCCAGGTAACCCCAAGGAAGAGTAGTAAAATTTTCTAGCTGCCCATCACAACAGCCTTGCTCAGAGTGAGGGAAAAGAAGTGGGGGAGAAGTAGGCTTTTCTCTCACCCTTATGGGACTCAAAGCAGCTAAACATTCTGTTATTCTCACCACAACAGACCTACCCTGAGAAGTAGGTGGGGCTCTGAGAACTCAAGAAAGAAAGCTGTGATTAGCCCAAAGTCACCTAATTGGCTTCATTTAGGATTGCAGAATCAAACCAGGAGACTACCGATTGAGTCCAACACTCTAACCACAAGACCAAACTGGCTCACATACTGTTATTAATAAGGAAACTTGCCACCGTCAGGCACCCTCACCGGCACCTCAGATGACCCCAGAGCACCAAAAAAGGTGTGGATGGTCGTGCCGCTGGATGCTGCAGGTAAGTTCCTGGTAAATGCTGGTTAAGATGTGGAGTAGGATTTTGTGCTCCACACCTAATCAACAATCAGTGAACTTCCAGTGAGTCAGGGCATGCTTGGAGGTTGTAGTAGGCTCCTTGAAGTGCAGATGCTCTTTACCAGATGTTCACTAATTCTTGGCTAGCGGCTGAAGTGCGAAAAGGCCCCAATACTCCTCTACATCAAGGGCTACTGCTCCAGTATAGATGCCAGAGGTCTGCAGAAAGCAAGCCTCCTTGCCCATTATGGCAACACACCAAAGTACACCACTAAAATGGGTTCCCCAGGACCCCAAGATTAAGAACATTTGTTCCCAGCTGTTACAGCCCAGCCTCAAAGTTCATGTGAGCTTGGGGGCTGGTACAGGGGCTGGTGTGGGCTAGTGTCAGCGTGCAGATGGTGCTGTTCCAGACCACATCAAAGGGCCTTAATGATCCAGACCCTCTAGTTTAGATCATAACCAGCTCAGCTCCAAAAAACAGTAAGTGGTAAGGTGTGATTCATGTGGATATCCCATGGGCCATGCCAGAGAGGGGAGAATGCAACTGCCCCTACCTGCGTGTGGCTTAGGCAGCCAAGATATAGACATAGCCAATGGGAAGACTTTTCTTCTAGTTTAAGTTAAAAAAACAGTAAACAAAGCTTTTTTTCCCCCTGATTTCTTCAAACATTGAAAAAGAAACACTAAACTTTCAAAATACAATAGATGCCCAGTGCTTCTTTTCCTTGAAGAAGCTGCCATTGAAACATTCAGAAAGTTGAGGAAAGCTGCAGAAAATGGACCCATGTCAAGGCAATTTGTGACACAAAGGCAATTGCACCCATAAGTAGTCGCTGTACGCACTGAAAAGAAGGAAGGCTCAGCAAAATTCCACATCTGACCTTTTCACCAGCATTTTCTTTCCTTCTTTTTATTAAGCGGTAGGAAATAATGGCAAAAACATACAACCTTTCTTTCTTCCATCTTTTTTTTAAAATAACACCTGGAACCAGTAATAGCCTAAATGATGTCATTAGACTTTGCTATGGATATATGACGTAGGGGTTTTTTTAAAGAAAAAAAACCCCTTCAGTTTATTTTAGAGGCTGTAGCACTTCAAGGGAAGCAGGCATTCTTTTAAACTACCCAGGAGGGTGGGGGCAGATAAAAAAAGAGAGAAATCTCTTTACAGATTCCTTTTTTTTTCAGATTTCAGATGCCTTTTTTTTTTGAATCACTATTCAACACAAATGCATCATCAAGCTTTACTTTCCCTGTTTTATGCCTACTTAGTGTATAGAGAAAAAGGAAAAAAGAGAAAAGTTCTATACTATGTCTGTTTTAACTTAAATATTTTGCTAGATTCAGACGCTCCTATCCTTGCTTTGGTACAAAGTTATTGTGACTTGACTGGGTCTAAAAATTAGACTTTAGGTGACTCCGCACTGGCTGATATGCCGGACTAACAAGCATACTAGAGCCCTTTGTATGCTCACTGGCAATCTGGATTAAAGAGCCCCTTAATCTGCATCATTGGCTCCTCATCTGCATGGTTCAGCTCTGTCTGCACAAGACAGATCCAGATCCAGATTAAGAAGATCTTTAATCCAAATCTGTTGTAGATCAGGTCTACAACTGGACCAAGGGCCTTGTTCCTGATCATAGGAGGTGTGGAGAGAGCATGTCTCCTTGATTCTGGCATCACCCTCAGGCTCTGAGGCTAGGAACTGTCAGATCTCCATTACATCATAAGTGCAGGAAATTCCTAGGAGCCTCTCTTACACACACTGCTGCGGTCTTGTTTGTTCAATATACCAGTATACAACTTTAAAGTAATCCAAAACCTTTTCTGCTTCTTGTGCACAGGGACAGATAGGCAATCAAGGATTGTAAAATCTGTATTATATGTTCACATAATTCCCTACCAGCTATAATTTCCAGAGAACCCTCAAGGTAACCTAGCAAAGAGGGTACTACAATAAGGTTACCAGACTTTGGGTACAGAAATGCAGACCATCAACTGCTAGTTCATAAAATTATATCCTGCTTCTCTCACTAATTTAAGGGGACTAAAAGGGGCTGACAAAGCTTTCTGTTCTTCTCTCCACAACAGACACCCTGTGAGGTAGATGGGTCTGTGAGAGCTCAGAAAGAGAGCTATGACTGGCCCAAGGTCACCCAGGTGGCTCCATGGAGGAGTGTGCAATCAAACCTGGTTACTACGAGATATGAGTCTAACTTTCTAACCATAAGACCAAACTGGTTCACAAAAGATATATTGGAGTTAAAGGAACAAGTATCCTGAAGTATTTCAGCATGATAGGTGGGCCATCTGTGACAACTGAAACTTCGGAGGCCCTCAGGACCACTGAATTGACTGCGTCAAGCTGTAACCCCCAGCTTGCCAGAGCAACCTTACTGAATGCATCCTTGCGCAAGGGCAGCCGTCTCTCACCCCAAATTTCAAAAGAGGAGACTTTCCTTGAAAGGGTGTCAAACGATTATCAAGGTGCCCCCTTTTTTGCAGAGTCAAAATCAAGTCAGCATATGGTGGCTAGTGCCAACTCACTAGCTGGTGTTCCAGCCAGATTCACTGTTTGCAACTGCAACTCCAGCTGGGTATTGTCCTGCACCCTGGTTTTGGTGACCTTAGAAGGCATGGTCTACCCACCAAGGCATGGTCTACCCACCAAGGCATGGTCTACCCACTTCTGTCCACATTGCCAGCTCCCGCCTCATTTAGTGGCCCATAAAGATGAATCCAGTCTTCTGTCTGGATAGGGTATGTGCCCATGAATACTGTCCTTTGCACAGCTAAACTTAAACCTGCTGTGTAAAGGGATGAATTGGATTTGCTTGTGCAGCCTTTGGGCTGAAAACAGTTTCCCATTCCAGGTTCACATTGAATGCAGGCAGGCCTCTAGGGCTTCCTAGTCCCAAATGGAAATACCAGGAATTGACCTTTGTTACCTTTTGCTAGAAAACCATGTATTCGGTCTCTGGGTTATGACCTTCTTCCACGGAAATAATTACAGCTCTCTTTTCTCTCCCCTGGGTCACTTCTGCTTGATGTTGTTGCTGTGCTGCTGGGTATGACACTCACAATTACTATCATAAGTTTTTTCATAGCAGCCAGACCTTTGAATGAATAGCTACACTGACCATGGCAAGTGAAACAGTCCAATCCTCCAATGAAACCTTTGCTCTCTTAAAAGAGAGAGTGCTGCCCTCTTTGGCACGTCCAAGCGCTTCGGGTGCCTCTGGGCTGCGACACTGTTTAGGAACTCTCAAGATCAAATGAAAACAATCAATGAAAGGAGAGGAAATGTTTCTTCCTTCTTACAAAAAGAGCAGACAGAAGGAACAGAAATTTGACCCAATCCTAAAGCTGCTTATTCAAATGAAGTTTTCTGAGAGTTTAAATATGCCTGGCATGCAAATGACTTGCCTCTTCTGTTCTCCAATGCCTGGTGAGAAATGCACACCTTCCAACATGTCAGGGCCAAACCTCTACAGCCCTTCTAACTCCACCTGCCTCCTCAAAAGCAGGCAGGTACACATAAAACACAGACTCAAGCAAGGAGGGCGGAAACAGCACCTGAAAGAGGTGTGCAAACCTGGTATAGCAGGGCTGCAGTTGAATAAGTGGCACAGTGCACAGAAGGGTGCTTCTCTCAACTGATGATTGATGGCAGAGAATATGAAGATGCTGGTAATGGAAGCATGACCGTGGTCTGGCAATTTTTAAGAAATCTATCTGTCTGTGTGTCCATCCATCAGTCCATCCATCCCGACCTATACCCAAAGGTCTCAGGGCAGGTGACAACATGTAAAATCAGACATATTAAAACAACAACAGTATATATTTTGAAAGTGAGAATGCCTGTAAAGTGGGGAGAGACAATATATTCCCATTTAAGCAAAGGCCAGGACACAGAGAAGCATCTTCATTGCCTTCCTAAACATATACAGGAAAGGAGCCTGACACACCCCAAGGGGAAGACTATTCCATAGCCTGGGATCCATTACTGAAAAGGCCATCTCCCGAGTGCCCACCACTTTTACTACTGAGGGTGGTAAGACAACCAGGAGGGCCTCCCCCTGCAGATTTTAAGGCATGGGCAGGTTGATACAGAAGAAGGTGTTCCTTTAGATATTTGGGACCCAAGATATAGGGCCTTTTATGTCAAAGTTAATACCTTGAACTGGGCTCAATAGCAAAAAGGCAGCCAATAAAACTCTTTTAAGACTGGCGTGATGTGGGTCCAGCCACCTGTCCCAGTCAGCAGTCTAGCAGCTGCATTGTGCACTAGCTTGCAGCTTCCAAACCATCTTCAAGGACAGCCTAATGTAGAGCATATTACAATAGTCCAATCTGGAGATTACCAGAGCATGGGTAACTGTAGCCAAGTCATCTCTATCCAAGAAGGGTTTCAACTGACATGCCAACCGTAGTTGGGAATAGGCGTTCTTGGTCATGGTCTCCACCTGAGTTTCAAGTGTCAGTAGGGAATCCAAGAGCATCCCCAAATTTTGCCCCTGTCCCTTCCAGGGCATTATAGCCTCATCGAGGACAAGGTGTCTTCTAACTACATGGACCCAAGACCCTGTGACAAACAGCACTTCTATCTAGTCTGGATTCAGCTTCAATTTATTGCCCCCCATCCAGCCCATTACCACCTCCAGGCACCTGTCAAGGACTTCGACCACCTCTCCTGATTCAGATGGCACAGAGAGATAGATCAGGGTGTCATCAGCCTGTTGATGGCACCTCATTGCAAATCTCCTGATTACAGGGCAACTAGATAGCCCAAAATAAGTCATAATCAGTTGCCTTGCAATTGTATCTACAAAACAGTGCTATTATTAAGAGGAATTAAGGGAGTCAAGGTGGAAGGGGGTCAAGGTCCCACTATGACCTGAAGATGCTCTTCCCTCACCTCTGGGGAAGAACTGAGTATACCCTGCTGCAACAGAGAAATACCACCCCAGGAATAGAGAAAGGTTGTATCTTGCCACATTGTAGACCTGCATCTTTTCCCACATAGAGGCATTTTCTGCCCTGGGCCTCAATCCACATTATATCCCAGAATAGGGAACTGCCATCAAAGGCATCCTCTAGTATGCAGATGGCAGGTCCCTATTCTGAGATACAATTCAGCCTAAGGGCCAGAGATGACCAAGGGAAAACCTATAAGTATCATTCTTCTGTTCCCTAGTGCATACAGATCATACATCAAGAAAAAGCTAAACTTGATTTTTGATGGGCTGACCAAAACCAAAATGGATGCAATTCATTCTATTGGTGTTTTTCCTTCTAATTCCATATTAACCAGCCAGACTCTCATTTAGAAATTTCCAGCTCTTAAACCTAGATCATTTCTAATATACTTGAAGATGGCATGTCAAGATTTATCTCACGTTAAACAAGACATAAGATTGTCATATTCAAAACCACAAGAGACAGGTCTGAATTGGCGAGAGGCACAAAAGGAAGGCGGAAGGAAAGGGGGGGAGGAAAAACTGTGAGCTCTTTTATGTTTGTATGTGCAATGAATTGCTTCAAGCCATTTACTTTTTTAAAATAAAATGAGATTTTGCAATATCATACAAACCCAGGGGTGAGGGAAGTAATTATTCCTTTTTACTCTAGCTTGGTCAGACCTCACTTGGGAAGCCAGAAGAGAACTTCCAGAACATCTTGAAAGTTCCTTTTTGGAATGCATTGCCAGGCAATCTGGGCAGTCAGGTCATACATGTACTCATTCCATCCAACTGGAATAAAAAGACGCCAATTCATCAGCATCTTTCTACTTCACTCTTTCTGTCGATACTGTCCCACTATCAAAGGCAATAGAGCAGCAGTTCTCAGCCTTCCTAATGCCGCGACCCCTTAATGGAGTTCCTCATGTTGTGGGGACCCCCAAACACGGGGGCGAAGCAGCTGGAAGATGGGAGGGAATGGCAATGGGAGGCTCGTCGCGACCCCTCTGAAAGGGTAATTCGACCCCCAAAGGGGTCCTGACCCACAGGTTGAGAACCACTGCAATAGAGCGTCTCCTCTGGTGGATGAGAAACAACATTGCAGGGATGGTGCAGCTTCTGATCAATTCACCAGGTGGACCAGAAGCAGCTGTGCCATCCCTGCACAGCTTCTGAGCATCACATCTGTCGGATGGGAAGCCACATTGCTCAGAAGTTGCAGCTTTATTCAAGTCTGGAGGCAGCCACAAATACCCTCTAAGCATAATCTAATAGGAAACCTTTTGCTGATGAGATATCATGGCACAGCAGATTATGTGAAATCCATTTGGCATTGCAAGCGATGTTATAGTTCCCATCTAATAATTATCCACAGTACATAGGAACTGGCAAGAAACATGAAATATACAATGGGCAGTGGACATTTCTGCAAAAAAGATGGGGGTCAAAAAGGATCTAAAAGAAAGCCTTCATTTGCTATGCCCAAATACATTTTGCTACATTGCAGATCCAAACAATGTTCAAGGAGATAAAAGAGAGGCATCCAATTGGTATGTTGTCCTGCCCACACTATCCTATTCTTATCCATAGGTTGGTGCTGGACATTTTTGAGGAGCATTATATACCTCTCAAACTCTGGTTTTCCTAGGAACAGTCTGTTCCCATGTCTTTAAGATTTTCTACTAAAGTCCTTGCACTGGGCACTTACAGCAGTAGCACTCCAAAACTGCCCTCTTATGGCATCAAACTTAACATTTTTTGTTAAGGAATATCAGAGCATTTCAGCTTTAACCTGCAGGTTTGTTGCCATTTATGGAACAGTAAATACTCTATATACACTTGTCCATGTTATAATGCTGTGCTTTTGTCCCTACAAGCTACTGTGAGCTGGAAAACACTGTGTAATGATATATCAGAAATTGCTGCCTATGGGAAACTGGTTTGTAGGGAACTGTGCAGACCTAGCTTGCTTGCAGTGGAGTCCCTGTTGTTGAAGATGTATTTCCTATCTGAAGGTCAATTTAACTTTGTACACCATCAACCAGTTCTCTTTGTTTGTTCTCATACGATTCCCAAGAACAGTTAATACAAGATTTCCACAAGGAGATCCTGCATGGGCCTCTTGTCTTTTGTGCTACAAGGAATGACAAATGATTGATTTAATATTCATAGTAGATTGTAGAGATCAAAGTCACAGATAAGGTAAATCCTGTGTCAAAAAGAATGTCAAGCACTGTGCGCTAATCTCTTTCCCCCCATGTTGCAGTAGCATCCAGTTAACAAATTCAATAAAAATAATAAGTTCCTTCTGCAGTTCAACTTCAGAGTGATAGCTACATGAAATTTCAGAAACAGGTATTGTTTAAGACAAGACAAGAAACAAATAAGTAAAAAAATCCCAAAGTATATACAGTACATCAAACACAAATGCAAAAATCTCTGCAAGAAATTGTTTGTGTGCCACCTTTACTAGTGATACATAAATGTAGAAAAATTTTTTTTTACAAAATCATGTTTAAGGGCAAAGAGGGGTCAAAGAGGGGGCTTTCCTCATTTTCATTTAAAGATGCTAATTCATTTAAATATAAATGATGCTATTAGTCTAGTTTGTGGCTCGCTAGCAGAAGTCTCTTTCCATTTATTTTGTATGAAGGATGCAGACAAACACTAGATTGCAATCCTTTACACAAAGAACAGTTCAGATGTGAGATTCACTACAGCAGACAGATGATCTGGACATTTCTGTAGCTGCACTAATAATCTGCTGTCTTCTGTGAACCACAGAGAGAGCAAACTTAAAACCCAATGCTGAAAGGTGGCATGAGGTTTAGAATGCCCCCAGCTGAATGCTTCTGATCAAGCAAACCAACCAGTGTTAATAAATCAACACCACTGGCTAGTCACCTGTTGGGGCTCTCACAGATTCCCTATGCTTGCATGCAATATCAGTGCACAGGCATGATAATGCCAGTTTTCTAGGATTTCCAAGGCCTCTGTCCAGCACTGCACTTGTGCAATGAGGTTGCATCCACACCTGGCACAGCCCTGCCCACTCCTGACTGCTGAGCAGTCTGGAAATTAAGAAGCAATAAGGGAACACAGAGAAGAGGCCTTGCTGCACTTACATTTGTCAGCGTGGGAAAGCCCGCTTCTAGGCTGTAGCAGCCCAGTGGACCTGTTTATGCTCTTCATCAGAGCTGTACTAATTGCTTACCAGAAGCCTAAGTGCGAACTGGCCTCCGGTGCATTCACCTCACCTGCCCTTTACCTAGCCATCGATTTCAAAGAGGGCTTGCATGATGCAGCACCTAACAGTCCCAGCCCTTTTGGGATTATTCTCTAAGACAGAACTGCGGTTCAAAGAAGCCTATTCAAAAACTTCTGACAAACCACTAGCAAGAAATACAACCAACACAAGCAATATCAGAAAAGCTGATAACTGCTCATTCAAATCAATATGCTGCATTCTCCACTAGCTTCCATTGGTTCAAAAATCATTTGCACATCTAAAGACATTTGTTATTCCCTTGCCTTCTTTTCTTCTTTGAGCAGTCTTTTATCTATTTTTCACCAATTACCAGCTACATAAGTGACAAAAGACTTAGAGTTTAATAAGCCTACAATGTGAACAAGCTAGGATGAGCAACTTTAGTTCTTAATTAATTCCAATTTAATTTGTTTACCTGAAATGAAAGTGCCTTGAGATTCTGCCAAGATTTAATCAGGTGTTCTGTTGGAATTTGTGACCACCTGCTAGAGTTGTGTCAAGACAAATCGGGGAAGTCAAAGCCACCTTTTCCCATTACTTATATCAATGTACCCCAGGTTAATCCACTATTACTCATAGACGAGGTTGCCTGCGTGAAATATTGACATTTGGGAGAATAAAGTATACAGACTACCCACAAGGAAATGATATTCAAATGTAATTTGATAGAATCATGGATTATTTGGAAGATTCTCAAGGATTTGTCAGTGGATAGATTAGTAGAAATGTATAAATTTCCAGAAAAGGCATCTTGGCCCTTTCTGCACTGGCCTTTATTTTGGATTGTACCACAGAGTACGGACCCAATGTCTGCATGCGGGTACAGACAATGGCAGGCACTGCCTAGGTCCTGCTAAAGTCTGCACTAGCATGTGAATAACAGGTCCCATTCCAAAATATAATCCAGAATAAGATCCAGTGCAGACAGGACGCTTCTCTACCAAGCACAGATTTTTTTATCTTACAAGTTGCAATCAAGAGGAGGGACTTCACGTTTTCTGAGCAGCATTTTTACTACTACTCCTTCTGTTGTTCCAGGCCCTTTCCGCACTTGGCCTTATTCTAGAATATATCTCAGGATCAGGGTCTCTTATCTGCATGTTATTGCAGACTACAGCAGGTCCTAGTGAGACTTACCATAGCCTGTATTAGCATGTGGACAAGAGACCCCTATCCTGAGATATATCCCAGAATAAGGCCAAGTGCGGAAGCAGCCCCATAAAGCTATACAGTATCATGTCCAATAATGAATATGGCTACCTTTATCATCAGGAGGAAATAGTCTGAAAGTGGCCACAGGAAGCAATTGTATTTCACTTAAGAACATAAGAGAGGCCCTGCTGGATCAGGCCACAGCCCATCTAATCCAGCATCCTGTCGCACACAGTGCCCCGCCAAATGCTCATGGGCATCTCAAACAGAGACAAGGACAAACCTTTTCCTGCTCCTGAATCCCAGCAAATGGCATTAGAAGCATCTTGCTTCCACCCCCACCCCCAGTTATAGATAACTGTGGTTCCTCTATAACTGTGATCAGAAGTCTAGTTTCATTGCAAAATTTACTGAGGGAGCATATTTATATTTACTCTGGCCAGCTCCAGATAGGATGCAAAACCCAGTAATATCCTGAAACTATGTTGAGATTACCAGATGTGTCTGTGGCAATCCCAGCCCTGGAATATTAGAGTGATATCCCATGGTATCACTACAGTATCCACCCACTTTTTTCTGCTACAGCAATATTGACTTACCGGTCTGGATGCTGCTCCTGAGAACCTCCATCTTAAAGATGGCCACTGCACATGTGCATGCCCTCAAGATGGTGAACATGCATGCAGAGGGTGCAAGCGTGGACTTCCAGGTATTTCAGACTGTGGAATACTCAGATGTACACAGTTCACCAATGGCGGGAGCCTGGTGTCCAGACAGGCAAGTCCATTCACTTGCTCACTGCTGTCACCTAACCATCTGGACACACTCAACTACTCTGGAATAGGTTTAAAGCAAGATTTGCACCCACTGTCTATAGGCAGCCTCCATCTCTGCTGTTTCTATTAGATCTATCTAGGACTGTAAACAATGTTGCACATTCTTATTATGACCCCATTTCATGTGCTTAGAGTCTGGGAACTATAAGCCTTAGGACTAGCCACATGTTGTTCTAATTTTACCATATGTGTTCCAGAAACAAGATATGATTCTAAACCATGTGCTACTTGTGTTCTTTTGGAGGTAAAGGGCACTGCATTAATTTGACACCAAAGCCTAAGCAGCATTTTTCTTTTGAAAGGACACCTAGAATCATTATTTAACACTGGCCCTGCACAGGCAACTCCAGCTGGGACAGATATTCGTTGTGTGTAACAAGAACCACTGATGGCCCCCACCTGATTTGCAATCTATATATAGTCACTGAAGGGCACTCAAAGTGATACAAACAGGGAAATGCCATCTAGAAGGAAGGAAATAATGACAGATGCGCAGCATCTCCTGTGATGTTTCTACAACCCCTTGAG
Source organism: Aspidoscelis tigris stejnegeri (assembly GCA_023333525.1). Lineage (NCBI taxonomy): Eukaryota > Metazoa > Chordata > Lepidosauria > Squamata > Teiidae > Aspidoscelis > Aspidoscelis tigris. The sequence continues at coordinate 22,855,986 of JALMGA010000007.1, read as the reverse complement.
TGTCCGTGGCATGTAATCAAATGTGACAATGGAGCACACTCCGTTGAGGCATACACCAGAGACCAAAGGAAATGATGGCAACATTTGCATAATCAAATTGACTTTAAGGATCTGCAACAGAATTGTCCTCACGGTGCTGTTTACTGTTGAGAGCCCCAGATGTCCATGCTAATACAATCCAATGTCATTTTGTTGAACACCAGAAATAAACATCCTCAAAATGATCCTGAGATCTTAAATGTAAATGACTGTATTTGTATCATATGGTTTGCGGGTTTCATAAATTCCTGATTGAATTACACCACTTGGTTAATGTGGTCATCCATCTGTGGAAGATAATCTCCATCTCATATGCAAACTTCTCTGTAACAATTTACAAACAACGCCTCAGAAACAACCTCAGAATGGAAATAGCTTATCAAGAACATTGTACCAAGGCTGATTCAGGTGAATTTTATGGCAGCACTATATTTAATATGCAAGCATAGGGACATAACATGCAAGGATAGGATGGAAATGGATGGACCTAGATAAAAGCACACAGCAAGTTACCAAGAGCAGAAACACTAAACCTTTTAATAGGCTTGACCACATGAAAACAGAAACCAAGATTGGAGGCACAAGCAAACGTTAAAGAGGAATGAGGTTGTGGATAGGACTTCCAAAGTTTCTGTTGGGTTTTGTAGGTCTGCAACTGGAAGATCCAAATTAATGTTCCAGCCTGACTGCAGGTTTTTCTTGCTGCATCTCTTGCCAACATATGATTAAAAATTCCCTTATTATACAAATCAGCTAGTGATCCTAATAATCTACAAACTAGATAGTGTTTTTTAAGCTTTATTGGACTACAACTTGCTTTTATCTGTGTGTTGGCTATGCAGGTTCATCTTGATAGGAGGTGCAAAAAGTAAAAATCTGAAGGATATGATGGTGACAATCCAGTGGGTCTAGAATCTAAATTCTCACCATAGAGTAGAAATTTGAAAGTGTCATTGACACTCTTAAGCAAATCTTTCTTTCAGGAAAAGAAAACAAAATCTCTGCTTTGAAATAAATACAAATCCACATTACGTACTTCTTTTTCCCATTTAAATTTGGGACCACGGACTCTGTCAAGATCGGGTGAATGTAATGCCATTAGTAATACTATGGCAATCCCACCATAACCTGCTTTCCCCCCACCCCTAAAAAGCACAAAATACTATTGCTAGAAAAGCCAGCCATGGATTTGGTTTTCCAGCAGTAGCACTCTTCAGGGATGCACTTACCTTTCCAGATGGAGCAGTGATCATAGCTCTGTCCAACATACTGTACATATGTGGAGGCTGAAAGAGCCAACCATGCATACACAGAGGTGGTGAGGTATGCATTTGGAAATTTGGCAACAGCCAAACTGCCTGGATTGCACATAACAGAAACTGCAAATACCCCATAATATTGCATCCTTGTGCTATATCTGGCTGCCATTTGGAGGCAGCCCAGATTAGATAACAGATTGCCTGTCTTGCTACAGACCTGTACTAAATCATAAAGATCATCTGAACTGTTCCTGCTGCAAGTGCTACAGCATAATGAATGCTTCCTTCATGACTGCTGAGTCTCCTTGGTGGTGACACCTACACTTTGAGATATTTGTCCTGGGGCAGCCACATTACCAATTTTCATGTGCTTTTTGAAAACATTTTCCTTTACCCTGGTCCTTCCCACATGAATGTTCCCCACCACCTCCCCATCATTTTTAATTTGCATTACATCTTATTTTGCTTTTAATACATTTTAATAGATTCTGGGTTTGAGGGGAGGTGGTTTACCGGGTTTTACTGTATTGTTGTGAACTGCTCATGATGCTTGGATGGGAAGCAATATAAAAACAAACTAACTTCACATTACATTTTTTAAAGTGTGCTATAAAAGCCCATAGTATATTGTTGCATTAAAAATGTACATTTTTCAGTACTTTCCTATTCGCGTATTATACTGGAAAGTATTCGGCGCTCACCATCTCCAGCCAACACCAACAAATATCAGGAATAAAGGAATATTAGTCAAACTATATCCAGACAAGAAACCTATTCACACTTAGGCTGGTAGTGAAGTAGTGAATGTCTGGCAAAGAGTGTACGCACATCAACCAGGCTGTTACAGCCTAAGCCATCCACGCCCTCACCAGAAGTTCAGTAACTGTTGATTAGATGTTGTGAGGAATGCTCTCAAGGACAGTGTGTCTGCAAAAACAAACTGATAAGGAGCTTCAAAGTAGTAACTGGTCTGAACCACTCAGCCATTTGGACTTGTATCTGTTGTGCATGTCAGAGAAATCTGATATGTATGTCTTTTCTGTACTTTCACGTTACCGGGAATATTGTATTTACCGGCCGGGGTTTAGGTATAAATTGTGTCCTGGAATGTGGGAGGTCCGAAGTTCATCTTGGTGGGGTTCTGGAAAGTGGACTTCCTATGCTGCAGCATACAAAAAGTAAAATGAATTTTTTCTCTCTGACCCATCTGCTTATTAAGAAACTAATATGAGTAGCAATTGCTGATAGGGCAGCAATTTGTTTTCATAGTAGTCTGGAATTTTCCTAACAGTGTGGAGCGCTATTTTGTGCTCCACCTCTTAACCAACATTTACCAAAAGTTTACCTGAAATGTCCAGCAGTATGACCACTTGCTCTGAGTCCAGTTCTCTACAGCCATGATCAATTGCTTGCCCATGCCATGATCGGATCTCTAATCCTTAGGAGTGGTGATTGATTGATCATGGAATCATGGGAGGTGCGATTATGGATGCTGCTGGGAGGCTTACCTCCCAGCAAATATGAATGGTCCACCTTTACCTGAAGTTTACCAGCCTTAGTTCATGGCAGCCTAATCAGGTAAATGCAAAAACACTTCTATATAGGTGCCCTATCGCTGCTCCAGCCAAACAAGCAAGCAAGCAACAGCGTGGAAGGGATAGAAGCAGGCCCTGTCTCCACTTTAAAATGAAGGCCGCTGCCTATCTGGCATGTAGATGCTCAAAAGGATGCCTCATGAAATGGGGCTTCAGACAGTTATAATACCCCAATAAAGGGCCAGTGCAATTGCTGCAAGGCACTTTCTGCCTCAGCACATGAAAATTCACCAGAAGCAGATGCTTTTTCAGGCACCTCACCCAGTAAGTGGACACATGGCCAGAAATGGAAATGAATGGACATCACAGATGGAAGTTTAATAGGCAGGTGGATTGCATCAAATCTAAGTGGAGAATTCCAGTACTTAAGAAGTATTGAAAGTGTTATTCAGAAAAACATCAATAAAGTACACAGAAATAAAAATGTTAACAGTTTGTGTGAACTGGTGAAAACAGACTTGCCTTGTTTTGTCAAATATTAAATTCATCTGACCCTAAGGAATGGGAATACAATTTGCAAGATGCCTGTGTCCAGCATTAGTGCTTTTCTTTTTGAATTATTGGTTAATTTAAAAAAAAAAACAATCTGTGTTGAATTCCTTCAAGGTGGGAAGGTTCACAATCATTTCCTCAGTCTTTACTAGCTGTCTACAAGTAAAATTTTGTCCACAGCTTGACCAGGAGCAGCAAGTGGAGCTCTTGGTCAGCAACATTCACACCCTCTTCTGGGTGCAAAGCTGTAAGTGTGTGTGGCAGTGCAGCAACAGCTTTGCAGCCAGCAGATCTATTGCCATGGCAACATCCAGACATGCTAGGTGTTGCTGCATCCACTGCCGTGGTGATCCAGCCTGCCTGGGATGGGCCATCTGCACTCCAAGTGCTGGTGGTCCAGTTGGACCAGATGTCTCCTTCTTCACCTGATCTTCACGTCATTGTAGTACACTTCTGAGGGTGTTTCCTGTGTTCAGTGAAACAGTTCTAGCTGGAAACATTGCAGCCAGGGAACAACAGTAGGCAATGCAAACACCATATACAGCTAGTGGCATTTGTATGGATCCTGCCATAGGTGAGTTCTGCCCTTACTATGACCCAGTGGAATTCAGGAATACAGTGCCTTGACAGCTTTTTGTTCAGACAGAACTTAAGCATGGGCACATGCACTATTGGGCTATAATGAGTGGTAGTAATGGTATTTTGATGTGAAATATCAAAACAACATAATTGCTTCTCATTATAGCACAGCTCAGAAACCCATGTGCTTGTATCTGCACTGCAGCTGGACAAAATGCTGCCAAAAAACTGTGGTCCTGGGGTCATATCAGTGTCAAGACAAGAGGCAGACTCAGGCAAAGACAGGACTGTACTGAACAAGGCACCTGACAAATTAAAGAGGGTAGACCTTCCAACATTTTCCTGCCATCATAAAAAAAATTGAGGGCAGACAGGACACAGCTTCATAATTTTTAATTAGGTAATTAACATAATTATGAAGTTGCGACATAGCACACAGTCTCAACAGAAACAAGAGTGAGGACCACAGTATTCGTATAAATGCTTGCATGCAAGACAGGAGAGTCTTGGTCATTTTGATCAGTTTCTAAGAATGATAAAAAGTTATATTTATTTTCTTATCCCAAAAGAACAAAATACATGTACAGTACGTTTATCTCTAAGTTCTTCCTCAAGAAACACTGGTGAGTTGTTTCTAAAGCTGCATCCACACACTTTTTTTTTAATTGCCTCAAAGATGACTCAGAGGCAGAAGTATGTGGCAGCCAATGGCCTAACTCACATTAAAGACCAGATAGTGCACTTTGGAAATCTAATCAACAATAAAGATCAGAAAAAAAGATTTTCAGACATGTATTGAGAACCGCCAGCATGCAAGAGTAACAACTTCTAAGCCTCTTTTGAACTACTGTTACTGGATACAGATGCATCCCTGCTGATCAAATATTATCTTTCAACTCATAATCTGTTCTGTCATTAACCACTGTAGCAGCAAACAGCTTTCTGCCACACTGGGCCTAATTCTCTGCTGAAATCAGAGGCGTTATGCCCAAAAGCTAGTCCTAAACTATGTGGCTTGAAGGAGAATCTTAAAGTTATATGAGCAAGGGCCATACTACTAATTTATTCCATTCTCCTTAATTAATGCAAGCTCAGTAGGGCTCAGCATGATAGACTAGTGCTATTTAACAATCTATTAGTGGATCAGTAATAATGCAAACAAAATTATGACAGGTCTTTCTCCTTTTTTTAAAAAAAAAGTGCACCAGCCTTCTTTGCTTCTTGTGCTTCAAAGGAAGTTCTTGCAAAGATATTGTGAAATATCTGGACTTTTCTAGGTGGGAAATCCACTGGAGAAACATTTGAGGGGGAAGCAAAAGATTATTTTGGCTGCTTCACGATGGTCACTCACTATGACTGTCAGTTGCACAGTTGGTAAGATTTATGGCAGTAGTAGTCACTCTAGGGCTTTTGCCAAAATACGAGACTTGGAGTTCTAATGTTCCTTTCCTTTAATACACTCATGGGTGTATGATGGTGCAGAGATAACCACATAACCTATTAAAGACCTTTTTTTCTACTCAGACATTCCCTATGTGAAAGTTTGGGCCTGTTCACACTACTCGGTGGAATGATTTAACTGCACTGGCCCTTATTCTGAATTATATCCTGGGATAGGGACCTGCAATCTCCATGCTAGTGTAGAGTACAATGTGCCCTGGAAAGAGTCTGCCTGTATCAGCCTGCAGATGGTGGGTCCATATTCTGAGATATAACTTGGACCCAGTGCAGAAAGGGTCTAAGATTAAACACAGAGGGAGCCATCCACACTTTAAGTGCTTGGGCAGACTTGAATCTGACCACCAGCACCTGAACTGCAAATGGTCAGGCCCAGGCAGGTTGGATCACCACGGCAACAGTCACAGCCACACCTAGCTTGCAATTGGACATTGTAATGTGATCGGCCTGTAGTCATGCTAACCTGCCTATCTACTTGCAGTTGTCCACCCAGAAGACAGTGAAAATTCTGCTGACCGGAAACTCTCTAGCTACTCTTGGTCAAGCTGTGGACAAGATTTTCATTGTCCAGAGCTAGGGAAGATCAAGGGCAGCTAGAGGGAGCTCTTGGGCACTCCGTGACGGCGGTAGTGGTGCGGTGCATGGATGGACCTCTCCTGGAGAGGCTGGAAGTGGTCCTGCACATTAAGCGCAAACAGGCTCTTTGTTTCTTCCCTGGCTTAACCAGTTTTTAACGTATTCTTAATTCTTGTTTTCATACTGTTGTTTTTAATGTTTCATGCAGGCTGCTTTAGGATTTTTTTTTTAAGGAAAAGTATATAAATATCTTTAAAAACATAATAAAATAAAATGATACTGCAAGCTGGACTGGGCCATGGATTTGGGGGAAGGGTGCCCCCTGTAATAACTAAGCCATTGGAATTAAGAACGATGAAGAAATCTGATGCTTGTGAGATTTTACGCACATTTTTAGGGATCAGTACTAACTATACTTACATAGGTATTAAAATGTGTTGAAATTTATTTATTTAATGCACCTTCTCACATGTGCTTTTGGTAATGGTTTTGAGGTCACCGCAATAAGTCACAATTATTTTGTGCCTGCTTTCTTTCTTTGCCTTACCTTTATCCTGCAACTGCATAGGGTCTCTATGCAGAGTCTGTACTAGCATGTGTATGGCAGGTCCTTGGTGCACTGTCTCTGAAGTGGCATGAAATACTCCACTTCTGGGGCCATTGCCTGTTATCAAATGAACAGCCCCAGCCAGGAACATTACAGCCAGGGAATGTAGCCAAAACAAAGACCATGACACACTTCTTTTCCTGCTGCATGGCAATGTTGTTGGCAGATCCTGCTTTCCATTTTTCTTATTTAACTTTCAATAAGGAAGTTAAACTGCACTATTTGGACTCTAAGGAACCATTGTTTAAATTTCATACAAATCAGCCTCTAAGAAATCATTGTCTTACACTGATTGACTATGATAAGATCTAGTTCTTATATTTATGGATGACAGATGTATCAATGGCTACTAGAATGAATGCCCAGGTGCATATTTCAGGCTGGGGGGGGGCAGAAGCAGGACACTTCTAATGCCATTTGCTGCGATTTAAGAGCAGGAAAAGGTTTGTCCTTGTCTGTTTGAGATGCCCATGAGCATTTGGCGGGCCACTGTGTGAAACAGGATGCTGGACTAGATGGGCTGTGGCCTGATCCAGCAGAACCTCTCCTATGTTCTTATGATAGTTCCTTTAGAGAATTCCAGAGGGACACCCAGGACATGGTGATTGCATATCACTATGCACCAAAAGAGGCCCTGGAGCATGGAGACTGCATTTCTCTGGAGTTCAGCCCACTCCCAGGTGCATAATTCACTTACAGTAGTCTTCTATTTGCAAAGCAGGTAAACCTGGGCTGAATTCACACTTCAGCCTATAGCATGCTATTAGGCAACATCTGGGCAGCTGCAGCTGCACTGTCAGGAGGCGTCTACATGCTAGAAATGCTCCCTGCCTGCCCAGAAGTTGCCTAATTGCACGCTAGCTGTCGAGCATGAAATTGTGCTCCACAAGCTTTACCAGGGACTTACCTGAAGCATCCAGCAATGACCATTCACACCTCTGCTGGATGTGGAAGTCAACAGAGCTGCCATGCAAGTGCACTGGCAGCTCCACTCACCTCCTGATGCAACTGCAACTGCGCAGAGCGTCAGCATCATCATAGCGACAGTGGTGATGCATGCACGGTCACGGAAGGCACCACACTCAAGATGGTAGTGCCCTGAAGAAGATTGGCCTGGCAATCGAACAGAGGTAAGTGTTGATTGCACAGGGGATGGGCTAACATTGACTAGTGATTGCAAGTACAATCACTCATCAACGTTAGTTGATTGCACCCTTTCCAATCCATAGGAAGGAAAGGGAAGTGTGAAAATGCCCTTGCTCTGCAAATATGGCACAGGCCAGGTCACTCCTGCTACCATGGGCAGAAGAAGGGCAGGAGCAGGAGCAGCCAGTGTTCCATGCTGGAGCCCAGTAGTATTTTACCAGGCACTGAAAATAGATGACTTCTAGGACCACTTTCAGAACAGATCAAACATAACTGAAGTCCAGGACCATTTTCAAGTCCAGGACCAGGTCCTAAATGACACTGGGCTGAAGCTTTGAAGCTCCTCAGTCTCCAAGTCCAGGAGGTACTGGCTGCATAGACAGCATCCTTCCTATCCATGGAATGGCACCATGTGCCTCTCAGACAGTCTTTTTCATGGTTTGTGGAATTACAACCTAGACCTCTGTAAAATCAATTAAACTAGTATGGAAATGATAAATGCAACATCATAAATCAGTTACTATTTTCCTTGAGTTTCAAATCCCTAATACTTCTTAGTCAAACGCAGAAATAAGCTATTAAAATTGAATCCTCTCTGTTGGAAAGTCCTCTGTTTCCTGGAGTAGGAAAAATGCAAAAGTGTGATTGTTTGAGAGATCTGTTACCTTGTTGCATTTGTTATAAACGATGTTTGCAAAAATCAGGCAATAAATTGTAGGATCTTTCTCATCTACTATTTTTAACTCAATTAACTTGTTAAGGAGGTTGATCAAGGAGGCTTCAGACTTTTAAAAAAATCTTGACAGCTTTTATAATGCTAAAATATAACATTTCTTAAGCATTCTAGCCAGAATTCTGAGTTGCTGAAGAAATGAGACCAAATCGTGCAGAGAACCTAAGAAGATGAAACACCACCACCACGACTAGTAGTCATATTAGTACTAATACCATCTCATCAACAATATAGGTCAAAAGCACCAATTTCTAAAAATATTGATGTGTTAACAATTCCTCGGGCTTTTCTAGCTACAAAAGTTCTGCTTATAACATGGCAATTTTGGAATAAATACTAATGGAATTGTTTTATCTCATCAATGCAAACTTTAATAATACAGAATGAGGAGCAATTTTTACGTTTTCCATTCCTTTCAAGGATTCCTACCTTTGTTCTGTAAGCATACTTAGGCAAACTATTGGGCAAAGGGGAAGTAGGTACACCCCTGCAGTCACCTTTTAAATAGTTAAAGAAGACTGTTAATACTGAATATATAAATGAAGAGTTGGTAGTCTGACAGCTGCAGAAATGAGCAATGAATCAGGACGAATTTACTGGCTTGAATTTTATCTTTGCCATAAACTCCCTAGGTGGCCTCAGTCAAGTAACTCTCTCTCTCTCTGTTTCTCAATCCTTCCTTCCTTTCCCCGTCAAATATACCAGGAACAGTAAAAGCTCAAAATATTTATGATAGGGATAAAAGCTAGGTAATGCATATGAAGCACACTAAGCATTTGAAAGCTCCACACAAATGTTAATTATTAATCTTAGGGATAGTTTATTGGCATTTAAAATTATGTCCAAAAGAAAATAAAATTTTGTAAGACTTTCCCTTCCCCTCTCCACGTTCTCTAAGGTCTAGTTCCTGGAATAGTCCTTTATAAATTAACTATTCCTGCAACACTGGAAACATAAACCTTTGTTACACTGGTAATTGCAGCAGTAATTTACCATCAGCCTAAGGTACGTTACATCACTAGTTTACATTGGAATTAAGCATTGAAGATGGGGGTGGGGAGACACCTGAAAATGCCTAGATCCTTAAAAAAAAAGCAAAAGGATAAAACAAAAAGGCAATAGGAAAGCTTATACCACCACCAAGCTGAGAAACAAAAATCAAATTTACGGCGTGCATTTCTGACTTAGGACTTTTTCACACTTTCATGGGATAGTAACTGACAGACGTTAAGTTCAGGGACAGTGGCCAACATTTCTACTGCAAGCACTGGCACCATCCTCAACTTGCTTGGGACCTGCTGCAGCATGGACAGTCCATCCAGGCCTGTCTGCATTATCATAGCAACTTCTGCCACATGTCAGGCCATTGCTACGGAAATCGTGACATGGTGCTGGATTGCACAGCTGCAGCCAGCATGTCCCTGTCCCCATTCAGTGTTTACACAAGAAAGCTGTGCAAACGCTGCATTTTGGAGTTTACCAAGAGCACCCAAATAGCACCTCAGTGTGCAGACACCTTCTCCCAGGGCGTGCTTGGCCATCCTGATCTCCTAAGTGTGAAAAGGCCCTATTCTCTGATGAAGTAGCACAATTGTTAAAATGCTTCTGCAACAATTAGCAAGTGATAAGTCAAACTATAGACAAAGTTAAATATGTCTTCATCCTTCATTTGCAGTGTTTTAAACACACACACACACAAAGTGCTAATTATCACAACAGGTGTGGAAGGGAAATATAACCCCCTTTGTCACCTGCTGTTTTCCTAAGGAACTCATATTCCTGGGAAGTTAGTTTCACATTGGAAAAGAAATATCCTAATGGTGCCAAAAATGGATTCAACAATAAAAATGAGAACAGAGCAAAATGCAATTAGAGCTCTAAAAACCATTGTCCCATGAAAGTTCTGTAATGCTGCTGAATAATATCACATAAGCATATCTGTTGTTGACCAAAATTAATCTTCAGCTTTCTGTGCAATTTCCTCATGAAAGCTCTGTAACTACTAAGTAATTTTATACTGACAAGCATATTGTCAACTTTAATCTGTAGTGATCAACAAATTTATTTGTAAAATGCACACTTTGAACAGCAGACTAAAACCCTACTGAAAAGGCTAACAAGCCCTAAGCTATCAATTTCATGGCATCATCACACCTTACGCACTAAACTCATTCCTTCTGCCATCATTGCCTTGTATGAGCAGTAAGGTAGATTGTGCCAGATTCTTCACCAGCAAGAAATAAAGTGTCTAGCTTTTCTCAGGAATACAGTTGCACAGCCTCCCAGTCATCTTGGGAACGATTTACCCTCCCTTCAAGTGATTCTTAGTTTCCTATTTGTTTAACTTATTCCTTCCTTGTACTTGCTCATCACTGCTTTGACACTACTGGTCCTGTTTATATTTGTACTGTTTACTATAGGTCTTATCAGACTTTTGGGACTTGCGTGTAGATCTGGAATTTTGAGGGCATATCATAGACTCCAAATCCCAGAAAGCTTAGAGGTTTTGCAAAAGCTTGGAGGTTGGCAGAGAAAGAATAACAATGCAAAAGGGAGCTTCATCTCAAGATGAGCAAAAAAAAAATTTCATGGTACTAAATCACCATCTTCACTCACCATAATATTATCCCAAACTTGAGCCAACTTTAGAGCGTGATCAGATGGGGCTTTTTTCAAGAGCCCTTTTAGAAAATGTAGTCATTAAAAAAACAACATTTAAACAGTTCAAAGAATAATCCTATCTCTTTTTTTTAGATGTACTGTTTCTTCTACTCAAAGACTAGTAACAACTCCCTGTGAACAAGTGCTAGACACTCATTGGCTGGTGGCCTGAGTTTCTGGGGTCCTGATTGGTTGCTGGTTGGCAGCATCTGTTCCCATGCTGGGACTGGCCAGATTTCCCTCCTAGGCTCACCACCAATATGACTTAAAGAATGAGTCCTCTTTGGTCTTAAAATTTTAGATCTGAAAAAGGAACAACCCTTCCATGACTTTGAGGTGAGGTAAGATGCATGGAGAGATAAAATGCCTGGCATCCTTGCCTCAAATTCTCCCTTTTAACCAAATCTGACTGCAGTATTAAGTTTCCAGGATTCTGTTTCTAGGAGAATTGGATACTCTTTTGCTTTTTTAAATGACTATCATCACTTTAAATTGACCTTTAAGTGTCTGTTTAAAACAACATTTTGCCCATAGACTTCCTTTTATATTTTGTAAATAAAGTATGACTATACCTGCTTTGATCATGAAAATTAATGTTCTTCATATTATAGGTATAGGTGCAGACAAACACAATCAGAAAACTGCATTTTTAAAAGTGGCAATCTTACACATGTTCTTTTGAAAGTAGGTCCCACTGTGTTGAAAGGCATGTAATTTCATGTGCACAGAACTGCAGTGATGATCTATAATTAAGTCTTAGGCAGGAATTCTTTACATCCTTAGCTGGAAGCCCACTTAACTCAATAGAAATACCTTTAGAACACATACAGACTTTCACAATGGCAAAATCTGCACAGCAGGCAGGAAGTGCTTTCTTTGTGTATTAAGAATCGAGCTATGTTGGTAGCACTATTCTTCATGTGCCAGAGGTACAGACACTACACTACAAAGCCACTGCCCTGGCTATCAAGATTCCCAGCTACAATATTGATGGGGGGTGGAAGGCTGAATCTCCACAGCTTTAAGACAGCAATGATCTTGATGCAAGGGAAACTGCCCCCACCCCTTGTAAAGATTACTGAGATGTGAATTTCATGGGGGTTGGGGACATCCCCCCTGCATCAAGATCTCAGGCAAACATGATGTCAGGGAGGTCATCAAACATAGGAAATGGGCTGACAAGTGGCCACCAAGGAGATACGCAAGAACCTGTTTTTGGCATCAACATCATCATCTTGAAAAATGTTGTATTCATGTGGACTCTGCACCTGTGCATGGAAAGTGACATAAGAATCATGCCATCCACTCCCCATTGTAGCTCACTGATGTTGCCTTAAAGGCACTGTACAGAACCTGCCTACCTATGAATTTGTGCACAGTATTTATACAGGAGGATATTATCGATTTTATTGATTCATTTATAAATCAGTATCTGTTCCTTCACCAAAAGGTGGGCCAAAACATACAATAAAAATACTCTAAAATAACTAAAATATATCCCAGCCACTCTCATCTACTCCTTTCTTGTCTGGCAGAACTATATTCAGAGGCAACAAGCTTTACATAGATGTTAAATGGTATAGGGGAAAGAACCAACCTCTGAGAGCTCCCAAGGGGCCAGACAAAATTTCCCCCACTACTATTTTCTGGAGTACTATTTTCCCCAATCATGCCTGCAGCTGGGTAGCCATCACCTTCTCCAACGCCACATCCCAAAAGGAGATGTTAGCTACCAGGTGATAGTAGGGAGAACCTCTTAAGGAGGTAGGCTTCCATAATTGCATGTCTCTCTCCTGCAAGGAGGCATATACCACTGGCTGAAACCAGCCAGTTACCCCCCCCATCATCATCATCATCATCATCATCACCAGCAGCAGCAGCAGCAGCAGCAGCAGCAGCAGCAGGAGGAGGAGGAGGAGAAGAAGAAGAAGAGTTGGCTTTTCTACTCCACTTTCCTGGCCCATTTAAGGGGACTCAAAGTTGCTGACAAAGCACCACTCCAGACATGCCTCCTTGCTCTGAAGGGGAGATGAGAAGGGATCCTGTTGGACAGTGATCACAGCACCCTTTCCACACACCCCAGATGCAACCATCTCCGTTTTAAATGGATACATGACCAAAATGAGCATAGAAAGAGTTATGCTATTTGCCTTGCACTCCTTGAAATCAATGAAAACCCATGAAATTGTCACACCAACATAAGAGATCTGAAAAGGAAATCTTACAAAATCCTTGTTCTAATAGACACATAATTTTGCAGTCCACTCTCTATCTACCATCACTTAACCTGCTCCAGAGACCATCATATGAAAGGAGTTTTATGCCTTAAACTGCATTCCACAGCACCCTAGATGTGCTGTTCCTTAGGTTAAACAAAGAGAGTGTTTTCAGGCTTGGCAGTCATGGTATTGATATTTGACTTCCATTGACATGTGGTCCCTTAAAAGCAACACTAATATTGCCTGATATGACTGAATGCCTTTCATGTTAGAACAGATCCATAATGCCTTTGATCCAACAGTCTGAACAGTTCCAGCTTTAACACAAAAATTTGTTTTATGTTCTTATTTATTTGTTTTATTTGTATTTCCATCCCACCCTATATCCTAAAAATCTCAGGATAGGTTACAATAAAATAAATATTAAAAGCACAATTAAAAATTGAACCCAGTAAAATAACAATGCCTGGAAGAGAAGGGCAAACTTCAGCCAAAGGCTAAGGGAAAGAGGTGTGCATTTTTATTGTGCACTAATGTGGGTAGACAACACCCTAAAACTCTCAGCAGAAGAATGGGAGTTGTGTTCATGATTGGTAATGCTATGCAAAGGAAGACATATCCTTTTAAAAATGCACATGATTTATTGTAGTCAGAAGACCCCAAAACAAAACAAGCATTTTGAAAATCTTTGATAACAAAGCTCTTTATTTTATTTTTCAGTGCCACACATGATTTGTACTCAAATGGATTTAGGATGGGCAGGACAGCAATGCACTCTTATTTAGGGATGTGCGTGAATATTCAAAAATCCAAATATTCAATTCAAATCCGACAAATGTCAACATTCAAACTCAAACTGGATTTTCAAAAAATCCGAATTTGCACATTCAAACTTGAATACACATTGCACATTCAAACCTGAATGATTAGAATGTGTAGATTCGTATATGTTGTATACGAATCTGCGGGAAAATTATCCGTATCTTGTGCTTAAAATACGGGATGCATAAAGGATAATACAGGATATATACGGATTTTTACAGAATGCGCACAGATATGTATAACAGACATGAATGCTGTTGACATTTGTACCTTTAAATACGAATCTAACATTCGAACATACTGGTTCAAATGTTTCAGATTCAAATCGGATTTCTGGATCTTAAATATCAGAATCTAATCTCTTTTTTTACATTCAAATCTACTCGGATTTGAATGTCAAAAATACATTTGTGCACATCCCTACGTTTATCTGCCCCACAATTTCCATGACCTACTCAATTGTTAGGTCATCATAAACAGCAGCAAGAGCTACTGGCAGTATGATTTCATTACTGAACAAGTTGTCCCATATTAGGGGGAAAAAAAACTTTCTCTTGGATAGAGGTGCAATCAGACATGCTTACAGTGGCACCTACATGTGAATTAGACAGTTTACTGTTGCTACCTGAAGCCTGGGGATTGGCACCTCTTCTTCATATGGTAAATCATAACACCAAGGGTGACTTTTATTTTGGTCAGATTGAGTAGGAAACTGCAGAGGCTCCAGAAGAGGGAAATGTAGCCAATTACAGCCTGGAAATGGCTGCTATGGGCACATGACAAGTTAGCGGCATGCAAAGATAGGGATACAACTGGCCAGGGAGTAGCACCCATCATCAAGGAACGCATTGTCAGGTGCAAAGGAAAAAGGAGAAGTATGGACAAACAAGGTAGGTTTTGGGATATTCAACTGGTTATTTTTTTTGGTGCATCTACACATCGTGTGATCCTTGTAAAGAGTCAACCTAAAAAGCCGGTCTGATCATACCCTAGCTTTTAGGTGTGGGTTCCATGCAGCTAATCTCCTCCTCCCCCATACTAGAATAGACAAGATTATGATTGTCATCTTACACACTATTTGCTGATCCTTCCATGGTTGGAAGAATCCTTTTATGCAGTAAGTTTTTTTAATGAGCTGCAACCTAATAAAATCAAGTATCATGAAAATCAAATATCTCATTATTTTGCTCAATATTATTCTTGTTAAAAATAAAGTTGATACATTTTGTACTTAACACACCCCCACACCCTATCCTTGTATCATGAGTTTAATTTACAACTATAGTTTCACCTAGAAATTATTTTGAAGCTATTTTTAAGTCCCAGCTCAATATTAAATACCAATTCAATGTGAGTGATAGATCTGGTCTCACTTAAAGTTTTAACAAATTGCCTTCCTTGGAAATTAATTTTATGACATCCTGTATCTCCAACACTGAGGTTGAAAATAGAAGTATTGAACAAAAAAAATCAACTTTCACAAGTGATTTTCAAGCTATCTCTGTCCTCTGAAATTGGAAGAACTTGATAAAGAATACATGAAAGGAAGCCTTCTTTCTTAGATAAATTACAGGTCTCCCACCAACTAAGAAAGTAGTAAAAAATGAGAGCATGTCTCAAAAGACTGCAGTTAAAAAAGAGAACAGGGTACATTGTAAATGTCCCAGCATGAAAAATTGCTTGCATTTTGTGACACTGGAACATTCAGGGTCAAGTATACTGTTCAATTGTACTGGAATAAATCTACCACAGTTCTCCATATATCAATAATGATTTTCTGAATTTACATCCATCTTATAAACATCAAAACGTACACCAAATAAGTCCCTTTTTTTACTCCATTAAGCTTACTGTCAGACTTCTCCAAATGACAATAAACTTTGTGACTTCACTTAACATGGCCGCCTGAGGGGAACACTTATCATTAAACACAACAGACTGAAAGAAGGAGCACAGATGAGAAACAGAGCAGGAAAGAGCAAATACTACCAGTAGAAATGTCAGTGACTCTCAGAATGTCCTTGCTTCCCTTTTGACTACTTTAATTCCAACTGGGTTTAATTGTAAGTGGGAGATTATACCTACAACTTATTTTGCATGAAATCTTCCCTATCAGAGGACTGTGAACAAATGAACTGGTTTTTTGTGTTAAACACACACAAAAAGCATCACAGTGGCAACCTCTGGCATCCTTGACAAGCAGCAAAAGATCAAAAAGGCAACAGTGGCAATTTCTTCTGAATGTATTATGAATGGAAACGCGTATAAGAGAAATGGCGAGGAAGAAGAGGAAGAAGAATGGGAAGCTAGTGTTGTCCACTTCTTGTTTGTTTTGTTTAATATTTGAACTAGCCCTCATTTAGAAATCCAGTGTGGTTAAGGAGAGTTAAAGCAATAACCTACTACCCTGTTTCCCAAAAAATAAGACAGAGTCATATTAATTTTTGCTCCAAAAGATGCATTAGGGCTCATTTTCATGGGATGCCTTATATAACACGTATAGGCTCAAAAATCCTAAAAAATCATGCTAGGGCTTATTTTGGAGGTAACTCTTATTTTGGGGGAAACAGGCTGCCTAAGTGTATGCTCAAAGATCAATAGAATGTTGTGTACCTAGGAACTCAGTGAAGATGATCTGTCAGAGGTGGCAATTAAGGTTTTTGGCAGCAACAGAAAGAGGAAGAAGAGGACACAAGAGATACAGCCAAGTTAAAAAGCAAAATGCTTTCCTGCAGGCTGCCTCCATTCTGGCTGATCAAGCCCAAGAGATGGACCCATCCATGAGGACAGCCTCAAGTTAGGTATGGTTTGGCTGGCACTGGTGCTCCTTACCAAGAACTCCAAAGGTACCTTAGGAGAAGAACCGTGCAACCAATGCTATGTGCCTTTTTCAGACTGGATGATGGTGTGGTGCTTTAGATGAAGCCGCCCTTGAGGCTGGTTTGGAAGTTTCAAGCTACCACAGAATCATCATTACCCAATCATGACCTGTTTGACTAGTTAACATACTTCTTTGAAAACTTTGCTGATGATATGTAAAGACTTAAGGAACTCATGACCAAATTCTCTAATGGGAACACTTTCCACCACATAAACCTACTCCCTAAGCTCTATACATGTGAGTTTTCTAGCTCAAGTGCTGCTTGCAGAGATGTGGCATCAACCAGGGAGGGGACTTCTTTGTTGAGCATCCTACTTTATGGAATGATGAAGTATTTTTTCACCCAGAGAGTCATTAATCTATGAAATTTACTGCCAGAACGGGTGGTGATAGGAACCAGTCTGGATAGCTGTAAGAAAACTTTAAACAAATTTGTGAAGGACAGGTGTATTCATGGTTACTAGAAGTGATGCCTAGATCTTACCACCAATCTGGAGAGACCACTGTGATACATAACAGGTCTTTCAATACTGCAGATCACATTTAGAACCTTTCCTCTCAATACCTATTGTCTTTGCTGATAGTCATGAACAAACTCCACAGGGGAGTCTTCCTGGCAACACTTTAACTAAAACCCTGCAAGGAATTGTACTAAGCAGAGTGTTACATTTGTCGCATTCATCAAAGTAGCATCATACTGCCTGTATACAAGCCACAGTTCCTTGCTGCATAGCCAGGGAACTTTTGTCCCCACGTGCTATGCTGACAGCTAGGGCTCTTCAGTTTGGTCTAGTAGTTAAGGAACCAGACTCTTATCTCGGAATACAGCTTTGATTCCGCCCTCCTACATGAAGCCAGCTGGGTGACCTTGGGCTAGTCACAGCCCTCTTCTGAGTTCTCACAGCCCCACCCACCTCACAGGGTGGGGAGAAGAACAGAAAGCTTTGTCAGCCACTTTGAATGTCCTTGAATGGGTGAGAAAAGCTGGGTAGAAAGGCCAACTCCTCCTTCTTCTTCAGACATTTCTTTTCAATGGCACAGGGGCATACACAATGAAGACAATGGACCAAGACAGACAGGCCCCCTTGAGGGATAGTAGGGCTGCTGGCGGTGAGGGAGCAAACTGTCTCGTGTGCTTTTTCCCCTCTCCCACTTTGAAACCATCAACTGAGTGCTTATATCTGATTCCATGCTGCTCCATACAGACACTGCACTCAGCCAGGACATCAACTGTGCCAAAGGGGATATAACTCTGTGTCCTTGAGACTGAGTTTCAGTGTTACAATATCATCATGCAAACACAGCCATGATCTCATTCCCGCCTGGTAATAAATTTTGAGATCATTCATTAATAGATGGAGTTACACTGAGGCTAAACATTACTTCCTGCCTTGTGAGAACGAAACTTTTAGCAGGCTGACTATGTGAGAACTGAAACTGCAGACTTTGACCATCTAGCCTAGCATTTCCAGAATTCTTCACCCCCAGTCTCCAGCCTGCAGAACCCCAAACCAGAGAAGACACGATGAATCAGTAGGCCAAAAAGTATTGGAGATGCTGTTGTTTAGTGGACAAGGATAACGGACATTTTAGTCTCTGAACATCAAGAGGGCTTACCCAATTTCCTCCCCTGCCCTAAACAGTTGAAAGCAATAAATTTAACTTGAAAATAGCTTTTACCATTCATTTCATAAACACTTGGATTGCAAGTGGGAATTTTCCAGCCAACCTAAAGCACATGTGTCAGTCACAATGTAACTGTCATGTAGTTTTGCTCATTTCATTATTTTATCTCTTGAATTATAACACATGTTCACATGTATTTTCCCACTGGACTACACGGAGGGCAGTGGAAGAGGTGAGGAACTCAGGAACTTCTGTGCTGTTTCAATGGTGGGGGAATGACATGCATTTCAAGGGCAATAAACCACTTGGATTGTTGTCCTGTTATTTTGACATGGGATAATGCACTTTCCCACCAATTTGCTCACAGGAAAGAGTATGAATAGTTTAGAATATATATACTGTGGATACTTTGTATTATGCTTCAGTTTCAACAAAGTTCAGTTACCTTGTTCTCAACCTGTATGGATCTGAATAAGTTCACTTCCTTATTCCAAAAGAGTGAATTATCTCTGCCTAGATATTTTAATTATTTTGAGGAATCAGTAAATTAGAAGCTATACATTATAGTCTAGTAGTATAAGCAGAAAGGTCT
This sequence comes from Aspidoscelis tigris stejnegeri, assembly GCA_023333525.1. Lineage (NCBI taxonomy): Eukaryota > Metazoa > Chordata > Lepidosauria > Squamata > Teiidae > Aspidoscelis > Aspidoscelis tigris. Next base: position 22,836,701 of record JALMGA010000007.1, on the reverse strand, counting down.
GCACAGGAGTTTTACTCCATCATTCTGGTTTTTAAAAAAACATGCCCGAAGTGTGCACTTTCAAAGTTATGAACTATAGCCAATATCACTGGCATACATCTTCTATGATCATCATGTTGCTTAGAGGTAAAGTCAATCTGCTAAACTATGCTTCGATATGAGTCCATTTATAATGTAGACTGTGCCCCTAGGTGTTGCTATTGGTTTTTTTTATCAAGCACAATTTCTTGCCATGTGTCATCAGCCTTCAATGCATAAGCTTCCTTGTTTCTTTGTGCATTTAATACAGTCCAGAGTAAATTGCAGAGAAATCATCCTCATCATTCACAGCCAAATAATTAGGTCAGTCTTGCTGAAATAACACATCAGTTAGGGACTTCAGAAGCACTTGTTTAGTGCATGCTAATAAATTGTTATTTTTAAGATCAATCCACATTTCAAAAGTCCTTATCAAAAAAGCAAACAACTGGTAACTGGATAATCAGGTACTGTATAAATGTTTTTTCCTTAAGACGATGCTCTCAGGGCAGGACTTGAAATGGAAATGAGAATCTTTGCTCTCAAGACCAGCCATAAAGTATTGTCAGCTGAGGCACAATCACAAAGTTCTCATCTGTTCATACCAAGGACCACAGTGCTCAATATTATATTACCCCAGATATAAAGGCATGGCTGTCGTCAAATGCAGAAAAACAGGAATTTTAGGCTAGATGCAGATGTTGTAATATTGGTCTATTTATTTGTCTTATCCTTGTGATAAGCTGTCTTTAATTATGAAATATGCATGAAGTGTTTTAGAAACTTTTTTCCTCATAAGTGAACTTACACTTGTGCAATTCTCTTCCCTTGTATACAATCTGTTTACTTCCAGATTTTTTAAAAAATCAGATTTGTATATCAGGATCTCAGAAGATTCAGGCTGCATCCAGACATCACTTACTTATCCCATTATATTTGGATATTTTGAAATAAAGGACTCCTGGGAACACCCATGCTGTGTTCCAGAATATCCAAATACAGTAGAATAAGTAAGCGATGTCTGGATGCAACATTAGTTTGGTTTACAAAGCAAAGCAAAAATGCAAAGACAAGCATTCAAGCATAAAGAGAAAACTTTTAAAAGTCACAATTGGTGATGGGAGACCTGTTAAACCGTCTCCACCAAGAATTCTGCTTCTGTTGCTTTCCTCCCACAAATGTGTTTTGTACGACTTCAAGTTTAGAAGGCACTCTGACTGGTCCTAAGCAGGAAGCCAAATGGTATGGGGTGTATTTAAGAGAGGAGGGAAAATATAAGCTTATGAGATACCAGGTTCTGAATCTGCGGAGCAAATAGTGCTGTGTCCTCAAGATAAGAAAAGCACAGGCTTCAGAACCACCCCACTGTGGACAAAGGCAGAATGGACAAGAAATGTGACCTTACTACCAAATTTATCTCTCCGCTACCACATACAATGTTCTGTGCTGCATTTTTGCTGTGCTGGTCTTCATTGTCTATAACTTTCAAACTTACTGCAATCAACAGAGATGGCTTTGTTTAAATATTAATATTGCTTAGATGGTAGTTTCCTGACATTCCATGTCAAAACCATTCTTGAAAATTTTTCAGACTTTTTTTTAAAGTGAAATTTTAATTAGTTACAGGACAACAGATTTGTTCTATATTCTTTTAACATACTAATGTAGAAACAGAATATGCAGATTTTTTTTAATTAGGGAGTACATTTTTAAGTAGTGACCGGCTGATATCTGCATCTTGAGAAATTTTGTATCAGTTTCATTTAAAAGTCTTGCCCAAATATATTTTAGTCCTGTTTAATAAACACTTTTTTAAAAAGAGGGGGGAAGGGGGGGAAAGCACTGAAAGAGGAGGTGTACTTCAGCATACTTTCTCATACCAGAAACACAGATAAATTCACAAGGCACAAGCTTTGCTCTCAAACCTCCTTTATTTTGTCAACACAGAAAGCCTTCCTCCCTTCCCAGCAATACAAGGATGTTAATCTGTTTTCTTCCCAGCCATTTATTCACTGAAAGTCCTTGAAAGCAGATATCCACTCCTTTTGATATGTTTCCCCACAGCTATGCTAAAAATGTCTTCAAAGCTATTCCCAAAGAACCACTTCACACATTTAAAAATGAACTTATGTAGCTGTCCTTATACTGAGCCAGATTATCCTGTCTTGATCTAAGCAAAAACTTTTTGTTGTGACTAAGAGCGAGGCTTCAAGGCCTCAAGGGTTTTTCCTCTCTCATGTTCTGTTACTTGAGGCCTTTTGGCACTTAACTGTATATCCATACCACGTTTCCTTCTGGTTGCTGATGGGGGGAAAGGGAGACCTGTTCCCTCCTAATATGCTCCATCTGTACAGAGCAGAGATCCTTTTTGCATTTCAGTGAAAGGGGAAGTCCAGGAATGCTCCAGCATTGATCATCTACACAGTGTGGAGCTGCTTCCATTCTGGAGTGGTTCTTAGCATGCAGGACAATCTCCAAGTCCGATAGCTACGGATCACTAAACAGCTACACTAGGAGCATACTAGGAGTGCTACCTCACTCCTTGTAAAGCCCTGAATGCACCCTTTGCAGTGCTTCCATGTAAAGGGTGCACGGGGGAGAAACAACACTGTCACAGCCAGGCACTGCATCAGCCATCACTACAGCAATGACCCACCACACATGGCCGGTGCTGCAGAGAAGTTATTGCTCCCAGATGGGAGTGATCACACTTCCACTTAAGTGCCAGGAAACTTTGAGATTGGGCCAGCTTCATCCCTGATTTTCACTTGTCTTGGGGCAGTGTCATAGGGATGTGAAGAGTTTAAAAAAAACAGCATAGACCAGGCTAGAGAGCCCCAAATGGCATCCTAACCTGGGCCCTTTCCACACTTGGCCTTTTTCTGTAATATATCTCAGGATAGGGCTCTGTTGTCTATATACTAATGCAGACTCTGGCAGGTCTCAGGCACCAGCATGCAGACAGCAAGTCCCTATCCTGAGATATATTCTAGAAAAAGGCCGAATGTGGAAAGGTCCTTGGTCTACTGGCATACTAGGGGACAAACAGGATGCCTTCATGGTCCAGTATACCAAAGAGGATCCATTTTGGCAGTACAACAAGATGTGCTGCCAAGTCCCAGCCTTGAGCTCCAAGACAGAGTCTTGCTCCACCTTAAGAGCCATCCATCCCAGTTTTGGAAGGGTTGCATACCCTGGTATGGGATAACAGGATAGCACAGCTTTGCTGTGAAAAGGAAAGTGGGCCTTTAACTTAAGAAAAGTGTAACAGTACCTTCAGTTTGCAAGATTATATTTTATGCCAGTTATATTTTATTACTTTATCACTATGTTTGCATAATAATTGATAGTTTCTTGGATTGGGTCTATTAAAAACCTTTCTCCTTAACTCAGAAATCTAGGTTGGGCCTACTATTATATAGATTATATAGAGGAGGATTATATAGAGGAGGGTGTGATGGCAGTGGAGGCTGCAGCGGCAGCTGGATTTCCAGGTAAGGAGGTACGGCCAGGGGTTATCGGAGGCCTGATGTGGGGAGATCCGGCCCTCATCAGAGCTTCAATTCATGAGCAAATCAGGGCCTACAAATGTAGGCCTTTTTTGATTAACCCACAAAATGTTCGGATTAGTGCATCAAGGCATTTTCAGCCTTGAAAGATGATGTTTAAGATATGACCTATTGAAGTATATAAAATTATGCACAGTGTGGAAAAAGTAAATAGAGGGGAAAAAATCTCTTTCACACAACACTAGAACGAGAGGGCACAATATGAAGCTGACTGGCAGGAGATTTAGGACAAACAAGGGTCATCAGTCTAGAGAACTTACTACCAGAAGTGGTGGTGATAGCAACCAGGCTGGACAGTATTAAGGTTTAGACAGATTCACAGAGGACAGGTTTATCAATGTTTGCTAGAACTGATGTCTAGGCACCATCTCCATGTTGGAGTGACAGGCAGGATGCCTCTAAAGGCCATTTGCAGGGAGTCAAGAGCAGGTGAAGGTATTGCCTTTGTCTTCTTGTTTGAGAATGCCCAGAAGCAATTGGTAGGGCACTATGTGAGGCAGGATGCTGGACTAGATTGTTTATGGCCTGGTCCAGCAAAGCTTCCCTCATGTTCTTACGTTAAAGGCTATAACCAATTCAAGGCTGCTGGTGTTTGCATGCTAGTCAACTGTTCACTGGCAAATATTCTGATATCTGTCACAATGTGCAAAATGCCCTTGTACATCATTTTCTTTCTTTTTATATCCATCATGGTGTCATCTGCTAAGCAAAGACAGCAGTAACGCTCTGATTCACAAATGGACATCCGCACTTGCATGTCACCTACAGTCACATTTAAAACCTGCTTCTCCCTTCTCCCTTTCTCTCCTTTTTGTTTAAATAACTTTTGTAAGACTGTACAAAACACAGCCAATAAAACTCTATCTTTATAGCTGTCCATGTGTTTTATTCACTTCATTTCCTTTTTAGAAGAAGTCTTGTAACTATTTCAGTTTTTTTCCTTATGTTTCTAGGCTAAAGGCCAAGCAGAAATGTTCAATCCCTTTGAACAGCATTCATATGCATTTATATTTGCATTATAGTGTAAGCTATAAATAACAGTTGATTACAACAGTTTATCATGATGGCAGCTCCTAACTTGGTTTTGCACTCATCTGCCTCTTTATCACAGTTCTAATGCATCAGTGCTTTAAGTATTTGACAATATGCAGATTGAGAAAAGTAAGAGGGGGAATCCACTACTAACAGGAATTGTCAGGACTAGAGGCACACCAAAATGGTTTCACTCACTCCTTGAGCCAAAGCAAATGATAATTTTCCCCATACACTGGCTGCCATATAAGAGGTAAATGACATGCTACTGAGAATGTAAATTACGTTTACTCAGGATAAAATCAATTAGATAACAGAAAATAAAAATTTTATGCAATATAAGGCTACTTCCTCACAATACTGAAAAGAGACAACTGAACAACAACAGAGCAGGTTCAGGCCTTGGAGACAAGGAGTACACCATATGCACTGTTACAAAGATGCTCCAAAAATCCATGTATTAAAAAGCTTACTTGTGTATGGCTAACGTTGGGGTATGGAGGGATAAAATGACATTGAGACTAATTAATTACGCCAAGTGAATCATCAAAGTGACCTGAAACACTTGGATTTGACTATTAGTCCCTTTCCTGAAGACGTGATATCTCTAACCACCTCCCAACAAATCAAACTGTTATCAAGTTTTGGGCAGAGAGACTCATTGTTAATATTCACCATGCAAGCCTAAATTAACCATCCACAGATGTATCATTTTAATCATGTTCTTTATCTGGTCTTGCAGTTAAATGATTTACTAAGTTTAGTACAAAAGAGTTTTAAAGTATAAAAGGAGTGGCTTGGTGGATTTTGAACTTCCTACACTCCTGGACTCTGCGCTAACACTTGAAGCTCAGGTGGAGGCCGTGGCCAGGAGTGCCTACTCCCAACTACGGTTGGTGCATCAACTGAAACCTTTTTTGGACAGAGATGACCTGGCCACAGTTATCCATGCTCTAGTAACCTCCAGGTTGGACTATTGTAACGCGCTCTACATGGGGCTTCCCTTGAAGACGGTTCGGAAGTTGCAGTTAGTGCAAAACGCAGGCGCCCGAGTGCTGACCGGAACAGCTAACTAGACACATATCACACCGGTTCTAAAAGAACTGCACTGGCTGCCAATTCACTACCGAGCCCAATTCAAGGTGCTAACTCTGACTTATAAGGCCCTAAATGACTTGGGCCCCAGATATCTAAAGGAGCACCTTCTCCCATATCGACCTGTCCGTGCCTTAAGGCCCTCCTGGTTATCCCACCGCCTTCAGCGGTTAGGCGGGTGGGCACCTGGGAGAGGGCCTTCTCAGTGGTGGCCCCCAGGTTGTGGAATGGTCTCCCCTTGGAGGTGCGTCAGGCCCCTTCTCTGTTTACATTCAGGAAGGCGGTAAAGACGCACCTCTTCACTCAGGGCTTTAGCTAAATGCTCTTTATTTTTCCCTCCTTCCAAAGACCACTGTTTTAAACTGTTTTTATATTGTTTTTATTCTTATTCTTATCATCATGTTGGATTTTAAACCTTACGTTGGTTTTATTATAGTGTGATACAATTTTAATGTGCTTGTTCTTAAATGTTGTAAGCCGCCCAGAGACCCTCGGGTATGGGGCGGGATATAAATATAAATAAATATAAATAAAATAAAATCTTCAGCAGCCTTCTCCACTTAGAAGCCCTTAGAAGTAAATATGATCCTTTCTGATTTGTGGGGATTACAGAACAATAGGTTGCTTGGTAGGAAATCCCAGTTAATCAGATTTAGGGAAGTTTGCATCCTTGTAAAGGATGGGGCCTACTTGCTATATTGTTTTATGGATACTATTATTCTTTATTCTCTATACTGTAGCTTTTCTCTCTCCCACCCACTCCAGGTAAGGTCACTTAGAAACTTTAGTTACTTTGTTGAGCTTGTTTGGTTGGTTGTTTTGTTCTGTTTTGCTGACTGGCCAATGACTGTAATAAAAGTTGTTGTTGTTGTTGTTGTTAATTAGTCTGTTGTAATTAATAATCCCATCATAAATGCGGACCACTCTGCTTGCCAATTAAAAATAACCTCATTCTATTTGTTTAAGTTGAGGAGACTTCATGCTGATTCTGTAAACCATTTAAAGATGTTTTAAATCAACTTTTGATTGTTCCAATTTGCCTTTTAATAAAAGGTAATATTGTTTAAGAAACTATCCCCTCCCCTAAGTACTGCCTGCTGGGTGCTTGACTGTAAAGCTAAACCCACTCTCTTACATGATCTTACTTCTGTTTGCATGTACAAAGTGACAGAGCAATTTGCACAACAGCACAGACACCACCTCCTGACTTTGAAGGCAAGGAACAATGGTTTTCTCTCTGGCTCTTAATGAGGAAATACACAGAACGGGACAGGTAAGTTGCCCTGGCTGTCACCACATGCATCTGCACAGTGGAAGAAGGGAGGAATGAGGGTAGCAAGTTCTTTGTGTATATATATTTTTCCACCCTGCAAATAGGTCACCTCCTAGAATACTTTCCACATTCAGACAGGCTGCAGACTGATGAGTTTTGGCAAAAAGCAATCACTGTAGTCCTTGAGTTATTTCCAGGTGGCCTTTTTCAGCCATACAGATGCAACCTAACTCCATTGAGACTATACCTTGTGGGAGCATGGGAATTCTGGGAAAATTTCATAAGGACTAGTCATAAGATGGCTGCTATGAGGCACAAAAAGAATCTAAATTAAAAATGAAACTTCTTGTTCCTCATCCATGGGAAGGGAATAACAGGCAGAAAGTAAAGAGAAGCTGCTCTAAATATGGGCTTTTTCAGTCACTCTTTCACCAAGGATCACCCCATCTGCAGATGCTTAAAAAAAAAACCAAAAACCTAACTCACTTCTCTCTTCCTTTGATTGGCCAGTCATCTGCTGGGCTTCCATGGTCCTAATTGGTCACCTCATCCATAGCAGCCATTTTCAGGCTGGATTTGACTACAAAAGCCTCTCTAGCTTCCTGCCCAATCTGGCTCAAAAAATGAGTCACCCTCAGAATTATTATTTTCCATTTGGGAGAGGGATGCACTTTTAGAGGCTTAAGGACATGATAAGTTATTTTTTCTTGAGCTTCAAATTCACCTTTTTTGGGGGGGTCACACCCATGGAGAACAGAACATAAATCTTTCAGTTGACTTTTTTTTCACAGTGGTTTAAGGGTCCTCAAAGGCCACCAGAAAGACTTCTTGACAAAATAGTTGTGCCACACAAAACAGTGCCTAGACCTGACTAACCTTTTCCAAAGTAGTGGCTTTCCATTGCTTTTGGCACAGAACACCAACTATCCCTAGCAATGCTCACTGGAAATGATGGGAATAGTAATTTAAATATTTGGAGGAAGCTTAGGTTAAAGTGTTCAGTCAGAATATTATTCTCACCTTACCCTATCCTTCTTCCTGGAGACACGCAGCAGTGAAAGCAGGACCTTTGCATTAAAAAAGATGCATGCTTTGCATCAGTGAACCACTACTTGTACTACTGTAGAAGGCTATTTAAAGGAGAGAAAGCGAGGAACTGAACTGCTGGCTATGTTACAGAATTCTTCAGAGAAGAAAGATAGAGATGGCATCCTGCCAACTCTGAAAAGGAGAGAGGTTGCAGTAAGTTTAGGAACTATTAACTAACCTCTGGTATCATAGAGCACCCAGTGTGAATATGAAACACTACCTGGAACAATGTTAAATCGGGATTTCTCATTCAACAGTTCCATGGAAAAGAAGGAAAGGCTGTGTGTTCAAATAGCAAACACTTTATTATGCATTACAGTATTACACATTTATAGTTTTGTAAGTGGCTTACAAACCATAAATGGCGAGAAAATATATGGGAAGCTGCTTCATGCATAATACTAAACCACACCTTAGCACTACAAGAACAAGCAAGACAATCCTCTGGCTAACATACTCCCCTGCTTTTATTTTAAATTACCTCTGGCTTGTGTCTTCAGCTGAACTCCGTCAAGCGTGATGCATGTGAAGAGCGACTTATTCTAACAAGGCATTTTAAAGTCCTGGTTCTGATCTCATCACAGAAAAAGGACATGTAAGCTCGTGCTCACAGCAGAAGACAACAGTCAAAATGAACAAAACTGTCAGTTGTGAAGATCAAATTAACCCTGTATGTCTGCACTTCCTTAACACAACAGCTGCACTTGAATGATAAAACATCAAATACAGCAGAGGCTAGTGCCCACTGTAACTGATCGCATGTAGGGCAAAGGCAGCTAGAAATGGTATCAGGAATCGAAACAAACAGAGCTCATGGTAGAAGCATCACTACCAAGGTTGCAGTGCTGTGTAAGGAGGATAAATGCAGACTAGAGACAAACACTGAGCAATCAGGTCACAGCAATATGATGGGGTGATAAAATATGAGCTAAGAATTAAGCCATCATGTTAGAAGTCAAACTGAGATATGTTCATCACAAGACATAAACACCAGAGAAGGCACATAAGTGAACCAAGCACCTCCATCTCTTACAATGAGAATTTGGAGGAAATGTTACTGTAATTCTTTTAGAAACCTAAACAATCCTTTTCCCTTTGTGCAGCAAACCTTTAGTTGCAGGGATGTATCTGGAATTGCCTTATACTTTATATCAGTCAACATTCAAAGATGGACCTTTCCCTTAATCTTCTCTGCATAAGTGAATGTTTAAACAAAAAGGTAGCTATCAACCTGATGAGATAGGTCCTGCATGAGCAGGATTTTTCCTCTTACAGTCTCCCTCATTCACCTTCAAAAATCTGGAAAGAACAGTTACTGTATCTTCGTTCTTTATAAGATGGACAAATGTTTCAAGACAGGACTCTGCGTTCTTAAACCAATGCCACATTAACTCACCTAAGTTGAATCATTCTGTTGTTCAGAGTGCAAGAACTAAAGAGTAGGTACTAGTTAACGCTATGTTTTACTTTATAAATTTAGTTTCTAAATTATGTCCAGATCTCTTTGCTTAGTTTTTAAAATGAATTTATGTGGAACTCTGAGCTGAACCTAACAATACTGTTCTATGTTCTCTAGGGGCGTTTTTCCACTGTCACTAGAAGTACCCATTAATGGGTACTTAATGGGTACTTCTAGTGACAGTGGAAAAACACCCTAGAATTAAGCAGCACTTAGCAGAATAGGACTTCTGAGAAGACAAGGTGATTGCATGCGATTTGTTTTGCATCCAAACCTGGGCTTAAAGGAAACCCTGTTCTACTCCAAAGATGCAATCCACAAGTCATAAATTTCATAAAGCCTGAGAGCTAAAAATGCAGATGGTGGAAACGGTGTCTCAGCCCAAGCAAAAAAAGAACATCTTGCAGCCTATATATTTTACAATAGTGAAGATATGTGAACCCATTTGACCCAGATTATATTCTACAAGTAGTTGGCCCAATGCACCATTGGGGAACACTCTGAGAATGCTTTATTGTTTTTTCCTGTTGGAGCAGGTTATGGCACCATTTTCATGCCAAAGGCTGCTTTAGTGCCTTGTCCCATGCAGATGCTGCATTCTACTGGGAGAGATAATCTTCCAGTAAACTGATCTACAATGTGGATGAAATCCAGCACAAGCACAGCCTTAGTATCTATACCAGTGGTTCTCAACCTTTGGGGGTCAAACTGCCCTTTCAGAGGGGTTGCATTGAGTCTGCCACTGCCCCTCCCAGCTGCCCTGCCCCATGGCTGGGGGTCTCCACAACATGAGGAACTGCATTAAGGTGTCACGGCATTAGGAAGGTTGAGAACCACTGATCTATACGTCCTCCGGCAAAAAAACCTCCACAACAACAACAGTGAAAATGAATCATTCTTTGTGACAGACTGTTGCTGCCTTGACATCTGAAGCACCAATGTCCAGAAGCACTTGTTCAGGCAAGGACAACAAAGGCTCTCCTTAACCTAACACAACTGCAGCTGCCCTGTTGGAAAGCAGCAAGGGTGTATACATGCGTCAGCACGAGGAGGCCAGTGATCAATCCACCCCCTGATTTTTGGTGGCATTTCACCCATCAATGCGGAGAGAAGATGCCCAGCTTGAAAGGGAGGGAATGTGCACAAGACTGTAAATATAAGAAGAAGACTTGGATTTTATATGCTGCTTTAAGAGGACTCAAAGGGGCTTACGAAGCTTGCTATTCTTCTCCCCACAAGAGACACCCTTTGAGGCAAGTGGGACTGTGAGAGCTCAGAAAAGGAAGTAATGATTGCAGCAGCTCAGGGTGTGCATTCCTGCAGCTTCTCCTTCAGTCAAACTAGGAAGGTAAGCAAGGCCACTCTTTAGAATGAATAAATTGTACAGGGACTCTGCACTTGGGAATATATTGACCACAAATATGGAGACCCTCTATACAATGCAGATCTCACGAACAGGGAACTTGCAGTTAGAGAAGACTAATGCACTGAGAAAGCAGACTCTTTTTCTTATCCTTGGTCCCTCCTTGTCCACTGTCTAGCAGGAAGCAAGATCACTGATGATCTCTAAGAATGTAGAACAGCATTGAGAAAACTGAGCTTCCTCAGCTCATGTTCAAGAAAGTCTTCTATTACAAGCAGCTGACAATCAGTACAGCACAACACCAACACCCCCAAAAGACCTCTGAGGCAAGAGAATAGAGTGGTTCTCAACAAGAAGCGAAGGAAGCAAGAGTTCTCAGTCTTTACCTTCCTTCTCTGTGCTTCCTCAAGTGCACATGTTTCACCTAGCTGTTTTTTTTTTAATAAAATTAACCTTTAGCAACATATTTTCCTGATCTTGTGAGAGTGAATTTTAAGGAAGATGACACTTTTAAGCACTGCAACCTCAACAGTTCAGGACAGTCAGAAAATGAAGGTGCATTCCTACTGTTATAATAGAAGGATCTTGGATAAAACCAAGGATAACATTTGTTATGTATTTCTATAAAACAGGCCACAATGCCTTTTTGTTCTCTCTCACACTGCATATCAGCTCTCCTGACTAATGAGGCTCCTGAAAAGATTTGATTTACCATGGTAACCACAGCACAGATGACGGGGGTGGGGGGTTCTGTTCTAGTGTACTCAATCCACTGCATGTACAATCACATGATAAATTCAATTAAGGGTGTTTTTCCACTGTCAAAAAGTACCCATTTTTGCACCCATTAAGGACCCATTCGGGTGTGAGCCGGATGATCCCATTTCCACCACGGCACTCATTTGGGACCCGATTGTTTCCACTGCCATGGAGGGAATCCAGATCTAATGGGTACTTTTTGGCCTTTAATCCAGATTTTCTGTAGACCCCATTAATGGGGTTTACAATGGGGTCTTCTGACAGAAAATCCAGATTAAAGGGAGCCTGTTTCCACTGGAAACAGGCAATGGGGTCTAGAGGTGGTTAGGGGGAAAGGATGCACCCATGAGGGGGGAGCCCCGAAGTCCCAGCTTCAGAGTGATTTCTGAGTCATTTCGAAGTCCCTCTGAAATGATCACCATGGACTTTGGAGAGGCTCCAAAGCTGTCAGCGCAGTCTGTTCGCTATTGGCGCAGACCACACTGACTTCCCTCCGAAGTCCCTCCGAAACAATCGGCAGAGACTTCAGAGTCTTGCCGCTGGTCTCTCCAGAGAGATCAGTGCAGACTTTGAAGCCGCTCTGGAGTCCCTTAGATTCGGATCTAAGGGCTGCAGTGGAAAAACACCCTAAGTTTCTGCAATGGATGGTCCTCAAACCCCAATCCAGTATCCTATTAAAGGGCAAGAAAACAGCAAATGCACTTATCCTTAGTTTGCTGGGAGATGAAATCCTTTCACGCACAAAGACTATAGATGTCAAAGAACTGTCCAGAGTGCTGATACAGAATGTCCGTCCATGAAACACTGCCTGCCATCACAAGGAAGATTCTGAAATACCCCTGCACATATTACACATTCCTCTCTCAACATCTCCTTTATGCACACTCTTGCCTTTCATTTTTAAAGGAAGCAGCAGTCCTCAGCCCATTCTGCCACTTATGAGTTGGAAAACAACCATCTGATATGGGCCTCCCATTAGATTGTAAAAACCCATACATTTTGTGGGAAGTAACAGGAGGCTTTCTCCATGAAAAGATTGACATCAAAATGGGGGTGTCAGTGAAGCCATCGTATTGGTCTCTCCCTGCAGACCCTCTCATAAGTGTTCAACCAAAGGATATTTGAAAGGGCTGGTGTTCAATTGTTTAATCTGCACCAACATGTCTGCTATGGTTTGTGTCAAACCACAGTCTGCAATGGGCAGAGAAGCTTGTAAATTATAATTTACTGCTGATCCTGGTAATCAAAAGCATCTGAGCAGATGCAATACTGAACATGCTTCTAAACTAGAAAAAGGATGATTTGCCTGCTACAGTTTCCCCGATCAAGCAGATTCTTCAAACCTTTTTAAGCAGTCCCTGTCTCCCGCAGCAGAACGTCTTTAACAGAAAAATTAATATAAGTTTCACACAGTTTATTTATCAGCAAATTTATATCATTTTCTATTTCTTCAGGGCATGACACCTAGCCAGCACTCTCATTTCGCAGCTGCAGGAATGGTTCAGTTCAATTCCAGCCTGATAGCCAGCTTTCCCTGCCTGCTTAGAACTCCCGTTGTTATTATCATTCCTCTCATGAAGAGAGAAAAGTACATCATGGTCAAAAGCTGCTGTGCAGAGCTAGAGAGAATTTTGCTGACAAAAAATAATGTCTGAGAGTTTAGGAGTCTCAAAGGTTTTGACTCATGGCCTGATTCTAGGAGCAGCTGTACGCAGGCTTAAACAAACAGGTGCATTCACTGTTGCTTAGGCCAATGCGCACGCACGCGTGCACACACACACACACCAGTAACACAAGGACCACCAGCATGTTCTTCTCCAGATGTAGGTGAACTTCAACTATGATCAATTCCAGCCAGCATGATTAGTGGCCAAGGATAATAGGGAATGACTAGAGGCATTATATTGGTTCCCTTTCTGTAGGTGCATCTACCTCCCTTTCTTAAATATTCCATATAAGAAAAACTGTTCAGCTAAGGTCTGGGTAGAAAAGGCTACAAACATTTGATCAACTGAGCCACCAATTGATGCAATCTGCTTATGCTCTGGATACTGTCTGTGAGATAATACTAGATGACCCTGCTCACTTTATCCTATTCAGGACTGATGCGATTTTGAAATAACTAGCTTGTCCCTTTTTTAGTTTTTGACCCTCTTCTCAACTGGACTACAAAGATATAGTGCCTTTCTGCAATAAGAGGCCATCATCTGAACCAGTGGGTCTGGACTACCAGTGGTTCAGACTACAGCAAGGCACGTTGTGGAACAGCACCATCTGAATAACGGCCCTAGTCCAGAGCCGTCTTTCCACAAGCTTTGGGGTCAGCCTCCAAGTGCTCCAAAGGTCTAGGAATAAAGGTTCCTAGCCTTAGAGCCCCCCCTAAAACCCATCTGGGTAGTGTGTTCTGGTGCACTGCCAAAATGGGTTTCCCTGGTAGTCCAGAACACAGAGGGGTGCTTCTGGATGCATCCACATTCCAGACTAGGTACACTGGGCCATCAGTAATCCTTGATGTTGTGGCTACCAGTGATCCAAGTCAACAACACCTTGATCTGGACTATGCCCCATCCTGTAGATACCAGCAGTAGGTGGATGCCCCCATATTCCACACTGAGATGTTAAGGGAGGCTCTTAGTGTACTTCCTGGTAAGGAATTCCAGCAAAAGCGGAGAGGCCCAAAGATACTTTTAGCTATCATATACACAACACTTCTTTCTTCTTTGTTACCACGTGTATAGCAGTCTTACGGCAATTCTTTGCAAGTTGTTAAACTTAATTATGTCCCAAACACATTATCTGAGCCTTTCCACACTTTCCTGTGAGGGGAACTCCAGGGGAACACCTCCATAGACCATCTGCATTTCACAGAGCTGCTTCTTCCCCAGATGCAGCGAGGTGTATGCAGGAATTGCCCCTGGAATGCGTAGATGTAGAGCACTTCTAACCACTCTACATCTATGCTCCCTGCTGCCAAACATGGCTCCATTCACACCTCTCCCTGCTGGGGGAGGTTTGAATGGAAACTGGGGAGGAGGCAGGGCAAGCATGGTTAATCCTGCATTGTCCCATCACCACAGCAATGGTGCCACACATGTCCATTGCCACTGTTACTGCAGTTCTATGATCGCCATCATAATGACGGTGATCACACCTCACCAGCACTTAGCCAAGCACTGTTGAGGTTAGGGATAGATCCAGTGTCCCAAAGTGTGGATGCTGGATCTATCTCCCAGCTTTGCTTTCCCGGGATGCTTTTCCAGAGAAGTGAAGGTGTGAAGCTGTCCTCTGCATGCTTCTAAGGGATCCCTCCATGTCTTAGCAGAGTCATAATGGATTTAATATAAGTGATGTCAATTTCCTGCTGGTAACAGTAATAATAACTGTAGCAACAAACCTTAACGTCAAGGCAAACCCATATATTTCATGGAACATTACTGCATTGTATCTTTGGGGAAGGGATTGGTTTGTTTTGCTTATTAACGTAGTCTTACTGATTTATAGTTAAATTGAGGCAAGAGACGGAAATACTAGCAGGCTTCAGAAATGCCAGTGTAAGGAATGAAGTTACACAACCTAGGTAACAAATGTATCCTCTTACAACAAATAGGCTTTGAGAAACAGCAATGGGAGATCTTTACTAGAACCTTGGAACGAGTAGCCTGTGTCACGACTTCTAGCAGACCATCCAGTGACTGCCCTCTGAAAAGTAGCTGGGCACTTTAGGTTGCTGGAAATGTGCACTTGGCCAAGTGAGTACTACAGTTCTAAAAGCAATAAACTGGTAGCAAGCGTTTAAACTGTAAACCAAAACAGGTTTATTGAGAATAACGTTTACAAAGGTAAAAGAGAAAAAAATAGGAAGTTTAGATATTGCAGGATACAGATCAAAAGTCTCTTAGTATAGCAAGCTTCTTATATCAACAGCAATCTCTGCTTAAGAGTAAATAGTTTGCTCCTTTAAACCCAAGCCTCTCTACTGCAACTTTGCTGTACAGTAGGTAGCTTCTCCCCCTTTAGCCAGCTCTGCCTAAGCCCAAGCCCAGCTAAAGAACAGCAACAAAATCCCAGTTTCAGCAAGGCTTAGCCCTTCCTTGCTAGGCTGTGAGTCCTCAGCCTCTGGTCAGTTCTTGGTAAAGTTCCTTCAGAGCCAGAGACATTTTACCAGGTCCCAGAAATGCCCCACCCCAAAGGTTATCTATTTACAGACACTGACAAAATGCTACCAAGCTTCATAGTGGCAGGTCCGCCAGCCCTGCCACCTCTGCACAAGACATACCCTTCTGCATAAAAGTGTCAGGAGCAAACTTGGCTCATCCCATATTTGCAGAGTATGGTTTCCCTCTCTACAAAGCAGAGTACTCCTAAAGCAAATTCTGCCCCAAGAAGCACACTGACTGCTGGTGATGTGTTAAT
The DNA here is from genome assembly GCA_023333525.1 of Aspidoscelis tigris stejnegeri. Taxonomy (NCBI): domain Eukaryota; kingdom Metazoa; phylum Chordata; class Lepidosauria; order Squamata; family Teiidae; genus Aspidoscelis; species Aspidoscelis tigris. Next base: position 22,820,631 of record JALMGA010000007.1, on the reverse strand, counting down.
CCCCACACGTCATCACACACTGCCCGGTCTCTTATGGTGCTAAGCAGAAACCATGGTCTGGGCTCTGTTTCGGCATGATCCAAAGGTTCTGCAGATGTTGCCACTGTTTCATCTGATTTTTTAAAAAGTTGCAGCATTCTGCATAATAAAATGAGGTTTAGCTCCTAAGGATGTGCACAGACAAAAAAATCACATTCAATTCACAATAGAAGCAAATGTCCGAAGATTTGTTTGTCAAATCATTTGTTCAAATATTCAAACATTTGCATTTGCTGCCAAACATTTTCACAGCTTTTCTTACCACTGAAAAGGTTAAATACTATAGAAGTGTGAACATTTGATTCAATGTACGTATTTGTAACCTGGGAGCATTGGTCAATTCGTTCAAACATCCAGACATTCTATACTTTTCATTTGGTGCAAAAATTGCAAATTCAAACATTCAATTCAATTTTCAGATGTGAATTCATTAATGCACATTCCTACTAACTACTGTTTATTGCTTAACCATAAATTAATCACCTTTCTTTTAAAAAAACCCAATATATAATAAAGTACAAAAATCTGTAGTACTGTTAGCTACATATACACAGTTTTGAATGTAACAATACCTTTGTGAAAGTCTGATAGGAAGCTGAGTAACATTCAGCTTCATAAGCACATGATCTAAAACAGAGTTGAAGAAAACATGTTTTCCAGAATATTATTGGCCAACAACTCCCAGTTTCCTTATCTATTTGCCATACTGGTTTGGGCTGATGGAAACTGGAGCCTAGGATCATTCACAAGGCATAGATTCTCTAGAATCTGAAGAGGAGATTGCAAAGTTCACATTAATCCCTCCATTGATTTGAACTGATTGCGAGACCAGGGTTGGGGGGGGGGATGTAAATGCTGTCTCAGGGTATCTACTAAAGAATGAATAGTAAATTTTTTCTTGTATACCAACAGCAGTCCCTGCCCACTATAAACTGCTTAGTAGTTGCACATATGCCTACAAAAGGGTTAGAAAAAGATGTTGACAGGATGAAAGTGCAATATACTTCTGCCTAATTCTTAAGTGACAGGCTCTTCCGCTAGTCCCGGATATAAACAAAACACTTCTGTTACTATTCAAAGAATACTTCTATTTGCATGCACCGATTTTAAAATAGCTGTATGATTTAAGTGTAGGTATGCACCAGTTTTTATGCCATGCCGATAAAAAGGAATTAAATAATTAAAATTTAAAAAACTTTCCGATGCTGCCTTGAGCCAAGAATGAGGAAAAGTAAATTACTCTTTGTTGGAAATCTCTGTTGTCTAGTGCTCATGATCTTAGGAAGGAACTGTATGGTCTTGTAATGGCGACCTGAACTCACAATTTTAGTTTGTGTTCCTCAGAAATACAGAGATGGTAATATATCGTTCTGTTCTCATTCCATCTCTGATCCTCTTTTTATAGCATAGAAGGTTCATGAACAGAAGGACTGGCATGAGAATTATTCCACCTGTGAACCATCCCTAAGCCATCTCTAAGCCACCTCAGAGAAGCACTTTCTTTTCTTTTTTCTTTTCTTTCCATGTTGTGATCATAGCATTAATCCCACTGAGCCCAAAGGCACTTAAACCTGAGTGAACATCCTTTTATTTACCTTTCCTTTCCTTTCAAAGATGGCATCCTAGGCAGCTTACAGTGTCTCAGGCATAAATTATGGTTCAATTTCCAGAAACTATCGCATTGTTCAAATCACACTAAGGTAAGAGATCACTGTGGTTACTTCTCCAGTATATCCTCGTCTAACAGAGTCCTCCATAACTCCATTTCATATTATACAGTACAAAGGAAATCACATTGTACCAAATTAATGAAAGCAAAACTCCAACATGCATGTGAGGAAAGACTTGTCAAAAAATGAAAACAATTTTAAATTTTTTTAAGAACACTTATCAAAATATCACTTCTTGATAAGCTGCTAAAGATTTGCTTAAAGAAGAATGCTTTTACTTGCCAGCCGATAGGCAGAAGAGAGGGTGCAACCTTTGCCTCCTTTGGTAGGGGACTGCAGATTGAAGGAGCAGCCACTGAGAAGGCCCTCTCTTCTATCGGCACCAAGCGTGCCTCTGAACAGGCTTACATGGGAAAAGACAGTATTTCAAGCAGCCCAGATCCAAAGGGTATGCAAGTTTGTGTAACACTGTATAGTTGCCAGTTTTAGAAGAAGCTTGTATACTGAGTGCACATGTATACACCACGATTGAGAGGAAGATCACTATTAAATGGCCTACTAAGGATTCTCAGCCTGTGCTCCATTTCAGGCACTAACACATGGACAGGCAGCAATAGCTGGAGTGAGCCACTTGGAGCTCTGGAGCCCATCAACATTTTGCCAGGCTCTGAAAACAGCCAACTTCCAAAGACATTTCTTGGCATGCTATGCAGCTCTTTCTGGATCGCAGTATCAAAGTGAGGGACCTTTCATTCACCTGCTCTGAAAGGGGACTGGAATGGACAGCTGAAATGTGAATAGCCTCTGACAAGCTAGGTTTACACTCCTTCATCTCTTGTGGAATCTCTGAGGAGCAGTCTTCTTGGTGTGCCCCAGAGCATGCTCTGCAGAAGTTTCCTATCTGGTTATGGAGTTTCGTTGTAGCTATATACCAAATAGTAATAGTAATAGTTATAGCTATAATAGAGAAAACCTCCAGACCAGTTATCGGAATTCAATTTCTAACTTTTTTTAATAGTTACACAGTTGTTTTCTTTTGTTTAAATAAGCCTTCACTTATGTAAACCAAGTCAAACAGCTGCAGACTCCAGGCATGATACAGTATAAAATGATAAAAGTGATGGATTAGCATTACTCACAATCTAACAATATTTTAAAAAATAAGAGAAGGAGTGGGTAATGTATTAGGAAAAACTCTATGCTTCATATTTTAACAAGAAGAAGAAGCTTAAAAGGCCATCAACTGCAAAACCAAAAAGAACTGAAGAAATGTTTAGAAAACTCCAGAACAGATAAAGAATAATTCCACAGCTGCATAAAGAATTATTATTTGAAATAAGCAACATTCTTTGAAGTTACATCATTGTTTCCTGAATTCTTACTCATAATTCTAATAGTCCAAAACCCCAGGTTTAAATCTGCTGGACTGTGTAGACAACAAATATAACAACAGCTAATCTATCAGCATAAATGTCCTTTCCATTTGTGTCATTAAAAAGAAAAAGGGAGGCAATTAAAGAGCCAGCCTGGCTCTTACCTTCTGACAGAAGTAGTTCAATGAGAGTAAATCTTCTTCCACCATTCCACCTGTGAATGGACATCTCATGCTATGCGGAAACTACTCCCAACTTGTCTTCAACCTTTCAGAAAGTGCAGTTTAATGAAACATCTATACAGTCTGTTCCATAATTAGCGCCTAGATTGTCCCACAAAGATGTTCTCCACTAATAAATTCCTAATTACAGCCTTCCTTGACCAGTAAGCACTTCAGTCCTGTCAAAAGGCTGCAATAATTCAGATATGTGAACACAGATTGCTTGGGGAGGGGGAAGGGAGGGAAATGAACCACTGCCCGACCAGCTAGCCAGCCAAAAAATCATTACCCAAGCCTCAGAGGAAAAGGGTTATTTATGATAATCCATACAACTCACATACTTGAGCTTCCAGAGACATTTTTCCCCTAACTTTATTTTAGGCAAGAATATGACAAAGTCCTGTAAATATTAGCTTTCAACTGCCTGTAAGTATATCCTCCTAAAACTGACCGTAACCTTCTCACAATATTACAGCTCATCCCATTTATTAGGGAAAATGTCCTTATTGATCTATCCTCCAAAATCTCATGCTGGGCTCCACAGGAGGCCTAAACAGAAATTATAGCAAAGTGATGGCCTTAGATTTTGTGATGAAACAGCTGCAAAGAAAGTCCTTCCTCTCTCTTGTTCCCTTCTTCCAATTTAGTTGACTGTTCCAAAGGCAGGTTAATTGCTAAAGTAGTTATGATTCAGCAGGGTGACCATGGCCCTGTCAAATCATAATGGTGTGATGCAAAGGTTAAAATGTTTGATCAATTCTAGGAACATTGAGGATCATAATGCCCACTGGTCTATTAAAGTCATTGGACGACCTTGCGCAAAACTGTTACCTTCTGGAGAAGGGCCAAAAATAATGGGAAGAGCATGGGGTTTTGCACATAAAATGTCCTGCATGCCATTCCTCACACATCAAGGCACGATAAGAAATGACTCCTTACCCAAATCATGGATGCAGAGGGAACATCCCTATTCTCTCTTACACAAGATGGGAGAACTAGAAACAATGGTAAGAAATGTCAAGCGAATCAAGACATCTTAGATGTTAGAAAAAATGTTCTGACAATAAGGGCAATCAGTAAATGGAATAGGCTGCCACTGGAAGTAGTGAGTTCTCTGTCTGGGATGATTTATGAAATCCTGTATTGAGCAGGGAGTTGGACTTGATGACCCAGAGGTCCCTTCCAACTCTATAATTATGTGATTCTATGATAACTGATTACATTGTTCTGATTCCAAATGTACTAAATTGTTACGACTCTCAAGCTGATGATGGTGAACACCAACCCAACCTACTAAAAGATGGATTAGAATTATAGATTGCATATAGTGCTATGTAAAAAATGTCATTGAGTCAATTGTCACTCCTGATAGCTACATGAAAACATTCATAGTTGTTTGTTTTTCCTGAAAATGAATATGGAAATTGTTTGCTATTGCTTCCCTTTTTAGGGATGATGAAGATCGAGCTTGGGACTTTCTGTATCAAAAGCTGATGCTCTACCATCAACCTACAGCCAGAGTGCTAGATTTCTTTTTAATAATTTTGTGATAAGACCAACATCAGTTCCTTTAAAACAATCATTCAACGTCTACAGTCCACTAGATGAAAAATGTGGAATGCTTCTGCACAGGACTGAAGCCAGCCTTCTCCTTTCCATGAACATGGATGCTCCTCATTCTCTTAGGTTGTCTTCCTCATCACCTTTTTATTTTGTTCTGTTTTTGGACACACTTGCAAACTTTAAGATCTCCCGAGACTATTTCTTTTCCTTCCTTTTTGTGGACAATGCCATCTTGCTACAGAACAAATGTTATCAAAGAATGTACTTGTTATTGATAGATATCCTTCAGGATAACAACAAAATCTCTATTAAGACAAGTTCTGTAAGATAATGAAGCCCATCTATTTACATAAACAAACACTCACCTAAGACAATGAGCTCTAAGGTCTGCCAAACCCATTGGAAGTTTCTCATTTTCCATTTTTCCACCTTTTTAATATTCTCTAACCCTCCTTATCTTTCTAAATCACAACTCCTGTGCAGTCACAATTAATAAAGCATATAAACACAATCAACTGGGTGCATATTATGTCATAAGTGATTTTATAAAACCTAAAAACAAGAAGCTACAAAAGTAGCCATCACAATATCAATACCACATAACTGAAGATCCATGGCCTAAAAATTCATGGTCAAGGTGCATGCATAACTCATTCTTATCAGACGTTCTGGTGAATAAATTCTTCACTAATATTTTTCTTGTAGCATGAAGATTCATCTTCTTTCAGTTTTTAGTTCAATAGCTTCAAGAAGCACTTATGTTTTAGGTATATGGAAATAGAGCATCTTGGAACATTTTGTAGATCCATGTGCAAGTACCTAGTCATGGCCAGTGAAGCACTGAGAATGGGACAATGGTCATCAAAGAGAGGAGGCAATAAGCTTATTCACTGTCACCTCACAAAGGAACTGTATATTTTTTTTGTACTGATATTAAATTCCCAGAAAGTCATAGAGACACAAAGGCAAGATCTTTATGAGCTCTGATTTTGATGTGGCAGCATGCTGCCTGTATAGCACTCACTGCCCCAGCTGACAAGATCGCTGTCAAGATTCCCTAATGGTGACCTTGAAGGCAGAGTGGTCACCTCCACCCTTCAAGAGAGCATCAGAGATCTTGACAGGCTGGGGAAGTGCCCTGACATATATACTGCTCCTAGAAAATCTTGATGGGTGGGAGTGATCTTGATGGGTGGGGCAGCCTCCTGAATGCCACATGGGTCACTTCCTACATTCAGTGACAGAGATGACAGTCAAGGAGATCAGGAGCTGGTGGAAGACAAAGAGATCTTTCTTTGCCATTGAAGCACTTTGCCATTCAAACACCATACTACAGCATATGGCAGCACTTTTATTTGAGATTTTTTATGCCACCTTAGACCGTGGTCCAAGACAGTGGGCAATAAAAATAAAGCAATGAGATACAGAAACAGTAAAAAAAAATTCTAACCAGACTAGTTATGGTTAAATGGTGATGGAATGGGCATGGTGTCCATGCAGACACTGCACGTGCTCTGTGGGCTGAATTCCCCCGTAAAGATCTGGGTCCGGCCAGTTTGGTCTAGTGGTTAAGGAGCTAGATTCTTATCTGGAGATACTGAATTTGATTCCACACTCCTCCACAAAGCCAGCTGGGTGACCTTGGGCTAGTCACAACTCCCTTTCTGAGCTCTCACAGCCCCACTTGCCTCACAGGCTGTCTGTTGTGGGGAAAAGAATAGAAAGCTTTGTCAGCTACTTTGTATCCCCTTAAATGGGTGAGAAAAGTGGATTAGAAAAGTCAACTCTTCTTCTAACATATTCACAACGCTATAATGGTGTTGTGTAGATATGTCCAAAACCTTGCAAATATGAGGAAACCTTAACTCTTTATCCTTTTCATCTAAGAAAAAATGTTGCAGAAAACCACCAGTTTCCAGCACTGACTCATAGACACATGTTTTTCAGCCACCACCAGCAATGTAGTATCACAGCAAAGCTCATCATTAAAGCCAGGAATAATTAGAAATTACTGTATTGTAACCTGCCTGAAAAATTCATAATAACCCTGCATCCAAGAGATATTTGGTAATACGCTTCTAGCTCTATTCTTCGCTCTGGATATTTCAGAGACCATGGGGCAGGGGACCTCCCCTTTGTGAATGATGTGGCACCAACTGAGCTGGACTGAATACTTTGCCCCTATGCACCAGAGAGAAGCTGATGGAGAAATATCACTTATTTCCACCACCAGTGACACCGTTCCATCTAATAGCATGGAAAACTGTATAATGTCAGCCAGAATGTGAATGCAGATGCCAGTACTTGTCACATTTCATAGGGCACTATTTAGAATTTCCGGCAGATGCTGGTGACGGGGAACCTTGGTGGTCCACATAATGGTGGGTGCCAGTATATTTGAGTCTGGCAAGTCACTCCAATAGCATTAGAATGAAGACTGATCAAGGAAAATGCATGCCAGACTTGCCCCACATTTTCCCCTCCACCCATACTAATTCATAGCCAGTCTGGCACCACCCACATTCACATAATCTGGCAGCAAAAGACACAGTTTGTTCCAAAGAGTCGACATTATCTAACCTACTAAAATTCTAATGGATTGTCTGGTTCAAAATTCCTCTTCTTCATGGCTGTGCACCAGAACGTATGAGCTACCTTCAAATACTTAGCTCAGGCAGGTGTTAGAACTGAAAGCAAAACGAATCTTAGTCCTCCCAACAGGTTCCCTCTAGAAGGCCATCAATCATACCAAAAGGAAGCACTAAAAGTATTTCAAGGGCTGACAAAAAGAAGAAGGAACAGGCTTGTTCTGTCCTGCTCCCAAAGAGCAGAAATCAATGAGTAGAAATTCCATGCAGATTTTGAGGAAACAAAAGACATTTTCTAACATTTAAGAAGGATTTGACAATAGAACACACAGCCTTCGTAATTGCTCATTGTTCCTCTGTTGGGCACACTAAAGCAAAAGCTGTACAGCCATCTTTCAGAGGCCTATTGAAGCATCTGTTTTCACAGATCCTTCACTGAGCACAAGTCTGAATTAAATGACCTCTAAACTCCCCTCCCCCCCCAAAAAAAAAGAAATCCAGGCAGACCAGTGGAAGTAGTAATGACCCTCCTGAGATCTCCCACATCAGCCTGTCACTGCTGAAGTACCAGGGCATGACGCCCAGTATTTTATGGCCACATGGCATGATTTACAGTTGCAAATTTAGGCAATTGTTTCATTCCTGTGCCAGCAAAGGGTGTCCCATAGATGCCTGAACCAGTACAGGAGGGAGAGAGCATTGCAGAAGCACTTGGAAAGTAAGAAATCCTGCCTTCTCCCCACCCATGTGTTTCTCCATTTCCATGACAGAGTACAGACAGCAGGAATGCATGACTGTATGATGCACATATTGCAGGAGCATACGCCTAACACTTCAATAAGTCCGCCTGATCATGGCCAACGATTCAGTGAAAGGTGAAACAAAATTTGATATATTGCCTACAACAAACAGGTTTAAGGGCTGCTTTTAAATGTTTGGGTTCTGCATATTATCAGCTCTCCTCTCAGTCCCTGACACTCCTATTCATTTAGTTTCCTACCAAATCCTAGCAGTGACAAAAACAGCCAAAAATATATGCATGAGCATTCAGGCAGCAATTTCATCAAAGGTGACGCACAGTACCTAGGGACATATGCCTGTGATGGAACCAGACTCACTAGACCACAACAGGTTCTCAAGAGGGCAGCGCAAACCTTGACCCACCACAAAAAGAAGTTGAAAACCTTACATCATTTCTTACCTGTTCCATTAACGTACAGCATGAACCAGCATAGACAGGAGTAGGCAATTTTTCCTGATCCACCAGTAAATCCACAGAATCAGTGAGCTTAGAAAGGACTGCTAAAGCCACACAGCCCATAGGATAATGGAAATGAAGTCACATCTAACAGAATGGTGTCCAGCCTTTACAATGCCTCTTCCATGCTTTCTTAATTCCAACAGAATGAATGATACTAGTATCCTAAAGGTCCCCTTGAGCGAAGCATAAGTTTTGGCATCACACATCTGTGTGTGAAAGATTTAGAAGTATTTTACCATTGCCTTCTTATAGGAAGACACAGAGAAATGAACCTGCATGTAAGGCAGGTGCTCTGCCAATGGACTACTTAGTTAAACTTACTTTGGAGAACTGATGGATAATGGTTGTGCCACTTAGGCTAGTAGTTCCATAATGGTAGGATCTGCATGGCACATGCACCCACATAAAGGAGCACAAAAGTCACTAGGCCACCATCTGGTTATCCTTTCTCATTGACACTCTTGTGTAGAGGGCCAGTTGCAGCTGTATAACCTGTTTATCACTCTCTGCCCATAGCCATTTAGCAAAGCACAAGAATTGGGCTTCTGGATCCATTTCCTGCACTTCACCAAAGGGCCTTGGGTGGAAACTTTGAACAAATGTGGTTAGAAGTAGGGATGTGCACACAAAAAACCAAGATAACCCATCAGCAACCACAAATTCAATCAAATATTTTGAATTTGAGGAATTTGCATCAAACTGAAAATATGTTTTTTGAAATATCCAAAAATTCAATCAATATGAACCAGTCTTCTGCTTACAGAAATGAACAATTCAATTGAGCATTTGTATTTCGCTATGTTTTAGTCTTGAAGAGAACTTTCTCAATACAAAAGTATTTTTCTTTGTGAAAAGGTCTAAAACAAATGGGAAAAATCCAGTTTTTCAGTTTAACAATTCAACAACAAAATGAATTTTTGGATCTTTGATTTGACAGTGAAACAAAGGCACATCCCTAGTTGGAAGTTGAGCGGTGTGTGCAAATAGCCTGCTTCAGTGCCAAAGGCTAGCATTATGTACAGTGCCTGACAAAAGTTCTGTCGCTTATCCATGTTGTTCAAACCAAAGCCTATAACCTGACTTAAAATTCATCCATTGGTTTAAAAATGACTCATATGAAAGCTGAAACCCTCCCAAATGATGTTTTTAAAAAGAAAATAAATTTGCTTCACTGCTGAAATATTGATCATTTAATGAACACAGAAAGGTCAGATTTTGGCTAGACAAAAGTTTTGTCGCCCACAAAAAGTAATGTGAAAATCAAACAGATAATTCACTTCAAATACAAAGATATGTTTCATAACATTGGTGAATGAAGTTGTGGTGCTATTAGAGCCATATTTAATATTTTGTGTGACTTCCATGAGCCTGAAGGACTGCATCCATGTGTTTCTGCAATGATTCATACAATTTATTGATGAAGTCATCAGGAATAGTAAAGAATGCAGTTTTAGATGCCTCCCAGAGTTCATCAAGATTCTTTGGTTTTGTGTTCCAAGCTTCCTCTTTCATCCTACCCCAAACATGCTCAATGATGTTCATATCTGGTGACTGGGCTGGCCAGACCTGGAGCACCTTGATCTTCTTTGCCTTGAGAAACTTTGATGTAGAGATGGATGTATGAGATGGAGCGCCATCCTGCTGCAAAATTTGACCCCTTTTATGATTGGGAATGTAAGAGGTAGCTAATACGTCTTGATATTTTAGGCTATTGATATTGCCTTCCACCTTGCAAATGTTTCGCACACCCCTATACTGAATGTAACCCCAGACCATGATCTTTCCACCACCAAACTTAACTGTTTTCTAGGTATATCTTGGATCTATACGGGCTCCAGTAGGTCTCCTGCAGTATTTGCGGCAGCTGTGGTGTAATTCAGCTGAAGATTCATCTGAGAAATCCACCTTCTGCCACTTTTCCAGCGTCCATCCATTTAGTAGGCTGTGGGCCTTGGCAAATACCACACGGTTTTTTAATTGCCTTTTGTTTAGTGCTGGCTTCTGGGCACTGATTCAACCATGGAGGCCATTTCGAGACAGAATCCTACAAACTGTTCTAGTTGACACAGGGACTTGAGGTGACCAGGCCTGTTGGAGCTCTGCTGCAGTGGAAGAAGGGCTGGCTTTTGATTTTCGAACCAACAAACGTTCCTCCTGAGCAGTCGTCTTGTGGGGTCTGCCGGACCTGGGCTTGTCAAAAACATCTCCAGTCTCTTCAAATCTTTTTTTAATTCTTTGTACTTGACGCTGAGACACATTAAAGGTGCCAGCCACCTCTGCAGAGGATCTGGTATTCAGTCTCCTGATAATCAAGGCTTTGGTCGCAGGGTGGATTTTTGGCATGTTGTCAGAGGTCAAGTTGCAGTTCAAGTGAAGGTCTGGGGTGCTGGAGTTCTTTTTATACACACCCACTAATTATCTGATCAATTAGTGAGCACAGGTGAGGCTGTAAACTAGGATTGGGTGCATTATATGACAAGGCGACAAAACTTTTGTCTAGCCAAAATCTGACCTTTCTGTGTTCATTAAATGATCAATATTTCAGCAGTGAAGCAAACTTATTTTCTTTTTAAAAACCTCATTTGGGAGGGTTTCAGCTTTCATATGAGTCATTTCTAAAACCAATGGATGAATTTTAAGTCAGGTTATAGGCTTTGGTTTCAACAACATGGATAAGCGACAGAACTTTTGTCAGGCACTGTAGATCTTGCTTTGTGCAGGCACCTGATATCACAACCCAACAGCAGGGCCTTAAAGCTTATCATACACACCCCACTCCTGAACTACAGCTCCCACTACTTTTTATTACTGGCTATGCTGGCTGGGACTGATGCAAAGAGCAGGGGCCTTTATGGAATATATCCCATAGAGACCTACTATCTGCATGCTAGTGCAGACTATGGAAGGCCCCCAATGAGTCCTGCCATAGTCTGCATTAGCTTGTGGCCCACAGACCTCTATCCTGAGATACATTCCAGAATAAGGCCAAGTGCAGAAAGGGCCTAGTTCAGCAACTTCTGGAGAGCCTTAGTTGGATGGCCCTGCCACAGAAAATATGTTAGCGCTCCTGGAACATTTTAATTAATGTTTAATGCTTAATATTTAATTGCCTATTCGTCAACCAAAACAAGAGAAAATCCATTAATGGGCTCTACAATGGGGTCTTCAGCCTGAAAATCCAGATTATAGGGAGCCTGTTTCCACAATAGTCTGGCAATGGGGTCTACAGGAGGCTAGGAGGAGGGGGCAACCATGGGGGGGAGCCCCAAAACCTAAGATTCAAAGTCCCTTTGAAGTCACTCCAGAGCCATTTTGGAGCGTCTTCGAAGTCTGTGCAAAATAGCTCCAGAGCGTCTTTGAAGTCTGTGCTGATCTTCGAAATTCACTTTAAAGTCACTCCGAAGTCATTTCTCTCTGCTCTCATGACACACACAAAAACCTGCTGTGATGCCCGCTAGGACCCCTCAATCCCAAAAGTACGTTTTTAAGTTTAAAATGCAAAGTGTGGCGAACACGGTAAGTACAGACGCTTAAAAGTGTCGCCAAAGTGTATTTTCACAATGGTAAGTAGCCTAAGGGAGGGGCTAGTTGAGCACTCCAAGGGGAGGGGTTGAATTTGCATCCTGGCGGAGCTCAGCCAATCAGGGCGAAGCTAGCCAGCCAGGCCCATATTTAAAGGGGCCTGAGGGAACAATTTCTGTTCTCTGCCTTGGGTCGTTAATCCTGGAGGGAGGATAACGAAGGGGAGAAACGGGCTCTTAGCTGAGGAGGCTAAAGTTAGGGTCCTGAGTCTTTTAGTATAAGAATGCTAAGCTTGTGAAGTTATTTAAAAGGAAAGCTAACAAATTCTGAACTGATTGAAGTTTTATTCTTGAACTTGTAGAGTCTTTTGACTTAGTGTAAAAGTGAAAGACTGAACTGCTTGACAGCAAAAGTAACCACGTGTAACTAACTGTGAGAAGAAACTGACTTTAAACTTCAACTGTATTCAATAAACACATGTTCTTGTTGTTTCAAAGAAGCTTCGTCGAGTTCTGTTTATAAAGGGAGCCAAATAGGGCCAGAGTTCTAAACAGTAACTGTATCCAACCCACTGCTGGAGATTGGCAGAGTGGGGGCAGGGTGCTGTCTGCTGCAGCATCAGAAGGGAGGCAACATTATTATCAAGCCAAAGAGTAGAGAAAAGGAAATGGAAGGTGCGCCTTTTGGAAAGGAATAACAGAGATTGATTTACAAGTAAACACATCGCTACCACACTACTAAATAAAGATAAATATATATAGGAAATAGATAAGGGTGGAGAGGCGGCCTTTACACCTGCTTGGCTATAACTAGTCTGACCCATCAGTGGGTACAGCTGGCCCTAGTCCTAGGCAGTGACTCATAAAGTGTCTTACAGGCAAAGAGATTTCATGTACCAGACCTCAACTCTAAGGATATCAGTGCAGATTTATACGGAAGATGTTTTTGTGTGTAGGTCCATGTATGCACTAGGATGTTGAAGCTGACACTACGGTGGAATCTACACAGTGCCATTATGGGGCCTTGAATCCAGAGAAAGTGTGTGGTGTCTGCATGGCACTGCACAGACACCATGCTCTTCCCCTGCTAGGCTGCTATAAGCATTATTATGACACTGTAGTGGCAGAGCAGTTTGAAGAGCTCTCAGAGGCATGGGGCAGCCCTTTTACTGCACTGCCACCAGCACCACAATGGAGCAGTGTTTCCCTCAGCAGTGTTTGTGTTTTGAGAATGGAAACGGCACATTTAAGAAAAACAATTGCCTCTTTTAAAGCAAAGAGGAAGGGATCCTTCACTTGAAGGACACTCCCCTCCCTATCTGAATTCTACCTAGGGCTGTATTGAGACATAACAGGAGGGGCACTTCAGAGATGCCTCAAAGTCCACCTTTTCTAGCACAGGATGTTCATGAGGGGAGATAGGCAGACTGGTGTGTGAAGAATCCTACTTTGAAGCCATGTCTAAGCTGCCTCAGGGAGACAACGTATGGGCCTTATGTTTCCAAGCCTTCTCTAGTCCACCTTTTCTAGCACAGAATGTTTTGGGGGAGAGGGGCAGACTGATGTGTGAACCATCCCATCTTCTCTGAGGTGCCTCAGAGGTGCCTGGGGGGAGGGGGAGCAGGTGGATGTTGTTGGCACATTTGTCAGTTCTTCACAAATTGGACTAATCCATACATGCATGAGTCTACTGGATTGAATCTCCTTGAAACCAATGATGCAAGTATTTCCATCATTAATAGCAGTAAATGTGGCATGCTCCAAAATCTCTGAAAACTGAAGTGTTTAGTCATATTATCATTCTGTATTGTGACCCAGTGCTGAGCATAGCCTTGATTTGGTGGGTTATGGGCACTAAAGGTACAAAAGATGAGATTTTTGGCTTGCAGCAATCATCATTAAGAGCTAAACTAGAAAACAGTAATCATAACAAGCAACTGAAGTCACCAGATCCCCTCTACATATTAGAAATTTTGCAAGAGACTTTGCAATAAATCACACGAAACTTAAAAGGTCACTTAATTCCAGGCTTAGGCTATAGATCACTTGTATAAAGCCTGTTAAGACTGCTGATGGGAAAAAAACAAATGTATTATCTTCTCCCATTACAAAATTTAATTGTAAACGCTGTTTGCACTTGTTTTTCTCTTGAAGCTAGGGGATCTAAGCTGAGAGGTTAAACTTCCTAACACACATTACTAATATGAAAGCAGAAACCATTAAGTGCTGGAGAAAACATCTTTTTAAACATTTTAATTATCCATTTATCTGTAATATATGCACAGATTAAGTCACAACTGAAGCACATTTCAACAGCCTTCAACTGTTTTGAAGAACATTTTCTCTGTTTCCTCAGAAATAAATCATTCTGATTTCATTGAGGTTTACTCTCAAATATTTTGTCTGCAGTCCTAAAAGTATTTTCAATATAACATGGATTTGCAGACTGAGCTGAGGCCTATTTCTGAGATATCATTCTGTCAGCCCACAGAACAGAAATTATGAAACTGGAAGAAAGACAATGATCTGGTGTTGTATAAGCCATCCCACAGTAGTGTGTGAATATGGCACACACCTCAGTGGTTCATTTTGGTGGCACACCAAATTCACCACTGAAATGGATCCCCCAAAGTTCTGTAAACCAGGAACCTTAGTTACAAATACAGTATTGTTCCAATATATCTGGCCCTCTTCTTCAGCTGCTGGATCACTCCAATCTGACTCTGTCTTGCTGGAGCTGTCCAAGAAGGTACAAGAGGAAACAGCCTAAGTTCCACTCAAATTGGAAGCTTTTCTCCAAAGTCCAGCTGAAATCCGACATCTGAATAAGCACCTTGGCTCTTCTGAATTTATAACATTTATACTTTTCAGATTTGATTTATCAGTAGGTAAGTACTATCCTATATCTGTTTTCACCTTATGAGCATAATGTCCCAACCAAAGCCACCCACTGCAACTGCATCAAAATTTTCACATGGAGATTTTGTTTGTTCCATGTTGCAAGGTAGCATTATCTGGAAGCTATTCTCATTTATATGTTCATGGTGTCTTTAATATATTTTTCTTTATCCTAATTACTTTTCCTTGGAAGAAAATTGTATGAATTACTTACATCCCAATTACATTTCATTTCATTGTTTCCATGCTCATAAATTTCAATACACACTCTACAAATGTTAACAATTAATTCATAAATATTTTGCAGACAGAGCACTTGCTTTTCCTGAAAGCCCACGTGGGATCAGTACCTAGTATCTTCAGCTAGGAATAAGAAAACCTCATCTGAAACCACTGAAAGGTGCTTTGATTGGAGCTTTTAGGATCCAAAACCTTCCACTAATTACACAAGTACACTATGCAAACCAGTGAATTGTTCATAGCAACCAAGGGTGTTTTTCCACTGTCGCTAGAAGTACCCATTAAGTACCCATTAATGGGTATGTAATTGCATTTTTGTACCCATTAATGGGTACTTAATCAGTACTTCTAGTGACAGTGGGAAAACACCCGAAATATCAATGGTTTTTAGGAAATACTACCAGTGAGCTTTCCAGTTTTGGCCTACTAGAAGAATAAACATGTCATAAGAACTGGTTACTCATCAGGCCTTTTTGCATATACCTCTCTTAATTCAGATTAAGAAGATCTGGATCTTTGGTATCCAGTCCTCATGGAATCTGGTCCAAGTAGTTCTGCATCATGGCACCAATGGCAATGGGTGCTAAACACGGCTGCCATGCAGATGCCACAGCTCCCATCCTGAGACTTCAATTAGGCTCAAGCAGGAAGGTCTGCTGGTGGCACAGTGCAATTATCCCATGCAGCCATCAATCAGGGGTCATTTCCAGTTACAATGTGCGGGGCAGAACCGGAGCCACCCTGCTGAAAATGGCAGCTTCTAGGCCTGCCCCTAGACCCCATTGTCCCAGTATACATGCAGAAGTGTGGCCTTTGATCCAGTTTTCATGTCTGAAGACCAAATTTAAGACGCCATTAAAGGGGTCTTGCATTAATCCAGGTCTAAGGACCCAAAGACCCCATTAAATCCAAATGGCGATGGCGCTCATGTGGATGACGAGTTCAGAATGGATTACTAATGGGGTCCTTAAGGGGTCATGTGTGCGGAAGGTACGTAATTGGTCCATACCAATTGCATGCCTATCAGGTGCTTAATGGGGTCTTTGTTAGAATAGAAAGTTTTGTCAGCTGCTTTGAGTCCTCTTAAATGGGTGAGAAAAGTGAGGTAGAAAAAGCAACTCTTCTTCATCCACACAACAGCACTGTGAGATAGATCAAACTAAAAACAAGGGTAAAATACACCACACAGGTGTATAGGCCTTTACTAGGTGCCTTTAGTATGGATGCCGTATGCAGAGCAGAGGAGAAGGTGCTTCAGTTTTGTGAAAAGAATGCAATAATATTCATTCATCCTATTTATTTAACTTATACATAGATTACATCATGTGAAATGTCAGGCTGGATAAATCAAAAGCTGGTATTAAGACTGCCAGGAGAAATTATCTCAGATACACAGATGATACCACTGTGATAGCTGGAAGTGAAGAAGCATTAAGATGGTGAAAGAAGAGAATGTGAAAGTTGGCTTCAAGCTCAACATTAAAAAAAAAAAACTTAAGGTCATGGCACCCAGACCCATCACTCCTTGGCAAACAGAGGGGAAAGAAATGGAGGCAGTGACTAATTTTGCTTTCTTGGGCTCCAGAATCACCACAGATAGTAACTGTTGCCACAAAATTAAAATACACTTGCTCCTTAGAAGGAAAGCTATGGCAAACCTGGACGACATATTAAAAAACAGAGATATCACTCTACCAACACATGTCTATATAGTCAAGCTAGAGTTTTTCCAGTAGTAACATATGGCTGTGGAAGCTGAACTGTACGGAAGACTGAGTGCCAAAGAATCAACACTTTGTGGTTCTGGAGAAAGCTTTTGATTTCAAGAAAATTAAATCAGTTGGTCTTAAAGGAAACCAACCCTGGGACGACTAAGAGTGAACCAGAAACTCAAGCAAAGTCCCATAATGGGAAGACAGGAATCACTAGAAAAGACCCTGATGCTGGGAAAGATGAAAGGCAAAAAGAGAAAAGGACAGCAGAGGATGAGAGGGATGGATAGGTAGTATCATGGAAGTAACAAACACGGGCTTGGGCAGCTCTGAAACAGACAGACTTGCTATGATTCCCATGGGATCTCAAAGAGTCAGACATAACTAAACAACAAGAAAGCTACGTGGGCCTTTCAGTCTGATTTGAACAGCAATGTATGAGGGGAAAACCGACACTTTCCCCGAAGCTACTCTTTCTAATTTTAATTGGCCACCCAGCTACTTTTGTAGCCACAAAGGAAAAGTTAACAGTGCCCACAAGTTACCTTCCCTGTGGATAGGAAAACAGCTGAGGGCAGAAGAATTCTAGACCGAATAACAGTTTATTTAAATCTCATTTTCATTAAATAACAGTATTTGCCCCTTTCCATAGGCATCTCTCACCAAAATAAAATAAAATAAAATGAAGACACAAAAAAGACAAAGTACTGAATCAGTCTAAAATCCGTCCACTTCCTGACATTTGTTTTATAATTCTAGTGCAGTCACTCTCCAAATAATATAACAAAATAATCAACTAAACCAATTATATCATACATACTATACAACATTACAGTATATTACTTTCAAAGGCCCTCTGCTTTGTAAACAAAACTGCTTGACAACTTAACTGCATATTATGCAATGCAATAAAAACTGCATGGCTGTAATACGTTATTAGGAAAACTAAAATAGTGAGAAGTTTATTAAATTACCTAAAGCCTACTATGACTAATACAGCATCAAAAAATGTGAACAACATAAAAAAGTATGTCCTATTTAATTGGCTCAATGTTTGGCTGAAGCAATTGTTATGTGCACCATAAACTTTATTGCTTTTTAAAAATATATATTTGCAGGTTTGTCACTGTATGCTACATAAAAACATGGCATCCTGGAGTATTCTACCATTACATCTGCTGCAGCTTGTCCTGAATTTCTGTGGAAGTAGCCCTCCAAAAATTGCTCTTTATGCTTGCACTTTATTTTACACCCATGCCTTTTGTCTACCTTCTATTTACACCTGTCGGAAATAGCTGGGCAGGTTGGAGCAAGAAAAGAGCAAGGCAAGGCAAGAAAAGAAAGGAAAGAAAGCAGATGCAGAACTTTTGATCCAGGTGGCTCCAGTGACAAGTCCCTCCCCGCCAGCCAGCCGGCCAGCTAGCTAGCTAGCTAGGACACCTGTTTGGGGCCCTTCTTTCTCCTCCAAGCCTGAAGGCATGATCACGTGGGCTCCATGCCATCTTCAAAAGAAAGGAAGGAAGGAAGGAAGGAAGGGGGAACCCTCTCTCTACTCACTTCATTGAATACAAGGGAGCTCAGGATCGACTAGAAAGCCAAAAGCCAGCCAGCCATTTTTAACTTGCATTCATACCTTTTCGATCCTCCCACGTAGGTAAACGTAAAAGTGGAATCTGCGTATCTGAAATCTAAAGCACAGAAGACACGTATTGTTTACTCTTGGACATATGTTGTTAGTTAATTCTCACGTCTGATACAAACAAGCAAGCCTCTTGGCTCGACAGTCCGCGACAGGGGCAGAAAGGGATGGGGAGGGGTGGGCGGATTTTTATCATAAAGCAGGAACACCCCACCCCCCCTCCCTGCAACAAGTGCCACAGCGCTATGGCAACGGAGAGAAATTCCATTGTCAGGGAAGGCAACAGGCAGCAGCGAGGCAAGCGGGCGAATAAAAGCAAACCAAACCTTAAGTAGCCGGCAAAGGGAAGCAACCAGAAAACATCGAGGGGCTTTAAACCGATCATCGGGGGTTGTGGAAACAAGGCTATGCAGTTGCTAGAAACAGCCCAGCTCTGGACATTTCCGGATAATATATTTGCTAAGTTCCACCCTACTAGGAGCCTCCTTTGAACTGCTCCAGAGCCTGCTATTGCTTGAGAGCACACTACCTTAGGACAGGCAGATGCAAGCAGATTATTGGGAAGGCAACAGAAATCCTTTTGCTTTGCTCCGCCGATCACAAGAAAAACAAAAGGAGGTAATGGAAGGCTGAGACAGGGACACGGTGGCTTTTCTACATCCGCTTCAATTGAGAAACACATCCTATCCTATCACCTCCCACGCCACTGTCCTGCAACGTGATAGAATATTAATGGGGTGCATGCTTAAAAAGTGAGGGGAAGCTACTTTAGCGTTGCATGGATGCTTTGTTCTTGTTTGTGTGTGTGTTTTAAGGAAAATCCAGTGCTGTTTTTCCAGAATCACAAGTCTCCCTAGAAGGAAAGCAGCCAATCGGCAATCCGCGTAGGGGAAGAGGACCCCCCCCCCCCAAAAAAAATGCCCTCCCGCAAATGTCCGAAAATATTTAGCCCATGCTGAGTACGGGGCTGATCGACCGAGTGAGAAGCTCCGGAAAACTCACCTGCAAACAGGCAGTCTTTTTCCGCCTTGCACTTTTGGATCACTATGTCAATATCCTTCTGAATCCGCTCTTGCCTTGAACACATCCCCATGAACTAAATCCCGGGGGGAGGAAATAAATATATATAAATAGCCTTTGGGTTTTTCCTCCTCCTTCTCCTCCTTCAATGGCTTGCTTATTGCCTTCTCTGCCAGTGTTAAGAGGCAGGCAGTTAAAAGATGGAAACCTCCGAGGAAGGCTGGGGGATTAGCAAAAAAAGGGGAGAAAAGAAGGGGAGAAAATTGGAGAAGAAAGCGAAACGAAAGCGGTCTTCAGTTCCTTCCTTCCTTTCCTTCTGGTTCCCCCCAAGGAATCCGGGAAAAGCGGGTTATTGCATGCCCAGATGTGCTCGCCCAGATGTTGCCAGCAATTCCCTCCGTGCTTGGACAATAGATCCGGGCGTCGAGGGGCCAGAGGGGCCAGTTTGCCCGGCGGCGAGCGAAGCGAGGCGAAGCGAAGCAAGGCAACGCAAGGAAAGGCAAGGCAGGGCGAGGACGAGCCAAGCGATCAAGGCAAAGCCCGGCGGATCGCAACCCGGAGGCTTCACATTCCGCCTTCTTCCCACCACCGCTGGGCTGCTGGAATGATGTGCGGAGCGGAGGAGGAGGAGGAGGAGGAGGAAGAGGACGGGAACGAGGGAGAGGGAAGAGGCGGCGGCGGCGGCTCAAGAGCCCCGAAAGAACCCCAGCGGCGGGCGGGCGAGGAAGCCTCTCCCGGCGCGCACACAACATCCACACGCGCGCACACAGTGGCGGCGGCGGCGGCTCCTCGAGAGGTCGACACTTCTGCAGCGACGGCGACGCCGAGCGAGCCGCAAACCCCTCCCCTCCCCGCCGCCGCCGCCGCCGCCGCTCCCTGCCCAGACACTCCGCCCGCCGCTGCCGCCGCCACACGTACTGTTGCTCGCTGTCTCCTACGCTGGAGCGCGGAGAGGCGGCGGCGGAGGCAGCCCAGGGAGCTCCAGCAGGCGAGGAACTCCCCCCGCCCTCGCCGCCGCCGCCGCCTCGCGCTCCCTACGGGCGGCCCCTACGCAGAGGAGAGGTGGCGGCGAGCGAGGAGGGAGGCGAGGCGAGCAGGGCGACCCAGGAGCCTCCTCTCGCCCTCGTCACGGCAGGGCGCAGGGCTCAGGAGGCTTGGGGAGAGTAGGCCCGGTCGTGGGCGCTCTTCTCAGACCCTTGCTGGGGAAAGCTCGCCTTCAGAGAGGGGGGGACCTGTGGCCCCTTAAATGTGGCTGCACTGCTGGCCTGCCTGCCCAGAGCGAGGGGTGGTGGTGGTGGGTAATGGTCAGTGGTCAGGCGTGATAGGGGAAATGAGGGGGGTCTTCCGTTTGGGTGGGAGTCAGCTAAACGGCCACTGTGGCCAATGGTCTGAAGGAAGGACAGAAAGAACCCGGAGATACCTGTCTCGCCAGGTGTGGCTGCTCCTGAACTACTGCGGGCTCTAGCAGACAAGGCCAGGGGTCAGGTGAGGACAATAGCTGCCTCCAGAGGAAGGTAGGGTAGCCTGGACCACACGCCTCTTCAGCCTCATCCACATGATATAGGAGGAGGAAAGAGAAGAGAGAGAGCACGCTATAAATAAATGAAGAGCTCAGAATAGGAACTGCTAATGGTGGGCCAGACACTAAAAGGGGGGCAGTTCTGTGCAATACTACAAGTAGTATATAAAATCACATGTGATATGGAAGAGGTGGAAAAAGCAAAAATAAAAATAAAAAATCACCTATTGCCCAACCAGGAGGTTCTTTATGAAACTGGTAAGGAGAAGAGTTAGGACTGATAAGGGGAATTATATTTTTCACCCAACAGCTCATTGGTCTATGAAATTTATGACTGGAATCATAAGCCTGGATAGCTTTAAAAAAAAAAAAGGTTAAAACAAATTCATGGAGGATAGGTGTATCAATGGCTTCTTGAAAAGATGCCTCAGTACTACCTCCGGGTTGGAGAGATAGGCACGATACCTATAAACGCCATTTGCAGGGAGTTGAGAACAGGTGAAGGTTTCGCCTTTTGTCTTCTGCTTGGAAATGCACAGAAGTAATTGGTGCCCACTAGATGAAACTGGATCCTTGACTTGATAGGCTATGAATTGATCTCATGGGACTTTTCTTATGTTCTTAACATTGATTCCACTGTATATAGTTGATGATACACACATTAAACAACTGAACTGAGAAATGTGTGAAAGGAAAAGATAGGATGGACCCAAGCCCTGAAGTAAAAAGTCTGTATGCTCATCTCATCTCAGGGTACCTGGTCCATACGTAGCATCTGGAGCCAGAGCCAGGAAAAGAGTCTTTTTTTGGTTCCAGGCCCAGCTCTCTGAAATGCCGTACCAATGGAAATTTAAGGAGCTTCATCACTGAGGTCCTACCGAAAACACACCTCAATTTTTGATACTGTTTAAATTGGATGACCGCTCTTTTTATCTATAATGTTGCTTTTTGTTTTATTCCTTGTTAAACACAGAGTATTGTGAAATCCATAGTATGGTAATCAAATAAATGTCAAACATACTGAGAGCAAGAGCATGGGTGAGGATTAAGTCAGGTTCTCCACGCCTACTTTACTCATATTGGAGTTCCATCTGGTCATTGGCAGGAGCCATTGTTTGTGGTCATTTAGCCCGCTAGATACATAACTAACAGGCCAATTCTTGATGTGTGCAGCCTATTTTAGTACTATATTCCTTGTATAAGCATTGCAGTGTATGGATATGACTTGTTCATATTTCCTCTCCACCTTTAAGCTGTCTTGGTAAGTTGGGCCAAATCAGGGCTGCTAACCAATGGTCTTCCAGCAGACTCTGGACTGAAAGTTCTTTCAGCCCCCAAACAATATGGCCAGTGTTAGGAATGATGGGAACTGGGCTCCTGCAATGTGGAAGCAGTGGCAGTGGTGGCTGCCATTACTGCATGAAACACCATCTCGCAGTTCACCAGTTCCACAGGATAGTTGCAAGTCTAAAATGGAGAGGAGAATCCTGAGTTCTTGCGAATGGACAAGATACAAATGCAAAATAATAACCAGCGTGAATAAGTGGGCCACTGGGAGTAGAGGACACATTGGAACATAATGGGCTGCAGTCACAGCTAAAGTTTAATCCAGCTTCAGTCCACCTTCAGAGCGATCAGTAATTTTCTTTCTACATTACGTATTCCAAAGGTGAAATTTCTGAGTTATTTAACACCGAAAGAAAATAACTTGTCCCTTTGACGATGTATTCACTGACTGAAAGTGGACTGAAGCTGGATTAAATGGCTATGTGAACATAGCCATTACTACTTATATCTGGAAAACTTTGGGTAAAGGATTTACAGCATACCCCAGCAAGTTGCACTGTTTTATTTATTTCATTTTCAAGCCACCCTTCACATGAGGGCCAGTGCAATGTACAAGATAGATACGGCCAAAATAAAACTAAAAACAGTGAATAAAAATAGGGGGGATTTAGATGCATAATAAAATCCATATATTCTTTCAAAAAAGAAAAATTCTACAACGGCAGAGAAGGTAAAATTTGTCATCATATCCCTGTGTGAGTAAGTGAGTTTTCAGGAAGTGCCCAAAAGTATTTAATAGTGACTATGGTGAATCACTAAAGAAAAGCTATTCAAAACCTGTGGGCTTTTCTCCTCATGACATCATCCAGGGAAAGGATCACCAGAAAGATCTCACAGGATCTTCTTAGTTGGTGGGCAGGCCTGTATGAGAGGAGGTACTCCTTCAAGTATCTGGGTCCCAAATCATTTAGGGATTTGAAAATCAAGGTAAACACCTTCAAATGGACCTGGAGCAAAATGACAGCCAATGCAGATCTTAAGGAATAGGAGTAATCTGTGTCCAGTCAACAATACCATTCAGTAGTCTGGCCAGTGCATTTTGTATGAGTTCCAGCTTTTGCATAGTCTTCAAGGGAAGCCTTACATAGAGCTTTTAGTGGTCCCTCATGACGTATGTGATTTTAATAACTGAAAGTTTCATGTATCCAAAATTGCATTTTTATCCAGGGTTCTGGTGTCTACCCTATATAAATTGCCTATTTGTGAGTGTATGCTAAAAGCAGGCACTTTCTTCTCTACACTTTGGTGAGGAAGGGCTTCCATCTCCCTGGTTATTTGTAAGTTGTTATATTTATGGACTTTCCCTGTGAGACAACTGTCTCTGATGATCTCTGATTTGGGTACCAGCTGCTATAAGAGAATGGCCAAACACATGTTGCAAATACATTTATAGGTGATAATTTATGATGAAAACTTGTTATTAAAAGGCTCAGATCTCTTTGGCATAATCCTATATCTAGTAGCACTATCTTAGAAATTGCAACCTATTTGCCTGTTATCAGAGTCGTGCCTGAAGGCAGAGTCTAGAATTCCAAGAAGGCTTGCTTGACCAGAGCTCTATCTTACTTTTTCCCCACAGCTGTGTAAACCTGGGCACCTCCCAAACAGAATAAGGGAGTTCCCCTGAGAGTTAGTTAATGAATGATCTATGGTTGTTCCACCTTTACCTTCATTAGACCAAAACCAGTGGTTTGGAATAAGCAAATTCACCTCAAGGTGGGACAGATTGCTCCTGATGTGGACATGGCTGTCTATAGTGTGATGGCCTGTTCTGCACCACACCAATTCTGAAGTTCATGTCAGCTTTGGAGCCAGAACAGTGTGCTTCTGAATACTCTGAAGGCCAGGAACAAAGGTTTCTGGGTTTTGGAATCCCAGGAGACCCATTTCATTGGTGTATCTTATTCTACCACCAAAATGGGTTCCCCATGGTATACTAGACCACAGAGGTGTGCAATCTGGAACAGTAGATCTTGAAAAAGAGATCTATCAGTAGTCTAGACCAGGACACCATTTTGGATGTCCTAGCCTCATCTATGCTCCATCCTTGTGCAAATGGAGTATACCAGGTGAGGGGAGCAGGTCTCCCTTAAACTGCATCCCTATGCAGGAGCAAGGCCTGTTAACTTCTCCCTGGTCCAATCTGCTGGCAAGGACAGAAATGGGTTAGGATTCAGACATAAGGAATTGCTAATCAGGAGATAAACTAGATTGCAAGAGAGTACTGATTGATTGGTTACATCTGCAAGTGCACAATGGGATGGAAGAAGATGTAACCTGTTATGTGAGGCTAGAGATTTCCCACAGACATGGGATAACAATCAAGTCGGCTTGGCAGCTGATGCCTGGTTGTAACGTTCGCTTCATAATTGTACGCTTAATGTCTGTTCTGTGAATTTGGACAGTGTGTTGGGTGCATTAGAGAACTGTCTCTCCTCTTACACAGTGTGGTTCTTTCAAGTTTGGGGACAAAAAAGTCATAGCTATTCAAGCTGTTTTACCTCTCTACATTTCATTACTGTTGCCCCTTACTATGCTGCTGAATATGTCAGCCTGCCATTAGGAAAAGTACTGCATTTTAAGTGATGAGAGGGAATTCAGTAGGTCTACATAGAACACTGTGCAGATTCGTCTTCAATTCTTGTTCCATTTGTACAAACTTTGGCTAACTAAGCAGCTACTGTGGCACAGATGGGCCCATAGACAAGACCTGCTTGGTTTCTGTGGCAGCAAGCTAGAGATTTAAGAGGAGCCCTGCTGGATCAGGCCATAGCCCATCTAACCCAGCATCTTGCCTCACACAGTGGCCCATCAATTGCTTCTGCAAGTTCTCATGCAGAAGACAAAGGCAAAACCTTAAGCTGCTCTTAGTTCTAGTAACCATCAGTAACCATTGATTTAATTTCACAGTATGAAACATTTTATTATTTTTTATTATTTATTTGGTTCATTTCTAGGCTGTCCTTCAGCCTAGAAAGATTCCCAAAGTGACTCAAGCTATATGTAACCTTAGGAAAGTCCTGCCCTCAGACCTGTATTCTAAAAAAAAAGACACAATGAAGAAGTAAAAGGGGAAAGGGAAAGGGACAGGGAAGGAATCTGCAGAGCTTAACAACAGATGTTGTAGTAATTGCTTGTACATACTGGCCCCAGTCCTGCACCCATTCAGAAGCAGCAGCCACAGGTAAGAGCCCTTCAAGCTCAGGTGGCGGGAAACGCCACTCACCTCCAAGAGCAAGCCATGTAAAAAGAAAATGCTGAGAGAGAATCTGGAATTAAGATTGCAGGAGGTATATCAATAACTTGAGGTACATAGATGATACAACTCCGTTGGCAGAAAAATACCTAAGATTGTAGCATCCAATCCCATTGCTTGTGGACAAATAGAGGAAGAAGGAAGCAGATTTTACTTTCCTATGCTCAAAAATCACCGCAGATGGTGACTGCAACCACAAAAATTAATACATTTGCTCCTTGGGAGGAAAGCTATGGCAAATACTGATGTGGTGGAAATGGGGTCATCCGGCTCTCACCCAAATGGGTCCTTAATGGGTGCTAAAATGGGTACTAAGTAACCATGGAAAAACACCCTTGGACTGCAAGAAGAATGAATCAGTCAGTTAATAAAGGAAAATCAACCTTGAGTGCTCATTAAAAGGACTAACATTGAAGTAGAGGTTCAGATATTCTGTCCACCTAATCAGAAAACAGTCTTCACTAGAAAAGGCCCTGGGAAAGATAGGAGGCAAAAGGTGAAGGGAGCGGCAAAGATGAGATGGTTAGATAGTGTTATGGAAGCTATGAACATAAACTTGGGTAGACTTCAGGAGGCAGAAGGACCTGGAATGCTGTAGCCCATGCCGTCTTGAAAAATTGGACATGATTAAACTAAGCAATAACAGCAAAGCAGCAGGCACTCCTGTGACACATCATATGATCATATACACCCACAATATGTGCTTTGTCATGGAAATGCAGAAAGGCTTGGAAGGGGAAACTGGAATTTCTCACAAGCATATCTGCAGTGCTCTGTTCTGTGTCAATTTGTGTGTCTATAGGATGCTGTTTGCTGGCCAAACAATGGGGTGATCAGTCATATTTATGGGAGTAAAGCATGCCATACATCCATAAAATGCTGCTATGTGGTATACTCCAATGTGAGAGCAGCAACGGGCTACTGTGACTGACCCCAAGCAGGGCCTGCTACCTCAGCAGCAGGTTAATGATGCTTTCAGTTGCCCATCTGATCACTGTAACATTCTGATAGCATGCCATTGTTTCTGCTTGTAATGCTTATGAAGGCAGCAGCTGTACACTTCCTTCCATCAGCCCTGTCCATTTACATCTATATTATTCTTGGGAGTTTTACATACAAAGAATGAGAGGAGTGAGGGAATGAGAAAAGAAGCTGCTCATCATTGGCTTCTTTTTAGTTTGCAAACCAAACAGCTGGAGTTCCAGTCCAGCTATACTTTGGCCACCAGGAAAAGAAAAAAGGAACCCTATTTAATCTTCCTGGAAACACCCTCATGAGCCACAGATAATTCAGGCCAGCATTCACATCAAAACAATACGCTAGGCTGCGTCCAGACTTGCTTATACTGCGCAGCAGAATGGATGGTGGTCATGGTTAATGCTGATAAGAGGATACTTGCTGTGCAGTATGATGGAAATTCAAATCTTCCCACCAGTCTAGGCAGAACAGCTAGAAGAGACAAACAAGTGGCAGGAGGGCAGCTCAGATCTGATTAACTGCGTCAGCCCACGTGGCCGCATGCACTGACTCAGCACTTGCAGCTTCCAATGGAAGCTATGGAGCTTCCTTTTGAGTCAGAACAGTTGGTTGTCACTTTGCAGGAGGTAAGGTGTGCTTTTTAATTTAACTGCAGGTTTGTTCTGCAAGTCTGGAGGCAGCCCTAGTCTAAGTGGGAAAAAGCAGACTGCAAGTGGAATATACTAGGAATACAACGGAAGATGCACAGATAGTCCATTTTTAATGCAATCTCTACAACTATAGCACAGAAAATTACAGGCACAGAGTCCCTGGAATGCAATTTTTGCAAATGAACCCACTGTCATTCTCATGCCAGACTCAAGATCTTTGGTAGGCATATCGGTACGTCTGAAAGTTCAGTGCTGAACTAGGTCTGATTTATCAAAGCAGTTCTTACGTCCACAGATCCATATTTATGACTGCACAATGAGCATATGTGAACAGTTCCCTTGGCTTTCTCCATGCTTGGATGCAGATCACATTACTGTGACCCCAGCTAAGGACTCAGCAGAAGTATTCTAAGGCAATATTTTACCCATTTGATGCCTGAAAATACCTTGAGCAGGAAGGACCATAGGATTTAGCATGAAAAAGGGAAAGAAAAAGGAAAGAGGAATGTCTTTATGTTAGCAGGCAGTACATTAAGTGAAAAAGCACAAGGCCATGATCAGAGGTACTCCCCTGTGACATGTATGCCATACAGATACATATGCGTTCCTTCTGCATTTTGTAATGGAATTAACTGGTTTTAAAAGGTTTTAATTGGTTTGGGGAAAATTAGCTCCCGGTTTACCTGCTAGATGACTTTTCAAAATAGCAAGGATAGGGAAACTGCATGAGTTTAAACAGACACATTTTTCTCTTTCCAAGATGCCCTTGGTTATATAGTCCTTCTATAGCACACAATACGGTCATTACATATTGAGGCAGTTTGGTCTAGTGGCTAGGGACCTGGACTCTTATCTGGCAATACTGGGTTTGATTCTGCTCTCCCCCATGAAAGCCCCTGGGTGGCCTTGGGCTAGTCACAGCTCTCTTCTGAGCTCTCACAGCCCCATCTGCCTCACAGGGTGTCTGTTGTGGGGAGAAGAATAGTGGTTTTGTCAGCCACTTCAAGTCCCCTTAAATGGGGTAGAAAAGCTGACATTTCTTCTTCTACATGCGGTACCTATAGCCTTTTATTGTGGCCCATTGACTCAATGCACTCTTGTATGAACATGTGCATTAATAGCAAAATTGGTAACAGCTTTGTTGTGGAGGTGCAGGAAAGTATAAGAGGGAATCACTAGCTAGTCCTTCTGCATTGGTCTCGTTCTCCTGACACAGCAGTGGAGTGATTGGCCATATTTGTGACCTTGAAAAGCAGTGTAGTGCATTTCAGTGCTGAAGCAGCAATGGCCCAGAGTGACAGTCCCAGATGGAAAACACAGGACCCACCTACTTAGTCTGCACCTTTGACAGTGCTGATAGAAGTAGGATAGAAAAGCAAGAGAAACCATGTTAGAACCAGTTAAGGGTGAGTGTAGAATGGTCCACAGGTTGAGCTCAGTTCCTGTTAACTATATGGAGCAAAACAGCAACAACAACCCCACAACCCAGTTGTCCAAAAGTGCCTTAGAGATGGTAGCATATGGTTCTCAAGCTCTCACTCCATCTCTAACCCTAATCCTAACTCTGTATTAATGCACTGCTGGTCCATCCTTTCATTCAACTGGATTTAAGTAAGCATAAAAGTTCCTTCCCTTTCTTAAAAAGGCTGGTGTCTCATTCACCTTGTTTGTTGAAGCTAGAGCCAGTACAGCAACAGGCCAAATGATCTGCACATGGTAGGGATGTGCACTGATATTCGAAAATTCAAATTCGGCAAATATCAACATTCAAATTCAAATCAGATTTTCAAAAATCCAGATTTTCTTTTAATTTTTTAAATTTAAATTTACATACAACAAGAACAAACAAAGACAAACATTTACGAGACACCAGATCTAACAACATATATAAATGCCTGAAGAGCAATCAAAAGACAAAATCATAGGTCTACAAAATATAGTTGTGCTATTCCACCAACATGTTGACTTTAAAATCCAGATTGAATTTGGATTTTTGAAAATCTGATACATCTCCATATATTGCATCTGAATATCAGATCTATTTGCACTTATAATACGGGATGCAAACAAAATGCAAACATGATAAAAACGGGTTGTGAACAGATTTGAAAATCGGATATGAATGTTCCTGACATTCATATCATTCAATTCAAATCAGATTTTCAAAAATACAAAACATGCATTCATGCACATCCCTAGCACATGGTGTTGCAGGGCCATAAAATTGTGCATAGCCCAACATTCATGCTGGACCAATCTGACAGCCTGTTTTGAGCTTCATAGGGGAAACATCAGCATTTGGGGGGGGAATCAGCAGGTTTCTCATGTGCAACTTTAGCATTTCTTAACTGGGAACTGACGCACTCTGCTTTCTTTCATTGTGTATTTCCTGCTTTCCATTAGCCTTTCAATGATTTGACATCTGAAGGCCCTGAAGTTGGTGTTTGCTTGTGGTATTTTTGGCCTGCATCTCTTTCCTTGATGCTGATCTTTGGTTAATCAACTATGACACATCCCTGACACAACAATGGTGTGCAGTCGTATTGAAAGATTGCCCACAGCTCCCTCTCTTCAATGTGCAGCCTAGAAGCCACCAAAACTAGTATGAGACTTGACCATATATTTATTAATGTCACAGAACAATAAAAGTTGAAACACCAACATTAATTGACACAGGAAGAAGACAGTTTAAATTCATAGAGAACAAAATAGGAAGTTACCTTTCTTCCAATTTGCTTTGGGTGATGGAGTGGAATGGGATGGAAGGAAGGAATCATCACATAAAACCATCAGAGGATGGAGGGGGAGAATGGGTAAGAGGGCAGTGGATTATATTGGGGGGGGGGAGCATGACAAACAGGTAAGAACCCCAAGCAGGAAGAATCCACCTCAAAGTGCTTTGTTGTAGATCCCATATTGTCTGTTATAGCTCTCCAAAAACATATGCAGAATGCTTGATTTAAAAAGAAGGGAGGGGGAATATTGTGGTGCAACAATTGTTAACAGAATATAGAAAAGCCTAAGTTCAGTCCTCCCCATTCCTGCTTTTCCATGTTGATGGTACACACCACAATAGTTTGGTTTACTATGTGGGGGGAGGATTTCAGGACCACACCTTGTGCCACTGTAGTGGGTTCCCAAAAGCTTCATAGGAAAAAAAAAGAAAAGAAAAACATTTGTTCCTGCCTGATGGAGCCTTCAGAGCCATCTCCATTCTCCAAAGCTAGCACAAGCTTCAGAGTCAGATGAATCCCAATGCAGATGATCTTGTTCCAGTTCAGAGAAGGATCCATCCATACCTGGGATGGATTCCTTACCCTGATTAATGTGGAACACTCTGATCCAGTCTATATAAGGTAAGTGCAGAAAGGGCCTTACTTTCTGTAGGTGCAACCTTATAAGGCAATGGCTACGTTGTTACAAAACAGGCTTCATGAAATATCCTTTTGGGGAACTACAGTTTTAGCAACAATATATCTATAGAATTGTATAGTGTTTCAGTAGCTCATGTATCTCTGAGATCCCTCTGAAAACTGTCACTTTCCCTATTTTTGTAGGGAAAAGGGGAACTGAAACTCTTGGATTCCTCCTCCCTTATTACTTGCATATTTTCTTATTCATAGGATTTTCTCAAAGCAGATATCTTGTGAATAATGAAAGATGACTGTATCTTTTTTTTAAAAAAATGCAGATATTTGATATGTAAATTCAGCTACAGTGAATGCACCATGTTATAAATAAGGAAGGGTTCACAACTTTCCTAGATTGCAATGTATATAGTGTAAAGAAGAATATTATTTAATTAATTGATTAATTAACTATTTATTTATTATATTTGTATCCCATCGTTCACTCAAAGATCTCAGGGCAGGTCACAACCTATAATAAAAATGCAACATTAATTAAAATATATTTAAATTATATTCCTCCCTGGTAAGACTAAATTAAAAGGAAACAATTCACCACCCTCTTGTATGCCACAACTTCTCACACCTCTGAGGGTAGCAGAGCTTCAAGAAGACCCTTGCTTTGTGATCCTAAGACATAGACAGGTCTATATGGGAGAAAGTGCTTCTTCAGATATTCAAGATCTATGGGTGCACTCCCATGGCACTTTAGTATGATTCCGAACACAGGATTGGCAAGGGGCATCCCCATGCATTTTGGATTTGGCCCACGAAATGCCAAATCCCCCCCATGCCAAATCCCCCCCAACCATACCAGAAGGGTGCCAAATTTGATACCTGAAAAAAACAAGTCCTGGCACAGTTTGGGGGACCGGCACGCATTGGTCAGTGAGCCGGACCACACATGGGGACGCTAGCGGGCTAATGGGGAGGAGATTGGTGCTCATGTCATTGGGAGGTGGGGTGAGCTTGCCCCTGCCCTGTCCATTGAAGATCACAGCTGCCGACTTTTAAAAATGCCAATTGTAAAGGCAGGCTGGAGAATGGCTTGATTTTTTAATTTTCTGCCATGTCCATGGAAGTAATTCCAACCCTGTTTCACGAATGCCAAGGCAGGCTGCATAATGGCTTGATTTTTGTTCCATTTCCAACCCCTGTTTCCCCGATCATCAAGGCGACCATAAATAAAGGCTTGATTTTCTGCCTTTTAAAGTTAACGGGCATTCTTGCAGTCCCAGGTGGAGCGGAGGTGTGCAAAACTCCTCAAGCGCCTACTGCCACTAAACCTCATAACAGCTTTTGGTGTTTTAAGTTTTTTATCAAGCTATTGTTGTGAATTAACTTGTTTTTTAAATTATTATTATCAATTTTAACTTGTTTCCGTGCCTCCCACCCATGTCCTGGTTGTCAGTGTCACTAAGGGAGGGGGGATGTGGCACAGGGGTGGACTGATGGCAATCTGGGTTCCAATGAGGAGAGAAGGGGCAGAGAGGAGGTGGCGCTGCTCCCCCATACCAGGGTTCAGCATGGTTCTCATGGGGATGCCTCCATCTGCACCGAACCTGTACCTGTCCCACATTACTGGGAATGACATAGGGACACCCGAGATGTGTTCTTGGTCCTGTGCCCGCCCCATGCATGCCCAAAGACTACTGAACAGCTAGCATGGGGATGCAGCCAAAGTCATTTAGGGATTTATAAGTCAATATGAGCACTCTGGATTTGGGCTCAGTATTAATCTGGGAACTACCATGGTGCCTGGGTGTGTCTGACCAGAAACACCCATCAGCAGTCATGATATTATATTTTGTATCTGCTCCAGCTTTCAGACCATCTTCAAGGGTAGTCCCATCCAGAGCAGATTATAGCATTCTAGTCTGGAGGTTGCCAGAGCATGGATCACTATGGCCAAGTTCTCACTATCCAGAAGAAGTTGAAGTTGGTGAACTAGTTGGAGATGGAGGTAAGTATTCCTGACTATTGCTGCCACCTGAACCTCAAGTGGCAGTGATGAATCCAGAAACAACCCCAGTTTATAGACTCTTTCTGAGTCAGAAATACAACCATCAAGAATTGGGTGTGTCTAATGTCTTTG
The DNA here is from genome assembly GCA_023333525.1 of Aspidoscelis tigris stejnegeri. Lineage (NCBI taxonomy): Eukaryota > Metazoa > Chordata > Lepidosauria > Squamata > Teiidae > Aspidoscelis > Aspidoscelis tigris. The sequence goes on along the minus strand of JALMGA010000007.1, from coordinate 22,787,634 downwards.
AAAGCAGACAAAGGCTTTTTTCAGCATAGAAAATAAGATTTCTTATTTAAGCTAACAATGTTTCTTAAGCTAACAATTCATAAACAGTTTCACATCCAGTAACATAACTGTAGGGCCACATTCCCATTATAAGCTTAATTCAGTTTCCCTAAACTGAAATAACAGAACTGGATGCAACCGCGAATTCGCCTGATCCCATTACTTTCAGCCAGAATCGCGTTCCATCCAGATTCTGAGGATTTAAGAGGAAAAATGGCAGTGGGCAGCCAGCGATTCTTTCCCGTCCTCTCCCCATTTCCCAGGGCACACAGCAGCAGCGGCAACTCAAGCCCCCTTCACCCATCACCGTCACAGCCTTTAAAACATTCACACATCTCCCTGAACCTGCAGCTGCTTTCCTTTCTTTTCCCTTTTTTAAAGGTCAGAACTTTCAGAATTGCAACATCATTATCAGGTGTGAAGTGGTTGGATTGCTACAGTGTAGTGGCTGCTTTAAGGGGTGGATTTTTACAGCAAAATCACTGTCTTTGGTAGCAAGCTATTGGGGGAGGGAAACTCTCATTCCTTAACATGGAATGGTTCCTACAGTAAAAAATGTAAAATGTTTCAAGCGCACAAACCAGAGTGAGACCTGTTGAAATGAGGGTTAATATTTACAATGCTTTGGGGTGATTTAACACGCGGAAAGGGTGTTAAGCCAACCTGATGTGGGAACTGCGAGGATTGAAACCGTTTTGAATCCGAAATAAGTTTATAATGGGAACGCGCCTTTATAGTCACCTGCTTTGGTTCTGCACTCCTGGACGAAGCTAGCTGGGTGACCTTGGGCTAGTCAGAGCTCTCTTTCTGAGCCCATCCTACTTCACAGTGTGCCTGCTGGGGGGAGAAGAACAGAAAGCTTTGTTAGCCACTTTGAGTCTCCTTAAATGGATGAGAAAAGTGAGTTATAAAGCCAACTCTTCTTTAAAAAATAAAATAAAGCAAGGCAGAGGAAATTCATTGTGTTAGTATGGGACACCTGTCTCGTGACTTGTGCCTGAAACCCACAATAGTGTTTTTTATCATTCAAATGCATAAACAGTCAAATATTACACAGTAAGGGTTTGATTGCACCCAAGTTTTAGGCTGGGCTTCCCTTCGAAAATAAGCAGTCCGTTCCTGGGTGCATGGAGGAGGTGCCTGTTTCACAACCGAAAATGAGCGCTCTGCATATCCGTCTTATGTCATTTTCAACAGGGGCTAGAAGTGCCTTTGCTTAGGACAGGACAGTGAGCCCTGCAAAAATGGTGCTTCTGTTGCTGACCTAGTAATGAGGTACTAAAATCATCGTAAGGTGCCTAGTGCATCTCTAAATGGTGGTGGTGGTGAGCTCTTTATCAGGAGCTTCACCCAAGTGAAAACAAGGCCATAATCCCTTTTCAGACCACCTTCAAACTGAGAGGACACGCCAGTCGACGCTGAGTTTTCTAGGGTAGATAATGTGAAAGTGGTTTGAATATAGACTAAAATTTAAGTGCAATTGGGCCCAAAGATTAAAAGGCTTTTTCAATCTAGCCTTATATCTAGAAAACAATTACCCTCAATTTACCCAAAAGGTCAGTGAATAATTCATAGGAAATAATGGGCTATGTATCTAGAGTTAGGAGATTTGTTGAAGAATTCAAGAGAATATTTGTAGTCCCTCCCCATTTTGACACCCTCCACTCTCTTCTAATCAGCTGTTATGGTTTATTCATCATTGAACACAATTGCTTTAGTGCTTTTCCATTAGTTGAGTCTGTATTAATCATGTACTATTAATGTCAAGCATCGAGAGCAAAGGCAATGTTTTTGATAAGTACTTAAAACTGCAAATGTTGAAAAAGAATTAAGGCTCTTCCTTACTGTTTACTCAGGTGGACATAGCACAATTAGGCCACAGCAGACTTGTTAACCTGACAGCACACTCCATTGAAATTGTTTATTGTTGTTCCACCTGATCAATTTAAACTCAAAATTAGCAAGCAATAGCCACTACAGGAGTGTATCTAATGTTATAACAGCATAAAAGTATTCTGTTTGGAGGAATATCAATATTCCTTCCAGCTCTGCTGTGTTTTGGGCGGCTCAGCGTTTCATTGCTGCCATGACAACCGTGGTTGATAGTCACACTGAGATTAAAGGTGTGATCAGACACACCTAAAGAGCTGCACTCTGGGTGAATTTGAGGCTGTAAGGATGGGATGGGGACCTACACGAACACAGAGGAGGAAAATATTGCCAATCATCGTAGGGGAACAAATGTTGCTAGCACGCAACCACATCATGTCCACAGCAAGTCAGACGGATGAGGGTCAATCAGTGGTAAGCGCTCATTGTCAAGATATAATCTCACTCTCAGTCAGCATGTACTGCTGAGCTGGAAGAGATTTACCTGAAAACAGAAGAGCATCATCATCTGTGTTCAAAACAGGCAGAAAATCTGGGAAGCATCCATTCCTACAGCACCATGGTTCTGGGAGTGTGGAAAGGCCAAAGGAAGATGAGGGTACAATAAAGTATTCCCCCAGTGCATTGCCAAAGTGTCCCCCTACTCTGCTAGTTCAGGCCATCCATGTGATGCCCTATCCAGGCATGGCAATAAGGTAGCTAGCATTATTTATAGCGGAAAGGGTAACATGCACAACCCCAGGGTACCTGTTGCTGCAATGCTGGAATTTAGACTGACAGTGATCCTGCAAAGGGGGGAGGGGGTGAGATAGAGTTGTCCAACCTGAAGAGCCTAGTGATCCAATGTGTTTCTGGACAGGCTTGGGTGCTTTTTGATTTCTAAGCCTCTTGCTCCTGTCAATGTTCTGCTCAGTCTGCAGAATGTGGAAATCATCCAAGCAATTAATACAATTGCTCCTAAATGTGCTCTCCCACTTGGTAGAGTCAGACAGTTCCATAGCATGCTCTGGAACTTGGCCATGAAATAAGAAGCAGCACACCAGTGGAGGAGATCACCCAACAGATCGAAACAGTTCCTAGTGCAAGTTCATAACTGAGTGGCTTGCTTGACTCCACTGCATCCTTTTTTACTATCCAGCAGAGTTTTCCTGTGGGGTTAGAAGTGTAATTCAGGTTTGCTACCTGTTCTGCAAGGTTTTCTTTGTGTTTAGGAATTTAATCCACCGGGCTCTGACAGGTTTAAAAGACATAAGGAATGAATTGATAGTATTTATGGGAACTTCTCATAAGAGAGACCTGCAGGGAAGAAGTGAAAAAGAGAAGCTGCTTGTAGAGTCACTAGTATATAAAATTATGCATGGTATAGAAAAGGTGAATAGAGAAAAATTATTTCACACAACACTAGAACCAGGAGGCACTCTTTGCAGCTGATGGGTAAGATAGTCAGTTCAGAGAAGGGGAACCATTTCTTCCCCCAAAGGGTCATCCATTCTATGGAATCCGCTGGCAGAAGAGGTGGCAACAGCAACCAGCCTAGATGGCTTTAAGGAAGGGTTAGACAAATTTATGGATGACAGATGTGTCAATGGCTACTCAAATAGATGCCTAAGTACATCTTTCTGGCTGTGGTTAGAAGCAGGTTGCTTCTAATGCCATTTTCTGGGATTCAAGAGCAGGAGAAGGTTTGCCCTTATCTCTGCTTGAGATGCCCATAGGCAACTGGCGGGCCACTGTGTGGGACAGGATGCTAGACTGGATGGGCTGTGGTCTGATCTGGCAGGGCTCCTCTTATGTTTTTATCTTCTAGTCCTATCAGACAGGCAAGAGCAATGTATGAGGTGAAAGCATGCTCCTGTGTCTCTCACATACAGTGCATGCCAAATAATACTACAAAGTGTTGCATCTACCACCCAGAATGTAGCACATACTTCAATAAATACAGTATGCAATATTTCCCAAAAATATGGCATGAAAGGCAGTTATTATAAGAGAAGAGTGACATCAGTACCCCCACATATATTCCATCTGAAAACTAGGATGACTGGTCTTTAGAGGTGGAATGCCATTAGGATAGGGACCATCTGTTTGTGCAATTCTACACCAAGAACATGTAAATGGATTACCCATTAGAGAAGCATTAATTCCTTGTTACTTTAATAACTTTCTCCACCTTTTGTTTAACAGCAAAAGATTTATTCAGGAGTTACATTCTGCCCTTGGGAGACTTTGGCCCTTTCTGCACTGAGTCAGTAGACTGACCTAGTGGGGCCTCTGGAACACCTTTTCTGCACTTCTGATTTCCTGAAAGGCCAGCAGCTCTGAACATGAGCCACTAGTCTAGCATTCTACAGCCAAGAGTCCAGCACTATTTTGCTGTGGACCTGGAAGTGATGCCAGAAGTGTGCTGCTTCTGGACTTCTAGCCAAGCTAGCCCCAGATGACAACTATAGATGCTGGGAACACCTCCACAGCTGGGCTGGAATGTCCTTGCCATGAAGCAACAGCAGCCTGACCCTGAGTTGTGTGATTTAGGCTAGTGTGGATAGCCCACACCATGTAGAAAACCCCATTGTGTCCATATTAAAAAAACAGCAAGGCACATAATTTCCCCTTTTTTGTTGTTAGTTACCATCATGCTGGGGATTACTTCTGGTGACTACAAAAGTGGGAAGATACTGCAGATCAAATATGTCCACCCCATGGTTTCTAAGATCACTGGACTAAGGTCACACCCAATTTAACACATTCATAGTGGACCCATTTTGAAAATTATCTATCATGAACTGCAACCAACAGGGACATTAATGGGGCAGAGAACAGAGAGTTGGTTTACATACTTACATATGTAATTGTTCCAGAGGCCCCACTGGGTCAGTCTACTGACTCAGTGCAGATGAGCAGCTATTCAGCGGTACACCTGGCCGTTTTAGTGACCGAGGAAAAAGTCAAGCTGGGGGCGCAGCTGGTGGAATTATTTATATTTTATGGACTGTGCCCCCTAGCAGTCGGTCTTGGTATAGTGAGAGGATAACCCATGGGTATTCTGCTTGAGTCATCCGAGAACACACATGCCAGTTGAGACCCATAAATTGGGTCTCCGAGTTTAAGAAACAGGGCAGTGGTTTGATGGAAAAACATAATTCTATACACCCACTGTTTTCTTCCTAATGAACCAAATCCACTAGTCATTGAGGGATCTGAAGCAAGGAACTGATGTGGTGCCTTATTGCACCATTCCTGACCAATAGCTGTACTGGCTGTGGCTGTTGAAGGTTAAAGGCCAACAATATCCTGAGGGCAACATGTCACTTAACAACCAGTGGAAAATACAGGTGCCTTTTGACACACTCCTTACTCTGTAAACAAACTGCATTAGAGCTAATGAATGACACTAGGCAATAATAATAGCACCATAATGGTCTGGATAGGGATCAATAAATTGAAAAGTGGGATGCCTGAAGGTTCAGTATTGGGACCGCTGCCTTTTAATACATTAATAAATGATCTTGGAGTAGTAGCAAGTAGCAAGATAGCAAAGATACTAAATTATTGATTGAAAGAGATTGTGGCCTTTTCTGCACTTACCTGTCTGTGGTCAGAATCAGTGGTCCACTGGTTTCAACCACAGAACAGATCTCTCCATGCTTCAAAGTATATGCAAGCTTCAAGGCCAGCCTCAGAGCCTCGTGTGTGTGTGTGTGTGTGTGTGTGTGTGTGTGTGTGTGTGTGTGTGTGTGTGTGTGCATTTTGGCATGCCACCAAAATGTGTCCCAGTAGTCCTGGACATGGGACTCGTGCTTTCTGTACACCGCTTGTTCTGGATCAGGGCTTACTTTGGTCTGTTGGTAGACTCATTTAATTAAGTATACCCGTATTCCCACTCAGGGCCTTCCTGATCAGGATTATGATCCATCTAGTGCAGATGAAACATACCAGTAGGAGACAAGGCCTCACAGATAAGCACTAATATATGGATCAATGAGGCTCATAAACTGACTAATGGGCCTGTGAAGAGTTTCAGAGAGGTTTCATGATATTGGATGAGTGCACAATGAAGTGACAAATCTTTTTAAGTGCAAAGTAATGCCTATTGGGACAAGGAATCCCTTTGGAGTTCTGGTGGACAGCACACTGAAGGTGTCAATTCAGTGCTCAGCATCAGTGAAAAAAGCAAATTCAATGGTGGGGTAATTAAGAAGGAAATAGTAATTGTTAAAAGTCAGCAACCGTCATTGTGCCTCTTCATAAATCTATAGTGAGGCCACACTTGTAATATTAGATACAACTTTGGTCACCATATCTAGAAAGGATAATGTGATACTGGACAAAGTGAAGAAAAGGATAGGACAGTGTGACTTAAATAAACTATATAAAATCCTAAATGGTATGGAAAAGTCAAACAGAGAAAAAATATTTTCTGTACTGCACAACACTAGAACCAGGGGAAATATTTTTCACCCAGGTGGTCAGTGGTGTATGGCATTTACTACCAGAAGGGGTGGTGAGAACAACTAGCCTGGACAGACTTAAGAAATGCTTAGACAAATGTGTGGAGTACATATGTATCAGTGGCTACTAGAATGGATACCCAGGTCCTGCCTTCAGGTTCGAGAGCCATTGTCTGACTGAAAATGTCCAGAAGCGATTGGTGAATCACTGCGTGACACTGGATGCTGGATTAGATGTTCTGTGGCCTGATCCATGAAGAAGGGAGGTGTTGTGATCCAGATGGGGTTGCTTTCCCTGGAAACGACAGACGTATCATCTAGAGGCGCTCTTGGTCTCTGCTTGACATTTGAAACTCAATCAGAGGCAGTGGTCAGGTGCACCTACTTCCAACTATGGCCCTTTCTGGAAAGAAACTGTCTGGCCACAGTAGTCCATACTCTGGTAATTTCCAGACTGGATTATTCTGATGTGGTCTACATGGGGCTGCCCTTGAACACAGTTCAGAAAGTGAAGCTGATGCCAAATGCAGCAGCAAGATTGACTTGCACTTCTAGCCAGATGCACACCATAGCAATCCTAAAAATACTGCATTGGCTGCCTATTTGTTCCTAGGTATTAACATTAACTTCTGTGGCCTAAATAGCTCAGACCCCTAAGATTTGCTGTTGAGGCCTATTGGCTCTGTCACCACCTCCAACACTTAATGAGGCAAGAACATCTGAACGGGCCTTCTCAGTGATAGCACCCAGACTATTAAATAGTCTCCCCACTAAGGTGTGCCAGGCAGTCTCATAGTATATATTTAATCCTCTTGTGAAGACGTACCTCTTCACCATGGCCTTTGGCTGAAGGAGCATCATCTCTTTCCCATGAAGACACTGTTATTGTTTTAACTAACACATTTTATTTGTATTGACAGCAATTTTATTGTGACATCTCTCTACATGACAGCTTTGGGAAATTTATCCTACACATGTTGCCTAAACACTGTTGTGGTCACTTTGGGCAGAATATAATGCATTCTGTAAATGTTCAAGATCGGCTGGTTACTAAATAGATATATAGCCATCAAAGCAAGATCCTTATGGGTAAATTTTGCTTAAGGTAAAGAATGTAGATTTTGCTGAGTTGGAAAAATTGCAATAATATTTTATTGTTGACAAGGATTTCTTTATACATAGAAAGTTCTTAGAGGTAAGCAGTTGTTTGCAGTCGTAATACACGTAAATAGCAAAAGATTTATTTGTGCTCTTTCTTTTGAGGCAATCAGAACATAATCAAATGCAGTCGTTTCATGAGTCAAAACCTGTAAGTAACTTCATCTTTCAACTTTTCTATCATGTTTTTCTTTCTTCAGGTTTTACCTTACTGATTTAAAAGAGTTTCTTGCTGAAGGAAGCATTATTAAAATCTATTTCCACTTAGCCTCGGGTTTGAGTCTGACTAATGGACTGACGACTGCAGAGTGCTTCATGGTCCTTGCTCTAAGCTAAGATTTTTTTTTAAATTGTATTAGCCAGTCATCATGAATCAAGGTAAGATTTCTTGACCTTTTCCAAAGATATATCATGAATGCTTGCCTCTTTTTACTGTTTTTCTCCCCAGTTATGGTCCAGATGAGCAGAGCCACCAAGCTGTTGACATTGGCCAGAACTGGAATATAAATGTAGCACATTTGTACAGTGTGCTGTTACTCCATGCTGACCTGCCAATGGGTCTTCTCTCACTCAAGAGAGGCAAAAAAGTGAGTAAACAGAAATGTATCTGAAAAAAAAATGTTTAAATTCAAGCAGAGACATATAACAACTACAACTGTCCACCATATAAAACAGTTTTGTGCAGTACAATATTATTCTTAAGCACACATTACAATGCAATTTTCCTTACTTATGCAATAACAGAAACTTGCAATAATGTGATTTGGGGCCTGAAAGACAATTAATGTATAGGGTGGTTGATTGTGTTTCCACTCTTCAGTGACATGAGCTACATTGTTTAGTTGGATGGCCCTTGCATGGCTCCACTGACTTACAGTGACAGACTGGCCCTCCATGGTTCTCCTAAAGCACAATTAACAATCTGAAGATGTGTCTCTTTATCCTGTTCTTGAACACTTGGGTAAGAAGGCAACACTTGAAAGACTGCATCTCATAGTTTGCAAAGGGAACTATTTTTAAAAGTCTTCTGTGATCTCAGTGATGATGATAATCCCTCATATAGGCAGCTTCCAAACAGCCAAGTTTTCAACCGCTCCAGAGGCAGGAGACACATTGATCAAATGGATCACTCCTAACAATGAATCAGGTCCTCTATAATCTTCACAGTTGTGAAACAAAAGTTCCCCAGCTGTGACATCTGTGTCATTTTTTCAGTGCCCTATAAGTGGGACAATTTTCAGTCTTACAAGAAAAGAATGTGGATGAAAATCAGCCTGTTAGTTCACCTCTCCCCTCCTTTTAATAATCAGAAGAAGAAATAGATAGAACAGTGTTCCACTATAATGACTTCAAGGCTGGAGGCTGATGGAAGGATCCTTTGTCCACCGAGTCCCAGGGGCGCACAAGAAGCAAGGTTTTTAAGCTTTAAAGGTTATTTAAATTGTGCCCAACCATCCCCAATCTCATACCCACTAAATGGCTTATCCTATAGTTCCCACCAGCCCATTCTTGCATTAGGAATGGTGGAAAGTGTGGCTGAAACTACCTGGAGGTGCCTCTTCTATGTAATCTAAAGACCGCGTTCATATCCCTTCAGCAGATTTTGTGATTAATATGGCTGCCTCTGGTTTGAGATGGACCTTTGCTTCAACTGGTAAAATGTATGTTAACTCCTTCACTTTGTGGTAATGAGAAAACTTTTCATATGCAGGAGATGATGAGGGTTGCAGTTTCCTCTGCACGTCCATAAGAACTATATTACCCATGTTTTCAGAGGACACAGAAAGACTCTGGACTATTGTGATGGACTATCCCATCACAAACTCAGCTAAAATACAGATGAGTCCTGAGAAGATTAAGCCCCACTTTGTTTAAAACAATAATACTGAACATTAACAACAAAGTTGATACATTTTCAGTAAAAAAACTTTTATTCCAATGAAGTGGCAAAATAAACAAATGGCATTTAAGGATATGCATGAATATTCATAACCATTCAAAATTCATACGAAATCATCTTAATTCGGACATTCAAATTCGAATTGAATGTTGGCACATTTGAAGATTGACAGGTGAATTCAGATCAAGTGCTTCAGAACATCCGTGAACTTGGGGAGGTGGGAAAGCGGCTACATTAGTCACATCTGCAACAGATCCAGAGTGAATTTGAAGTGGATTGAGAGTGGATTTAAAGTGGATTCAGGGCAGATGTGATGTGTTCAGAGCTGATACATAGGGGATACATAGGTGATTAATATGTGATCAGTACTGAACTCATAAAATATTCATATCAAAGTTGAATCCTACCACATTCGAAGGGAATATATTCAAATGAATACAAATTTTCTTGCATCCCTAGTGGCAACAGTAATACGCAAGTGGCAACAATATAATGAAGTTGGGGGAAATTAGTCAAACAAAAGGTGGCAACTCAGCTTACAACTTTTTAGTAAAGAGAGATTTGGTAGCTCTTTACATATATCAAAAGAAGAAACTACCAGGTCCCTCTGGTAGTACCAATTAGACCATACTAGCAAAGATCCAGATTAAAGGCCTCCTTAATCCAGATCAGGCTCCTGGCATTCTGACCTCCAAACACTATTCAGCATATACTATATAAAAAAAAGTAGTATTGCTGAAACAAAACTTAAAATAGCATTTCAGACAGGACAGAAAACAGCAAAATGGATTCAATATCTATCTTTTTGCTTGTTTGTTACCTTAATTTTAGATCTCTAACAATCTATCTTCTTCTATCTCTCTGCTCTGCTAGAAGACAAACTTCTTGGAAAATGTAATGAAACTGGACAGTATTGGTATCAGCCGTAGTTTTGGGATGGGTGTGGGAACAATTGGAGGCTTTCCTTTGGCCTCTGTCATGCTTTGATGTACTGTGGATCAAAGTCTGGATTGGCACAATCAAAAACAGGGTGCTCATGAATGCTTCATCCTTTCTTGACCTACTGAAAGATGATATTTCTAATGACAAAAACATTTTTCATGGCCCAAACTGTGCATAGGCTGCAAAATGGCTGCATGTGGTTTGCCTTGCAACATGCTTCTGTTGATCCCATCTAACTAACATGACTCTTAGAAATTAGACATGGGACATTAGGAATGTATTGTCTCATCAAACTCCTCTCTGCAAATTTGCAGCTCCTTAAAATCAATTTTTAATGTGTCAGTTGTCATTGTAAACCTATTTTTGTATTTTAGAGAAAGCTCTTGGTTATGGAGTTGATTATGGTGTGCACAGCAATGATAAAATGTTATATAAGAAGATTTACCTCAGTCATTGGGCCTTGGTGAATATTACTTACTATGTATCTACACAAACAGTTGAGTAACATAAACTCTGCTTTGTATGAAATTAATTTTTCCCTTCCAAAATAATCATCTCAGTTTTCAAATCTACTCAGATTTGCACTACACATTGGCATGAATCCTTAAAACAAAAACACAAAAATTAATGATTTATCAATTTGATAGATTGAGGGGGGAATCTGATAATAGTGCGTAGAAGGAAAAGGTATTAATACATCCTTGATCAATTTTGTGCATAGGAGCCTCATCTTTTAAGCCCTTGTTTTTGCCAGAAAGGGGAAAAGAAAGAGCTGGTAAATGAGGGAATTTCCTAGAGCAATCCGGAATGCTTCTATATTACCATTATCCAACCAACAGAAGCAGTAGTAAATTCTTACTATACCCTAGAGAGCTACTGCCAGATAGATGAAAACTAGCCTAGGCTGTTTTTGCATGTACTTCCATTAATCTGGATTTAGAAAGCCACTTTTCAGTGCAGACAGAGTGTTTTCAAACCTTTTTGAACACTCTAAAAAGTCCTAGTGGGAACAGGGCTCAAAAGTGACCCAAGATTTCCATATAATTTGCATGCACCAATTAAAAAAAAACTATCACCTGAATTGAATTGCATTCTGCATTAGATCTTTCCGCACTTACCATTTTTCAAGAATATATCTGGGAATAGGGGCCTACTGTCTACATGCTAGAGCAGACTAAGGCAGGCCTCAGGTGAGGTCTATCATAGTCAACATAAGCATGAGGACAACAGACTCCTATCCTGAAATATATTCCAGAATAAGGTCAAATGTAGAACGGGCCATTGTCTGAAATAACAGTAATGAGGTGACCTGAAGATCTGCTCACTGGATGCTCCTAGCTTGGTCTAGTGGTTAGGGAGCCAAACTGTTACCTGGGAATATTGGGTTTGATTTGGAAACTCCTCCATGAAGCCAACAGGGTGACCCTGGGCTTGTCACAGTTCTCTTCTGAGCTCTCACAGCCCCACCCACCTCACAGGGTGTCTGTTGTGGGGAGAAGAACAGAAAGCTTTGTCGGCCACTTTGAGCCCCTTAAAAGAGTGAGAAAAGTGGGGTAGAAAAGCCAACTCTTCTTCTAGCTGTGGATGGGCAAATTCAGGGCTTCAGTTTTCCTGAATCTTACACAAGAGGAGGAGTGCCACAACTGTAGCATCCCCTCTCTCTCCACATCAAGAACAGCACTACGAAAATAGAAAGAACTGTACTTAATGTATCAGCTTGTTGTCTGCACACCATTGGAGGCCCAAATCTTGGTGCGGGTAGAGGCATGCTGCTTCTTTCCTTCCCCCTGCCTTAAGATCACAAGAGATATTGACACAGGGGAAGAAGAGAAGCAGTTTTCGCTCCCACACCAAGATCCAATACACACTTGGCCTGGTAGTCCATGCAGGGTGAACTCCTAGACTTGAAGGAGCCATCTTGTAATCAAAAATGGTTCTGTATGCACTATGTATGGTACCAATAGGCAGGGAGAAGGACTTTGCCTACTCTCAGAATAGAAGTTAGAGGGCCAGCAAGAGCTGTTTGCTCTGATAGTTCTTCAAATGGCTCTGCTATAAAAATGTCATAGCGCTTGTTGTGACAAGGCAGTAATACAGTGTGGTGTCTGTCCAGACACCCCATACTGCCTCTGCAATGACTGTGCAATGAGGGTGCAGTGTCATGCAACCACTGTGCCTTCACAGCTCACTGAAGGCACCATGAAAGAGCTGTGCAGATACCACCCAAGGCACCCATAAGTATCCATTAAAATATCCTGTTCCTTGAATTTAGAAGAGATTGCTGACATTTATGACTGTACTCTTGGTTTGTTTTGTTTTCCAAAAAGTTAATTATGAATACTCCAGATTGTGCTCAAACTGTACGAGTCCTTCTGGAACAGTAATTTTTTGTTTATGTACTTCACAGAACACTTTTCATCCACTTTTTCCCTTCCACAAATCTACTTACTATCAAAATACAAGCAAGGAAGAGAGAAAACCAATCATTATGTATTTCTGAAGCACAAACAACTGCCAATAACATAGCAGAGATGGAATGGGTCCAACTGGTTTATGGATTTGGTGCAGTAAAAAATATCCTCAAGTTACCTTTTTTAAAAAATCTGAACAAAAGTTGTTGCCATCTACTTACCACAAAGTGATGACAGCCAAGGATGGCTGGCTGGCTGGCTCAACCATACAAGTGATCTAGGTAGTTACGCTGGAAGACACAACAGTCTAAGCCAACGATCTACATTTCCCAGGCTTCAAAGTTTCCAAACAGAACCCAACCAACATTCAGGAAATGGCCACCAAAGTTGGTAATTTTCTCTATGACAGTTAAGGCCCTTGGACAGAAGGTGCCCAGGTAAGTCCCCTGTGTCACTGCTCTCTATCTCCATGGTGGGAACCCAGGTGCATGAAGGCAGCAATTGCTTTGCAGAACAGGTTATTCCGCTCTGCAAAAGGGTCACTTCTGAGGGCATCCTGGCAAGCCCTCAGAAGAGCAGCGGCCTATAGATAGCATGTCCCTGGGCTGCTGCCATGGGTTTTCTGTGCTTAGGCAGATTCTGTCAAACTTCAGTTATTCTTCTCCAAATTAGTCATTGGAAGTGGAATGGGTTGCCAAAATCACAGGCTCAGGTATTAGAAGTATTTAGACCAGCCTTGATAAAAAGAAACAGAAGAGAAATTTGCTGGGGTTTTTTCATGCTTTGCTAGCATCTGGATATTTTGAACAGGAACAGTAATGCAAGGAGCTGGCAGGCAGAGGTAAGCAATTGGTATAATGAGAAACCTGACATTGTGCTGGAATTCCTGGAGTGCCAATATAGGGTGTTTTTCCACTGTCACTATAAGTACCCATTAATGGGTACAAAATGGCATTTTTGTACCCATTAATGGGTACTTAATGGGTTATTCTAGTGACAGTAGAAAAACACCCATATTGGACTTTCCATCCATCCATCCATCTATCCCTATCCCCAAGGTATCAGGATGATAATAAATCATAATAAAAACAGATTAAAGAGCATGATTAAAACAACAGTGTTTGCATGGAGGAAAGGTGTTCTTCCCTCTGAAGGCCAGGGTAAGGAAGTGCATCTCTGCCAGTCATCTGAACACATACATTGAGGGTGCCTGAATCAGAGAGGAGATTGTTCCATAGGCTGTGGGCTACAGTTAAGCATGCCCTTCCATGTGTTCCCACCCCCCTAATTGCTGCAGGTGGTGAGACCACCAAGAGGCCCTCACTTTCAGATCTTAGGACATGGGCAGATCTATACGGGAGGAGATATCTAATAACTTTATTGGGAGTGTCATGGATCTGCGGCATTCCTAATGCAATCCTGGGAGAATCATGGATTTTTACACCAGTGTTCCTTAGAATGAATCTGTAATTTAGGTCAGCTTTTTTTTTAAAAAAATGTTCAGTGCTGATTGGAGGAATGAGGATAAGAGAACAAAGGCTTGTCTAAGGTCATATTGTGGTTTTATTGGAGGAGAGACATTTTAATCAGGAACTTCTCAACTCACATTGTTATCACTACATTACCACTGGCCCTGACAGTTTTAATCCAGCTTGCAGGAGACAGACATTAAATAAATACATAATACTTTGCCAAGGCTTTCTCATAGCTTTGTTGATAACAGCCAAAGAGCAGGAGAAAGCTCAAAGTCAAGCAATTAATTGCCATACTATTCTGCCTCAATACTTGTTTTCTTTTAGTCTAGTGTGGCAGCTTTATAGAGCAGCATCCTGTGAAATCATTGGAGCTGGGCTGGACTAGATGTCTCATGGTGGTAAACACTGTGGAAATAAAGTATTCTGATAGATCATTCTGATCTCAGTCTTCTGTTTCAGTCATTCTGCTTCAAGCAAAGCTGTGCAGCCATTCTCTGAGGCAAGGAACCAACCCCTCTCCATGAGAAGCTTGACAGCTCTTCTGTGTCAAGCAAGAAGTGCAAAATAACAAGGGCAGTTTAACTTTGCAACTTTGGATGCAGCATTCATTTTATAAACGGTCCCTGGAATACCACCTGTCTTCATTTATCATGGCTCCAGCATCACTCCCATCCCTATTCATTCTGCTAGTTGCCAGTGAATGTTAAAAAATCAAGTGCATTTCCTATGATGGTTACTGCTAGAAAAGAATGCTTTAACAATATTGCCAAATCTAAAAGAGAAACAAACTGATGACAAATTACATGAATAAAAATTTCAGGCAAACTGCTGACAATGGAACCACTTCAGCAATTTTTAGTGAAGCTTAAAAAGATTCGGTGAGCAGAATTTTAGATGCAGGTGTTACAATGCTACAGTGTTCCTATTATCCACGGCATTTTTGTTTTACATCTCCCATCAAGATGAGGCTGATGCTTTCAACTGCTCCATGTAATGCAACAAAAATTGTCAAAGGAGATTAAAGAATTAGTCTGTCATTTACTGAAATATTGAAGGGTGTCCTGATAGCACATTTTGAAAAAGTTGTATTTATTGTACCCATGAAGAGTTTGATTCCAGAGCAGGAACTAGCATATTTATAGGCTTGTATTTATTACTTAAATGCAACATGCATCCTAAAAAACAAACAAAAAAAAACATGCAATGAAGTGCCAGTGAAAATGACCATCCAGGCACATCGTTGTTCCACCTCCCATGTTTTTGGCCTGCAGAATACCTGGAGCTGCACTTACCTTCTTATCCTGATCAAGGGGCCTCTCATAGGTATCCTGGGCCTCTTCATCTGCACATTAATGCAAAACAGGGAACCTCCCCACCACCACCACCATTAGTCCAACTCTATCTGTACAAGACAGAATTAGATCTGGATTAAGAAGCCCTTAATCCAGGTCTTTCGGAGACCTGCTTAATCTGGTCTGCAAGTAGACTAAAGGCTTGTTCTGGATCACAGGGGCATATGGTTCGCATGCCTCAATGATCCAGAACTGCAATGACAAGCCATAGTGCTCTGCTGAAAAGTACCCTCAAGCCCCTGACAGCTAGGAGTGAAAGTTCCCAGCTGCCAGGGGTATTGGAGGGCTATTATTCAACACACCACCAAAACCACACCCCTAAGCCACACGGGTAGGAGCTTTCATTCCTAGCTTGTCAGGGGGTGGCTGTGAAGCTCACGTGAGCTTTGCAGCGGCAGAGAATCATGAACCAAATGAGAACAGTCACAGTGCAGACTGTGCTGAGCTGGCCCAAACCTCCACATGATCCACATCAGTAGGCTCAGTTATTCTACTGACCCAGATCTACTGATCCAGATCAAAGCAAGGTACAGAAAGGGCCCCAAACATGCAGTAAAGCCAGTGTCCAATTTTGCATTAAGGGTGCATTCAGAAGGGGTGAAAATACTGCCACTATGGTGGGATCACCTCACATATTTTGGATAACCTCACTATAATCCTGCTTTTTTTTTTTTTTTTTTTTGTCACTAAAAGGTGCTAAAAACTTCTCCTGGAAAACTCAGCACTGATAGCAGGTCTTCCAACTTTACTGATTTTTAGCAATGGAATTACCTTTCTAGATGGGGAAGCAACCATAGTGCCACCCAGCACACATGCATGGACACTGAAATAGCTGACCACACATTCATGGAGTTGGTCACATGCACATCCAGGAATTCGACAGCAGTTGAATTACCTGGATTGTGCATCCCCAAAATGTGCAAAAACAGTGCTGAGGCCAACGCTGTCTAGATAGGAAGCAATAATAGCAAGGGAGCAACACCCCACATTATTGCTTTGCATAAGTATATTGGGCTGCCGTCTGCAGGCAGCTTTAGATATGCACTACACTGGGTTGACTTTAGACTAATCCCCAGTTTAACCTTTGCTTCCTTGATATAATTGCTGAGGTTAAGGAGACTGAAGGGTTAGATTTGGATCACCTTAAACTTCTTGGGATTAAAGAAGAAATATAAATGCTAGTCAATACAAATTTGATTTATGCTACATTGTAATCAAGCGATTATCTCCTTAACAGTTGAGTCTTCTCTCTTGGGCTCCGTGTGTACAGAAGAAATTAGTCATTTTGGGTTCTATATGACTGAATGAGGAGGGACCAAAATATCCTTCAAAGCAGCAAAAAGCAGTTTACATGCTCGCACGCACACACACGCACTATTTCTGTGCAGATGATGACCTACAAACCTGACAAATTGACAACTTCTACATGGAACATGATCTGATTGGGATTTGGTAGTCCTTGAAATCTTTTCAAGGTAACCTTAAATTGTCCTACGGTTAGTTCATGTATAGTTTTTATAAAACCCGTTTTCAGATTTTGCAGTTTTTGTGGCCCTTTGACTGTTCACTGGATGTTTTTATCATCTGACTCAGCCAGGCCCACAGACTCTGGAATCTTAATCACTCTGACAGAAGATGAAGAGATGCATTCAGGAGGGAACAACTATGCTGTACAATATTTTCAGTCCACCGTGAAGTGACATTTATGTTCCTTTTCACGTAGGAGAAACTACTGACCTTCCTCCACCATCCCTCTATTTGAACCAGCCATTTGAACAGGTCGTGGTTATTCTACTAGAGGTTGCAGCATTAATAGCAATATGGGAACTCTGCACCTTTATTTCTGCACCACTTTCTGGCACAAATGTGCAACTTTAGTTCCTCCAGTGTTAATTTAAGCTGCTGTTGCACAATGCACACTTATTATTATCATTCACAATTGGCTCAACTGCACATTAAGCTTCTCATCCAGAAGTACATATGTTTCTCTAAGCAGTATAATGATGATCTGATGCACTGCATGAACAGTTGCTTTATTGTATATTAACTAGTCCATTCAGTTGTGGATTCTCTCTCTCTCTCCTCCCACACTGCCTCTTGTTGATCTGATGGGAAAAATCAGAGATGAAACCTTTTCAGATAGAGGAAATCTATCCTCTCCTCCCACATGCTGATTCTACTTTGAGTACATTAAAATGCTCATACTTTGATTTGTTTTATTAATTTGTAGTTTTATATTGTTTCTGTTTATGTTACCTGTCATGAGCCCATTTCATGTTCAGTAAGAAAGAAGTGCAATAAATAAATAAATAAATAAATAAATAAATAAATAAATAAATAAATAAATAAATTTGTGTCTAAAGCAGAAAGTGAAATGGTTCTTCTTTAGGAGCAGAAAAGCAAGCGTTTATCATGCACCCAGTCTTTTGACATAATAACTTGACTATTGCTGGGTTATGCCAGAGCAACACACTTGCTGTGGTTTTCTGGGACACTATTTTAAACTTCATGATATTTGTTGCTGCTGGCATCCTTCTGTCTCCAGAGACAATGGAATATTGAGCCATAATTTGCAGTGATTTGTTTCTAGAGATCAGGATTTACAGTGTCTGCTGTGACTACACAGTGTGATCCTGGAGTGCCAGGCCTTATCGCAGTTGAATGGATAAATATTCATATGAATGCTGAGGAGGAGCTGATCACTGCTTGATTGCTATGGGCTTTCCTCTCCTCCCACAACAGAGTTCTCTCCCATTTTCTGTTTCTTCCTCCTGTCCAAACAATCTGCTTCAATTTGCTACCATCAACTGCCACTGATTCACAGATTTCTGCTGGCATTAATCTTTGTGATAGTGGTTAGCATGGAGTTTCCCAGACCCTTTTGGGGAGACATGCCACCGTAGTCAATGACTTACCAATGCATTTTGTTAAGCTCAGCTACAAGGGACAGGTTACTACTGACTGTGGAGCCAAAGTAAGTAAACCTCTATGCCACTTCAAGGGTGCAATTGCCAATATAGATTCTAGGAGTATCGTGAGCATCTAGCCTCATGACGTAGCTCTTCAAATTTATGTTTAAAACAAACTCACTAGATGCATGCACAAAACAACATCTCTGGAAAGCACCTAAGACATATCACAGTAGCCAAACACCAAAGAGCACAGGTGCAGGTACATGACTTGTTTACTCCACTATTAACTGAGTATGGATCAGAGAACAATCATTCAAAGTCAATGGTGCCTTGCATATCTTCATGGAAGGATGGCCATGACCTGAAATCTAGTTGAGCAGTAAAACTTCTGCAGAGTCATGGAACAACAGGGAGATTTTACTAACTATATCTAAGGCCTTTGCAAGTCAATAAAAGCAATGTAATGTGGCTGACTCTGCTCATGGCACTTGTCTTCTAGCTGGTGAAATGAGACTACGGTCTCAGCAATTGATCTTCTACTTCTAAAACCACACAGTGCCTCTGGGTACACCCTATCAGTAAGTAACTGCAGCTAACTGAGAACCACTCAAACAAGTGCTTTCCAGTCTTGTTCAGAATTATCCTGAAGTTATTGCAATTGCTCTAATCTCCTTTTAAAATATAATTTAATGATGCTAGCATTGCACATATGTTTTTCTTTTTCTTTTACTAACTGCCTTGAAGGATATTTAGAGAGACAGTATATAAATAAACTGATTGATTGATTGATTGAACACAGAGCTCAAAAATTGTCTTCTTGTGATGATGAGCTCCAACTAGCACCAATGAGTGTGGTGCCTCCATGTGTGGGGTTAATGGGAATTGAAGTCAAAACCATCTGGAGAGCAGCAAGTTGGAGATGACTATAAATCCAGCACTATTTTTAGGGAGGGGGTTATGTTTTTAATTATGTTTTACTATTTGATATGTTTTAATTTCATTTTAACCTGCCCTGGGACCATTTGGTGAAGGGTGGGATATAAATTTTCTAAATAAATAAATAAACGAGTGCCACACACTGCTGTTTCTAAGGTGCTTTTGAGCTACATATAAACACAGCCTCAGACATGGGGTGTTTTTCCGCTGTCACTAGAAGTACCCATTAAGTACCCATTAATGGGTACAAAAATGCCATTACATACCCATTAATGGGTACTTAATGGGTACTTTTAGTGACAGTGGAAAAACACCCATAAACATAGCCACAGACAGGAAATCAACAAAACCTGTGAAACACGGGGTAAAGTCCTAAGACATCCAGCACAAATCAATTTTGTTGCTACTGTTTCATCTCAGATGCATTTATGACAGCTGGAATTTATGGGTGTCTTTAAACCATCACTGCACCTCAGAAATTATCAGGGTTGCAAGGTCTTCTACAGTTCAAGAGAGCAGTTGGCAACTTTTGAAACAAAATGTTGTATAAGAAAACATGAAAAGTTCAATTAAAATGTTAAAAATTGCCTGAGCTGTATATGGAAGCTACCTAAATTTCATAGTTGAAAGCAGGAATGTTCAGAGTTGCAAAGGGCTTTTAACTCTGACGAAACGGTAACCAGCAAACATCTTACAAGCATTGGTTCTGTGAACACTAAAAAAGCCACTTTCTCACCTTCAGGCATGATACAGTATTGTATCAACAAGCTATAGAAGCTGTTACATTATTATAGAACTTGTATCAAAAAAAAAAACCCTTGTTTTGATAATCAGGTCTTTGGGTTTCTTCTTGAAACTTTCGCTCTGCTGGCATCACTCTGTGTGGACAAGGAAGCCTCCCACAGTGGTATAGGATATGATATTTTAAACTTAGTTAATATTTTAAACTGGGCTAACTGATCAACTCTGCTTGGCTGTGCTGTTTTGTTTTCACAGCACCAAGCAACTTATTTCCTGTCCTTTGTAATTTTGGTGGTTCAGATCTGATACAAACAGAATCTTCCCCAAAAGAATCAGACAGGAAATGGTTGATCTGCCAAACAAGCCACAAGTGACATTCACAAAGTTCAATGCTAAATGTCCCTCATCTTCTACTTTGATTGAAATGATGATGAACACAGTCATGCAAACTGCACACATGTGCTCAAAAGAAAAGTGGCAACAAAACATTCATTTTGACTCAGTGCTTTATTTGTGAAATCTGAGGAAGGGATGAAAAGGCATTCTGGGAGCATGATAACACCCTCCCTGAGGCAGAAGCAAAAATTATTCAGAAATAACTCTTACCCCTTACACGGTTAGACTGGGTACTTTGCTTCAGTGACACTATCAAGAGAGGAATTTGGAACAGATGTTTAGGGCTTAATTCAATGAATGAGCACAAACACACATACACACAAGAGAGATGTAAAGAATGAGCAGTAGCAGCAACAACAATAGAAGTTGGACTGTGTTCACGTGTGGCAAAAAATTAAATCTCCAAAAAGTTCCTTAGGCTAAGGGGCACCTCAGAGAGACAATGTGTAGGACTTGTGTTCCCAGGCCTTCTCTAATCCACCTTTTCTAGCACAGATGTTCAGGAGAGGGAGAGGGGCAGATTGGGTGTGAACAATCCCACCTGAAAGCTTCTCAGAAGTGCCTTTTGCTGTGTGCCATCACAACCTTAGTAAAAGGTAGCATGTGGCTCTTGTATTCTCATTATCCCATCTCTAATTCACCTCTTCTAACCTAGAAAGCTTGTGGGGGGAGTGGGAGTGAAAAACAGGCTGGCACGAGAATGATCCCACCTGTGAACTGTCCAGTACCTAAGGGGCTGAGCCCACACAGCTCTGTCCCCTCAGGATATATCCAATATGCTGTCATTAGCACTTCTATAGTGCTGTTAATTGCAGAGTGGGATAAAGAATTCCCAGAACTCTTCATCCCAGAACTCCCCTTGTAGAGGCTATCCTTGCAGCCATCTGAGGGGACTTATCAGTCTCACCTGTGGCCATCACCCATGATTAATGATATACCCAACACTGTCAAATCATATAAGAACATAAGAGTTCTGCTGGATTAGGTCACAGCCCATTTAGTCCAGCATTCTGTCTCACCCAGTGGTCCACCAACTGCTTCTGGGTGTTCTCAAGCAAAACAATCCTGTATCCTGGTTGTCTCTCCAAAGTGGAGGCAGTATCTAGGTTTCAGTTCTAGTGGCCATTGAGTTACACCTGACCTTCATGAATCTGTCTAATTCTTTCACAGTTGGGGATTCCCCAGCTTTCAGTTAAATGACAAGGAGAAGACTGCCCTTCCTGTCCAGACTGAATGTCAAGACTGAGACTTCTAATGGCATGGAACCATTTTGAAATGGTCAAATGACTGATCAAATAAAAAAAAAATATTTAATTTATTTAATGTGCTGCCAGCATGCCAGCACATTATGTGTAGTACTATTTGCTTTGTGCTATTCTTAATGTGGAGAGTGTGCTACGGTTACAGACCTGTTGTATGACTTAGAGATGCTTGCTTTTTAATTTACGGTGTGTGAATCCTGCCTTGATTCCCATGTTCTCAAGTACATAAAGTATTCAGTGACATGTTTTCCCTGCTCCTTTTTGAGAAAAAAGGGAACAATCCTGAGTCTAGTTACTAAGTCTACCATTGCTCCCTCGTCCTTGCAAAAACTGTGAGCAAACATTGTGTTGTGGTCAGGCTGCCAGATCAGAGCCCCGGGCAATATCTGCATTGGGCTCCTGTGCTGCAATAGCAGCCCTCACTGAACGCCACATCTGTGTGTCAGACCGGTGCATCAGAAGGCTCTGTGTCCTAGGGATTGCCTTGCCACTCAGCAACACCACTATTTTGTCTACTGTTCAGGACAAAAATAGTACCAGAGAGCAGGCCAATGAGAGACCACTTTAAAGCAGCCTCCCACATGGCCTTCATGTTAGACTGGGCTGGCTGGTTCACCTGGTACATGATATCCAGCACTGGCTTCTGGAAATAGCCCCAGAAATGGCCTGTTTCTGGGCACCTGGTGGAAACAGCTGAGGCTGCAAACCTTTGTTTCTAGTCTCCAAATCTGGGCCATGCTAGGTCACAGTGAAGCAGAGGTATCCCCAATGCAAGTCTTGATCTGGGCCCTTTCTGCACTTGGCCTTATTCTGGAATATATCTCGGGATAGTGGTCTGCTGGCCACAAACTAATTCAGACTATAGCAGGACTCACTAGGGGCCTTCCATAGTCTGCCCTAGTATGCAGATAGCAGATCCCTGTTCTGGGATGTATTCCAAAGTAAGGCCAACTCCAGAAAGGCCCCTGGATTGCTCAGTCTAGGTTAACACTGACTTACCCAGCATGCACCAGTATGCATCATGCAGAAATTGGGCAACCCTTTCACAGTCTCTCAACCTCTCATGAGGCTGTCATGAAAATAGAAAGGGCAAGGAAAATACTGTTCACTGTATTGCCATGTTTAAAGCCTACTGTTCCTTGGACTGAGCAGGAAGGAATGCCGTGGGTTCCTGCCCTTCTCACATTTTGGACACATCTGGTACTGCAGACCCCCAAACTTATGAGAACTTTTCTGTAAATATAAATGATGAGCAGGAGGTGACTGAAGAGGAGGGGGATGAGCTCAGCTGAAAGTAGGTTGCTATGACTACTAGGTGAGAGAGGAAAGTTGGTATTGTATTGATAAGATTTGCGTGGGAATATTCAACCTTTAAAAATACTTCCTCTGCTATATTTCCAGCTATATTTCCCTGTCAGTCTGCAATGGTTCTCCCCGGTATGCCTTCTCCAGGATATTAATATAAGCATGCAGCATAGCTGGTCTGCTCATTGAGTGAGTGTGTGATCATCACAATTGCTTTTGGCTCCTTGGAAAAAGTCAGGAGTGTAAAATAAACAAAATAAATCTTTTGCAGCTTACTCATATTGAGTTCTGCCAATCACTAACTAACCATAATTAAGTTTACACATGATTCTAGTTTTCGTTCTAGATTTTGCATTAACTTTGTTTTTGATTTATACTTCTGTCGTACCCTAATGGAAGAAGTCAAGTTCCCTGCTTCACTTGCCACTGATATGCAAGCTATGGAGATATAATTCAGGAACCAGAAGGGCAACCAGAATGATTAAGGGATGGAACACTTCCCTTACGAAATCAGACTGCAATGTCAAGGCCTCTTCAGCTTGGAAAGACGGCATTTAAGAGAAGACCTGATTGAAGTACAGTTGGACCCCGTTATCTGCTGATTTGGTAAGCGCAGTTTCAGTTATCTGCGGTTACCGATCAGCCCCCCCCCCTTCCCCCTACCTTTCCTGCTACTTAACTGCTACCAGCTCCCCATTACCGCCGCCAGGTCCTGCCAGCTTCCCACTGCAGCCGCTTGCCATTGCCTTCAGTTGGCTGCTGTCACTGGGAGTGTTAAGGAAACTGAGTCCATGTGCCAGAAATTGAGGCCACTGCCATGTGCCACAAACTGAGGCCACAAGCCATGTGCCAGAAATTGAGGTCCCCACTGCTGCAATGCCTCACTGCTACAAGGCTTCACTGCCGCAAGGCCCTGACACTGCTGCCACCACCTGCCACCGCTTTGGCTGGTGGTGGCAGCGGCTTGAGCTGGTGGCACCTTCAGCAGGCAGCTTTTGTTGAGGAGATTTATTGTTAAGATAGCAGAGGTGCACTTGGCAGGTTGCTGTTCTAATAGCTTCAACTGGTGGCACTGGTGTTTCTTGGGAGCCACTACCGGTGTTCATAATAATCTGTGGTTTCACGTATCTGTGGGAGGAGCTGGCATGTATCCCCCATGGATATTGGGGTTCAACTGTATATAAAATTATGCATGGAATAGAAAGGTAGATACAGAAAATTTATTTTCTCTATCACACAGCACTAGAACCAGGGGGTACTCTAGGAAGCTGATGGGTAGGAGAGTCAGCTCAGAAAAGGGGAAATATTTCTTCTTCAGTCTATGGAATTTGCTGCCAGAAGAGGTGGTAACAGCAACCAGTCTAGATGGCTTTATGGAAGGGTTAGACAAATTTATGGATGACAGATATACCAATGGCTACTAGAATGTATGCTGGGCTGTGGAGACAAGCAGGATGCTTCTAGGTCCATTTGTTGGGATTTGAGAGCAGAAAAAGGTTTGCCCTTGTCTTTGCTTGTGATGCCCATGGGCAACTGGTGGGCCCTGTGTGAGACAGGATGCTGGACTCAACGGTCTACAGCCTGATCCAACAGGGCTCCTCTTATTTCCTTATGTTCTAACCATAATATAAGTTGCCGTAGGTCAGGGATCTCAAATTGCTGGCATGGAATGCTGGGAACTGTAGTCCCGAATCATTTGAAATCCAGCAATTTCAATGTCTGTGGGTGAACATCAGATATATGTATTTTTCTCAGAGCTATAAATGGGGAAATGTCATTTGTATTTTCCCTAACTCTGATTCATTCTGAAAAGATCAGCTGTCAAGATTTTCTAAACCATATACTTTTCCAGAATTACTTTCATAGCTAAATATATGCAACTCTTGCCTTTCTTTCATTATGAGGAATGAAACAGAGGAGCTCCTGTTTTCTATGCAAAAAAAAAAAGGCTCCCACAAAAAAGGAAAAGAGGGAAAAAAATCAGAAACCTAGTATTAGAAAGAAACATTTTCATTTAGATTGATACAGAACACCATGGCTGTGGTCACACTTAAGGTTCCATCCAGCTTCAGTCCACTTTCAGAGTGAAATAATACATCAGCAAAGTGACAAGCTATTTCCTTTCAGTCTTAAATAACTCAGAAAATTCACCTTTGGGATCGATTATGTGGTAAGAAAATTACTGGTCACTTTGCTGATGCATTCTCTCACTCTGAAGGTGGACTGAAGCTGGATTAAAATTCAGGTGTGACCACAGCCTAAGAGGATTTTCATCCTGAGATAACAATTTTCAGTCAGCAAGAAATGATTTCAGGTACAAAATGACCCAACATTTGCATCTCTTGTGTTTGTTAGCTACAGGAATTTTGTTCAAGAAGGTAGAGTATTAAGGAAACATGTGTATGATATGATCAAATCAACATACATCTCAGCCCTATAATATGGAGCCTTGCACACTTACCCAATCAGCTTAGCCACACACGCTCTGGGATACTCTATTCATCAGCTGCAGTGCTGCCTCCATATCAGAGTGACCCAGAGTGTGCATGAATATCCCAATCATCTGTAGCTATGGAGCAGTAGAAATAGCCCCACAGCTTTACTGGGAGTGTCTGGCATGCACTTCCTTGTGCAAATGGTGCTCCAGGGCAGGGCAGCTGCATGCTTCATTCCAACCACCATAGCAACAACCCAGTGCACACTATAAGTTGCCATGGCTGTTGCTATGGCGATCCAAAAGCTTTGGGATGTACCATCTGCACTGCAAAGGCCAATAGGGGAGCTGAGGATGGTACCGGTATGCCACTGATGTTAAGTGCAAAAAGGGCTAGTTATTATTAAAGCTGAGATCCAAAACAGTCTTCAGGCTAAATTGTTCTACTAGCTTGTTTTTTGAAGGATCCCATACTGCAACTCACTCAAACCCTCCAACGATATAGGCAGATATACTTTGAATAGGATATAAAATGGGTCAGATTCCCCATGCTTGTGCCTAGGGCCCTTTCCGCACTGGCCGGCTGAAAACTGGATTAAGTAAATCCGTTTTTATGAAATGTGCCTCTAGCAAGATCCATCTCAAATAGATACGGATCTAATAAGGCCCCATGCTTCCGCACTTGCTTGGGAAGGACGGATTGCGAGGAACACATTATGCCTTCACAGTGTGGATACAGTAGCACAGATTTCCAGACGGCCACCCCAGGAGCCGCATGACTGGAGCATTCAGCCGCCAGCCATCACTCCTTTCCTGCTGTGTGTGGACCAATCAGGAGCATGTCTGAGATCCAGTGCCTGCCTAGCACCGAAGCTTTTTGTGCACGGAATTGCTACATTCAGATTTGCTGTCCCTCTGCCACCATAGCTGGGCGCCTGCCCGATGCAAAGCCCATGTGAGAGGGATTTCATGGCTTTACTGTGCTTCTGCCGCCTCTCTCAACATGGCAGCTTCCTGCCGCTGTCTCATTCAACATGGCGACTTCCTGTCCCACCCGCTTGTGTTCTCTCTCCCGTCTGTGTGCGGAAGCATCCTCCGCTGATGCAGATTTAGAGCACAAGGATGAATTAAGTACCCATTAAGAATACGTCCAATCAGGTCTTCCAGGAAACTGATTTAAAGGCCTCTTAGCACACATTAGAGATGGATCGTGCAAGAGCCAATGTGAGGCAGACTCCCCAAAGTGTCTCTAATGGGTGCTGCAGTGCAGATGGGAATTTTGCAAGTCTTTTAAATGTGTGCTTAATGTGTGTTAATGGGTATTAAGTGGTCAGTGTGGAAAAGCCCTAGGAGTCCAGCTGAAGCTCCTGGGTGAGAAAAGCAGGGTAGAAAAACCAACCCTCCTCCTCCATCCAATCCCTTGATTGAAGTCTGCCTTAATTTGGATCTAGGGTTTATTTGCATTCCGCATTTGAAAAAGAACCTCCAGTGAAATTGTTGCTTTTCATGGAAAGCTAAAGGACCTCCTGAAATCACTGGGGTTTTTTTGTTTTTTGTTTTTGGCCTTGATTAAGTAGATCTGCCCCCACCCCCAGGACAGATGGCTCCTGGACTAAAACAAAGGTGTCTGCACTGGGACAGCCTCTTCCATCCCCACTCTCACCAGTTCCAAATCTTGTGCCAATTTCAGAGCTGGCCCAGGGAGCCTCTGAATTCTCCCTTTTGTGGTTCTACACCTTGTTATACCAGCACAGTGGGTCCCACGGAAACAAGGGGTTGCCAGCAAAGATATCACTCCCTTTGATCTTGCCCTCAACATCCTGGCTGGAAATGCAGCACCCCTTCCTGCATTTGAAGGTGCAGAATTGCACATCTCTGGAGATCTTAGGTTTAAACAAACAAACAAACAGATAGAAGCTGGAGATGCAAGGTGGGGAAAGATGGCATTTGCCCACTAAATGCAGAATACAGAAAAAAGAACAAATGCTACCTTTGCCCTTGCCCCTATCCTCAGTGTCCTGGCTAGAAAAGCACACACACCCATCCCACATATATGAAGGTGCAGAAATGCACATCTTCAGAGATCAGATATTTAACAGCAACACACACACACGGACATATATGGAAATGAGAGACATGGAGCAAGGGGGAAGGCAGAGGTGGATAGCAGCACCATTCCGCTTAACACCCACAAAGTCCAGCACTGGTTGAAGAGCAGAAGGGTAATCCTCCCTCTGTCTGCTTGTGAAAATTCAGATACTACCTCCAGACATCTTCAGATTCTGAAATTGTAGCCAAACTATGGAAATGAAACAGTCTGTCTGACTGACTGACTTAGACTTGGATCCCACCATACTAAATAGCATATCAGGAAATGAGACTACTCCAGTGAATCTAGTCAACCAATGTCAGTCCCAATCCCAGAGGAAAAAGGAGGAAGGTTGAATGTTAGGTGAGGAACCCATCCTCATTAAAAAATAAATAAATAAAAAATCCAGTTGCCATGGAAATAATGAGCAAAATTCTGAGAGCTGAGATAATCTGGTTACTGGATAGTTCGAATTTTGGAGAATGTCTTGGATAAAAATTGGAAAGCCATTTTGAGTTGTGAACCCCAAGCACAAAGGACTTCTTCAGGGTCTTTAAAACATGAGATCTCAGGTGCGGCTGCAACCTAAAAGCATGACATTTCTGTATAGTTGTGTTAAGTATAAAATATTCCACAATTATTCACTAATGATATAATTAATGCTTATACCTCCCCCTAGGTATTACAGTGTTGTTAATACCTCTATACAATTGTGCCCCAGGGAATATTACCTAAGAAAGGGAAATCCATTAATAAAGCTTATTAAAGTATGCTAATTCTAAATTATTCTAAGTAAATATATAGAAAGATTCTTAAATATGCTAGAGGGTTAGCATACTGGCTACGATGTTAGGCTAGAACCTTATAGTTCTCAGGTTTAAATTGCTTTCTTGGACAAAAAGTGGGTGTTTTTAAACCAATCAGTGCCTATCAGCTTGACCTACCTCATAGGGCAAAATGATGGCACGTGGTCTTTGCAGATTGGTAGGCAGGAGAAATAGTCACTTCCCTTAATGTGAATTGCATAATGTTCCACCATCCTGAATGAAAAGACCACAGATAGAAATGAACAGGTGTGAGCAGTCAGACCTGAAGATGGAATGAAGAAGTTTTAAAGTGAAGGTGTGACCATGACTTTCATAGCTGTTTCATAAAAATCATAAGGTTATTCAGTTTACCACTTCCCATAAAAATGTCCCAAAGCTGTCTTTTTCAGAATGAAAGACCAATGTTAAAAACAACATTCAAGCTGTGATGAGCAAATGGAGATGAAGCAAAAAACCTGGCCATTAAAAGAGAGAATGCATGGAGGAAAATGTGAGTCTTTGGTTGTGGCCACACCTTTCTGAAATAGTCCATCTTATTAAGAAGCTGGACTCAAAATGCACTCACTCTGACCACTGGCAATACATGATAATCTTTTCTCCATTTTAAGTTTGGGTTGCTATGCTTATACCTTTCTGATCTCATCCTGAAGCTCCTTTATGAGATGTTTTTAGATCTCCACCCTTCTCCACCATGACAACACCCCCTTCCCTCTGACATGATAAAGGTTCTGTGACTCAACAGTGTGTCATCACACATTGGGCACAAGGGAAAGCAAATTCATGCAGTATCCACCCACTATAATACAATTCAGCCCCCAATCCCACCCCAAAAATGAAAACTGAATAACACTCTATGGCTTGAGACCTGTAAGGGAGGAAAGTCCACAAATAAAACAGATTGGACCAAAAAGGTATGAGCTCTGAAAACAGACTGAAGAAGGATTGAGTTGAAGGTGGGACCACAATCCATAACAGGCAACTAAATGGTTCAATAGTAGATACCTCCTGTAATGACACATCTTCTCCCCCAGAATCAAAGGGCGTCCTCTCCTTCCTTTGTACGTGTATATATTCAAGGTCAAATTTCCTTAGCTAGTAGAACACTGCTGAACCACAGATAGGAGCCTGGGAAGACCTGTGTTTTGCCTCAGCCATCTTATCTGTTTCTTCATTGCTGCTTCTTAACTGCACCCGTGGAGGGAAGACAACTTGTTATTTTGCTGACCAGGATGCAACGTAAAACAGCACATCTCCATAAGTTTGTGGAAGAATGATTATAAATAGGGTTGGGCTGAGGCTAGATATACCTTGTCTGCATATAGGGTGAATCTCAGCCTAATACTGTGATGAACATAGGAGAGGAGGACCTCTGGTCAGGTGATGCATTTGTAGCACACCTATTGTAATCTTGGCTTTTGCACCTACAAAGCAAACATGCTAATGAAAACAGATACATTTGGGAGCAACTTTACTCCAGGTAACACTCTGGTGCAGTCCCTTGCACAATCCTGCAACCAGAAGTTTTGAGGAAACCCTAAGGGAGTCCAGTTTAGATCATGAGTAGGATTTGAATGCCTTGATATCTTTGTGAAACTGTAAGGATGCTGCAAGATCTCTGTGGAAAAGATCTTGGGAGAAGAAAGGGAAGGAGAGAAGCAAAAAAGCATTTGTGCAAGATTCAGAATTCTGTGAAGCTTCCTGCCTTAAAGCTAGTTTTATTTCCTTATTTTTCTAGCAAATCAATTATCCTTAGGGCAGTGAATGAAAGGTAAGTCTAGTCTAGGAAAGTGTGTGCGTGTGGTGGCCATGCTGGAGGAGGCATGGCAATTAGTTGGGTTATACCTCTGGAGTTTAAAGGTCCAGAACAGCTTTCAAAGGACTCCTTTAGAAGAGGGGTATGCAGAAAATTGAAGGGGTACAGCAAAAGCTCTTGTGTTTTCTTTTCTTAAAATGACAAAAACAAAACTAATGTAGAAGTAAAAAGCTGGATTCTAGAAACAGCCAAAGAAACCTCACTCTGAACCCTTTCATCAGCTGGAATACATAAATGTGACTATACAGTTGACCTTTCTGGCCAGATCAGCTAAGCTTGATGTAAATTCTAATCTAAATCACGAGGAACACTGATGTAAAACTATGTACCAGTTTTCTGATGAACACAGTGATGTCCCATCTACAGCCATTAATATAACCCTGCTCCGGCTTCCATAGGAATAGCTAGCAGGGGTGCACAGCTGTTGGAATGGAGGGCAAAGAAAATAAAACAAAGCTGCACCAGGAGCTAATAACTGCTGATAGTAGACAGAACACTGTACTAGAGCTAAAAGCTCTGCTTGAGGAAGAGGACTGCTTTTTTGCTTTCTAAAGTGGCTTAGTGCTGCTTGGCCCCATAGCTGCCTTCCAGTGCACTATCAGATGGAGCATTTTTGGCACTTGAAGGAGCTGTTTCTGACTCAATACCAGCTCTTTGTGTGCAGGAGCACACTGGAAACCAACTACCTGTGGAGCACAATTTCGTGTTCCACACATGCATATATCTTTATCAGAGACTTCATTTCCTGTCTCTGGTAAACCCATCCAGCCCTCTATGGAGCTGTGAATGCGCATGCACATCATTGTTGTCCTGATGACAGCAGCATCACTCTGACACTGATATCAGAAGTCAAGAAGGTGGTGCCTGGATGCATCTGGGTAAGTGTCTGGATGTGTGGGGTACAGAACATGTGTACTAGAACATGTGTGGGCAAATTTACCTTTCCCGTCACCCAGCTGGGACAGGAAGTGTAAATTTCACTTACAGATTGATTGTGGATGCAGAAGCTGAATTGACATGAATTACTGAAATTTGAGTGGGTGAGCCATGTGGGACAGACATAACCCAGCTACAGTCACTGGGGTTTTCAGTTCCACAGCAGCCCAGGCTATGCGGTCAGTGTGAAGGTGATGTTCTTATCCATAGAGACACAACTTCCTTCACTAAGAAACTCTTCTAAACTGAGACAGATTACACTGGTTGCTTACACTGCAATGGGGAACAGGACAGATTGGGAATGTTGTTGGTGTACCACCCACTCTCCTATCAAACCACTTCCTTGACTGAGATGGTGGGGATAATCTCTAATGTGGTTGAAGAACCCAGGGCATTAATTTAGGGGGACTGCAACATAGAAATTCAGTTGGCTTGTGCCAATTCTCTGACACAATCAAACTAAGTAGGTAGACTAAGTTCTGTTATGTGCTTCACACAAGAAGCCCAGCCTTTGTACAGCACCAAGAGCTAGGTAATGAGCAAACGAGCCCTGCAAAAACTGAATGGGGAACTTACTTGTACCATTGTCCATGTAGTGGCGACCATTATGTGGGTGGAACCACGTCATGCTTGAAAGCTGGGGCTCTCTGTGCTTCCACAATGATGTTGTATGTGAACATAAGGGCTCCACCTGCAAAGGCGGCCATATCAGTGGCCAGTTAATATACAGTGGTGCAGGTGAGCTCCCAGATGAATTTCTGTGAGCTTACCAGTGTATTATCTGGCCCAAGGCACTGTAGAGAAGACAGACTTGTTGTATGAAGCATGACCCCAGTGACAACCATGGCACTGCTCCCAAAGCTGGCACTATATTAGGAAAAATGGGATCAAAGCATTATCTATATCTACACTGGGCCAGCAGAGTGGTTCAAGGGACACTCTGGAATGCTTTGCCTACATGCTCCCCCAGTAGGTTACAGCACAAAAATAGAGTCATGGTCCAGGCTATTTGTCTCAAACCAGCATGACACAAGATAACCCGTGCCATGCAGAAAGGCCCCATGGTGATCAATTGTACACTGTACAAGAACTGAATTGCAGAATTATAGGACTCCATCACTGGCCTCATTAGTAAGATTGGGAAACAGACACTGATCAAAGGAGCTTTCAGTTCTGTTCTCTGGGGAGAAAAACTGCTCAACAGAGCATAGACATTCTTGATTGTCCTGCGACCGTTTCTTTGGGCTACCTGAGGACACTCAGTGGAGAAGCTCTTGAGTTTTCCTTCTAGTCTGCATGCTTCACACCCCTGCACTGCCATCCTGTGGTGACTGATATAAAAGAGTAAAGCTGCCCTCAATTTGAAAAGCATTTATGCAGTTTTCTATGCAACCCTAAAGAGCCTATTTTTCCCCCTTGGAGAGAGACTGGGAATTAATCCAGAGATCTTCTGCATTCAAGTCAGATATGCTAATAATGTTAGATGAAAGAAGAGTTTTTTACAGATTCATTATAGTTCTTTTGCATGTATCTATGTGTTTTTACAGTGGATCGATGTTTATAATGCGTGTCCGTGTGTGTGAAATTTTTCCTGGCTCTTAGAGAGCTTTTAAAAGGATTTTTAGGGATGATACTTTATCCTGCTTATATTCACTAGGTTTTAAAAACAAACACAAACAGATCTGGACTGCAAATTGCCATTCCATTATAATATTGAGGACAGTGCACAGTATTTATAGAAATTTGTTGAGAGAAAAATAATAAAAAACATTAAAGGATACATGGAATACAATTTGTGGTAAATATACATTCAAATAACATTTATTTTATTTTATAGCCCAGTCTTCATCCTAGTGAGTAACAGAATAAAAGCCAATTTAGAGCTAATTTTACTTTAAATAACAAATGTAAAAAACAAAATGCAATCTAAAAGGGGAAAACAATGTACTAAAAGGGTTTATATAACCTTCAATGTGAAACGTGCATCAGCAACCTTCTCCAACTAGATCAGGGAACTTTCCATTCTTATCTTCCTGGACTACAACTCCCATCAGCCCTAGACAGTCTGACAGGGTCAGAGAGTCTGAGCCTGATAAAATTGAGTGTCTTGATTCTGAGCAACCCAAACCAACTGCAGGGTTTTGAGGTTTAATTCAAAGAGAGGGCTTTAATGAGTTTGTGATGGACAAAGCTACTGTGTGATGATTTCTAGTTAAAGGAGCAGTATGCCTCTCAAGGTCATCCCCTGACCGATTGTAAGCAGGGCAAATAATGTGATTGTGCCTTACTGTCTTGTTTATCTGCATATGCACTGATCTGATCTAGCAGGGTTTTTCTTACATAGTGTTTTTAACTATAAGTAAGAGTAGCTTTGCATGCATGTTGTGCTTAGGGAAGCCAATGGATCACTTCTGGCAAGCTGGCAGTATTTGGCAAGATCAAAGCAATGTTTCCAACTGGAGTTTTGCCCCATTCCATCATCAGGATATGTAGGCTACAGCTGGTGTTGATCTTGTTGACTGCCTATTTTGGCAGCCAGTTGGCCACTGGGAGAACAGGATGCTAGTCATCTAATTCACAAGGGCTTTTTTAATGTTCTTATGAACATTATCTGAACAGGGTCAGCAGCGAAGGTTGTTGTGGCTGGACATTTGCCAAGGTTTACATAGCAGGAAGGTGCTTACTGACAATGGGAAGACCTCATCAAACCCACCAGCCCAGAGCCTAAATCCATTTATTTATCTTCTTTGTAGAAACCAGGAGGGCTAACTTCATTGCTTTCTCCAGGAGAAAGCAGGAGTGCCACCCTGTTGGTTCTCCTAGACCACACAGTAGCTTTGGATAGCATTAACTGTGCTCTTCTTCTAGAAAGACTACAGAGTTTCTGCTCCTAGAATGGATGTTTAGGTACCATCTCTGGCTTGGAGAGACAGGCAGGATGCCTCAACAGTAGATAGGCAGTGCATAAGAACATAAGAGGAACCCTGCTGGATCAGAGCACAGCTCATCTATTCTAGCATCCTATCTCAGATAGTGGCATATCAATTGCTTCTGGGCATCTCAAGCAGAAGACAAAGACAAATTCACCTGCTCTCAACTCCTTGCAAATGGCTTTTAAAGGCATCCCGCCTGTCTCTCCAACCTGGAGGCAGTACCTAGTCATCCGTTCTTGTGGCCATTGATACACCAGACCTCTGTGAATTTGTCTAATCCATTCTTAAAGCTATCTAGGCTTGTACAGTGATCCAGACAGAGATGCATTTATGGCCTTTTCTGCACAAGCTTCTAGACCTAGACCTCTAATCTGTATCCTGGGCCTCCTGATCCACATTTAAATCTGGATCAAGGAGGCCCCACCCCTGGTTAGTTCTGCTCTGAGACAGAGATAGATCTGGCTCAAGAGGCCCTTGATCTAGATCTATTGTAGACCTGATACTTCAGGTCTACAAACTGGACCAAAGGCTGTATTCTGGATCACAGAAGGATGCAGATGGCACACCATGATTCAGAATTACCATTAGCTGTCATTCAATGGAATGGCATAGTATGTTGCTGAAAATCACTCCCTCATACACCTCAGGGCCAGAAACTTCACTCTTAGCTGTCAGGGATGGGTTTGGAGGGTTGGCTGGAAGCTTGCATGAGCCTCAGGGAGGCTTGATCCAGATTAGCATCATCAGTGCAGATGGTACTGATCCGGCCCCACTGCTTTGCAGTGCAGGAAGGGCCTATGAAATAACAGGGCATTGTGCAATGACCATTAATTTTACTGGAATAATGATAACCCAGTAAATAATGTCTATACTCCAGGACTGTATTGGGAGCACTATGAATACATCTGGCAAAACAAGTACAGTTATGAATTACAGATTTTTGACCCTGCCTGGATCCAGCCATGTAGATCAATGCACACATTATTTCACATCTACAACACCCCCTGCAAAACCAGATATTCTTGACAGTTTGTTATCAAGTTATCCAGTCAACACTAAAGTCAAACTGTACATATGGTGCCAAAACTCTTGCTCCAATCCCTTGCTGTCAATCTAATATTTTGTACGAAAAGAAAGACAAAATATAATTTAATTTTTTAAAAAACAAAAGTAAACCACTGGCCAACACAGACAACCAGAATGCAGTTCAGTATAAGCTGATAACTCACTGAACAAGCCAGACTTTAATCCCATTATTTTCTTCCACATCTCTGCTTTAAATTGATAGGCCAAGCTTATGCAATGCATTTAACACTTATTTGAACGCCAGAGAGTCTGATCAAAGTATATAGTCAGGCAACTGATCTTTGTTTAATCCATTCCATCTATTGATTGGCTAATTCCAGGAAGTATGGCAGCAATAAATACTACAGTATTGAATACCTTTTGAATACCTAAAAAGACATCATTTTTATTCAGCTATGTGAACCAAATAAACTAATTCATTTGGGACAGAAATCAATTTAAAAGCATATTGCCTGATTTAAAAGATATAAATAGCTTGTTTCCAACCATTCCAGAGGGATGAAAGACTCTGTTGACTTGTCCTTAGTGAATTAACCATCTGTTCACACCTGTTAGTTATTTAATGCCTTCAGCACTGTTTGCCTCAATTAAGAATTTAAAGAAACTGAGAAAATGCAACCAAATATTTTCAGGGTATATTTGCTGTCTCTGTGTACATATGAGCTTATAATTTAATTTTATATAATTTTTTTTATGACGGTGTTGGCTTCTTTCTCAAAACACTAAATGCTAAACCAGATCTCTCAGTAAAGCTGAATCCTGGACAAATCAGGGAAGACAAAATGAAATATTTATAACACAATTGCATAGCCTTGAAACCTACTACCAAGAGGTGTGGTGTTGATTACCCATTTGGATGGTTTCAAAAAGAGATTGCACCAATTCATGGAAATCAAAGTCGTTGATGGCTATTAGACTTTATGACAGTAGGAGGCAGCATGCCTCCAAAAATTAGCAGCTGGAGGACTCATGTTCTGCTGGTATGTGCAGCTGGTCAGCCACAGTGATTGCTAGACTAGATGGGCCATGAGTCCAACCCAGTAGGGTTCTTATAGTCTTATGATCACAAGGATGACAGAAGAACAGGAAGGTGCCAACTGGAACCTTCCATTTAATATCCCTGACCCTTATTATATAAGAAGGAAACTTTTAATTGCAGCTTCACCTTTTCCCCAATATCTTCATCTATAAGTCCCACAGTTTGAACATCATTTCTAAATCACTTTGAGGTCCCCTTTTTTTACTGGGTGTGAATGTAGTCTAGGTACCTTGTACCTTGCAGCCTAACCTACCTCAAATGAAACAAAGAGGTGAGGATAGTGTGTACTTCCTTGGACTTAGAATAAAGTTTGGTTATAAGGCTGCATTTCCACTCACATTAAATGATTTGAAAATTGTTTGTCCCCATTACAGATTGGGTTCCCATGTCTTCCAAGGAGTAAATACCTAAAAACTGCAAAAAAAAAAAACAAAACAAAACACCTGGAATATAGGTGTTTTTTCTCCTTTTTTGCTGCTAAAATGCTTTATCTTTATTCCTTTGGGAATGGTACCACAATATTGGGGCAGATGCATCATGAAATGGGTGGGGTTTCACCCTGCAGGACAGCTGTTTGCCAAATTTAGGGTGTTTTTCCACTGTCACTAGAAGTATGCATTATGTACCCATTAATGGGTAATTAATGGGTACTTTTAGTGACAGTGGAAAAACACCCTTAAAGTGCTGAAGCCTTTTTCCCTTGGCAGACCACTTTACAGTTTCATTTTCAGCCACTTCACACTGGTAACAAGTAACAATTCACCCACTCCACTTCACACTGATAACAAAGTTTCATTTCCCACCCATGCTTCCCCTCACTTTCTCCTTTTTTGCCTGACCTGGCTCTTTCCTGTGTGGGTGGGCGGGAGAAAGGTGTGATAAAGGAGAAAGTGAGGGAAAGGCTTAGTGAGGCAATTTTGTGTAACATTGTAAAATGGGGCATTGGAGGAGGGACTGGGGGGGGGCGGCGACTCTGGAAGTGTTCCCCATGATCATGCTTGCTGGAAGGTTTGGCTTTGATATGACAAAGCAAATGGCAGGAGCGAAAGCAGAAGGGGAGGGGAAGGAAGGTGGAGGTGGGATTCTCCAACTTTTTTGGCCACATCATCATGGGATCCAACCCAATTGGAAGAAAGCGTTGGGCACCTGGCTGGCAAAGCATGGGGAGGAAAAGATTTGCTTTCCCCAATGCGTTTTTGAAGTGTTTTCTGTGGGAACACGATTTCTGTGATTTAAAGTCAAGGAAGTGGGATCAGCCAGAATGCATTTTTGCATCAGGTTTTATTGTTTTGTTTTTAAAAGCTGAGATGGGAACACAGCCTTTGTGTCCTAAATAAATAAGCAATAACACCAGCTTGATAGAAATGGCACTCAGCATCATGGATGGAAGAGACCTACATTCCCTTCTCAGCTCGGTCAGTTTGGTCTTGTGGTTAGGGTGCTGGACTCTTATCTGGGAATATCAGGTTCAATTCCGCTCTCCTCCATGAAACTAGCTGGTTGACCTTGGGCTAGTCACAGCTCTCTTATGAGCTCTCACAGCCCTACCAACCTCACAGGGCATTCTGTTGTGAGGAGAATAAAAAGCTTTGTCAGCTGCTGTAAGTCCCCTTAAATGGATGAGAAAAGTGGGATAGAAAAGCCAACTCTTCTTCTTCTAATCTACAACAAGCAAGGAAAGATAATTATAAACAGTGAACCCTCCACTTTAGAAACACAAACCAGGTTGCTTGGAGTTGTTTGCAGCCCTAAAAACTGGGCTGATATTTCAATGGTATCTGTTTCTAAAACAATTGCCCAATGAGTCAAAGGGGAAGGGGTGTTCCAGGTTTCTTCTGAGAACCTCAGCTTTTAGATCTTTCTGTGATATCCATCTTCAGAGGGTTCGGCTTTTGAAAGGGTCAAAAGCAACTGGTGTATTCCTAGCTCTTGTTTCCCCTTTTATAGATATCTGCTGTTTGTTTGGCAGTTTTTCGTGTGTGAGTTGTTAATGAGGCATTGGTCTTATCCTGGCTGTAATCTATTAACACTGTTTCCTTAGGTGTTGGTGTTAACAGTGGCTTGTTGAGGTTTGATCAGAAGAATCAGCATGAGGATAGGTAGTCATTGATCAACATTAATTCTGCATTGAGATATTAACTGTCCCCGTTTTTGCATGGAGCCTCAAAATCCAGATTTTTAACATCTGGATCTTTGAAATAGAGTCCTTATGGAGATCTGGATCTCATGGGGGACCCCATATGTCCTCACAGATCTGCTAGTGAAATGGGTGCTAAGCAGGGCACTATGGCAATGTTGGGGAATCCATTCCAACACTATTGAGCCGGAGCCAGAAGGAACATTGGTGCCGTAGTGTGACTGGCCAGCACCAATGCCACTCAGGGCATCCTCCCACCGACAGAGCAGGGGGCAGAGAGGCACAGCTTTGTAGCTGCTTATGAAGCAGCTTCAAAGCCTGTGCTGGCTCTGTAAACAGCTATGGATGCCTTGCAGGCCTCTGTAACTGTGAGGGGTGGGCACAGAAGCAGAGCTGCGCATGCAGGTGGTGCTGGCTCCATCCTGCCACTTGCAACTACAGAGGCTTGCAGAGGCTCCATAGCTGTGAATGGCATCCCTGCCCAGGGTGTGGGGCAGCAGATTGGCAGACAAAATCATCGCCCCAATGCTCCCCCTGCCAGCACTTCCTCCCTCCCCCTCCTCCTCCCCTGCACCCAAGCAGCCTACAGGGTGGGGTGGGGGCTGGCGGCAGCAGCAACAGTGGCAGCCACACTGACAGATGTGGCATCAACCATCTCCTCTGCCACCTCCGCCATGCCACCCAGTGCCGCCCAGGTGGGATGAACTATTGAATTGGAGCCCACAGGTACCAAGAACCTCCAGTGCACCTGTGTCAAGGATTACCACTTGCTGTTAGTGACTCAACCATAGCTTTGTGTTTTTATACCTAATACCTGGCCATCTGTTGTTTTCATCTGTAGTTGTAGTTTTTCTGTGGGTTTTTTTTAAAATCAACTTACATCACAGTGACTTAGGAAATAAATAAAACTATTTATCATTTATTTGGATTTTTATTCTGACCTGTACCTGAAGGTCTCAGGGCAGGTTACAACGTTAAAAGCCAAATATGAAATGGACATACTAAAACTATAACAGTGTCTAGAAGTGGGGAGGAAAAGTTGTTTCCTCATTTTTTGAAAAGCCAGGGCAAAGAGGTATGTCTTCACAGCTCTCCTGAACATGTAAAGTGGAGGTGCTTGATGTACCTCAGTGAGGACACTATTCCATTATCTGAGCTACCACTGAGTAGACCCTCTCTTGGATGTCCACCCCTTTTTGCTACTGAGGATAGTGGTACAATCAGGAGGGCATCCCCTACAGATCTCAAGGCATGGGCAGGTTGATATGACTGGATATTAAACTGAAACAGATACTAAATCTTCACTGTGTCATTAAGTTGAGGAAAACTGACAGAGTAGTGGACAAAACTATTCCATAGTTAGTATTCCACCACAGTTTATTTCAGAAAGCATCCCAAGAACAGCAGACACAATATAATAAAGGTTTTCTGGCTCTGTATCCCAATATTTATGAGCTCAATCCTCTCTCCGTCTCTCTCTCTTAAATCATCTAACTTTCTATTATAATTGTTCATGGGGAGCAGCCAAGAGGGCTATCTCTTCCCAGTATTAGAATTTAGGCAGAACAGTGGTTTGCCACTGACAATTAAGCACAAGCAAGAGGAAACACAAGTAAAAAGGAAGGTGGTGTGACATTAAGATGGGCAGGCTTCTTGTGATCAAGATGCCAATTAAAAATATTCTGAATTTTGAACCAGAAAAGCGACAGAGCTTTTAGCAATACTTCTTGCAAAGAGGTTCACGGGCTGTCAGAAATGAGCAAGAACTTTGTGATAAGTGGAAACGCAAAGTGTAATGCATAATTGATTGAATATTCTGTTTAGTGGCCTGTTTTCTT
This sequence comes from Aspidoscelis tigris stejnegeri, assembly GCA_023333525.1. Taxonomy (NCBI): domain Eukaryota; kingdom Metazoa; phylum Chordata; class Lepidosauria; order Squamata; family Teiidae; genus Aspidoscelis; species Aspidoscelis tigris. The sequence continues at coordinate 22,747,335 of JALMGA010000007.1, read as the reverse complement.
CAAGACAGTTGGAGACAGCACAATGCTCCTTCCTCCTCATTAGACTGCCTATTTATGAATTTAACATATCCATGTTTTATTCCAGAATATCCACATAAAGCAGAACAAACAACTGATGTCTGGATACAACCTAAGCTATCTCTAAGCTTTCTTAGAGGTGCTTCTTTTCACTGCATGTGGACACAGCCATTAGTAGTTCATTACCTAGGAGCCACATGTATGATATCTTGAGGGTAACACAATGAAAGAAAGCCAATATTGAAATAGATTAATGATTAAAATTGCTCAATGTTGGCCTCTGTGTGCAGGCTCAGAGTATAGCAAATGTGGCATGAAGTGATGAAAATGCACCTTTTCTGTGATGGTCCCCAGAATTTAGAACTACTTCCCTCTTGAAATTTGCCTGGTGCCTCCATTATATGGTTTTTAGCACCTGGCTGAAATATACCTCTTCAGTCAAGCATTTGATGCTTGGTTTCCTCTGAGAGTTGCCCTGTCAGAGAGTGAGGGGTGGTTACATTTTAAATAATATTTTAAGAATATTCTCTATAGTTTATAGTTTTTTAAAAAATAATATGACCCATCCTGGGACCTTCTGGTGAAGGACAGGACATTAATAAGTAAATAAGTAAGAGAGATGGAGCCATAGATGTACCTGACGAACTGTGGCGAAGCTGCTACAGCAGTGCTGCCTGCCACCACATAAGAGGAGATGTGGCTTGAGTTTGACAAGGCCTACTTCTGAGCCATTTTGAGATGCTTCATCCATTCATCCATTGTGAGAATTTTCTAGATTCAGCCTCTGACATTCCTAGGAAGAACTGGGAGGTGTAAAATGTTCTACTGGGGGAATTACTTTTCTGCTTATTCCAAAAGACCTAAAGAGTAAGAGCTTAGATTAACAAACTGCTGTTGGCAGAAGTCACTTGAGTGGTGTGAAATCCCAGAGATAAGAGTAAAAGAAGGAGCTCTGCAAGCTGGAGTAATACAAATTTGACAATCTTTGTTAAACAACAAAGAAAAAATTTAAATACTTTTATTTAGCAATGGCAAGCAATAGTCTATTTCAATAGGCTGATAGGTGACAGAGTAGTGACTATGGCAAACAACAAGAACATATCAAAAGAAGAAAAGGTGCTGATAGGATTATGTATCTGAGTGCCCCCCAAGAGCTCAAGATAGCATTTGACTGACAGAAATGCAGCTGCTATGTAACAAAGTGGCTAGTTTCCTTTTAAATTGAACAGGGAGAGGTCCTTTCTGCAATGGTCCTTATCCCTGACTGTATCTGTGAATAGGAACCTGCCATCCACATGCTAGTGCAGACTCCAGCAGACTCCAGCTGGAACCTTCCATAGTCTGCACTAACATGTGGATGGCAGGGCCCCAGGCAGGAATATAATTCAGATTAAGGCCCAGTGCACAAAGGGTCAGAGTCTCCCTATGTGTGTCTTGTGAAGAAGCTTTTCCACGTCTTGTGAATAACCCCTACACAGGTATTTGAGATTCAACTGTCCTTCTAATGAACAGTCAAGGTTGATTGTCTTTAGTATTGACTGATTTGATCTCCTCGCAGTCCAAGGAATTCTCACAAGTTTTCTCCAGCACCATAGTTCAAAAGTATTGATTCTTTGGCTCTCAGCCTTCCTTATGGTCCAACCCTTATAGCTATTTGTTACTGTTGGAAAAGCCATAGCTTTGACTATATGGATTTTTGTGGCAGCATGATGATGCCTCTGCTTTTTAGTATTCTATCTGGATTTGCCATAGCTTTTATCCCAAGGACCAAATGTCTTCATACTGATTTCATGGCTGCAGTCATTGTCTGCAGTCATCTTTGAACCCAAGAAAATAACATCTGGCACTGCTTCCGTTTCTTCCACTCTATTTGCTAGGAAGTGATAGAATTAGGTGACATGATATTAGGTTGTATTTTTTAAAAAAACAGTTGAACTTCAAGCCAGCTATCTCCTGTTTCAGCCTTAGTTCTCCCATCACATATCTAATTAGTCAGAGCTTAGTGAGATTCTGGGCATGTGTGGTGCTTGTATCCTACTGATGGTCTTCCATTTTATGGCACACTAGTTGGTCCCTGTGAGAACAGACTTTTGAACCTGATGGGGCCCTAGTTCGATCCAGGAAGGATTTATGCTCTTATATGGGTGACTGTGGATCTGTGGAGACAGGAGGACAGACTTAAGGGCCTGTTTGCACTTGGCTATATTCTGGAATTTATCTCAGGATAGTGGTCTGTTGTCCACATGCTATTACAGACTCCAGCAGCCTACATTAGCACGTGGACAGTGGGATCCTGTTCCAGGATATATTCAGTGATAAATCCAAATGTGATCAGACCTAATTGATAGTCAGGCAGTTTCTCAGGTACTGTGTACCAATCCAAGATGTATGGTAGGAAATAAGGTAATTAGTTCAATCTGACTTGAAAGCTACTTGACTCAAAAGCTTATGGGGGCCTGAAACTGAAGTTTCTGTCAGCCACAAAGGGTCTATTGTCTCTTCTGTAATTAGCATTTGCTTGGCTAAAGGATAGTATTTACTGAAGAGACATCATTCTACCTGTTTTTACAGAAAGCTATTGTTTGTGAAGAATCCTAGTTTTCCAGAGGTCATGCCCTGATGAAAGAGAGGCTTAGGGAATGGTATTCCCCTAAGTGGATTCTTTCAGCAAATTAAAGGGTTGAAGAACTTCTTAAATAGAAATCCAAAGCTACAGGGTGATAGAAAGCTTGTTTGGGGTTTTCACTGAAAAAATGTTTATTTTTGCTAATTAACTATTATTTCCTTGACCTACCAAGAAAAGAGGCTAACTGAAACTTGAATCAAGTTATAGTTTACCTTTAGGCAACTTTTGGACATTGACATACTCTATATTAAATAATATTTTTCTTGCAAAAAACTGCTTGCACTTATTAAGAAACAAAAACAGATTTGGGACCACAAATATACCACAGCAAGAGCAAAAAATGCAACTTTGGCTGCACTTACACTTAAGTTTAAATCCAGTTTAAATCCACTTTCATAGTCAGGGAACACACCAACAAAGCATCTAGTCATTTTCTTTCCACTTTATCTAACAAAGCAGATCCACCTTTGGGGTAGATAGAGAGAAAATTACTATTCACTTTGTTGATGTATTTTCTCACTCTGAAAGTAGATTAGTATAAACCTGAACACTCTGTAACAGCTAGATTTGAACCCTTACCATTAGCTAGAGACCTACCTGAACTTAGGTCCAGTCCACAAATAACCAGTTTTCTAGGGAACTTCTTCAGACACAGGGGCTTTTCACACTTTGGCAATCAAGGAAGGCCAAGGACACTCTGGCATGGAGCATCCATGCAGCCTGGAGTCACTTCTGTCTTGGGGAGGCTCTGAACATGTGGGGCCATCCACCATTGCTTTATTTAAGGATACCCAAATATAGCTGAATAAGTAACTGATATCTGGAGGCAGTTCTAGTTGTACATTCCTCTGTGTAATCAGAATTTTAGCTGCTATGGGGGCCCTACTGGCCTAGAGCTTTCCTTTTTTCTTCCCCACTAAATATGGTGGCACCAAATGAGATAAAGCAATGCCTTATGGGAGTAAGATAACTGAGAACAGCTGTTCTTCTCCCCTTGTGCACAAGATTATAGCCACATGAGGGGAAGGAGTCTTACCAGTCACTATTTCCAACGCTTTAATACTCTTCATAGCCTGTAGATTAGTTAATTAGTCTTGTCCAATCCTCATATAAAATTAAATAAAAATAAAATTACTATATGCCCTAAAGGCAAATCCAACTAAAATGAATTCAGGACTTTTAATTCCAACTCATCCATTTAATTGGCACTCCAGGATCTGGCTCAATATAAAGCCCTGAAAATAATTTCCTTATTCCATAGGGAGCTATTCAACTCAATAGGGGAACCAGAAGTGAATATATCACACTCCCAGCAAGATAAGTGGTTTAATTTAATGTGGTGTTTTTTGCTGCCATAAGGCGATGTAGACTAGAACTCAGGAACTCTTGGTTTCAAATCCCCCATTTGGCTTAAAAAAATACAAAAAACTTGATGACCTGGGCTAGTCAATGACACTTGGCCCTTTTGCAATCCGCTTCTCTGTGACACTGTCAGCATTCCCATTACCAGGATTTACCTAAAATACAGATGGTGGCATCCTGGGGCATCCCACTCACCATAGCTATGTGCATTAGCTATTGCCATGGTGACTGGTGACATGGCATGCGACTGCACTGTCCTGCCCCCGTGCACCCTTTGGACAGAAGCAGTGCAAGGTTTGTGTACCGGAATATAGCTGTGGAGCATTTTTTAGTCCTCTACAGCTATCTGGGCTGGGTGATGGACCTGCATGCTTGGAGCTGCTCCGGAACAGAAGCAGCTTCCCATGGTGTGGATGGTCTGTGCAGAAGCTCCCTTGACCTTCTCTTTTGCCTAAGTGTGAAAAGTCCCTCTTAACATAACCCACCTCATAGAGTTGTTCTGACAAAAACATGGAGAGGAAGACAAGGAGTGCAATGTCTTGGGCTCCTTGGTGTTAGGATTGAAATGCCATAAATAAAATGAGAAATGAACTTGATTGTTGTTGGTTGAATTGACACTTATTGGTACGAATGATAAATATTGAGATAACACATTTGAAACATTCAGAACAACCACTCCTCTTTCACATTATATCCTGGTACGGAGGAAGAATCTTTACCTGGCCTTCCCTGCATTGTACTCTCTCCCCTAGGCCTTCTGGAGCTCTGAGACAGGCTCCATGGCACTACAATACAGATCTATACCAAGAGAGTATTGAGGCCCTCTGTCTCTAACCCGTGCTGTGCTTGTTGTGGTGGCTAATTCAAACCATATGTAAAGATTTAGATTGCTGAAACCATACTCCAAAGTAGCCGGAATTGGAGCGGTTCACGACAGAGGCCCTTCTGTACTGGGCCATAACCTGGAATAGGAGACTGCAATCCACATGCTGTTGCATATGCAGCGAATGGCCCACTGCAGTCTCCACCAGTATGTGGATGGCAGGTCCCTATTCTGGAATATCTGGAACAAAGGGCCAGAGTATCCAAATTATATCAACCTTGATTTCCTAAGGCTCATCTACTTTTCAGCCTTTCTGTTCAAGGGCTGCTGTGCTCTTAAAAATATTTTGTGTATGATCCACAGAAGAGATATCTTCGCAGATCTTGTCTGCACCCTGACTTTCCACAACCTGAAACTTTTAGCAACAGTTGCAAATGTTCCAGAGACATACCATTTGTTTCCTCAAAGTTCAAAATAGTGACTCTGCTGTAGCTGATTAGAAGTTTTCCTTCAGCACTGATTATTTCTTTGTTTATTTATTTCACTGTCTTTGTTTAATTATTTCACTGTCACTTGTCTATTATTTTCACTGAAAGGGCCCAGGACAGGCCACAACAATAGAGAAATAAAAACTACAGTTTACAGATGTTAAGACTTGTTCTTTGCCATCATCTGTCCCTTCTTTCCTGCTCTTCAACATTTCACAAGAAACTGGAGTGTTCCAGACAACTGCCTAAATATCAGGCTAGACCTCTGAGTCTATGACTGCTATCAAGCACAGTGAAAGTGCTGGGTCTGCAATGAATTTGAGAGTTAAGGGACAGACAGAAAATATCAAAATACCACTTAGTGGGTCCCTAAGGTTCTGATTATCCACCCCTTCCACAGATGGGGAAATAATAACTTTCAGGGTGACTCACTGTTTAGAGCAGATTGGGCGGAAACTCCTATAGCCAATAGCAGCCTGGAAACACTTGCTACTGATAGCCAACCATTCAGGGACATGGAATCCTGGGCTGTAGTGGCCAATCAATGGCAAACACAGAAGGAAGAAGCAAAGGGCTCTTTGCTGAGTTTTAAAACTATCTGTTGTAGTTTTTAAAAATGCATCTATAGATCAGGTAATCCTTTGCAAAGTGGCACCCAGAATAAGCCATGTGTGCTAGCACCCTATGTGTAAGAAAAGGAAATTTGGAAAAGTAAAAAAGAGCAGAAATATGGAGCCTCAAGGGAACAAGAGTGGGAGCAAAGTTAAGAGACGGATAATATAAAAGCCTTTAAATATATAGGCGGCCGAACAGTGAGCGCGTTGGTCCCTTGTGGATAGAGAGAGCCAAGGGAATACTGAAAGGAAAAAAATGAATTGTGAAGAATCTGTCTGTTTTGGTTATTTAACATTTACTTGTTTTCAGGATTTCAGGACAACTGCTATTACAAGCTAAGCTTTCATTAAATGTCTTCCAACCCTCCAAATTTGGACCCAAGTCAGTTTAATGCCTGATTGAGAGCTTTTCCCGTTTGTTCACTTTCCCATGCGATTCTTTCCTCTGAAGTTTGCTTTTGTTCTTTTGCCATTGTTGTTCTTTTTTTTATACTTGACTTCACAAGAAATTGACTCCAGTGGAAGCCGAAGTGGGTGATTTAATGGCTTCTGCTTATAAACAAAATTTATAGCCAAATAAGTGAGCCAAAAAAGTTTTACCCATTTTTGGACATATATTTACTGTGCAGAATCATGATCTACTGATTTGTGGAATTAGTAGTGGTTGTGGAGTCCTTTTGTTGATGGAACTTGGTTGCAAATTCATGCTGTTTTCCCACCAATAATATACCAGTTCTAGCCTAGTTCAGCAGCCAGTATTCTTAGGCAGTTTCTGGTCAAAGTATTAAAAAGGCTCCCTTTTGCCTAGCATCCAAGATCAAACCAAATCAGCAAAGGAAAGCAGAGACTACAAAAACGTATCAAGATATGTCGAACAAATGTTTGAAAAGTAAAAAAGAATGAAGGAACCTTTTATCATACTTGTGAAAAAGCAAAAAAATTGGGTACAAATATACAACATAATGAGAAAGATCTTAAATATTTTATTTAGACCAGAGCTGTTTTTGTTAGGAATTTTAGGTGAAAGTATAGATAATATGAATTCTTTTGTTTTATATATAGTAACCACAGCAAGATTATTATATGCACAGAAATGGAAAAATGTTGAAATTCCCCCAGCAGACAAATGACTAATAAAATTAATTGAATTAGCAGAAATCGTTTGACTAGGGACTGGTCATCCTCACACTGGTAAAGACCATTTTCCAGGGTGTACCATTTTCTTTACTACCTAGTCCAAGATATGATCTGGAATAAGCTGCAGTGCAGAAAGGGCTTTACATTCACCCTCCTGCCCTCTCCCATGATTCTGTTCAGCTCTAGACCCAGTACATAGATCTCTTTCTCCACTCCTGACTGCAAAATACTAGAAGATTTCTGATTGTTTTCAGAGACCTGCAGAATTTGCCCTTAGCTTCTGTCATCACATTTGAGCAATCTGAGCTCCCTGATCCTGATGTTGTGTACAGCAGGAGGAAGCAGAGAGAGGAAGCTTGTACTCAGGCTTTGCTGAGACCTGAATTTGTGCAAAACCTTGCCTGGCTACATTATTGATGGGGTCCTCTAACAACTGGTCTCTTGCATCACAAGAGGCAACTGGATCTGAGGAATCAACAGGTTAAAGGGAACAGGTTGGCCTTTCTCCCCACTGAGTTCTAGGAGCACATCGGCTAACCACAAGCTCTGCTTGCTCTCTGCTGTTTTTGAGATAGTGTAGGGTAGGCATACTGTGCTGCTAACAATCAAACAAAAATAAATTGCTACTTCATTTTTCCTATGTCTTCCAGAACATGAGATACTTCAGAAAGAGATTAGTCATTCTCTTCCTGAGATAAAACTGCAGAGACTTGATTAACTAGTTGGCTTATTTATACAGGCTGAGCAGAAGGAAGAAGGCAGCTATGGACATCAGCAGCAGAAGAGTTGGCTTTTCTACCCTGCTTTTCTCACCCAATTAAGGGGACTTAGAGTGGCCGACAAAGCTTTCTATTCTTCTTCCCACAACAGGCATGAGATAGGTGGGGCTGTGAGAGTTCATAAGAGAGCTGTAACTAGCCCAAGGTCACCCAACTGGCTTCATGGGGGAGTGTGGAATCAAACCTGGTATTCCCAGATAAGAGTCCAGCTCCTTAACCACTAGACCAAACTGGCTCACTTCTGATTGCTAAGTTTTTATCTCACTGATAAACACAGTGAATCCCTCCAGCTGTTAAGAAGACCTTCTTTTACTATTAGCTCCCTTTGATGAAATGTCCACCACCTTCTAACCAGATTGTTGCTCATGACACTACTTATTAAAGAAATGAGCACTTAGCAGTTTAAACTACATGGCTGTTAGGTCTACTGCATTTTCCACATCTAACGTTTGTGTACAAGTTTTATCTTTTGGTTTACTACAAAAGCTGAGGCCAGGAAACATTGCTTTGATTCAAGTTATTCTCTCTCTGTCTCTGTCTCTCTCTTTTTAAAGGACTATCAGAAAATAAATCTACCTTGCAACATGTGGATGTCACACCTTAACATTTGAATAAGAAGGACTTGACTTGAAAAGTAGAGAAGTGTAAATCACTCTGCAGTGTGCCTTTTTTCCCAGAAACCCTATACTTGTGATCAGTGACTCGTATGATAAGGAGAGAACCATGTCATTAAGATCCTTAAACTTCCTGGCCAGTCCGTAGCCTTGTGTTCCTGTTTCATCTGTAGCAGTTTCAGCCAGAATAACTAGTAACACCACATTTTGTTGCAAACATGGGACATATTTAGCTGCCTATGCAGACTGATCTATCATAATTTAAACTAACCAACTACTATCAATGACACAATTTCCAGTGGAATTCATATTACTCTTGCTCTGAGAACTAGGCAGAAGTAAACCGAAATCTGCTGCTGATGTACTGAAGTAAGAAACAATTGGACTACAGATCCAGCTGAGAAATGACTCCATCCTGATAAAGATAAAAAAACAACAACCGCACCCTGATACATTTCTCCAACTGGGCAAACAGGTAACCAAGTGACCACTCTTTATTCCACCAGCAAAATAGATTCCCCCTGGTGAATTGGAATACAGAGGTGTGTGCAGCACCAGTTCATGGTTCAGTTTAGCAGCCTGTAGACCTTTTTTTTTTTTAAAGGTTTATCAGTAAACTGGACTAGGTGGCTATTTGAGACCCCCAGTCTAGTCTACACTCTGTTCATACTAACAGACCTGTATGGCCTCCCTTAAACTGCACTAGCATGCAGAAGGAAGCCTCTAGCTACCCCCCTTGTATAATGGACTACAGGTAAGTGGAAAAAAGGCCCTAAATTTAATTTCCTGGTCTAAATCAGGACATTTCCAACAATAACTATCTATCCCTTCTCTTGATCACATCCAGTGTGTTCCAGAGACAGGAGTCTGCTATTTTCCTCTTCTTCTGTTCTTTTCAACTTCACCGAAAATACACAAGATTCTGCAAGCAGACAAGTTTTACATGGTCCAGGAGTAATTAGCTGGTCCATCTTGCTCCCCATGGTTTTGTTTGCAGTCACCTTAGGCTACATAACCTGAAGACATCTTTCTTTTCCCTCTCTGCAGTACCCAGGTTTCATAGCCATACATTATCACAGTAAAGTCTGTTACAGTACTTTAATGATTCTGATCTTAGTTGTCAGTAAAATGTCCTTATTCTTCTTGAATTTGTCTTAGCTTGCTGTGCCCTATATATACTGAGTCATGTTATGAGTAATAAAGGCAAGAAAAATGTTGATGAAGTACACTGGGTGATAGCAACTTATGTGGTGAAACTGGTGGGGTATCCAGTCCCCCTTGGTCTTTCCAAACAATGTTTTGGACTGCCAAGGACCACAAATGCAGATTGATGAGACAGAAGTGGCAACTAGAACCTCCTCACTCTCATGTAACCCTGCCATGTGGGAGTTAATGCTAAACATTAACAGAACATAAAACCCCTAACCTCTCATGCCCATAGTAGTGGCAGATCAAAGTGAACTGCTCAATAAAAGCCTCAGCTCAGTGTGCATTTTCAACCAAAAAGTAATAATAAATCCCATGCCTTGAACGATTAAGACTGGGACTGAAATTAAAACAGCAGGTATCCCAATATTGTAAAACATTTGTTGAATGTCTCTATAATGCCACAAGCTCTAAGATATTTTGCAGTTGGAATAGATGCGGGAGATGGCAAATAAAATGCATAAGCTAAAAAACAGTACAAGGAAATAAACAGGTCTGGGGAGATAAGAGTGGGGAGGAGGAAGAGGTTGCCTTGCAGATATTTAAAAACATGCATGAAGTGAAAGAAGTTCTCATCACAGGTTGGAATTCTGCTCCTATCAGAAGTGGCAATGATAATATTAACAAACAAACACTTTTAACTGAATCCAGTAAGGGTAAAACTCTGGTCTGCAGAACTTCTGAGCCTTGCTGGGAATTGAACCTGTAGCCCTTTGCTTTCCAGGCATTTGTGCTATAGCTACATTAAAGTGGATTAGGGAGGTTCATGAATAATAGACCTATTAGTGGCCAAGAGGGTCTTTTGCAAGGATAATTGCACATCTGAGTTGTGATGACCCAATTACATATGACTAGCAAATCTAAATGAGGTGTGACTTTCTTTCTTTCTTTCTTTCTTTCTTTCTTTCTTTCTTTCTTTCTTTCTTTCTTTCTTTCTTTCTTTCTTTCTTTCTTTCTTTCTTTCTTTCTTTCTTTCTTTCTTTCTTTCTTTCTTTCTTTCTTTCTTTCTTTCTTTCTTTCTTTCTTTCTTTCTTTCTTTCTTTCTTGGCTGCACGGCCCCCATCCCACCAACCTTAAGGAAGTAGTAATGGCAAACCTCTTCCATATTACTGACAATAAACCACAGTGCATAATAGCTTCACTTTATATAGGTTCTCTGCACATTCATAATGACATCACATGTATGCACACTGATGCACACTGAAAATTCATGGAAGATAGGTATCAATGGCAACTTGAAAGGATGCCCAGGTACCACCTCCAAGTTGGAGATGCAGGCAGGGAGTTAAGCTTGGGTGAAGATTTTGCCTTCTATTTGAAGTGTTCCAAAGCACTTGGCGGGTCACAGTGTGAGATGGGACGCTGGACTAGGGGTGTTTTTCCACTGTCACTAGAAGTACTCATTAAGAACCCATTAATGGGTACATAATGGCATTTTTGTACCCATTAATGGGTACTTCTAGTGACTGGAAAAACACCCTAGATGGGCTTTGGCTTGAGCCAGGGGGGGCTCCTCTTATATTTTTATGATCTTATAACACAAACAGATGCACTCTGCAGCCACACTTTTGCAAACAGGTAAGTTCTCCACATTGCTGGGAATCCTCAGGAGTCAAAGGTGCCAAGGAGAGTCAGGAAAAACACCTGACAGTCCCAGGCTTCTAACTGCTTTTTAATAGATCTTTGAAGCCCTTTTCTTACTCATTAAAAGAAAAGCAATTCTATTTGAGGTGAACCTGCCTGATTACAGCCAGGTATGCATCTATTTATGTTCTTCTTGCCCACCACTGTTCCTTCCTATGAGGTACCCTTTAACAACCATAAGTCACAGTGGAAAACACCTTTGCTTTGAGCTTTGTTGTCAGGGAAATGTCTTTTTTCCTCATGAATTTATCCAGGTTTTTGAGACCAGGGGTTTTCAACTTCCCAGTGTAGGTTTGGTTTTAGGCTAATTCACTATCTATTAGAGATGTGCATGAATATTCAAAGACAGCTGAAACTGAATTTGTCCGAATTTTGACATTCAAATCGAACGTCCATGAATTCAAATTTAAACATTTGAATTTAATCAAACTGAATTTCAAGTTTTCAAACCTATTCATTTGAATTATTTGGATATTCATGTGTGTACATGTTTGTACATGATGCGTATTTGCATGTAGGCATCCTTCCCACATCCGTACTGATTTGTACGGATCCGTATGGGATGAAAATGGGTTGCATACAGGATGCATACGGATGTGTATGGAAGCATACAGGATGTGTAACAATGCGTATGGGCCCATATGAATGTTGTTGACATTTGTAAGTGCAAATTCAAACAGAAAATTCAAGGCTGTGAACCACCTTGCCTGAGGGGAGTGGAGAAGCAGCAGCAGGCTGGGCTCTGCCATCTTGCTCCCAGCAGTGCCCCTCCCTCCTCCAACTGCTCCCATCACAAGATGGCAAAGAGTCTATGGCAGCTGATCCACCAGTTGAGAAAACATCCGGTCCTGAGGCTAAGCAGGGCTGAATAGATGCCGGCTGACCATCTCTACCATCATCCGGCTTGTCATCAATGAAAATTCAAAGTAAAAAGAACAGGAAAAATCCAGCAATAAGAAACGAACAGAAGAATTGGAAATGAAAACTTCCAGTGCTTGCTTTTTTGCTGTTCCCTGTTCCCTCCCCCACCATTTTCCTTTTGTTTCCTGTCTCTTTAGACTGTAAGCCTGAGGGCAGAGACATGTCTAAGATTAATATAATATTGTAACCCGCCCTGAGACCTCCGGGTATAGGGTAGGATAGAAATGCAAATAAATAAATAAATTTGAATTTGTCTAATTTTAATCAAATTTGGGTAAATTCCAATTTTAAAGATTCAAATTGAATAAAATTTTCAGATATTCAATTCAAATCAAATCCCAAAAATTGCATTCGTGCACACCCCTACTATCTTTCTATCTAACAAGCCTGGAATCATTCTTAAGAAAGTTTTACACAAATTCATAGAAGACAGCTCTGTCAAAGGCTACTAGAACTGATGCCCAGATCCTGTAGAAAGGTAAGCCCACAGAATGGTTCTAAAGGCTATTTGCACCAGTCAGGAGCAGGTGAAGGTTTTGCCTTTACCTTCTGCTTGAGAAGAAGAGTTGGCTTTTCTACCCCACTTTTCTCACCCATTTAAGGGCACTCAGTGGCTGCCAAAGCTTTCTGTTCTCCCCTCAGCAGAACACCCTGTGAGGTAGGTGGGGCTGTGAGAGCTCAGAAGAGAGCCGTGACTAGCCCAAGGTCACCCAGCTGACTTCATGGAGGTGTGCAGAATCAGACCCAGTTTCCCCAGATGAGAGTCCGGCTCCCTAACCATTATACCAAACTGGCCCACTCTGTGAGGCAGGATGCTAGATGACCTCTTTCTACGTCTTTGTGCCTTCTTTTCTAACCGAGCATGTGATGATGATAAAGCTCACTCCTTCTTAAAGGCGCATTGCAACAAATATTTTGGAACGGACCTGCCGCTTGACGTCAGACCGCCGTCATTGGTACAGCGGATACAGTTGGCAGAGCCGCCAGCGGCCGCTGGGGGCGCTGAGGAGGCAACAGTGAAACCCCATTGCGGCGCTGCTGTTGCAGGGCGGCGGACTCATTCCCCCCAGGAAGCGGAGCGCGGTCGGGTCCTGCGGGAAGATGAGCGTCTCTCCGGCGTGCGGTTCCGTGCGGATCGTCTTTCTGCTGACGGCTTTGGGTTTGGCAGGTTCTCAAAGCAGCACCCCAGGTAACCAGATTTTTCAGGGCGTCTGGGAGGCTGGCAGGGAAGATTTCTACCTTTCACACTGCTGGGGAAAGAGTCACCTTGGGGAATATATATATATATATATATTAAATATAAAAATAAAATCCCCCGCCGTTAAAAAGGGCTCTCCGGATGAATTGCCTTGGTCGGTGCGAGGACGCCGCAAACGCTCGTTTTTATCCCGCAAACGGATGCACAGTGGCCGCAAATTCGGTGTGGCTCAGATCCGTCTTAAATAGGGAAGTCAGCAAGAGATGCTGAAACTTTTGGGTTCCCTCAGGTGATGCGTTTGCGTTTTCTTTGCAAAAGTCCCCTCCTTTTTTTTTTTTTTCTTCCCAGCTTACCGGGTTGTTTCTGCTCGGGAAGTGAGCTAAGGGATGTAGGTGGCCGGCAGGAGGAAACAACACATCACCGGCTGCTTGCTCGAGCGCTTTGATAAATCGAGCGAGAAGAACTCCGAAGTTCATTAAGTAATTCAACGAGGCAACGAGCGCTCGCTCGTGCGGTTGCACATGGTTGCCGTGGTTTGTATACCGAATTTAATCAGGGCTGGGCCAGCTCTGGTGTTCCAGATGCTGGTGAAGTGCAGCTCTCGGGTCGTTTTGGCTGCATTCATACCTAAGTTTTAGTCCAGTTTCAGTCCACTTTCAGAGTGAGAGCACACACCGTCAAAGGTCGTGGCCACACCCAAGGTTTAATCCAGCTTCAGGCCACTGTCGGAGGGAGAGAACACATCTTTCCACGTTATCCATCTCAAAGGTGAATTTTCTGAGTTGTTTTATGCTGAAAGAAAATAGTTTGTGGCTTTGCTGATGCATTCTCTTGCTCTGAAAGTGGACTGAAGCTGGAGTAAAACAGGTGTGAACGCAACCCTGGTCGGTGGTTAGGAGTTGCAGTTGAGCAGCACCTGGAATGTCCGGATTAGATAGCCCTGCTTAGGTAAAAGGGTTATAGATTGCATTTCCTTGCTGTTTTGCTGCCCTTGGCCCCTAATGCTGTGCGTCTGAAAAAGCGGCCTTCCAATCCACCATCTGTCCTGCTGAAAGTCTGGTAGATTCCGCCTTTTTTTTTTGCCTCTTTTCCTTTTTTGATGGACCATTGCCATAGTAGCACTGCCGAGTTTGCATCTTTTCTCCTCCCTCCTGATTCCTTTTCTTATGTCATAAGTATGTGTGTCTCCCTCTGGGGCCTTAAAAGGATAGGAAAAAAGGGGATAAAATATCTTAACAAATTTAGTATCTGTGTTATTACTATTTAAGTTGCCATTGAACTGTTTCCTTGTAATGTTCATCATTTGGTTCTGTTTGGCGAGGCTTTTGAAATGCTGCAAAAATGCTTTGATCAGGAGAGAATGTTCTCATGTTGACACCAGTTTCTTTCCAAAAGCAATATTGATCAGAGGCAGCTACCCATTTTCCTTTCTTGTATGCCAAGTTCTGGAACAAAAATGTAACGGTGCTAGGGGAATGTAGCCAGCAAGAGAAGTGTTTTGGTAACCCAGATAGCCTTTTTCTGAAAGGATATTTTGTATCTTGGGAACAATTTTTACTAGATGATCTAATTTGCTTCAAATGTGAGATCCTTAATTCCATGATAGCACAGCATCCAGATGTTATTTCCATGAGTGTGAACAGCATCTCAGAAAAAAGGAAGGAGTCTTGTTTAGGGGATAGGTAGCACTTATGCATGAGTTCTAAGAATCAAGATTTCCTCCCAGGTTCCTTTGGTGAACCCAAAGTACACCATCTGTTGCAGATAGAGATCCTGCTTTGCAACCTGAAGGAGTCTCGAGCCACCTTTTATGCCAACAAGTTAATCATAATTCGAATAAATTTCTACCCCCCGCCCTTTTCTTTTGGAGCAAGAGGGATTCTATTCTTGTCCTAGTTCTTTGCCAGGGGGAAGAATGAGAATAGAATTTTAGTTCCCAAAACTAACTTTTCCAAACTCTGCAACCGGTAGTAGAGTAGGTTTTCATGGATAACATCTTCCTTCTTCTAATCTAGGATCTAACTAAGCGGACAGTCAGCCTTGAAATTAAATGTTAGCTTTAGGGGGCCACAAGACTTTTTGGATTCCTATTTGGAATCCAGGTCAGGGTTCTTATATTTTTAATAGCTGTATAGAAGAGGAAATATAATACAGTCAGTGCTTGCTGAACTTCCCTCATTTACACTGCTGCCAAAAATATGGGAGCTCTGCCCTAGATTCTCCATGGTGGTCCTGTAGAAAACACTCTACTTGTTCATATTTTTCTTACATTTTATGGCTTCTTGGTCCTACTCTGTTTTTTTGCCCATCTATGTATGTGTAAATAAACCTCAGCTGAAGATCTGGGGTGTCAGGAAATGAAATCCAGAGCTTGAATGCATGTTTTAATCTTTGTGGTGCCATCACATGTCTTTGTGCTTTGATTTGGCTACCTTCCTGTAACCTGATTCAGAAAGCATTAAAGTAGTATTTTAAACACCTGCTATGTTATACGGATCTGGCTAAGTTTTCTTTCCTTCTTGCCTGTCCCAGTTTGCATCATAATTTGACATTTCTGATAATTTGTTATCATTACTTCCTGTTTGGGAGTGAATGGGAGAACATTTCTGTTTTGTAGAACATGCTCTGATAATAGTCACTGCTGCCAGGAAAGTTCCACCCTTGATACCTGCTGTGTTGCTGAATTCAGCCAAGCCACTATACAGTTTTCTTGCCAGATATATAGAGGTGGTTTACCATTACCAACTTCTAGGGAAAGACTGGGGATCGAACCAGCAACCCTCTGTTTTCCAGCCAGTTTGTTCTGCTACTGAGTTACAACCACTCTGCCCTTAACACCTAAATGGTGTTACCCTGCTGGTGCTCCCAGGCTTTTCTATACAACTGGCACAGTGTCTAAGGGATTAACAATTACATGTCAGATTACTAGGATATGACATCATCGGCAAGATAAAGTTGCATTAAAACTAATTTCAGTGTTTTTAATTCCCATGAAACATAACTGAAGAACTAATTTAATAGACTTCAGTGAATGAATGTGGGAAATGGTCTTTTCTTATGAGTTGGTTCCTACAAACTACCATAGAGTGAATATGCATGTTATGAAAAGCTGGATTGGGGAACTGTGGAGACTCAGGGCTTGTTCACACTTACTTGAGCTGCAGTTTGCTCACCAGTCAGGTGCTTATGTACCTCGTCGCTGCTGCAGCTCACCAGGAGAGGCCACACTCTTCTCAGGAGCCATCTCAAGCTAGACCACTCCTGGGTACTCTCTTCTGGGTGTGGTGCAGTGAGTGGGCATGTTGGTGTGATTGTGGCTGCACAGTTGCACACAGTGTCCAGATTGCCATGGCAATGTCTGAGCATGCCCCAAATGTTGCTGCAGATGTTGCCATGGTGATACAACCCCCTCTGGCCTGGCCTACAACATGCCCTCTTCATTTTCTTATGCTGTGATTTGGCTCCTCCAAGAATGCATTTCGGGGTGGTGAGGAACACTATTGCCAGAAGAGGCAGCAGTCCCAGGTCTATGTTATCCAAGAAAACCTCAGTGCTTTGCTAAAAGCACTGAGGGAGCAGAAAAAGCTGGATGAAGAAGCAGAGGTATGAAGAATGTAGAGTTTGCTAGTGAGTTTTTGTCTTGATTGATTAGAGCAGCAAGACCCCTGCAGGAGTTCTTCCCCACTTTCACAGCAGGCATCATGTGAGACAGCTCTGAAGAATCCTTGGCATGCTAGTCAAATGTGACAAGAACATCCAGAGAGGCTTTTGACAAGTGAGCTCTGTGATCTCTGCGCCTCTACTCCTTCCACACAATAATTCCCACTTCCTCTGACATTTTCTGCTTCCTTCCAGGGCTTTTCTTGAGATGTCTCTTGGGGCAGCCGGCCCTTTTGGCTTTGCCCTCCTTAAACCTTCCCCTCCACCCCAAGGAGGATGCTAAAACCATGTCTGCATGCCCACTTGAAGCCAGCATCTCTTGATGCCCATTGATTTTAATTGCTCCCATTGTTCATTTTCATGGAATGTACCATTTTCTGGGAACTCTAACCCTTGCATTATGGGAAGTTACACTGTCATATTTTGCCGCTTGTCATAATACATGTAGTGCAATAGATGGTTGTTGTTGATTTTTTTAAACAAAACTGAGCACTGAATTTGGACTCTGTTGGACAGTTCTTGGCTAACTTAAGCGGTATTTCCCAAAACTATTTGTCAGATAGCATGACAAGTTGGTGCTAAAGCACCACTTCTCAAATTTGAACCTCAACAAGTTGTTGGCGTATAGCTCCCAGCAGCTCCCAGAGACCAAGGCAAGGTATTTATTTATAATGTTTATTCAGTGGTTTCCAACCTTGTTTTGGCCATGCTCCATCTAAGCCCTTCTAAAATCCTAATGCCCCCTCACGGTGTACATTTTGATTTTAATTTTTAAAATGTGTATGTCATAAAACCATAAGAAATGCAAAGAAAGAAAGAAAACCACTGTTAATAACTCATACTCAAATTGCCCCTGTGGGGTATGTGCCCCATGTTGGGAACCACCAATTTATATCCCATTTCCCATTAAAATATAATCTCAAACAGCTAAATCATAGTGGTTATATAAAAAATGATTAAAACTAGAGTGGGGAAACTATTTCAGAGGGTGGATCTCACCACAGAGAAGACTGGACTATAGGTAGCCCTAAGATGACATCCAGCAATTCACAGTACCTGCAGAAGGACCTCTTTTGAAGATCTTTAGTGAGCGAGGAGATCTGAGTAAGGAAGCTGGTCCCAAACTGATAAGGGCCTTGCATGCCAGAGATCATATCTTGAATCTGGACTGGTAGCTAACTGGCAACCAGTGAAGATGCTTAAGCACAGGTGCATGGCGAGGTGCCCCATTCAACATCCTGGCCACTGTATTTTGCACTAGTTGCAGCTTCTGGACCAGGTACAAAGGCATCATCAGACAGAGTGCAGTACAGTAATCTAAACTTGATGTTACCAATGCATAGATAACAGGGGCTATGCTGCCTCTGTCCGGGTATTGGTATAGTTGGTACACCAGCCAAAGCTGGTAGCAGGCATTGCTAGTCACAAAGGACACTTGGGCCTCCAGTGACAGTGATGATTCAAATTCCTAAATATTTGAACATAAGAACCACCCACCGAGTCTCTGTCTTGCTGGGATTCAGCTTTTGATTATTGGCCTCCACCCAGCTCAGGGTATTCAGTCCTTTCTGATTCAGATGTATTGGAGAAATAGGGTTGAATGATTTGCATACTGGTGACATTTTCCAAAACTCCAAATTACCTCCTCCAGGGGACTCATATAGATGTTATATGACAGATGGGATAACATGGTGCCTTGAGGGACCCCATAGCTCAGCTGCTTGGCCACTATGGTATAATCACCCTGGCGCATGCAGGAACCCAGGGAAGGGATCGAACAGGCCTGCTCACCTCTGGGTCTTACCTGATCCAATAGTGGCTGGCCTGGGGCAGGGCCTGCAGCTGTCAGGGAGGGAACATGTGAACGCTCTCCCTTCCAAACAGCTGTGGGACAGGCCAGGATGGCCAGGAATGCCCTGGGCTGGGTGTAGAGCATGATTTCATGCTCTACACCTGGAACACATGTAGGGTGTCCTGGGACGGGCTGGGGTGGTTCTGAATGGAACCGCCGGCCCAGTGGAGCGAATGCTCCATCCCAGGGTGTCCTACATGCATTCTGGAGGCCCTCATGCAAATAGGCCTCTGGCCTCCAAGATCCTTGAAGCAGTTGTAGCTCAGTCATTATGGAACTTTATCCAGGCTCCTTGGACATCCTACTGAGCTAAGGTAGCCTGGGCCAGCAGACATGCACAGGTCCAATTCCCAGCATCCACGCTGAACCAAGAAAACTACTTGACTCAAGGGTATTGAACAACAACTCATGATCTGGTAGTCTAAACATTATAGCTCACTGCCTCGAGATCATGGACAGTTAGAGATCTCCCCCATTTTTTTCCTCTTCGGAGAAAGAAGTTAATGGACTAGCTAAATAAAACTGATGTCTCATCTTATGTTTAACATTTCCATTCTTCTAATAAATGACCTGTGATAAGTCTTGAATTCAGTGAAACTTTCATACATCACTTCCCTTTTATCTGTATGTGGATGTGACTTCAGCTCTAGTAGCCAACAATTTTGTTAGTGTCACTAATGAGGTCCAACGTCCTCATTTTCCATAATAAAAATGATAAACCAGTAAAATAAATAGACTTCAAACCAATAAGTTCTGGATGCCAAGCATTGCTTGTCTAAAAGATTTTATGAAAGCCTATGGTCATCCCTCCTGGCCATTGATATTATAGATTATCCAATTTCACACTCTGTAGTGTATTTGTTTTTATTACATACATTCAGTATATGTTTTATTTGAAAGAATTTGCTTTTTGTCTGCTGTGCATATGTACTGACCTAGAACTGTGAGAGTAGAATGTAAGGTCACGTAACAAAAATGACTAGCAGCGACTTCTACAGGAAATGACTGACAGCAGACCTCTACAGGAAATGCTTTACTTGCTGTTATAATGCAAAGGAAGTAGCAACAATCACCAAGGCATAACTAGGGGTGGCATAGGCTACTGGGAAAGAAAACACAGATTGAGATTAAGCAATTCACAAAGAGTGCAAGAATAAACACCTGGCTCAGCAGGCACCCAAATATTGGGCCCCCATTCAATAGTTGTTACATGTCTGTCAGCCGTGTGTTCTGTGGGATACACAGGAAGACGTTGCAACATGAGTTGCTTTTATTTTGGCTTCTGGCCACAGGTTTCTAAAGACACTCCTTTGCATTTCTTATGTCATTCTTTTCTCCAAGTCCAATGTACCCTCTGGTTACACTGATTCTTCACTGGGCTGCTTTAAATGATCTTTTCAAGAATTTGCCTCTCCTTTCCCCCTGCTCTTTGCAAGCCACCAACAATGAAAGCCCCCCTTGCATGTGAATGATACCATCTTCTCAGCAGTTGTCCTGCCAGGGCAGTGAAGAGGATTATATTTTAAATAGGTTTTCTTTTGTTGTGGGTGGTGGTGAAGTGGTTTTCTATTTCTTACTTCCCGGTAAAGGTTGGCCATCAAACCAGAGACCCTCTGCTAGGCTTGTGGGAAGTTTGCTCTACCACCGACCTACAGCCACTCCCACATATGTTTTAAGAATAACTTTATATAGTGTAACCTTTTAACAAGACACAGGGTTGCTTATAGCAAGTTCCTCTGTTCATTGATAAACAGAAGACAAAGGATCTGATGTAAGCATGCATATAATACTCTAGTTCTAACCAGCACTTTCCCACAGCCCCTTCTGACATTCAAGGCCTCTGACAACAAAAGGAATTTCCACAGTGAAGACATAGTGGGCTGTCCATTGCCATGTCTATGGTGACAGGCAAAGAAGAGCTTAATTCTGAGAAAAGCAAGCAGGCATGGTTGTATTTCACCAAGAACACAAGGTAGATGAGCAGTAGCCTTTACAGTGCTTTCCTCAAAAGGAAGTCCATTGCATCTAAAGGTTCCTAGTTCCATTACAAAGTACTTCTTATCTTCTGGAAGCTTCTCCTAATGATTTTGGTCTAGTGGTTAAGGAGCCAGACTCTTGTCTGGGAATACTGGGTTTGATTTGGCACTCTTCCTTGAAGCCAGCTGGGTGACCTTGGGCTAGTCACAGCTCTCTTTCTGCGCTCTCACAGCCCCACCCACCTCACAGGGTATTCTGTTGTGGGAAGAAGAATAGAAAGCTTTGTCAGCCATTTTGAGACCCCTTAAATGGGTGAGAAAAGCAGGATAGAAAATGGGTGAGAAAAGTGGGATAGACTCTTCTTTGTTGGGTTTTATACAAGTAAGTGTGAGTCAGATAAAAAATAAGCAAGCAATCAGAAATAATTTAGTTCTCATTTGTAGAAGTTTTGGGGCTGTTACTGAATGCTCCCGGTTTCTTCTGAGAACCAAAGCTTTCGCATATAGCTGCTTTGCTCTTTGCCAAGTGGTGAAAGGTGACTGGAGAAGAGCAAAGACCTCTGAAGATGGATATTGCAGCTATATCCAAAAACTTAGGTTCTCAGAAGAAACCTGGAACAGAGCATAATAGCCCCAAAACTTCTACAAATGAGATTGAATCTGGCCATGAAAGCCTACGTGTGTCCAATTTTGTAGTTTTCTGGTGTGTGTATAAAGTCTGTATATGCATGGGAGAAAGAGGGATGAATCAAACCATGTCCTTTCATATAGAAAGTTCAAGTTTTGCATGCTGCCCTGGGCCCATTTGGGGCATGAAAGAGCAATGTTCCCATATAACTAACCTGAATTATTGATAAGAAATAGCTGTTTTTAGCAATAAATTTAAAAGTTAAATTTTGGGAAAAAAAATTGAAAGAAAGCCATATCCTTGCCTTCAAATTCCTCATAAGACTTCATAATTATCTTCTCTAGTCAAAATTTTATCATAGCTCATATTGTGTTTCAAGACATCTGCCCTTTGCACAGCATCTTTCTTTATAGCTTTATTTTGATTTTTGCCGTCTAGCGGTTCCCATTTTTTATTTCCTAAGTATCAGAAATTGCTTTCCAAATAACTCACGTGTTTCCTTGAATCAAGGGAGGTTTAAGTTATTGCAGAGGAGTGAGTGAGTTTATCTGATTTTCCAGTTATTGACAGATACATCATTGCCTATGATGATCTCAGACAAGCTTCTCTGCCTTCCACCTAAACAGTGATGATTTCATCTAGCTGGCACTGAAACAAAAAGTCCTTGCAATTGCTGATGGAAAGCAGGACACTAGGTGAAGACAAGCTGAATTATTTCACTTACTGAATGACTCCACAAAGAACTGTCAATCTCTGAATTTTGTACAAATGACTCCTGCAAAAGCAAAAATGGTATTTAATGTTGTACAGAAACCTGTCTCCATTCCTAAGATATCTTCTCCTGCAAAACAGGCTGAATTTTTTTCTCTCATTCTTGGCTCATTTTTCTATTTTTCTTTCCATAAAAACATTTTCTCATCTTCCTGTTATCTTCTGACTCTCCAAGTACGCTTGCTGATCTGGCATATTAGCCAGTGTGGAATCGCCTCAAGTTTTCATTTAGCCTGAAAGGAATGAGAGTCTTCAGTTCCAAAAACCCATCATGTCTTGTCTTCTGAACAGCAGTTGTTCTCTTTTGGAATTAATATTTTAGATTTGGGTATGTATGACTGTCTCTGCAAAGGGAACAGCTAAAAGTGCTTCCAAAGTGCTTAAGGTTGTAACCCGCCCAGAGACCTTCGGGTATGGGGTGGGATATAAATGTAAATAATAAATAAATAAATAAACTCTCCGATGTTTTAAGTTGCTTAAATGCTCAAGTTTTTATCAATATCCAGTTTTTTTGCAACGGCATATAATAAGATAAATAACATTGGTAGAGCTGTGAGTTGTAAAGGATTACAACTTACATCTTTCATTACTAGCACGTTCAGAAAAAAAAATATGGGTTTCTCTCTGTGAGTAGTGCATACTAATGCAGCCTTGAAGGCTATGATAGGATTTTGGTGACATCCAGATATCTCAGATATAATGTGCCAATTTTTATTTATATATATTTTATATATTTGCATTTTTATCCTGCCTTATACTCAAAGATCTCAGGGCAGGTTAGAGCAATAAAAACCAAATGTAAAATGGACATACTAAAACAATAACAGTTCCTGAAAGTGGGGAGAAGATGATGCTATTTCTTTATTATTTATTACTTGTATTTCTATCCTGCACTGTATCCGAATTAAAACAACAACAGTATATATTAAAACAGTAACAGTGTCAATAAAGGGGAAAGAGACAGTATATTCCCATTTAACCAAAGGCTAGGGCAAAGAGGTTTGTCTTCACTTTCTTCATAAACATATACCGTGAATGCGCCTAATGCACCTCAAGGAGGAGACTGTTTGTAGCCTAGGGGCTATCACTGAAAAGGCCCTCTCCTGGGTGCCCACCCCTTTTGCTACTGAGTGTGGTAGAACAATCAGGAGGGCCTCCCCTCCAGATCTTAAGGCACAGGCAGGTCAATATGGAAGAAGACATTCCTTTAGATATTTGGGGGCCAAGTCATTTAGGGCTGTATAAGTCAAAGTTAATGCCTTGAATTGGGCTTGGTATGATTGGCTGTCAATGCAACTCTTTTAAGGCTGGTGTGATGTGGGTCCAGCCAGTTGTCCCAGTCAGCAGCCTAGCAGCTGCATTCTGCACCAGCTGCAGCTTCCGAACCGTCTTCAAGGGCAGCCCCATGTAGAGCCCATTACAATAGTCCAATCTGGAGCCAGAGGCCAGGGTGAATAGATGTGCATTGACTGCTTTCCTGAACACGTGAAGTGAAGGTATCTGGCACAATATTGAAGCTTCTTAGTGGTGAAATTGTATGTCATATTACAATATGGGCCCTTTCCTCACTGGACCTTATTCTGGGATATATTGCAGAATCGGGGCCTGCTGTCCACATGCAAATGAAGACTATATGACCTGCCATAGTCTGCACTCACATGTGGACAGCAAGTCCCTATTCTGGGATATATCATGGAATAAGGCCTAGTGTGAAAAGGGCCATACACTGTCAGGAGCATTTTTTTTAAACCAAGATATTAATACATGCCATAGTGTAGATGGCACTGTTTTGAAGTTATTTTGAATTATAGGGTCTGGATAATGTCTGTCGAGCAGGTGTTCTTTTAATAACACTGGTTCTTGTAGACATTTTTCTGAGGAGGAACAGTTTCATTTCAGTCTGAGAAACTGACCAAAGGGCAAATTTTGTCTTAAGGGAGATAGAATGAGAATGATCTTATCTCAGGTAAGTATTTCTGTCCGTAGATGTTTTATGTGTAGAAGTATGTAGAGATCCATGATCATTTGGAAAAGTCAGATCAAAAAGAATATCTTTATTCCTGAATTGGGAATCCAGTGAAATGAAGGATTCTGATAAAGTTGTCACACCTCTAAGTAATAGGTTTTCAACCAAATTCAAGCAGATTAACAAGAAGCTGTTAGTCTCCTTTTCATACACTGTATTTGCATAATTTAGCAAAGGTGGCTTAATGGTGCATCAATTTGGTGTCTAAGCACTGGTGGAAAGGTGTACAATTATTTCTTTGTCCTGTCTATTTCTTTTCATTTCTTCTCTTTTCTCTACCTTCAGACAGGTTTAAAAAGTAAAAATAGTAAAAAGGAATTTCCAACCTTTCACAGGTGATTGAAGGGAGGTGAAGTTTCAGAGAGACTCCAGTTCTTTTTTTAAAACAAACAGTCAGATACTCTTCGGTGCTTCAGTCCACTAAAAGTGAGTTTTCCCTTCACAGCAGTCAAAAGTATCTTGCTAGTGTCCATTTGTTCCTCTGATAAGTTTAAAATATGAAAATACATACAGTTTCTCACGGACCACCGATTAACAGGCTGTTTTACTCGGCGCCATCTTCATTTCTCTACCTCAGACTACTGTTGCCCCTTTCCTGAATTTATATCTTGCCCCTGTAATATTTTCATTTTGTTCAATGTGACCTGCCACAATCAAAGCTCTGATACCTGAAAATAAACATCAATATTTAATACACACAAATGATCCCTATATATGTATATAGTTGTCCCTTCTATACCACAAAGCTTTGTTTCCCACAGAGGTGCTGTGAAATGCAAAAATGTGTCATTTATTTAATTTATTTACATTTATATCCTGCTCTATATCACATGGTTCCAGTGTGGGTAACAGCAGCAGGTGAGAAAGTTGTCCTGTGGTCCATCCAACTTCTTTAGAAGCCCCATTTTGCATTTTGCCTCCAGATGGTGGCCAGATATCCTACCAGGAAGCAGTATTGTACAGTATTGCCTCCCTGGCATTACCACTTCCTAGCTGAATATCACTGACCACAGTGTGATTTGCAGATCTGGTTATTTGGGCAGCAGAAGCGCACAATCCCCATCACCTTACATCTGCATCCACTTATGTTCAGCCTTCATGCACACACGGCGGTCTGATGGCTGCTCCATTCCCAAGGTAAGAAAAAGCACTATTGCAGGAAAAGCCACAACCAGCACTGGGTTTTCCAGTAATAGTTTTTAGGGCGGGGGGGATATAGCAGAGCTGTTGTCAGATTGCCACAGATATATTTGGCAACCTCACCATAGCGGCGGCATAAGGGTGCAATATTCTCCGTAGCACTCACAAGGCTAGTTGTTACATAAGGAATTGCTACCCATGGGAAGTGGGACCACCAGTGCTCAGGTATAAGCCAGTCGTGCCGTGGAAGGGAGACCCGGTTTACTAGCATAAATTATTAGCATTAAAGGGAGAATAGACCTGATCTAACAATGTAGGTCAGAGATGGGTTTTAGTGTTTTTTTTTTCTGTTTCTGATCACAGCACTAGTTGCTTTTTAGATGCTTTTATGCTCTCTGTCAATGCAACCTTGGTGATCTGTGCAGGAGAGACAATATGGCATTCTGTGACTTCTAGAGATGCCCCATCATGCCAGGCTCTGTTTTGTAGCTTCCAGAATTTCTATAGCACTGTTCTGTGGTTTTTGTAGAAAGTAAGTCCAGAAAAAGAACGATGCTCGTTGTGGTGATGCTGATGAGGTGCTAACAGCAACTAGCAAGGATTGCTTTAAGAAAGAGTTGGACAAATTCATGGAAGATAAGTGTATCAATGGCTATTAGAATGGATGCCTAGGTACTTCTCCTCTAGGCTGGAGACACCAGAATGCCTGTCAAGCCCATATCCAGGGAGCTGAGAAACCAGGTAAAAGTTTTGTGTTTGTCTTCTACTTGAGATGCCCATTAGCAGTTGATGGGCCACTGTGCAAGACAGAATGCTGGACTGGATGGGCTGTGACCCAATCCAGCAGGGCTCCTCTTATGTTCTTTTATTTCTTTACAGGTACTACTTTGACAACAGAGCCAACTCATGAAAGCTCTTCCGCTCAAGTGGCTTCTGATCAGGGAACCTCAGGTAATCTATTATTTTTCTCTGCTGGGCTTAGATATATTTGTCTCCCTTCCTACTCCATAGCCATGATCACACCTATAGTTGAAAATGTTCACCTGCTGTCTTCTCTTCACATTGCTCACATTTCTTTTCCCTGGGTTCATCTTGGGAGTGGACTCCTCAGGTCAGCTTCTCCTGACTCCATTTTTGCACAGGACTCAACCTGTCTTGGGGATCGAGTTGTCCTGTATGAGCAGGGAAGGGTGTTAGAGGGGGTTGAACCATGCTGGGAGGGGTGGATCCAGCCTTCCCTCATGCCCAGTGCCTGACTATGGGTGGCACACATGTGATTTTTCTGCACACCTCCCTTAGCACTTCCCCTCCCCCATCATGCACAGGCCCCCAATTCCCCTTTGTTTCGATCACATGTTGGAGGATTCTGTCCATCATTTTTAAAAATATATATATAAATCTGTTTTGCACTAGACTGATCAAACATTAGATCATATTTTTTTCATTCACTCTCTAGTGCTTTTGTGGAAATCCTGAAGGGATTTTTTTTAAATGGACAGAAAAGCACTGTTGGGAGGTGGAGTGCAGGAAAGATTCGAGCAAGAGTATAAACGATACAGTTCTAAGGACAACGTATCTCCCACTTTTCTTCAGCAATGTGTAAAGGAAACAATGTTTCATTTCAGTAAAAGGGGACTTTTACTGAAAAGCAAAAGTGCTTCAACAGCTTTGGGGCTGCGGAGGTGGAGATGTATGCTGGTTGTGATATGGCCAGCTGCATCTGCTTGGGAGCACAGTCCCCTTACCCCAACAGTACCCTATGTTAACATTGAGTTTGCCATCAGCACCACACAAGTGCAAACACACCCCATTGTCACCGTTGATTGACAGAACTTTATCCTATCGGAATGCAGGCGGTGTTGATGCAATCAAATTAATTCACTTCTGGGGAATTTAGGCTAATATTGCTCTTATTTTCCAGAAGAAGAAGTCATTGCTCAAGAGTTCCATTACCAAACTGCCATTCATACCACAGAAAACATATACTGTGTAGTGTGTTGATAGAGTTGCATTGTTCAGTCAAAGCAAGTTCAGAGTAGCTTTACTGATACTATTGTGTGGGCTTAAAAAAATAATAAAACAGTGACATCCATTGTAAGTTTAAAAAGCACGTAGCAAAATTCTTAAGGCTGTAATTTATGCATCATTCAAAATAAGAGTAGTCACATTCCCAACATGCCCTCTTTCCTTTAATGCAGAAAAAACCAGTTGTATTACAAAAGCACTAATTCAAGGCCTGTAGGCCACAACACACCTTAAGTATGTGAATCCTGATAAGATCTGCTTCTCCTCATTCATGCAAGGATAACAGAGAATGGGGGACACAGACAGTGCCAGGGCAAAACAGGAGACCCAGAGACCTATAGTTCTTGGATAGCTCTTGCACATATGCCAGCATACCTATGACAAAAACAAAAAGCCTTGTACCTTTATCAGAACTGACTGCTCCAGATTGAGTAAGTGGGAAGATAGGAGGGCTGGTGACTGTGAGAGGCACCTTGGTTTGCAGTGAACAAGATCAGATCTACTATAGACACAGATAAGCTTTTTGCAAGTCAAGGTATCTCTCTTGATCACTGTCTCACTCTAGCTTGTTCTAGTGGTTAAGGAGCCAGACTCTTATCTGAGAGTACCAGGTTAGATTCCGCACTCCCCCACGAAGCCAGCTGGATGACCTTGGGCTAGCCACAGCTCACCTCTGAGCTCTTATGGCCCCACCTACCTCACAGGGTGTTTGTTGCGGGGAGAAGAACAGAAAATTTATTCTTTGAATCATGTTAAATGGGTAAGAAAATGGGGTAGAAAAGCCAACTCTTCTTCTTCTTTCTGTGTGGAAGCTGACCCTGATTTCTGTCTGCCTGCTCTCAAGGAGTCAGTTTTATTAAATGTGTAAGATTTTCCTGGAGGGAGGACACATTGGCATATATTTTCATAGTCTATAGATTTCTAGATAGCTTTGAGAGATCTCTAAACCAAAGTATATACAGCTGGTGCCTCATTTGAACACCTGGTGACTTTTAAAATCTCCTTTTCATTTGGCAAGTACGAAGAAAGGAAAGAAAAGTTTTAAGCAAATGAACACGCAAGCAAGTAGGCAGTTGTTCTGCTGTGCAAAAGACCTCATAGCTACCAGCTGGGTGTGTGCACAAAGGGGAAGCTTGCCTGGGATATTCAGATGCTTGTTTATTTTTATTTATAATATTTGTATTTATGCCCTGCCCTATTGTGTTATGGTGGTTGGCAGCTTACAAAGTTTAAAAATTACATATTTTAATTTTTTTTAAAAAAAATACAATATTAAAAGGATTAAGGATTTAAACAAATTAAAAATGGAATTAAAACACAAAGGGGCTCTTCAGATATGAATGCCAGAGTGAACAAAAAATTAATTTTTCCTTAAACACACAAAGGAAGGATTTATACCTTATGTTACATGGAAGCTTATAAATATACAGTTTTCCTCTGCAAGGGCCATCTTCCTTTTGATGTTTCCCTAGCTTCCTAGTTTGGGAACAGGATGGAGACACCTAGATGGTCCTTTGTTCAGACACAGCAGGTATCTTCCTAACTCTTCAACCCTATTTCTATAGCACAGCAGGCTTCTGGATCCCAACAAACAATTAGCCAAGTTCTCCAACAAACAACTACTCTTCAAACATTTTGCAAAGTGTGTTTCTCCCAAGTGTTTCATCTTGCCTAGATAGGAAGAGGTTGATTAACTCTAATCTAAATATTTTGTAATCCACACTTAGAAAACATTTTAATGCTTTCGCGTTGTTTTTACGAATTTGGGTGGTTCCTATTTTCAGTAGTTCAGGAACATACTCTGCATCTTAAAAGCGCTGACCGTGAATACTGTGTTACCAGGCCAAATTAAACTTGACTTCAGAAGGGTACAGTAATTGTTCTTCATGACAGTTTACAAATTTGGATTGTAACTCCCATGTAACCATATATTCCTTCATTGTTCATGTTCTAAGTCCATCAGCAAAAGCAGCTTATATATCACCCCAATAATTCCTTTTTCTGCCATGTCCAGCTCTTGTTAAAGCCCCATAAATAGTCAAAGCGGAGGAAAAAACGTGAGCACTTTGAGACCAAAGTTTTCTCCTCTAGTGTTTTTTTTTTCTCAATAAAAAAATTATTTCACCCATCCAATGCTATGGTGCAAAGTACAGGTGTGCACAAATGCAGTTTTTGACATTCAATCATAATGAATCAAATATTCGAAAATCCAAATTTGTACAAATAAAAATGAACATCTGGCCATTCAGACTGACTATTGTACAAATATCCAATACGTATCCAATGATACTAATCTCGTACAGTTACGTACGTGAGGCATATGTATTCATACAAATATGAATGAATTATTTGTACAAATAACAAAATATTTGTATTCATATGAATACTAAAGTACGAATGCCTGGACATTCAGGTCATATACGAATGTCCAAATTTGTATGAATAATGAATAATACGAATTTTCGTACATATCCCTACTGCAAAACTGTTTAGGTGCCATACTACAAGTTTGGGGACAGCCTTCGTCATGAAAGGCTAAAGGGAATTAGATATCTTCACATTCTTTCTGGATGCCCAGAAATGACTTTGCTGTCCACCCCACCCTGCCAGTATAAAAGATGTTACTGAAAATTTAACTTGGCCTCCAGTTTGTAGAAGGAAACTCAACCTGTAAACAGTTCTGTACAAATATGTGCTGAGAGCAAATTGCCCTAAGTGGGCTGGAACTGTCAGGTGCTTCACCTGGAGATCCCAGCCCCAGTCAACATCAAAGGTCCTCTAAGTAAGCAAGATACCCACCTACTTCCCTCTGCACTCCCTTGGTTTGTCCCACTGCTTTTATTGTCATAATGCATGCTAGGTTTTTTTTTTTTTTTGTACTTTTCATAGTACAAAATTGCTGTGTCGTAGCTGAGGAAGGCTTAAGAACAAAATCAGTATTTTTGCCATTTTTTCTAAAAAAAAATTTTGTTGTTGTTGTTTGTTTTGTTCTGGCATAAAAGCTCTCAGTCTGATTCTGAGCATGTCTACTGAGAAGTAGGTGCCATTCTGCTCAATTCAGCCTAATCAATACAGCCATTTAGGAACTTATATGTTAATGTTAATACTTTGAACTGAGGTTGGCAGGAAATTGGTAGCCAGTGGAATTCTTGCATGGCTTTTGTCACCCCGAGGAAGCTATTTTCTGTCTCAAACCCTGGAAGAGAGACATTGATCTAAGAGTAGTAATTACCACACTCAAAGTATCCCTTCCATAGTGCTGAGTTTTGGCCAGCATTTGCTACATCGGCTCAGTGTTGGGTGAATAGCTGAAGTTCTGAATGCACTTCCTGTGTGCAGCCAGAGTTCAGGGTACATTTTTTGCTTTTGTGGCAGTGTTCTACCTGCAGGGTAATTCCAGCAGCCAAAAAGGCCCCTTTAGAACCTCGGAGGTGTAGGTGGCTACTTCTGCCTAGACAATCTTGCCTGCATCTCTTTTCACTAGCTGCCCCCTACCTCTGGAATCGTCTCCTTCTTCACTTGTGGTAGGTCCCCACACACACTGTTTTTAACTCCCAACTTTAAAACTTTCTTCTTTTTCAAACTTTTGGAATTTCACCGTAATTTTCATGATTTGTTACTGTTAGACTTAGTTTAATATTAATGTAACTTATTTTTATCTTAAATTGTAAAGTGTCATGTATACTGATAGTGCTATAAAACTGCTCTGTTCCATGAGTGGTTTGTATAGATGAAGCCATTGATATGCATTCCCTCTTAAGCTATTAGTTGGCTAGATTTGTATGCAGTGCTTTGAGTGGAAGGAGGAGGTGATTAAATCATTGAAAAACACTGGGGGGAAGATAAAACTGCTTTTCTGTTTTTCAGAACCACCACCCACCACCATCCATGAATTTCAGCAATCACAGACAGAAGAATCTAACCTTCCATTCAGGAAGGATAATATAACCATAAGTGGTATGTGTTTTTTTATAAAAACTTAATTCCTGATTGATAGCAGGGAATATGCACTAAAAATGATATTCTAAAAGGTCATAACCAAGGCTGTTACAATTATAGAGGTAAATTTTATAAAGTATGATTGAAATTTGTTTGTAAATAAAAGCCAGGGACAAATAAAGGACAATGAAATTGCTGCTGTTTAAGGTAGAACTGAATTATTGTCCAATCTTGATAACTCTGTTTTGGCCAAATTGTAGAATTTCATATGAATCAGACGTCTTTGCTATTTTTGTCTAATTTCTGTTGTGCAGAAAGTCATGATGAGCTGTATAGTATTTGTGGTTACTGACAAAAGAACATGGTTTTCTTCTTCTTCCCTTTTTTTTTTTTTAGCTCATTTGAACCAGAATCAATCTTAAATCAGTTTGTCAAGTTTTCTTCTCTCTGCCAGGATGGAAACTTAGACAGCTTTACTCTCCTTTTGGTCATGTTGAGAATTTGCAGGGATATTTTACCTACAGAGAGTTCCGTAAGGATGATGCCTGCGATAGCTACAGAGTGGTAGTTATTTTAAAAGCAAATTCTTCTCATTTATATTCCCACGGATACTCAGAATAGATAAATTAATGTGTACATGCTACCTTCCATAAAAAATAAATAAATGAAAAAACAGAAGCAGGCAAAGTCAGATGGCAGCGGTGAAGGGTGTTACATGTGAACAGCCCAACTGCACCATTTCAAAAGCCTTTCTAAGAAACTGTATTTTTTAAAATCAAGTAACTTGTTAAACCAGAGTAGGAAATGCTGGGCTTGGTGAAAAAGGTGCCTGTTCAAAATAACTTTTGTGTCAAGCTCCTGATAGTGGTGGGACACTGATCTGACTTTAATTTTGGGCAGATTATGTAGGCAGTAAATATTTATTTATTTAATACATTTATATCCCGTATAAATTTATATGGGAAAAAGAGTCCTTAATTCTTGTACTGGTATCATAGCTGTCTTTTGACTGTGCTCACATGAAGAAGAATAAAGCACTCCTGAGCTGGCTTACATACAGCTTAGAGATGGTTCATGAGTACAATTGTTCACATGCCAGTCTGCCCGGTCCCCAAACCTCAAGAACATTCTGGGCTGGAAAAGTGGATTAGAGATGGGCTGAGAACAATGATGCCCTATCCTATAATTGCTGAGATTTTATTTTATTTATTTTTGCTCTCTGTGAACACAGTTTTTATAAGGGTGGGCAAACAATGATGCAGGTCCCCCTCACTGCCACTCTGGAAAAGCATACCAGGAGAAGACTATTCTGTGATATCAGAAGTCACTTACAGGAAGTCATTCATCAGGGTTTTCTGCCCTCAGGATACTTACATCCAAGAATCTCTCTACAGAGGTGCCCCCATATCTGTGGGGGATATGTTCCAGCTTCTACTGTGGATAACAAAAACCATGGATAGTACAAACACATTTATTGTACTGTATTTTCCACCTGAAGTCAACCGTGGTTGAGTGGATCCAGGGGATAATGAATCAGTAGATCCAGGGGCACACCTGTATAGTCACCAACTTCTCCAGATTGTTTCCTCAAAAAAGGGGTGTTTGCAACTGGGTGGTAGTTGAAATAAAACTCCCGGACCAAAGAGGTCTTCTTTTTTTTCTTTTTCTTTTCTGGAGTGGACAAACAATCTTCCTTTCAAAGCCAGTAGCACTCATACAAAGATTCACTCCTCACTCTGTGGGTCCACCTAGTCATCACTCATGGCTAGCTGTATAAACCAAGATGATTCAGGGTTCAGAGATAGACTTAGGCTGTATCCAGATTAGTGGAATAAAATCTGCTGTTATAGAAAAAAAAAGCACATC
Organism: Aspidoscelis tigris stejnegeri; assembly: GCA_023333525.1. Classification (NCBI taxonomy): domain Eukaryota; kingdom Metazoa; phylum Chordata; class Lepidosauria; order Squamata; family Teiidae; genus Aspidoscelis; species Aspidoscelis tigris. Next base: position 22,714,022 of record JALMGA010000007.1, on the reverse strand, counting down.
TTACCTGCTACATCTGGACTCCAGTAGCCTCCCTGTAGCTTCCTCACACAAAGCTGTGAGAATTCCATGGCATGCATGATAAGGCATGTGTCACATGGGTTGGGGCAGCCAATGGGAGCTGAGCTGCAGGCTCACCTTTTGTTCACTGTTCTTGCCATCCTGTCTGGACTGGTGGGAAACTTTGAATTTACCCGATACTGTGGAGTGAGTGTTCATCATTTTGCAGTAGGTGAATTTGCAGTAGCAATGGCATAAAGTGCCATCGCTATGAAGTATTGGGCATCAGGTGTGATGCTCGTGCCCCGACTGCACATTGGAATGCACAGTATTCATAAGTCTGGACACAACCTTAGACAACTATGAGAGTCACATTCCTGAGACTGAAAAACTGAATGCCATGGAAGTTCATTGGTTGCCTTAAAAGATGTTGTATCTGGGGATGTGCACCAATGTTTTTTTGACATTCTATTCGAATGCAATAGAATACCTGAAAATTCAATTCGATTTGAATCTGGTAAATTCAAATTTAACAAGATTCAATTCGTTTCTACCAAATTTGAATCTGTTCATTTGAATTTTTTATTCGAATCTGCACGTACGAATGTTGACAACGTTCATATGTGCATGTATGCATCTTCCCCACACCTGTATGCATCCATACACGTCCATATGCATCCTGTAGTTATCCAGTATGCAACCTGTTTTCATTCCATATGGATCTGTACAAATGCATACAGATGCGGGAAAGATGCGTATGTTCAAGTACGCATCGTGTACGAACCCGTACACATACAAATGTCCAGATAATTCGAATGAATAGATCTGAAATTTGAAATTCGATTTAAATGTTTACATTTGAATTTCAGGACATTCTATTTGAGTTCGAATGTGAAAATTCGGCACATTCGATCGAATTTTGAATGCCTGCGAATATTCATGCATATCCCTAGTTGTATCTAAAATATTACTCAAATCAGCGTGCATGGAAGTGATTTTATCCTCAGTATAGCAGCAGGCTTTTGAAGGCTTTGATATTTGGTCCTTAAGGCAGATGACAGCATCAATTTTACTTCTTGAAAAATCTCTATTGAGTAGTTGACTGTTGATGCAAAGGAGGCTAGGAATAAGTTCATTTGGCTTCCATCAGTCCATGTGATGGTTACGATTATGCGTTTCATCCTGTCTGTTTATAGTCCATAGCAGCCACTTTCAACAATGTTGTAAATAGTTTTGCTTTAATTGTTTTATTTTCTAAAAAACCTCCTCAGCAAAAGTTGATGCAATGAAAGATATCATATTAGAGAGTCCAACAGAGCTTGAAATGTTGTGTAGCCTGGTTATCACTTCGGACACGATGAATATGGAGACCATGGATGTGTTTTGGAAGAGGGAAAACAAAACAATCCCAAAGGACAGCATCAGCAGAAATGACAGCAAATCCAGCTGGTGTACGCGGCACACGTGAGTAGCTTTTGGGCATCTGCCTGATTGCTTATTTGTTTCTTTACATTTTAGTCCTTCATATATCCAAAGGCCTCAGGATGTGTTGCAACAAATTAAAAGCAATTAATTTAAATTTGCTTTTTTAAAAAAAATCACAAGGAAGGGAATGACAAGCTACATCTTTGGCCAGAAGGTATGGAGGAGATCTTTACCTTTTTGTCTCAAGGAGTAGCATATGATTTCCCATTCATCGTGCATAATTAAACTTAAAATGAATCATTATGCTATGCATTTTCCAGCAAAGAGAGCCACTTTTGTAGTAGTGTCAGCTGGAATAGCCTGTCTTACACCTTCCATCAATCTTGAAAAATAATTGTTGTTTCTGATATTCTGTTAATCTTGCTTTTTAAAAAAATGCAAGTGTATGACTACATAATTCTTCTTTTAAGGGTTCGTGTCAGAACAAGAGAGGACCTGGGAAATTACACTTGTGTTTATAAAACAAACCCAGAAATAAGTGCTACCTTTCATTTACATGGTAAGATCCTAGAATTTTGCTTCTTTTATTATAATGCTTACTCATGGTAAAGTACCTAAATTGAATTTTATCTGAATCTATCAGTGTCAATGGATGTTTATGATGTTATTGTGATAATGTAACCTTTTAAACCGAAACTTGGATAAGGTCAACTATTTATATAAGAAAAGCATTGGAGAAAGAACAGAAGAATGGTTTTCTAGGCTTGGCTATAGAGAAATGGAGCTTGACACCTTATTGCTCTGTTAATGCTTTGTTGGCGATTTTGTGAGATAGTTGCCGTGACAGTAAATAGGATAAAGATGTGCAAATATCATTAGTTTTCTGGGAACATTCCAAGTAAATGTGTTAACTCAGGAAGTTAAGAAGCTTTATCTCATTAGGCATATCTAGCTTCTAATGGAAATAAGTCCCATTTAGGCTAAGAATCTGCTGAATCCAAATAGATAAGGACTCTGAGGCTATATACGGAAGAATTCCAGTGACAGTAGACACAACAGAAAAATTCAAAGATCTGTTCCTTTTTTCATTAACGTCCATGAGAAAATAAAACAAGTTTTAAACATTTTGCTTAGCATTAATCTTCATGTATTGAGCATTAAATGTAGAAGATCTATATTAATATTCCTCTACTTCTAATTTCTTGTTCTAATGTTATGGTTTTGATGTTCTGCCTTCTACTACAGATCTGCGTGGAAAAGTCTTTGCAGCTTTTATAGCTTTCACAGATTTTCTTTCTTTCTTTCTTTCTTTCTTTCTTTCTTTCTTTCTTTCTTTCTTTCTTTCTTTCTTTCTTTCTTTCTTTCTTTCTTTCTTTCTTCATTAACAAGGACCAGTAATAAAGGTACCTTAAAGCCAGGAGATAACTTGCAACTTGTTCAATTATTAAGATGTATCTAAATATAGAACTGTGATGATGTAGATTGATGAATGCCCTGAATTATTAATGATCAGTCATGCCTTGAGCTGGAAATACGGTAGTTCTCTTTTTTTGTACTAGATTTCTGGCTATTTATGAGAGGCAACAACTTAATTGTCTTCACAGCTGTCTTTGACTGTAGCTCAGTGGTAGACAAACTGCCTTGAAAAAGTAGGGTCACCAGTTTGATCCACAGTCTCTTCCTGGAAGTAGGCAATTACAAACCACTTCTGTACCTCTGCTAAGAAAACTGCATGGAGGTGCTTTTTGTTATCTGTCCTGGTGACTGTGGAGAAGGGTATTTGGTAACTTGTCAGGAAGCACAACATAAGGTATGGCAAGAAAGACTACAAAACAGATTTTTATACATTGTTTCACAAATGTGTTCTGCTTTCTTTTAGTGCCTAAAATTCATATAAAATCTAAGAAAATAATCAGTTATGTGGGTGATCACGTGGTCTTGTCTTGTTCGCTAGAAAGCATTAATCATAGTCCCATATCTTGGAATTGGTATACAATGAATGGAAGTGAACAGGTAGGATACTGCTTTTATTATTCAGACAAAAAAAAAGACATTCATTACTGAAACTATGATATAAATATTACTTTTCTGATACAGCTCTGATGTGTATGCCCTTGATAAGCATGCAAAATTATAAGGTGAACATCACTGGAGTGTTCTAGAATGGAGTCCAAAAAACCCAAAAAATGACCAAAAGGTAGAATGCAGAATATATCCCAGAATCCTTTGCAGTACAGGTTGTCTTTCTTTTGTCCTTTGATAAATGCTGGCTTTCTAACTTTATCTGTGAGGTTCATCCATATGTTTTAAAAAGATAATAGTCCTTATTCAAAAAATAACAAATGGTTTTTCTCCTTTTCTGTAGTCTGCTCCATTAGAATCATGGTACTCCAAGAATACAGTCACAAAACTTTGGCAGTAATCAAATGGACCACCAAAAGCAATGGTGTGTCTCTCCAAAATGACAACCCCTTCCTGGGGCGTATCACATCAGACTGTTATAGCTGAAAATCCCTGAAACCATAATTATCTGAAACATTACATGTATAATAAGCTTCATAGGTGCTTACATATGCTCTGGTCAAGGATCATAAGTAAAGAATGTTTGCATATATTAACTTTAGCGGTATATAACGATTTTGTTGTGGTTGAATTACTAATTGTCTGAATTACTGAAATTTTTTTATGATTATAATCTGTTCAGGAGCTTAGCATTTAGATGATTTCTGATAGCAAATGAGTTCACTGTATATTTTTCACATAAACAAATAAATAATAAATAAATAAATGTCTTTTCATTTCTCGAATCAGGTTTTGGTTAATGTCACTCGGATGCCTGAGAAATACAACATTATGCAGGAATATGCTAACTCAACAAAGCTGAAGATTTTACATCTTGTTGAGAATGATAGTGGGTCTTACTGGTGTGAAGCTGTTTTCCCACTAGCTGCAAGCAGTGGAGAGGTCTCCCTCAATGTCCTCACCTATATGGCACCACTCAAACCATTTCTTGCAATAGTTGCTGAGGTCATTTTTTTTGTTACTATCATTTTCGTCTATGAAGCTTGCACCAAAAAGAAGGATGTTAAAGGTGATGGTAAGATTTTGAAGAAACAACTTTGAAATATGTATATATTTATATTTATATTTATATTTATATTTATATTTATATTTATATTTATATTTATATTTATATATATATATATATATATATATATATATATATATATATATATATATATATATATATATATATATATATATATATATATATATATATATATAGTGTGTGTGTGTGTGTGTGTGAGAGAGAGAGAGAGAGAGAGAGATTGAGAGAGAGAGATTTTTAAAGGAGTACCTTCTCCCAGATTGTCCAAGTATTGAAATGGCCTTCTTCTAGTTCCTCCTCTCTGAAGTGCAAGGACACACAAGTGGGCCTTTTCTGTAGTGGCCCCCAGACGTGGAACAGCCTCTCTCTGGAGATTCACCAGCCACCTCCAATGTATGGTTTTTCAGTGCCTGGTTAAAACAGATTTCTACACCCAGGTATTTGATGTCTAGCTTCTGAGTGCTGTTCTGCCAGGGAGAGGGGAAGGAAAGGTTATATTTTAAATATGTTTAAAGAATATTCTATATGTTATTTACTTTACTTTTTCTTGTTTTGAACTGCCATGGAACCTTCCAGTGAAGGGCAAGATATAAATATTAAAATAAATAAATAAACACTAAACACTACATGACACCCTTTATTACTGGATGTGACTGTCAATAGCTTACTCAAGCAGAAAAGGTAGAACACAGGTGTGCGCTATTCACAGAGGTATCATGGTGGTAGAATGGTTCATATGGAATTGCTTAGTGACTTGGAACATGGTACCACCATCGTAGAAGAAAATCTCTGCAGCAAGTCAGTTCATGATATATCTGCCCTGCTACAGTTGCCCCAGTCAGGTGTCAGTGGTGTTATTGTGAAGAAGAAAGGTTGAGAAGTTGAAGAGCTCAGTCATGATCTGGTCACCCATGGAAATTTACTAAAGAGGCCACGGAGTGCTGAAGCACAAAGCATACAACAGCCACCTGTCCTTGATTGAAACACTCACTGCTGCGTCCCACAATGCTCTAGAAGCAACATCAGCACAAGAACTGTTCATTAGGAGCTGGACATATGGGCTTCCTTGGCTACAATAAAAGCTTGTAATGATTCTTTCAATGGTAGAATGTAGGCTTTCATGGCTGGTTCAGTCTTACTTGTTGCAGTTTGGGGGTTGCTATGCCTTGTTCCATAGTTCTTCTATGAATCTGAGCTTTCAGTTTTCATAGCTATGTCTGTTCTGAAAACCCAGGTTCACAGAAGAACTAGCGAACGTGGTGTAACAACCCCCAAACTGCAACAAGTAATAGCCTATCAATATTATTCTTAGTGGACTAAAAGGAATAATATAAGAATGTCAGGATTTTCTTTGTCTTACAGGTACTGAAAAAGAATTTGAGCAGACAGAAACATTGTAAGTAATAAATATATATTAGTAAGCATGTCCTTGAACTGAGTTCATCTCCTGCACATCAATGCCATTTTAATGATTGCTGGGGGTCAAACCTGGGCTGTTCTGCCAGCAAAGCCAGATGCCTGATACCCAATAATAAATGCCCTTTTTCCATAAGAGCAGAGCTCTTTAGAGTAGTAAATGGCCTTATAAAACCAGGTTCGAGAAAGTGCAAGCCAGGACCATGTAATATCTGCTGTGACAGTTTTGCAAGGCACTTTGAGGGCAAAGTCGCTCAGATTCGTACGGAATTGGATGTCACAATTGGACATAGTTCAGGGGAGGCATCCAGAGAACTGTCTGGTCCAATATTTTTGGATCGGTTTCAATTATTGTGGCCTGAGGACATGGACAAGTTACTTGTGGGGTGCGGCTGACTACATGCTCTCTGGACCCTTGCCCTTACTGGCTAATAAAAGCTAGCTGGGAACGGATGACTGGGTGGATTCAGTTGGGAGACATCCTGTCCTTGAAGGGGACACAATGCCCTGGAAGGGACAGGTGCGTAACTTGTGGGTACTCCTGGATTCCACACTGACACTCAAAGCTCAGGTGGATGGCGTGGCCAGGAGTGCCTATGCCCAACCACGGCTGGTGTGGCAACTGAAGCCTTTTTTGGACAGAGATGATTTGGTCACAGTTATCCATGCTCTGGTAACCTCTAGATTGGACTATTGTAATGCGCTCTACATGGGGCTGCCCTGGAAGATGATTCGGAAGTTGCAGCTAGTGCAAAATGCAGCCGCCAGGGTGTTAACTGGGACAGCTAGCCAGATGCACATCACACAGGTTTTAGAAGGGCTGCATTGGCTGCCAATTTACTACTGAGCCCAATTAAGGTGCTAACTCTGACTTATAAGGCCCTAAATGACTTGGGGCCCAAATATCTAAAGGAATGCCTTCTTCCATACTGACCTGCCCGTGCCCTAAGATCTGTAGAAGAGGCCCTCCTGGTTGTCCCACCACCTTCAGTAGCGAGGCTGGTGAGCACCCAGGAGAGGGCCATCTCGATAACGGCCCCCAGGCTGTGGAATAGTCTCCCCTTTGAGGTGTCTCAGGCTCCTTCTCTGTTTATGTTCAGGAAGGCAGTGAAGATGCACCTCTTTCCTCAGGCCTTTGGATAAATGCCAGCCATGTTTCCGCCACTGTAAACACCACTGTTTTAATTGACATTGTTTTGGTTTTTAACAGGTTGGATTTTAGATGCTGTGATGGTTTTTACTGTTTTATTATATATTGTTGTTTGATATGGTGGATTTTAAGGTTGTTACCCACCCAGAGACCTTCAGGTATAGGGCTGGATAGAAATATAAATAAAAATAAATAAATAAATAATCTGCTTATTAGTAATACATTTGATTTCAAATGAATATATGTTGAATAATAGTTTTATGATGCTTATATGAGCATGTGTACATAACATATTGCTATAATATGAAGTAGTATGCAACAAACACATACCCATATATTCCGGCATATAAGACTGGGCGTATAAGATGACCCCCAACTTTTCTAGTTAAAATATAGAGTTTGGGATATACTCAGCGTATAAGAAGACGACACCCGGTGTATAAGACGACCCCCGACTTTTGAGAAGATTTTCCTGGGTTAAAAAGTAGTCTTATACGCCAGAATATACTGTACTTTTTTAAAAAAAAAATAACTCTGCTATTGGCCCTTTTGTCGTGTTAAAATTTGATATACATACTTTAGCATGTAGGTGGAGAGCAGCCCGGTAGAATCTGCTAAAACTGTTGGCATTTCTTATATAGAGACAGGTTTTTGCTGCCTCAAGTAACTGTCTGCCTTTTCTGCCTGTCCACTCACTTTTCTCCCTCTCTATGCATTTCTCTTCCTCTGCTTGGCTGCTGTTCCCACCACCTTCTGTATTCACCTCTTCTTTCTGCCTCACTCATAGCAAAGCACTGTGTTTGGGAAGGTAGGGCATGTGGGTTCTGTTTCTTCCCCCATTGTGACTGGACTGGGGCCCCTTCATCAGTTCAGTAGTGGCAGCCAGCCAAAGTCTTACTCAGAAGCTTCTGGAAAGTGCAGCAAATGTTTACCTTAAGCTTTCTTCAGTGCACAAGTAGATAATATTGTATCCTCTTTGGACTTCAAAGAAGCCTGATGAAACTGTATGCATTGCTTCCAGGTGTGTGTCTGAGCTATAGTTGTACTGCTTCCAAGTGTTCTACTGGATTGCCAGTAGGTGTTTGAAGTTCAGAGGTTCTCACAGCTAAGTCCATATTTTGAGAAAAGCGAGAATGAAACCAAGATGTTTTCTGCCTGGGGCTGATGAGTACATAGCATGCCCCACCATACTTTATATTCCTTAAGTCAATGTTTGTGGTATCTAGGAAAGACTAAACATTTTTGGCATGTCAGGTACAAAGCAGGTCTTACCTTCTTTCCAGGAGTAAAAATACAAAAAAGCAAAGTACAGTTTTGATGCCTTTTAATAGATGGTTAGCAAAGGCAGAAGAGGAGGAGTCATTCAGAAGTGACAAATCCATTCAGAAATAGAACAAGGGCCTGCAATTCATATGTCTGTTTTTGTTTTTATTTGTTGGACTGATTATTTCCTGTCTTGCTGCTTATGACACATTCATATAATGGCATTCCTTCTGTGCAGGAAAACAGAAGACAGCAACGGTGTGGGAAACAGTACTGCCAGACAAAGAAAAGTTTAATTCTAAATTCTTTGTGGAAGTAAGGTAAGTTCAACGTAAATTTGAGAGATTTTGAGACTAAGGGCCTTTTGCACTTGGAAGGCCCAGAACACTCTGGCATGGAGTATACTCACCCCACAGAGCCCTTTCTGTCACAGAGCAACTCCAAGCTTGCATGACCATCCCCATCTTTAGCTGCAAAGCCATACTTGGAGTACCTATGGTGCTCCAAGTAAAGTCTCACCCACAGCCTTTGCATCTGTGTGAAGGCTGCACGGGGGCAGCTCCAGCTGTGCATTTGTGCAACACATCACCCATCCCCATTGCAGAGGCCTGACACTTCATAGGTAGGTCTGGGTGAGGTTTGGTGGGATTGCGCTCACACTGTGAATGCTGGCCACCATTCCTGGGAAAGTAAAAGTCAATATTGATAAAACAACTAAAAATGAACCCTCTAAGGCATCCAGCTGTTAGTTACTTATTCTACTATATTCGGATATTCTGAAACAGCCATGTTTTATTCTAGGATATCCAAATATAGCAAAATAAGTAACCAACATCTGGATGCAGCCATAGATCACACAGAAATGGTCAATAAATTATCCATAAGAAGGTTATGTTTGAACACTAACGATTGTGCAGTGTATTTATGATATGTGTTCTGTTCATTCTAGGACAGGTGAAGGAAATATACACCAATCAGTCATACCTGAAGACTGCAGAAAGATATGAACAGTGGAATCATAGAATTTGGCTTCTGATTGTGGGCTTTTAAATGTTGTCTTTAAAGAAATATACTATAGCTTAAATTGCCTTTTCAATAATGAATGTATGAAATGATGGTGTCAGATACATCATTATACTAGTCCTGTCTTAATTCATGTTGCTGTGTGGTCTTGTTATATTCTGTTGTATTTGTTTAAGCCTTTTTGGCTACAATAAGCAATAACTTGATTTTAATATTTAGCCAGTATTCCGAAGATAAACACCCACGCACTTTTTAAAATCTGAAACTACACAAAAGATGAAGATTTTGCTCCAGGAATCTACTGACACTGTTGTAGAAGGTAGAGCAATGTGAGAATAGCTATCAGCCATGACTTAAGAGAAAAAGAAGTACCTTTTGCTCTGTAACGTGTGATTCAGTTCCTTTAACTCAGAAACTGTTCCGTCTGTAAAGCCAGATGGCTATGTTACTGAATTGGAGTGGAACATGTACCACTCATAGAATCTCATGAATTTCCTCTTTTTCTTGCCTTTCGTTCTTCTTTCAGAAGCAAGTTGTCAGTCCACATATTAGTAAAGATTTTACTGCTAGTATAGTAATTGAGAGGCTGAAACCAGGTGGCAGATTTCACTTCTAAAATGTTCAGATGTTTAACTTAAACCAACAGTTGGACTTTTGAAAACACTGTACATGAGAATTCTCAAGTTGGAAAGCATCGAAATTTGACATAAGCAAGTAGACTTGTACCATTTTGAAGCACATATAAGTTTTTTCCTATTCCTCTGATTATAGCTACAGATGACTGTAGCCCAAAATCAGTCTGTCCAAATTGATTGCACAAACTGTTATTCTGATTTATGGGGCAAAGTGTAAAGTAGCCTTTACACTTAGCCTTACCCTATATACTTTTTGTTTAACTACTTGACTTTCATTCATTTTTAAAAATGTTCATATTAAACAATTTTTATAATGTTGTGCTTGTTTTCATGATTATGTGTGCTTGATGAGATCCAGTCATCGGTAAAGCAGGTTTAAGAGTTTTATCCTTTTTTACTTAGCAGCCTTATGGAATGTCAAGGAGACAGACCATAGCAGACTCCTATACTGTTAGACATCTTGCCAAGCTTAGCTCCACAAGTGTATGAACCGGCATGGATTCTATCAAGAGCAGCAAGTAGTGTGCATATTCCAGAAGTAGTATTCAACTTCTGGCTTTGGCCATATTACTAGCTACTCCTGAGTCACATATGACAGGGAAGCAAATTAATGAAAAGCTGCCTGGTGCCCTTAATAAAATTAACCTCTTTCTCTTTTTCCTTCTTGTCTGCCATTCATTTTGTTTCCATGTTGTTAAAAGTGATGTGAAGTGTAATCTAGAACAGGAACTATTCAAACATCTGGTCTTTCTCTGTGCAGATGATGATGAGGTTAGTATTCAAATTCTTTGGGAAAAGGAGATGTCTATGGCAAAATAAATCCATGCTTTTATTCTCTGTAGGGGTGGATAACCCCATGGTAAGGCAGTTGCCAACCATTTCTAAGCTGTTGGGGCTATATAATTTTTCTAGTTTTCAGGCAGTAGACATGAAGAGATTTGGAAGAGAAACCAACAGATTGCTGAAGCCTGCATAATTGCAATGTATGTTCAGTTTCCGTACTTCTTTTATCTTCCAAGGATTATCAGAATAAAATGTTATTTTAGCATCATCTGAAAAAAATATGATGTTAATAAGCTTTTTATTTAACCTGTGGAAGGACCAAAGTAGAAATGCTGTACATACTTTTGTATTTTTAGTCATTCATAAATATATTTTTAAGACCACTGGCTTTACAAAGTGCAAAGAGCGTCATGTGGTGTTGATGAGATTAAGGTGTAAGGAAAACGAGATACTGTCAGTGCAATGTAGTTAATGCCTTAAAATGCAAACAAATGCCATTAAACTTGTATGATATAAACATCTCTTTACTCCTTCTGTGTGTATGTGTGAACCCAATAGCACTACAACAGATTAATTCATCTTAGGGCACCATGGAATCTTGGCCTGTTTTGGGCTTGGTTGCACTCATCTATTACTGTGATTGTTCAGTCTGTGTTCCTCAGTCCACACTTTTTAGTCTCCCCAGCCTCAGTCTTCCCCCACCCTTTCCCATCCTGCTGTCCCGTGTCCTCTCTGGTTGGATGCACTCCCATCAGTCAAGTTTTGGCTCCTCTATAATCACCCTCTGTACCCACCACCTATTCTCATTTGTGGAGCTTCTCACAAGGAGGAGTGAAAAAAAAATGGAGGGACCTCCATTCAAATGTCATTCTTTGAATGTAGCCAACATTTGAGTCTAAATGTGAATGTTCAAATTCATACAGTGCGAACATGATAAATACTTTGTGCAGATCCCTTTCAGTGAGTCCTGTTAGATTGGAATAATGGCCAAACTGCCCCCAAAAGCAGTTACATATGGAAGCCCCCAAGCAGGCCATAAAAATTAGGACCTATTGCTAGTCCTGCCCATGTTGAACAAGTACTGTATAACTTCGTTCTGAAGTCTTTCAAACCAGGGTATCGAATTATAAAAGTTTACTTAAGGACTGGGTGAAATTTCTTCCTCCTCTTATTATTATTATTGATTTGATTTAAACAAACACAAAACATTATACCAAACATCAACATTGATTAACTCATCATTTCAGCACTAACGGATAAACAATCTGTACGAGCTTGGACTAAAATTTAAAAAGTGACACAAATATTCTCTAGCTGTTATCAACAAAATCTGTTAAATATATAACTTGTCATGTCATATCTAGACAAGATGTTTTACATTCAAACTCAGCCAGAGACTTAAAGAGTGGTATTTCATTGGTATAAATGTTGCTCAGGCTGGAATGAAATGCAAATTCCCCCCCCCCCCAATTAGGAGAGAATTCCTTTGCTTGTCCTGGGAAGAAACTTAGCTGAGTCACAATTGGCTCTGATGTTGCAAGGGTCCACATAGAAGAATACCATGGGGTGAGTGATGGAGGTTGATTTAGGTTTTGTGTGCATTTATCTTAGTGTATAATAATATTGGCATAATAATATTGTTCCATGAAAGTTAAGATCTGGTGCAGAGGGAGGCATCCGTACTTCAAGTTCTGGTGCATTCCCCAAATTAATTGCCAGCATTTGAAGTGCAAATGGTCCAGCCTAGCCCAGGCAGATGGCCACAGCAACATCCAGCTTGCACCAGGACATCACCATGGTGATTGGCCTTCAGTGCACAATTGCATAGTCACTCTGCTCCACCCACTTACAGGATTCACACTCAGAAGAGGGTGCGAATGCTTCAACCAGGAGCTCACCAACTGCTCCCAGTCAGGCTGTGGACATCCTTTTACTTATCTATGAATAACAACAATTGGGGCAGTTGGAGGAAGCTCCAGGATGCTATGGGACACCAGTGACAGCACAAAGTGTGAACTGACCTCCCCTGGACTGTTCCTGAAAGGCAAGTGTAAAGAGACCCTTAGAATTCCAATTAGTTGCTACAACAGCTTTCATACACCAGCCAGTAGATAGTGTAGAATAACATTGTAGCAGGTGTAATTCAGAGGACCATGTGTTTTTAGGATGCTTGTGATTTCTTTTTGTATCAGTTCCCAGAATGTGCATATCATTTGGCATTCCAACCACATGTGGAGTTATAATCCACCTCTAGTAGAGGGGAATAATATATTTTACTAGGTATTTTAACTGGGTGGAGGTACAGTGCCTTTTGTGTAATTCTTTATGATTTATTCCATTACGGTTTGTAGCAGCCATTTTAGGTTTTGGATTGGTATGATTCCATTCAGAATCTGTAAGATTTGAGTCTGATTCCCAGAATACATGAAGGACTGCTGTAGAATGATCTTTATAGGGATGCCCACGAATATTCACAACATTTGAAATTCATGTGAATTTGGCCAAATTCGGACATTCATATTTGAATTGAATGTTGGCACATTCAAAGATCGACATTCAAATTCAAATAAAATCTTTTGATATATTTCTATGAAGCTTCATATGAGATTTGTATGGGATATGAATGGGATTCGCATGCATTCATATGGGATTGAACATTTGTATTGAATTCAAATCCCACAACATTCAAAGGGGACCTATTCAAACAAATACTAATTTTCTTGCATTTGATTCAGTACCAACTGAATAATAATAATAAAATCATGAATCTCCCTAAGCATGCACTGAATTATTTAAGTACCTCTACAGTCAAACTGTTAAAATTTTGAAGAAGCAATTCAAAGGGGGTAAGTGGTTTCATCATGTTTTGCTTTATACACCCCTGTCTAATCGGAAAACCCTTTGGAATTTCAATGGAAAGCTGCACCATCACTGCTGACTGTCAGTAGACCAATCTGTCATATAAAAAGCAGCTGTGCAGCCCTTATGCACTGGATCGTTAATCCTGTCTAGAGACATCTTAGTGGTACAGCAAAGTGCTCGGAAAGCAGAGGGTTTCCGGTTTGATTCCCCAGCCTCTTCCCAGCACTAGGGAATGACAACCCACCTCTGCCAAAACAGCATGGCGATGCCCATGTTCAGGGAGTCAACCAAGTGTCAGCCACGACTCAGTGATATTCAGCAATAACAACAATACATGTGCAAAGGCAGACTTCTACTCACTGGACAAACGTGAAAAAGTAATGGACAACACCTAAATTTGGGAGTCTGCAGGACAGAGGGAGTGAAGAAAGGAAATGGAAATTGGGTCTGACATTCAGGAACTTTTATCAAACCAGTGCTAAAGGCAAATATAGTTTATATAATACAAATATTTGGAATGACAGTCCAGCTATGTGTTTTGAGGAGTGAGACATTTGTTCTAGCATTCCAGCTAAACAAAATAGCAGAGGGGGAAAGCAACATTCTTCTGATGGAACGACTGGCAGAAAATGCTATTTTGGCTTTTGAGATGAAAATTAAGAACAAAATAAGTAGCAAAGATGACAGGTTGCAGGAATCAAACTCGGTTTATAATTCAAGCCATTATGGAAAAGTCAGACTCTGTCATTATGTTGTAGCCAAGGGGAAACTGATAACCCTGTCAGACCAGTTTTTAACAAAGGAAATGGACTGAAGATTTGAGGTTAATTGGCACCTAAGGGAGCAAAAAAGAGAAAAAGAAAACCAAATGAATGAAAAAAGGCTCCAATAATGAATTTATTCCATTTTCCCCTTTTAAAATAATCACTGAGGAATAAATGACTTTTCTGATTGTAGATTACTTAGTACGAGTTACACACTGAGTAATGTACGATCAGGAAAATCATTTATTTACCATGTAGTAAAGTAGAACTCATTTTATAATTTCAGTTGACAGAATTCTTATATATTAGATGTTATGCCAGTACAGTTTGCTCTCTCCCTATATAATCAAAAGCTGTTTGTATGGGGGGGGGGGCATAGTGAACTTTCTCTTTTTCAGCAATTGTTGTTCATGGCCTAACCTCAACACTTCCCCCTTTACCAAATATAGAAAACATTACTACAAATCCCACAACTAGAGAGAAATGGGTTCCCCTTTGTTCAAAACCCCAGAAAATGTAACATATGAAGGTTTACTAAGAAATCTGCCTTGATAATTAGTGTGATAACTTGAAGAAATTTTAAGGTTGCATTACTATGGTGTAAGCCCATGGAAATAAGAAATAAATGAGGAGGAGATATTGTTACCACTGTTAAATTTGTTCACATTTCTTCTCAGTTCCAGGATGTGTAATATGGCTGCAAAGTCTTTGAATCCCATGGATTCCAGCTCACCCAGTTGTACCCCAAACTGTCGTGTTTCTAATTTTTGGCCCTATCAATATCAACACACACTAGTCTCCTATTTCTTCCTCTCCTAAAGGTTCTGTGCTAGAAAGGGTGACATAGAAGAAGGTTGGAAACATGAGGGCCATGCACTGTCTCTCTGTGTTGTCTTTGTCAGTTTGGTCTTGTGGTTAAATGTCAGACTCTAGTACCAGTCTCCTGGTTCAACTCCACACTCCTCCACGAAGACATCTGGGTGACCTTGGGCTAGTCACAGCTCTCTTTTTGAGTTCTCACAGCCCCACCTACTTCACAGGGTGTACTTTTGAGGGAAAGAACACCTGGTACGAGTCTCTTTAAAGGGTGAGAAAAGGGGGATATAAAAACCAACCTTCTTGAGTTCTTTAAAGGATAAGAAAAGCATGGCATAAAAACCAAGTTCTACTACTACTACTACTACTATTCTCTGAGGTGTGCCTTTTATGTTGACTGAATACAGCCCAAGACTGTTCTTGGGAGTCCTTTCCCTCTTTTAAGAGACACAGTACTCCCCTTGTTTCAAGGCCTTGTTTCTTCCAGTAAGGATGCGCACAAATATTTGGTGCATTCAAAATGTGTATAAATTCGTACAAATTTCAACATTCACAGATGAATTTGCCTGTGAATCAAATGGATCCAGCTTTCATCAAAGTTTTGTAGAAGCTTGATTAAGGGCAGATCCTCACACTCTGGCCTCCCACCCCCTGGCCTCCCATACTCCTTGGTTGTGCCTCTTTATCTTTGGCCACCTCATCTGCGCCTACAGCCTTGGGCCTAGGAGGAGTGCATGACATCAGCCATGGTGGCAAAGCGGTATGGGAGGGGCCTTTGGGGGTTCCCTTTGCACACAAACATTTGACAGATGTTCATGTGTGAAGCCAAAGCCCCCCACATTCATGACAGGCGGTGATTCATCCGAAGCTGAATATTCCCCCATTCGATTTGCATCAAATCAAATGGGGGAAACCGGCTCTGTGCACTTCTCTACCTTCCTGTGCTTTTCTCACTTTTATTTTCAGCTTCCCATGAACCTATTCATAAGCCTTGGCCAACCACATTTTCATTTCTCTTTTTCTCAGTCTCCTGAACTATATGACTGTCCCTGAACCATCTCTAAGATGCCTCAGAGGTACTTTTTTCACAGTTTGTGATCACAGCCTAAATGATTCATGTCATATTGATTTTGATTCAGGAGTCACGCTCCTACTTGTCCCTCAAATAACACCCAATCACACACACACACACACATTCACATAGACATGTATTTATATTTTATGTATTTTCAAATTCTGACACTTTGTGTTTGCTTTTGGCCTTTTTTGGTTAGAAGCCTTTACCTGTTTCCTTTTCTTTGGTTTCTGTGATTGCTGAATAGTCACTTTCCCATACAAGACAAAAAGTGATAATGAGTGTCAATAAATTTACTCTGAGCTGTTGCAAACCTTTTAATGCAAATACTGTGATGTTTAATAAAAACAACATTTGCATATAGTTACTTGAACTTGGGGATCAGCCCCCCAAACAAACTATCATCATAACAGATCAATGGTCCTTAGAAAACCAAGGGTGCTTCCGCATTGACCCTTTAACACCCATTAAGACCACATTTTAAACTCTTGGGAAAATCACGTCCACACAGCAGCACCCATTAGAGACACATCGGGGAGTCTGCTTCCGCATTGACTCCCACCAAATGTGTCACTTATGGGTGTTAAGCAGCCCTTAAACCAGTTTCCCTAAGACCACATAAAAGGTAGACTTAATGGGTGTTTTCACTGTTAGGACACATCCGAAAAAGATGCATCCGCACAGCAAAAAGGATCTCTAACTGGGCCCTCCCTCAGCCCGCCATGATTGGCTCCTCCAGAGCTGAGCATGGCGAGCCAGGGGACTTCGATTTTGGGCCTCACCCTCACCCCAGAAGCAGCAGATTGCCAGTTTGGAAGCCAGGAGGAGCTTCACCTACCCTACCCAACCCACCCTGGGGGCAACTGAGTGGGATCCTCTCCTTACCTTAACGCAGCCACCCCGATTCTGGCTGCGGGATCCCGGTTGCCTTCACACCTCCATCCTGCGTGCCTCTGATTGGCCAGGGCCACACCTGACTTCAGGAGGCGCTCTGCACAGGTGCACAACCCTGGCCAAAGCCAGGTGGGTTGGGGGGGTAGGTGAAGCAATCCGTTGCTTCTGGGGTGAGGGCGAGCCCTGAAATTGGAGTTCCCCAGCTCGCCATGCTTGGCTCTGGAGGAGCCAATCGTGGCAGGCTGGGGGAGGGCCTCCGAAGATCCAGATTGAGGTGGGTGCTGTGCTTCTGCACTGTACCCACCTCAAATCTGGATCTAATTCCATCCCACCCTTGCATCTGTGGGCGAAATTGGTGGCAGTAGATCCGTATCTATTAGATAAGGATCTACTTACCATGGATCTCCAAAATCCGGATCTAAATAGATAGGACTTTCGGAGGTAAGTGCAGAAGCACCCCAAGTGTTTTCTTTGTTGTATAAAGTAAAATCAAGAAAGATTACAATGAAGCTTGCAGTTTTCACAATGACCAGAAGATGTCCCCCTCTTATTACAATTTAGAATGATCTCACAAATGTTAGACAATTAAGTCAGAACTGTGACATTTAGAGTAAACAACATGAAGATTGGGAAAGCTAAATTAATCTGAGCTATCCTATTAACATTTACACTCAAAATTACAGTGAGACAAGTTTTTTTAAAAAAAAAATAAAATAAAATAAATGGCATTTTCTAATTAAGATTTAATTCTCCAAAACATTACATTAAGAGAAAAAACCAACAAGCTCCGGGCAGCTGGTGAATGTTTTCCACATGGTGGGTAGGGAGACCACGACAACCTGTCTGGACACCTCATCTTCATCTCCTCCAGCCACATAGTGTTTGGGGAGATGGAGTAATGGCTTCAAATGATCGCCTGCTTCCTCCACCATTGCACTGCAATTACAGATGGCAAGTTACCACAGCACAGTTTTAAGGCTACATTCGCATGCAGTAAAAGGCACAGAGGTCCCTTCTACACATTCCCATGATCTGGATTAAAGGTCCCTGTAGTACGCATTCCTAGCTTCCCTATCTATCCATTAATGAGGATTAATGAAGTCCTGCCTCCACTGGTCTAGCTTAGGGATGTGCACGGATATTCTGACATTCAGAATTCGTAAGAATATGAATGAATTCATAGATTCATGGCCAAATTGAATAGGGCCTGAATGTAGGCCCTATTCCTCGTCTACAAATCAGATTATCCAGTATTCGTTGAAGCTTCTGCTGAAGCTTCAGCAGGTATTGGATGCCTCTGGGCCTTGTACCCCCTGGACCTCCCGTTCCCCTCCCCAGGCCTCCCATAGTTCCTCTTGCCTTAAGTACTGCCATCACTCCTTCCTCCTAGACCTTCCAGTTCTAAAGGGGAGCACCAAAATAGGCCACCATAACCTCTTGCCCCTGATACACTCCCTTACCTTTTGTGGGGATGGAGTGGTACTCCCAGGACTTTTTGGGTTCCCCTTGGTGGCCAAAAATGCACTTCCAGGTCAGTGTCATTGATGCCTGGATGTGGGTCATGTGACGGTGACCTGGAAGGCCTGTTTCAGCCTCTGGGAAGTGCTGAAATAGGCCACAGAGATGCTACTGCATCCCCCTGAAAAGTAAGGGGGCGTGTCGGGGGGTGGGATGCCTCTGGGGCATATTTCGGCACTCCTGGGTTTGCACGCACAGCAGGAGCTGCTTGCACAGACCCAGAAGTACCTAAGATGATAGCACGCATGGTGGCGGCAATGGTGGCAATAAGGGCAGGTAAGGGGGGCAGGAAGGGGGAACGGAGGGGGGTTTCACTTCATTTCATTCATGAATATTGGTTTGAATATCCGTGCACAAATATAAAGCCACCAACATATGTGGGGGGGGGGGGATTCGGCCCAAGCCAAATTTTCCCTCATTTGATTTCTACCAAATTGAATGTGGGAATGGGCTTCATGCACACCTGTAGTTCTGCATTAAATGGAGCCCAATTCAGATTAAGGAGGCCCTTAATCCAGATCTCTAGTAGTACCATTTAATTGGTACTACCGGAGGAGCCAGAGCCCTGATCCAGAACATGGGAGGTGTGCAGAAGGCTACCTCCCATGTTTGAGATTGCCAGGATGCTTTTTATTGACGTGCCATACTACATTGCCAAAAAAACAAGCCCTCACAAGCCCTGAGGCTAGGAACTTTGCAGCCAAAGTGTAAGTTAATTTGGATCGGCACTGCCTGAGCAGACAACACTGATCTAAAGCATTGGGTTAAGCTATTCCAGATCCTCTGATCCAGGGGTGTTTACACACTTCCTTTCCTGTCCTGTGGACAGGAAAGGTGTGCAATCAACTAACATTGACTAGCAAATGGCCTTTCGAGGCATCCTGCCAAGGTAGTACCTGGATATCAATTCTAGTAGTCAGAGACAAATAGAAGGGGACCGTTGAGAATATGAGTGTTATATCAAAAAGTAATTTGAGTAATATGGATGTTTGTTGAATAGCTGCTTTTAAACAACTTCAAAGGATCAAAGAAAAGGCCCAGAATAAAAGTTTGGGAATAGAGGGAGGGTGATATGACTACAATGAAGCTGGCAGGAGTAGGATTTGCAGGTGATCACTAATCTTTATATAAAGGCAAAGAAGCAAGTCAGGAGGAAGAGGAGGAGGAGAGAGAAGCAATGTATCTGGTTCCACAAAGACAACATGACAACTCGAGAGAGAGTTGCCTGGGCAACTGAATGGACTCAGCATGAGATGGGGGAATGGTCAGCTGACATGAATTTACAAGTGTCCATGTTCCCTGTTAACTGCAGTGCTGTTTTTTCAATAACTTGGCTGAGGGTCTCTTCAGAAAAGAGTGTCTCATTATTTGTTTGTTTGTGTATTATCCTGCCCTATGCCCAATGATTTCAGGGCAAGATACAACAAAAATGAGCATACTAAAACTATACAGTGCCTGAACGTGGAGAGGAAGAGCTGTTTCCTTAATTAGCCAAAGGCTAAGGCAAAGAAGTGTGTCTTCACAGCTCTCCTGTACATGTAAAGTGTAGGTGTCTTACTCTGAGGCACCTCAGCATGGGGAGCCATCACTGAAAAGACCCTATCCTGGATGTCCACTCCTTTTGCTACTGAGGGTGGTGTTACAACCAGGAGGACCTTCCCTGAAGATTTTAAGGCATGGGCTGATATGAAAGAGGGTTTATGTGTGGTTTGTGTCTTAAAAAAACAATTCTTGAGTTATTAGCACCCCAAGGTCAGTTACAGACCTAGGAGGAAAAAAACAGTGGTATTTCTTTACAGCTTCTCCCTTCTCTCCTTGGTCCTGAATCCTTTATAACTTTTAATTCTCCATTGAATATCCTTAACTGTCTTTTATTTGTTCCTTGTTTAATTAGTCTAGCCAAAGGTTAATAATGAAGTCTGCATTATGGATGCAATTCACTACTGGCCTTAATCAGCCATGAAGGGCATGGGTCAAGTGGGCAGGTGGTAGATCTCACCTTTATAAGTGCCTTCTCTACTTCTGCCTGATCAAGTAGGTGGAAGCGGTCCCACACAGGACCTATCAGCGGTCTACGAGCCCCAAGCTCCGTTGCTGTATCGGCTGTAGGTGGAAGATCAAGGCGGAGCTTAGAGATTTTCTCCACGAAAAAAGTCGCAAAGGCCTCGCAGCCAATTCCTGACTTTGATGAGTTTTGATTACCCGGAAGGGTGGTTAATTGCCTAATTGTTTTAAATAACTGCGCCGGGCGTGACTTTGCGGAAGCGATCTCTGCAGAGAGATAATCTCTTTTTGCATTCTTAGTCGCCATCTCATAAGCTTTTTTTAGCCTACGATATGATATTCTTGATGTCATATCCTGATCTCGCCTCCAGATTCTCTCTAGGCGTCTCAAGCGCCGTTTAAAGGTTCGTAACTCCCTGGTAAACCAAGGAGAGAGCCTTTTGTGGAGCCTGAGGAGTAGTTTAGGGGCAATCTTATCAATGGCTGTAGAGAGTTTGGAATTCCAGCTCTCCACCAGCTCGTCAATAGAGCCATCAATAGGAACAGGATCCTGCAGGGCATTCTAAAGTTAATCGGGTCCATGCAGCCCCGTGGACGGACCAATATTGGTCTAGAAGGTGACTTGGGGGGGGCAGCCAACTGAAAACGGGCTCTCAGAATAAGATGGTCAGACCATGGGACTGGTTCAAGATCGATTAAGGCCACATCAATGCCAGACCAGAAGACGAGATCTAAAGTATGGCCCGCAGAGTGTGTTGGACCGGTCCTAAGTAAAGAAAGGCCTAATGCTGCCATTGTCGAAACCAACTCCGTAGCTCTAGAGGAGGCGGCATCGACCTGGATATTGAAGTCCCCCAGCACAATAAGATTGGGAAACCTCAGTGCCCAGTCAGACACCAATTCCAGGAGCCGCGGAAGGCTGTCCGCCAGTGCATTTGGTTGCCGGTATACCAGCAGAACAGCCAATTGCTCCAAAGAACCTAGTACCAGGCCCACACATTCCATACCAGAAATCATTGGAACCGGTATAGTTCTAGGAGAGAGAGCTTCCCGAGCCAAGATTGCCACCCCACCCCCTCGGGCTCCATCTCTGGTCTTTTGGTGAACTGAAAAATCAGGAGGGGTCATTTGGGAGAGGGCTACAGTATCCCCTTCCTTAACCCAAGTTTCAGTCAGGCAGACTAAGTCTGCCCGACATTTACGAACCAAATCATGCAATATTGCAACCTTGTTGTTAATAGATCTAGCATTGCATAACAATAAGTCGGAAGGGGGATTGGGGATTCCGCTGCCGTTGTGCTGCTGTATGAGGCGAAGATTTGAAAGGCAGCGCGTATGTATAGGTCTCACCAGATTTTTCTTAAAGGGCCCCCTCCCAATTCCATATCTCCCTATGCCCTGGAGGGTTGGGATCCCTGATAGCACATCACAAGAAGGATGGGCATCCTGTCCCTCATGTGGTGGCATGATGAGTATAAAGGATAAGATATAACAAGGGGTGAGGCGCCGTTGGACTATCGGGGTGATTAAGGCTAGGTTTCGAAAGGCGTGCAAGGCAGAGCTGTTTCGCCAGGTTTTTGGCTAGCAGAAGATCAGCCTTAGGCTGGCCATGAGATCTCTGTTTCTCGGTCATATTTTTTTATAATATTGCTCTGTGGATGGGAATTGGTTTGGGTTGGGGGATTTGGGTTATTACGGTTTTAAAGACTAATCTGAATGGATGTTTTGTATTTGATGTACAATTTATGCTTTGTATTGTATTATTTGGTATTTATATTGCTTATATTGTAAGCCGCCCAGAGCCCACTTGTGGGGTGGGCGGGGTATAAATTTCAGAGTAAAGTAAAGTAAAGTAAAGTAATTCCTCAGCAATGATCTCGGACTCTTTTTTGGGGATGAAAACAAGCTGCCCACAATTGTCTTTGTCATTTCAAAATGAGCCTTCATTTTAGCTGACAGGCCTGAAGGCAGTGCATAACCACCACCACCCCTGTTTCTCATGCAAGGCAGATAGCTTAACCAATGAAATTTCTTTAATTTCTGTTGTCTTATCCCATTTACCTAGAAACTCTGAACAATGCACAAAAATCTCCAGGGGCTGCTTTGCCAAAATGACCAGGAGTCATGCTAGCAAATGTTTGGTTTTGCCTTCTGTTTCTATCCCTCCTGATAAGCCAATTGACATTTTTATAGCTCACATTTGCAATTATTTCAGGGAAGGAAGAAATATCAAACTGTCCATAATTCATCAAAAAGGAACTGCAGCATCTTGGACGTTCTAAACATCTTTATGAGCTTTCCAGTCAATGATTTCGTTCACAAAGAATTAAGCATCCCAATGATTGAAAGCACTTTCCACTTTCACCATGAAATGAATACAAGGGCTTTATGTGCTGTTTCAGAAAGTGCCGCTGGGTTTTCATACAGTTGCCGAAAGACCTAAATAGATGGGCTGCATCCGAACTCTTTTCAGGGATTGTAGTGCAGTGAAAGTCTCTCCTCATCCAAGCCGAAATGAATTCCAAGAAATACACAGACCTCAAAGATATAAGCTCTTTATCACAACTGGGTGCATGCAAGATGACAGAATGCTAGGAAGAAGAGTATTAATTCGTTCCCACTTTCCAAAATAAAACAGTCTAACACTCTGAACTGAGGAGTTTCTGCACTTGATCCTGTAGTTTGCAATTAGTTAACATCTGGGCAGTTGCATCTGCACTTGCAGGAGGCATTTAGAGGAAGAGTTGGCTTTTCTACCTGCTTTTCTTACCCATTTAATGAGACTCAAAGCACCTGACAAAAGCTTTCTGTTCTCCTCCCCACAACAGACAACCTATGAGGTATATGGGGCTGTGAGAGATCAGAAGAGAAATGTGACTAGCCCAAGGTCACCCAGCTGTCTTCATGGAGGAGTGTGGAATCAAACCCGGTATTCCCAGATAAGATTCCAGCTCCCTAACCACTGGACCAAACTGCCTACAAACACCCCACTGCCTGCCCAGATGTTAACTAATTGCAAACTAGCTGTGGTGCACAAAATCGTGCACCTCAAACAACCCAACCCCTCCCCAATCATGATCAGGAACTTACCTGGTGCATCCAGGAAATGAGCACTCACACCTTTTTCGGTGCAGGGGGTCACTAGAGGTACTCCTCAAGCACACTGGTACATCAGATGACCCCTGATGCAACTGTTCTGCAACCAAAGGAGGACCAGGCATGCAACTGGATCCAGGTAAGTGTCCAGTCATGTGGGGCTTAGGCTACCATGTACTAGAGTTTCCTAGTGCAAATGCTAGTACACATTAGTTTGTTCTGCACCTTTCCTGTCCAACAGACCAGAAGGCAAGCACAGAAATGCTCCTGGACTGAGAACTAATCTAATCCGCAATAGTACATTCTTAGTTCACTTTCAGGAACCTTCACAAAAGGTACAGAATTTGAAATTACTTTCAGGGCAAGGAATCTCAAGCCAAACTCTAAATGGATTAATTGGCCAACCAGAACGAGATCTTAAACTGCTTTGGTCTTTCTGCTGTTTTCTGAGGCATGTGTTGCCTAAGAGGAAATCATCAACAGCATTCTAAAACATAGCCCAAGTTAGTCCTTTAAATTGTTAGACTTTGGGTGCAGCTACACATACCTCATAAAAGTTGCCCATTTTTTGAAAAAAATGGTCTTGTGTACAATTGCATCATACATACTTTCTACATCTTTGAAGGAAAATTGGATCCGACCATAACTGGATCAGGCTGTAACAAGTGTCACTAGTGTGTGATATGCTGTGTTTTGCACTGCACCCACCCTCATACTTGACTGAAGTTATGGATGGGCTGACAAATCATGAAACTTGACATCAGGGTGTGGAAAACCTCATCTTTTCTATCTGCAGTTTTCACTGTAACACACACCAAACAGCTGAAATTCCTTTCTCTCTCTCTCTCTCTCATCTCTATACCCTATTTCGTTTCATGACAGTAATTATATTCTAGATGGATTTTGAAATCTCACAATTTTTTTTGTATGGTTATTTTCTATAACTTTGTGATCATTTTAATTTGCAACCTGAATTTTTGCATACAGACCAGTGTAATATTTTCCCAACTAAATCATGCTTTTTAAAACAGTGATCTCTGCAGTTCTTCTCATCCAGTTATATATGATGCGTTCAACGGTTTTGTTTTTTAACATGCCATTTTTTTAAGCCATTGCCATCCTTTTAAAATTGCCCATGGCGTGGTTTGGTTTTCCAATATTCTAATCTTAGTTCAAGTTACTGCATCATATAGTCTTGTTCGGATTCTACTTCTTCAAATGGTCCTTATTTCTGAATTTCAGATATTAATTCTCCAGCGCTATTCTTCACATAAGCATTCAGTTCCTGTCCCCCCCCCCCCCACTGCAGTCTGCTTTACCTTATTTCCCTTGGAAGAAGGCATTGACCAAGTAATTAATTTTCTGGTTTGCCACTCAAGGTTATCAGAATCTGTCTGATTCCTTTTGACTTTTTCCTGAAGTATATCTAATAATTGGTATTTCCTGGGAGCTGATACCCTTGATCACATGCCTACCATTTACATTCAGCTTTAGGGTTTTTCTTTATTGTTTGCAGTTTGCTCTGCTTATTTTTATCTTTATTTGGTTATGCAAAATATCTGAAATTCCCAGGACAGTGAAAAATGTATGGGCATCTTCAGGTGCTAGATCTCTAGTGGTTCTTTCATTTAGGAGTTAACAGGTTTCTGGTGATTAAGCCTGCATTCACACACATATATTAAAAAGATTCTGAGATGCATGGCAGAGACAGTAATGTGTGTTTTCCTCCCATCTCTAATCCACATTTCTAGCCCAGACTGGTATGTGAACAATACCACCTGTGATCCATCTGTATACCTTTCTTTAAGCCACCTACGAATGCTACTTAATGCCTATCAACATTATTTGCATTTCCTACTTCTATGACTGCACATTTATGATGTCCAAACTGCATTCCAATGTCACCACTAAATATCAAAACAGTGTTTAGTAATGATTCCAATTCAGATTTTGATTTACCATGTAATTTTATATCCCCTATATGAAAAATACCAGAGAGGGTTTTTTGTTTTTACCACAGTTTGATAATTGGTACCTTGTTTTATCTTATTTGGTATCCTTAATATCAGTGGGATCATTGTCCAATTAAATAATAAAAGTTATGGGGAATCACCTTTAAAGATGCATCTTTTTATTTTGACTTCCTTTTAGCTTTAACTTTCTGTTCCATAACTTTATTCTTGGTTTTATAAAATCTTGGATATTTTTGTTAATGACATGGAAGGGTGTCGAATGCTTTAATGCAGTCAATCCAAGCCATCTATTGATTCATTTTTCTTTATTTTTAATTATTTGATATTGCTTTATCCACACATAGATGATCTTTGGTTCCTTGTGATTTTCTGAGGTTTCCTTTTGAGTTCAACTATGGGGGATTTTCCTTCTTTTAGTATGTCTATTTTGTTTTCTTTGGATATAGGATGGGATAAAAATGAAAATACATAAATGACAATATTGCTGTTGTTATATAGGGATGTCATTACATCCTCAGCAGCACTGTGCTCTGTATGATCTTCCCATATTTCCCCTATTAATTCATTTACCTTATGGTACAAATACACTGACACTTTTTATGCCTTGTTGTCTCACAGCCCCTCCAGAGCTTTAAGTTATTTTGAGCTTCAGTTATGGTTTTAATTCTGTTTTTGTTTTTTAGGCCTGCAAAATTGTGCTTTTGATTCATCGACTTTTTCCTCTTCACTGTTTCAGTTTCTGTTAACAATTTGGTTTTAGGTATGAACCACCATTGGTCCATAAGCCTTTTTTGGGGGGGCGGGCAGGGGGTAATGACTGAATCTAGGTCCTTTTTCTTTTTTTCCAGATCTGCTACAGTTTTAAAAAACTCCTTTCTGAGAGATTTGAGTGAAAATAAATACTTTGTAATCATCCGTAGTCCCCGTTTTTCCTCTCCCCTCTCCTTCTAGTTGGACATCCATTCCCAAGAAGCATGGCATCCTTGCTGGCCCAGATGATGGTTAAACCAGCATGATTAATTGGGGATTCATTTAGGCTGGACCCAAAGATCAATTACATATTCCACTGTACTCAGATATTCCAGAACAAAACAGAATAATCAACCAATGTCTGAAAGCAGCCTTTGTCTGAATCCCTAGTTAAGACCTTTCTGGCCTGGGTGACCCTTCTGGCTTCCAGACTACTGCCAGCTTAGCTCTCATCAGTAGGTCATCCTTCTTGTGGCTCATTATTTTACTGTGTCTCTGATTTTACTCCTCTATACCACCCTAAGATTTTCAAAGATGAGTGTTATATGTGTTATAAATATAAATAAGAGCAGATGAACAATAGAACTGGTTACAAGATAAATACTGGCTCTTTCCTTCCTCACTTGGTTTGTTCAAGGTAAGGTTGGCTTGCTGCCTGAATCATAAAAGTTGAACATATAAATCTAAATGGCCTCCTTCCACCTGCATGATGATCATCTGAGAGAATATGTTGGCAAGGCTGAGTTAATGTCCTTTAATTGTGGCCTTTGGAATGCCTCCTGTTTTAAAACAAAGTTTAAAAGATTTGCATTGACTCTAGAAAAATCGAACCATGGCTATGACATGGTGGATAATAAAGGGGTGGATTTTCTAAGGAAAAAGCTCTATATAAACACCTGAGGGCAGTACATCTTCACTCTTTGCAAATCTAATTCTTGCTCCTGAAGCTTTCCAAGCAGAGATGACCACAGGACCAGCACAAAGAACATATTTATATTTGTATTTATATTTATATTTATATTTATATTTACAAAGGGATAAGGCACCGAAGGGCTTTAAATCATGACTAATTTAAGATTAGTAGTTTCATTTCCCCCCCCTCATTTGTCTTCACTATTTACATAAACATCTCATATTTCTGCAGAATTTGCAGGAAGGCTTTCTGTAAGAACAGCTTAGGGAGTTTGAAGTGCCAGTAATGATGCTGAAAACAACACTGATGTTGCTTTGCATATCAGAACAGTACTTGGTATTCAATAAAAACAAAGATGCCTTCGAGTCAAGCTTGACAGCTGATAACTATGTCAAGACATCCATGCAGTTTTTCTAGCCAACACTATGGAAGTAGTTTTCTATCTCCAGGGAGGAAGTAGGAACTAAATCTGTATGCAGGATCTTTACCACATTGAGCCACGAGGTCCCCAAAATCAGGAAAAGCCATCACTATATGGCAGTCTTCCACATCTGAAGCCCTGTGGCCCAAAGTCGGCATCATCCTGGGAGGGAATTGTTGAACTATTTTTCATGTTCCACATGCATACTAAGCACATCCTGTAGGACTATGCTCAGCTTTTGCACATGAGAATCCTAAAATGCCCATTGGGAGTGGCCATGTCCTGCTCTTTCTAGTCATACATAAGTCTTAACTAAGAAAGGCCAAGAATAGCCAGTAGGGAGTATTTTTTAGAGAAGGGAAAGGATATAAATTCCATAACTAACTAACTGTGGTGACTCAGTCAACTGTCCTCCGCACAGTAACGTGAGTTGGAAGCAAGCTGCCAAGTGCCCCAGTCAACTGCCAGTTCCCTGAGGGCTTTATCCTAAAAGTTCCCTCACTGGCGTCCTGCTTTATATGCCTAATGTAAAGGCTCCCTTGAAGCAGCAGACTGACTCCTGGGTAAAGCAAAACACTTGAAGTTTATTGTTACAGAAAAATAAAGTAAAAAAGCAAGCTTGAAGTTTAGCTTTAAATTCTTTAGGTTGCTTGAAAAGGAAAACATTGTTTTGGTAAGTCCTCCCTCCCCCCCCAGTCAATTGCTCCAGTGAAAGCAAACAGTCCCTATCAGGCTCTATTTGAAAGTCTAATAGTCCACAACCCCTTTTCTCAGGCCTTTCACTCTCAGATTTGAGAGGAGAGTTCAATCATAAGCACACTCATAGTCTATACCAGTCCCTATCCTCCTGCACGAGCTCTCTTTCCCTCTGGCAACATGAGAAGAGGCCTACGCAACACCTTGGAGCAACACTCCATGATCCTCCTCTAACCCCAATGAGACACAAGTGAGAGAGAGACCCCAAGCTGCTTCATCTCCCTGCTTTTATAGTATGCGATCTGGCCGCTCCTATTGGTCCATTTTCGGTGGGCTGGCGTGGCTTCTTATGGTGCTCCAACCCTCCTGTCAATCACAGAGCTCTGAAAGCCCACCAAGCTGCTGCTCTGCTGCCTAGCCTTCTCATGGATGACTAACTAACTGACTAACTAACTAAACTAACTATAATCTTTAAAATTAAAAACCATGTGAGAACTGATCCTACAAACACAGTGCCTTATGCACACATTAGCCAGTGCTGTACTGAAACATGCAAGAAGGGAAAAGGGACACAAGCCCTGAATTACTGGGATTGGTGGGGTCCTGTCCACATTGCCTTACAGACCAGCTGTCCTCAATGTGTTGTAGAATCCTGATTAAATATGATTGCTGCCAATACATGCATCTTTAGGGTTGGCTGTTGTTGTCAGCAGTTTACCACGTGATATCTTTCTATCATAAATCCTTCTGAAGACACCTAAAGGTGATACATTTTTATTATCTGCCCCTCGAGGCCTGGAAGAAAATACATTGTTTCTGCCAAAATATGATGGCATTTGCTATAATCACCCATTTCTCATAGAGAGCACAATGCATCTTTTCTGCTCTGTGAGATGTACCAATGCCAATATTAATAAATTTCAGTACAATCCAGGTCATACTTTTTATCTAGCATAGTGGGATATTAATACATACATACATAATACATACATACATACATACATACATACATACATACATACATACATACATACATACATACATACATACATACATACATACATACATACATATCCTTAGAAATCACCCTGGGGGAAGCAGATGTACCAATCATGTGTGCTAGAAAATGTTGTTACAATAAACAAACAGAACAAAACAAAAAATAAAACCCTTCTTTATATCAGAGACTGAAATTAAAAGGAAGAAATTCTGCTTCCTTTTAATTTACTTGCTCTCCTAGCATGGGAAGGTTTGCTTTTGTACTTCTGGGTAAGTATTCTGATCTTCTCTGGCAAGAGCATACTCCCCCCCCCCCTCAGATAACTCATCCCACAGAGTTTATCCATGCAACAACCTTGTGAGATGTGGAGGGAGTTTTCACAGCTAAATTATGATTTGGACCAAGAGACTCCTAGGTTGTATTCACACAGAGACCCTTTCTGCACTGGAACTTATTCTGGATTATATCCTGGAATAGAGGTCTTCCATTTGCATGGTGTCATAGTCTGCACCATCATGTGAGTGGCAGGCACCTATTCTGGAATATAATCTGGAATAAGGACCAGAGCAAAAAAGGCCACAATTAAACAGAGAGAGAGCCAGTAGGTAACAAGCATATAGAAGGTAGGTCAATTTTGGGAGGTATTATAGTTTAAAAGTTGACTCAAGGACAAGATTACTTCAGCACTCCAGTAGTTCAGATTTTGGGCCTCTTCACACTAGGCCCACAGGAAAGATTGGGGATGTTCCCAAATGGAGCATCTGCACCATGTGGAACTACTTCCATTCCAGAACTGGCTCCATGTGTGCCAGACCATCCCAGGTTCTCATTCTAATCTATCATTTTCAATGAGGGAGGGGCAGACTGGTGTGGGAATGATCCCACCTAGGAACTATCTTTAAGCCAGCGGTTCTCAACTTGTGGGTTGCAATCCCTTTGGGCGTTGATCTACTCTTTCACAGAGGTCATCTAAGACCACCAGAAAACACATAGGAACTGAGATGCCACTCCTCTGTCTCCAGGCAGGTCCACCCACATGCAGATACACCCACATATGAGTACCTGGTGTGATGACATCATCAAGCCAACCCCATCACATACACCCCATGCAAATACAGTAGAGAGCAGCTACTGTGTAGAAAGCAGCAGTGTTGGAGGTAACTTTTATATTCAGCTGTGGTTGGTGTGGATACTATGCTTTATGTTCAATTTATATCAATGAAAATGCATCCTGCTTATAGATATTTTCATTACGATTCATAACAGTAGCAAAATTACAGTTATGAAGTAGCAACGAAAATAATATTATGGTTGGAAGTTAGGGTTAGGGTTAGGTTGGGGGTCACCACAACATGAGGAACCGTATTAAAGGGTCACAGCATTAGGAAGGTTGAGAACCACTGCTCTACGCTGTCTGGAAGCCACCACTGAGGAAATTCCTGAAAGCAGTTCAGGCTGCTGTCCAAATGCTGATTGGCAAGTTCCTTGAACAAATCTTTGCTCAGGCCTTTGGCTAAATATTGGTCATGTTTCCCCTACAGCAAATGTTATTGTTTTAATTGACATTGTTCTGTTTTTAACATGCTGGATCTTAAATGTTCTTGTGGTTTTTATGGTTTTAATATTTTTTTTGATATGTTGGATTTTAAAGGTTGTTCCCCACCCTGAGACCTTTGGAAACAAACAAACAAACAAACAAACAAATAAATCCACCCCAAGCATGAACCAGTTCATAAACTGACATGAACCAGTTCATAAACTTCACTGGAAGCCAAAGAAGCACTGGAAAGTCTACTTTTGGTCTGAGCCATTTCATTCCTGCCATCAATAAAGCAAGTAGATGACATGGAATACTGTGGCCTTTATTATTCCATGCATCACTTTATATGCCACTTTTTTTGGAACTGCTCAGTTTGTTGCTTATCACATTTGTTCTTTTGTGGACAGATTTTTCCTTGTCACAGAGAATCAATGAAAAGTAACTGCGGGTGGGGGGTGGGGAATGTGTTCAGGGTTTTTTCCCCACCCTTTACATCTGAAATGTCCTCAACAATTCTACAAAAATTCAGCAAAAATGAATGTTTCAAATTCTGAGCTCTCCAGTAAGGCTAAATATAAATCCACACACCCCTGTTGTTGATAAATGAGATTTGCAGTATTTGCATTTTTCTCCTAGGAATGTATTACAATTTATGCAGTAAACATCTTGGTGACTATTCTGTGTCATATCCGTTTGGAGTCTTTTTGTCCACCATATCATCTGGCTAATGCTTCATGGCACAAACAGCAGCTGATGCGATCATCATAGATGTTAACTTATTAGGGTAGTAAAAGACACGAGCAGAAATGCCCCTATTCATAAACAAACAAATGCTTGCTGTAAGAAGTATATGTTGTTTCCCCTTAGTGCCACAAAACCTCCTTCAGGACCCACCTTGCTGAAGAGAGAGAGTACCTGGTGGTCATTTTCTCCTTTTTAAAGTTTAAAATTTCTTTGCAACATGCACATCCAAAACACACACAAGTTATGTTTAGTCATATCATGTGCCCTGTTGTGCTTGGCCTTAATAGTATTCTGAACATGTGCCTGTTCTGCTTGATGTGAAATATTTTGTAATATGACCTCCCTCTTTTGGGGCTGCATAGAATTTGAGTGATATTGTTCCGCTCCTGATTCCACCACTGAGATACACAAAAACATATGAATGCAATTCCACTGTAGGTGTGCAGCTAATGTGCTGAACCCACAAAAAATCCCACACCTTCATTCAACAATGTGTTATTTGCAAAGTCTGTATTTAAAATGGTAGCTCCAGTTTTTCTTGTTTACATACTGCCCCTCTCTAAATAACTCATTCCCAGAACAATCCTGTCTTAAAACCTTAATACAACAACATGCTGAAGAGCTTTGAACAGACCAAAGTAGGTTTGTTGCGGACCAACATTTTAAAGAAATGTACCGTGTAGAAAGATACAGGACTGATGATTTACCCTGCAAGCCTGGACTCTTTATGGAACCCAGGATTAGAGATGCGCACAAAAAAATTTTTGCATTTGAATTTGAGTTGAATCAAATGTCAAAACATTCAGTTTGATTCGAATGTTTAAAATCCAAATGCTAAAAACCCCATTCGAATCTGTAACATTCAAATCTATTTGATCGAATGTTAAATTCGTATTTAAAGATACGAATGTCAACAACATTTGTATGTGTTATACATATCTGTGCGCATTTCATATGCATCCTGTTTCATCCTGTAAGCATCCCATTTTCACCCGTATTATAAGCACAAATGCCTACAGGTACGTATAATTGTACAGATACGTATGTACAAATGAAGCATCTCCACCCACAAATGAAGCATCTCCACCCACAAAGAACATTGAAAGCCAAGCCCTGTAGAGCAAGTGAGTTTCCTGCATGATTTTTCCAGAGCTCATTTGCTCCCAAGTCATACCTGGATGCATGAACCACCTAGTAGTTCCAGGTCTCTCTACGTTATGTTTATGCTGAACTTCAGTGTAGCAGAAGCCTAGTCCTAAGGCTTGTTGTGCTCAGAGTCAAAGTTGACCAGCTGGCAAGCAAAAGACATGATTGTCGTTATTCACTCCTGTTGAATGCTTTCAGAAATACAGACTGGACATGGTTAAACTACTCTGAAAGCTAGAAACCAGCCTTTTATAATAGGCAAACCTAGCACTCATTTTCTGTCAACTGAGCTTTGGAGCAGTATTTTTAATTTGGACTCCTGGGATTCAGAGCTGCTACAATCCTTAAATGGTCTGAACTTTTGCAGTTGCAGATGGATTTGTAAGTTCAGTTGAGAGATAGGGCTAATATATTCCTTTTAAAAATTCTTAAATTATCAAAACTTTCCACCCTCCTCCATGAAGCCAGCTGGGTGACCTTG
Organism: Aspidoscelis tigris stejnegeri; assembly: GCA_023333525.1. Classification (NCBI taxonomy): domain Eukaryota; kingdom Metazoa; phylum Chordata; class Lepidosauria; order Squamata; family Teiidae; genus Aspidoscelis; species Aspidoscelis tigris. Next base: position 22,680,528 of record JALMGA010000007.1, on the reverse strand, counting down.
GGCTAGTCACAGCTCTCTTCTGAGCTCTCACAGCCCCACCTCACAGGGTGTTTGTTGTGGGGAGAAGAATAGCTGCTTTTAGTCCCCTTAAATGTGTGAGAAAAGTGAACTACTACTACTACTACTACTACTACTACTACTACTACTTTGAGGTAGAAATGATGTGAGTGGGTGGGGCAGGGTGGCTGCAGCCACACAATCATATACTATGGCCTAATTGTCATGATAAAATCCCAGTTCAAGCTACATGTTGCCATTGCCAGATGTTGCCACTGCCATTGGCACTTTACGTGCATGAAATTTGATTGGGGAGTGTACCAGAACCTGAAGTGCAAATATCTCCCTCTGAACCAGATCTTTGCACCAGTATTATTACACTGTCCCACTGACTTAAGTGTGAACAGGCCCTATTTCATTTTCTCATTACTCTTTTTTTTTCTGAGCTTACGTGGGAAATGCCAATCAACCAGCAATCACATAGTAAATAGGATGATTTACAAAATCTACAGTTACATTATATACAAAATCAGGAATTCCTTAGAAATTCAGTAATTTGAAATTTGAATAATAGAGCCTAACAATATATTTAGCAAAATTAAATCTAATATAACTGGAATTTCACATGAATTATTAGTACAGGACTAAAATTTCATAGCTTTTATGCAGCTACTATGAAAAACCAAATTCTACTTAATATCTATCTGATAAGGTGCTACAGGTGACATTTAAAAGCAGTTCTCATACTTTTACAAAAATGAGGGAAAGAGAGAGAATTCTAATCTTTTTTGAAGGGGAAATGCATAACTCACTCATATAATTTTTTTTTACAGGCTCACTATAAGTCATCAGCAATTTCCAAAGCAATCATTAGCATCTCACTGAGATGAGTGGGTGTTTTTCAATACCGCCAAAATTATTTGCAAAAGCATTTGCCTTCTCCCCCTTCTGGCTTGGTCCTAGTTTTAATAACTGTAATAGAAAGCTATTTTTAACTTGTTGCTATCTGTGGACAGAGCCTTTGGCTCAGTGAGCTTCAAAGTAGGTAGTTACCTATGAAATTCTAGAAACCTGACCCATAAAGAAGAAGAGGGGTGGTGGTGGACATATGAGACATTTTTCTTTTCATGAATTTGCTGCTGAGCCCTATTTGAGGTGTTGATGTAAATATGTAGAGCCCTTGGGTCTTCGTTTTCTGAAGGATTGCTTTCTCTCATATAGCATATGTATTGAGATCTCAAGGAGAGGGCCTTCTTTTAAATTGCTCCTCTCCCAAAGATGCAAGGAGCATGAGGGCCTTTTTTGTGTGTGGTGGTGCCTAGATTTTGGAACAGCCTTCCACTGTAGATTTCCCAAATGCCCACCTTACATGGTTTTTGGCACCTGGAGCTGGTTCACACTTGTCTTTATTCTTGATTATATCCTAGAAAGGGGGCCTGCTGTCCACATGCTAGTGCAGGCTGCAGCCAGCCCCAAGTGAGGCCTGCGAAGGTCTGCATTAGCATGTGGTTAGCAGACCTCTGTCCTGAGATATATTCCAGAATATGGCCAAGTGTTAACTGGTCCCTGGTTAAAACAAACCTCTTTACCCAAGCTTTTGATGTTTGGAAGAGGAAGCGGAAGAAGAAGAAAAGTTGGCTTTTCTACTCTGCTTTTCTCACCCATTTCAGGGGATTCAAAGCAGCTGACAGAGCTTTCTGTTCCCACAACAAAACACCCTGTGAGAAAGGTGAGGCTTCGTGAGCTTAGAAGAGAGCTGTGACTAGCCCAAGGTCACCCAGCTGGATTCACAGAAGAGGGTGGAATCAAGCCCAGTATTTCCAGAAGAGTCTGGCTCCCTAACCAGTAGGCCAAGCCGAGTATAGTTCCACCCAGGATGGAGGCCGGGAGGGCTACATTTTAAAAATGTTTCAGGTATATGTTGTATATTTTATTTTTGTGACTAGCCCTGAGACTTATGGGTGAAGGCTAGGATATTCATTTTAAAATAAAATAAATAAATATGGTCAGTAATATTATGTATTTGTTATTCTTTTATTTGACATTTATTTTCTTCTTTTGAAGTGTAAACAAAAGGAAGTCTCTGGGTCTGCGTGGACAGAATGGCCACATCTCCATTGTGCAGCTCACATGTCTTTGGTGGGCTGTAAAGGTAGTGTGCCTTCAGACACATTTGAAACCTCCAGCCACCTTAAAGTTCCACATCTTTGATTGTCACAAGACCAACTGCTACACATTTCCTCTGAAGTTCCATATGTGTCTAGAGGCACTTGTAGCTAATCACCATGCGTCCCCCACAACAACTCAACTGAGGGAATTCTATAGAACCCTAGAAACATTTCTAAGGTGCCAAAAATACAGTATGCAAGGAATGGCACCTAAGTCACTAGGGGCCTGTCCCCAAGTGAATTAAAGTCTGCTAAAAATCTTCTTTTGCCTCTGAGCGCCCCCATGCCAGGGTTTTTAACAAGCTTCCAGCACTACAAAAGCAGGAAAACCCATGACAAAATATGTGCCCTTTAAAGAAGAGTTTCATTGCTCTTTCTGGAAGTCACGGGTTTTCCTTGCAACATTTACCTTGGGGATGCTCCGTGGCAAAAGGGGCAGGAATTGCTGCCTGCACACACAGCCATAAAGCATTCACACATCTCCCAGAAACGCTGCAGCTTCCCTTCCTTTCCTTTGTAAAGTTCAGAACTTTCAAAGAGCCAGAAATTGTTCAGAATTGCAACATTGTTATCAGGTGTGAAGTGGGTGATCTGTGAAAGTGTTAAGAGTAAATGAGCGCATGATCGCGCAGCCGATGGCTGCAGCCAAGCCATTTCAAACAGAGAACAGAGTGAAAGTAAGTGCTGAGAGTGAGATCTGGCTATTTTTTCCTTTGAACAAGAGAGGGGGCGGGGAGAAAAAGATGTGGGGAAAGAAAACACGCTTCTGTGGGGACAGAAGTTTCATTTTAAATGCGCGTTTTGCTGAGCCTCATGCGGACGCTTATTCCGGAAGTGCAGGGCACTTTTAAAGTCCACTTGAATACAGTGACAGTAGAGGGAGACTAGAGAGGCAAATAAGTCTTTTGGGGATTCAGCCTAGCTCTCACACTGACAGCAGCAAAATGGCTGCCACTACCTCATGGGGCTACTGCCCCTGTGAATAGAGGCACTCCCAAAGTATTTCACTCAATGTAAATTGAGCCCAGGGGTGCCTTGGTTGTCACCTCCCCCCTGCAGACCATGACAAAGCCTACTTGAGGTCACTGCTGCCACAAAAACTTTGAGGCTGTCCAATTTTCAGGCTAAATACTGAACTTCATTGTTACAATTCTTCACTGAGTCATCACAGAGAGATGGACTTTGACTCATAAATGTTAGAACATCTTCCTGTGGACTTGGCATATGCTTCCAGCCCTGCTGACCAAATGGAATCTATGGATTGTGGGGATAGGGGTGTAATAAACTTCAGTATAAATGGAATTGATATTGTATATTGATTTAACTATATATGCTGAATTCTGGAATTTGCTATAAATCATACTCAATGTCCAATATTAGAAGGGTGAATTATTCTTTTGAAATGATGCACTTTTGTGGTCTTATTTATTGATGAGATGTTTCTGGGAAATCTACATGAGGGCCACAAAGGCAAACCAGTTTCTCTACTCTTGCTGCCTAATAGATGGCATAATATTGCACCTGAATACATGGGCTCCATTTCACCTGTGTAAATGCAAAAGCATATCATATGTTGGAATGACACTACATCTCTTTACTAAATGGTCCATCTTGTGTGTTGCTGATTGGCTGTTGTACAAAAGAAACTGGTAGTTTTTCTGGTCCCTCATGGCAAACTCATTTGAAAACGCTGGAAAGTCAAACTTTCCCCTTTGGTGCTACCACATGGGAAGAAAAGACATACTGTGTCATAAGACTTTTAAAACCTGGTTTTACAATTAAATCAGGCTCTATCCAGACAGGACAAATATAGTGCCATTGTGGCACTGCTCTGGTGGGGTTGTTTCACATATCATTGGCAGCCCACCATAGCCTCACTTTTTGTACTGGTCTTTATTCTAGATCATATCCCAGAGCAGGGTCTTGACACCTGCATGCTAGTGCAGACAGTGTCTGCTATAGTCTGCACCACCAAGGGTTTTTCTGCATTTGGCCCAAGTTTGCTTCTAGTGCACTCCCAGACAGAGCATCTACACTGGAAGGGAGCATTTTCAAGTGCATGGGTACACTGGAAACAAACTATGATTTCATGTTCACTGACTTACCACATCCCCTCACATCCACCAGTGAGCCCATTGGAACCTTTATGGAGCATGGAGGGGCATGTGATGCATTGTGCAAGCATGCTGCTGTGTGGTGCATCACCATTGTCCCAGTGATGGTGCATGTGCACACACATTGGCACTGGCATCTGGATACAAGATAGTGGCACCTGGATACACATCTACACTCCAGGTAAGTCTATGGACATGTGGAGGGTGAGCTGGCATGTACTAGTATTCACTACTGTGAATACTTAGTACATCCATGAGGAACTTCAACCTTTGCTGTCCATGGACAGACAGCAAAGTGCAAGTTTCCCCCAAGTCACTGTTCCAAGCTATAATATGAAATAAAGCCCCATGCAGAAAGTGCTATATATTGTGAATCAGGATGAGAGACCTTTACACTTGGCTTGCCTAAGTATAAAATTCATAGCACTTAATGAAGTTCATAACATTAAAACATTTTGTAGTTGCTAGTTGCCTGGGCACACACATCTTACAATGAACCATGATAAAGGTAAACAGTGAGAAAGCACTAGATTATCCATAATAAAATGAACATTTCTATAACTACTTAAGTGGCAGGCAATTAAGAATTCCTTCCTGAGGCTTAATTTCCCTTCCCTGCACGCTTCATGCATTCTTTTAAAAATGAAAAAGAAAGAAAAATGAAGTTATGTAATGTTATTTTCAGTGTTATTGTGCCAACTCAAGATGAAAATGCTAAATTGCAACTGAATGACTAACAGCATCACTTTGTTCATAAATAAGTTTTCATTAGTTCAGTTACATTAACTTGTAGGATTGACCAAGGGAATTTATCAGTTTCAACTCTCTTAAGTGAATTTTTCCAGAAAATTCTGGAGAAATATAACCTCTTTGGCCAGGTCTTTGAAGACGACTGAAAATTAGATGATTTTGACCCATCTTCTGCAATGTTATATTTTTACTGTTTACTAAGCTTTATGGCTGCTTCCACACTTACTAGAAGTTTGGATCAAGAAGGGATCTATAGGGCTTCCTTCCACATGCTCCATCTGTACAGGATGGAGCAGAGATCACACTAGGGTTCCCCAAAAGGTGTCCTGGTCCAGTCTAGACCCTTTTTGAGGGTCTACCAGCATACAAGAGGATGGTACACTAGACTGTGGAGGTATGTGAACAGCACACTTCCATGGTCCAGTGGACCCATTTTGGTGGTCTACCAAAAGGTGCATCACTGGAATCTCCCTCAGGAGCTCTGAGGTCCCCTGCACTGTTTCCAAAGCTGGCGAGAGCTTTGAAACTGACACACAGGCTAGCATGGAACTGGCTGTCTCAGTGCGGAGGGCCTTGTTTTATGCCAGAAGCAATCTGTTTTTGCTTGGGATGGACTGCTATTCTATTACAGAGTGGCTCACCCTGTACCGGAATGGCAACAATAAGTTTGGGAACGACATATGTTATAATGTTTATATTGTTATAGGACTTACCTTTTTATCATGATTGCTTGATTGCTTTTTTTTTCTTGTGCAGCCCTGAACCTTTGAGCAGGGGGTCAGATGGGCATAAATAGAGGTCACCCCCACCTTTAAAACCTGCATAGAAAAGGACATCTCAGCAGAAGTTGCCTGGAATTTCCTGTGTTATTCATCTTACCTTTGAACAGTGGTGTGGTGTAGAAACAAGCCTCTATAGCACACAATAAAGTGTTCTTTGTTCTGACCCAGCCAATATACTCTCCAGGGTCAGTCTAAAACATTATTTGCAATGTGCTACAGGCTTCAAAAAACAGTAAACATTGAGAAGCTTTTCTCAGACATCCCTAGATTTTAGAAGCTCCTGCCTTATGAGTGAAGGGTCTCTGTATATTTTGTGTGAATAAATTGACACACATATTTTTTGTCAGGTGAATTCTTTTTCGTAAAAACAGAAAGGAAAAAAAATAGAACTAAGGTCAGCTGACCACATTCATGTAGAGGCAGTAAAGAAACTGATGACACTAGAAAAGCTCTGGGTGCTGTCATGGGGGAAGAACAGAAGGTATAGCTGCTGAAATTGCTTCTCTCCTTCACAGCAGGTGAGCGAAGTAAATCCCACACCATTAAGGAAGAAATCTGAACAGGACTGAGTAGAAAAGCACGAAAGAACTAAGCGGAAATTCAAAAAGGATTTTTAAGTGTTTTTGTTGTTTTGTTTTAGGTGGAAATTATCAAAATATCAGCAGTAAAAGGAAGGATGGAAGTTACATGTCTGCTTCTAAAAGAATCTAACCTAACTTCATACTGGATTTTATATTCCTAATATTCCTGATCTCATTTTCTTGGAAGTAGGCATCATTAAGTACAACTGGACTTGCTTCTAAGCAGAATTAGGATTGCTCTTTATTTCATCACATTAACAAGCAAAAAATAGTGTAGTACCTTTTCAACAGAGGCCAGGCTATATAATATACTAGACAGAGAAATAATGGATAGATCACCCTGACATATGTTCAAAATAGTTTCTTAAGAAATCAAGGTTACAGGGTATTGGGGAATGTGGATGGCAGGTCCTTATTACAGGATATAATCTGGAATAAGGTCCAGTGCAGAAAGGGCCTTAAATCCATTACATAAACATTTCTCTGCCTTTTATTTTCTCTTTATGTCAGGCATTTATTGCTCATTTATTGCTCATTTAATCTCTCTCTTTTTAAAAAGGACTGCATTTAGACCTAGATGTATTGCAAACATAAAAACTTTTTTTTACTTAAAATATATTACTTACTTAAGAAAATATATAAGCTTGCAGAGTTTTACCCACCGATACTGAAATGCAAAATCTGGAAATGTACATAATTTAAATAAAAACTGCATTTTGACCACAAATCAGTCTGAGACTATCATAATAGGGCAGACTCCTGGGGTAGGGGGATGAGGGATCTGTTGAAATGATCCATCCTTCCATCTGTAGATAATAGCTAAGTATGGGTGCAAGGAAGTATTTCTTCACTGTTTCTTTTAAAAGTAACACTAACATTTCAACTGTGTCCATATTAGGCCACTAATAGCTGCCAGCTCGTGTTTATTTAAAAATTAAAGACATGGTGGTAAGCTAATTCCCTAGGACACCTATCATACATCCTCTGCAATACATATTACAGTAACCCAGTTGTCAAATACAGGAAAAAAAGTCCCATCAGCAAGACAGATTGTGGAATGCAAATGCAAGAGAAAGAATTATTCTGGCTCTTTCTATGTTTATTTTTAACTGTCCTTCCTTTGGAAGCTGGAATGTGGGGATAGATAGCATTTTTTCCCTTGATTTCCCCCACTCTGAAAAGAATAAAAGTCACTGATGAATCACTCAAAAGCTAGTTGAAATTATTCATGAGCCCCACTTACATGGAAATGCACTCATTATGAGCTATGCCAGCAACTGTTAGCTTGCAACATTGGTCCCTGCCTAAAGATGGTTTTCTACAGACTTCGCTCAGCTAAAAATGTAAAAAAATGCAATTACACAAAAATATTATTATTTTTTTAAAAAAAATATGTACTTCTATTTTAATAATTTTTGAGAGTTGCACCTTTGGTGCCTAAAACTGCACCCACCTCACCCACTGGCCCACCCTCCCTCCCTTCCTCCTAGGCATGAAGAAGAAAGCTTATGCAGGTCCATGGAAAAATCAAGATGACTAGAAGCAGTGAGCAAGATTTAATATGTTATCTAGAGCCTGGTCACACCTCTTACATCTTACCATACAATGGAAGCTGAGTTTGATATTGGCTTTATTACATTCCATGAAATGTAGTGCTCATTCCATCTAAGCCTGTCAGTCTTTCCATTCTCAGTTCAATGACAGGGTGGTTCTTCTTCTTCTTCTTCTTCTTCTTCTTCTTCTTCTTCTTCTTCTTCTTCTTCTTCTTCTTCTTCTTCTTCTTCCTTCTAATCCTACTCCTAACTTTCAGAAGGGCCTGGCATGCTGTGGCCATGGGGTCCTGAAGAGTTGGACATGCCTGAACAACAACAGCATGGCTTGTAGATCTTATGAGGTTTGGACTCATGAATCTTTCAGAACTCTTTCTCTCCTTTGAAGTCTTAACAATTCTTAGCTAAAGTATTCAGAATTCTTTTTTTCATTGTGCTTCCTTCCTCTAAGAACTTTAAAACTTTAAGCAAATCGAAGGGCATGCATGCAATTACTTTTACCTCCTGATTTGCTTTCCATTTGTCATGTCCATCACTTTAATCACTTGAAAGCTTCCACAGAAGTACTGTGGTACAAGATAAATGCTCTGGGTAAAATAGGTCTCATTTGGAGGGCAGATGGCTCCAAATGTCAGCCTTTGAAAGAATAAGGCCCTTTAAAAGGACTCCATACCTTATTATGAACAATGAATGGCATCTCCTGACATAAAATACCCTTCCAAATTATTTTTATTAACTATTCGTAAGTAGGCATGAAAAGTAGTTCTTGAGGTGGAACTTTGCATGAACTGAGAAATGAACTTCATTATACAGCAGTGTTCTTCAGTTTGGCCATCCCCAGACAGAGTGTTTTTTGTATAATTATTGTGGCATTGATATTTTTTGCCCTCTGGTTCCAGCCAGTGTGCTTTGAGGTTCTTGCAAACCTTTCCAAAGTACTAGATGTCTCTGACAAGTCTTAAGTCTACCACACCTGCATTAGATTGTGCGGCATCTTTTTGATGAAGGTAAAATAGTGGTGTTGACACTACAAAGACCAGGTTCTCAGGCTAGTGTTACCATATGGAAAAGTGGTCAGGAGTGCTATGCCCTTAATGGTTTTATAGACAGAAGAAGCAATTTCAGCAGGTTCTGCTTGCATTATAAGCTACACCTGTTGAATTCGCCTCTTCTGTATGCACACTAAAGGTGTGGCACTCTTGCCTTTTTCATTTGACAACAGCCATCTCAACAGTACTGACGCAACTTCAATTACTGACACAGACATCTAGAAAACCTTAAGCACAAGATGGCAAAGAGACTTTGGTAGCTGATCCACCAATTGAGAAAATGTCTGGTCCTGAGGCTGAGAAGGATGGGGCTGAGTAGATGCTGGCTGACCATCTCTACCATACTCTGGTTTAGTCATTGATGAAGAGAAAATTCAAAGTAAAGAGAATAGGAAAATTCCAGCAATAAGAAATGAACAGAAGAATTGGAACTGAAGACCTCAAGTGCTGGCTTTTTGCTGTTCCCTGTTCCCTCCAGCACCATTTTCCTTTTGTTTCTTGTCTCTTTAGATTGTAAGCCTGAGGGCAGGGACCTGTCTAAGGTTAATATAATATTGTAACCCGCCCTGAGACCTCTGGGTATAGGGGAGGATAGAAATACAAATAAATAAATAAACTTTGCTGCCCTATAACTCGATGCACTCCTGTTGGTTTACTGTTGATTTCTCTGTTCCTGAAAAAGTCAGCTTTCTCTTTCTTCACCCACCAAAGTTTCCTTCTGCAAAGTTAAGAACACTAGATCCCCCCTTTTAAATTTCTTCTTCCATTTTGCACCTGTGCATAAAATCAATATTCAAGTGTGATACAAGAGCATGTTGTCAGGCAGGATTTGGAGGGTCATTTTTCATGGCGTTATCCAATGCCTTTTCTCATTTCCTTTTTCACTGGGAAAGTGTTATCTGCATCTTCAAAGGATGAGCCCCATCTGCCCTATGGGGGCAAGGAGACAGGGACACTGGATCATCATTTGTGGACATGTCCCCATGAAAGCCAGTTGCTTCACTTGTGATGCATGCCATAAAAATCTGTGTTGTAACTTGCAGTAAAGTATCCCCATGTGGTTTGGGGCAACGTGGATTCAAATTGTACGGGCCTGTCCCCATGGAAGCCACAGTGAGAAGCCACATCTTTTTCTCCCCACCCACCCTCTCCCCTGATAGGAAGCCGGGTTGACGTCACCATAACCCCTCCCACCTGCTGCAGTGATGACAGGCAAAGAGCTGCAGCAGTGACAGGCAAACACCTCAGTTGCACCTCCACTAACACAAAGATGATTCCTTTCCTTGGCCGCCATAGTTAAAAGCATAAGCAAAAGTTAGTTAAAAGCATAACTAAAAGCAGACCATTCCCTTCCTTGGCCGCCACAGGTTAGCAGAGGTGCACACATCCACATCACAGCAGCCATGACAGTGGGCACCCCACTGTCACAACTGGCTCAAAATTTTCTCCCAGTTCAGGTTGACTTGTCTCAGTCACTTTCAGAACAACCAGTCCTGAAGGAGGGGAAAGCCTTTTAATTTCACCACTGTTATGTGGCTTAGCAGTCAACAGATTGCCAGGGTCTGATTGCAGCACACATGGCAGGAACAGGGAACAGAGGCAAAACCCTGCCCACTAATACTCCGGCCACGAAACTCCACCCCAAACAACCCGGGAGCATCTGCAGGACCCCAGGACAATACATGCTAGCCCCTTATTAAGTGGGGTTTTTTAACATATATTGTCTCGCATGTAGCCCATATTAGGGCTTTGCATGGAGACGCTCCCAATGCAGACTAGGAATAATTTTGGAATATTTTCAGCATGAGGATGGGCCCTATGTATGCCACATGTGTAGACGTCTCAGTGAAGAGACTTGTTACTGTGCAGCTGTAAGGACTGATGTACATTGATGGCTAGTGTGCTCTGGAAAAAAGATCACCAGCCCAGAGATCTGGGAATACATCACAGCAGTGGATCCCAGCTTCAAGCAAGGGGGAGAAGCTTTGTAATCTAAAGCAGAAAGCTGTCAGCAGCACCAGCTGTTGCTCCTAGAGAAACTAGAGGAACAGGGCAAGGACAGAGCCAGAAGCCACTGGAAGACAGAAGAAGGCTGCAGCAGGTCAAAGTCCAAGAGTCCCAGAGTTCCAGCACCTAGCCCAAAGAGCCTGTGAAGCTGTCCCAACTCTCATTGTCTAGTTTCTTCCCATGGATGAAACAAGAGGACTTACCTTAAGTTCTCAACACCACTGGTTTGCATTGATGGAGGAGAGTCTGAACATTATAGACACCAACAGTGTCTTCCTCAATCACTGCAGTTGTTCTCCCCATTTTTTAACTGAAGTTGCCAGTTTGTCAGGTTCAAAATATCACTGTGGGTAGTGATGTTAGCTTCTTCTCTGCTGAGAAGGAAGATAAAGCCCATCCTCCTCATCCTTCTCTCATCCTGGAGACAAGAAGGCAGAGGAGCATGAGATCATCTCACTAAGGCTGTGGTCACAGTTAAGGTTTAATCCAGCTTCAGTCCAGTTTCAGAGTGAGAGGATACATCAGCAAAGTGACAAGCTGTTTTCTTGCAGTGTGAAATAACTCAGAAAATTCACCTTTGGGATAGATAATGTAGAAAGAACATTGCCAGTGTGTTCTCTCACTCTGAAGGTAGACTGAAGCTGGATTAAACCTTAGGTGCGACTGCAGGTTGAACGCCCACAAACTGTAGCATTGGTTGGAGAGGGAAAGGAAAAGCCTCCTTCTGCCTACCCAGGAAAGTTTGGTTACTACCCCAATAGTCATCCTGCAAGTTCATGCCCTGAAAATATAACCACACTATGAAACTAAGAGATGGGATAATCTGAATACTGCATCAATCAGACTGGGAGGAGATGGATCAGATTAAAACAAAACAAAACAAAAACAGAATAGCATTTTTGGGTATGATCCTTCTGAAGAACCTCTTCAGACCATGCTAAGTATCAAGTATAACCACAGCACTAAAGGGCAGTATAGCATGGAACATAATGGATCTGCAGTGTTGTGGGTAGAAATACAGTACTCAGTAACAGCTGACAGAAAGGGCACGGCCAGTATGATCTGCTCTTGGTCAACAGCTTTTTTGAAGTTCTCCACATACTGGTAGATTTTCCTTTGATCTGACCTGGAACTGGTAACATGAAAGGGAGATTTGCAAGAGCTTGAGAACTTCAAACAAAGCCAATAAAATGGAGAATGCCAGGAGCAGGGCCTTCTGGGATACTCACAGCATTTACTGCTTTGGCTGTCACAGGCATCCTATGATGTCTTTTGTTTCCTGTTTCTAGTTAAGCAGAAAGTGTTTCATCTTTTTTTTCTGTTTGAATGAAAAGGTAAAAATATTTTTCATATCTATCTTCCGGTTCAGATATTCTAATTTCTTGTGATTGCCTTGACTGCCTTCACTGCAAAGGTTCAGATCATCAACATATGTCAGGATGTAAGTCCATCTGCTTTTCCTGAGCTTTGAATATACTGTAATCAGGAATCAGTTTTGCCTTGCATGATTCCTTCTCTGAGTAGCAACTGATTTAACTTTTCATGCCAATCTCTTGCTGTTTGCTTTAGGCCATATGTGCTCTTTTGTAGTTTGCATACAAGCTTATTTTTATAACATTCTACAAAGTCTGATGGTTACTTTATGTATATGCTTTTATTTCCTTATACAGGGAGACAGGCTTCACGTTTAGGTGGTCCACTAATATCTTTCTGTGAACAGAAACTGTATTTTTTTCAAAAACAGAAATGGGTTTGACCACCAATGCAAATGTCTCATCATATTCCTCACCTTATCTTTGAGAACTTCCCTTGGACATGTAGTCCTGTACAGCACCTGCTTCATCCTGTCTGACTTTGACAATGCTTTGAATCACACAGTCTTGACTACTAGTGCATAGGTAAAGGAAAGTGGGCATTTTCATTTCTTCCCAAGAAAAAAAGGAGACATTGTGTTTGACCTTTTCAGGAAGTTACCTGAAAGAAATAAACTGTGGCTCCAGGGCCAAACAAAAGATATAAAATAAGAGTGGACCAGAACTCTCATGGCCATTTAATTCTGTTGTAAGATGCTGTCATAGGAAAGGTGAACTTGCCTACATGTGTACTAGTGTTCGCACTCACGAATCCTACATGTCATCCATCCCCCCACATGCCCAGACAGTGCAGTGTGGATGTGTGTCCAGGCACTGCCATGATCCCTCCAGTTGCCAATTCCAGCATGCATGCACCATCACCATCACCAGGACAAAGATGACTTGCTGCACATGTGCTCTAATGCCAGAAGGTCATGTGATGCACCCCTCCTTGGACCATAGAGGTGCAACATAGCCGTGAAAGAATGGCAAAGGTGATGCAACAAAGGTACAAAGACCCTTCACCATCAGAGCAGTCCTCATTGCATCACCAAGGCACAGTACAGATCTTGCCTGTTATGCTATCTTTTGGTGTCTCTTTGCTTGGCAGAGGGACTTTTGGACTCTTCTGCATGGAGTGTATGCACACCACAGAGCGAGTACAGCCCATTATAGACCAAAACCAAGGTGATCATGTTTATATTCCTTCCCTCGTTGTCCATCTCTTTTGATTTGCCACTTATCTCTGTCATATATTCATTGTTGCTACATATACAATGACACATTAGGCTGAATGTCAAAAAAACCTGAATGCCAAGTGAAATTATACCAATGGAAATAAATTACTTGCTTACAAAAACAAGTCATGATGAGTCAAAGGGATGCTGCTTTGACCTTTGGGATTCAATTGCACTGTTTAATGTAGGCCTCCAGTGCCATCTCTTTTGAGAAACAAGTGAACCTAAAGAGGAAAGAAGGAGAAAAAGAAAATTTTCATCAGCCACCAGGTACACACATTAAAGGTTTTCTAAAGACAATTTTGAAGCTGCCAGCTTTCTTGTTTATGTAAAATAAACAGGAGACAAGGCCTTTGTTCTGTATTTTGACAGTTGGGACTAAAATGTACAAAAACAAGTGCTGCCAAGAACCGGAAGATCTATAATTGATGGCTTTGTGGTTGCAAAATGCGTGGGATCTCCCACTTTCAGGTCATGCATTTCAGTCTTATATAATTGCAGTATCTTGGAAGGCAAGATACTTAAATCATACTGAACTCCTTCCTCTTTAGGTTTTTTTCTCTATGAACTTGCATGATGCATGTTCATCTAACAACTCAAAATGAATCACTTCCAACATGCATGCCTGTTGAAATATTAAGGAAGATCTGAAGTGGAAGGCTAACATAGGTCATGGCCCTTTTTGCACTTCAGCCCATAGTTGATAATTAGGCAACATCTGGACAAAAGCATCTGCATTTAGAGGAGGCTGTTACAGCCTCCAAGTGACTCCTGCCTTTCCAGAAGTTGCCTAATTATCACCTAGCTATGGAGCACGAAATCATGGTCCACAAGCTACCTAACCTTCAGCAATCACTTTCCTGTCATGTCCAGCCAGCAAGCATTCACACCTCTGGCTGGACAGGGCTGCCATGTAAGCGTGCTGGCAGCTCTGCTGACCTCTTGACGCAACTGCATCAGTGACATTATGGCAATGGAGCTGACGCATGCATAGTCTCAGAGGGTGCTGCACCCAAGATGGCAGCATCCTGAAGAGGACCAGCCCGGCAATTGAACGAAGGTAAGTATTTGATAGTGAGGGAAAAGGTTAACGTTGACTAGCACTCCCAAGTGCAAGCGCTAGTCAGCATTAGTTCATTGCATACCTTTCCCATCCAGTGGACAGGAAGGGAAGTGCAAAATTGCCATTGTTTCTGCAGGGGGATCCAGAAAATTCTGACACCTCCTTGAGGTAGCCAATCGTCATGCCCACCATCACCAAGGCTTCTAGAGGGGAGGTGCCAATGACTTAAAAGGCTGTCAAATCAACCTAAACCTCAGTGTGTGAGGAACAACACTGAGGTCATTTCTTCACAGACTGAAGAGGGTCCATGAGCACCAAAATGTCTGCCAGCACTTCAAGTATGTTATACCTGTATGCAGAGGCTATGTGTAAGTGCAAATGTGCCTTTTAAGGAGATTTCTCAACCATGACTGGTATGGCCTGTCACTAAACTTGCTCTCTATGGGGACTTTGAGGGACAGGAGAGGAGCTGAGGATATGATGGAAACAGCAATCAGCTTAGATAGCTTTAAGAGAGAGGGGGGGTCCAAACTTGTTAATAGTGCACAGCGGAATGCACAGTTGCTGTGGGGGCATCATGCACCATGATCGATGGATTGTAGTGGCAATGCATTATCCCCTCATAACTGTGAATTTACCTTAATGCAGGTAAGAGAACATTCACTCCACAGTATAAGGTAAATTTGAATCTTCCCCCTAGTGTGGACAGAACAGCGAGAAGAGCAAACAAGAGCAGGAAGGGCCCCTCAATTCCCATTGGCTGCTTCATTCCACGTGATGGCGTTTGCTGGACTCAGCTATGGGAAGCTATGGAGCTGTGTTTTGGGTGGGGACAGCATGTTGTTGCTTTGCAGCGGGTAAGGTGCAATTTTTCTTATAACTGTGGATTTATTCTGCAAGTCTGGAAGGGGCCACAGTTAGACCCATTTATGGAGGACAGGTATAACATCAATGGCTACTAGAAGGAATGCCTAGGTTCCAGATTGGAGAGACAGGCAGGATGCTCGTAAAATACCATTTGCAGGGATTCAAAAGCAGGTGAAGGTTTTGCCTTTGTTTTGTGGTTTAGGTGGTCATAAGCCATTGGTGGGCCACTGTGTAATAATGAGGAAGGATGCAGGATTGGACTGTTCTTATGTTCACAATGTCAGTCACTGAGTGACTTATATTTACTGAAATAATCTAGCTAAAAGACGGATACTTAATCATATTTATTTAATTATATGCATCTTTCATCAGTAATGATCAGCTTCTCTCAGTTAACATTAGTTTAAGGGGGTGTTTTCTTTATAAGGGGGGATGAACTTAGGGAAGCAGTAATAATGTGTTGCAAGTTATCGTGCTGAGGAACATGAGGGATAATTATGTGGAATTATAATAATTAGACAAGCAAAGATAGTCCTAAATTAGTGATGTTTCTAACTGAAAAAAATAAAAATAAAAATCCACCTCATCCACAGACAGAGTTAGGGCTGAAAGATTTCTATGTAGTCCTGTATCCATATACGTACATACCTGATGCTCTTATAAATGGTAGTATATAGTGGCTTTAATTTTAAGCCCAGGAACAATGCTTTTTTTTTTTTTAAGATTACATTAAACTGACATTCTATATACAAAGAGACTAGGGGAGTACACAGAGGCAAGTTTTGAATTCAATTCATAACAAATCAAATATTTGAAAATCCAAATGTATCCAAATAATGAAAAAATGTATGTCTGGACACTTGATTCAGTACGAATACATTTGTATGTATTCATACAAATAATTTGGATGTTCGTATCTGTACGGGTTCATACGCATCTCATACATACCCGTACTCATCTCGTATGGATCCGTACGCATCCCATATGCATCCTGTTTTCATCCCGTACGGATGTCCGAATTATTTGTATGAATGACTCGATATACTTGAATTCGTTCAAATTCGGAAATTCAAATGTCTGGACATCCAGTTTGTACACGAATGTCCAAATTCATCCAAATAATTAATATTTTGAATATTCATTCACATCCCTAGAAGGGACCATTTGCATCTATGGTGATAGGAGCCCCCAGGAAGCCCCATGATGTGGCAGTCCTCAGTGTAAATCACTCTGAGACTGGAAGCTTCTGGTTGCCCTCAGTTGCTCTTGCCACCCCTGTGTTGACACACTGTGAGAGTGACCTATACAGCTGCCTTGCACAGGTGCCATACTGGCACAGGTCCACTTATAACTCTGGGTATTTCCAGTGCACCAAGGGACCTTTTCTTTAAAGCTGGTGTGGCGCTGCCCATCCCCCAGCGTGAGCTGTCTTACACTCTTTACCCCTATCTTCTGTTCCTGTAAGGGGCTTTTATAATTTTAAAATCCTGGTAGTGTGTTTATATTTCTGGTAGCATGTTGTGGTTTGTTCAAGCCTCACGCCCGCAAGCGAACACCAGCAATGCTTATTTCTTTCACCCTACCTGCCTGACACTCAGAACTCTTGTTTCCAGCCTACTGGCTGTTTATTTCCTTTACCCTCAGCTTCCTTGGTTTATGTAAAGAGGAGACTTTGTAACTGTAATACCCTTCTGGGTTAGAATATAGAGAAACTGGCAAAGTCTCTTCCAAGAAATAAAATAAAAAGCTTTGTTCTTTACAACTGTGTTTTGAAGAAGAATAAAAGTATAACAGTTCACAGGCACACAAATTAATTCCTTAACTTCACAATCCCTTTCCTCCTACCCCTTCTGGCTCGATCCCTGGCCTAGAAGGTCTGGACCTATGCTTGGATCTATCCCCTGAGAGAACTAGACAGTTTAACCCACCTTCCCTCCAGACCCCAAAGCATGGACAATTCTCTGTTCTGGCAGGCAGGTTTTATACCCCCTCACCAGACGTAACTCGATGCCTGATTGGTTCAGTGCTCTCCTCCCCCTCCTGTTATGCTAATAAGGGAGGTTTCGCTCCCTCCTTACCTGCTCAGGCTGTCTGATTAAACTTTCTTGCTTATTCCACATTGAATGCGCCTTCACTACAGCTTTTAAATTACATCACCCAGCACGGAAATTTAGTGTGGGCATCACAGATGGCAACTCAGGTCCAGAGACAGTGAGGGGCAAGGCCTAAGACAGTGATGGCCAACCTATGACATGTGTATCACAGGTGACATGCCAAGTCCTTTTGGGTGACACACATGGTCTTGCTTGTTCTTGAAGTGTATGAAATACCAACTTTCAATTGAAGATTTAGCAAACAAAATTCAGCAACAAAAGTCACTAATGTAAAGAATTATTTGTTTCTGCTTTTAATAAAATAAAAAAAATAACATTTTTACTAGAGCTACAAATATCACAGAATTATGGATATTTCTAGATGTGACACAGCACCCGAGTTAAGCTAGGTTTTCTTGCAAATTTTGACACACCGAGCTCAAAAGGTTTGCCATCAATGGCCTAGGACATCCCACCCCAGAGAGGGAAGAAAATGTCTTAGCACACTCTGAGCCACCAAGTACGGATGTATATTCAAGTTCTCTTCAGTTACTCTCTTATTGCAAGTTAAAAGAGGACAGTCACTTAGGCTGTCTTGCAAATATGTGCAAATATGGCCCCTGGAAGAAAAAAGAAGCTCCCAGAATGCTCTGGGACTCTGATCTGACAGTATTGACACAAAAATATGTGTAAAGGAACTTCCAGAATTCTATATTCTATTTTAATTCATGTCAAAAGTATTGCATTCAGCTAAACAAGCCATAAAAGGGAAGACCTAAAATATAAATGAGTTTAACAAACAACAACATATAAGAACATTACGTCTATGGTGATGGGAGCCCCCAGGAAGCAGGCTATATATAATCAAAGTGGTGTACTAAGAAACCATGGGGAGGTTTGCACTTTTGCTTCCCATCTGTAGGAAGCAAAGGGTAAACTTGCCCACGCAGGCACTAAGCATCCCAATGTATCCAGACACATGATGTGGAAGCATCAGAGAGGTGCAAATAGGTCTGCAGGCTCCAGTGCAGGTCAAGATAAGTGCATGTGTGGTGCACACATGAAGTCACTAGGGGTGGGGTGGGGGGCTTCTGGTTAGGAAACAACTTCTTTACATGCAAATGCTCCATCTCATAGCATATTCATGGGCAGAAACACCCCATGTGTAAGAAAGAACAACTACTGTTAATGCTATAGCTTCAGTACTCTTTCTGTGTTTCACTACAAGGTTGGCTAATGCCTGTTTGCTGACGTAACATTCCCTCCCCAAAGAGACACTGGCCTTTCCTGCTCTTACCTGCTTTTGATCCAGATCAGATCCAGATTAACCAGATCTACTGAACTGGATCAGGGGGAGGTGCTGGTCAGATGCAAAGAGATCAGCGCAGATTTCGAAGCCACTCCGAAGGGACTCCGGAGCAGCTTCGAAGTCTGCACTGATCTCTCCGAAGAGACTGGTGGCAAGACTCCAAAGACTCTGCCGATTGACCGATTCCTTAGATCTGAATCTTCTTAGATCCGGATCTAAGGGCTGCAGTGGAAAAACACCCCAGGTCTGAGCCCGATTGGCAATTCAGCCCATAGTTTATAATTGGCAACATCTGGGCAAGCCATTTTGCACATTCTATTCGAGTTGAATGGAATGTGGGAAAATTCAGCTCCGGCCAAATACACCCCCCCCCCTACAGATGTGGGGGTATTTGTATCCGGGGGTATTCACCCAGAATGAATCCCCCCGACCCCTCCTTTCCCACCACTCCCCCCATGCCTGTTGCTGTGGCCCAGTGATCCCAGCTATTGCACTTTGAAAACACTTAGGGAAGCTCTGAGTAAGTTACAGATGCATTGGGTGTCACATAGTGTGGATGCCTCGATGCACCCTCAACCTAAATAAAGGTGCAAAGAGGTCATAAGTTTTAAAAAAAATCTATCAGAGTTATATAGAAACATTTCAGATTTTAACTTTAAACACATTCTTAACACTGCTTGTAAATTTCTGTGTATCTGAGACGTGAATTGTTTTGCTTTTGGAAAGGTTCACCCCATATGATACATCGTTCCTGTGTTATTTTCACATTTCCAACATTTATCAGGGGCTTCTGCATACATTTTTGACAACTTAAATGGAGCCATATACCAAGATTTTATAAAAGTTTTCTTTCAAAGTGTAGCATGCTATAAATTTCAGATCTTTCACTCACATTGGGTGTTTTTCCACTGTCACTAGAAGTACCCATTAAGTACCCATTAATGGGGTACGTAATGGCATTTTTGTACCCATTAATGGGTGCTTAATGGGTACTTCTAGTGACAGTGGAAAAACACCCATTCTCTCCCATTGTTCCAAAATCTTTGGTCCACACCACCATACATTAACATTATTTGATTTGTTTTTGTTCAAAATCCACTTAGATTTCTGCTCCTATGTTATCTCAAGAAAATGAAAGTTTATTCTACATCCTGTGGACTTCTGCAGGAATTCTACAGAAATTCTAACATGACTTGACAACGAGGGAAGAAAAGCAGAAATCTCGAGTGTAAGCAATGAATGAATGAATCTGAGCAAGAGTCCTGGGCAGGGCAATTCATGCATACAGGGAAACAATTATAGCCTCACTATTTGTATTTTCCATATTCAATGAATATTGCAGTTCAGCCCTTAAGTGCAGCTCCATTTTCTTTTAGTGCAGCCATGGACTCTGATGGCAGTGATAGCATTGTTCAGGACACATATCGATTATGTATTTATTTTTATCTACCGATCCAGGGTGAGCTGGAGATCCTGTTACATAAACAAATCAGTCTAGGTCCAGCAGAGGATTGCAGCTTTGTGCTTTCTATCCTTGTCTGTAATTTTATCCCTCGGCCTTAAGAAAAAGAAAAGAAAAGAAAGAGAATATTACACAGATGTGACTATTACCAATACTGTGCACCTGTGCCTCACCGCCTCCATGCAGCATTTATACCCAGAAGCCGTGTGAATGCTGCACACAGAAGTGACCTGGAGCAAACAAAATGCTCCCAATTAAGCAGTGGAACAGTTTTTACTCCTCTACAGTTTTGGAAGATAGAGATGGCCTCACACACTCTGACCCATTCTCGGACAGAGGCAGCACCACAGCGCACATACAGAGCGTCCCAGAGCATGTGAGGCCTTCCCAGTCACATGAATGCAAAAAGACCCCTTATCGAAGAATTTAAAATGCACTCCCAAAGTGCATTGTCTAGCTTTTAGTGTGGATTAGAGGTGGGATGGGTACACTAGTTGACATTTGTCTAAGTTGCTTGTGAGCTTTTGCAGCATTGTTTTGTTTTTACACAGTTGGTGAAACGTGATATAGCTTGTGTAAAGTATTCCTTGAAATCTGCCACTGATTTATATTGTTAGATTGGACCAAGAGAGGCATTAAGATGCTGTATCATCATGTGCTTACTGATCCCCTAGGGTTCCTCTTTATAGTGCCATTGGCTTGGGCCCTTTCTTTACTTACCTACAGTCCAGTTCATGGAGAGGTCAAGGGGAATAGCAGAAGCCTTCCTCCTCTATAAGGACATTTTGACCACATTGGATAAAGCTGTGGATTGGACTAGGTGCTATATATTGGTCCACAACTGGATCAATGGTAGTATTCTGGAGCAGAAAGGGCTTGGGGAAAGCATACCCCTTTATCCAGAATATAAATGGGGACCCATTTCAGTGGTGCACCAGAAATGGGACTGGAAGTTAAGATACCACTGAAGTCAGTGCTCAGATTTTGGATGGGAAAGCTGTCCAGAATGCCAACAGCCTTATCCCACTGCATCAGCATCCTATTCCAGGGTGGGAAGGTGGCCTATCCCAAATAAAATGTCTCACCCTTGTTTAGGATAACTTGGGCTGGGTCTCCATGGATTCTTGAATCCCTTGTTTTTACATAGGTGCCAATTACTTGCATAAGTTTGCATATGAAGATGGTTTGGGGGAAACCAAACCATAGCATTATACAAAGGATTGCTGTAAATCTAATAATAGCATGAGAATAATGGTTTAAGTATAGTGTGAAAACATTACTTAACTCCTCCCCCCTCTTTTTTTGTAATACTTGCAAAATCTGTAAGTGACAAGTATTACAAACACACTTGTCTGTCCTCCTGCCTATTTAGCTTGTTGCTTCAAAGCAAGCTCTGGAGAGATTTGGATAGGAAAACACCTTTTTAAAAAAGCAGATTTTTTTGCTCAGAAATAATTCTAAGTATCCAAACAAATGAGCTAATGGCAGGGATCCTTTATTTCCATTCACTGCCATCTGTTGTTGGCTGAAGCTGTTATGTTTGTTGACAGCTAGAAAGTGACAAATAACCTGCTTACCAGCAATTTAAGGGGGGGGGAGAGGAAATGTAACTAGAAATGGTGGCTAAGAAGTGCCAGAAATTCGGTATCTTTGCAGTTTATTTGTGAGTCACCCAGAGAACTGTTTATTAGGAGTATTCACAAATGCAATTTTCAGCATTTGATTCTATTCAAATGAAATATCCAAAAATTCGAATCAATTTGGATGTTTAAAATACGAATGTATTCACATTCGATTTGAATACATTCAGATCTATTTGTACAAATATTCAATTCTCATTTGAAGATATGAATGTCACCAACATTTGTATGGGTCCATGCACATCTGTACACATCCATATGCATCCCATTTTTATCCGTATGTATCCTGACAAATGCATACGGATACGAATAAGATGTGTATGGATACGTATGTAATGCATACATATCTGTACACATACGAATGTCCAAATAATCTGTACAAATATTCATAACATTCAAAATTTGTTTGAATGTTGAAAAATGAATGTATAGACTTTTGATTTGAATTCGAATATCCAAATTCAAATAAATTTGATCAAATTTCAAATGTTTTGAATATTTGTGCACATACAAGTGTTTATAAGTTTGCCGTATCCTTATAGTAAGGAAATAAAATCCAACTCTAAATCAGTTTTAGAAATACTTAAGCCAATGAAAATCACTGAGGCAGCTTTCTGAGGCCAAACTTGGCCCTCACCACTAGAACTGGATCAAAAGCAAAGCAGAGCACAGTGGCCTATACCTGGGTTAGACTTTCTTTCTGGGGACCAAAGGTTCTCCATCCCCCAAAGTTGTAAGTTGACGGGGGGAGAGAGATTTTAACATTACACTGTAAACATCCCAATTCCAAAGACATTTCCAGAGCCTAGAGAAACAGCACTACTTTGGCCACTCCAGCCATCTTTACTCTAAAATGGGCTCCTATTGGATTGTTCTCTAATGCAGTTTTCATGCTGAGGAGTGCTTCAAGCTAAAGGCCCATGTGGCCAGAGTATCCATGGCAAGACACAGCCTCCCATGGCCAGTCCTACCAAGCAGATGCACTGTTTCTCAGCAGCAGATAATACGACCCAGTCCTGTGAAAGAGTGGGTTCCAGAAAGTACAAATGAAGAAGGGAACATCCACTTATAAATCAGATTGGGGAAAGACGGTGTGAGCAAAGCAACTGAGGGCGGCCTGGACACGACTTAAAGTGAAGGTGTGACCATGGCCTTGGAGACCCCTATCTTAACAGCATGGCAATCAGCATATTGCTCACCAACAGAATAATAATGACTTAAACACAATTGTCATTGCTCACTTTATTTTATTTCACTTCTGAAAACTTCCTATTGAAAGTTAGTATGCAGAGGCTGCACTAAGGATTTCTATAGTTTTTGAAGATGGATTTAGACCCATGTACACAACAAAGCATCACTGCTGTTGTTATTTAAATCACAGCAAATCCACACAGAAAAAAAAGTCCCTGTGTCTCTTAGCAAAAGTCATATAAGCTTTTGAAATCTAGACTGTTGAAAAGAGTCATCATTCTCTAAACAGGATGCAACCTGAGAAGCTGTGCACTGATTTTGCAGGTAGGTCAGTTATATAACAGGTGCATCTGAGTCTTCAGAATGATGTACCACAATTTCAGCATGGTTGTGATTGTTTCCTCATCACTTTGGGTGTCAAATCTTAAAGTTCCTACACTCCTGTCCCCTCCTGTTTTTGATGGTCATTATCTATGGTTTGCACAGACAGGTGGAATATCTCTGAGGACAAATAAATGAACTAGTCAAAATGGTGTTGGCAGCTCTTTGTTTCTCTGGGCTAACTGGAAAGTTGTGTTCCCTTAAAGCCTGCAGCGCTGGCCTCATAGGTCATCTTTGTCTTACTTTAGGACAGAACTGCAAGGGAGGTTATAACACATCATTTCCCAGTGTGTTATTCTTGTGCTCTGGTGACACTCATCACCTCATTTGCCCTGTGCCCTGTAGCCAATTTTACCACTTCAAAAGTGGTGAATTTACTCCTTTAACACTTTTCTCCTTGGAAGGAAGGAAGGAAGGAAGGAAGGAAGGAAGGAAGGAAGGGAGGAAGGGAGGAAGGAAGGACCAAGCATGCTGATTGAAGGGAAGGAAGGAAGAATCCTCACAACACAGCACAACACCAATGGAACAAAAAGCATGTAGACATGCATCATTTAATGTTGTGGGAATCCAGTCACAGGTTGTGAAGTTGCAGTAAATGTGATGTTAATGAAGGACACTTGGCTCTATAACTGGGCGATATAAATTTAAGACATTATGGCCGTGTCTTCACGGCAAACTTATCTCGGATTCAAAACGTTTTCAATCCTCGGAGTCCACACGGCAGTTTGGCTTAACATGCTTTCCCGGTGTTAAACCACCCCAAAGCGTGGTGAATCTCAATCCTGATTTCAACAGGTCTCACTCCGGATCGTGTGCTTGAAACATTTTACATTTTTTACTGTGTGGACAGTACCGTTTTAAGGGATGATAATCCATGTTTAGGGTTTCCCTCTCCCAATAGCTTGCTTCCAAAGACAGTGATTTAGTGTAAAAATCCACTTAACAGTGATCGCTACACTGTAGCGATGGAACCACTTCACACCTTGATGGTTTGTATAACAATGTTGCAATTTTGCACAATTCTAAAAGTTCTCCTTTAGAAAGGGAAAGGGAGGAAAGTATCTGAGGTTCTGAGTGAATGTTTAAAGCAAAGGGGCTTTAGTTGCCACTGCTGCTGTGTGCCCTGAGCAATGGGGAGAGGAGGGGAAAGAATTGCTGGCTGCCCACTGCCATTTTTCCTCCATCCAGGCAAGCGGCAGCCACCCAGCCACCCAGCTAGGCTCCGTGAAGGGGTCCCTTATGGGTGGCGCGTCCATGCCAGGAGGAAGAGGGCAGGGCAGCCTCGAAAAGCAGCTTTTAGAAAGTAGCCACTTGAGACCCCTCTTGAGTCACATACCCCATGTATGATCCTCAGAATCCGGATCCAACACAATTAAGTTAAAAGTAATGGGAACAGGCAAATTCGCGTTTGCATCCAGTTCTATTATTTCGGTTTAAGGAAACTGGATTAAGTTTTTAATGGGGATGGGCCCTATGTTGCTCAGTGCTTTCTCTTTCTCACCCTCCAATGATCACTCACACCAGGATGCTAGCTTGATTGGTGCAGGTCAGGATTGTGTGGGTCCACACTCTTTGACCACACACACAGCATCACAAATGAACAGGGACCTGTGCATCTGTGGATTCTCATTACACCACAACTGTGCTGTGCTGTGCTGTGCTGTGTTGTGTTGTGCTGCGCTGTGTGAATGGTCCACCTTTACCAGAAGTTTACCAGCCCGAGTTCACAACAGCCTAATCAGCTAAGTACAGAAAGCCCCCTGGTCTAGACGAAAAGGGATCTGGGGTGGGTGACTGGTAGTCACTGCCAGTACCGGAAATCTATCTATCTGGAAGATTTTTAATGCTTTTGTTCACAGAGAAGTACACACACAATGTTGCCACTTCCATTGCAGAGATTGGTAAAAACTATAAGTCCTTGTTTCAAAATTCATTTTTAACTTACATACTAGCCTGTCAATACCTATAAAAGGCATTAGGTTATTGGGATATTTTTTTAAAAATGGTAACATCGTATTTTGCTTGTGGGCACCACAATGGCCAATTTAATGTTGCGCCTGTGCCCTTTCAGATTGCTTCTTTGTATGATCATCCTATTGCCAATGTACTGTAAGATTAACAAAGACCTCTCATTTTCACCAAAGATAATATAAAAGAATGGGATTGATTTTAAATTGTGTCGGCTACAGATGGTAATCAGCAGACATAACTGCTTTAGGATGGCTGAATGGCTACATTTGACTGTAA
Organism: Aspidoscelis tigris stejnegeri; assembly: GCA_023333525.1. Taxonomy (NCBI): domain Eukaryota; kingdom Metazoa; phylum Chordata; class Lepidosauria; order Squamata; family Teiidae; genus Aspidoscelis; species Aspidoscelis tigris. The sequence goes on along the minus strand of JALMGA010000007.1, from coordinate 22,654,687 downwards.
TACTGGGTTAAACTGAAATTGACATTGAAATGCTGGATTTTTGTTGACAACCCAAATAACAATTGTTCAGAATTCATCTGCTGCCTTGCAGATCTTTCGAATTGCTCTTGAGCCTCTTGGAGCTAAGCCAGAAAGAAAAATTATGGAGGATGGGATGTGAAAACTAGTGCACAGCTGTATCCCAAACTTACCTGGCACTTGGCAAAGTGTCAGGTAAGTGCATTGTTGCAGTGCCCAGGCAAAGCATCATGCAACTGTGGCTGTGCTGCCCCGCTCTATGCACTCTTTACCCAGAAGAGGTGTGAAGGGTGCATGCTGGGCTGTCCTAGCTTCATCCTGAAAGTGGCTAGTATAAATGCGGGAGGAAGGTGTTCTGACATGCAGAGAGGTGCTTCCAGAATAGAAAGAACTCTGTGCAGTGCAGATGCTCTGTGTGGGATCATTCCCTGCTGTACACTATACTATACAGAGTGGGTGGGTGGGTGGGTGGGTGGTGGGTGGGTGGATGGATTCATGAAGCCCGAACATTGTGTACGTCTTCTGTCCAATTGGAGGAGGAGTGTCATAGCCACAGCATCTCCTGCTCTTCCACCAAAAAAATAATGCTGGGCAAATAGTGCTATGATTAGTTAATTAGTGTGCTCTCTGCACACCTTTGGACATCTGTGTCAAGGCGGACTTTGATCTTTGCATGGGAGAGGGAAGATAAGCAACAGTCCCCCTCTCACCCCAAGAAAGCAGCAGAGATTCCCAGCTTCGAACTCACTGGGGTTGAGGGCTGCCGCTGATCTTCATGGCTAAAACAGAGCATAGGGTGTGTGTCTGTGTGTAACTGACCAAAGGAAATGTGTTTTTGTAGTCTTAATAATCACTTCAGGACAGAGAAAAGGAATAGAATTTGAAGCAGACATCTTCTAGAGATGTCAATGTGATGCTCAGCACTAGTGACACAAAACCTCATGTGACTAGAACAAACACTGCTGCTATAAAAGGTCTGGCTTCATTTAATCAGTTTTGTTCTGAACTCAAACCAATTTTGTTCTACTCGCAGGCAAGAACCTTTTCAAAAAGGCATCTCCCTTCCCCAAGTTTGGAACATATGAAACACTCCATTTTGAGTGTAGAACACTGTGCTGCATTCACACCTAAGTTTTAATCCCGCTTTAGTCCACTTTCAGAGTGGAAGAACACATTAGCACAGTAACCATATTGTTTTATTTTCTCACTTAGGCCCTGTCCCCAAAAGATTTATTAGCCCCTCTCGGCTTCCTCTGCCGTCACTCTGTTATAGCTGACTTTAAAAGTCCCCTCCACTTCCGGAATAAGCGCCCCCATGGTAGCCACGATCTAAACGGACTTTCCGTCCCCATGGTAGCCGTCTTCTCTTTCCGGGCATCTTTTTCCCCAGCCCCCTCTCTTGTTAAAAGGAAAAATAGCCAGATCTCCGTCTCCTGAAACGGCTTCCTGCCCCTAGCAAAGGCAGATGATCGCTCATTCATTCACTTTCAGCACTTACTTTCATTCAGTTCTCTGTTAGAAAAGGCTTTCTGCCCCGGCAAAGTCAGCAGCTGCAGGCATCGGCAGCGCGATCCTTCGCTCATTCTCTTTTAAGGCTTTCACAGATCACTTGATAACAATGTTGCAATTCTGAGCAATTCTGGCTCTTTTTACAAAGGAAAGGAAGCGAACCTGCTGCATTTCTCAGATGTGTGAATGCTTTTTGGCTGTGTGTGCAGGCAAGCAATCCCTGCCCCTTTTGCCACGGAGCGTCCTCAAGGCAGATATAGCGAGCAAAACCCGCGAATCGCCGAAAGAGCGCTGGAACTCTTCTTTAAAGTGCACGTATTTTATCGCGGGTGTCTCACTTTCCTAAGCTCCCTAAGCGCCTTGTAAAGCCTGAAATGGGCCCGCTCAGAGGCAAAAGAAGAGTTCCAGCAGACTTTCAATTGCATGGGGACAGGGCCTTAGATAAAGCCAAAAGCAAACAACCTGTCTCTTTGCTAATGAATCATCTCACTCTGAAAGTGGACTGAAGTGGAATTAAAATGTAGGTGTGAATGCAGCCTTGCAGCATTTTTTCACATCCTTACTACAAGACAAAGCAAACTATAGCAGCAGTATGATAAGAAGTATCTGTGACATAAAGACTGTTTTTATATTTGCAGTTTCTTATAGGTAACACAGCCAAGAAATTGCTCAAAGCACCCAACTTGGAAACAGCTGACTTTCCAAAAGTAAAGTTCCAGAGAGAAAAAGGGCCTGTGAGAGCAGATGTTACTCTCTGGTTGCGGTTAAACCTTCTCATTTAAATCGGCTTTAGGAAGGCAGTTGTATCCAAGCCGTTTTGGGCAGCAAGGCAGAGGGGCGGGGCAGGGTGATGGCAGGGGTCCATGGCTATGTCATGGGGGTGGCAGGGGCAGCAGGGGCAGCAAGGGACTCCTTTTCAGAGGTACTTCTGATCTGAGGGGGGAAGGAGGGGGCAAGATAAAACATCACACCTCCAAGGTATGGAAACAGCAATGAGCAGAATCTTGGCTCTGATCTCTTTCTCCCTCCTCCAACTTGAAAAGGGATTAAAATTTTAATCCTCTGTTAGCTGGAATGAAGGAAACCCCAAATGGAGGGAGGAAAATCCAGGGGGGAAAAAACTAGCTTAGCTTTTAAAGCTGTAATCAATCAAGTTGGAATTCAGGCTGAAGAAGGTGTAACTGTGGCCTTAGTGTGTTCAAAGAAAGATGGAAATGTATTCCAATAAAGATATTTCTATGACTGTACCCATCATTCTGTTTCTCTTTCTGGTCTAAACTAAACTGAGTGTTTCCGCAGATGCAGGGAGGTGGGCTCTGTATGGTGGAGTATCCTGCATCATAAGTAAAGATCAATCCTGGAGCAATCTCCACTTTGCCTGTCCCTGTCCGAGAAAGCTGCCAGCCCCCTCACACAAACACAGAGCTGATAAGAATGACTCACTTGTCAAGGCAGTTTATTCAGCAGCAGAGCAACGTAGTCCAGAGAGCAAAGGTCAATAAACAGTCCGAGTCCAGGGTTCCAGAGAGCAACACCACGGTCCGGTCCGGAGTCACAAGAGCCAGGTATTCTAGGTCAGATAGAGCAGCTTTCCCAAAAGGTGAACCGATAGCTTCTGACAAAGGGCTCGGGTGTCTGCCCTGTGTTTTAACTCTGCAGATTCAGTTCACAGGTGCAGGTGATCAGCCTGCCTCTGGGTGAGCCTTTTGGATCTTCTTAACCCTTGCTTCTCTGCTCTTCTTTGCTTAAAGCTGGGGATCTCTAGGCTCTGTTGTTCCATGTCTCCCCCATCCTGTACTTCTGCTGTGGCCAGGCTGGGCTGCTGAACCCCAGGCTCCAATGGGGCTGGGGGGTCAGAGCTGGGTCCTGGCATCACCTCAGGTTCCCCCTGTACCTGAGGAAGTGAGTCCTCCTCATCCTCTGAGTCCTCTACCTGGCTGACCATGACAGTCCCTTCAGTAACTGCAGTGGCAGCATGCTCTTTGCACAGCTGGTGATGAAGCCATTAAAGCAGGGAACTTCTGTCCCCAGTTTGTTGTTTCCACACAAGGCTGTTTTCAGAGCACACAAAATGATTGCAGAAGTTGGTCATTTTCCTCAGCTCTGCAAAACCATGGTGGCATATCAGATGGTGAGTGCAGACACCATGAAAGGGGAGGGGAATGGGAAATGCCATCAAAACTACTATTCCCATCAGTCTGCTATTGTAGCAGTGGGTGCTACCAGGGCTCAGCACCATGCATCATTTGTGCCCTAAAAATACTCTTAGGCCCTGTTCCCACCTAGGTTCTATTGAACTTTGAAAACAATTTGAAAATTATTTGGTCCCATTACAGATTGGCTTCCCATCAAGAGTTTCCATTAAATCCGCCAGTAACCCGAATCCATTCCAGATTTTAGCCTCCTGTTCCCATACGAGTTCTATCCCCCCACATTTTCCAGGGAAAAAGCAGACTCTGCTCCAAAAGGGGCCTGAGAACAGTTTTTCTCAGGACTTTGTTTTGTAGATTTTTGTAGGATAGTCCTCATAAAATCCAGGAAAAAAAAATTAAATGGGAACATTGGATACTGAATTCAGATTTGATTAGGATTTAAACGTGTATGGGAACGTGGCATTTAACTAGGTACTGAAATATATATGCCGTTTTCGTTCACAGGGGAATCCCATATGTGGGGCTACCACAGAAAAGGCCTTCTCATGTAACTCCTCACCACCCTCCTTAGTGTGTAAAGGCAAAACCAGCAGAGCCTCCCTAATGACTATAACATCTGACAAGCCTTATGGGATATAACTACTGTAAAGGTATCCCAAATCATCACATCTACTGTTTATTACAGTCTTTTAAGCTCAGAGATTTAGCGAACACTGAATAACCCCAATGTTTTGTTCAGTGGAGACAGGAAACAAAGACAAGGAGGGGGTCTTTTGGTGTGTTTGGCTATCTGCTGATTCTGCATTTATTCATTACTGCACTCTGTACATGCTTTAGGATTCAACCTGCAAGAGGAACCCAACCTGGAACATTTGTTGGACACTATCATTTTTCCAACATCCCATTGTTTCAGTGACTGATGCAAAGCTACCGTTTAGTGAAGGATAACTGCTGTGTTCCATTGGTTGAAACAGAGCAAACATTTTTACTCCACTGCTTAATGGTTAATCAATGGACAGTGCTGGTTTAAAGGCATAAATTGCAGACAGAGCCCTCTGGGTGTTTTACATCAACAGGGTGCTAATGGTTGCTGAATGTAACTCAGTCTATCATTTTCTATCTCAGTCTGGCATTTTCTGAAACCTTGTTTTTTTGTTTGTTTTGCTTAATGAACACATTGTCATATCAAAACAATACAATATTGTAAAATGGGTCAGTTCCAGTTGATTCAAGAATGATCTCTGTTGACTTAATTAACGCTTCTCGGCCTTTTGGCTAAGATCAAGTGTAGTGACTCAGTTGTAACTGATCTGCCTAATGACTTTAACCTCATTTCTGTACCTACCTGGCTAATCTGAGTACATGGTGGGCTGTCCCATACTGGGATAAAACAAGGCTGGAACGGAATGAGGTCGTCTGCCCCTTTGATGGCTTGTTGCACACCCACACCAGTTCCAGAGCTATGAATGCTCCAAAGGCCAGGAATGAAAGATCCTGGCCTTCAGAGCTCCAAGAGGAGCATTTTGGTGGCACATTTTGTTGCACCATAAAAATGGGTCCCCTGTGGTTTATTGGACCATGGAAGCAAGTTGCCTGCACACCTCCATGGTCTGGTATACTACCTCCTAGTATGCTGGTAGATCTCAGCATTGAGGTCTAATGACAAGCTGGATGGGACATCATTTTGGGCACCCCAGCCCAATCTACACCCCATCCTGTGCAGATATAATACCCTGGAGAGGCCACCCCTAGGACCTTTCCTGTACTACACTAAGAGTGCATCCTGAAAGGGCCTAAATCTCTAGAAGTTATAAGGTGTCTTTAGGATGCAAAGGCTCCAGGATAATATACTCCAAAACAAGTAAATATATTGTAAATAAAATGATAAATGATGTAGTAATATATTTCACAATAATCCTCTCAGCTGCATTGATAGACCATCATAACGATGGAAAATAACCAATGAAAATAAAATAAGGGATTAAACATGTCCTTTTTCATGATATTCAGTCAGCTTGGGATACCAAGAGAGTGTTTTCTCATGTCCCTAAATGGAGTGCCAGTGCCAGAATGACAAGAGTCATGCTAAGATCGTGACCAGTATAATTATTCAGTTGTCATAACATTCAGCCAGACACATTTCCATGTACAGTCTTTAAAATTCTGCTTACAGAGTTCACCTGCATTGCTTCTGGAAAGTGAATTCCTGCCAGCCAATGTGTTCCCCTGGTGACTAGGATAGCTGTTTAGACTTCTCGGGTTTCTTCTTAGAGTTTTGCAAGCTGCATCCTGCTGTCTTTTGTTATCAGCTCAATAAAGTTAACATCTCTCTGCTATACTTCTGTATGATTTATTTGGGTGGGGTATTCTGACATTACCACAGCTGTTTTTCATTTTGATGATGTGTTCTTCATATTCCGTAAACTCTTGTAGTAACTACTATCTCACTGATTATGGTGAAAACTGCCCTGGGCCCTTTCTGCACTTGTCCTTATTCTGGATTATATCTCAAGATAGGCATCTGTTGTCTTCTTGCTACTGCAGGCTTTGCCTGGGGCCTGTCACAGTCTGCACTAACATGTGGACATCAGGCCCCTATTCTGGTATACATGTCAGAATAAGGCCAAGTGCAGAAGGGGCCATGTGCTGGCATTTTAAAACTAATGTTCTTATTACTAGGTGAGTTATTACTTTATTTTTCTTAATTCATGTTTTCCATGGGACTGCATACTGTATATGCAGCTCTTCTCCTTATTTGTGTACATTCAAGCCATTGAGAAAGACCCTGTGTCGAAAAACATCTGGCTGACTGTTATAACAACTGAAGAATTTCACAGCTTACAATCATCTTACCACATCTCCTGTCATTCTGGCACCGGCACTCTGTTTAGAGATATGAGAAGACTCCCCAATCCTCGGTATGACAAGCTATAGGGATGTGCAAAATTACTCATGCATTTGAAATTCTGGACAAATACGTCCGAATTCCAAGACTTGTGGATAGATTGAATAGGGCCCTATTTGAAGGGCCCCATCCATCCTCAAATCAGATAATCCAGTATCCGTAGAAGATTTGAATAAAAAATTCAAACAAGTAGATTCAAATTTGGTAAATATGAACTGAATCTTGTTAAATTCAAATTTAAAAGGTACAAATTGAATGGAATTTTTGGGTATTCAATTTGATTCAAATAGAATATCAAAAACACATTTGCACCATCCCTACTCCTTGATAAGCAATGTTCTACAATATAAACCCTACGGAATTATTGCTTGTTGGATAGAAAGTGCGGGTAATGGTATTGTCTGTATGTATTGTACTGATGCACACATCTGGGAGCTTTGTCTGTGCAAAATACCCAGAAGTGCACAATTGCCACTGTCACACATGCACAACCAACGTTTTCAGCCCCCACGCGAACAGTGGCAATGTCCAGGCTGGTGGCTTTCTCCACACAAAAAATTATGGCACTGTTTTGGGAAAACTCACCATCAGATTCTGGTTTTCCTAAAATAGGCTGTAGTGCGACTTAGAGAGGGCTATGGTGGGGTTGCCACAGAACATGTGTGGCAATTACAGATGACTCAGATTTGTTTGAGTCATAACGAATCAAATGTTAGAAAATGCATATTCATTTGAATAGACCCCTTCAAATGTGGTAGGATTCTATTCAATATGAGTGTATTTGTATGAATTTGTACAAATATCTGATACAACTCCATACGTATCTGATACGTACCCCATAACATATCCACTCTGAAAGCATCAAATCCCACCTGAATCCAGTTTTAATCCACTCTCAATCCATGTCAAATGCAATCTTTCCCATCTCCCCAGCTTAACAAATGCCTGAATGATTCTTACAAAGGTCTGAAACATTTGTATTTGTACGAATGTTAATGTACAAATATCGTAACATTCGATTGATGTTCCAATGTCCTAATTCGGATGAATTCGGATGAATACTAATGCACATCCCTCGTGGCAATCCCACCATAGCCCTGATATTAAGTGCTGTATATCACCCATCTGGATGGGGTCTTATTTAGTTTTAATGGGGCTTATTAAGAGAATGGAAGGCACTTTCTGCACTGTCCCTTATACTGGAACAAACCCTGCCCCGCCCCTTCATGCTTTCTCCACATTGGCCAAAGCATGGACTGGGCTAGACCACCAAAAATGACATTCTGATTCAGAGTAATTATACAACTCAATGTTGAACTCCACAACTGGACCAGAATGCAGAAGGGATGCTCCTAAGATTCTTGCTGGATGGATATTCCAGCCAGTGTAGAATTGCCCTACGAAACATAAAATATAATACTGTCAGGTAACAAGTTAAGAATAGGTTAAAGAAGGTTGATCTACAATTAGATGCGGATGCTATTTTTAATACATCATTTTCTTAGTGACATTTCTGTTAGTTGAAAAAGGCAACCAGCTTTGAGCTATGCCTATTGCCTACTTTGAAAGAAAATAGATAACATTTCTCAAATCAATTCCAGTCTGTTTGTAATAAGAAGATAGATTCCCTAGAAACATACTCTTAGACTGAATTCTCCAGTCAAAACTGTGACAGAAATATTTTTGAAAGAAGTGATTCCTCTTTCACAGAAAATATTGCAAAGTTGCAAAACTTGTTTTCTTTTTGCTTTGGCAAAGGACCTACAGATAATGGAATGTTACAGGAACAATTTATTTGGAGATGATTTCTTTTATGGCAGGAGAAAGGACTTGGTGTCTCACCAGACAGTGTTTGGGATTAGTGAGCTGCAGTCAAGTGACATCTGGAGAATCACAGCTTTCTACTGTTTTTTCTTTGTTTTTAAGAACAAAGACAGTTTTTTGAATGTTGACAACGTTCGTATGTGTGATATGCATCCGTACACATCCGTACACATCCCTCTTTTATCCCGTATACATCTCGTTTCCATCCTGTATGGATCCATACAAATGAGTATGGATGCGGGAAAGATGCTTTCAGGCAAGTATGCATTGCATACTTATCCGTACACATACGACTGTCCAAATAATTTGAATGAATAGATTTGAAAATTCAAAATTTGTTTGTTAGGGCAGAGCTAATCCAGAGATAATCTACTTAGATTTTATTGGCAGTAGTCAATAGATTCTCTGGAAAGGACAAAAGGGAAACACCAATAAAAGCTATTTGACAGTCCAAACCAAGATTCTAATCAGGAATGTCAGGCAGAGATAAAGATATTCAGACTGACAGATTGTCTGTCTCAACTTGATTGACTTTGTCACCCATCAATGCCAACGTCACACCTTAAATGTTTCCAGAGCTCTGCAGGCACAATCCCATCTAGAACACCCAAGAAGGGTAGGCTTTTAGCTCATGTTCACCAAGAAAAAATACATTTGGGCATCCATCCCCATCCTTTTCCCTCCTTCCTTCATATGTTTTCAACCACAACTTGCCCATATATTGTATTTGAAGCATGCTACGTGGAGTTTCCACTCCCTGAGCTGGAATGAGAGATAGGGAGAGCCCCAGAAATCAGATGTGCATGAAAGTGCATACCAGGAGCATGCAATATGGTTTTCCTGTCATCACTTCAACCAGGACACACACGGCTATCATCCATGATTGCTGGTGTGCTGCTACAAGAAGCCATGCTCCACTCTGCTTGCTGTTTGTCCACCATCTCAGTGCTTCAGCCTTTTCTTCAATCCTGTTTTGTGCCTTGGAAGAAGAAGAGGAAGGAGGAGGAGGAGGAGGAGGAGGAGGAGGAGGAGAAGAAGAGTTAGCTTTTTACCTTGCTTTTCTCACCTATTTAAGGGGGCTCAAAGCAGCTGACAAAGCTTTCTATTCTCCCCACAACAGAACACCCTGTGATGTAGGTAGGGCTATGAGAGCCCAGAAGAGAGCTGAAACTAGTGCAAGATCACCCAGCTGGCTTTGTGGGGGACTGCAGAATCAAACCCGGTATTCCCAGATAAGAGTCCAACTCTCTAACCACTAGACCAAAGTGGCTCACTGCATGAGACTGACACATAGCCAAGAGACTGTAACTCGGTAATCCCACTGATACAGAGTTGTGCTATTCTCCATCTCTGCAAGTCCATCAAGTATGTTCTCCAATCCCAGAGCCTTGCTGCAGCAGTAGAACCAGTCCACATTGCTTCTGACTGTGAGAAACCTGGTGCTTCTAGTATAATTAGGGCTCTCTGGTAGTATAGGACAGAATTTTATGTTAGAATTCCCCCTTTTCCTTCCCGCTCTGCTACAACCGGTCAAATTTCATCTTAAATAACCTGTTCCTTTCATAATGAGCAATTAGCCCTGAGATTGGACTAACTGGCCCTTTTTTGGCCACTCTGCACATGCAGTAAGTGCTTAGAAGGGAGACCTCTGTTGGGACTACCCTTTGTTGCACTAGCATATTGCAGTTTGACAGCTCCCAGCCAGTTGATTTCTGTTAAAACCTGTCATTTTTACCATTTTCACCCTTTTTTTTTGGGGGGGGGGTCTGCTTTTGAAAATTTTCCATTTTATATTGAAGAGTCCTGACTGAACTTATTTTCTCTTTCCACCTGCTTTTTCTTTATGGAATAGTCTACCAATGTACAGTTTAAAAACCTTAAAATTAAGACCCTACATTTTCAAGCTAGTAACTTAGGTTTGAGCTATTCCCCCAGTTAAACCAGTATAGCCCAGTGCACTGCTCGAAACAGGGTGTGAGCTGACCATAGATTTCAGCAATAAGAATGTGGTCGCTCTCCATGTGTCTTCTGTTATGAATCTCTTACTCCTAAATAAGTGACAGCTTTCTACGATCTACAGCTCTTTGTTGGTTAAATTAATCAAAGAACTATGTTTTCTTCCAATTCAAATCACTCCTGCATTCTCAGCTGGTGCTTGCCACATTTTCAAATTTATTTCTCGTCCACTTCACTGCATTTGTTTTATTTCCTTGATTTTTTTCCCTTGCACACTTCAGCTTTGATTATAGGCTGCTGCAGCTAGTTCCTTTGAGTATCCTGCACAGATGAAAGAATTTAGTTTTGCTACTTACTCTGAAAAGCATAGTACATTAAGTGCAAGACATGACTAGGCCATTGCCAAAAACAATCTCATGCAGTGAGGAAAATGCAGAAGCCTTTATGTGAAGAGTTATTTATTTATTGCATTGATTTAAATGGAGCATCCGCTGTTATATACACAGTGTCCTGTATAACAGTTGTGTGAATATATCAAGGACCCCAAGAGAGAAGAAGAATTTCTCTCTCCTGTCAATTATCACGTTTTTCAGCTGGAAACCTATTCTTCTGAGTGACATCTCAGAGAGATACCTTAACACCTTCTGTAACCAAAAGATCTCAGTGATTATTGCTAAGTAGTGAACTGTCTATCATTGTGGAAAACGATATGTGGGGAAAATATGTATATTGAAAGAGCTGTTCGGTTATATGTAGAGTGTTTTTGTATCCTTCATGTGTTTACACATTTTTAAATATGTAGATTTCTATGTGAACCCCAACCAGGGTGGTTAACATGGCTCAAAAAAAAAAAAAAAGCCCCACAGTTTAAACGGATAATACCATCATTAAAAGTGGAAACATAAAGTAAAATGACAAGAGGAGTAGGAGTTGGCTTTTATAACACACATTTCTCACCCATTTAATGAGGGGACTCAAAGTCGCTGACAAAGCTTTCTATTATTCTCCCCACAACAGAACATCTTGTGAGGTAGGTGGGGCCGTGAAAGCTCAGAAGAGAGCTGTGACTAGCCCAAGGTCACCCAGCTGGTTTTGTGGAGGAGTGCAGAGTTGAACCGGGAAAAGAAAAGAAAGCTTTGTCAGCCACCCTGAATCCCCTTAACTAGGTGAGAAAAATGGTGTAGAAAAGCCAACTCTTCTTCTTCTTCTTCTTCTTGGCCTGAAGTTGGGCATGCATGACTTTTTCTAGTACCTTGTCCAGAAAGGGTATATTGGGCGCTGGGCAATAGTTGTTTAGCTCATCTGAATCCAGAAATGGCTAGTTCTCTGGCTGCTTCCTTTGCTTTGTTTTCAGTGGTGGCATTCAATCTCATAAAGATAAGAATGACCTTGACCTCAAAGTGCCCTGCAAATTTGTCACAACAGATGCTAGGTGGTAATTGCCCTTGCCTCCTCAGGCTATATCTCAAAAAAGCTCTACTGAATGGCTACTTGAGGATAAAATGGTGGCAGAGGAATGGCTCCTCCTCTTCACCACCACCACATCTACTGGTAGAATAGACCAGGATCCCATTTTGGGCATCCTGGTCTGGTCTACACTACATCCTGCGAAGATAAGAACATAAGAACATAAGAGAGGCCCTGCTGGATCAGGCCACAGCCCATCTAGTCCAGCATCCTGTCGCACACAGTGGCCCGCCAAATGCTCATGGGCATCTCAAAAAGAGATAAGGACAAATCTTTTCCTGCTCTTGAATCCCAGCAAATGGCATTGCTTCTGCCCCCAACCCCAGCCTAATATGCAGCATACCAGGAGGGTTCAGGGCCTCCGCTATTCTGAACTGGTGTGTGCATGGCAAAAGCCTAGACCAGACCATGTTATGATTATATTTTTTGCTTGGGAATAAAGATTACTTTAATCTTCATAGTTTTATCTCTTCTCTTGCATCACAGTCTTCCAGGGTTCATTCTCATCAAATTGCGGCATAATGTTGCTAAAGTTACTTTAGTCCCAGCGATCCTATAAGAGGTGATCAAATAATAATTCATATGTAGATTTTTTTTATTTATTTTTTTTAGGAATTCGCCATGAGTGTCCCAGACTTGCCTTGAAAGTAAGGTTAATATTAGCTTTATATAATGCATTTTGCAAAAGCTTGGACAAATCCCAGATCAGACAAGACTGAGACCTCCTACTTAATTGGTGAGATATGCCTGTCCACTCTAATCATGCTATTTTCCCCCAATCACAGGCACTACAGGTCTTCTATGAGAAAATAATGTGAAAGTAATTTAATTTATTTGCACCACAAGTACATTAGCCAGACCACTACTTGTTGCTATCAGATCAGCCCATCTGTGTGCTAGTTCTCAGTGAGATGACATTAAGCTAGGCTGATTCTCCATTTGGAAAAGATTATTTTAATTAAAGAAGAGATTGCTTAACGCATTAGCATAAAACTGGAATAGTTAGAGCAGTTCTCCCAGGTAAATTTCTGACAAGGTCCGGAATGTGTTTGTGATGAGTTGGAAGAGGCATTAGGGAATGCTATCACAACGGTTCATGCATTTCAACAGTGCATCAATTGCGGTTGCACCCACACACATTAAAAGTGGCTCAGATGTGGTTTAGAGGTGGTAACATGTGGCAGTTATTATCGTTGTACCTCCTATACCACTTACAGTTTGGCTGCAGGGATAAACAAGAAGTATGGGGTAGAGATGTGCATGATTTTTTTTTTTTTTTGCATTTGAATTCTATTTGAATCTAATGCCAAAACATTCAATTCAATTCAAATGTTTAGAATCCAAATGCAACAAAATCCAGTTCGAATCGAATACATTCTAATCTATTTTTTTCAAATGTTAGATTTGAATCTGAAGATACAAATGTCAACAACATTCATATTTGAAGATAAGGATGTCAACAACATTCATATGTATCATATGTATCTGTACACATTTTGTATGAAAATGCATACAGATATGTATGAGATGCATACAGATATGTATGTGTACATTCATATCTGTACATCTGAATGTTCTGAATCATTCGAACAAATATTTCAGAACATTTGAAATTCATTCAAATGTTTAAATTCAAATGTGTACACATTCTATTTGAATTCGAATGTCCACATCTTATCAAATTGGATTGAATTTTGAATGTTTAGAACATTCGTGCACATCCCTAGTGTGGGATAGAAAAGTGTTCACCTGCACATGAGCATTGGGTGACAGGCCCTGTTTTTATTCCTATATTTTTAACGTATGCATCCCACCTTGCCTTTGAAGTCCTCACACTGATAGACATTGGCAAAAGCCCTTGTCCTGAGCTGGAGCAAGAGGAATGAAGAATAGAACCTTGATACCTCTGGGTCTGTTAGAACATACTAACTGCTATGGTGCATATTTCTGGCTAAGCCCCTGAGCGCTTGCAGAGCTCCTACCAACCATTGTTACTGGACCAGGAGAACTGATAATGTGACAGACTCCAATAACAGAGGCCAGATAGGTTCAGCTTATTCTTCTTTTATAGCATTTTTACTTCTAATTGATTTTTCTTCTTCCTTCCATCTTTCGCCCTTTCTGCACCGTGTCTTGTTCTGGATTATATCCTGGGAAAGGACTAAGAACCTGTCATCCACATGTCGGTACAGACTATAGCAGACCTCCTAATCTACACCAGCACACAGATGGCAGGTCCCTATTCTACAACATAATCTGGAATAAGGCCCAATGCAAAAAGGGCTTTTATCATGGCACTCTCTCAAGTGTTCTGTATTGTCTAGTGAGTCATAAGCTTTGCCCTACAACCAGATCTAATGCTTCCACTGAACAATCTATCACAGTTTCTTCCAAGGTTACCAAGAGCGATGGGACAAGTCTTGTATAAGAAATGTACACTGACTCAAGCTTAAAAGAGAGCTAATGTGCTCCTTAGTGGCCAAATGTCTGTAATTCTAAAAAAATATCGTAATGGAATTGATACGAAGAGATTTTAAGGAGTCATAAAAGCAAAAGTACAGCCATCTCCTCCAAGAAACTGTGCTTGGTGGTGCCTAAGAAGAGAAGCAAAGTGATTGTATAAGGAAGCAAATTCAAAATAGCTTGAATAATTCAATTATGCTCCATCTAATGCAGTAGTGGCTAATGTTCATTAGCGCTGGTGAGATGGAGACTAAAGTAGCTCATAGGAAGCAGTAGCTGGGATTGGAGTAGATGGCGATCAAATTAAGTGAGGCCACTGTTAAAGCTGCAATTGTGATCAAATCCCCAAGAAATTGAAGTCCCTGAATAAGATGGATTATGATAATGATGATGATGAAGAAGAAGATGAGCTGGTTTTTATGCTCCTGCTTTTCCCACCCTTAAGGGGACTCAAAGCAGCTGACAAACCTTCTGTTCTTCTCCTCACAAAAGACACACTGTGATGTCGGTGGGGCTGTGAGAGCTCAGAAAGAGAGCTGTGACGAGCCCAAGGTCACCCAGCTGGCCTTGTGCGGGAGTGCAGAATCAAACCAGGAGACTACCAGACAAGAGTCTGAAGGTTGTTGTGCATTTGCCACCGAAAAGCGGATCTAAATAGATGCACTTTTTGGCAACCTGTCCTCCCCAAGATCCGTCACTATTTGTGATGGATCGGAGGGACCCCCACACGTCTGCACACATGCAGGGAGGACAGATTCTGGAGGACAGATTGGAGTGGGTGCTGTGCGGACACACCAGCACCCATTCCAATCTGTCCTCTGGCTTGCATGCCGGCGATGCCACTCCCAGAGCCACAGGACTGGAGCATGGAGCTGCCAGTCACCGCGTGTTTCCAGCGGCAACCAGCACGCAGGGGAAGGGCTTTGGAGGCAGGCAGTCCTGCTTCCGCTTTTCCCAAAATGGCGGCCACCAGGAATCTGTCTCTTCCCCTGGATGTGTGTGGAAGCGTCCTGCTTCTGCACACAGCCAGAGGGAAGTGACAGATGTAAGACCTGATTTTTCAGGTCTTACATTTAATCTGGATTTTGGTGGCAAAACCAGTTGTAAAAACCGGTCTTGCACGCCGAAATGCGGACGTGCCCTCCGCAAAGGGTGCTAGAAAGCGTCTCCAATGCAGAAGGCATTTAAGGTAAGTGACTTTAATGTGTCTTTCAGGTGGGTTAAACTGGTTTCCACAGTCAATGAGGAAACACCCTGACACTCTAACCACAAGACCAAACTGGTTCATAGAGAAAAAAAATTCAGAAAGCAAACTCAGACTGTAAACTAACTTGTCTGGTTTCCATACAGTTTGCTTTTATTAAAGATGAAGCAGAGGAAGTAGGAGAGTGAAGGTGGAGCAAAGAAGGGAGAAACAGTGCTAAAGAAAACAAGGGAAAGGGAGGGAATAGAAAGGTTCATACCTTTCTTGGGATCTTGGTCAGGGACAATCTTTACAGCTCAGAAAGTGAAACTGTGTTTCCAAACTACTAGGGTGCAAACGTTCATACAGAAAATTGATCTGAGACCAGTTCAGGAGCAGCCTTTTCCCTCATCATTCCAGCAAATGTCCTTAGAGGCTGGGCACTCAGGAATAAAAACAGTCTCCTTTGACAATGGTTGAAGTGAGACATCATGAACAGCTGGTGAGACACCAATGCACCAGGCTTACCACCAGGCTTACCACAAGCGTCTGATGGTATGGCCATTCACTTTATTTCCGGTTCACTGCCCTTGGTGGGTGGGGAATGCAGCATCCATGTAGGCACAGTGGTGTGGCTGATGCTGATCGATCACACACCAATGCTGTGATCAATCATATCCCCATGCTGTGATCAATCACACACCCATGCCCAGGAGTGGCGATTGATCATAGAATCATGAGAGGGGCGTCCAGTCACTGGTTATCTTGTGATCGAACATGCCCCTCTCACAACAGCATCCAAGTGGCCAATAGTGGCAGTGAGGAAGTGGAATGTCTGGCTCTGGATACATCAGCATGGGCTGGTAAATGGGAGGACCACTTGCATTTCTGGCTGGTAATGAACACTTTGGGGAAGCTTTTGTCCCAGCAAATGTGAGTGGTCATCCTGTCCCTGGAGTGTACTGGCCTTAGTGCATGATGCACTACCAAGGTAAATGCAAAAAGGCCTCAGGTAAGAGCAGAAACACTGGAAGAGAACACTTATTCTTATAACCCAAAATCTACTCTCAAAGAGTGGAGCCAGATGTTTCTAGGAAGCAGGTGTGCACGAATGTATTTTTGGCATTCAGATTTGAGTCGAATTGAATATTTGATTCGATTTGAATGTTAAAAATCTGGATTTTCAAAAATCCGATTTAAATTCTGATTATACAAATCCATAAATCTGAAAATCCAATCTGTATTCGAAAATACGAATGTCAACAACATTTGTATTGGTTTTACAAATTTGCGTGCATCTCGTTTGCATCCCGTTTTATCCTGCATACATCCCCTTTTCATCCCATATTATAAGCACATATACACATAATTCTTGTGCATATTTGAAGGCAATAGATACGAATCTATACATTCAAATCATTTGAATATCCATATCAGATTTTCGGAAAATTGAAAATATTTGAATGTCAAAATTCAGGTATCATTACATCTGATTTGAATTCGAATGTCAATATTCAAATTTTTGAATATCCATGCACATCCCTTTGGGGAAGCAGGGATAAACAAAAAATTGGGAAACATTTAGGTTTTCCAGGAAAGTTAAACAAGGTACAGTGATTAAATCAACTATTCAACTCTCTTACCTGAGGAAAGGACACTGTTAACATAGGTAGTGTCTTTCTATTGAAAGCTGATGGGATTCAGCTGTCCTGTGGTAAAAACCTGCTGTACTGAGTGGGAAGCAGACAATGTTGAGAAGTAGAGTCATCAGATTGGAGGGATGATGGCACTCACTATGTTCTTTAGCAGCCAAAACCCTTTCCGCACTGAGCCTTAGTCCAAACTAGATCTTGGAATACGGACTTGCTGTTCTCATGCTGGTGTAGACTACAGCAGGCTTCACCCAGGACTTGCTCTAATCTGCATGAGCATGCAGATGACAGGTCCCTATTCCGGGATATAGTCCAAAATAATCCTCAATGCAGAAAGAGCCCAAGACAGTTCCTGGTCTCAGTGCAAGTCCCATGCTTTCAATGGTCATTTACCTCTTCCCATCCAGATTCTTGCACTATTGCTAAACATGTCTTGGCAGTAAAATTACTTAGCATAAGAAATCTGGAACTAAGGGTCAGATTATGTATTTTAAAACAGATTTGATTGAAAGTGGAGTGTGGTTTTATTCTTCCAAGTAACACTTGGAACTGTGGAAATGAGAACTCTGAAGGTCACCTGGTTCAATGTGACAGCAAAGACGATAATACTTTTGTAATTTGATGTCAATGACATGAAATTTGATCATTAAATCATGAGATGACTCAAGATTAAAAACATGCATAGGCACACCTTTCCCCTCTTGTCATGACTTTTTCTTACTCATCTTCCATAACCATTTCTCCTTGGCTGGGATTCCGATTTGGTTATAATATTGGACAGACCACAGTTAAAATAGAGCTCAGCTAAGTTTCAAGACATAGTTAACATGATTAATAGGCTGTATAAATCAGCCCAAACCAAGAAGTGGAAACTTTCTTTGCAAAAGAAAGTGGAAAGAGGAAGATTGATACCTTTTATTCTGGTCACAGTTTGCACACTTTATACAAGTAGCATAGTAAATCCATGCAACATTTACACAGAATAGTGGTCTACTTTTTCAAGTGCATTGGGCAGCAAAGGCAGCTTCCAATGACTGTACAGATAAGAAAGTTTCACCACTGAGTCTTTTCAACAGCAGCGGCCAGAACTTTGGCATATAAAATTAATTTTTTATGTTTGATCAACTAGATTTCATAGTTTTACTAACATAAGTGAACTGTGACATCCACTATAAACTGCATGCTTCCCAAATGGAGTGTAGAGCTCTCTGAGACTTGTGTGCACTGTGAGGTCATTGCCTAGCAGAGCCAAACACAGATAACAACCACTGCAATCAGGTTAATTCATTTCATTCATTTGCAAGTGAGGTGCCAGCAGGCTATGAACAAGTGTGACCCTGAGCACAGGCAAAGGGATCTAAGGTCGTCGACACATCAACTTCTGCAGTTTCAGCAGGGAGATTGCAACTATCAATCTGTCTCCAAGGTTGTTAGCTTAATTAAGTCGTTCTTCCTCTATCAACATTCTTAACTCTTCCTCCTCAAAGATCTATACCTTTCCGAGGCATATTGGGCACACTCAAGTGTTATCTAGGTAGACCTTTTTCTAAACAATCTGACTGCAGTCTTCTTCATTAGATAAATTTTCACATGATGCATTTAGAACAGCAGAGCATGGCCTACGTGGATTAACATCAGCATAAAACATTATGAGTACATATACAGCATAAAACATTATGAGTACATATAAAGTTCAGGCTAAAAGCTTTAATCTTCAAGAGGGGGAAAGATAGATCAAGGAGACCAAAGCAAGCAATGGGCATGTCCCCATGGGGCTGCCCTTACCCCAGGGTAGATTCAGAGCAGCCTTAATGCGAATCTTAATTTGCATTAAGGAGTCCCCATAGTAATGAAGGACAGGGCAGGTTCAAGCCGACCTTCCCCCACCCCATCCCCATGAAAACCATGGCATTCATGGGATGCTGTGGTTTTCTCCACCACCACCCCCTGCCGGGATTGTGATTTTGCTCCCTTTCCCAGGCAAGCCACTTGCTTGCCTCAAAAGGGTAGTAAAAGCGGAGTAAGGGTGTGCAGAGGCTTGAGTTTTCTCTCTTTATCTCTGCCTAGAAAATACATAGAGTTGCCAATTGAGAAGCCCATATCATTAGCCAGGGATGGGTGAAAAATGTTTGTCACCCTCCTAATTTGTTTGAACCTTTGCTTTCAAGTTGAACAGTGGCTATACTCAAAGACTGACCTCCACATGCAAAGTGAAAGCTTTTGAACCTTCAAAGCTTCATTACCTTCAAAGCAGCTGCTCAGTTGCCTCCAGAGCAGATTCAGATCAGATTCGGAGGTGCTACTGGTGGCGGCAGGGATTGATGAACATTCAAAGTGAATTCAAAGCCCAACACAAAGTGACCCCAATTGCATGAATGTAAATTTCCATCCCATTTGCTTCAATGTGAAGTGAACAAGGGGAAAAAAATTGTGCAGGAGTTGTAACCATTTTGACGGTATCCCAACAAGAACAAACTACAATTTGAATATTTGTTCGTTTGCTTGGTTGCTTTTTACATTTGTGACCTGCCCTTTACCCAAAGGTCCCAGGTTGGGCCACTGCATATGATAAAATCTATTTCAGCTGCCTCAAGTGCATTGCAAAATCATCCCAAAATTAGGTGGCATAATGCATGTCTTCATATTCAGGTTGTATTGGATTCATTTTTAAGCATACTCAAAAATACATCTTATCCCACACTGGGGGTGAATTCTCTCTCAGCTAACGTTGTTTATAATATAATTTATGAAAACAGCCCCAGACAAATTTCTTCATATGTAGTTTAATTTTATGGAAGCTGTGCAGAAGATCCTTTGATCTGAAACAATCAAAATAGCATTATAAAAGCCACTGACAGAGTGAGTGCATCATCAGTGAGTCAAAAGTCTGAATAGGAAAACGCCATTAAAATTTAAATTAAGGAAGAGGGCAGAATAAAGTCTGAATAGGTCCTTTCTGCACTTATCTTACCTAAATCCAGATCAGTGGGTCTGAGATAGCCAAGCCCATTGATCTCAAACATGGTAAGACATGGCCTGGCTCAGCAACAGCATTAATCTAGATCAGTCCACACAATAGCTGCAAGGCTCACAAGGCTAGGAGCTTTCAATCCTAGCCCCTTGAAGCAAGAGGAGAATATCTGCCATAGGGGAATATGAGCTGGACCTTCATGACTGCACTGCCATGCCTCTGAGGACTAGGAACAAAAGTTCTTCTGATGGGTGCTTCTCAGTGGTGCACTATGGCACACTGTTGAAAGATGCCTCCAGTAGTCCAGAACATAGGAGGCATGCCTTCTGCTCATGTCCCATGTTCCAGATCAGGGCCATGCTGGTCCACTAGTAGACACAATTAAATGGGTTTACCAATGATCTGGATTAAGGCCGCCTTAATCCTAGTCACACTCTGTATAGTGCAGACGAGAAGAGGTAGTGGCCTCACAAATCTGCACTAACATGCAGATCTATGAGGTGCAGAACTGTAATTTTGATTAAGGGTTTGAGCAGAAAGGCTCTCGATTACAAATATGGCTTGTCCAGTACTGCATGGAGCTTCTGGAGAGTTAAAGAAATCACTGCTAAGCAAGCATAAGAGATTGAAGACTTTATGCTTGAGATTATATGGAAGAAGTAGATGACTATATTTTGCCTATTTTGATTATCTGGAACAAGAAATTTTCAGCCAGTATTGGCTATAATTTTCTTTTAAAAAATAAAGAAAGCTATATTTTGGTGTAGAGTAATGCCAAAGTATGTCTTAAATCACAAATTATTTTCCCATGGGAAGGAAGGAAGGAAGGAAGGAAGGAAGGAAGGAAGGAAGGAAGGAAGGAAGGAAGGAAGGAAGGAAGGAAGGAAGGAAGGAAGGAAGGAAGGAAGGAAGACACTTGCTGTAAATTGTAATTGCACATATGTATGTATGTATGTATGTATTCTATGCTTTGCCTTAACTCTTATCTTTGACAGGTTTGTCAGCTCCAGCCTTCCCTGGCTAGAGAAAACATGTCCCCCTCCCCTCCTGGAAGCTTCATAAACTA
Source organism: Aspidoscelis tigris stejnegeri (assembly GCA_023333525.1). Lineage (NCBI taxonomy): Eukaryota > Metazoa > Chordata > Lepidosauria > Squamata > Teiidae > Aspidoscelis > Aspidoscelis tigris. Next base: position 22,633,520 of record JALMGA010000007.1, on the reverse strand, counting down.
ATATTAAATATAAGAAAACCAACTCAGAAGATCTCTTACTCTATTGCTTCCCCTATTTATTCTTACAAATTAGATGCTCATATACACTTTCCTTAATTTTTACATCTTTGGATACTTTTTCCTCTGTCAGTTCTAATATATCCACTTTTATTTGTTCTGCTGTACAGTATAATAATACAATTTATCTACATCCCACTCATCCTTCCTTGTCCTTCCATCACTACAGATAATCCATCCAATATTATCTTGGAAGCAGGTAGGAGGAAGGATTAATTTTTCTCCTGATTGAATTAAAACTCCACCTGAGAAGATATTTGGGGGTGTTAATACATATTTCTGTTATTTATTTATTCTTTTTCACTTTTATCCAGCCTTATGTGTGAAGGTCTCATGGTAGAATGCATCAATAAAGACAAAATATAAAATGAACATACTTAAAACAATAACAGTGCCTGCAAATGGGCAGGGAAGGCTATTTCCTTGCCAAGGGCCAGGCAGGCAAATGGGGGTCTTTGGAAATATCACAGCATGCAAGAAGAGCTTTATTTTAGCTAAAAGGAATATTTCATGTAATCTGCTCTGACTAGCCACAACTTTACAACAATTTGCCAAAAGCTTTCCTTTTCCCAGTCCTATGACAAAAGGCTGTGTACCTGGAAACTGAGGCATTAAGCCATGGACACATATGACTACTTAAACTGACCTATGTCTATTCCTTATGGATACCTTTCCCTTATTTGATGAATCATATACATCTGACTGGAGGAGAAATAGAGTGACAGCTGAATACACAGCTAAATTATACTGTCCTCATGTAATGAGAAGTTTGATCCTGTAAACTGAGACGCCAAACAAGGTGCTTGCCAATTTGATGCCATCGCCTTTGTTACAAGAGCTCTCTCAGCTGCTTAATTATTTATAAATGTTCTTAGATTTTTTAGATAAATACCAGGATAATGAATCTTTAGAAATGCTGCACTGAACATCACAATGACAAAAATTAAATTGCATAAGGAAAATAACTTCTGGTGCATTTGCTCCCAGTTGCTGCTAAGCATGCTAACTTTACCTATGCAACAAATTTTGTTTCTGATCTCCTGGTCTTAACATGTTTCATGTGATGCTGAAAAGATTTTTCCCTTTATAAATTACAAGTGTACTGAAAAAATTGCAGAAAAGATAACATCATGGTATTAAAATGACTTGCACCATGCTTATTTTTGCATGGGCATAATGCTATCCATTGGACACAGACAGGTACATTAAGGTTGGGGAAAGGAACATCTATTTGGGTAGATTTGCTAAACCTGGGGAGGAGGAGCTGTCCAGTGGGAAAGGAAGAAAGCATATTGGGAAAACGTTTGATATGGTCAATGGAATAATCAATAAATGCATTCATTCATTCATACATATTAAGAAATTGAAACGAACTCTCCTAAGAAAGTTAACAGCCAGTTGCAGGAAAGACTCTTTTAATTAGTCTTGGTTGGTTAATTCCTTTTCAGTTATAAAATTATGGGAGCACCGTATCTTCCGTCATTGTTCCTACTGTTATTTTTTTCCTTTGGCACAGAATCAAATGTAGTTATGAAGGCCACCAGAGAGTATTTTAAGCAGGGTTCCTGGGACACTCCCCTGTTGCCCATCTGGGTTTGGAGGATGATTAAAAAGAAGCAAAGGAGTTGGTGCACTCAGCCCCCCTGCAAGACACCTAGAGGACACCAAATTTGCCAATGTGTATGGAGCCTTAGGCTGTGTCAGCACATTATATGTTGTGTGCACCATGCAGTCTAGTCTTCGTCCAAAAGTGAGCCAAGACTAGAGTGGCAGCCAGAAGTGTGGATCTTGGACTGTTGACTTTGCTGTTTCCCAGCCTATCCAGCTCTGGAGTTTGAGGACAAAGGTTCCCAGCCCCCAAAGTTGCTGGCTAGGGATGTCTAGCCTGAGCACCCAGAAGCAGTCCAATTCCAGGGCTGTTTTGGTAAATCCATTGAAAATTCCAAGTTCCATACACTGGGTGAACAAAAGCAGTCAATGCCATCTGCACGCAAGTGCCTGGTCTGGTCCACAATTATGACCCTAAAAACATACAATTATTAACAGAATGAAATAACAGGCTCCTAGCTACTGCATTCACTGCTGTTTTTAATATGTAATTCTACAATATCAAGTAAGAAACATTCAAGTAAAGCTTGACTAAGGTGTTGTGTTTTACACCATGTTAAAATAAAGGAAAAAATACTGGCCCTTTCTGCACTTGGGCTTATTCTGTAATATATCTCAGGATAGCAGTCTGCTGGCAACAAGCTAATGCAGACTATGGCAGCCCTCACTTGTGGCCTTCAATAGTCTGCACCAGCATGCAGATAGCAGCTCCCTGTTCTGAGATATATTCCAGAATAAGTCCAAGTGCAGAAAGGGACACTCTTGTATTTACCAGCCTGCACTACTTTAAGAAAGAATTAGACAAATCCAGGGAGGTTGGATGTATAGATGGGATACTATAACAGATGCCTAGGTACCTCCTTCAGGTTGAAGAGACAGACAGGATGCCCCTAAAGGCCATTTTCAGGGATTTGAGAGCAGGTGATAGATTTGCCTTTGTCTGTCTTCTACTTGAGATGCCCATAAGTAATTGGTGGACGACCAGGATGGTGGACTAAATGGGCTGTGGCCTGATCTAGCAGGGTTCCTCTTATGTTCTTATGTGCACTGTTAACATTGCAAATAAAGTGTCATCATCATCATTATAAAAGCCAGCACGATCTGCAAGTGTTGCTACATTTTAAGTGCTGAAATGGTGTCTTCTTCTTTTAAGTGATTTGTAAACATACAGCACATGTGGATATTAAGAACTGATTTTGTCAAAAAGCTTCAGGGGGAAAAATAGTATAGTATCCTTGTCATACAATAATAAGCTCCAATGTAAATCATGCATCTTACTCCTTCTACCCATGCAGGCAGGGGATACCGAGGAAATTTAAATTGGCTGTATGCAAATGCTTATAAGCAAAACAGGTGGTAAACTGATCTTAGGCACCGCTGTGAGTCAGATGTGATTGCTAGTGATGTGTGAGCACATTTACCAATAATTTACAGTCCATTGTATTTTCAACAAGTCAGAACCTGTTTGCAATATGTGCTTTTCTTTGTATTATTTTGCTACTCTTATGAGTATTTTCATAGGAGCTCAGTTTTATTTGTTAAGCACAACAAGCATTAGACATGTATGTGTGGCCTTTTCTGTGGTGACCATTCACACCTCTGCTGGACAGGGAGGTCATCAGTGCTGCCGTATAAGCATGCCGGCAGCTGTGATGACCCCCTGATGTGACTGCGACTATGCAGAGCCTCAGCGCTGTTTCTGCACTAGGACTTATTCTGGTTTATATCTCTGGTTAGGGACCTGCCAGGGACCTGCTGTAGTCTGCACTAACATATGTATGACAGGTACCTATGGTGTTTTCACACTTCCTTTCCTATCACATGGATGGAAAAGGAGTGCAATCAACTAACGTTGACTAGCGCTTGCACTTGTGATCACTAGTCAACGTTAGCCTACACACCACACCACCACCCCCATGTGATCAAATACTTACCTCTGTTTGATCGCTGGGCCAGTCCTCTTCTGGGTGTTGCCATCTAGTGTGTGACACCCTCCATGACTGTGCATGCATCAGTGCCATTGCTATGATGATGCTGAGGCTCTGCGCAGTCACAGTCACATCAGGGGGTCATCAGAACGGCCAGCATGCTTGCACAGCAGCACCAACGACCTCCCTGTCCAGCAGAGGTGTGAATAGTCACCACTGGATGCGTCAGGTAAGTCCCTGGGGAAGATCAGCTTGCTTGTGGAGCATGATTTCATGATCCAGAGCTAGCATGCAATTAGACAACCTTTGGGCAGGCAGGGGGCATTTCTAGGTTGGAAACACTTCCTGGCAGTGCAGATGCCCCTGCCCAGACATTGAATAATTCTATACTATGGGCTGAAGGGTAAATTCAGACCTAGTCTGAGATTTAATTCAGAAGAACAACCAGTTAAGGAATGGCCCTAGGTCTTTAAACCTGCCCTGTACTAGAATTCTTTCTGAATCTGGGAACTTCCTTTCCCTTCTCCCCACGTGGTATGCAACATTTAGAAAAGCTTCTAAAACATTAGCTACAATATTAGCAGCTGTGCGAGATGATGACAGTTGTCCAAAAACAGAAACAAAGGACAGAAAACACAGCCTTTCTAAATCCTATTGATCAGACACGTTTCCTTTTGAGATGTGCTCAGGACAAGTGCTTATATTGCTCAAGATCTGACACTTCAAAATCTTCATTTTTAGAACCTTCCATGGGATCTGCAGTGGATTTGTTATTTTCACTGTTAATAGAAGTATTGGAAATCAAAATTTAAAATTATTTTTAAGGAAGCAACTAAATAAATCAACTGAGCCTTGAGACATTTTATAAAGGCTTTTATGTTGAAAGGAGCAAAGGGCTTTTTTTCTGGAGCTTTAAAAATTTGCAGGAATCTTCTACAAAACAGATTATGTCATAAATTCTAATGAGCTATCTAAAACCAAAGATAAAGCATGATATATTTCTAAAATGCAGCCATTTTTCCCATTAAGTGACTCATAGATATTTCATATTTGTGACAGAAGCTAATATATTACCTGGTTGTCTTAGTGATACTTTTCCACCCACCCACCCACCCACCCACCCACCCACCCATCCATCCATCCATCCATCCATCCATCCATCCATCCATCCATCCCTAAGTGGAATGGCTGCATATAGATCAGGCCTGAACGACTTATTATCTTTGTCTTCAGGTCATAAAATTAATGCTGCAGTCTTTGAACCTCTTCAGGCTAAAGGGCTGCTGATGACCATGAAGGATCTCGTCTTCATTCTGATGGGCTAACTGGAAAAAAGAAGTGATTCAAAACAAATTTCTTTTACTTCCCCAAGGCCACCCTTTCTTGCCACAGATAAGACCGGTCAGCATTCAAAAAGCTAGACAAACTGGGGTAGGGAGGAGATTACAAGTAGATAAAACCCATTCAGTAAAAACTGCAACCTATGCCAGGAATACAACAGGACTTGCATTGAAGGTCATATTTTAATATGATCTGTGTAGCTGGAGGCCAGATGGAGACTGGTGTGTGTGTGGGGGGGAGGGGGATTACCACAATTAACATAACAGTTTTGTTCTAGGAAATTATGCAGGTTCCATTAAAATAACCTGAAGCAATTATTGGTTCATCTAGTTGCCAGTTTTCCATAGCTAGCCATCACTTTTATTACACAATTTTGCAGTGTTATAAGAGTCTTGTTTTTTTCCATGGAATATGAGTGAAACTGCACTGTACAGTGTTATAGAAAGGCAACTGTATGGGATGTTATGCCAGCCCCCAACCTCATACAGGCCCAATATGGAATATGGATCTCCCTTATAACCCAGAAAAATTTATAAGATTAGCGCTGTAGTCTTACAAAGCACAATTGCTTAGTGAAGAAAGGGGGAAATGGCCTTCTAATTTCACCCTGAGATGATTAGAGCGAGGGAAACACAGCACTAGTTGTCCTATTGATTTTCACATTTCTTTTCTTGGGAGCATTGAGGAAATAATTTCCACTAAATTCTTTCAAATGTAAAGGGGCTTTTCTGGAACTGCTATTTTAGAACACTTACGCATGATATTGTGTGAGTGTGAGGAAGAGATATGTCAGATTCTTGCCAAGTTTCAGGCACTCTGTTTGATACAGCTGTATATGGAGCCAACATCATAGAAAGAAGCTTCAGGCGTGAGCTTGCTTGGCCAAGGGCAGAAGAAAAGACAGCCATTTAGCAATGTGGTGGTGCTTGCTTGCATCTCTTTGCTACAAATCTTGAACCCCTCCTCCAAATCACACACCCAACAATGTTTAATCCTGTTTCCACAAAACTATACCCCTTTGGCTTCAGCCTCGTTCGATATTTCAACTGAAGCTTAATAAAGGAGGCTGCCTTCCGTTCTAGCTTATTGAAAGCTAATGATATTACCATCACCCTTGTAGAAGCTTTTTCAAGAGTAGGGCAATTTCTGCACTGGGACTGATTATAGATTATATCTTGGAATAGAGCCCTGGGGCAAATTCATACTTCCCATCCCTTCTAGGGGGCAGGAAAGGTGAACTTGCCCATGTGTGTCCAAGCATTCATGCTCGCAAATGCTGGTACATGCCATCCCTCCCCACTTCCACGCATCTGGACACTTACCTGACATGTGTATGGTATCCAGGCACTGCCATATTTGAGCCCCAATGATGGTGGCAGCATGCGTGCACTAGCACTGTCACTGGGGCAATCCTGGGGTATCGCTGCACATGCGCGCTTGCATGCCACATCATACCAGCACACCCCCAGCACCTGGAAGAGTGTGCCCATAGCCTTACTGGGGAAGGTAGGTGCACATGAAGAGCACTTAATCATGTTCCTGAATCATGTAGTTGCCCTGCAGTGCCCTCCTGCATGGAAGGAGCTATTTCTGATTGAAAAACAGCTCCTTCAAGCGCAGATGCTCCATCTGCAAGTGCACTGCAAAGTGACCAGTGGGCCAAGTGTGGAAAGGCTCCTGGTGTCTGCAAGCAGGTGAAGCTTGCTGTAGTCTGTGCACCATGTGGACTACAGGCTCCTATTCTGGGATATAATCCAGAGTAAAGGCCAATGCAGAAAGGGCCTAAGGCTCAGTGAATCAGCACATCTTTAGGATACAGTCTCTGGAGTGTAGAGTATAAAGCAGTTTTGTATAGCACATTTTGACTTACACTCAGGGCCTTTCTGCATGCTAGACTATAAACTATGGAAGCCCCTCCCCAGGAGGTCTCTGCTCCAGGATGTAATCTAGAATAAGGCCTATTGCAGAAAGGGCCTCAGTTGGAAAAATGTGACTTGCCTCAATCAAATCTGTCTTTGAACTTGAGCTAACATGGTGGAGCAATTAGCCTCTGTTTTCCTTGTGCTTATAGAAAGAACTGGTGTGTGGGCAGATGAGGCCACTTATGATGACATAAGTGATGTTGCTGATGCCATGATAGCTACTGCTATCATGGGGGAGGGATAAGGTGTGGGGGGGAGGGATAAGGTGTTTTTAATTGTTATATTTTATATTTTACTGTTGTTAACCGCCCGGATTGGTTTGCCATAGGGCGGTATACAAATAAATATTATTATTATTATTATTATTATTATTATTAGCTGTAGGTGTGGACAGGTGTGGGGTAGTGGGTTGAGATAGGTCCAGGATCCAAATACTTCTGCAAGATGGATCTGGATGCTCCTCAACCACAACCCCAGCTCTTTCCATCACTGCTGCTGTGTTCCAGCTCCCACCAAGACAACAATCCTAGGTGTATTTAAAGAAACAAGCTTCATTACATTTCCTCCTTTCCTAGTGGTGGATATGTGTTTGCTTCCCCTCTAGCTATATCGTCTCCCCTGCTTTGTAGTTGCCTTGGTTTTGGCTCACTTCCTCTTCATTCCAGCCTGGCTTCTTCTCATGACAGGCACCACTTCTGCTGACTATGCACTGCTTCTGCTGACTACTTCACTAGGCAGAGACAGAATCCATTCAGTTTGAATTCATGCTGTGCTGCCAACAGCTGCTTCTTTCCCCTTGTTTTCCATCGTCTTTGAGGAAAGAACAACTCTGTGAGAAGCAAGAATGAAGCCCAGAGTAACTGTTGCAAGGTAGAAGAGGTAAGAAGAGAGGGCTGATGGCAGTGACTTTTGCTCAAGACAGGTCAGTCCTACTTCCACTTAGTCAAATAGTCAGTAGATGTTATAGAGGTGAGCAGAACCAGGTAGGCCTTCGAAGGACAAAGTAGCCTTCAGATAATTATGGCAGCTGAGATCCAACAAAGTAGCAGCAGAAGGAACACCTGCAGTGGTTGAGACACCACAAACTTCCTTTCTCTGGTTTTCTACAGGGATAATTACTTGCATAATGCAATTTTCCACTGCCCTGTTGCACATCCCATCACGAGAAGGATTATCTACTATGCACCCTGGACATCAAAAGAGCTTGATGAATCTTCTGTGGGGTTTCTAGGCATTTCCAACTATGCCCACAGGTACCAGTTGCTACTAGCAATCCATAGTACTTTGTGGAAACCAAGGACAAGTGTCCTAAGGCCAAGTATACTTCGAAACTAATATTTTGACCTGAGCCTTTTTTTCTCATAGTCGCTGTTTATAAAATGCCTGCAAACTGTCACAAGAATTTTATAGAAAAGATGGTATGCAGATAAGCAAATGCAGATATGCATTCTCAGAGGGAAAAACAAATCAATGGAAGCATAGATGGTTCATAGAAAGCCTTACACAATCATGTGTCATCACAATAAAACCACCCTTTTTAACTGCTGGCTGAAGAGCTCGTAATAAGAGAAGCTCACAATACTGTTTAATTCTTCCATATTTCCATTTTATGCAGGAACATCAGAAGTTGGACAGCCATTTACTGGGGTCAGCCAAGATGGAAATAACCATCAGGAAGAGAGAAACAATGGCCCAGATGCCAAAATACAGGGTGGAGATGGAAAAGGAAGAGTTAGATTGAAAGCCAGACTGTAGCCATTTTTTATTGCATATTCCTTTATCCCTGTTGGTTGTCCTCCTTTTTGAATAAAAGGCTCCCTTTGCCTCAGGAGAAGTGATGTTTCTCTTCATTATAATATTTATGTGAAGTGTTTACATACCACTTTCCATTAAAATATAATCTGGAAGCAGAGTACAAAGAATCAAAACAGCTAAAATCATAGCAGGTATATAAAAACATAATTAAAATCAAGGATGGGACAAACAAGCAAGCATTCATTCTGGAAGAAGAGTTGGCTTTTCTACCCTGCTTTTCTCACCCATTTAAGGGTACTCAAAGCTGCTGACAAAGATTTTCTATTCTTCTTCCCACAACAGAACACCCTGTGAGGTAGGTGGGGCTGTGAGAGCTCAGAAGAGAGCTGTGATTAGCCCAAGGTCACCCAGCTGGCTTCATGGGGGAGGACGGAATTGAAACCGGTATTCCCAGATAAGAGTCCGGCACCTAGCCACTAGACCAAAGACCTGGGTGAAAGGATAGAACTTCTATTTGTACCTAAACACCAGATGGTTAGCTGCCCTATGGAGAACAGAAGAGAGACTATTTCAGAGGATGTGTACCATCAGAGACAAGGGCCAATTGTAGGGAGTCATTAAGATGGTACCCACAGCAGGACCTCCCTGAAGACCTTGCTGATCTCACAGGTCTATATTGATAGAGGTAGTCTGCCCCATAAGCTGGTTTCCAGTTGGTAAAAGCCAGTCTTATTATAATAATCAAACTGATATTGCCCAAGAGGCAAGATGGAAATCTAATTATTGCACTATGTGTCTTTCAGGAACAATTTGACAAGATTAACAATCGTGCATACCAAAATAATAGATGGGCATTTGAGTGCCATCTTTCTCTGTTTTCCTGAGCTTGCCGGAAGAACCCCCTTTAGTGTAGCATCTCCTCTCTTACCTCTTTTCAGGTGAGAATTTTCCTATAAAAAGTTTAAAAAAAAGTTAAATTTGAACCCTCACATTGAGAAATGCTGAAATCACCTCCTATTCATTTACACACAAAACTTCACTCCATCCTTGAAGCAATTTCAGTTGAACCCACACTTACCTGTTTGGAATTGGCTGTGATGGTTACGAATGGCTGGGGCTATCAGCACGCTGAGCACTGGAACGGGAGATTGATTATCTCGTGAAGTATCCGTTCTGTCCAGTCGCTCCAGCAATGTGAATGACAAACTGTCTTCTTCTTTTCCAGGTTGGACATCCTGACATCCAATATCCCACTCCCCATTCACCAAATTCGGCCAAGGGGACATTGTGTCTAGTGTGCAAGGGCAGGGTGAGCCTTGAGGTCCAGACCTTCAAGCTTTGAAGGTTTGAACCTGAAGGCCCCTCACCTTGCAAACCAGCAGAGGTGTGGAGGAAGTATTCCCAATACCATGGGGCAGCTCTGAACATGAATGGTTCGATTGAACCATTAGAAAGTCTTTTAAAAACTTTTCTAAATAGAAAAATTAGGGTGGGATTCAAACAGGCTTGAAGTTCAGTTCTAAGTTGTTCAAGAAGTTCAGACTGAACGGAAAGATCTGCACATTTCTATATCTTGGAATCATATTCAAAGCTTAAGTAGAACCTGGGACCTCATTGGACACATATTAAGAAGGGTCCCCGATGTATAGATGGTATTTAACACCTTACAAATTGGGGAAAGTTTATCAAAATATGTCTGTTAAATGTTGGAAATGTAAAAAAATTAATGGGACGTTTTACCATATGTGGTGGATGTGTAAAAAGGCAAGTATTGGGTTATGATATATAATTTGATGTCAAGAATTTTGAAAAGGAACTTTAGATTTAATCCAGAATTGTTTTTGTTGGGGATTGTAGATAGTACATTAGAAAATGTAAACTCGTTAATCTTATATATGGTGACAGCTGCAAGATTATTGTATGCTCAGAAGTGGAAGGAAGAAGAGATACCATCGAGAGAAGAATGGCTAATTAAGATGACTGATTTGGTGGAAATGGACAAATTAACAAACTTATTAAATGACAGAACAACGGATAAATTCATGAGAGACTGGTCCCCATTTATTGACTATCTATCAGAGCTCGAACTGACGACAGATGGGTTCGAGTGAGGACAAAGAATAAACAGGAAACCAAGGAGAGACAAAGATGCGGAGCAACAAAGGATGGATACAGAATATAGACGTCAGACAAGCGGAGGAAGTCAAAGGAACCCCTAATAATGTAGTGATGGAAGAGTGTGTATATGATTATTTTTTCTCTTTTAACTCGTGGTAAAATTTTAATTAAAAAAAATTAAAAAAAAAGAAGGGTCCCCATAGAAGTCTGTACAAGCTTCTTTCGCAAGTCCCTGCCCCGGGCTGTTCTTTTCTGATCTATTGGTATCCGGAGGAGTATTTCAGCTGTCCATCAGTCATTATTTTGTCCTGCAATATCTTCCAACCCGCTGCCAATTCAGACTTTTCATTCTGGAAATTATGAGTTTCATTTCCTGTCTTTCCCAATTATTTTAAGCGTATATCTTTCCATACTCCTTTATTTGCAGTCTAGTTGTTTGCACATCTGATTATTTGTTCATTGTTTGAAAAAAAATCTTGAGTTTATTTTCAGATTTCCTTACATTATGTGATTTAAAATTACATGTTTATGGTTCCTCTGAGATCTCCAATTCAGGTCACGATTATACCCAGATATGTTTAGCCTACCAAGATGCCAGCTTTATGCATTTTCAGTTCATGAGACAACATTGCTCTCACTTAAGCATCATTTTGAGTTAAACTGAGTGTGTTTGTCACACACTCCTGGTATTGCTTGTGCTGTTGACTTTTCCAGCCTTATTGGGGATTTATGTTTCCTTATTGTTTATAATTTTGTTGCATTTTCATTGACATTTTGTATTTATTCAGGATGAAGAAGACATGACAGCTGAAAGGAAGCCATAAATACTGGATGCAAGTAGATGCATTACTTTCCCTTACATGGATCATTACTATATATTTGCCCTGCTGCAGACATTGTTTTGTTTTGTTGCTTATGAAAGGAGACAAGAGGACCTTGTGCCAACCAGTAGTAGAAATTAAAAGGAGAAAGATAAAGAACTGAGACCCAAATCTAGAGTGCTTGCAAGAGATTCTCCTCTGCCTATTCGTAATATTAGATATTGGACTAAAAATAGAAATTTATCTCACTCAAAACCCCACACTGAAGCAGGATAATTGGTACCCAGATGGATGAGCTCCAAGATCAAAGGGTACTACTATGAAATTATTTCATTCAAAAATAGATGTGCACTAATCAGGATCCTGCAGTGCTTCTCAGAATGGTAATGTGGCGAATGAGCAGAAATAGAAGCAAAGTACTTAACACGCTTGTTAGACTAGGGAGTCACATGAATGCCAATTGCTACCTAAATTGCCAGACATCTGAATCTGGGATGCATCACTGGAAAAAAATGTAAGTGAGTAGCTCTTTCTGAGACAAATACTCTTTCCTGAATTTTGCATTTGCAGATCATAAATATGAGAAAGATTCTAAAAGAATAATTTGTCAGAGGGTGATTCTGCGCTGGCTGGTATACTGTACTAAAAACATACTAATCTAAGATGCTAGTGTGGTCTAAGGGAGGCACCGGAAGAACAAATGCCAGGTGGCAATTAGGAATGCTAAGAAGAATGTTGAAGGGCACATTGCAAAAAACATCAAAAAAAATAATAAGAACTTTGTTAAGTACATCGGAAGTAAGACTCCAATGAGAAAAACCATTGGACCATTAGGTAAGAATGGACTGAAAGGCATAATTAAAAAAGACATGGAGACTGCAGACAGGCCAAATGAGTTCTTTGCCTCTATTTTCACTGAGGAAGTCAGAGAGCATATGCCTGCAGCTGAACCAATCTTTTTAAGACGTGGAGTCAGAAGAACTAAATTGGATAGAGGTATTCAGGGAGGTATTCAGGTATGCTAACAAGTCACTGGGGCTAGATGGTCCTTATTTGAGAGCTCTTAAAGAAAGTTGTGGAACTGATTGTTGATCTTCTAGCAAAAACAGATAATCTTCCTAAGAGCAGGCTCTGTGTCTGAGGACAGTTTTTGATAAATGTGACACCAACCTTCAAAAAAGGATCCAGGGATGATCAAGGCAGTTAGTTTAATGTCAGTTCCAGGCAAAGTGATGGGGCTTATCATTAAGGATAAGATTAGTATGCACATAGAGGAGCTACTAATGCTGAAGGAAAATCAGTGTGGCTTCTACAAAGATAAATCATGCCTCACTTTATTCATAAATGATCTAGAAATAGGACTAAGCAGTGAGATAGCAAAGTTTGTTGATGACACTAAGTTGTTCATGGTAAAGTAATGTACACTGAGGTAAGGAACTCCAATTACATCTATAAATTGATGGATTTTAGGGTTCTGGTGACAGCTCAATGAAGGCATTGACCCAGTGTTCAATAACAGCAGTGAAAAAAGCTAGGGGTAATTAGGAAGAGAATAGAAAATAAGTCAGAAACATTACTGTATGTCTTTATAAATCTATGGTGAGGCTAACATTTACAATATTATGTACAATTCCAGTCACCACACCTCAGAAAGGATATTGTTGAAGTGAAAAAAAGTGCAGAAAAGGACAAGCAGAATGATCAAGAGGCTGGAATACATCCTCTATGAAATCAGGCTGCGATGTCTGAGCCTCTTCAACCCTGAAAGACCATATGGAATTTACTACCAGAAGAGTCAGACTTGATCACTTTAGGGAAGGCTTAGAAAAATTCACAGAGAACAAATGTATCAATGTCTACCAGAATGGATGTCTAGGTACCAGCTTGGAGAAACAGGCAGGATGCCTCTAAAGACCATTTGCAGGGATTCAACAGCAGGTGAAGGTTTTGCCTTTGTCTTCTGCTTGAGAATGCTCAGAAGCAATCGGTGGGCCACTATGTGAAACAGGATGCTGGACTACATGTGTTGTGGCTTGATCCAGCAGGGCTTTTTTTACATTTTTATATGCAAAGGAGGCTCCTAGTACATTTGTTGATCTAGTATAACAGCCAGTGGAGAATCACCCAGAAATTTCTCTGAGATTAACTCTAAATAAATGAGCATGCACACACAGTAGATTACTTCCTCTCTGGATCAGGCAGTGGAGTAGGATATGTCACCAAAATTCCACCATGATATACTGGACCACAGAGTGACTATGGATATGTCTGGATGCCCAGCCTCCCAAAAAACCTGGCCAGTATCTTTGAAGGGCTTTGTAGATGGACTGGAACTGACTGTTCAGAATGCAGAATACCCATAATCCCTTTTAAACTCAGTGGTTTTAAAATTTCTTATGTTCTGCTGAATTATTTAGTTCAGAATAATAATGTACATATAATATAAATGCTTGATTGGGAAAGACTGCAAACAGTGGAAATGAAAAAGAAATAAATTTCAGGATAATCAAACCATGCCTGTTAAGGTAGTTTGTGGAACCGAGAGCTGCTTGGAAACTGAGAGCACCATCTGGTAGCCTTGGGTGGAAGCAGCAGCTCATTAAATTAATCTGACCTGTTGACCAGCACTTTATATGCCCCAGCTGTTACGTGTTGCCTTCTCAAAGGATAAAAGTCTTATGATTTTTGGCCTTCAGGGCCCTAGTGTCATAATCACTTTTGATATATACTCTTGTGGTCCTCTTTAATAAATCCTGCAATTCCTATTTTCTGGTGCTTACTTGAGCAGCTAACAAGCCTAGAAATCTCAACAGCCACCAGCCTAATTCTCCTGATAGTGAGAGCATTTCCTTTGTGCTTCTGCTGCTTTTGCCTCTTGATAGGGCCATTTCTCTCTCTCTCCACCCCCCAGCTTTCACTGTCCAACCAAATTTCTAGGGCATCTCAGTAAGCAGAGTGTCAATATAACCTATTTCCTAATAAGGGCCTTTTTGTCCTTAGGTGAAAGGGAAGGTCCAGGATGCTCCAGCACACAGTACCTGAACTGTGCAGAGCTGCTTCTGTTCCAGACCAACTCCGGGCTTGCAGGACCATCTCTTGGCCTGGATAGCTATGGAGAACTAAAAGGTGCTCCACAACTTCACTAGCAGCTTTACTGCAAAGGGTGCATGGTGCTGGGTGGCACAGCTGCTGTCAGGCACAGCATTGCTTAGTCACTATGCCAACAGCCAATGCACTTGGGCAGCATTCACACTTTAAGTAAGTCCTGGGTGGGGAAATTTGAGATGGGTTGGGCATTTGAGATGCAAATGCCCACCTCCATCCCTGATCTTCAGTTCCCAGGAATATTCTCCCAGGAAAGTGAAGCATGAATTTCTACTAGACACAAATTGCTGTTATTGCCACAATTAGGACCTGAGTTGGTATCTTTATTCATTACGAATTTGGCTATTAGGAATGTGTATGCATTCATTGCCTGCTCTGTGGAAATGGTCTTGGAGAATATCACAATGAGAAACATTTTACTATTCAGCTGTTCTGGAGAAGAGTGATATCAATAATAATAATAATAAATATAAAGGAAAAAGCATATTACTTGTCTTTAAAGACCACTATAAAGTCCAGTTCTTTGCATGTAATTTCATAATGGGGAAAACTACCTTATTTGTCCTTCTGTTTTGTTATTAAATTACAAAAATAAAGAATTTGCGCCATCTGCTTATTTTTAAAGAACTCTGTGAAAAATAATCCTTCCCCATTTAAGACCTGTAGAAACCTTACATATTGTCCTTGTAATGAAACCATTTTTTTGACATGGTGTGCCCTTGAAAATGTATACCCAGATAGAATTTGATACATCCCTATCAAGTTATGGCACTTTACTTCTATTGTTTAACTTTAAGCATGTGTATCTTCAATTGTTTCAACAATAATTAGCAAATCTGATTGAACTGGATCCAATAGTATCAATAGTAAATAACTTCTGGCCGTTCCCAGTATGATTTCAAATTTTTTGATCAAAACATGGAGCTATTAAGTTCTGTAAATATGGTAGAAGAATAATGTGGGATGAGCAATATGGTTTTCACCATTATGAAATCTGCACAAAACTAGAATTTATAATGGTCTCTAAAGACAAGCATTACCCTTTATATTTATATATTTATTTATTTACAAGCATGTCAAAGATGTTAGTTTTATATTTTTGTACACTGTGTAAAATGAGACTTGTGCATCGACTACTTAAAGATTGCAGCAATCAACAAGTGCTGAAGTTAGAATTAGGAATGAACTAAAAGCAGAAGGGAAGTACTTTGCTGAAATTTCTGTTTTTATAGTCAGTGATAACTTCTGTAGAATATGGGAAGGGGTTTAAAAGTGACTTACTAAGCTGTAATGGCTTGGAACTAGGAGTGTGCATGAATTTTCGTGACATTCATTATTAATATGAATTTGGACGAATTTGGACGTTTGTACTTGAATCAAATATTATGATATTTATACATTAACATTCATACGAATGCAAATGTTTTCGACATTCGTATATATAATTTGGACATTTGTTAAATGAGGACGTGGGAAAAGTGGCTGCACCAGTTACATCTTCAACAGATCCAGAGTGCATTTGACATGGATTGAGAATGAATTAAAAGGAAGTCTAACAATAGGGACATGCTACCGTCCTCCCAACCATACGTCCGAAGGAGATGAACAATTGGAGAAGGAGGTAAAGGAGGTAGCCCATAAAGATAGGGTAGTTATAATGGGGGACTTCAATTATCCTCACATAGACTGGGTGAACTCCTGTTCAACTCAGGAAAGAGAGAGAAAATTCCTAGACCTGCTAAATGACTGTTCCATGGAACAAATGGTCATGGAACCAACCAGGGGAAATGCAGTCCTGGACTTGATCCTAAGTAATGCTCAGGACCTGGTAAAGGACGTCACTGTAGCTGATCCAATTGGGAACAGTGACCACAATGCAATAACCTTCAACTTAAATACAGGGAGTAAGTTCTTAATAAAGTCTAACACAGAGACCTTAAACTTTCACAAGGGAAACTTCCCCAAAATGAGGAAATTAGTGAAAAGGAAATTGAAAGGGAAAGTCAAAAGAGTTAAATCACTTCAAAATGCATGGAGACTACTTAAAAACACAATAACGGAAGTGCAACTAGAATGCATTCCTAAAAGAAGAAAGGGGACTTCTAGGTCCAAGAAGAAACCAATGTGGCTCACAAATGCAGTAGATGAAGTCATTAAAAACAAGAAGAGTTCATTTAGGAAATGGAAGGCTTGTCCAAATGAGGAGAACAGGAGGGAACATAGACACTGGCAACACGAATGCAAGACGGCCATTAGGAAAGCTAAGAAAGATTTTGAGGAGCACATTGCTAAAAACATCAAAAGAAATAACAAGAACTTCTTTAAGTATATCAGAAGTAGGAATCCAACCAGGAGAGCAGTTGGACCACTAGATAGTAAAGGAGAGAAAGGGGTTATTAAAGAAAACACGGAGATTGCAGAGAGACTAAACGAATTTTTTGCTTCCGTATTCACGGAGGAAGACAGAAGACACATGCCAGTAGCTGAGCCTGTGTTTTCTGAAGAGTTAAACTGTACAGAAATAACCAAGGAAGAGGTCCTGGCATGTCTTAATAAACTAAATGTTAACAAGTCACCGGGACCAGATGGTATTCATCCAAGAGTCCTTAAGGAACTCAAATGCGAAATTGCCGACCTTCTAGCAAAAATATATAATCTTTCCCTAACATCAGGCTCCGTACCTGAGGACTGGAGGGTAGCAAATGTAACACCAATATTCAAAAAAGGATCCAGGGGTGATCCAGGCAACTACAGACCGGTTAGCTTAACGTCAGTTCCGTGTAAGGTGATGGAAACCATTATTAAAGACAAAATTAGTGTGCATATGGAGCAGCAGGCATTGCTGAACAAAAGCCAGCATGGCTTCTGCAAAGGTAAATCATGCCTCACAAATTTGTTGGAATTCTTTGAGAGTGTCAATAAACACGTGGATAAAGGTGAACCAGTAGACATTGTCTATCTGGACTTTCAGAAGGCTTTTGACAAAGTCCCACATCAAAGGCTACTGAGTAAACTCACCAGCCATGGAATAAAAGGACAGGTTCTGTCCTGGATTTGTGACTGGCTTAAGGGCAGAAAGCAGAGAGTAGTAGTAAACGGCAATTTCTCAGGGTGGAAAGAAGTAAAAAGTGGGGTCCCTCAAGGCTCAGTACTGGGACCAATGCTTTTTAATTTATTCATCAATGATCTAGAAAAAGGGGTACATAGTAAAATAGCAAAGTTTGCTGATGATACTAAATTATTTAGGGTAGTAAAATCTGAAAGAGATTGCCAAGAGCTCCAGAGGGATCTCTTAGCATTGGGTGAGTGGGCAACCAAGTGGCAAATGTGCTTTAATCTTAACAAGTGTAAAGTAATGCACATTGGGGCCAAGAATCCAAATTACGTCTATAAACTGATGGGGTCTGAGCTTTCTGCAACACGCCAGGAAAGGGATCTCGGGGTTTTGGTGGACAGTTCAATGAAGGTGTCAACTCAGTGTGCGGCAGCAGCGAAAAAAGCAAATTCAATGCTGGGAATAATTAGGAAGGGAATAGAAAATAAGTCAGCAAGTGTCATTTTGCCCCTTTATAAATCTATAGTGAGGCCACATTTGGAATACTGTGTACAATTCTGGTCACCACACCTCAAAAAGGATATTGTGGAACTAGAGAAGGTGCAGAGAAGGGCAACCAGAATGATTAAGGGTCTGGAACACCTCCCTTACGAAACCAGGCTGCAACGTCTAGGCCTCTTCAGTCTGGAGAGACGGCGTTTGAGAGGGGACCTGATTGAAGTATATAAAATTATGCACGGCATAGAAAAGGTGGATAGAGAAAATTTCTTTTCTCTATCGCACAACACTAGAACCAGGGGGCACTCTATGAAGCTGATGGGTAGGAGCGTAAGGTCTGACAGGGGGAAGTATTTCTTCACACAGAGGGTCATCGGCCTATGGAATGTGCTGCCAGAAGAGGTGGTGACAGCTACCAGTCTGGATGGCTTTAAGGTAGGGTTGGACAAATTTATGGATGACAGATGTATCAATGGCTACTAGAACGAATGCCTAGGTGCATCTTTCAGGCTGAGGGGGGGGGAGGAAATGGGGCGCTTCTAGGGCCATCTGCTGGGACTCGAGAGCAGGAGAAGGTTTGTCCTTGTCTCTGCTTGAGATGCCCATGAGCATTTGGTGGGCCACTGTGTGCGACAGGATGCTGGACTAGATGGGCTGTGGCCTGATCCAGCAAGGCTTCTCTTATGTTCTTATGTTCTTATGTTCTAAAAGTGTATTCAGGTTGGATTTGATGCTTTCAGAGCAGATTTGTTATGGGATATGTATCAGATAAATATTGGATATGTACTGTATATTCCGGTGTATAAGACGACTGGGCGAACAAGACTACCCCCAACTTTCCAGTTAAAATATAGAGTTTGGGATATACTCGCCGTATAAGAAGACGACACCCGGTGTATAAGACGACCCCTGACTTTTGAGAAGATTTTCCTGGGTTAGAAAGTAGTCTTATATGCCAGAATATACAGTATACGTTCTTGTCGGATACATATCAGATATGCATCCAATATGCATTCGTTTGTATCAGATATTGGTATGAATTCATATGAATCCATTTGTATTGAATAGAATCCTACCACATTCAAAGGGGATCTATTAGTACAAATACAGATTTTTATAACATTCGATTCATTACGAACCGAATGTCAAAAAACCCATTTGTGCATATCCCTGCTTAGAACCCAAATATTTAACGAATCACCTCTTTGCATATAGACCTGCCCATATATTAAGATCTGCAGAAGAAGACTGTCTACATCAGCAGTTCTCAACCTTCCTAATGCCATAACCCCTTAATGAAGTTCCTCATCTTGTGGGGACCCCCAAACACGGAGACGGAGCAGCTGGGAGGTGGGAGGGAAGGGCGGCAGAAGGCTCGTCGCGACCCCTCTGAAAGGGTAATTTGACCCCCAAAGGGGTCCCGACCCCCAGGTTGAGAACCACTGTTCTACATAGGGCTACCACCATCCTCAGGTTACCGGTGCAGGGAAATGTGAGAAAGCCTTGTGATAACCCCCAGGCTTGTGAGATATGTTGAGTCATCACCACATTCTACATTCAGGTGGTTAGTGAAGATACATCTTTATGCCAGCATCTTTGGCTGAAATGGCAGTTAGTTATTCATGATTTTATGTATTCTAAATCTTCTAGCCCAACCTGAGATCTCTGGACATAGGGCTGTATATAAAAGTAATGAATACTTGATAGTCACATAGTATGGATTATAATTGTCAGAAATCAGATAATTAGATTGTGAAAATAACAAGAAGGGTAAATGTATAAAGTGACTGGTATATAGCCTGATGATGAAAACAGAGATATTTATTTGCATACCTGATGCCTCCTGGCCTTTCATGCTTCAAAACCAAGGACCACAAGCTCTCCAGCTTTTTGGACCAGCCCTCAATGGGGCAGGCTGTCTGACATTGTCTTTCCACATGTCAGTGGCAGGGGTAAATGAGGGTGACAAGCTCCTAAGAGGGGGTTTCTCACCCTGCAAAAACGTTGCCACTCTGTCTCACTCTGAGATGGGCTGCAGTCCCAATAGGTGTAGAAATATATAATTTCTGCACCCCTCAAGCCCTTTCTATGTGCCTTCTTTGACCATCCTGACACAGCTAAGGTTTGCTTTGGTATCCTGATGCTAAATTATGATTGGATAAGTGATTAGAATCAGGGGAGTGCATGGATATTTGACACATTCAAAATTTGTATGAATTCATATGAATTTGAACATTTGCAGCCGAATCAAAAGGGGCCTACAATTTGCATAGAATCAAATGAGGGAAATGTACATCCTTAGCTAGAACTTAATAATTGCCTTATCTTTTCTCCATACAACTGTATTTCTTCCTTAACCCCTGCATAGAACAGTTCTGGTAGGAACATTCATCAATCATCTCATGTTTTAGTAACCTGGAACAAGACAAAAAACAAAGCGAAGGGAAGAGTTATCCCATGGACAGCTCATAGCCGGTTCCTGGCTGCTAAATGAGAGTTACACAGATGGCTGAGAAAACTTAACAATGAGAAAGTAATTACAGTAAAGGCCAAAGAGACCTGGTGGCATTAGGAAGATACAGTACCAAGTCAGCAATAACAGGGCTAGTTCACATATTAGGGAATTAAATTGGAGGCAACGGTCATATTTCCTCTTTCTTAAGGACCTGATCCAGCAAGATTAAATGTGAAAGACGAGAATCCTTTGCACAGTAGGTGCACTGTAGAATAACAACATCAGCAGTGCCATGAAGACATGTGTCCCTAGGGAAGCAGCTTCTAGACTTGACTGACCCAAAAAAAATGAGTGCTAGTTTATATTTTGCTGAACCAGAAAGGTGCTTGCATATAGTTCTGCAGTGTCCATAAACTCCCCTAGAGACAAGAAAATAATTGGTTATATGGAAGGAAATTTGAAATATGCCTTCCAATTGTTAATTTTCAGGAGAAATAAAACCCTCCTATCCAAAACAGTTGCTTCCCCAAATAAGCAGAGAGAACAGATCTAAATAACCACAGAATATTTCTGTGAAGCATTGAGGTAGAAGTTCTTTGTGGTTTGACTGCCAGTTGGTCACACAATTGTAATAATAAACTTTATTGCAGTCACAAAGATGTACAATTTTAGGGTGGAGAAGTAAAATATGGCTCATCAGAAGACTTTAACCGCTTTAGCAGTTTTTCCCTAGTAGCCTGAGGCCTTTTCACATCAGGGGGGTTTGAATGTGTGGAGAACACACGGGGACGCTGCATTCACACATCAGGGGCAGCTGGATCTGTTCTGGATTGCCCCAAGCGTCCCAACATGCTCTCCATGCGTTCCATTTTCAGAGCAGAAATAACTGCTCTGAAAGCATCTCCAGTGTTTGGTGCATCTCCAGCTGTTCCAGAGGGAGAGTGTTCGCACACTCTCCCTCTGTGACACCTGGGCCCCTCCCCCGGCCTCCCCCAATTGGCTGCCTTGCAGCCATGGGTGGGGAGGCCAGTCGGGTCCCTCTCTTGGGGTCCCACCACCTGCATCAGCTAGGAACAGGCCTATGCAAGTGGCAGGACCCCCACCCAGCACCCCCAACCCACCCCAGGGTCATGTACGTGCGTGAATGGTACTTACCTGCTGCTGCCAGCTCGATTCTGGCTAGAATAGGCCAGGGATGTTCTGCACATGCTTGTGAGGCAGCCCCTCATTGGCCAGGCACCCACCTGGCCTCAACTGGCCATCTGCACAGGTGCAGGTCTATGTGTGGAGCATGAAATCATCCACAGAATGAGCCATTTCTGGGAGCATGTTGACTATGCAACCAAGTGCAGGAAGGTCCCTGCTCACTGGACCCTGGAGAAGTAAAGACAGGCCAATCCCCTCTTCCCAACTACTCCCTTCCTAATAATGCCATGTCAGACAACTGCATTCTGTCACTCTATTGGCAGTATATTAAAACTACTTCCTAGCATTTAAGACCCACAATAAACTGAACTGAGACACAGAGCTATTTTCCCCAAACTGGTAAGAACCAGTTCACTCCATAACAACTCAAGCTTTGAAACAGGCTGGGAGTTTTTTGCTCTGCAATCACAAAGAGTTCTCTTTCTCTCTGTGTGTCTTTTTTTCCCAAGAAACTTCTTAAAATGTATTTGCTTTCTATATCACTATTGTAAAATAACAATAATAATAATTCAGAACAGTTGGCCTGGGACTTCTGAACAGCATGTGGGTTTTAGAGAAACTGAAAGCCCCTCTTTGATGATTTATTGGCTTAGCTTGCTGAAGAATGGATAGGTCAAAAAGATCATGCTGGGCTTTTATTATACAAAAAGCAATTTAAGAGAGTACAGAATGCTTGTTCTGTATTTTTAAAAAGCTCATAGACCATCAGAATAAAATCAAACCTGACAAAAATCAGAGACAGATGCAAGAAGAATAATGTACCTATTCTTAATGATCATTGTTTATTGTTTTAATAATATTGTTTAGTAGTAATATTATAATAATGATCCTAGGAAATCATCCCAGGATCAATGAAATTTTGCAGATCTCCCTCTGTCCATTGGTGAATGGTGACTGGAAAGGCTGGATTAGCAGATGACAGAACAGCAAAAGAACTAGCTGGCAAGGTGATAACTTAAAGCAAAGTCCATAAACTGGCATGCAGCAAAGGGAAAATGTTCCATTTGCCTGTTTCCAATGGCTGCCCCAAGGATGTGGTATCAGGGGACTGTAATAGGGGAACAGTGAGTGAAGTGGTGGCAATATTTGTACAGGTTTTTGCTGCTGTGACTTCCCACTAGCTTCAGCACCATAAAGACTGATCTAGGCTGGGCATGGAGCAGAGTGAAGCAGACCACAACCAGTGGCTGCCTGCATTGCTTCAGCCATATCCCAGCCATTTTTGAAGGCAAAGGAACAGCCCACCTTCAGGAGAGCTTCCGGAGCCCAGCAAAATGGTACCATTCTCCTCCTGAAATCCAAGCAACAGTGATGCCGTATTTATTTGCTGAAATGTTTCTACAATAGCGATGTGCACGAATATCTGAGATATTCGTTATTCATACAAATCAATACCAATTTGGACATTCGTATGCAAATTGAATGTCCAGACATTCATATGTTAGTATTCATACAGTTATGAATATTTCAAGTTATTCATACAAATAATTTGGACGTTCGTATGTCCATGGAAGTATCCGGATGTGAAAGGATGCATACGAGATTCGTATCATTGGATATGTATCACATACTTGAATGAATAGATACAAATCTATTTGTATTGGTTTGAATGTCCAGACATTCATTTTTCTTTACTCGTAAGAATTCAGATTTTTGAATATTCGATTCGTTACGAATCTAAGTCAAAAACTGCATTTGTGCACTCCCCTATTCTACAGCCATTTGAAGCAGTTTACAAAGCATAATTAGAAGCACCTAATACCAGATGGTTTTGGGTCATCAGTATCTCTCCAGAAGATGATTACAAAATGATTCTTATTCGTGCCAAGGAAAGTACATAGGTACACAGTCACCAGGAGCTGGGCTGGTGAGGGTATCCTTTCTTTTGCTTTTTAATTAAAACTTGTGGTGTTCATGGGTTCTCTCACAGGTGGTTGCTGTAAAAGATTTCTGTTAGGTTAAAGGAGTTGAAAGGCGGTGTTGCCTTAAAGGCAGAGCTGTAAAAATTATAGTGATAAGTTACTGGACATCCTAGAAAATTAATGTTTTGTCATCTGGGCAGACGTGCCTTTGGAAATGCAAAAGGTTCCATTTTAAGGGGAATCAGCACTAAACAGTAGATGACTTATGTGACTGTATTCTAGTGCAGCACAATCACATGGTGACTTACTGATCCATACCAATCCCCCCCAAAAGGAAAAAGATGAAAATGGTTTGTATTAAGAAGAGATTTTATATATTTCAATGGTCAAAGAGCAGATTGCATCAGTTTGGATGCCTGTCATGCAACATTAAGTGATTCTGCAATCTGATCCTGCTACACAGCCCAGCCTCATATCATGCAGCAGCAAGCAATAAACATTTCGGAGCAGATAAAAGAACAAATGGAAGGTGGGATGATATGCTGTATTTTGTCAGGGCAGACAGCAAACATCCCGATTCATATTTGCAGTTGCTAAAAGTTGTGTGCCCTCCTAATTGAGCTGACCTCCTCTGAACTCTTGTCCCAGGAAAATATGCTTCAGACAAACAGGGCGATTATGGCAAGTTTCTCAGCTTGCGTCTGTGACACCTCTCGACACTAACTCCTTGACCTGGTGAGCATATTACAAGGCATGAGCAATCCACCTGCATACAGAGCATGGCTGCAAGGAGGAGAGAAGAATGATGGGCAAACGGGCAAGGAGCATAAGCATGCTAGGTTGACAAACAGCCTGCTGCGCTTGGGTTTCTTTATCAGCGGTGCACACTTTTCTTGCAACTTGTTTTGGGATTGCCACTACATTGTTATGACCTGAAAATACAAAAAAGGGAACCAGAGCAAAGACATGGGGGTGCCTGGGAGAGTCAACTTGATCCAATTTAGTGATGAGCATAATTTAACATTTTTGCTCTTGCTACTACAGCATTAACCATCTTCTTACGCAGAGGATGGAATCATAATCAGCATGAGTGAGTGGGATGGCAGAAGAGGGTGCCAATCATCCACTCTCCACCTGTCCTGTCCATTTGTGGGGCCAATTCACACTTTGGCCCCTAGTTGATAATTAGGCAACCTCTGGGCAAGTGCATTTGCACTTGCAGGAGGTGTTTACAGCATAGAACCCACCCACCCCCACTTGCCCAGAGGTTGCCTAACTGCATACTAGCTGTGAAGCATATGTGTGCAGATACATACACATTACATACATATCCATACACATTTGTATGGATACATACAGGACAAAAACAGGATCCATACAGCATAAAAACAGGATGCATATGGATGCATCCTGTTTAGGGTTAGACAAATTTTTGTCTAGGGTTAGACAAATTTATGGATGACAGGTGTATCAATGGCTACTAGAACGAATGCCTAGGTGCATTTTTCAGGCAGGGGGGGGAAGGGGGCGCTTCTAAGGCCATTTGCTGGGATTCTAGAGCAGGAATATGTTTGTCCTTGTCTCTGCTTAGGATGCCGTTGAGCATTTGGTGGGCCACCATGTGCGACAGGATGCTGGACTAGATGGGCTGTGGCCTGATCCAGCAGGGCTTCTCTTATGTTCTTATGATGCATATGGATGCATATGGACACATTCGAATGTTGTTGACATTTGTATCTTCAAATACGAATTGAAAATTAGTACGAATAGATTCAAATGTATCCAATTTTAATTTAACGTGAATGCATTCAAATTTTACACATTCGAATTGATTCAAATCTTTGGATAGTCTTTTCAAATTGAATCCCGAAAATTGCATTTGTACACACCCCTAATCTCCAGACACCTTCAAGTCCTGTAGCTAGACAGGATATTTTATTTCTCCAGACATCTAAAATACAGACTTAGGTTATCTTGCCAAAAGTAGAGGCCCCAAGCCAGCCAAGGATGGACAGCGTTTTATTAATGCTGTACAGTTAAAATCCCTGAAGCATAAATCTGTGGAAAAGCCTGTGAGAAGCCAATTTGATGGACTATGCATCTTTTTATCGTCATCAGTGCTGGGTGTTCCAGCAATAGGTTTTCATGCTTTTTAGGGGGATATAGGGGAGCAATGCTGTCACTCGTATCTATGGCAACCCCACCATTGCACAGCCATAATAGCATCATATATCTGGACGGGGCCTTTGTATAAGCAGAAAGGATATACAAAATTCTTCTGTTTTACCAATGTTATTAAAATGTTATGAATCATCAATGCTATTCTAAAGTTTTGTTTCCTATCCTCGGATTTTTTTCTTTAGTTAACTGTGAATTATACATTTTATAAAGTAGATAAAACCAGTTGAGATATTTCAAGTATGACATGTTATGTGCACAATAGTTCTTTTATTCCACAAGCTCTGAACATTATTATCAGTTCATTCTTAATTTGTATTTGTATTTTTGGTTTATATAAAATTGCTTTACATGTGATGATTATTTTGCATTTTTTATTGAATAAAAGATGTTCTATAAAATGTTCCTTTGTTGTAAACTGCATTGGAAAATTTAATTGGAAGTCTGGAATAAAAATGAACAATGCATTGCAATACATCTAGTCAACAATGTTTTGTTTTTAATATGGATTAAAGTAAGGATATTGGGAGAATGCTAAGATTTTATTCACTTCCTGCTTAGGACTGTAAGAGGTCAGAGATAAAGCATTCATATGGCCAGTGAAGGAAGAGGATTTAAACTGAATTTCAATCCAAAACAAAGTTCAGTTCATCAACTTTAAAACATCCCACTGGTTCCTATTGCAGTTTCACTAAAACTTTAAAAGTTCTGTCAAAATCACGAGATTGCTCAACTATTTTGTGAGCTGAATGCTAGATATAGCCATTCTTTCCTAACACCCATCCTCAACTGGGAAGCTCTTGGAGGTATGGAAATAAACAAACAAACAAACAAACAAAAGCAAAACACTTGAAACTTTTTGCTGAAACTAATGACAATTTTGTACCAGACTTGAACAGCACTACTGGGATTCCTCTGTTTTGCGCTCAGGCTGTGGTCACACCTTAGGCGTTTTTGCACCAAGGCAAAGATGCCTCGGAACACTTCCCCATGAACGGGTTGAGAACACTTTCCCGTTCGCATGAGGCAGGTAAGGAACGCTTTGAGAACAGTTCCCTTACCTGCCAGTGAGAACGGGATAGTGTTCTCAACCTGTTTGGGGGGAAGACCCTCTCCTGGGCTGCTCCCATTAGCTCCTATGGACCCAGTGTGGGCAGCCTGGGTGCCTTCTTTCGCTGGGTTCCTGCTCGCTCCTGAACCCCAGATCGGGCACCAGGGGTGGGCAGGAACCCCAGCCAACACCCACCCAACCCACCCCGGGGTTGCGCATGTGCATGAATGGGCCCTACCTTCTCTTCCCAGCCTGATTCTGCTAGAATAGGCTAGGCCATTATGAGCATGCTCAAGGGGGCGGCCCCTCATTGGCTGGGCACCTTGCCTGGCCTCAACTGGCCATCTGAGCACTAAATCGACCTAAAATGTGTGGTAGGCAGTTCTTGGAAAACTCAGGTTTGGTGGTGGATTTCCAGCAAAAGTCTTATTACTTACCTTTGTGTAGGAACTCACCATCATTTCTAGCCGCTGCAAAATTGTGGGGACAGAAACAGGCAGCAGCACACGCACTTCCAGGAATTTGTGCTCTCCAAATACCTAAGGCCTTTTGCACCTGCATTTGAAGGCGCTGTCCCCAGCTCAGAAATGGTCCCTTCCATACAGGAGTGTACTGAACACAAACTACACGTGGAACACAATTTTGTGCTCCACATGAAGACTTATCTTGACCAGAGATGGCTTTTGCTGTCTCTGGTAAAGCCCATTCACACCTCTGTAGTGCTGGTTGGGTCATCTGAGGTGCCATGGCACCTCAGATGGCCCCAAACACAATTGCACATGCGTGGTGCATCACAACTGTCCCAGTGATGGTTCTGGCACAGGCACATGTGCAGTCATGCCAGCTGCCAGGACAAAGATGATGGTGTCCAGATGCATGTCTGGACCTCCAATAGGTTTGCAGACACATGGGGGGAGGGATGGTATGTACTAGCATTCATACATGGATGGGACAGGAAGTGCAGAAATGCCCCTGCATGTGGACGTTACTAAAACACACAAAGATAGTGCCAGCCTCTACACTGTGTAGCTAACAAGAGATAATGCCAGAGGGGGAATAGCCTGAATTATCACTTGCTAGTGTCTCAGAGGCACTTCAGAGAGACAGTGTATGGCCCCTGTGGCCCCAATAGGGATGTGCACTAATATTTGTAGGCATTCAGATACAGACAGAACGTGCCAAATGTTGACATTCAAACTTGAATAGAATGTCCTGAAATTTGAATGTAAACATTTGAATAGAATTTCAAATTTTGTTTGAATTATCCGGACATTCTTATGCGTACTGGTTCGTACACAGTGCGTACTTGAAGATCCGCATCTTTCCTGCATCCGTATGCATTTGTAAGGATCCATACTGGATGAAAACAGGTTGCATACAGGATAACTATGGGATGCATACAGATGTGTACAGATATGTACGGATGTGTACAGATTTGGTAAATACGAATCAAATCTTGTTACATTCAAATTTAAAAGATTCAAATCAGATTTTCAGGTATTCAATTCGATTCAAATAGAATGTCAAAAAAAGATTCACACACATCTCTATTCGCTAACCCTTTTCTAATCCACCTTTTCTAGCACAGAATGTTCATGCGGGGTAGGGGCAGACTGGTGAACAATCCCATCTCCATGGATTTCTCTGAGCTGCCACAGAGATGGGTTTTTTGGTCTTTTTCCTGAGATCACAGCCTTAGAAAAAATTCAGGCATGTAAGACCAAGGCCGTGCTCACACCTCAGGCGAACTTTGGATATACGTCCAACAGGAACCAGATTCTAGCCAAGAAAAGTTGCCCATGCCAATTCCAGGGGATATTGAAAAACCAGCGCCAGCAACTGAGGGAATTTGGCAAGCAGGTGCAAGCAGCTCAGGCACAAACCACATTAACTGTCCTACAATGTGGGCCCACTTTGTAACCAAGGACATCGTGGCAAAGGCTTTTCAGTAGGGGTCTTCAGTGTCCTCACCTCTTCTCTGAAAGCACAATGTTGATTTTTTTTGTCTTTACATCCTACCTTTCTTACGAAGACCAAGGCTGACTCCAGACTAGTGGAATAAACCCACAGTGGAATAAACCCGTCACTGCGCAGCATACCTACTGCGCAGTGACGACCGGCTTTTGAACTTGCAAAGCAGCTCCATAGCTTCCCCATTGGAAGCTGCAAGGGCTGAGTCAGCGCATGCTGTCACGCAGGTTGAGGCAGCCAACCACATTTGAGCAGCCCTTCCAGATCTTGTTGTTCTGTTCTTGCCCTCCTTCCAGGGACTGGAGGGAAACTTCAGATTTCGTTTATACTGCATGAGTGTTATTAAGGGTGTGTCCAGACTCAGGATAGCTGTGCATTGGAATGCACAACCAAGGCATGGGTATCACACCAGACACCCAATCCTGCGTAGTGGCAGTGTATTATGCCACTGCTACTTTGAATTTACTTACTGTGGAAAGATCAACACTCACGCTGCAGTATAAGGTAAATTCAAATGTTCCCACCAGTCCGGACAGGACAGCGAGAACAGCTCCCATTGGCTGCTCCTTCCCATGTGACGCACGCCCCACGGAAGTCTCACAGCTGCCGAGGAAGAAGCTCCAGACCTCCACTGGGAGTGGGGACAAAGAACTGTCACTTTGCAGCAGGTAAGCTGCGTATTTTTATATAACTGCGGATTTAATTCACTAATCTGGAAGCAGCCTAAATCAGCATTAAGGTAAGTGCGCAGCAACGTTCAGATAATGTGACACCACAATACTCCATTGATCGTTGTGTGTTACACCTTGATTGTGACTGTGCATTTCACTGTGGAGTATAAATGAGTCTGGTTGCAGGCCAAGCTTGCAGTATTTCTTCTCCTCCCTTGCCTTTCACATTTGCAGCAGGGCCGTTTGTGAGAGTTTGGGTGAGGGTTAGATCTTGATCTCTAGGGTTTGATCTCCTAGGCCGTGTACCCATGCAAGCCATCTGGCACACGTTGGTCACTCTTTGGGCATGCATGGGCTGGGGACAGGACTGGGAACACATTTCAGGCGTCCCCATAACATTCCTGGCAATGCGAAAGAGGTACGGGTTGGGCGCGGATGGTTGTGTCCTCATAAGAACCATGCCGAACCCTGGTATGGGGCAGCAGTGCCCCCTCCTCTCTGCCCCCTCTCTCCTCATTGGAAGCTGGATTGATGTCAGCCCACCCCTGTGCTGCATCCTCCCCCCCCCCTTAGAGGCACTGACAACCAGGACTGGGGTGGGAGGCACGGAAACATGTAAAAATAAAGCTTCATTCATAAAAATAACTTTAAATTTTAAAATGCTGAAAGCTGCAACGAGGTTTAGCAGCAGTAGGCGCTTGAGCAGTTTTGCACACCTCTGCTCCACCAGGGACCACGAGAACGGCCATAAACTGAAAATCAAGCCTTTATTTATGATCGGCTCGCAGATCGGGGAAACAGGGGTTGCAAACGGAATAGAAATCAAGCCATTATGCAGCCTGCCTTGGCATTCCTGAAATGGGGTTGGAATTACCTCCATGGAAATGGCAGAAAATTTAAAAACCAAGCCGTTCTCCAGCCTGCCTTTGCGATTGGTGGCCGCAATCTTCAATGGGCAGGGCGGGGATGGCAAGCACCCCCCACCTCCCAATGACGTGAGCGCAAATCTCCACCCCGTTGGCCCACTAGCGTCCCCATGTGCATTCCCGGCTCACTGAGCAATGCATACCGGTCCCCCAAACTGTGCCAAGGCTTGTTTTTTCAGGTATAGAATTTGGCACCATTCTGGAACGGTTTGGGGTGGTGGTGGTGGTGGTACACTTTTCGCAGACCAAACCCCAAACCCATGGGGACAAACCTTGCCAATCCCACGCTCGGAACTGTACCAAAGTTGCAGGGGAACCTGGCCTTAGGGTCCTGGCCCGGCGTTCTCGCCACTAACCCACACGCTCGCCCTCCTGAAAGGGCCTTTTGAATTCAACCTTCAGGCGAGGCTGGATTCCCCACCAAGCGGACGAAGAGCTCCGCTCGGGAGCCGCCCAAGGCCCTCGCTCCGCGCCGGGGGGAAAGGAGACGCCGCCTCAGCAGCGGGTCGCGCTAATGGACCGACGCGCCTCTCTCCGTCTCTCCCCCTCGCCGCCCGCCGCCTCTCAAGGGCTCCGCCGGGTCGCTCAATGTCAAGCCAAGGGAAGAAGCGGGCAGAGCGGCGGCGGCGGGCGCGTGTCGTGCTGCGCGGCGGGCGCGTGGGGGCGCACGAAGGGAGCTGCTGCTGCTGCCGCCGCCGCCGCCGCCGCCAGTTGCTAGCTGATGCCTTCATCTCTTCCCCACCCCTAAGCCGTCGGTCCCGCGCGCCCGCTGCTGCCGCTGCTGCCGGGCTCGCAATGCCAGGACGGAGGAGGAGGAGGAGCGGCTGGAGCTGGAAGGTGCGCAGCAGCAGCAGCAGCAGCACTAAGCGCCGCCGCTGCCACCTTGGGAGTTAGCGGGACCGCGATCCGGCTCGGCCGCTGCCTGTCTCCTCCTCCTCCTCCTCCTCCGCGGGCCAGGAGGAGCCGAGCGGGCTGGAGCGCCCTGCTAGGCACTGCGAGGCGGCGGCATGGAGGGCAGCAAGCCCACCTCCTCGCCCGGCAGCCTCGACGGCGGCGGCGGCAGCCCCAGCGCCAACGCCTGCGTCCAGGGGAAGGCGGCGTCGGACAAGGCGCCGGGCAGCCCGGGCGGCGGCGGGAGCCTCAAGGAGCATGGCAACTCGGTGTGCTTTAAAGTGGACGGTGGCGGCAGCGGCGGCAGCGGCAGCGAGGAGCCCATGGTGGCTTTCGACGACTCCGACAGCGCCCGGCGGCAGTACGGCTTCATGCAGCGGCAGTTCACCTCCATGCTGCAGCCCGGGGTCAACAAATTCTCCCTCCGCATGTTCGGCAGCCAGAAGGCGGTGGAGAAGGAGCAGGAAAGGGTTAAAACTGCAGGATTCTGGATCATCCACCCGTACAGCGACTTCAGGTAAAAGGGCGTCCGCGCGGACGGTTGCATGGATGGATGGATCGGAGCGGGGCAGGTGCCTTCTCTCCCCACTTCTAAGGCGTGGCGCGCTTGTTCAGACTTGGTGGTGCAAGGAAGGGATGGACCCCCTCATTCCATACTTCAGAAAGACAAGGGGGGGTGTCTTCTTTGTCCCTTGTCCCCCCCCCCCCCCGTCTCTCACCTTCTGTCTATAACCAGTTTGTGCTTCTCGCCTTAAAGCCCCCAAATATTGTTCTGCCACAGCAAGTGGCATGTGCTGGCTTGAGAAACTCTCTCCTCTTTCATGCCCGCCGCATAAGGAGTTAATCGGGGTTCAGAGCAAAAGTAAAGGAAGGTCAAGACAGGGTGCCCAGCTTCAGATCTTCAGCATGTGTCACTGGCACCCGTTTCTCCTGCTCACACGACCCGTAGAGAAACTCCGATTACAGTGCAATTCAGGTCTCAGTTTCTGGGTAGTAGGAGACCACTAGGCACAGCGGAACTTACATCTGAGTAGAGAGGGCGAAGGCTTTGTTGCTTCAAGCCCTAACCTTTGCTGTTCATCCTAAACGGAGGATGGTCTAGTGGTTAGGGAGTCAGACTCTTATCTGGGAATACCCAGTTCGATTCTGCCCTCCCCCATGAAGCCCGCTGGGTGACCTTGGGCTAGTCACAGCTCTCTTCTGAGCTCTCACAGCCCCACCTACCTCTCAGGGTGTCTGGTGTGGGGAGAAGAATAGAAAGTGGGGTAGAAAAGCCAACTCCTCCTCCTCCTCCTTCCTTCTTCTTCTAAACATGCTTGCTCTCAACTTAGTTCAGCAGAATTTACTTCTGACAGGTTGTGCCTTTCCTGTTCCCTTGTTTCCTGATCCTTTGCTCAGGAAAGACAGAGACTCAATCAGATACCTTTTGCTGCTTTAGGTGTTTTTTCCATCACACTTTTGGCCATGTTGCCTCGGAGATCATGGGCTGCTGCCCTTCATTCATCTGGTTTCCCATTTGAACAATGTAGAGAGCAAACATGTCTTTCTTTCAACCTGCACCGGAGAGAAAAGTCCACCTGCTAATCTGTAGCATGTCTCTTGCCCTTATCAAGAACTTCTGGTTCTCCTTTTACTTTGAATGGCCCAAGGGGCCTCTGTCTGCAGAGAATATGAGAAGCTTTATGGGGCATGCATTGCCTTCCAGTAATGAGGCATCACAGAGAGAATATCTTTAGCGAGCACGTACAAAGTGCAAAATATAACTTGACTTTCTTCTCCCACTCCTCTGTTTAGGGATTTCTCTATTTCTAAGTCTCTCTCTCTCCTCATCACCCTACTTTGCTAAGGGGAAAACCAAGTGATGGTTGGTTGTCTCAGAAGAAATGCACGCAAACTGAAGCAAAATAAATTGCAGGGATACATTGTTGTTTGTCCTATTTACATTGCAAATATTTAAAGATATTTTTCCTTTCAACCAATTTAAAGTCAAGGGGAGCATCCAAATGTTTAAAGAAATCTAAGAAGTTATTTTATTTCAATATTGTAGGAAGAGGTTTATTCCTTATTTTGCTTGCATGTACAGAAGAAATGTTATTACCCTTGGTTAATGTCCTATGTATTTTTGCATGGGTTAGGTGTATTCATAACAACTTGTGCAAACATTCAGAATATTCTTGGTGAAGTTGGATTTGCATGGATCTGTGAATAGGACCTGTACATGTCGATCGATATTTGGACGTATTGTCCATTTTGTGGGTTGTTTCTAGATCAAAAGGGTAGGGCAGTCTAGCACAGTATGAGTAATACAGTACCTTAAATAAACTTTTGAGATTTTAAAACTTCCTCTTTCTTCAAGTTCCTGACTACTGTAAGAGAAAGTGCTTAAAAAAATAGACACAGAAACTAATCCAACAGAAAAACAAATGACTTTCAGAAAAGAAAACAGAAATTGCAGTCGCTGCCTTAGGTTTAATGCATGAATGTTATTCTAAAAAAGCAACGCTTTTGGTTTTGGGTACTGTTATATTTCAAAATCCATTCTCCTAGTTCAAATATATGAGAGGGGTTTTTCCCCTCTCAGATAGTAAAACAACAACAACAACAACAACAGAATTGTCTGACAGAAAAGCTGGCTGATTTTGGAAATTCAGTGTTAGTTTAATTTAACAACAACAAAAAACCCCAAGAGCCTAAAAATTTGGATTACGTGGATTGAGGGCAACTGGGATTTTGCATAATGATTTTTGGACAGAGTGGGGCCTGTCCTTATTAATTTACCTGGTGCTTGAAAGTCATCCAGAGAACAATATCTCCTTGGGCTATACATTTATGTGCCGAACAGATCCGGGAATACAGCGTAACTGGTCAGATTTCTACATCTTCCTTAATCAAAAACTGCCCAGGGTAGTAATGCATTTGGGAATCCCCGTTTTAACCTTGGTATCCGTGTCCTTGTCATTTTCAGGATTTACATCATGTCTGTTCTTCCATATACGGTTGCCAGGGTTCCTCCCCCCCCCTTTTTGTATGAGTAAAAAACACACAGAGAATGTCAAAAGCAAGAAACGGTTTTAAGTATCAGTGACCTTCTAAGCGTAGCATTTATTATGGGCTTTTATTGGTCATGAGATACGTGAGGTAGGTTTTTGTTTATTTTTGTTAGGTCTTGTCTGAAGGATGACTAGATTGCCGGAAGCACAGGGTGCGATGGAAAATAGGTGCTACCTAATTCTGAGGAAAAACAGTTAAATTTACAACTATATATAAAACAACAGCATTTTAATTCAGTACAATATGTGTACTAAACTGAATTTACTGAGTTATGCATGCTGAGGGAAGATGCCAACATGGTTAATCTTGGTACCACAATATAAATATTATGAGACTTCATAGTAATCTAGGTTGAATGTTTCTAAATAAATAATATATTATCTTTCAAGAACAGTGTTACCATATTTTTATACTGTTTGCTGTCCAGTGTCACAGTGAGGAGTCTGGTATGTAAAAGACTAAAAATGAAAAGTAGAAAAATACAGGTAGTGCGAATTATGAAAACAGTGGACATTCACACACAAAACTAACAAACCAACTTTGTTAGTATCATGGGCATTCTGTTAGTGCTACGGCAACAATGCTAACCCTTGAAAGTTATTTTACATAGGAGGAATGTTCTGTTTTGAAACTAATCAGTTCAAAAGGTTTGACAATAAATCTTGAACTGTTTATATGTTGCATGTTAGAATATGTTTACTAGACCAAATATTCATAGTAAAAATATTTATGCATCCATGGAAGTAATGGGGGCTTTCCAATGAAAACAGATTATTTGCTTTTTACAGATATGGTTGTTTTGAACTTACAATATTCTTTCAGTGATCTCAACCAATTTGAAGTAAATTTTGCAAGGAAAGGTGGTATTTTCCTTTGTTTTTGGTGCAGAAATGCCCTATGAACAATCAATTTAAATGTTTAACCATATGAGCAGTACACCCTTGAGATGGGATAGAAAAACACCAATAAATGTAAAGGAGCATTCTTCACAGTGATCATGCCCAGCAATATGAAATTAGCAAGCAAAATAAATAACTAAAAAAAAAAAAACCCAGACATCTGTCTGAGACTGGTTCAGAGCTTACTTTTCAACCTTAGAACCAGAAAATTACATTTCCGATATCAAAATATCTGATGGCACAGTGGTTAAGAGCGCTAGGCTAGAATTCGGGAAACCCTTGGTTTGAATCCACTATTCTGCCATGGAAGCTCACAGGATGGGGTCTTCTTAGCTGTGGGTAAAATGACCTCCCTGCCTCGTGTATGTTTGGAAAAGGAAATGGGAAAGGGACAGGCTATGTATCAGTGATGTATCAGTCTCAAGTGGCAGGTTAGTTTGCTTTTACTGGGGGAACAGCACCCCTCCCAATTCAGGCACTGCCTCTGTTTCATTCAATCTATTTTGTCTGTTTTTATAATGATTTTACTGTAACCCACCCTCAGACCACATTTTGATATCATAAATGTAGAATCAGCACTCTTAGCCATTTCTATCATTTCCTGTTTGTTCTGCATATCTATCTGTTTATGTGTGTGGTTGATGAATCGTGCCTTCACCTTAAAATCTGGGACAAAGAAAGCTGGTGGCATGGATAATTTGGTTCTGCTGTAGATATGAGATAATTTATGTTTCAAGAAAAGAAATGGGAAAGGATGCTTTGTGTGTGAGGGTGTGGATTTCTTGATTCCAGTTTTTATTTATTTTAAAAATAAATGTTACCCGCAGCGGATCTGTTAGAGGGAGATTATTGTGTTGGCCTTACATTTCTTGATGAAGTCTGTGATAGCCAACGTGGTATAATAGTTAAGAGTATTGGACTAGCACCTGTGTACAAATCCTCTCTTGGCAAGGAAAACTTGCTAGATGGTCCTGGGTTAATCCCTCCCTCCCAGGCTCACAGGGCTGATAGGAGATAAAATGCAAGGAAGAAGAGTAGTGAAATCTGCTGTGGGATCTTTGGAGGAAAATCAGAATATAAATATCACAAATGTATAAATTAATAGAATATTTTCAAGGAAGGTATTTGTATATCATAACATTATGATCCTTCCTTCCTTCTTTTAAATCATTCTTGAATCTACAAATCATTGCCTATTTGTTCAGAACATGAGATCCTGGCTCAGGCCCTTTCTGAATTTACCTTGGTTAATCCATATTAGTGAATCTGGATCAGCTACAAGTAGCAGTGGCTTTAGAATGGCAAAAGAGTTAACACAGTGCAGATGCTAAGCCTTGTTCCGCATCAGTGGATGTGAACTCCTGTCAGATAAACAGCCCACACTGCAATGCAATTGGCCCACAGCATCTCCAGACCTGATGCAGTTGGCTACATCCCCATCAATCAAACGTTACATCTGGGTAGCAGGGTGGTGAGGAGTGGTTGCTGTGGTGAAGGCTCTGTGAAGGTGTATTTGCAGTCATTTGTAACTGCAAGCGTGACTCAACACCATACCCACATTCTTCCTGGATATGTTCTATGTGTGGATGCCCCTTCCTTGATCTGGATTGGAGAATGCTAGCATGGATGTAGACCACATGTACCTGGTTTATAACTAATCCAGATTAGTGAGTCCTTAGTATAGTTCTGATCTAGATCTAATCTAGTCTCATGCAAGTGGTGTGTTTTTAGCAGCTCCTAGATTAAGGAGTAAGTGCAGAAAGACCCTCAGACTGGAAGCTTATGTCAGGGCTGGAGTCCCAAATTTCAGCCAGATTCCTACTCAGCAAGTACTTCTTCCTTTTGCATAGCCTTACGTGCTACTACAAACAGTTTTCACAGCTAGCCAGGTACTTTAATGGTTGCTCTTACAATCTCTGTCTGCATTTCCCACCTAGCATGTTAGAAACATCTGTTTTGCATGCAGAAGGTCCCCAGCATCTTGCTTACTGCTTTTTTATCATTGCCAAGTACCCTGCTTGTGGTCAACTGTAGCTGAGTTCAAGGACACCTTTACCATTATTGGTGAGTGTAATGAGGCGTTGCTTGAGGGCCAGCCAGGAATCCAGAGGTGAATTCACACTTCAACCTGTAGTATGCAATTAGTTGACATCTGGCCAGGTACATCTGCACTTGCAGGAGACATTTACAGACTACAAATACCCCCTGCCTGGCCTGAGGTTGCCTAATTGCATACTAGATGTGGTACGTGAAATTGTGCACCACAAGCATATCAACCCTCCCCAGTCCTGACCAATCCCTTACCTTTAGCATCCAGTGGCGACAGTCTGCACTTTTTTCCAGTTGAGAGGCTCATTTTTAGGTGCAGTGCAAACTTGCTGGGACCTCAGATGATCCCCTGAAGCAATTGCGCTTGCACGGAGCATCAACGTCACTGTAGCGACGGTGCATGCACAGTTGCCCCATTCGCCATGCCAAGATTGTGGTGCCCTGAGGAGGATCGGACACACGACTGATCCCAGGTAAGTGACCGATCATGTATGGGCCAGGCTATCATGGGCTAGCATTTGCAAGTGTGAGCACTAGTCAATGTTACTCTGTAATGCACCTTTCCCGACCAACAGATGGGAAAGCAAAGTACAGAAATGTCTCATGTAACTGGTATGGGAACCTTCAGGCTTGAGTTCTTGGTGCTTCAGGATAATTGGTGCTTTAGATATCTGCTGGATATCAGGTTTCCTTTATACTTTTGCTGAGGATGTCAGCATTCTGCCGTACTATGCTATTGTCAGTTTCTATATGCATGTGAATTGTGCATGCGTGAAATAAACTGTATCTAGATAGTCATAGCTGTTTTATTTTTATTACTTGCTTTAGCACCAGCAAAGTTATTATTAATAATGTTACCTTCATGCTTAATTGCAGAATTAAATTTTACCCTTGCTGCATAATGTAAATTGAAATAAAGAGGACACTTAGAAACTAGATAGGTTTTGATAGAAATAGAATTTGATATGCTGATGATTCATGCTGTGTCCAATACAATCAGTTCCTCATCTGTCTGCTTTCCTCTTTTCTAGCAACTTAATTTGGGTCCATCTATAGTCCACCCCACTGTTGGAAGTTGCAAGGGCATCCTGCTCCGCTGTTTTTTATTTCAGACAGAGATAGAATTCACTGAGCCCCTTTCCAATCTCTGTAGTTTTTGTCACCAGATTAACTATGGCTGCATCTGCATCCACGTATTGCTTACTTATTCTGCTATATTCTGGAATAAAGCATGAATATCCGTGCTTTCATTGTGGACTATCCAAATATAGCAAAATAAATGGAGTCTGAATGCAACCTATGAGAATGTAGGCCTATTCACACTTTGGCTGGTCGTCAACAGTTAGTGAACTTCTGATAAAGAGCATCCACATGTGGAGTAGGCTGTTACAGCCTCCAAGCGTGTCCTACCTCCCCAGAAGTTCAGTAATTGTTGATTAGAGACGTTTTCGCACGGGGCTGAACGGAACGCGGAAAAGACAGCTGTGGACACGTCATCCGCATTGCCCGCGCGCGGCTTGCGTTCCGACGTGTCCGCAGCTGTCTTTTCCGCGTTCGAAATGTAGAGCACTTTAAAGTGCTCTACACGCGTTCCAACGCGGACGAGCCGCCCGCAGCCGTTCGGGAGGAGAAGCATTCGCGCCTGCTTCTGTCTCCCGAACGGCTGCGGGCGCGCCTCCGACGCCGCGCGGCTTTGACAATCAGCTGTTTGTCAAACAGCTGATTGTCGATCTGCCTCCGCGGCTGTCTGCGCGCCCCTGGCCGGCGTTTGCCGGCTAAGGCAGCTTCGGGCGCTTTGAGCATTCGCACCCAGACGCTCCGGAACGCGTTTACACGCGTTCTGGCGCGTCTGTGTGTGAACGGGGAAAGCACCCGGAGCTGCCTTAAGCTTTCCGCCTGCACGCGTTCCGTTTCGAACGCGATGCAGTGCGGAAATGCCTTAGGTGTGGAGCACTAAATTGTGCTTATCTGAAGTTTACCAGCCCTAGTTCACTGTAGGTAAATCAGCTAAGTGCAGAAAGGCCCTGTGTCTCAACTGAATCTTGACCTCTAGGTTCCATTTTACGAGGAACTTGAGAACTCTTTTGTTGGAAGAAGTGTGTCCTCCAAAAACGTCTAGAAGGACTTTTAACCACCATTTTCTGGGGAA
The DNA here is from genome assembly GCA_023333525.1 of Aspidoscelis tigris stejnegeri. NCBI lineage: Eukaryota > Metazoa > Chordata > Lepidosauria > Squamata > Teiidae > Aspidoscelis > Aspidoscelis tigris. The sequence goes on along the minus strand of JALMGA010000007.1, from coordinate 22,593,953 downwards.
ACTGCTGGTCCTTTCCTTAGAGTAGAGCAGTAGAGGGAGAAAGGCAAACTGATTACGGGGGAAGTGAAAACAGGGGGAATGCCCCTTTCTTTCCTCAGTGCTCCTGCATTCCAGGGCAGCCTACAGTTCCTCTGGATAGATGAAACAGTCCAGTGTTTCAGCCTGTACCATTTCACTGCAAGGGCTTTTTCAGCATTTAAGACTGATATTCTCTCCTTTCCCCCAAGAAGCACTTGATGGATCTAACTGAGACTGAATGGAATCTTCCTAAGATAGAAGCCATAATTTATGGTGATTGAATCCGCTGAGCGCTCCGTTGAACTGCTAGTAGGAACAGCAGCAATATATCAGATTGAGATGGCAACAGGAAATGCTGGCTTGTTTTGTGCCTGCTTAAAAGAACATTTCCTGATATGTACTTTTGGGAAGTTTCTTCCACAGGCACATGGGCTGTGTCTCCACGTGAAAATGGAGGCCGCTCACTCCTGGGTATTTGGGGTAGGTGTGACAGTTGCTGCCGAAAATGGCACCTCCTTGTCTCTGTTTGAGTGTGGCAATCATGGTGCCTCCATTGAGGGCAGCAAAACCATGCCCTTGAAAAATGGTGCCTTGGACAGTGGGCAGCACAGTTTGCATGTGGCATTTATTGCCACTGTAAATGCAGAATGAGCTTTACTGGGCACCTTGTCATGGAATTGGAGTCATGGCCATGGAGTAAGCAAGGGCCTATTAGAAAGAGCATATTCCTTTCCTTGCTGGCACTTCCTCAAGGGATACACTGTGGGTCTTGGATTGATCTCTTCATAGTGGTTACAACTTGTGTGTCGGAATCTGGAGAAGGAAACAGAAGCAGGGGAAGATGTGGAAAATAGTTTTTGTTGTCTTGGAGGGAGGCAAGAAGGTCTAGGTATATGTATGTTGTAGAATAAGGCTTTTAAAAATATAAGATAAAGTAGGCAAGGCTACAAAGGGATCAGAGGGAGTAAAGTAGTAGTAAAGTAGTATGTCCTAAACTTCATTCATTTTCATTCCTTCACAGCTTTTACCACATCCCATTTAATGTTTGTTTATGAGTTACTATTCAAATCAACTTACTTTTTTAAAACTGAATTTTATTTGTTTCCCTGTGAATGGCACATTGATAAACACTGGGACAAAGGGGTAAATGTTTTCTCTATTTTTCTTCCATCCAACATCCATTTCGTGTAGCTTTTCTATGTTAAATGTGATACACAAAATACTAAGGAAAAGACTTGTGGAACACAGGATGGCTATATATTTTGGCTGCTGCAGATCTGTGCTATCCAATGGCCACTTCAGGTAATATATAGTTTGATATGGCTGTGTTCATGAATTTATCATTTTAAGTTGTTAGTATTATGCAAATGTCATTGGATAATGTAGTGGTTAATACTACTTTGCATTTTTTTTCTCTTTGTATGCTTTGCCTTGTGCACTCTTTGGTGACTTTCTGTTTCTTGTAATTGCTGGAGTTCCTTCATTCTGATTTGTAGCATCCTTGTTTTGGCCATGTGGTTGCAAGGCATTTGTACCGTTTCATTGCTTTGTCTTCTGAAGGTACAGAATTCTGCAGGAGCTACATAAGTTGTTCTATCGAACTATGCTTTCTGGTGAAATATCAGATTGTTGTGCAATAGCTTAAAGGCGGGGCATTTCTGAAGATTGTGCCTGAATATTGCAAGATCTTTGGATCCAGCTTCCCATTTACCAATCATTAGGAACTAATGCTCCTAGTCTCAAGAGTCCCTGAGGGACTCATTTCAGCAGTGCAATTTTATGTGCTAGCAAAATCTGTCCCCATGGAAAACTGGCCCATGGAAGCCAGTTTACTTACAAGTAGGATGGTGGTAGACCTTTTTTAAAAAATAGGTGGCCATTTTGGACTACCATACTGGGCTACGTTCTGCCCAGTGCAGATGGAATATGCTAGCAGGTTGTGTGGCCTCTTTGCTCCCACTAGAATGGAGAAGAGAGGCCTAGAAGCGGGTCATGCAGCTCACTGGTAAATGCAAAAGGGTTAAGGAATACGCAAACAAGAGTTTATGATATATCAAGAGAATAGTGTGCATCCACTTCCTTGTTCACACATACCTCCTAAGGAAAAAGAAGGAAATACCTTTTCTCAGAGGAAGACCAGAAGAACAGTGTCACTATATAGTTCTACTGAGAATTGAGTTCAAACTACCAAATCATTGTGTAATTGATACTATGGGCATTTTCGCACATGCTGCTGAAAATGGATCTATAAGATCCATTTTCCGGCAGAACGTTTTAAAGAATCTGACACAAATAGGGTCAGATTCTCGGACGACCCGCGCAACCGCACATGTGCGGGACGCCGGCGGCAGGGCCAGATTGGAAAGGGTGCTGTTTGCAAATGCAACAGCATCCATTCCAATCCAGCTTCCAGAGGCCCTGCCCAGCTGTCAAAGACAGAGCGCATTCTCTCCGTTTGACAGCTGGGGCCACCCACCGGCCTTCACCATTGGCTCCTTTGGGAACTGCCATGGCGCAGCCAGCAGCCAGCTTCCCTGGCTTCCCCTTCACCCGAGAAGGGCCGATCAGCCCTTCTCGAGTGTGAGGGAACCTGCAGCTGCCACCCCACCCCACCCCATCGCCCCACCTTGGGCCGCGTGCTCGCGCTTGGGTGCTTACCTGAGACGTTTTCGCACGGGGGTGTTTGGAACGCGCGGGAGACAGCCCGGAACGCGGCAAACGCATTGCCGCCGCGGGGCTTGCGATCCGACGTATCCGGAGCTGTCTCTCGCGCATTCCAAATGTAGAGCACTTTGAAGTGCTCTACATGCGTTCGGGCACGGACGAACTGCCCGCAGGCGTTCGGGAGGAGAAGGATTCATGCTTGCTTCTCGCTCCCGAACAGCCGCGGGCCGGCCTCCCCCGCCAGCGCAGGTTTGGCAATCAGCTGTTTGACAATCAGCTGATTGCCGATCTGCCTCCGCAGCTGTCTCCGCGCCCCTGGCCGGCCTTTGCCGGCCAAGACAGTTCCGGGCGCTTTTACCGTTCACACACAGGCGCGCCGGAACGCGTTCCGGCGCGCCTGTGTGTGAACGGTGAAAGCGCCCGGAGCTGTCTTAAGCTTCCCGCCTGAACGCGTTCCGTTTGGAACGCGTTGCAGTGCGGAAAAGCCTCTGGTTGCGGCACGTCTGCTTTTGGCATGGGGAAGTCCGGCTTCCACTGCGCCTTCGCGCGCCGCAACCAGCATTGGCCAGTTGCCGTCATGAGGGTGGGTGGCCCCCTTCCCATTGGCCAGCCACCCTCGTGACAGCAGCTGGCTAATGCTGGGTGAGGCGCACACAGGCGCAGTGTAAGCCGGACTTCCCCATGCCAGAAGCCGATGCACCATGACCAGGTAAGCATCCGAGCGTGAGCGTGCGACCCGGAGTGGGGTGGGTGGGTGGGTGGGTGGCGGCTGCAGCTTCCCTCTCACTCGAGAAGGGCTGATAGTCCTTTCTCGGGTGAACGGGAAGGTAGGGAAGCCGGCTTCCGGCCGCGCCATGGCAGAAGCCGGTGGGCGTGCCCACCTGTTGAAGAGGCAGAGCATGCACTGTGCCTCTTTGACAGCTGGGCATGCACCAGCAATCTGGCTCTTTCCCTGCCGCTTTGGAAGCGTTCGCTTCTGAACCGGTTTAAGGGGAAAAGCCACATGTAACACCTAATTTTTCCGGTCTTACATCTGGGCCGAATTTCAGCAGCAAAACCGGTTTAAGCAACCGCTTTTGCACGCCGAAGTGTGGACATGGCATCCTTAAAGGGACCCTAATTCGGGTCCCTGTGCGGATGCCATGTCCTAATCCTTCCCACATCTGGCTCTAATTCCGTTTTTAGAGCCTGTGTGGAAAGGCCCTAAGATTCTTTGTTTAAATGCATTCATATATTTCTTCCCACAATCCCACAATGTAGCACAGATGTTAAAATGTTTCTTTTCTTTTTGTTTTTTGTAGAGCTCCACCCCACTATATGGAATATTTTTTTTTTATTTTTGCTAATCTGAATGGTTTGTTTTTGCTTTCATTTGCCTTGGAAAAGCTATAGTTCACAGAGACCCTTAGAGCTTTGCACTTTCAACATTTTTATTTATTTGTTTGTTCTTTTAAAAACATATCTTCTTTTCTTTAGACTGCTTAGTTATTTCTTGAGAGGTAGCTGATGTGTTGCAGAAGAGTCATAGATATCCACCAGTAAAGAGACAGAATTCCTCAGGCATGCTGAGAACTAATTCCCAGTCACTAGTGTTCACTTTCTTCACTTAGGTTTGCACAGAGTCTTGGCAACACAACTGCAGACATGCTTAGAAGAAACAGGTTCTCTGGATCCATTAAATTAGACTTTCAGCTTGATTGTGGCATTGAAACTGCCCTGGTTGCCCTTGTTTTTTACCTGTTTAGGAAGGGGGATGAAAGCAATCCAACTCTATTGGTACTCGTTGATCTCTCAAGATCTTTTGGTACCATTTACTACAGCATCTTTCTACACAGTTGAATGCTGGAGATGCTACCTTGTGATGTTTTACTACTTATCTTCAAGACCAATACCAAAGACAAACCTATGGGATTCTTCAAAGTCAGTCTGTTTTCTTTTCTTTTCAACATCTCAGTGAAGCTGCTGGTGCTGTTTATCGGAAGGTTTGGAATGAAGCCCCATTTAGTATGCTGATGACATTCAGGCATTTGATACTTTGCTGAAAGAGGTAATGGGCTTGAAGTGGACCAGCAAACTGAAACTGCATCCAGGCACCTGTCTTGGCGTTGAGGATCTATACCATAGTGAGCCATCCTGGGGAGATTTTGTACTTTTCTTCCCATCCTGTGGATAGGAAAGGTATGTTAAGGACTAACATTGACTAGCAAGTGCTAGAGTCAATGACAGCCTACCCCCTGGTGATTTATCAATTACCTGAGATTGATTGCATGGCTGATCCACTCCTGGGTGCCTCCATTTTAATTGCAGCACCCTGCATGACTGCATATGTGCCAGCAGTGTTTCTACTCTGATACTGAGACTTTGTGCAAGTGCAGTCGCTGGAGGAGGTCGTGAGATGCTAGGGCACTTGCATGGCAGCTCAGATGGCCCCATCAGCTGGAAAGACTGCAGATGGTCGCTGGCTGGAGGTTAAAGATAAAGATATGGTTGAGACTGGGGAGGGTTGGGTTGCTTGTGGTGCACTGTTTTGTGCACCACAGCTAGTTTATAATTAATCAACATCCTGGCAGGCAAGGGGTGCTTCTAGGTTGTACGTGCCTCCTGCAAGTGCAGATGCACCTGACCAGATCTTGACTAACTATAAACTACAGGCCGAAGTGTGAATTGGTCCCAGGTCTTCCAAGGTCATTGTTTGGAAGGATGCACACAATTCTGGTACTTATTTTATAGTTACATTCAGAAGTAATCCTGTATCCATATTTTACTGTATCAGGTAGTCTGTATATAGAGAGCAATTGGAAACATTAGAAATTATCTTTGCCCTTTACAATAAAAGAAAGAGCCAGAGCTAATTTTAGGTAACATATAAATCCTTCTTACTCACGTCTTACTGATTTTTTTTCCTTTCCAAGGAGAAAAAAGAGAAGCAAAGTCTGCCTTCAATTAACATTTCCAGAATGCATTGATTGATATTACAGTACAGTGCTAAAAATGGCTGTGGCAATATGAATTAGATTGACCACTGCAGACAATTTATACCTGTAGAGATCCTATTAATTTCACTGAGTTATAGTTGAGTACTTATCAAGAGGACTGCAACCAAAGTAGCTGACTATTAGCTGGTAACAAAGGTATGGTAACTGTAAAAATCACTTTGATATATTTATGGAAGTGTCTCCCACGTTATTTTGACTCTGTGCAGTTTTAAATTTTTTTCCATTCCCTCTTGTACACTTATGTTAGTGAAGCAGCAGAAAGCTGTTCTGCTGTGCTTTACAAACACTTCCTGATGGATACTGTATGCGACAAGTGTAACACATTGCTGGATTTGGTTTTCACAGAGCATAGTAGCTCTCTTGACAACCTGCAAAATCCCATTCCTCTGTCTGCAAGGAGAAGACCTATAATATCCTCTTTCCCTGTGGAGGCGGGTTTGAGGGAACTGGAAGAATCTTTAGCTGTATTTTCATGTACTGTTCTGATCCTGGGACACTGGCATCCACATTAAGATGGCCTATGCTTCTCCATTTATGGCCGTTGCCATCAAAGGCTGTGTTCAGTTTTTAAGGCTACCACCCTCCTTCTGTAAACTGAGAACTTTTAGTTTTTGGCTTTCAGAGTTTCTGACTGGGCCATCTTCTGGTGGCACTTTCTCCTGTGCTGCCTAAACATGCCTCCCCTCCCCCTATACTAGAGCATGGAGCCATGTACTGGACCAGAGTGAATAGCATGTCAGTAGACCTTGGCATCACCATTTGGGGTGCACTGTCCTGCTTCAGCATGCCATCCATGTGGACAGAGCATGCCAAGAGGAGGCAGGACCTCTCTTATCCCACACTAGCATACAGAGGGAAGGACTCTGGACTCTTTCCTATCCCGTGTTAACAGCAAGTGTGAAAAGGGCCTTTGGAAAGACTGGGAAGATTTGTAACATTCCTTGTCTACATGCAGCACTGTGCTAAGTGTGTTTTTCTTACTGGGGGCTATCATGTTTTCATTTCATTTATTTATTGCAGAATTTATGTCCCGCCCTTCATCCAAAGATCCCTCTGGTTCATTCGGAATGCTGGGTGTTCAGTATTCTCCACAATGTCTAGACTCAAAGATTGCTTTGTCATGTAGCAAAAAAAGAAGTGTCTCAAAAGCTCCTCAGAGATAGCAGTGGGTGGCTTTTATGTTCTCATCCCATCTCTAATCCATGTTTTCTAGCCAAAATGTACATGATAGTTTGGAGGGGCAGACTAGCATGTGAAAGATCTCACCTACAAGCCATCTCTAAGCCAAAGTGCTCCTTTCTGAATTGTTTGTGAATAGAGCCAGAATCTATGTATTGCATGGTGTTGTATTGTGAGGTGATTTGTTAAAAATGGATGAGAATTTTAGAGACTGGCACCAAATTCGGCATCATGAATGTCTGATGATACGTCTCAAACCAGAGTGATTGAGCAGATGACATACATGTTAGGAGAAAATGAACATGGATTACTTCATTGCAAATCCAGTATTTTCAGAGGAAGGCATAAGTACTGTACAGTGTACTGTCCCCAACCCAAGATAATTTGGGAAGGCAGTTCTCTTTGGGGGAAAGGGATCTTCCACAGTAGGGGAGGAACTTTTGTGGAATACCTTCTACAACAGTTCTTATCTTGAGTGTGGAGATTGCATCCCAAGGGCACAAATGTTGCAGAGAGATGATAGACCAACAGGTTATTTGAATGCGTGTGAGATTGTGGTTGTGTTCAGAAGTAACAAAAGAGGCACCTCAGAGTATATGGCTGTGTGTTCCCAGGTATTTTCTAATCCACCTTTTCTAGCACAGAATGTTCATGAGAGGGGGAGGGGCAGACTGGAGTGTGAAAAATCCCACCTTGAAGCCTTCTCTAAGCCACCTCAGAGGTGCTTCAAGGTATTTCCAGACAGGGCTAAAAATCCAAGTTTAATGAGCAGCAGCATTTGATTTGACAAAGCCATTTAATAATTCTCTGCTGTAGCTGTGCTTTCTGCACCTGATACTCTAAGGCCATGATCCCACTTGACTTTTTAAAAATGGAATTAACAAAAACGGATGCGAATGCACATTATGCCTATTCCCCTTTTTTTTTTTTTTTGTTAATTCTGCTTTAAAAAGTCGAGCATGGTGGTGGCAGTGGCCAAAAGGGTGGCCAGGCAGACCTCGCTCGCCATTCAGCATTCCTCCTCCCCATGCCTCAGGAGCACTGTGGTAGTGGCCGAAATGGTGGGCAGCTGAGCGGGTGGGCGAGCAGCTGGGTGAGCGAGGTGGCAGCAGTGGTGCAGCTTGAAAGGCTGGCAGGGTAAGGTGGTGACGGCAGCTGAAATGGTGGGCAGCCAAGCAAGTGGGTGAGCGAGGCAGTGACAGTGGCACAGCTCAAAAGGCCAGCAGGCTGGGCAAGGCGGTGGTGGCTGAAATGGCGGGTAGCCTGGCAGGTGAGCAAGCAGCTGGGTTAGCGAGGCAGTGGTAGCCATGCAGCAGCAGTGGTGGCATGGGTGAGGTGGTGGCCAAGAGGGCAGCTGGGCGGGCTAGCAGGCAGGATATACTGTGATTGTACTATTTCCAAAGCAAAAAATAAAGCATGTTAGCAACAAAAATGGGAGTGAGAGTTGTTTAAACAAGTGGGTTTTTTAATGCGATTTTTGACGATTTACTCCTCGGAAAGTGCGGGAAGCCAATCTGTAATGAGAACAAACGCTTTTCAAATCATTTTCAAGCGTGAGTGGGAACGTGGCCTAATAGTGGTTTTAGGCATTCTCACTGCAAAGCATTGTGTTACTCCATGTTTTTTCATCTGTTGCCTTCACCAAAGAACATGTGAACGTATCAGAATGTACTTCATGCTGAGTGTGCATGAATGGAAGCATCTTGCTACTATGATGTCATGAGCTGTGAGTCTATGTAAATGGTTTTCCCTCTGGAACCACTTTACTCCAGACTGTGGGTAAAACATGGGTTTTGAAAGTGATATCTAGAGGCAGCCTTAGAGGCTTTCTTTTTTTCTGTGTTTGATGACAGCCTGAGGGTGTGTACTGTGAGGGTGCATGTCTTTGTGTAAGTGTGTGAGTGGTAGAAAGCCAAAGCCTGTTGGCTCATTTTGAGAGTTACCACATGAATTGACAGGAGACGATCTTGTGAATCTGGCAAGCTGGTTGATCTTGGTTATATATATATTGAACAGACAAGTGATGCACTTGCAAAAAAAGGTGCTCTTTGTTTTGATATTCATGCTTAGGAACAGATGAAGTTGCTTAATACTGTGTTGCTATCAAATACAATACTGTATTTTATAAACTAGTAAGGGCTGTTCAGGATCTGCAACTTTGGATCTTCTACTGGATTATAACCTGAAATAGGGACATGGCATCTATATGTTGGTGCAGACAAGGCAGGCCTAGCATGTGGATGACAGGTCCCTGTTCTGGAATATAATCCAGAATAAGACTCAGTGCAGAAAGGACTCTTGTTTATTGTGTAATCCCTTCTTCCTGTGTTTTCCATTCCATTTGAGGCTGCATCCAGATGTTGTTTACTTATTCCGATATATTTGGGTATTCTGAAATGAAGCTTGGACCCTTAAACTTATACCAGTATGTCTAAATATAGCAGAATAAGTGACATCTGGATAAAGCCTGAGAGCCACGTAGAACAGCTTTTCAAGGTAAATAGGCAGCTACAAAGGAAAGGAAAGGTTGATAAATTTCTTTCTGATTACAATCTCAAGCACATTTCTCTCTGAATCCAGGCCAGTGACTTGATCAACTTGCAGTAATAGATTCAAAGTGTAGTAGCTTTTCCAGCTAATTTCATCTCCTGTGCTTTCCCATTTAATAAACCTTCTGAATCTTACTTCTCTAACCACCTGAAACTTTTCATATAAATTTGTAACCTACTTTTGGCTGGGGAAAAAAGTGGAGAAGAGTGCAGAAGACAACTTATTAATTGTCTAAAAGTCTTTCAGACATCAATTTCTCTAATTTTCTTTTCCCCTAGGGGCTGCATTTCAATTTTGATCTTCACAGTATGTTCATTGCTAATTCCTACAGGACTCGTTTCAGCTGTAGCAAATAAGTTAATGACAAGAATGATTAGATATCATTAGTACATCTTCAAGGTCACCAGTGTACATATTTCACAAGATGTTTCTGAGAAAGGATGGATGATAAACTAGAAATGATGCCATGAGAAAGAAAGGGAAATCGTTGTACATATTTAGAAAATTGGACACTGAATCTAAATGTGCCTGTGTGTAAAACTTTTTTTTTTGCAAGAATTTGTTTAGCAAGCTTGATCTTAAAATGTGTCTCAACATTAAATGTGTATATGGCAAATCTGTCATCTCCTCTCTCATTCTGTGTGTAAAATGCACAAGTAAGGCTGAAGAAGATTTAGAAAGACTTAACCATTTCCGGTCCGGATTTGGCCTTTCACTGAGGCTACATCAAGACTTCTCGGGGAATGTGGAGCAGCTTTCAACCTGTCAGACAGGTTTTACGATTCACTGCTCTGCCTGTGCATTATCAAGTGGTTCACCGAAGTTTTGTTAAAAATACATTTATTTATTTATGTTTATTTATTTATATTTTTATCCCGCCCTGTACTTGAAGGTCTCCTGGCAGGTAACAACATCTAAAATCAAACATCATTAAAACAATGGTAGCATGTATTAAAACAGTAGCATCTGTAAGTGGGAAGGGAAAGTGTATCCCCATTTAACCAAAGGCCAGGGCAAAGAGGTGCGTCTTCACTGCCTTCCTAAACGTGTACAGTGAAGGAGATAGACACACCTCAAGGGGGAGACTATTCCGTAGCCTAGGGGCCATCACTGAGAAGACCCTCTTCCAGGCACCCGCCCCTTTTGCTGCTGGGGGTGGTGGGACAACCAGGAGGGCCTCCCCTTGAGATCTTAAGTTACAGGCAGGTATACAGTTACATGGGCAATTGCTGCAGAGTATTCCATTCCTCTACATGTTCCCAGGTGTTTGGGCAAACTGAGTGAGAACTCCTGAGAGTTTGCCTTCACCTGAGAAGCAGCAGACCTATACTAGAGGGAGGGGATGAGCATCTGGATGGAAGAATCTTTCCTGCTGCTTATGAATATCAGAGAATGTGAGGACAATCTGTTTCCCTACAGAGCACCTTTACTATGAAATAAAGGTAAGGCCTGCAATTTTAATGTCCTGTCTGCACACATCCAAAATGAAAGAAAGGAGAATAATATTGGATGTCAGGAGGATTGGTCATTTTTGTTTGCTTGTTTGTTTTTGTTTTGAATAGAAGTGGACTAGAAATATGTAAAGTTATAAAATGAATGTTCTCCTTCAGAGATACTTACATGGGATGAAGTTCTGTGGTGACAGTATGGAGGCAGTTGACAAAATTTTGCTCCAAAACAAACATCATGCTTCAGAGAAGGCAGCTGTGTTCTTCTTAAATAGCATTTAAAGAATAAGGTTTTCAGACCCCTTTCACATCTAGCACAGTGTGGCTGGTACTCCATTTACAACTCTATCAGGTCATGAGCTTTTCCAAACAGGGCATTATCCCAGGATATATCCTGGAATAGGACCCCACTATCTGCACCCTAGTGCAGGTTGTGGTAGGACATGGGTGAGACCTGCCATAATCTGCACTAGCGTGTGTACAGCGAGCCTTTATTCCACCATATGTGCCAGAATGAGTCCCAGAGTATGTCCAGACAGGGCTAAAGTGCAAATTAATGAGCAGCAGCAGCAGCAGCATTTGGTTTGACAGACTCTCTGCTGTACAATCGATACTCTGGGTTTTAAAAAAATAGTAGCTTTAATCAGTCTTGCTGCGGAGTAGTGTGTCATTCCACATTCTTTACCTGTTTGGGTGAACTGTGTGAGAACTAATGAGAATTTACCTTTACCCAAGAACACATGGACCTATCAGAATGTTCTTGATGCTGAACATGTGGGGAAGACTGAGCACATGAACAGAAGAATCTTGCTGCGGAGTATTGACTGTGAGTCTAGGTCAGGGGTGGGCAAACTGTGGCTCGGGAGCCACATGCGGCTCTTTGGCCCCTTGAGTGTGGCTCTTCCAGCTTAGGAGTGCCCTAATTAAGTTAATAACAATGTACCTACCTATATAGTTTAAGTTTAAAAAATTTGGCTCTCAAAAGAAATTTCAGTTGTTGTATTGTTGATATTTGGCTCTTTTGACTAATGAGTTTGCCGACCACTGGTCTAGGTGAACTGTTTTCCCTCCAGAACACAGTCCGGGTGTGGAAAGGACATATGCCTAGTGGCATAGGACCTGCTTCAAGATACCATATCTTCATGCTTCCCTTTCTTCTACAAGTCTCTCAATCACAACTCTTCAACAATGAAACAAGACAGTGGCAGTATTCAATACTTATGTATTTCTGCCAGTATACTTTTGCCCCAATCTGATAACTTAAAAGCCACAGGGACCCTTAAACTTCTCAGGGTAAGGTTAACAAAGAGCTAAAAAGAGAAATAATTATACAACTGCTCTATCTCAAAGCCCACTCTGAGCTCATTTCCAACATTGAAAGGGTGAATTAGGAATTCCTCATACATGTTTAAATTTCATTTTCTTTTTAATAAACTGACCTGCTAGGCAAACAGTACAGGCAGTCTTTATTAAACAGGTCTACCAGTGACCCTGATCAGAGCACCCCAGGAGTTTCAGAGCCCTTCCTGGGCCTGTCAACCTGACCTACTGTGGAAATGGCTAAGTAAACAAATAGAATCAAATACAGAATGAACTATCCGAGGCCAGTTTGAACTTAGGCCCTTGGTATGCAATTAGGACAACTCTGGTGAAGAGCATACACATGCTCACTGGGCTGGTAAGCCTAGAAGCGTGTCTGCCCTCATCAGAGCTGTCCTTATTGTCCTGTCCCAAAGTTTAACCCAGACTTACCTGGAAACCTTAAAACTTTGTTTCATTTTGCTATAAAAGAAGAAGAGCTCAGCCGTAATTTTAATATTCCACACGGGTTAGGCCATTTTGAAAATTTAATGTTTTGTAGCCAATGAAGTTGAACCTGATGTGGTGATGTGCTTATGTTCATATTTTGTGTTAATGGGAAATGTTGTAAATGCACCTATAACATTCTCTTTTTTTTTCGTGCATCCCATATAATGTAAAGTAGGAGTCAGTTTCAGCTACAGACCTCTTTTTCCATTTATTTTGTATATTATCAGCAACGGTATTGCTGTTTGGGAAATGAAATGGGAAAAAAATGCAGCAACAAAATGTTTCTGTGAGAACTGGAAACAGAAGAAGCTATAAGGAAGCTTTAGCAAATATTGGAATCTGCACCAGGGTTATCCAAAAGTCCATAAAATCGGACTTGGGCTGGTCCAGAACTGTTGCTTTTTTGCAATTCATAGAACATAGGTTTGGGTTGATGAGTTATTTGCTGACCACTTTGGGCATCCCAATTGAAATGAAAAATCAAGAACCAAAAATGATGTGCATGTTAGAAAGCAGAGGTAACTTCTTATGAAAATTTGAGCCCAAATTTCAGCATGTTCAAACATACAAGAGCCCAAATTTCAGCATATTTGGGCAAGCCTGTATTTTGTTTTAATGTGTATCTCATTTTTAATCTGTTGTTACCCACCCAGAGATCTTCGGGTATGGGGCGGGATAGAAATGTAAACCAACAAATAAAATAAATAAATATATTCAGCAGAAAACACATCAGAACTCTGCTTTGGTGTCTTTGCAGCTGGATCTAAATGCCTAGAAAGCAGAGGGTTGCTAGTTCAGTCTCCAGCCTCTCTCCAGAAGAAGACAGTGGCAAATCACTTTTATAGCTTCACCAATAAACCTTATTTTTCTTGGAGTTATTTGTCATGTGCTCTCTATTATGTAGATGCCCTTATTAAAACATTTTTTCTTTCTGTGCGTCTTACCACAATTATTCTGGGATTTTTACTTTCAGTATGCCGCTTTCACAGAAAACTTTAAAAATCAATCAAGAAAGTTGACAGCAGAAATGTAAAATTGGATTAAAAGTATAAGAACTAGTTGTCAGAGGAAGCTTAAATTCTTAAGGATAAAGTTGTGCATCCACAAAATAAGAGATGAGAAGCGGTACCAGGTCACATCTGATAGGGGTCTTTAGGACTTATTTTAAGAGCAGCTTATCAGCTGTTGAAGCTATGGGCAACTTACTTGAAGAGAAACATTTTCCATTGTAACCTTTAACCTGTGTGGTATTTGTTCCCAGCATAGAAAAGGCTGTGGGAGGGCTGAGCAAAAAAACACAAGAAGCTAGGTGTGCCTTGAACTCTCGGGCTTAAGGAAGTCCTTTTATTGCAAAAAGTTGGATGGAGCAAAACAAAAAGGGAGGGAGCTTGAAACAGCATTTTCTGAAGCTTATTTCTGATGCCTGCAGTAATAAATATGAACATGATTTATAACTGATATTTATAAGCTTTACAAAGTACATATTAGAGGCCAGAAAATTTACTTCCAGAGACCTTCAGTGTGGATTAAAGGTAGTATAGGAACACTACTGTCTGCATACCGCCACCTCTAACCTGTTTTCAAGCCACTATTCTTCACATCTGTTTCTCATATGAATGTTAATGTATGAATGATGTAACATTCGATTCGTGTATGGATGTCTGAATTTGTCCGAATCCCTATTATGCACTCAAAGTGACTTATTGTGAGTTACTCCCTTAGCTTTGATCGTAGACTATGCCAGAAAAGAGGAGAAAAAATTAAGTCATGTATTTGCATATCTGACATTTTGTATACTGTTTTAGGGATGAATATTCTTAAATAGAAGCTAAAAGCTTTAGCAGTAATAAAACTTGTCTCTCTAAAGCTGGAAACAGCCTACTCAAAGTGTGGATCCACTTCCCCAGAAGTTGCCTAATTGTTGACTACTGGATGGAGTGCGAATAGATCTCTGATCACCTGGAGTAAAGGTTAGGTAGATTGTAGTGTATGGTTTCATGCACCACAGCTAGTTTATAATTAGGCAACATCTGGGAATGCAGGGGGTGCTTGTAGGCTTTAAGAGCCTCCTCCAAGTGTAGATGCACTAATTATAAACTACGGGCCGTAGTGTGAATTGCCCAGGGCATGCTATTTGAGAGTGAGGGCCTATTCACACTGAGGCCTCTGGTGGGCAATTAGATACTCTGTACCAGAGCTGTCTTGGAGCTGTCCTAATTGCATACCAGAGGCCTAAGTGCGAATAGGCCCTCTTGTCTGCACTGGCCAGTATACTGGACCAGCAAGCACATTAGAAGTCCCCTTCCACATACTGATCTGGTCTAAGGGAGGACCTTAGATCGCAGCAGTGTTCAGAAGGGAGGCTCCCAGTGTGCTTTCTGGTCTGATATGCTAGCCAGTGTAGAATCACCCTGAGAAACCAAAGGCCAAAACAAAGTACGCATAATTTGAATTTAATTTACTTTCAGCTACTTCACATGCATTGTGAAAGATCCTTACAACATCCCACTATTTCCAAGGATATTAATATCTGTTAAATCATACAATGTGAATAGTGTATAGTATAAATAAAAAAACCTGAACTTCCGAAACATGCAAGTAGATGATAAAGAGCTTATTCTGTACTGTGATTATGGTGGTTTAAAATGGACATGAGAAACTGATTTAAAAACATAATTGTCAGACTTAAACTGGAGGAAAACACAGAATAGCAAAGGATAGTTGTATTGATATTTGATGCCTTTATTTTGCATTTGTAAATAAATAGAATTTAGCCAACAAGTAGGTAGCAGTACTTCTGGAAAAAGTCATCATCATCATTATTTTCTTTTAATTTTATTGTTTTCTTTATTAAATGTATAAATAGTGCAAATTCCATTACACATAGATAAAATAATTTTTAATGTAAATTAAGGGAAGAAAAAAGGAAGAAAAAACACGTTAATTCTTATGATCTACATCTATAGTGAAAGGTTAGGGAGCTGCATTTTTAAATACTATGTTGTCGTGTCTTTATATGTGTAATCCACTTTAAATCAAATTAAAACAATTCAATAAAAAAGAGTATAGTTGTAAAAATGTCTAACCTTATTAAGGCCAATAAAAAGACCCATTTATGTGGTATCTTATGGCTTTGTTTATGGCTCACCCTACTCTCTTGAGTGTGTTTGTGGCTCCTTTCCAAAAACAGTATGTCTTATACTGACGGTGTTTTCAAGCTCACGGTGTATTCTGTACCCTGAAAAGCTGTGTCATCTTGTCAAACCTAGAACAGTTCCTTCATTGTATCCATTTGTAGCCTGGTATTTTTGAAATCCATTATGTGGTTGAACAGTGAAAGGATTTGAGGACTTATCAGTACGCTTATCAGAGATGTAATATCTGTAAGCAAACTGCTTCTGATAGTGCTTTTCACCTCTGTATGATGAAATGTTAGGTCTTTCAAGGTACTTACATAAGCCTGGTGATAGAAGAAATTACACTGCAAGGAATATTGCTAATGGCAGAATGAAAGAAAATGTAACTTTCTTTGTGAAATACCATATTCATTCAATCGTAAAATAATTTGATCAATATAGACGGACAGTATGATACCAACAAATCCCAAGAAATAACTTGAATGTCAGAGCAGATGAGCAAATCTGACATGTTACCAGCTCATTTTCTTTAGATATGTTATTGCAGTAATAGCTGTAAATCTTTTTGAAAAAACGTACATTTTGAACCCAGCTATTGTTAGATGGTGAGAATGGGTGTTTTCCCACCATTATTATTATTATTTATTATTAGTTTATTTCTACAGTGCTGCCCATGTACTCAGCGCTTTACAGATGCGAACAATATATATATTATGCGAATATAAAAACCTGCCGAGGGCGTACAATCTAAAAAACAATAATAGTAGCAATAGTAGCAATTAGCAATTAACAAGAAGAACAAATAAGTAAAAAAAAAGGATAAAACAACAATAGGCAGTATCTCGTTAAAAGATCATCTACAGCAGTGGTTCTCAACCTTCCTAATGCTGTGACCCCTTAATGGAGTTCCTGATGTTGTGGAGACCCCCAACCAGAGGGGCGGAGCAGTTGGGAGGTGGGAGGGAAGGGCTACGGGAGACTAGTCACGACCCCTCTGAAAGAGTAGTTCGACCCCCAAAGGGGTCCCGACCCCCTGGTTGAGAACCACTGATCTACAGAGAGCCTGGAAATGCTTCCCTAAAGAGCGTGGTCTTCAATTCAGATTTAAAGGATGATAAAGTGGAGATGGCATGCAAAGGGGGGGCCAATAGGTTCCAAAAATAAGGGGAAGCAAAAGAAAAAGGACGAATCCTAGATGGAACAGTATTAAGCCGGGGCTGAGATAAAAGACCTTGGCTACTGGAACGAAGGGTTCGAGAAGGAGTATAAGAGTGGAGAAGATGAGAGAGGTAAGAAGGCGCCAGTCCATGGAGGGCTTTGAAGGTTAAGAGGAGCAACTTATAACGAATCCGAAGAGGGAACGGGAGCCAGTGAAGAGATAGAAATAGGGGAGAGATGTGATCGAAACAACATGCAAGCATAATAATGCAGGCTGCAGAGTGTTGAACAGCAATGAGGGGACGAAGGTGAGAGAGAGGGAGACCCACGAGCAGAAGGTTGCAGTAATCTAACCGAGAGATTACCAGAGCATCGACCAGAGTTTTGGCAGTAGAAAGGAAGGGACGGATTTTAGCAATATTATAGAGAGAGAATCTGCACACTTTAGCCATGGACTGAATGTGAGGGATACAGGATAAAGAAGAGTCAAAGATGAACCCAAGACTGCGGATCTAAGAAGATCCGGATCTAAAGAATGGGTACTTCCCTTAATCTGGATCTAGTATATCCGGATTAAGGGAAATACCCAATGTGTTTCCATGGGTGGTCTAGCACCCAATAGCAATGGCTGCTAGCCTCCCTGCTGTGGAAACACTGGAGCACCCATTTGCAAATCTGGATTGACCCACAAGGGGTCTGCCTGTCACCCCAGGTGTTTTGGGGGACGGGGTGCAATCTCTGAAGTCCCACCAAAATCCCTCCGAAGTTGCCTTCGGAGGGTAGCAAAGGCTCTGAAGTCCCTCCGAAGGCAACTTCGGAGATTAGCAAAGGCTCCGAAGACAAACCCCTTGTGAGAGCTTGCATATTAATTAGCTCCTTGTGAGCAGGGATGAGTCAGCCTCATTAATATGTACCTCCTTCCATGCCTGAAGGTAACAGGATGAGTCAGCCTCATTAATATGTACCTCTTTCCATACCTGAAAGTAACAGCCCTCTTTGTTCTCCCTTTGTTCTCGGAGGTTTGTCTTCGGAGCCTTTGCTAATCTCCGAAGTTGCCTTCGGAGTGACTTCAGAGCCTTTGCTAATCTCTGAAGGCAACTTTGAAGTAACTTCAAAATGGCTTTGAAATGACTTCGAAATGACTTTGAAGCCTAGGTTTTGGGGCTCCCCCCCATGGGTGCCCCCTCCCCCTAGCCTCCTCTAGACCCCATTGCCAAAGTAATGTGGAAACAGGCTCCCTTTAATCTGGATTTTCTGGCTGAAGACCCCATTGTAGACCCCATTAATGTCGTCTACAGAAAATCCAGATTAAAGGTTGAGATGTACCCATACGATACGGATTTCCCCAGCGGCACTGGAAACAAATATGTCCCAAATGGGTGCCGTGGTGGAAATGGGGTCATCCAGCTTACACCCAAATGGGTCCTTAATGGGTGCAAAAATGGGTACTTTCTGCCAGTGGAAAAACACCCAATATCTTCTTTCTTCTTCTTTTGCATGTTTTTGGGGAGAATTACTGAAGCCTTTTAGAAATACTTTTTTATGGGATAAACAAAGAAGGAAAGAAAGTAATAAAGAAATGTTTTTTTAAAAAAAAAGTGTAGTCAAGGCAATTTTGACTTCTGAACTTTTATGAAATCTCTTTTACTTTAGGTTTGTGTGTGTTTTTGGTTTGTTGTTAGTGGATGGAAGGACAGAACAAAATACTTTGTCAGTAAATGGTATAATTATGTAATTAATGCGATAGTGGTAGAATTTTTGAATAGTTGTATAAATCACATTAATAATTTAGATAGGATTAGAATATGTAAACAAAAATGGAGAATAGACAAAATATATTTAGACCATAAACTCAGGAGTGAAAGTGAAAAAGTTTTGTCTAATTTTCTCTTCTATCATGTAGCCTTTTCTGTAAATTGTGTATGAATTATGAATTATGTATTACTTTTGGGAGGGAAGGGGGATTCATTAAAAATTGTAAAAATTGTAAAAAAACAAAACCCCTAATTAAAAAAATTAAAATAGAAACCAAATCTCTTTTACTTTAGTGAATGCCTCATCCAAATGTGAAGGAATGTATTAGACAAAAGATCATAGATTCTCAGGGCCTAAAATGTGGGATTATTCCTGCGCTATTTTGGGATTGCTATGATTAAAAGGCTAAAGGGGCAATATGGACTTACCTGTCTGGATGCTTTCTTCCAGATGCCATCTTCTTCAAAATGGCCACCATGCAGGGGGGGGGGGCTGAAATGAGCTTAAAATGACCACCATCAAAATACCCAGATGTATGCAGTATGTCATCTGTGGGGGTAAGCATCCAGACAGCAATAGAAACCTTAATAATGTCTGGAAGAAGTTGTTTAATATGATAAAACAAAATGAATGACAATAACAACCTATCTCAGTTAAAAGCAAAATTATTTTTAAGCAAGATTTTAGACTTCTGTGCATCTATAACTTTTCACAAGCTGAATATTTGGTGCTTTCTGTTTTGCTGTTTGTTGTGAACTAAGGGCCTCTCTGCACTTATTGTACTTCTCCAGTAAAGGGTCCAGGGGCCTCCCTTCTGCACACTGGTGCAGTATAAGGAAGATGAAGCCACCTATTAATATGCTGTGTCTTCATTGGATGGAGCGTAGAATAGCTAGGTGAACAAAATGGCTGCCCAGGCCAGTATACTGGTAGATCTTTTTAAAATGGTTTAACAGTAATTTAGAAGGCACTAAACTTGGATCATGGAGGTATGCAAACATGATACATATTTCCATGTTCTGGTTTACTGGGGAACCCACTTTAGCAGAACCCTTGGACCTGGTGCAGGCATAGTACTGAGACAGCCATCCAAATGTGGACTGCCTTGTTCCTGGACACGTGGGCTAGTTCAGGGTGATACACCTAAAGGTAAGTTCAGAAACAGCCTAGGATGTCCATAGTTCATTTTCTCCCTTCTCAGCTCTGAATGCAGGAAATTATTTTAAGCAAGCTGCTGTCTGTTATCCTTGGCTCTATTTCTGCAGGATAAAGATAACAGTTTGTGAATATTATACTGAGACTTGATTCAAAGATTATTTTGGTAATTCATCAAATTCTTGGTCATTCTAAAGCAATATACAAACATAAGCAGTATCATTGCTAAGAGGTGACTGTGATAAGAAAATGTGGTCATTCACTTTTTGAGCCAGTGAGCTGGAAAATCTTGAATGAATTTTGCATTGCTGCTTGCATAACATTTCTGCTAGCTTTCTAGTTTGATGTATGTGTCCTCAGCAGTGCCAAGCTACATAGTCATTCTTTACCCTTACGGCTGAACCTGTCGCAATCCCAAACAGTTGCTAAGTTGTAATTTTGTTCCGTTTAGGAGTGTACTCCAAGAGGGATATACGTTACTATGGACTTTTCTGCATTTACGATGCTTAATCAATGTTAGTGGATCTGGGTTAGCTTGATCTCGATCAACCACAGTAGGAAGCATCTGGATGGTAGAAAACATAGTCTAAGGCAGTGATGGCCAACCTATGACACGTGTGTCACAGGTGACACGCCAAGCCATTTTGGGTGACACACATGGTCACCCTGGCACCTGGGCATGTAGTGCTTGCTTGTTCTTGAAATGTACAAAATACCAACTTTCAATTGAAGATTTAGCAAATGTAAATAATTATTTGTTTTTGCTTTTATTAAAATACATATATCAAAAATATAACATTTTTACTAGAGCTACAAATATGACAAATTATGGATATTTCTAGATGTGACACAGCACCCGAGTTAAGCTAGGTTTTCTTGCAAATTCTGACACACCAAGCTCAAAAGGTTCACCATCATTGGTCTAAAGAGAGAGGAGGATGCCTTAGCTTTTTTCCGTATTGGTGAATGCAATGTACAGGTGACAGCACCTGTAGTTTGCTCACATTCCAGTCAATCAAATACCGCATCTAGGTAGCAGACATGAAGTGTCTTCACAGGTAATAAGGATGTGCACGAATATTTGAAACATTTGAAATTTGATCGAATTAATTCAAATTCGGACATATGAACTCGAATTAAATGTCTATACATTTGAATTTAAGCATTCAAATGAATTTCAAATCTTTAAAATCATTCGTGCAAATTATTTGGACATTTGTATGTGTATGCATCCATACGCATTAAATAGTATCTGTATGCATCTTATTCATATCCTCACTTTGTACAGATACATACAGGATGTATACAAACGCGGATGGACATATACGAATATTGTCGACATTGGTATCTTCAAATATGATGATATGTACGCTTCAGATAAGTTCTGGTAAACGTTGGTTAAGGTGTGAAGCATGCAGTCAACTTATCTGAAGCGTACAGTGGTGCAACCATCTGAACCTCTGCCAGTGCTCCGAGATTGTCTGAAGTGCCACACAAATGCGCTGGCGCATCAGACAACCATACGTGACTGTGTGTGCACAGAGCATCAGCGTCATCATAGTGACGGTGCTAATGCACATGCAGTCGCAGAGGGCTCTGCATCCAAAATGGCAGTGCCCAGAGGAGGGCCAACCCTGTGACCGAATCAGGTAACTATTTGATTGTTGGGGAGAGGAGGGAATGGCCAAAGTTGACTGGCACTTCAAGTGCGAGCACGAGTCAACACTGGTTAATCATGCTCCCTTCCCATCCATGAAGGGAAGTGAAAAAATGCCCCAGATTAGCACTAGTCCCATTCAGACCATGTGGCTTATATTTGTATACAAATGTCTGAATTCATCTGAATAATGATTTAGAATATTTGTGCACATCCCTAGTGTGGACTAGTGAGCCCTTGCCCCTGCTAACAAACATTAGATGCAATATAGCCCAAACTAACACAGCCGAATTGGCCACCTAGACCAGGATGCCTGTAGACCTCTTTTACGGGGATTGCTAGGCCAGTGCAGGGGGATGTTATGGTAACCAAGGGGACCCCATTTGGGTGGTGCACAAATTTGCACTGCCGAAGTCAGTTTCCCTTAGCTTCTGAGACTAGAAACTAAAGGCCCAATCCCTTGTATCAGGCATTGTCAGAACACTCACGGCAGGCTGTCAGAGCACTTTGGTCAGCTAGACCTCTCTACCCAACACACACAAATGGGGAGATGGCCTAAATTGCATTAGGAAGACATTATTTCAGTGAAAGTGTATTTATTTGTATGTTAAAGGACTCAGCTCCAATAACTGATATCTCCAGGCAAGTAGGGATGAAATCCTAGAGAACTGTGTTCAGCTGACAGTATAGCTCTAGGATCTTGTTTGATTTCATATACAGTTGCTTTCTACATGCTTCATTTTCACTGTATATTTGTGAATAAACAGTATCATTTATACAATATGGGCCATCCCCCTACTGAAAAATATGTCTAAGAAGAAGTAGGTCCCCTTTTTCTTTCTTCATTTCTCATGAAGCCCTTTCTGGCACATTTCGGGTTTGTATTTGGAAAGAATCCAAGAGTGAATTTCGCTTGACTGCCAAAGTGTGCATGATTAACAACAGGCACCAGTTCATTTTTATGTAAACATACAGATATGGTTTGACAGGAGGGCCAGGAAAAAGAAAAAAACCTTGCCAAATGCCACGTATCCTTTCAAATATGCCACGGAATGATAAGCTAATTCTTCAGCACAGTAGTAACCTTATTCCATATGCCAGTCAGTAGCAGTAAGGAGTGGCAGAAGAATAGATTTATTTAGTTCTGTCTGTCCGGATGTATTCTGTGACAAGAATTCTGAACTTTTGTCATAATGAGGCTTTGTCTGCCGGAAAAGTCATCTCTCAGTAATATAAGCAATAATGCCTGCATTTTTCACTTGTTCTAAACAAAGCCTCAGCTGCCTCCACACCTTGGCAGTAGAAACCCTCTCCCATCCATCGAGGACACGTGATGTTCACATGTCCTACTCCAAATTGTCACATCTAGAATAAAGAATATTATGAACAATTTCACTTGTTCTAACAGTCAAGTGTTATTAAACAGAAGGGCAATTAATGTTTTAAAGAAGTTATAAAGTTATAAAATATTACAGTGGCAATAAAGCTACTAATGAGATCTGAAGTCACGTGGAGAGGGAAGCACACTAATGCATTTAATCTGTCAAAACTAGGGCTAATGTCATTTCTGCACTACCTGAGCTGTTCTGATTCATGGAGTGCAGGTTACTCAGTTTGGACCATGCTGGGGGAGCTAGTGGTAATGCACTCTAAAGCTGTCCACATTCAGAGAGCCCATTTTGGCCCAGACCCAAGTGTTTGCATTGAAGGCTGGGCTCTGCCCTTGAAGCCAGCCACCCTCACGAGGGCAAACAAAATGACAGCACCGCAAACAAAATGGTGGCACCCAGAAGAGGAACAGTGGCATGATAGAACAAAGGTGAATGTTCTGTCATGTGTGGGGTCGGCTTTAGTTAACTAGCATTCGCAAGTGTGAGCACTAGTTAACATTGAGTGATTATGCTTCTGGATGCAGCTCAGTACAAGAAGGACTTAAGCACAGCTGTGGTATGTGTGTGGTAAAGTCTTGTACTCAGCAGCCTGGCCACCACATTTTGCACTAGCTGCAGCTTTTGGATCAGGTACAAGGGCAGCCCCAGAAAGTGAGGTTTATGATCTCTTATGATCTTATGATCCTTTCTCTAGAAGCTAATGTCTTAAGCTTCTTAAAAAGGTGATAAACCAGCCGACCTCAATTCAGGAATGCTCTTAGACTCGTTTGCCCAAGCAGCCAGATGGTGATATAACTGAATTGACAGAATCCTCCTTTCTGAAGGAGATGGGATATGCCATATTTGTGCATTCCTATCTGTCAAAACTTTACATAAATAGAATATAGGGCCCCAGTGAAGAAAAGTCCAATTCTTTTTGGATTACTTCCACCATTACAAAAAAAAAATTATATACAAATACAAAAATCCCCCAAGCAAACAGGGATTCTGTTTTTTGTAGGTTTTTTCTGTGTCTGAATCTCTGTATTGTAAAGTTTTACTAGCTTGGTTGTTTCTTAGGTGGAAATAGTAAAGTAGAGAATAGATAAGCCATCATAATGTTTCCACATAGTACCAGTTCATTTTTGAAGACTTATCTAACTTCTAGAGGCAGTGGTGCAAGAAAGCAACATCAACCAGAAAGAGGACCCTAATTTAAGGAAGAGTACATTGATTTGCATAGCCCTTGTATGTACAACACAGCAAAGTACTGTAGTTGTGTTCAGATATAACAAGAGGGGCAGCTTGGAGGTGCCTCAACGAAACATGTTTCCAAGCCCTGGGCGTTTTCGTCTGAAATCAACTAACGTTGACTAGCGTTTGCACTTGTGATCACTAGTCGATGTTAGCCTGCCCCCCGCATGATCGATCACTTACCTGAGATCGATACCCAGGCTGTTCCTCTTCTGGGTGTTGCCATCTTGAGTGCAGCACCCTCTGTGACTACACATGCATCAGTGCCCTTGCTATGATGATGATGAGGCTCTGTACAGTTGCAGTCGTGTCACGGGGTCATTGGAGCCACTTGTGCTGCAGCTCCAATGACCTTCACAGCCAGCAGAGGTGCGAATGCTTGCCAGCTGGATTCGTCAGGCAAGTGCCTGGGGAAGGTTAGCATGCATGTGGAGCACAATTTTGTGCTCCACAGCTAGCATGCAGTTAGACAACCTCTGGGTAGGCAGGGGGTGTTTCTAAGCTGCAAATTCCTTCTGATAGTGCAGAAGTCTATGTGCTGAAGTGTGAATTTTGCCCTTCTGTAATCCACCTTTTCTAGCACAATATGTTCGTTAGAGGGGGGAGGGGCAGACTAGTGTGTCAACACTTCCACCTTGAAGACATCTCTGAGTCATCTCAGAGATACTTCTTCCTGTGGCTGATGCCAGCCTGTGCCTGAATAACCTGTGCATCTTCTAAGTGCTAATTACAAAGCCCTGCCGTTCCTTGTGCTATAACTCATTATAGTGTGTATTTAAAAAATACACCATACAGCCTTCTGTTTGTCTCTCCTTCATCCTGGCTGACTTTAGTAGGTGACTCTGTCAGAAATCTGTGGTGGGCTAAGTAAAAGAGAAACCAAAAAGGAAGAAGGTATTTAGCTGTGTGTATATTAACTCTGAATCAGAAACTTGTGGCTCACTCTTTTTGTTCCTATGGGTTCTTTATCTTAAAACTGCACTTGGTCTGAAAAGTTCCTTAAATAGCAGACAAAAAAGTGCTAGTTTACCACAGAGAATGATAAGTGTGATGTACTTCAAATTACACGTCTGCCATAAAAGGCAACTCACCATTCTAACTGAAATTCCACTTTTTGTGTTCCAGTAATCCTGCTCATGTATATTTCTTTAGTATTCAAGAAATCTGAATAGATCTATCCTTCCAAATGTTTAGGAACATTTGTGGTGGCAAAGAAAATCAGTTTTGGTCAAATATGCAACCGGTTCATGAATATAACATTTGTGGAGTTCGATTGATAGTCCCAAACATGTGCTACTGAAGTTTGGGGGTTTTTTTACACTTATGTTGAGTGTTCCTGCTTTGACAAGTGCTTTGACAGTCAGTCAGATCAGTCAGTCAAATCAGGTAATGAGTTTAAATACTACTACTACTACTACTACTACTACTACTACTACTACTACTACTAAGGTTACCAGGCTGTTTTGATTCTGCTAAAACATTTACTTTAGGTGTACAGCATCATTACTATATCTATTTCAGATGTATTAAAGGGCCAGTTTGCACTATGCCTCCATGGTCTGGGAGGCATAGTGCTAGTATGTTCTGAGCATTGGCACTTAGAGCATATGAAACCTACCAAAGCCTTCCTTAAATTCACCTGCAATATGGATGGCTGCCTGGATGGACATCTTGAATGCCAGTGGCTGTATGGTGCCGGCCATCCGGTGTCAGGGCAACCAGGCAGCACAGAACAACATTGTGCTTGCGCTGCCCATCACATTTTTCTCCTACACCTTTTTCAAACAGGAAAAGGTGCCAACGATATGCCTGGAGCCTTACTGGCTCCAGAATGAGTATAGGTGTGAAATATGGCCTTATTCTGGAATATATCCCAGAAAAGAGCCCTGCTCCCTGCATGCTTGTGCCGACTACAGGAGGCCCCAGATGAGGCCTGCCATAGTCTGCGTTAGTTTGTGGACAAGAAACCCCTGTCCTGAGATATATCCCAGAATAAGGCCAAGGGCGAAAAGGGTCCCAGTAAGATAGTTGAGAAAAACATCCACTTTTTCCTCAGCCATTTGTTTACGATAAGATTATTGGCTTTACAGTTATCCCTTGTATAACATGATGGTTCTGTTCTGGAAAACCATTGTTATTGGGTAAGTCACACTGAGGGAACCAGAGCAACTGCAGGTTCCTCCAACAACTAGCTTTTTGTGTCTGAAAATGGTTTTTACCATGCATTGTTTCTCAGTGCAGCAGGTATCAAAAGAGGGAAACCTATATGTTGCTGTGTATAAACAAAACTGCACACTTTTATTAACTGCTTAATCTGTTGTCTGTCCTGGGACCTTCAGGCAAACAGTGGGCTAAAGAATTAAGTAAACAAAATTATTATAATTAAATTTAAAAAATGAACACATTTTCTGTTCAATAATTATGTTCTGTTTTCTCCCCCTAGGTTTTACTGGGATTTAATAATGCTTATAATGATGGTGGGAAATCTTGTCATTATTCCTGTCGGCATCACATTCTTCACAGAGCAGACAACAACACCATGGATTATTTTCAATGTAGCATCAGACACTGTGTTCCTTTTGGACTTGGTAATGAACTTTAGAACTGGCACTGTGAATGAGGACAGCTCTGAGATTATCCTGGACCCCAAAGTTATCAAGATGAATTACTTAAAGAGCTGGTTTGTTGTTGACTTTATCTCATCAATACCAGTGGATTATATCTTTCTTATAGTAGAAAAAGGAATGGATTCTGAGGTCTACAAGACCGCAAGAGCTCTTCGCATAGTAAGATTCACCAAAATCCTCAGTTTATTGCGTTTATTGAGACTTTCAAGATTAATAAGGTATATTCACCAGTGGGAAGAGGTAAGTACTTCTCTTCTGTGTATCTTTTTATCAATTCCTGAGATTTTAAAAACAATTATAGCTGCATCCAGATGTTGGTTTCTTATTCTGTTGTATGTCGGTATTCTGGAATTAAGCATGGATATGCCAGAATATAGCGGAATAATTAACCTGTGTCTAGTTGCCACTTCAGATACATTAAGATGATGCAAGATAACTACCCTCCTTAAATTCTGAGTGATGTATGTTGCTTGTTGGCTAGGCATAGTATGCCCTATAGCCAATCATTTAGGACACACTTTTTATAATGGCCCCTGAGAAACTTCCTGAAAACATAGTAGAAATTTGACCTCAAACTATACATGCTGGGTGCGACAATAGTTTTTTCCCCAGTAGACAAAAATTAATGGGGTCTGCAGTCTTGTTCTAAGAACATACAGTAACTGGACAGATAGCCCAGCAACTGTCATTGGAGGTGAACTGGGTGCAGAGCATTTATTTGATGTGCTGTAATTTTTAGAAAAGCGTGGTAGATTTGTTCATTAAATTACATGCCTGTCTAGTTGAAGCCCTTGTTATTTCTATATTAGTCTTGATTTTTGAAAGCATGTTTTGAGTGTGGAGGGTATATAGTTTTAATCTAATGCTTTCCCCAGTATTATCATACTTAAACGCAGCACCTGGCATTAGTGAGATATTTTGGGCATATTGTACCTAAATTTATTTAATACCACATCTAGGTTAAGCTTGGGGTTTAGAGAGGTCAAGCAATTTGTATGGAACCTGACACAGTGTCTTTTCTCTCGTTTTCCATTGAGACCTCTGTCCTGATCCTCAGCAGTTTCCTATAATCTGCAAGCCACAAAATCTTTTCACAAACAATCTTGACAATATCTTATTGAAACTCAGTCCACAGAGTAAGTATAGCTTTCTCAATATAAGAAGTGCTTCAAAAGACAAAATTGCACCTCAGTCACTAACCCCTGTGACAAGTTGTGCTTGATGGAAACAGAAACAGGAGAACATTGCATACTAAGAAGTTAAGGTAGCATAAAAGCTGGGTAGTGTGAGGAAGGCCTGGCAGTGCCTGGCTTCTGGAGGCTCTCTGCGCAGGCACATTGACCTGGCCAGTCAGGAGGCACTCAGGATGCAGGCGCTGAGCCTCATGGAACCTCGCAGCCAGAATCGTAAGGAGGGGATCACTCGTGCTCTCCCCAGGGTGGGCTAGGGGGAGTTCATTGAAGCTCCCCCTGGCTCCAGAAGCAGCGATCCACCCCTTCTGGGGAGAGAGTGAGCTGCGAAATTGGAGTCCCCCAGCACGCCATGCTCATCTTCAAGGAGCCAATCATGGCGGGCAGGGGGAGGGCCTCCGGAGCACAGATTTGAGGTGGGTGCTCTGCATCCGTACAGCACTCACCTCAAATCCGGATCTAAATCTGTCCTTCCATCCCGTGTGCAAACGGAAGAGGTGGCGGTAGACCCAGATCTATTAGATCTGGATCTACCTTAACCCAGATTAATAGATCCAGATCTACCATTAACCCACATCTCCAAAATCCAGATCTGTTAGATCTGGATTTCGCAGGTGCTCTGCGGAAGCACCCTTAGACATATCAAGGCTATCCCTCCTTCCATTCTACATCCAGACCTTCAGAATGAAGAGATGCCTGTCTCCTTACTGGCCTGATGGTGCTATTATTAAATGCCATGGATGAAAGGAATGATCTAGTACAAATTACAGAGATCTGGTTGGATTTGCTGCGAGGTCCACTGGTTACTCAGGTTTGTCCCCCAAGGTGGAGTGGTGGAGCACCACTCTAACTTGTGGTGCATGGTGGGGAAGGATTGTTTGCAGTGCTAAGTCAGAGCACTGATGAAGGCTATCTCAAATGTGGTATTGGAGGTCCTCTACATAGTGGTGTTAGGGAACTTTAGTTTCCACACTCTTGTAGACTGGCATAGGACTTCATGCCCTCCATGACATTCCTGGGTTGTCTCATCATGTTGTGGGCCCTATCCATATTCCAGGCTATATGCTTGACACAGTCTTTGCACAGAATGACAGGTAGGTGGATCATTTCATGGATGGATATTTTTGGGGGGTAAATATTAGGCTTATGGTTTCTGTTCCTCACTGCAAGGTTAAAGGACCCATTGAGATGGTCATCCCTTGGAAACGTACAGAATCTAATAGATTCCTAATTATTCTGATGGAGTTTTAGGCTGACATGGCTGGTGCTTCTGTTTTGGAATCGTGAGGTGAGCAGACTACTGACATGATTGCTCTCAAGTGCCCTTAGCAATCCTTCACAGCTCATAAGACAATATTTGGTATAATAGGGAGCTACAGATAATGGAGTAAGATGTCTGATTGCTAGAGTGCATGAGTTAGAGGACATAATTGTGCCTACTGTGTGGTGGTGGCAGTGGTGGAAAACAAGGCTTGCTTCTCTGCCCCCATTGCATTCACAAGTGGCCATCCAACAGAAGTGTTCCTGGTGGTTAGCAGGCTTTGCCACCTTTGGACACTTGCTTTGATCAGTTTGCGAGACACTTTCATTACAAAGTTGTTTGATTTACATGGCATTGAACACAGTTGGAAGTGGTCCAGTGGAGGTACCTGGAGCACCATCTGGTCTTGTTATATTGGCTCAGTTTCAGTTACTGTCGTCAGAGGAAAGGGACAACTGCTTGCAGGGTTCTGCCAACAACTTGCCTCCTTGTTCATTGTCCGTCATGCCTAACAAAAGCTAGCTAGGGAGTATGGCTGGGTGGGTCCAGGGAGTGATAAATCCCTCTTTGCATGGCAGGAAAGTGCCAGCACCACTTAAGGAAGTCACAGTACACCCTCTTCTTAGGACCTCCTGGATTCAGATATGTTTTATATAATAGTTGCTAGTATCCCTTTTTGGGTTAAGGTGCTGGAGGGAATGGTGGCTACCCAATTCCAATCTGGTTTCAGGTGGATTTTCAGTACCAAGTCTTCCTTGGTGACCCTAAGGGGGTGATCTTTATCAGGAGAGGGACAGGGGTAATGCGATCTTGTTGATTATCCTTGATCTCTTAGTGACATTTGATGCCATTGATCATGGTATCCTGCTTGAGCAACTTGAGGGAATGGAACTTGGAGGCACTTGTTGGACTTGTGTTCAACATCCTGGGAACTCTCATATGGAGTGTCTCTAGGGTCAGTTTTGTCTCCTGTGCTCATTGATAACCATATGAAGCTATTGGGAGAGGTCATCAGGAGTTCTGGATGACACCCAACTCTCTCTCTCCATTTCTTCTGAGCCAGAGGAGCCTGGTTCAGGTATTTGATCGCTCCCTGGAGTCAGTAGTGGGCTGAATGTGGATCAATAAATTGAAATTGAATCCAAACAAGATGCAAATGCTGTGTATCATGGATACTGAGTCCATGAAATTAGGGGCACCTTATTGTTGCTAGATTTCTTATGTCCCCAAAAGAACACGTATGTGATAGACTCATCACTGTCAGTTGAGGCTTATGTAGCAGCAGTAGTCAAGAGTGGCTACCTCCATCTCTGACTGGTTCATCAGCTTTAGCCATTCCTGTTTAGGGCCAAGTTAATCATGGTGATCCACACTGCAGTAATAACCTGGACAAGGAGCAGAGGATGAATAAAAAATGGACATATTTTGGACAAACGGAGGGAGTCAACAAAGAACAACAAGAAGAATGGAGGAAGATATTGTTTAATGTTGTTGAATATGTTTTTCTTTTTAAGTTGTTAGAGAATATAAAAAAATAAAAATAACCTCCTGATTAGACTACTGTAGTGTGCTCTATATGGGGCTACCCTTAAAGATGGAGACTGAGCTAGTGCAGAATGCTGTAGCTATTCATGCTACTTGTAAAACTAAAACTTTTTTTTTCCCAGTAAGGATCAACAAATTCAGTTTTTGGTGGTTTCTGCACCTTCCCAATGTGCTCAACTAAGTCCACAGTTTTTATAATTTAGTTGTAATTTATACCTCAATATGATTGTTTGTACCATTTTGTCACAATAAATTATTAGGTCTTTTTGGACCCATATACATCAAAGTAGGTGACACAGGCGGCTTGTTCTTAGCTTGCTGCTAATTCACTGTTAAGGGAAATGCAGCCAGTCTGCTTCCTTCACCCCAGTTCAGTTGCCCACACAGGAAGAGCAACTGTCACTTGGCAACAGAAGAGGAAGGACAGCCAACTGGAAGTAAAACACCTGCACAAGCTCCATGAGTCCTTGTACTGGAAGCGGTCTGACTCTTTTTTCACAGGTTTTCTTGATCTACATCTTTGACTTTGGATGTGCCTTTGACCTGCTTCAACTGATTGATAACAGACATTATTCTCCTCCTTTCCCTTTTCTCCTTGCAACAACACTGTGGTTACATTGAGTTGAAATGCAATAATTGATCAGACACAGCAAAAACAAAGCATTTCTGAGACACCTCTGAGGCCTGTCAAGCTTTGATCAGACACAGCAAAAAAAAGCAGCTCTTTATTGGCTTAGAGAAGGCATTGAGATGGGATTGTTCACACACCAGTCTGCCTGTCTCCCCTCTCCTGAACATTCTGTGTTAGAAAAGATGGATATGAGAAAGTTTGGTAACATGAGGGCCATACACTATTGTGCCTCAGCAGCGTTGGGCTAATAGAGTCTTTCAAAGGCTGTAGCCCTACTCTGGCAAACATCTGGGGTAGCCATGGGGTGCAGATTTGCCCCAGAACTGGCCAATTTATATATGGATCATTTTGAATGCTTTTATATTCTAAGCAATGCATTGTTTTCTCCATACATTAAGTCTTAGAAAAGATTTTTGGATGGTATCTTTTGTGTATGGAGGGGGCCAGAATCTTCTCTTAAAGAATTTCTAGTGATCCTCAATAGCCTGCATTACACCATCAAGTTTGATGTGCTATATGATTCATCATCGATAAACTTCCTTGGTGTCAATATCCAAAAAACAAGTGGAGCATTTTACATGAACCTTTACAGGAAAGCATTGGATGTAAATTCCTTCTTGAAATACGATAGTTACCACCCCACATCACTTAAAAAAAAAACCTTCCTTTCTCACAATTCTTAGGAATCAGGAGAAATTGCAATACACTGGAAGGCTATATGAAAGAATTTGAGATCAAAAGCCTCCAATTTTTGGAAAAGGGATACCCCTTAGAACTAATAAAGAGGGCACAAGAGAAGGTTTGTCGGTTAGATCGTACAAGACTCTAGATGCATTCTAGGCCTAAAAAACGTACAGATAGGGTAGTTATTCCCCTTACATTTTATACCAGTGGTTCTCAACCTTCCTAATGCCACAACCCTTTAATACAGTTCCTCATACTGTGGTGACCCCCAACCTGACCCTAACCCCCAACCATAAAATTATTTTCATTGCTACTTCATTGCTTTATTACACTGCTACCCTGTGAAAGAGTAGATCGACCCTCTTAAAACATTGGCACCTATTGGAAGATTTGCCTGGATATCAACAGAAACCTATGTTTGCATACAAACGAGCACATAACATCAAGGACAAACTGGTATGTGCTGACTTTGCACCTCCTACAGTACAAAACAAGTCCAACCTTAGAGGACATTACATTTGTGGACATTGCTCATTCTGTAACAACAGTGGAAACATGAAGCAGTTTGTTTTGTAAACCCTATATATTGTAGATCTTATGATATCTACAAGTTTTTTTCATGAGCGAGCAAAAATGTCATATACATTATTCAATGTCCGTGTCAGCTACTAAGTGCACTAAGTACAAAAAGGCCTCTGGCTGCAACGTCTAGGCATCTTCAGTCTGGAGGGACGGCATTTAAGAGGGGACTTGATTGAAATATATAAAATCCTGCATGGTATAGAAAAGGTGGATAGAGAAAATTTATTTTCTCTGTCACACAGCACCAGAACCAGGGGGAACTCTATGAAGCTGATGGGTAGGAGAGTTGAATCCATCAAGGGGAAGAATTTCTTCACCCAGAGGGTGGTTTATGGAATTTACTGCCAGAAGAGGTGGTTACAGCCACCAGTCTAGATGGCTCTAAGGTAGGGTTAGACAATTTTATGGGTGACAGATGTATCAATGGCTACTAGAATGAATGCCTAGGTACATCTTTCAGGCTGGGTGGTGGGAGAAGGACACTTCTAAGGCCATTTGCTGGGATTTGAGAGCAGGCAAAGGTTTGTCCTTGTCTCTGCATGAGCATTTGGTGGGCCACTGTGTGTGACGGGATGCTGGACTAGATGGGCTGTAAATAAACAACATGTAGTTGTGAGTTTTTGTTTTTGATCAGTTTGAAAAATGGCACACACAGACTAGGGGAAAATCCCTGCAAAAATCAGACCAATGCCATAGATTATTTGGCTGCAGGAATTAAAAACAAATGAAGTACCAAAAAAAAAAAACACCCTCCTCCACTATCTACAAATTTCATAATTTCTTGTTCCTAGTGATGAGAGTTAATGATGGATTTAAAAAAAAAAAACCCAAAATATATATTTCTGCAGCAAGTACAGTAAGAGTTCCATCTGTGTTTAGAAAAGAGAGAGCACCCCAGATGATCAAATCAAGATTACTTGCTGTACTATGTGCTAAGTATGTTGAGGATGGAATTGCTGTAATAGGTCATTTCAGGAACAGCTAAAAGCATTACAGTGCATGGAATAATTGCAATGCTGTTTATAGTATTCTACATGACATGCAGTGCTTAATGGTGTTCTCATTTTGATAACCAGATATTATCACTGGTCATTGCTTTTAGGAAACAATATAGAATCTCTTAAAGTATTGCATTACAAGATAGCTTCCTGTTAATAACATCAATAGCCAATCATTTTGGATTGCTGATTCATGGACTGATTGCCAACATAATGAGACAAAGCTTAGCTAGAATGTATATACATTGCAGAAAATTAAATATATATATGTACATTGCAATAAGTCAAGAAAATCAAATAATAGCAAAAATAAGAATTGTTGACCAGGTGTGACAAAGCCCAGTTTAATGAAAACCGTGCCAGTAAAGCCCATGCCATTTGAATGCCTTAATAACGTCTCTTTGAGAGGCTTAGGGAGAATGTGCAAATGAAAAAAGACCTTGAGGTGATCAGCGTAATAGAGATGGATAATCCTTAAAGCAGCAGTGTTTCACTGGTCCTTTACAGATTTATCTGACTCTGTTATGGTAATCAGATGTAATTCTTATCCTGTTTCAAAAATATTCTTGAAATATCATCTAGGGAAGATGGCTATTAGAAGTTCAAGTGATGATACCTGAGTATGAATTAACCAGGTCACAGATAGGATCAGCCAGCATACACAATAAAGAAATGTATCATATTTCTTATCTTCTGTTTGCTCATACCCAGAAGCTATTGGTTGTCCACTGTGTAACACAATGGTCTTCCCTCACTTACCATTGTTTTGCTCTAGCAAAGGATTCAGAGGCTTCCCTTCATTATGTTGGTGCAGTTTATGGGAGACTGCACCCCTTGTTGGAACGCTTTGTATGCATTGGACAGAATGCAGGCCCGAACAGACAACCCAAAATGGCAGCCTAGTGTGGTATGCTGGCAAATCTTTTTTAAAACGTCTACTGGTGGTTCAGCAGTTGCTAAACTGGACCTTGATAGCACGCAGATGTGGTGCAAACCTTTGTGTTTTGGTTTAGTAGGGGGCTTATTTCAGTGATGCATCAAACTGCACTGCCAGAATGGGTCGCCCAGAACCTCCGACATCAGGAACTTTTTTCCCTGCCCATATGAACTTTGTGTGAACATCAGGGCCAGCATGTCGATGGCATTGTTCCAGTACACATGGACATGTTCTGGTGGTGGTAATGGCCCTGGACAAGATGTTCTGTGTCCTAGGGCTCCACTAATGTTTATAACAGAATATTGTCTGATAATAACTTCAAAATCAAGGACATAATGCAACCAAATAAGATTTGGATGTGTCTGCCATTGCTTTATTGAATCCCGCTGAATGGTACTATGGCACTTGTTAATTAGTACAATCTTTTATGGAGTTCTGCATCTTCTAGTGGTTGAGAAATTATGTTATACAATTGTGTAGGACTAACTGAAACCCAGCATTTTATCCACTGTAAAAAGTTAAAAGATAATGAATTTATCAGTCAAAATTCCCCTTTTCTCTTGAAGCCATTTCTGATTGTCACTCATTGTTGGGTTTAA
The DNA here is from genome assembly GCA_023333525.1 of Aspidoscelis tigris stejnegeri. Lineage (NCBI taxonomy): Eukaryota > Metazoa > Chordata > Lepidosauria > Squamata > Teiidae > Aspidoscelis > Aspidoscelis tigris. The sequence goes on along the minus strand of JALMGA010000007.1, from coordinate 22,558,749 downwards.
TGACATTTCCAAACTAGGAAGAATACAGCTGGTCTTTCAATGATATATAAGGACCTCAGACTAATTCTGCAAGTATCACCTTGTCCTTTCCTTATACTATTCCATCCAGTTATGCATTTACTCTTTTAACTGGTTGCTCCAAAAACAGATATGTCAGTGAACTTACTGAACTAAGTCGTGCAAATTCAGAACTGATGTTCAGAAGATCATATTTTACTAACTGCTTAGCATTAGAGTTTGTCTGGTATTGTCTGATGTTCCCATTTTGTCTGTGGATACCCATAGTTCCCGCTCCACACTGCTATCACTCTGAACAGCTGGCAGTTACAAATTAAAAATAACAGTCTTTAGTTTACTGCATTTTAGGATTAGTGTAGCGACTTAATAGAGAACTAAATATAGCTGAATATTAAATAATGAGAATAAGGACCTTAGCATGAAATGATAGAGCCACTTCCCTCTGAAGTTTATTTACAGATGCACAAGTGTTTCTGAATATGCATACTGAATCATATTGTAACAGAAAGATTAGTTTGTGTGCATTTTCCTATTTTTTCCAGTTTCCTGCCCCTTATTTTATTGTAGCATTTCTTCCATCTTAGATACTGATCATGCCAGATCAGCAGATTATTTCCTTGATATGCTTCTAGAATATGGCAGATATTCTTAGGTTGTTTTTATACTCCCACCACAATATCCCAGACCCAGAGTGGGATGCTCTGATTCAGTAGAGGCGATCTGTCCGAAGCTGTGACTGCTTGCTCTTCACATGGAACTTTAGCTGTGTTCAAACATAACATAAGGGTTTCGTGTTTCCAGACCTTTTCTAATCCACTTTTTCTAGCACAGAATGTTGATGAGAAGGGGAAGAGACAGGCTGATGTGGGAACAATTACATTTCAAAACTAACTCTAAGCCACCTCAGAGATGATTTTTGTGGGGCAGCCTGTATCTGACCATAACCAAGGACATCTGCATTGGGACAACCTGTTCTGCACCAACCTCATGCTCACTTTGAAGCTTGAAAATGAAATCTCCTGGCCGTTAGAGTTCTTTGGGCCCCAATTTGGCAATGTGCCTTGTTGCACTGCCAAAACTGATTGTCTGTGATATACTGGAACACGGAGACATGCCATCCACATACCTCTGTGGTATAGTACATCATCCCTAGTCCACTGGATGAGGGTACCATTTTGGGCATTCTGATCCAATCTATGCTCCATCTTTTGCGGTTAGAGTGTACTAGGAAGGGCAGAACCTCCCTTAAACCATTCCAGCAATGAATATTTTATATTTGTGCTTTCTTTCATTTCACATTCAGTTTTATTGGAAATGTTATCTGGAACTTTATTGGTAATGTTATCTGAGGCTTAAACTCTCTGCAGGGATGCTATAGAGATGTCCAAACTGGTTTGGTTGGTCCACAGTTCACATAGACCAGGGAATTTGCATGGTTCACACATGAGCTGAACCACCCTGTTTGCAAAATGCCGGTTCAAATTGAACATGATTGAAGGGGATTGTACAAAGCAAGCAAACTATAGTGAACCAAGGGTGATTTCTGTGGCTCACTTGGTTTGCATGAAAACTTAACCACCCTATTATTATTATTATTATTATTATTATTATTATTATTATTATTATTATTATTATTATTATTATTATTATTATTATTATTATTATTATTATTATTATTATTATTATTATTATTATTATTATTATTATTTTGGGGGGGGAGAAGGCTAAATCAAGCTTAAACCAAGGGCATTTGATTCAATTCAAACTGAATCACAAAATTTCAGTTTGTGTGCATCATTCTATCAAACAACAATTAGCATGCCCTAAAATATACTTTTTCAGGTAAGTAACGCAATGGGCAGTGTTGAAGAGCTTTGAAACAAGAAATGTTTGCAAAACAATCCAAATCACAGAAATCAATTCTAGAGCTTACTAAACTAAGCTGCATGATGAAGCAAAAATCAAAGGTGCCAGAAGTGGTATGGAATATAGCACAAGTTTTCACAGTGGCAGAACTTATGAAATGAAAATGTCAAATAATTGGGGGAAATGGAATGCCTTAAGCTGATGCTGAAAAGATGGCAGTCAATATGCACAGCTTCTTTCTGTTTGTTCTTGATCTTTTGTGTTCCACAGAATGTGCCAGGGAAATCACAGTTATTCTTTTATAACTTGGTTTTGCTTTTACATAGCTGGTGAAATATCTGTCAGTCATTAACTACTAATGCAGGGCTAAAAAAACAATAAAAGTTGCCAAACCAATCTGAAAAATTTTAGGATTCACAAAAAAAATTACAGTTTGCTCGGACTGCTTTGATGGATCTTAAACTTGTGGCCGCTATTACAATTGCCAATATGTGATTTGCGTTCTTGTCAGACATAAGAATGGCTTGTTTATTGCAATCCTGAAAGCTTTGGCATTTGCCACTTGATATTTGGTATTGACTTAGGCATTTTTATACTTACTGGTGGTCCAATATGATGAAGGCCCTAGCCCTTGTCCACACTCCAGTATAGCCTAGAGAAGCCTCACTCCCTGCTATCTCACTGTGTCCTCACTGGATGTAGCATGTCCCAGTTTAGATGGCCAAATGGCTGCCTATGCTGAGACACTGTTAGATCTGTGTTCCAGGGGCAGTTAGAGCAACCCAGGAAAGCCTACAGGAAGGTGCATGCCTCCTTGTGGAGGACACATTTGGGCAGCACACCAAATTGCACAACTGAAATGGATCCCTCAAGAACTATATTTCTTGGCCATCAAAGCCCTTTTGAGCTTCAGAATAGTGCAGAATAGTATGGGGCAACATGGAACCTATCTCAGAACAGGCCATCCAAATGCAGACTGCCTTTTTCTGAAACAACAGGACAAGTCCATCTGGGAACAGCACCTGTAGGGGCCATTCCAACTGGAATACTACACACTCACACTCACATAAATAGCAGAAATGGTCTTAAATTAGTAAACTGGAGCATGTCTGTGCAGTGCCACTAACATACTGATAGACTGGACCTCCCTTCTGTAGTGTTGTCTCTGTGGCACCACAGACTTATTGATTCACTGGGCCTCTGCAGTTCTGCTAAGCCCAGTTTTCTGCAGGGGCCAATTACTTGTACAGCATTACATGGTGGCTTGTGGGAACCACAACAGAGTTTTTTACAAGGATGACACCGTTACTGTTGTTTACATGGAAAACATATGGAATTATTTTCAGCTTCTTTCACACACTCACTCTCCAGATGAGAAGAAAAAACACCGATCATCATCATCAAGTAAAAAACAAACAAGCTAAACTACTGTGAGACTTCTGACTAATCGAACACTGGAATATAACACACCAGACATCACAATCATGGTGAAAAAAGAATGTGTTTATCCTTAACATTGCTATTCCAGGCGACAGCAGAATTGATGAAAAACAGTTGGAAAAATTTACCAAATATGAAGACCCAAAAGTCAAACTACAGCAACTCTGGCATAAACCAGCAAAAGTGGTCCCAGTGGTTCTCTCTCCACTGAGGGCAATGCTGAAAGATCTCAGTGGGCACTTGAAAAGCATTGGCATCGACAAAATATCCATCTGCCAGCTACAGAAAACCACTTTGCTGGGATCTGCTCATATCATTTGCAGATACATCACTCAGTCCTTGGCGCTTGGGAATAGGGATGTGCGCTAATGTTTTTTTGACATTCTATTCAAATTGAATACCTCAAAATCTGATTTGATTCAAATCTTTTAAATTCGAATCTGACAAGATTCTGTTCAAATTTACCACAATTTGTTCGAATTTTTGATTCAACTGCACATGCTGTACGAATGTCGGCAACATTCATATGTGCACATACGCATCTTCCTCACATCCGTACACTTCCATACACGTACGTATGCACCTTGTAGTTATCCTATATGCAACCTGTTTTCATCCCATATGGATCCATACAAATGTGTACAGCTGTGGGAAAGATGTGGATAATTCAAATAAATAGATCCGAAATTTGAAATTTGATTTGAATGTTTACATTCAAATTTTGGGACATTCTATTTGAGTTCAAGTGTTGAAATTTGGCACATTCAATTGGATTTTGAATGCCTACCAATATTTGTGCACATCCCTGCTTGGGAAGGGCCCCACTAGCGATGGCAGTTACCAAAACCAACATAAATATCTTGTTTGCTGTGCGTTAATGTTTTATGTTATAACAACAACAACAAAGGGCAGTACAGAGTATAAAACAAAGTTTAAACATAAAACATAATAAGAAACCTTGATAAATGTTGATAATGTTGCTAAAAACTGCTCTTTCCCTGTTTCGGATTTCCAGAGACCATCTGGACCAGATGAGATCAGCCTACATTTCACACTTTACAACTGAAAGTTTGGCTGATCAGACAGACTCTATGCAGGCATGGGCCATCGGAAGGTCACCCAAACTAGCACGCACAGCAAAGAGAAGGTGTTGTTGGAGTATTCTCCCTTATGCTTACCTTAATACAGCAAACAGCATTGCAGTGCAACAGTGTATTGATGTATGATCAGGATAGCTCTTCTGCACAGTCACATATTTTATTCTTAGGCGTGTCTGGAAGTAGCCATAGCTATACATGAGAATATAGCAAATACTGAAATACTTGCAAATAGAGGCATACTAGTAGTTGGCAGACGGGATGATGGTATTTTTAAGATCTAGCTGTTTGAGTAAAAAAAATGCAGGTGAACAAAAAAGTTCATTCAAAGTTCTGACACAGTGCTTAAATTCCTTGGGAAAGCGTGGGCCTTGCTGCAGTGGCCCCTATTCTGGATTATATCCCGGAATAGGGACCTGCCATTCACATGCTGGTGCAGACTATGACAGGCCCTGAACTGCAGTAGTCTGCAGATGGCAGGTCCTTATTTTAGGACATAATCCAGAATAAGGTCCAGTGCAGAAAGGGCGCATATCAAAAGAGGTTTTTGTTTTTTGTTTTATTTTGGCTATTTCAGTTTTGTAGTTATCTTTTTATATGTGTTAAATCTGGAGTTATTTCTGTGCTCTTTCACCCACAATACATTTTAAAATAGACCTGTCAATAAGTCTTCCCTTCCTGCCCATACCTGCATGCCATCATTTGTGGTGTCTTAATAGCAGGGTGATGGGAAGAAAAGGAGGCAGCCAATCCCCTGCCCATCTAGAAATGCTTCCCTGCTGGGTGACCTTGATGTGCCTCCTATTTGCCACGGGCTGCTAGGTGAGCGGCTTTTTATAAATCTTATTTTAAAAGGCTGGGATAGTTTGCTTCCTGCAATACGTTATTAAGACAAGGGCAGCTGTGCTGCAACAGGAACACAACAACGAAACCAGAAAAGCGCTATCACACACACACACACACACACACACACACACAAATCTTTCCAGTGCATTTCTGTTCTTACCACAAGAAAACAGGCACAAGATATGGTGTGCTCTGTTGCTCCTTCACTGACAAATCTTTATGCAGTACATATCTCTCTCTTTGCTGTAGGATTAAAATCTGGAACAGTACAGAAAACCAAGATTAAAAGAGAAATGAAGGTGCAAATCAGGATGGGAAGGAAGTGTTATATTTCTTTTTCTGCATTGTTTGTGCTTTGAATTTAATTGTGAATTTACCATCCAGAACCATTGGCATATTTCATCTCCTTTAGTACAGGAGCATGAGAATTGTAAATCACAAAAGCAAACCTGGGGTTTCTCCAGACATGGTTGGGCAAGGTGTGCAATCACCTAATATTGGCTAGTTACTAATAGACCACACCCCATGCAATTGATCGCTCACGTGTGATCAATTTGGGGGCCAGTCCTCTTCTGGCTGCCACCATCTTGAGTGTGGTGCACTCTGTGACTATGCATCCATCAGCACCATTGCTATGATGACGTTGACGCTCTGCGCAGTCGCAGTGGAGTCAGTAGAGCTGCCAACGCATTGCGTAGAAGCTCTGTTGACCTCCCTGTCCATACTCTGGTCACCACTGGACATTTTAGGTAAAGGTTGGTAAGCTTGTAGAGCACAATTTCATGCTCCACAGCTAGTTGATAGTTAGTCAACTTCTGGGTGTTTCTATCCTGTAAATTCCTCCTGCAAGTATAGATGCCCAGAAGTTGCTTAATTATCAACTACGGGCTGAAGTGCAAATTGGCCCATGGGTAAAAACCTATGATTCCCCCAGGACTATATTGGGAATGCCACACATATCTGGGACATTCCCTATGTAGTTGCAGATTACTTGATAAAATATCTGATACATTGGTATTATAGGAAATCCATCAGTGGTGCTGGGTTTTCCATAACATTGATTGCTTACCTCTGCTGGCTCCTAGCATGACTGTTCTTGTTTAAAATACCTGGATACTGGCAAAACACAGGGAGAAAGAAACAAAAGGAAGTGGGCAGGTGCTTTGACATCATCCAGATATTTCAAACAGGAACAGTAATGTTAGGAGTGTGACGATGGAGGTAAGAAGTTGAAATTGCCTCCTGCCATGTGACATGGAGAGGCAATTGCAGGATCTAAAGAAGAAGCGTATCTGAATGGGTGTAAAACAGAATACACAACTGTGAGGTCACTGCTCTAGTGCAGGTTTAAAAAAATGTTTTCACAACTGAGATTTAGATAATAATTATTATTATTCAGGCTCATGAAGAAGATTGCCCTGATTACTGCAAATGTCATTCTGGCTGATGGGTAGCGGATCAGACAAGGAGAAGTATTTCTTTACCCAGAGGGTCATCGGTCTGTGGAATTTGCTGCCAGAGGAGGTAGTAACAGCAACCAGCCTAGATGGTTTTAAGAAAGAGTTGGATAAATTCATGGATGACAGGTGTATCAATGGCTACTAGGTTGGATGCCCAGGTACATCCTCCGGGCTGGGGAGACAGGAAAGATACCTCAAAAGGCCACTTGCTAGGATTCAAGAGCGGGTGAAAATTTTGTCTTCTCCTTGAGTTGCCCACAAGCAATTGGCGGGCCAATGTGTGGGTCAGGATGCTGGACTAGATGGTCTGTAGCCTGATCTAGCAGGGCTCCTCTTACATTCTCATATTTAGGACCTTTTTGGGGATGGATTATCAAACTGATTTTCAGTGTAGTTTATTAAACAGTACATAACTCGGTATCATCTTTTATGTATAAATTTTATGTCATTTTTACTTTCACAAAATTTGAGAGACTGGTTCACGAATATCCCTAACATTTTAAGAGCAACAGAAGATATCCTAATCAGTCATGGGCTTTCTTCTTGAATGCAACTGTGAGAATGGATCTTGCCCAGCAGGCTAAAACACTGAGCTACAGATCAGAAATGCTCTATGTTTAGTCTTTGATATTAAGTTTATTATATAATTAATTAATAATCAGCTGAGTTATAGTCAGAAAATGAGCATAGCTTGGGAATGCTGGATCTTATTTCGTACTCTCATTAATACCAACCTACAAATTAAAACATTTAGTAACCAGGAAGAAATTAAGGCTGCATAAACACTGGGCCCACATGGAACATGGCATTCTCACTGCAGCTTTGGTGCAGACTGTGGCTTGAAACTGATGCTGTAACTTGCTTTAATGAGAGACTACTTGAAAACCATATCCCTCATGTCCCAGAGATCACATGCAGGCAGCAGTCTACCAGGCGCAAGGAGCCCAGTGCCACCTTACTGGCCTCTCAGAAATGGCCTCTCTAGAGGCCTTTTCGCACAGGCCTTTCCGGTACGCGTGGAAGACAGCTCCGGACGAGGCATTCGCATTGCCCGAGCGGGGCTTGCGCCGCCTCGTGTCCGGAGCTGTCTTCCACGCGTTCCAGATGCAGAGCACTTTAAAGTGCTCTGCATCCGTTCCAACGCGTACGAGCCGCCCCGGCGCGTTCCGGGAGAGAAGCGTTCGCACGCTTCTCTCCCTGACAGCTGTCGGCACGCCCCCAGGGCCCGACTTGCCAGGCCGGCGATCACGCCGGCGCGGCGAAGCCGGTAGACGGGACCCACCGAATTGGGGTTCCCCTTTCCCATCTGCCTGGGTCAGTGACCCTGGCAGATGGGACAGGGGAACCCCGATTCGGTGCGTCCCGTCTGTCGCCTCTGACGGCCGCCGGGACGTGGCTCCTTCCCGGGTCCGGCAGCCCCAATGGGGCTGCCGAAGCCGACGAGCCACCAGCATCGGCGTCCTGTCGCCCCTTTCTGGGGTGGTAGGAGGTCGATGTTGGGCTGGCTGGGGGCGAGGAACGCCTTGGTCGACCGGAGCGCATCGCTCCGGTCCCCCAAGGGTCCCTCCTGCCCCCATCGCGGCCGTCTGCGGGGCGTGAACTGCTTGTCCAATAGGGGGCCTAGGTGGGCTGCGTCCTGCGCGATCCCACAATGCCACCCTCAGTCGGACGCTGGACGGCCACGAGGTAGGTGATCCGTCACGCGCGCGTCCTCCCAGGGCCCTGGGGGAGGGGGGGAAACATCTTCGCCCTGTGGGTGCCTCGATATAGGCACCCACAGAGCGAAGATGGGCCTGATCCGGGCCGGAGGGTGGTTGGGGGTGGGGGTTTTGGGGACTGGGGGGGGGCGGGGGACTCATCTGCGGGCTGGAGGCGCCTAGATCCAGGCGCCTGCAGCCCGTAGATGGGCGAGATCGGGGCGCAGGGCGAGCCCTTGGAGATCAGAGCCAGGGGCTCTGATCTTCAAAGGGGTCCTGCCCCATAGGGGCCTTGCCCCGGGTCCCATGATGGGTGCCCGGGTGCCCAGGCATCTTCGTGCCAGGTCCCGCGGGCCCGATCCGGGCCCGTAGAGCTGGCACGAAGCGCGGGGCGGGTGGCTTGACAGCGCTGCCCGCCCCTTGGGTGCTCTCACCCAATGGGCGGCAGCGCTGCCGGCCGAATCCCCGCCCCTGGCCGGCCTTTGCCGGGCCAAGACAGTTCCGGGCACAAGACAGTTCCGGGCGCGCCTGTGTGTGAATGGTAAAAGCGCCCGGAAGTGTCTTAAGCTTCCCGCCTGCACGCGTTCCACACGGAACGCGTTGCAGTGCGAAAATCCCTTAGATGTGTGCTGCTTTGGGGTACCTGTCTGAAAAAGCCATGGCTGGCAGTTTTGAAGGATGGGAAAATTTCGTTCCCAGCCCCTAAAGTTGGCCTGGGATGGGCTGTCCACAATGTCTGTAGACCTTGGCTTGTGGTTCGGGCATCCCCCATGATGTTCTGGGCCAAGCTCAGTACAGAATAGTGTGTAATGCAAATACTACTTTTGAATGCAGACAGGAATTAAGAATTTTCTTCCTTTGCTCCACTCTCATAGCTCTTTGTAGTTTGGCTTCTAGGACAACCCATTCTGCTGCCTAAGTGAAGTTTGTTATTCAGCTAGAATAGCACCAGCCATGTGTAAGATGCAGAGGATGACATCTTGGAGAATATCTAGAAAGATACAGAAATGTAATGGGACATTTGAAATCAAGATCATAAAATTCAGAGGAAACAGATATACATTAAGTTGTGCAACTATTTGAAACACACATAATGCTTGTTTTACAAGCAACGTGTGAAATATATCATTAGAGCTGAAGATTATTGTTGTTGGGTACCACTGATTTGTGACCAGCTCCTGGCTAACTGCCTGGTCACCTCTATGCAGTTTTCTTGGCTGATATACAGAAGTGGTTTGGCATTGTCTACTTCCAGGGAGAGGGTGGGGATCGAACCAACCACCCTCTGCTTTCTGGATAGTTCTACGACTTAGCTACAGTCACTCTTGAGTGCTGCAGATTTCTCTGTCCACAAAACAGAACAAGACACAGACTTATTGCACAGGTCATTCAAAATATGGTTGAGAGAATGTGAAAAAATAGGACAGGTATATTGTAATTTATTGGATCATTTACAATGTAATCCATTAACTACTGTACTCTTTGCAAATCAATAAATGGGACCTTAAGCTTTTGGGAATTGCATGCATTTGTATCAGTGGATGCTGATTACTTGAAAGGAGTTTTCTAGACAGAATTGGTAAAACTGAATTGCACAGTACCTTGGTTGGATAAAATTTATAGTTTTTCATTCCATCTAAATGTCTTTACTTGAAGTAACTCTTAAGGGATGAGACTTAATAAATAGCCTCTGCAGTTGGCTTTTCTGGACCTCTTCTTCATTTTGAAATATTCTTGTAGTGATTTAATTGAAGTCTTCTTGGGCTGTTCCTATTTTTCAGAGGTAGTCCTTTTCAAATCCAAGGCCCTTTCTGCATGAGGCCTTAATTCCAATTAAGGGCTTCCAAAGTCAGTTTCTGGGTCCCATCAATCAGCATGTTAATATGGTTCTGCCAGCCCTGCCTCCCACTGGTATGTTTCGCCTGCATTAAATGGAGCATAATCCCGATTGGGGAGGCCCTGATTGGGAATTTTGGTAGATACAATTAAACATTTCTACTGGTTTATCACCTGGTTTTGATCCTGAATGACAGGGCATGGCGTGTTCAGGACTACCAGGGGATGTATTTCAGGGGTGTGCAAAACTGCACGGCCAAAATGTGTCCCCCTCTTTCTTGAAGTCCATGATGACCAAAACTATGAGCCCTTCTGCACTGAACCAGTGGGTCTGCGTGATGATGCTGGTGCAGACCAGCTCCTGGCTTGGCCCCAAGGACCAGGATTGAAAGTTCCGAGCCATAGAGCCACTGAAAAAACTATTCACTATCAAAGTGTATCCTCTTGTAGCCTTGAACACAGGTGGAATGCCTTCTGTATGACTCCATCTTCTGGACCAAGGTCTGCTGGTCTACTGGTACTCCTACTCATCATCCCACCCAAGGCTTCCCTGATCTGGATCACAGTTCATCCTTTGCAGAGGGAGCATACCATTGGGGTGGAGGCCCACAGATCCACACTAATGTCCAGCCTAAAGAGATCCAGAGGAGGACTTTATTTTTAGATTAAGGATGAGCCCAGAGAGGGGCTGTGTTGACTTCTTGTGCATCTTGAAAGCTTGACCATTTTTTGTGATCCATTACAAAACTTTAATAAAGGTGTTGCCTGACTGTGTTTTTTGATACTGTGCTCATTTTTCTAGCTCAGTGTTTTGTTCTCCCTCTCTTGGAGCATCTTTTTATGTAAAAGTATGCAAACACAGGCTTTTAGAAGTCAGTAGACAACTATTATGAAAGTGCACAGCTGCTATTTTTATAGGACGACTAAAGGGATTTGTTTAATCTGGTCTATTTTTAAAGTGATATTAACCATGTGACACCAAGGTATTATGGTTAAAAGAACTCTATAAACACATTAGAGTAATTAACCTTCCTGAGAAGGGGGAGATTTTGAAACTTAAACATACTGTATTAACAGGTAGACAGCACAGAATTATCAACAGCTGCTAGATTAAGGCACATTATCTTATCATTTTTTAAGGTTGATACTTACTGTATATACCAACTATTTCAGACAATTGTTTATAAAATAATGAGAATTTGTGTAACAGTGTGTAATGGAGTTCACTTGTAACACTAGCGTTTGATTCTACTTCCTTCATATTACCAGGCCCAGCACCTTGAATGTATGCACTGCCATTTTTGCACTCACCTTTCTTGCAGCAATTTAGTGTTCTGCTGCAGCCTATTGACCAAGCACAGCAGGTGCTGTCCACATGGTGAAGACAGCCTGTCCCAGAACAATGCCGGCAGCAACATGGAAGCACCGTAATTGTTTCTGCCTACACAACTGACTCCCTGCCCAAGGCACCATCCACCTCTGCCAGCATCTGGGCCAGGGCTCATCGCTCATATATCATGTCTGGTGCACAAAGGTGGGACGGAACAGAACAGTCTTCAAAGATAGCATGCCTACTCACCTTACTGGGGTTTTGGAAATTATCACTGAAGCTTGCACAAGCTTCAAAGGGCTGCATATTTTCCTTGTTCCAGACCAGTTGCAGAAGTACCAGTTTAGGACAGGTCTACAGCTAATCCAGGATATGGACCTCTTAGACTAGTCCAGTGCTGACAAAAGAATTCCAGGCAGCTGTGCGGTTTGGTCTACTAACTGAGTACTGAAACTGCCATACGTAAAAACACTTTGCCCTTCTTATATTCCTAATGCGTTCTGACAGTGTAGGTAATCAACTACTGCATATTTTTCAACCTTCAGACATTTCTCCCCATGCTGTGTTGTTGTTTTTTTCAAACAGTGCAAAATATTATTTTCCTCTCTCACACTCAATGCCGATGTAGTCTGAAAGTTTGCCTACAGGCATCTTGCTGTACTGTTTATTTTGAGACAGATAGTAGAAGTGCTTAGGTGTGGGGAATTGCCTTTCCCCTGTCTTGAAAAGCTAAAAACATTTTCTGAAGAGACCTAAAATACAGATCAAGAGCCAGTATTTAACGTGGTAACTTAGGGTGTTTCTGCACTGACCACCGAAAAATCGATTAAAGAGAATCCGTTTCCCGGCAATCCGTCCTCTGAAAGATGGATCCTGCCAGATGGATCTTCAGGGTACTGTGTGGAGGCCACAGCACCCATTTCCAAAGGCAGCTGGCCTCCCACTCTGACGACACCGCCCCTGGAGCCACGGGACTGGAGCATTCAGCTGCCAGTCACCATGCATTTCTGCCAGCCCTCAGTGCGTGGGGGAGGGGCTCCAGAGGCAGACCAGCCTGCTTCCGCCCCTACCAGGATGGCAGCCACCAGCATATCCATCCCCTCGCCTCTCCATGTGCGGAAACATCCTGCTTCCAAATGGATTGAGGCAAGGGAACAGATTGAAGACCTAATTTTCCAGGTCTTCACAGAGGATGGCTTTTTCGGCGGTGAGACCCCATTAAGAATGGATCTCATGCGCCACCTTGTAGAAGCGGCTGCCTGGAAGGATCCCTCATCCGTCTTCCAGTGCGGAAGGTAAGTCTTTACAAATATTCATGCTCATCCCTAATATCTACACAACCTCGTGTGATAGAATGAAACCAAGGAACTCCTAGATTTATTTGTTTGTTTGTTTGCTTATATCACAGATTTCTAAAGACACTACATGGTTTACAAGGGAATAAACAATAAAACCAGACTAACACAATCACAGTAAATAATAGTCATCCTGTTGAACAATGCAAAATATACATACAGTGTTGATTGGAAAATTGAATTGCTTGTACTCCCAGGAATCTCCTTTTCATTTTTGCTGTTGGGGGATCAAGGTTTCATTTTATCTACCAACAAAGGAGAGAACTGGGCCTGGTGGTCAGATGGACTCAGAGAAGTGAAAGGTGCCCATTCCCATGACAGGTGTGTCACAGCCAATCCAATACAGGCAGTGTTATTGTTTTAGCTAAATTATCTTACCTGTTTTATAGTGCTTTTATAGGTATAGGGATATAAGAAAGTAAAATGTCTGTTATCTGTACTTTATCATGTAGCTGCAGAAATGATAGGAAGGAGGAAATGAGGGATTTTGTACACTCTGCAGTTCCTCCTATTATGCAGGTTTGGGCATCACAACATGGCCTTTGGCAGCACAGTGATGGAGCAATGAGCTCTACTTGTGGCCATAAAGCATGCCACATGGCTGTAAAATGCCTTGTGGTGCACTCCAGTGATGCAGCACCAATGGGTTGGTGTGATAGGGAATCTGTCACTTGAGCGTTGTGGCAGTCATCTGGCACTGGTGTTCTCAAAGCAGTCATCAGAGTGTCCTTCTCAAGACATGGTTGCGTCTCCCGTAATGCTAAACTGAAACATGCCATTCTATAGCACACAGTGATTCCCCCCTCCTCTTTTCGGTAAGCCTGTATATGATACTGACAAGATACTTTTATTTTCTACCTGGTGGAATTTTGTGATAGACAAATGCCTTCCAGACGCCCGTCTCTCAAACTCAGAAAAACATTTAAAACCCAGTCAAATATAAAACTTTGAAAAGCCAATTTTCTTCTAAGCAAGATTTGGCATTTTGTTGCCATAGCAAAACTACTGATGTATTTCAAGTGCGTGTGTTTTAGCATGTACTGTATATGTACAGCAACCCAGTACGATGCAAGCAGACAATGTAAGAAAATTCACTTTTAAGAGAGGTAAAAGTCTGAGGTGGCGGCTTAAGCGATGGGAGTGGGAATTTGCTATGCAGGCTTTCTGAGCAGCTTTCACAAGCCAGGCAATGCTTGCGTAACAAGAAATGACTGTATGTGTGCAAAGAAATGTTGAAGGAATAGAAGCACAGCAAACAATTGCAGGAATTTAAAACAGTTTGCATCAACAGATGGACGGTAGAATTAGATGAGATGACTCAGGGATTGTATTCACATTTCCGTTTCCAGATTTTATTCAGTCCACTGCTCTGTTTTTGTTGATGATAAGTTGCCCATTCAGCATTAACTACAGATGCCGTTGATGTTATTCACAGTGCACCCTTCAAAGCTGCCTGAAATTGCATAGCTTTAGGAGATTTCCTACTTCCGCTATGATAGGCTAGCACCTCTGAACCTGGGCTTGTAGGGAGGGAAGATGTGGCAGTTAGAAGTGAATTCCTTTCCTTGCAATGGAGCTGGAACTTGGTAAATCAGCAATCTATTCACTTTAGGGAAATGTGCAAGCTTTCAGTTGCTGCTTCTTCCCTCTTTCTCTGCATGAATGAGTAGGTCTATCTGGCTGTTCTAGAGGCATCAGGTATACCAAACCAGCAAGCTTAGGAAGTAGTATACTGGCCACTGCAACCAAACTTTTGAGTCCCCCAGTTTGCAGAGCATGATGTCATTGTGCATTGATCTGCAAAGTGTAATACTTCATATGTGATCAGGAAATGAAACTGGAGGCCTTTCTGTGCTTACCTTCTTAGTTCATCATTGCACTAAGGCCGGTATACTCTGGGTACAGGAGGACCATAGGCATTTCTGGCCAGTGAGGATGCGCCTCACCGGCCAGAAATACAAATGGTCCTCCGTGGACTGGGCCACAGTGCTGCCATGAAATATGGGTCCTGCCTCCTCACTGGCTCAATTGGCCACCACCAACCACATCACACAGTCCGTGACATGCCAGTGGGCTAATGTGGAGGGTTGGGACTGATCCTGGTGAGGTACAATCTTTAGATTGTAAGCCTGAGGGCAGGGACCTGTCTAATATTGTACAGTGCTGAGTACATGTACAGCGCTTTAGAAATAAACTATAATAATAATAATAATAATAATAATAATAATAATAATAATAATAATAATAATAATAATAATAATAATAATAATAATAATAATAATAATAATAATAATAATAATAATAATAATAATAATAATGTGCCCCACCTCCACATGTTTATTGGCTCCCAGCCAGCCTGCTGCTGCAGCGCCAGCCTATAAGCACCTACTTGATGGTGGCCGCATTGCATCTGCACCCAAAGCCAGCAACCAATCAGCACTGGCAATGCAGCCGCATAAGTGTGGGACACTGGGAATCAATCCTGACCAGCAACATGGCCGCAAGTGCACAGACATGCTCCCTGCCCACCACATGCAGCGAGATGGATGGAGAGTGAATGGTTATGCTGCTGGACGCTTGCGATAAGTCTGGGTTATAGGCTGGGATAGATGTGGAGCACAATTTAGTCCTCCACACCTAATCAGCAATTATTACACCTCTAGTGAAGGTGAACACACTTCTAGGCTGTAACAGCCTTAGGCCTTTTTGCGCTACAGCCGGACAGCTTTAGTGCACTAAGGCTGATACATGTGGGGATGGAACGACCATGCGCTTTGGCCGGTAAGGGACGTGTTCCCAACTTCACCATGTTCCCAACTGCAGCGTTCTGTGCAGCGAGCTGTGGCTCACACCTGCACAGAATACCTGGTTTGATCCGACAAGCCCCACCCCTGGGGCCTACCCAGTTCAAACCAGACGTCCAAAGAGGTAGGTCGGGTGCAGGAGCTGGGGGGCAACACTTGAGTGTAGAAGAGGAGATGAATAGGTCTTGCACTATTCTGGGATGCCAGTAGGTGTGGAACAGCTCCTATTTGGTAATGAAGTCTTCTCCACTGTTCTGTTTTTCCAGACATCTTTTTTCTTCAGCTCAACACACACATACAGAGAGAGAGAGACAAAGAGAGAGGGAGGGGGAGTGAGTATCCTAGCTAGGTATTTAAAGGGTAAACAGCAATATATATAATATGTTTTAACTCTTTTTTTTTGTCTACCCTATTTCCTTCTCTTTCACTCCCCCTCCCCCCCCCCCCGCATTACTGGCCTTCATCAACTTATGTAAGTCTTGGGATTTGCAAGGGTGGTTTACTGTAGTGATTGGCTGTCTCTCAGTCTCCTCCCACGCCAAGATCGCCCTGTTAGTAGCAGTGTAACACTTTCGGCATAGAACGCTAATACCACAAGCTTCTTCATTTGTTCGCCCCTTAATTATGCTTCTAGGATTCAGTGACTGCCAGCTGCTTCACAGATGGCCAAGAGTGTGTAATGTAGGAGTTAGCAGGGAAATCTTTTAGGATCTTCTTCTTATAAGTATATACCGAGAATACTAAGAACATTGTGACTGCAATTTTCATCTTAGTCCTTCTGGCCTCTCTCCCTCCTGGCAGGACTGCATTCAAATTGTGCATCAAAGCCTAGGTGAAGGGATATGTTTTCACCAGGTACTGAAAAGTGCATGAAGTTATGGATGCTATTCCACTGTGAGGGTGCCACCACAGAAAGACCCTCGCTTTGGTCAGGAAGGCAGCACCACCAACTTCAGCAGCTAAAAAGGTTTAAGGAGAAGGAAGGGGACCTTGTCTGTGATAGTCCTGAAGCATGACAAGCAAAATCCCTCTATACATTTAGATGGTTTGTAGAGATGCTTTCATTGAGGTTATTTTAATAATGATGATGATGATGATGATGATTTTTGTGACCATATTCTGGAATATCCCATGCTTTATTCCAGAATATCCAACTCTAATCTAAACTGGTAGAATTCTAAAAGAGTCAATCCAAAATGAAAGATTAGCAAACTGCAGATGTTTTGGGGTGATCGTTGACACAGTAAGCATTATTAACTAAGGCCGAATCTGCACTCAACTGTTTGGAATAGTTTGTGGATCCCATTCCAGGCTAGTTAAGAACAGGAATGCCTAGGCCCATCCACACACGGAGTGCTGGAACAGTCCTGTTCCAACCAGCCACTCCTGCAATGTGGATGGTAGGCCTTCCTCTTCTTTTCCTGATTGTGAGGGACATTGCGTCTGGTGCACAAGGACAGTACAGGTCTTGATCTCCAGACCATCAAGCCGTGAAAGTTCAAAACTGAAGGCCCCTTGCAAAGCAAAAGTGCAGGCACAGTGTCCCCCATGCTGCAGGATGATTTGTGCATTAAGGCACATGCTACGATCTTTAAGCAGCTTTTGAGCCATTTTTTTTACTGTGTGCAGATGCAGCCATAGATATTTTTCCTTGGCTGGATTTTAAGAAAGCCGGAACAAATAGGTATAGAAGCCAAACCAAAATTGTTTAGAACAGTGAATAAATGATCTGATAGGGATTCTTTAGAAATGAAATAGTCCCTTTATGAAAAATGACAACCATGTAATGACATTTATTTTGTGTTTGCTTAGCTTGGGTTATACAGTGATAAGAGAGACCTTGGCCCTGAACTCCGGCATTTCAGTGGCTGCCACAGGAAAAATAAAAATGTCAACGACACCTAATTACACAGTTTATATAGTTATCTATAAGGAAGGTTAGCAAGTCATAGAGCAGAGACGTTTTCGCACGGGGCTGATCGGAACGCGGAAAAGACAGCTGAGGACACGTCATACGCATTGGCCGCGCGCGGCTTGCGTTCCGACGTGTCCGCAGCTGTCTTTTCCGCGTTCGAAATGTAGAGCACTTCGAAGTGCTCTACACGCGTTCCAACGCGGACGAGCCGCCCTCAGCCGTTCGGGAGAAGAAGCGTTCGCGCCGCTTCTGTCTCCCGAACGGCTGCCGGCGCGCCTCCGACGCCGCGCGGCTTTGACAATCAGCTGTTTCTCAAACAGCTGATTGTCGATCTGCCTCCGCGGCTGCCGGCGCGCCGCTTGCCGGCATTTGCCGGCTAAGGCAGCTTCGGGCGCTTTGAGCATTCGCACCCAGACGCTCCGGAACGCGTTTACACGCGTTCTGGCGCGTCTGTGTGTGAACGGGGAAAGCGCCCGAAGCTGGCTTAAGCTTTCCGCCTGAACGCGTTCCGTCTGGAACGCGATTCAGTGCGGAAATGCCTCAGCTGAAGGTTCTGCCTTGGTCTTCTGCTTGAGATGCTCAGAAGCAATTGGTGGGCCACTATGTGAGACAGATTGCTGGACTGGATGGGCTGTGGCCTCCTTGTATGTTCTTATCATTGTGATTACTTTGCAACTTGGTATCTTCCTGCACTGGTCCTTATTCTGGATTGTATTTTGGATTAGGGACCTGCTATCTGCATCCTGGAACAGATTATGGCATGTCCTGGATGGAGTCTGTTGTAGTCTCCATCACTATGCAAATAGCAGGTCCCTATTCTGAGATATAATCCAGAATAAGGCCTGGTGGAAAAGGGGCCTTGCTTTTCATTCTTAGAGTCTTTTAGCACCTCTGCTTCCTTGGGATGGTGTCCTGGGGAGGTGAATGTGGGGGATAGTTCCAGCATCTGCACTTTGGAATGCTGGACCTACCGCCAACTTCACTAGTGCTTCCTTAAGTGCTGGTGAGATGCAAATCACTGCCATTATGGTCACGATCACAGAACTTCAACAACAGAGCCAACACACTGCACAGTGCTGTTGCTGTGGTGATGGGGTGACACAATACTAACTGCCCCTGCATCATCCCTCCCCAGGCTCCATTTGAACCTCTCCCAGCAGGGAAAAGTGTGAATGGATCCACGCTGCGGGGGGCGAGGGCAGAAAGCATAGATGTAGAGCAGTTAGAACTTCTGCGTGCATGGAGCAGTGTCTGGTGAAGACACAGCTCTGCGCAATGCAGATGGACCGTTTAGAAGTTCTCCCGAAGTTCCTCCAGCACGTAAGTGTGAAAAGGCTCTTACTGTGTTGTGATGTCCCAACTGCTCTTGCTAATGTTTTCTAGGATTTGAGTTCTGTTTTCACTATCGTGCTGGCTCTAGAGGTGGATACGGAAAACCTTAAGAGTTTTGTTTCTACCTGGACCACTTTGATGTTGGACCCAAAATGCCCCCAGATGTTGGCCACTTCTGATAGGTTATTTGCCTACACTTAGATACTCTACCTTCTGCGCAGTTGAACTTCTAAAACCAAAAGGAACCAATCTGTAGCAATGAATAACATAAAGTGGCAATCAGCTTTATCCCTTCATAAATATTTTGTGTATTTTATAGATTCATTTCCTTGCTTTGGTGTTCAAGGGGCATGGTAAAAGGAATGCATATGGGAAATGGAGCAAGACTGAACTTCAACATGCATCCCAACTTGTTTGGGTTTATTATAGCATCCCCAGAGAACCCCTTCTTATAAATGCCATGCACTGGGGCTTCAGTCTCTATTGACACTTTGGGTCTTTCTGCACTTACTCTTAAGCCGGTCCAGGAAGAGGTCCAAAGCCTACCCTTTGGTATGGTGGACTGGCTTAAGGGAAAGCCACGCTCCCTGCTAGCATCCTCTGTTGACATTGGACTGATCCGAGACCAATCTACATGGGCCCAAATCACCACCTAGACTGGAACAGCAGTAAATCTTTTTTTAAAGATCTAGTGACATCCAAATTGTAACTAAACAAGCCATGCAGGACAATTTATCATGGGAGTTGGTCTTTCCAGGCGTATGTTTGGTAGTCACAGTGATTATTATATATGGTGCTTGTATTCCTGCCATAACACTAGGTACAATGATTAATAGTTCTGTAGACATGTAAGCTTAAACACAGCCATTAGGATTCAGTTATTGCATTGGAATGGCTGTTCGGTTTTGTCTTTTGTAATTAGCAGATCAAATATCTATGCACAGCAGAGATGTTGGGAGAGGGAGTGCAATGACTCTTTCAACAGTTTCTTATCCATCTTTCTGCAGAATATCACAAACCAGGTTTTAATTACCTAAGTCTGCCTGGTTCTTGGTATACATTTATCCTCCCCAAGCAAAACTGTGTAAACAGAATTCTGTTTCTGAAAAGTGATAATCAGTACTCAAGGGCTGGTTGAAATATCAGCCTAAACTGTACTTATTATGCACAAATTGTCATTCTCAAGCCAAAATGTTACTTAATAATTTGAAATATTTATATGTTGTTTGTGTCATGTTTGCTCAATATGACTTCTGTATTAAAAATTCAGAAATAAGATGTATTTATTCATTTAGTTATTTTTTCCGTGCCCTGGTAAAATGCCTGAAAGCACTGTCAGTTTTTTAATTCCATGGGTTTGTTCGCTTGCTTGTCATACTCCAGACAACATATTGGATCCCTTTCTGCATTGAAAGGCCTGTGATCAGAATCAGTGGGTCTGGAAAGATATGGACAGGGTCAGTGTTGTCTGCACACTGACAGTGTGCAGTGGTCCAGACCAGTCCAGACCGTGGCCTTGAAACACTGTGGATAGAAGAGGAGGAGGAGTTGGTTTTTATACCCTGCCCTTTAAGGGGATTCAAAGTGGCTGATAAACCTGTTCTTCTCCTAAGAGCAGACACCCTGTGAGGTAGGTGAAGCTGTGAGAGTTCAGAAAAGAGCTGTGACTAGCCCAAGACCACCCAGATGGCTTAAAGTAGGTGTGTGGAATTAAACCAGGAGACCCATCAGATAAGAATATGATACTCTAACCACAAGACCAAACTGGTTCACTGATACTGCCAAGTGGCTGATCTAGTCCTCCAGGCTCCTGGAAGAAACTCCAGAAGAGAGGCACTTTTGGTTTCCCAGCTTAAACAGCCTCAGCCTACAGCTTTAGAAGCCATGAACATTCATTCCCAGGCTCTGAAACTGGGCTTGTCTGGGCAGCCTGCAATGTAGTTGGCCCTTGGTTCAGGCTGCTGACTGTTGGTCCAGCCTTGGCCTTTGTCACTCAATCCAAGTCAAGACCAGCAAAGCAGAACATAGGATAGTTTGTGCTGTCTGAAACAGCTGGTGTGTCTGCATTTTAAAAGCAATGAAGAAAGAGTGTGAGAGGAACAGGATTTAGGTCTAGCCTCAGAGATTGATGCGGTGAGTTATTCCGGACTTGGCCTTGATTCACTTTGGAGGTCACTATTCCTGTACAGCTTTTTAAAATTTGTTTATTTTTGCAAAGGATTACAACAAAAATAAAAATAAAAAACCCACCCCACAACACCCCACAATATACTCAGCAATACATTTAGTCTCAAGGCCCTCCCTTCCTTCCCTCATCGGATACTGGACAATTTATTATTCCTTCCCATTCTATCCCTCAACTGAAGAGGTGCAGCTTGTGTATTCACAAAAGCCTTCAGATCATTCCAATCCTTGTGCAGTACTTGATGGGACTTCTCCTCCATATAAAACAAACTATAATGCAAAGAATATTGTTCCGTGATATTCATATATCAGCTTCCTACAGTCCATCCCTGACTTTCCTTCCACACCATGCAATAGCCAAAAGAGCCGCCCATAGCAATTGACTGAACAAATATCTGGATTGCTCAGAAATCATCTGGTTCCTGTAAATCTGTAAAAGGAATGATTCTGAATATAATCTAATAGGAGATAATACTGATATAAGTCCCATATTTCTATCCAGAACTTCACAATTGGGCCCACCCACCACAAGTGAAGGTAAGTACCTCTTTGTCTACATGTATGCCAACATACAGGAGGAATTGTATTAATCATCTATGACAGACATGCCGAAGTCTGCTACCATCTGTGAAATTCCTCATCTATCTCATCTCCTTAATCATCTGTTCCGCATCACAATCCAATACCTGAATATCCAAGTGGCATACTTGAATAGCTGTATTCAAATTATTCGGATCCTCCAACAACAATTTGTAGAGCTTACCACTTATTCCTTTCACTGTCTCCAAGGAATTAGATATTACACATTCAAAATTCCTCACATTATTAATCCTTATTCTAGTACAGTGATGGCTAACCTTTTGAGCTTGATGTGTCAAAATTCACAAGAAAACCTAGCTTAACTCGGGTGCAGTGTCACTTCCAGAAATATCCATAATTTTGTGATATTTGTAGCTCTAGTAAGAAAGTTATATTTTTGATATATGTATTTTATTAAAAGCAAAAATGAATAATTCTTTACATTTGCTAAATCTTCAATTGAAAGTTGGTATTTCATACACTTCAAGAACAAGCAAGCACTACATGCCCAGGTGCCAGGGTGACCAGGTGTGTCACCTAAAAGGGCTTGGCATGTCACCTGTGACACGCGTGTCATAGGTTGGCCATCACCGTTCTAGTACAACTTGGGATGAATTGATCTTGGAGCAGAAGAAGGCTATCCAAATTGCGATGGTCTGTTCCACACCAGCTTCTGGGTGGGCTCTAAAGCTTGTGACTGCTTTGGAGCTAGCATGGCATGATTTCAAATGCTCCAAAGGCCAAGAACAAAAGTTTTTGCCTTCAGAGTTTACAGGAGGCCCATTTTGATAGTGTGTTTAGTTGCATTCCAAAATGGGTGCCCATAGTGTACCGCACCCCTGGTCTACCAGTGGACTGGACCTGGATGCCATTTTGGTCACTCTAGACTGGTTTACACCCCAACTTGTACAGACAATGTGGTAGAAGGGGGAAGGGCTTCTCTGATCTACTCTATGGTGTGGAAGGAGACCCAGAAGTGGACTGTAGTCTGGTTCATCAGCTAGTATGGAAAAACCCTTTGACTTGGACACTGTTTTCTCTTGTACTTGCTTATTATCTCTAAATGAAATGGGAAGGAATTGTTTGAGAGCAATTCAACACAATTATACAGGAGCTTTACCAATTTTCTCCAGGAACGTATGAGGGGGCCTGAAATATGTACGTTGAACCATTGCTATGGGAGGGGATGGATACATTTAACCTGATACACTTCTTCAGTTAATGTGACACAGGTTGAGAATGCACATGTAATGTTTCCATAAGGTGGATGTACTTCCAATCTTTTTGCTTGGCTTTTGAGGTTTCAGTCTGCACTACCACTCTAGATTCAAACTGCATAGTCAGAAAATGAGTACTTTTTGCACATAGTGACATTAAATAGTTTGAAAAGACTGAAGACTATGTAAGAATAACAAGATGTGAATGCCAGAGTATCTCAAGAGGGGCAAAAGACTGAAATTTTACCATGGTGTAAAGCATCAAGAAATATAAATTGATTAAATCACATCACAACAAAAGTCTAAAATGCCAAGATATTTACTTCACTTTGTGCAAAAAGGGTGGGATCCCTGTAGTTACTAACAGGTATTTTGGAATACTGATGCTATTTATCATGTCTCCTAAATATGGTATGGTATGTAAAGAAAAAAATCTCTTCAGGAAATCATGCAGCTTAGTCAGGATGATTTATTCTGAAATCTTTTCTGTCTGTACAAGTTATGCTATAAAACAATAGGCAATGGTTTAGTTTGGTAGAGTACAGGTTTCAAGGAGATGGAGAAGAGGACATTTATTTCCTAGTTCCAGTGGGAAGAGCTTCTATGTGACCTCATTCTTGACCATAAATGGAACTACAAACCCAAGTAAAGATTCAATTCAATATTTCAATGATTTCCAAATATTTTGTCACCAAAAACCACAGGTATATCAGAAGAGCCCTGAAAAATTAGATTAATTGCCTGTGTAGTTTCACAGTCTTGTAAGGCTGTTTCTGGACAGCAAAAGGCAACACAGAATATAAGCAAGACCCCACATTTACTCTTTCCTGTGTCCTACCAAATGTATGCTGCAGACCCTGGCTTACCTGCACATTTGGAGAGGTAATTATGAACTCTGGGGACTTCCAGGAGCCAGGCAAGCACTTGTGCCCTTTTATTTCTTTTTCATTTGCTTACCTGGCTTCTGAGAGTCTCCAACAAAGAAATATTTTTGCAGTTTGCCAGTCATGCAGGTAAGTGGGATTATTATGAGAAGCCCAGGATTCCTGTTGGATTTTCTATGATAACCTTGCAATGCATTTTCTATATAGCTCTGGGCCTGGGAGGATTGGACAGTTTGACTTACATCTGGAGGTAGCCAAGTATAACCTAAGGGAGGGCTGATGGATATTGTACTCTTGCCATTAATGATTCCAGCAACTATATGAGATATCCCTTATTCATCACCCTTTAAAGAATTGCGTAGAGAAGAGCTGGAATATTCCACATTCTTTTCATTTATTTGGGCATTTTTGTGTGGAGTGTGTAGTTGCATTAATATTGAAATATTTTATTTATAATAATTAAATATTTATATGTCTCCCGTTTTAAGGTCAAACATAGCATCCAGGGCATCTTGAAATATTGCCATTTCATAAACAATTTAAAATTGTTTTCTAACCAGAAAAAAGAAAAATCATAATAGCATAATTTGAAGGCCTACGCAGAGAATGAATGAGGGAAGTTCAGTAATCATTGAAGGACTCCTGGAAGTGCAAAGCATCATCTAGCATTTATTTGCACAACATTCTGGTTTGTGGAAATAGAAGCACAGTGCTAAGCAAGGGAAAACTGTGTAATTCTACTTAGTAGTCAGTCTTCTGAGTCATATCTACTTGCAGTGTGAAATTCTAGTGATTCCACAAATAGAAACGGCCAGTTAGGTCTAGTGGTTAGGGACTCTTATTTGGGAATACCGAGTTCGATTCTGCCTTCCCCCATGAAACTAGCTGGGTGACCTTGGGCTAGTCACAGCTCTCTTCTGAGCTCTCAGAGCCCCCACCTACCTCATAGGGTGTCTGTTGTGGCAAGAAGAATAGAAAGCTTTATCAGCCACTTTTAGTCCCCTTAAATAGGGTATGAGAAAATGGTGTAGAAAAGCCAACTTCTTCTTCTTCTGAAATAATGGCTCAAAGTAAGCTAGATCCATTGCACTTATTTATGCTCTCAGATGAACGTCTGAAAAGAAACTGTAACCCATTGGGAAAGGTTAGAGATCATATCAAAAGTAATAATAAGCAGGTGTTGTTTTTCAGTAATTTTTGTTATGCTAAGTCAAAAGCACATGTGCTTCACAGTGGCAAAGGATGAGAAGTTTGTTTTTTAAACTTATTAATTAGAGGTGTTATTTGAATGACTGTTTTTGAAGTAACAGCACCTCAATAATAGAGCAGTCGCTAGTTTCTGACATAGGCAAAGGCTATGACAATATCCACGTCTGTATTTAAAAAAAAAAGCACTACTGCCCAGATTTTCAGTTCAGTTCACTGACTGCAGTGACGGATGGTGAGATAAAAAAGCTAGACATTTTAAAGACCAAATGCTTCTTTTATATGCCCAAATTCAAAAGATTGGGGAAAATGCCTTTTTATGCTCCTTCCTTTGAAATAACATTTGCATAAATAACAAAACTAAAAATATAACCTCTGTTTAGAAGATATGAAAGTACAGGCCCAAATAAGTCATCTAGCCAGTAAAAAGACTCGCCCTTTTTGGCTTGGTAGCTACTTTTACAAGAAGACTTTTATGTATGACCAAACATAAAGAACCTGCATCACTTCCAAATTATGTAGAAATTACATAATTATATTCATGAATGTTCAGAAACAGCTGCTTTTATTTAAATGAAGAATTAAATGGAATTCATATCAGCACAGCAGGGAAAATTGGAACTCGGGACCTGTGATAAATTCTAATTGATGACTTTGAATCCTCTCTTGTTCTCCATTTTTTGAGTTCTTCAATTTGGGGAGTCCTTCAATAAAGGGTTGCCCACTGTAAAGTAACTTGCATTCCATGTTGGTTCTCTGAATGTGTGTGTTATCATTGCTTCCTTGAGGAGGCTAATCTCACAGACTTTGCAGCATTAGAAACTGAGGAATTAATGATATGTTAATTTTTACAGGCACAAATACTGTTGTAGTAACTCAAATGGAATCTTAGGCTAAATCTGCACTTTCCTGTTGGGAATTATCTCTGTAGACAATTCTTGTCCTGTTCCCTTCAGGAATGGCTTGGGCAATCTACTCCTTGGGTGAATTTCCACTCAAGGAATTAAACTATTTCAAAACGGTTTGGATCCTCTTTGTCCCCAGTCCTCAATCATTTAAAGTGGCTTACAAACTGTTTGGATCCTCTTCGTTTCCATTCCCAATCAGTTTCAGGGGTATTTTGAGGATTATTTGGCTTAAAAACAGAATAAATAAACACCTGATTTTTCAGGTGTTTTTTCCCCGCTTTTGCTTTTAAAACACTTCTCCCTTATTGCTGTGGGAATGCTACAGTATTCCCCTCTACAGCAGACTGTTTCATTGTAACAATTCAGCCATTTCACACCTTATAACAGTGTTGCCTTTCCCACCCACACAAGCCTAAAGATCAAAGAAAGAGGCAGGGAAATCTTGCCCTTCACAAGCCACCCTGCACAATTCTGTTTCCCTCCCAACCTCCTTCCTTGATCTTTAAAAGGGGAAAGGGGGGAAGCTGCTGTAGGAGCTCGGAGATGTATATGTGCATGCAGGTGGCAGCAGAGCCAGCCAACCAGCCAGGGTGCTTTTTTGGGGAGGAACCCCTGCTGGGGATGGTGGGTGTGGAGGTGGAGTGGGCAAATGGGGCTTGAGTTGCCACCGCCGTGTGCCCTGGGCAATGGGAATTCACCCCCTGAGTGCTGGACACACCCGTTCCTGTCTAGCTACTCTAGCAATGTGGATGGTGCTCCTGAAGTTGCCCTGATGGGACATCCTGATGGCGGATTCCCACTCACCCCTCTCCATGATTGGATGAGGAGATGTCATGTCCAGTGAGTGAGGACAGGGGGAGCCTTGAGCAGGAGACCTTCCGGGCTTGAAAGTCTGAATCTAAAGGCCCTTTGCCTTGCAACACTGAACGTGGCGCAAATGAACTGTTCCCCATGCTGTGGGACAACTTGTGGATGCCTTTGAAGTTGTTCACAGCAAGTATGACAGGGGAAGGCTCCAGATTCCGTAGGGAAGCTTAAGGTGATGCATTCCTGTGGTCTGCTTGGAACTCTTCCCGTTGAAAGTGCAGGAAGGTCCTTAGATGCAATTGCTGTTGCAGCCCTTTTATGTACTAAAGAGGAGGGCAAAAACTGAGAATCAAATAGGTATTTTGTTTTTTATAGTCATTTACCATCAAGAGGGGGGAAATCCTTGAAAGAAATAAAACTTGAGCAGTTTATTTATTTATTTTGGTAGAGTCGCATGTTTAATGGCTTAAGAGTTTTCTCTTGGAAATCCCAATATGTTTATATTTAGTTTGATGGTGACAGTATTAACTGAACAGAGGGATGATTTTTAGGAAGAGGAAATGGTTCTGTTCTCTTTCAAAACAATTCCAAAATGTCTGCCAGGCCATAATGAATAAAGTGTTAGATTTAGAAGCACGGTAAAACATTTGGCCTCTGTTGTCAAACCGATTCTTTGTTTCTATGTGGTGTTGATGAAAATACACATTGGTAAAGCTCCATTATTTTAGAATTCTAGGTCAGCCAAGGAATGATAAGCAAGCACCCAAGCTGAAAGCAGAATGAAATGATGAAAGATTAAAGTGACACTTAAACACTAGAACTTTCATTTACGTCACAAATGTCTCTGAAGAAAGAGTCTAATTTAAGGTGTTTTCTGTGTGCATGAGCTTAAAAGCTACATGCAAACTCCAATCCTATTAACAATTAATGCTGTGATCCAATTTTAAAAATGGCAAGCCAGTTTGAAAAACATTATTACCCTGCCTTCCAAAATTGGTTCAAACTGTGGAACTTTATAAGCACCAAAGAAACCCTATCAGGGTCATCTGTACGGTGCCAGAGGATATACTTGTGCCCTTCAAGGCTTCTGTTGCAGTCCGCAGATTTTCTGAGCCCCTGTCATAAGGTGATGTGGGTAGCTAACTTTCCTCCCTTGAAAAGTAGCCAGAACTGAAAGGAAGAAGCCAGAAGAGCTTTGCTTTCATTTCTTTTTAGAACGCTTAATTTTAAATGTCTCCCATTAAATCACTGAGCCCACACTCCTTTTTTACCTACTGTTGGTATCCTGGGACAAGGTGGGCCACACTGGTCCTGGATAAACAATCTGTCCCATGCTGGAATGGGTTGCCACTGACATGGACAAGGCCGTCTGCGTGAGACAGAGTGAGTCAGGGCAGTGTGCTCATTTCAGCAGCGTTCCCTGTGGCATTGTCAAAATGAACTCCCTGCATCCTGGAAGATGGGACTTGCATCTTCTGCACACTGTTCTAGACCAGGAAAGGTCCTTAGCACACTAGAAGACCTCATCATCCTCTGCGAATGGAGCGTGCTAAGAGGGAGTGGGACCTCCCTTATCCTGCACTAACATGCAAAAGGGAGGCCGCTGAACCCTTTTCTAGCACAGAATAAGGACTCATTTAGAAAGGGCCTGTTAGGAAAATTCCAGAACCACTATGAAAACAAATTGCTGCCCTATCAGCAAGTGCTATTCATATTAGTTTCTTAATAAGCAGATGGGTCAGAGAGAAAAGATTCCTTTTACTTTTGTATGCTGCAGCATAGGAAGTCCGCTTTTCACAACCCCATCAAGATGAACTTCAAACCTCCCACTTCCAGCACACAATCTAGATACCTAAACTTGGCCGGTAATTACAATATTCCCGGTAACGCCTTCCAAGTAGGAAAAGAAATACATATCAGATTACTCTGACATGCGCAGTAGAAACAAAGTCCATAGCTGACTGGTTTAGACCAGTTATTCTTTGAAGACTTCTTATCATGTCTCTTGGCAAACACACTGTCCTTGAGAGCATTCCTCACAGGCCTGAAAAACTCACAACTTAGCTATCTATGCTGAGACTAAAGGAAACACAGGGTTCATTAGGGATGTAAGCAGGCAAGACTGAACTTTAGCAAGAGAACAATATGGATGTGGCCAGAACCCTTCTAGAGGTGTCCATCCCCCCCCCCAATGCAACCAAGGGAATAATCTAATGCCCAAAGGGCGCAGGAAAGGCATCCTAAAGTCAGGACATGAGGAACGGCATTGAGGTTCCTACCTATTGTTCTGACTCCTTCAGTCATCTTGCCACATTCTGTCAGTATGTTGTGAGGCAACTGAAGCCACCATACTCAAGATGCAACCACAGTGCAAGTGAATGTACAACTCTGAAGAAATTGTGCCGATAAACACACATATAATTTTATTTTTCCTGTTTTGATCTTATGCTTCTGTCAAACTTACACGTTCAGGCATTGGTTAAGCCAAAGATGGGAGGTTTGAATTAACAGAAATTTTTGTCAGTTTATAACTTTCAATTAAGTTGTTTCCTCTCATTTCTTACAAAATAGAAAAAAAATCTGTGCAGGATGGAGAGTTAATTGGAATGGGAGAGTTAAGACCCACACTTATTGCACATAGCAATTTGACTGAACCCTAAATATGTTGAGATGCTTTGATAGAAAGTGACTCTTAATAGGAGAAAGAGTGGACATATTTAGCACCACAAACTAGACATCTGTGGATGTCTGTCTTTTGTACAGTTCTGTGAAGGTTTCATGAATTTTCAGGTGCTTTAGGCTTTGGAGAATTGTTCCTCATGCCTGGTTAAGATTTTAAATTCTAATTCTTTTAAGTGGTACTTTGCTCATCAAGGTCGATATTTTAGTGTTAATTTTCTGGTGAATGGAAAGGAATTTTAAAGTGTTCCTTCTCCTCCACCACAATGCTCAGTATTCCCTCCATTTCGGAGGGCTGGAATTTCTCTGGATCAGATTCTTGAGGAAGAAAAATATCACCAAAAAGGCCTCTTTCTGTTGTGGAAGCTTGGTCATTTATCACTTCTGAACTGTAAATTCTGTTTGAAAATGAAGTTTTCAAACCATGTGGATAATGACCTGGATCAAAAATTGTAGTAAGAGCTGCCATTGGTTTTGCTATTTCATGTGCTATAAGATGTGATGAGGTTCTGCAAGCTGTGAGGCAAAATAAATAGGAAAATAATCGGATTGAACCTTAAGGGGTCACCTGTATTGAATCTCACAGTGTTCCAAAGATAGTCTAGACATCTGAAAGATTCTAGGAAAGGCACTGTCTGCACTGATCATTGGAACATTATGTCCTAGTGGCAATATATTTATTGTTGATAATGTATTTGTCCTTAACAATCCACAAGATGCCTTACATGAAACATTAATTTCAGGATTCATCTGGTAATCATGGTATATTCATTCCTTGGGATCTATGATGCACCTTCATTATATAAATTTGTCATCAGGTTAAGGCTTATTTCTTCTTGCTTGTATTTGAATAAACAAGGGGTCCGTTTAGCTAAATAAATTTCCTTTTGGTTTTATGTATTTGTTTGTTTACTAAGCATTTGTTGGCTACACAGTTCACTAGAGATGATGAGAGAACATTCCATGATGATTGCTGGAACAATGTGTTTACTTCTGGACAACTGCTTCAGCATTCTGGAAGTTGTCTGAGCCCTCCTTTCATGTTTACTTGAAATCACTTTTGATCATTTCAGTTTCTTTCTGTCATGGTTTTGATTTATTATTTTTCTTTCTATTATTATTATTGAATACTTTATGTACTGTATTTTCTGGCGTATAAGACTACTTTTTAACCCAGGAAAATCTTCTCAAAAGTCGGGGGTCGTCTTATACGCCGGGTGTTGTCTTCTTATACGGTGAGTATATCCCATACTCTGTATTTTAACTGGAGAGTTGGGGGTCGTCTTATACACCCAGTCGCCTTATATGCCAGAAAATACAGTATTTTTGAGTATTTTCACCATTTTTTTCCTGTCACCATTTTAATGGATTGGCATTTATTGGTGGAATCTCCTCTGAGACATAAGTATTGGTATCGGATGAGATATAAATCTGAACAGTAAATAAACTGTAAATAAATAAGACAATGTGGTACAACTCATAAAGAAGCATTTTCACACAATGAGTTTGCACTATTACACCATTGACAAATTTCGACCCTTTGTCTTTCTTTTAAAAATATTTTGCTGTTGTATAATTGGCGTTTTCTGAGGGTGGATTTCAGGGCAGGAAGGGGCAGCGGAGGGCAGTTGCTGGACAGGGCAGCTTCACTGGAAGAAATGCCACCTTTAAGAAAAGCACAGAGGTAAGCAGAGGTGCCAGTTAAAGTGTGGAGGAAGCTGAAGGGTTGAAAGCAGAGGCACAGAGGCAATTGAGGCACTGTGAGAATCTTTCCTCAATACCTCCCATGATGCCTCCTAAGAAAGGGAGGGAGGAAGAAGAGAAGAGGTGTTGGGGTTTCTACTCCACTTTTCTCACCCATTTAAGGGGACTTAAAGCATCTGACAAATCTTTGGTTATTCTCCCTACAACAGAACACCCTGTGAGGTAGGTGGGGCTGTGATTGCTCAGAAGAGAGCTATGACCAGCCAAAGGTCACCGAGCTGGCTTTGTCAAGGAGGGCGGAATCAAGCCCGGTATTCCCAGATAAGAGTCCGACTCCTTAACCACTAGACCAAAAAGGCAGTTCTTAAAGGTTCTCTCACTGCTCCAATTGAGGCTGCAGCTTATAGAAAGTGTTTTTGGTTGTTGTTGTTTTTGCAATGCTCAATCATTTTGTATGATTAGTCCTTTCAAATAAAGCTTTCAAGATGGTTATTTGACGCTTCCACTAACCTTGGTTTGGACAGGTTTTTACCTGTATAGAAGTGCTCTTGTTATGGTTCTGCTGCCTGCCCCAATTTGCTTTTTAAAGTCAGGAGTTCTAAAGGGAAACCCCTCAGTATAGTTTTAGTTGTATTAGCCATGGCTGGGTGGAGCTGTGAGAACATCCCCATAGCTGGATATTTATTTATTTGTTTATTATTTATTTGAACAAAGAAGTCTGAATCTTTAGAAGCAAGAGAAAGAAAAGAGTCTGAGCTTCAAAGTTCCAGTCAGCATCCATCTTGTGTGCAACTGAGAGATATGTAAAGTACTTATTTGTTTGCTTTGAGAAAGAAATGGAAATTGTTTATGTGTTTTGTTTACTTTAAAATAAATCATGTTAATTCCTGTTTGAACGAAGACCCAGAGCATTTCTTCAGGAGTTTCTTAAGGATAAGCCTTGGTGTCCCCTCAGGTAACAAACACAGGCCTAAACCCTATGAGACTTGAGTTGCCATCAGAGCTCTGATCCTGATACTCTAAGTTGAAAGAGATGAGTTATTATAATTCCACATATTGCAAGTTGGAACAGAGAGCTCAAATATTTAAAAGGAACTGTACTCTCACAGGAGTTAATGGAATGTCAGTTTTTAATAATTTGACTTTGCAGGCTGAAAATATGATACATTTCAATGGAGAAAGATATTTATAGAGTTTAGCCCCACTGATGCAGAGCAGAGACAATTTGGGACAAATCTGAGCAAGTACTGTGGCATGAAAAGCTCATCAGAATAGAACCTCATTAAAATGAAAGTGGAAGTATCCAAGAACAAACATCAAGACATGAAAGATGAATACATAATTATCTGCTTCTCTCCACCTAAGAAGCTTGTGTTCTTTGTAAACAAATACATAACTGAGGCTTAAGTTCACTGGAAATGGAGCAGCTCGCAGAGAGGTATTCCTTCAGTGACCTCTGACATCTTCGTGTTCAACATCCATACAGTTTTCCTCACAAGGATATGGAAGTGATTTGTTATTGTATCTGAAGATTGAACTTGAGTTCTCCAATCTCCAAGTTACATTTTTTGTAACTTATAGGAATATATTACAACTGTAAAAAAATAGTCCACTGGATTTGACCAACAGCACATCCAATCTGTTTTCATAACGGTCAGTCAGCTACTCATAGGAAATTGAGAATGAAAACTAGAACCCAAGTGTTTTCTAATATCCCTCTATCATTTGGCCTTCAGAAGCATAACACTCCCATGTTAGGGACAATGAAAGCAAACCTGGTATCATGATGACCTTATGTACCTACGGTGTGACCACATTTAAGGTCTTCCTGCCCTTGTATGCAGTGTTCTTGGACAGGGCGGACTGCCCAGTCTCAGAACATGCATCTATCCCAAGGTGGGACAGGTTCCAGTGGAGGTGAACAGGGCTGTCCACATTCAAACAGCATACTCCACTTCATCTTTTGCTGCTGCGTCCATAGAGCCCTTGAAGGTAGCAGCAAGGCTTCAGAGGGCTAGGAACAAATGTTCCTGACCTTGGAGTTTCTGGCCTAGTCTTTTTGGATTGCTGCACAAAAGGGTCTTCAGCAGTACACTGAACAACAGAGGTGTATTGTTTTCATGCCTTTGTAATCCAGTACACTACTTCGGATCTAGAAGTCTAGATCAGAAGTCTACAACTGTATTGGACTACAGTGCCATTTTTTTGTGCCCTAGCCCAGTGCACACTTTGTCCTGTGTAAACAGAGCATGATGGAGTGGTGGTAGTGGCAGCTTGGTGTAATCCATAGCAGTGGACAGTCTGCTCCCCTTATTCTGGAATTTGTTCTGGAATAAGAAGCAAGGGTCTAAGAAAGGGTCTTAGAAAACTACATGAAGTTCTAGTAACCACACTTAGAGAGAGAGAGTTGGAAGAGATTAGGTAAAAAGGGTAATCAGAATGATAATGTGGGTGATTCTACCAGATTCTACCAGTGGCCTTTTGCTAAATAAGGAAACAGCTTTTCCTCCCAACTTTCAGTCACTGTTATTGTTTTAGTATGTTCATTTTATACTTGGCTTTTAATGTTGTAACCCACCCTGAGACCTTCGGGTATAAGGCAAATAAAAATGCAGATAAGTAAATCAATAACTTTCAGAAAACTTCGAAGTTTTTGCAGTGTTATATTCCCCTTCAGACAAAGTTTTGGTTAATTGCTTTTTGACCTGTGCAAAGACTCTTCCAATATTGAAAGGACCTCATGCTATGTCATAGGTAAGTGCAGATGTTGTTTTAAAAACACCACATATTTGTAATCTTCTTAGAATTTCCCTCATCACTAATTCTTGGTGGACAGGTGTATAAATGGCTACTGGATGGATACCTAGGTACTGCCTCCAGATTGGAGAGACAGGCAGGATGCTTTGGAAGGCTGTTTGTAAGAATTCAAGAGCTTTTGTC
Organism: Aspidoscelis tigris stejnegeri; assembly: GCA_023333525.1. NCBI lineage: Eukaryota > Metazoa > Chordata > Lepidosauria > Squamata > Teiidae > Aspidoscelis > Aspidoscelis tigris. Next base: position 22,524,645 of record JALMGA010000007.1, on the reverse strand, counting down.
TTCTGTTTGACAATACCCAGAAGGAATTGGTAGACCACAGTGTGGGACAGAATGCTGGACTAGGTGGGTTGTAGCCCAATTTAGCAGGGCTCCTCTTATGTTCTTAAGCTGCCATGATGCCTGGCTGTGAAATTCTTGGCCTAGATTCCTTGATTTTATGAAAAAAGAGAGAGCGAACTACTTGAAGCTTTGCAAGAGAAAATGCTGAGGTGGCTCATTTGGAAAGTAATAAGTCTGTTTCTTGCTTCCATTATGTTGGCTGATTAGAGCTAAAAAGCAGCTGCTGTATTAGTCAAAAGTTAACGCTTTATTTTCTAACCAAGGCTTTGAGTAGTGATAATATTACATGGGGGTAGCTATAACTCAGTAGTAAACAACTGCCAGGAAGATAGAGAAGAAGTCAATGGAAGATCACTTCTATATCTTCCAAGAAAAATGCATAGATATGTCCATTTCATCAGCATAAGATAACCTGGACTTGATACAACATCAGTGCTATTTATACGACTGTTTCCCAGAGAGTCTTTCTGGTTAATTTTAAGCTGCTTATTTTCACCTTCTTTGAATTGGAATCTAGTCACAAGAAATAATAGACAAGGAAGCAAAACCGCCAGAAATGAAAGGTAGGAAAAATGAAGACTTTGCCATCTTTAAGCACTGTTCCTACCTCATAGTCAAAGCCAAAATTTACATTCTTTAATTTTATTATAATTACTGTGTTGATTGTAAATGAGTGAACCTACACTGAACAGCTCTAACTTGTAAGGTAGAGCAATTTGACCTTCCTATAACAAAATGTCTGTGGACCCTCTACTATTAAATCCTTCAGGCACCTGTTGAAAACCCATCTGGTTAGCCAGACATTCCCAGTGGGAATTCATGTTTGCTTTATATTTCCATCCTATTTTTAATAAGGATGTCTGAGAATGTCAAATTGAAATGCACCTGCAGAAGAACTTGTTATTAACGCACCTTGAATCACTGGTCCAGTTCTACAGAATCGTCCAGTGGTTTGTGAACTGGTTCATCGAACTCCCCTCTTTTCATTACAGGTCTCTATCCTGAGGAGAGACTGTTGAAATTTCTTACTAGATCGAGTTTAAGCTGGTTGCTCTGAGTACATTTCAGTAAAGGAAACTAGCTTGCTGTAGTTAAAAGCAAAACTTAACATTTTATTCAAACAAAACTCAACATACATTTCTTCAGTTGCGGTCGAAAGCATAGATGAGACAAACTCTGTTCTAAAGGGTAAACTTCCCTATGTAAATAGGCACCTAGTGTGCCATCTCGTGTGTGCAGGAAAGGAGAGAGAACTCAGGAACAAACAACAGTTTGATAGTTCATCTCAGCTCATTGTGTTCTCTCTCTGTAGCAGGAAGAGGGAGGATCTAAGTGAAGCAGTTAGAGGACTTCACCCAGGGGCCCAGGCAAAGAGAGAGCAAAACAGTTCTTAAAAATATAACATGTCTCTCCCAATGTCCAGGCATACTGATTTCCCCATTTGAAGAAATGCCAGTTTGTTTCCAGTGGCACAGGAATCAGTGCCAAAGGAACAATAATGAAGTTGTATCAATACAGTATGATAGTGGTAAAATGCTGAAGGAGAGCTCTGACAGAGCTCCTCACTGGATTACCTGTGCCATGGTCCAATGAGGTCTTCAACAAAGAGTGCATGAAAATGGCAAACTGAATCTCTGAGAATGCCTCAGGTGAAACAGTCATGCAGAGACTTCTGTTTCCCACCTCTCTATTCCCTTTGGCCAGGGTAGTAGCAAGTGCTGATAAAAGATGCAAGTGCTGGATATGTCTCCCCCCGCCCCCAAATAATATATTTCTTTTAATATTGTGGTGGCATAATGATGCTTTCCAGTCTGTTAGCAAAATACCTGCAGAAATAAAATTCAGATGACTACCAAGCTCAGCAGCCTTGATGTCAAAACCAATTCAGATAGGACCAGTAGATATGTAGAATTACTGATCTTTTAAAGTGCAAGAGACAGAAAATGCAGCTGAAAAGGAGATAAGTGCCCATCTCTGATTCCTGAGTCTGAAGTCTGTGTTGTTTCTGAAGCAGGAAACATAATTTGCATAATTAGCAGGGTAATAAGTGCAAGACTTTAACCAATATGCCAAGGAAGCATTAGCTCCTTTAAGAAACCCATGTCACCACACAGAAGCGACTGCCAGATTATTAACTACTTTTGTTGGCAAAGCATTGGATTGGACATCAAGAAATGTTTATCACTATCCTCTTTTCTCTTTTCAAATTCATGACAAGTTCTTGAATGTCTAATCTGACTTTGTACTAATACAGCATGCTCCAGATGTTAGTTCTTTCAGCAAGGGATAGTGCAAGAACCTTAATCTGGGTCTTAGAAACGATACACCAGGAGCAGACTGGCATGGTGTAGGGGATTTCTGCCAATCCCATCCAGATGCTGGGACAATGCTGGCACTTTTACCACGTGTAGTAACTCCCTCAGTGTTTTAAATCCCTGAAAAGATAGAATACAACCCCTGTGAGACTGGAAGGGTTTGGGATGAGTTCTGTTCATAGATGAAGGGCATAAAGTGGACCTTGAAAGCTACTGACTTTTCTTATTTCTTTTCAGTTTGTAATAATATTTCTGTTGTTCCAAAGCATTGATTTTCCTAAGCTATCAGAGCTGTTTGCAGTAAACATAGTTAGCAAAGGATACTCTTTGCCAAAGGTAATAAGTACCTTTGCAAAGCAAAATTCATGGAATAATGGTGCTGTCGAGTCAATCAATAGTGATAGTGAACAGCAGTGTTATTAACAGGCTTTTTTTATGTTTTCTACATGTTTCAGAGGGACTGGCTTAGATTATCATGTTCTGTCTGAGCAGACACCAAACACTTCTTACAAAAATAGTGCTTTCCTCAGTAGTGGTTCTCTGCAGGCATGTTCCTTTACTTGTGAATTTGGGTCATTTAATGATCTTCACCAGAGCAGCTTTCAGATCTGGCCAGTTCAAAAGGTAATTGTACTGTGTAGTCATCCTGCTCAAAAGCTTTGTTGGCTGATTGATTTTTTAGGGTCTGACCTTAGCTTGCCTCTGCTTCTATGCACATCTTGATGAAGCTTTAAAAACAAGTCAGAAAGCAGCAGTGTTGTAAACACACAATGCTCCTGAATTGGTTGTGTTAAATGTGTTACTGTCTTTTAAGTTTTTGGAGGCAAATCTTGTGTAACTCCATATTGGCAATGCCATCTAAGAGCAACTGATAAACTGGGTTGTTTTAAAGAAATGTGTTTGCTCTGAGCAATAGAATCCCACTGTGTGGGTAAATTTACAGATACCCATATGGTGGCTTTCCTGGTGTCTTGCAAGAATTACTGAGAGCAGCTGTATGTTATTTCTTGCAACATAGCAGGCCATTCTGTGCCGCAAGAAAAAAATTATAGCTGCTTCCAGTACTTCTTGCAAGGCACTAGGAAAGTAACCATATGAAAAACTTAACAGGCTATTCATTCCATTGTCTCTTGAGATTGGAGTATGCAAACAACAGTAAGCTGTTAAAGCTGTCAGAAGCAAAGGATAATGTATACTACACTTGTCTATGGATTACAGAACTTCAGAGATGGAATCCTTTGTCCATCCCCAAGCTGTTCCTGCAGATCAAAGTGGTGTACTTTCAGGGAGGCCCCCTCACTCTTGGTATGATCTTTCTGCCTAGTCCAGTATACTAGTAGACTGGTGTACCAGTGTCCTAGACCAGAACAAGTAAGGTATACCAGTGTCCTGGACCAGAACGAGTAAGGTAAGTGTGGAAACAGACTCAGTTTCTGTGACGGTTTCAGGGTACAGGCTGCAAACTGGTTTGCTTTCTGGCTTTGCAGGCTTCTAGCTAGCTGCAATAGCCAGCCTTGTTGCAAAGTTTGTTGCGAACCCTGGGATTTGGGCTGCAAAAAGAGCGGGAAATCCTGTGCGGGCCCTGTTGCAGTGATTGGCTGGAGTAAGGTTTTGGAGGGAAAAGCTGTCCGGGGATCTGAGTGCTGGAGGGGCTAGAGAAGGAGTTCCCACCAATCAGGCTGGAGGGACAGCAACCTCTGTTAGGAGGCTCCAGCAGCATTTTATTGTGGCTAGAGCCAATCAGGATCAGGGGTGTGTGTATAAATGAACACAGAGTACAGCATAGGGTGTCTTCATGCTGGGACCAGAGCTGAAATCAGAAGAAGAGCTGAAATCCTGAGGGAGCTGGAACCAGTAGCTGACCATTGGGCTGTTGGCTGAGCGAATTCTGAAGGGGACAATCAAGGAAGATTGGGGCTCCGAGGGAGACTTCGCTAGCAACTATCCAAGGCTGGATGATCGGACAAGCAAGGACGGACTGGGCCTTGTGATCATCTAGGGCCACGTTTGGGTACACTGGCTTGGCTTGAGCTGAGGCAGAAGCAAGCCAGAGGGAGAGGAACGTGGGGAGGCTTGTCTTTTAAAAGGGGAACTATTTTCCTTTGGAGAAAGGGGTAGCTCCTAGCCTTAAGAGACTTGCAGATTTAAACTAACAACTACCTGAACCTTATTATCTTTTTAGTATTGCTTGTGTATAATAATAAACTTGTTTTTGTTTACTGTTGAAACGCTTGCTACCAGTGTTTTGTATCCACGCTGTAGTATTCACTTGGCCGTTGCACGAACCCAGCATCCAAACAGGGCCAAGCTTCTCCCAGAGAGGGCAGGCACTTACTGGAACGCTGGGCATCGTGGCAATTTGGTGGCAGCTCGGGATGAATCTTGATTCAGTCCGCTTTGGCCAGAATACTACAGTAGCAAGCAATACTGTGTGTGATTGAGAAGGGCAGCCAGAGTTTGGCTCCTTTGTGAATGAGTCTGGTGTCTGGACACAGAGCCCTACAGTAGTGCCTGTGGGTCAGAACTCCTCCATCCCTGAAGTGTGAGTGTGCTAGACATCAGGGAGGGCTAGTAGGTGCGGGCAAGCAGGCACAGGTCCTGAGGTAAAGGCTTTGGGTACTTTGTAAGGACCTGTTGTGCTGTTAGCCCAAGTATTTGGGTGAGCCTAGCCACAGTATAGTGGGGTCAGTAGGTTTGGTGACCAGAGGTAATTGCTGAAGGTAATAAAGTACGGTCACCAGCCGGGCGCTGAACCACGTGGCTACGCCCAAATAAGCCTGGTTCCGGAGGTAAACTGCCTGGGTAAAGTACGGAACCAGGGAGGGAATTACGTTCCCTGTGTGTTGGCTACAAATATCAGCAGCCAGCACGGTAGATCAAGTGGTGGGGAGTCTCACACTTGATGCTAACTAGGAGAGGGGCTAAAGCTGTTCCAAAGGGTCCAGGGGGACTGCCAGCTAAGCGTGTTAGCAGCAAGGGTCCCAGAGCCAAACCAAGGAAAGCTATTATGGAGTCTGTGGTGGAACAGGAGGTTTCAACTGCAGAGCCAAGTGTGGGTGCAGGCCCAGGGACTCCTGAGGCTGTGCCAGGAGTGGCACAGGACAGAGGGCTCACTGAGCTCAAACTTAAGCTCGAGTATGAGCAAGAGATGAAAAAAATGGAACGGGCAGAAAGGGAAATGCAGTTTAAAAGACTGAAAATGCTGATAACTGGAATTGCATGCTTAGCAAAAGGAGTCCTAAAGAGCCTGGGACTCCAAATCCTTCTGTGGATGAACCATGTGAGTGGTGAGTTGCAGTCATCGCTGGAAGGGATCCAGGAAGCTGGTGCCAGGTCGGAAGGGCCAAGGACTAGAGCATTCTACGCCAAGACTGGGGAGACCAACAGGACGGCATCTCCAGGCAACTGGGTCAGCAAGGAGCTGGATCCCACAGCAGGACCACTGCCAGATGGGCCCAGCAAAGAACCAGACTGATTTTGGACTCAGTGGACTATTTGAGTGACTTTGGGAAATGTGTTTAGTTGTATATAGTTAATTAAGGAAATTCTTCTACAGAGACTTTGGACTTTTATAGAGTGTGTTTATTAGATAGTTAGTATATAAAGTTACACTCCTCCTTGGGAGACAAATGTCCATGGGACAGTTGTGCCCCAGGTACATTTGTCTTTTTTGGGGAAGGGAGGGGTTGTGACGGTTTCAGGGTACAGGCTGCAAACTGGTTTGCTTTCTGGCTTTGCAGGCTTCTAGCTAGCTGCAATAGCCAGCCTTGTTGCAAAGTTTGTTGCGAACCCTGGGATTTGGGCTGCAAAAAGAGCGGGAAATCCTGTGCGGGCCCTGTTGCAGTGATTGGCTGGAGTAAGGTTTTGGAGGGAAAAGCTGTCCGGGGATCTGAGTGCTGGAGGGGCTAGAGAAGGAGTTCCCACCAATCAGGCTGGAGGGACAGCAACCTCTGTTAGGAGGCTCCAGCAGCATTTTATTGTGGCTAGAGCCAATCAGGATCAGGGGTGTGTGTATAAATGAACACAGAGTACAGCATAGGGTGTCTTCATGCTGGGACCAGAGCTGAAATCAGAAGAAGAGCTGAAATCCTGAGGGAGCTGGAACCAGTAGCTGACCATTGGGCTGTTGGCTGAGCGAATTCTGAAGGGGACAATCGAGGAAGATTGGGGCTCCGAGGGAGACTTCGCTAGCAACTATCCAAGGCTGGATGATCGGACAAGCAAGGACGGACTGGGCCTTGTGATCATCTAGGGCCACGTTTGGGTACACTGGCTTGGCTTGAGCTGAGGCAGAAGCAAGCCAGAGGGAGAGGAACGTGGGGAGGCTTGTCTTTTAAAAGGGGAACTATTTTCCTTTGGAGAAAGGGGTAGCTCCTAGCCTTAAGAGACTTGCAGATTTAAACTAACAACTACCTGAACCTTATTATCTTTTTAGTATTGCTTGTGTATAATAATAAACTTGTTTTTGTTTACTGTTGAAACGCTTGCTACCAGTGTTTTGTGTCCACGCTGTAGTATTCACTTGGCCGTTGCACGAACCCAGCATCCAAACAGGGCCAAGCTTCTCCCAGAGAGGGCAGGCACTTACTGGAACGCTGGGCATCGTGGCAGTTTCTCTTTAGCATTAACCAGTGGTGGTCTCTTGCACCTCATATAGCATTTTGAAGTCCATTGATTTAACATCCTTAGGCTCTGAGAAACTAAACATCAATTTCCCATTAGCCTTCTATCTCCATAACTGAAGCAAACGAGACCTTGAAGCAGTTTGCTCAGTTTATGGCAGTGGTTCTCACCCTGTGGGTCACGACCCCTTTGGGGGTCAATCTACTCTTTCACAGGGGTCGTTATGAAGTAGCAATGTAAATAATTTTATGGTTGGGGTGGGGGTTAGGGTTATGTTGGGGGTCACCACAACATGAAAAGCTGTATTAAAGGGTCAAGGCATTAGGAAGGTTGAGAACCACTGATTTATGGAGACAGCGGTTTGGTTTCTTCTCTGTTTATCAGCCATTTACTTCTACAGGAACTGAAAGTATGTCTGTATATGTGTGTGTGTGTTGGATACCGTTTCTTCCTGTTTTAAAAAAGAGAATGTGCCAATCTCATGGAAATATAAGATCTTCATGGGAAAAAAAATATGAGTGAGAAAATATGAAATTATATATGTAGCTACTTCAGCAAATTAAACATTTTTACATTAGTCTGCATAATATAAATTTGTCTGTAGAAATTGCCTTTTCATGCAGGAAAGAAAAATCAATAACCTACCCAGTGGAAAGATTCAAACTATTGCAGGAGCTTCCAGTATTTAGGTCACTTATGTAAATAAGGTCCATGTCTTTGACAAATTAAATTCAGGTTTAAGGGGTAGCTGATGCAATCTGTACCTATATTCTTATTTCATACCTTTTTGTTGTTCTTAACTAAAGTAAAACAGGACACAGAAAGCAGGACACTGTGAACAAAGCAGTGAGGAGCCTTATAAGCTGAGGAAGGAGAACTTTGTATTCAACTCAGACCTTTGGCTATTTCCACACATACACACCATATCCTGGAACAGAATGAAACAGTCTGTTCTGAGATATGTGGGATGAGCAACTCAGGGCTATTCCAGACTTGGCTACTGATTCTGAAGGCTGGGACAGTGCTAGAGCCTTTGAAGATGGGAACTTCCATTCTCAGCCTTCAAAGTTCCTAGGAGTACTCTTTTCAGTGGGGCATTCCTTCCACGGCCGCTTCTTGAAGCACTGCTGGAAATGACCACACCAACTAGTCTACCAAAAGATCTGAGGCCTTTTTGCACTACAGCCAGAACGTTGGATGAGACAAATTTTGAATATTAATTTTGAGTTTAAACCGGAATTATGTTTGTTGGGCATTGTTGATAAAGGTTTAAATGATGTAAAGACCTTGATGTTATATATGGTGACAGCTGCCAGACTGTTATATGCACAGAAATGGAAGCAAGAAGAGTTACCTACAGAGGAGGAATGGATTCTTAAATTGATGGAGATGGCAGAAATCGACAAACTGATGAATTTATTAAAAGACAAAACAGTGAATAAGTTTATATAAGATTGGGGACCTTTTATAGAATTTCTTCAGGGACTAGGCATTCTGACGGAAGGTTTTGGCCTCTAAAAGAAAGAGTAACAGGGATATGCATGGAGCAAAGAACAAAAAGACTACTAGAAGAAGAGTTTGAAGAATGGAGGAAGTCATATGAGAAATTTTAGAGCATTGTAACAGAACTTATAACTGTGTATTGACATGTGATATAAATGCTTACTGAAAATAAATAAAAAAAAGATACAAAAAAGCACACTTGGAGTGGGTAGGAGGCAGGACCTTCCTTGTCACTCCGTCATCTTCATTTGCAAAAGGGGTGCTGGCCTTCTCTGCAGTGGCCTCCATTTGTGGAAGATTGTAGTAACCTCATCACTCAGACATTTGGTTGCTAATTTCCTTTCTACTACTATGGTGCTGCGCCCTTACAGTTTAGAATTTTAACTGTTATATTTTAATTGTAAACTAACCCAAGAGTATCAGGTATAGGGTGGTATAAATGTGTAAATAATAAATTTGTGGTGTGTATTTATAGTTTAATTTGTTTATCATAGCCATTGTGGATATCCGTATTCAGCCACTGGATGTTGGGGAAACTTTATTTATTTGCACTTTATTCTGAATATTTCAAATGTAACTAAAACAAAGCTAAAAACAGTTAAAAGGTTTTTATTGCAATGTTTGCTTTTTATTTTGGTTGTTTTATCATTTTACTGTTATTGTAAACTATCTTGAGATTTTTAGGAAAGGGACTGTGGGTGTGTTTAGAAGAAATTACTGTGCTGTCAAGAAGACCAAGGAAGCCACATACTATTGCACAGTATTTGGTATTTATAGCACGCCTTCCCTTCACAAGGGAAGGAAAGGAGCATTTTCCTCATCTCTCCTATCATAAAAGATAACTCATGCATGCACACACACATATAATTTATTTGTTTCCATGGTTCATTGTAAAATAATGATAAAATCAATTCAACCAATAACAAGACATAAACAATTAAAAACTGAATGATCCAGTGAAGCTAGTCATTTACCAAACTTTTCTTTAAAAATTGAAAACTTATTTCTGCTACATCCTACTACCTTATTATGTATCCATCAGTTTGTCTCCTAATCTCTGCATCATTATGTATTATATTAATAAATGAAAGCTCTATGAGAGATCAAAGTGATCAGTGGAGCACAATTAGTGGTAGTTAGCTCAATTATCAATGACTTGGCTATAAGGACACCAAAAGACACAGTTCAGCAAGAAGTGGAATCTGAAAAAAACAAAACAAAAAAGAACTGTTCTGCAGATAAAAGCAACACAGGAAAGTATTGGATAAAGGGAAGCCAGAAGATGAGATGCCTTCTGTTAAAGGTGCCCAGGAGCACCTTCCAACAGTTCCTTTGTCAAGCATGTACAGTAAATCAGGTGGAAAGATTCAGCTCACCTTTAAACTTGAACAGAATCAGCTATGGATTGATACTAAAGAAAGAACAGAGAAATTGTCCACGGGGATCCATCAAGAATGTAACGAGTGAACCTATTGAAAGATATGAGGATTATCACATGATGGTCTACTACTGGGACTATTGGTACCTATTCAGTATGTCATGTGATCAAGGACAACGTGCTGAGCAAGTGGCAGTATTTTTGAAAACGTACATGAGTTGTCCTGGAACATTGTAATCATTATGACCTGAAAGATTCAGAGAGGAACCCTTGTTTGTAAAGCACAGGTGTTTTCACCAGTAACAGGAGCCAAGCATTGAAAAGTACTTTTGGCGGGTGTGTCAGCCATTTTCTTCCATTGAAATGTGAGGAATTCATCTGCCTTGGGTTTCCATAAATTGCAATACCATTGTTGCAAGGCCAAGTTCTACACTGGGCTTTACCTTATTCTGGATTATATTCCAGAATTGGAGTGTACCATCTGCATGCTGGTGCAAACTATGGCTGGTCCCACATAGGGCCTTCCATAGTCTGCATTAACATGTGGACAGCAAGGCAATATTCTGGAGTACAGTCTGGAATAAAGCCCAGTGCAGAAAGGACCCAGTTTCATGCAATAATACATTTAGCTGTCAGATATGACATATCTCACTCCTTGAGATTGGTACTTGAGGCTCAGTTGTACTTTTGCCAGCAAAGGTCTGCTAGTTTCACTTTAAGAACTGGAATTTTGTTTGTTTTAATGCACACAGTCCTGATCTGTGAATCTGTGATCTAATGCTGGATATCAGATTCTGTAGGTAAATTCTCCAATTGGCATTTGCCTGCTATGTATCTCTCTCTCTCTTTTTTTTTTTTTTGCAGTGCCTCCCTTCTCTGCAAAATAGCTGCACCAATGTCTTCTCTGATGAGAATTCTAGGAAACTGGTAGAGGAGGGGTGTGAGTCAGTTTTGTCTAGTGGTTATGGGGGCAAACTCTTAGGTGGGAATACCAGGTTTGATTCCATACTCCTCCATGAAACCAGCTGGGTGACCTTGGGCTACTCACAGCTCTCTTCTGAGCTCTTACAGCCCCACCTACCTCACAGAGTGTTCGTTGTGGGGAGAAGAACAGAAAGCTTTGTCAGCAGTTTTGAGTCCCCTTAAATGGGTGAGAAAAGTAGGGTAGAAAAGCCAACTCCTTATTTTTTGGAAGTTGGAGTCATCTTAGTGGTCAAAATACTCTCCATATGGATTTTTTTTTTGCCTGCTAAACTCTTTTGTGACTAAGGTAGTGGCTTTTCCTTTGTTTAAAAATATCTATTTTATGAATTTTCAAACAGTTTACAATAATTAAGTGAAGGTTTACAAAACGAAGCTGTCCCCCACCTCCCTTTCCCTTCCCCAAAATTTTGTGGCTCTTCAATTGTCCTTATTTCTTTCCAAATAGGAGATTGTGTTTATCATTCCTTGTATAGCTGTGTGTGATAATATTTTCTTAATGCATTTTATGAGGAACAAGACATGAAGCTTTTTCTTTTTTTTCCCTGGCAACAATGTACCAGAGTTTTTGCTAATTCTGCTACTGCCCTAGGGGAGCCATTTGTTTTCTCAGCCCTCATCAATATTTTCTTTCAGACTTTTAATAGCACTCCATTTAGTTAAAAGGCACCAGTACCATTCCTTTTATTCTCATCAGAATTTCATGACCAATCTTCTTATCACATTATCTTTGCTTTCTCTATTCCAGGATGTTCAGAGAACTCTGACCTTGAGATTACCTCATCTGGCATCTTGTGGTGAAAATCTAGCTTTCTTTTAAAAAAACAGGGGAGAGATTATAAGCTTGATCTTCCTCAGTGAACAGTGGAGGGCAATCTGGCCTCATGGCCTAAGGCTCTTTCGCACTGAGGGGGCAGAAATTCTGGATTGGTAGATCTGGATTTCCTGGATTTACCAGTCTGGATTCTGGGGAAGTGATGTCTGGATCTGTACCATCTCTACAGACAGCTCTAATCTAGATCTATCCCTCTGAGGCTGTGAAGCTCTGGTGGTGCAGCAGAAGTTTTGCAGGTGCCCCACTCCCCCACCCCCATGGTCAGGAATGGCAGTTCCTAACCATGGGGCATTGGGGGAAGATTTTTGGCACCACGCTATGATGTGCCGCATCACATGCCTCCATATCTGGATTGAGGCTCTGCAATTGGATTGTAGACTTCTACAGTAGATCTGGATTGAGGATCTCACAAATGGGATCTACCTCTGTCCTGTGCAAATGAATCCGTCCTCTGGGGAGTGGGGCCTCTGCGATCTGGAATAACATATGGATGCATAGGCCACAGATCTGGATCAGATCTACTGCTCTATGCAGAAACAGCCTAAGTTACCTCTCAGAATTGAGGTATAAAATACAAAGAAAGAAAATTATTTACTATGTGGAGCTCTTTCAAAGAAAGCAGGATATTAATACAAAACTAACTTAATAAACAGAAATATGACATATCTGCCTCACTCCACCCTGCAAATAATTGAATGTTGCCTCAGTAGACTGAAAAACACATTTGTATGGAAAGCTGAATATCAGGATGCTAGTTTGACCTTCACTTTTATATGCTGTTTTCCTCATGATTTTATTTAATCTTTCTTTGGATATATTTGGTGCATCTCACGTAGTGTTCACTGATGCAAGCATTCATCTGCAATATGAAGTATTGATCCTCTAGACTAGTTAAGCAGAACACCAGGTTTATCTGTTCTAAACTCTTGTCTCCAGTAGTTTTCATCTCCCTAATGTTAAAGTACATCTAAGATCTCTTTTCTTATTGGCCACTTTTCTGGTGAGACAGAGCCCCCCATAGTTTCATAGGGTTTGAAGTCTATAACAGTCCCTGCCCTCTATTGAGGTAGGATATAAACAGTGCTCTCAACTTTCAAATGTTCCTGAAATTCTTGTATGTAACTAAGCTCCGTACCTTGAAAACAGAGATGTTGACTAGGAAGGCCACAGGTCCAGTTCAATCGGATGCTTACTTTATTTTATTTTAATTATCACTTTTATGTATAGACCTGCATGTGCCTTAATATCACAAAGTGAGGGCTTTCTTGAAGTCACATTACCCTAAGAGATGTGAACAGTTGTGGCATGTGATTTGATTCCCAGCTTCTTAGGCCAGTACCATCGCTGAATGCTGAGATCTGTAGTTCAGGAACACTGGAGGGCCACAAGTTGACCATCCCTGAACTTCAGTTATAAACCTGATTTGTGAGATAGAAAGAAATTGAGAATGGTTCCATGCACAGTCAGGAACAAAACCTACCTTTTGGAAGAAAGGTACATGTTTTGGAATTGGATGTGTGAGGTTCAGATAAGATAAATACCAAAAAAGTTGTCACTAATATTAAGAACAAACAACCTGCCATTAACATTTCCAACCAAAGGAAAGAGCAACAACAGATTACAACCAGGATAAGACCAATACCTCATTAACAACACAAAGAAAAGAACTTCCAGACAGACAGCAGACATCCTTAAGAAGGAAGCCAAGATCTAGGAAGATACCAGATGCTTTTGACTCTTCCAAGAACAAAATTCTCTGAAGATGGCTATCACAACTATATCCAAAAGCTTAGGTTTTCAGAAGAAACCTTGAATTTGGCATAACAGTCCAAAACCTGCTACAAATGAGGTTGAATCCGGCTGTGAAAACCTACATATTACTAATTCTTAGAATTGTCCCACGTTATAAAGGAAAATGAAAAAGAAACACAGCCAGACTGATCCTTTTTTTAAAAGGTCATAGATGTTACAATCTACTTGCATTTTTATCCCACTCTATACCCGAAGGTCTCAGGGTGGGTTACAACATTAGAGGACAAGTAGAGGATAAGTTCAGGAAAAAACACTTTGTTTGCGCCTCTTCAAATCTAGGAAGCAAAATTCCCACATGTGGGAATTTTTCTTTTGCTTCCTTCCATTGCTCCAAGTGGTGAGCAGAAATACTGAAGATAGATTAAGTCATTGTTCTGCAGGTGTCAGGCTGGTAAAGAATAACCACGAGACTCGTTCTTTAAAAAGATGAACAGTGATTTATTTCAGCTCAGCGTAAAGGCATTTTTTGTTGGAAGCAACTTTGAACAGAAAGCCCAGCATATTTATATGTTTCATAGCTGGGCAGGGTTTGGCCTTCAACCAATCAACAATAACTATTTTTCAAAACTCAGTTTAAACTTGGAGCCAAAATGTCATCACTCGACCCCAGCAGGGAGGGGGGAGTCAACTATCACTTCCAAAGCAACAGGCAGCTACTATATATATATATACAGAATCACCTAGGTGGCAGAGATCTTACATTCAAATATTATGGCAGGCAGCTAGCCCTACCTGACAGCAGGGTTGCAAAGAGTGAGATGCCTTGGTAATGATAGATGCTGTCACTTCAGACTATAATTATTTCCTATCCCCTGCCTTCTTTTTTCAAGCTAGAAAAATGATCAGTTCCACTAGGAACCTGGTCGTCATATTGCATCAAAAACATCAGACTGTGCTGGAACCAGGTAATTCTAAAACTCAACGCTCTTTCCACGTGCAAAGGAACAAGGGGGGGGAAATGAGTGTTTAAAAGCCATGTAGCATACAGCACATCATTTTCTCAGTGTCACTCCTCTGTTTCTGTTGTGAGAGTGATTAGTTCCATGCAAACAAGAATATCTTTGTTGAGCCTACTCTACTCGGGACCTTTTGAACCTGAGAATTTCCAAATCAATTTGTGATGTAGCTATGGGTATATTTTTGTCTCAGAGTTAAGAGGCTGGAAGGGAAGGAAGAAGAGAGGGAGAAGAGAGAGAATATAACTGGCTTCTTGCAAACCCTGAAGTGACCCTGGAGTAGCTCTTTAGAATCTAGCCAAACTAAAATCTACAGGGAGAAAAATATATGTATGAAATGTGGGTAGATTTGTTTACTTTGTGTCACACTTGTCTCAGAACAAGCTAATGGCCCCTGACATGATGATGTGTGCAACAGCATTTGCTTCCATTAGGTTATCTCTGCTACTGTCTCTGCAGCTCCAAGATGCTGTCTTTTTACACTCTTAGTTCTTGATATATCATTTCTGACACGGGAAGCATTTTGACCATGTTTATCTAGGGAAGGCTAGAGAGTTCGATGAATAAAATGTGCATGCTGTTTCATAAAACAGTGTAAATTCTGTCATTTTTTTTAAAAAACTGTTGATCGTGAAATTACAATATTCCATATGGGTTGCTTCAGGGAGAACAAAATTAGGCTTTATGTGTTATATATGTTTACTCTTTATCCTAGCAATCTTATATCTGTTAATGTAATTCTCTGCATGCCTGTAAACACACACACGTGCACAGACAGCAGAATTTGGGTGCACAATATTCCTGGGACTTATAGCAAAGAGGATGAAGTATCCATAACACTGGGACTTGGGCACTAGAGTAGAAGTTGACAGTATAGAATCTTGAAATTTTTCTTTGAACCTGAATCTACTAGATAACATTGGATACGTATGTAGACCTTTCTGCATTTACCCTTAAACTGATCTAAGAAGGAGTCCAGGTTTAAATAAAGCCCTGCCCCCTGATAGATATGCTCCATCTGCATAAGACTGTGCTTAATCCAGTTGAGTCCAAAAGTATCCTCCTGATCTGGATTTCCAGTCGACCTAATTAAACAGGTCTACTAGAATACTAGCTGGTGGTAAGCAAGATGAAGGAATATGGGAGATCCATACCTGAAATGTGTCCCTTGGTGGTTCCAAGGCCAGGAACTGTTGTACCTGGTCATCAGAGATTTTGGAAGCCAGCTTTAGGAGGTAGTACAGGACCTAGGTCAGAACTTTTGTTGTGAGGCAAATGGCTTTGTTCTCATCCAGAACATTCCATCCAGATCAGTGTGGACTTGGTTACTGTCAGGTAACAGCAGAAATATCCTTTGAAAGAAAATCACATGCCAGAAGAAAATCGGTTAAGTTTTATTCAACTTAGAGAGAGGCAGGAGGATAACCTAGAGATGTGAAGGCTTGAGAAGTATAGAAACAGAATTGTGAGATGAGATGAGATGAGATGAGATGATGCCATTCCTGCAGCTCACCACTGGAGGCTCTTTTTCCCCTAAAGAAAACACACACAGAGAAAAAGACTGCTCTTGCCTCTGGAAACATGGGGTTCAGCTACACATATGTTTTAATCTACTGTTAATCCCTCTTCAGAGCGTGAGAACAGCTCAGCGAAGAGATGAGCCCTTCTGTGTTAGCTAACCCCAAAGTGGAGTATCTTAGTCAAATAGTGCAGAGAGAAAGTGGCTCATCATTTTGTTGATGTGTTCTTTCACCCTAAGGTTGGATCGAAGGTGGATTAAAACATAGGTGTAGATTGACCTCAGAAAGGACAGACTTTGAAATACCAAAAGATTAAATTGTTTTTCTTCCTTATTCAGCAACTAATATATTCCCTGTCAGGGTCATGTTTGCATATTAATTGGTAAAGTATTGGAAAGGAATGTTGAAACACCTATTCAAATGTCTTCTCAGTTGTGATATCACAGTCTTCTGCCTATCCTACCTCATAGTGTTCTGAGGCTAAAGAAAATAAATACCAAATTGTTGAATCCTTTGGACAGATGTCAAATGTAGATTATATATTACAGAAAATTCTATAAAATTAGTCATATTTCATAGATATGACTTCCAGAAAACTCTTCCTTCATTCAGATGTAAATGGTGTTCTGCCAGAGACATGGTGAAAGCTTTCTGTGTTGGGCTTAGACTTAATCATGGTCAACTCCTGGACCTCTTTTATTCTCACCTTAGAGCAGACCAGAGAGGTCTAGGTAGAGTGCTTACTCCTGTTCCACCTTCACAGTGTTCTAACTGAAATGAGGCCCTACACCCTCTAATAGTTTCTGTCCACCCAGGACAGAGCAAAAACTGGGCTAGGGTGCCCAAAATGGTGTCCTTGTGTGGCCCACCAGTAAACCTCTTTTTTGAGGTCTACTGGCATGATAGGGTGTGCTATACTGGACCATAGAGGCATGTAGATGGCACACCTTTGGTATACCACAAGGGACCCATTTCAGCAGTGCAGCAAAAAGCTACCTTGGAAACTCCAAAGATCCTGACTTTCAAGGCATTCAGAGTGTTCCCATGCCAGTTCCAAAGGTAGCACAAGGTTTGGAGCCATCAGAGTGGGTGGCATGGAACAGACCATCCCAATGTGGATTGCATTGTTCCAGGCCAGGACCAATCTGTCCCAACATGGGGCAGATTGCTTATTCCGGACCGGAGGCTCCCAATCCTTCTGGAATATCAAAAATATGTGTGAGTCCATCCTTAGTGGTAGAAGATTAAGTAGTTATGGCCTTTAAATACAAATTGGTTAAAAATAAAATGGCAGAAGAGCCAATTATATGTCCCCAAATACTCAGACATGGAAGGATAATTTCAGTTTGAACTCCTTTTGTGTCTAAAAATAGGTTTATCCCTGTGCTGGGGAAGGGGAAAAAAGTGTCCAGTAACGTTCATGAATTCTGCAGGTTGCTGTTTGACAATGCAAGATATAAAATATTCATGAACTATTTGCTTGCCTCTTCCCCCCACCCCCTCTGTACCTGCTCTACCATATAAAGCAGTGAGTGCATCAGAGCCTTAACCCTGTTCTTTCAATAAAGAAGCTTTTGGTTTTGATAAGAAACACACAAGGCAGGAAAATACCTTCCAAGTATAGAAACACAGCTGGAGTCTGTATAAAACTTATCTCTTCACTCAGGCCTTTAATGTTTGACTCCTTCCCCATGTAGTCTTGCTGAGAGGGAAGGGTAATATTTTGATTGTGTTTTAATAATGTTCTATTGATTTTATGGTAGTTTTATGTTTTTACGAATTTTGTGACCCGCCCTAGGACTATTGGGTGAGGTGTGGGATATAAATAGATGGAAGCAAATAAACCCACATACAAGATCCGAAGAAAGGTTAAGACACTTCAGGTGATTCAGCAGTAGCCAAAATAACAGACCTGTAAGCATTCTAGGAGCCTCCCTTCCACACTCCTAGAATGCACCAGTGTATAGAAGTGAGGCTCCTAGCTTGCTTGCAATATAGAATCATCCTTTGCTTCATTTCTGTTAGGATGCTGTGAAGATGAAGTGGGGCTCTACCTTGGCAGCACTCTAGTGTTTCCTCCACTTGTGCAACTCATCTGTGTGGCATTCTGTGCAGCAACATTAATGGTGCTGCCTAACCAAACATAGCCAGGAATGCCTGGGTGCAGTGTTTGTGAAGCCAGAAACATCAGCAGGGATGCAAACAGCATGTCACTGCTTTCAGAAGAGGACTGTGTTGTCATGCTGTCCCCAATGAACAACACAGCTGCAGTCTTTTTAGGTCAGTGTAGTCTGTTTCTGTTTAGTCATCATAGGCCGCATCCCCATGCAAGCCGTTTGGAGTGGGATCGGAATGCATGGGACCGAAAGTGAGTCCGAGATTGCTCCCATCCCATCCCCATGCCGTTCCCAGCAACATGAGCTGGGTGCGGATGGAGGTGTCCCCATGCAAACTGCGCCAAACCCTGGCATGAGGGACAAGTGCCACTTCCTCTGTGCCCCCTCTCTCCTCATTTGAAGCCAGATTGACATCAGCCCACCCCTGTGCCACCAGATGCAAATGCCACATCCCCCGTTCCTTAGTGGCACAGAAAGCCAGGACTGGGCTGGGAGGCACAGAAAGAAGTTGAAATAAAGCTTAATAACAATAATAAATTTATAAATAATTTTAAAAGATCGAAAGCCACCACTTTTCTCACTCATTTAAGGGAACTCAAAGTGGCTGACAAAGCTTTCTATTCTTCTCCCCAGAATAGAACACCCTGTGAAGTAGGTGGGGCTGTGGGAGCTCAAAAGAGAGCAGTGACTAGCCCAAGGTCACCCAGTTGGCTTCATGGAGGAGTGTGGAATCAAACCCAGCTCCCTAACCACTAGACAAAACTGGCCAACTTAGGTGAAAGAGAAGGTCTGGGGATGCTCCTATTCAGAGCATCTGCACCATGCGGAGCCACTTCTGTTCCAGAAGCTGCTCTGAGCATGCCGGACCATCCTGCAACCCAGGTAGCAGTAGAGCACTAAAAAGTAGGATGTTGCCAGGTAGCTCTGGCACATGCCCTGTTGTATGAAGGGTGCATGGGGACAAGCAGTCACACTTCATATTGCCTAGTTATCACGGTAACCTCTGGTGCAGATGGCCATTGCCACAGTGACGTGATTGTCACTAGTACATTAGTGTTTCCTTAAGTGCCAAGTAACTTGACACTTGGCGGATATTTGAACTGTGAACCCCTGATGTGTCCCTGATCTTCCCTTCCCTGGGATAGTATCCAGGGGGACTAAAGGTGTGAAAAACGCTCTGCATTACTGTGCTTTTATTTAAGGCACTGTAAATTACTACAAACTAAAATCTATCGTTATTTCAATGGCACCTTCATATGGTGTAGATTTCTGCTCATGACATGATGACTGTTTGCAGGTTAGCATCCTTCAGTTGACTTTCAGGGCAATAGATGGAGTCAAATGTAAGTTGGGAATAGTGATAGGAATAGTTCTCTGCATGAACAGCTTTCTAGGAGCCAGTGGATTATATCAAGTAATTCTAATTTTACCCAGTTGAAGCAAAGCAGATAAGCTAAGTAATAAGCACCTTTATCATTCCTTTTCACGCAAATAAATTATCTTCTTTGCCTAAAGAAGTGAGAGTATGTGGCATTATTTATATGATTGAACTGATTCCTTATGGCTTCATTTGGTTAAGTATTTCCTAACATTTTTTTCTCCAAGTAGACTCCGGGCAACTCAACAGCACTTTTGGAAATGAAATAAATGTAATTCCTTAAAAAAAATATACTGTTTATAAGCAATAAGCATTTGGTTTATTTAATTCAGTTTACTGGCCACTCAGTTGCTACAATTTTTTCAGCAGCTAACAAAATAAGAAAATACCGTTAGAAAAGCAAATATCAAAATCAACAAAAATCACAAATTGAGGGTTTCCTATCATCAAGCACATAATGAATCAAATAGCACAACCCAGCTATGCAAAAATAACATGGAACTAAGCCAATGAAAGAATTTTTAGGTACTGAATAAGGATATCCGCAAGCTATGTTTAGTGATCCAAACTGCTGCTAGACATGGGAAAAGTGCCAACAGATTTCTGGCGTCATAGTTAGACTGCCAAACAACCCCAAAGCTGTGTTAGAGCACTTACCATTTATTGACCACTTAATTAGAAGTAAAAATAGTGTGGGAGATCCCATATTATTTTTACTTATCTGGCAATTTTTGTTTTCACTTAGCAGACATCTGGTGAGGCTCCAATGTTGGATTGGTAGCACTTTCCCAGACTTTGTCAGGAAACAAAGAGGGAGGATACATGGGCAGCATCCTGGGGTTATTAGTGATCCAATGTCAAATAAGGCAGATATATACCAGGTAATCCCTCCATGCATTTGATAGGGTATGTCAAGGGGTGATGCTGGCATTTCAGTAAGATCCAGTGTTGCCTTCATCATCTGGAGGCAGCCTCACTTCCGCACTCCCTATTTTAAAAATTCCACACTCAAACCAAGGCCTAGTCCGGGAGCATCTCAAACCAAAGTATTCCCAGTTCAGACAGGTGGTTTGGAAAACTCCCATAGTAACAGCTTGTTTTCCCCCCAGGGCTGATAACTGTTCCTGGTTAAGTAAAGAAACAATCATTTGCATCCACTCCAACAGATATGCCTGAGCAGCTGGTAATAGAGGGCATACCACAAGAATGCAGAACCACCACAAATAGATTTTGGGGGCTCCTTTGAAGTCAGCATTGCAGCAAATCTCTTTTTGATATGATTCATTGCAGGTCAAAGACAGATTATTCTTGTACAGTGGACTTCATGAGACAAGTGAGGGTGGCAGGGAAATAGCTAAACTGGCACACATTGACTCAGCTTCAGACTGAACTGCCATTTTCAAATTTAGACATTCTAGTAATGAAAAGCCCTTGGAAATGGTCCCCCATGCATGCACAGTGCTGAAACCAGCCCCCCCCCCCAAAAAAAAGGCAGGAAGGCAGGCATGTGTGATCACATACTTCTGGGTCATCAAAATACCCGGATCATGCGAAACACCATCACAGGAGCAACACCAGTCAAATTAAGTGTCGACACTAGCCCTGTAATATTGACCTATCATCTGACAGGGACAGTGAGAGGCAGTTGCAGGACCCAAACAAGATCCTGCATTTTCCTCTCGCCATATGTATAAATAAAATACTTATTTAGATATTTTCTAATAAATGTTATTTTGTATTGGAAGCTCCAGGCAGGTTTGTGCTCTCTCTTCCTCTTCTGGAGTCCACGCCAGCCAGTTAATAGCTAAATCCATCCTTTCACTGTAAGATCTCAAAGCTGTGTGAACTGGAAGCTAATATAAACCAGTTCACATAGCTAGTGTAATGATGCAGTCTGAAGGAGCTCACTCAGTTAGGCATTATGTACATTCATTTCCTGACAAGAAAATCTCCTTCTAATGCTCCATGCTTGTCTATTGAAGACAAACAGGTTCAAACTGATTTTCCAGTATCAAAGGTTGTGAGGAAGAACATGAGCTCAAATCAACCATTGACCTGAGTCTAGATACTAGCAACCAGTACAAGTTACATAGAGTGCCTCCAGATGTCGATTAAAAATGGGAAGCTTACCTTTACTGTGAAGTAAAGGAGCTCTGCAGGAACTCTCCACATTCTCCCAATCCTCTCAAACAGCAGGGAGGGCTCTGCTGGCCACACGGTCAGCCCATATTTTTCTGAGAAGCCTGATGCCTCTCTGAGAGTCCCGCTGCTTCGTGGGTGAGGGTGAACTCTCACAAGATCTTGCCCAAACAGCAGGAGAAATGCAGAGGAAAGGCAAACTCCACAGCTGATGGTGAAGTATGTAGATTTTTTTAAAAAAAGCATTGCACCATCAGGCTTTACTCTGCAGGGACTTTGGAACATTGTAAAGCCCGTCTGGCACTTGGACAGCTGCTCCACGGTATTTGTTCTGTCTGGATGCAGCCATAGACTCTGGCAGCTTTCACATTTATTACTAGTGCAGTCCAGGAAGGGATGTAACAGACCTCGCTTCTGCACCCTATTGTGGGACAACACAGGCCCCACCCCTCCTGGAACACTCTGTCTGCATGGGAGCATTGAACAGGATAGAGCGCCCCAAATGGTGGCCTATCTCAATGTTCCAGTAGACTGGTGGGCTCATGGGAGAGACTCTAAGAGCTACTGCCTGAAGTGCCAGACATCTTCAAACACATTTCTTTGGGCCATTTCCTCTTTTTATAACTTTATGGGGCCACCAGTAGTGAACCAAGTAGATACACTTGAGTGATGGTGACAGCACAGCAGTAACAGGGTTACTGGGACTGTGGGACGTGTGCTCTGCCTTTCAGATGCTGTAACAAGTGCTGCGTGAGGGTAAAGAGTCTGTATGAACACTGTAACACTATGTGAGTACTGCTTGCAATGGATGCAGGGTGCTAATTTATTTGTTGCCATGAAAGAATGAGAGAGAGAAGACACTAATTTGCATGTACTTGTGCTTTTTATGTACATACAGTATAGCTATGTATATGCGTAGTTAAATTAAAAACACAAACACACGAACATGTATCCAGTGTGTCTGCTCAGTCTCCTGTCGAAATGCTGTATATATATTTTTATTTTTATTTATTTATATTTATATCCCACCCCATACCCAAGGGTCTCTGGGCGGCTAACAACCTTTAAAAACAAACATATCAAAACTGTATCAAAAACAATAATCAACTAGCAGTATTTAAAATCCAGCATGATAAAAGTGATACAAAAACAGTTAAAAACAGTAGTGTTTGCAGTGTGGGGAGCATAAGCAGCATTTAACCAAAGACCTGAGTGAAGAGGTGCGTCTTCACCGCCTTCCTGAACACCAACAGAGAAGGGGCCTGACGCACCTCCAGGACCATTCCATAGCCTGGGGGCCACTACCAAGAAGGCCCTCTCCTGGGTGCCCACCCGCCTAGCTGCTGAAGGTGGTGGGATAACCAGGAGGGCCTCCCATCCAGATCTTAAGGCACAGGCAGGTTGATATGGGAGAAGGCGTTCCTTTGGATATTCTTTATTCCAACTCACCCTGAACTATCTTTTAGGTTTCCTCTCCTTCCTGGTAAACTTTGACAGCCAATGGGAAATAAAAGTTTTAATTCGCATCACAGGCGTTCTCTGAGCTGAATTTTCTTTCTGCAGGTGTTTCACTACCAAGGATGGTAACATAATCAATGCAATTATTCTTTCTTGGTTGGTGGTGAGATATATATAGCATCACCAACCAAGAAAGAACATTTGCGCTGCCTAGCCTGACGGCGAAAAACTTGCATAATAATAAAAACAGCCCATGATGCGGCACTCCAACTCTTAGCTTAAAGACAATTCAGAAGCTGCCAATGCAGAATGCAGCAGAGAGACTCTAACAGGCACTGCTGGCCAGACATGCTAAAAGAACAGCACTGTCTTCCTATTTGCTACTAAATCCAGTTCATGTTATTAACTTAGGAGAAGAAGACTTGGCTTTTCTACCCCACTTTTCTCATCCATTTAATGGGACTCAAAGTGGCTGACAAAGCTTTCTATTCTTCTCCCCACACCAGACACCCTGCAAGGTAGGTGGGGCTGTGAGAGCTCAGAAGAGAGCTGTGACTAACCCAAAGTCACCCAGCTGGCTTCATGTAGAAGTGTGGAATCAAACACGGTATTCCCAGATAAGAGTCCAGCTCCTTAACCACTAGACCAAACTGGCTCTAAACAGCCCTAAACAGCTTGGACACCAGGTACCTTCTTCCCATATAGGCCCCCCTGTGTCCTAACATCTTCTGGTGAGGTCCTCTTGGTTGTGCCATGGCAAGTTACTTATCTAATCCACATTTGGGTTAGATAACATGGAGCCACTTTGCTGATGTATTCTCCCGCTCTGAAAGCGGACTAAAGCTGGATTAGAACTTGTATGTGAATGCCACCTTTGTGTCCAGTCCGAAACTGAAGGTAACACCGTTCTGGACAATCCTTGCAAGTCAGCAAACACCCTCAGTTACAGGGATAGATCACTGATCTGCACAAGCAGCTTATATTATTTTCATGCTTAAAAAAAATTGTGGTGGCAAAGATACTAAGTCATCAGCTTGAATGTCAGTGCTAATGAAAATCAACTGCTACGTTTGACCTTCTCAGAACACATAGAATCTATGTACAAAAGGTAAATATGTGAGACTTGATCCTTGTTAAATGCCTGGATAAAAAATGAAATTTTCCGAAAAAAATAAATACCATCTGATCTTCTGATTAGCTATGTGTGTCATTCTCTGCTTTGACCCATCTAATGATCATAAGAGATGCTTATTTGCATTCTTGTATCAAAGTGTAATATATGTTAGAATAGAAATATAAGGAAAGCACCCAAAAACCCTGAACCTAAATTAAATGCATATGGAATTAAATCTAATGTAATATTAAATGCATGTGTAAGTAGAAAAAAAGAGAGGAAGGAATTATATAAGGAAGGGGAAGGACCAACTAAAACTGAAACTGACAATATCCCTTCATTACTTTAAGAGCAGGAAAATCCTTTTGGTCACTGCACACCTTAATATACCACCAAATGAAATGTATGCTGTTGGATTTCAAAAATGGAATTAAATGTGAATAAATTATCTAAATAGAAAAAAAGCAATGGTTTCTAATCACACTTTTCATAGGTTGTGTCTACACAATTTAAAAAGTAGCTCAGTGGCATAAAAGTGGTAACATATGAACACTAGTGTTCCCATCCTACTTCTATAGCACATTAAATTCTGTTTCCACACTTACATGATGTTGACTGCTGCAGTGTGATCAGCTAAGCATGCAGAAGACAGGTCCTTTTCCCAAGGTATAATCTGGCACAAGGTCCAGGGCAGAAAGGATTTGTTTATTTTTTTTAGCATTCAAGCATCATTTGGATGGTTTCAGCATTTTCCTCAAAATCACAGTTGTCTCTGGCATCTGTGTTCATCCTGGTCTTAGTACTGTGTACTTTTCTTAAGCAGTAAATTCCACGCTTAATGGCAAAATGAATCTAAAACTCTGAATGCTTTAGCTATGAAAAGACTGTCAAGTTGCACAGCTTTTAGGTTGCAGAAGGTTTTTGACAGACTTGTTAAACACAAAACAGTAGGTTTATACTTCTGAAACACTTCAATACCTCTTAAAGGATGATATAGATAATGATAGCTTGTTCTTACAATAGGTTGAATATGCCAACTTTTCTAATTTTTAATGGTAAGAACTGCAACATGTCCTAACCTTGATTAATGATTTGGTTAACCTTGGGTGACATTTCTGACGTCCAGATCACCTCAATTCCACAAGAAAATCACAGATAAACAAGGCCACCAAAGGACACAGAAGAGATTAAAAATTTGTAACAAACTCTGTATGAGGAGATTTAAAGGATTACTGCTTGTCAAGGGAGGAGAGAATAGAGCTGACATGGTCAAAACGTATCAGAATAATGAATGGCTTTTTAAAAGTAAATAAGGTTATTCCTTTATTGTTTTTAACATTTCTGGTCCCATCTTTATACTGGATTAGCTCTAGACTGTCCTCAGCTCATAGAAGAGGTAAGCCAGCTCTTGAGAGTAATGTTTGCTTGCATTTCCTTGATACACATGTTTATTTATCTAGGCAGTCTTCCATACAATGGAAAAGTCATAAAGTATGGAGCCGAAATTTTGCCCCTCATCAACCTTCCTTTGCAATATAACTTCAGACCTATTGCTGTTCAAACATTTGAAGGCAATCAGAGTTTTCAAGTATATCAATCTACTTTATCTTGCCAAATGGTTACTCATGTAGAACTTTCTTTAGCAGGAAACAAAACCCTAGTCGCTTGGTGCTCAATGCAAGTTCAATGTGATAATGATCAGGGTTATTTATCAGGATCTGGGGCCTTTCTGCATCTGGCCTTATTCTGGAATATATCCCAGGAATATATCTGTTACCTGTATGCTAGTGCAGACTGTGGAAGGCCACAGTTACATAAGAACATATGAGGAGCCCTGCTGGATCAGGCCACAGCCCGTCTAGTCCAGCATCCTATTGCATAAAGTGGTCCACCAACTGCCCATGGGCATCTCAACCTTCTCCTGCTCTCAAATCCCAGCAAATGGCCTTAGAAATACCCAGGCCATTGATAGTAGCCATTGATACATCTGTCATCCATAAATTTATCTAGCCCTTCCTTAAAGCCATCTAGGCTGGTAGCTGTTACCACCTCTTCTGGCAGCAATTTCCATAGGCCGATGATCCATCGACCGTTGAGCCCTGCAATAGTTCGTATTAGCTTGTGACCAGCAGACCAGTACCCTGTGACAAATTTCAGAATAAGACCAAGTGCAGAAAGGGCCTTGGTCTCTTAAAAATCCTTCCAAACATTGTTGCAGGTTGGAAAATATGTCCCCGTAGCCTTTGTTTGTAGATGCTGGCTTAATTTGTAACAATTTTGGTTGAATCCTTGCTTTATATTCAAATATTTCCCTGAAGTGTCTTCTTCTTCTTCTTCTTCTTTTTAGCCATTAGTGTAATTAAGTCTGGCAAATGTGTCTAGAAAAGTTCTTCCCTGGTCATTTTTTTTTTTGTGTGAAAGAGATTGATCATCTTCTTTGCCACATTTCTAGCTATTAGTAAATAAAAAGCAAATTTAATGAGCCCCATGGACTAAGTAAAGTAATCTTGGGCCCATTCTTCACAAGACACTGTTCTACAATAGGAAGAGGATGAGAGGCCTCCCTTCCACACACTCTGCTTCCTCTTAGCAGGCGTCATAGACACAAGATGGCATGCAGACCAGGCTGGGGTGACCAGAATGGGCTACACTGAGCTAGGGCACCTATCAGAGTTTAGCAGAAATGTGTCTTTCTTGCAATAAAATAGCTCCTTTCTTCAGACAGCTTGAAAATTGTGAAGAACAAGAATTCTTCCCAAGCCCGGAAAGATATAGGAAAAAAAAAAGAAAAGAAAAAGAAAAAAAGAAATGCACCCCATCTCACACATGCTTCCCTTCTGAAGTACTACCAGAAAAAGTTCTTATCACTTCTAGAAAGACAAAGCTAGAATGACCTCAAAGCTTTTTGCAGAGGTGCAGTTACAAAATCTTCTAATTCCACCAGCCCCTTCCAACCAGCAATAGTAGCAGTTAGCAAAGGAAGGAAAGCTGTAACTACAATGGAATGAAATAGAAAAAAATATACGGCAGCAATAAAAGAACTGACAGGTTTCGGGAGGTTTCCATTGAGGTCTACTGGCATACTAAGAATGGTATATTGGATCACAGATGTGCACCACCAAAATGGACTTTCATTCCTGACCTTTGAAACATTTGGAGGTCCGCAGTGCTGACTGCACGTCTGGCATGGGCTTCAAAGCTAGCATGGGGACTGGTGCAGGACAGGCTGTCCCCAATGTAGATGTCCTTGTACCATGTCAGAAGCAACGATCTCATTTTGGGACAAGTTGCTAATCCTGGGACAGGATGGTATTCCAGCCTGGGTCACATTTTTCCTCTCTCATTCAGTTGTGAGAGGTAGTATCAGTAAACTTGGCATGGCAAATGCCTACAGTAGACTAATATTGTTTTCTCTGAAACTTATTGTGCTTAGTATATAGAACCTTCTTTACAACTAGTAGTAACTTTTGACCACTAACTTCAATAATACTATTTATGCTGTTTGCTGATGACTCTCTACAGCAGTGGTTCTCAACCTTCCTAATGCCGCAACCCCTTAATGGTGTTCCTCATGTTGTGGAGACCCCCACCCATGGGGGCGGAGCAGCTGGGAGGTGGGAGGGAAGGGTGGTGGGAGACTCGTCGCGACCCCTCTGAAAGGGTAGTTCGGCCCCCAAAGGGGTCCCGACCCCCAGGTTGAGAACCACTGCTCTACAGTTTCAAATATGTTTTCCTTCTCCCAAAATGTGTTTCCGCCTCTACCATCTTGCTGGAAACAGGTCAGATCTTGGACGAGCAAGCGTGGTCTCGTCACTGAACTTCTGACTCAAGATTCCCATATTCAGAAGTGCAAGTGAACTATTGTTTTATATGTTGTATGAAGCTAAATTGATGGTCAAAAGAAGTTACCAACAAAACCTCCCAAGAAGGGCTTTGCTCAGACTTTCTATTCCAGCTAGGGCTCATTTCAGCTGCCATGTAGATCAAGCAATGTATAAGTGATATCATAGTCCAAGGATTAATAAGCAAAGCCACCAGCACTTGTTTGTCCCTTTGCCCTCAGATGCCTATCTACCTGAGAAACGTAACAGTCAACAAATTCAGAATTGCTTTCACAAACAATGCCCTTTCTAATAGAGTGTTGAAGGAAAGATTGTAAGAAGTCCCCTTAGATCAAAGACTTTGCCCTTGTGTCAGCAGGGAGATTGGATCAGAAGAACATGTTCTTGGTCTGTGAATTACAGTATATGCTTAAGCCTGCTCAGAGTTGTTTCGATCTATCCTAAGTCAATGGCACAGCTACTCTAATATTATACTACAGGATTCATCAGATAGTATCACTTCCACAACAGCAAATTTATTTGGACTTTAACCCTCAAAATATGCCTTCATTTTAACCCTTCATTTTAACCTACATCCCTTTTCTTTTCCTGAACAGTACTTTTAGGGTTATCCTAGGTTTATATGATAAATGCTGGCCTGTACTGTGTATTTTCTGGTCTTGTCATTATTTATTGACTTCCTCTGTAACTATTGTTTTCAAACTTTGGATCTGTGGTCATAATGAATGCTTGCTTGCTTGCTTGAAACCTGCATACAAAGTGTGTAGTCTACCAGTGATCTTATATCTCTTGTACAATCATGACTGATAGCTGCAAGATGTATCTTTGGGGTGTCTTGAATTGTGGTTAAATAACGATGCCAGTAGAACTCAGTTACACTGGTTGGTAGGTTTGTGGAGATCGCTGAAGGTCACTGCTTTTGCATCTTCCTGAAAAATAGAAAGCCACAGGTTAGGGTTAGGATTAGGGTTGAAGAAAGTGTTGTAAAATGACTCACATATTTTTTGCAAAAAAAAAATGGTGTGGATGTATACATGTAGCCAATCAACCTTTGTTTATGAAAACAGTTGCAGTTTCTTCTTTTTTAATGGGAATCTTTGCTCCGCAGACAGATAAATTTAATCTGATACAGGGCATTTCCTACAGTACAACCCATAAATAAAGAGCCTTTTCACACTTAACCTGATTGGCATGCAATAACTGTGGTGGTGACTATTCACACTGTGAGTGCTGAACTAGTCCCATTCCCGCTCAGTTGGATCTCCGTGGTGAAGTCAGAACTGGCATCTGTTGCATGGTCAGACATTGCCATGGTAATCCAACAGCTGTGAATGACTGTGCCACTGCAGTCCCACAGCCCACATACTCCACATTACCCAGAAGAGAGTGCAGATTTTCCATTCCAGGAGTGATCCAGTTGTTGCTGTTCAGCCTGTGGACTCCTTTTCAGTTGTCCCCAGTTGGATTGCTCCTGGACGGGCTGAGGAACCTCCACCCCATAAGCAAAAAAGCCCAAAGGTTCAGATGTTTTTCTGTACCTGCCTTTTGTTTCATTGACTCAGAATATGCATCATACCCAGCTAGTAGACATTTCATGTCTACTAAAGTATTTTATACTAAATAAAGCAGCAGGAGCAAACTTGGCTTCTTGTCATCAATATAGCTCCATTTGTCTTCAATAAGCATTGAATAAGACCAGCAATTTTCTATTGATTTTATTTTTTTACTTAAGAGCACCACAATAACAATAGGTACTAAGTTGAAATAACCCATCTAAAATAAAAGGGAAGTTGGCAGAAATAGCTCAGAAGTTTTTCTTTGTTCACTTCTACAGGTGACAGCTTGCAGCGTTTATAATATAAATGGCTTTTGTACACACTGAATTACAGCAACAGTAGGAGTTATGTAATTTAAATTTGTAACTGTCCAATTTGACAATCAGTAGATGTGTTCTTCAGTACAAGGGGACCTGTTTTGGCAGTGCACCAACGCAACCCACAAAAATGGGTTCCCTGGGTGCTCTGAGGCTAAGGCTTTTGATTCCTAGCTCTTCAAAGTCCTCGGAGCTGGTCTCAAAGCTCATGTGAGCTTTGAGGACAGTGCAAGGCTCTTCTGGACCTGTGCTGTCATGCAGGCAGTGCTGTTCTAGACCACACCTTGCCATGGTCTGAACTAATGGGCTTTGTTTGGCTGTAGCCACTGGCTTGGATTACTATGAGGCAAAGCAGAAATGCTGCTTGTCTGCCCCAAATTGTATGTCTGCTTAAAAATATGGACCAGCATTTAACTGAAATTGTATATTTGCATGCTTTGAGAATCTGAAATGATATCCTTTTCAAGTCTCCAGAAGAAAATGGTGGAAAGAGGAAAATGAAAAGTGATATGTCCTTCTGAAGCTTCTAATCAGCCGAACCAAGACAAATCCTAACAAAGGCAATTTTAAATTGATGTTTTGTCTTTTTATTTATAATTAGTATGTGTTGTATAGCTCATTTAGGTTTTTATTGATAACTATTTTTATTACAATATTCATTTTGCCCTTCAAAGAATCTGTATGGGACATAATTATATACGTTTGCATATATTTATCCAGTAAAATACTTCAATGATTCCATTGAAATTTCCATTCAAAACAAATTTTCCATTCAAACATGTATTAGGTGTACTTTTGTAAATAAAATAAAATAAATAAATCAGAATTACATTGCATAATGTAGTGGTGTGTACAATTTTGTTTGTATTTGATTATCAGTCAGGGATGGTGAATTAGTTTGGTTAACTTCAAAAGCAAAACATCTTTTCCTTCAGCATTATTCCATCAAACAACAAGAGCTTCCTATCTCCAGTTATACACAGTATTTATTGATCTCTAAAATGTAGCAAAAATGAAAACATCTCTAAAGGGAATTGAACAAATTTGGCACAAACCATTTGAATTCGATATAACAATGACTGCCCAGCATAATTAGCACATGAGTAATGCAAGTAGATATGTCTTTAAAATTAAGATTAAAGTTCAAGATGAGCTCTGAATATTCAAAGAATTTTAAGGATAATGGGCACAACTCATTTTTATAGTACACACCTAGGAACAAGAAGTGTTACTGCTGTCGCCCCCAAACTCTGGAACGACCTGCCGGATGAGATCCGTCAGATAACATCATTAGACAGCTTTAAAAAGGCGGTCAAGACGGATCTCTTCCGGCAGGCCTTTCCAGATTAACCATCCCGGCCCAGATTCCCTGATTCCTCCCGTGGCCCCATCTTAGTGATGGTTGAGGATCAGTAGAGGGACATCAGGGTTTTTAGTTTTTATATGTTTTATGCATTGATATTATGTTTTAATATGTTATACTGTTTAATACTGTCTTAAGGGGGGGAGGGATAAGGTGTTTTTAATTGTTATATTTTACATTTTACTGTTAACCGCCCGGATTGGTTTGCCATAGGGCGGTATACAAATAAATATTATTATTATTTATTATTATTACTGGTTCAATTGTGAAGTTTAATAATTATATGGTGAATCTTTTTTGATTTAGCAGCCAACCCTTTCTTAGCATCAGAAGCAATATATTAAAAGAAAAACATTTCTGCTCCTTTTAAAATTGTGTTCAGTCTGAACAATTTAGTTATTCAGTAAATTTGTCAGTCTCTCATAGAAAAATATGTCAAGAATGATATGTATCAAATGTAATAAAAGGGACTAGAACTAGGAAGAAGTTTGAAGGAGTAATAAAAGAGTTTATGTCATTCGTTGTGAAGAAAGTTTTACCAAAATAAATTTTGTGAAAGGTTTTAGTTTTAAGACATTCATTCTAACATTGCTTGTACAAAAATCATAATGTATATTTCTCTCAATCTGCAGCTAAATTTAAAAAAAAGATACATAAGCCATTTCATTTGTCTTCAGTGAACTCGATCAGAACATCCTGTACTGATTCAGTTCAAAGAAGCTGTGACAAGTTCAGATAGATCTATCCCTAGACCAGAACAAAGCTGCCTTCATTGGAATGGCTATACTTCGGAGCCTCAGAGCCCTCAGGAGACCCAAAAATGAGTCCTATGTGGTATTTCAGAGCACATAAGTGAGCACTCTTGGTGGTCTAGTTTGCCACTGCTAGAACAACAGAAGAGGTCTATCGGCAGTCCAAGTCAGGTGACCATTTTGGGCTGCCTTGTTTGGATGCTCTGGTCTATGGCCAGAGAATACTAGCAAAGGCAGGGGCCTCTCTTAGGCCATATCCAGCATGCAGAAGGGAGGCCCATCACCCACATGTTGAACAGGACAAGAGGAAGTGTAGAAACAGCCATAGATAAAATAAGGAGAAGCTATTTATAGGTTTTAATATATATATTGAAAAGCTAATATAATAACTGAACATCATATGCCTATATTACATAGATTTATCAGCAATCATTTAACCTTCTCTTGCAATTAGACATTTCTCTTGCATTTTCATAATCTATATATTTACTAAATTTTGTTAGACATAATTTAGGACAATCATTTAATGACCCATGCATTTTCCAAAGGGCCCATAAAATAAAATATTTGCAATAGGTGTTGTAATTTATTAATACTGATTACTATTGTAATGATGTTCTTTTTAGATTTGATAGGTGCAGGGTATTCCTGAACTCCATTATACAGGTACCTGTTTGAGTGGAACTTGCAGATATGAAACTTGAGAATACTGTATTGCAGGGCTACTACTGAGGAATGCCCTGACTTTTCACAGCAGCAGATTAGTAACTCTTAAGGAGCTCGTAAATCTCCACTGACAGCCATTGTTTTCAGCATTTGCTGCAGCAGCGGATGTGTCAGGAGCCTGGCGGGAAATTAGCCAAGGCAGCCATTTTCCCCCATGATAAGTCCATTCCAAAAAATGAGCTTCTGTGTCGGGCTAGCAAAGAATGACCACAAGACTCTTTCTTTAAAAAGATGAACAGTGATTTATTTCAGCTCAGCATTAGGACATTTCTTGTTGGGAACAACTTGGAACAGAAAGCCCAGCATATTTATATGTTTCATAGCTAGGTGGGGTTTGGTCCTTAGCCAATGAACAATAACTATTTTTCAAAACCAATTTAAACTTGGAGCCAAAACCTTCCAACAGAAATGTATCACTTGACCTCAGCAGGGAGGGGGAGTCAACTGCCAGTTCCAAAACAGAACTGGCATATACATATATATAGAATACAAAAATATTATGGGAGGCAGCTAGCCCTGCCTGACATACTGCTGCCTTAAATATGTGCCAACAAAAATACTAGCAAAACTATTTCTATATCTCCTTATTTCCTTGGATAACTGGTAGATTATGGATGGTGCTTCTGTATTACATAAGTAGTTATGTTCTCCTCCTCCTTTGCCTGTTCTCCTCCTCCTTTGGGCAACCTTCTTCATAGTGGTCCCTGCCTGCTGGCGCTGGATTTACATGTCCCATTGACATCAGCGAGCAGGGCCAGTAGGCAAGGATGGTGGAACTTGTAGCCCAACAGCATATGGAAGCTACCAAATTCTTATTTTACCAGTGACAAGCCTGGAAGATGAATAGCAGCTGAGATCTGATGTTCTTTGAGTAGTAGTGATGGTAGTAATCAGTGCCATTATATGATCAGTGTGTAGAAAAGTGTTCCCCATCTATATTTGTCATCACTATGATCATGTAGCTTATTCAAGAACATCCCAGTGGCCTCTTTGGATTTGTAAACCACTGTGAGACCTAGTGGAATTCGCTGGAGTCTGCACGAGCTTGCAGAGAGCAGATCCCTATTCTGGGATATGTCATGGGATAAGGCCCAGTGTGGAAATGGCCTCAGAGGCTAAGAGGTAAGATATATAATAAATAATGTTTTCCCATCAGTTTTCCCAACATTTTGGGGGGTTCTTTTCATCAATGCGTAAGCTTCCCTTATACCTGCATTTCCTCGTCTTTAGGTTATTTTTTATTTCTTCCCTCTTTTGATATTACTGGGTGGTCATTCTATGAGCTTCCACCCTTGGTGGCATTTTCATAAGGTCCTTGGCCTACTAAGGTTTTTTTTCCACTGGCCTTCCTTAATCTGGATCTAAGATGATCCGGATCTAAGGAATGGGTCCTTAGGGAGGTACCCGATGCCTCCCTACGGGCAGTGCAGCACCCAGTAGCAATTGGTGCTAGCCTGTCCGCAGTGGAAACATTGAAGCACCCGTGTGGTAAATCTGAATTGACCCACGTGGGGCCCACCTGTCACCCCAGGTTTTGGGGGGGACAGGGGGTGAAATCTCCATAGACGCTCCTGAGATTCTTTGAAGATTCTCTGGAGCAGTTCCAGAGAATCTCTGGAGCTTTGTCATAAGCTCCGGAGATTCTCTGGAGCAATCTGCCACAAACTTTGAAGATTCTCCAGAGCCTTTGACAAAGGTCCATAGGATTGGCATTGCTCTCACATGGGGTCCTCTTTGGAGCCTGTGCTCTTCTTCAGAGCCAGCTTCAGAGATTGTGCACAGGCTTTGGAGCTTTGTGTTTATGGGTGCGACCCCCCCCCCGAGCCACCCCTAGACCCCATTGCCTGATCGGAGTGGAAACACATTCCATATAATCCGGATTTGATGCCTGAAGACCTCATTGTAGACCCCTTTAATGGGGTCTACAAGAAATCTGGATTATAGGTCTGAAGGACCCATTCAATCCGGATTTCCCTAGAACTGGTGGAAACAAATGTGGCTCCAATGGGGTCTGCAGTGGAAATGGGGTCTTCCTGCTCTGAGCCTAATGGGTACCTAATGAGTACTTAATGCCTACTTAGTGCTAGTGGAAAAAAATCCATAGTTTCCTAGTGGTGCAGTTGTTATGACCATTAAGCTAGAACCTAGGAGTCCCTTAGTTTAACTTCTCTCTCACTTGAACTGGCTGTGGGTAAAATAGCCCCACTCCCTTGTGAGTACTTTGGGAAACACTTACGACATAAACTGTGGCAGGAAATATGGAGTGAAATCTCTAAGCTTGTTCAAGGAACCACAAGTCATCTCTTTGGCAACTACTACAATCGTAGCCTGCCCTGATGCCATGTGGTATCAGGCAGGATATATACTGTATGTTCTTAGTCTGTAAATAACTAAATAACCCTTAAACCACATCAAGGCACTGGAGGTTAATTATGGTAGTAGAAGATGGTAGCAAGTTCCACCAATGGAATACTGAGGAACTACAGCTATTCCCTAAAATCTGTATTAGCACATCGGTTAGCACTAAGGCTGCATCTTTACATTACTTAACTAGGGATGTGCACAAATTGGTTTTGGGGCATTCAATTTGCAATGAATCAATTGTTAGAAAATCTGTATTTGTTTGAATAGATCCCCTTCAAATGTGGTAGAATTCTATTTGATATGAATGTATCCATATGAATTTGTATGAATATCCGATACGTATCCGATACAAAGGAATATGTATCTGGTATGAATGAATATGTATCATCACGAATGCATGTGCATCCGATATATATCTGATATATGTATCCCGTAACATAACTGTTTTGAAAGCATCAAATCCAACCTGAATCCACTTTTAATCCACTCTCAATCCATGTTGAATGCAATCTGGATTTGTTGAGTTGTGACTGGCACAGCCACTTTCCCGTCTCCCTACTATTCGTACAAATCGTACAAATGTCCAGAGCATTCATATTCGTGTCAATGTTAATTTCCCAATGTCCTAACATTTGATTTGTGTACAAATGTCCGCATTTGTATAAATGACGAATGTTACAAATATTTATGCACAGCCCTACACCTGTTTCACTATTTTTGAATATTCCACAATAAGCATTCCTGGGAGTGTTCTATTCCAGAATATCCAAAAATAGTGAAATAAGGAAGTGACATCTGGATGTAGGTTAGGAATGTACAATGCACATGCACCACACATATATTCATATACCAGTTTTCACCCTGAGGTCCCCGAATGGTTCGCACAGCAAAATATATATTACAAATCAAATATTTATGCTAAGATTAGGTTGGGTCCTGCATATGCATATTACTGCAGCCCTCAGAATGATGACAAACCAGGATTTGGGGCTTCTACTGTGGCTCAGCTAGAGTTATACTTTTTATTCTTTTCTAACTATATGTCATCTCCTTCAGGCATGGCTAACAGTAGCCTTGTGTCTGTTGCCAAAATCACTGCTGCTATTCCAGAACAGCTTCCTTCTCTCCAGTTTTTGCATATGGTAATGATGGCGGCCTCAGTACTGTGGGCTGTGTTCAGACATGGCAAAAAAGAGCATCTTTTCAGGCACTTCTGAGGCTGCTTAGAAGTGGCTTTGATGTGGGATTATTCACACACCAGCCTGCCCGTCTCCTGAACATTCGGTGTTAGGAAAGAAATATTTGAGAAGGAATTGAGAACATGAGGGCCACACACTGTCTCTCTGAGGCACCTCTGAAGTTCCACTTTTCTTATGTCTGAACACAGCCTTGATGTTATGTCTGAACACAGCCTTTCCAAGGCAGATGGATATAGCCCTACTTTCCCTTTTTCCAGCTTCTGTACATAGTAGTGATGCCTGGATTCTCTTGCTGTCAGAAATCTTCCACCTGCAAAATGGTCTCCTTGAAGTTTAAGGAATGGGTTAAAAAAAATAAATAAATCTACTTTTGTTTTTTCAGCAGTGACGACAGATTCCCTTTTTATTGGGTCCCAAACAAACGTTGAAACAAGATGGTACTCATGAATTATGTTAAGTCCCACTACTGCCACCCAGCACTTTAAATCACTCTCTTTTTATATATTTAAAATATTTAAAATGGGCTATGACTGGTTCCAGAACATTTTGCACAGGCTATATATAAGTGGCCTGATTCTTCCTCCTTCTCATCTCCCCCCCCCCCCAAAAGGTGATCAGCACCTGCAGGGTCTGACTTAGAGTCAAATAGGATTTGGAGAGTGTTACTGAAATGCCAGCCAGGTATATTTAAGTATCTAAAAATGGATTGCAGTGCAGACATTTAGGCTTCTAGGTTTAATGGTTTTGGCCGTGAATGTTGTCTTGATAAGTATCTCTAATGAGCAAAGGTTTAGCATCCATTCCCTGTTCCAGTACTATAATTGCTGTCAGAGATGTGTAATTTGAAAGTTATTTATTGTTTCCTTTTGTCTGTTCTTGCTCCAATTGATTAAGCAAATTCTGGCCGTGTCTTCACGGCAACCTTATGTCGGATTCAAAACGTTTTCAGTCCTCGGAGTCCGCATGGCAGTTTGGCTTAACACCCTTTCCAAAGTGTGGTGAATCTCAATCCTGATTTCAACAGGTCTCACTCCGGATCGTGTGCTTGAAACGTTTTACATTTTTTACTGTGTGGACAGTACCGTTTTAAGGGATGAGAATCCATGTTTAGGGTTTCCCTATCCCAGTAGCTTGCTTCCAAAGACAGTGATTTCAGTGTAAAAATCCACTTAACAGCGATCGCTACACTGTAGTGATGGAACCACTTCACACCTTGATGGTTGGAATAACAATGTTGCAATTTTGCACAATTCTAAAAGATCTGACTTTAGAAAGGGAAAGGAAGGGAGGAAAGCAGCTGAATGTGAATGTTTAAAGCAAAGGGGCTTTAGTTGCCACTGCTGCTGTGTGCCCTGAGCAATGGGGAGAGGAGGGGAAAGAATCGCTGGCTGGCTGCCCGCTGCCATTTTTCCTTCATCCATGGAAGCAGCAGCCACTCAGGCTCGGTGAAGGGGTCCCTTATGGGTGGCATGTCCAGGCTAGAAGGAAGAGGGCAGGGCAGCCCCAAAAAGCGGCTTTTAAAAAGTAGCCACTTGAGTCCCACCTTGAGTCACGTATCCCATGTACGATCCTCAGAATCTGGATCCAACGTGATTAAGTTAAAAGTAAAGGGAACAGGCAAATTCGTGTTTGCGTCCAGTTCTATTATTTCAGTTTAGGGAAAGCGAAATAAGCTTGCTGTGGGGATTTGCCCTAAGGCTTTTAGCAGAGTGATGTTATGAAGCCTAACATTTTGGGCTTTTTTTTTTTTTTTAAAGTGGACAAACTCAGGTAACCAACTTATTCATAACACGGTGACTGTGTAGCTCCCTCTAGTAGTTGGAGGCCAGGTGCTGCAGGGCCACTAGTAAACTATGGAAGCATCCACACTGACAGTAGTGGGTATGCCCAAGAAGCCTCAGGTGTGCAAGACTCAAATCCATGGGGCACAGTAATCTGAGAAAGACACAGAAGAGCCCTCAAGAGCCCTTTGCAGTACCTTTGCTCAGAGGAGGAAACTATTCTGATGTTACCCATCACCCTCAGTTACTCTCACCCCTGCCATACAGAGACACTATACTGGTGAGAGGAGCCTATGCATCTGATCTGAAGAAATGCTGCACTGGCAAAGCCTCACTTCCAGGACCTTTACAAGAGCACAGAGATGGGTAAGGCGTGAGACTTTCAGATGCCCCAATCCAGGGATGGACGCAAGCATCCCTATATCAGTGTGCTTTATGCTGTTAATGTGTGGGCACAGCCTTTAGCAGACATCTTGCATATATTTCTGGCTGCTGTATTGAAAAGCTTGCAGGTCTAAACAAACTATTGGTCCAATCTCACAGTGTATTTTTAATGCTCTTGTATTTTTTTTTCCTCATATATTTTGCTCATTCAGTTCACAAAAACTGAGAGCCATTTGCCAGGGTCTTTCTTTCTTCTGTTATTTCTTTGTTAATGTTAATTACACTCTATTTGAGGATAAAAATGCTTCAGTGGTAGCTTATGAGAAATGTTAAAATTCATGGAAGTAATAAAAAAAATCACTAAATATCTTCCTGATATATAGCTAATAGCAGGCAGTCCATTCTGTCTGAGCATGAGATTTGTGTCAGCAGACTTTGTTAACTATCCTTGGCTTGGTCAACCCTTGGAATAAAGTACAGTTCTCTGCTAAGAAGAATATGTGACCACCTTAACGATCTCTCATCCTGACCCAACAGAAACAATTTACCTTGACACTATAAGACGATTATCCTTGGGTGTCTTCTAAAGTTGATTTTCCTAGCTGGAGATAGGACTAAAACTGAATTCTTTTATCTCAGACTGAGAGAACACTGTTATTCGAATCATTTCTTTTTTCTCAGCTGAAGGCTCTCAGACGTTCTTCTTAAAGTAATTACAGAGAACATGAAAAAGAGTTGTGTTCATGAGAAATCACAAATGCAAAGCATTACTCTAAGACATGTGGGTCTTCGAATGTGGCCTGGTTAACTTAAAAATATTGCTGGTGAGCTCTCAGAAAAGGTGAACAGCAGTTGATTTCTGATTTGGAAGCCTGCAACAGGACTGGAACTAGCAAATCAGGCACAAGAGTGAGAAAGCTGTGCCTGATTCTCTAGAGAAGCAGGAGGGGGCTGAACACAGGGTGCTGAGGGAATACAGCCTAGGATGGCCAAACTGGGCAAGTCATGCACCTATCCAGGTACTTCTGGGGATGCCTGGCATTACAACACAGGTGGCAGTTGTCCTGTGAGCAGGGTGAGCAGCCCCAATCTGTGACCCAATATAGAGACATATTGGCCGCATCCCCATTACAAGCTTAATCCAGTTTCCCTAAACCGAAATAATAGGGATGCAAACACAAATTTGCCTGTTCCCATTACTTTCAGCTTAATCGTGTTTGATCCGGATTCTGAGGATCCTACGTGGCATACGTGACTCAAGGGGGGACTCAAGTGGCTACTTTCTAAAAACTGCTTTTCGGGGCTGTCCTGCCCTCTTCCTCCTGGCGTGAATGCGCCACCCATAACGGACCCCTTCACCAAGCCTGGCTGGGTGGCTGCCGCTTGCCTGGATGTAGGAAAACTGGCAGCAGGCAGCCAGCGATTCTCCCCATTGCCAGGGCACACAGCAGCAGCGGCAACACAAGCAAGGGGGATTCAAACATTCACACATCTCCCAAAACCTGCCCTGCTTTCCTTTTCCCTTTAAAGGTCAGAACTCCAAAGAGCTAGAATTGTGCAAAATTGCAACATTGTCATCAGGAATGAAGTGCCTGGATTGCTACAGTGTAGCGGCTGCTGTGAAGGTTGGATTTTTAAACTGAAATCACTGTCTTTTGGAAGCAAGCTATTGGGAGAGGGAAACCCTAAACATGGATTCTCATCCCTTGAAACGGTAGGGTCCCCACAGTAAAAAATGTAACACGTATCAAGCACACGATCCGGAGTGAGACCTGTTGAAATGAGGGTTAACGTTTACAATGCTTTGGGGTGATTTAACATGTGGAAAGTGTGTTAAGCCAAACTGACGTGGGGTCTGCAAAGACTGAAAATAGTTTGAAACCAAAATAAGTTTATAATGGGGATATGGCCATTGTCATATAGAGACACTATACTGGTGGGAGGAGCCTATGCATCTGCTCTGCACTAGGCCAGTTTGGTCTAGTGGTTAGGGAGCCGGACTCTTATCTGAGAATACTGGGTTCAATTCCACCCTCCTCCATAAAGCCACCTGCACAACCTTGAGTTAGTCGCAACTCTCTTCTGAGCTCTCACAGCCCCGCCTACCTCACAGGGTGTTCTGTGGTGGGGAGAAGAACAGAAAAGCTTTGTCAGCTGCTTTGAGTCCCCTTAAATGGGTGAGAAAAGCAGGGTAGAAAAGCCAACTCTTCTTCTTCTTGGCACCTTATATAGTGAACTGCTTATGCCTCCCTAAAACTGGTTCTGGCTTACAGTTTCCTTATGTTGTACTACACTGATTCCATGAGCCCTGCTAACATTATTTCATGTGCTTTTATCTCAGGTTATGCTGAAAGATTTATGAATTTCATTCCTTTGGCTAAAGAGATATGACAGAAATAGAATGCTGCTTATGTTGGTAGTGCCTCCAGGTTGGAGAAACAGGGAGGATGCCTCTAAAGGCCATTTGCAAGGAGTCAAGACCAGATGAAGGTTTTGCTTTTGCGTTTTCTTTGAGAGTGCCCAGAAGGAATCAGTGAGCCACTGTGACTAGATGAGCTGTCTTAATGTGAGCCAGTTTGGTCTTGTTGTTAGAGTGCCGGACTCATATCTTGTAGTCACCAGGTTTGATTCCGCACTCCTCCATGAGGCCAACTGGGTGGCCTTGGGATAGTCACAGTTCTCTTTCTGAGCTTTCACAGCCCTACCACCTCTCAGAGTGTTTGTTGTGTGGAGAAGAACACAAAACCTTGTCAGCCACTTTAAGTCCCCTTAAATGGGAGAGAAAATCAGGGTATAAAAGCAAACTCTTCTTCTACTTATTGAGGGAACAAAAGTCTGGATGACATTCATTGAATTGATGGATTAATTCATAACGTTGCCTGAGCTTTTAGTAGTTAATTTGAGAAAAAAATATTTTCAGGAGCAAAGTTCAGAGAAGGTGTACAAAGGTTGGTTGCTCTTTACTTGAGTTTTCAAAGGGCTGTCAAAGGAATGGCTGCATAGGCAGGGTTGAGTATTCTTTGAGGACCTAATAATTTCCCATATTGACCTGCCCATGCCCTAAGATCAACAAGGGAAGCCCTCCTGGTTCTACCACCACCTTCAGTAGCAGCATAGTATGGGTGGCCCCCATACTATGACATAGACTCCTCCCTGAGGTGTTTCAGGCATCTTCATTTTACCTATTTACTTTGGGCTTTGCCAAGGAAACAGTTCCCCCCCCCCCTTACTTTCAGGCAATATTATTTTTTTAGTGTGTTCGTTTTATATTTTATTTTTCTTGCTATAGCCCACCCTCCTTTGCATATAGAGCAGGATAAAAGTGCAAACAAACAAACAAATGACAGCTGTGATTTATGTTGTTTTAGTAATGTTGCATGCATTGAATAATTTATTTTTATAAAATGAATAAAGCTATAAATTTGGAATTATATTGCATTGCTCTCAATAAATCAAAAATGATAAAAGGAACATTTTTTGTATCAAGCTGAGTTTTTCTTTGCTTCTAAAATGAATTAGTTCTTTCTCTTTTCCAAATAGTTTTTAAATAATTTCCTTAAACTTTGCTAACATGATATTTGTAAAGAACAATATCTAATTGTTCAATATCATACTTGCGACTTTGTTCCCCATGTGTATAATGATAGAGTAAAATAAATTGATTTCATTAAAGAAGCATAAATGCTCAATGCTTTAGGCTTATTATTACAAAGGGAAAACAGAAACATGTTTGTTTTCCCTTAAAATGAATCATTTGCTGCCTACTTTACACACAATTGTGAAAGACAGTGTGACCTAATGCTGCAAGTTACAAAAACAAAACACTTTGCCTTGTATTCCTAAAAGAAGTATGTAACTGTAAATAGGAGAAAGTGAGTTTAGATCTTTTGAGCATGCAGAACAGCTCCCCCAAAATATTCTGTCAGGTGAATTTTAGGTTAGGCCCTCTCCGCACTGGCCAACTCGGTGACCTTGAGCTAGTCACAGCTCTCCTCTGAGCTCTCACAGCCCCACCTACCTCACAAGGTGTCTGGTATGGGGAGAAGAACAGAAGGTTTGTCAGCCGCTTTGAGTCCCCTTAAATGGGTGTGAAAAGCAGAGTAGAAAAGCCAGCTCTTCTTCTTCTAGAGAAAGAGTTAAGGCAGATAGTACTACCCCTATACATGTTTATTTTAATCATTTTTAAATGTAATAATATTCTATCAAATGTATGTTTTATGTTCTTTAATGGAGTGTCGTGACCAGGTGGAAAAGGGTGGAATACAAATGTTAAGCAATAAATAACAACAGCAACTATTTTGTCCTGTCCTGTTTCTCCTACTGTTTTCATTTAGGTGAAACCTGTTGTTCTGGAAGTCTTAAGTTGTACAAATTTTGTATTTCAGCATCACAGCTTCACTGCAGTTTTTTCTCCTGCATAGTGATAAATTTTGGTATTTGGTATCTACTTATGTAATTTGTACTTTATCCCTAGATTTTCCACATGACATATGATCTCGCAAGTGCTGTGGTGAGGATCTTCAATTTGATTGGGATGATGCTTCTGCTTTGCCATTGGGATGGCTGCCTTCAATTCTTGGTTCCATTACTCCAGGAATTCCCAGAGGACTGCTGGGTGTCCCTAAATGGTATGGTTGTAAGTATTGTTCATTTTTCATTGTGTTTTTTCAAAGTTTTTTTTTAAGTGTATGCACTTGTTATACTCGGTAGATCAAAATGATAGAGAAAATTGAATGCCATGTTAGTAGTGCCTGGTTTTTAGCAGTGGAAGTTATATTCATAGGCTAGCATTATCAGCTAGCAAGATGTGAAGAGGCAGAAGTGCCAGTGTGGTTAGGATGTGCAAAACGCCATTTTGAATATTTTTGTATAACATGTGAAACCTTTTTGCTTACAATGTAGGGGATGATGCTTGCCTTGCCCTCTGTCCTCTGCTTTTGCTTTACCCCTCCAGGCTGACCTGGAGCCTGGGGCAATGGGATAAAGTACTGCCCTGTTGCAGTGTATGCTGATGACATCACATAGTGATATGCATTTTGAGCCCTGGTGCCCCCTTTCAACCCTTCCAGAATGAACTTTAGGAAAATTCAGTAAGAATTTTTCAAAACAATTTTTTTCATGTCCCTAACACATCTAGAAACCAGTATTAAGGGGTTTTTTTTCTGCTTCAAAAGACAAAAACAGAACAGGTCAATCTACTATACCTTACCCTTGCTTTTAATTCCTTGTGTCTTCTTTTTTCTGCCTCGAGATCTATCTACCCACCTAACTCCTATTTTCTTTCCTCTTTTCTGCTTCTTTTCCCTCTTTATTTGTGATTTGCTCTGACCATCACCTTCTTCTTCATCGGCCTTCATACATCTGGAACAAGATGATTTCATGATCTAGTGTCATCCTAGCAAGGCAATGATAGAGAGAGCCGTTATTGGCTGGCCTCCAATTGCTCCTGTTCCCAGCCAGGAAAATTACTATGCCGAGAAACAGATCCTTTTTAGAACACTAATTTTCAATTTTCAATATTAAGCCAATCTCCTTTCTAAACCATACATGGTTTTTTCTTGTTGTCTGAAAAATGCAGATCCCAGTCCAACAAAATTCACCAGCTAAATTGACAAATATATAAATGATCTTGAACATCTGAGAAAAAATAAAGAGATCTGCATAGTTGCTGGAGTCCAAACTTCTTCTGGGAACAGCAGAAATGAGGAAGTATATTTGAAGCCATCCACTCCACCTGGTCTCAGCTACACCAGAGACCATAAAGAACAGCTGCTTATGCCGTGTCATTTCCATTTCCATTTTTATTTATATACAACCTTTCCAAAAGAAACTTTTGCCCACAATGGTTTACAACAAATGGAAACCAAATACAAAGCAAAAATACAGTCATAATAATAATAATAATAAGAAGAAGAAGAAGAAGAAGAAGAAGAAGAATAAAATACAGCAAATATAATCAACAACTTAAGTCAAAGACAATTTTTCCTGATGGCAGTTTACATAAGTCAAAAATATATAGCATATTATAACAAATAACATATTATATAATAGTTTTAAAAAACTGGCTGGAGGCTGGCTAGTCTTCCTCTCTCATCCCTTCCCTTAGATATACTTGCAGCA
Organism: Aspidoscelis tigris stejnegeri; assembly: GCA_023333525.1. Taxonomy (NCBI): domain Eukaryota; kingdom Metazoa; phylum Chordata; class Lepidosauria; order Squamata; family Teiidae; genus Aspidoscelis; species Aspidoscelis tigris. The sequence continues at coordinate 22,480,052 of JALMGA010000007.1, read as the reverse complement.
GGTCGGGGTGATGCAAAACGCTCTCAAGCCAACTTGGAAGATGACTGGAGATTGTAAAGGGTGTACAGTTATTAAGATATGTGGATATGTGGCTAGTTGTGCCATTACAACCTTTCATGGAAGAACCTTCTAGGTTTGGCTTGGCTCCACCACCCCTTGACTCTTCCTGTCTGGGAAGGTTAGAAAGGACTTCCTTGTTCAGCAAAGCTGTGAAGGTTTTCTTGCTTTTTGGGTGTTGTCCCATTTTCCAGACCAGGTTGTTCTTTGATTTTGCAGTGCCTGTGTGCTCTTCAAATCGGCTTCTGATGACATTTGTATTTTGTTTGCTCTTGTTTGCCCTGACACCTCTGATATTTTGCACTACTGTTCCAGAACTAGCTCTGTCTGGTTGTAGATATTGTTAAAAATGCTTGGATAGCATTAAGTTGTCAAAGCCTCCTTCCTGGGTTTCATACAAGAGTATTATATAGTTGCTTTACAGCTTTGATGCCCACCTATTACACTTTGGTGTAAAAATAATAATTGTTACTATATTAGACTCAGAATACAGGTTTCAGAACATATCTAAAACACACATTTATATGCTTATGAGAAATTAATTGGTCTTTGAATCCAAACAGTGGAAAATGTTGCCACTAGCTAATCTTCAGGTACACTCTAATAAACAGAAAGCTTTTGGACTATGACTTAATGTGGAGTTATTCATGCTTTACTCGACACTGATCTCTCATTACAGAAACGTAATCCATGTCGTGAAAACTGCTCTTACTGTGAAAATTTGTATAACACATTCCTATTGGCATTATTTACACTGCCGTTGCAGTCTCTTATTAGACTCTGTTTGTGAAAAAAAAAGTAAAGTTACTTATATACTGGTAGTAGGCATTAGTCTTATGCTGAACTTGCTCTTAGAGAAACACATAAAGAGGGGTAGGACTAGTGTTGCATCATGCAAAACCAGCCTTTGTTGATATAAATAGCAAGCTAAGGGGCAGGTTGAGTACCCAGTAAATTGAATGCTGAATGCACCAGCTCCATTCCCCATCATCATTTCGTATTTCTCAGGCTGCTTTGCAACCTGGAGCAGCAGGACTGAACTGGAAGCCCTGCCTGAGGAGGAGGAGAACCTCGCCATCCCTCCAGGGGGGGTGGTTTAGTGGTGGAAGCCTAATCCAACTCTGCCCTCTGGGTAACTCTCCAGCTTGTCTGGGCGTGAACATCTTGGAGATGATTCTTTGTGGGACTGGGGCCTTTTGTCAGCTGCTCTGGACTCCACTGGTCTCAGCTACTAGAGACCATAAAGAACAGCTGCTTATGCCATTCTTCCTGCCCTCTGGATGACTCTCCAACCTGGCTGGGCAATGGCATCTTGAAGAGGGCGATTCTTTGTGTGACTGGGTTCTTTTGTCAGCTGCTCTGGACTCAGATGCCTCAGTCTTTGTGTGTGTGTGTTTGGCTTTGTTTTGTATTTTGTGAGATTTTTATAATGTATTTCTACTATAATGTTTTGATTATTATTTTGCATTGTATATTTTCTGTTTGTTGTAAACTGCCCTGGGCAAAAAAAAAAAAAAAATTGGAAAGGCGGTATACAAATAAAATTGAAATAAAAAAAAATACATGAGAATGGGCAGAGACCCGAGTAGTCTTGGAAAGGTGAGATCATCACATCTATGCAATGACATACTGATAAGCCTATCGCAGCACGGCTGCACCCACTCCTGCCTCAATCACCCCACCATTGATGTCAAGGAGGGCCAGGCTTGCATGATGCAGCGCCTAACAGTCCTGGTACTCTTTGGATGGGTAGCTAAGAGGGAACCACAGTTCAGCGCAAACCTACTACACATATGCATCATGAAAAGCAGATGAATCATGGAAGCAAGATTGCTTCCACCTACTTTTTCATTCCTCTGGTCACAGGTGTTCCTTGCCCAGCTTGTTTACATGACAATTTGACAAGCCTCCCACATCTGTCCAGTCTTCAAGCACAGGACTTTATTCCTATGTATCTGGTTTTGCTTTTGCCACTGCAGATGGCAGTAGCAAATGTGTTGGGATCTTGGTCAGCGTTTAATTGCTTTTTCAGTACCTTAGATTGTCAGTTCATGGTCATAAAGTGTAGGGGTCATAAAGTGTATGCACCTCAAAAATGGTTGAGTTCAGAAATGGGCACCACATTGACAGTTGGTGTTCAAAGTGGACAACTATAAAGTGGAAGACATTGGGGCAAAAAAAAAAAGGCAAATTACACACGTAGCCTAATGAAATCTGAGCTCTCTATGACTGGACAAGGACGAGATATCAGCACAAGGGCAGATAGTGCCACAAAATACAGTCCAGTGTGGATCTTCTGCAAAACAACAGCAACAACCCCAGCATATTACACGTTAAAAGAAATAGTATAATATTATGCACAGTGTGAATAGAATAGCAAAGTTTTTCTTTCCTTCCCCAAACACCAAGAACTAAAGTTTCCCCAAGGAAGATGGATCTTGGAAAAGTCAGGACATGAAAAGTAGTTTTATTTGATTTCCTTTCATTATTATTTTGCACATAATTCATGGTTAAAACTTGGAATTTGCCTCCACAAGATGGCTGCCAGCTGGGAAAGCTTCAGATCTTGAAGGACGAAGTTATAAAGGGCTAGTAGTCCCTATGTCTGGGTGATGTACTCTTACATGAAAGGCAGCATTTCTGTAAAGGCTGGCAACTTAGAGACTTGGCTAGTTCCAGATCGTGAGAGAATAATGTGGGATCCTGTTTAGATCCTACAGTTTCCATCTGCTGGCTCGGGGCAAAATTGTGGTACAAACTCAGGCCTTTACATCATCTGGTGCTGCTCCTGCAATGTCACAGTGGTGCATATGGGTATTTTGATGGCACAGAATATGCAGGAGCTCACAAGCACTGGCCCCATGCTTGTGCAGGGGCATTTGCAGCCTGTTTTTTTCTCCTCTCATATATGGGAGGCCATTTTCTTTTAAGACATATCCCAGGAGCAGATGTCCAGGTGGGCTAAGCCATATCACTGTTTCAAGAAAACCCAAGTTGAAGTTGATTTTGCCAGAATAGCAGTATGCAGGGATTTCATCCCATATCCCGCGGTCATGTTGGGATTGCCAAGGATATGTGTAGCAGTCCCAATATTGCTCCAAGAGAATTTCAGGTTTTAGGCCCAGCCTAAGACTGTTTCTATACTCTGTGATAACCTGGCCTAAGAAAGGTTCTAGGGTCCTGCCCTCCTCATGCTACACCGAACAGAGCAGTTTTCACCCTCTTCTAAATTGTTTCATCCACACTGGATGATCTGAGAGACAGAATAGGATGGATCCTGACAATAAGGTCTTCTTGCATTCTAATGGGTCTATGAGGGACTTTTTTTGATAGCAATCCTGAAAGCTATGATGGTAGTGATAATGATGAAGATAATGGTGATGGTAAAATTAGATGTGCTGGATCAGACCCATGACCCATTTAATTGAGCAGCCTGTTCTACAACGGCTGTTAAAACCCCACCAGGAAGATAAAAGATATGGTTGTTGTATACTGTGCTGAAAACATTATGTCACTGGATTCCTGAAATTGCTTCAAGTCAGCATTATTCTTATTTATCCTTCATTAGTATTTTTGTTTGTTTGAAATGAGTTCAATGTTTGGAGCAAAAATTAGATTCTTAGAGAGGCTTGTAATTGCCGCCAGGCTGTTTTGGAATATTGTTCCTGATATCCAGCTGAGAGGGTGCCAGCCTACTCACTGTAGACATCCAGAAACATCTTTAATGATAAGTGGCACGTTTGCTGACACCTCACAAGTGCAGCTTTCCTGACAGAATAGTGGCATATCTTCAAAAATGTAATTATTCTAATAAAAAGTAGGTCACTTCATTGCTGACTGGCATGTCTTGGCAGTCTTTGTGCAGTCACTTTTGTGGCTTCTTCCCTACATCACTCAGAAGCAAAAAATAGTGTCATGTCTCCCACTGAACTGTTGAAGGGACCAGCTGTTGAAGCAAAGGAACAAAAGTACTGTCAAACCAGTCTGCCTGAATGGAGCAGATTTTATATTATGTTAAGCAGAGAGTCCCAGAAAAGATTGTAAAAGCAAACCAAGCAGCAAAAGATACCTTTGAAAGTCAGTGTGAAGTCGTACTCTTACCTTAATTTGCAACCTGGCAACTTGTATAGAAGCAAGTTAAGGTGGAACTATGAGGTCTTAACTTCTAAGAACATAAGAGGAGCCCTCCTGGATCAGGCTACAGTCCATCCAGTCCAGCGTCCTGTCTCACAGAGTGGCCCACCAATTACTTCTGGGCATCTCAAGCAGAAGACAAAGTCAAAACCATTGGCTGCTTTTGACTCTCTGCAAATTGTCTTCAGAGATATCTCGCCTTTATGTTCTCTAAGATAAAGTCAGTACCCTCAGAGGCTGAGACACAAGAGAAGGCCTTCTCTGTGGTGGTCCCCTGACTTTAGAATAGCCTCCCAGTGTGGGAATTGCTCATTTATGATTACTCTTAGCCAGTTAAAAATCCACAACAGAACCTGTCCTCTTATTCCATGATTGATGAGTTTATTGAATACTATTTTCTATTTCCTCATTCAAATTAGTACTATGTGCATGATTCCAAACCTCCTCCCTCAAATATATACTTTCCTGAACCAGATGCTGTCCAGCTGTTGTCCTGTCACCTAGGAATCAATTTAAAAGCTGTTCTGTAACTTTTTTTTAATATTAAGTGCCAGAAGTTTGGTTCCATCTTGGTTGGAGTGCAGCTCATCCCTTTTGTATAGATTATACTTGTCCCAGATGTTCCCCAGTTCCTAACAAATCTAAATCCTTCCTTTTGATACCAGTGCCCCACCCATGCAGTGAGTCTCCTGAGCTCTGCCTGTCTAGCTGGCACTAGGCAGGCAACAGATGGCATTTCTGGGAATGAAACCTTGGGGTCCTGGATTTCAATATTCTTCCTAACCCAGTTGGCTTCCAGGACTCTCTGCTTAGCCTTCCCAATGTCATTAGTATTTACAACCAGTGGCTCCTCCCTAGCACTGTCCATGAGTCTGCCTGGATGCTAAATCATTTCCGCCTGCTGTACACCCATCTTGTAAATCAGCATGCCCATCACAAATCCATTTCTCTATATTTCTAATAACTGTATTGCCTACTTAAAAGAATTAATAAATCAGTGAATGAATCAATGAATGAATTTGTATAGTCACCAAACAGAATCAAATACTAATAAGAGACCCTCTACTGACACTCGTGGAGGAGTATCCTCAGTGCAACAGGATATAAGCACATTTTCTAAGGAACGAATCCCAACTAAGGGAGGCTGTTCCTCTTCCTCATTATAATTGGTTGACAGATAAATTGGATATCTAGCTTTTTCTGGACCTTACTATCAGCTACTGTGTTCAGTGTATGTTTACTGTATGTCCAGTACAAATATTTGAAAAGACTGTAATCCAAACACATAATTAATACATGGAAATGTTTTCCTCTTTTTTATTGTTTATGGCAGCTGTGGTGCAATTGGTACTAAATTTAAGTATACAAGAGATAATGAAATACAAAGCAATAAATTAAGTAGAAGGAATCTTTAAGATCTTAATAACTGTCCAATAAAGAATATATGTTTATCTCCTGCACAAACAGTGCAGTTGGTAGTAATGATTTTAATTATTTGAGACATTGTTTTAAATAATTCATTCTTTTCATCAAATAATTGGCAGTTCTTAAACACAATACAGGCTAGCATACAATGTCTTCAAATTATCACTGTGAAATTTCTATTAATTAGCTCATTTATTTTTAAATGAATCCTGCTTTGTAAGATGTGGTGTCACATAATGGCTAAAAAAAAGCTGGTCATAAAAAATACAAATACTGTAATTTAACCAACCAAACAAAAATAAAAATACACTGTACATGTTATTCAGGAGGCAGATTTGCTTTGGCTTACTTGCTTCTGAATACGCTCACTTGAAAAAAAAAGTGGCTCCATTGGAGAGTGGTTTGATAAGAGTCCATTGTATCAGAGATGGAAGAGAAATTGTATGGTGACTTTGTATTATACAGATGTTAATTCATAGAGATTTTCTGTATAATTTTTGCAAATATGTGCCTGTCATGTACATATGCATTCTTGTATTGATACATCATTAGAAAATAACATCCGCTGTTTAATAGCAGCACTAGAAACGAAACAGAAGATACATCTGTGGGTATGAAAGCTAGGAAATCAAACCTGTTGAGTTGTGGAGTGAGGTTGCTTCCAGGCATGAGGTCTTGCACTGGGTTGCTTACATTCTGTGGCAGTCCCCACCACCACCACTGTAGTGAGAGTAAGAGGAAGCTGAGGCCCTGAATGAGAGAACAGCGGTCATAAAAGCAGGTGGATTTGTGTCATTTTTGCATCCTGCAGCTCTTCCTTTCATGCCCCATAGTCCCAGGCTGTGGGCCACCGCAGAGAGATGGCAGTTGGTGGCAGTGCACAACCATCTCCCGCTAAAAGCAGGCTTGTGAATTTTTTTAGTCCATACAGCTTGTGGACTTCAAAAGGAACTCACAAACCTGCTTGCAGATGGAGGCAGAACTTCCAGCTCCACTTGCCTTCACTGGGTTTTTATTTATTTACATTTATATCCCGCCCTATACCCTAGGTTTTTGTTTTATGGGTTTTTGTTTTTAATGGAATTTTAGTGTTGTGAGCTGTGATGGCACGCCCGAGTCTATGAAGAAAGCTATGGTGTTTGGTACTTTACTCGGGGGCTATCTGTATACCTTCTATTAAGATTTAAGATCCTTAACACACAGAAACACTTTAAGCTAGATGAAGGATAACCAAAACAAGTTTACTGAAAACAAATGAAGGGTTAACTCCACCCGGGACTAACTTGAAAGAACTTAAAACAATACATTACAAAGGGTACTTAGGTTGATTGCAGTCATCTTTCTGGGATTTGGAAATTGCTTTTGGTTCTGGTGCAAGGTGATGGTACCACAACCTGGTGCCTGTAGACTTTCTTAATCTTCTTTCTGGTGAAGCTTAAGCTGGTCAAAAGCTTCGTTTGGCACTAGGACTGGTGGTATAAATAAACATACACGTGCTTAGGATGCCTGTTTGGATTGTTTGGGCCTAGTTCACCAGACAGACTGAAGGCCTCTGGTCTCTGTAGCTCTGTTGCAGAAAGAGAAACTAACCTTCCTGCTTGCTTCTATTTATACAGGCAAACGGAAGAGACCAACTGGGGCTGGCCTCTAGGGGGTTTCTATAATCCACCCAGAAACTAATACAGAAAAGGCATCTACACTAATGGGAAAACCCATAAACAAAGGAAACTAAAGGAGAGGAGAGGAAATGGCAGAGCCAAGACTTCACGTGAGCCACTCTGGGTCCAATCTTGGGATAAGGATGGAATATAAAATAAATAAATAATACACCAGGCAGCAATGCTTTGTCAAGGAGCCATGGAAGAGGAGAGTGTGACCAGCACTCGTTCATTCCTGTGTTGTTTGGGCCTTCATCTGATGCCTTCCACCAGAACAGTATTTGTGGCTGTAAATTATACCAAGTGACCATGAAATGTTATATGTCATACTACAGCAACACAGCCAAATGATGCTAGTGTGACAGAACGCAGGAGAAAATGGTTGCTTTAGCAGAGGGGCATGGCTGTGTTCATTGGCTTATCTAAAAAGGGCTAAAGATTCTTGATGCTCTTTCCACTCTGTGTGCCTTAAAGCTCCTTTTCCTGAATTCAGTATTAAGAAAAACTCCCTATATAATTTAGTCTGAGGAGTTCTCCAGGCAAGACAACGACATATCAAAGTTGTGTTCTAGTAAGTGTTTGAAACACAGTAAATTGCTGTCACTTAAAGAAAATGCTAAAGTTAGCATCTGGAGTTAGCATCTTGCTAGTAAATTCACTTTGCTTTCTAAAAACACAGAATCAAAACTCTTTGCTGCTGTTAGTTGAACTTTTACATAAAGACCACCAGATGAGATACAATAAGGCTGTAGATTTCAGAACTATTTTTAACCATTTTCAAGTGTAACCAAAGTATTTACTTTAAATACTTCATGTAAAGAGAAAACAAGGGGTACTTAATGGGTACTTCTAGTGACAGTGGAAAAACACCCTAGCATGTCATGGGGGAAGGCAATTTCTCATTCCCAGAATTCATTTTTAATACTACAGAATATTTTTTAAAATAGTCAATACACGTATATGTGTGTGTAGGCGTGCGTGCGTGCATTCATGCATGTAAGGCTTGCCCTCCTTTTCATATCATTTTACATAGTAAAAAATAAAAAACCTTCCTGAGAATGCCATATGAACTCACTAGGCAAGTGCTTCTGTGTGCTGCTGCTGCCCTTGACTTTAAAAAGCAGTCCACAACTTGATTGGGAGGGCTAGTTGTCTCCCAAATATCAGCATCTGCACTGTCTTCCAGGCATGGTGCAACAAGCAGGAGTGGTGATATAACTGCCGCTGTGTAGCTGAATGCTATGTCCAGATTGCCATGGCAACATCTTGGTGTTGCTGCGGATGCTGTCGTGTTGATGTAGCTTGACCTGGCCTAGGCATCCACACTTCAAGGACTACTGGCTTGGTACAGGCCTTCACCAGCACTTGACATACAGATGGCTTCCACCATGTTGGATCTTTACCTGACTGGTGTGGTATTATTATACCATAGCAGTCAGGTAACTACAAATAGGCCCATGTAAGGGGAGGCAATGTGTTCAGTATGCTTTCTTCTTTGGGGTGAAGTTACACTAGGGACTCACTGGGGCTGCTTATCACAGGAACCCTTACCTTAGGTCTCCCCAGTAACCATATTCTCTCCCATAGGAGATGGAGGAAAGTGTAGTGTTGAAGGCTGCTTCACCTGCATGCAAGCATATTCACTGGGTGGGTATTTTATGCCCTAGAAATGGTAAGGCAGTACATGTAAAGCTCTAATTGCTTCAAAGCTACAAAGGATGACTTTAGAACTGTGGGTCTTGTATCTTTTTTGAAGTGTTCCCCCGCCTAAAAATGTGAAAGATTTGGGTGCCCACCAGGAGAGGTTTCTGGTCACCTTTTCTTGAAAGTGCTCAAGATGTGCACTTCACTGCTTCTGTAGAAACGCCAAGCTTGTTTCAAGAGTATTTTCATTATTTATTTGCATTTCTATCAGTGTGGATTTCAGTAAAACAAATATATTAAAATGCAGTTAAAATCCTGTTCATTAAAACCACAGATAACGGTGCCTGAAAGCTTAAAGGTGTACCTTAATCATACACCTAAATATACACAGCAAGAGGCAAGACACACTATGGAAAGTTTATTATTATTATTATTATTTTGCTGTTTTAGTTCCTAAAGAAGTAATTACTGCACCTGGAAACCCTTTTTCCTTTCATAAATGTTAACTGAGAGTTAAGAATGGATACAGATTAATCATTTTAAAAATTCAGAATGCCACACTGAAGTACTTGGATTTCTTCCTTAAAACATGGCAATGCTTTGTTTAAGTTTCTCTAGGTTACCCCCTCCCCCAGAATATTTCAAGGACTTTCAATATTGAATCATCGCTGATTCAGTGAGAGCATGCTAAACTCCAAAACAGGGCAAAAATAAAATTCAAAAGTGTTTGTGCAAATTTTTTTAAAAATCTACTAGAAATAGTGATTCATTCCTTTTCCTTTTGCTGCAGTGCTGAGGCATCTGCTTTGAGGCATTAATTCTGCAAACCAGCAGCACCAGGCTCTGACAGCTGTAACTAGTGTGCTGTAACAGCAGAGAAAAGAGGCAGAAGAGAGTCCCTATGTAGGCAATAACCTTCAAGCCTCAGAATTTCTAAAACATCCCTCTCTGAATGGTGGGGATATGGATGAGTGATGATAAGCATTGCCTAAGGGACAAAGCTGTTCTGTAGCCACAGAGCTCATTTGCCTGACAACAAGAGAATCTCCTAGGAATAAAAATCTTCAAACTCCAGTAAGCTGTAAACGTCATTAAACGGCAGATGGTTACCTGATTTGGTGATTGCCTTTTGATTTCATGAACCAAACCAGAGGATGAAGAATGCACACTCCCACCTGTGATGCTGCGTTGATCATCTGTTCCTAGCCCAAAAAGAGTGCAAGTGCGGCCATCTGGCTCAAGTCACATTCCCCAGAGTTGACAGCTCAGAATAACAAAGATTTTCTGTGTGAAGATGTGTATTGGTTTCACGGATTAGAATGAACTTCTAATGTTTGCTTCTGATCCTGTTGTTCCTCTGTTCCTAGGATCCCAAATATCGTGCCCAATGGGCATGCATGTGGCCAGTTGTTCTTTCCCTGATCCCATGGTCAAATGAAGGATCCTCTTAATGAGCACGTGAGAGCTTCAGAACCTCCACTCTGTTGGGTTAAGCCTGATCAGTCCTTCACTGCTGTAGTTTCAGGCTCCCAATAGTTTCCTTTTGAGGGTCAAGGTCCTGTACAAGGGTACTGATGCCTTGGCTGGGTCCTATCCCTTGCACTACCAATTGTAAACTACTTGTATCTCTCCTTGAGGCTCTATCCGTAGTGTCTTTTTGGGTAAAAGTGATCAAATGTGCAATATTCACATTTTGTTGGATACGGATTGCACATCTGTGTAAACAGTAACTGTCAGAGTGCTCTCGTTCATGCTTTATAGCTCAATGCCTGGGCAGCCAACTTCCATTTGTGACAGGAGTCTGGTGACTACACACAAATGTTTAGAATATAAATGGAGTCTGTTCCATCCTGCTTTCTGTCTCCCTATTGCTGCCTCATGCTCTTACTCCTTTTATTTCTACCTACCCTTCCTTGATTTCCTCAACATCTCTTCCAGTTCTCCTGTTTTACTTTCTGTTCTCCCTTCATCCTCTGTGCTTCCTTCCTTCCCACAATTCTTCTTGATCAGCATCACCTTTGACATTTGTGCACTGCAACTCAGTGTATTCTCTGGAGTTTATCACATGGGAAGAGTATGGCATCAAGCTGACCACACTGAAGAATGTATTTTCCTAATCAGGACATTACTTCTTCACCTTCTGGCCTGCAAAGGTTTGGACATGATCCTGCTATCCCTTTGAATATACACTTGAGAATGTCCAGAATTGGTGGGCCACTGTGTGAGACAAGATGCTGGACTAGCTGAGCTGTGGCATGATCCAGCAGGTCTCCTCTTATGCTTCTCGGTAAAATTCTGGCACTGACAGTGAAAGGATTTCCCTGGTCTGGATCCTTGCCCCCAGGATGTACCATTTTATGAATGGCTGCCATGCATATGCAGGGCCAAACCAGACATAAAATGGCAGCCACACATAAACACGTGGCAGCAGTTATGCAGTTCCAGGTATTTAATATCTGCATGTACGCATCACAACATTACAGGAGGAAGTGCCCAGACCAGGTAGTTCTTTTGCTTGCCCTACGCAGTTGCCTAACCATCTGGACAGCCAGTAATTATTCTGGAAGTGTTTTCTTCCAGAATATCACTATATAGCATTATATTTAGGCACCAGCTGGAGGTAGCCTAAAGAGCAGCTTAAAATCAGCTTAAAAATGGAAGTATGTGGATAATGTCTTTTTTTTTCTGAATGAAGCCATTTTGTAAAAAATAAAATAAAGTCCCTCAGGCACTATCCACACAGGCTCCTTAGTAATCCCTCCCTCAGTGAAAAGGGTGCAGAGCCCCCAACGTGCCCACCAAAATGTTCTCCTTGCCTTAAACCAGTTATAAGTTCTATGAGGCCACTTTGATTGAGGGATGTCATCTCATCTCCTTATATGAATGAATAGGGAGGATGAAATGACTCAACAGATTCCACTGATAATTGCTGTCCATACAATTGAAAATGGCCAACTTCTGGCTCCATTTTTGGTCCTCCAGAGGGAGTCTGAGTAGAATTCTCATTACTGTAAGTGGTAGTTTCACTCATAGCAACTGTCATGGTCAGCTCTGAGAATGAGGAAGAGATGCTGACAATGACTCAACCAAAATACCCAGATCTAGTGAGACAGCTGAAGGAAAAACTGGTTGTCATCAGGCCCTGCCCCCAGCCAGTACCTCTGAGCTACTAATACTACAGTAGGTGGTCTAGAATATGGGAATTAGAACTCTTCCAGCTGCTGAAAGACAAAGATAGTGTGTTTTGGAAAGGAGGGCTACAAACAAGAGGAAGCAGGGACATGACTGGTATGATTGGCCAGCTATGCAGGGGAACCAGTATTTTAAAGGGGCTCAGTCAGTTTTCCACTGCTGCTTGCCATTTTTGCAGTCAGTCTGAGTTTCCCTGTTCGTTTCTCCCTGAGTCCTGAATCCTCATGTTTCATTCCTGGCCTGACTTGGAATAGACTTTGATAAAGCCTTTGGATAAGGTTATCTGCTACCTTCTTGCTTGCTATATCTCTGAAACGCTGACCCTTGCTGTAACCTCCTTGTCTGGTTAGCTGCCAAGAGTTCTGTTGCTTGGAAGATTTACTACTGCTAATTGCAAAACATAGCAGCAGCATTCCAGTTGGTGCCACAAGGCTTAAGTCGTATGGCTGGGGATCATTTTCTGCTCATTCATGTCCCACCATGAGGCATGAGACCCTTTGGATATAGCCAATGTTTCCTGTACCGAAGAAGTACAAGGAATCTTTCAACTCTCGACACACTATATTTAAATAGATGTTGTGGTGCAAGACCTGTAAATTAAGATTTAGAGGAAGAGTAATTGCAAATAATCAGCAATCACAGCTTTTTAAATGTTGAAGATTTCCATGGCGTCCTCGAGCTTGATTATATAATCAGTCCTTGAATAAACACCTTTCATATATATCACTATTACTGTCTTTAATAGTTTATTTCCCTCCACTACCTGTGGATTGATGTTATTCCATTAATACCAGTTAAAACTGATTATTACTTTTCTGAAGATAGTGATATATTCACAGTCAAATGAAAAATTAAATGTTCCCTTTTCAAGGCAGCGGAGTAATTTGGGACCCATTTTTCTTTTTCAAAAGAATTCTGTCTTCTGAAAAATGCTTTGAATTAACTATGGAAGCAAACAAATAAAGGAACACCATGACTTGATGGCAACTGGAACTACTGTGGTCACGTTTCCAATATAATTTTGTTTGTAAAGAAGGAAAGGAGATAGATAGATAGATAGATAGATAGATAGATAGATAGATAGATAGATAGATAGATAGATAGATAGATAGATAGATAGATAATCTGGGATATCCTGCCTGTCTACCTACACTCTCCCCTTTTTTTTTCCTGATTCATCCTGCATGCAAATGTAAACTAAATCTAAAAAATTCCCTAACAATTGACTCACCTATCAACTTGCAGTAGAGAAAGTGGGGGTGGGGGGGTGTCCTGACCAGCCTCATCTGATCTTGATCTTGTGTGCATTTAGTGTGTAGTGTATGCTACATGCGTGAACAGAAATGAAGCATTTGGTTTCACGTGGATAAAAGCAGTTTGATGCCAACTACCCAGATGAAGTAGAACTTGTTTCATCTTGTTTGATCTTTCAGTGGCTTTTGATATTGTCAACCACGATATTCTCCTGGATCACCTCTGTCAGCTAGAAGTGAGGGAAACTGTGTTGCAGTGTTCATTTCCTACTTGCAGGGATGGTCTCAGAGAGAAGTATTGAGTGGTTGTGGTGGCTTCTACGTGATAGTAGAGATAGCACAATATTCAGATATTACTGCTTCAGTGACCTCCGACGGCTGTGTTATCAAGATTTCCAGTGGCAATTTGCTATATGAATGTTTGGCACTGTTCCCAGTGATGAGAACATCAAAGCTGGGAAACCTTCATTTCTCGTTCTGATGTTTCCACCCTGGGCTTTTTAGAGTGCCCAGGAAATGGTGACAGAAGCTGGCCATTTCCCTGTGCACTGAAAAAAGGCAGTGCTTCATACAGTAAGGCCACACACTGTTTGGGGGAAGAAGGAATGCACTGAGAAAGCTCTTCCCATCATTCTACCATTATACTTTCTAATGAGCACTTATGGTGGACTGAGCACTCTCAGGTCACAGGATGGTGCAATGTCCTGCATCCTCAGAATCTTCTTCTGGTGCAATGGAGTGCACAGATGTGAGGACCCTGCACCATCCAGCCAATCCCACAGCACCATTAAGACCCCTTGCAGATTTTACCTGAGTGTCTGTGACTCTATCTGCACTACGTGAGCTATTCTGACCCATGTAGTACAGACTGAAGGTAATTCCGCATTGGCTGATGTGTGATCCCAGCAAGCAAACTAGCCCAAGACAGGCCCCACCACTGGAAACTTACTCCAAGGACTGTCCACACTCAGCCCATCACAAACCATCCGTTGTCTCTAAAAAGCCATCATGTTCTTGATCTTCATAGTTTCCAGTGGGATTCTTTTCAGCAGCAAGCCACTTCTAGTGCCATTTCCAGGGTCACTTCCTGGAGTGCCACTGAAAAGGAGTGTTTTTCCACTGTCACTAGAAGTACCCATTAAGTACCCATTAATGGCACTAGGTAAGGGCTGAGAAAAGAAGCTGTCTGGGGCCTTATCTCAGGCCAGAGCTTTTTCCATTGCTGACTAAACATGATTGGAAGGCAAGGCTTCTGTAGTCCATTCTAGCATGCACATGGTAAGCTGTTATTCCAGAATGTATTCCAGAATAATTCAAAGTGTGGAAAGGATCTGTATCCTGGCAGCTAAGCTGTGGGGTGCCACAGGGTGCTAATATCTTTCCACTTTTCCTAAAAGATGCATTATAAGGGTCTTCTTTCATGATAAACAAGCTGTTACCTCCCAGTTCCCTTCCTCATTCACATCCTGGCTGACTCAGACTCACTCACTATCTCCCTTTTTCTTCCCTTTTCTTTTGCAGAATGATTCCTGGGGCAAACAATACTCCTATGCACTCTTCAAAGCCATGAGCCATATGCTTTGCATTGGTTATGGGGCCAGAGCTCCTGTCAGCATGTCAGACCTATGGATAACCATGCTGAGTATGATTGTGGGAGCCACCTGCTACGCCATGTTTGTGGGCCATGCCACTGCTCTCATTCAGTCCTTGGATTCATCCCGGCGGCAGTATCAGGAGAAGGTAATTTGTGCAGAAATTAAAATTGCAAAATCTTTTCATGGAAGTTGGCAAAGATAGTCATTTGTCGAGGGAGCGAACATTCATTTACAAGCTTCAGTACAGCAGAAGCCAGTAGATCGTGGCAATTTGAAATATCTTCATAATGTTGTGTGACCTGTGAAATTACGTGCCACCTCCATATAAATCAAACCATTGACTTCTAATGATTACTGCATCAAACTTGTGTTGACGTTACTGCCTTTAATGTGCAGTCCAGTGTATGCATGATTCAAAGCAGCCACAGTTGCAAGACCTTTTGTGATATTAACAGAAGAATAGGCATTTATCTTATACATGCCTTATTTTATTCTGTTAGAAAAAAATCTCTAATTTCCATATTTCCTTTGCTCTATCCATTAGCAACTTGATGGTGCAGAAATACAGTACTATTATCAACATACCAATGGCTCTTAAATTGCTGTTTGTGCCTCACTAATATTGATTTTCAAAATGAGCATTTAATTTTACGTCAGCAGTATTTAACTGATCGTTATGGCAGGGAAGGCAGGGAGAGATGCTGCCTGAAAATCTGAAAAAACACGGACAACCTGTGTGGTCAAATGACAGAAAATATTGAAGCTGTAAATGTCCCACCTAAGGTTATTATTTGGCTTCTGAACAACTCACTCTTGTACCATGTATTTTGGAGCTTTATTTTTTAAAAACTCTCTTCTGTTTTGCTCATCACGTCCAGGTCAATGATGTGGTGATCCCCACACAATCCACCGTAAAACATCAAACAACTCTGTGTTCAACTCACTGCTGTTGAACTCCTTTGTTACCGTTAAATATGTTTTTGTCTGTGAGATGTTACATTGCTCTTTATTTGTGGCTGCTGTCCTAATTTGATCCTTGTTCTTTCTTCCACTTCCATTTCATCACCTTGCTCACAAACATCCCTGTTATTTCATTTTTACAAAAATTTCTTGTGAAGTTCATGGTTTTGCATCTTGGTCACAGGGTTGAACAAAGGTCAGTGCAATGAATCCCACTCTCAGCTTGTTAAGTACCTTCACTTTGTCCGTTCAGGAGAGCTGTGAAGACATATTGCTTTGCCCTGGCCTTTGACTGAATGAGGAAATGGCTATTCCTCCCCACATTCAGGCACTGTTGTGATTTTAATATGTTTGTTTTATGTGTTTACTGGTTTTAATGTTGTAACCCACCCTGAGGTCTTTGGGTATAGGGTAGAATAAAAATGTAGAAGAGGATGGATGGATGGATGGATGGATGGATGGATGGATGGATGGCTCTGAGGCACCTATGTGGCAAATTCAAGGAGACATCAAGGTGGGATTGTTCACACACTAGTCTCCCCTCCCCCCCCGAACATTCCTGTGCTAGAAAAGGTGGATTAAAGAAGGCTTGGGAAGACAAGGACCACAAACTCTCTGTGGAATCTCTTTTGTTACATGTGAACACAGCCTGCGGCACCTCTAAGGTAGCTTAGAGAAGACTTTGAGATGAAATTGTTTGCACACCAGTCTGCCCTTCCCCTTCCCATGAGCTCTAGAAAAGGTGGATTAGATTAGGCTTGGGAACATGAGGGCCACATACCATCTTTCTGAGGCACCTCTGAGGTGCCCCTTTTTAATATCTAATCACAGCCATAAAGTTGAGACAAGAACCTAAGGCACCTTCCATACTTGCTTTCTTGATCGGATTAGGAGCAAAAACAACTGAAGATTATATAGTTTTATTTGCTTGCTTGCTCGGTCGCTTCAGTGTTGGTTATAAAGCATAAATTATATTTAAAAAAATATTTGAGTTGTGGAGTGTGAATGTAATTCTCACTATAGCTAGTAATGATGTGCACACAGGATTTTTTTAGAGAGTTTGATAGACCAGGTTTGTATTTTTGAAACAATATATACATCAGTTGTCATAGAAATGCTGTTCTGTGTTGTAATTCATTTCCTTTGATGGATGGTCCTAGCATTCAGAATGTTTTCAAAATCTGAGACTTGGCTGAGGTTAAATTCTGAAACCACAGAGTGAATTGCCCTGTTACCCTTAAAGGGTTCCCAAAAATAACTCATAGACAGATCATGCATAAAATGGAATCAAGACCGAAATGCACCTTCAGTTGGATCCATCAGTCTATCTGGTCCATTAACCTAGTTCCATGCTGACAAAATACAATTGAAAGCTGTTGTCTAGCAGCAGCTACCCAGTAGCTTTGTGGCTTATAAACACTGCATTCATTTTGCTAGTCCTTCTGCTTCCATAACCTATTAGAATGAGCTAAGGGTGATACAAGGTGAATTCTTGGGGTGCCTTTCGAACTTGTAATTTTCTAACTAGGATAATTAGTAGCTGCAAAATGCCAGAAACAGCTTAACTGGACCATTCAACCTCTTGGGGACCTGGTGGTAGGACTATGTTCTCTAAAGAGAGTTGCCAGAGGAATAAAGCTGAAATTGGAACTAATAGCTGAAAGGAGAACATGCCTTCATTCATGTCCCTTGGCTGGATGACAATAGAAAATTCAGTCTTAAAGATGGAATGTGTGGCACAATCTGCATAGTCCATTTGGCAGCACTTGCTGGCACATTCCTCAGAAAGTGCAACTTCTCAGGGAGACATTCTACTGCATGGGCCTCTTGATTGGGGGGCTTGAAGGTGTGAAGACCATACCTTTAAGTGCTCCAGAAGGAGATCACTCCCTTACTTCCCTGAGGTGGAATTCCTTTTTGCCACCACCATCTGGACAGGCAGCACTACATGAAGCAGTCCATATGTGTGGAGCCCAGTAACATTTTTGTGGAGTAAAAAAAAAAAGCCCACTCCTGAGGCTGTTTCCAAGCCTTTGGTGGACCCCTCTGCCCAGCCTGTGACAGGCTAGGGAATTTTTGTTTCTTGGCTCCAGAAGTTGTCTAAGGCAGAGAGTCATCCTGTAGATTGCTGCTGTTGCACTCTGGCCTTTCCTGTTCCAGAAGGTACCAAAAGACACAGGTTTGTTCTCCCTGCTAAATTAAGGCCATCAAACACACTTAATGAGACACTCTTTGGGCAAATTTAAGGCTGTATTGGCAAACATGAAATTCCTAAAGTCACCTGAAGCCTATGAAAAGGCACTATTTCCTCACACACATGCCCTGGGCAGGGAGCTTCATAAGAGAAGAGAAGTGGAGCCAGTCACAGCATGGGAACAAATGCTGTGACCAAGCAACCTATCAGGGCTATGGAAAGCCAGGCAGGTGAATGGTCAATCCATGATGTCAGGAAAACATTGCCAGGCTTTGAGGTGAAGCATGGAAGCATAAGGTAAATGTATGGAAGCACAAGATAGACTTATTTAACTGTTCAAATGCCTTTCTTTTTGCCTGTCTACAGAAGAGACATGTTTTCTAAAATGGGAAACTGAAAAAAGGCTTGTCTGATTACACTCGAAGAGAAGTTCCCAAAGAGGAAACAGAGTCAGTTCCAGTGTCAACACTGTCAATTTTCCAACTTATGCACAACTCTTGTACTCACTATATAGCAAGAAACAGTGTCAGTCTCTGGTGACTGGCTCACAAACAAAGCAAACCCTTAGTATGTGCTCAGGGTTGGAGGCAAGAGTTGCTCATATCAGTGTGTAAATTCTGCACATCCATTTTCTAAAAATACCCTGTCAAACCAAGTTTGAAGAGCAGCATAATGATACTGGCATTAGATCTGCTAACACTGGCTGATTTGGGTCCTGAAATTGTAAGCCAGTTTGGTCAAGTGGTTAGGCAACCGGACTCTTGTCTGGGAATACTGGATTCGATTCCACACTTCTCCATGAAGTCAGCTGAGTGACCGTGGGCTAGTCACAGCTCTCTTCTGAGCTCTCACAGCCCCATCTGCCTCACAGGGTGTCTGTTGTGGGGAGAAGAACATAAATCTTTGTCAGCCACTTTGAGGCCCCTTAAATGGGTGAGAAAAGCCAACTCTTCTTCTGAAATGTTCAGCATCAGTTTGGTATTAGCAATGAAGCTGGTAAGATTTCCCCAGACTTCTGAAGAAGGAGGACAAGGAGGACGAGGAAAAGGAAAGTTACAAAGAGGCAAGAAGACGTTGTAGAGTTGTGAAGAAGAGTTTGGCAAGCAGATAGACTTGGCTGTTTATTTGGAAAAATAACTATTTACATAGGGCTTTTTGCAGATATAAATATATGGAAAGAGCTCATTTTCTAGATACCTAACAATAATTAGATGTCGCTGCTTTGAAATTTAATAGACAAACTGTGTCAGAAGCCAATTAGCTTTGTTATCATACTCAAAGAATCATTTTTCCTCAGATAAATTACAAACTAATTCAGTGCTATTAGGGTTACCTAGTCAGACTGTAGACACATTTCATAATGTTGGACATTGTTTAGGCTGGAAATGCAAGAATTTCATTACAGACTCCTTAAAATAACTTTTACTGGATTACTCTGATCTTATTAGTGTGAACTAATGCATCTTCTTTATGGAAAGAGTGCATTTTTTCTCTCCTTTATTTAATTTAGCAATAAACACACCCTTAAAACTAAAATGCTATTCCTAAGTACAGTATGTAACTATGTGCATTAAAAGATGCCAAGATATATTATTTTCTTCCAGACTGTGTTCATTCACTACCATGTATTATTCATTTAGTGTCTGTTTCTCTTCTAATTCAAAAGCACTTGACCTCCTATATCAAAACTATGTTTTTGTTCTTCAGTATTTCTTGTTTTAATTCTTTAATTGTTCAACTTTCCAATACGTTCTTCTTTTTGTGTTGTTTGCCATAAGTCCCATATAATTTTGGATGGTATCTCTCCATGTGATTGTTGTACGTGAATCCATTCTGACCAAATAAATAAATCAGTTTCAAACTTTAAGTCCATTAAAACATCATACAGGTCTGTGAAATATTTTACTGAAGAAATACCCCACAACTTTTTATACCATTCCATTATTGACATGTTTCTGTTTTCCAGTTTTGTACAATACCAACTGAGCAGCTGTTAACAGAAAAATAAATGATGTCTCACATTCTGTTTCATTGTTCTCTCCTCTAATCAAAAATAGTAAGCATGGTTCTGCAACCCATCTTACGTTTTATTTTAATATATTAACAGCTTCTTTCTTCACGTGTTCCCAAAAAAGACTCCCACCAAAAATGTCTTTAAATCTATCTTCTGGAATATTAGAACATAAGCAGAACTCTGCTGGTTTCAGACCACAGCCCATCTAGTCCAACATACTGGCTCACACAGAGGCTCATCACCAGTTGCTTCTGAGCATTTTCAACCAAAAGACAAAGGCAAAACTGTCACCTACACTTAACTTTCTGCAGACGGTCTTAAGAGGCATCCTGCCTGTCTTAACGTGAAGGCAGTACTTAGGCATTTGTTCTAGAAGTCACTGATACACCTGTCCTCCATAAATTTGTCTAATCCTTTCTTAAAGCAATCCAGGCTGGTTGCTTTCACCAGCTTTTCTGATGGTAAATTCCATAGATCAATGACTCTGAATGTTCCTAACTCTCCTACCCATCAGCCTCATAGGATGCCCCCTGGGTTTAGTGTTCTTTTATAAAGAATTTTTTTCCCCTATCTGCCTATACACCGATCAGGTCCCCTCTTCAATGCTGTCTTTCAAGACCAAAGAGGCTTAGATGCTGCAGCCCAATTTTGTAAATGAGATATTTCAACCCTCAATAATTCTGGTTGCCCTTTTCTGCATTTTTCCAGTTCTACAGTATGCTTTTGGGGGTGTGGTGACCAGATATTCTGAAATCATCTCTAGATTTTAGTTGCATATTGTTTAGTATTAAAAAATAATGTAGAAAACAATATTCTGGTGGAAATATTATGTTGTACTCTCAGTTGTTCAAATGAAGTTAATTTCCATTGTGGAAGCCATTGCAGAATAGATGCCTAGTTACATCTTCCTGGTGGGGGGCATAGGCAGGATGCCATTTGCTGGGATTCGAGAGCAGATGAGGGTTTTTAATTATGTTTTAGCATTTGATGTTTTAATCTCATTGTAACCTGCCCTGGGACCATTTAGTGAAGGGTGGGAAATATGTTTTCTAAATAAAATAAAATAAATTTATATAATAAAGCAATGTTGAAATATTTAAAAAAAACTTTAGATTACTCCACTTATTTTTTGGATGTGTAGCTAACATATTCTTTTAAAAAATCAGCGAAATGGAAAGAACACTGGCTTTTGTTTGTTTTTTAAATAACCTACTTTTATGTTTTCATAAGTTTTATGAAACTGAATTTATTTGATTGGTTTTTTGTGCAGCAGAATGAAGATTTTGATATTGGCAGATTTTTTAATAAACTGATCATTTTAGTGACTTTGGTACCTCCAGCTACAGATACATCCTATATGTATTTGATAGATATCGCACCAAATACTTCCTGACCTGTATGATGTTGGAACTATTCAGTTCCATCAACTAATGATCCATGAGCCTGGAATTTTGTCTCTGAAGGGTACTTTCAAAATCATTTAGTATCACATGGTTCTGGGTAGACATCTTACATGTCTGGGTTTTGATGGTTCATTTAGTTTAACACGATCAACCATCAGCTTAAATTCTTGGAAATTGGATTATTTCAAATGGTGTTTTAAAGTGGAGAAAGTGCTGAGAATTATTCATACTATACAATAAAGAAATTTAGAAAAAGTACATTAGTTTAGAGCAAGACTAATCAATAAATGTTAGATCAAACATAAGAGAAGCATGGTGCACAAAGGTAACTCCCACACTGCCCTGTGCCAGCAGCACAAATGCTGCAGCTGCATGGCAAACTAGTTTGTTATGGGGCTGAGCCTCCCATGGAGCAGCCTGTGCACATAGGACCAAACATTAGAGCGCCCCCTGGCATAAAACTGTTCCTGGTAGTGAACTGGATCGACTGTCTGCCATGCTCTGCTCCCCCCAATATGCAGGGCCTGGGTCAGTTTTGCCAAGTTCCCAGAAATAGCTCCAGAAATGAATGGTTTCTGAGAACCCAGTGAAATCAGCCCTGGCCAGCAATTTCCAAGTTTGGGAATTCTTGTTCTTGGCTTCATAAGTGGGGCCAGGCAAGGACAATCCAGATATCCCATGTTATGTGATTGAACCTGGGGGAACTTTTTCATGAAACCATATGTTTCACCGTGCATGACAGCTGTCCTCCCTTAATTTGGTAAAAGATTATATTTTATGAAAGTTAAAAATACAAGGACAATGGAATCATTAAGTCAGAGAATAGTGAAGGCTTACGCGATGTAGACCATGAATATAAACTGGAGGGACTCCTGTTCTCTTGTGATCTCTGCTTCGTTTGGTAGATGCAAGTGAGATAATGCTATTGTACCTTTCAACCCCCATTACAAAATAGGAAATCATCTATTTTTAGAGAAACATGAGGATGAAAAGTGTGTATATGTGAAATGTCCCATGCAGTCACTTAAATATTGAAATTCCTGTAGTTCTGTCTGGCATAGATTGTAACGGAGGATGTCTCTCAGGGCCATTTGCAGGGATTTGAGAGCAGGTGAAGATTTTGCCTTTGTCTTCTGCTTGTGCCAAGATGCTCGACAAGATGGGCTTTGGCACAATCTAGCAGGGCTTCTCTTATATTCTTATTGGTTTGGGATTATCAAATAAACCAACCTTTTCTACTTACTTTGCCCTGAGAATTTACCACCCCCATATATTATTTCAGCTTATGTTATGAGGGGTTTTTTTCTCACAGATTTCTAAAGGAAAATGCATTTGTTGGGTCAGTGCAACAGCAACTTCTCCATTGCAACAATAAATGGGTTTTGTCAGAAGAAAATTAAATGGGAAAACTAACTTTCTAACTTTCTGTCTTCTTCAGTGCCTGAGCTTAATAGCCATTCTGTTATGTTGACAAATGCAAAAGGTCCTAGGTTCGTTCCCCAACTCCTCCACGTAAAGCTGGCCAAAGCCCCTAAAGAAATTTGATACCTTGTGGCTGATCTTGTGCTGTAACTATGTCAGGCAAAGTTTTTGGAAAACCGATTCCTAAAGTGCCATGCTGTCTTTGTGCCTTCACTTCCCATCAGGATCAAAGCAAGGGATACCCCAGTTTTTGGGCATGATGGGTGTGGATGGGGCAGCTCTCTGCACACACACCCCAAATGAAAATCAAAATAGGGAAATCCCTGGCTTCAGTTCTCATGGCAGGAACAGAAATAAGAGCTTTAAGAGCCCTTCGGCCTCCTCTGTCCTTGAAGGGTGTTTTCTATGTGGGCAGCATAGATTGTGCTGATTGCACAAGCAGGGAATGATGTCATGCTGATACTGCGCCCTCGTAGTGGATTCAGAGCTCCATAGAGGTGTTATCCACCCATGGACTTATATCAAAAAGCAAAATCTGTTGAGTGACATCTCTGGTCTTTAATGCCTCACTTCCTAGTGAATTAATGAAGTAACACAGTATATTGAAAATTCAATATCCTGATGCAAAAGTCCATTTGAAATCCCATGGTTTGATGCTGAAGATTTGTCTATTTGTGTTTTGTGCCTGAAACTTTCCAGGCAGTCAAACCATCAGTCACATTCAGTATTCAGATGTCTAACATTTTGCTAAAACTAGATAAGTAATTTTATAGCCTGGAGTAACATCTGCATCAGCCAGAGCATTGAAATCCTAATATTAAAAGATAAATAATAATTGTGTATATAAAACAACTGGACTGAAAATAATTTGTAGTAGTACTTATGATATCTCATTCCTGACTGCCTGAATGCTCATTCCTGAATACTGTTGCAGATCTGTGGTAGTCACAGCCAGTGAACCTGTACATGATAATCAGCACTACATGGACTCCCTGTTTGCCCGCTTTTGCTTCTTTCACTTCTTTAATTCTCTGAAATACCTGAATCTCCTATTCCTCTTCTGCACGCATGTGTAAAGTGCCCCTCTGAGTCACATCACTTAGCTCACTGACATGTTAATTTGTCTTTGCACTTTCTGATTCCAAGACATTAGTTTTATCCTCCTTTTGCTTCAGTGGCTCATGTTGACTGCTGAGACTTGATTCCAGAATTATAGAGCTCAGCTTTACCCAGGCTTTTGATCTTAAGAAGCAGAAGCAAAGTAACAAAGCTACTGTAAATAAACACTATCAATATTCATGTCATTTTTTTAAAAAAATGTAGTAATAAAAATCTGCTGAAAGCTTGGGGTGAAAGTACCGAATGTCAAAGGTGATATTTTAGACAGTTTGGTGTTTTTAGTAGGGATTAGCTTTCTTTTTGAGAGTTGCTTATTCTGTGCCTCCACAACTTACGCAAGTGGTGTGAGGATGATGAGGATGTCAACAAGCATGTCTGCATTTGAATTTCAGAGTGCAGAGGAGCCAGTTTTGTCCTGTGGTTAGAGTGCAGGAGTCATCTCTCATAGTCACTGGGTCTGATTCTGCACTTCTCCATGAAGCCAGCTGGATGACCTTGGGCTCTCTTTCTGAGCTCTCACAGTTGGAGACTGCACCAACACTTGAAGTACAAATGACTTCCTCCATATCTGATCTTCACGTCATTGGAATGGTATTACTCTACTATTCCAGTTAATGAAGTGCAAATAGACCCAGAGACTATTGTTGAATTCTTGTAGGACTGTCGCACCTACATAGGTTCAATTTTGACCTTTCTTAACCATTCCGCTAGTTGGAGTTTACTCTAACTCCTTATCACACAGGAAGTGTCAGTGAGAGGTCTACTGCCTTAGCTCTGCTGCTTGATAGCTTATAATTAATATGAAATTCATAGAGAAAATACGGCACAAGAAAGGTGAGAAAGGAAAGACAATTGCGTTGTGATATCAGTTTATTTATGATAAGCTACCCAAGACAGTTTCTCTTCTGCAAAAAACCCTACCCTAAGCTGAATTTCTCATTAATACATATTAGTGATTGAGATATAGAGGACTACTTTGTGCACTAATATGGTACATGTATATGATGATAATTTCAAGTGTTCTTGCAGGAAGTAGGGGCTTATTCAAAAATATATGCAAATGATTTTTCAGCCTTGTATAAATTACTTTCATAATGAAAATCATATCTGTGTATGCAAAGAAATATTAATCCAATTTTCCAGCATTTGGGGGCCTGTTGAAACCTGTGGAATTCTGAGAAAGTGCTTTCCACCCCAATGAAAAAAAATAAGAAAATAGAACTTCACCCAGGGGTTTTATCTCACATTTCTGCAAAATTATGGGCTGCAAGTGATTCCATGGACTGAATTCAGATCCACCCATTATAGAACTAGCACAACACAAAACATACGGTACTTGACTTTTTCTTTTTTTGACATAGCATCAATTTTCCAAACTATTAAAAAATAATAATAATCTGAAAATGGAGACTAATCCTCAACCTGAGACCCACCAAACAAGGTTCTTTCTTGTGTCAGGAATCTGGCAGAGGACTTAGTTGAAGAAAGGGCTGACTGTGAAGCTGAGTATGAACCAGAATTGCCAAGGACCAGGAGCTCAGCAATTCTGGAATCCATTTCTGCATTGCTAGACCCAGAACACACTGTCTCCCTGCAGACAACAATGTTCCAGTCTAAGAGCAGTCTATTCTAGCCTTTGGACAGAATTGCTAGTTTCAGGTCACCAAATCTGAATCTTCCCAAAGTGCAGAAAGACCTCTAGTCTGTACTCCCAGTGAGGATCCAGAACGACCATTTAGTGTAGGCAAAAGAGAAAGCTCAGGGTTCAGACTCAGGGACCAGATCCTGGGAGGTCTGAGCATTTTGCTAGGAAAGCTGAGCATGGATATGCTTCAAAAGGAATGTGCTGCACCTCTGGAGGAGCAGCTGCTCAGCCTGCCTTTTTTTAGAGCTCCCACATCATCACAAGCTTCAGCTGTAGCAATTGTTTATATGAACTAGCTGCTATGACCCTGCACCTTGCCATGCCTACTGAACTTGCTATTGTATTCTTGTTCAGTTTTTCCCTGTGTGCTTTGGAATTATTACTCCTCAGTGTGACTTATATCTGTTTCCTGGAATCTGTAGAACATACTTTTAAGGTACTGTTGAGCACTGCAGTGTCCCTCTTGTTATAACTATTAAGCTGAGAGCCAGCCTGCTCCCAAGTAATTATCTTCTGCTTAGTCGTAACAACCTGAGGGTGATAGGATTACCAGGAGGGCCTACATTGTTGATTTTAATAACTGAGTACTTGTCAGGCTGTCAAAGAATGACCACGAGACACTTTCTTTAAAAAGATGAACAGTGATTTATTTCAGCTCAGCGTTAGGACATTTCTTGTTGGGAGCAACTTGGAACAAAAAGCCCAGCATATTTATATGTTTCATAGCTGGGCGGGGTTTGACCCTTAACCAATGAACAATAACTATTTTTCAAAACCAGTTTAAACTTGGAGCCAAAACCTTTCAACAGAAGTGTATCACCTGACCTCAGCGGGAAGGGGGAGTCAACTGTCAGTTCCGAAACAAGAGGCAGCTACTATATACATATATACAGAATCTCATAGGTGGCAGAGATCTTACATTCAAATATTATGGCAGGCAGCTAGCCCTGCCTGACAGTACATTGAATGAAAGGAGGTAGTAGGTGTAGCTGAATGGTATAGTATCCCCTCTGCATGTCAAAAATCTTAGGCAGCTTCTAAACTTACTTGTCTGCAATCAGAATTAGTGGGTTTGGAACAACCAAGTGGGATCAGCACTGTCTGCTCATGCTGCAACCTCAAAGCAAGTACAAGCTTTGCAGCTGGAACAAAAGTTCCTAGCCTTGGGGGAATGCATTTTGCAGTGCACTCTGGCACAAACAGGCCTTCTGTCCACCTCCCGTGTTCTGGATAAGGTCCGTTGGTAGAATCAATTAAATGGATCTGCCAGTAATTCCTGTCAGGGCCTCCCTGATCAGTATTGTTCTCCATCTATAAAAGTTAGGAAGAAACGGAAAGAAGTGTATTCGAACTCTAATAAATCTGTGTCGAGACTCGTTTTGCTGATGTCTTGTTTGCAAAAGCACAGGATAACAGTGGGCCATTTCACACAAATTGTTGTTTCTTTCCCACAAATTGTAAGCTTTCCACACTTTATTTTTCACAGGGGAGAAGGGAGTTTTCTCTTGAGTTGGCTGAGCTGCTGTTTTGCGCTTCTCTTGGAAGGAGGCAGCCATTTGTAGAAGTGAGATGGCAGCAGATGTGACATTTACATCATGATTTCCTGCACCGTATAGGACGCTTTCTGAAACTGCCTTACACTTATAAGAGGGACTTAACTTTGCAGAACAAAGCACTGAATCCATCCTCCAACTAGTCAGGACCTTTGGAGACTTATACAAATAAGAGAAAGAAGGGAATGCACGTGTTTCACTAGCTAGTAGAGATGCCCCTCCAAGTATCAACAAGTTTGTGCAAATCTATGTCTGTGACAACTGCTTCTAAGCAGAATGCAGTTTCAGTGTTTTTTTGCCCCAGTCATTTCCCAAAGGATTGGAAAATGGCTGATTCCTTCTGGTTTCGTGAAGCACTGTCTGGTATGGAAATGGGGGGCTGGCAGGTGAGCAGCACTTTCTTCCTTAACATGTCTCCCTGGGGCATGGGAAAGGGACCTAAGTCGCTCAAGCCACCCTTGGAGTCATTTAAAATGGATTTAATGTAATTTGACTCCCAAGGGACAGGGGGAAGTTTGGGAGCTGGGAGGAGGTGGACTATTATCTATCTGTCTGTCTGTCTGTCTGTCTGTCTGTCTGTCCTGTCCTGTCCTATATGGATCCAGCGTTAATGTAACATTTAAGCCATGTCATTCTGGCTTAATAATTTATGGCTCATTTCTTGTCAGCCATGCTTTAATGTCACTGTGACTAGATTTTGAAACCAACATCAAATATTAAGTTTTTATACCATGACATTAGATTGCAGTTGCCTGTTATGTAGACATAGGAAACGGCACTAATTGTAGTACCAGAAATACTGCTTTGTTCAAAATGTGTCAGTGCCTTTATATTAGTTTAAACAGTCAGCATATCTATCATGTCCTATTTCCATGTGCCAGCTGTTCCTCCTTATAGTGTTGGCATTCATGGTTTAGCCAGTTGTTGTTAGACAACTGATGTTGTTAGACCCAAGATCTTCCCAGATGTGCAGTTCTGTACCCTCAAATGTGTAGGGGTGGTAGCCACATTTCCAGCCATGATATTAAGAACTGGAGCACAAAGGCAACTACCATCCCTGCATATTTGAGGGTGCAGAATTGCACATCTGTGGAGATCTTGGGTCTAACAACATCAGTAAAAGAAAATGGAAGCTGGAGATGTATGATAAGGAAGAAGGCAGGAATGACAAATTTCAGCCTTGGAAAACCCTCCCTTTCTCCACTCAGAAAAGTTCAGATGCCACCTCCAGTAGTCCTCTGGCTCATTCACACTATGAAAATGTAACCAGACTATGGATTTTGGAACTGAAGTGGTCTAAAACCTGCAATAATCTGGTTATGGAATAGGTTGAATTTTGTGGGAATGGCTCAGATATAAATTGGAAGGCTATTTTGGGGTGTGAACAAACATGAGGGATTTCTTCAGGCCATTTAGAACCTTGGGTGTGACCAATTAATCTTCTTAATTGTTTTGTTTTTAAAACGGTAGTGTAAAAATAGCCTCCTTTTGGCAGAATAAAAGATCCTCTACTTATTGTTTTAGAAAGATTAGATTAGGTTCTTTCCCAAAGTGCAGTCCCATCTCTGCAGTGAAGTGAAGCAAAGGGTTGGGCAGATGAACCAAATTTATTTATTTTATTTTATTTTTGCAGCACTATAATATAAAACCCTGGATTTGAGATCCAAATGTATGTTTTAGCATTGTTGTGGCACAGCTGAGGATGAACTCTGTGACTGTGTTTTTGTTGTCATTTTTTTTAGTTCAATTCAAAGAGAGAAATTATTGATCTGTGATTCACTGTTAAGTTTGTGGTGTTCTTTAAACACTGGAGGATCAAATGAAGCAGTAAGCAAATTGTGACCTTTCAGATATTGCTGAACTATAGATCTCATCATTCATTGCCATCACTAGCCAGCCTCGATCAATAGGATTTGTGTACTGAATCCAAGAGGCTGCAGTATGACAGAGCAGTTGAAACACTGGAAATATGACTTCTAAGATTCAGGCTGCAGAGAATTCATGAAGATCCGTGTCTTTAGAATATGATTGTATTGGGAACCACAATTATCCCCAGTCTTTATGTATATCATGATGTGTATATGCTAGAGGTTTATAAAAGATGACCTTTGCAGGAATTTGTATAGACTTGAATTTGTATTTGTAGTAGATAGAATTTGTATTTCTGTAACACAGTTGACTCCATGGACACTGTGAAAATATTGGATATCCTATGGGATTTTTTGGGCAATCGTCTGTAGCAACTGAGATCATCTAAGAGCCACATGTGTAGCTTTGAGCAAGGTGCCATGAAGTAATAGGCTGATAACTTCTATTGTCTTCTTTATGGTGGTTTTCACAAATCATAATGAGCAAGCACTCTTTAGGCCATCAAATCTTCATTTTGGATTCTAGTTTTTTACTTTACTGTGGCAGTGGCATCACAAAATGCTGGATATATCTCCCTATATTTTCCCATCTTGTCTCACATGGTAGCCTACCATTTTCTTCTGGGTATTCTCTAGCATAAGATGGAGGTGAACACTCACTTGACTGCTTACAGGTGGCTTTTAGACATTGATTCTAGTAGCCATTGGTATTTAACCTTTCTTAAAGCCATCCAGGCTAGTGGACTGTTAGACTGATCTTTTAGATTCTGAGACTTTGTCTGCCTCGATGAAAGACAATAAAGGAAAGCTGTTTGGCACAGTGTGACTCCACTATGTGTTTGGTCTGGTTCAGAAATGCTGAGATTATTCCAGAACTTTATTTGCATAAAATGCAGATATAGTGACCTAAAGGCCAGGGAAGAATCTCTCAGTTAACCGTTGCTGTCCATTAAGCCTGAATGAGGAAATAAGCATATGTGCTTGAACTTGCTGAAGCACCATGATTGTAACTTGGAGCTGATTGAGAATCAATCTAAATACAAACTAAAGAGATCTCATTCTGTTCTAATATTATTCACCAGCTCTGATTTTGATTTCCAGTCTCTTTTGATAACATTTCACATGGACTCATGCCATGCCTTTGTATACTGTTAAAACTTGAACAGATTCACTGATTCGAAAGGAACTAAATAACTCTTCCATCTCTTTAATTCTATCATTGCTTTGCATAAATTTTGGATGTAAAGTTTGTCCTCCATTTTTAGAAGCCAGTAGTTCTGTGCTTTGAACTGGAATTTTTGCCTGAAGCAGAAGTTTGGATTTGGAAGCGCAAATAATTCCTTTGAGGGCAATGATTTCAAAGAATATATATCCCTGTAATTAAACTTTAGAACTGTTGAGTGGTTTGCCTAATATGGTTCTGCTTCATCCAGTTCTTCACACACACACACACGCACGAGCCTACTAGTTATTCACTCTAAATATAGCTAAAATGCTATTAAATGCCATTCACCATGAAATAATATCGGTAATTGAAGTCATACCGTGGTGGAGCTCTTACCTGATCAGTCACAAGAAATAGCAGTGGGCCTTTTTGTTTCTGCTTAAGGGTTGTTCTTTTCCAGTACTAATAAATATCATTTTCCTGGTGGCTTGTCTCAAGTTTAAAATGTAGCATATTTAAAATTATTTTTCCTTCACATCCCTTTCTTCTCCTCTTTCCCCCAAAGAAGAAAATGACACAAGGCAATCATTTAGAAATAAGGCTCTTAACTTCTTTGATTAGGTCTTGGAGAACTTGCAGAAAGCAATCTCAATAAAGCAAGACTAATCTTGGAGGACCAGCACTTCATATCTGGAGGAAGCCACTCCCTGTTGAGAGCCCAGTATTAGAAATGTGTTACTCACTTTCTCAGTATGTTGGCATGTTGGTAGTGAAGTAATGCACTATCATCTGTCCATATCCAACTGGCTGGCATTAAGATCAGTGTGGGAGGGTAGCTGAAAAAACTTACCTTCCCAAAACAGAGCCAAAGGAAGGGAGTTAACCAAGGAGCAGATAATAACCTGCTTATAATGCAATAGGAAACCGTTCATTACCTGTCTAAGGAGCAGTGCAGTGTAAGAACATAAGAGAAGCCCTGCTGGATCAGGCCACAGCCCATCTAGTCCAGCATCCCATCACACACAGTGGCCCACCAAATGCTCATGGGCATCTCAAATAGAGGCAAGGACAACCCTTTTCCTGGTCTGGAATCCCAGCAAATGGCATTAGAAGCATCCTGCTTCCCCCCCCCCCCCCAAGCCTGAAAGACGTACCTAGGCATTCATCCTAGTAGCCATTGATACATCTGTCATCCATAAATTTGTCTAACCCTTCCTTAAAGCGATCTAGACTTGTAGCTGTCACCACCTCTTCTGGCAGCACATTCCATAAACTGATGACCCTCTGGGTGAAGAAATACTTCTTAAATGCTGTCTCTAAAGGTCTCTAAAGTGGCCTAGACGTTGCAGCCTGATTTCATAAGGGAAGTGTTCCAGACCCTTAATCATTCTGGTTGCCTTTTCTGCACCTTTTCCAGTTCTTCTAGTGTAGACTAGAAGAAGCCTCCACAATCCAAGTGTAAATTATTTCTTTTCCCAAGTGTAAATTATTTTGAGCTTTTCAGAAGCAAACAAATAGTAATAATAGTACACAGTGGAATCTGATTATAGAGATTCAATGCTTATCTTTCATAACAATGTTTATTAAGAGTATGCAGAAAAGTTATGGTGGAAATTTGTGCTTGTGAGAATATGTGCATCAAAAAAGCATTTCCATGTGTATGTAAACAGGAAATTGTCTCATGGCACTCTTAGGAGTTCTTAGGTAGTTCTCTTGTCAACTGTCTCTAGTCTCTACACAAAGATTGCTGCTGCCTTATCAACATTAGAGGGAGCCATTTTTAGATGGCAAATTATGGTTCTGCAGAAACTGTCACAGGAAGTGGGTGGGAATACCAGTCATGGGTGACAAATATAGGGCACATAATCTTCATTATGGCAAAGTATCATATATTCCTCAATTTGACTAACATGACTTGTGGAATGTGGAAAGATGGCAAGAAACTGAAATGGATTAGATTGGGGCATCAAATGAAATTCCTGAAATATGAAATATATCTGAGCACCTGTGAATTCATACCGGGGTTTAGGGGTGACAAATTCTGTAGGCACACTTCAAAATACAGCTATACATTTCTTGTAGGTGGCAGGTAATGCTGACACCTGTCTCAGAACAACTCCTTTGACCTTTAAAGCTCTAAACAGCATGTATGCTGAGCATTTAAGAGATTGTTATCTCCCACTCCATGGGTTTGTGAACAAGCAATGAATCTTCCTTCAGTAACATCATTTTCAGGCACATAAATTCTCCATCAGCAACAAGCTAAGCACCTGAATAATGGCATTTTCTGTACTGACAACAGCCCAGAGCAACATATTGTCTTCATCTTTCAGTGAGAATGGCTTTTACTGCGCTCTTGAAATTGTCTTTGGCTTTAGCTGTATCTGTATTTTATTTCATTGTTCCTGTTTTCACACAACCCAAAAACAGAACTTGCTTGGTTCACATCAGCTTTGAGCGCTCTTTGCATATATTTGTAGCTCTTTCTATTTAAGACAAACCATCCTTTCCATCATCCTCATCAAGTAATGATTTTTTCCAAACCATATGCTTCTTCTTCATTCCTTTCGGCTTTGCCCTCCTCACTCCCAGTTTCAAAAGTGCTCTGCATGCATTGTTTTCAGACACCAGGAATTTGGTCCCTTTTTGATTCAAGTGGAGTCCCTGCCTCCTCTACATATCCAGCTTTGCCAAAGCTTTCTCAAGCATCCAGCGAATGTAAAACTCCCCTGGTACCATCCCAACCCTAACCTATCCACACATGGAGGCATTTCATCTCTGCCTGCCTAGCTTGTCCTGCACATGAAACACGTAAGAATTCAGATAATGTCTCCTGTCTTTCATCCTGCTTAGCAAATACACTTAGCTTCCAGAACCTAAAAATATTCATGGTGTCCACATGATTACAGCCACTGCTACTTCCCCAGCCTATCTAAGGGTCTTTCTGCACCATTCCTCATTCATTTTAGGACAGTGGCGTTTATTAATTAAGCAAGGTTTTGTTGTTGTTGTTGTTGTTGTTACCCCAACAGAGGTGGCATATTGGTACTGCTGTTCTATGCTACACTGTTTTATGTCACTTCCTTATATAGTGTAGAATCATATAAAACAAATCATGTATCATTGTGGCAACCAAAACCCATCAGTTAATGGAACCTGGCAATCACAAGGCTTCCCCAGTGACAGAATAGGGGCCTGGCATTCACATGCCGGGGCAGACTATGGCAGGCTCTGGGCAAATAAGATAGAGGTGTACCTTATTGTAGAATGAGAAGAAACCCAGTTAATCAACCCAACATGAAGAAGGTTTTCTTTCGGTAAAAGATAGACCCAACCATTCCTCCTCCTTCTTCAGTGGTGGACCATTTTGGAAACTAGCATGTCATCACACATGCAGCAGCCCCTAATGAATTAAAAATAGTAGGGAACTGAATTCCTAAAGAGAAAAAGAAATGCATTGGAAGAGTTGGGAATCAGTAGTGGAAACTCATCTAATGGATCAGTGATAATGTCTGATATCACTGCCTCTGCATCACTGAACAGATTAAAGAAATAATGCATGTAAGGCAGCCTTTGTGTTCTAATTTCCTCAGACATTTTATCTCTTCACAGTTTGAAGATTGCTCGGTAACTGAGGAGTCACAAATATATTATTTGAGAGAGCAGGTGGAGTTAAGGAGAAATACCAATAATTCCAGGGCTTGCGTTCAGTTTACTGATGCCTCTGAGGTTTTGTGTTCATAGCTGCCATATTGCTTTGAGAACCCCATCTGATATGTTGAGAATGATACAGAAATAATATAATTCTATGGTAATTCATGGAATGAACTTGAGGAAGCATCTGAAGCTCTTGAAGAAAAAGCATCAAACTTTCAATGTTCTTTTTTTATCTACTTAGAGTAAACCTCAGTGAAGCTAATGGGGTATCATTAGAACATAAGAAAATAAAAGGAGCCCTGTTGGTTCAGGCTACAGCCCATCTAGTCCAGCATCCTGTGTCACATAGTGGCCCACCAATTGCTTATGGGCATCTCAAGCAGAAGACAAAGGCAAAACCTTCACCTGGTCTTGCAAATTCCTGCAAATGGCCTTTGGAGACCTTTGTGTCTCCCCAGCCTGGAGGATATACCTAGGCATCCATTCTAGTGCCTGTCGTCCATGTTTTTTTCTAACCCTTTCTTAAAGCTATCTAGGCTGGTTGCTGTTATCACCCCTTTTGAAACTGGTTGCTATTATCACCCCTTTTGAAACAATGAAACTGGACCTAAAACACGGGGTTATCTTGGGACTATATTGTAATCGCTACATGTTGCTCTGCCAGTCCCAACATATCCCCACAATATTGGGGTGAAATTTCATGGTATCCCTATTCCAGGAAAATCAGCTCTCATCATGGATTTTCCCAGAATAGTGATATGGCTTTATCTGTCTGGAAGTTTGCTTGTGGGATCCTTCTTGAATAAAATGCTCCCCACCTATGCATATTGCCCAAACCAGGAGGAAAATATTCACCATGCATGTACAGGGCCACTGTGCATATGTCCTATTGAAATATCTGGAAGTACCCACCATGCCATCACGGAAGCGAACACTTCTCCCATGATGCTTCCCTGTAGCATGGACAGCAAGATAGCAATTGTGAGATGAAAACATGCTCCCAAATTTTCTTCTCACAGTGTGGAGTCAGCTGTGGTTGTGGCCATTTAAACAAGTTCTAGTCTTGATTAGTTTTACTATTTATTTACCTTTTACTTAGCCAATTGAGCAGAAATATGTTCAGATACAAAGTGTGATATTCTTAGATGAGAAAGTGACAGAGGTGAATTTGAACAAGCAACAGATCACAGGTCAATGTGTAGGAGATTGGATATCCTATTCGTGCAAGGGATAAGGGGAAGAAATAGGTCAAAACTAGGATTGAAGCTTGTTAAAGAAAGTGCATTAATTCAAATCTCCTAGGTCAGTAATCTGCCAAGAGACAGGAATGTGGATAAGAGCGTGAAAGGCATGGCTTAAGCAGAAGCA
Organism: Aspidoscelis tigris stejnegeri; assembly: GCA_023333525.1. Taxonomy (NCBI): domain Eukaryota; kingdom Metazoa; phylum Chordata; class Lepidosauria; order Squamata; family Teiidae; genus Aspidoscelis; species Aspidoscelis tigris. The sequence continues at coordinate 22,444,726 of JALMGA010000007.1, read as the reverse complement.
ATTAATTGCAGCATCGGGCACTAGAATGCTCCATTGAAAATAATGTACAGACAGACATTTGTCTTGTAGAAGGTTAAATGTTAAGGAAATAAGTGGGCAGAGTATTTAGAAAAGCTATTTTGTGGGCAATGATTTCATGTCATGCTAGTCACCCAAACAACTTTCATTGGCATCACAAACAAATGCTATTGCAGATTTTTCATAGAATTATTATCGTGGCTCTGTGTTTTCATGTGGCAATTCATTTGTATGTTGTGCAACATTCTGTGTGTCTGGAGTGTTTGGTGAATGTTCAGTAAATGGTTTTTAGTTTAAGAGGCTATTGCTCAGCACTTAACTTCTCTACTTGGCATGGGTAATCACATGTAGACTACGCACCCATAATGTAGTGAAGTGGAGTTTGTGCCTTTCATGCAAATATGTTTAGCCTATGACCTTATTTTGGATTATATCCCAGAATGAACCACTGCCATCTGCATGGTGGTGCAGACTATGGCAGTACCCTATTCCAGGATATAATCCAGAATAAGGCACAGTGTAGTAAGGGCCTATGTGTGTTTGTTAGTCCCCTTTGGTTCTTTGTTTTTAGAGTCTTGCTCAGGTTGGCAGGCATAGTTCTTTTCCCCATTGCATCACAGTTACCCTGTGAGATGGGCTGGGCGGACATATAGTCTATGGATATGCATGAATTTTTTTAAAAAATTCTTATTTGATTTGTATTGAATCGAATGCAAAAAAAAAATTGTGTTTTTTCAATTAGATCCCATTCGAACGTAGTAGGATTTGAATGTGCATTCAAATCGCATATGAATCCCATACAAATATCACACAAATCCCATACGAATCCATAATGAAGCTTCGTACAAATGTCAGTCTTCAAATGTGCCAACATTTTATTCAAATTTGAATGTACGCATTCATACAAATTTTGAATATTACAAATATTCATGCACATTCGTAATTGAATCCATCTTCCAGGTCCCAATCCAGAGCTTTAGCCACTGTACCTTGCTGGTTTGTCTGAGGCTTTATTTGTGTTTGGGCATTTTACTTTGGATGTTTCACTCTCTCTTCACTAAGAACAGCTATACGTGCAATACTTTTTGCAGGTTCAAACTTTTCTGAATTAGTTACGAAGAGAATAAAAGAGAAAAAACCTAATCACAATGTAGCTTTTATGTACAAATGAAGAGCTGCCAGTTATCCTCAGTAATTAGTGCAATATCAGCCACAATGTCTTGACAACAAATCTGCTGCTTTTATAACATCTGGTGTGGAGGACTAAGCAGTGACCTTCTTCATAATGACCTTTTGGTTTAATCCCTTTTGAAAATAAATCTTATTATACATAAGTCAGCAAATGGCTGTACTGTGTTTTCTGTTTACAGTGGATTTTCCAAGCAGTAGAAAATGAGTTATTATTTGCTGGTTTGTTGCTTTTTTTAAAAAACTTTTTTTTATCCCTGCGATTACAGCATCCTTATTGGAACTCATCTCTTTATTAATCATTTTACTGAGCATACCTAATCATGTGCCAGGACCAGTAGAGATTTCTTGTGAAGTGACATTTGGGCAAGATTCAGATGAGAGAGGGACGGGTACTACAAGCATAGCACAGATCTCCCTGTATACTAAGAATAATGCTCACAGCACTGTTTTTAATGTGGCAAGTTGCTGATAACACCGACACTGTCCTTGGCTTTGGTGATTTTGGAACTGGGGAAATTCTGTCCCTTGGCCACAATGATAATGGCTGAAGGAGTCTTCAAACCCTGAAAATGACCTCATTTCTGTGGTGTAATGATTACAAACAGACTGCTATGTTGCAAACAGACAGGTATGCTTCTTTGAGCAGTGGCAATGTGGCAGTGGTTCAGAAGAGGATAGTGTGTGGTAGGAAAAGGTATCAGAAGCCTTCCTACAATTCTGCTGTTCAAGGACAGTAAAGACACAGCACTATAGCAGCTAAATGAGTACATGACCATGCTGGTTCAGTACTCATCGCGTGCACCCAATGCATTATGAGTACGCAGCATTGTGCAGTCTCTGCACACTCATGGCACATTCACAGGGCCAAACTATGCCTAAGATGTGACAGAACACACCTGCAAAGTGTCTAGTAGGAGGGTGTTCTGGGTTAGATGGTCGATAAGTAAGACTGCCTCTTTCTTTGCTGATGAGCTCTTTCGCATGAAAGGAAATAGATTAAAATTTAGATGTACCCTGGCCCATAAAGGTGTTGTGCGGCTCTTACCTCGAAAGGGATTGCTTCTTGGAATAACACTTTTAGTGTCAATTTTGTATTTGCCATCCTTGCTGTCACATCATGTGAGTCACTTGATCTCTTTCATGTACACTGCCGTCAATCCATGTCTTCTCCAAATACCTGGCCAATTGTTGATGGTTTATGTCTAATATCGGAAGACAGAAATGTGTCCAAATGATATATAGTTAAGAAAAATGATCTTGATCACAGAAAAGATTGTCTAATAGCACAGTGCCCTGAGAAAAATTCTGCATTTGTTGTTCCCTTAAAACTTTGAGTGATCTGAAATATAGAGAAAAAAATCATCCAGCTTTTATCCTTCCATGTATTAGTTAATAGCTATAAATTTGCCTCCTCTTTATTTTATGACATCAGTAGTTCACACCACAAGGCTCATCACATTATTTATAAAGGGTTGCTGCATTGATACTTTTCCATCATTTTTCTTTCTAGTACAAACAAGTGGAGCAGTATATGTCGTTTCATAAACTACCTGCCGATATGCGTCAGAAGATCCATGATTATTATGAACACCGTTACCAGGGCAAGATATTTGACGAAGAAAGCATTCTCAACGAACTTAATGACCCACTTAGAGAGGTAAGAAAGTCACCAATACTGAAGAGTAATAATAGAGATATTTCTTCTTTATGCTGAGATAGAAAAGAATTGATGCGTATAAAGTACACCTCTGATTTGAGGTTGGTTGTAATGATCCTCTTAAAACTTTCTTGCTCTTTTCATCAACTTTCTTTAACATCTCTGAACAAAAGCAATAGATTGGGAAATAGTTAGGACTAGATGGTACCTAACAATACCTGGATGTGTATCCTTCTGTTTTGCTTCAGTCTTCTTTTTTTCAAAAAAAAACTGGCCAAGAATTATCTACTAAGAGTAGCTGAGGCAATTCAAGAAAGATCAGTCTAACATGGAGAATATTATTAAACATCTTTTGGTTAGATAACATTCTGGTCCCATAAGCACTGTTGTAAGGAACTCACAAGCACTGATAGCACCAAATGTGCCCTTGAGGTCACCATTGTGCTGCACTGGGATATTTGAATGGCAAGCGTTGCTCAAGAAGAATTACAATTGCTTCTGTAGAGTCTGATTACTGGCACAGTTCGGAGCTGTCTGATCCATAGATCCCCAGTCTCTAAATACTGACAGTCAACAGACTCTGCATTGCTACCCTCTCACATCCATTTTATCTAGCTCTTGTTGACCACAGAATAATTACTTCTTTGTTTACAAGCATGAGTTTTCTACTACTGTTAGCAAAATGTCTTATTACTTATAAAAACTAATGTAGAAACACCAAATTCTGACACCTTGCCTTGTGTGACAGTCTTTTATGCCCACTATTTTATGTAACCTTTTCCCGTTATTTATTATTTATTAATTATTATTATTATTGTTCTTGTTGTTGTTGAAAAATTCTTGGTCATGTTTAAAAACAGTTAAAATTTCTGAGTGGCATTTTTCCTCTCCCATTAACGTGGTTTAATAATGTCTTAAGAGAAAAAAATAAAACATTATGTTTTATTTAATGGTGGAAATATGAACAGAATTCAAATGTTCTTGTCACATTTGTTACTGTTACTGCAATTGCAGGTTTATTTCAGTTGATCTAGATTTTTTGTGCTAGTGCGGGGGGTGGTGGATCAAATACAGGTCCAAATACAAATACAATGTTAAAGTAAATGCTTTTTTATAAGGTTTTTTTAAAGCACCTGTTAGCGCTAATAGGTGCCTGGTTGGATCAAGTTACTTCTAGGATCAAACTCAATCCGTCTTTAGATCCAGAATATATTATTTTGAAATGGAACTTTCACATCAGATCCTAAAGTATGGAGCTAGACTGTTAGACTAGATTCCAAATATTCTAGAACCACAACTCCTATCCTTTTGACTCCTATTTTTCTATGCCAGCTGTGTCTGGCACAGAGTCTGAAGGTGCCTACAGATTCCATTAAAACTTCACAGCTTTTGCACCACTACTGGCCACATGACAGTTGTCCATGGCAGCAACACAGCAGCAGGTGAAGTATGTTGTAGAAAGTTGCTGATTAATCAGCAGATTTTTGCTTCACACTTTTCCTCTCACACTGCAAGGATACTGTAGATGATCTGGCTGACAGGACTGGACTCCACAGAAGCTCCACCCTCCCTGCGCAGCTTTCCCTTGTCCAATCAGGATGGCAGGAAGCAGCTGTGCAGGGACTTCGAAGATTTAATAGTGCCTGGAGGCAGCCTGAGACTTATAGTTTAGGAGCACTGAAGGCTGCACTTGAGAACCCAGATGTACTCTAACAGTTTAGCTGCACACTGTAGAATCTCCTGTGAGAATTCCACTGACCAATTGTGCTTGATCCTAGAAGCAACTTGGTTCACCTGTCATTCATTCATTCATTCATTTGTCCATGTGCAATCTTTCCATCCATGAATGACTAGGTTACAAATTCCTACTGAGCCACTGAAGCTCAGTGAGCAGCTCATTCTCAGTATGACATATTGTCGTGTCAAATGGAGAGAATGGGATAATGCTTGCTGCCTTGAGTTCTTCAAAAGAAAGGTGCAAACTGAAAGTATGAAAAAACAACAGAAGGGGGAAGGAAAACTGTGGCTTTATTGATCAATGTGGCATTAAGAATTCTCACAGAAATGGGGTGTCACAGGTTTCTGCCAGTTATAAAAAAATCTGCAGGCAGCATGGATGGATTCCTATTCCTTGGTGCAAACTTTCTTTAAATTTATGCAGAGTTGTAGAACTTTGTATAGATCTTGCATAAAAAACTATCATTCTGAAAATGTTGTGAAAAATCCTAACCCCAGAAAAAAGCAATGTAAGAAAGGATGAATGAAAAAAAGGATGTTTTATGATTAGGACTTAGACAAAGTAAAATTAACTGATTTACCAGGAAAATGTCCATATATTAGTGGCTATTTCCTCCACCACCAATTCACTGACATTCAGCAATGGTAGCAAGCATCATAAATCATAATGAGAAATAAATCCAAGTTGTATCTCCTCAAATACAAATTATATCATCGCCAAGAGTCTGCAATGGCTAGATGGCATCAAGCAAGCAAACAAATATAGGTATAAGAAACCAGTGATAAATACTTCTGTGGGATAATGGCTGGAAGCAGACAGAAAATACAGATTTCTATTTGCTCATGCTACTGCCAACATGTGACTATTTCTCATTTATTTGTTTATTGAGTTTAATATTCCACAGTTCTATTAAGTACAAATGTAAACTGTAAGACCCTACAAGTAGAAAATAAGAAGGGTATGAGTAAAGAAAACTGTTCTCAAATATCACTTTCAAAGAGCCAGGGTTGGCTAAATGCTATGAAGAGGAGTTCTATGTTCTAGAACCAGCACTTGGGGGAAGGACTATTTTGTATTCTTAAATACAACAGTATCTAACAGTAAAGAGCTTTCCATCAGTCCAAGAATTTAATATGGGCAAAGGAGAGGTCTGCCTCACTGCAGAAGTATTGTACATGACCAGTCTTGAAGTAAGTATTGTAAGTAACGGCTATGTGAGAAAGACCGTAGGTAGGTGGCAGAATGTGTCCTTTGCATGTCCTGGTGCTTTCCCAAAAGAAAGCAATAGCAACCTATTTCCATATTGTTGCAAGTAATCTAAATGGGTAAGTCTGTGTAGTTACCAAGTGTCAGCAGCAGCTTGAAGACACTTTTACCTTTTTAAGTGTTGGTGGACTTTGTGAGTATACATATCTGTTTATTTCAAGAAGTGGCTGCACAAGAGAGTATTGATAAACTAAAAGAGAAAATCAGAAAATAGCATTTTCCAGTTCATCTTTGAACATGGCTTTTTAATGTGTCATATCCTCTGTGGAATCCATTATGGATTCTGAAATTTCATCCAGGCTCTCATTTTTGTCACAAAAGCAAATCTCAGAAACAAGTTGCTAATATTCTGTTCACTTTTCCATTTACACAGACATTAATATACTACCTAACCATTTTATCTTGTAACAAGGTTATTGTCTTAATTTGTTGTTTGTACTTCTATCATACCCTATACTCAGAGGTCTCATGGTGGGTTACAATAAAACAAATACGAGGTATAAAAATAAGACACAAACAGGAATTCAATAAAGATTAGGTGACTAGCTCAGTGGCAGAACATCTACTTTCTATTCAGAAGATTCAAAATACAATCCCCAGGAAAAAAGGACATTAAAACACTTATGTACCCACAAAATTCCCAGATGTCCAGCTCAATTTCTGGACAGTTTCCTATTCTCAGTCCTACTTTATAAACCCAATATTTTGCCCAGATTCTCATCATTAAACTGCCTTCTGTAAGCCCTTGGTTCACTACTTCTAGTTGCTCTGTCTTCTGCCCCATGAGCCAACAATTTTTCCCAATTCATATTCTATGCCTGCTGTGATGAAGGCTGGGTCTCCACTTATCCAGTGTGGTATCTGGTTCTTGAGTACATGAGGGGCATCGTGATCCCCCACTGAAAAGGATACCTATTTGTCTCCATTTGTAAATGTGGAGGTGTCATTTCTAATGAACGATTCTGATGCCTCCATGCACAACAAAGGATTGTAGGCAAGGAATTGTGCCCTGCAAAAATGATGTCTCTGACAGCCAGAAATGAGGTGGAATAATCACCGTGAACCGCTTTGCTACCACCACAAATGGTGATGTGGCTTCAGCAGGGGCTTTAAGAGGTAGCTCCTATGGTAAGTAGAAATTTGGCCTTAGAGCCCTGTCATCTCCAGTGGCACCATCATAGCTAGTAGTCTCTTCATACATGCATGTCTTTATGTCTGCTTTAATGTAATTCAAGATGCTCCGTCCTTACTGCTACATCTTTTCATGTTTTAGTGATAAATTCCCCAATTTAGGCAGGAGAAGACCAACCACCATTTTTGCATGATTTTGTTCTTCAGAGAAACAGCGTGGTCAGACTCAAAATGCAGCCTCTCATCTTGGCCACAATCTTTTAACTTCTTCATTTTAAGATGTATTTTTCTTCCATTAAAAAATCACAGCATGGTATCTTTGTCAGGACATTTCCCCCAGATGCAAGCTCTGCTAAGCTAAAAAGTCCAACAATCTTTCCTATATAGAACTACATATTCAGAAAGACAAGTGTGGTTGCTGATCAGGCTTTTGGTTTATAACAGGATGCAGTTTTGTAACAGAAAATGCACTTCTGTGCTATCCACATAATTTTCCTCAGTATCTGAAAATTTCACTACTGCTGCTGCAGGGAAATGGTGCCATGGGTACTAAAAGAACTATATTTCTTCTGGTTTGTTTCATCTTACCTGCTTTTATCAAAGAAAATTATTCGTGACACTAATAAAGTTTCACTGAAAGGAATGTACTTAACATTATGTATAGATAAGTTCACCGCTTCTCCCCCCCCTTTCCCCCCCCTTAAATAAAGTATATAAAGTACAGTCCTGGAAGAAGGATAAAAATGTGCCCACAAAGCCATGAAAAATCTCACACAACTGTGAGAGAAGCAACTGTCAAATTACTGAGCAGTAAGATACCCAGATCCCGAATAAAGCCTTCCAGTAATTTGCTTTGCTTTACGATTTCATTTACTGTTCAGCCATCTAGAGAAGTGAGTTCTGCTAGCTGACCTTACTTGCTGAAATGTCTTGAGTATCTTTTCTTGTCGTTTGCAGATAATAAGTAATGCAGTGGGATGGCCTCAATGAGAGGCATATAATTCTCCACTCTTCTCTCAGCATCAAGTTCTTGCTCTAATTCAGATTTCCAGAAAGCTTATGAGCCAAGTTCCAGTTCCTTTCTTTGACTTTACAGGATTGCAAAAAATCACAGGAAATCTGTGACTAGACTTGAGGGCTTCATCAATATGCATAAAAAGTGGCTTGAAAGTGGATTAGACATGGTATCATGTGGACACTAGTTTTCCCCTCCCACCTCTAATCAACTTTAAAAGTCTTTAAAAGTGCATTTTCTGACCTTTAATGGGGATTAGAAGCACTAGCATGCAGATGCTACCACCCCTAAATGCTTTCAAGCCACTTTTTTTTACTGTGTGCAGATGCAGCTGAGGATTTATGGGAAAGAAATGGTCTATAACTAATGTTATTAGCAAAATTATTAGCTATAAGCTAATTACCGCTCATAGTTTGCTTATATCTCAAATGTCTACACTGAAAGCAGTGAAACCACTGAAAAGAAATTGAATTAAATTGGAAAGAAACGTTGTGGCTGCAGACCATTATAAATTATCCACTACTGTGGCAACTGACTATTTAAGCAGAGTGTTCAGCAGCCGCTATACCTAGTAGTTCAAAGTATGGATTCACTCTCCATTTCTTCTGCATTTATATCAATTTCACTTAAGGCTGTATCTGCACAATTTTTTTAAAAAATGATCCAAAAGTGGTTTAGAGTGATAGAATATGGACTTTATTGAGCCCATCCCCCCTGAAACCCACATTAAAGGCCAGATAATGCATTTTGGAAGTGGATTTTCTCGCCTTCAGTGTGAATTAAGGCCATATCTGCACTGGGTTACAAGACTGAGCCAGGAAACTGGTTCAACCACTTTGTCTGCAGAGGATGAGACTCTGTAATGGGCTACGGTTGGAAAATGAAAATAATTAATTAATTAATTGAATGGATTAATTATTCTGTGAATGGAGTCTTTTCATGAGGTGAATAATTATGATTTCAACAACTCTAGTACTTTCTGAAATTCAATTGAGCCCACTTTCCAAGGTAAATATATCATATTGACCTGTCTTTATTTGTAATTAGACAACTCTTAAATCAGAAAATAAAGATTTGTTTAGGTATCTAATACTAGCCTTCCAACTTATCTCTGAATTGTGGAAGACCTGTTAAGACTGATGTTTATCAAGATGATATAAAAAAGTCTGGGAATTAGCTGTGAATGATTTTTTGTTTAAGATCAGACAAAATGTAAGCCACTCTAAAGAAAGGATTATTTTATTTTTAATATAGAAACCTCTTATAGAAAGACAGGATAGGCTCAAGAGCTTTTATCTCTCATCTGAGAACATAAAAGATCTCTGGAGATAGACTATTAAAGATACATATCTGACTAGAGAATAATGTCATGGCAAACTTTGTTATTATATGAGTTCATCAACTTACTGTAATATTTAAAGGATATTAGGAAGTTTGTAGCTGGGTATGTTAATGGTTTTGCTAATTGTCATTATATAACCACAACAACAATATACTGCCATGGTTAGAATGCTTCATAATATGGTTTTAAATCTGAAATTTGCTATCCTCTTATATTTGAATCCCTGCAAGTTAATAATCCTGATAGTAAAGACTTTTTACTATGGAAAATAAATTGAGAAATCAGTTTTTCTCTTAGTTTATAATTTAGGTAACCTTTTATTTTCTTAGTTTTTATTATATTAGCAGGTATAATAAAATATAATATGTATATTTCAATGAACATTTATAAAGCTAGCTTTCAAGTATATATCTATCATTCTAGTTGCTGATTTATGAACTTTCATATCTGTTGACTCTAGATTTTTGTTTGAGTTTTTATTGGGTTTTCAGAACCAACATAATAAACAGACTGTTTTATTTCCCTCTTCTATTTTTTTTAAATGGCACTAAAACCTAATTTATGGAACTTGTGACTGTAAGATGGCTGAGGAAAGCAAAGAAGGGGGTAGGTTATTAATTCATCATAGACAGGTCTAGCAACAGCTGTGATAATTAAATGGAATTTCCATGTTCAGTGTCTTCAGTGCTTCTGAGCTCAGTGTCCTGACAATTGGCAACCAGTAGGGAAAGTTCCTCCACGTTGTTCTGTGGCTTTTCTAAAAGCATCTGGATATCTTCTGCAGATAACTAGTTCTGAACAAGATGAACTATTAGTCTTAAATATTGTTTTGTTTCCTAAATAATATTTGAGAGTCCGTCTTGCAAAATTCACCTTGTTCATAAATGATTCCATTTGAATTGATGCTTTCTTCTTTCTGACTTTGTTATCAACATTCAGGAGTAACACTTTGAAACTTAAAAGTTGCCCTTAGCATCATGGTGACGTAGTAGAACCGGGGTACTCTTATTTACTTCTCATAGGATATATTTATATTTTTGTTTCCTGACTCCACTAAGCAGATCAGAGCAATCCTAGAAAAATAAACTTGGTGGTTGTTTCAGGGTAGGAGGCAATATTCAGTGCAAGTTGTAAAATTCAGTCATAGGAGCCCAGTAAACTCAGCTTGTGAGAAAGAGGTTAATACCCTTTCTGAGCCATTATTTAAAGTTCAGGGCTGGCCTATTTTTGGACCATGGTGTGAGAAGACGTTGGCTGAAAATAGATACAGATCACGTCTCCTTGTGCAATATAGAACATTGGGACACTTCATTTTCAGAGAGCATAATTGGTATTTGGAATATAGCCTCTGTGCTCCCAACCTTTTGTGCATTGTAAAAAGAGATTTGTGTTACAAAAGCCATGCTTCTTACGTGAGCAACAGAAACAAGAGAACAACAACTGGGTGATTTAATTGAATGGAACTGCAGTAGTCCATTTTTGGGTGGAGCTGACATAAAACTTTGCCAAATTTCTTTTGATGGTGGCCCCCTGTCCATGGCTAATATTGGTAAAACAAAAAGGTATCCATAGCAAAGAAGATAGTCATATCAATTAAAAAAAAGAAAGTGTTTGGATGCACTATACAACTTCAACTATTCTTAAGAGATGCCTACCATGAATCTTGGTTTCACCTATTCATAAGTTGGATGCCAGTTGCACCTAGCAGGAGTCCAAGTTGCAAATACTTGTAAAACCCTCATTCCTAGCATTTTGTAGTGCTCATAATGTGCTTAACTAGATGCAGATGTGCAGTTAGGAGCGTTAGTATTATCCTGTCTACCCCTGGAGTATTACGGCTACTATTTATTGCAAAGTAACATTAAGCTTTGAAGAAATGATTCTTTATTCACCAATATTTCAAGAGATCAATAGATTATCTTTGTGTGAAGTAAAGGTGCCACCAATGGACAAATTCTTGCAGGGTTTCTTTTTCTTTTCTTTCCCCCCCCCCTTTGTAAAATAAACATTGCTTGCCTTTGATTTCTTTTGTGATTCTTTTTATTTTACTTCCCAATCTAGCCTACAGCTCTTTGTATTCCCATACGAATGCTGTCTCCAAACCCATTTAACTTCTGCAATCAGACATACAAGAACAAAGCAATCTAAATTTGGGGCCATGAAATATAAATGAACACATTCTCTCTCTTTTTTTTTCTTTTTCTAATTCACAATCAGCCATTATGTAAACAGTGTGCATTACTTGGCATAGTGGTATGATTACATGATTTATATAGGACTGCCTCATAAGAACATAAGATAAACTCTGCTGGATCAGTCCATGGTAGGCCAGCATCTTGTCTCACACGGTGGCCCACCAATTGCTTCTGGGCATTCTCAAGCAGAAGACGAATACAAAACCTTCACTTGCTCTAGAATCCCTGCAGATGGCCTTTAGAGAGATACTGCCTACCTCTTCAACCTGGAGGCAATACCTAGGTATCAACTTTGGTGCACCTGTCCTCTATGAATTAATCTAATCCTTTCTTAAAGCTATCCAGAGTGATCTCTGTCACCACCACTTGTGGTGGTAAATTCCATAGGCCGATGGCCCTCTGGATGAAAAAATACATCCCTTTGTCAGTCCTAACTCTCCTTTCCATCAGCTTCATAGAGTGCCTCTTGATCCTAGTGTGGTGTGATAGAGAAAAGAATTATTTCTCTTTCCATCTTTTCCATACAGTGCATGATTTTCTATATATCACACCTGTTTTGCATGCAGAAGTTGTTTAATTTATGGCATTTTCCTGAAAGAGGATGTTGGAAAATGACTTGCATATTGCTTCCAGAGCAGTTGCTTCTTGAGTTACAGGAACTACCTTTAAATATCTTTAGTGTGTGCTGTCCTGCTCTGGGACTTTTAAAACATAGGTTTGGTTTAGCAGACATGCAATTAGCAAGGAATTTCATGGAAAAAGTGTAGAAGAAAAAGTCACAGGTATCCAAGTGCAAACAACTGGCTTTTATTGAGAAGTATTAATTTGAAAGAGCACTAATGAAAGTCAAGAACTCAGTCTGCACAAAGAGTTAAATAAATAAAAACCAAAGTGAAGGTTAAGCCCTGGCAAATACTTATACATATATAGAACCATTAGGCAAAGCTCTTTGTTGCCTGTGAATAGGCAAGGTCAAGCCCTAAGCCACAGATCCTTTTATGCTATGATAAGAAGAAGGTTGACTTTTCTACCCCGCTTTTCTCACCCATACAAGGGGACTAGAAGTGGCTGACAAAGCTTTCTAATTCTTCTCCCCACAACAGACAGGCTGTGAGATATGTGCGGCTGTGAGAGCTCAGAAAGAGAGCTGTGACTAGCCCAGATGGCTTCATGGAGGAGTATGGAATCAAAGCCTATGACTGCGAGATATGAGTCTGGCACTCTAACCACAAGACCAAACTGGCTCATAAGGCCTAACATTACCAGGAAAATGGCATATGCTGTGCACATGGACAATTCAAGGAATCATCCTTTATACTTGTTACACCAGAAGTTGGGCTCAATGTAAAACAGACTTTGCCTTGCCTCGGCTCAAAACAGTAGTGCTTTGCTCATCCCCTGGTAGAATGATAGTATTTTATAATTCTCATGGATATGCATAATCTGGATAACGCGCTTGAAGAGATAATACCTTGTATAGTGCTTTCAAAAGCTGCTCAATTCCTATAAAATCAACCAAATCTTCAGTATATTTTCCCAAAGTAATGATTAAGACAAGCTTGTTTAAAATAATTCAAGTCACTTCTTGGCTAATTCAGAAGAGTCTATTGCTTATGGAAATAATTTTCAGTTCATAATTAATTTATAAGGAAGGTGAGATAATCATAATTGAAATGCTCTACATGTCAGGCTGTATGTCTGTAAAATAGACAGACTTCATTTTGCATAACTTGAATGTTATTAACATTATCTTCCAAAGCCAGTAAAATGTTTAAATAAATGGAGTAGCAAATTTGTGCAGAGGCTGGTTTGCTGGCTTCACGTAGTAACATTTTATTTTGGAAATTCCTTTTTTTTTTTTTTTTTGGAAGGTCATTTTAGTCCAGTTTAGAGAATAAGGGAGAGGCGGATCTACTGTGAAAGTAATGAAGTTAAAAGCATCAAGTGCCTTAATCCAGGTAGACCCCAGAAGCTTTATTCCACATTGCTTAAAAACTGGCTGCAGACATTCAGTTGTCTTTTTTTTTTTTTGACATTTTCCTGGCTGATTTTCAAATTTGGCTCTTCTGGTACATTTTTCTTCATGGCTATGGCCACCTTCTGCTCATCTTCCACCACACTCTTCCTCCCACCCTGACCAGAGTGCCAAAACCAAAAGTGTAACTAAGTTCTGGTGGAACAGGAAGATACCAATACCTAGCAGGTAGAGGTACCATGGCAAAATGTATTATTCTTCTGGAGCCATCCAGAACGTAACTTCACGTATGTGAAGACAACTTCTCGTTCCCGGATGGCTCCAGCTGAATACAGTGGGTTAAGTCAGCGACCAAGGAATGACTGATAGAAGGGCATTATGGTACTGGTATTTATACATTATCTGGCAGCCCTGGACACGTTTTAGGGCTCAAAAAATGAAGGTCCACCACTGCTTTGAATATACCTAAAAAAAATTACCACATCATTGTGGGGTGATTCTTTGCAAGGAGACAAATGATAAGAAGCTCAAGAAACTGTTTAATGATGTTGCTTGTTTGTAAAACCGGAACTGCAGGACTAGAGCATGCAGCTGCCAGTCACCGCACATTTCTGGCAGTGCGCGGCATGCGGGGAAGAGGCTTCGGAGGCAGACAAGCCTGCTTCCAACCTCCCCAAGATGGTGGCCACCGGCACATCCGGCCCCTTGCCTCTCCGTGTGCGGAAGCGTCCTGCTTCCAAACAGATCAAGGTGAGGGGCTGGATGGAAGATCTAATTTTCAAGGTCTTCCCGGAGGCCGGATCCTCCAGTGGCAAGACCCGATTAAGAATGTGTCTTGTGTGCTGGAGTGCAGAACCAGCCGCCTCGAAGAGTCCTGGATCCAGCCTCCAGTGTGGAAGGTAAATTTTCTGTGTGTTTTTAATGTTTTTAATGTGTTCTTAGTGCCAGTGCGGAAGCACCCCATGTGTAAAAGCATATGGTTTAGCCCAAGGGTGTCCAATATTTTGGCATCTCTGGGCCATACTGTAAGAAGAAGAGTTGTCTTGAACTACACAGTAAATACACAAACACTAATGAAAACTGATGAACAAAGAAAAGGTCTGTGCATAATTTCCTAATGTTTAAGTAAATTTATGACTTTGTGTTGGGTCACATTCATACCCATCATGGGACATACGTGGCCTGCAGGCCACAGTTTGAACACCCCTGGTTTATAATATTTGCTCAAAATAATAATAATAATAATAATAATAATAATAATAATAATAATAATAATAATAATAATAATAATAATAATAATAATAATAATAATAATAATAATAATAATAATAATAATAATAATAATAATAATAATAATAAAGAAGGGGAAGATTACTGAAAGTGAAGGCATTGAAATGCCAAATGGTCAAGCCATCAGGTCCCACCAGGCAGAAGCCTACAAATACCTTGGCATCTTGCAACTGGATAACATTAAGCATGGCCATGTGAAATCTGTGGTCAGTAAAGAATATATCCAAAGGACTAGAAAAATCTTGAAAAGTAAACTGAATGGCGGTAACACCATTAAGGCCATAAACACCTGGGCCATACCAGTCATTAGATACACTGCGGGAATTGTGAACTGGACTCAGCTCGAATTGGACAACTTAGACAGAAAAACCAGAAAACTGATGACGATCCACCATGCACTACATCCTCGGAGTGATGTCGACAGGCTGTACTTGCCCAGGAAAGCAGGTGGTAGAGGACTTTTGCAAGTGAAGCAGACAGTGGAAGAAGAGAAGCATGCATTAGCAGATTACGTGGCAGAAAGCAAAGAATCAGCTTTGATTGAAGTCAACAACCAGAAGCTTCTCAAGGTGCAGCAAACCAAGAACCAGTACCGGAAAACTGCAGTTCAATGCCGAACAGACAGCTGGCACAATAAAGCACTGCATGGACAGTTCCTGGAGAAGATTGAAGGCAAAGTGGACATGGAAAAGACCTGGTCTTGGCTTACGAATGGAACACTGAAAAAGGAAACAGAAGGACTGATTCTTGCTGCACAAGAACAAGCAATAAGAACAAATGCCATCAAAGCCAGAATTGAAAAATCAGGAGAAGATCCAAAGTGCCGACTCTGCAAAGAAGTGGATGAAACAATCGACCATATACTCAGCTGCTGCAAGAAGATCGCACAAACTGATTACAAGCAGAGACACAATGCTGTAGCACAAATGATCCACTGGAACTTGTGCCAAAAGTATCATCTGCCAGTGGCAAAGAACTGGTGTGATCACAAGCCAGAAAAAGTGGTTGAAAACGAACAGGCAAAACTACTTTGGGACTTCAGGCTTCAGACTGACAGAAAACTGGAGCATAACACCCCTGACATTACAATTGTTGAGAAAGAGAAGGTGTGGATCATTGACGTTGCTATTCCGGGTGACAGCAGAATTGAGGAAAAACAGATGGAAAAACTCACCAGATATGAAGATCTGAGAATTGAATTACAGCGACTCTGGCGAAAACCAGTGAAAGTGGTCCCAGTCATCCTCGGCACACTGGGCGCGGTGCCAAAAGATCTCAGTGGGCACCTAAAAACCATTGGCATTGACAAAATATCCATCTGCCAACTTCAAAAAGTCACTTTACTGGGGTCTGCTCGCATAATTCGCCGATACATCACACAGTCCTAGGTGCTTGGAAAGTGCCCGACGAGTGATATAATACGAAATCCAGCATAGTCATCTCATTTGCTGTGTGTAACTGCTGTTTTACATCAACATCATCATCATCATAATAATAATAATAATACCTATAGTTAGGCTGCCTCCAGATGGCAGCCCAGTATAGTGACAGGAAGCAATAATGCCAGATATTGCTTCCCCACTACCATTGCTTCCTATCTAGACAATGCTGGCCTCAATGTTGTTATTTGCGCATTTTGGAGACACATAATCTGGGCAGTTTGACTGCCATCAAATTCCAAGATGGATTAGGGATGTGCACGAACATTTGTAACATTTGATATTCGGATGAATTTGGACATTTGTATACGAATCGAATGTTACAACATTCGTACATTGACATTCGTGTTCATACAAATGCTTCAGAACATCCATGAAATGGAGAAATGGGAAAGTGGCTGTGCCAGTCACACCTGCAATGAATCCAGAGTGCATTCAACATGGTTTGAGAGTGGATTCAGGTCTGATTTGATGCTTTCAGAGTGAATATGTTATGGGATACGTATCAGATATGTATGCATACCTATCAGATATTCATACAAATTCGTACAAATTGAATGCAAAAAACCCATTCATGCACATCCCTATGATGGACACATGCATGCATGGTCAGCTGTCTTAGCCTCCACATATGTTCTAGTTGTTGCTCATCCAGAAAGGTAAGTGAGTCCCTAAAATTGTTGAAGCTAGAAAACCCACTACCAGTACTGGGTTTTCCTGCAACAGTTAAAAGCGTTTTTTAGGGATATAAGGATGTAGGGTGGCTTATAGAATACAATCAAATATAAAAAGATTACACACAGAGGCTAATATGAATTCTGTACACTGTAACCACCAAAAAACACATTAATCTTCTCTAAAATTCAGGATAAACTGGTATGTGTTAATCAAGGGTCAAGACTCCGATCACCATTGATGCTGCAATAGGCTGCATTCACACATAGCAAAGTAAAAAGAAAACTGCTCAGAAGCTCTCTAGGGAGGGTAGGTGTTCTTATCCTATCTCTAAGCCATCCCTTCTTAGCCTAGCAAGTTCATGAGAAAGTGAAGAGGCTGACAAGCACGTGAAATGGCCTCTAAGCCATCTTTATAAGTCACCTGTGAGGGTGCATGTGAACACAACCTTATTTTACAAATAAAGGATTTCCATGGAGGTCATCCAGGTACAGAGAATGTTCTGTTGCTATCCCAAATACCCAGAAGTCAGGAGATCTATATGTATTATGTGCTTGTTAGTATAGTCTTATACTTATTTATTCAGACAGAGCCAACGGCAAGAAATAACAGAGACTTTAGTTCAACAACATCCAGAGAGTTGCATGTTAGCACCCCTGCTATACTGCATCCACTTTCTTTGTGTCCTTGGAAGGACGGCTTTTAAAATCTGTCTGTAGGCAACTATGGTTTGTATTGGTATGTGAACTGTAAGCTTTGAAAATAAAAGTGTGTTGAGCAGGGGAGAGGAAAGCATGATTTACACCACTTATTCTATGATATGAGCAGAAAAATGTTCACTCAATTGTCTCTGGTAACAAGTTACATGAAACATGGCATATTATGCCAACACTTTTGGGAAGGTCTTCAGTATTTATGTCTATATAATGGAGACAGCCACGCGCAGGAGTAGAAACATTGCACCAAGTTCGTGATACTTTTGCCTGCTTAAATAAGAATCAGTCTGGGTTGATTTCTAAACAGAGATGGTACTCTGAATTAGAGGGTTCTGTTAGGAGGAGCACAGTTTTATTGTCTTGGACAGTGAAGCTAGATAGTTTCTTGATCTTGCCCCATGACTGAATGTCCTTTGGCTTTTGCGTCCGATGTTTTTGCAGTGAAACCTGCTTCTGTGCTGATCTCACTTATGTCTCCTCCATTTTAGGAGATTGTCAACTTTAACTGCCGCAAGCTCGTTGCCACAATGCCTCTCTTTGCAAACGCAGACCCAAATTTTGTCACTGCCATGCTGAGCAAGCTGCGATTTGAGGTATTCCAGCCTGGAGATTACATTATCCGAGAAGGAGCCGTAGGGAAAAAGATGTATTTCATTCAACACGGGGTTGCTGGCGTTATCACTAAATCCAGTAAGGAGATGAAGTTGACAGATGGTTCCTACTTTGGTGGTGAGTACAAAGAAAATGCACAATACAATCTACATTTGGAGCTGGGAGGCCTATGAACACAATACAGGGTATCTGTCATTTTGTTTCTTGTTCCATAGGATTGCAGCAAGACTTCATAATCTTTCTTTTTCCACATTATCACTGCCGTAGTTATTGTTAAGACTAGAAACATTAGCTTCATGCTATTAAAGTTACTGCTGGATCCAGCCCATACCAGTGTGTATGTATGGTGTATCATTTTGATATATCAGCAGCCAGTGGTTCATGGCTGTTTGAGCCAAACCCCTTTTAAAAAACATTTATCTTTTGAGGTGGAGGAGATTGATAGGAGATTGTTGCTTATCTTGTTTTATTGGTCATAGGTTATTTAGATAATATGACTTTATTTGGTACTGCAGTCATTAAGAGCTGAACATCTGTATGTGAACTAGTCTGAACTCAGTCTTTGCATCTCTGAACCCATAAATTGTTGTAAATGACTATGATGCTAATCATACTATAGAAGAAACTAGCCTTGTGGTGAACCCTCGGCCTGAATATCCACACTTCAAATAGAGGCTACAGACTGTTGGGTGTTTCCCACAACAACTCCTGACCTCTCTGTGAAAGCTGGATGCAGGTAAAACACAGGGGAGTTCTGAGGAAATTAATCAGGGAACTCAACTTCCCCAGACTCAGGCAACAGCTGCCATTACTGGCTCCTTTGTGGGCAGAGCTGAATCATGTTGCATGAAACATCACCATGCAGGCATGTTGAGGCTCTCTGCATCTACATTGTGTGCTTATTTACTCTTGGCCCTGTCCAGGAAGGGGCTAATAATGGTAGTAGCTGCTGCGTAACTGTGGTGCAGGTAAGTTTTTTGCTTAATCTCCTTGGGAGTCACCAGCATTTTGTTCCTTTTGTTTATTACATTTGTATTCTGCCCTCCACTGGGAGGTCCCAACATACAATAAAACAATTGCTAGAACATAGTTAAAAATATAACCCATCCAGTCTCCCTCCTTGCATTTAGCCATCAGGATGTGCATGAATATTCATCACATTCGTAATTTGTACAAATCCAAACATTTGCATTTAAATCAAATTGGCATTCTGTGAATCCCGAAGGCTGGCCGCATTGTCCAGTGGACCACCAGTTACAGCAGGCATGGCTGCCAGTCGCCTCCGCAGCGGAGATGAAACATAGTCTGTGTTCTGACATAATAAAAGGGGCACCTCAGAGGCACCTCAGAGAGACAGTGTGGCAGTCTTCCCTAAGGCCCTCTCTGCACTGACTGTTATTCCGGATTTTATCTCAGAATAGGGACCCTTATTCATGTGTTAATGCAGACTGTTACAGGCCCCAGGCAGGGTCTGCTATAGTCTACTCCAGCATAGGGATTACAAGTACCTATTTCAGGACGTGATCCAGAATAACGCTCAGTGCAGAAAGAGCCTAATCCACCTTTTCTAGCACAAAATGTTTCAGAGAGGAGGAAGGGCAGACTGGTGTGTGAATAATCCCACCTCAAAGCCATCTCTAAGCTGCCTCAGAGATGCCCTTTTTTGCTGTGTCACAGCTTCAGTTGTTCTCTGCAGAGCTTCTGTCTATTTTCAGGTCCAGGTCCAAGCAAGTATTGTATGCACGGCTCTTTATCTGCAAATAGGTATAGAGAGAAGTCAAGAAGAAATTCAAGCAAGACCAGCAAACAGTCCTCATCTGGAACCACAGAACAGTCAATTGTTCAGCTACTGTTTGAGAGCAATGCCTTAACCTGCCCCATGCTAGAGGATATAAGTATTCATATACGGTATACTAAAAAAAATAGCTAGGATTATTGATCTAACAGCTTACAGGGGCAGTGGGAAGATATTTCACGCAGAAGTCATAGCTATTTTCTGCTTCTGTCTGTTCTTTTAAAACAGCGCAATCTTGCAATAACTTCCATTTTGGTGTGATCATCATATTTCTGATTAATGACAAATAAATGTTTTATGTGCCTTAGGAGAGACAAAGTGCACAAAGAGCCAATTAGCATATTTCAATTTTCATGGAAATAGCTTTTTGATCTTTGAGCACTTTCACCATTTCCTATCAAGTTTCCTAGTGTCGAGGCGTTTTAATAGCTTCTGAGCAAAAGAACAGAACAATATAATTGATATATCTTACTCCGTTCTTTCTCTGCTCACCTTTCCTAAGGCCTTGCTGGAGCTTTGGTAAGCAGCTTCCCATCTCCTTTTCTGCCCACCTTAATGGGCAGTGGGCCCAGCACGTGGAGTCTGACACCAGTGACCCTTTCCACAAGTCAGCTGTTGAGTGCAGGGACGAGAAGGAAGGGGTTATGGTAGCAAATTCAGAGTCATCTTTTCTCCTCTGGCTATTGTATGGGTCCAGAAAAGGCACCTTGGCCACATGATGGGGACACAACCTCTCTGTGTGTTTTTGTCTCTCTTATTTGCATATGCACGTGCACACACATGCTCAGATCTCAGTTTGATAAGTAGTAGTAGTCTTAATTGTGGGGTATAGTACTAAAACATATTCTTCAACCTGGGACCCTTTACAGTATATTTGCATTGCGTAAGAGTTGGACTGCAGACACTTTGTGGTCTTTTATGCAAGAACTACTAGATGTCCACAAGCCAATTTTGACAAACCAGTTCAGTATGAACTCCTAGACTTAAAGGAGGGTGGCTGAGCTCAGTGTCCTCATGACCAGCACAGTGTCCTCCTGTGAGCCAGTTTGGTCTTATGGTTAGCGTGCCAGACTTGTATCAGGTAGACTCCTGGTTCAATTCCTCACTCTTCCATGAAGCCATATGGGTGACCTTGGGCTAGTCACTGCTCTCTTCCTGAGGTCTCACAGGCCTACCTACCTCACAGGGGGAATGTTGTGGGGAGAAGAACAGGAAGTTTTGTCAGATGCTTTGAATTCCTTAAAGGGTGAGAAAAGTGTGGTCTATAAGTCAGCTACTACTACTACTACTACTCTTCCCTCACACTGTAGCCTCTACTCCTCTCTCGCATCAATGCCTTACTGCTTCAACCTGCCAGCCTAGACTATTGTCACCTGCTGAGTGTTTCTGAACTGCCGCTCCCAGGAACTTGCCTTGACTTTTAGCTTGGCCTTCTAGAATTAGATTGCCGGTCCTTCCACTTCTTATTCCAGGAAGGCCTCACATGCAGCCTGTCATGTTCAAAGCCTTTTTGAAAGCAAAGCCACACACATCATATGTACAGTCTTTGGGGAAGACTTATAGTCTAGTCCTCAAAGACCAGGCTAGAATAGAAGTCAGGGTGTCTAGGCATGGCATGTAGACTGTGTGGCAAGTAGGCCAAAGTTGGGAAGCAGTATGAGGAGAGGAGGAGGCAGGCCATGGCATGAGATGAGAAGGAGAGAGGCAGTGGCTCAAAAGAAGTTAAGAGATTGAGCCAATGGGTGGGGTTGGTTTCACTTACTGCTGGAGAGCTTGAGTTCCATAAGAAATAAATGTACTAGAACTGGTTTGTGCACTTCTGTAAGACCTGTAAGTACAATCTGATGCAAGATCAAGTCCTTTGTGAATGTAACCAAACAGATAACTAATCAGAATAATTTGGAATAACTGGAAAGCCAAAAGGTTTCCTTTGCTGTATAATTCTTAATTTACATGATTTCAGTATTTCCCAGTTTGCAAAACAATATATAATCCTCTGTTAAGGGGTGTAGTTTGCCCTTCTTCTTCTTCTAGATCATCCCTCTAACAAAAAAGGCCAGTAATAGCCCTCTTCCTTAGTCAGCTGAAATACGTTTATGTTGCATAAGTTTTGTATGTGAGATGTGTGTGTGCGTGGTCAGATTTTGAAATTGTCACTCTAGGTATTCAGTGCCTTCTCAGTTCATTGTGGTTTTTAGGGTTCCATGCTGATCAGAATTCAGGATATAGCAGACTTCCATTTCTGTATACTTCCATTCGTTTAGAATTCTCATAGGCCTTCTAAGTGCAGGAGAATGCATGAACACAAGATGTATTTATTTAGACGGGTGGGAAGAAATTAGAAGAAATAAATTTGTTCATATTCCGTCTTCACCTCACTTCAAAGGTGGGGAATGAAATCTCCTTGGCCTCTAAAGTTGCAGGCAGAGAAGGGTGCAAAGAGTTCATTTCCAGGGTTCAGTCCACCACCTGGAACATTCAGGAAACCACTTTATAGCAATTGTCTGTTGACACCCCCTTCAATGCCATTTTCATGCCAGGGAGCAGGCTAGCAAGGCAAAGTCTCGTGTGGACTTCCCTAAGTGTGCAGACCCCATTTTCACTGGTGGCAGCTAGCAGAGTCCCCAGAGATAGTAAAGAATCTACCTAAATGTATGGCAATGAAGAGTTACCTGGAATGCTTCAAGATACAGGTGTGCACTTGAATGCACAGCTGTAGCTCCACTACTTTTGGATTTCCATTTGAACAAAGTAATTGGTTGGATTTCTACATCAATTATTCCACTTCATGATCAAGGCCCAAAGTAATGTTAAGAGTGCTAAAAAAAATCTGCATAATATATGCACAGAGCCAACCATTTCCATTGTGACAAAATTTCAAGTCACCGGCATAAAGGTAGCATTGTTGTAAAAGACTGCCAATTTCTAGGACTGTGAGTTTTATTAAACGTTAAGGAAGTATACAGGAAGGAAACCTTTTGGACATTTTCTGGTTGACAGCAACTGTCCCCTCCTGTGTATACTTGCTAATTGAATATCATTCGATCTTTCCAAAGTACAATATATGTCTGGGCAAAGACCTCCTAATTGCAGCTGGTTATACTAGACAAGATGGTATGTATCAAGTGTCCTGGCTGCACAAGCAAGTTTCTGGTTAGATAAAAGTGGTTGTTAGTCTATCACAGTGTTTACTGAGTTACATCCTATTAGAGGAAACTATCCCTTGGCAGTTGAAATTTCAGAACACAATCACAAATAGTTGAGTATGAAAGAAAAAGAGTGTGTGGTGTGTTTGAAACCCGCAAAACATTTCATAAATGCATTAAACTGTTGGTGGTGGTGGTATCCTTTTGTCTCAAAAGACAGTAGAAAGAGCCCGATCCTGAAGCTGTGGAAACCTTAAGTTGCCTGTGTCAGAGTTTCCTTCTCTGCTTTGCCTGTGTTATCCAAAGGTATGCCCTGGTGCTAGATTTCCTGCATTAACTGCTAAAGGAATGATTTGCAGTCTATCCAACCATGTTAAGAGCTCTAATCCAGATGTTCTGTCAGGGTTTACTTCCTTAGCCTTTACCTTTCCCAAGGCACTCAAAGAGGATAGTTTGGGCAAAGCTGGGAAGATTTAGTGTGCTTTTATGGTGAATAAGAATTCAAACAGAGAAACTCATGCCCTGCTTCTGTACTGGTCCAGTAGAACAGCGTGGCAGAATCCCAGAACACCTCAGCTACACCTTCTCCTTGGAAGAAGCAAGTACAACAGGCATGATCAAGTACAAGCAATTTCCCTGTGAATCCCCATGCAGAAATGTGCTTCTACAATTGCTCAGACTACTGTTAGTCCTCACTAAGGGCTGTCTACATTCCAGACAGCCTGCTCTGGTCCAGCTCTCACTATGTTTCTCATATACTGTATATATATATCCCTATTAGGGAGGTGCACAAATGTTTTTTGGGGAATTCAGTTCGAATGGAATAGTCAAATATCCGAATTTGTACAAACAGAGAAAAAAACTAATGTATTGAAATTCGAACTGATTCGAATACATTTGTTCCTATTTGCATGAATATTCAACACGTATTTGATGATACTAATATTGTACACATTTGTACACATCCTGTATGCATCTCGTACATATTCGTACAGATGTGTACAGATATGAATAAGATGCGTACGGATACATAAGCAATGAGTATGTATCTGTACACATATGAATGTCTGAATAATTCATACAAATATTTTGAAATATTTGTATTCATTTGAATACTAAAAAACGAATATCTGGACATTTGATTCGAGTTTGAATGTCTGAATTCGGCTGAATTCAATTGAATAACGAATCTCTCGAATATACTTGCACAACCCTATATCCCCTTCACTGTATTTCCTATCTGTCCATCCGTCCGTCCGTCCATCTGTAGATATATCCATATATAGATATATCCATATATCCCCCTCAGTGTATTTCATATAAATATATCCCTATATCCCCAAAGGTCTCAAGGCAGACTTAGTTAGTGAAAGTGCTTACATTGGGAGTGGATACTGCTTCCACAGCCAACGACCAAGATAAGGAGGTGAAGTGATCAAGAAGGAATTTAGCCTTCTTTATTTTCTTTATATAAATAAAGAGTGAAATGTAATCATTTTATACCTTACTGGCAAAGGAACAAGCCTGTCTATTTGCAAGGTAGAGCTGCCCAGGCCCTTTTCATCCTTTGGCCAATGAATGCAACCATATGGCCTAGATAAATGGCTTGCCGGTTTAGACAGCAACATAATATGCTTGGGACATGATGAAACACCCACCCCCTGCTGAGGAATTAAAGCTGAAGTCAGCTTTCCTCAGCTGGAAAAATATAATTCATTATAGTCTGCAATCTGAATTGTCTGCCAAATGACAAAAAAGGTTTGGCTTCATTTGGCTGAGGCAAGAGTATAAAAAACACACTTGCATGTGCGGAAATGCCAGGTCCTAAAGGACTTGAGATAAAATACTGTGAAAAATGAACTCTTCCACTACCACACACAGTATTGTACCATCTCTTCAGGGTGTTTGAAGAAGGGGGCATGCCCTCTCATAGGTCAGAATGTGGGAGAGAAACATTGATTTTAAATCAGCAGTACCATTATGGACAAACCCCTCTTCTATACAGGCTCCCATAGACAATGGACTAGTGGTGAAACAATACAGATTTCCTCTTTATTCACTAGGCTTAATGTCTTTAGAAAATCTTGTGAGTTTCAGGCTTACAAATATTAAGTCATTGCAATTATGAGAAAATGGGTATTATAGGCACTTGCATCCACACACATTAAAAAGGTGTCTCAAAAGCAGCATTTATGCCTTAATCCACATTAAACACCATAAAGTTCATATCTTAAAATGCATTATATTGCCTTTAGTGTGGATTAGAGGTGGGATGAGAACACCAGCATCTTCATGAGTATCCACATCTTAAAGTGTTTTTTTCAATATGTGTGGATGCAGCCAAAGAAATAAGACCACAGGAGTTATTGACGAACAGATGGAGCTGATTTCCTGGTGTCAGAAATGCCAAAGGCAGCAACATCAGAACTCAGGACTGACCAAAGCTAACAGTTTTAAACTCCCCTCGCTGGATATGTATCAGTCTCTGATGTTAACTCACGAGTATGAAAAACAAAGATACCAAAACCCTATTCAAATTGTGCAACCATAAATATCCATAGATTTGCAGATACTGGACTGTCAGTAATAAGGGATGAGTATATAGTAGGGATTTGATTTTCTTAAACATCAGAGCCCCCTAGTGGCTTTTCTTCTCCCATTCTTCCCCTTTCCCTTCTTTCTCTTTGGAGTTATGCAAAACCATAAAATGATGAGGTATAATGAGATGCTTCATTATTGAAAGCTTCCGTGTGAAACAGCCCTGCTGTGACTTATACTTCTGAGCTAGTTACAAGAATGTTTCCTTCAGCTTGCATGGGAAACCAGTTGGAAGCCATGTATTTTACTTACGGTATTTATTATTTATTATTATTTGTGTTTCTATCCCACCCTATACCAAGGTCTCAGAGCAGAATCAGCCATATGTTAAAACAACAACAGTATATTAAAACAGTAACAGCATCTGTAAAGTGGGAAGAGGCAGTATATTCCCATTTAATCAAAGGCCAAGACAATTGGTGTGTTTTCACTGCCTTCCACAACATGTGCAGTGAAGGAACCTGGTGCACCCCAAGGGGGAGACTATTCCATAGCCCAGGGGTCATCACTGAGAAGTCCCTCACCCTTTTACTACTAGGGTGGTGGGACAACCAGGAGGGCCTCCCCTCCAGCTCCTAAGGCATGGACAGGTCAATATGGAAGAAGACGTTGCTTGAGGTTTCATAAAAGAATAAAAAAAGTGATATAAATGTGAGAAAATCAATGAAATAATTATCTGATAGTTAGATTATGGATTTTAGGTGACTGTAAACAGCTATCCTTGTATATGGTACAATGTGACTTGAGAGTCACCTTTCATGCTTCATCTACATACTAAAGTCAGGTCTGCACTTTGCCATGATGTGTTATGGTGGCAGTAACATGCCTATTTCACTTCCTAGTCACCCTGCCTTCCACCATGTGCAGGCAGTTGCCATAACACTTGGTACTGCCATCTAAGGCCCTTTCTGCATCTGCACATTAATGTGAATCAGGGGTGGAATCCGGTCAGCCGGATTCCACCCCTCCCTTAGCAGCACTCACAACCAGACTGGGGTGAGAGGCACGGAAACAAGTAAAAATAAAGCTGCATTCATAAAAATAACTTTTTTTGAAATAACTTTCAAAAAAAATTTAAAACGTAGAAAGCCGCTACAAGGCTCAGCAGCAGTAGGCACTTGAGCAGTTTTTCATACCTCCGCTCTACCGGGAACCACGAGAACAGCCATAAACTGAAAATCAAGCCTTTATTTATGATCGCCTTGCAAATCAGGGAAACGGGGATTTGAAATGTAACAGAAATCAAGCCATTATGCAACCTGCCTTGGCATTCTTGAAACGGGGTTGGAATTTCCTCCGTGGAAATGGCAGAAAATTTTTAAAAACCAAGCTGTTCTCCAGCTTGCTTTTGCGATTCACATTTTTAAAAGTCAGTGGCTGCAATCTTCAATGGACAAGGCAAGGACAGCAAGCACCCCTCACCTCCCAATGATGTGAGCGCAAATCTCCTCCCTGTTAGCCTGCAAGCGTCCCCATGTGCGTTCCCGGCTCACTGAATAATGCGTACTGATCCCAAAACCGTGCCAAGACTTGTTTTAACAGGTATCAGATTTGGCACCCTTCTGGCATGGTTTGAGGGGATTTGGTACGCTTTTTGTGGACCAAATCCAAAACCCACGGGGATGGAGCTTGCCGATCCCATGCTCAGAACTGCACCAAGGTTACATGGGGATGGGACCTTAGAGATGTAAAGGAAACCTTCCTGATGCCAACTAACTTCAGTAAGGTGCACTATTATGTGCCATGTCCCTACTCCAGTCATACCCCCTGTCCACATACTCTGAGATGGAGCTTCACAAGTCACACTCCAAGTGTCCAGTGATGTCCACCTGGACTTAAGAATCCACAGTGGGAGGCATACCTTGTTTAATAGAACCTCGCCTAGCTCTTCCCTTCTGCACAGCTAGTTCTCGCATAGATATTTGCTTGCTCTCCCCATCAGGTGAAACTCTTCAAGACTGTGCAGATGAAAAGTAATGCGTTTAATTATTCAGTAGTAAAAATGCAAGTGAGAGAAGTCTCAAAAATTAATTCCTCTGAGAATTAATAATGGCAGCAAACAGCCATACATATTTCCATGTTGCACTGGGAATTTCAAATATATCTCTTCTAAAAATATCTTGTTCCCTAAAGGAAAGAAGTAATTGGTGAATGAATAGCATTTGTGGAATGTGTTAGAAAAATATTTTTGTTGTACCCACTGAATCTCCTTTTTTGTAATACAGGGAATCCTGCTGGCTTGCTCAAATTTCAATGTAAAATTGTCATATCTTAGTTGCGAACAAAACCAAAGTGAGTAGAAATGAAGCAACACAGAGAATAGAGCTGATGGAATAGTTAGTACAATGTTAATTTCCCAAAAATAATTTTTTAAGAATATAGCTCCTTTACTCCATAGTTCGTTTAAAAACGACATTAAATTATTGTGATCAATACAGTAATTTTAGATGCTTAAATTAATAGTATATGGAAGAGCTGCCTTTTAAATAGCAGTGAGTATTAAAAGCGAGTTCCAACATGTTTTAGACCAATCCTCTTCTATTAAAATGATTTTCTTGCATATTCTTCCAAGTGGGGCAGCAGGATTCTGATCCAAAGATCTTTTCAGGTGGTTCCACAAGATAGAATGTCACTGAAACTAACTGTTGCTTTTCCAGTGTATGCTCACAAAATGCAAGAAGGTAGCCCTGAATAACATCCTGTTCAACCTTTATTTTCTTTCTTTGAAGTTAGTTTAGTCCTGTATTAGGAGGAAAGAGAAACTTGGTTGCCTCTTGTCTTCTGTATTCAAGGAAGCACATTTAGTATCTAAAGCTATTGCAATAAGAAAACAGACACTCATCTACCATTACCAAGGACATCTTGGCTTTTCCACATTTGTATTATATAGTATGATTTTGTTTGTCATGCCTTTGGAAAAGCCAAGATGTCCTTGGTAATGTTAGATGAGTGTCTGTTTTCTTAATGCAGTGGCTTTAGATGCTAAATGTGCCCAGATACTAAATATGTTTCCTTGAATATAGAAGACAAGGATGACCAGCACAATTTTCTGTTTCTCTTTCCCCAACTGGACTGGAAGCACATTTGAAACAATCAACTCTGCTGTGTCCTTCCTCACTGCCTCACTATATCTGGTACATTAGGGCCGCATCCCCACAACGTCATTATCTCGAATTCAAAATGTTTTGAGTTCGGGCAGTTTAGACGGCACTTCGGCTTAATACGGTATTTCCGTGTTAAACGACGTTATCCCGATTTGAAATAAATCCTGATCTCAACAGGTCTCACTCCGGAACATGCCCTTGATACGTGTTTAATTTTTTACTGTGTGGACAGTATCGTTCCGGGATGAGATTCCGTCTTAAGGCTGTCCCGCCCCCAATCGCACTGTAACCAATGGGCTCTCCGTATTGTAGGCACGTCATGTTTAGGATTCCCTTCAAAGAGTGATTTCATTGAAAGAATCCAGCCACTACCTCCAAAGATACACTGTAGCAATGTAAATAAATAACAGTTTCACTTTTGCGCAGTTCTGAACTTTTGAACTTTCAAAAGGAAAGTCCCCGGGGAACTTTCCCTGCCCACTCTCCCCGCTCTCTGAGTTCCCTCCCGGCCACGGGGGAAAGAGCAAGCAAGGAGCCCCCTTCGCCCTCCCGGCGGTGGGCACGCTGAGCCTGCCCGCCCTCTTGTCCACGCTGAGCCTGCCCGCCCTCTTGTCCACCCCTTGGCTCTCCTCCTCTTCCAGCCAGCGGCGGCCGCGGCTCTGTGGGGCAAAGTGGCGGCAAAGCGGGGAAAAGCGGCGGCGGAGCCCCAGGGCGAAGCCGCCAGCGCCGCAGCACCTGGATGGATGGATGGATGGATGGATGGATGGATGGATGGATGGATGGATGGATGCCACCGCTGCCGCCTCCGCCGCCGGCTGCTCTTCCCTCGGCGCGAGGCTGGAAGAGGAGGAGAGCCGAGGGGCGGGCAAGAGGGCAGGCGGGCTCAGCATGCCCACTGCGGGGAGGGCGAAGGGGGCTCCTGGATGGATGGATGGATGGATGGATGGATGGATGGATGGATGGATGGATGGATGGATGGATGGAGTGGCGGGCGCTGCGAGTGCGCTCCGGGCGGCGGCGGCGGCGGGCAACAAGGAGCGCCAGGATGGATGGATGGTTGCTGCTGCTGCTGCTGCTAGGAAGGGGGAGGGGAGAGAACAGGCCTGATCGGACAGGGAATCCCCGGCGGAGCATGGATGACGCAAAGGGAAGGGAGGGTGGGATCCTGGGACGGAACACCAATCACAAGAGAGGGGGTGGGCAATGGCGGGAGGACAGGGCTGCCGTCTGGACTCCCAGGATTGATTCTGCGTTAAGGCTGCAGTCAGAATGCTCTTGGAACTGGATCAACTTGCAAGTCGTGTGGACAGCTTTGTTCCGTTTCTTTTATTTAGAATTCTTTAAACTGAAATAACGCACGCCGTGAAGACGCGGCCTAGATGTCACAGGCTTCCTTTCTTTCCTTCAAGCTGCAGCCCCATCAGGAAGGCAGGAGATTTAGAAATAATAATAATAATAATAATAATAATAATAATAATAATAATAATAATAATAATAATAATAATAATAATAATAATAATAATAATAATAATAATAATAATAATAATAATAATAGAAAAAGGAAGAATTTGTTGAACTATACTTCAGCAGTTTTGAGGGCCAGTTTTTCTCATGCATCCCAGGAAAAGGGGGATTGAAAAAGAGCCCCTCTGCCCAGTCATGCATGTGTAGAAGTGTCCCTGTTCTCCATGCAGTGGCTGAAACATGTGATTTCCCAGGACTGCACTGAGAACATGTATCAGTGGCTACAAGAAGTCCAAAACCAATTGGTGGGCCACTGTGTGAGACAGGATGCTAGACTTAGATAGGCTGTAGCCCGATCCAGTAGGGATCCTCTTATGTTCCTAGATGTAAGTTTTGCACTGCCAATGCAGTCCCATGTTAGTCCATTGATAACTCATAATACCACTATTATGGGAAATCCAGCAATGATGCCAGGATTCCTGCTCTAGTAATGCTTCCTTTTATGTGTGTCAGGCTCTTCTGGAATGATTTCACTTGCAAATACCAGAAGTCAGGTAAGGCCGCAAAAAAACAACAAAAGGAAGAGAATGGGCGCTTGACCGGCTTCTGACATTTACAAGTGAATTCATTCCAGAATGGCTTGACACATACTAAGCTAAGCCCCCAATTGTCTCTTGTGTCTAGCAGAAGCAGCAAGAAGCAATTGTGTGATCTTCTTTCAATCTCTCATTGTCAGCTGCAATCTGGAGGCAGACCTAATTTCTGCATCTGCAGTTTGTGTATGAATGAATGGAAATGGTTCATGGTTTCTGTATTCAGTCCAGTCCACATGTTCATGTGTGACTGACACCTGACCAATTTTTTCATCACTGTTAAAAATAGTTTTGGCCTTCTCTCCACATTTCCCACTTGCTGACTTATCACTCCATCCCTGCTTCCAGTGTCTACTGCACTTCCCACTTCCACCATCACCATTCTACCTCCTCTGACCTTTCCCCCACCTCAACCACCTGCAGATGTCATGTCGTGGATGCAAAACAAGCCCTTATTGTAAAAGTTGTTTTGCTTTGCCCCAAAAATGTTTCAAAAAAAAGCCTTTCTGATTTGGACTGTTCTGTATATTCCTGTGATGAGTTTTTGGCCATTTCCATGCTTTCTGAGAAGAGTTCTATGGAGAGTGTAGACTGCACTAGGATGCTCCGAATGGCATCCTGGTCCGGTCTACTGATAAACCTGTTTTTGTTTTGTTTTTTACATCTACCAGTGCACCTAGGGGTTGATATACTGGACTACAGAGGTTAACAGACAACAAGATGCGTCACTGAAATGGGCCTTCCAGGACCTCCAAAGACCAGGAATATCTTTGGAGTATTTGGAAGCCCTCTATACTTTGTGAGATTCAAAACCAGCACAGGGGCTGGCACAGAACAGGCCATCTCAATCCAGACAGCTTTGCTCTACACCAGGAGCGATGCATCCCAGCTTGGGACAGATTGTTCATTAGAGATGGCACAGGTAAGTATGGAAACAGCCTTTGTGATGGCTGTAATGTAAATAAGATGAGAAGAAAGAAATTGTTCCACTGACTAACTTAGTGTTCTTTAGATGCTGTCGTAACCATTTCATATTATAGCATGATGGTCAAGGAGAGTAGCAGAGTAGAGACCACAACACCTGGGCAGTACCATGTTGGAGGTTCACAGATCAAAGGGATATACATTTCCTTCAAAAATTCCAGGAACAATGCTAGCTAAGGTTGAATCATCACTTTGTAGATTACCTGCTTATCTCCAATGGTCAGATAATTCATTTCCTCTCTTTCCTTTTTTTTTTTTTTTTGTTCTTTCCTTCTCCACAGAGATCTGTCTTTTGACAAAGGGACGACGCACCGCTAGTGTGAGGGCTGACACATACTGCCGGCTGTATTCTCTCTCTGTGGACAACTTCAATGAAGTTCTGGAAGAGTACCCAATGATGAGAAGAGCATTTGAAACAGTAGCCATAGACAGGCTAGATCGAATAGGTATGCTGTTTTTTCCTGCTTTTTGTATACCATAATGTAGAACTCTGTTCCAGATCAAGAAAGCAGAACTATCTATGTTCTCTGACATCTTAGAAGGTCATTTAAATCTTAACTACAAACTCTTAAATATTACAGGAAATGACATTTGGAGCACTCTAATTAATTAATTTGAGCCGAATATTGACTATATGTATTGTTGGAAAGTTCCTATACTCAGAAAAGTTGTGTTCAGACTGCTGTTGGTAATAAGTGCCAAAGAAGCACTGGAAATGCCCCTATATATGCCTATGCCACTTGGATCCCAGATAATGTTAGTGCTAAGAAGCATCTTTCCCTAGTTTGGGTTGGATCATATGATCTGGTGCAGAATTCTATTATAAAATAATTGTTTGACACTCCACTATGTACTATATAACATCTCTTTGGAAGAATCTAGCTGATACACTTGACCAAGCGGAATACTAGAAGCCTTCATTCCTCATGCTAGTGTGATCTAAGGGAGGACCTGGGTTGAGTCTCCCTTGGACAGCATTAGCATATAGAAGGAAGTTCTTAGGATGCTTGCTGGTCTGGTTTGGCTAGTGCAGAATGAGCCTATGTTACCAGGTCCAAATTCAAGTGAAGCTGAAATAATCCAAAGTGCTCTTGCATCCCTTGGATAACCAAGGTCCCATACAGATGAGGGAAGAATGCACCATTATGGCACTGCTATGATGGGATTGCCTCCTTATCTGAGTCAACCCTGTCATAGCCCTGTCTCCCTTATCCCCTGCTGGTCTCAGGATGTCCAGTAATAGCACTTTTTACCTACTTTCATACCTCCATCCATTCTGTGTTCATGGAGGCCGCAAGAGACGTCCATGCATGCACAGAGGAGCCAATGTGCACTTCCAGGCATTTGGGATGCTCAAATGCATGGATCCCACAACAGTAAAGTGTGCAAAGACAACACCAGCTGTCTAGCTAGGAACAGATAATCAGAGAGTGAGGATTTCCCACATTATCACCTCCTAGTGGTATATCTGGCCCCCAGTTGGAGATGGCCTAAGTTTGTATGACGCATTTAGTATTGTCCAGTAATCTTGTATGGAAGCTGTAAAAGTTCTGAGAGGAAGCTCAGTCCTCAGCTGATGATACTGCAGCTATTTGGCCTTGGCCCACACAATTAATTTTGACACACAGTCACCCCTTATCCAGGCCCTGTTTGGATGATGACAAGGTTGCAATTCTGTTCAGAACTAGGGCCTTTTAGCACTTAACCTCCATGGGACAGAGTCCCACAGAAGGTTAAGCTTTGCCTCACTTGCCTTAGTGCCAGTGAAGTGTCGACACTCATGTCTAGAAGTGCAAGCTGACCATGCACTCTATGGTGATTGGGCAACTTTGCCCACAGCTGTGCAGCTGCAGCTGCCTCACCCCCATGCGGCCTCCGTGTGGAAGTAGGTGTGAAGGCTGCATACAGAGCTGTACTAGGAGTGCCGTACACGGAAGCAACTCCACAGCGTACAGATAAACTCTCTGCATCCCTGGGCCATCCCCATCTTCAGAGTGCAAAAAGGCCCATACCTAAAAGATTATGCACACATTCGCTCAATATGAATAAAAACATGTATGAAGAAGAAACGGGCAGTGAATTCAAAATCTCAGAGGGGCATTGGGGCTGCAATCACTACCATTATGTGACAC
Organism: Aspidoscelis tigris stejnegeri; assembly: GCA_023333525.1. Taxonomy (NCBI): domain Eukaryota; kingdom Metazoa; phylum Chordata; class Lepidosauria; order Squamata; family Teiidae; genus Aspidoscelis; species Aspidoscelis tigris. The sequence continues at coordinate 22,410,650 of JALMGA010000007.1, read as the reverse complement.
CTCTCCCAGTTTAAAAAGCTGTTATTCTATATTTTCTTATGATTTTATTGCATTTTCAGACAGTTGTGGCTTTGTTTAAGGATGAGCAGGTAAAATAAAACTAAACCTTAAGCAAATTGGTTTAAATTTGAACCTTTTTGAAGAGGTGCAATCGAACTTGTTTGAGCTAAAAACCAAACTTGTTTGAGCTAAAAACCCATTTAAAAAAATTAAAAGTCAAAATAATGTCAAATGAATTGGTTTCATTATAACCAGAGCATTCAACTGGTTATACCAGACCCTCCCAGTTTGGTTCAATTCCCCTGTGTTCAACATCTTTAGCACATCTCTAGTTTACACATAGCAGCAAAAAAAAAGGCATTTTAAGAGAATCTTAGAAAGAGTAGTGTGTGGCACTCAACTTTTTATTCCACTTCTAATCCACCTTTAAGGCATCTCCAAGCTATCCCAGAAGCACCTCAGGGGAAGTATAACCAATAGATATCCCTTTGGAAATGAAAATTCCCTGCTTTGTTATTTCCATGTTTTTAGGTCATCAACTGTGTCAAAAAGCATGTGCCTTCCTATTCACCTTACGAGGTGCCTCCAGACATAGATTAAAAACATGAACTTATCTTTAGTGCGAAGTAAATAACCTTCACAGGGAGAACATATTGTCCCCATGTTCTCCTGATCCTCCAAAGCAGCAGGCTTTTGACCATATGGTCAGCCCATCCCTCTCTGGGAGACCTGCTGTTTCCTGGGTGAGGGTGAACTATCACAAGACTTTGCGAGATCTTGCCCAAATACCCAGGAAAATGCAAAAGGAAGGGAAATTGCTCAGCCAATACAAAGGTAAGTCAGGTTTATTTAGTTACTTACATTGATTCAAAAATCCAGTTTAGTCTAGTGGTTAGGGAGCCAGACTCTTATCTGGGAATACTGGGTTCGGTTCTGTACTCCTCCACAAAGCCAGCTTCTTCTTCTTCTTCCTCTTCTTCTACAAAGCATTGTAAAATCTGTCTGGCACTTTGACAGCAGCTCTGCAGTCCCTGCAAAGCATTTCTCTTATCTGGACACAGCCTTAGTTACATAACTGTACATATGCAATCACACATTTCAAAAAACCATTTTGAAACTTAAAACTCTGATTACTGTAAGGCCTTTGAAATACCACATATTTTTTAAAAAATATTTTTTTATTATTTTGTAACACAACCTTAAATCTTCACATTTTCAATATAAAATTTTACATACATTAATAATACACCTTTCAGTTGTTTACTGTAGGTCACTTCCTCTATTCTTCAGGGTCTTCTTTTAGTATCTCAATTTTTTTTCTTTTGCTCTTATCAGTGATCTTTACTTCTTTCAGCTATCCACTTGTAGGTCAGTCAAATCCAGCAGTTACTATTCCTTCTTCTTGTAGATAATCAATGAAGGGTGTCCAGTGTTTTATATACTTTATTGCCCTGTTTTTAAAAAGGTTTGTTAATTTGTCCATCTCTGCTAATTCAGTCAATTTAATTAGCCAGTTCTCCACAGAAGGGATTCCATCGTCTTTTCAGGTTTGTGCATATAGTATTAGTATGAAATTATATCCTACTACTATGATTGTATCTTTTGGGGTGGGAAAGCTTTCATGTGTGTTTTTTCCTATGGCAGCAGATTATGAGTACTCTCTTTTCTTTAACATTTCAAAGAGGTGTACTGTTTCTGCTTTGTGACTTTTGTTACACAACCAGTTACTAAATGTACAGAGTTCATATTAGTTCACAGACACTTGGAAAGATTACTCCTCTCAATCTGTTGGTCACTGATCACCAATGTTTAATAATTAGTTCCAGGGAACGTGTTAAGTGGGCACATGTATTTAGAACTTACATAACAACATTCAGCATTTCAGAAATTAGGGCAGCTTAACAAGGAAAGAGATTGGCATTCAACACTTTTAAACCAAGTTGCTTCAGTTCTCTTCTTTTCCAAAATAGGTGAATGGTCATTATTGAATCTTGAATAAATTAAAGAATCAGACAGCTGCTTCCAATATCAAAGCAAACTTCTGGTGTGATAATGAGGTTTTTCTCTTATCATTAATAAATGGCAAAATGCTTGCTTTGAATAATGGCGCAGTAATTATAGTACGGAGGCACAGAGATTTTTTTTCACAGTTCACGCCATGCACTGATCATGCCACATATCTCTGCATACCCTGTGAAAATGCATTAATTTTTATACTTATTTATCCACGTACACGCATAAGTATATGTATATGTATATACATAGGCATCCTTTCCTAACACTTCACAGTGTTTAGAATCATATACATTGTATAAGATGCAGTGCTGTACCTGACAAACACAGTAAAACAATCACATAAGAAAGTTACGTAAATGCTGAGTTTAAAATTTTAAATTGTAGACTGTGGCATCTACCAAAGGGATTAGAAACCCCTACACAGTTTTGGTTCATTGACTTAAAAATAATAATAATAATAATAATAATAATAATAAAATCCTGCAGCAATGGCAAATGGCCTTCTCACCAGGGTAATTTTTTTAAAAAAGCTGCAAAACAGCACAGCGTAGGAGATTTGTTTCCACCTGTGCTTCCATCACTGATATGCAGTATCTGTCCCTGCCATCAAGACAACACAAGCAAGAGATAGGCACTATTTAGTTTCTCTCCCTGTATGACCATCATCACAGTGGCCCATTGAAGGGATACGTCTTTTGCTAGTTGGTCATAAGGCAGGAGGTGGCATGACACTGAATGCCTGTGGGCTGGCTGCAGACCCCTGGTTGGCTGCTGTGGGTATCAGGAGGTTCTAGGAATTTCTGCATAGAAATGGATAGTGTCAACTTTTAAACTTTATAAAGAAAAATTAAAATATGGATAAGACAAAGGTGGGCAAAAACCCTGCTATGTAGGCAAATCTTGCTTACGTTTTTTTGCCCAACTGGATCAAGAAGTTCCTAGTGGGGTATAAATAGAATGTAGCTGGTAGCCTTCAGTTCTTTGTCATGAAGCAAGGTAATATCTGCACCTTTGAATATATGTAAGTCTGCTGGCACGTCAGAAGTTGTTAACCAGCTGGCCTTGTTATGTTTGTTTGATACCAAAAGGAAAGAAGAATTCACTTCTGCTCCAGAAATTCCAAAAAGATCTCAATACTGGCGTTTTCAACCATCAGGAAAGTGAAATTTTGAAACAGATTGTGAAACACGACCGAGAGATGGTGCAGACAGTTGGGACAACCAATTTGCAACAGATGCCAGCACTGAATTCAAGCCCGTCAACCACAACTTCATCAACGCAGAACAGGACACAGCCACCGCCCGTGTATTCTGTGCCGAACCTCTCCCATGGAAGTTTAAATTCTCCAACACCAAGCACTCAGACATCTCAACAAGCTGCCATTTTCTCACCCTGCTCTTACCCTTCTGCAGTCTGCAGCCCACCAGTACAAAGCCCTCTGGCTGGCCGAACTTTTCAGTATGCAACTCCTACAGCATCACAGTTGTCACTGCTGCAACAACAGCTGCAGCAGCATCAGCAACAGCAACCACCGCCGTTGCCCAGTGGGTCCCAGAAGAGTGATGTTCATAAGAGTACACAAGCACTTCACAATGCTAGTCTGACAAGAGAGGTAAGGCCTCTCTCTGCCTCCCAGCCTTCTTTGCCCCATGAAGTTTCCACTATGATTTCTAGACCTCACCCTACAGTGGGAGAATCCTTAGCCTCCATTCCACACCCAGTTTCCAGTTTCCAAAGCACAGGTATCCAGGCTGGGAGCAAAGGAAGAGTCCCTCAGAGGGTTGCCCTCTTCCGCCAGATGTCTTCAGGAGCAATTCCACCAACACGAGGGTCCGCACCATCAGCCACTCTGCAAAGAGATTCCTCCACAGTCTTAAACACAGAACTAGAGGGAGATAAACCACGATTTGCTTCAAACTTATGATTCATGCAGACTATAAATAATAACAGGAGTATTTAGACAAACTGAGATCACTCTCAGGAAACTGTTTTAATCTAATTTCTGACAGAACCCAGCTGTCTACGATGGAAAGAAACATTTTAGACAAAATTGACCCTCGAGACTGAATGTAAAGAGAGATCCAAATCAAGGGAGAGTAATCAAAACAACCTCTCATGTCTTCCTTTCTTGTAAACCGTTAAATGAGTCTAAAAGCATTGGTTGTAATTTCACTTGTTTTTAACATGGTTTAAAAAAAAATACAGAAAGAGAAAGATATCCTGTTCCTGTCCTCCATAATGATTACAGTAATTCCAGAAACTAGACCATGCAATTCTAATTATGAAAATAATGAAACACATTAGCTTGAATTTAGTACCTGTTGATCGTAATTTTTAATATTTCTTAATCCACACATAATAGAGGCATATTTCCCATTTTAGATTACGTTTTTGGTGCTTTTATGTTCAGGCATAGAATTTCCTGATGCCTACAGAAGAAGGCTTAGCAGTCCTACATGTTCTGGATGAAATCTCACCTCAGAATTACTTTCCTCTTTCAGAAAGCTGGTTGGACTTCTGTCTTCACATTGGGGCAAAAAAACAAAACAAAAAAAAGTGGGGACTTAATATTATTGTAAATAACTTTTTGGACCCAAATTACAACAAGCAAGCAAATAAACAACAAAAATAGTTCCTGTGTGGTGTACCATTACAAAGTATTTGATTAGAAATTTAGTTGCAGTTATTCACACCAAAAAAAAAATACAGTAAAATTTTACAAAATATAAAATACAACACAATTGTAATGCAGTGGCTTGAGACCAACAATGCTACTTTTACATGTGGTGTTTTTATGCAAAAATGTATACTTGATTCTGCTGCATTTACTGTATTTCATGAAATACCATCAGCTTTTTCTTCTTTCTCCCTAAACATGAAAAAAACCCACCCATGCATGCTTGGATTTTGATTTTATGATTATAATTATGATTATTAATTATTGATGTAAAAAAGAAAAGAAAGGTTGCAGTCCTAACCGTATTCTCTCTGAAGTAAGCATTACTATCTATAACGGGACTTACTTCTTAGAAGGCATGGTTATGAATGCATTAGGAAATTCCTGAAATGCCATTGTAGCTATTAGATTTGGTCAGCAGTTTTTACCCAAATGAAGCTTCTTAAGATTGAGAAATTATGAATTGAGCAGATGGTTTCTGCACAGATGTATCCCGGGACCGCTGACACTGAATCTGTAGTTAAAGTCTAAAATGATTTTGTTTTTAATTCATTGAATGACATACTTAACATTGATCATTGCATCAATTAGGATTTCAGGTGTGCTTTCTGTCATCACTGTAGTTTTGTAGTTGACTGTGGTGATATTTTTTAAAAAAGAAGTATACTATAGCATCCACTTCGAAAATGCACGACTTGATCAGTGTTTACTATGTATCAATTTGGACAACATAACTTTACTACAGCATGTAGAAATGAGGTTCTTTTTCTTTTCTTCCTTTTTTTCAATGTCTGCATGAAAAGGAGGAAGGATGCTGTAATGAAAAACAGTTAAGAGCATATGGTTTTGTATATTTTATATTTCACTTGCTACAGCCTTTTTCTGAACTTCTGACTTTAGGTGTTTCCAGAATGAGGCTTTTCAGAATTGTAGGTGTGCTACATAAGACACCATTTATTAATGTCACCAGTGCTTTCCACGTGTGTGGGTGCTGTTGCTAGAAAGAAAGAAAAACCTGAGTAAATTCCTGCTTCCCTACTTCCCCTCTGTCCTCAATAATACTAGAAGAAACTAGCTCAAAATCCAGTGGGCACCACCTAGACAAAGCTTGGTGTATTGATTACTCCCATATGCCATAGCAGAACTGTGTTGATCTTTCTGAGGGCAAACCTGGGAATACAAAGTTAAGTACAGGCACCCTTTGATTTTCACAGTTTTAAAGAAAACAGTGTTGTTTTTTAATGCACCCTCATTTTTCATGGCAGAAAGAAAAAGCAAACCCACATGCCTGAGTTCAATGCAACAGGGTTGAATTATTGGTGGTATCCTTTCTGTATTCAAGATTACTCCTGGGGAATCCCTCTTTGTGATCTTGATATGCTGGGGCAACCTTTCTGCCCATCAGGATTGCTGCTGTGGAATTTTTAGCTTCCATCTCAGTTAAGTCCTCCTAGTGCAGCATCCTGTTGCACACAATGGGGCACCAATTACTTCTGGGCACTCTCAAGCAGAAGACAAAGGCAAAACCCTAAGCCTAATCCCAAAAAAGACCTTCAGAGGCATCCTACTTGTCTATCCAACCTGGAGGCAGTACCTTGCCATCCATTCTAATAGCCATTGATACACCTGCTCTCCATAAATTTGTCTAACCCTTCCTTAAAGCTTTCCAAGCTAATTGCTGCCACTGCCTCTTCTGGTAGTAAATTGCATAAATGATTTACCACTTTCCCTTTTGCCAGTCTTAATTCTCCTTCCCATCCCGTTCTTCGAGTGCCTCCCGATTCTTATGCGATAAGAGATTTTTGTTTTTCTATCCACCTTTTTCACCTCCCCCAGTTCGTGAATTAGGGGATCATTGAACACAGTAAATGGTCTCATGGGCCAGTCCCTGTATCTGATTACTGAGATGGCTACCAAGTACATAGGACAAAGAGCTCCAACAGCCTTTTATTCTGCATTGCTATCAAAACACTATACCATCTCTTATGGTGGTATGGCTGGGTGACAGGTGCAGCATCCAGGCAGATGCTGCACTCATCCTGAATACACATTTGTTTCAGTGAGATTTAGGGGGGTTTCCACTGACCTCCCTTAATCCAGATCTAAGGTGATCCAGATCTAAGGGTCCTTCAACTAATCTGGATCTAGTAGATTCAGATTAAGGGAGGTACCTGATGTGTCCCCACGGGCAGTGCACCACCCAATAGCAATCGGTGCTAGCCTGCCCACCATGGAAACACCAGAGCACCCATGTGGTGAATCCGGTTTGACCCATGTGGGGCCTGCCCATCACCCCAGGTTTTCTGGGAGATGGGGTGCAATCTCCATAGACGCTCCAGAGATTCTTAGAAGATTCTCCGGAAATTCTCTGGAGCGATCTGCTGCAAACTTCGAAGATTCTCTGGAGCCTTTGACAAAGGTCTGTAGGATTGGTGTTGGTCTCACCTGGGGTCCTCTTTGAAGCCTGTGCTATTCTTTGGAGCCAACTTCAGAGATTGTGCACCGGTTTCAGAACTTTGGGTTTTGGAGCAACCCACCATTGGTGCACTTCCCGAGCCCCCCTAGACCTCATTGCCCAATCGCAGTGGAAACATGCTCTGTATAATCCAGGTTTGATGCCTGAGGACCCCATTGTAGACCCCTTTACTGGAGTCTGAAGGACCCATTCAATCCGGATTTCCCTAGAACTGGTGGAAACAAATGTGGCTGTAATGGAGTCTGCGGTGGAAATGGGGTCTTCCTGCTCTGAGCCTATGGGTCCTTAATGGGTCCTTAATGCTAGTGGAAAAAAAAACTTATTTTACCCTCAATGGAATGTGCCCAAAGCTTCAGTCTTAGAAACGTGCAGAGCCTTTTCTTTGCAGAAACCTTGCCAATTCATGAGGAATAGGATGTGAGGAATGCTGTCTCAATATCTTTTGCCTTCTCCTCTGACACTGTTTCAAATGCCTGCATGAATGAACCATACCAAAAAAGGTGTTGGCCAATCCCAGTTCCCCACAGAAATTCTATTAATGATGTAACTTAAAACATGAATGTAATGTTGACAGCTAAATGGGATTGCTCATAAAACACAGACAAGGAATGTAGTGTTTGAATAAATATGGATAAGCTGCAAGACCATTTATTTTTTGGTAGAATAAGAACCCTGGTTTTATTTTAATACTAATGATAAATTTTATCCAATTTATGATGATACTAATATTCTGGTCCTTAAAACTGTTCAAGGTTTACATTTGATAGGAGTATAATGGAGTTGGTAGCAAACTATTTTTATAAATATGTTTATTTTATTTTAAGTACTATAAAGATAACATTAACATACATGGTCTTTCAGTGAAACCATTAAAAAAACTTTTTAATGACTTTGTAATAGAGGGGGCAAAATCTAAGGTTTGTAAGTTAATTAAAAATGGAACAGGGTAAAAAACAATATACATATATGTACGTATGAATGTGTATATATATATTCAGATTACAAACCAATTGACTTCATTCTGTAATATAAAGAATATCCACTGCTATTTTGAGAATCAACCTTTGTTTTTTCTTCTGTATATAAATAAGCCCTTAAATCTGTATAGGATGAAGTATCTTTATGATTGGAATAGGTTGCTGCTAAAAAGAAAAAAAAGATTGATTCTTACAATGACCTGTATGATCAGGGATGAGTTAGACTTTTTTTCTTTTGTCTTTGCTCAAAGCCATAAGATATATATATATAAATAAATATATATAAAGATTATTAATAAATTGAACAAAAATTTAAAACAATAAAAAAGAATATTTCATTGGATCTGTGATGATTCCACAAGAAAACGGCATGTTGTTACCCTGAGGACTTTAATCTTCTCTCAGTTTTGAATGAACATAGCCTATTCTTGCGATAACCTGCCCTCAGATACCTGTCCCTGGAATAAGAGATGTGTTATTTGATCATCTGTTCTGGTTTCATTCTGGAGAGTCACCTTGAAAACAGGATAATAGTTAATCACCTTTGCTAGATTATGCACTGTAATGAGGGAAAGATTAGTCTATATAAAAAAAATCTTATTTTTAAGTCCTGCGCCTGTTCTACTCTTCCCTGGGTTTGGGTGTTTTTCCACTGTCACTAGAAGTACCCATTAAGGTACCCATTAATGGGTACTTAATGGGTACTTCTAGTGACAGTGGAAAAACACCCTTTGTTCATTTGTTTAAAAAAACTACATGAAGAAAAAACACCTATTTTGTATATATAGTATTTTCATTTTATTAGTGGTGGTTTGGTGACACCTACTCAAGGTCAACTCCTAGACCATTTCTATACTGGGCCTTATTCTGGATTATATCGTGGAATAAGAACCTGTCATCTGAACGCTGATGCAGAACACACAGACAGATGGCAGGTCTCTAGTTCGGGATATAATTCAAAATAAGGGCCAGTGAAGAAAAGGTCCATGTAAATATCCATATAGTTTTCTAGGCAGATATTTTTGTCCCACCCTATATTCAAGGGTCTCAGGGCAGATGACAGAAAAACAGAAAACAAAAATATAAAATCAATAAAATAATAACGTAGCAAAATAATAACTGAATGTGGGAAAGGACATTTCTTTATTTCAATCAAAGGCCAGTGCACATAAGTATGTTCTTAAAAATTTTCTGAATGTATTAACTAAAGGTGCCTGGAACTCTTACACAATGTGGCGATGCCACTAAAAAAGACCTTTCCTTGTGATACAATCAGGAGAGCCTCCCTTACTGGTCTCAGAATGGGCAGGTTAATATGAGAGAAGGCGTACCTTTAGATATCTTGGGTCAAAGTCATTTAGAGTCTGTGCAAGTTAAGTTTAACACCTTGAATTGAGTTTAGTTAGCAAATTGGCAGCCAGTGCAGTTTTTGTTAATACTGGCGTAATATGCATCTGGCCAGCCGTTCTGCACCAGCTCAGCTTCTGAACCACCTTCAAGGGCATTCCCATGTACAGTGCATAACAGTAGTCCAATCTGGAAGTAACCGAAGCATGGAGTATTATGTCCTGTAGCTGGCTATTCAGACATAGCTGGAAGAAGGCTTTCATGGCCACCATCTCCACCTGAGCTTCAAGCACCAGCAGAGATTCCAGAAGCACCCTCAGATTCTTCACCTGTGTCTTCCAGGACATCAAACCCCCATCAAGGCCAGGGTGCCTCCCAACATTATGGATCCATGACCCTGAAAAACAGCACCTCCATTTCCCTATACAACTTTGTGAGGGGAGGAGATAGGGAGCATCAATGCAAAAGTTGGATCTGTGCAAATTCTGAAGATTTCGTATATGTTTTCCACAGTGATCCAAAAACATCATTTTTTAGTACACAGTTAACAATTACAACTTTCATCACCCCTTAAGATTGGTCATAGTAATGAGAGGCTCATGAAAACCTCCAAGTCTAGCCTGGAAAAGGCAAGATTTATATTCCAAATGACAAGCACATATTTTATAAAATGAAAAACAAGTATTACCAGAGTTCATTACAAATATGTCACAGTCTAGATTCATTTCTGTACAACATTCAAGGCCACCGTTCATTCGTTCATTCGTTCATTCTACTATCCTGACCCCTATACCCAAAGGTCTCGGTGGATCAGAATAAAATCAGAATAAAAATAGATTAAAAAGCAGGACTAGAACAATGGCAGGGCCTACATGGGGAGGAGATGTTGTTCCCTCAGCCAAAGACCAGGGTAAAGAGGTGCATCTTCATCTGTTTTTTTGAACACATGCAATGAGTGACTGACACACCTCAGAGGGGAGATTATTCCATAAACTAGGGGCTACAACCAAGAATGCCTCCATGGTTTATTCCATAAACTGGGGGCTACAACCAAGAATGCCTCCCCGATAACTACTGAAAGTGGTGAGACCACTGAAAGTGCCTCACCAGCAGATCTTGAGACATGGCAAGGTATATAATAGAGGAGATGTTCCTTTAGATATTTGGGGTTATATGCAGTGCAGCAGAACTGGCACAGTGGCAAGGAATGAGACACCAACTGAAAGCTTTTTGATATCTTCAAATTCTGAACCCATCAGTGGATCCCAGTAGGTGAAAACACAGCTTGGAAAGATTAAAGGGAAGCTCCAATTGAAAACTCATTCCCCCCGCCCTTAGAACCCTGTAAGTTCTGCTGATGCTACAATAGAATAAGTAGAACTTCCTACCTGCAAAGTGGCTGTTTGAGTTCTGGGTCAACCATTTATTTATTTATTATATTTACAATAGAGCTAGAGGTCCAGAAAGATTTAGGTAATTTCCATAACCTGTTCACACTTGGCAAACAGAGGAAGTCCAGAGATGTTCTGAGATGGGGCATTTACATTACATGGAGATGCTTCCATCCTGGAAGTGTTTCCACACATCTCAGACCATTCCCCCACCCAGGAAAATGATGGAACACGAAATCATGCTCCACAGCTACAGTATACTAGCCACATCTATGATGTGGCTAGTATGTTCCTGCACGCACCTCTTCTGGACCAAGGGGGCAGGGGGTGGAATGACACAGCTGCAGCAGCATGCCACACTGCAGTTATACAGGCAACAGCTGCTAGTTAAGCAGCAATTGCACTTACCTGGGAAGCAACAGATGAGTTTTGGACACAACAGGTGTCCCAAAATATGGATGCCCAATGTATCCTACCAGTTATTGCACCTAATCAAGGTGTAAAAAGGCCCCTGCTTAAAAATGACAACACAAAACAAAGCACTAAAGGAAGAGAAATTGTTTGAATCTTTTTGATAAACAGTTTCAGCAAAATAACTGCCTGATTAGTTAAAAAAAAGAAGAACAGATGACCCAAAAATCAATACAGTCAAATGTTGAGTCTGAGTTTCAAAATTTACAAGTGAAAAAAAAAGAATATACCTGTTATACCCAGGTAAGCAGCTATGTTATTGTCAGAGATCCAAGTACCACTCATTTTCTTCCCTTCCTTTTGCTCAATCGGTTCTCAACCTGTGGGTCGTGACCGCTTTGGGGGTCGAACTACCCTTTCAGAGGGGTCACGACGAGTCTCCTGCCTTCCCACCCCATCCTCACCTGAGCTGCCCCACCCTTGTGGTTGTGGGTCTCTACAACATGAGGAACTGCATTAAGGGGTCACGGCATTAGGAAGGTTGAGAACTGCTGTTTAGGACATACACAAACCATTTTGATGGAAGGAACTGAACTGCTTGCTATGCAAAATGATCCCTTCATCTCAACTCATAATTTTATCTTCTCTCCTCCCCTAAGATACCATTTCCATACATCCTCTCATTTGCTATTTTCTACTAACAGTGAAAGGACCTAGCTGCAAATCAACCCAAATCAACCAGACATTTACCATGTTCCTTGATACTGGGTCCCCACCACCACCACCCGGGTCTTCATCCACACGCCTCCAAATTCAACATTCAGCATCATTTGTACCTTTCTACCCATGCCTAATTAGTTTCCTCAGCTTGCAAAAGAAGAGGAACATAGATGGTCAGAATTGCAGGCCATGACCACTCAAGGCTCATAGCAAACATCTTACCCTATTCCACTACGTACTACCACATGGCAGCCAATAAAAAAATCCCAATCAGCTTCTCTATTCATTGCTAAAGCCATGTATGCATATATATTCAAGCACCAACTTCTCATTCTGAGCTCCTCGTCTTCCTCTTTCTTCCAAGGATATGCCTCTCAAAGCTCATGAGATATCACAATAGCAGCTTTGGAGCTAAGCTACAAATGGCAATCCATCTCTTCTTCCCACATAAATGTTGCATTTAAAATATCCATATCCATTTACCCTCCTCTTGGGAGGAAAAAAAGATGCTTCTTGATTGTTTCTTTTTGTGGCCTAGGGGTACCAACAGAATAAAAACTTGGCCTTTTAGGTCTCTGAGCAGAGACAGTGGCTGCTGCTACAGGGAGGCAGGTCGCAGCCAAAATCCAGCTTGAGGTAGATGTGAGCCACTGCGTTGGCTGGAACCATGGCAGCAAATGCCTTGTACCTCACATTGGGTTCCAGTTTCTAGAGGAACACGGCTATGGAAGAACCTCTCTCAAAGCAGTGAAATTCCTAGCCAAGCCACCTTCCAAAGGGCCATAAATGGCTCTAGAGGTTACCCAATTATCAGTCTTTTTCTAAAGCAATGCAGCCAGAAACTGGGCCAATAAGGCAAAGTGGCATAGTCATTCTAATCAGCCTTTGGAATCGTTTAATCACAATTAAAGTAAGAACAACTCATGAGGTGGTTGGATCAGCTCTGCAACAAACAGAAAGCATCTTAATACCCTATCTTGAGAAATGATTGTGAGACCACAGCTCCTTTAACCTTACAAAACCCTCTGTGAGGCACTTCCATAGCATCTTGCTGCAATTTGGCTGAAGGGGTTTCCCGTCTCCTTTGCCATCAAGCCAGACCATGTTAATGTGTTGGCACACCTGCGCATGGGGGGCTGAGATCATTGGCTCTGCTTGCAAGCTAGTCATCACAGGCACCGGCACAAATGACATACCACATGAGAAGGGAAGGGCCAGGGTGTGAGGCTGTAGCTTCACAGTTGCTTCTCATGTACTGATGCTTAAGCACATTTCCCATACCTCTCATACCCTGGGAGTGCAAGAATAGGTCCTTAGACACCTCACCATGGTTCATAATAGATAGATGCCATACTGGAGACATGGAAAATGTGTCTAATGCTACACAGCAGAGACACAGCATGAGGGTCATCCCCAGGGTGGGTTGGGCAAATGCCCACCTCCCTGAAACTCCAGATCCTTTCCTGAGGCAATAGATGGGGGCATCTTGACAGGATAGCAGACTTCCCTTTTCTCAGGGTGCTCCGTCTCTTCAATTCCACCTCCAGTGGCCCTTTGGATGCTTATTCCATTTCACAGCCACCTCAGACAGGCATCATAATGACACTGCACAGCCTGCATTCACGAAGGGCCATGCATATACGGCAGTCATTCCTAAAATTCATGCAGTGGTGACTAAAGCAACATGCTATATTTGGGACATTGCTTTTCTCACATACAGCAACTGCTATGCACATTGAAAATGACTTTTGAACATATTTTTATTTTTCATTTTATCTAATGCTATGAAATGACTTTTGGGGTTTCTGATTTGTTTTTTTGTTTTTTGCAGTTTGTATTTTTCTTTTTAACTTTGAAAAAAAAATATTTTATATTATTTTCGCCCCAAGAGAATCCTGCATGCATCCTTGCTTGAGTCTACAGCTAATTCTTCATAATTCCACTCTAGATTATCTTTTTCTGCTCTGCTAAATACCTAACGATTTATTTTCTGCTCTTGCTGCCATACCACATTGTTGATTCAGATTCAGTTTATTGTCTATTATACTGACAGAGTGGGTAATCTGTCACTCCAGGTGGCTGTCTGCATTCTTACATTCATGCCTTTCTAATCTTTTTTTTTAAAAAAAAATAATAATTAAAAAATAGGAACAGAAATAAAATACATTAACCCATTTTTTTTAAAAAAAAGCATTAGATTTTCTTGTCACAAGAGGCATTTTGAATTACCCCCAACCATCGCCACCCCCACAATGTGATTTAAATGGACTATTTTTGAGTATGAAAGGAAAGAGCCAGCACAGGATGGATTTCTTGGATCAGAGGCACTTCAGAGAAATAGTATGTGGCGCTGGTGTTCCCTTGGTTATATTGAGACACAACAAAAAGAGGACCTCAGTGACATTCCTGCTCGTCCTTATGTTCCCAAGTCCTTTCTAATTCACCTTTTCTAGAACAGAGGGAGGAGAGGGTACATTTGTGTGTGAACAATCCCATCTCGAAACTGTCCCTGAGTTACCTCAGAGGTGCTTTTTTTGCTGTGTCTGACCACAGCCCTTTTCTAGCACCGCATGCTGTGATCGTGGGGGTGGGGGAAGAAGGGCAGATTGGTGTGTGGAAAATCCCACTTCAGAATCTTCTCTGAAGTTTCTCTTCCCCCCACCCCCGCCATGATCACAGCCTCAAACTGCACAAAGCACCTGAAGTAGAACGGCTGTGGATACACACAACAAAAGGGGGGGGGAAGCACCTCAGGGGCAATTTGTCCCTAACTTCCCTGGAAGACTGTCTCAGGGAAGTTAAGATCAGGGACAGAGACCAGTGTTTGCATTGTGAACACTACCCCCTTTTGAACATACCTGAAGCTTACCTTACGGCAGGGTAAGTATAAACGTTGTTGCCTAGAAGCATCCGCCTCATCCCAGCAATGGCCATGTGCATCTGGCCATTGCTATGGTGATTGGGTGATGCAGCACATGTCTGCGCAACCCCAACCACACAGTGCTCACACAGAAGGAAGTGTGAAGGCTGCACCAGGGGCTATATGAGAAGTGCCACCAATGCGCCCGGTGTAGCTGTGGAGCAAGTTTAACTAGTCCAGAGCTATCAAATGTGGGGATGATCCATGCATGCTCAGAGACACCCTGAGACAACAGTGGCTCCGCGGTGTGCAGATGTTCCATGCAGGAGGGTCCCTGGCCATCCCCAAGGACCAAGTGTGGAATGCCCTCAGAGACAATAATGTGTCTCCGTCCTGTATTCAAGACAAGATGTATTTGAATGGGAGCTATAGTAGCACATAGATGATCCAGGCTACTACCCACTGTGGAAACAGCCAAAGATTCTTTATAAAAGCACATTGTTGTGTCTGGGGGAAAATATTCATCCATTTTAAATGTTTGACTTTTAAAGTGAGAGCCTGCTATTAGTTTTAATATTCTCTAAAAGATTACACAATTTATTCTTCATTTTATTTTCCAATCTGGCCACAGCTTTGTGTATTTAAGATTTATGACCTCTTCCTGATGGTGTGCCTTGCAATGTTAAGTCGTTAATTTTGTTGCCCTTTCTATAAATGAGCAGCTAACAATGTCTCACTTCAAAACTTTAGTTCATTATATCCAGGCAGGTCAAAAACAAACTGAATACTGAGAGAGGATAACTTTTCCCAGCCAGTTCAAACCATTTAGAAGATGTCTAGATTTTGCAAGAATATAAGCAGATTGCTACATTTAAATTGTTGAGTGAAGCAGGAACAAAATACTTGTATTTATACATTTTTGTATCTCAGTAATTTAAAAAATATTGGAAGTATTTTACAGCATATACTGTAAATAGCTATTTTAAAAACACTATTAAAACTCTGTAGGGTTGGAAGAGCAGACAACCAGTCACACAGCAAATGGCTATAATATATACTAGTATACATCTCAAAAACAGCAGAGGGGAGAGCATTTCACAGGGTAAGTGTCACCACCAAAAAGGCTTGATTCAAGTCCCATTGGGTACAGGTCCTGTTCAAGGTCCTGCCATTTTGGCTGCACATCTGTCAGCACTGTTGCCATGGTGACACTGATGCTCTGCACACACACAGTTCCATCTATGGTTGTCCAAGGTGTCAGTGCACTTGCGCAGCACCTCAGATGACCTTGGAGTACTGGAAAAGGTGCTAATGACTGCTGCCTGGATGCACCAGGTAAGCTTTAGGTTAAGGTTGGTAAAGGTATGGAGCATAATTTCATGCTCCATGCTTAGTGCATGATTAGGGAACTTCTGGGAAGGCAAGGGGTGCCTGGAGGCTGTAAAGTCTCTTCAAGGTGCGGATGCCCTTCCCCAGAAGTTCCCTAATCATGCACCTGGGGCCTATTCGCACTTGGCTTTATTCTGGAATATATCCTGGAATAGGGGCCTGCTGTCCACATGCTAGTGTAGGCTACAGCAGGCCCTAAGGGAGGTCTGCCAGAGTCTGCAGTAGCACCCAGAGCACAGGTCCCTATGCTGAGATATATCCTAGAATACAGCCAAGTGCGAATAGGCCTCTAATCATGCACTACAGGCTTTAGTGCAAATAAGCCTCAGGTCTCTTTACGAGGTGAGTCTGGGATGTATCAGGCATCCCAAAATGTGAACACCAAATCCATCTCAGTTGTTTGCTACTTTCTGCACCTAAACTAGCTGCAGAAATGCCCTAAATGTGTGGTTACCAATATGTGGGCAATGGAGAGCTCACTGTCCTTGATCAGTAAGGGTGGCTGGTACACCTATCAAATAGCATCATGAACAGCTATAGCCATTACTAGAGCTTTTTGTGACAGTGATTATTCTAGATGTATCCGCAAGTTGTGCTCCTTTTCCTTCTGACAGAACACCAAACCATACGGAACAGGAGAATTCTCAAACTGCTAAGCCAGGAACTTCTTACCTATACAGTCAAAACCTTTTCAGAGTTCAACTTCAATCTGTGGTTATCTCATCCAAACTCATTACATATAAGCACTGGTTTAGGACATTCTTAGCCTCACTTTATCCCTGTAGTGGAGAAATAGAGATCTGTCTGCAGTGTAGAGATAATATCTTGTCCCAAAACAAGCAATAACTATTTTTTGCTATTTTCAGGAAATGTTACATAACATTGGTGAAAAATAGCACCCTCTGGGCAAGGAAGCACAGTCATCCAAATTTTGTTTGGGTTTATTTATTTATTTATTTATTTATTTATTTATTTATTTATTTATTTATTTATTTATTTATTTATTTATTTATTTATTTATTTATTTATTTACTGCTCTTCACCAGAAGGTCCCAGGGCAGGTCACAACAGTAAAAACCAAAACAGAAAATGCAGATACTATTCTTAAAATGTATTTATCTCCACAAATAGGAAAAGAATCACTTCCACACATTTTGCTCCCAGTCCTCAGAGGGAGTCCAGGAAGGTACCACAATCAACGGCATCAAAATCCACTGAAAGATGAAGCAGGTTCAAAGGGTCATCAAGGAGTCTAGGGGCCAGTTCGCATTTTACTATTCTACTGAGTTTAAGATCAGGTGCGGAGGGAGCCATCCACATTTGACATTACTGTTCCCAATTGAACCACCGGTCCTTGATCTGTGGATGGTACAGCCTGGGAAGGCCAGATTGCCATGGCAATGGCCATGGCAACAACTGACTTGTGCTGAGAAATTGCCATGGTGATCAGCCCATGGTGTGCACCTTGCATAAAATCATAAAATGTGTGCAATCTTGCAAGAAAAAGGTTTGATCCTCTGTTTCTCTGAAGCTGACTAATTTGTTGGTGTCTGACCATGGCATCAAGCTAACCTTGCTTCCCAGTAATGTAGCTCCTCCTAGTAGCTTCTCTGAATTAGCTGCAACTGCAAGCCCCTCCTCCCATAGTCCATGTGCTCCTTAAAAAAGCCCTCTAGCAGGTAAACTGAGCCATGCACCAAGTGCCCAACAAACTCACTCATGACTCAGAAGATCCACCCAGCCAGCATTAGAAGTTATTCCTTTAAACTCCTCTGCCAAATTTCTATTACCTTTGTTTGTTGTGCTCTCAGGAGAGCAGCCTTGTTCCACCTGAGTACACATTCGAACTCACCTTGTGTCTCCTAGCTGGAATTGTTTTCAGAAGTCATTTTGCAGAAGAGAGGACCCTCTTTTCCCAAGACAGACCTTGCCAGGGTGAGAGTCAGAACTCTGTATCTTTTGCTCCGACATTTCTTGCCAGCTGAACTTGTGGGATTGTTGGAAACACAAAAGAGAAACAAAGTCCTTCCAAAATATAACGACAGCAAGAATGTCCAAATATAAAAAAATGAAAATATACACCACCCAATTGTAAAGATAACTATATATTTACTAAAAAAATATTCTATATAATAAATCTTAACAATAGAGAAAAGAGGGAGGATGGTGTATAATAACATAAGCGGAAATAACAAATGTGTGTATAACTCAGAAACACTACTCTGTAGAACCTCAGGTGACACACTCAAAAAGTTGAGTCACATGTATCTCTGGTTGGCAGTCGGGTGCATCAGTTACTGAAGGGAAACTTAAAGCCAGATACATTTCGACACTGGTTTTCTAAATCATACAGGATATACAAAAAATATACAATATATATAATACTTACATTCCACAATGAGCTATAATGTATACACTGTAGATCTGTTGGAATTGTTATGAATCATTATGAATCAAATGCCAAAAAACCCAATTGTGCATATGCCTAGTGTCCACACCTTGCAATGCCTGAACCATTCCATCCTTAGTCAGCACTTCTCCAAGTGACAGCTGTGACGCGCCCTTCAGACCAAGCGGTTCTCTCTCTCCCACTTTACTCCACTGCTTGGTGCTTTTAAAAATATACTTTTGTAAATAATGGCTTCCCTTTAACGTTACGTCAGCTGGGCCAGTCTTCAGCCCTGTGCCAAAGAGTACACCACTTTCCCTTGCCTCAGCAATTCAGCCCCCTAGCAGAGAAGCGTCCTTATCAGCCTCCTTCGGCTGACTTTCTCCAGCTAGCTTTCACTAGTTTTGAAATCACAGAGTTCCTTTTCCTAGGAATCCCCTGTATAAGAAATAATAGCACCTCAGGCTCAAGTCTTCTCAAACAAAGTACTTGCTCTTTATTGGTAACAATTTTATGAATAAATAAGTCAGTGAAATAAATAAATAAAATGTCCAGCAGGCACTTCAAAGAGAAATTATAAACAGTTGTGAACGTAGCCATGCTGGGCTATCCTGGTGGATTGCAACCAAGTATACCTGTAAAGCACAAAAACTTGCTCCACAGTTATACACATGGCATTAGGCCATCCTTATTAATTACCTTTTACCTTTACTTTTCTTGGTAAGGCAATAACAGAGCAATAACAAAGCAGTAACAAAGCAGCAATAAGAACTATTAAGTTAAACACAAAGAGTTACAAAGAAATCTGAATCTTTAGAAGCAAGAGAAAGAAAAGAGAGCCTGAGCTTCAGAGTTTCAGTCAGCGTCCATCTTGTGTACAACAGAGAGACACATAAAGTACTTGTTTGTTTGCTTTGAGAAAGAAATTGGCAATTGTTTATGTGTTTTGTTACTTTAAAATAAATCCTGTTAATTCCTGTTTGAATAAAGACCCAGAGCATTTCTATGGGAATTTCTTAAGGATAAGCCTCAGTGTCCCCTCAAGTGATAGAGCACAGGCCTAATCCCTATGAGACTTGAGCGGCCATCAGACTAACGTGTACTAGAATTCGCACTAGGGAACTCTAGTACGTATTCCATCAGACAGACAGACAAAGAAGGAAGAAATCATGAAGCTGTAAAATGCTTACACTTTTCCAGTACCGTTTTGCTACTAAAGTTAGACTGACATTTGTATTACTTCAACAGTCAAAAATGAAAGGTGTTTCCATCAGTTTAGTCACACTAGGGCTAGTTAAGCACAGTTAGTCAGAGCTCATATGCCTCACTTTTGAGCAAGCAACACTTGTCTAATCTTTTTCTTCTTTTTATAAAGATGCAATCACTTAACGCCAGGAACATATTGTACAACAGCTAATAATCCCAGCCAAACTTTTGTATGTGGCTGATTTTGACATTATAAGGCCACTCAGCAGTTTAAACTGCAACACTGCAAATATATTTTCGTACATAAAAAAGACACATTTGGGACTCTACAGCCCAGATGATCTATGTATTGTACATGCTGCAAACCTCTCAAATAGCCATACTTGCAAAGCTAGAAACAGAAATAGCTTCTGATCTCTGGGGATCAAGATATTCCTAAAATAGTTAAGCAAGGAAATGTTTAGGGTTTTATTTTGCTTTTCCCTCACTGGGCATTTATTCTTGAGAGCACTTCACTTACCAGTTAGGTAAACTCTTTAAAACAGTTGCTTACATTTTCTATATTTTAATTAATTAATTAAAGAATTTATTTCTGGGCCTTCACTCAAAGGTCCCAGAGCAGGTCACAACAATAAAAAGATAGAATGCATAGTATATACCTAAAACATTTTTAAACTATAACCCTTCCTTCCTCCCTGGCATCAAAGGCCTGAATGAATTGCATAGAATTGCATGAGATTTCCCACAATTCCCGAATGGAGTCAGCCTTTCCAGCTGCGCGCACAGCTCTGGGAGGCCTAGTTGAGCCTCTGAGGAGAGTCTGATGGCAGCAGTGGCTATTCCCAATGGGCTTTGCATGAAGCTGAACATCCCTCCCTTCAATTCAAATCAAATTGGAGGGCGGGAATGTGCTTTGTGCAGATCTCTAATGCAATGGAGAGAAATGAGACTGAAATGTTTGAACAGCACCTAATTAGCAGTACAATTTTGTACAGCCAAAGAGAGGCAACAAATATTTACAACCACAATGATGGGTCTTCTCACATTTAACTGCCATGGGAAAGCATCCCATGGAATTAAGATCAGCAATGGTGAATACTGCCGCATTACAAGCACTGCCTCATCCCAATCTTTATCTGAGTCTGAGTGATGTATCAATAGCAACATCCGTGTGCACTAGGCCATTGCTACAGTGATCATTGATGTGGTGCACAACTGCACAGATTCAGCCATGATGTCCTGCCCACTTGCAGCATCACAGGGCCTTTCTACACTTTGCCTTCCATCGCGAAAATATAAATAAATCCCAGAGAGGCAAAGCTGTGGAGTGGTTTGGGCATCCACACTTCAGGATGCCCTGACCATTGAAAGCATAGCTGGCACTTAAATACATGCCAGCTTAATGCAAATCACCTCCATATAAAATGCCACAAAGGGCCACTGAACCAGAAAGGGATATATTATATTCAATTAAAACCAAAAGCCAACTTTTGATTCATCTGTTGCACAACTCTAAGGACACAAACTTTTACCAAGCCAGCTGCACTGTGGTGGATGCTGTTCTTTTTCCTGTCTTGAAGCAATATTCTGTTGCCAGCATTGTGCTTGCACATCAGAATGGATGGCATCGTGGGCATGGAGAAAGCATTATCTATGACCTCTCCAGATGCTGTTCTGGTCTACTGGAGAGCGAACCACAAATTCTGAAAGAATGGTCGCAAACAATGGCACAGGCATGCTGAAAACGTTCTCTTATTATTGTCAAACAACCTGCCATCTTCTTGCATGACTTCAGATAAATCAAAATGAACTTACAAATTTAACATCACATTTCCCATCTTGTGATCATTTTCAATCTCCGGGACCCTGTGCAACTCGTAATTTCCCATCAGCCACATGAGCACAACTTTAACTTTAAAAATGTGACATTTAATTCTGGAAGAAAACTTGAAAATGAAATAGAGTCATACTTCCTCTTAAACACACAAGCGGAAAGGAAAGGTTTCTTTCAGCATTTGTGCCCTTATTGAGCAATTAATCTAACTCCCTCCAAGTCTGTTTCCTCCATTCTACTCCTAATTGCTTTCTGTCAATGCTGTTGGATGAAATTCATTCTAAACTTCGTGGAGGTTTTTTTATAGCAAACTTTAAAATTTGTCTATGTTAAAAATGTACATTAATAGCAATAGATACTTAAATCTATTGGCTATAAATATTTGTAAAAATGTATGGATGTATGGGAGATATGGATATGTGATTTGTGATGATGATGATGATAAATTTAAATGGGGAAAAGGTGAAAATGTTACATAAAATAGTGGGCATAAAAGACTGTGAGGCAAAGAAGAATTTGGTGTTTCTACATTAGTTTTTATAATTACATAAGAACATAAGAGAAACCCTGCTAGATCAGGCCACAGCCCAGCTAGTCCAGCATCCTGTCACACACAGTGGCCCGCCAAATGCTCAAGGGCATCTTGAGCAGAGACAAGGATGAACCTCTACCTGCTCTTGAATCCCAGCAAATGGCCTTAGACGTGCCCCACTTCCCCCACCATTCATTCTAGTAGCCATTGATACATCTGTCATCCATAAATTTGTCTAACCCTACCTTAAAGCCATATAGACTGGTAGCTGTCACGACCTCTTCCGGCAGCACATTCCATAAGCCGATGACCCTCTGGGTGAAGAAATACTTCCCCTTGTCGGATCCGACTCTCCTACCTATCAGCTTCATAGAGTGCCCCCTGGTTCTAGTGTTATGCGATAGAGAAAAGAAATTTTCTCTATCCACCTTTTCTATACCATGCATAATTTTATATACTTCAATCAGGTCCCCTCTTAAATGCCATCTCTCCAGACTGAAAAGGCCTAGATGTTGCAGCCTGATTTCCTAAGGGAGGTATTCCAGACCTTTAATAATTCTGGTTGCCCTTTTCTGCACCTTCTCTAGTTCCACAATATCCTAGTACACAATATTCCAAATGTGGCCTCACCATAGATTTATAAAGAGGCCAAATGACAGTTGCTGACTTATTTTCTATTCCTTTCCTAATTATTCCCAGCATTGAATTAGCTTTTTTTGCTGCTGCCGCACACTGGGTTGACACCTTCATTGAAATGTCTACCAAAACCCCAAGATCCCTTTCCTGGTGTGTTGCAGAAAGCTCAGACCCTATCAGTTTATAGACATAATTTGGATTCTTGGCCCTGATGTACATTACCTTGCACTTGTTAAGATTAAAGCACATTTGCCATTGGTTGCCCACTCACCCAATGCTAAGAGATCCCTCTGGAGCTCTTGGTAATCTGTTTCAGATTTTACTACCCTAAATAATTTAGTATCATCAGGAAACTTTGCTATTTTACTATCTACCCCTTCTTCTAGATCATTGATGAATAAATTAAAAAGCATTGGTCCCAACACTGAGCCTTGAGGGACCCCACTTTTTACCTCTTTCCACCCTGAGATATACTTATAGAAGTTCTTATTTCTTTTGATGCTTTTAGCAATGTGCTCCTCAAAGTCTTCCTTAGCTTTCCTAATGGTCATCTTACATTTGTGTTGCCAGTGTCTACACTCTCTCCTGTTCTCCTCATTTGGACTAGCTTTCCATTTTCTAAATGAACTCTTGTTTTTAATGACTTCATCTACTGCACTTGTGAGCCACATTGGTTTCTTCTTGGGCCTAGAAGTCCCCTTTCTTCTTTTAGTTATGCATTCCAGTTGCACTTCCATTATTGTGTTTTTAAGTAGTCTCCATGCATTTTGAAGTGATTGAACTCTTCTAACTTTTCCTTTAATGATTAATTCCCTTTAATTAATATGACATTTTGCTAACAGTAGTAGAAAACTCATGCTTGTAAACAAAGAAGTAATTATTCTAGATAAAATGGATGTGAGAGGGTAGCAATGCAGAGTTTGTTGACTGTCGGTATTTAGAGACTGGGGATCTATGGATCAGACAGCTCTGAACTTTGCCAGTAATCAGACTCTACAGAAGCAATTGTAATTCTTCTTGAGCAATGCTTGCCATTCAAATATCCCAGTGCAGCACAATGGTGACCTCAAGGGCACATTTGGTGCTATCAGTTCTTGTGAGTTCCCTACCTACTGCTTGCATGAAACTTACCAGATATGAAGACTTGAAAACAGAATTACGACGACTCTGGTATAAACCAGCAAAGGTGGTCCCAGTGGTTCTCAGTATACTAGGGGCAGTGCCGAAAGATCTTAGTGGGCACTTAAAAAGCATTGGCATCAGCAAAATATCCATCTGCCAGCTATAGAAAGTCATTTTGCTGGGATCTGCTTGTATCATTTGTCGATACATCACTCAGTCCTAGGCACTTGGGAAAGGCCTGATAAGTGATATCAATTACCAAAACCAGCATAAATATCTTATTTTCTGTTTGTTACTGTTGTTTTATGTTAATAATAATAAATAGAGCAACTTATTTATTCAGTCCCTGGCAGTTGACCATTGTGATAAAGGTGCAGATAATTAACTAGAAACTACCATGGTGGCAGCTTCTTTCCTTTTACAGTCAGGAGGATCATTCAAGTCTATACTAATGAACAAGGCACTTAATGATGGAATTTCAGGGCCTGTTTGTGCTTACTTTTTAGTGAGCCCTGGTCTGCTCACTAGTCAAGTCTGTCCTCACTGGGGAGCCATGGCAACCCATTATCAGGCATTCTGGCAGACATCTTAGGGCCATGAGCTCATCACCATGACAATGTCCCAGCACAAGCCAGATGTTACCATGGCCAGTTGGAGACTTCACCAGCACTTGAAGTATTGATGTCTCCCTCTGTGCCTGATCTTAAACACAGTGTGTATCAAGGAAAGTGTTAATAGGCTCCTTGTTCTCATGCCTCTCTATGCCTTTTTGTCTCCCAGAACAACTAGCAGTTCCCAACAGTTATATCAGCACCTTTGGCAGGGATTAACCACAACACAATGGGAAAGCAGCATTGGTGATGAAAGCTAGTAAAGAAGCCTGGATCTGGGAATGGGACAAAGATGGAAGTGCAGTGGACATGTTTCCAGCGCCGACAGTTACTGCAGAATTGTTTTATTCACGTCACATTTATTTTGCTTAAATCGTCTTTTTTAAACTAGCAATTTCTGCATTTAGGAATTATTAAAATATTATTTTTATTATTATATGTGGAATTGCTAAAAAAGGGGGGGGGATTTTTACCTACTTGTGTCACTATCTTCTCTCTGTTATTCATCGGTTAATAGCTGAGCTCAGTGTTCTTATTGATCTTAGAAGATTCTGGCAATTAACTAGAATCATTATGAAGGAAAATTTAATACATTATTAACATTAATGCCCATGAGGAGAATGACTGATTTAAAATCTGCTGATATGAAGGACAGATAAAGGACATCAGTAATGTATTTAATTACTGATTCACTTTGTTTGAAAATGTAAATATACTGTTGAGAGGGGTGTATGTTTCAGAATATATAAAGAGGAGCAAAAAGGATGTAAAATAACAGTAAATGAAATAAAAATAAAGTTATAAATTATCCACAAGGTCAACAAATAGTTCGTGCATGAAGCAGAATGTGAAGGTTTTTTTAAAAAGCCATGATAAATGTGAATACTGGATATCTGCTCTTCATAGAATTCAATGAAGGGTTTCCAAGCCTTTGGGCCTGTTCACACATTGTCAATCAGGATGGTCTGGCACATCTGGGATGGAATATCTGCACACCATGCTGCTGCCTCCATCCCAGAACAACCTAGAAGAATGCTTGGCCATCCTGAGCATCATTAGCTGTGGAGCTACTGGCCCTGAATTTAACTGCAGTGGAATACTATCCCATGGCAGTTAAGTTCAAAAAAGCCCTTTCTAAATGATCTCTTGACTAGAGTTTCAGTTGTGCAGACAGTTTAGAATAAGAAGCACATTCCTAAAAGTTTGCAGGCCCAATCTTCAGATCAGGGAGTCAGTCTAAAACTTCTATTTCCATGCATAAAACAAAACTCATAGAAAATAACTCAAAAAACTCTCTTAGGCATACAGTATATGACATACAGATGTTTAACAGGAAGAATACAGAATGAAAATCAATTAAAAATTTCAAAAACTATTGCATTTTTTTTAAAAAAACTACATTCTTTGTGCCACTTTATATTCCCAACATAAATGAAATGAGAGAGTTGTAGATTTTTTTTTATGCTTCCACACAGTTTTGGGGTAGCCCTTTAGAGGCTAGATATTAAAACTGGAATCATATATAGAGAATTGTGTGGGTTTTTTCTGGTTCAGTTGATTTGAACTAACATTTCCGTGTTCTTATTTCTCTGAAAACGAATGGTATTTGGCTCAGTTTGAACACTTTCAAACACCTTTGATCTCAGATCGAACCAAAAGTGTTCAAAAGGTTTGTTTGAATATCCCTTTGTTTAATTTGAATTTGAACTCTGCTTTTGAGCAGAGAGAATGTTCAGTTCAAACTTGAACATTTTGAACATCTTCTGTTTGATTTGATCCAGTATGAACCCAAACCAGTTTGGCACATTTCTAGTCTTATTCCAGTCATAAAACATTATATACCAGTTTTCTCTGATTAGGTCTACAGACAGTAATTTTGATAGATGTCTTCTAAATGTTTGCACATGGTTACATTGAAAAAGAAAACATATAGCCTTGCATCCATTTAATCATGTACATTTTCATTTCCTCAACTTCATATTTATTCAGTAATTTGTAAATCTATCCCATCAAATGCAGTTTAAGCTTTTGAATAATTGATTCAAACTATGTTGAAGAACTGAGTGCGCTGCTTTGATTGTGCTGTTCTTGCTGTACTGATAAATGCATTTAAATACTGCAAATGACCAGAGGCTCATCCCACAAATAACTCGTTAAAAACAATCATTAACATACAGTAATAATTGCAGTTTCACCACAGATTTATTTTGATGACTGCATGCATACTTGGGGCTGATAGTAGACTTGCTCAGGCAAGATAATGTGTTT
This sequence comes from Aspidoscelis tigris stejnegeri, assembly GCA_023333525.1. Taxonomy (NCBI): domain Eukaryota; kingdom Metazoa; phylum Chordata; class Lepidosauria; order Squamata; family Teiidae; genus Aspidoscelis; species Aspidoscelis tigris. The sequence goes on along the minus strand of JALMGA010000007.1, from coordinate 22,383,788 downwards.
TCTGTAATGTAAATATGGATATGTATGTTGAAGTTGGACCAGAGCGACAGAAGAAAGCAACTGAAAGCATTTGATCTTTCTTCACTTTGAGACAGATATGTGACCACTAGGGATGTGCACAAATGGGTTTTTGATGTTCAATTCTTAACAAATTAAATGTTAGAAAATCCATATTTGTACGAATAGATCTCCTTCAAATGTGGTAGGATTCTATTAGATATGAATGCATTCATACGAATTTGTATGGATATCTAATATGAATGATACGTATCCAATATGTATCCGACGTGAATGCATACGTATCCGTCAAAGCATCAATTCCAACCTGAATCCACTTTTAATCCACTCTTGATCCATGTCAAATGAACTCTGAATCCATTGCAGAAGTGAGTGGCACAGCCGCTTTCTAACCTTCCCATTTAACGAATGTCCAAACTATTTGTACAAATGTCTGAACTATTCGTACGAATGTCAAAAACATTCATATTCATATGAATGTTTATGTACGAATATCGCAACATTTGATTCGTGTATGAATGTCTGGATTTGTATGAGTTTGTACATACAATGAATGTTACAAACATTTGTGCACATCTCTAGTGAACACATTATTTATATTTATATGTTTATTAGGGAGGTTATTATGGATGTGACAGTGCCATCCTGTGCATGTGTTATTAGCAACATCTCAACAGAGATGCACACAGGCAAACCTGCACAGAATTTGCACAGGTTTCTGCCCTTCCATTGGCTATCCTCTGCCATGCTTTCTGCAGCAACCCTGGGAGACTGGAAGCCTGACTGTGTGCGTGTTCAGTGCAGCCATAACAGAACACCCTATAGTCATATATGTGTATGTGCAGACATCATATAAAACTGTCAGGGCTCAGGATGGCCTCATTGCGTGTGTGTTAGGGTACATCTGATGTGTCTGTAACACAGAAGTATGAAAACTTGACCTTACAGATAACTCCTGTACTAGTCTACTTATCATTTTCTTCCACTGCCCATGGTTATTGGAGTTTATAAGAGGACAGTGTACCTAGGGGGACCGAATTAGCTGCCTCTATTACTGACTTTTCAGATTGCCATGAATTGGTTTCAGGCAATCCCATCTATTTAAACGTTCCTCAAGGACATCATTTAATTTTTTAAAGCAGTAGTGATTTTAATGAGAGGGCCTGATTTTTATTATTATTATTTTAATGAATTTTAAGGAACTAGATTTCAAAGTATGTTGGAAACTCTGTCAGGACACAGGGAAATTTTTTAATGAAATCCATGCCTGCACATCTTAAAAGCTCCATTGGTATCTTCAGTGCTATGTCCATGTGCTGAAAGACTCAATCTTAATCTCATTATTTAGAAATACCTGGCTCCAACATAAGCTATAAAAGTCCTTTGTGACAGTTATCAGTATGACATTGTTTTCACGGCATGGGGAAATGGCAGCAGAAGTGGGAGGGGGACTGTTCAAATGCCCCCCAACCTCCTGTCCTCAAAACATCAAGCTAGTATTGAGTTAGGGGCATGTACGAATGAAATTTTGGGGATTTGATTCAATTTGAATTTTGAGTATTTGAATCAAATACTCAAAAATTCAATTTGAATAGAATCTGTTACATTTGAATTTAACCAAATTCTATTTGAATTAAGCAAATTTGAATCTATTTGTTTGAATTTTTATTTCAAATTTGCACTTAGAAATGTCAACATTTGTAGATACCCATACACATCTTCCCTGGGTTGTACGCATCCGTAAACATCCGTCTGCATCCTGTAGTTATCCCGTATGCAACCCGTTTTCATCCTGTAAAGATCCATACAAATGCGTACGGATGTGGGAAAGATGCGAATCTTCAAGTACTCATTGTGTACAAACTCATACACATACAAATGTTCAAATAATTCAGACGAATAGATCCAAAATTTGAATCAAAACTTTAAATTTGAATTTAGGGACACTCGATTCAAATTTGAATGTTGAAATTCAGTCAATTTAATCGAATCTCAAACGCTTTTGAATATTCATGCACATTCCTAGTATTGAGGGATGCACAGGAAATGGCCACTGATGTTGACAATTTTTCAATCAGTAAAGGGTCTTGGAAGAAAATTATCCACAGAGGTTACCCATGTTGCTGCTGTCCATCCATATGGTCGTGGTATAGGCACCTGCAGTCAGCAAATGCCCTCAGAGTCATTTTTAGCACACTTCAGGAGGGATGCCACTGGGGAACTTTTCACCCTCAGAGGTGGACTACTGGGATAAGACAGGAGGTGTACTGATGCTACACCCCTCAAGAACTCATCAGCTGCCTTTTCCCACCAATGCGGATATAAATCGTGATCTTGGACCAGGGCCAATAACATAGATTGTTAGCAGTGGTTTTCTAACTCCAGACAAAACTAATAATGGAAATTTTCCACTATTGCACTGCGCATGGCAAAAGATTTGTTTGTATGGAGAAAGAGAGACTTTCATTATGAATGACAGAGCAAATGTTTTGTTCTGTCCTTAAATCTCTTTGCACAAGAAAATGAACAATGTGTAAACAGAATGACACTGTGGTATTTTTGTAAGAGCAACAACTCACATATTAGCTCAGGTAGTAAGGCTAACATTTTAAAAGATAGCCTTGTCCACACATGACTGGTAATTTACCTGGGTCCAGTCGCGTGTCCAATCCTCCACAGGGTGTGACCCTTTGATTACACTTTGACTCCCTTTTTGCAAGCATGCAACAGTGAAACACATCTAGTGGTGCTTTATCTCTGATGAGGACTTAGGAAGGGTTCACACAGTGCTCTATGGTGCTGTGAATACCTTTCAAGGAGCAGGATCTGCAAGAGTTTACTGAAGAGGTCTCAGAGATCTTCTTCCAGCTGTCCACTTGTGGTGGCAACCCTACTACTGCTGTGCCATTGCTACAACTGGTTGAGGGGACATCCACAGCTGCTGTCATCAGATATTCCACTTCTTGGGTTCAGTGATACCCCTCCTGACCTCAAAAGCACAGCCAGTAAATCCTTTGGCTTTGTTGTTGAAGGTGGGGGAAGATCTGCCTCCATCCATGAAGATTATAGATGATCTTAACACCTAGGGAAGTGTTAAAGAGTTTTTTTCTGAATAAATAATAAAAACTAATAAAAAAGACCTTGGAACTCTATGGAACTATGTTCATATAGTCTCAGTAAAACATTTAATGAGCAATTTTAAAAGATAATTATCTACTTTTGTTCAACACATTCATTATAATTATTGTTCCACATTTTACCTAGCCAGGTCTCAAGAGCAGAAAGATAAAGATGAATTTATGCTTTAAAATGCTGGCAGAAAGCCATGCAGAATTAATTGGGAGCAGCAATCATATCTGAAGCATAAATCATATCTTTAAAGAGTTCCAACATGAGTATTTGTTAAAGTAAGAGAAATATTTTGGCAGGTAGATGTCTTTTCTATTTTAGAACCTGATGCACGCTATGCAATCATTTCATTGTGAAGGCTTGGATATAGATATTTCTAAATAATCAAATAAGAGTATCATCTATCTATCTATCTATCTATCTATCTATCTTCTTCATCATCATATCATCATCATCATCTGATTTTGTTTTGGAAAGCAAAAGTGTTTAACTAAATTAGAAAGTATCAGGCATGCTATTATTTGCACAGACGTCCAGGAATGAGGTGCATCTGAGGCAACGTAAAAAAGGTTTCAAGGTAATACTGTTCACATACCAGTTTGCACACACATACACACCAAACATTCTGTGCTAAAAAAGGTAGATTAGAGAAGGCTTGGGAATACAAGGGCTTCATACTCTCTTTCTGAGGTGCCTCTGAGGTGTCCCTTTTGTTATGTCTGATCTACAACCTAAGGAACTATTTGCACTTTGGGGGAAAGGCTCACCTGGGGGTACTCCTAGGGTGTTTTTCCACCATCACTAAAAGTACCCATTAAGTACCCATTAATGGGTACGTAATGGCATTTTTGTACCCATTAATGGGTACTTAATGGGTACTTCTAGTGACAGTGGAAAAACACCCCTACACAGAGCACACAAAAGCAATTCCACACATGCCGGTCTGTCCCCTGTACAAATAGTGTCACCAGGGTCCTGTTTGTACTTGACCTTTTTCTGAAGTATATCTCAGGATAGATGCAGACTCTGGCAGGCTTCACTTGAGGCTTGCTGTAGCCTGCACTAGCATGTGAACAGCAGGTCCCTATTCTATGATATATTCCAGGATAAAGCCAAGTGTGAATAGGCGCTAGTCACTGTGGCAATGGCTGGTTTGTGGGGACAGTGTGCATGACTGTTGGTGCAGCAAGGTGATAACAGCTAGTACAGTGGTGATTGCACTTATCCGGCATGTAGTGAAATGCTGGGTAAGTTTGGGATGGATCAGGAGTTCCAAAATGCAGATGCTGGACCCACACCTCATCTCCACTTTCCTGGGATGATGTCCCAGGGAAGTGAAGGCACAAAATAAATAAATAAATAAATAAATAAATAAATAAATAAATAAATAAATAAATAAATAAATAAATAAATAAATAAATAAATAAATAAATAAATAAATAAATAAATAAATAAATAAATAATCCAGACTGAGGTTATTTCTCCACCTACAACTATTGTGAAGTTGACTAGGTCACTTCAGATAAGCCACTCTGCTTCAGACTCAGCCTTTCTCTATATTAAAAAAGCAACAATAAATACAGACAACAATAGGATGACTCTAGCGTTACTGTACAATTATGAGGATCAGCACAAGGAAATGGTCTCATAGAACAAAAGTGAGACAAAGGATGCATGCTTCTGGAGCCACGGGGAACTTCACCAAACCCCCTCCCCCAGCCCACCCTGTGGAAAGCACGAGCGATCCCCTCCTTACCTGCATGCAGCCACCCCAATTCTGGCTGCGAGGTTCCAGGAGCCCCCACACCTGCGTCCTGCATGCCTCCTGACTGGCCAGGGCGATCCGCCGCTTCTGGGTCAAGGGCAAGCTGCGAAATTGGCATCCCCCGGCTCACCATGCTCAGCTCTGGTGGAGCCAATCATGCCAGGCTGGGGGAGGGCCAAGTTAGGGTCCTTTTCACTGTGCTGACACGCCACGTCCTAACGGATGTGTCCTAACAGCGAAAAACACCCGTTAAGACCACATTGTAGGTAGTCTTCCAGAAAACCCCTTTAAGCACCCATTAGAGACAGATAGGTGCAGAAGCGGCTTCCCCGATCTGTCTCTAATGGGTGCTGCTGTCTGGACACGGTTTTCCGGAAGTGTCCTTAATGGGTGCCACTGTACGGACACAGTTTTCCCATTCCGTTCTTAATGGGTGCCGCTGTGCAGACGCGGCTTTCCCAATGTGGTCTTAATGGGTTTTAAAGGGCAAATGCGGAAGCACCCTAAGATAGGAACAGTTTAGGCATACGTATTCTTGATTGGCCAATTGCGTTCAGGAATGCAAAGAAAGCATCACATAAGTAACTGTGTAGAGCAGGGCCTCAAAACAAGCTGATAGCTGCACAGGCTAGAAGCAAGAGTTATTTCAACTTCAAGGCTACTTCACTCTAATCTGCTGTGTCCCCAACCTTCATGCCTATTTGTGCACGTTCCACTAGCTGCTTTCTCTTACTAAACCTGCACTCCGTATTTTAAAAATTCCCATAGTCCTCTTAACAGAACTCCATTTTGGCTTCATAGCCCTTACACAACGCATAATGCATCTGAAGTTCTGTAATCACAAGATAAATGCTAGCTCTTATTATTCATGGAAAATGAATGTAGACATTTTAGTTCTTGTCCTGAGATCACTATGGAAAATAACAGGTTCTGCATTTGTTCCTCCTGAACAAATCAAGGTTTGCAGTATCATTGAAATCTCTGGGACATACTTATCAGTTGATGTGCAGAGATTTGCATTCGGAATCAATTCAAAATGTTGTATTATGCTTCTTTAGTGTGAGTTGGAATCGATTGCACAAATTTTAAATAGGATGCTTCTAATAAAGATGCTAATGAGAAACAGCCAACATAATGCTTTTAAAGATAAACTTTTATTATTAGTGGTAAATAAGAATGAGCTGGTTTTAATTATAATAATGGTCTGAACAACATCGGCATTTGATATTCTAGTTGCTGCTTTTGAATCATGTTAATTAACAGAAATGTTTTAAGATGTTACTGAAATCACTTTCATTTAGCTACGTCATTTGGCTTCATTATGCATATTAGTAATTGCAAAGAAAATGAGCTTAGGATGGGACTGAGGACAAAAAAAATACCAGCCAGTTTTCTCTTGATTCACAGTTCAATCACTGGTAATCTGCAGTTCTCCAATTGCCCTTTCTTCATCAAAATGCACTGTCTTTCAGGCAGAAATTGTTGGATTATTTCTCTGCTATGCTATTAGAATCGAGGCCTTTTTGCACATCGAAGACTAGGGTGGCTCTGCACACTCTGGGATGCAGCATCCACACACCACAGTGCTGCCTTTGGCCCAGAGCAGGCCAGAGCATGTGGGGCTGTCCCAATTTTCCAATAGCTCTAGAGCAGTAAAAACTGGTACAGTCCTGATACAGTCCCAGATGCAGCATTCACATTACCTCCTTGTCAAATGCTACATGGGGGTGAGTGTCCACCTTTTCCACACCTTGCATGACTTTATATACTTTTAATCTGGCCACCTCTTGAATTCTGTCTTTCAAGGTTGAAAAGCCCTAATTGTAAAGAAGGTATTCTAGCCCCTTGATCATTCTGGTTGTCCTTTTCTAGACCTTTTCTAGTTCCACAATATCCTTTCTGAGGTACGGTGGCCAGAACTGTACACAATACATTCAGATAGGAAAGACCTACTTTTAACTACTTATCTACCAATGTCAGAGACAGAGAGAAAAAACCACTTCCATGCTTCCCAAGATGAAGGGAGATGTGCATATCTGAAACCTCAGCAGAAATTTACCTGGGAAATAGAGGATTAGGCTATAAGGTCTTAGAAAAGAGGCAAAGCAGGAAAGTGTGCCTGCTCCCAGTGCTCTCGTGACCACTGAGACCTATACTGATGCAAAAATAATTTCCCTAGAACTGCATGGCCAAATAATGTGATCCATTGAGCTTAGCCGGGGGGGGGGGGGGAGGAGACGGGCCAAGCTACAGGTGCAGCCGACTACACATGATTTCACTGGAATTGCCACTGCATAGAAGTCACCATTGCTTGGTGGGATATGAACATTTCTTGCTTGGAATTATAAGTTGCATCCATGTGATCCTGGTTTTGGCTGCCTTCAGAGTGGGACATGCATGATCTACCATGAAAATGGAAGCCATATTGGGCATGATGCCTTTACAATGGGTCTGAAGTATTCCCACACAGAGGTGTCACATGTGGAAACTGGCCCATTATCTCTTCACTTGTTTATGACTCAGCATGAAGGAAAATGTGATTGACCAATGAACTGTCCTATGAGTAGTCCATCTAGAATTAATGACAGAGTCAATTGCACATCAGTAAAGGACAGGGCCATTTGCCCACTGAGCCCTGGAGACACATGCATGTCAGCCTTTTTCCAGCCATGATGGTGATGGTGATGGTGATGGTGATGATGATGGTTTACAAAGTGACATAGCTATACATAGTGCTGTACAAAAATAAATGGAGTTTAAACAGAACAATAAAGTATAAATAAGCAAAGTTAAAATTACAAAAGTAATAAAAATTAAAATTATATAAGTACAATCAAAATAATCAGTTTAGCAATTAAACCATAGACTTTAGAAACGATCTTGAAAGCAACTTTCAGACCTTTGAGAGGCAATGAACTTCTAGAAGGAATGCAGTGCCCTAAGTCAGATAAAAAAACCTCAACATTGTTTACAGAGGCTCTCAAATGCCCTGTCAAACTGCTCACATCACTCTCATCTTCAGAGTCATGTGTTGTATCTCTTGAAAAACAAACAAATATGCCAAAGGAAGGAAGAATTTTTGAGGTTCTTTGGCAAGTACCATGCATAAGTTATCTCCTGGAAAGTGAGCTGCCCACCTGGCACACCTGAGAATGATGATGAGAAATGGCATTGAAAGGGTCAGTGCCTAATTTATGGTATCTTCAGGTGCACTCGCGTGCTAGAAGTACAATCAGGGAAGTTGCTCTTGATTGATGAGGAATACAGTAACCTAAGTCTCCTCCAGACTTGCAAAATAAATCCACAGTTAAAGGAAAAACTGCAGCTTACTGCTACGAAGCTATGACCTGCCATCCCAGCTAAAAGCAGCCTCCATACCTTCATCATCAGAAGCTGTGAGAGTTGAGTCAAAGCACACCATCACGTGGGATGATGCAATTGGATTTGAGCTGCCTTTCCTGCTCTCATCGTCTTTTCTCGCTGTCCTGCCAGGCCGGTGGGAAATTTTGAATTTTTGTCATATTGGCAGAGAGTGTTCTCTTACCAGCATTAAGGTAAGTGTGCAGTAGTGATGGGGTAATGCTTCACTACTATGATCATTCAATCGTGGTATGTGACACCCTGATCATGACTGCGGATTTCACTGCACTGTATTAGTGTGCCTAGATGCACCCCTAAGTATCAATAGTTTATCTAATAATAATAATTAAATCCCTAAAGGTACCATTTCCTACCTCAGTAGAGGAGAGCTTTTTTAGCTTGAATGCCAGATCCATAAACCACAAATACTGTACACAGAAGACATACACACACATACAAACTAGGGCGGTGATGGCCAACCTATGACACGCGTGTCACAAGTGACACGCCAAGCCCTTTTGGGTGACACACATGGCCACCCTGGCACCTGGGCGTGTAGTGCTTGTTTGTTCTTGAAGGGTACAAAATACCAACTTTCAATTGAAGATTTGGCAACAAAAGTCACTAAAGAATTATTTGTTTTTGCTTTTAGTAAAATACATATATCAAAAATATAGCTTTTTTACTAGAGCCACAAATATCACAAAATTATGGATATTCCTAGAAGTGACACAGCACCTGAGTTAAGCTAGGTTTTCTTGTGAATTTTGACACACCGAGCTCAAAAGGTTCACCATCACTGAACTAGGGAAAGTGGGAGTATGGACATGTGAATGCATCTTCAACTTTCTTATTTCCCTTCCAATTAAGTTTGACAAAGTATTTTATCTTTGGCTCATGAAACATTTCCCCCCACTTTTTTGCTACAGGTGTGATTATTTATCTTTAGCATTAAAAGTAAACTGTGTGTTTGACATATGGTGTTTAATATAGAAGGGGAATAGAGACAAGGGAATATTTGATACATCTGGGTAAATGTGTGTGTTTTCCGTACTTGGAAACAGCAGAATCAAGGATCACAAAATGACACACAATTTTGCCAGAGGAGAAACCTCATTACTACTGGAACAGATAATCACATTAGGGAAATTTCATGTATGAGAATTAATTATAGAGAAACCTTTAGGGCCATCATTATTCTAAAACAAGGATGTTGAAGGAACACAGTGATGAAATTGAAAATAGCACCACGCTTTCAGTTTCTGGTTTTAAAAAGTTCAAACCATGCACAAAATTCCAGCACTAATGTGGCTAGCATAATAAATAGTGAGTCTGTATTTACCTCTGTGCCTGCTTCCCGAGGGAGAATTTGCTACCAGGCTACAAAGTAAGTTCTTAATTTACAATAAAAATTATTAATTTACAATTCACTAATAATGTCAGAAATTATTTTTTAAAAACACAAACTAATATAATCAGAAGTCCACCCAGTATAAAATAGTTTTCAGAGCAGAAAAATGATTGATTGATTGATTGATTGATTGATTGATTGATTGATTGATTGATTGATTGATTGATTGATTGATTGATTGATTGATTGATTGATTGATTGATTGATTGATTGAATGAATGAATGAATGAATGAATGAATTTTTATCCTGCCATATCCCTGAAAGTCTCATGGCAGGTAACAACATTACAGCCAGTTATAAAAATGAATATATTATAACTATAAGAGCATGAAAGTGGGAAGAAAAAGCTGCATCACCAATTTAGCCAAATGTCAAGACAAAGTCGTGCATCTTCACTGCCTTCCTAAACAGTCCATGTGCCATCACTAAGATGACCCTATCTCAAGGGCCCACCCCTTTTGCTGCTGAAGGTGGAGGTACAACCAGGAGGGCCACACCTCCAGACCTTAAGGCATAGTTCCATAGGTAGCCATCTTCTGCACAATGAGTGTAACAATGGCTGCGTGCAGGCATCGGTTACTTATTCCACTATATTTGGATATCCCAGAATAAACTCTGCACTTACTTGTTAATATGGATCAAGGAGCTGCTGTAAACATGTCATCTGCACAGGGGTAGAGTAAATCCAGATTAGTGGATTAGTGGTAGACCTGATAGATGTGGTCTAGCTAGTACAGCTCTAGCTAATGCGCATTAACTGACATAAGTGTAGAAACGGCCCATAAATAGCCATGCTTTATTTCAGCATATCCAAATACAGCAAAATAAGTAAGTGACATCTGGATGCAGCCCCTGTTGTCCCATTGTATAATGGAATTGGTTCTAAATGCTAACGGGTAGAATCAGGAGCAACATTTGCACAGCAGTTATATAGTTTTGTAAATACATCATGAGAGCTTGTGCCAGATCCTATACCCTTCATGCTATCCATGATGCCATTACCATGCCAGGTGGATCTTACTAATGTCATGTGTCTTCCCTAACAGAAGCCTGTGATTATGCCCAAAATTCTGGAACTTTTCTCTAGCTGTATTACTTTGCAGCCTTAATACAGAGCCTTCCAGATGCTGTTGGACTGCACCTCACATCACTCATCATTAATTCTGAAGACTGAGGCCTAAAGAGTGATGGAGACCAACAACTGAATAGTCAAAGATTCTGCATTCCTGGAAAGAGAGAAAAGAAGAATAGGTAGCATAGGATTATAGCAGATATGAAGGCAGACATAGTAGGTTTCTTCCTATTGGGACTGAAATAATCATGATAGCCGAGTCATTTCATTTTTCTGCCCCAGATTTTTTGGGCTTCTCCTGTGTTTGCTTGAGGTTCTGTCTCTAATTTTCTCTTTAATGCTGAAGAAACACAAGGAAGTAAAATGCTTAAGAGGTACTGTGAGCTTGCTAACACTCAAGGGAAACCATTGATCTCTATTTGACCTCTTCATTTAGATCTCTGCAGTATCCAGAAAATAAGTAGACTGATTATAAACTGCAGTATTCTCCCTGTGTCTACTCACACATGTTTCTATCTTTATTTTATAATTTTTCAGCTTGTTTAGCAATAGAATTGATTAATGAACCTCCATTCACAATGTAGCTTTGTCTTTGGGGCATCTTCTGACTTTGCATATAGGAAAAACTAAACAGATAGCCTGTACTTTTATGTTACCTTTAATGACTAGAGGGTACTATGTTCATGCAGCCATCACTTACTACTAGTGAGCAGCAGTCAGCTCACTAGAGCAATGTTTCTGTATGCTGCCACTACAGCCAACCCGAAGTGAACTAACTCTTCCCCAGAGTAAACTAGCTGTGTGAGAGTTTAGTTGCTTCCCAGACAGCAACATCTGCACTCTTTTCCACGTGTGACACTGTGAGTAGGTGTGGCAGTGTGATTTCTGTTGCACAGTTGTACACACCACATCCAGATTGCCATGGCAATGTCTGGGTGTGCACTAGATGTTGTCACACCCATTTCCACAGTGATCTGGTCTAACCTGAGACGTTTTCGCACGGGGCTGAACGGAACGCGGAAAAGACAGCTGCGGACACGTCATCCGCATTGCCCGCGCGCGGCTTGCGTTCCGACGTGTCCGCAGCTGTCTTTTCCGCGTTCGAAATGTAGAGCACTTTAAAGTGCTCTACATGCGTTCCAACGCGGACGAGCCGCCCGCAGCCGTTCGGGAGGAGAAGCGTTCGCGCCTGCTTCTGTCTCCCGAACAGCTGCGGGCTCGCCTCCGACGCCGCGCGGCTTTGACAATCAGCTGTTTGTCAAACAGCTGATTGTCGATCTGCCTCCGCGGCTGTCTCCGCGCCCCTTGCCGGCGTTTGCCGGCTAAGACAGCTCCCGGCGCTTTCCCCTTTCGCACACAGACGCTCCGGAACGCGTTTACACGCGTTCTGGCGCGTCTGTGTGTGAACGGGGAAAGCGCCCGGAGCTGTCTTAAGCTTTCCGCCTGAACGCGTTCCGTTTGGAACGCGATGCAGTGCGGAAATGCCTCTGGCCTGCTCATCCACATTTCAAGCTGCTGACTTACCAACCCTTGAAGTGCAAATGATTGCTACCACACTGGGTCTTTATCAGATTGCTGTGGATCAAGGTGCAGATCAGGACCTTCAAAGCACAAGGATCTTCAAAGCAAAATGCACATCTAATTTAAAATGAATTTTCATACAGCGTTTTTAAAGTCACAAACTAATTGGGAAATATGATGAAATAAATATGAAGATGCCTATTAAGTTAGAGAAATAACTTACTCAGTCCAGTAGGCTGATATGCCAGATGTCTTCTAAGAGTCCATAAGAACATGAACAAAACATCACTCATGGGTGCCTGGTAGCTATGTGCACAAATAGTCGTAACATTCAGAACTGGTATGAATTTGGTCAAATTTGGACATTCATAGTTGAATTGAAGATTGGCACCTTTGAAGAATGGCATTTGAATTCAAATCAAATGTTTTGATACATTCATATGAAGCTTTGTACAGGATTCGTATGGGATTGAACATTCATATCCAATTTGAGTCCCATTACATTCAAAGGGGATCTATTTGAACAAATACTACTTTTCTTGCATTTGATTCAATACAAATTGAATACAAAAAAAAAAAACCCAAAAAACAAAACAAAAAACCACCATTCTGGCACATCTCTAGTGCCTGGCAGAAATACTGAAGATAATGCAGAGCTACCTTGACTAGCAATCATAGACAGCGTGATGCCTTGTGTGTCTATTTAATGTATTTAAAGTGGAATGTTTGCAAATGTGTTTAAAAGTATTTATTGTATTTAATGTTTATACTGTGAAATTGTGGTAAGAACAGGTAAGCAGAGGGGTTAGACTTCCCTAATTAGCATATTAAAAGGGGGGAGAGAAAGCCCACAGGCTCAGCCAATCCAGGGTTGGCTTGTGCCAGGCAGGAGGTATATAAGGCACCTTCTAAGAAGGAAGTTTGTTCTGTGCTTGGGATTTTTCTGGGTGGGAGGTCTCAGTGAAACTGCTCTGCTTCCTGAGGGAAAAATTACCAAGATAGTTCCATATAGTTCCATAGGGTCTTAGGCTAGGAAGAGCCAGGGAGAGACCTATAGATAGCCTAGGTTAGAGTAGGTTGTCTGAGGCATTTAGTTCTGTAATTAGTCTGCAAGAAATTCTTCTTTGTATGCTGTGATGCCCATGCTTATTTAATGTATTAATTATTGTTGTTTGGAATGTATGTAAATGTATTTATTGTAAGAATTACCTTTGTAACATGCTTCGTTAGTGAAACAGGTAAGCAGCAGGGCTCTGATACCCTAATTAGCATAAAGGAGGAGGGATTTAGTACTCCAGACACAGCCAATGAGAGTGAAGGCTCGTGCCAGGCAGAAGGTATATAAACCACCTGCCAAGAGAAGAAAAGGTTCTTCTTTGCTGGGAGATTTTGGGTGGGAGGTTCAGGTGAAACTGTACCTGAGGAAACCTTAGCTGCATTTTTAGGCTGAGATAGGCCAGGAAAAGAAGACTAGGGTAGCCTAGGGCTATAGGGAGATAGGTGTGTGTTTGTGTTACTTAAGAATTTTGATAAACTTAGCAACTAGTCTACTTTACAAATCAAAACTGTTGTAACAATAAAGCTTGAAACTTCTATTTTTTCTAAAGAATAGTATTGCCTACAGTGATTTATTAAAAGGCTAAAGGGAACGATACATTGAAAAGGCTACTATAGCTTTAAGAAGCAGGGAAAGCAGGAGCCAGAGAAAGTGAACCACAGGGGGCTGGTTAGAAACACTTACCACTTATTTCAATAGAGGAAAAAGGAGAAGGGTGGTGCACTCTCTTGCCCCAGGCTGGGAAAACACGACTGGCGCTGATTTTTTTTTCCTACTAAATCTAAATTAATTCAAGCCTCTAAACAGAAGAAAAGGGCAGAATAAAACAAAACAAAACCTGGGATGGGGGAGGGGGTTGCGGCACCACATGTGCCATGAATATTTTAAAACTAAGCTCTAAAGAATGATTTCAAATTTTAATATTCCGCGAGAGGAAGAAAAACATATGGTTATGGTTTTTCCACGCTGTGCATGAATTGATATGTCTCAATTAAGTCCCCAAGTTGTAAATGTATGCATGAAAAACTTGATGTGGTCCAAGAACAGAAGGATGAATTCCTTCCTACAAGCATCTGTAAGAAATGCATGTTCTTATATACAATGAATAGCTTAACAGCATTAAAGAATGCTTTTAGCTCTCACAGAAAGGGTATGATTTTGCTGCTTAGTTATGGCCATGGCATTTTTTAAAAATACTTTTTTGTGGCCGCGGTTACACCTTCTTCAGCCCAAATTCCAGCCCGTTTGGTTACATCTTTAAATACCAACCTGCTTTTTGTGGATTTTCCTCCCTCTATTCAGGTTTTCCTTCATTCGGGCTGACATAGCATTAACATTTTATTTCCCTTCCAGGCGGCCACTGTTCCAACTCCCTGGCTGTCCAGAAAATGATACCTATGCAAGCCTCTGTTCTGAGCCTCTGCTCCTCCTGGCATCTTGGACACGGAATAGGGGATACATACTTAGAGATCTGTTGGGTAGGGATGTGCATGAATGTTTTTTTGGGAACTGGATTTGTGATGAATCGAATGTATGAAAATTTGTATTTTTTTTAATAGATCCCCTATGTATGTGGTGGGATTCTTTTTGATACAAATGCATTTGTACAAATTCATACAAATATCTGATGTGAATGCATATGTATCTGATACATATCCAATACATATCTGATATGTATCCCATAACATGTCCACTCTGAATGTGTCAAATCTGCCCTGAATCCATTTTTAATCCACTCTCAAACCATGTGAAATTCACTCTGGATCTGTTGCAGATGTGACTGATGCAACCACTGCCCACATCCCTGTTTCATGAATATTCCAAAGCTTCATACAAATGTTTTGAAACGTTTGTATTTGTATGAATGTCAATGTATGAATGTCTGAATTCATACAAATAATGAATATTCATGCACATCCCTATTGTTGGGTCTTTTCCCAGTCCCTGGGAGTTTTCCTGGTCCCTGGGGGGGGACTGGGGGGGGAGGAACTGGGGCGCTTCTAAGACCATCTGCTGGGACTCGAGAGCAGGAGAAGGTTTGTCCTTGTCTCTGCTTGAGATGCCCATGAGCATTTGGTGGGCCACTGTGTGTGACAGGATGCTGGACTACATGGGCTGTGGCCTGATCCAGCAAGGCTTCTCTTATGTTGTTCTTATGTTGTTCTTACATTTTATTTATTTAGCATTTGGGTGATGACAGGGATTGGGGGAGCCCTGCTGGTCCCAAAACCTCTATCATCACTTGATATTATAATCATAGGTTGTTGAGACTTGAATATGGTTTGCTTCACAGGCTAGGAGAAGGAAGGGAGGAGCAAACATGTGAGGGCTGTTCACCCAGTATGAATTGATTTGGTATAAACTGCTGCTTTTTGGTGATGGTGACACAAGATCATCAATCTGATTAGCATCTTTCAACTCTTCCCTGAGTTTACACAGCAATTCCCTTTTACTGAAGATTGCAGATCACATGAACTGAAGTGATGTAATGCCTGTGACTTAAATTTATGTACTCTGAAGTGGTAGAATAGGGTATAAATGTAAATAATAAGAGGGTGGAGAAAGAGAAAATGCATGAATATACTTGAAGACATAGAAAAACACACACAGAGAGAAAGGAAAATTAAGTGACAGACATCTCTAGTAGGGATGTCCATGAATGGTTTTTTTTGGCATTCGATTCATAACAAATCAAATGTTGGAAAATCCGTATTTATTTGAATAGATCCCCTTTGAATGTGGCAGAATTCTCTTTGATACAAATGTATTCATGCAAATTCGTACAAATATCTGATACATATCCGATACAAACGAATACATATCCTCACAAACACATACATATCCGATACGCATCCAATATACATATCGCATAACATATTGCTCTGAAAGCGTCAAATCCAAACTGAATCCACTTTTAATCCACTCTTGATCCATGTCAAATGTAATCTGGATCTCTTGCAGATATGACTGGCGCAGGTGCTTTCCCATCTCCCCAGTTTAATGAATGTCTGAACTATTCACACGAATGTCTGGAAAGTCTGTATTCATATGAATGTTAATGTATGAATGTTCTAACCTTTGATTCATTCAAATAATGAGTGTTACATTTGTGCACATCTCTAATTTCTAGTTTTAAGTTTTGTTCTCTTCTTTGAGACTTTAGCATCTGATATTAACCACTAGTCTATATCTTCATCAGGTCTCAAAATAAAGACTTCTGATTAACTATACTATGTGTCACATCAATGCAATCTTGACTTGTATCATTCATCTCCCAGAAGCCCTGATACAGCCATGAAACAACCTTCTTAGACTATGCTAAGCTATATTTAGTTGGCTGATGTTATCATTATTAACTTGCATGTATCTAGAATAAATTTTTACATTCTTTGAAAGGATGTTGTGCCTGTTAAAATAAAATGCATGGTTAAATGTTTTCCTTAAAGACATACTTAGTCACTTTATTTGTCAAACAAATTCCTAACATGAGGAGTCTCTGTTTTCCTTGCCTAATGCTCTATGACAGTCAGGGAAATAGGATCTTCAGAGTGGAGCAGAAAGAAAAACACTTTTTAGTAAAAATAAAATAAAATGAAGAGATATCCTCTTTGAAAGATTTCATCCTTGGGCTAAGGTCAAGAAAGTTCAGTAACAGAAGATTTTTGTCTTATATCAGTCTCCTATAAAACATTTTCAAATGCCCCAAACAATGAATTTTCCTCCAGATTTATGTATTTTTACTTATCCCTCAAGGCTCTTAGATCTGCTCATGGATAAAAAGAGCAATTAAAATTGTGGATGTTAGTTAAAATCTAAGCCATCATCTGTATATAGTCTATTTATTTAAGGCTGCTTCCAGAAAGCAAGAAACAATGTGAGACCTAAGCAAGATCCTGTGATTGCCTTTTGCTGGGTGCTGCCAGACACAAGGAGCAAAACCCTGCTTTACCCACAATAAAAAAAAAATTCAAAAGAACCTATTAAAAATAATAACAGGGCCTGAAAAAGATGAGGGGAACTTGTGTCCTCAGCCAAAGGTCAAGGTAAATACGCCCTTTCTGCATTGAGCTTTATTTTGGAATGTATCCCAGAATGGGGGCCTACCATCCACATGCTAGTGTAGACTATAGCAGGGCCTGCCATAGAATACGCTAGCATGCAGACAGCAGGCCCCTATTCCAAGATATAACGCAGAATAAGGCTCAGTACAGAAAGGGCCTATGTCTTGACCAACCTTCTAAATGTATATAATTAAGATGACTGGAGCATCTCATGGGAAAGACTAATTACTGCGATGTTGTGGCTGAGTACTTCCCATTGCAATATCTCATGGGTAGGGAATCTATCAAACTGTCCTCAGATTTTGTCAGATTCATTTGTTCAGCTCTACTACCAATAGAAATCAATTGACCTTGCACAGTATGATATTAAATGTGTCCTGAGTGATCATCTTGACTCAAACTTTCTTTGGGAACAGAACATGGGGTGATTCTGCACTTGCTGGTCTACCAAACCAACAAGCCTACTAGGAGCCTCCTTCCCACACTTGGGTGGTCCAGGACAGAATTGCCCAAGGTTTTTCTCAATATATACAAAGAGTTATGCTAGACCCAAAGGAATACTAAATCATAGTTGTTTTTGTTGAGGAAATCCTTTGAAAAAAGCACACAAGAAAAGCTGTCACATTTTGTCACTTTTAGTGATCATTTGAAGGCAATAAGAAGTATTGAATCTAAGTACCAAAAATGTCTGGTTTTGCTTCCAGAAGATCCTAGATACAAATTTCAGGTTTCATTCCCCAGGGTTGAAGTTCGCAAAAGCGACATATTGCAAGAACCTCCCACTCCTGGCACTCTGACCAAGGAATGGAGCCCAGTTTGAATGGAATGAAGAAGAGACTTGAGGGTCTTCGATGCTTAGAGTGATATTGCTTTAGGAACTCTCATTCTGATCAGTGTACGGCATATGCTGCTCTTTAAACACACACACATACAGACATAAGATCAATGTGAGAGCCCCACTTGGTAGTGCCACCTCTGTCAACAATTACAGGTGAAAATGCATGCAGGAGTGCCTTCTCTGTAGCAATCACAGGGTTTGGAATGACTTCTCTGTGGTGCTTCTGGCCTCTTCATTGTATATATTTAGAAGTATGATAAAGACATTCCTCTTTACCTTTGATGGAAGAAACAACTTCCCCTCCCCTTTCAGATTCTGTTGTTTGTTGTTTTAGTGGGTTCATTTTTAATTGTGTGTGAATAATGATTTTCTTGTAACCCGCTTGAGACCTCTGAAGATGATGATGATGATGATAGATAGATAGATAGATAGATAGATAGATAGATAGATAGATAGATAGATAGTTAGATAGATAGTTAGATAGATAGATAGATAGATAGATAGATAGATAGATAGATAGATAGATAGATAGATAGATAGATGCAGTGTATCTTCATTATGTAGGTGGCATATCTAGAAATAAACATGATTGGCTGGTATTCTGAATGTGTGAAATGGGGGGGGGGGCTGTTGATGTGGGGAATATTGGCTAAAAGCCGTTGTAGAACGTTTTGAGTTCTTTCTGATCCAGGAAGCTAAACATATTAATTAGTACCTGGACAGCGGATCTCCTGAAAATAGCAGGCACTAAGACCCCATGATATATAAACCTCATGTTTCAGCCTTTTACGCACAGTACCAGTGATGACCTATCACACTGGAACATTTACTGGTTTTTAACTTTGTCGTGTTGTAGCACGATAAAGGTGGTCTTTGTAACAATTGGTCTACTTTGGGAGGTGTATCCCTTCATCCATATATTGTTCAATTATATTTAACAGTATAAAGCTATAGAGAACTGAGGAGTGAGAAGGAAGATATAAATGTTATTTAAATGGATTGTTGTGTTTTGATACCTCTGAGACCATCATAGCATCATAGAATGATAGAGTTGGAAGGGACCTCCAGGGTCATTAAGTCCAATCCACTGCCCAATACAGGATTTCCTAAACTGTTCCAGACAGGTGTAGGTCCAGTGTCTGCTTGAAGACTTCCCGTGAAGGAGTGCTCCCTACCCTCTGTGGCAACCTATTCCATTTATTAATTGCCTTGCTGTCAGGACAGGGCTTAGGCAGAGCTTAGGCTCTCATTACCTAGTGCTTGCAAGTGTGAACACTAGTTAATGTTGGGCGATCACGCTCCTTTCCCGTCCAGCAGATAGGAAGTGAAGTGAAGCTCCTCCCCTGCTCTACAAGGGATGTGCATGAATATTTGAAACATTCAAACTTCATACGAATTCAGCCAAATTCAGACATTCAAATTTGAATAGAATGTTTTGATACATTTGTATGAAGCTTCATATGGGATTCGTATGGATTCGTATGGGATTGAACATTCGTGTAGAATTTGAATCCTACCACATTCAAAGGGGATCTATTTGAACAAATATGAATTTTCTTGCATTCAGTTCAATATGAATCAAATACATGCACACACAAAAATTTGTGCATGTCCCTATGCTCTACAACCCATTGATTATTAGTGTCTCGCCTACTAGTTTCCCTAAATAATCTGACCCCCAGTAGTATATGCCTTTTGCTCTACCATTCCAGGTAGAAGGGGGACTAGCCCTCAGTCTCTCTTCTCTGCAAACCAGTATAATAGTTGGATAGATACATACCACAGAAATACAATTTGATGTGAAATCTCACGGTGTTTGGTAAATCAGCTTGCCTGGGGCCATTCTTCACTTCTCCCCACCAATTCAAGGGAGGAAAGCCTTTATTTTAGATTTCTTTTAAATGGATTGCTTTAAACAAAAGAAAAACAAATATAAATCCTCATTTTCAGCATTCTGTTTTGACTGATAGTTTTAGCTTTGGCAGAGGCCATCATTTATAATGCTTTGTCAGTTGCATAATGAAACTGATATTGCCAGCAAACTCAGATGGGCAATGAACAAATTGGCATGTTTATAAAAACTGATTATCCAAGCTGAATTTCCTTCATTATATCTTATCCAAGAGTCACATAAGATCATGTATATGCTGACATTTAGCTGCCTTCCTTTACAACTTTTACATACTGCAGTGAGCACGAAAACTCAAACGTTTCCATTTACTTTAATGTTGGAGAAAAGTCTAAACCACAGTTAAAGGGGAAATACACAATTTTTTTAGGTCAGGGGTAGTGGATCAATAGCCTCTAGGCCTAAACCTGTTTACCAAGCAGGGTCTTAGCAAACATGAAGCAGAGAGTGAGAAATAAATAGACACTCTTGGAGTCTTCCGTCTGTCAAATGAAGGTGTGCTCAGGAAGGTGGCAGAAGGTGAAATATTTCTGATGCTTTTTCACCTCTCAGGCCTTTAAACCAGAATTTCAAAAAGGATGTAGTGGAATTTTAAAAAGGCTCAAAAGGGGGGAACCAAAATGATCACGGAGTTCTATGAACTTTCCTTTGCAGAAATATTGCAATGGATTTTTAATGCAGGAAGGAAGAGTGACAAGAAGGAGGATGAGGGAGAGGGGGAGGAGTTGGCTTTCCTACCCCAAATTTTTAACCCTTTAAGAAAACTCAAAGTGGCTGACAAAGTTTTGTATTCTTCTCCCCACAACAAAGGTAAGTGAGGCTGTGAGAGCTCAGAAAGGCTTCATGGAGGAGTGCAGAATCAAACCAGGTGACTACCAGATGAGATTTCAGCACCCTAACCACAAAACCAAACTAGTTTGATGTGGAGAAAGTGGACAAAGATCCTGAATACTTGAAGAATCAGGGCAAGTAAAAGGAAATATTTATTCATACAATTCATAGTTACACTCTGGAAGGCTACCATGAGATTTGGTGTTGGGTCGCCAGCTTGAATGGCTTAAAAAATGTTTTGGAAACATTTGTTCAAGAAAGGACAATCCATGGCTAAGCAGTACACCAACTATATCCAGTAAAATTTTAAAAAAGCCAAGTCCAGATGTCCAGGTACTATTGATGTTTCATATTTGAGACAGAAGCTGCATCCCAATTAAAAAAAAAAAAAAACTACCCAGTAAGGACCCTTGGGATGTGGTGACCAGACGTCACCACCCCCATCAGGTCTGCTGCCACCCTTTGAGAGAGCTGCCAGTTAGGGGCTCCTTCCTTTTGAGCCCTGATGGAAAGGAAATATGAAAGATAATGGCAAAGGAGCAGCATACCTGTAGTGAGCTCCACAACACACAGTTTAGCGCTGGACAGAAAATGGCCACCTTCTAAGGTCATTTCCTGCCTGGTATCAAACCATGCTGAGTGGAAACCTTAAAGTTGTAGAACATTTGTTCCACAGTTTCAATACCTGTGATGCAAGGGGCACTGGCCATATACATGGTGCACCTCCTCACCTCCTGCCCCTGTTGTAGGATCAGTAGATCCCACCATGAAAATTAGGATACCGAAAAGATAGGTATATGTATTGTGGATATTCCTGGATTCATCTTTGATCCTGACAACAGTGAGTACCTATTCTGCATCCTCACTATTTAGGACAAACTATTTTTGTATCTTAGCCAAGGAAGCTGCTGTATAATCGGTGAACCCTTGGTTCTGAGGATAGTCAAAGTTTCCTTTTTCTTCCTGTTCTGGAATAATCTTCTCTCGGTCTGTTTTCAGACAGATAAAATAATTAAAATGTTCAAACAGGGGTCCTATAATTTTAGAGTTATAAAGTTTAAAATGTTCCTGAAATGAGTCTCTTTGGAGTATGAAGATTTGTTATTCAGACTTTTAACACAGCTACATTTTCTTTCCTTTCTCTTTCTGAGCTGCCCTCATTATTGCATAACTCAAAAAGGAACACATTTGTTCAAACAGAGGCAGCCTTGGGGAGACATACAAACATAGGAGGTGCTGTCATTTATAATGGTGTGCAGTTTCATTATCCAGCCTATTTTTCAGAAGATTACACTTGAACTACAAAAATTCCCTTCAGGCTGAAAAGCAGTAATGCCATGGACTGCTTTTCAGAATCCTTAGACTGAAATGTTCTTTTGCTTTCTTTCATGATCAGGACGGCTTTCACCTTACATAAATCTGTTTAATGGGTTTAAAATCTATATCTTCTTAGGGAACGTAGGGCAGTGTGGATGGGGGTGACAGTTGGGTGCCGTTGAGCTGGTTCCAACTCTTGGTTGATTGCATCAGTGCCTCTATGGACACGCATCTAGGAAGGTTGTTTGTTTGTTTTTGGAAGAGTTACAGAAGCGGTTTGCTGTTGCCAGATCTCCCTTTGGGCAATCAGTTATACCTGGTAGTCCACAGGCTTTTAGAAGCATATCACATTATCTACATAGGCCTTTCTACACTAGCGTCTACATCCAGATCAAAAGGCTTAATCTGGATCAAAGAGGCCCCACCCCCATTAGTCTGGCTCCGTCTGCTTATAATGGAGCCAGATCTGGATCAATAGATCAGGATCTATTGTAGACCTGATATATCTATAAACCAGACTAATGGCTGTATTTCAGATCTTGTAGTAGAGCAGATGGCATGCCCTCATGATCCAGAATTACTGGGTGCTGTCATTCAGTGATGCACCGTAGTGTGCTGCCAAAAATCACCACCCACCCACCCACCCCCACACACACTGAGTCTAGGAACTTTTACTCCTAGCTGTTGGGGGGGGGGAGTCAGCTGCAAAGCTTGAATAAGCTTCACAACCTCTGGGAAGCTTGAACCCGAATAGCATCGTCAGCGCAGACAGCACCGATCTGGTCCTCACTTCCCTGTGATCCAGATCTACTGATCTGGATCTATAGGTCTTCAGTGCAGAAAGGGGCAGACACTCCTCTGTTTTTTACCCTTTAAACCTCATAACACAGAAATGTCTGAATGATGTTTCCTTATCCATAGCAACTCACTCCAAAAAAAAGATCATAACACCAAGGCTACTTTTCCCATTCTGCCCACATCCTTATACTATTAGGCTTCATCAGTTTATAGATTTAACAGCCTCTGTGCAGTGTCTTTCTCCAAAAATATAAGGCAAATGATTATGAAAAAGGGGCTGTGTTGATCCGTTGTTGTGATGCCAGTATTGCAGCTTTGTGGCAACTACTGCCCAAAGACATTGGAAGCATCATGGTGGCACATCATCCTTAGCGTCTGTCCTGTTGCTTTGAAGTGAAACCTCCCAAAAGGGCCACATGGCAAAGTAATAACTAGGGGGAAGGTTGCATTTGATCTCACTACCCCACAGTGGCTGTGTGCTAGGAAAACTATTCGAGAGATTTATTTCATCTTATTTTATTTAAAACACCAACGCACCTGCTCCATTCTTTGTCATTGCTTCTTCTTTCACAGCCTTTTGTGGAGTCTGAAGCAGGTGGGCCATGTTCCACAGCCTTGGGAGTTTCAACCTCATATGATAGAGGAAGCTGTCTTTTAAAATATCCTAGAAAATAACCAGTTTTGTGACAAGAAAATCCCAGCACCATGTCAGGGCTCTGCTATTCTACTGATCTCAAAATTCCTGTTAAAGGTAGAGCAAGATTTTCCACACTCTCTTTAATGTTCTTGCATATTCTTAGACATTCAGAGCATCTGTCAAGGCTCCTCTGATGTGGCATTGGATTTAAAGTCTGAGAAATCACTCCATGCACATTTTTGAAAAAGAAAGAAATGGCGTAAGTGCAGCAGGCTCCCAGGAGTCCAACCGAGGACTGTGCTGAAGAGAGGGCTGCATCCAGACATTGCTTACTAATTCTGCTATATTGGATAATCCAGAATAAAGCATGCATTATTGTGAAGCTTACAAACACTTTATCCCTCCCTGTAATTTGTACTGATGAAGATTTAGACTAAATATTCTGATTAGGACTAATTGCCCAGTAAATAAACATATACTCCAAGAAAATGTTGCATCAGACTTTATAGTCAAGGGAAATAGTTTCAGCTTTTTAAAAAAGAAAGAGATTTCATCTGAAAATTCAGAACAACATCGAGGGAGCAGAAGTCATCTAGCAGCAGAACAGATTGCTTGCAAAAGAGATTCTCCTTTAAAATGTGTAAGTATCTTTCGCTACTTCTGCTGAAATACGGTTCTTAAATTGGTGAGAGAAACTCATTATTCTGTTACACCTACCAAACTGTATCAAAGCTTGCAGAGTGTTTCATCTAAAGCAGATGGATGAGTCTTGCAGTTTCTCTGTCTTATACTTTGTATTTCACTCATATGACAAGGGACTTTTGATATATTCTTTTCTTCTGGCACTTTATAGTAACACATAAACAAAAACTCCATTTCCAAGTCTTTCTCCAACTCTTTTCCCCAAAGTTGAAATGTATGAGGAAAACGTTTATTTTGTCCAAAAACAATTTGAAAGGGAGGTTTGTTCCCCGCCTCCCCAGCCCACCAAAAGCAAGAGGGAAAGGATGGCATTAAAATATCATTATGGAATGTTAATGTGCTAGTTAGTGATTCATGTACTGCAAGGATTCTGGTGCTTGGAAACCCTGATTCTACAACCTACCAGCCCTTGGAGAACATCCACCTGGGCTGTGTTCCCAAAAGCATTAAAATCCAGACTGGGTGGGAACTTGGCATCCAGGGTTCCCATTACATCAGCCAGTAATCTGAATTCAGCAAGCCCCATTCCCATTCCATTTCCTATCTCCGGATTTTCTGAGGACTATCCTGCAGAAATCCGGGGGGGGGGGCATGAAAACAGGGCTTTTCTTAAAGTTTCCAAGCCAAGCCTGTGTTTTTTCTTCTATGTGGGAACTCTCCCGGGCTTTTTGATAGCCTATCATGGTTACCACTTAGAGCCTGAAGAGAAAGCCAGGCTCAGTATCATGATACATTGTAGACGGATTCAACTTGTTGGAAGTGCCGCACTGTTCCACTCCTGCTCCTGCCACTGCCCAGGCTCCTCTCTTCCCTTGGAGGGGTTAAAATGCCACCTCAGTTTCCAGCATGAATGCACTGATTGAGAGTGAAGCCTGGCTGCCAATTCCCCCGCTCACCCACCTTTCTGAGGCTATCCCACTGTCTGAATGCAGCAGCGGCAGCAACGAGTCCAGTCTGGGCAGTGGCAGGAGCAGGAGCAGGAGAGGAGCGGCATGGCATGGCACGGCGGTTCCAAGTTGAATCTGTCTAGGGGTCTGCTGACCTGCTTGTGCGCACATGCACAAGCAGATCAAGTTCAATCCTGCAAACAACCACCCTGCATGACCACAAAGCCCTCTGCAACCGCTGGGTCCAGTTTACTGGCAAGTCAAAGGGGAATACCGAATGCGTGCTCGGTGCTGTTCCCACAACCCACACCAGCACCCGGACCAGAATTTGGTCAAACCCAATAATACCAGAATAGTCTGGGAATGCATAACTGGGAACGCACCCCTGTAGTGGAAACTGTAACTGCTAGCTTGAGTAGCTTAATCTAGCACTAGAGGGGGAGAGGCAGGAACAGGCAGGTACTGGTTGGTGCATCAGAGAACCAAGGGAACAATAGAAAGGAACTGCCCAATCAAGGCAGCTGGGAGAGAAGCATTTTTAAAAAAAGTTTAAATGTCTTTTTAAAGGCAATAGCCACATTATAGGTCCCATCTAGGATCCATTCCACCTGGCCATGCTCCTCTGTTCCCAGCACCAGACACAAAGATAAGGTAGGGAGAGGGGTCAATGTTCTGCCCAATAGTTCTGGGCTATCTGCCTCTGTGCAAGGAGTAGTCTTGGTAGCTCAAGTCCATATCTATCTCCTTGATGAGAGCCAGGAGGTCATTCTGTTGCACCTGTGTTGAGTTTCTGTTAATTTGAGAGGGCAGAGAAGAGCTCATTCTTGGAAGAAGGTATCTGTTAATAGGAGGGAGCAATGTTTCTGGGAGACAGAGGAGTGATGGAGGCTCCTCTGTAGCAGTTAAGGGCAGGAGAAGATATGGTGATGGGAGTCAGAGAAGGAGTATTAGATGTGTCAAAGCCGTCATTCCTTCTGCTCTGCTTCTCAACCTTCAGAATGCCTGTCAACTATTTCCTTCCCTCTTAGGTTGATGGTGCTGTTACTAAATGCTAGGTCAATCCAAAATAAGTCATCATTCATGAATGATCTGATGGTGGAAGAATGGGTGGATCAGGTGTGTATTACAAATACCTGGGTGGGTTAGCTGGAAGGCCTTGTGCTCATTCAGCTTTGCCGCCACCACCACCCCAGGATACTTGCTCTGAGATCAAACTAGGCTTGTGGGGCAAGGTGGGGCAGTCACCATAGTACATAAAGAATGTAATCTATGCACCAGACACCCTATCCATTCTGTGACGGGTTCCTGCTGTTGAACCAGAGAGATAGGGTTGCTGATGATGTACCATTCATCCCATTGTCCAATAGTCTCCATGGCTGAGCTGGAGGAGGTTGCCTCAGATCTTGTGTTGGAGGCTCCCTTCCTAGGAATATTGGGAGACTTCAGTGACCATATTGAAGACAACTTTAGTAGGCAACTCAAGATTACATGGCCTTCATGATAACCATGGAGTGCTTTCAGGTATGTTATAGGCATAACCCATACACCTGGGCATACTCTTGACCTGGTTTCCACCATAGAATGGGTGGGTGATCATCCATTATTAGGAGGACTTGTATTGGGTCTGTTGTTAAGGACAGATCATTTTTTGGTAAAATTTGAGACACAATCTAGTGGGAGACAACATGTTGGATGGGTTGTGACTGATACAGCAGAACTTTATATTCTTGTGGTCTTACTTTCAGGACAAGGTCATTCAGATTATGACAGATTCAGTCTGCTGTGTCCTCTGATTGTTGCAAGGCCCCTGAAAAAGGTTCCTAAAGATGCAGCTTCTGTTTAGCCAATATTAAATTATTTTAAAAAATAGTATAGACAGATCACATCTGAAACTGGTGGATGGAATAGAATATTCATTTATAGGAATCAAAGAATACAAGGAAACAGATCCCAAATTTAGCCCTCATGCCTCAGGAAAGCACTGCAGATGGCCTTTTGAGGAAGATCTGCTGGAGCACATTGCTGACCTAAACAAATTATGTAAAGATTTTTCAGGGTCATCACCTATAAAGTGACCTGCCAGCTGTTTGGAGTTTGACTTTCAAAAGTTTTCACTGCCAGACCAGAGGAAATATATGTTTTAACCTTCTCAAGACCTTCATCAATTGTATAATTCTGTAGAAACATTTTCTGGAAGGTCCTGCTGATGGATTCCATTGATAGTTTACAAGTAACTCCTATAATTTGGTCCCCCTTTCATTGATTACTGACTTGTCATGGCAAGAGGGTCTTGCAATACTAGTTATAGAGTGATTTCTTTAAAAAAAAAACTAAGTGAAGCTACAAGCTAGGCATACAAGGCCACCTATGACTAACAGGTCATGGTGGAGAGTTCTGACAAAAGGTGATCCTTGGAGCAGGAAATGTCGACCCACTCCAGTATCCTTGCCAAGAAAATCTCATAGGGTGCATCCCCATGGGATGCCATTACTTTGGGGTGGATTTGGGGCAGACTTAATGTGAATTGTAGTTCAGAGGTATAGGGGCTGTCAAGCGCACAACTGGAGCTCCGGTAAAATAAAACAGTGGTCGCTTTCAATTATTTTGCCAGAGCTCTGCTTGTGCACTTGATTGCCACTATACCTGTCTGACAGTTGATCAGCTGAGTGCAGGGCAGCTGTCACGTGCTTGTTTGCTAAAGCAAGCCCTTACCCAGGTGTGTCTGCCCAAATGCATGATGAGGCAAGGGGGGACAGTTGCAATTGCAGCGTGCATGGGGGGGACAGCCCCCATGCCCCAGGATAACCCATTCTTACCTCCTAATTTGGGGCGAGAATAGTTAGAAAGGGTTTTTTTCTTACTCCGGGTTTTTGCCTTTTGTGGCGCATGTAGCCTAAATTAGAGCTGTGTATGGGGACTTGCCCGAGGCAAATTCATGTGCACCACAGAGTATCCTGATCATGGGGACTCACCAATAGAAAAGAACTTCAGAAAAAAATGATATGATACTGGAGATTGATCCCCCCCTCCAGGTCAGAAACTGTCTAAAATGTTATTGCAGAAGAGTGACAGGCATGTACAAGTAGCTCCAGAAAAAGTGAAGTGTCTGGGCCAGAACTAAAAGGATGCTCAGCTGTGTCTGGTGGTGAAAGGAAAATCTGAATCTGTAAAGGGCAATTTTGCATTGGAATCTGGAGGGTAAGACCTGTGAACCAAGCTCAGCTGGATGTGGTCAGACAGGAGATGGTAAGATTAAACAACATCATGGGAGTCAGTGTACAAAAATGAATAGGAATGGGTGAATAACAACTCAGATAAACATTTTATCTACTACTATGGGCAAAAATCCCTTTAAAAGGAATTGAGTGGCCCTCATAGTAAATAAAAGAGTGAGAAGAATGGTACCTGGATACAATCTCAAAAAATGATGGAATGATCTCACTTCAAATTCAAGGCAAATTATACAGCATCACAGTAATCGAAATCTATTCCCCAATCGCTGAAGTTGAAGGGGCTGGTGCTGGCCATTTCTACGAAGGCCTAAGACACCTTCTAGAACTAACCCCATGAAAAGAAATTCATTGGGGTTAAAATACTAAAAGTAAAGAAACCAAAAGGTAACTGGAATAACAGGAAATTTAGCCTTGGAGTACAAAATGAAGTAGAGCAGAGATTAATAGTGTTTTGTAAGATAACTCACTGGTCATAGCAAACTCTCTTTTCCTACAGCCCAAAATGCAACTCTAGACTTGGACATCATCAGGCAGTCAATACTGAAATCAGATTGATTATATAATTTGCAACCAGAGATGGAACAGCTCTACAGAGCCAGTAAAAACAATCTGAAGCTGACTGTGGCTCAGAGCATGAACTTCTTATTGTCATCATTTGTACAACTTTTTTAAAGACAATCTATTCCTTTCACACATTTGGTAAAATGTGGCTTCTGCTGTTTAATGTGAACTCAGAAACTTTGAACAATATGTGTAATGCAATCCCAGAACCTTTGATTGGTGTGAGCCATATTTCCACAGTAGCCTATCCTCCTTGTGCCATGGCTGATTGTGTCTCTATTCCACAATATCACCAACTTACATTGATTGACTGGATCTCATCTCTGTTCTGTCATTGATTTATACTGATAGTTTGGGGCTCTCTGGTTCCTCAGACTCTTAATTTTCCCTGTGTGGCAATGACTCACAACACACAGTTTTGCATTACTCAGTGATTTGTGGGAAACAATTCCCAGCATTAGACAATGGTGACTGTACCTTTTTTTTTTCTTTGTTATTCCCTTCCCCCTTGGAAGTCATTTAAATATGTTACAGTCATGGGATTGTGAAGGATTGTGCTTTTGTTCTTCATTTTTTACTTTTGAAACTAAAATTTAAAGCTATCTGCATTTAGCCAAAAGAACATTGCATTGGTATCAGAGCTGCCAAGACCACTCTGTGAAATAGGTAGCCCTATACCACTAGATTTAAAGATTAATCATCTGAACTTTGCTGCATGAAAAATTGTCTCATCATTGACAGAGTCATGGTTTTAGCTCTGTTCATCTTCATTTTATTCATTTATCCAGGGAAGTCACAGGAGAAATAAAGCAGGATTATTATCATTCTAGTGGCAGTGATGATAGTAATCCTGTTTTTATTACTCCTGCGAGTCAATGGGTGAAAACATTAATAACAGCTACTAGTGCAAGGTATTTTCCACTATATCAAAAGACTAAAAATAAATAAATAATTGGAGTCACCACACCTCCATTTGGTTTCAGAGCCAATCAGTTGATATCATACAATAACTGACTGAAGTCTAATTTTGAAAGCTAATTGCACTAAATTTTTTTTAAAAAGAAGCCCTCCTCATAAGAAAGCCTTTTGCTTTTGAGACAGAATATCTCAGAACTGAGGGAAATTGATGTTTCCCTTCAGGCAGAAGTTGGTGAAATGCACAAAAAGGATTTTTTTAAATAAAAAAGTCACATTCTAAGGCAGGATCCAGATGTGGTACCTTACATGTGCAAGAAGGGAACAAGGTTAATTGTGGTGTCTCCATGGCTTTCTTCACTTATGCCACTTTCATGCTCATAGAGCACTGTTGTTAGAGTGGGATGAAGAGCTCTTGGAGCTCCTCATCTTGGTCTCCACATGTGGTGGTGCCCTTGCTGCCACCACGCACACCTGAGGAAACTTAATAATCTCCTTAGCAAGGGTCATCAAATACAGGAAATGGTCCATATGGCCATTTCCTGTTCTTCATTACACGCCCACCATCAATATCACAGCAAAGGATTCTGGTAGGGGTGCTCCTGCCTGTCAAAATTGTAGCAAGGGCCTGACTTCTAACTCACTATCATGAGGTGAGAAATCCTTTCATCCATCCATTGGCACCCAGCAAGAAGACCAGTGCCTATGTTTGATGAAAGTAGAATCTCATTTGTCAAAATCTAAAGGTGTCAAAGCTATGTTATACTGAGTCAAGACACCTAGTCACTCTCATTCAGGACAGTTCAATTAGAGGCCCTTTCTTCACTGGGCCTTATTCCGGATGGTATTCCAGCATAAAGGCCTGCCATTAGTTTGGTAGTTTAAAAACTATGACAGGCCCTGGACAGGGCCTATTGTAATGGATTTCAGGGTCCCTATTCTGGAATATAATCCAGAACAAGGCCCAATACAGAAGAGGTCTAAGGCTGATTCCACACCAGCCCTCATTGGTGAGACTGATATAACTTTACAGGCTTGGCCCCCTTTGCACTGGGCCTTATCTTAGGATAGGACCTTCCGTCTGGTTCTGAAGCTGGGTACTGCTAGGTATTGATACTGCTAGGACCTGTTTTTGGCTGGAATACTGTGTAAACAAAAACATAAATCACTCTGCAGGTTGACTGTCAGGAACCAAGCTATGACTTCACAGCTATGGGGGAAGCACCATGTGTGTGTGTGCAAGCCTTGGCAGAAGCTGCATCACTGCTGCATCATAAGGTACTTCCTAGTATCCACTTTAGCATGCATGAGTGCCTAAATAAACAGGGAGGTGAGGTTCTCATCCTCAGAATGTAACTTCGTGCCGTTACCAGCGTGTGCTTTGGGAAGGCACTGTACTATCCAGCAGTGTGTGATCAGACAGACAGTAAGGGAAAGTATGTGGGTCCTACGCTTCTGGAACATGATAGAAGTGGTGTATACAATGCCATGGTCACCCAGTATAATTAGCGTACTGCTTTTCAAACCTTTAATCTTACCCTACAGTACATTAAGCAGAGCAATGACTGAAGCATGGTGCATGGATTTTTCAGGCTTCTCTTGTTGCAAATCCACCTTCGATCTAATGTGCTTGTTCCTGGAAACACATCAGATCAAGGGAGTATAAAAGGCATGTTTGCACTGTAAAAGAAGTCTGACGAATTTGTGAACCATGATTCTGGGTGATTCTGGGTACAGCCCCAGGCAATGGCTGCTACTGGCTAAGCAGTAATTGAGCCCAGCCAGCAACAGGAAATGCACATGTGTCATGCGGCCACTACATGATCTGGATCAGGACCCTGCAGAGAGGGTTGAAAATTAGGAAGGATCACAACACCATAATAGTGCTATATGAGCAAAGCACATTGCATCTGCATGATACCATGTTCAATGAGCAAACAGCCCATCTTAAGAGCTGTCGAGAGTACTTCAAGAGTAGAACTGGAGAAAGCACTGAGACAGTGCTTTCTTCCACTTTTCCACCTCATCACCACACTGCTTTGATGTATGGTATTACCTATAGCGTCTTCACTGGAGCAAATAATTCCAGAGCTGGTTTTTGGTCCTTTGCAAAAATTGTTCTGACCTGAAATATCAAAGCCAGGGAACAATTCCCTGGCTGCAATGCTGGCATGGTCAGGAGTGACAATGGGTATATGGAAATCACACTTCCTGCTGTTAAGGGCTGGAGTCCTTTTTTGCAAGTGCTCCAAACCTGGGATACATATGCATTCGTATCGGATGTTTATACGAATTCATACAAGAATTTGGCATCTGGAAATTCTGACATCATCCACTAATATCTAATCCCATCTGAAATACTTTTTCAAAATCAGACCATTTTCCCTTAAGGTAAGTGAAGGTATTGAGACTTACCCCCTTTCTGCACTTACCTGCGCTATCCTGATACAAGGATAGATCACACCGGCATGAAGATGAGAAAGTCTGACATACTGGCCAATGCAGAATTTCATCAAGTCTCTATTGAACTTGATAGGCCAGCTTTAGTAGTTTATATCCCCCACCCAATGGGCCCCTAGAACCATCAACACCCCAATATCTATCTTCATCAGAGGTGCAAGTGGGGTAGAATAAGCCCCTTGTAAAGAAAGCAGAATCCCTTCCCATAGAAGGCAAATGTGATAAAAAAAATAAACAAAGAAGCAATTATGAATAACACCAGGGTCAGGCAAACCAAATACACACAGTTTGCTTGGCTCCCCCCCCCCCCCGGTAAAAGATAGAGCTGGGGCAGTGGTAGCCTCAGCCCTGCTCCTTGTTATTCTTTCTCTTTCTTTCCTTCCACCCAAACAGTCTCTGTCCACCCAAA
The DNA here is from genome assembly GCA_023333525.1 of Aspidoscelis tigris stejnegeri. NCBI lineage: Eukaryota > Metazoa > Chordata > Lepidosauria > Squamata > Teiidae > Aspidoscelis > Aspidoscelis tigris. The sequence goes on along the minus strand of JALMGA010000007.1, from coordinate 22,350,896 downwards.
CTTCCTCCCTCCCTTTCCTTCCTGCCCTTCAGCTGTGCAACTAACAACCTCATCTTAAGAATTCTCACTACGTAGTAATCTTTTTGTTTTTGTGTCTGTGTTCCTGCTTGATTGCTTTATCTTCTGCTTGCTCCCCACCTAACAGTTAAGATTTCTATTGAGGTCACACTGGACTGTCAGGAACAGGAAATTGGAAATCAGATGTTGATTGAGACCATGTACCTTGCCACACAAGTAGTGTTGCATTAATACATTTCTAATCCCCCCTTTTTTCTTACAAAGTAGGCAATCGAGCAGAATTATTATTATTTTTTTAAAAAAATTGAATTACTATTAATTTTGGTCACTTATATTTATGAGCTTGTCTGGTTATATCCTTTCTTACCAATGTCTTGAATTTGGACACTTCAGACATAAGAAAAATGTTCTTCATCTTTGCAGCATTGAATTAAATCCTTTAAACACAGCAAGGACAAATCGATGTTACCGGCCTCTGCCTGGAGTCTGGAGAGGAAAGTGGTGCTACACAGAACTCTGCCACCCACACATCTGAAAAGATTCTGTGTTCCAAATCACAAATGAAAATTATCTGGAGAGTTTTGTTTGCTGTGCAACAAGAGAAGAAAAAATCCAAAACTTTTTCATTTTATAATCACACCTTGTGATTTACCAAGGAATTAATAGTCCATGCAAATTTCTCCATGCATGTGTATCTCTAAAGCGAAAGGAAGATGAACCAGGGATATCCTTGAACTAAAATTGTTTTTATGGTTCACCATTGTATGAATAGCTACTAGAATGGATACCTAGGTACTGTCTCTGCATTGAGGGGGGAGACAGGTGGGATGCCCCTTAAGGGACATACAGTTTTGTAGCAAATTGAGAGCAAGTGAAGGTTTTGCCTTTGTCTTCTCCTTGGAGCAATTGGTGGGTCACTGTGTGAGACAGGATGCTAGGCTAGATGGGCTGTGGCCTGACCCAGCAGGGCTCCTCTTGTATTCTTTTTGAATCAAGCACCCATTCAGTAATTGACAAAACAGTTAAGAACATAAGAGGAGCCCTGCTGGATCAGGCCACATCCAATCTAGTCCAGCATCCTGTCTCACACAGTGGCCCACCAATTGCCCATGGCATTTCAAGCAGGAGACAAGGGCAAACCTTCTCCTGCTCTCAAATCCCAGCAAATGGCGTTAGAAGCATCCCGCTTGTCCTCCCACTCAAATAGTTTATGTTCACTAGTGGGGGACAGTTCAATTCAATCAAATTTTGGGGCATTCAAGCAACTGAACATTTGATTTGATGCAAACACTCATGAAGTAGCTCATTCTCTGAAAACCACAAATCAACCAAACTAGTTTGATACATCTTTATGAGAACAGGTCCGCTGCAGTTAAAGAGATTAACATTGTTCCTTTGCAAATGAAACAAACAAAATTAAAACAACAATATGTGTGCATAGTAGGCTGAAAACCATGGTAAACATATGGAGGTATTGTCATCCGTCTGCTTCTGTTTGTCTAAATATTTGCCTCAGCCTTAAAGCTCATGCTTTACATATATATATTTATTAAGTCTAGAAGAATATATTATGTTTGCAGAAGTAGTAAATGCTTTCGTTTTGGGGCCTTAATGCACTTAGCCTCCACAGAGCATCCATACCACATAGAGCCACTTCTGTTCCAGAGCATGTGGGACCATCTCCCAGGCTGGATAGCTAAAAGTGCTCCACAGCTATACTGTCAGAATTGCCACCCGAGACAAGACAACGGCTGTGTCCAAATATGTTTATACTGTGCATTGCAATGCGCAGTCCCAACCAAAGTGTCACAAACATCATCGTGACGCTGCATTATATGATCAGGGCTGCACATTTACTTTAGTGTGGGATCAACAACACTTGCTGCACAGTATTTTGATAATTCAAAGCTTCAAGCCAATGGAGGCAGGACTGTGAGAAAATTTAGCGAGATGCCAGCTAAGCAGGAAGGGCAGCTCAAAATTTGATTGGCTGCCTCAACCCACATGATGGTGCATGCCAACTCAACTTTTGCAGCTCTGATAGGGGAAACTACAGAGCTGCCTTCCAGTCAGGATTGCCTGGTCTTTGCTGCACAGTGAGTATACTGCACTTTTAGATTTAACTGCAGATTTATTCCACTAGTCTGGAGGCAGTGAATGCCAAAGAGCTGGTCTTATGTTTATTGGGGTTAATAGCGAAGACAGGAATCAGGAGGAAGCCCAGAGTATTCACTGTTTCACTAGGTTCTCAGAGGCATAATTTCCCACAGGGTCTCCTCCCTTGTTGTCAAGGCCTTTAGAGTTGCACTGCAAGTGAGATAAATGCTGTGTCTAGGGTGGTCCCCATGAATAAAAGTGGATCTAACAGGAATGCAAGCAAGGAAGGCATGGTTGCGCAGTGTCCCCTACATACTAGCAGTGTATATGATGCAGCTAGTTTACTCCGTCATGCACACTTTGCACTACTTCCATGCAAAGGGTACATGAGGGTGGGATGATCCAGCTGCAGTCATGTACCACATTGCCTTGTCACTGCAGCAATGCTGGTGTGCATCGCTGTTGCCATGGTGAGTGTGATGCCCTGGGATGCCAGTATTTCCACTTTAGATAAGTCCTGGGGAACTCTGAGACAGGACAGGCATGTAAAATGTGAATGCCTGCCTCCATCCCTGATCTTCACTGCCCCAGAAAAGTGAATTTCCCCATAATTTATCTGGAAGTGGTCCTACCTTGTCCTGAGTGACTAGCTATTCTTATTGCATCTTGTATAGTATTTCATGTTTTACTGCAAATTGGTTAGAGATGTATGCAACAAATAACACATACATTACTATGATTATCATTTTATTATTTATTTTATTCCCCCAAGATTCCTGTTTTCCTCCATTATACAGTACATCCTTTCCCCTCTTCCAGCCTTGCAGTTCACAAAAACAGCCTGTCCCTTAAACATTCATTTTCTATTCCCACAGAGCAGAACAGCAGCTTCATGGAAACAAAACCCTGGCACAGCAAACATGGCCAAAAGCACTGGTATCATTACCTGCAAAGAAGCAGAAACATCAGTGCCTATAGACCTTTGGTTCTGTGTCTATGGATACTGAGACAGGCTGGTAAGGTTGAAGTACAGTGATGACCATTCATACTACATGACTAGCCTTGTATCTGGCCAGAGGATGACCAGCTGGATCACCTGTGCAAAGTCTGAACTGGCATCTGGTGCATGGTTGGACACTGCCGTGGTGATTTGGCAGCTGCAAATGACTCTGCAGCTGTAGGACACAACCCATGTCCCTCTTCACACAGCACTTGGAGGAAGATGAAGAAGTGACATCCCAGGAGTGATCCAGCCATTGCTGGTCAGCATGTAGGACTCACTCCTGGGAGGGCTGAGGCATCCCCAAGTGAGCTGTAGTGGTGTCTGGATGCAGACAGATCACTCCACAAAGTAAGTATGAAAAGACCCTCTTCTTCCACCATCCTGGCAGTCCAAAACTGCTGGGCATTGCTTTTGATAAGATTTACTACCACAAAGAAGGAATGTTCTGCTTTTTAAATTTTTAACAGGAATATTTGCCTTTCCTGGAATGTCTTGCTTTGGTTGATCAAAAATGGGCTTTGGCCTTGTTGGATGAAACCTGAAACAAACAATCAAAAACCTTCTAACTTCAAGTAGAATTCTTCATGACTTGGGGCATCACCTGGAACAGAACACTGCTTTCAACTTTCTGAAGCATTAATTCCCCAAAGGGATTTGATTTGAGGGGCACCTCTGTGTGAAATAAGCAAGTTCACATTGAATGTGACACACAGTGACTGTTTGTGCGATGCTGGAATCATACTACAGCAGATAAATCAATGCTTCTAATATTTCCTGTCAGCAGGGCTGTGGTTCTATAACTAACCAGAAGGTGAAGAATGCTACTCGTGTCAATTCCTCTCAGCACAATGTGACAAGTGATAAATCCTCCAGTTAATGTGTTCCTGTAGTTACGGCTGGTATCGAGATTAATAACATTTTGAGGAGACAACATTAAGCAAGGCCAGGCAATGACAATTCACACATCTCCAGTCAAGCCCATCATAAATTCTAAGGAAACCCAGTTGATATCAAGGTTTAGGAACAAAAATCACCTCCACGGTATTAATAAATCGTTGGGGGAGGGGAGGGGGGAGAGATATGAGAAGAGAACCATGCTGAGAAGAATGCTGCGTTAGTAATACTTTTTTTAAGCAACAGTATATGCATGCCATAATCCTTTGCCCTCAAATATCACAAGTGCAAACTCCAGTCAAGGTTAGTTCATCGCATACCTTTCCTGTTCACGGGATGGGAAGGGAAGTGCAAAATTGCCCCCCAGGAACTTTCTTCAAACACAGAAAGTAGCCCCTGAAGTGCCTCATTTCCTGTGAGTTGGGTAAATCCGCCTGAGCGCTAGTGCACATCGACTTTGCCTAGTGCTGTGGTCACACCTTTACTTTAAACCTTCTTCAGTCCCTCTTCAGCTCATACCTTGTCATTTCTATCCATTTTATTTTAGGGATGTGCACAAATGTTCTAAATATTCAAAATTAGTTTGAATTTGATTGAATGTGGACATTCGAATTTGAATAGGATGTCTACACATTTGAGTTTAAACATTCAAACGAATTTCAAATGTTCCAAAAAATTCATTTAAATGATTCGAATCATTAAAAATGTACAGATACATATCTGTACAAATACCATATGTGTACGCACTTGTGCTTATAATATGGAACAAAAACAGGATGTATATGGGATAAAACAGGATGCATACAAAATGTGTACAGATATGTATAACACATACAAATGTTGTCAACATTTGTATCTTTAAATTTGTATCTAACATTTGAACAAATACATTCAAATGTATCGGATTTGAATCAGTTTTTGTTGCATTCGGATTTTAAACGTTCAAATGCAAAATGCAAATGCAAAAAAAACCATTTGTGCACATCCCTGTTTTATTTGTGAACTTTCCACTCTCCATTTGGACTCTCATGATGAATGGAAGGTCCATTGCAATAGAGCCAATATATGATAGAGCATTTGTAAAAGTGCATTTGTTGTGAGTCTCCTCCCTTTTAGTCTTCACAATGCAATCTTATATTTGCATGACAATGGCACCCCTTTTTTAAGTATATGAATTGTGTTCCTACAATAAACACTTAGCAATCAACCAATTTATTTGATTAACTTCAGTTTCAGGGTGTCCCAGAAATAAAGATTCTGTTGCAGTTTAATACCCTGAAATTCAAGACATTATCTTTCACCTCTCTCTCTTATTAGGGTATGTAGATATTTCTGTCTGGGGATTAACTCACTGCTCACTGCTCTTTGGCTCTACTTCTTCATCTGTGAAATGGGTTTCTATTTTTAAAGTCAATTTTTCTACATCATAGCCCATTGTGATTACATGAGGTGAGCTCTGCATTGTGAGGCAAGGAAAGCAGCCAAATTAGTGCACTGTACTTTTACAGCCACAAAGCAGCTGTTTCCTTAAACCTTTTGGACTTAAAGGCAGCTTGTGACTGTCTATTGGGCCATGTTAGCTGGGGATTGTGGAACACAGGCTCTGTATGGCAGTATGTGCCCAGGGAGGCATGGTCCCCTGGGCAAAGCTGCTGACCCCATGAGCTTTTCACATGGAGTCCTCCCCATTGTAAAAACCATGCTTGGAGGTGCATAAATGGAAAACCGCTATAAAATGGTTTCCTGGGTGTTCCACAGCTGTGTGCTGCTCCAGCCACAACCATGTGGATGCTTCAGTAGGCTTCACAGAGGACGAGCCCAGCAACATGTTTCCAGGTTCTAGAAAGGCCCACTTCCTGGGCTGTTTCCAAGTGCACCAGCAAATTCCCCTCACCTTGCAACTTCGGAGGCTGAGGATGTCGAGGAACTCCAAAAATAAGCAGGGATAGCTGACAGCTTGCAGACAGCTGCCAGCATGCCTTGCGCTGGATGAACACCTTTCTGGGGAAATCTGAAGTGGGCAACCTAGCCTATTCCCCATAAAACATTTGCAAGATCACTGTTTTCTGCTATAATAGGGGCTGGGTTGGCACAGTTGTATGTGTGTTCCATACCGGAAGATTTCATGTTCTCCAGTGAAGGAATCCCAAGGGATGAACGGGGGAGGGGGGGGCATCCATACTGTTAAAACCTAAAATTTTGCTAGGAAAACTACAATCTTGGGTGGAGGAGAGATCTGTAGCACTATCCACCTCCAGATCTTTGATGCTTTTCTGCCTTTGACATTGAGAGTTGGACAAAGGACAAAGATAGCGCTTGTTGTGGGGAGTTATTTTATCTATGGAAAGTGGGGGGAGATGGAGCAGTTGAGAAGGTGCCACCACTCCCCAGGAAACACACATATGCACCACCCTTGGGAATATGTGTGCAGCCGCATAGGTTGGTCTCCCTCATGCTCTCTCATTCACTTCTTCAGTGGCATCTAGTGGTGTGCCTGTGGCTCTGAGCACTTGCAGAATGCCAGAGCACAGTTCATAACAGGGCTGTGAGGAGGAGTTGAATGCAGCCTCAGCTGGCTTCTCTGCCCCTGTGCTGGGTGCCATGGTTACTGAATCCATCCAGCACTGACTGGGGCTTTGTATGGATGTGCCCTGATTTTCCCAAACAAAATTTTGCTTTCACTTAAAATATTAAGCCAACAACTTCAAAAGGTTTTTTTTTTAAAACGAGAGGGAACCTAAAGTAGGAGACTGTTTCCTTACTAATGCTGGACAGAGAAGGCCCCACCTCCTCCTGGAGCCAATTCACACTTGGACTCTTAGTGTATAAGTAGTGAACCTCTGGGAAGGTGCATTCGCACCTGAAGAAGGTGCTTACGATCTTCAAGTGTCCTCTTCCTCCCCAGATGTGCACTAATCATGCACTAGCAGTGGAGCACGAAATCATGCTCCACACGCATCCACACGCAACCAGAAACTTACCTGTCATGTCCTGTCAGTGAGCATTTGCACCTCTGCCAGCTGGGAAGGTCATCAAAGCTGCCGTGCAAGTGCACTGGCAGCTCCAATGAGCCCCTGATGTGACTGTGACTGCACAGAGTGTCATAATCATCACAGCAATGACGTTGATGCAGGTGAAGTCACAGAGGGCTCTGCACTCAAGATGGCAGAACCCAGAAGAGGAACAGCTTGGCAACTAAACACAGGTGAGTGTTCGATCGCATGGGGGGGAGGCTGTTAGCGACTAGCACTTGCAAGTGTAAGCACTAGTCAAGGCTAGTTCATTGCACACCTTAGTGTGAAAATGCCCACAATCTCTGATTTGTGGTAGACCTTGAGCCAGGCTTTGAACTGCAGAGGCCTATGGAGGCATGAAAACAACACGTCTCTGTTGGCTGGAATATGATGGCAGACCTATTTCAGCATCACACCAGCAAGTGCCACTAAAAGCATCACCAGAACTCAGCATGGCCTGGAAACAGGCCCTCCTGGGCACTGTGAAGTGAAGGTTCCTGGATTTCAGAATCTGGATGCCAACATGGGTCAGATTACCTATCACAAGATAGCACAGCACAGAAAAGCCTGCACTGTGAAGAAACAACTGTACAGGCTGAGTAGGAAAATCAAAATAAACAGACACGATCACATTCTGCTGTCTACATTCTAGACTTTTCAAGACAGAGAACAAAGTAATAAGCTTTGACATAAGGTAATTTGACATAAGCTTTCGTGGATTACATTTGAGGAAGCTGATTCCCATTCATAAAATATTATGGTATAATAAATACACAGCATTAAATATTAAGGTATTCTAAGTTTATTATTTTACAATTTTAGACTGCTTAAAAAATCAGAATAACCTAGAAGCTGAATTGGTCGGTGCAAATCCACATGCCTGGCTTCAAGCTGCTTGTACAGGAAAGTTCATAAGGGCTGCATCCACACCTAAGATTTAATCCAGCTTCAGTTCACTTTCAGAGCGATAGAACACATCAGCACAGGGAATAGTCCCTTTTTTTCACATTGTCTATTCCACAGCTGGATTTTCTGAATTAGAGAATGCCGATGAAACAATGATTCTCAGTTTGCTGACGTGTTCTCTCACTCTGAAAGTGGACTGAAGCTGATTAAATCTTAGGTGTGAACGCAGCTAAGGAAACATAATCCATGCAGGATTTACCTTTACTCTTCCTTCTTCTCACTCATTTCTTATAGTGGTGTCTCTGTGGTGGCATCTGTTCAATTTCTTCTGAAATGACACTTCTATTTTGATTTTTCCTGTTTTTCCCTAAGTTGCAAGTCACTGTACTCTCCAACTTGACATGGAGGTAGGTGTCAAGGCTAGGCTGTGAGTATTGATCTGGAGCAAGCAGAAACATCTGCATACCAATGGATAAGCTTAAAAACCAGAGTAGCAGGGTGCAGAAATGCTCCACTGCTTAAACAAAGAAAAAGTTTCTTATATCCTCTCCTAATCCAAAAAAAAAAAAAGGAGCAAATGTGTAAGATGGATGAATTGAATTAAAGCTTTGCACAGCCAGGCGAATGGAGCGATCCTTCTCCAGGGCTTCAAGGTACTTAACTGAGAAATGGTCACCACCACCACCAGCAGTTCACAACAGCAGATAACTGTCCTCAGGCGCCAGCATTTCTTGGACACAAAAGCAAGAATGATGGACTTGTCCAAAGCACTCTCATTCCAAAAACATCCTGAAGGTAGGGTTATTTTTCTGTGCATTTTACTTTGCATAACTAATTTGATGCAAAAAAATAAGTAGAAATCTAAACGCACCTCTCTTTAGCATCAACCCTATGCAAACAAACAACATTTACATTCAGAATGCACACACTTGTCAAGATGGGGGCCATCAGGACTATTCTATTAGTTTAGCCAGCGCTACATCGGTTCTTGACATTGATTTCTTTAATGCTTTCAAAACGGTCATGGGAAATCTGCATTCTAGAAAGACAACCAGACCTTTGTTTGACTTTAATAGCAATTTAACTGCCACGGAATTCTTTGCTGAATTCATGGAAAAGTTTATAGGAACCTTCATCTAGCAGTCTGATTATTATTTATTTATTTTAATTTTTATTGCACCCTAAAACCCTGAAGTTTGCAAGGCAGGTTACTATCATAAAAGCCTAATATAAAATGAACATATTAAAACCATAACAGTGCCTGAAACTGGGGAGGAAAAGCTCTTTCCTTATTTAGCCAATTGCACATCATCAAGTAGGTGCATTTAATTCCTCCCAGGAGTGGCTGGTGAATATAGGAAGACCAGTGAGAGGCTGGATGTTGCCATGGCAATCTGGCAAGTTTGCACAACTATGCACTTGCAATTGTGCAACCACACTCACTCAATGCAATGTACCCGCACATGGAAGAGCGCACAAAAGCACCTCCATGGGAGCACTCCAACTGCTTCTAGCATGCCATGGCATGGATTGCTTTTCAGCAGTCTGCAGCTGTATCATTCCAGGGAGGAATTACCTGACTTTGGGGTGAAGGTGACAGCAGAGCAGTGCAGATGTACCTGACCAGCGACCAAATAGAACCATTCTAGCTGGTAGGTGCAAAAAGGTCCTGAATCAGTTCAAAGAGAGATTTGCTGGTGTGTTGAGGTGTGAAACAAAGCCAGTAAGCCAACATGAGCTGGTAAAAGACATTTCAAGCTTTCCTTCACTCAGTATGGGCAACAACAGAAGATATACATGCTCTCATTCTGCTTCAGGAAACTAGAAAGTGCCTTCCTAGAACACTGGTGATTCAAACAGTTTGTAAAGCACCCTTCTGGCGAAGACCTAGGCTGCCTCCAGACTAGTGGAATAAATCTGCAGTTAGAGGTAAAAGTGCAGCTTACCTGCTGCAAAGTGACAACCAGCTGTCCCGAATAAAAAACAGCTCTGTAGCTTCCCCATCATGCTTCCCCATCCCCAACAGACAGAAGTCTGTGTCTGTATGCTAATACATACTCTGACAGGCCTATTCTGGGATATATTCTGGGATATATTCTGGGATATTCTGGGATATATTCCAGAATAAAGTCAAATGCAAACAGGCCTCTAGACAAGGAATGCAACATACCTTTTTATCAAGGCCAGTGTATACTCCATCCAGTGCATACCTCCATGGGCCAGTTTAGCAATGGGACTTATTTTGGCAGCACAGCAAACTGGGCTTCATGGTTGGGAACTTTAATTCCTGATCACTGGAGCCTTCACAGCAGTCTCTAAAGCTCATGAAGGCATGGGGACTGTTCCAAAGCAGGCCAGCCAAGTGTGGATCTCCTTGTGCTTTTTTTTTTTTTTTTTTGCTGGGTCAGACTTTGTAGTAGTTCTTCTGCACCTCTTCACACAGGTGAATATCTGCCTCCTTGTGCAAGAATAGTTGGCTTTCAGTCATCATGGCCCATCTGCACCTGTAATGACCTCGGAGTCCTCCTTTGTGCTGTATGTTTTGGGTCCCATTGATAGGTCCCAAGGGTGTTTCTTCCAGAAGCCTAGCAGCAAGAGACATGGAGAAGCCTTTTCAGGTGCAAAAATACAGCAAACACAAACTATTCCACTGAATTAGCCATGTTTGTGAGCAGGGAACTGGTTCCATTCAATTGAATGTCCAGATATTCAACAAACCGCATCTTTGGTTAGATGTGAACAGCTTTGAACATGAAATGTTTGATCAAATTTTCAAATAGGAAAGAAACTTTGTTCATCTGTAGTCTCTCCAGTTGTGTTTAATGCTCGATACAAATTTGTAATGTAGACAAAGTGGTTCCTGCTTGATCTTCTTTCTGCCTTCTGATCTACTGAATGATTAAGAAGTTCATGATCTCATGGAAAGTGTCTCTTTGGTTTTACTGGAGTGCTTCAACTTAATATACTTAAGTAACTCCAGTGAAACTTCAGGGAGAGAGAGCAGGAGCCACTAATGAAGACAGATGCTGAGCTGGGAGAAACCATTTGGCTTTTATCCAGCCATCTATACCTCACTGACTTCTTTCAGAGGAGATGGCCAAGAACCATTCCCATCATTTGCTTAATGCTAGCCTGTCCTCTACCCTGTTATGATAATAGCTCATAAATGAAACAGTGCTGAATGTTGTGCCATCACAATTCTACTTATCAGTAATGTCAGCTAAATCAGTACTAATGATTTTTTTTTCTTATTAGCTGAGATAAAACAGCATGGTCACTCTGTATCATTTCATTTACAGAAAATGGCTTCTTGAAGTCATAAATCTTCCTTTCATTCCTTTATATATATGAATGCATATATAAATGTAGATGTGTTGCCATAGCTCAATGTAAACCAACTGCCTGGAAAGCTGATGCTTATGGGTTTGATCCATGCTTGATTTAATAGGACTTCATCTCTGTAATTCTGCCAAGAAAACTGTATGATTGTGTCCATGAATTTATTAGCACTAACTCTGTTAACTGCCTTGAGTTGTTATCAAGTAGACCGAATTCAAGTTTATCAGTCAATAAATAACCTGACTTGGTGGTTCTTGGTAACAATACAGGAAGGTCATAAGAACAGAAGAAGAGCCCTGCTGGATCAGACCACAGCCCATCTAGTCCAGCATCCTATCTCACATAGTGGCCCACCAGTTGCTTCTAGGCATTCTTAAGCAAAAGGCATTTAGAGGCATCGTCTCTTTCTCTTCAACCCTGGGCCTTTCTGTACTTTGCCACATAGTTTGCATGCAGTTTGGAGCATGTGCACTTGAAGGGGGCATTTCCAGAAACAGCCCTTCCATGCAGAAGCATACTGCATACAAACTACATGTGGAACATGATTTTGTGCTCCACATGGGCACTTACCCTATTCAGCAGCATCCCTACCCCCATCTCTATGGTATATGGAGGGGCATGTGATGCACTGTGCTAGTGCACTGGTGCATCACTGTGCATGTATGGTGCATCATTGTCATACTGGTGATGGTGCATGCACATGTGCAGTGATGCCAGCATCTGAAACCAAGATGGCAGCACCTAGACCACCAGTACCTTTCTGCACTTGGCCTTATTCTGGAATATATCTTGGGACAGGGGCCTGCTGTGTGAATGCTAGTGCAGACAATGCAGGTCCCAGACAAGGCCTGCCAGAATCTGCATCACCATGCAGACAACAGACCCCTGTCCCGAGATGTATTCCAGAATAAGGCCAAGTGCAGAAAAGGCCCAGGTAAGGCTTCAGATGTATTTGGGGGTTGGGGGGGTTGGCATGTACTAGCATTTATGCGTGCAAATGTTAGTACATGCCCATGGATGTTCACTGTTCCCATCCCCAGACAGGACGGGAGGTGCGAACTTCACCCTGGAAGTGATACCTGGGCATCCACTCTAGCAGCCACTGGGCCTTTTCAGGATGGTGGCTGGCATTTGTAATGTCCCCAGCTTACCTAGCACCCCTCAAAGTGCACATGTTTTATCCCAGATCATCCTCATCACCATAGGAACAGCCACAGCAACTTCTGGCATACAGAAGAGGGATGACCAGAACAGTCAAAGCTTTGCACCATAACATTTTACTGATAATTGCAGAAATGCCCGTAGTCTGTTTGGTATGAGGGACAAATCTTGCTTTCCTTCCAAAGGCCCACTCCATTCCAGCTTCACCCCAGCCTCCAAATTCAAAATTCAGAATCAGACTCATCCCTGGTCTGAGCTGGCTGATGACAATACTCATACAAGGAGGATTGTTGCCCTAGGCCCACTGGGAAGGTTGGGGAATGCTCCAGCATGGGACATCTCCACCACATGGAATTCACCTCCATTCCAGAAGCAGCTTCATGTATGCTCAACTATCTCCTGGCCAGATAGCAAGAGAGCACTATCCACAGCTATACTAGGTGAATCTGGGACAAAGCTTATACAGTCTGGCACACATCCTTTGCAGCAGGACAGTGTATAATGGCAATCACATTTATCAGGAATGTAGTGAAGTTCTGGGTGAGTTTGGAAGGGGTTCGACATTCTGAAGTGCAGACGCCCGATCCATCTCAGTTCTTCTCCTGTTTCCAGACTGAAACAAGGTGTGAAAATCCCCATTGTCTCCTGTTTCTACTTGAGGCTGATTTTCCTATGACATTTTTGCTGAATCCTTACTGTATTGTAATGCTGTTCTTGTTGAATTTTTAATTTTTAATTTTGTTCCATGTTATTTATACTGTATTCCTGCAGGTCACAAAGTTTTTCATTTGTGTTTTAATTAGATGATGTGAATATATGGAAATAAAACTTAAAACAAATAAGATCAAGACTGATTGTCTTTAGCCTTCAGCTAGGCAGTAAGCTTAGAACCTGGAATTTTTCTTATTTTGCTAATGTGCCTCTCTGCTGTGTTCGAATATAACATGCGCATAACTAGAAAATCTAGCACATTCTACCTGGAAGATGCTGAGCATCTGACACTATATGCCAGCTAAGATAAATACTAGATAAAACACTGACTGGTAATGCTTTGATATGGAAATTTGCACTTTCATGCCATCGCCACTGACTAAGGCATTTCGTTTACATATTTTTTCAATGGAAGCTGAGAGGAAGAACCTAATTAGATCAAGCTTTAGAACTGTCCCTCCTATCAAGTGACAGGCTTTTCTTTCTTTTTATTTATGACTGCACAAGGAAGACAAAAAGGATGTGCTCTACCTTTTAGGGCATAGCACAGCATAAACTTTTAATGTTGTGGCTAATTAACTTTTACCAAGAAGGCAACAGGAAGAAGGAGCGGGAGCTGGTTTTTATACCTTGCTTTGCTCACCCTTAAGGGAACTCAAAACAGCTGACAAACTTTCTGTTCTTCTCCCCACAGCAAAGGTAGGTAGGGCTGTGAGAGCTCAGAAAGAGAAATGAGACTAGCCCAAGGTCACCCAGCTGGCTTCATGGAGGAGTGTGGAATCAAACCCCGTGACCACCAGATAAGAGTCTGGCACTTTAACCACAAGACCAAACTGGCACACAAGAAGCAAAATATAATGCTGCACAATCACTCATTTATCAAGGGTATCCACATGGGCAACATGGATAGAGTCCCAGTATTCCCAGCAGCCCAAATATTCCACTTCATAGGCTGTGACTCCACAGGCCATTCCAACCACATTGGAGAGACATTGAAATCTGCCTATCTCCACAACATCCCGCCCACTGAAGGTGCATGAAGGTGCATGGAGGGGCTTCAGTACCCCTCTGACATGCACGCAGGAGCTTCTAAGCCCCTCCAAGGGGCTTCAATACCTCTCAAGAATGGCAGTGGAGGTATCAGGTTCCTCTCCAGGGCTATAGGAGCCCACAAGGGAAGCCTGATCTAGAAGAGGGGGCAGTGCAGTGGAGACATACCCATCACAAACTAGAAGTTGTTGCTGCGTGTTCTGTCTCTGAGTGCTGCATTGAATAACATAGGAGACAAACTCATTTGCAACCATCTTTGAGCTGTTATGCCATGTTCCTTCCTCCTTCCCTCCCTCCCTTCTTTTTGTCCTATCTCCACTTTCATGTGGAGGTGTCCCAGAGGAGGCACCATGAAAAGAAAGTGACCTCCTTATGTCCAGAAGATACCTCCATTGGTGATCACACTGAAAATCAATGTGTGGGTCACTATGAGTTACCCACTGCTGCCTTCTCCTCGGACAGTGACTGAACAGTGTAAAATTGCATAACTTTTAACAATCCCATTGCATAATAATAAAACATAGCATATCACGGTAAGCCAAATTATATAGGAGTATAAGCAGCTCTGTTTCATCAGGGCCATAAGAGGATATTGATCTTGTCAAACACACTATTGCGGATCTGGCTTGTCTGTTTGGATATGTTTTGCTTAGGAGGATATCACCTTCATTTGTGACCTTCAGACGTGCAAAGGCTTAGGTAACAAATGAATTAGGTCTCTCTAAAGAAATATCCTATGGAATCTAGAGTTATGAGAGGACACTAAGAATTGCCAGCTAAAGACTCAAAAATCTTTCAGAGGCACTGATCAGTCAATAATAGAAAGACTAAGAACATCAGCAATGTTGAAAAAAAATAAACAATTCAGTTAACATTTGTAGTTGGCTTAAGCAGTACTGATCATCACAAAGGAATCCATAATTGCCTGACTTGTGAATGAGGGATGACCCTGCAAATATATAACCGTGTTAGAGAAGGTTTTTATTCATTTTGGGAAAGAAAAAAGTTTTATGCTAGAAATCGCGTGACTGGCACCATTATCCGAAGATTTCAATAATACTTTTATTTGAACAGAGAGATACTATCACTGTTGTGAATTGGTAATGCCTAATTCTCATACTAATGTAAGAAAAAAATAGGTGTTTCAGAAAGTATTCCTTTTTAAAATGAACTAGTAGAGCCTAGCTACGTAAGCTTTGCAATAAAAGTGAAAATGCTTTTGCTAAAAAGGAATAAATATGTTGCCAAAAGTCCATGGAAAGGAAGAAAAGAGAGAACAGTTTTGCATAATATTTGCATGCACCAATTCATATGTGCAGATGTAAAATTAGAATTATAATTGAAACAGAAATGCAATGCATCTTAGTGATGAAAAATAACAATAATGACCATACAAACAAATAAATCAAGATTTCTGACCAGGGGTGACTTCTAAATAATGCATTATCTAGTTCTGTTTTTTAAAGATGCATGATTTCTCTGAATGGCTTAAAAAATTATTTGTAATTCATCTGGATGTGTATAGACTATTAGTGAATGCAACGCTTCCAAGAAGAATCATGTTTGTATTTCTGCCATAGAGTTTGTCCTTTCTGCCCTCAAGGTGACCTGGCAGTGCTGGGAAATGGCAATGAAAAGTTGAGTGAGATAAATGTGTGTTCCACATAATAAATCTCATCCTCTTGCAGTCAGATTGTGCCGGGGAAGCTAAAAGTATCTTATTATTGGTTTGTTTGCTTGTGTCCTGCCTTTCCAAAATATATTTTAAAAGATACATTAGAGATACTAATATTTTGCTTGCCACTGAAAAACCAGAATACAAAATAGAATAAAAGAGTTGATGTGAATAATATGGATTTTAAAATAACTACTATCAATATATGATGGGAAAATGATATGGGACAGGGATCCCATGCAATTACAATTCATTTTTTGCTCCTGGGAATATCCAGAAGGTGGAGTGGGGGATGGTTATTCTATTTAAATTTGGATTTAGATTTAGATTCAGATGTATACATACTTTTTCTGCAAATAATATGTTGTAATACAAGATACTTCAAGAGCCTCTATGTATTATTAAATTTTAAGTATTGTTTTTAACAATAAAAGCTTCCTATTTGTTAGGCACCGGATATTTTTTTAAAGTATCTATTTTATTGTTATATTATATTGCAGAACTTTGCAAGCCTTAAACCAATAAATACTAAGGCTGCGTTTCCACTTGTGTTAAAAAGCAATTTGAAAACAATGTGAATTTTCTTTGTCCCCATTACCAATTCGTTTCCCATTTTTCCAAGAAGTAAATCGCCAAAAAGTGCAATTAAAAAACACCTGAAAATAAAGGTGTTTTACTCATTTTTGCTGTTAAAATGCTTTTTCTTTATTCCTTTGGGAACGGTACAGCAGTATTGGGGCAGATGCATCATGAAATGGATAGGGTTTTGCCCTGCACAAGACAGTCTATTACCAGATTTAAAGTGCCAGATTTAAGAAGAGTTGGCTTTTCTACCCTACTTTTCTCACCCATTTAAAGGGACTCAAAGTGGCTGACAAAGCTTTTCTATTCTTCTCCCCACAACAGAACACCCTGTGAGGTATGGGACTGTGGAGAGCTCAGAAATGAGCTGTGACTAGCCCAAGGTCACCTAGATGGCTTCATGGGGGAGGGCGGAATTGAATCGGGTATTCCCAGATAAGAGTTTGGCTCCCTAACCACTAGACCAAAGTGGCTCAAACTGATACTTTTTCCCTCAGCAGAGCACTTCATGGTTTCATTTTCAGCCACTTTACACTGATAACAATTCACCCACTCCACTTCACATTGATAACAAAGTTTCATTTCTCACCCACACTTTCCCTCACTTTCTCCTTTTTAGAGTGGACTGGCTCTTTCCTCCGTGGGTGGGCAGGAGAAAGGTGTGATAAAAGAGAAAGTGAGGGGAATGCAGCCTATTTTTTAAAAATGAAAATATCTCATAAACTGTTGATTTTGAATTTATGAGTAATTGCTTAGGAAAAGAGTTGTCAAAAATGATGTGTTTCCTTAAAAAAGGAAGTGGAATGGTAGAAACTGGCAATGAAAATGTAGTCAGATTTGATGGTTATTCAAGATGACCCATACCGTACCAGGGGAAATGGCAGAAGTTAAAAAGTTACAGAGAAAAACTATATGTACCAGTGTTTGGGTGCAAATGCTCAGAATCTGGAGGCCAAATTTGATGAATTGGGATGCCTGGTTTTGTAAGAGAATGTGAATATAGTAGCTGTAACTGTCAAATGCATTGGTCTTTCCCTGTTCTACTGGAAACACTAGGTATTCAGCTTATGACCTCCTGCATCCAGAGTCAATGCTGTACCATTGCACAGGCCCCTCTCATTTGGTTACATGGAAATAGTATTCATTACCTGTCTTGGAATAAGAAAATGCTAGCTTATCTGCTATGGAACCATGCACAATTAGATTTTGTTTGAGATTAACAGCTGAAAAAGGCTTTTTTACTTTGGGTTAACATTCAGCATCTTTTACACATGCATTACATCAAGCTATATAGTTCATGCTTAGCAGGGGCACTGACAGGCCCTTTGCGTGAGCTCTTTTAATTAACAAAACAGATGAGCTACACAAATCTAAATGCCTTTAAGTCCCATCCACTTCTAAGTTTTCCCTGTTTAATTACATGCATTAATCTTGAATTTTGGTCTCTTAGCTCTTGTGCATGGGGATTGCTTTCATTTTGTGATAGATATAAATAAATATGTTTTCTATGTTCACCTCATCTGTAATCCAAAGTGCTTTATACCTCTTAAATTGCAGTTATCATACACACCATGCCAAACTCTTACTTACAACTCTGATTTCTTTGAGCTGAGGCCATGGATCTTTCTGCATTTAGCTGATTAGGCTGCCATGAACTAGGGCTGGTAAACTTCTGGTAAAGTGTGTGTGTGTGGAGAACTCACACCACCTTGGACATTCCAAACCAGTCTGCCTCTCTCCCCCTATGAACATTTTTGTCTAGATTAGAGAAGGGTTGAAAAGATGGATTAGAGAAGGACCACTCACTACTATTTCTGAGGTACCTCCAAGTTGGTCCTTTTGTTATGTCTGAGCATACTTCTAGGAAGGTTAGAGATGGTTCTGAGATGGGATTGTTTATGGCCCAGTCTGACCCAACACACCAATCTTCCCCATAGGCTTCTGTTTCTGAGGTACTTTTCAGCTCATTTTTTGGCTACATGTGAACACGGCCTAAATAGCCTAGTGCGTTTTCTTAAGGTCACAGTATTCTCTTTGACCTCAAAATGCAGGAGCTGATTATATGAAGCTTTTCACACATCCACAGCCAATGTACAAAACCAAGGAAAGTATCCATGTTGTAAATTGCTTATTTACGGTCTTCCTTGTTGCCTTCACATGATCCCTAACCCTAATCCTATCTGTTTTCTGCTTCAAGGTATTACAAAGTAGGCAGAATACAAGTACACAACTAAACAAATGATTTCTGTATTATATAGTAATACACGATTGGAGAAGGGCAAACGTTGTTCCTATCTTCAAAAAAGGGAAGAAGGTAGACCCAGGGAACTACAGGCCTGTTAGCCTGACTTCAATACCAGGAAAGATTCTCGAACAAATTATTAAACAACACATATGTCAGCATTTGGATAGGAATTCAATAATTAACAGTAGTCAACATGGGTTTGTATCAAACAAGTCGTGTCAGACTAACTTGATTTCATTTTATTACAAAATCACTGAATGGGTTGATCAAGGAAATACAGTAGACATAGTATTTCTTGATTTCAGCAAAGCATTTGACAAAGTATCTCATGCGATCCTCATTGAAAAATTGATCAAATATGGGTTTGACAAGGCAACTATAAGGTGGGTTCAAAACTGGCTTAGTAATCGTACTCAAAGAGTGGCTTTAAATGGCTGCAAATCCAAATGGAAGGAAGTGTCAAGTGGAGTACCACAAGGTTCTGTCCTGGGCCCAGTTATGTTTAATGTTTTTATAAACGATCTGGACGAGGGAGTTGAAGGGAAACTGATCAAATTTGCTGATGACACAAAGCTAGGGGGGATTGCAAACACCAGAGAAGAGAGAGAGAGGATTCAAAAAGATTTAGAGAAACTCGAACAATGGGCTGCAACTAATAAAATGGTATTTAACAAAGAAAAATGCAAGGTTCTGCACCTGGGCAAGAAAAATGAAAAAAGCACATATACAATGGGAGGAATTCGGCTGAGCAGCAGCACATGTGAAAAAGACTTGGGTGTCCTGGTAGATCATCAACTGAACATGCGTCAACAGTGCGAGGCAGCTGCAAAAAAGGCAAACGCAATCCTGGGGTGTATTAGGAGAAGCATAGAGTCCAGATCACGTGAAGTTATTATCCCCCTCTACTCTACCTTGGTCAGACCTCATCTGGAGTACTGTGTCCAGTTCTGGTCACCCCAGTTTAAAAAAGACGCTGACAAGCTGGAGCAGGTTCAAAGGAGAGCTACCAAGATGGTGAACGGTCTGCAAACCATGTCCTATGAGGAACGGCTTAAGGAACTAGGAATGTTTAGTCTACCAAAAAGAAGACTGAGAGGAGACATGATAGCTGTCTACAAATACCTCAAGGGTTGTCACAGGGCAGAGGGATCAGCCCTGTTCTCACTCTCTCAAGGAAGGACTAGAAACAATGGGGTGAAACTGCAGGGGAAAAGATTTAGTTTAGATGTTAGGAAAAAATTTCTAACAGTAAGAGTGATCAACCAGTGGAACAGGCTGCCACGGGAGGTGGTTGGTTCCCCTTCGATGGAGGTCTTCAAGCCGAGACTGGACAGCCATCTGTCTGAGATGGTTTAGGAGATCCTGCCTTGAGCAGGGGGTTGGACTCGATGACCCAGGAGGTCCCCTCCAACTCTACCATTCTATGATTCTATGATTCTAGTACACACACACATACACACACGCACACAAGGGTAG
The DNA here is from genome assembly GCA_023333525.1 of Aspidoscelis tigris stejnegeri. Classification (NCBI taxonomy): domain Eukaryota; kingdom Metazoa; phylum Chordata; class Lepidosauria; order Squamata; family Teiidae; genus Aspidoscelis; species Aspidoscelis tigris. The sequence continues at coordinate 22,330,725 of JALMGA010000007.1, read as the reverse complement.
CATTATCAATTTTCTCTTTTTTAATCTGAATTTCTACTTGTTTACTTTTATATATTCTTTCTTTCTTTTTTAATTGGTGGGAGCCTGAACTCTGGGTCTCTTCATTACCAAATAACACTTTCCCCCCTTCTCAATTAAGTTCTACATCGCGGAGGACAATTCCTGACATCAAATCCTGTTTATCAATTCTAGGAGTGATCTGATGGGCCAGGGTCACTGTGGTGAGATAATAAAATCCAGCTTTGAAATATTTAATCCTCTTATTAGTTATATAAGGGGGAAAGGCAGGAAATGATCCAAATGAAGACCTTAACGTTTTTGTTCTTCTGTCATTCAAAACTGTCCCAGCAGAATGATTCACTGACAATTATTCTGTTCCAGTCTTTGAAGTAATTTTTGCAGCAGAAATGTGTTTCAGTTTGGCTTGGTTTTGCCTTTCTCATTTCTTCTACTTCAAATGTCAGTTGCTACAAACGAGAAACCATCATCCACCCTGAGGAAGGCTTTTTGTTCCTTGTAACTCTTTCATTCTCTCCTGTGTTTGCACTACTGTGTTATGAATGCAGCATGAAAGTGCAAGGTCTGTGTTTCCCTGCATGCTGGAGATGTTGTGGGTGTGCTGCCGGATGAATATGTGGCTCACAATGTTGCACACTCATCCAGTTGACATGCCAGTGTAAGCAATCGTTAGTTCATAGTGAAGGTAGAGCAGAAGACCAGAACCACGTGACAACAGATGTGCCTCCTGTCTCCTGTGCTATGAAGGTTATAATGCTCTTCTTGAAGGAGCTGTGTGTACTTTTTTTCACAACTGCTGCTGCTTCCAACCATGCAAATATTGCAGTTAGAGAGCTTTCATTCCCTGGCTGAAATGTTTCTAGAGTGGACTATTCCAATGAATACAAGAAAACATTTCTGATGTTTGGGGAACCAAACAATCTAACCCTTATTAACAAATGCAGACTAAGATACCTTCACACCATCAGAGGTGGCAGAGACAGGGGCACAGAGGCAGAAAAGTAGGAGCTAGTACTGTTGGCAACCCTTACTTCTCCTCCTTCAGGAAAGTGAAGGTGTGAAAATGTCCTAAGTTAGTTTTTCTTCACTGACATTTTTTTTCCTGCCTTTTCTTGTTTTCACTGGTATCAGATTGCTTTTTTCTGTCTGACCTTGCACGACACAGGATACTATTCATAACAAAAGTTTAAACATTTTAGGAAGGCAGTTTTTGGCTGGTACATGCTTGGCATTGCAACATTTTTGTGGACTTTCATTATGAGTTATGTTTCGCTAGTTCTTTTCCATTCATCAGCTTCTTCTCTTTGCATTAATTTATTGGGCTATGAATTGCTGCCTTGGCCATGCTCGCTGGGTCAGACGGGAGCTGGAGGCCTGCCACATTGAATGGAACACATGCTCGCTCTCCATGCTAAAGTCAAAACAATCAGGGGAAATTCCAGGGATATAACATAGATATATCATTTACAATGACAAAACAAACACTATAAGAGGGATGTGAACTTATAAACTTCAGGGATGTGCACGAATAGGGTTTATGGCATTCAATTTGTATGGAATCAAATGTAAGAAAATTCATATTCATTCAAATAAATCAACCTTCAAATGTGGTAGGATTCTATTCAATACAAATGTATTTGTATGAATTCGTATGAATATCTGATATGAGCAGATACATATCCCATACATATCCCATAACATATCAGCCCCAAAAGCATCAAATCCATCCTGAATCCACTTTGAATCTGCTCTCAAGCCATGTTGAATTCACTCTGGATCCGTTGCAGATGTGATTGGTGCAGTCCACTTTCCCACCTCTCCATTTCAAAAATGTTCCAAAACATTCACATTGGTAGAAATGTCAATGTACGAATGTCATAACATTCTATTCATATACAAATGTCCAAATTTGTACGAATTCGTACAAATAATAAATGTTACAAATATTCATGCATGTCCCTATTAAAAAGTGCTACAATTCACAGTTATACCCTGCTTTTCTCACCCATTTAGGCCACTCATTGTGAGGGCTGAAGTATAATCAATGCTATTTCCTTCTGTACATAAGCTTGCATTAGGGAAAAACATTAAGAGGAAGAACCAGACAAAAAGCCTACCAAAGTTAAAAAAAAAAAAGCAGAAAATGTTGACAGGAGAGTATTGTGTTAATAACATGAGCCCATGGTCTGCAGGCAGGCGCTTCCTGTTGCACATTGAAGCAAACAGTTAACTATATAAATTGCGTCTGAAGAGAAACTATTGCTTCTTCTTTCTGTTTTATTCTGAGAGAAAGAAGCCTTTTTATTATAAGCTTATAAATATATTAAAGTTGATTTCTCCCTTGTTGTGATGGTAATGGAAAATGTCGTGCCGAGCAAACAGCCTATTTCCCCAACATCAAAACAGCTGAGAAAGATTTCTGTTCTTTTCCCCACAACAGACACCCTGTGAGGTAGGTGAGGCTGTGATAGCTCAGAAGAGAGCTGTGAATAGCCCATGTTCACCCAGCTGGATTCATAGAGGAGTGCAAAATCAAACCCCTGTGACTACAAGACATGAGTGCAGCAGACTAACCAAGACCAAACTGGCTCACACCATGCAACCAAAATTAACCATGTCATCCAAAGAACATACATGCTAGAAAACAAGGCTTGTTATGTTTCCTTAGGAATGGTGGAATGAAGAGCATGAGGAACAAAGAACAGAGTAAGAAAACATACTCTGTCACTTTCTCAGAAATTTTAAAGGTGTAGTTTATCATGCATCCTCCCTTGTTTTCCTCCCTCCCTTCCTCCCTTCCCTCCTGTTGCCTTTAGTGTTTTTTTTTTTTGCATTAAGTTTTCTTTAATGTAGCATATAATGCATAGTTAATCAAGCAAAAAACAAGCTTTGTTATTTTACTTTATTCATGATAGAGGAAATAAAGGGCCTTCTAGTGATTGTGCATTGGTCAGATTTTGCAAGATACCTCCCTTAGGGTGTTTTCGAGTACAGGCAAAGAAAAAAATCCATGTCTCAATTTAAGATGTAGGCCGTGTCTTCACGGCAACCTTATCTCAAATTCAAAACGTTTTTCCTCGGAGTCCGCATGGCAGTTTAGCTTAACACCCTTTCCCCGTGTTAAACCACCCCAAAGCGTGGTGAATCTCAATCCTGATTTCAACAGGTCTCACTCCGGATCATACGCTTGAAACGTTTTACATTTTTTACTGTGTGGACAGTACCGTTTTAAGGGATGAGAATCCATGTTTAGGGTTTCCCTCTCCCAATAGCTTACTTCCAAAGACAGTGATTTCAGTGTAAAAATCCACTTAACAGTGATCGCTACACCGTAGCGATGGAACCACTTCACACCTTGATGATTGGAATAACAATGTTGCAATTTTGCACAATTCTAAAAGATCTGACTTTAGAAAGGGAAAGGAAGGGAGGAAAGCAGCTGAATGTGAATGTTTAAAGCAAAGGGGCTTTAGTTGCTGCTGCTGCTGTGTGCCCTGAGCAATGGGGAGAGGAGGGGAAAGAATCGCTGGCTGGCTGCCCGCTGCCATTTTTCCTCCATCCATGGAAGCGGCAGCCACCCAGCCACCCAGTTAGGCTCGGTAAAGGGGTCCCTTATGGGTGGTGCATACATGCCAGGAGGAAGAGGGCAGGACAGCCCCAAAACGCGGCTTTTAAAAAGTAGCCACTTGAGTCCCCCCCTTGAGTCACATACCCCAGGTACGATCCTCAGAATCCGGATCCAACACGATTAAGTTAAAAGTAATGGGAACAGGCAAATTCACATTTGCATCCGGTTCTATTATTTTGGTTTAGGGAAAGCGAAATAAGCTTGCTGTGGGGATTCGCCCGTACAATTTTTATGGTATTGTTTAGGCTTTCTCTGTGACAAGACATAATTTTTAAATGTTGTTGTTGACATTGTATATAATGCCATATCATTGTATTGTATTGTATCATGTTGTGTAGTGCTGTATTGTCTTATACTTTTTCTGAGTCTTGTGGGAATCCAATACTCATCATCAGTCCATTTAGTGTGACCCAAGACTCCGTGACGATCAAAGTTAAAGGACAATCAAAGTTAAAAGACAATATTATCAGGATTCTAAATTATGGTGTGCTGTAAACTATGGCGTGCAGGTTTGTGCTTAGCCACCCTGATACAAGCTGTTGTCTTACCAATGTCAGCTCCTAGACAGGATTTTTCAGAGAAAACTTCATGGGATGAGCTACTGTACTGCAGCTTGTTTCTATGCCTCAAACAAGTGGAGCTATTCGTTCTGACATAAAGCAAATCCATACATATGTCATCTAAAATTCCTCTTCAGCTGTGTTCAAAGTAATGTTATCGGCTTGGGAGGTTGAACAAGAGAAGTGGAAAGCATAATAATCATTTGTTCTTTAAAATACTTCCATCCACCTCCCAGCTCCAACATAAAGCCTTGGAGGCAGATAGAAAGTACGATAACAAAAGGCAATTATTAAAAGCAAAACATGAAAACACTCTAAGAACATTATTCCTTTCTTCTCTTCTCTGCCTTACAAAGGACCCCATGAGATTTGATGAATGTGAAAGACAAATCCCAAACAACAGCAAGTAAGACCCCTTCAGCACCTGCATTGCTTCAGCTCTACAATCTTTTTTATGCAAGGCACCACCTAATTGCACTAAGTCCTGCTATCATGGCAGACTTCAAGTGTGTTATGTGTACCTTTTCTCACTTAACCAAGGATGGTGGATGGTGTTTGCACCACAAACACCAGCATCATCTTCAACTTCCCTTCCAGCCCTTAAAGTGTGCCCAGTCCATCTCGGGCCATCTGCATTACCATAGTAACAGTTGTGGCAACATCTGGCATGCACCAGGCCATTGCTATGAAGATCATGCCATTTGCACAAGGAAGCAGTGCAAATATTGCATCTGGGAGCTCACCAGGTTAAATAATTTCCTTAAAAAATAAAACATTAAACTTCTGTTTCTCCTTTCAGAGAATAAGGAAAAATTCAGCTCTTATTGATATAAAACCATGTGTGTTTGTACGATTGTGTCTCTGTCTGATTGCAAAAGCTACTTCCTTGTGTACCTTAAATTAAAATTCCTAATTAGCACTTTTCTGCACTTTTTCTCTTGCATACAGACTTTGTCTCTTGCACACAAACAGCCTGCAACTTGAGAGAGGGAAAAAATGTCCTTTTTAAATCTCAGGCTTGTCTTTTCAGCCCAATATGGAGTCAGTTGTGCTATACTCAGGCTTCTCCACATTTCATGGTTTGCCTTTAGCTTCTAATTATGCCAATTATAAAGCCAAATTCATAAATCAAAACCTTGTATATTTCAAATTCAGGCTTTGGAGTCAAAACTTCTTATGATACCTGTACACCCAAAGCTGATCTGAGGCCTTTTCGTACTAGGCCTTTTGGAACGTGTGGAGAACATGCAGATATGGAGCATTCGCTCCTGTGGGCCAGCAGTTCCATTCGGAATCGCCTCAGCCCATCCCAGAGCACCCTCCACATGTTCTGCGTGCAGAGGACTTAATTGTCCTCTACACACGGCCCAGCACATTCCGGTCCATCCCCAGCTGTCCAGGGAGGGAAGCATCCGCACGCCTCCCTCCCTGACAGCTGTGGGACATGCCCCCTGCCATGATTGGCTCAAAATGGGCCCAACAGGGGCAGGTCTGTGGAAATCACTCACCTTGCCAGCACCGGGGTGCAATCTGCCATGGGTCTGCGCAGCCACGCACACTCCAGTAGATGGGACCCAGTGGGTCCGTCTACCAGGACCATGCGTGCCTGTGCAGACGGCAGCAGTTCACACCCCAGGGATGGCAAGGTGGGGGGAGGGTGGCTCACTCCTGGCTCCTGCAGTCCCATCATGACTGCGGGAGCTGGGGAGACACCCAGTTCAGCCTCCCCTCACTCCTTTCCAGGACGAGGAGGTGTCAGACTGTGGCTGTCTATGGGCCGGAGTGTGTGGTTTCCCTTGGTAGACTGGCCCTACCCAGAGCGCTGAATGGGTAGGGCCAGTCTACCAAGGGAACCCACATCCCCAAGCCCATCAGGGGAGATCGTTAGCCTCTGCGGGGTTCAGCCACCTGAATCTAGGCAGCTGAACCCAGCAGACACCCCGTGGCATCACCCCCCACCCCGGGTACCCACCCTCTGGCCCGGGGATTCACATGCGCATTCACCTACCTGCTGCCTGTGCTGGGTCCAAGTGACCCGGCTCAGGCAGCGCCACATGGCGCATGCATGTGGTGCAGCCTCTCACTGGCTGGCCAGCCCATGTGGCTGTGCTGCCTGAGCTGAGTCACTCAGACCCAGCACAGGCGGCAGGCAGGTGAATGCGCGTGCGCGCTCATCCCCGGGCCAGGGGGTGGGTGCCCAGGTGGGTCCCTACGAGTCCTAGGGGACACGATCCTATCCCCTAGAACTCGCAGGGACCGGGGAAGGGCCCTCCCAGATCTGCCTGCCCCTGGGTCTTCCCTCACCTAATGGTGGGCAGGCCTGTGTAGACGTGTTCCTTTCCTGCCTACGTGTGAATGGGGAAAGCATCCCAAACTGTCTTAGCCTAACTGCATTACACCTGTTCTGGCTGTAATGCGAAAAGGCCTCTGGTTATAATGCAAAGGGGAGGAACGTAGTCCTTTTCCTAGCACAGGACAATGGTCTATGCAGAAAGAGCTCATGTCAGTTTCCAAACTGTCCTAAGGAACTATATTCCTCTGTTCTCTGACCTACTACACTGATATTAAATAACCCACAGTTGGAATCTGCATATCAAGGATGTGGCTGATTTAGAAAGCACCATTTTAGAGGATTATTTGTTTCTTGTGCTTTGGTTTTCGACCTCACTTATAGCCCAGTTCTTACCATAGTCAGTGGCACTTAATTGCTACTATAGCCTCAGTTATCAGGGCACACAATCTGTTTTCATTTGGCTTTATCACCCTTTGCAATTTCCTCAGGGGGTCTGCAAACCTCATTTGCTTTATAGCAGAATTTACCAGCTGTTTTGTTCCCTGCAATATACCCATGTATATGCTCTGGTGCTTATTTAAATGGCACAGTGTTTAGAGCAGGCAGTTATTTGTATGACACAGTTTTAAATAATGGGTTATAGTTATTATTTTTTTGAAAAAAACTCCAAACTTCAACATTTCTTAATGGAAGTCAGTCAGGCATTTTTATGTGAGACTGTAAATTAAAGAGAAGACTGGGATCTATCATAAAAGCATTGTTCATTGCTCTTTTGGGACAACAGATTTCAGATTTTGCATTTCCTGATCTACTGCACTGTCATAGATATTGTATATAGGGTGGTGGAGAATTGTCTGAATGAAAAACACCTTTGAAGCACTGTGAAACTGGCTGGGCATTTGAAAACCAAGGGAGATCTGGGTAGTTATTTTATTTAAATAGCTGTTGCTTATTGACAACAACATCTCCTGTAAAAAATTATAAAATGATGCATATAGTGGAGAAATGTGGATAACAAAAAAGATTTTCTGCTTCTTGAAAGAAATAAGGATTTCTTCTCACTTGCCCCAGATAGCAGGTTTAGAACCAATGGGATAAGATTTAAAGGAAGTAAATGGCTGAATTTGCACTTCAGCCTATAATATGAAATTAGGCAACATCTGGGCAGGTGCATCTGCACTGTCAGGAGGCATTTACACACCCCTGCCAGCCCAGAGGTTGCCTAATTGCATAATAGCTGTGGAGCACAAAATTGTGCTCCACAAGCTACCTAACCCTTACCTGTGAGTTACCTGAAGCATCCAGCCGGCGAGCATTCACACCTCTGCCAGCTGGGAAGGTCATTGGAGCTGCCACATAAGCATGCTGGCAGGTCTGATGACCCCCTGATGCAGCTGAGACTGCATAGAGCATCAGAGTAATCATAGCATGCTGCACTCAAGATGGCGGCCCCCAGAAGAGGACTGGCCTGGGGATCAATCACAGGTGAGTGATCAATTGCACTAGTCAGCATTACTTGATTGCATACCTTCCCCACCCACAGGACAGAAAGGAAAGTGTGAAAATGCCCCAGAATTCTGTGGTTCTAGAATAATCAATTGGTGGCAAATATGAGTAGGGAAAGCACCTGTGAGCTTCTCATAGGCACTTCGGGACATGTGAAGACAGCTGCTGGACCAGATGGTTCTCTTGTTTGATCCAGCAGAATTCTTCTTGGGTTACACTGTACTGTTTGATATGCAGACAGCAAGTGATAGGGCAACAGAGGAGGGAAACTATAATGGCTTAAATAATTAGGAAGGAAATACAAAACAAGTCAGCAAGTGTCATTTTGCCTCTTTATAAATCTATAGTGAGGCCACATTTGAAATATTCTGGTTACCATACCTCAAAAAGCACATTGTGGAAATGGAGAAGCTGCAGAAAATGGCAATCAAAATGATTAAGAGGCTAGAACACGTATCTTACAAAATTCAGACTGCAATGCCTATTCAGCCTCAAAAGACAACATTTAAGAGGTTACTTGACTGAAGTACACAAAATCATGCATGGTAAAGGTGGGGGCCACTAGAACTAGGGGGGGCACTCTATGAAGCTGATGTGTAGGAGAGTTGATTCAGACAAGGGTTTCACCCAGAGGGTCATTGGTCTTTGGAATTTACTGCCAGAAGAGGTGGTAACAGCAAGCCTAGATGTATTTAAGAAAGGATTAGATAAATTCATGGGTGACAGGTGTACCAATGGCTACTAGAACGGATGCCTAGGTGCCACCTCCAGGTTGGAGAGACATGCCAGATGCTTTTAAAGGCCATTTGCAAGGAATCAAGAGCAGGTGAATGTTTTGCCCTTGTCTTCTGCTTGAGATGCCCATAAGCAATTGGTGGGCCACTGTGTGAGACAGGATGCTGGACTAGATGTGCAGGGATCCTCTTATGTTGTTATGTTCTTATTTTAGCACTCACTCAAAAAGGACAAGTGAATAGATAGAAGGGGCATGGAGGAGGAGGAAGACAAAGACAAGGAGAAAAAGGAAGGGAAGGAGGGAGGAACAGGAAGACAAGGAGGAAGAGGTAGGTGAGGAGGAATGGTCCATAGGTCATATAGGAGCTTTGTGAAATGTTCATCAATATACACTGATTTACTGTCACTTCTGTCTTCTGAATTCATCGTTACACAAGATTGTTACAAAGCCAAACTGCATATAAGTCAATCCCAAATCAATGGAGGCTTTTCTGTTGTTGCAAATGAGCTTTGGATGCAACCACAAAAAGTCATTCCAGCAAATATTGGTAGGCATATTGGTAGTCCCTCATTCGTTTATGAAAGTATTTCCCAAAAACTGGTAACTTACAAACAAAATTATAACTGTGTCTCCTCCATTAAAGTGAATGAGTATTATAAAGTGAGTAAGGGAGCTTATTTTGGCATGAATAGAAATGGAACAGAGGAAAGATACAGTAAATGAGAGAATCATGATGTGTTTAATGACTTAAAGATGATTTCACAGCTGCAAGGTGCATCAATATTTTATTTATTTTATTTTATTTTATTTATTTTATTTATTTTACTTTATTTCAGCCCACTGGTGCTATGAGTCATAGAAATATGCTATGTGCAAGCAGATACAGAAAATATGCATGGTCCTGCTTCAAAGGAAATGCTCTAGCTATCTTCCAGGATTGGCAGTACTCTGATCAAGGTACACAAAACAAAATTTCGCACAAAATTTCCTTCCTTTTTTATTGAGGCTAAAGTAGTTTTAGGTCAAATAAGTCCTTTTGGAACAGATGGTTTCATTAGCTGCTGGAAGCCAGTAAGCTGTCGGTCTTGTGATTGAATCAAAGCACTATCAATCTTGTTGTGAGTGCTTTGTGGCTTGATCCTGACTGGAGAGGATTTGATATTGCAGTGGGAGGCTTCTTTCTTCTCACCTTCTGTCACTCAAAGGGACAATGCTGGAAAGCTGTGGATGTTCCACATGCTGGTGCATTCTAAGGAAGGCCATGTCCAGGACATTCCTTAGATCACATCAGACTGAGGAAGGGAGACTCATTGGCTCTGGTCACGCCTTTATTTTAAGATAATTTCAAGTCATCTTATGGTCACACTACTCACATTATTTTTCTTCAGTTCATTTCCCAAGCTGGCTTATCCTCGTCAGATCGTTTTAACTGGAGTTCTCTTTTCCAGAGGACGCGGCCCATCCTTGCATCCCAAGCCATTTTCTCTCCCTCAATCAAAGCAGGGGGGTTGGTGAAAGGAGGCTGAACCTGTGCTGTGGTGGGTGGGGTGAGCCAATGTCCCCTGTTCCCCAACATCAGCTCAATAGCCCACATCACCATTAGTGACCCCCACCTCTGCCACAGTTTATGTTTGCACAAAACCACTTGAGAGAAAGAGGAATCATACTCTTTCTATCAAGTGGTTTTTTGCAAATGTACTTTAAAAAAAATTAATCACACAGTGAAGAAAGCACATAAAAAAGGGAGGCATGGAGGTGGTGAAGCAGGCCTAAGAACCACAAACACACACCTTTGCCTTCCAATGGCATCCAGTAAGAAAGGGGAGAGCAAAAGGGCTGGAGAGCCAAAGTTCCATGGAGGAGGCTCAGGTCGATTGCAGAGAATGGTGTGAGCAATGCAGCCCAGGAGTAAGGATAGCCTGAGGATGAGCTAGGTGTGAGCAGAACTGGTATAACCCCATCTCAAATTATGGATAGGATGTCCTATCTCATCTAGGTGTTACTCTAGTATGCTTCATGTTCTTGTATACTGGTCAGTGCAAGTTTGCCCCAAGTTTGTGCGTATCAGGAAAAATGTCTAGAACACCTGGATAATTTTCAGTTACAAAAATTAATTCTTAAAAAAATAAATAAATAAATGTGAAGTAAAAATGAACCAAACTGAGTTCTTAATTAGTATCTTGCCCTGAGACCTTTGGGTATAGGGAGAGATAAAAAATGTAAATAGTAAATAAATAATAAATAAATATCTATACAAGTTCCCCAGTTCTATTAGCTAGCTATTAATGCTTTTTATTCAGTTTTACCCTACTTTACCATAAAAGAGTGCAATTTTATTACCCCTGCCATACAAAACTCCATGTATGCACCATGAATATATAACATCAGGTTATTTAAGGCCTTAGAATTCAAAATGTACCTTGATGCAGGAAACCTCTGGGTCTGAGCTCTTTTCTTTTGTTTCCATCCTATGGAGTTGTTATAGTTACAAGCATAGGGTTATACTCAGAGAGTCAATCTCTTCCAGCTTTTATTGATTCATTTTATTAGCAAAATAATTGGTCATATAAAGCTACAAAATCTGCTTAGATAATTGCTTCAGTCCATTTATGTGACCCATTTATGCACTTAAAACATTTTATACCGCTTTCCATAGTGTATCTTAAAGTAGCTTTGCAAACTAGCAGAAGAGTAAAATGGTGCTAAAAATGTTTCAAAGAAAAACATCACAATCAACCTTAAATAGCATGTGGCATGAGGAAGCAAAGCTTAGACAGGATGGAATGGGAAAGGAAAGGAAAGGAAAGTGCAAAAGGAAGAGCCTCTGATGAGCTCAGATGAGTACTCTCTGAGTTCATAGGGCCAAGTTTTCCCATATAAGAGGTCTCTACACAAGAGGGGCATGGCCATTTTGAATGTTTCTAGAAATATTCAAGACTTTGTTTTAGGCACCCTTCTCTCACAGTATTTCACTATGCCAAGTAGAAACTCCCACCACCTCATATGCTGCTTTTGAGGGACTCCTTACCTTCTGGAAATGCTTCATACTAAGGAGAAATAGCAGCTATTGCCTCTCTGTTCCTTCTGCAAAACCCTCTTACCAACAGAATTCACTTAGCAGAAGCTCAGGGTCTTACAAACATATACTTAAGATAAATTCTTAACAGGATTTTTTTTTTAAGAATAGAACAGCCCACATAGCACAAAACCACTGGGATGATAAATAACTTCCAGGTGGATTTCTGACCCAGATTTGCAGCATGCTAAAAGAAGCAAAAATATTATTATTGTCATCCATCTTTCAGGTTTAGGTAGCCAATATTCTTAAGTGTTTCCCCTATATAGGCATATTTATTACCATAGCTATCTCTTTAACTTTACATCTCCCATTTCAAACTGATGTCACACACTCTTCAATGACAGTCCTAGACATTATAGCATTCTAGCTAATAGCAGCTTCTTGACTGAGATCCCTCTGTTGTTATGGATCGTAAATGTCAGCCATCACTCATCCATGCCTGTAAGAATGCCAGTCTCACCTCAGATGAAGATGTGTCATGAGAATTTCTTAAAGGGAGATTACCTTAAAGCAACAAAGAAATTTTGAACAGCTTCCCAGCACGTACCTTTGTATCCATTATCTTTTATTTTACATGTAACCCAATAACCGTATATTTTCATTAAAAAGTAAAGGAGTCAACTAAAACGATATCTTGTGTACAAAAGACAAGGCAATTAAATAGAGGTTTTGCTTTTATTAGAATGTGAGGTGATTTAAGGTGAATGAAACAAAGTATGAGCTGAGCTAAACACAGACCTTTACATCAATTTCTCCTTTACATCAGGAAGGACCACAAAACAACTAAAAATACACAACCAGTGTCCTTGCTCTCTTGTCACATCAAAGCAACCTTCTGTGCATAACACACACACTGTAGTTCTATCCCCACAACATTTGAAGCAGTGTGGTGTAGGGATCTGCACAGATATGCGAAAATCCAATTCAAATTTGACGAATATCGATATTCAAATTTGAATTGGATTTTCAAAAATCCAAATTTTCAAATTCGGATCGAATTCAGATTTCCAAATAATTTTACTGAATTCAACGTTGTATATTGCATCCAAAAATCAGGTCTACTTGTGCGTATAATACGGGATTCAAACGAGATGCAAACAAGATGCAAACATGAAAAAAGGGATGTGAACAGATTTGAAAATAGGATTCAAATGTCCCTGACATTCGTATATTCAAGTTTGAATCGGATTTTTGAAAATATGGATTTTTGAATTTCAAATCGCTTCGAATATTCAAATATTTGAATCTACTTGAATTTGAATGTAAAAAATACATTCGTGCACATCCCTAGTGTTCTGATAGATGCTCGCAACTTGTTGTTCTCACAATACTCTCTGCCCTTTTACACTGTAGTGCTCCAGCACAAACAAACTTAGTTGTAGCACAAACAAACTGGGCTGTCCTCCAGAGCAAACCAGTCAGTAAAAGAACATAAAAAAGGGGGACACTTTCATCACTAGTGAATTCTATTGTTGTAGTCGAAATTCTTCTTAAAGTATTCAGCCTCCAGGGTAGCTCTGTATTATGTGAAACTAGGCTATGCATGAACATGATGGTTGGAGTAGTTTCTGGGTAAAACAGTCATGCTAAAAATACTTGAAAAACTACAAAACTATAAAGAGGGGGAAACTAAAATAACACACACACACACAAAAAAAAAAAACAAACCTGTCATAAAAGTCCCAATCTTTATAAGTCCATGAATGTTTGGGGGGATCAAATCATATGCAAAAAAAATTGTGTTCGTTCAATGAGATCCCCTTTGAATGTGTTAGGATTTGAATTCAATACAATTCTGATTCGAATCCCCTACACATCTTCTCTGAATGGGTCAGATCCACCCTCAATCCACTTTTAATCCACTCTGAAGCTGCTTTGAATCCACTCTGGATCCATTGTAGATGTGACGGGGGCAGCCACTTTCCCACCTCCCCAAGTTCATGAATGTAACGAAGCTTTGTACGAATGTGTCAAAGCATTCAATTCATATTCAGTCTTCAAATGGACCAACATTCAATTCAAATTTGAATGTCCAAATTCAGATGAATCCAGATGAATTTTAAATGTCATTAATATTCATGCACATCCCTCTTTGAAACCCAAAGACAGTAAGGAAGATTCAGTTTCCTACTTTCTACAAGAAAAAAGGAGGGAACACCCTCCCACCCTCTCCTGGAAAGCACATGTTAAAATAAGTGTGTTTTCCCTGTGTGAAAATGAACATGCATTCATTTTTACTTAACTTAGCTGCATTTTTCCAATGTCCTGAAGTCTGCAACTGAGCAGCAGAAAGAAAGGAATGCAAAAAATTTTTAGGGACAAGGATATATTGAGTGATGAGAAATCGTGCAGCAAAAAGAATTCTGGGGATAACACTATTCGTATTTTCAGATTCAGAACAAAAATATTATGAACTTCCAACCAAAAGGCTTTAACTGGCAGACCTTCTCATATTAAATCAAAATAAATTGGCAACACTCATAGTCTCTTCAGCACTGTACATTCTGATTTTTGCTAATCTTGACTAATGGGAATGGTATTTTGGTACATGCTTCCTCTATTTTCATTGAGGTTTGCCAGGGTTGCTTTTTATCAACTATATTATGAATCATTTTGTATAAAGGGCTGTCCACTGTGCTTTATTTGCTAAATTTTAAATTGTCTTTTAAGGAATTCCTAGGCCCATTTATTTAGGGGTGGCTTTAAGCAAAAGAAGAAAAGTAAATCATCATCATCATCGTTGAGAAAGTGAAGGTGGGGATCATCGATGATGCTATTCCAGGTGACAGCAGAATTGAGGAGAAACAGTTGGAGAAACTCACCAGATATGAAGATCTGAGAATTGAACTTCAGTGACTCTGATGAAAACCAGTGAAAGTGGTCCCAGTCATCCTCAGCACACTGGGCGGGGGCAAAAGATTTCAGTGGGCACCTAAAAACTATTGGCATTGACAAAACATCCATCTGCCAACTACAAAAAGCCACTTTACTGGGGTCTGCTCGCATACCCCTAGGTGCTTGGGAAGTGCCCAACTAGTGATATAATACGAAATCCAGCATAGTGATCTCGTTTGCTGTGTATAACTGCTGCTTTTACTTAATAATAATAATAATAATAATAATAATAATAATAATAATAATAATAATAATAATAATAATAATAATAATAATAATAATAATAATAATAATAATAATAATAATAATAATAATAATACCAAATCTTCCCCTTCTGTGTCAGTATCACAACATGTTGTATACTGTGTGATTTCTGTATGATGCATTGAGGTAATGCTCTAGACATCTTTCACTGGTATGCACAAATCATCAACTTCTTTCCCTTAGAAAATACAGAAGAAACTGGAAGAGGTTTCACAAAAAACTACAGTTTTAAATGCCACCTCAAAACCTTCCTTAACCCCTAAGCTGTAATGCTACAAAACCATTTTAATTGTACTGGCATTTACAGAGTCCACCGACTTTTTCTGTTGCCAGAAGGGAAAACACAAGCTGAAATAAGCAAACAGAAGGGTTTATACACTGCTTTCAAAATGCCAAATGAGCTGAGATGCCCCCCAAATTGGGGCTTCCTGCCTCACATCAAGCATTTGTGACTAAACAGACATGGCAATGACTGAACATTATGCAAAGTTCTTTAAGGGGCAACCAATTAGTGTTCCTCCCACTGCATTGACTATTTTAGGTACTTGTAAACTAGAGCTCATAGAACATTATGCAAATTATACATTTCCCATTTTCTGAAGGATGCACACCCTGCAAAAGCAGGTATGGCTGTAGAACTCTGCTGGAGCACAGAAAGTGGAATAGCTAGTGGTATAGGGTACAACTGGATCTTACAGCAAAACTTTATCAGGTAAATCTGGTTGCTAGACAAATGTCAAAGATACAGTTCACCCTGTATGACAAGCATCTAAAGACTGGCCTTGATTTGATCTAACCAGCTTGGATTGTATTGTATTCAGTTATTACTAGATCAAAACTCTCTCCTGGGAAATCACATGAGATTTCCTGTGATTCCCAAATGGGCTGGCTTCTCCAGCTGTGTGCACACCTCCAGGAGGTCTAGGTTGAGCCTGTGAGGAAAGTGTGATGGTGGAGGAAGCAGCAGCCAGATTTGAGATAAGGGGGTACAGTTGTGGGAGACACGGGGTGAGGGGGCCAGATGCAGCCATGTTGAAGCTTCAATGAAGGCCAGATATATCTGCTTCGTGGGAAGGGAGGCCTATGAATATAGGCCCTTGTCAGTTCGTGCATGAAACATTGAACCTTCAAATTTGAATGCAAATTCAAAGCTGATGAACATTTTCCATCTGTAGTAACCACAAAAGCTGCATAGCTTTTCCCCTGGCTTCCTTTTCTTCAGCCTTCCATTTCTCAAGCCTCAGAGCAAAGGAGCAACTATTTTCCTGTTCCATAAGCTTGTAGTACACACTCAGCATCACCAGGGTGCTGAATTCTTTCCACTCCATGTGGCGGCCTTTGGGCATTATGGAGTCCACAAAGCACATGGCTTTAAAAGGACAATGCTTCTCTTCCTGTTTGAGGATTTTCCCTGCCTCCTACTACAGGATGTGACATCAGAAGGACTTCTGCCCAGGAAGACAGCAGTTTTCCTCGAATCACCTTCCCTGATGTTGCATTGATGTCATTTCCCCCATGCCCCTTGGGATTGCTGTATAAAAAGCCCTGCGAGAATAAATTAAATCTCTTTTTCCACCTGTAAGCTGTCTCCAAGTCTCCTCGTTTTTCCCTGCCCCCCTTTTCTGTTCTGATCAGAGTCAGCCATCACCACGTGGCTGGCTTCTGGAATCCAGGCCGGTCAGGTATCCAGCAATATCTGTCGTAACATCCGGCTTATCACAGCAGCTCTTCAGCTGCTGGTCCTATCATGGCTTCTCCTCTCTGCTTCCCAGAGCTCCAATTGCAACAGCCCACAGCTGTTTCCCTGACCACGACAATCGCGCTGTCACTCTCCTCTACATCCTAGATCCCTTACAGCAGCAGCTCTCTCTGATGCTTCTCTCCTGCCTCTTAGGGCTCCAGGATTCCAAGATAAATGACAAGAAACTGCAACATCCACCCATCCCTAATCCTGATGCTAGGGCAGACTATGGCAGACACCAGATGGAGCCCACTGTAGTCTGCATCAGCATGCAGATGGTAGGTCCCTATTTTGGGATATAATCCAAAATAAGACCCAGTGCAGAAAGGGCCTAAGTTTCTTCAAAGGACAAGTCACTGGTATTATTTCAGAAGATCATCCTTTTTGACACCAATGTGTTCTCCAGAGTCTGCACACTTTAGGAACAGAGAATTGAAACTGAACTCACATGGCTGTCTAATTGATTCTGAAGGATCTTTGAAATGCTGCTTTTAAAAAATTGTCATAAATTTGTTTACTTTGGGTATCTTGGGGTGCTTCTGCACAGGGGCAAAAAAATCCGGATCTACTGCGCCCGGATTTAGTAAAACCGGATTCCAGAGGACCCGGTTTTACTAAATCCAGATCCCCAGTATATCCGGGTTTACGGGGTAGATCCGCATCTAAGAGATGCGGCGTGAGGGTGGAATAGATCCGGATGGGAGGTGGGTGCTGTGCAGATGCACAGCACCCGCCTCCCATCCGTGCTCCGGGGCCCTCCCCCGGCCCGCCATGATTGGCTCCTCGGACTCCTACCTTTCGGCTCACCCTTGCCTAGACGGCGCGCCTGCGCAGAATGCCTCCTGAGGGCAAGGGCTGCCAGTAGCAGCCCCAGCCACTCAGGAGGTGCGCAGGACGCAGGTGTGCTGCATCCTGGGATCCTCCTCTCAGAATCGGGGTGACACTGAACAGGTAAGGAGGGGATTCCACCGGCTCCCCCCCCAGCTGGGCTAGGGTGGGCTTTAGGGAAGCTCGTCCTGGCTCCAGAAGTGGCGATCCGCTGCTTATGGGGCGAGAGCAAGCCGAAAGGTAGGAGTCCCCCAGCTCGCCATGCTTGGCTCAGAGGAGCCAATCATGGCGGGCCGGGGGATGGCCCCTGGTAGGCACACTTGCGTTGTGCGGATGCATCCTAAATGGATGCGTTTTCACAACGCAAGACCCATTAAGCATACATCAAATGTGGTGTGCAAGTAACACCCATTTAGCACACATTAGTCACGTACAGGTGCAGACGCACCTAACCGGATGTATGCTAAATGGACCCGCAAATGCGGACGCGCCGCCGGGAAAGTGTTACTAATGCATGTTGCTGTGCGGACACACCTCACTGGATGTTTCTGAAACAACAACGCGTGTGCGGAGTGGCCGCGCCAGTTGTGTGCTTAATGGGTGTTAAAGGGCCAGTGCGGAAGCACCCTTGCAGTTTTCTTTACTCCCCCCCCCCCCAGAAAATAGCTTTTGCTTTCTGCCTATTTGGTTTCTTTTTAAAAAATCACATTGCATTATATTATGTGCTCAAAAAAAAACTATTTTCTACAGGGTGAGTGAATGAATGGAGCTGTCTACCTTTGATTCTTTCAGTCTTCACCCCACCCCCCTGCCTTGATAGCTCTGTTCCGTTTTATTTTGCATTTAGGTACTGTTCTTTTTTTTTGCTTTTGCTTTGAAAAGCACCTTCAAATGTATACTTCAGCAGCAGCAGTGCATGAAGGTGGACTCACAAGTGTTTGGAACTATAGCACACCTGCTGGACCAGAAATGGATTAAATCAAAGAAATATTCACCGTTATGCAGTAGACCTCTAATGAAGCTGATGAACCAGTATATTATGGTTCTAGAGCCTTTGAGCTGCGCTAGCACATACCAGCTACTGCTGGATGGGGAAAATGGTGACAGAAGCAGCTCTGTTGAAATTAGGAATATGCACAAATATTTGTAACATTCAAAATTCATACGAATTTGCTGAATTCAAACATTTGAATTTGAATCAAACATTATCTGCTTCTGTCAGTGGGACTTAATGCAGCCGTATAGTAGATACTGTTGTTCTCAGATGAATACTAATTTTCCACAAACCTGGACAAGTGGTTGTATAATGTGCCTCCCTACAAGGCACACTCAGAAGGCAATGGCTTCATTGTGGGACAGCTACACGTAGCCTGACTATATCAGGATGAAAAAATATAATGGAATTTCCTGAATTCTTCTGGATACCATTACGAATGGACAGTCTAGGGAGAAAATCATCTCACTTTCACTGCAGACAAGGTGGGTGGGAGCTGCATCATGAGTATCAGATAGATGAGTCTATGGGTGATTCTGCATTGGTTGGTAACCTGGACCAGCAAATGTCACAGGAACCACCCAGGGCCTCCCTTAGACTATCCCAGTATGCAGAAGGAAGGTCCAATATACTGGCCAGTGCAAAAATCACCCTATGGATCCAGCATACCTGCAAAACTGTCATAAAATGGAAAGAAGCCATTTTCTGTGGCATTATCAGGTATAATCTTTCTCAACTTTCAAGTTTCCTTGGGGGTTTTTTCATTATAGTTTTTTTATATTGCTAATTGATCCCATTTTATCATAAATTTACTGAGCATTTAATTTCCTTATCAAAATGTGAAGAGCACAGTGAAGCACAGTTGATGAATGGCCACCTGATGTAGAAGGTCTTCGTGGAATGGAATTGAAAAATGATTACCAAACAATATGGATGAAAGAATATCGAATGTACAGGGAATATGGGATCAGTGGCAACCTGCTCAGGTCAGTGACCCACCTTGCACAGCAGGGCCTTCCTGTAGTTCCTTCTCTTACAGAGGTATAGGACACAGGGGCATGCAAGAGGACCTTTTCTGTGGTGGCCCCTAGACTCTTGAACAGCCTTCTTCTTGAGGTTCTTCAGGCGCCTACGCTGTAAAGTTTTCAGCACATGGTGAAAATGTACCTTTTCACCCAGGCTTTTGCCATTTAAATAGCTTCCTCAGGAGGATGGGAAGGAGGGAGGGAATGGGAGGGAGGGAGTTATATTTTTAATTATGTTTTAATGTTTGATATGTTTTATTCTTATTTTAACCTGCCCTGGGACCATTTGTTGAAGGGCAAGACATGATAGATAGATAGATAGATAGATAGATAGATAGATAGATAGATAGATAGATAGATAGATAGATAGATAGATAGATAGATAGATAGATAGATAGATAGATAGATAGATAGATAGATAGATAGATAGATAGATAGATAGATAGATAGATGAGGAGAGGAAACAGTGCAAACCTCTCCACAGCCAACAGAACATTTCTTCTGCTCCATAAAGGGAAATAAAAGGGAAAGAAATGAGCAGGGTGAACAGTTCAAGGCAATGATTATAAATATATCTGGCCCTAGCTGTCTTCTACTGCTGCAATGGACTCTGTTTATTTACACACAAACAAAATATTTTTGTACTACTAAGAAGTACTGACAAATGTCCCCCAGCAAAGAACTGTGAAATCTATTAGAACGTTAAGTTCCAATTTGTCCATCAGTTCAATAAGTGCAATTGAGTCATCTTGCAAGGTCCAGATTCCTCAAGCATCCACAGTTGCTGCTAAAGTTCTCCGATCATAGTCTATGCAGACATTATGCACTGTGCATCTGCCCTCATGCTAATTTCAAATTTTGTCACTTAGAACTGTTCTGAAGTTCAAGCATCTGCTCTGCAGAGTTAATCCTCCGCATAATGATGCCCCTAATAGGTAATTTAAAATTGTAAACCCCGTTTTCTTCTACTTGCAGAAACTGAAACTAATGAGCTTCAGGATCATACTTAATTGGAGCCAAGAGATTTTAAAGGCCAAGTTTTGCACTTTTTTCGGTCATCTTTATTTACATTTCTCAAACTCTATCCAGTTATAGATCATATAATCAGATTGACAGCAGTGTGAGAGCTCTGAAATGTCTTATAATGACAATCCAATAAATACCCAGCTCCAAATGCATTGAAGACTGGCCAATAATTACAGGAGATGACATCTATTAATTGTAGATTTATATTCATGTCGTGATTTGCTCTGATGTCTCTGCTAATGATGTTAAATGAATTCAGATAATATATACGCTGATATAATACAAATTGTTAATATGAATTGTAAATACATAATTGCAATGGCAAAGTCAGTTCCTCTGAGTAAAAATAGTCTCTCTTAGACACTCATGTTTTATTTTTTTATTTACATTTCTATCCCGCCCCATACCTGAAGGTCTCTGGGCAGGTAACAACAGATTATAACAAATTAAAACAGGATACAAATTAAAACAGATAAAGATTAAAATGAAATACAGATTAAAACAAGATGCACATTTAAAAACACCTTAAAAATTCAACAAATTTAAAACTGGGCACTCCCTAGAGGATTAATAGTGTTGTCATTATAACTGGGGAGGGAGAATAGTACCTCAGCCAAAGGCCAAGGCAAAGAGGTAAATCTTTACAGCCCTCCTAACTAAATATAAGGAAGGGGCATGGCACACCTCAAGGGGGAGGCCATTCCACAGTCTTGGGGCCACCGCTGAAAAAGCTCTCTCCCGGGTGCCCACCAACCTCACTACTGAAGGTAGTGGGATGACCAGGAGGGCCTCATCATTGGATCTTAAGGCACGGGCAGGTTGGTATGGGAGAAGCTGTTCCTTTAGATATTTGGGGCCCAAGTCATTTAGGGCCTTATAAGTCAGAGTTAACACCTTGAATTGGGCCCACCAAGTATTTAAGATGTGAATTCAAAATCTCTTGAGGTCTTTTCTGTCCATAGAAGATGAACACTGATCATAAGGACATATTCTGTAGTCCAGACTTGCAGAAGGAAAGAAGTCACCATTGGCTTTCAAGGGAGGGGAGGGGGTGGCGTGGCGTGGCTGCCCTTTAATTGTACTTAGGTACACTTTGTAGGGATGTGCATGATTTTTAAAAAAATTTCATTTGTATCAAACTGAATTCAAGAAAATTCATATTCATTCGAATCGATCTCCTTCAAATGTGTGGTAGGATTAGTATTTGATACAAATGTTTAATCCCGTTCAAGTCCCGTGTGAATCCCATACAAATGGATACAAATAGCATATGAAGAAGAAGAAGAAGAAGAAGAAGAAGAAGAAGAAGAAGAAGAAGAAGAAGAAGAAGAAGAAGAAGAACTGTTTCAGCACAACTCAAGTGTTAATTTGGCAAAATATAAGGAACGTCACCACTTGCCTCTTTGCCTCCTCAGCTGCTCTCCAGCACTATCCTACTTGAAAGATCTTAAAGGCCTTTTTTCATTGCCAAATGTGTTCATCTCAGATGACCCCTGTAGATCTCACTTAATCTGTGTTTCTACTTAATTGTATGCTAAGTAATATATACTGTATCCCCCTTCCCTTCCATATAGAATGACATCAACCAGTGGCAGGAATTGTCTTTGGAATCCTGTTAGAACAACTTTGCTGCTTTTAAATGCCAAATGAAATGTGATAAAACAAAGAGACAAGTTTGCATAATGTAGCTGGGATGGAGATTCTCAAAATACTTATCCAGAAAAGATATATTAGTATTCCATAGGGCAGATGAAATATTAGCTCTACCAAAGAGGTTTGCTAAGTGATCAAATAACTAATGAGGGCACTCTTTAAAATTACAGAGTGTAATTGAAAAGGTAATAGTTTATTTAATGTGGCATGATATAATTAGTAGCAAGGCCACAGAGAACAAACCAAAATACTTCCATTAATCTTGGACCTAAAAACTGCATTAATGCAAATTTTTAGAATTATTAAATGAGGGATAGGATGTGTGTGAATGTATTTCACTCAGTACTTATCTGGGCAAACCCATGAAAACAGAGTATACAATAGTAAAATCTATGCTTATTTTGGCCTAAAAAGTTGAAAAATGGGATCTGAAGGCTGATTCTTAACAGTTACATGCCACGTGACCAGCTATTATTTTGGAAAATGTAAAAAAGTAAAAGTAAAAGTAAAAGTTGTTTTTACTTCCATGCACTCTGTCACACACATCTTCAAGCTTTGGTTGCAACTTTTTATTTGATTGCAATCCCCAATAGCAACGGACGAAAAATGTTCATCATCTTCACAATTGGTATGGATCACACACAAAGCACACAATACAGGAAGAGCAATCTGTGTGGATTCTACCTTATTTATAGAAAGTACACCTTCAAGCACAGCTAAGCAGTTTGCCTACCCAGTTCTTTTGTGTAGAAAGTTCCAAATGTTCCATACCTACCCAGAACTTCCCTTTCACCTGTCAAAGTGAAAATGCTCCCATCTGGGAGTGTCTGCCTTGCCATAGCAACAGCCATGTGTGGATGGCCATTACTACAGTGATTGGACAGCACAGCACATGAGTGCACAGCCACAGCTGCCCCGCCCCCTTGGAAATAAGTGCAAAGGCTGCATCCGGGCTGCACTAGGAGTGCCATAGGCACATGCTTGGATTAGGGATGTGCACAAATTTTTTCTATGCATTAAAATTCAAGTCGAATCGAATATCCAAACATTCTATTCGATTTGAATGTTTAGAACCTGAATGCAACAAAATCCGATTCAAATTGAATACATTTGAATCCTTTCATTCAAATGTTAGATTTGAATCTGAAGATACAAATGTCAACATTTGTATGTGTTATACTGTTCATATCTGTGTGCATTTCGTACACATCCCGTTTTATCCCGTATGCATCCCGTTTTTGTCCCATACTATCAGCGCAAATACGTACAGATACGTATGAGATACGTATTTGCCAAGGCCCACAGCCTACTAAACGGATGGATGCTGGAAAAGTGGCAGAAGGCGGATTTCTCAGATGAATCTTCAGTTGAATTACATCACAGCTGCCGCAAATACTGCAGGAGACCTACTGGAGCCTGTATGGATCCAAGATATACCCAGAAAACAGTTAAGTTTGGTGGTGGAAAGATCATGGTCTGGGGTTACATTCAGTATAGGGGTGTGCGAAACATTTGCAAGGTGGAAGGCAATATCAATAGCCTAAAATATCAAGACGTATTAGCTACCTCTTACATTCCCAATCATAAAAGGGGTCAAATTTTGCAGCAGGATGGCGCTCCATCTCATACATCCATCTCTACATCAAAGTTTCTCAAGGCAAAGAAGATCAAGGTGCTCCAGGACTGGCCAGCCCAGTCACCAGATATGAACATCATT
Source organism: Aspidoscelis tigris stejnegeri (assembly GCA_023333525.1). Lineage (NCBI taxonomy): Eukaryota > Metazoa > Chordata > Lepidosauria > Squamata > Teiidae > Aspidoscelis > Aspidoscelis tigris. Next base: position 22,306,762 of record JALMGA010000007.1, on the reverse strand, counting down.
GAGCATGTTTGGGGTAGGATGAAAGAGGAAGCTTGGAAGACAAAACCAAAGAATCTTGATGAACTCTGGGAGGCATGTAAAACTGCATTCTTTACTATTCCTGATGACTTCATCAATAAATTGTATGAATCATTGCCGAAACACATGGATGCAGTCCTTCAGGCTCATGGAAGTCACACAAAATATTAAATATGGCTCTAATAGCACCACAACTTCCATTCACCAATGTTATGAAACATATCTTTGTATTTGAAGTGAATTATCTGTTTGATTTTCACATTACTTTTTGTGGGCGACAAAACTTTTGTCTCGCCAAAATCTGACCTTTCTCTGTTCATTAAATGATCAATATTTCAGCAGTGAAGCAAATTTATTTTCTTTTTAAAAACCTCATTTGGGAGGGTTTCAGCTTTCATATGAGTCACTTTTAAAACCAATGGATGAATTTTAAGTCAGGTTATAGGCTATGGTTTCAACAACATGGATAAGTGACAGAACTTTTGTCAGGCACTGTACAAACCTGCACATTCGAATGTTTTGAATCATTGAACGAATGTTCTGGAAGATTTGAAATTCATTTGAATATTTAAATTCTAATGTGTAGACATTCTATTAGAGTTCAAATGTCCAGCTTCAATCAAATTTGTTTGAATTTTGCATGTTTAGAACATTCATGCACGTCCCTAGCTTGGATACACTTTGGAATGAAAGCTGTTCAGTGTATGGATACTCCAGGCTGGAGCATTCCCAGGCGTTCCCAACCACCTAAGTGCAAAAAGGCCCTCAGTCATGATCTTTTAACCAACTCCACCTTGTGGTGTGTTTTTAACAATGTTTCTCAGGTGCATAGTAGGGTGGAATGGGACACTGTCAAAGAAGTGAAGGTAGATCCTCCTAACAAGCAGACTGAGAGCAAACATACACACAGTACAATAATAAAAACTAACTCTGCAGCCAGCCAAATGTTCTACATCTCTTTCTCACTTGTTACCTAGAGCCCCAGAAACAAGTCAAGCTCTCTTAGTGGTAGTGGTGCCCCTGTGCTTTTTATTGCTCTCTTACCTCCAGCAAAACCCCAAATGTGCAGAGGTATGCATTGCCAGGCAGCCTCTTGTATGAGGAACAAGGGATGAAGTTGTTCCTCAGCCTCTCCTAATAAGCTAACTGTGAAGCCCTGGCAAATATTTTAACTTAACTAACTTCCAGTAAACTATCGTTCTGGATTGGCCCAGTGGACAGAAGATACAAAAGAGAAAAAAAACCCAAAACCCTCAAAAATGATTCCCTTTCAAAGTAAAGACAAGGGTGCCAACAGTTTTTGATGCTGCTAAGCTAGCCAGATGGCATCAGCAGGGGTCAGGCTGCTTAGGCAACTGACCAAAACAGGAAAGATATGTATTGACAGAGCTACTCAGCTATTTTCCACAATGTCCTAGAATTAAAATCTCCTAGGGTTGCAAGTTATCCTTTCACAAGAGCATCAAAAGATAAATATTCACACCATCTGTTCCTAACAGAATCTTTTCTGCTAAATCTTAGGCTTCTCTCTTTGCAGCATCACTTCATTAACAGTGCACTCTGGCAATCCAAAACAGAAGATTGAAAAGCGGGAATCTATGACTTGGCTTCTCTCAGTGTCAACTTTGTTGTCTTGTTTTCATCAAAGCCGTAGCTTTTAATCGGAATTTAAAAGTAAGTTCTGCTCGAATTGCTAATTGAGCAACTCTTGCAAAAAACACATCACAACCTAAAGAAATAGCACCAAACACCAGGAAAAACAGAGAGGAAAGACAGGTTTAAACGAAGGTTTGAGAAAGAAAGTTAAGGACATAAGAGCAGCCCCTGTGTTAGAAGAAACAGAGGAACTCCTGCTAATGTTTCTTATACTGGTGCAAAATAAATTATTGCAGAACGTCCTGTTGAGTGTTGGATGATATTAGGTTTATCGTACTGCTTATCTAATGAGTTTGTGGCAAGGTTATGCACCATGAATGTGCCATGGTGGGCAGGGACCTTTCACCCTCATGGTATATTTGGTGCACTGACTGGTTCTGAAATTGCAAAGACTGAGGGCCTGTTCTCATTTACGCATCTGTGATACTCTAGGACATTATTACACCCACATGCTGCAGCACTGCCTTCATCCTGGAGCATTCCTGATTCTCTAACACTGTGGAGAAGCTGTGGGTAGCACAGCTGCAGGTACAGGCCATGTCACATCACAATTGCCATGGAAATGGCTGGGCACATGGCAGATGCTGCCACAGCCATTGCCATGGCAATCTGGATGGCCCAGATCAAACCAGCCACACTGCAAGCACTGGTGATCGAATTGGGGACTGCACCAGTCCTTGCAGTGCAAATGGCTCCCACTTTTGCCTGATCTTCCTCAAGGTGGTGTGTGCAACAGAATGATAAAAAACTAAAAGCAGTAAAACAGCCACGACATATGACAAGTTACAGAAAAGCCAAGTTGTAAAAATGTTATCTAAGGAGTTGCTGAAAAAAGTCTAAAGTGAGTGCTGGAGAAATATTGTTTTTTAAAAAATTGGGGCCACCATTGCAAAAGCCCTGTCTCTATTGGCAACTCATGGATTTCACAAGGTGATGGAACCATTAGAAGTCTTTCTGCCGCTGATCTTAGCTTGTGAGGTGATGTATCAATTATTTGGCATCTGAGACATTTAGGATTTTGAACCCGAGTGTTAAAAATTTGAACTGGGCCTAAAAGCTAACTGGTAGCCAGCACAAATCTTTAAGAACTGGTCTGAGGTGGACCTGGCTAGGCATTCCAAGTTGCAGCCTAGCTTCAGTATTTAGAGCCAGCTACAAGGATAGCACCATGTAGAATGCATTGCATTAACCTAATCTTGAGATTCATTGGAGTAATTTAATCTTTTACTGAAGGAAGTGTGCAAGTGAAACAGATGGAAGTCAAAGGTTACCCCGTGCCATGTCGCTGCCTTACGCCCTGAAATAGCCTTCTGAATCACCCTCATACTAAGCTTTCTTTCTTTTTTTCAGAAAAACACAAACAGCTGCAGGGAAATTGTGGTGCCTTTAAAAACAAAACAATAGTTTTGATCTGAGTGCCACACGGGTGCTGAAAAGCACATGCAGCTTCTAGCCTAAGGCTTTGGTTCATCTGCCAGAGCTGAGCTGAAATCCATCTTGAATATTCAGTCTCTGATTTGAATTGCTACTTCATCTGCCAGTATTGCGTGCATTTTTGAGGGCAAGCCCTTGATGTTCCTTTGTTATTATCTGGATTTAAGAGGTCAATTCAAGGTCTTCCTGATTCTTAATGCCCTTAATGCTGAATTGTTGTCGTCTTGCCGCAGTCTGTACTGTTCTTCATAGATTCAAAGGGACCCGGAGGGAAATTACAATGTGATGCACACACTGCAATGTTGGTATTCTGCAAGGAATATCCAGAACGGGTGCAAAGAGCAACCACTGGCTCTAAAACCGTTTTCAAGAAACTATCAGGGCACCCCCCTCTGTCTCCATCCTTCCCTTGCCTGCATCTTTCTCTGTTTTTTTTTTTAAGGAATTATGGAGGCAAAAAGAAGCATGCCAGTTTTGCATAACTGCCCCATTTCTGAACAGCCCATTGGTCCACCCAGTGCATCACTTTGCCTTCCAATGACTAACTTGCCTAAACCCAAGTAACCTCAGGAACCTTGAACCCTGACAAGAATAATCAGGCCCTCCTACCATTTTCTAAAACAAAGATGGATGTTGCTGCCTGGGATGCTGGAAGCGATAAACAACCTTTCCTCAATGCCCAGTGGGGATAAAGGACCGAGCAAGGAAGGAAAAGGAAGGTGAGATCCAGGGAAAGAGAAGAGTTGGGGATGGATGCATGCATGGATGCACGGATGCACGGATGCATGGATGCATGGATGCATGGACACATGGATGCATGGACGCATGGACGCATGGACTGAGGGCAAGAGGGGTAGGAAAGGGAATGAAAGTGGAGACAGAGGAAGAAAGAGAAAGGAGAAGGAAAGGAGGGAAAGGTGGTTTTTGTGGGTTAAGGTTTTTGGGGTGAGAAGTCTGGACAGGAAAAGAAAGAAAGGAAGTCCTGGCATGAAATGCAAAAAGTGAAGTGAAGCCAATATGACCAGTGAAGCGGCAAAAGAACAAAATGTCTGGCAGTGCAGCACACGCTTGCTTGCTTGCTTGCTTGCTTGCTTGCTTGCTTGCTTGCTTGCTTGCTTGCTTGCTTGCCTGCTTGCTCGCTCGCTCGCTCCAGGTCAGTCCCTGGTGCAGCAGAGGTGGCTCTTGGATCTCGGCATTCAGCCTGACCCACTGCTCCTTGGCTGGTATCGCACCCCACCAAGCTGATGCCTCCCTCTTGGCCCTGCCTTGTCCTCTTCCAGGGCTCTGTGATACTTGGGCTGAGTAATGCACAGTTTCTGAGCATGCACAGAGTGCCCTTCAGAGCAAGTGGTCTGTTTTGTCGCTCCCTTGGACAAAGCACAATGGGATACAATGTTTCTGAACTTGTGGAAAGCATAGTTCACTTCTTCCACTGGAAGGGCTCAGATTTGAATCATTTTCCGAACATGCCCAGAGCACACTGCTTTGCAGATGTGCCCTTCACCCTATCCAGCAGTGACTGGTCTCACAAAAATCCAGCCAGGGATGAACTGGGTTTCTGAACCTGGGCCAAACATGCATGTTCTTCCCCTCCACCTATCCCTTCTGCTTCCTAGGAAGTCAGCCCAAATGAGTTAGTTGGAGTCCTTTCTTTGAAGAAAGCAGAAAACGGCAAAAGATTATCTGCACTGGATTTCTGGGATATCCATGTTTTATTCTGGAATATACAAAACATAGTGGAATAAGAAACTGGAGTCTAGATACAGCCTGTGTTTTCAAACAGCCTGCATGCAATATTAGAAAAATAAGAATAATAACTGTATAGCTATCTCTGAAGCACTGCATGAAAAAACACCCATGTCAAACTGGGATATGTGTGTGTTTATTATATTTTATTAAAGTATGTATTATTCACCTTTAGCCAACAGTATAAGAATGTGAAAAGGCTATGTTGCATTGTATTTTTATATATATATAAATATATATATGGGTGTTTTTCCACTGTCACTAAAAGTACCCATTAAGTACCCATTAATGGGTACGTAATGGCATTTTTGTACCCATTAATGGGTACTTAATGGGTATTTCTAGTGCCAGTGAAAAAACACCCTATAATTTATTTATAGACTCATATTCTCAAATAATTGTTGAGACTGGTTTGCAACACTACAAAACCTATGTAATTAGAAGGAAAATATCACAATTAACAAATAGCAATATAATGGCATCTTTAGGTTCAAGTCAAGAAAGGTATAAAATACAGAAAACAGAGGGTAAAGCTTTGGACTGAAATCAGCTCAGAGAAGTACAAGAAACAGGCTGCTCCTTCTGTCCAGTGACAAAGAATGTTTTCACACCTTGCTTTGGTGCAAAAACTAGTGAAGAACTGGAATTGATTGGGTGTCCACCCAATCCATCCCAAACGTATGGCCATGCACACCAGCTGTTGCTGTGGTGACAGGGTGACATGGCACATAATTGTGGCTGTGCTGCCCCAGCCCACACACCCTTCATCCAGAAGAGGTGCAAAGGGTGCATGCCAGACTGTCCTAGCCCCATTCTAGATTATGCAGTCAGGGAACAGTCCAGCACAGAGAGAGTGGATGCTCTGTGTGAGAGCACCCCCAGGCTGTCCCAGTAGGCCAAGTGCCTCCCACAGCAAGAACCAATATTCCATATACAGAACGCTCTTTCTGAACCTTTTAATACTTCTGGTCATGTGAATGAAAGTGATTTGCAGCGTTTGGAAAGGCTAGGATACTGGTACACCATTGGTGGTCCAGGGTCCTCTAGAACAGAACATGAGGGTATGCTGAAGGGCATATACCTCTTTGCTCTAGTTCAGCGGGGAACCCGTTTTGATGGCACACCAAGTTGCAGCACTGAATTGGGTCCTCCTGGAGCTCTGAGACCAGGAACTAAAGTTCCTGGTCATCACCAGAGCTCTCACAGCAGACTCCAAAGTTCACACAAACTTTAGAGTAACACAGACCAGAACAGTTTTTGTGCTGGATCTTGCTGTCCAAGTGTGGACAGCCTTGTTTCAAAACAACTGGACCACTCAAACTCAGAATTCTTCCAGTATGAGCAATTCCAGCCGTAGTGACCAAACACAAGTGCAGAAACACCCACATTTAGGATGCCCTTAGCACTTGAAAGCCAATATTCATTCTATTCTGAAAGTAAAGCAAGAAGAAAAACCGAAGGAGAATGAAAAGTTAGAATCCAATGTCTAAATTCCCCATGGACAAGTAAGGCACAGAAACTGAAAGCCGTCTGCAAGACAAGAATGTAATCTTTCACTGTTCCCAAAAGTAGCACATCCTATTTTACATTACTTTGAAATCCTCCCTCAAAAACTCTATTGTATTTGCTAATTCTTAAAGACCCTTCTCTACTAATTGACTCATCAATAAACATTGTGTTCCAAACACTTCCATAGGGAATGAGCTAGAAGCAAAGCCAGGAGCTGCTTAATTAACCTGAAAAGGGGATAAAAGGACTTTTTTTCCTGTCTTGCTGCCAGCAATTTATTACTATACCCTATGATAGGAATGAAAGGTATAACCCAAGCCAGTTACATAAGCATCAGCTTGACAGATAAACTCCTCAGTCAAATAACTGCAAAACCCTTCTTATCTCCTGGACAAAATGTGCTTCTAAATTCCTATTTGTTACAGAGAGTATTCCCCTCCAAGATCAGTCCAAAGTGCAATTTGGACTCTAATAGGTTGCCAAAGTAGCTAAAAATTGTGCCTGGTATTTTTATCCTATTGAGAAAGGTTGCATCAGTGAGAGGGTAGAGGGAGCCTCACCTCTTATTAGCATCACTCACTCTGAGGTTGCGATCAGACACAACAAAAAACCCCATCCCTTAGGTTCCTTTGAGGTGTGGGTTAGAGATAGATTTGGAACATGAGAGCCACTCACTGTCTCTCTCAGGAACCTCTCAGGAACCCCTTCTGCTATGTCTGAACCTACTCTCTCTTCTGCCTTTTATCTCTTTCCCTCTTGCCCACTGGTCCCAAGAAGCATCAGCCATCATTATAATGATTTCGACTTTGTTCTTCTCACACAAGCTATATTTGCTGATATCCCCTCTTCTATGTAGGCATTCAAAGTATAGGAACCCTGCCTCCTTTCCATCCAAACGACCTCCCAATACTCTTATTCCTGCTTCCCATGTAACAACAAAAAAGTGGTCCTAGATTGTTCATGAAAGGGGAGAAGGAAATGAATGATCCCAACTTAGAACCATCTCTAAGCCACCTCAGTGGTGCATGATGATGATGATGATGCAGTGTATAAATACAGCCAGTTTCCAATTACTGTCATGCCCCGTCATGCCAGTCCAGAGGCGAGTGTGGTTTTGGGGGCACAATGGTCTGGGCAGCAACCGGGGCACAGCACTGCAGATGTTGAGGGTCAGGGGCCAGTTTTGGGGGAGCACACAGACAGCTCTGGGGATGAGAGCTCAGACAGTCAGCCCCAAGACCACCCCTCCCCTCTGCTGCTTTGACAGCAGAAATAGGTATGGCACAGATTGCAGCAGCTGGTGCAGCTGCACTGGCAAGGGTGTGTTGCTGCCTCCCCTACTTAACTGAGCAGCACACACTGGGTCGGCATTGCAGACAAAAACTTGTGGAACTCCCGTCCATGCCTTCACAGTTAATCCTAACTCTTGGACCCTGCTGTGATTCTGCCGTACTTCTGGAACCCCAACTTGGACTGACTTGACTCTTGCTGTGACTTTTGCCAAACTTCTGGAATCCTGACTTTGGACTGACCTGACGCTGACTACTCTTGAGTCCCCAACTGACAGCCATATGCATGCGTGTGTGTTTGCCTCACTGCTCTTGCCCACTTGAGACACAAAAATTACAGACTTCTCCCCATTCTTGAATCACATTTATTGTGTCAGAGCAAAATCACCTTCTGGAGATTTAATCCAAGTAAACCAAAATGCCTCTTCCTTGTACTTGTGGTCTTATAGGCAATCCAAAGACAGATGTGAAAGGAACAGTCAGTTATGTCCCCAATAAATCTCCTGGATGAACTTTTGGAAACTTCTACCTCAGTCTCCAAATGAGCATTACATTCTGTTATCAAAGAAGCTGCATAGATTAGCCAAGCAAGAAGCTGACAAGTGCCTAGATTTGAAGTCTGGCCATTGACCAAAAGTGCAATTTCACTTTATTCCGCTGTATTTGGAAACTACGGAATAAAGCACAGAATTCATTCTGTAATATCCGGATGTTATGGGAAATTAGTAAGTAATGTCTGGATGCAGCTTTTGTCAGCTGAGTCCTGGGTCTTGTAAGCAGTTAGGAGGGGAAAAAAATACAACCTGCCCTTATAATACAGTATATAAAGAGGAAAACAATGGAACGGTGGTCCTGGACCTAAAGGCTCTGAGGAACAGAGGGAGGGACAGAGAGATAGACACAAGGAGAATCTGACTTCAGCTGTCACTTTAAGCCTCTGAGCGTGGACTTCATTCCCAGTTACAGCAAATGATTGCAAGGAAGTCCAGTGTTCTTGTCTTCTGAGTCATGCCAACTCAAATCACTTCTCAATCAATCATCCTTCCTATTGGAAACTCCAGGGCAATCTAGTTCTCTCTAGGCCAACTAATCCAACTGATTTAGCCAAGAAACAGGAGAAGAAACGAAATCACAATGTCACTTATAATTCCAATACATGTCTTTGCTACCAAAGTTTTTTTGACATAGCATCCTCCTGTCCCAAAGCAAACCCTGGCACTTCGGGGGAGTGCTCTCTGTGTCAGGTAGGAGGGTAAATAAACTTCACAAAGACAGCCCCTATGAACACAGCTACCTAATAATGCTGCAGTCTTGACTGTTTCTATCTATCTCAGGTAGCATGTCTTTTACACTAAAGCCAGGCTTCTATAAATGTTTACTTCACTTACATGGCCAACCTGTAACAGCATTTTCCATATAGCTCAAAATGTTATAAGCAATTTAGGCTCACTTAAAAGAATGTTTCAAAGCTGGGAATAAAAAACGTCAAAGGATTCAGAATGTGCAACATTAAACAGACTTTTGTATTCTGATTATTGTTGTTTATTATGTTGAAACATAGTTGTTGTTGTTCCTGCTGTTGTTGTTCAGTTCTTTAGTCACATCTGGCTCTCATGATCTCATGAACCACAGCATGCCAGACCCATCTGTCCCCTATCTATCCAGGAAGTTGGTCAAACTCATGTTTGTTTCTTCCATAGCACTAATTATCTTAATCATCTGCCATCCCCTTCTCCTTGTGCTTTAAATCTTTCCCAGCATCAAGGTCTTTTCTAGTGAATCTTGTCTTCTCTTTATTATAGATGTGCATAGATATTCCAAAATTTAAACATCCAATTCGAATTTGACAAATATCATTATTCAAATTCAAGTTGGATTTTCGAAAATCCAAATTTCCAAATTTGGTCAAATTTTGGATTTTTGAAAATCCAAAACAGAGTTTTGAATAATTCGACTGAACAGAATGTCATATATCGCATCTGAATATCAGGTCTACTTGTGCTTATAACATAGGATAACAACAGGAAGAAAACTGGATGTGCATGAATTCAAAATTTGGATATGAATGTTCCTGACATTTGTATCATTCGATTCAAATCAGATTTCTGAAAATACTGATCTGGATTTGAATTGGATTTTTGAAAATTTGGATTTTTGAATTTTGAATCGAATTGAGTATTCAAATACTTGGATCGAATCAAATTCGAATGCAAAAAATACATTTGTGCACATTCCTATTATGAGGTCAAATTGTCTGAGCTTCTTCTTCAGTATTAGGGTGCCTCCAGACACAGATGAAAGCTTTGCAGTCACTGTGGACCAGATGATCATGTGATTGGTAACATGACCATCAATTGGCAGCAATGGTGGTGCAGCAGCAGAGAAAATGTGCTTTATAAAGCTGCTGTTTCATTAGCAGCTTTTTATTTCACACTTTCCCTTGCATGGAGGAAGGATACTGTGAGATATTGATCATTCCATCTGGGTGATGAAATATGGCTCCGCAGGGGTTCTGCCCTCCCTGCATAGCTTTCCCTTGGTCCATTGAGAGAACTGGGAGGGCAAAGCATTAAGCTTGTATGGAGGCACCTTTAGTCCTTCCAAAGGGTTTGTTTCCTTTAGTATTTATCTATTTGATCTTGCAGTCCAAAGGACTCTTAAAAGTTTTCTTCAGCATCACAATTTGAAAGTGTTGACTCTCTGACACTCAGCATTCCTTGTGCTCCAATCTTACAGCCATGAGCTACTACCAAGAAAACCATAGCTTTTACTTTATGGACTTTGGTTGGTAGACTGGTGTCTCTGCTTTTTGATATGCTGTCCATAGCTTTCCTTCCAAAGAGCAAGCATCTTTTCATTTTGTGATTGCATTTACCATCTGCAGTAGCTTTTGAACCTATGAACACAAAATCTGCTACTGCTTCCATTTCTTCTCTGTTTGCCAAGAAGTGATGCATTCAGAAGCCATGATCTTGGGGAGGGGGGGGTGGGTAATTATGTTGAGGTTCAAATGAGCTTTTGAAGTCTATGCACTTCATCAGGAAGCTCCTTAGTTCCCCTTCAATTTCTGTGTGGTATCATCTGTATAGCTGATGCTGTTGATATTTCTTCCAGTAATTCTGGTTTTTCATTCATCCAGCCAGGCACTTAATATTATGTACTCTACATATAAGTCAGATACATAGGATGACAATATACTTAATGCACTCTTTTCCCAGTCTTGAACCAGTCAATAATTGCATGTCCAGTTCTACTCCTTTCCCATCCCTCAGAATTCAAACACATGCAAAATATTGTTTTGAATGTCTTTAGAAGCACTCAAAATGCTCCTGCAACTTTTACATAGAGGCTAAGATAACTCAGGCCTCATGTAAATGGGGCATGACCATTTGGAAGTAGGGCAGTGCACAAATATTTGTAATATTCAAAATTCATACAAATTTGGATGAATTTGGGCTTTCAAATTCAAATCTAATGTTGGCACATTCGAAGATTGCCATTCAAATTTTAACTGAATGTTTTGATATATTCATATGAAGCTTTGTTACAGATTCTTACGGGATTCCTATGGGACAAGTATGTGATTTGTATCTAACATTCATATTGAATTCATATGAAACATTCTTATCAAACTCAAATCCTACTACATTCAAAGGGATCTATTCAACTTATACGAATTTTCTTGCATTCAGTGCAAATCAAATTTTTTAAAAAATTCTGCACATGCCTATTTGGAAGGCTTTGGAAAGCATCCAAAACAGGACTTTGTTTTGTTTTAGTAGAGCTTCCCTATGATGGTGCTGGCCTCCAGAATGTCAGAAGCTTTTACTACAAATGGGTCTTTTTGATTGTGGAGATATTTTGTATTTTTGATTGTAAGAGTTTTTAAAAGGTTTTCTTTTTTTTAAGGAAAAATGTAACTAATAAATACAATCAATGTAATCTAGGGGAACTGGGTGTAAGTAGCAGCAAAGAAGAGAACATTTTCCCTCCTAATATAGTTCCTGTAAATATGACACCCCCTGAAAAATTCCAGACAAGATGTGAAATCTGGGCAAATTTACCATAAACGTTATTATTTTAACGAGCCATGTACGCAATCTCACACCTTTGTTTCTATTAACTGTGCTGCTTGGTTCATCACCATAACTAGTTTTGAGAGACTTTCTGAAAAAAACAAAGGCCAAAAGGAAATGTCAGATTAGTATAGATATGTTGCTTTGGAACATTCCTTTAAAAATAGAACTATTCTGACAAATCCAGTTATGCTGACAGCCCTTCTTGAAGGCAGGTATGGGATTTGAACAAATTCTTTGGATTCCCTTGAACAAAAGTAGGGGAAAGGAAATCGTAACTCTTTGTACAGTGGCCTAAAATGAACCCTTGCTAATGCACTGAATCTCATCACACTATTTTCTCACACACATGCCCTGCTTAAAATCGTAAAAGGAATACAATGTGTATATTCCACTTAAGAATGATTAGTTTATAAAAATGATACATTCCTTAAATATCTTACTCACCCATTAAATGATGGTCTACAGAACTTCACAGCATCATGACCATTTGATGCTCCATTTGATGTTTCATTACTAGGGATGTGTACATCCTTTTTGGGTGGGGTGATTCATATTGAATTGAATGCAAGAAAATTTGTATTCATTCGAATAGATCTGCTTTGAATGTGGTAGGATTCACATTTGATGTGAATGTTCAATCCCATATAAATCCCATATGGATTCATATGAATCCCATATATATCCTTTATGAATCCCATACAAATCCCATATGAACCTTCTTACAGAGCTCTATACAATTGTATTGAAATATTCAATTTGAATTTGAATGTCCGAATTCATATGAATTTGTACAAATTTTAAATGTTACAAATATTTGTGCACATCCCTATTTACAGCCTAAATATCAAGGTCAAGGAATAACTTTCTGATCTCATGCATCCCACAGATACCAATGTTTGCTAATGCTGTTTCCCACCACAAAGTAGGTATGTTCACGGATATTTAAAAATCCGATTCAAATTCTATGAATATAATCATTCAAATTTGAATCGGATTTTTGAAAATCCAAATTTTTGAATATGGATCAAATTCAGATTTTTGAAAATCCAATATGGATTTTCAAATAACTTGACTGGATCTGTCATCATATATCACATCCGAATATTGGGTCTATTTACGCTTATAGTATGGGATGCAAATGAAACACGAACGCAATAAAAACAGGATGAGAACGGATTTGAAAATCGGATACGAATGTTCCCAACATTCATATAGTCAAGTTCAAATTGGATTTTCAAAAATACGGATCCAGATAATCCAGATTCGAATTGGATTTTTGAAAATCCTGATTTTTGAATTTCAATTCAAAATATTTGATCTGAATATAATTCAAATGGAAAAAATTCATTCATGCACATCCCTACCACAAAGACTCCCCCCCTTTATTTTTTTAAAATTAGGTTTATTTCAGTTCAATTCAATATATTAAAAAAACAGGACTATTCTACTGAGGCAACAATGTGCTTGTGAGTAGATGGCTGGCAACTATGACACAGTAATGGAATGATGGAAGAGAAAGCAATGGACAGCAGGTGCACATATAGCTTAATTTCCCCTGTGCTCCCCTTACCTTATATGCCAGTGTTGATGTCAGACTTTCCAAGTGACAGACCTGGTCCTGTTTGGATGATTCACTCTCAATCAAATTGTCATATGTGTCCAAGGAAAGGTTCCAGTGTCTGTCTTCCAAAGTGCTCTGTCCAGGGTTCTGAAAGGCCTTGCCCTGGAGGATCAAATCTATTGCCCATTTAATCTTCTAAACTAACAAATCCAAACTATTACAACAATTCCCCTTCTTTATCCCTTACCCTCTTTTGAACTTTTTCTAATTCAGCTATATTATTTTCGAGGTGGGGTGAACAAAAACCATATGCTGTATTCCAAGTGCCTACCTTCCATGAACTTTGTACGCTATTCTTGCTAGTGTTGCATCCCTTATCTTGGCAGAGATATGTTTATAGTACAGTATTAAGGATTTTATGAAATGGTTCCCACGGCATGACACAATGAATTTTGGGGCAAGTGGACCCTATCAAATCTACAGGAAAAACATGTCTCTGCTGCTGCAACTCAAGGACAATGACTCTGGAACTGAGGGGTCTTACAAAGGCAAATGTCAGATGCCATCTTTCTTGAAGAAACCATGCAAGATTGGTAGATGTCAAATTCAAAGGAGGGAGACCCATGGACCCTCAGAAGACAGGTTTTTATGACTAAACAAAGCCAGAACTCAAAATGTGGGTCTGTTGCCTCTGGCAAATACAAGGCAAAGAAGGAATTGGGTTTTACTGAGTTGAAAGGTGCAAATGAAGCCATCTGTGTTGCTTAAATTAATCTATGTCATTTGGAAATATTTGGCATTTTGTGTGAGATACTGGTATAATATAGGAACTCCCACACACCCTCTTTTTTGGTAGCTAAACATCACATGAGCTTCGGAGACAACACTGTTCCAGAGCACACCTTTCCATAATCTGAACCAGCAGGCCTGGCTGGTGCAGACTCACTAGTTTGGACCACAGGAGAGACAAGCACAGAAGAGCCTAGAGGTGGTAGTGTGCAGACACTAGGATTTTCATCCCATCTCTAATCCACATCAATGGACAATTAATGCATTTTGGAAGTACATTTTCTGAGTTTTAATATGGATTAAAGAACTATCATGCATATGGTACAACCTCTAAACTGCTTTGGAACCACTCTCTTCTTTTTAACATGCACAGATGAAGCCCAAATGTCTTCCTTGCCCTATGTATTTTTTTTCATTGCATCACCAACTACGTACAATTGCAAAATCATTATAGCAAGTTGTCTTTGACCAAGAAATGATGTCTATTTAAACCTCCAATAGTGCTTGTTTGGACTACAGTCCTACCAGCTCCAAAGCTGTAGAGTTTCAGGCAAGGCCTTCAGATCTTCTGTTAAATAACAGGAAATGAGATGAATTAAAATTAGAAACTGTCAACCTACCTGAAAAAAATCCAAACTAGGTAGCCTTCAAGTAGATTACTTCATTGAACATTAACTCCGGAATATTAGGTTCTGCTGGAAAAGCTCTCCTTATAGTGCTGTCACTCTCTGATGTCCAGTGAGAGGCAGTACACAAGAGGACCCACTGTGGTGGCCCCAGGTTATGGAATAGTCTCTTCAATGAAGAATGTTAGCTGCCAACATTTCATACCCTTCAGCCTCTGGCTAAGTCATGACTCTTCACCCAGGAGTTTCACATTCATCTCCCTCCTTTTGTTTTCCTGCAGTGTGGGGTGAACAAGTTGTGCTTAACTGTCAATTTATTGATGTTTTAATGTTTCAGGTAACTTTCTGTGGGATCTTCAGGTTAAGGGTGGGATTAGATAGATAGATAGATAGATAGATAGATAGATAGATAGATAGATAGATAGATAGATAGATAGATAGATAGATAGATAGATAGATAGATAGATAGATAGATAGATAGATAGATAGATAGATAGATAGAATCTCAAAATTATCCTGTCCACCCTCAGCTATGTATTTTAATAGAACATAATTTCAAATCAATTGTTTGTCGTGTTTCCCACAAAAGTTTTATTTGATGTATGTCAACTGCAGGTGCTGCTATATAATGCTGTTTTGCTTTTGTCTTCCCTCCCATTCAAGCTGTGAGCATTTTGGAAGCATTGTATGAAATCCCTGAGTTCCAATCTCAAAGCAACATCTAGTAATTGTCAGGTCATTTGTTACAATTGTCCACAGCCCTGGAGCACACCCAAAGTGAGGCCTTTGTGTTCTTTGCCCTACGATAATAGAACACTTATTATTGTCTCTCTCTCCCTCCTCTTCCCTAAGTGATCTTTTTTGTTAGTTTCATGATCAAAGATATTTCTGGACTTGAACATCTTCCTATTTAAACAGAGCTTTGTTTGTTTCATTTTGTGTTTTGATCCCCCGAAAGGCAGGAGGAAGAGGCAGTTGGTGATGGGAGAAGTAAGAATTTAGGGATAAAGTTCACTCAGCTGCCATACTTGAGCCTAGTTTTTTGTGATAAGATAAGGGAGGCTGAGGGTAATTGTGCATTTACCTTGGTTTTATCTAGATCACTGCATCTGGAATGGAGCCCACTGATTCAGATCGTGTGGAGGTGTGGACCGGATCAGTGCCATCTGCACTATGGTGCTGATCCAGCCCACGCCTTCCCACAGGTGCAAAGCTTGCATGAGCTTCACAGCCACCCCACCACAACCCTGATGGCTAGGAACAAAAGTTTCTAACCTTGGGGCTTGGGTGGTGGTGGTGGCAGCCTATGGCGCACTGCTGAAAAGAAGCCCCCCTGTAGTTCCAGATCTCAGAGGCATGCCATCCCCTCCTGTGATCCAGAACAACATCATTGGTCCTCTTGAGGATCTGTTTTAATGGATCCACAAGAGATCCAGATACAGCAGGACTAAGAGGGCATCCTTGATCTGCATCAACATGCAGATGGAAAGCCCATGATCCGGATTATGAGGCTCCTTAATCCAGATCTACAATGAGTGCAGAAAGGAGGTGAGATCACTTCTTGTGCATGATACTGAGCCCCCACTGTGGCAAAATGTGCTGCACATAGAGGGCAAGGATGTATTCTGTGCACAGGCACAGAGACTTGATGTGCAGCACATTTTGCCACAGTAAGTTATTTGTCACTGAAAGCAAAACTTGTCCCTTTGCTGATGTATTCTCTCACTCTAAAAGTTGACTGAAGCTGGATTAAACCTTACGTGTGACCACAGCCCCTGAGAGGCTATGGAGAAGCCATTCATCAGTGTGACCGAGACTATCTCAATGTCATAATGCTGTCTGAAGCCATGGGCTGAAAAATCTCTTGCCTCAAAGCATGCTTGAAACTCGTCCTGCAAGCTCTTTCTCATGCAGAAGGCACTGCATATTTAACTTCTCACACTATGGCCAAGAACATTTTCTTAAATGATGCTTTCCAGAGGAAGTGCTGGAAAAGAAGAAAACAATCCATCCAAACAAATTCCTGCCAAACAAATCAAGATAGGCCCACTTCCATGGGACTGAAAGAGATGTTCATGAACTTAAAATTTGTTGTTCATTTCAAATCGAACACGTCTTGGTCTGGTTTGAATATGAATTTCCCTTTCAAACATGAAGGATGTCTGGTCCAAATTTAAACCCATCTGAGTCTGTTCTAACAGCAGAGCATGATAATGAGCCATTCTCCAGGGGGTGAGGCCTGCACTCACTCCCAGACCACATTAACAGTGTGTACAGAAAGGGTCTTTGCAAGTGTGTTCTCTCACACCAAAAATGATTTGAAAGTGGATTAAAAATTATGTGTAGCTAGGCCTAGAGGAATGATAAAAGTTAAACCCCATGACCCTTCTACTGGCTAATCCTTTTTGCTTTGCTTGCTACCAAATTTCTCCTCAAGCAAACAACTTGTCTCTGGCCTGTACACATTTTTTTTATGCCATCTCCTGTTCCTGAAATCTACTGCTGGGACCAGCCTCATTCCGTCCATCATGGTTCTAAAGAAATAATTAAAGCTTCCTCTCTTTTCCCAAGTCAGATCCTTATATAACTGGGCTCCTGTACTGTCTTTCCTTTTCAAGACCATTTTCAAGAACTGCCAGGTTTAGAGGGAGGCATTGTTCCTTTTTCATCCCTGGGATATTTTAGCTGCTTCATAATATATGTATAAACTCGAAATGGTGAGCTGTTACTAATGCGTATGGACTAATTAGGAACACTGTGCATATCTCTTCTTCTGTATACCATCAGTTCTGCCCTGTGTTCAGCAGGCAGCAGTGACATAGCTGTGACTCTGTTAACTGAAAGCATGTTTCTCAGTAAACTGGATTGGTCGTATGCACACCTAGTTACCTGAGATATCTGCCACCCAAATGAGAAGCCAGTAGTAGGAATGGGAGAAAGGGAGTATTGTGTTTTATTTGAGGCATTGGACTTCTCTCGTACATTTTTTCCTCAGTGGAGACCTGTCTGCTCTTTATTTTGTTCTATTTCTGATTTAGTGCATTTGTGTCCTGCTAATCACCCTAAAAAATGGAGCCATCGCATTCGATCTGCACAGCAGACCCTGGAGACGGTATCTGCTGCAAATCAGTACACATTGTCCAGTTCACAGTTCTACCCATCTCACCACACTCAAGCTGCTTCCAAACTATCAACCGCCCAATTTTTGTGTGATATGGCAAAGCTGATATTTATCAAATCATGTTTTCAACCCAAATAATTGTTTAACTAGCAGTGAGATTATAACATCTGTCAAGGGCTTGTTAATAGCCTGAAAGACTGCCACATAACCATCCCAGCTGTCACTGTAATTCATTCCAGATACTAGTCTGGAAGGGTGATCTGTTAGTGGACAGCATCATCCATCTGACAAAATTAATCCATGTTTGATTCAGTTATGTGTTCAGCTGACAGGCTTCCAAGTTTGGTTTGCTTCCATGTGTACCTAGTCAATTGGAGATAGCAGCGCCAAGGCCACAAAACTCTAGATTTACTGCTTTAACAGCCCAAATCACTGATAATTGTCTTTGCAGACTGGGATGAGAACAGAAGCTGTAATTCTGTTGTGAAGCCCAGGGTCACAATTTTGCTGGTTTCCAATGTGGCTTGCTCTGTATGTTGCATGTGGAAGATTCCAGATTCAATCCCCACCAGTTCCAAATAAGACTGGAGGAGAACCCGACATGAAAGCCCAGCAGAATGTTGCCTGTGCTTAACTCTCTGTGAAGGAACTCATTTCACCAAATCCCTCTCTCTTGACTGTTCCCAGCTGGCAACATCCCATCTAGATGCAGTAACTGGACAGAAGAAGAAGCAGGGCCATTCCATCAGCCGAGAAAAGAGACTGATTCAGGCTGTGGTCAACCTTCACTCTAATCCTTCTTCAGTCCATCTTGTACCCCCACCAGTCACATCTTTTAGTTCATTTGTGGACTTTCCTCCCTTCAAGCATACTTTCCTGAGTCCTGATTTTTACAGGTCTAAAGACATTATGGAGTGCTAATCAGATTCCATTTTTTGGATGTGATCAGGGAAGAAGACTAAAGGCTGAACCATTCTATAGTGGGTGGATTTGCATGAATTTCCCTTCCCTTTCACCCAACATATGATTACACGCTGTTGAGTGACACACCTTTTATCATGTGAGAACACAGAGGGTGTTGCAAGGGTGAAGAGGGGTAGAGATTTTTAAAAGTCTCATAAAGGAGTCGCAGGATGGAAACAGAAAGATGTGAGCATAGTGACCCAAACTGAGGATGAACTGAGGAAGGATTATCAGGTATCGGGTGTGATTTTGATCGGGAGTTAGTGCATTTTGAGTCCTATTAATATGCCAGACTATTTCAGCAAGGTGCGACCACGGCCTCAGTCAGTTCCCTCCCCTTCTTTCATCAATAGCTGGGAGTCATGCTCAGAGTGCAGAAGTTGGTATCTACTGCCCACAGATGCTGCTTCTGGACCAAGAACATCCATTATCAAGTGTGTGCAGGACTGGAACTATTTGCAAAACCTGCTATTAAGTCCCCTCCTAGTCTGCTTTTGCCACACATCACATCTTCTTTTAGTTTATAAACCTGAACTCAGGGATTTGTCTGAGGTTACATATTGTGAGTTCCTCCAAGAATCTTTCTCGGTTAAGGATATAATATAAATGAACCCAAAAAAAGTAAAACACCCTACAGTACGTGGATAAAGCTATACTGATTCAGCACTTGCTTATGTTCTGAAAACCTTTTCTTTAAAAAGATAAAGTGCCATTTGGTAGACAGTAAGATAATTATTTGAACTTAAGAGGGACATTTAATGCTTAGAATGCAGTACCAGGCTCAGGCAGATTCTATATGATCGTGGGATGTGTGCTGTAAACCAAAGTCGCTTATGGAGATATCTTTTCCTGCTGACTGAGCTGTCCATTTCTGCAATGGCAAAATGCAGTTCATTCATCTGCCAGTATTCCTGGTGAGGGAACATCTCTGGTTTGATGTTACCACCCAGGGCTTTCTGCAGAACACAGGAAATAGCCATGGATGCCAGCCATTTTCCTGTGCTTTGGGAAATGAGAAGCACTATCAGAAAGTAAAGCTGGACAGTAGTATCCTGCAGGACTACAAGTATCCTGCACCGGGAGCACCCTTATGGTGCAACAAAGGTGCACAGATGCATGACCCCTGGACCACCAGACCAATCTCATGGTTCCCTCAAGCTTGGCAGTCAAACAGTCATTCCTTACTTCAGCCATAACCATCTTAAAGTATTGATGGGAATATACCAAGGGGGAATTAGACCTTTCTCTGCCTTTCAGAGCACTTTAGAAGAAGAATGAAATAAAAATGCAAAGTGAACATCCCCTGCTTTTTGAGGTTTCTCCGAAAGTTCATTGCTACAGAGGCTTTACACAGTTTTCCAAATCTGTTGAGAAAGCATTGAAAACAGAAGTTGTATCCGAACAGAAAACAAGAGAGCTGCCAATTGACCAGGGTCAAGAGATGGGAGGAAAACAGAGGGCATACATTAACTTTGGTCATGTACATCAAGCCAGCATTCAGTGCTTGTACAGGAGGGGGAAGTGACATTAGGGGAGGGAGGGGACATTAACAAAGCAAAATGCTTTATTCTGGATTACGGACGTGCACAAATATTCGTTGACATTCGAAATCTGATAGAATGTGCTGAATTTTGACATTCAAACTCAAATAGAATGTCCTGAAATTTGAATGTAAACATTCAAATCGAATTTGTTTGAATTATCCAGACATTCGTATTCGTACCTGAAAATCTGCATCTTTCCAGCATCTGTACGCAATTGTACGGATCCATTATGGGACAAAATGGGTTGCATAAAGGATAACTACAGGATCCATACGGACGTGTACAGAAGCATACGGATGTGGGGAAGATACATACGTGCACAAACAAATGCGTACATTGCACATTCGCACGTGCAGATTCAAATCAAAAATTTGAACAAATAGATTCAAATTTGGTAAGTACAAATCAAATCTTGTTAAATTTGAATTTAAAAGATTCAAATCGAATTGGATTTTTAGGTATTCTATTCTATTCAAATAGAATGTCAAAAAAAATGTGCACATCCCTACTCTGGACAGCACAGATGTAATTTATTAATCCATTCATCAAGAAATATTTTAGTTTTCTTTTCCTTTCCCAGTCTTGATTCCAAGGTACATAAAAAGCACCCTTATTGCATCGCAATGATGGAAGCTGTAGATAAAACTCTTGCCCTGGGCAAACCAATTTCAATGTACAAAAGTAACCAATGGAGGCATAAAATCTCAGTGCTCAAAAGCCTGGCTGCATAGCCTGTGGTTGAGAAGCTTTGGAGTCCAAAATGCAGTGAGGGCCACCTGTTGCCATTGTATCAGAGGAAGTTGCTTCTGGCACTGCACCTTGCAGCTAACTGGAGTTTCCCTGGTGTATTTTAAGTCTAAAATGCATTGCAGTTGGGAATAGAAGGATAGCTGGATTTCAGTTGAGATTTCCCATGTGGATCTTCTGCACTTAAACTTGATTCACAGCATCAAATTCCTCTTGATTGAACTCCATCAGACAGTTAGCTCAGGACCTTTAACTGCAAAGAAGGAAAGTAAGAATGAACATGATATCCACCTGGGACCAAGCATTCTGGAATGCCAGGTAGCCAGGTGTTTTTTTCCAGTGACCATCTATCAAAAGACTTGATGAGGCTAATTTGAAAGGCATTTACTGTACGTGTCCAAGTCTTTATTAGGGTCACCAAGCAGGCATGTTTAGTGCAGGGAAAGTCACAGGATGGCATGGTCTGCATCTGCAGTCTGAACAAGAGCATGCTTACTTTCTGAACTGCTGGGGACTTCAAAGTCCTTTGCTGGGTCACCTGGAAGTAAGAATGTATATGATCGTTTGGTTTTTGTATTTGATTCGAATGCAAGAAACTTTGTATTCATTTGAATAGATCCCCTTCGAATATAGTAGGATCTGAATTTGGCACAAATGTTCAATCCCATACGAATGCATATGAATCCCATATGAAGGGTCATACAAATGCATTGAAACATTCGGTTCGAATTCAAATATCAGTCTTCAAATGTACCAAGATTCGATTCAAATTTGAATGTCTGAATTCAGCTGGATTCATAGAAATTCCAAATGTTATGAATATTCTTGCACATCCCTACCTTGCTGCCACAGGGCCAACCAGTTGAGGGGTTGCTTTGCCAACTGTTGAAGACTTTTGGAACGCTCTGTTTGGGTCATGTGGAGTATATCTGTGAACATATCACTGGTGTGCTTGGATGGCAAATTCTTGATGACTTTCGGTTTTGAAGGGGCAACGATAAGAGTGAAAGCAATGTATTGCTTGTGTCTTTGGACTGCAAGCCTTTGGGAATTCCTACAGCCTGCCCAGTTGATTTCTGAACATTCTCAGCTTCCATCCATTCAGTGGTGTCCATTTAACTGGACTTTCCAAAACCATTTCAATTCCACCTGCAGCCAATCTCTTTGCTTATTCTTGATTGCTGTAATTGAAATA
This sequence comes from Aspidoscelis tigris stejnegeri, assembly GCA_023333525.1. Lineage (NCBI taxonomy): Eukaryota > Metazoa > Chordata > Lepidosauria > Squamata > Teiidae > Aspidoscelis > Aspidoscelis tigris. Next base: position 22,284,485 of record JALMGA010000007.1, on the reverse strand, counting down.
GAATGTGACTTGTCCTTGATGTATATGCTGTCTCCATCTAGCTGTTGTTTTCTGTCCTTCAGATAGTTGAGATAAGCAGATACAGATAGATATACAGATGCAGTTTCACAGAAAGGAAGGTTTCTATCTCCTCTTCCCACCTGCGTCTCCCACAGAGCTTCTTTGGAGAATCAAAAAAGGTCTTTCTTAACAATGAGGTATATAGGTCATGAGAGTTACTGAGTGCAGGAAGGGGCAGAACATATTCCTCTGTAAATGTCCTTGCATGACGTTCCTGGTGTTTCTATGAGAAACCAGCTACAATAGCAAGAACAGTGGTGAGTGCTTTTTGTGTACAAAGAAATCTAAGACTTTCTGAATGCCCAGCTTGTAATCTTGGATCTGAGATTTTTTCAAGGATGTGGATAAGAAAAGGTGACTAACTTGGTTTGACCTGTAGAAACACTAAGTGAAGTTCCAAGAAGGCTTTTAAAGTTTTGAAATAAAGCTGTGAAATAAAAGGGAACATCAGGACATAGGATCAGTGACACTAGAGGAACAACAAAATCCTTTTAGCCAAGGATGCAGGGATGGATGATGGCCAGAAAATGCTTTAAAAGAAGCATAATACTGGCAGATATTGGAGGGTTGCTCTCAACTGTTAGCTGCTGTCAACTGTATGTTCCTGACTTCTGGCAAAATAGAGGCACACGAAATGCTGCAGGACCCGAAAAGCTGCCGGAACAGATGAACTGATAATGCAGTCTAGTGTTTTATTTATTTATTTATTTATTTATTTATTTATTTATTTATTTATTTATTTATTTATATTTAAATTTATATGCCGCCCCATACCTGAGAGTCTCTGGGCGGCTCACAGCATTTAAAAACAGATGTATAAAAACAGTATGAAAACAAAACAAATTTAAAAATGCAGTTTTAAAAATATAAGAAAAGTTAAAAACAGCAGTGATTTTCAGTGGGGGGAAGTGTGGGGAACATTTAACCAAAGGCCTGCGTGAAGAGGAACGTTTTCACCACCTTCCTGAATAGGAACAAAGAAGGGGGCTGACGCACCTCAAGGGGGAGACCATTCCACAGCCTGGGGACCACCACCGAGAAGGCCCTCTCCCGGGTACCCACCCGCCTAACTAATGAAGGCGGAGGGATCACCAGAAGGGCCTCCCCTCCAGATCTGTCAATTTCCACCACCGGAATTTGCATAGGGTCTCAGAAACCTCACAGGATTGAATCAAGAACTTGTCAGAAAAAGAACACATGCTCTATAGATCGAGAACCTCCTTGCTCAAAGTTTTGCCCATGAATTAAATGATCTGGATGAAGTTTATGGACCAACAGCTAGGAGATCTTGTCTGTGGTGGCCTCCAGGCTGAAATAATTTACACATGCAAATATGCCTAGCTCCAGCTCTTAATTTTTGTCACCTAATCAAATATGCATTTTTAACCAGGTCTTTGGAGAATATTCTTAATAATTTCCCCAATAACCCCTATCTAGTAACCTATATTTATTGGAGGCCTTTTCGCACAGGCCTTTCCGGAACGCGTGGAAGACAGCTCCGGACGAGGCATTCGCATTGCCCGAGCGGGGCTTGCGCCGCCTCGTGTCCGGAGCTGTCTTCCACGCGTTCCGGATGCAGAGCACTTTAAAGTGCTCTGCATCCGTTCCAACGCGTACGAGCCGCCCCGGCGTGTTCCGGGAGAGAAGCGTTCGCACGCTTCTCTCCCTGACAGCCGTCGGCACGCCCCCAGGGCCCGACTTGCCGGGCCGGCGATTGCGCCGGCGCGGCGAAGCCGGTAGACGGGACCCACCGAATCGGGGTTCCCCTTTCCCATCTGCCAGGGTCAGTGACCCTGGCAGATGGGACAGGGGAACCCCGATTCGGTGCGTCCCGTCTGTCGTCTCCGACGGCCGACGGGACGTGGCTCCTTCCTGGGTCCGGCAGCCCCATTGGGGAGCCACCAGCATCGGCGTCCTATCGCCCCTTTCTGGGGTGGCAGGAGGTCGATGTTGGGCTGGCTGGGGGCGAGGAACGCCTTGGGCGGCCGGAGCGCATCGCTCCGGTCCCCCAAGGGTCCCCCCCGCCCCCATCGCGGCCATCTGCGGGGCGCGAGGGTCCCGCAGATCAGCCACCCCCCTCCCCAGTCCGCAAAACCCCCACCCCCAACCACCCTCCGGCCCGGATCGGGCCGATCATCGCGGTGAAGGTGCCCACAGCGGGGCACCTTCACCGCGAAGATGTTTCCCCCCTTCCCCCAGGGCCTGCTTGTCCAATAGGGGGCCTAGGTGGGCTGCGTCCTGCGCGATCCCACAATGCCACCCTCAGTCGGACGCTGGACGGCCACGAGGTAGGTGATTCCTCGCGCGCGCGTCCTCCCAGGGCCCTGGGGGAGGGGGGGAAACATCTTCGCTCTGTGGGTGCCTGGATGTAGGCACCCACAGAGCGAAGATGGGCCCGATCCGGGCCGAAGGGTGGTTGGGGGTGGGGGTTTTGGGGACTGGGGGGGCGGGGGGACTCATCTGCGGGCTGGAGGCGCCTAGATCCAGGCGCCTGCAGCCCGTAGATGGGCGAGATCGGGGCGCGGGGCGAGCCCTTGGAGATCAGAGCCAGGGGCTCTGATCTTCAAAGGGGTCCTGCCCCATAGGGGCCTTGCCCCGGGCCCCATGATGGGTGCCCGGGTGCCCGGGCATCTTCGTGCCAGGTCCCGCGGGCCCGATCCGGGCCCGTAGAGCTGGCACGAAGCACGGGGCGGGTGGCTTGACAGCGCTGCCCGCCCCTTGGGTGCTCTCACCCAATGGGCAGCAGCGCTGCCGGCCGAATCCCCGCCCCTGGCCAGCCTTTGCCGGGCCAAGACAGTTCCGGGCGCTTTTACCGTTCACACACAGGCGCGCCGGAACGCGTTCCGGCGCGCCTGTGTGTGAACAGTGAAAGCGCCCGGAAGTGTCTTAAGCTGCCCGCCTGCACGCGTTCCGTTTGGAACGCGTTGCAGTGCGAAAATCCCTCAGGTTTTAGAACCTATTCTTTGCTTTCTTTGTTAGGTTTTTAAATCTGATAACTTTTAGTTATGTACATTTTCATTATTATTTTTAATTTTTAGGAACATATGTATTTAATTTATGTTTTTATTCTGAATTTTGGTGAAGAGATTTTATGATACTGATTTGTGGTTGGTGTCTGTTCATTTGTTCATCACCCTGGGACCTCAGTGGAGGACAGTATAAAATAAACTAAATTTAGGTGCTTTCTGTCCAGACCTTTAATCCATATTAAGGCCCATGCTAATAAACAGCTGCCCCCCTGTATCTGCATGTTAATGCAAATCACAGAGGCCCCTGTCCCTCTCTGGTCTGGCTCCATCCTCCTGAGATAGAGAGAGATCCTGTTTAAGGGTGGCTTTAATTCAGATCTCTGGTGGACCTGTTTAATTGGTGCCTAATCCAGGCAAGGGAGGCATGCAGAAGGCACATGTCTGTGTCCAGGACTATTTGGGGGGGGGGAATACTTTTTCACCGGTGTACCATAGTGACCATTAGAAGCATCACCCTTGCCTAGAAATGTTCATTCTTTCTAGCCCTTGGAGGTATGGACTTGTGGGCTTGAAGCTCATGCAACATTGGGCATCTGGATCAGCAAAGTCACTGCTAATTCAGACCATGGCATCCCATGATCCAGAACAGTGAAGTGGTTTGATGAAGACCTACTGATCTAGATCTTCTGCAGGTAAGTGCAGAAAGTCTAAATGACAGTTAATCCAATGACAGTTTTCTTACCTCATTACATTTTTCCAGTTCATTTCTTTTATCATCCATGCTACAACAGTTCAGTCTGTTTTGCTAACATTACTAGTAGTGAAAATTGTAACATTACTAATAACTAAAACTACATACACTACGTCAAAATATTCTCAAAATTCTGACATACACTTCTTTATTCTTTTTTCTTAAGAATGAAAAAGTTTATATTAGGAAGAAATATGCAGAAGAAAAATTCTTGTACTGTTGAAAATATATAAAAAAATCATTATGCTAGATCATAAATGTCAATTTCAGGCCTGCAGACCAAATCTGTATAATTATATTTGGCCCACGAGCAAATTCCAAAAGTCTAAGAGAGCAGGCCCACTGGTAGGCAGCATATGCACCACTAATACTACAAATCCCAGAATGCTCTGCTGGTGTGTTGGTACGCCAGTCAGGACCCACAAAAACCCCCTCTTCTGTTGACATTCATTAGTGAGCTCATACTACCAGTCACATTGGGCCACCCCTCTGCTTGTTCCAAATTTTAGTTTGTTTCAATATGAAAAAGTTTATCATTATAACTGATGAGAAGGAAAAACTTCCTCAATTGTAGACGCTTAATAAATATCAAAGTTGACCCACAGTTTTGTATCAATTTTGGCCCACTGTGTATTTGAGTTTGACACCCATGTGCTAGATGCATGTGTAAGTTAAAAAAAAAACATAAAAAATCAGCGAGTGATACACCAGTACAGCAGCAAGAATTTTATACACACAGAAATGGAAGACCACTACACATCTCACAGTTGAAGACAGGATGGTTGAAATGGCAGATTTGGCAGAAACGTCTGATTAGAGAAAAGTCTTTAATTTCTTTTTCTAAAAACTGGGTACCCTTTACAGACTCTAGAAAAAGTGAAAATGGCACTAACGAAAAGAAAAGAGGTTAAAATGTAATTAGACCTACAATGATAAAATGACAAACTGTTAAGTTACTTTTAGATTTTTTTAGTTTTATTCATTATGATGCTTCTGTTCCCTGTTTATTCTATGTATTCTTTTGTATTTGCTTTTTTATTTTTTGTTTTCTCTGTTTTTTGTGGTTTTGGATTTACTCTTGCAACATGTGTCTTTAATATTTAATAAAACTTTTTTAAAAAAAGATACAATGTTCTTACTGCTTTTCAGCAAAACATCTGAGGTTCTGAGGTTCATGATTTGTGCATCAGCTACAGTAATTGGATGGACAGACAGCTCCTTGGTAGTTCAGCAGCTGTCATTGTTTCTACAGGACAGCTCCTATGCAGCATTTTTTTTCAAACATTCCACATACCAAAATCAAGGCTAACTGGCTGCCAAGGTTTATATTAGTCTCAAAGACAGAATAAAATATGAACATAAGCAGAACTTACTGGTTCACCAAAATAGGTTTATACATGGGTGCTCATCACTTGATCACTATTGTGAGAATTGGATCACAAAGGATCACAAAACCTGGAGCCTTTCTGCACTTGGCCCTGTAGTTTGCTTCCAGTGTGCTCCCAGATGGAGCAGCTGCACTGGCAGGGGCTGTTTTCAACTCAGTAATGGCCCCTTCCATGCAGGAGCACACTGGAAGCAAACTATAGGTGTTTTTCCACTGTCACTAGAAGTACCCATTAATGGGTACAAAAATGCCATTACGTACCCATTAATGGGTACTTAATTGGTACTTCTAGTGACAGTGGAAAAACACCCTATGTGCTTCACACATGTACTTACCATGACCTACAGCCAACAGCAGCACCCCCATCCACACCTCTATGCTGCACAGAGGGGCATGTGATGCACCACACAAGTGCACTGGTGTATCACATATTGCGCTGGCACCATTGTCACAGTGACAGCACCAGCATACATGCAGTGATGCCAGCATCAGAAGAAGAAGAAGAAGAATGCAGGTTTTTTTTTCAGTGAGCTTTTTTCATTAACAACAATAACAAATACAGGCTCCGATCACACTTTTATCCTTTAGTCCATTTCTGGGACTGGACAGAGAATGGAGGGACATTTTCAGCCTCCTCCAGCCTGGTCACACCCTACTGTGTTGCCATAACTCCAAGCCCTTGTGAATCCCCTGGTTAAAGGTAAGCTTTGACCGGGGCTTCAGCGGGGGTTTGGGAAGCTTTGGTGGGAGCATTAGGAGCTTTGGCATAGGCACGGGCATGAGAAGCTTTGGCAGAAGGGTGGGGGCTTCATCGTTGGGCAACAGCAGGGCAACAGCAAGAGGTGGCAGTGGTGTAGTAGGCATGAGAGGGAGTGTTGGCGTGAATGGTGGCAGCAGCAGTGGTAGTGAGAAATGTCAGAATAACAGGAGAGCATGGGGGGGCAGTGGCAGTGGCAGTAGTGAGAGGTGTCAGAAGCACAGGGGCATGGGGAATAGCATCAGTGGCAGTGGTGAGGAGTGTGTCAGTGGCATGGGGGCAGGAGGGAGTGCTGGCATGAGTGGCAGCAGCAGAGGTAGTGAGAAATGTCAGAAGCACAGAGGAGCATGGAGGAACAGCTGCAGTGGCAGTGGTGGCAGCAAGAGGTGTCAGAAGCATGGAGGCATCAGTGGCAGTGGTGAGATGTGTGTCAGGGGGCATTGGGGAGCAGTGGCAGCAATGGCAAGTGCTGTTCCTGGAAGTGAAGCCAATTTGTACTTAGGCCTCTAGTCAACAATTAGTGCAGCTCTGGGGAAGAGCATATGCACGCCCACTAAGCTGCTACAAGCTAGAAGTGTGCCCACCTTCACTAGAAGTGCACTAGTTATTGATTAGGTGTGTAGCATGATTTCATGCTACACATCTTTACCAGCCTTTACTAATGGCTTACCTACAGCATCCAGTGGCACCACCATTCACATGTCTTCTGCCTCGCTGCGTGGAGTGAGCAGGAAGCATGTCACCTGTGCCAGCACAACTGTCTTGCCAGGTCAATTGCTAGCTGCTGCCATGATCAGGCAGGTCTCCACAGCCTGGCGTCTCAGCAGCAGGCTGGCTGGGGACCGATCCACACGGTGTTGGGGCACGCTGCCTCAACAGGTCACCAGGATCGATCATGCCCCTCCGCACTGGCCTGCAGGAGCATCGCAGAACATGTGACATGGCTGGCAGCAGCCAATCACATCAGTGAGGAGGCGGAACTTCTGGTTTTCAAGGCGGCGGTACAGCTAGTCAGTGGCAGGACCATTCTCATTTCTGCCACTAAGGAAAACTTTGGGGAAGTGTCCCTCCCAGCAAGTGTGAATGTTCCTCCTGTATCTGACATGTACCTGTAGTTCACAGCAGCCTAATCATGTAAGTGCTTGAAAGGCCTACATTCAAATCCTTTTCAACATCAGATGAATCCAGATGATCTCCAACCAATTAGAAGCAGTTAGTGTGTGTTTCTTAGTAGGTGAAGATAAATTGCTGATTCTGTTTTGAACATTAAATGTGAAAGGGCCCCTAGTCATAGCCTCTGAAAACTTTGGCAGATGCCTATTCTTTCAACACATGGCTCCAGTGCTGATGGATACTCATTGTCGATGTTCCATCTTCGAAATGTGAAAAGGACAGGAGAGGGAGAGCTCTTTGGTAGTGCTGGTACAGACGCCTTTGGGATAAACTATGCTGGCCACACTTATGGAGGAGCCTATCACTTCAGTGGTGGGTTACTGGTACTACCATTGACCCTTCTGATCAGCAGCACTCAACATTAACTAACTGGATTTATCATTCATTCACAATCAAAATTCAGCTACTCATATCTAGCCTATGCATCAAAACTGTTTAGTCTAACAAAAAGAAGACTGAGAGGAGACATGATAGCTGTCTACAAATACCTCAAGGGTTGTCACAAGGCAGAGGGATCAGCCCTGTTCTCACTCTCTCAAGGAAGGACTAGAAACAATGGGGTGAAACTACAGGCCTGTTAGCCTGACTTCAATACCAGGAAAGATTCTCGAACAAATTATTAAACAACACATATGTCAGCATTTGGATAGGAATTCAATAATTAACAGTAGTCAACATGGGTTTGTATCAAACAAGTCGTGTCAGACTAACTTGATTTCATTTTATGACAAAATCACTGAATGGGTTGATCAAGGAAATGCAGTAGACATAGTATTTCTTGATTTCAGCAAAGCATTTGACAAAGTATCTCATGTGATCCTCATTGAAAAATTGATCAAATATGGGTTTGACAAGGCAACTATAAGGTGGGTTCAAAACTGGCTTAGTAATCGTACTCAAAGAGTGGCTTTAAATGGCTGCACATCCAAATGGAAGGAAGTGTCAAGTGGAGTACCACAAGGTTCTGTCCTGGGCCCAGTTTTGTTTAATGTTTTTATAAACGATCTGGACGAGGGAGTTGAAGGGAAACTGATCAAATTTGCTGATGACACAAAGCTAGGGGGAATTGCAAACACCAGAGAAGAGAGAGAGAGGATTCAAAAAGATTTAGAGAAACTCGAACAATGGGCTGCAACTAATAAAATGGTATTTAACAAAGAAAAATGCAAGGTTCTGCACCTGGGCAAGAAAAATGAAAAAAGCACATATACAATGGGAGGAATTCGGCTGAGCAGCAGCACATGTGAAAAAGACTTGGGTGTCCTGGTAGATCATCAACTGAACATGAGTCAACAGTGCGAGGCAGCTGCAAAAAAGGCAAACGCAATCCTGGGGTGTATTAGGAGAAGCATAGAGTCCAGATCACGTGAAGTTATTATCCCCCTCTACTCTACCTTGGTCAGACCTCATCTGGAGTACTGTGTCCAGTTCTGGTCACCCCAGTTTAAAAAAGACACTGACAAGCTGGAGCAGGTTCAAAGGAGAGCTACCAAGATGGTGAACGGTCTGCAAACCATGTCCTATGAGGAACGGCTTAAGGAACTAGGAATGTTTAGTCTAACAAAAAGAAGACTGAGAGGAGACATGATAGCTGTCTACAAATACCTCAAGGGTTGTCACAAGGCAGAGGGATCAGCCCTGTTCTCACTCTCTCAAGGAAGGACTAGAAACAATGGGGTGAAACTGCAGGGGAAAAGATTTAGTTTAGATGTTAGGAAAAAATTTCTAACAGTAAGAGTGATCAACCAGTGGAACAGGCTGCCACGGGAGGTGGTTGGTTCCCCTTCGTTGGAGGTCTTCAAGCAGAGACTGGACGGCCATCTGTCTGAGATGGTTTAGGAGATCCTGCCTTGAGCAGGGGGTTGGACTCGATGACCCAGGAGGTCCCCTCCAACTCTACCATTCTATGATTCTATGATTCTATGAAGACATATGTTTATTAGAAGTGAAGGCAGCCGTCTATAAGCAACTGTAATATTTTATTAATTCATTGCAAATTTATAAGAAAAGTAAAATGTTTAAGGAAAAGTCCTAAATCCTGAGTCACTTGGGCTCTTTGCCACTAATACTGTGGGCTATTTTAGCAAAGCGAAAAGTAAATCAATAGGCTTGGTATATATCAAGTCATTCACCACCAAGGCTTTAAGTGGCAGAGGGCTTCTTTTAAAAAATGTTTTGTACTCCCTTGAGGCAAGGCACTGATGCTTTTGAAAGATACCGAAAGCCATTAGTTGTTTTCATGGCCTGTGTACTCTGGCAAAGGAGTGAACAATAGGAAAAACCCCTCACACCTTCAGCCAAAATTGGAAATAGTTTCCAGGAACAACTGTGCTAGTCAAATCTTTATCTCTTTCCAAACATCATACCATCTTTCAGATCTCAAGAAGCCCAAAGGAGAGGGGAGGGAAACACTAGATTTTTTTTTCTTTTTTCAAAGCTGGTACTTTGCTTTGTACCAGCTCACATTTCAAACCATGGGATACTAGTTTTGAATGACCATGAAGAGTTGGAATAATGGCCATCTCAAGACTGGTAGACTTCTGTGGCAAGTTCCACATGATGGCAGAACCTGCACTCTAGGGGTTCACACAAATGCAATTTTCAACATTTGATTTGTTTTGAATTGAATATTTGAACATCCGAATGTGTATGAATAAAGAAAAATGAATGTTTGGACATTCTAACCAATACAAATACATTTGTACCTATTCGTTTGAATATTCAATACATATTCAATGATACGAATCTTGTACGCATCCGTCCACATCCGTATGCATCCCGTTTTTATCCCATATGCATCCCATTTTTATCCTGTATGTATCCATATGGATGCATAAATAGATTGCACCTTGAGTGATCTTTGTTTGGCAAAATATGGCTTGCAATGACAGAGGCATGCTGTTCATATGCTTGCCACTGCTCTGGGTAAGGGGAACACTCAACTTGGGAACTTTTGTTTGCTCTGTGCAGTAGAATACTGGATCAGATAGATCCATGCACCAAGACCCGAGTAATCCACTAGGTAGCATTTTCAGAGATGCCCCCTGGTGGTTTACTGTACTGCTAGAACACTCTAATGAGTGCTAAGGGCACAGGGTGCAGCCCCACAGTGATCTTAACATCTGATGCCTATCATTGCCATAAATGAAAAATCAGTTCATATTCCTTGTGCTCTTTTATACATACTGCTCTCTGTAATCCAGATCAGTGGGTCTGGAATTAACCAGACTAACTGATCTGGATTACTTGGGGGCATGGGCTGGATCAGCACCATCTGTACTGATGATGCTGATCCAGTCCATACCTCTCTGCAACTGCAAAGCTTACACAAGCTTCACAGCTGCTCCCCTACACCCCTGATGGCTAAGGACAAACGTTCCCAGCCTCAGGGCTTGAGGAAGTGTTTTTCAGTGGCAAGCTCTGGTGCACTGCTGTATTTCTGGATCACAGAGACACGTCAACTGTGATCCAGAACAAGGCCCTTAGTCCTTTTGAGAACCCAATTTAAACAGGTCCACAAGAGATCCAGATTAAGGCCCTCTTAATCTGGATCTAGCTCCAGCTTGTGCAGGAGCAGAACAAAGGAGGGAAACTTGATTTTGATTAGTGTGCAGATGAAGAGGCCCAGGGACCAGTCTCAGAGGCTCCTTAAACCAGACCAAAAGTGAGTGCAGAAAGGCCCTTATATCTTTCAAAGAACAGCCACCAGAAATGTGAGTTTCCAAAACATTCCAATACACTCCAGAGGGAAGTGGGTGAAAATGCCAGTGGTGGTAATTAGCAGCTTCCTACATCTAAGGGCAGAGAAGGTTGAACCCTGATAGCTTATGGAATTGCTGCAGACATAAGAATTGTAAGTGTTAAGTGCCCTGCTTATCCCCCAGAAAAGCATGTTGTGCCCATTTCAGCATCCTTTACATTGACAGAGAGTAATATGTCATAGGGTTTAATGCATCCACAGGGCATTCTCATCTTTATGTTGCACTTTTAAAAGGAAAATAAAAGAAGAGATTACTTGTTCCTAATTGACATTATGGACCCTTTTTGCAGCTGAAGAAGATGCAACTTTTAAAATACCTTTTCCCTTTCAAGGTAACTTGTTCCATGCAGGTACCTGCCCTGCATCAAAACAGCAGCCATAAGGGGTCTTACAAAGAAATATCAATGAAATAACATGAGTTATTTTTGTTGCACTGTGGAAAGTATTTGCAAGCAGAAGGATGAAATGAGGACATATTTTGGCCAGATTATTTTGTTCATTTTGTTAAATTTTACTTCTAAAAGCCTGCCATATGACATACACAGTTGAAGCACGTTGTTGCAGTTCATGTTTTTAAAAAAATCATATGCCTCTCTGAGCAGAGGAAATAGAAACCATCACAGGTGGAGCATGACTGGATGAGTTGCGTGAGAGGTGGGGGGGGGGAGGAGAGAGCGATGGAGAAAGGTTTTCCTGGCTTTCTGGCAGGAAGCTCCATCTGGCAGAAGTGTTTTGTCTCAAATCTGTGCGGCTCTGATAATTACTTGAAATACTTGAGTAAATTACTTCCTAACAATTTTTGTCAGCTGGGCAGGAGAATTGTCTCCCTCCTCTGGAGTGTATATGGGAGTCATCTTGCAAGCTCTGAAGACCTCTAGTGGCAGAAAGGGAGAATGACACATTTCAAACCAGGAGCCTCTTTCTCCATACAGCTACCCAAAAATAACAGGGAAAGTCCATGAGTGAATTTGCACTTACTTTGGTAATAGTTGCTAATGCCCTGCTTGATCATGCTAAAATAAACCAGCTAAATTTGGTTTGAGGGATTCCCTACTATTATTTCAAGTGCAATTACTACAGAGTTTTTCTTTCTCCTTTTTATCCTTTGTTCTGCTTGCTTTCCAGTTATCAGCCTCATGGGTGTTCTCTATTTATTTATTTGTATTTCTATCCCAGCCTATACCCAAAGGTCTCAGGGCAGCTTACAATATTATATTAATCTTAGAGTGTTTTTCCACTGTCACTAGAAGTACCCATTAAGTACCCATTAATGGGTACAAAAATGCCATTACATATTCATTAATGGGTACTTAATGAGTACTTTAAGTGACAGTGGGAAAACACCCTTAGACAGGTCACTGCCCTCAGGCTTACAATATAAAGAGACAAGAAACAAAAGGAAAATGGTGTGGGAAGGAACAGGGAACAGCAAAAAGCAAGCACTTTCTCCTCCAACTTTGTCCTCTTTCTTTACTTCTGCAAGAGGCACATAGCTAATTCATAGGCTTTCTTACTATGCATGTAACTTTCCTAAAATGGCATTCTGTTTATTTTGTTTGTTTTATAAAACATAGGCATTCTGTTCCTGGACTAGCTCAACATCATATATGCAAATTCAAGCTGTGCTTTGCTAGGGTGGGTTTAATGGTCCCTCCTGACAATCCAGGTTCCATCATTTTATGCAAGCAAAAACTAGGGAATCCATCCATCCATCCATCCATCCATCCATCCATCTTTCTATAGTGCCTTATAACGGAAGGTCTCAGGATGGGTCATAATAAAATTATAATAAAAATGGATAAAAAGCAAGATTAAACCAGTGACATTTCCTGAATGGGGAAGGGATGTTGCTCCCCCCACGACTTCCATTATTCTTTGCCATTTGTCTTGAAGACTATACGGTCACATCCAGACAGGGTAAAAAAATGTAATTATTTCATCATTTTACCTGATTTACTAGACATCATCACTAGTACTCCCAATACAGTCCCAGAATATAGATCCAATTTACCTTATTTTCATTATTCTGGTAAAACTATCATAGCTATCTAGATTATTGTGTGAGAAGTATAGTGACAGTTCAGTGTGAACTGCCACTACCCAGAAATTTCACTTGATACCATTGGTAACCTGTATGGTGCAAAGGGAAAGTCAGGTTACACAGAAAGAACATCTCACAGCTGTAAATTCACTCCGCTGCTTCAAGAAATGCTACAGTGTGAAGTACCAACCTAATGTCTAGACAATATGTGATAATTCTGGATGTACTTTATGCCTGCGTCCAGACACATTTATACTGCATAGTGGAATGCACAGTCATGATCAAGGCATCACAGACGATGATCAATGGATCACCATGGCGGTGTATTATCTGATTGGGACTGCGCACTTACCTTAATGCCGGTAAGAGGACACTTGCTGTGCAGTATAAATCTGAAGTTTCCCTCGGTGAAGGCAGAACAGTGAAAAGATCAAGGTGAGAGCAGGAAGGGCAGGTCAAATCTGATTGGTTGCCTCAACCCATGTGATGGTCCACACCTCTCACAACTCCATTAGGGGAAGCTAGAGAGCTGTCTTTCGAGTCAGGATGGCCAGTGGTCGCTGCGCAGTAAGTATTCTGTGCTTTTACATTTAACTGCGGATTTATTCCGCAAGTCTGGAGGCAGCCTATAATGTAAGTCAATAAACTGAAGAATATGTAAGTGATGTCTGTAGGTGGCCTACAACTGTTGAGAATTATAATTCAGCAACGTACGGACATCCGCCTATTAGATATATCTGAATATTCCCTTGAAGTGAGTCTAGAGATGGTACAGTTAGCTTTCACATATTTTAGCGTTAACTTACTTTAAAAAGATATCTATTTTGCCCAGGATTTCTTCTTACTCATTCCAAGGGTCTAATGGTTGCCGTTACAACCAGTTCAGTGCATATTTCTTACAAAGACATATGTTGCCTAACAGGGAACTTCAAAGTGGCCTTAATGTGAGCTGACAGGAGGGAAAATTGGATCTGCATTATCAATGCTCCATGCTAACAAGGAACTTCTGCATGGTAGGCAAGTAAGCTGGCAAAAGAATATTTGTTCATGCTCAACCAGCATCCCTCTGTCCAACTGCAGAGGTCCAATTAGTGTACATAGCTCTGAAAGGCAAGATGGAAATTTGATTTAGGCACATAGAAATAGATCTGGCGCACAAAAATGGCACGTGTGCTCTCCTGGAAGGTACAATTTCGAACTGCAGGGCTCTTATAAGCAAGTTAGAGTACATAGGGATTTAACGTATTGGCAGGAAGCCTCCTGCATAGGGGGCTTTACCTCCTAGAGGGATTATTGAAGCTGATGATTATTCTAGTAGCTACCCAAACTGCCAGGGTGATGATATGCTCTTTGGGTGTTCCTTTTTAAAAGCTTGTGGTTTCCGGGATGGGAAAGCATATAGGAAGAAAGGCTGTGTTCACAATGGATTGGCACACTAGTCCAAAAGCCCTTCTGGAACACCTACTCCATTTTGAAGACCAGTGTACTGAGAGGTTACACCTTCCAGTAGAAAGCTGTGTCTGCATGGGTTGAGCGATTGGACCAGATCACAGTGCAAAAATGGGCCACACACACTGGACTGGATCACTTATTTATTCATGCATCATCTTTCCAAGTCAATAGAATGTTCAAGGCGGTTTACAGCCAGGGAATACATTACAGTTAGAACATGAATTATACTTAAGAGATTAATAAAGATAAAACATGAGGGGAAAGTGTTTAAATAAATACAGAGGGTGCAGAAATAGCTGTTTCTTCTCTGCAAACCATGTGGCAGGATCAGTGGCCTTGGGTCAGAAGCCCCAGGTAAGAGTCTTCAGCCTGGCAGTAGTTAATATGAGAACTGGCAGCAGTAACAGCAGGTTACAGGTGAAAGTAGAATCCAGATGGAGTTGCAACAGAAGAAGCCAGGAGTGGAAGAACAAGCAAGCTGGTGGTCTCTTCCTGGTAAATCTATGTGCGGAAGATGCCTGTTGCAGGAGCAGAATACCCCCAAGTTCTCATCAGGCCCTAATGTAGATGAGGTCCAAATTGATAGCACTATGGAAGGAAGGCCCAGACTAGCAGAGAGACACCACTGACCCATTTCTCTGAAATTTTGCACACAAGAGAGACACTTTGACTGTCCTACTCCAGCATGAACGTTTTCCATTTCAACTTTCTCTTTCACAAGAGAATTACAAAGACAGCACCACTGAGAAGTCCACAGATTTGTACCCATGATGCCTTTCCAGAAAAAATGTTATTGCCAATGTCCTTATTTAGCAACCTATTCACTGAAAAAAAAGGTACAGTGTATACTGTTTGGTGCTTATCACTGCTATGTTGTATGTTTCTGAAGAAATGGGCACACAAAAATGTATATTAGCTTAGAGGATGTACTGAGACAAACCACCGATGCCAAGTGGAATCACTAATCTTCTGCTCCATCAAACTCATCTTGCTAAAACCAGATAAATCCCTTTGCTTCTGCTCTTCTAATCATGAGGTTTAGAGGGCGCAAAGGCTGCTTTTCGCTTCATTACAATTTCTTTTTAATCTTCTATAATCTGTTAGCACGGTGCACAAACACCCATCAGGAACTTGCTGCTTCTCATTTAGTCAAAAAGGAGAGCCTTGTGAAACACGCCGTGATTGTTCTTCTCTTATCCAGATTGTAGAAAAAAAGTATCTTCTAAAAGGGCAGAGGCAAAGATCGGAGGCAAAAGGAGAAGGGGACAGCAGAGTGTGAGATGGATAGACAGTGCCGTGCAAGAAACCAACATGGACTTCTGATTTCAGGAAGCAGTGGAAGACAGAGAGGCCTGGTGTTCTGTCATCCATGGGGTCACAAAGAGGCAGACAAGACTGAATAAGTTAAGAACGGCAACAGTAAAAGCTCGTTGGAGAAGATAAAGAATGCAAATATCCACTTGCTGACTAAAGGCCCAATTTAGATAAAAGGTGCAAGTGTTCAAATGGAATTAGGTTCATTTGATAGTTTGTTTTGCTGCCAGCCAGCATGGTTTCTGTTAAATTCTATATACAAATACTATAGCTGTGGTCACACTTAAGGAATCCAGCTTCAGTCCACTTTCACATTACCTTTCACATTTCTTTCCACATGATCTGTCCCAAAGGTCGATTTTCTGAGTTATTCAACAGTGAAAGAAAACAGCTTGTCACTTTGCTTATGTAGTCTCTCACTCTGAAAGTGGACTGGAACTGGATTAAACCTTAGATGTGACGACACCAGATGCAGCATTTGAGGCTGCATTCACACACAGTAAAGGAAAGCACCCGTGAGGCACCTTAGGCTGAGTCCCCAAAAGACTTATTTACTTCTCCACTGTCACTCTACTGTGACTCTACTGAAGTGGACTTTAAAAGTGCCATGCAAATCAGGAATAAGCGTCCGCATGAGGCTCAGGAAAATGCGTGTTTTTAACGCACCTTCCGTCCCCATAGGATCCCTGTTTTCTTTGCGCGCATCTTTTTCTCCCCGCCCCTGCTCTTGTTCATAGGGTGCAAAGGAGAAACAGCAATCGCCTCTCTGTTCGTCTCCCAGATCTCTCCCCCCCTTAAATGGCTTCTCGTGCTGGAAAACATTCACTCTCACTACTTTCCCTGTTACTGCTTTCAAAAATCCACCCCCTGTCCAGTGCACGATCGCTCATTCACTCATCACTTTCCCTGTTATCGCTTTAAAATCCACCCCTAGCAATAATCCACCCATTTCACACCTCACAGCGATTGCAACAATGTTGCAATTCTGCGTGATTCTGGCTCTTTAGTTCTGAGCTTTAGAAAGTGAAGCTGCTTGTGTTTCTGCTGTGTGTGCAGGCGGCAATCCCCGCCCCTTTTGCCACGGAGCGTCCTCAAGGTAAATGTAGCGAGGAAAACCCGCGACTTACAGAAAGAGCGCTGGAAGAGTTGTTTAAAGTGCATGTATTTTGTCGCACGATTTCCACGTTTTGTAGCGCTGGAACCTCGTTAAAAACCCTGGCTTGGGGACGCTCAGAGGCAAAAGGAGAGTCTTGGCAGACTTTTTATTCCTTGGGGACAGGCCCTTAGAGACAGTTCACAGAACTTCTGACAACTTTCAGTCAGGGTGATTTTTATTAACTCACAATTTCTAGACAATTGTGACAAAGTATGGGTTTGTTTTGTTTGTGGAATAATATATTTCTAAATCCCTTCTGGGTTAGAACAGATTCACCTGTAAACAGTGAAAATCAACTAGGCATTTTATAGTTAATTTCAATACTGAGCTTTTTGCTTCCTTTGAAAGATATACGTGATAAAATGTTTACTCCACCTTTTGCCAACCTGGGACCTTCCAGATGGGTGGGACTACATTTCCCATCAGCTTAATCCAGTTATTAATCTAAGTCTGCATTCAAATGCATTGTAAAAATAACAGTGCCATGCCTCGTGTCCTCTCCAACTACCTGGAGGAAGGTCCCGCTCCTTGCTGGCTAAAGCAAGGGAGGCGTGGGGCCAAATTTGGAAACTGCTTCTGCCCCCCAAATGGGGGATAGATCAGACTCAGACGATGCACAACACCCAGACCCAAATTCTCTCTCAGGTCGCCTCCATGCGAAACAGCTGTGCCACTGGGGGTGTGACTCTCCGCATCCTACTTAAGAAACGCCCAACTCTGCACTCGCTGTTGCAAACAAAGAATCTCCTTGGCAACCCCCGACTTGTGTGAACCCTGATTCTTGACTCCTGACTGACTTCCGAGCTTACGATCATTCTCTGGAACCCCGACTCTTGGCCTGTTTGACTCCACGTACTCTATATCCCCAAGATCTCTGGTAACTGGCTTGGAGTCTTGCTGTCACTAGCTGGGCCCGTGCATGTGTGAGGGCTTTACTGTTACCACCTTCTCTGGACATGACAAATAGTAGGAATAAAAAGCAGCACAAAATGGCTTAGAGGTGGAAGTACATTCTTTGTACTTTAATGTGGATTAAGGCACTAGCAAGAAGATCTTCCACTTCAAAGCTGCTTTTGAGACACTTTTAAAAACTATGTGCAAATGCAGTCTAAGTCACGTAAAAAACCCAGTCCTATATAGGCTCCATAGAATGAAGTTCACCCCCTTAGCAACATGTTCCTAACTTGTTTTAAATCAGCAGATTTTGCTTTAACCAATTTCCAAACTGTAGTAGGCACCACAGTTTGCCATATCAGCAACGGAGAAAGATTCTGCACACTCCCTTGGCAGATTTCCTGGAGGATTAATAAATGATAGGGAATCAAACCAATTGTTTCCACTCATGCTCTCGCCATGCTCAAAATGATTTTTTCATGACTTGGCTTCTGATACCATACTGCCTCAACACAGCTGTGTACTGAATGCACTGTTTTCAAAATCATTTTTCATTAAAACCTTTATGTAGATTACCGGCACAGATAATGCTATCTGAGTAAAGGAGAAAGCTGTACATTGTTTAAAAAAACATAATTGCTTCTGTTGAAGTAGATACCAATGCCAATGAGAAGGTCCCAGACAGTTATCTCAGTCTGTCTGCTATGATCCAAACTCCAGGTTCAATAGTAATGGGATGGTAGCATTTCTGTCCACACGTGGATGGACCCTAACATTTTTAGCCCAACCAGTATAAACATGCCCACAATATGGGAGATTAAATTTTCATCTCCCCATCTTGGAGGGGATTGTTGGGAATCACAATGCACCAGCACCAGAAAGGATGGAAAGTTGGCCATCTTGCTGTACTGAAGGGCAAAGATAATGAAATGTGACCTTGCTGAGGAAGAGCTGTCGTCGTTCCTTGCCACTGTTCACAAGACCATAAAATCTGCATTTCTTTTCACAGTCTCTTGGGAATGACATGCATTCCAACTTACATCTTTTTATTTAGCTCTGTTTGTAAATTTTGAATGAATGACTAAGCCAGTCATTTCAGAGCTTCTTTTGATATACCAGGATTATTTTAGCACTGGATATTGAAGTTTAAACACTTTTCCTGATCTCCTAAAATCTAACACATCATTTCCTTTTCTGAGATGAACAATTGTGACGTTTCTCCTTCCCCTGTGCTGCTTCCTTAAATGACTGTAGGGGTGTATGTGGAGGTGTTTCTGCTTTCCCTTGTCCTTTTCTTCCTCCAGTGGCAGTGACTGCACAAAGGCAAAATGCCACTGTCATATTGCTGACATTTAAACTTTGCATTCTAGCTGCTTCCAGATATCAGGAAATGATGGAAAAAGCAGAAGGAAAAAGTGGTGATCAGGAGAAATAGCCTCTGAATAAAATGTCGAAGCTAAGATATGCAAAAGGCTTCTTTTCATACACATTTGCTTTCCTTCCTTCCTTCCTTCCTTCCTTCCTTCCTTCCTTCCTTCCTTCCTTCCTTCCTTCCAAGGGGTATCAGGGGATATCCTTCTGGCACACAAAAATACCCACACCATTTAATTTTGCTTGAAGAGCAAGTAGAACATTCCTGTCTGGGGAACTATATTATGAAGGAAAGCTGAACAAGGAAAAAAAAAGGGAAGTTCTCCATTGCTAAGGGTAAAGGAAACATCCCTTTAGAGGTCTTAGAGGTGGAAGTGGACAGGCACCAGTCTGCCCCTCCCCCTTCTCATGAACATTCTGTGGTAGAAAAGGTGGATTAGAAAACAACTGGGAACACGAGAGCCACACACTGTCTTTCTGAGGTGCCTCTGAGGTGTCCCCATTTGTCATGTCTGAATAAAGCTTCTGAAGAGATCAGTTGCAGCAGGTGGAATTTGAGAATCTCACTTTGATAAAGGAGGCCTTCCTTAATTATTTAGAACATTTATAGTAAACACTTTTAGCGTGGGACATGGAAACACAATCAAACACAGGCTATGTTCACAGATAACAAAAAAAGTACCCCACAAGCACCCTCGAGCCTCATGTTCTTTCCCATCTCCAATCCACCATTTTTAGCCCAGAATATTCGTGAGAGGAGAGAAGGGCAAACTAGCACAGGAACAGTCCCATCTCAGAGCCACCTCTAAGGATGTGTTCAGACATAACAAAAGGGGCAATTTTGAGGCATCACCAGAAACAGTAGCATGTTTCCCAATGCTTCCCTAATCCAGTTTATCAACCACAGGCTGTTTAAGAGGAGAGGAGGGGCAGAGACATGTGTGAACAATCCGATCTGACCTCTAAGCCACCTCAGAGATGCCTGTTTTAGCTGTGTCTGATAGCAGCTTAAGTCTCCTCAAAGGTGCTTTTGATTTCTTTAAAAATGCAGGCTAACTTGGGGTCCCATCAATAATCTAACTAGACCAATCTTGGGAGCCACTGTGAAGAACAGCACTATGCACACAGCAATCTCTAAAGCAACATCATATTTATTGATTTATTGATTTCAATTTTTATCCTAACCCTAACACACCTAAAGGTCTCAGGGTGGGATACAACATTAAAAGCCAAATATAAAATGAACAAATGAAAACTGTAACAAGGCCGAATGAATTTGGCTGAATTTGGACATTTGAATTAAAATCGAATGTTGACACATTCAAAGACCGACATTCAAATTCAAATCAAATGTTTTGATACATTTGTACAAAGCTTTGTTATGGATCTGTATGGGATTTGTATAGAATTTGTATGCGATTTGTATCTAATATTTATATCAAATTTGTATGGAACATTTGTATCTTTTTTTTAGTTTTTTTTTATTTGACATATAGAACAAACATACATAAAATATTTATAACTAATCATAAGAAAAATATTCTATACAAAACCAGATTGGTGATACCCTCCCTTGCCCCGAGGCTCAACTTCGTTAGCAGTGATTACATTAATTCTTGCGGGAACCTTTTAAAGAGTTCATCTATATGGGCATTTCCCAATATGGAACATTCGTATTGAATTCGAATCCTACCACATTTGAAGGGATTTACTTGAACAAATACAAATTTTCTTGCATTTGATTCAATACAAATCGAATACAGAAAAAAAAATCATGCACATCCGTACTTCTGAACATGTAAAGTGAAAGTGTCTGACTCACCTCAGGGGGAGACTATTCCATAATCTGGGAGCCACCAGTCTTCACAAACACCTGCCAGTGTCTCTAGCTGTGTGAATATTGCAGCTTGGGAGCTTTCATTTCCAATACAGAGAATGCTGCCTTGCAGGGTTTTCTGGGATCAGAAAGGGCAGGTCCAGATCAGTTTTTGTGAGCCCTAGGGTGCTTCCAGACAGCAAGAGGAAATTCCAGGATCATCTTTAAATCCCAGAACTGCCTCTAGCTGCCCCTGTCAGTAATCTACAAAACTCTTACCACTGTCTGGCTTTCTTTGTGGGATCCTTCCTCTTGAAAAATATCCTTGTATAGGAAGTGTGACCTACTCCTCTGGGGGGGGTAGGAATTGCACACTTCCTACATACAGGTATTTTGCAAGAGCATGGATTTTTCAAAAAGAAAAAAAAAACACCAGAAGTAAGCAATCACTACTTCAGAAAACCTGGCATTGTTGCATTTAGTGGGTTATTTCTTGACTAACTCAGGACTACCTTGGGATTGAAGGTTTTTATTTGTGTCTGGAGGCAACTTCAGGCTGTGTTCACGCACTGCTAAAAAACAAAAAGCACCTCTGAGGCACCTTAAAAGTAATTTAGGGATGGTCCATAATGGGACTATTCACAGGCCAGCTTGTCCTTTGTAGGGGTGTGCATGGATGCAATTTTTGGCATTCAGTTTGATTTGAATTGAATATCCGAAAATTTGAACCAATTGGAATGTTTAAAATATGAATGTATTCACATTCAATTGGATTTGAATATATTCAAATCTATTCATATGAATGTCCTATTTGTATTTGAAGATATGAAGGTCAACAACATTTGTATGTATACATCCATATACATTTGTACACATCCCATTATCCTGTATGCATCTATTTTCGTCCTGTATCCATACAAATGTATACAGATACGAATAAGATGCATACGGATATGTATGCAATGTGTACATATCTGTACCCATACGAATGTCCAAATAATTCATACGAATGATTCGAAATATTCAAAATTCATTTGAATGTTAAACCAAGAATGTATAGACATTTGTTTTTCTGTTTCTGTATTTCGAAGAGAAGTACTGCCCTGCTGCACTGAACTCAACTCGGTGTGAAAATCCGGTCCTGTTAACATCCACAATCTACATACCTAAAAGTGCAGAGTCAGACCTTTCAACTGCCTGTGTGAACAGCTGGAGATTGAAAGGTGCAACCCAGCGAGATAGAGTGGGAGATCAACCAGAGCTGAATCTCATTAAAGAAAATAATTTAGCAAATATTTTGGGGGAGGCATAATTAATCCAGGCTCTCTGCCAAGCAAATTTATATAAAGCATGTATTTTAAAACACACATCAAACAACGTAATGCCTTTCTGAGCACTTTTAAAAGTTCATTTGCAGGTGCCTTTCAAAAAACAGAGACCATGGTAACAGCTGGCTGCTGGAAAGTTAGTAATTCAGTGAACCTACCTGGGGAAAGAGTACCCTGGGCTCCAGCTTTTATTTCTGGCTGAAATGACATGAGGAGACCTTTCCTCACAGAAAAGCATCAAAATATGCTTACAGAACCTGTTTTTCCCTGGCTAGTTGGAGGCTGGAACAGAAGCGGGAAGAGAAAAGAAAAGAACATAAGTGCCCCACTGGATCGGATCCATGGTCCATCTAGTCCAGTAGTGTCCCCCTCACTTTAGCAACAGCCATGTACCCTGGGCCACCGCTATGCGGCCCAGTATGGTCTAGTGGTTAAAGAGCTGGACTCTTATCTGGGAATACTGGGTTCAATTCTGCCCTCCCGCATGAAGCCAGCTGGGTGACCTTGGGCTAGTCACAGCTCTCTTCTGAGCTCTCACAGCCCCACCTACCTCACAGGGTGTTCAGTTGTGGGGAGAAGAACAGAAAGCTTTGTCAGCCACTGAGTTTCCTTAAATGAGTGAGAAAAGCAGGGTAGAAAAGCCAACTCTTCTCCTTCTTCTATGACAATCAGGCAAAGTGGCACATGACTATGCAGTTCCCACCACACCCCGATGTGGCCTTTGCATGCAAGTAAAGTGCAGGATGCCTGTGGAAAGAAAGAGGAGCCACCTTTGCACATCTGGAATTATTCAGAACAGTGGAAGACTCCAAGTGGGCACCTCAGAAGGTGAGGTAAAGTAGAAATCTTTGGGAAATATAGTTGTTCACAAACTTGGTCCTTACTGGTTAGGCAATGGTGGTGATGTTTGTTGCGTGTAAGAACTTGGGAAAAGCACATTGCTGAACAAATGGATTCATCTTTTCCAAACTGCAACATCAACAGTTTCATTACAGGAAAAGCAAGGTGCAATTTGCATCACTTTTCCTGTCCTAATTATTAAAGGTGATGAGAAAGAAAAATGGCTTGTGAATGTGCACCTGAATTTTCTTTAACCTTGAAGAGTTCTTTACACCTGTGCAGAGAAAAGGTGTTAGAAAGATTTATTCCAATTTATATATTTACGTCATGCGCACACACGCACACCAAAACTTCACTTTTCAATCCTGTTCCCCCAAAATAATACATTGCAAAATAAAGATTTTGACAATACGGTTGTCCCAATTTCTGGCAAGCTGACACATTTACATTTGGTTGGGAAAACATCAGAACTGCACATTTTCCCAAGTCCAGTCTGCAAACACCAGCTGGGTCTTTCAGAGCACACTTTGCAAAGAACAAAAACCAGACCACATCAGTGAAGGCCATATTGTAGTGACCATGTAAGAGCAAAGCCACAGAATGAAAGCACATTGCAGTATGCAGGATATTTTTTTCATACTGCCTTAGAGTGGGAGTCATGCTGATTGCATGCTCCGTCCCCCAGCCATGCAAATGTCAAACACATCAGTGTCTAGGATTGTTGTGGAGGTGGGCACAGGACATGGCTCTGGAAGTTGGCTTTTCTGTGTGATTCCCAAAGCAAGATTGTGTTATTTGGTGCAAAGGATGCGCACCAGGTATGTTTGCACACTTAAGTCAGAATAGTGGCAGGATGATAGAGCGGAAGAAAGTGCTATCAGACCGCTTTCACCCACTCTGCTGCTGAAGCAGTACTGCAAACCTTTCCTGATGTGTGCACAGCCCCTTGCAAATGCTGCCAGAATCTCTCTCTGCCTTCTATGGAAGGCCTTGCTTGTGCAAAATAAGGACAGCATGTGCATTTTTTAATGGTTGAAATGTAGACATGTTTTGGTGCCTCATGACTATTTATTGTATTTCATGTGAAATGTTTGTAATGTATTTTAAAATATTTAAGGTATGAAATGCTTTTATGTCTAAGGATGAAAAGAACAGTTAAGCAATGGGCTAGGCTTCCCTAATTAGAATAATAGAGGGGGGAGAGATGCCCACAGGTGCAGCCAATCAGGCGAAGCCATGCCAGGCTGCTGGAAGTATAAAAGGCATTGACAACAGAAGGATTTGTTCTGTGCTTGGGTTTTCTCAAGGAGGGAGGTCTGGGTGAAACCATTCTGTACCTGAGGAAAGATTACTCTCACAGTTCCAGAATTGTTAGGCTAGGATGAGCCAGGGGAAGAATTCTTAAGCAAACTAGGGAGTTAGGTTTTATTTATTTATATTTATATTTATATCCCGCCCCATACCCAAGGGTCTCTGGGCGGCTCACAACATTTAAAAACACACATATCAAACTGTATAAGACAATGCTAAAACCACTACAAAGTTTAAAATCAAGCATAATGATAATATTTTTTTTAAAAAAAAAGATATAAGAACAGTTAAAAAAAACAGTAGAGTGTGCAGTGGGGTAACCGGAGGGAGCCGTTAACCAAAGGCCTGAGTGAAGAGGTACGTCTTCACCGCCTTCCTGAACGTAAACAGAGAAGGGGCCTGATGCACTTCCAAGGGGAGACCATTCCACAATCTGAGGGCCACTACCAAGAAGGCCCTCTCCCGGGTGCCCACCCGCCTAGGTACTGAAGGCAGAGGGATAACCAGGAGGGCCCCCACTCAAGATCTTAAGACATGGGCAGGTCGATATGGGAGAAGGCGCTCCTTTAGATATCTGGGGCCCAAGTCATTTAGGGCCTTATAAGTCAGAGTTAGCACCTTGAATTGGGCTCGGTAGTGAATTGACAGCCAGCGCAGTTCTTTTAGAACCGGTGTGATATGTGTCCGGCTAGTTATTCCAGTCAGCACTCTAACGGCTGCATTTTGCACCAGCTGCAACTTCTGAACCGTCTTCAAGGGAAATCCCATGTAGAGTACATTACAGTAGTCCAACCTGGAGGTTACCAGAGCATGGATAACTGTGGTCAGGTCATCTCTGTCCAAGAAAGGTTTCAGTTGACAAACCAACTGTAGTTGGGAGTAGGCACTCCTGGCCACGGCCTCCACCTGGGCTTCAAGTGTTAGCGCAGAGTCCAGGAGTACCCCCAAATTTTGCACCTGTCCCTTCCTGGATATTGCAACCCCATCAAGGTATCTCCCAACTACTTGGACCTGAGAGCCTGTAACACACAGCACCTCTGTCTTATCTGGATCAAGTTTCAATCTGGATTCAGGCTAATAAAGCTTTGTGTGGTCTGAAACAAATTCACTGATTTGAACTTGATTGTTCATACAAGCCTTGTTCTCTTTTTATTTATTTATTCTAACTAAAGCAACTTCTGTGAAAACAATAAAGATTATTCTTCATAATTTCAAGAACATTTGCCTGCAGTATTTATTATTAAGCTTTGAGGTTCACCAGACGAAAGGGAGCCTGTAGCTTTAAGAACAGGGAAAACAAGAGAGAATGAGAGATAGACGGTGCTGTGTGTGGTGTTAGAAACGCTCTCCGCTTGTATCTTTAAATGGAAGGCAAGACAAGTGGTGAGTTCCTTGGTGCAGGGCTGGAGAAAGGCTTGGCCAGCGCTGAGGATTATAATAAATGGGCATTTGATTTATTTCAAACGATTGCCAGAATCAGAGAGGGGAAAGAGATCAGCCTTGGCTGGGGGGGGGGGGGGGGTGCCAAACATGTGCATAAATGTTGCACTACAGAGCTACAGTTTAAAACCAATGAGCATAGCTACACACGTTTGAATGTGCATTTGATCCACTTCAGCTGTGGGGAAATCACAAGCTGTTTTATTTCAGTGTTAAATAACTCAGAAAATCCACTTTTGGGACAGATAATGTGGAAAGAAAATTACTGGTCACTTTGCTGATGTGTTCTCCTGCTCTGAAGGTGGACTGAAGCTGGATTAAACCTTAGGTGTGACCACAGCCTTAGAGAACCACTCTCATCCGTTGCTGACTTTCAGTTTTAAATCACAGAGCATCAGGGCATCACTGGTGTAGACAGCTGGAAATGAAATTGTTCCCTACCTTTTTTTTTTTTTTTTTTGCCAGTTTGCACTGTAGCACTAATAAGGGAAATGGCACCTGGTTTGCATATCAGTACTACTTTTGCGCTGGAACAAAATCTGACATTGCACTGCAGTGCTACAGCATGAAAGAGTGGAGAGTGTTGGGAAAATGACAAATAGTGTGGACCAATCAGAACATTGGCAGAGAGGAATTTCAAGTGGTGTAACATGTAGGCAACACAGTGGACGTTCATTTCAAATGCATTTGAGGTGCTTTTTTTAAACAAATCTTTCTGGATTTTCTTTTCTTTTGCCATGAAATCAGGATCGATCCTTAGTAAACTTTCTTGGCAAAGATATAGTGGGGCTCTACAACTAGATGCAGCACCCGTGAAACTCCTACCCACTCTGCCACTGTGGCTCTCAGGTTCACTTGAAAACCGTAAGAGGAAGTAGCAGTGACCAAGCAAGGAGCTAAATCTGGCAGATTCTCTAGAGCTACCTAGGCCTGTGCCTCTCCTAGAAGCACAGGGAGAGGGACACAAAATGAAGGGGGACAGCTTTGACCAGCAGAAAATGGGTGAAGCTCCATATACAAAGTTACAGTCCAAAGCACTGGGAAAGCTTAACAAGCACTTAATCCCTACCTTATCAGCCTTACTTTCCTATAAGATCATAATAACACATGGCATTTTTCAGAGCTGATGCTTTCTCAACTGCAGGAAGGAAGCCAACAGAACTGTTAACAAAATGCAAATGGATTTTGCTGGCATCACTTCACTATCAGCTTCAATCATTGGACAGCAGCCAAAAGGAAAAAGTTTCCTGTTCATGCAAGAAAGGAAAGGATTAATTGCGTTTTCTCTTGCTCTGAATATTGCCCAGGCCTTTGGTTTAAGGGATGATCTACCCTCCCTTTCTGGACATTGCATTGCAGTCAACATTTTAAAGCTGTTTTAAGCTTTGTTTCTGTATGTCTTGGTTGTTGAAATATACCCTTCAGGTACATGGCAGAATACAAATGTAAACACAAACCTTACTGGCTCTGGCTGCACTCATTTTACTGAGCACAGTTTCCCAGTCACAGTCCAGTGTAAAGAACCACAGGAGGACACAAAGCAATCTGAAGTCGCCCATCCATGTCAGTAGAACATAGGCAGGTGGCCTTTTCTATACTGGCCCATCCATGCTTCAGCTCAAATGCTCTTCATTATTCATCCATTACCCAGCATTCTGCCTCCATCTCCTGGGTTTTGAAGAAACATGTCTTTCACATTAGCTCTAACTTCACCATGTGCACAAATATTCGACAGCGTGAATTTCAACATTTGCTGAGGAATCAAAAAGGGCCTACATTCATAGACCCCCATTCATTCTTGAACTGAATGGATCCAGCCTTTGGCAAAGCTTCATAGAAGCTCCAATGAAGGCCTCCCAACCCCCCAGCTATGCCCCCTTACCTCCAAATATGGCCACGGCTGCCTCCTTCACCATTTGCATGCTGCTCTGAAGTCCAAGTAGGCCTTCCAGTGGTGCAGTGTGCGATGGCAGTGGTGGCAGGTAAATGGGGGGGGGAGCTGGGTTGGGTGAGAAGAGTTGGCTTTTCTACCCCTTTTCTCACCCATTTAAGTGGCTGAGAAAGCATTTATATTCTTCTCCCCACAACAGAACACCCTGTGAGGTAGGTTCCCTTCACGCACGAACATTCATCATATGAAGATACTGCTCCCCTTGGTTAGAGTGAAAATGCAGGGTTCAGGCTGCATGGGAAATGTTGTAACAGTAGAACTGTGAGAAGCTGAGAGGGATGTTAAGGGCAGTTTCCTAATTTCCATATGTTGGTGTTGGGTACCACAGAGCACCACCAAGTTCTGACCAACTCCTTGTTGATTGCATGGGTACTTCCATGGCACCTCTATGCAGTTTTCTTGGCAAAAGTGATTTGCCACTGCCTACTTCCAGGGAGAAGACTGGAGATCGAACCGGCAAACCTCTGCTTTCCAGGCAGTTATAATACTGAGCTATAGCCACTACTGGAAAATTAAAAAAACAAGCTTTTCTTTGAAGAACGGTAACAAGTTTTCAGCTGAAAAACCAAGACAAGAAAATGCTACTTAGTCAAATAACCTCTGGGAGAAGGAACAATTTCTCCTGCTTTGTTTATTATAAGTGGCTGATATATGAGAAGCCTGCAGGTGGAATTCCTGCTGCACAACTATTTTCCACTTCCAGGTCAGATGCCAGAGAAGCAGCAGCACTTACCACACTACGCAAATCCTAGCATAAAACTCCAGAGGTCAGAATGCTCCCAGATTAAATTTTTTTAAAGTTTTTCCTCTTTAATAATTTTAGCAAGAAATCCATTTTAAAAATCACAGCCATCGTTAACTGTAGGTTAAATTTTAATTAGTTAATCCACAGCTTCAGTAACATCTCATTTGTGGGGAGAAACTCCATTTGTGACCAACCTTTGGGTATATCAACTCCCTCCAGGCCACAAAGCAGTTTCCTCATCACAGTTGTTTATGTAAGGTGTCCACCACAGCAAAGCTGACTTATTTCACGTTATTATAGGCTTGCTAAAATAAAAGCTGGAGGTAGCAAAAATGGAACTGTGTCAAGGAGTTATTTTGGAGGAAAATACTGCTATGAGGAGCGGCAGACATAAAGCATAAAGAGGCCACTGCATATTTAGTTTTATGTGTGTACTGTCAGATCTCAACTGGATTATAAGCAAATAATGCAGTTTCGTGTTACAGCTTCATCCCTGGAGGGAGACTGTAACTATATGCTTCCTTTGTTCCACTTGAAACCATCAGCAAGGCACGTTCCTACCTTTTGTTAGCCTTTAAATACAAAAACACAAAAACAAAAGTCCATGCATGGAAAATATCAGTGATGGGAAGGAAGAAAAAAGACTGAGAGGGAAGAAATAATTCAAACCATTATCAAATACATGCAGAAAGACTACCTGACAGCCAGCATGACAGAAGTGCTTCATAAGCACTTGGGAAGGGAATTTAATATTTATTTACATTTTTATCTCACCTATACCAAAAGACCTCAGGCCAGGTAAATAAGGTGCTTCTTCACTAATCTCAGAGTGTATACAGTGAAGGTACCTAGCACACTTTAGGGGGAAGCTACCACAGCGTTACTATGTTCTGGGTGTTGTCCTGCCAAGGAGGGTAGGAATGAAAGTGAGGAGTTTAAATATTCTTTAAGAACACTTTTAATTTTACATTTTTCTTATAGTGACCCACTATGAGACCTTTTCATGAAGGGTAGGATATAAATTCTTAAAACATCAAGATTGTCCAAATCATGTGACCTCTGCTCTTTGACACATCTCTTTACTATTCTAAATTCAGCGTCTTTCAGCTATAACAAACTAAGAGGTATCTGACAACCTGTGTTGGCATCTGCAATATAACTTCAGTTTCTATTCACAGATCTATAAAATATGAATCAATGTAATAGTTTAATTTTTTTCATTTTAAAATACTGTTTAATTAGAAAAAAGTAAAATGTGAATTAGAACAAAGAGAATTATTCCCAAGATGGTAGCCTCAAAAGTATTTACTGTGGCAAACTTCAAATGATGTCATTTTGTAAGTAACATTATAATTCGCAGTTCTTCGCATTCTTACAAACATGACACTGATTTATGAGATACTGCATTTTGTACACTGTAATAGTCAATAGTGCCATCTGGTGTTCAGTCTTCGCAAGATTACAAAAATTTAACTATTAAAATTATGATACAGCTGATCTTCTCTTGACATTCCACCTGCATTGTTCACAAATCCAATTATTCTTATCACTGTCTACTTTAAAACAACTGAATTTTTTTGCAAACAAACCTGGGCCTGGGTTAAATATCAAAGAAGAAAGATGTCTTAATTATGTTAGAACAGTCGGCCTGATTCAAGAATTTGGTACATACGTATCAGAAATATATGTTTAGATTTCTATTATAACAACACATACACCTATTAAAACAATTAGTATGATGCTGATCCGACCAATCTATTTTTATGAACTTACAGTAGCATTTGGTACATAAGGGTTACATTTTAAATTATGTTTTAATATGTTTTATTATTTCCTATTGTGACCTGAGACCCTTTGGTGGGGGATGGAATATACATTTCTTAAATGAATAAACAAAATTGAATTTTCAACTGGCAAAAATGCATGATCAGACTTATACAAGGTTTTGTTTGTAAAGCAGTGACTCCCCAGTACAATGAGAAAGTAGAGTGAAATGTAAAATTCCTTACTGAAGTTTTCAACATCGTAAATGTAAGCCAGTACTCAGCTCCCCAAAATTACTTTGAATGAGGATGAAAAAACCTGCAGACTCACTGAATGCTTCATGGTAAAATGAAGCAAAGCAATCATGTTCAACACTCAAGAGTCTTGGGTATTGTGTTTTACCAAGTTTTAATGCCTTTGATTTCATCTGGGGCTTCTCTTCAGCATAGAACCACGTTGTACAACAAGACATACATAAAGAACACGCTGACCGTAACATTTCATTTAAAGCCACATGTCTCTTCAGATACAAAAAGAAAAACCAGAAGTTTTCAAGTACAGTTCCCATTCATCCCCAACAATATTTTATTGAGAAACTGTTCAAATGATTGCATGTTTGACCACCCAGACAAAATTCTGCCTCTAGCAGAAGAACTCGCATCAGCAGTAAAACAAGTTTAAATTATGTGGATTTTTAATTATAGATCCTTTGGCCTGTTCAAAAGAAATTTAATAAGTTGATGGAGAACATCATCATTAAAACCTTTGACATTGTTATCTTCTATTGATTCATACAGGGGCTTCGTTTCTGTTCCCCAACAAATATTATTTCTTGCATTATTTTTATCAGCATCAGCACTTAAAGCCAAAGTATTCAACTGGTAACAAAAAAAAGCAAAGTATCTTCCATCACTAATCACAGCCTGGGATACAAAGGGGCGAGTCACATCTGCTTGACTCCAGAATCCTGTAACAGAGGGAAAAACAGATTAAGATAAAAACCGATAAAAAACCAAGCTAGGGATTATGGGGAAAGAAGCATCATAAACCCATACTTAAAATATGCACGTTTTAATAATACTGCACAAACCTTTCAATCAGCTTTCAATGGATTAGCAACTTATTAACTACACCTATTGTAGAACAACCAAGAGTATGTAACGAACTACTTGCTCCACCTGTGATCCTTTCTCTTTCATCTTTGTGTCAGCACGTTGTGAAAAAGACAGCCTTCTACAGTGTCTAAACTAGTTGTACAATGCAACTCTACTGGAATTTTCCAACAGCACAGTGGCAGTAAGAGTATTGTGATACAGGTTACAAACTGGCAAGGAAAGCTCCCAATTCAGCAGAGGGCCACAGATACGCGTCTCTTTAGCTCACAAGACTACGACCATTTCCTCCCCTTGATCTTACAAGAGAATATCAGGATTCGCAAACTGGTCTCAAATGCAATGTCTCTATGCAATCCAGGAAGACTGTGCAATTATAGATATGTTTATTTTATACACGGCTTTGAGGTTTTTAAAGAAAATGGTATGGAAAAATAAAATAAATAAATAAGTCATCCTCAGACCCCCACCCACCCCAACATAAAACAAGGAATGCCAGGGTGGCAAGTGTATTATGATGCTCTCCTTTTGTAAGCTGCACCCTAAACATAGTCAAATATCTGAGAAGTGTTTTTTAAAATTATTTTTAAAGCTAGAGTGTGTGTTTTTTTACTCAGAATGTTTACTGACTTACCTTGGTACATTGCTTGTGCTCCCGTCCAAGCAAAAAGACTTGCAATAGCATTGGCACGGGGTGGGACTTCAATCTGATCAAACAGATTCAACCTTAAAAGTCTCTCCTTTTTCAGTTTATCAGGAATTAAGTGAAACTGTGTATGTCCATATGTGTACGGGTCTCCCACCTTTGATCCTAAATAACCCAAGGGAAAAAAAGGACTTTATTTGGAATCTTTTCTGCACATACAACATACACTTCTGTTCTGTGACCATAATAAACTTATTAATTCACATAATGTGTGGAAGATCTGAAATGCATGCCAGTTATCATGGAAGCAAATATGACTTCACTGTTGTAGCTTTAAAATTTTAGACATGTATCGTGCCACAGACAAAACACTTATGACTGAAAAGGTTCACCTCTGTTGTCTAAGCAAGAATTCATTTTTGACAAATCTATCAGGCAACCTGGAAAAGTATTTCAATCTTGTTTGTTTACACTTTTTTTGAAAGGGAGGAATTAGGGAATACACTATGCAGGAGCCAAAATGTGTGAAGCTTCTAAATTAATTTTCCATTAATCTTCCATTTTATAGAGTTCAATGCTAAAATTAATCTCCCTCAAAGCCCAAATCAAAAAGGGTTCTTCATCCTTCTCCATTTGTCCCTACATTCTGAAAGTTCTTTCAATTCTTCATCCACTTGTTTAACTTTCAGTCCCAGCTCAGAATTCTCACGACATATTCTCTTAAACAGACAATGCAATCCTTAAGATGTCTACATTGAAGTAAGTTTCATTTTGCTTAACACAGCTGACTCCCAGAAAAGGAGAGTTAAAATTGTGCTCATCCCACTTGAAGGGGGTCTTTTCTGTTAATTCCAAATTCACAAGCATGAATCCATGTAAAAAGGGCTGCTTCCCTCTTTTTAAAAGGTTTTTAATTCCCCACATATTGTTTGGTCATCTCCATCAACTTACCTTCCCCCCCCCCCCCCGAAAAAGGTGGGTCTGACATTGCAGCCCTAAAACGTGACTAATCAAGAGGCCAATTGTCATTATTTTCCCAGAAAAATAACAATACTAGCAACACTGCTTCCATTTAGCCAGACACTGACTGAAGAGTAAAGAAACAACAGCTATTTCATGCTCAGATCCAAATCTGCCTGATGACGAAAATGCTTCACACGTATACATGACAAACTGAAAGAAGCTTCTTCTTCTCCTTTATTATATAAATCCTTGTGTCAATCAAAATTATTTCTGGCTACTTGACTTTTGTGCTTGAGTGTACATGTTTCATAAAAAGCTACTTTTCAGAAGATGTTTGCTAAATCTTTTATTAAAATAGTTTAAAACATGTAATGAAAAACACACGGATTTGCAATTCCCATGTTAAAATATTCCAAACACTTAGGCACAAATATTTGAATAAACATGTTGTATACTAATATTTTGACATGATAGCCTTACCTATAAATATTTTGTTGAAATACTGTCTTTTAAACAGAGGAAGTTTATCAGGCAAATGGTTAATAACAGGAAGCTCTCCAGGAGGCAAATATTCCAGAGGTACAAACTTAAAAGAAAGGAGGAAAACAATCAGCTATCAAAAGATGCATTATTAATATAAGTAATGAAAATGTCCTCTAGGAAGTATCAATGCAGAAGAATATTTGCTGAATATTGAATTTGTTACAGGAATTCCATGAATTGCTATGAATTCAAGCAATTTAACAGCCTAAAAATAAGATGATTTTGCATATCTAAAAAATATCTGAAAGCTGTCAGCACATATTTTTTCCTTATTGTGTAGCTAAACCTAATTTTCCTCAATAAGATTATCTTGAGAGCTATGCTAGCTCTGTAGGTGTAGCCAATACAAAATCCCCATATTTACACCCAGGAGGCTCCCCAGCCCATAAATGTGCCACTTTTTTGCTATGGCAAATATAGGGTGTTTTTCCACTGCCACTGTCACTAATGGGTATAAAATGCCATTACGTACCCATTAATGGGTACTTTTAGTGACAGATATTAAGATAGATCCATGGATATTAAGCAAGTCAAGCGAATATCTGGGGTGGATTTGATCAACGTAGTAATTCAACTTTGTCCATAGATATTAAGCAAGTCAAGCGAATATCTGGGGTGGATTTGATCAACGTAGTAACTCAACCTTGTCCTAAACCCCATAGCTCCTTACAGGTCAGACACACATCTGGTGGTGGTTCCTAGAAATGGTCTCCCTTTGGTTTGCCGGACTACGGGGGCATGCTGTTCACATGCTGATGGCAGGTCCTCCTGTTCAGATTTATCCCAGAACTAGCAATGCAGAAAAGGTCTACATAAACTCATTCATGCAGTTTTCCTTGGCTGATATGGAAGCGGTCATCATCTTCATCTAGGGAGATGAGGGACAGAATCTACAAACCTCAACATACTGCAGTGTACTAGTATTAATGATACAGTATGAGAAACAGAAGACAGGTGCCTTCATATTAAGTATAGATGTGGTTACCAAGAGTAGTGTAGTCAATCAGTTCTGGACCATATAAAATCTGCTTGGCCTCTTGAGGCAAGGGATCACAGGAACTCAAATACTTTGGGAATGAGATGTAAATAGAAAAAGGACTAGAAAATACTAAGCAGCTTCTTCCACTGAGGAGATAGAAGAGGAGGCTTTATGGCAATTATGCTTGTTTTTAAACGTATATCAAGTCTTTGCCACAAGTTTAATTCAGAAAGCTAATGTTTCTTTATAAAGGCTTTATCAACATAATGGAATGACTGACCATGCGATGAACTGACAGCTGCTTGCTACTGTTCAAAGTATGTCCTTTGCCAACACACTATCAGAACATCTAGAGAAACCAGGAGCAGTGTTCACATGCTACTAATGGCTGCTACTGAGGCATCTAGAATACCTGTTGTGAATGATGCTTGAGAGCTATCATGCTCAGGTGCACTAAAAGCAGATATGACCTGTCTAAGATTGGTATAATATTGTACAGCGCTGAGTACATGTACAGTGCCTCAGAAATAAACTATAATAATACTAATATGCTAAAATTGACCCTAAAAGGGTATCACACACATAGTCACTTCCAAGGATGGAATACCAGCAAGCCAGCATACAGAAGCAGTCACTGTTATGCAATGATATCTTGCTATATTCTAACATCTTCCCAGCAGATTATTTTGCCCTCTTTACAAATGTGAATAGCTCCTACTGAGCAAAATTAAACAACGATTCCCTGAAGCACACTGCAGTATCAAATATATTGTTCTCTGTTAATCTAGTTTACGTACCTCAGGAAGCTGCTTTGTCATACGAATCTGACAGAGTGGTTTATCATCAATCTGAAATCTCTGTGGATCAATTCTGCCCTTTCGATACCCGCGCAGAACTTCAGCCTCACCACGCATCCAATACAAATTTACTTCTGGGTTATAGTCTAAAATAACAAAACAGATTTTAATAATCAGCAACATCTGCATTTTGAGATTATATAAAGTCCCCTCTCAACAAAATACAAGCTATTTAACTGAAACTAATATGAGACTACAAACAATAATTATGGTCGTAGCTCAATTTGCATACTTTCACTGTAATATGACTGCCAAATTATGGCCTGCCTTGATTCACACCTCAGCTGCTTAGCTACTGCAGTTTCCTGCCAAAAGTCTATTTACTTATATTGGATTAATTGAGCTGCCTGAAAATTACATGCCAATTACACTAACTTGAATAAGAAATTGGCCTCTCAGTGAAACTCAACGCAGAAATCACAACCTCTGTTGACAAAAAGAGCCTATTTGATTTTATATCTTCACATTAAAAAAAAACAAAAAACAAAAACCAGAGGCATGCATGGATTAAATGTTTCTTCCACAAATACAGTCACTTCTGCAAAAGCAGTTCATGACTTTTAAAAATAGTTTAGAAAGAAAACTTCCAATTCCTTCCAAAGGAAGTTCAGTTTAGAGTGCTAATGTCAGCGAAGAGATGTCCAGTCTAGTACCACTGAAGCAGAGCTCCCAGCTGGCAGGAGCCCTCCATTAAATGACATGACTGGCTCTCAATTTGTACCAATAAAATGACTGCCAACTGTCATTCTAGCAATGTGCTTGTTAATAGGTGACAATTAGTTTTGACAGTACCTTCCCTGGCACAGTGTTTACAGTCTGTGCTATAATTTAGAACTGATATTACTGATTCTGGGGTTGCACTGTTAATCTTTGGTTTCCTATAAAGTTTTCCTAGACAAAACACCTGCAGTGATCACCCCTGTTATTTTCAAGAATCCCACTTTGCAACACTAATCATCAAACAGGTAGCCACATATTCCACAAAAAAAAATTCTGAAAAATCCAAGATTCAATCGGCTTCATATAGCAGGAGATGACCTGCTTGACGTGCTAGTTTCAGATTCATTAGGATTTCAGATGTAATAATAAAGCAAGAAACAAGGTTCAGTTACTAACAGACAAAAATATTTTAACTGGTGTGATGCGTATATAACCAAGGATACTACCAAGCATCCATAACTCAACCTCTAAACCAGGCCCCACATGTGCCATGAAAAAGTTTTGCCCAAAACCCAAATGCTTTTGTTAAAAATTAAAAACTACACCTTGGATTCAAGTAAATGTTTGTAGTTCAAATGTAAAGTGGTCTCTCTAATACCAGGAACTTATCTTCCAAATCAGGGTTCCGGATACTCTGACGGAGGTCTGTCTACTCTTTGACCACCACCACTGTCCTAGAGCATTCAGAAGCTTCTTCCAGCTGCCCTGATCTTCAGCCTACACCACAGTTGTGAAACTTCTGTGAGCTTTGTAAGCTACATCCCTACATCTCTGAGAGCTACGAAAGGCATCCCCCAGTAGTCCCAAACATGGGAGGCATGCCGTCTGCAGGGTGCACCTAAAAATGGCTGAGGCCCTTTCTGCACTTACAAGCCCTAGATCCAGATCAGTAAGTCCAGAATGACCCACTGATCTGGATCACAGGGAGGTTTGGTCGAATCAGCGCCGTCTGTACTGCTAGCACTGGTCTGACCCATACCTCTCCACTGGATGAGGAGTACTTTTCACCCTTGTAGTCCTGGAACACAGAGGTGCCTTGTCTAGTATACTATATGGATCCTAATCCCTATCAAGAGTCCATGTAAAAAGACCTTCTGTTTGAACACACCCCCAGTGAGAATGAAACCATCACTCTAATGTAAGCAATTTTGTTACAACTACCATGCACTGGCAACATCTGTCCCTTGGTGATAGGCAATTACATGCGTTTTGGAGACAAAACATAATTTTGCTTCCTAATATACTGCCTAGTAAGAAGAAAGCCGTGTTTATTCCTAATACCAAAAGGAATCAAACTTGCCAGAGATCACTTTTCTTGTTTTATCTCCCACTAGCCCCAGCACCACACAGATTCTCCAAGGACAAAGAATGATAAAGCACCAGGGCTGTGTGTTCACACCTAAGTTTTAACCCAGCTTCAGTCCACTTTCAGAGTGAGAGAAAACATTACCGTGGTGACTAGTCATTTCCCACACACACATTATGTAGCCCAAGGGTGGGGTGTTTTTGTTTTGGAGCCGGATCACACTGAAGGAAAGCAACTTGCCACTTTACTGGTGGTTTCTCTCATTCTGAAAGCAGACTGAAGCTAGATTAAAACTTAAGTTGTGAGCGCAGCCCCAGAGGCAGGCAGACAGGATGCAAAACCCAATCACCATTTAAATCTACAGAAGAAGACATCTGAGATCTACAGAAGACACACACCTATCACAGCGTCAGAGCCAAGCACCGGGTTGAGGCGAGCCAGGCGGGCCACGAGCTCTGGCAGCAAGTGGCTGAGGAAAGGAATGGGCCTCCGCCGGCTGGTCCCGTAGAGGACGGGCATCGGCTTCTTCTGATAGAAATACTCCTGGAGCAGGAGGTCGACGACCAGGGAACGGAGCTCGGCCAGGTCCAAATCCCCATCGTCGCCAACGCCGCCTTCCTCTTCCACGGCCAGAGAATCAGGCAACCCCGGCACGAAAACCGTCTTGGTGAAGCTCTGGTACCAGCGGTCCGCGTTGAGCGCCCACGTCTGCGGGTAGACCACGTACTTGAGCCGCTGCTGCCTCCCGTATATCGAGAGCTTCTCCTCGACGGAGGGCGCGTCGTGGATGGTCTGATAGAGCGCCTCGATGCGCCGGCGCCTGGCCCCCTTGCTCTTGGCCGTCATGGAGAACACCACCGGCGGGTACAGGGAATCGACACCCTGCGTAGGCGCCGCTGAGGCTTCCGCGCTGAGCCACCGCCGCGGCCACGCGTTGCACAGCAATCGCCACCGCCTGGGCGCCGCCATCTTTGACGGAAAGCATCGGACAGAGGGGAGGACTAAGGCAGAAAGGGGAAAGGTCGCGCAGAACCTGGGACGCGCTTCGTGATTGGCCGTCGGCTTCCCGCGTGACTCTGCTCGCGCGCCTAGCTGCGTCCCAGGTTAAAAATCTCGTGGGCTGCTGGGAAGGCTGCTACTGCGCATGTCAGTCTGAATGTCGCGGGTGCTTAGCAACAGTACTTCCTTCTTGTTGCCCAAGTTCCCCTATTTTGCGGGGAGGCGCCACTTTTTGGTGGGGCGGTAAAACGCTGCTCCTGTTTTTTTTTCTCCAACAAAGAAATACGCCGTGGGTTCTTTAGTCTGCATTAAAAATAGTCCCTTAATAGTCGACGCATCTCAGAAAACTCTGCCTTGCAGATACTTTACTGGGTGGGAAAGAGGCTGTTCCCAGACGCTTGCAGTCAGTGTGATTAGATGTCACCTGCAACAGTAAAGGCATAGACAACAACCACAGAACTGCAGAAATTTAACTTTGAAATAAAGTGTCATAGCCCCACTTCAAACTGCCCCGCTATTACCTTAACCATCCAGGTGATTGCTAATTTTAATTAGGGCTTCATCTGGTGTTAATGTTATGAGAGGTCCATTTTTAAGCATTCCATATATTTAAGCCAGGGGTCCTCAAACTTTTTAAACGGGGCCAGTTCCTGTCCCTTGGACCAATGGAGGGCCGGAATATAGTTTTTAAAAAAAAACAACCATGAACAAATTCCTATGCAGGACAGACAGCGGCAGCAAAAACACCCAGTGGGCCGGATAAATGTCCTCAGCGGGCTGCATGTGGCCCATGGGCCGTAGTTTGAGGACCCCTGATTTAAGCTAATAAATACATACGGAATTGAAGAACGCATTTTATTTAACAGCTTCATTGAAGGAAATGCCTTTGGCCAAGATTGATTCATTCTTCCCTCGGTTACAGTTATTAACTACAGTTATTATTAATACACCATTGAATGCATGGCTTAAATTAGAGCTTTTAATTATGTACCTTGTTTTAACCTATATCTTAAAACTTATGATACTACTGGGACTACACATATCCTTGGCATTCCCAATATAGCCTTAGGTTAGTAGATCAGGAAATCCAGCAACAATGCCATTTTTCCTATAATACTGTCTTCCAGTTCCTTTCATTATCTCTGCCAGTTCCTTGCATTATTATTACTCAACCAAATTCCCAGATGCTAGCAAAATGTAGGAAGAAAGGGGCACAGGTGAGTGTTTTGCTAGTATCCAGGTATTGAACAGGAACAGGAAAACAAGACACTTAGCCAAAATCTGGGTATTGCCTTGTTCTGTCTGGCAGGGGTGGCAAGAAGCAATTATGGAATCTAGAAACCATCCCACAATTTCCTCTTGCCGTCTGGAATCTCCTCAAGTCATTTCACAAGGATTCACCTAATATAAGGTGTGTGTATACAGACCAGAGCAGCCCTCCTGGCACTCAACCCACTGATGCCTAGATGCCTGGCAAAAAGCTAGCAAATAATAGCTACACCACCATTTCAGCACAATGGTAATTTCTATATTCTCAAGGAGATAGTTTTTCAGACTTGCACAGTAGAGCATCTGCTTTGGATGCGGGTCAGTTTGAGGCTGCATTCACACACAGTAAAGAAAGCACCTAGGAGACATCTTAGAAACAGTTCATAGGTGGGATCATTCAAAGGACGGTCTAGGCTAGAAAAGGTGGATTTGAAATAGGATGAGAAATCAAGGGCCACAGGCTACTGTCTATAAGGTCCTCTCTTTGAGACCTCAGTCTCAGTCCATGACATTTCCTCAATGGCATTTTTGCTATTATTACCATTATAGTTCTCAAAAATCTTGTATTTTCTACATATTCCTTTTGTTCCTTTTAAAAAAAATCTAGTGTTGTGTTTATTTAAATCAATATAAACTCTGTCACTGGGTTTTGGTACAGCATCAAGGTTATTACAAAACCCTGTGTATAACTAATACATATGATTGGTCTCCTTTTAATATATTGCCTTTAATATATGTAAGACACATTTTACTAATTGCAAAGTCTGCAGTGTCCATCTTAAATCTTAAATGCTTTATACATGCTCTTGTATTCTAATTCATTTTCAATCTTTTGCAAGTCACTCTGAGCATCATGGATTGACAGGGAAAAGTGCAACTATAGACCACAGTACATAATTATTTCCAAAAATGAATTTTGAGTATCAAATGCTGTCTTACATGGGCCCCCTCTTATCTCCTTGTCCAACTTCAAGAGGATAAAGCTGGGAATTTGTTACTTTGCTCAATGAAACCTTGATCCCACCCACCTTGAAATGAAGGAAGAAATTTGTAGCTGAATCAATGAAACATGCCTTTAACCAAGACATTCCATCAATAAATTACTATTTTATGAAGTTAGAGCGAAATGCCCAAAATAAAATATTGGAATATACTTCTTTCCTCTGCTAATATGCTAGAGTTACTGCCAAGATAATTTCCCCCAGAGTGAAAAATCAATATACAGATCTACAGCACTAGATGTCACTCTCTGGCTGCTAGTGATTTATATCTAGTAAATCACTGTGTAATGTATTAAGCCTGCAGTTCCCAAACTGTTTCCCATGACCTGCCTTTAATTTTTACTAAACTCTCATGCCCCCCCACTTTTTGATTGTAATAAATTCTATTACTGTCCATCTACAATTTGCAATATATCCATTATATTTTCCAGTATTGTTGTGACATTTCCATTATTTTATGCATGTAATAAGCTTTTCGACTTAATTTTGCAACTTAGAATAATAAGAAATATACATAGGTCCAGAGGACATAAAAGAGAGGGCTTTTTTATTTTCTTCCCCTATTCACACTCTCCTTTTTGTTCTTTAATTTTAAACTGTTGAATCTCTTAACTAAATAAAAACAAATATTTAAGTATTAGACCTGCAGGAGAATGAGGACTCTTCACCTTTTACTGAGAAAGAAGGTCTTGGATGGGTCACTGATCTGAGGCAGAGAGGAAAGACACCTTAGAAGGGACCCATTTTTAGCGAGAAAACAAGTTACCTCTTGCACCAGTGTAGACAGTAGACAGTGGAACATGGAGGCACCAATAACATTCACAAAGGTTGTTGGGAAGTCCTGGAACCTAAGTTTAATCAGGGTTTCCACAGTGGCATTCTCTGAAATGCTACCAGTTCCACTTGCAGGGCAAGCTAGGCAGGCAACATTAAAGTGTGGATGAGATGGTAGCACTAGTAGAAGCGGTTTGGGACAAGTGGACCTATTCAGGGGAATGGGCCACACTAGATAATTCTTGTGTTCCCTTCCAACGTTACCATTCTATAATTCTGTGAATCAAAGTGGAATTCAGCTGCCAGTGCTTAAAATTAGATGAAGCACAGCAGCTTTTAAATTGAAATGGGGATAGGGGAAAGCTGTCAGGAATGGAGGAACAGTTCAGGAACAGTCATTGCTGTAAAAATATTGTTTCAAATGTAAGGTTGATTTCAAAGGAAGAGAAGAAGAAATAGATGATAAAAACTTAATTAGATTTGAAGGCTGCTCAGAGAAACCTAAGGAAACCAAAGGAAATATGACAAGTCAAGCAAGTATAAAAAGATACAGTGTGTACTGTGTTTACAACTGTTTAGAACAGAAGGTCACAATTAAAGGACAAGAAGAAACTAGATTAACCCCTACTGATAACAAAATGGACCCATTGAACTGTGCTTCATGCTTTGGTGTCACTCTCGCAGTAAATTGTCAACCATTCCAACCTATGGGGGAGAGAGGAGACAGCACCAAAGAACCTTATCACCTGACCTTCCACAGACTAGAAATAACAAAAAGTACCCTCTAAAGGAAAAGACAGAGGTAACATGAGGCTTCTAGCTGGGAAGTGAGATCAGATTTGGGATTAAAGCATCTTCCACTTTCAGAAGGAAACATATCACATGCAATATGATGCAAGTTCTTCAAATATCCCATCTGGAGCTTTGGGGAAGGCTGAGTCATTCCACAACC
Source organism: Aspidoscelis tigris stejnegeri (assembly GCA_023333525.1). NCBI lineage: Eukaryota > Metazoa > Chordata > Lepidosauria > Squamata > Teiidae > Aspidoscelis > Aspidoscelis tigris. The sequence goes on along the minus strand of JALMGA010000007.1, from coordinate 22,242,084 downwards.
AATATGCAGAAAGGAAAGATGAAGGAACTGTAAGGTCTCTCCATCTGTCATCCTAGGTTTCCCTGCTCCCATCCAGATCGTTTTCCTTGTGCATTCTGTCTTTGTAGATTTTAAGTCTGAAGGAAGGGGCTTAAGGGTGGCAGATAAAGAAGTGGAATAAATAAATAATGAATGTGCCAGAGCCAAGAATTTCTGAACTCAAATGATTGATATCTAAAGAGAGTACAGACGCAGTGGGCTTAACTGAAACCTAGTGAATCGGTGAGAATCAGTGAACTATAGTTATTAGGGATGTACATGGTTTTTTCTTCTTTGTATTTGATTTGTATTGAATCAAATGCAAGAAAATTCATATTTGTTTGCATAGATCTTTTTCAAATGTGGTAGGATTTGTATTCAATATGAATGTTCAATCCCATACAAATCCCATACGAATGCATACATGCAAATTCCATACAAAGCTTGATCTGAATGCATCAAAACATTCAGTTTGAATTTGAATGTCAATCTTCAAATGTGCCAACATTCAATTAGAATTTGAATGTCCAGATTTGGCTGAACTCTTACAAATGTTGAATGTTATGAATATTCATGCACATCCCTAAACAGTTATTCCTCATTACAAATTCTTCTGGAAGAACTAGGAAGGGTAGACTGGTGTGTGTGTGTGTGTGTGTGTGTGTGAGACATTCTATACGTAAAAGAGAACTTTGAATTTAGGTTCTTCGGGATCAAGAATTATAAAAAGCAACAATAATAAATGCTTAGTCCCACTGTATTAAAATGATTAAGAAACAAATAGTAAAACCTAGGTTGAGGCTGGCATGTTTGATTGGCAATCTCGGGAAAGCTATTAGATGTAAGAAAACATCCTTCAGTAAGTGGAAATCGTAACAAAGAAAACAGAAAGGGATACAAACTTTGGCAAAAGAAATGCAGATTTAAAGCTGGACATGCAAACAGGAAATCTGAGGTGCATATAACCAAAACTAAGCAGATAATATAGATACAGACAGACAGACAGACAGACAGACAGACAGACAGACAGATAGATAGATAGATAGATAGATAGATAGATAGATAGATAGATAGATAGATAGATAGATAGATAGATAGATAGATAGATAGATAGATAGATAGATGACATATATGTGTGTGTTTTAGACGCAGGAGCCAGCTAAAGAGGTCATTTGGTCCTTTGGACACTGAGGGTGAGCTAAAAAGGATGAACTAAAAAGCGAGAAAAAAAGTGGAGAGAAACTGAACAAATTCCTTACACAGATGTGGGACAGAGCCTTGAGCCTTTGGTCATTTTCTTAGAACAGAATCTTATTGATAAATAGACAATTGGCAAATTGCCAGACCTGGGTGGGATTCGTCCAAGAGTTATTAAAGTACATAAAGATAAGATTGTGAATTCTTGCCCAAAATATGAAAGTTGTGGCTAAGCTTGGCTGCTGTAACTGAGAACTGGAAGTTGGCCAATGTAATTCCAATTTTTTAGAAAGCATTCAAGGGGAGATCCAGGAAATTATAGGCCTGTCAGCTTAACATCTGTCCAGTGGAGGACTATGAAGCTATTATTAAAGATAAAATTACCAAACATTTATAAGCACAGGTCCTATTCATGGATATCTATCATGGCTTCTGAAAAGGGAAGGTTTGGGTTTTTATTTAAGATCATTGATAAGCTTAGACTTCAAAAAGGATTTTGCTAAATCTTTCACCAAAGGCTTCCTAGTAAACGCAACAGCTGCAGAGGAAAAGAAAAGGTCCTCTTGCAGTTAAGCAGTTGGTTAAAGAAGAGAAAATAGGAGGTAGCCATAAATTGGGATTTTTCATTATAAGACGCCAACACTCCCCCCCCCCCTTTTCAGGTACCATACTGGAACCATTGCTTTTAAACATATATATAAATAATCTAGAGCTTAGCTACACACAAACCTTACCTTCCACTGTTGCTCCACATTTAAATGGAATCTTAGCTCCGTGAGGAAGGAACACACAACAACTAAAAATGCACATCCAGTGAACTTGCCTACTTTTCACACTAAAACAACACTCCTGTGTCTAATGCCCAAGAAGTAGCTCTGTCTCCACCATTCTTCATTTATAACTCCTCCTTCACTATTTCTGATTGTCCCATGTTTGTTCACTCTCTGCCTTTTGCGCTTTTGTGCTGAAGCGCAAAAGCAGAACTGATATGTGCTCTGAATTCTAGTTCTAGAATTAGTGCATTCTCTCTGCAAGGAAATGAGAATTCATATTTTAATGCGATTTTCCCATACCTGAAGGTGGTCTAATTCACATTTAAACCTATGTGTAGGTAAGGCTTCAGCCCATTTCTGCACTTATGAATTCTAGGCCACTATAGCTGGAACTGCTCTGACTAGAACAGGTTCTGTGGTGGAGCCGTTTGCTTTTGTACGGCCTTTTCTGGGACATATCACATGCCTCTCAGTGCTGCCAGTTTGGTCTACTGGTTAGGGAGCTGGACTCTTTATCTGGGAATACTGGGTTTGATTCTGCACTCATCCATGAAGCCATCAGGGTGACCTTGGGCTAGTCACAGCTCTCTTCTGAGCTCTCATTGCCCCACCTACCTCATAGGGTGTTGTGTGGAGAAGAATAGAAAGCTTTGTCAGCCACTTTGAGTCCCCTTAAATGGGTGAGAAAAGAAGGGTAGGAAAGCCAACACTTCTTCATCATCCCTATTTCATGTCAAATCATTGTTCAAAGGAATCAATACTAGTGTTTTCACTTCAAAGTTGTGTGGATTCATTATTGTCCTTTTGCCGTTGACTTCTAGGTAACTCTAAATAAACACTGTTTTCCATTAGGGAAGGCTGGGAATGCAAATTGGTGCACAAACAGCTGAACCAGTTTGTAGAACCTGGCAAGCATTTTGAGGTTGGTTAAGAAACAGTTTTTCCATGGATGCAGTTTAGTTCAGTGAGAACTGAACCGCACAAAAACGTTGTTCTTACCCCTAAAAATCCACATCACAGAGAAGGGGTGGGGGTGGGGGTTTCGCTCAAAACAGCTGAAAAAAACTTATGTTCTTTTCCCCACAACAGACACCTCAGAGGCAGGTGGGGCTGTCAGAGCTGAGAAAGACAGCTGTGCCTAGTCCAGAGCCACCAAGGTTAAACAGGGAGACTACCGGATGGGAGTTTGGCACTCTAACTACAAGACCAAACTGGTGGCACTGAGGCAGAAGAGCAGGAGAAAACACTGTCAGGTCTCTTTCTCTCACTCTACCATTAAAGCGCTATTCAAGACCACTTAAAGCTGTGCTCCTAGCTTGATGGGTGGAGGGCCATGCAACCAACAGTAGTATTAGGGTGCCATGTAGATTTTGCTTATGCTGTGTTGTAGCAAACCAACAATTGTGCCTTTTTTGTTCTGTCAAATGATAAATTTAGACAAAATCCCTATACAGTATTCCCATTAAATATAATGGCCCCTTTGCGACCTGTATAGAATTGCAGTTTAAGGCCCTTTTGGATGCTCTCACCTAGTCTAGTTAAATAGCTATATAAACATAGCTGTTAATCTAGCTGTGCAACTGGTGAGCTGAGATCATCTTCTCATGGGATGGAATAAGAAGAGCCATAAGTTGAAAGTAGAGAAATACCAAAAAACTCAATGTTTTTAGTTCAAAATAATGGGTAATATACATTAACTCCTACTTTCAGTCACACCATCCATCATGCATGTTTTTGCATTGGCTTGTTTTTATTTTATTTTAATATTCTATGCTTGAATCCAGCCAAGAATAAATTGCTAATAATCCAGTTTTGGCATCATCAAGGTTCTTATCCATAAACACACAAAGAAACAATGTTTTAAAAGTATTGGGAATTTAACCCACTCTTGGTGTGCATTTGAATTCTACTGAGAGGTTGGGCTGAAGGCTTCTCACATCTACAAAACTCCAAGACCTACCAAACAAATTCAGGTATAAAAGAAATAATAGGTAGAACTGAAGAACGTCATGACTCTAATTACACTGTGATACTAGGAAGCATTGGTAACAACATCCAGATGCTGCTGTAAAGCAGTTTGTGAGCTTCTTTTGAAATTAACATGATCATTTGGGCCACTTCCAAATGGCACTAGTAGTCATACTAAGGGCCACCCAAAAGCGTGGTCCAGCCAGGCTAAGCCCACCCCAAATATGTTATCCATGCTCTGGTTACCTCCAGACTACACTATTGCAATGCGCTGCCCTTGTAGATGGCTCAGAAGCTGCAGAGTGCAGAATGCAGCAGCTAGATTGCTGACCAGGACAGCTGGCCGGGTGCACATCGTGCGAGTCTTAAAAGAGTTGCACTGGCTGCCGATTCACTGCCAAGCCCAATTCAAGATCTTAACTTTAACTTATAAGGCCCTAAATTACTTGGGCCCAAAAGATCTGGCAGAATGTCTACTCCCATATCAACCTTCCTGTGCCTTAAGATCTGGAAGGGAGGCCGTCCTGGTTGTCCCACCACTTTCAACAGCAAAAGGGGTGGGCACCCAGGAGAGGGTCTTCTCAGTGATGGCCCCTAGGCTATGGAATAGTCTCCCCCTTGAGATGTGTCTGTCACCTTCATTGTATACATTTAGGAAGGCAGTGAAGATGGACCTCTTTGCCCTAGCCTTCGGTTAAATGAGGATACACTTTTCTCTTCCCACGGACAAATGCTGTTACTGTTTTAATGAAGTTTAATGATGTTTGATTTTAGATGTTGTTACCTGCCTGGAGACCTCTGGGTATAGGGCGGAATAAAATGTAAACAAACAAACAACTAAGGCTAGGAACTTTCATTTCCAGCTGTCATAGTTGCCAGCCATTACTATTTTGCCCAGATGCTAATAAGGAATATGCTTCTGATGCCACTTCTGGGTACCTGGTGGAATGGTGCCAGGTTTCTTAGCCCTAGTATACCAGACTCTTGTGTTGTCTCACACAAGCAGCTAGTCCAGTATGCTAGTCTGAAACCCAGCATTGGACACTTAGTGAGGCATTTTGTTCTTCATGAGGCTACTTTGCCCTAGGAGGGGGTGTGGGTGCTCCTGAACTCTACACTGACATATGAAGCTCAGGTAGAGGCAGTGATCAAGACCATCTACTTCCAGCCATGGTTTGTTTACCAGCTACATCCTTTTCTGGACAGAGACAGACTGGCCACAGTAATCCATGCTCTGGTAACTTCCCACTTTTCAGACATTTGTATTGTTTTGATATGTTTATATTTGGTTTTAACCTGCCCCTGAGACCTTTAGGTATAGGGTAGGATAAAAGTGCAAATAAATAAATAACTGACACTGCCGCACAAACACATGTCATGCTGGTCTTAAGAGAGCTACACTGGCTGCCTATTTGCTGCCAAACCCAGTTCACGGTCTTAACTTATCGGGCTCTAAATGGCTTGGGCCCTTCTTACATATAGATTTGCTTGTGCCCTAAGATCTGTCAGCAAGGCCCTCCTGGCTGTTCCACCCCCTTTGACAGTTAAGGGGATACAGAGACATGGAAGGGCATTCCCAATGATAGTCCCCAGACTCCAAAATAATCTCCCCTCTGAGATGTGTCAGGCATTATTACATGTATATAGATGTCTGGTGAACATGCACCTATTCAGCCTGGCCCTTCCCATGAAGCCAGTTTTACTGTTTTAACTAATTCATTTTATCTGTTTTTATAGTGATTTTGTTGTAACCGACTCTGAGACCTTCCAAGATACAGAAGTTTAGAAAATATTTATTTATTTATTTATTATTTCCCACCCTTCCCTCAGGTGGGACCCAGAGCAGCTCACAACACTAAAATTACATTTAAAAAAATACCATGATACAAACATCAAAATAAAATTAAACAGCCGTTACAGTTAGAATCAATATAAACATCCAAAAACAGCTAAAACATCATTATAATTAAATAAAAGTTAATTAAAAGTCTGCCTAAACAGCACCGTTTTAACCTGCCAATGAAAGGAGAGCAGAAAGAGATCAAGCGGGCCTCCCATGGAAGGGAGTTCCCTAATTTGGGAGCAGCCGCAGAGAAGGCCCTCTCCCAAGTTCTCACCAACCGAACCTGAGAAAGTGGTGGGACTGATAAAGGCCCTCCCCAGCAGATCTTAAAGCCCTCACTGGGATATAGATGGAGATACGATCCTTCAAATAACATACATGCATACATACATAGATACAGACAGACAACAGACAGAGCAGGCTATGACACCACTTTTGTGCCGTAACCCAGCCCAACACATTTTCCAGTGTGGACGTAGCCCTGTGTCAGGAGCCATGGCCTCCCACCAGACTGGTCCACAGTGAAGATAAGGCATTCCAGAGATGGTCTGCCAGCCTAGTTAGTACACAGCGATGGGCTTCAGTTGAAGTTGATTAATTGACAGGATATCCTAATCTTTCACTTCATCTTTATTTCAGCAGCCTAATTTAGATGGGAAACAAAAGTTACTTCTAGATTCTCGACTACACCATCTTGAAATGTACTGAGGCATAGAAGGATCTTTGTTAATGATGTGCAAACTTTGCTTTGATCAAAATGTTACTATTCACAAATGGAAATTCATTTGAACAGAGCCAGTCTCCTATTCGTGAACACAAACAATTCAGTTGAACATGATTGCTGTGTTTTTGTCCTTGAAAGGGGTTTTTTAAATGAAAAAATGTATTTTTTGCTTTAAAACAGTTTCAGAATGGAATGTGAACAACCAGTTTGTTCGATTAATCAGTTCTCCATCCACCCAAAAAATAGGGTTTTTTTTGTTTCTATACCAAACAGAACACACAATCTTCTGTGTAGATTTCCGAGTACACTTTGAAGCTTAGCATTTGTTTTATTGTATGCTTGCTTGCTTGGTTTTGTCTATAAACTTTTAATTTTGTTTTTCTACTTTTTGTATTGTTATAATGTAAAAACAAGAAAAAGCTAATTTACCTGAATGAGATCTCCTTGTGTGAACTCAAACAGTTAATAAAAGAAAAATTGAGTATTTTAAAATTTCCTCTATTGGAGGAAATACTTTTCTTCCTTTTTCACTTCCCATTAATGCAAACTACAACTATTATAGGACTATCTGTTCTGTAAACTTGCTATTGCCTCTTTTCCTTTCTTTCTAAATGAACATTTTGTAGGCTATCTTTGTCCATGGTGATATAGGCTCTTGTCTATACCATCTGTGTCTACAACATGTGTTTGTAATATAAGGTAATGATATTGCACAAAATTACACCATTAATCAATGGAAACTTGTTTGCAATTACATTCCTGGAGGATTTAAATACAGTTGCAGCCGTGCCAAAAATTGTTTTACAAACAATCTCATCATAGACAAAACTGCATATTGATCTACATTCTAACTGCCTTTCGAAGTCCATTGGCTTTAATCCAGACCTGACTAAAGGAGAAATCCTAATTTCACTTTCCTGCAAGTAAGCACTGGTGCACCCCGGAATTTACTTCTGAATAAATGGGTTTATATCATAAGACCTATAGTATGCATGTGATAGAGGAAATCTATCAGCAGGATGCCATTAAAAAAGAAAGCACCTATCAATAGGGTGGTAGTGTTGATCTAGGGTTGCAAATAAAGTTTAAATGGCCACTAAAAGCCAGGGAATGTGGCTTTTCATACTTGGTTTTCCAGCCGTGGGAAGCCTTGGACAAAACAGCTCTTGTGCATTCAAAGCCTCCCCAATCCCTCTCCAAAACTTACCTGAAATGAACTTTTGGATCCTGGGTGCCCGAATTGCAACCAGGTAACCACATCACATGACATGTCACACGACATGTCATGTGGGTACACAGCATGTCACAAGATGTGTCAGCATGTGTCACATGATTCATCAGCATGTCATGTGGCACATCACATGCTCCTCCAGCAACTTTTCCACCTGGAAGAGGTGCAGAAGGAACTTACCAGGGCCTAAACAGCCCTACAGTAGTGCAAGCGTGGAGCATGTTTTAGTGCTCCATGCTTGTACTGCAAGTTGAACTGTTTCTGGAGCAGAAATGCCTCCATGACATGTGTATGATGCATCTTGGAGCTGACCACCCCTGTACTACAAAGGCAAGTGTGAAATCCCCCTGTATTTTGGATATGCATTGCCTGAACATCCTTTGGAAGTGCATTTTCTGGCCTTTAATGTGGATTAAGCCACCTCTAGTTGGTGTCTGTATATCTCACTAGGGGGCGATGCAGGATATCCTTCACAATTACTGCCTCCTAGCTCAACAACAACATGGCCACTGCTGACTTAGTGCATTTTCCTGACACATGCACCTGGGCATTCAGCTTTCCTGAATGCCCAGAAGTGTGCATTGGCGTCTCTGTTCATGCATGGACACCTGATTGTCAACCCCAACATAGTGGCACCATAATGGCACTATATTTCCCATGTCTTGACAGGATGTGAGACAGGAATACCAGCATGTGGCAGTTACCACCTCTGCTTTTGAGCCATTGCTTTTAACTGTGTGTGGATTCACACAAAAACTCAACAATGCAGAAATCATGAAAACCCGACTTTTTAAAAAGGAGGGAGCAACAAAACCCTACCGTTGTTAAATAGCTCCTCCTGGATGTGTGTATGTGCACAAGGACATGAATGTGTGTGTCTTTGTGCATCCCTTTTCCCAAAGTTTATTGAAATATTTGTTGGTGTTTCTTTCACTACAGCCATTTTATTCTTATTACTGGTTAGTATTCTTTCCCCTCTTCTGGTTCATCGGCCACTACTGGCTAGATCTCCCCTCCATTTTTCAATTCATATTTCTTTTCTTTGTTTCTTTGCTGCAAAAATATACAATATGGCCAGTGTATCAGTAGAACAGTACAAACCAAATAAGGATAACAGAAAGATACAGGTATACAGCAAATGACTACCATTTATCAACACAAAAGTGGGAAGGGGATCTAGTAAGTGGTTAAAAGTATTGTATTTTTCCTTCTTTGCTGAAAACTTGGCTGATGCTATGGCTGAGTAATTTTTGGCTGGGGAATCTAGTGTTTCATTGGGAATAGTGATAGCGTTACTTCATTTAATATTTGATGTTGGTTGTTTTCAAAGCTAGGCACACATGAAGAAGAAGAAGAAGAAGAAGAAGAAGAAGAAGAAGAGGAAGAGGAAGAGGAAGAGGAAGAGGAAGAGGAAGAGGAAGAAGAAGAAGACTTGGCTTTTCTACACTGCTTTTCACACCCATTTAAGGGGACTCAAAACAGCTGACAAAGCTTTCTGTTCTTCTCCCCACCACAGAACACCCTGTGAAGTAGGTGGGGCTCTGAGAGCTCAGAAAGAGAGCAGTGACTAGCCCAAGGTCACCCTGATGGCTTCTTGGGGGAGTGCTGAATCAAACCCGGTATTTGCAGATAAGAGTCTGGCTCCCTAACCACTAGACCAAACTGTTCTCTGATGCAGACCTGAAACTCTGATGAAACCTCAAAGAAAAATTTGAAAGAAAATCAGGGACTACTCATTGAGGAGGCATCTCTTAGGGAAATTTTCATCTTGAACATACATAATAGAAGCTTATACTGAATTTTCATCCCATCCCTGTTGGATGAACCAGAAATCAGAATTTGAGAACCAAGTAAAAGAAAATTTAGATTTTGCCCAATGTGCTCAAATGCAAGCTTCTCTCATATTTTGGGTTTCTTCCTAATTTGGAAACCCACACATCATCTTTCCATGACATATAAATCCAGCACAGTGTGAAGGATCATCTTCTTATCCTCTTAACAAATCAGTCTAAATCTAGTTTTGGATGTAACTGAAGATGAATATCCCACCTCACAGCCAGTGTTGACATAGGCCATAGTCATTTCTTTATTTTACATCTTCAGTCCATCTTTAGATCTGACTTCTCACACCTTTTCACTTCAGTCTGTTTTATTTGTGGACTTTCGATTCTCCATTTGGACCTTCCTGAAAGGAACGTCCACAAAGAAAATGGATAGAAATGAAAAGGTGTGCACTGTCAGACCTGAAGGTGGACTGAAGAAGGTTTAAAGTGAAGGTGTGACCATGGATTTAATCCAATTGGAACAAGGCAGCTGTAACTAAATTGCCATTGCTTCTAGTGAGATCTTAGGTATGTCTGTCCAGAGGCAAGCCCTGCTTGCTTGCCTGTGTGTGTGTAGTTTTCACATTTGTACTGCATCTTTTATCCTAACAACAAAACAACCAATATAAAAATCCCAAACTTCCCAATCAACAAAGTCTCAATGAGTGGTTTCTGTCCAATGGAAATCCCTGTGCCTTTGGACTGTGTAACAAAAAAAGGATACAAGTAAATAGGGGTGGACACTCTTCCTTCTCTTTCTCCAGTAGTCTTCAGCAAGCTTGGACTAGCTGTCCGCAAACCAGAAACTATTTAGGGCAAGATCCACAGGGGACCATGGGGGAGGCACACCATATGCACATCTGTGCTGCCAAAGAAACTTCCTAGCAGCATTCCCTGCACTATTAGCATTCATTAGAGTGGTATAATCATAAACTGCTCTGGACCACACAATCCAAACCTACCTGCTCTGGCAAAGTCTTGTGTGAAGAGCACAAAAAAGATGGCTCAGTCCCATGGGTGCTTTCTGAGAAGGTTCTTGGCAGAAACACTGAACCAGGAAACAATAGTTCCCTGGTTCATTGTTCCCTTTTCCTAGGTTGGTAGCTGGCACACTAGTGGAATTAATAAGAACAAGTCCTAGTAAAATTAATGATATATTCAGTGCTGATTTTGACTGCATAAAATTGGAAGGATGCAAAAATGTCTTCTGTGAGGGTCATGGTATGACAGAGTAGGGAAAATAATTATTGTAAACCAAATGTATAGTACACAAGGTCAAATAGGAAGAGAGAAGATCTTGTAAGTTTGGGACCCGTTCACAGCACCAATAACTTCAGCAAAAGTTGTTCATTTTTTGAGATAGGTACATCCAATCAGACTTGAGTATAACTTTTCTGTAAAGATGGGTTTATGGGCATTTGTATACTTATTGATATGCACTAGAGTTCATACTTGTGAGTGCTAGTGCACGGCAAACCAAGCTCCATGTGCCCAGAGACTTACCTGGGTCTGGGCACATGTCCAGGCACTGTCAACATGTGTTCAGATGCTATCATCTTAAGTAAGGAGCCCAGCGCAACAGCATGTGTGCCATCACAATGGCAACGGTGACACTCCACACACACACAATCGTGTTTGGGATCATTGGAGGTGCCAGCACGCTCGTGCAGCACCTCAGATGATCTGGATCCCAGCAGAGGTGTGAATGGTCACTCCTTTGACCTCAGAAAGGCAAGGATTAGGACAAGTGTGGTGCACGATATCATGGACCACCACTAGTAGATGCTGGGGTAGATTCTGGTAAGGCAGGAGGCGTTTCTGGGTTGAACCTCCTACAAGTGCAGATGCTCCTTATCAGAAGCTACCCCAGCATCTACTAAAAGGCCAAGTGCGAACTGGCTTTATGTTTGGATAGCTCTGCCTCACTATCTGTAAAACCAGAAGACTGATGGATAAGTGAATTGTACCTCTTAGATCTTTAGAATTCAATGACCATTTTAAGATTAAAAAGCAAAAACCAACAGGGTGGCATTCTTCTAACCCTCAGTACTTCTGGATTCAATAGATGACCAAGGACAACAGAAGGGCATCAATTCTTCATTCAACCCTTCATCTGCTCCCCTAGCCTCCAGCTGCTACTGATACTTCAGCTTTCATTATAAGTTGGTTAGCCTACACTAAAAAAATAGATTTTAAAATTAGGCAAATGCTTTGCAGTAGTGTTAAACAGAAACAGTTGGCAGAAGGAGATAAATAAGTTACATCTCTGAGTATGTTTGCTTGCTGCCAGAAGCTAACTTTCCTTGCAGCTTTATAGTCTAAAATGTCTCCAAGAACCTTCCCTGGAGTTTATACTGTAGCAGGTTTTGGTTCCAGAAAACAGTTCTGTAAAGAAAATAGAATGTAAGCCCAACAGCTGATTTCAATTAATAAGTTCCTTTAAATAATAATAATAATCCACCAACAAACCCCTACATTTATAGATTGTTAGAAAGACTTATCAAATAGATGTACTAAAATCAGAAACTTCACGTAGGTACACATCTGCTTATGAACATATGTTAACCTTTATAAATGATGAGCAGACACAAGCATGTGCTTCTGATTAAAGCTTATCAGTCTTCTAGAACACAAATACAGGAGCAGGGTGTGATGTCTCATCAACACCAAACAATACACACCTTGTTGTCTTTATGTGCCATTGAGGCAGGTTGGACTCCTAGTTACTGGATGGACATTCCAGTAGACTCCTTAAATTTTTCCACCCATTTTATCAACCCGCTTTTGCTATCCCCAGTCTTAGAAAACATCAGTTTTCTCTAGGCTATCATCCAGTTGCATCACGTACTCAAAATATGTGAGTTTCTCTTTTGGGATATTCACCGCAAGGGAGAAGTCAAGTTTGATTTAGCCCAGGACTGTTTGACTGCATGCTAATGGTATTCTTTGGCTGCATTCACGTGGGGGGGGGGGGGAGTGCTTCAGAAGTGCTTTAAAGAATGTGGGGTGTAAGCCCTGTGATCTCATTCTATCTCTAATCCATCTTTTCTAACATAGAGGCCATAATCACACCTCCACTTTAAACCTTCAGTCCTTCTTCAGATCATAACAGTCATACCTTTTCATTCCTATCCATTGTATTTGTGGACTTTCCAGGACTTTCCCACAGTTTTCGGAGTGCAAATTCAGCCTAAATTTCAGTGGCATCTAAAATCTTCTGGTCACAGATGTCTACTCAAGAACAGTGATTTTGGTCTTTGGCATCATGTGAAACAGCAACCTGCATATGAGACTTACCATAAATGTATTAATCAGTATTAAGAAGCCTCTGTGAATCTTTCTACCTTAGGTTAGTTTTCCATTCTTTTTATCTATCTCTGTTGACAAGTCCTTAAAAAATATAGTGAACCGAGTGTGAAATCTGGAATTGTTTATGTAGCCCTGATGCTACTAACAGTAATTTTAGGAACTGATACCATGTTGTTTGACATGACAGGATAACATTTGGCTGTCTAAAACAAGAAGGGAAATGACTTAAACAATAAGGTGGGAGGATTTTCAATTTATGTTTTAAAGGACTGTATACTTTGTGTGTGTGTGTGTGTGTATGTATGCATGTCTGTTTAAATGTCCCTGGAAACTAAATGTGTACTGATTAAAAGCACATGTTGTTAAATAGATGTCCTGGAAAAATCCCAACTTCCTTAATATCATGCAGTCTAATTTAATTCTCACTAATCGTAGCATTTGCCAAAGTGCATGATGGTAATGTGAGGTTTTGTGCTTGCAGCTGGAGAGGACACTGATTTTACCTTAGACTTTTAAATATGAGGTGTATTACCCCTTTGCCACGCAATTCACAGGAACTTTCTTATCTACAGAGATATCTTCGTCCCTTGTAATTAGACATCTGTCAAGCCACAATAGTTTTACATAGTCTGAGGGTTTTTATATGGTTCATAAAAGTTTCCAAGAAGCAGAGCTTATTCAGAAATTCAGGAAGCATGTGTAATATAGTTCTCACATCTAGGGATGTGCATGATTTTGTGTGTGTGTTCGATTCACATCAAAGCAAATGTGAATGAAATTCACATTCATACAAATAGAGCGACTTCAAATGTGGTAGGATTCAAATCCATGGCAAATGTTCTTTGGATGCTATTTGAATAAGATTTGAATCCCTGCTGCCAGTCACAACTCCAAATCCGCTCTGAATCTGCTTTAAATCCACTCTGGATCTGCTTCTCATGTTTCTGGGGAGCCGCTTTCCTACCTCCCCATTTTCATGAGTATAATGAAGCTTTGAAGAATGCACAAAAGCCTTTGTCTCGAATTCAAATATCAATCTTTGAATATAGTCAACATTTGATTAGAATGCAAATACACAAATTCGTATTAATTTCAAACATGACGAATATTCATGTACATCTCTACTCAAATTAGTCCACCATCTGGAAAGTGGTGGAACATAGCATCTTTGAATGCCATAGATAAAACTGGATCATGGGGAAATGTAATATTGGAATTCACGGTCACTGAATTCAATACAAATCTATCTTTTTCTTTCCCCACCAAACTCTAAAGTAAGCCACAATTCTCCAAACTTACTGTTTAAAGATGAAGTTGCTGGACAGCTGTTATCCACATGTTCTTCAGCTATAACTCCCACCATTCTGTGCCAGCTCCAGCACATCATCCTGAGAGCTGAATGCTGGGAGTTGTAGTTAAAGAACATCTGGCAGAGCACAGTTCAACAACCCTGGTATAATTGATTAGCATCCATAATATTGTCAGTATGTTCTTTCCTATTTCTGGAACAATTATTTTCAAAATGTTACTGAGAGAGAGAAAAAGCTGTACCTTGAGGGAGGGAGAGAAAGCTGAATGTGAAGATATATATGAATTAATATCTGTACAACACAACACAAGTGTGCATGATGTTTCCACAGAAGAATTTCCCTGCATCATCCAAAGCTCAACTGGACAAATACCTTCAAAGTTTTTTTAAAAAACTTTTCTTATAATTATGTATTCTTTACAGTAAATATGGATGACAATTAGGTGACAACAGCCCAAAAGAGAAAACTGAAGTAACCAAGAAGAAGGTCCTCAGGTATCTGGATAAATGAAATACCAACAAATCTCTGAGACCAGATGGCATCCATCTGAGAGCCAGTTTCGTCTAGTGGTTAGGGAGCCAGACTCTTATCTGGGATTCCACCCTCCTCCACAGAGCCAACTGGGTGACCTTGGGCTAGTCACAGCTCACTTCTAAGCTCTCACAGTCCCATCCATCTCACAGGGTTTTCTGTTGTGGGAAGAAGAATAGAAAAGCTTTGTCAGCCGCTTTGTGGCCCCTTAAACAGGTGAGAAAAGTGGGATAGAAAAGCCAACTCTTCTTCTTCCACTAGAAGCAGTCCCGATTGACAGAGGCACAGAACCAGAAGATTGCTGTTTTGATACATTGTTTCAACAGCGCTCAGCAACTCTTTGTTGGAGCACTTCTTGGTCCTGGAACCTCACTGCAACAATAGAACCGACACTCTCAATGCCCTATCACCTCTGAGGCTGATAACCAGGTGTTCCTGGTAGATCTAGCACCTCCTCTGATAGTTTAGGATAGTTTTAGGACAGTTTTCATTCTTTTTCTTTCATATTAACCTTTTAAATCTGAGACCTTTTGGTGAAGTGCAGGATATTAAATAAATAAAACCAGAAACCTGCCAAACCTTTTCTAAGTTGACCTCCCCATTCATAAAAAAATCCACTGCGACTGAGTTTCTATCCTTATTTGACCACTGTGCATAAAGCAGCCCCTCCACTTGCTTGTACTTCTCTTACTGCCTTATTTTTGATAATCACCTGGTTCCTGTCAAATCCAACAGTTTGCCATTTTTCGAAGCCTTTTGTGCTTTATACAGTTTAAGTTTTGTTTTAGGAGAATCTTTATTCTGAGAGTGCTTCTCTTGCTTGTTCCTTTATGGAGCACTGTGTCAATTTACTGTTTCTAAAGCTTTAATATAAAGATCCTGCATTTTAGAGCTTTTGATTGGATAATAACTATTTTCCCCAGTTAAACCACCATATCCCAGACCACTGCTTGTAACACTGGCCAAAATGGGAATTGATATGTAGTTGTTTTTTATTCAAAAAATGACCAATTGTCGTATAGTAACAATTTAGATTGCATTCTTACTTGTGCAGAAAATGATGAGTAACTTCTGGTGTTCATCAGCTTATTGTAAAGCATATTGATGGTTTATGTGCTGTGTCATTTTACTGTCAGATCAGCTGGGGATCTTGTTCAAAGTCACCAGTACATTTGCCTTAAAAGTGGATTTATAGGGCTGATGAAATATTTTATAGAGCCTGGTTTTGGTGACCTTTCAAAAAAAGAAAAGAAATTAACACATCATTCTGTCTTCCATTTATTTTTCTTATGATCATTTATGAATAAATTAAAAGGCATAGGTCCTAATACTGAACCTGAAGGACTTTTTTTTACTTTCCTTCCTCTGGAGAATTGCCCATCATTTACTACTACACTCCGTTGCTGTGTTTTAGCCAATTACCAGTACATGACTGACCAGCTTATTCAACGGATTTTGATGAGGTGCTTGGCAAAAGCATTCTGAAAGTCCAGACAGTCAACTGGATCGCCATTATGCACATGCTGGTTGACTCTCCCAAAGAATTCTAGCAAGATAGTAAAGCATGATTTACTCTTGCAGAAGCTGTGTTGATTTTCCAGCAAGGCTTGCTCCTCTATGTGTGCACTAATTTGATCTTTAATGATGGTTTTCATCGCCTCACCTGGAACTGATGTTAAGCTGACCGGCCTGTAATTTCCTGGATCACCCCTGTATCCTTCCAGTCTTCAGGCACAGAGCCTGACCTTGGGGAAAGATTATATATTTTGGCTGGAAGATCAGCATTTTCACATTCAAACTCCTGAAGAAGAAGAAGAAGAAGAAGAAGAAGAAGAAGAAGAAGAAGAAGAAGAAGAAGAAGAAGAAGAAGAAGAAGAAGAAGAACCAGTATTCCCAGATGAGAGTCCAACTCCTTAACCCCTAGACCAAACTGCAGTTAGAAGAGCAAATGGAGCAGAGAGAAGCAGATCTTGCAGTTATCACAGCAGCAATCGTAGATGACAATCCAACGTGAAGTGAGGTGACAAAAACTGTGCTGTGCTGCGCCTGCTGTGCATTTTTACGTAAATCTGGATCCTTGGGCTGTCCCTAGCTCTAAATCCTGGCAGAGGGTGGGATGGCTATATGAGGTAATTCAAATCTAGGGACAAGCTTCAGTGGGAAATACACAAAGAGAGGACAAATGATTTCATGCTTGTTATCAAATGCTGCCAAATAAGACATCTATTTCAGACCTTGGCAAACATAAAGATGTGACCCTGGTGCAAATGAGGTTGGGACAATTTTCCAAGCAAAAATCCCACTACCTCTGCCTGGCATTCCTGATAGGAATCTTCTGATATTTACCATTTAGCAAAGATTGTTCTGGATTGTCAAATGGGTTTTAATAGTATGTCTTTCTAAGTACCACTCAGAGAATCTATTGACTGCTATCAACCAATCTTGAAGATCTCTCTTGAGCGTGCCCTGTTTTTATGCAGATGTCTTGTGCCCTCTTCCAAGCTTTTGCTCTGGACACAAACAGAACATTAAAGAGGATCCCTGCTGGATTGAGCAACAACCCTTCTAGTCCAGCATCTATCCCACACAGTGACCCACCAATTGCTTATGGGCATCTCAAGCAGAAGACGAAGACAAACCCTTCTCAGTTCCTTGCAAATGGCCCTGAAATGCATCATGTCTGTCCTCTCCAACCCAGAGGGTATTCGCAATCAGAAGATGAAGGCCAATCTTTCACCACCAGTTTTTGGAGCATAATCCTAAGCATTTTCCTTTAGAGCAGAGACCCCAAAGTAGTCCCTAAGGATACACATGGGGCCTGACAAGACATATGTCTGGCCCTTCACATTCAGAACACTTTCTTATTTTTCTCAGTTCAAGCCAAAAGAAGAGCAAGAGATTGTTCCTTATGTTATGTCTTGTGGTAACCAAGTACACTTGATACTCACAACATTTTAAATATTCCATATATGATTGATAGATATTCTTTTTTTTTGAAATTATGTCCTGTATAGTTAAAAGCCATTATTTAGATAATGTCATATCAGAGAACTCTAGAAGCTTTTCAGTGGGAGAAGGTCATAGATGATAAGGAAGGCGACAATAGAAATTGTGTGTGTCACTTCCAGGCTGGTTTGCAGTCATGGAGAAGCAGAAGGAAACATGAGTAGTATAACCGATGCAAATATGTGATTTCACGAAACAGTTCCATAAGATGAGACCATGCTTCTGAGGTTTTCAAAGAAATAACCCAACACATCTGCACCTAGAAAATGGGCATCACAGCAATGATCAAAGGGTATTTCTGTCCTTTGCATTCACACCCATTTAATCTGAAGATCCAAGAAAGCATCCTTTTGAGAGAATGAAACATTAGATTGCATTGTAGGGGAGCCTAATGTGCAGATCTGGACAAGAAGGGAGAATGTCATTACTAGAGTGAGGCTAGATAGATTGGACTTGCAAAGACTAGCCAATCATTCAGAGTCAAAGAAACAGGTCCAAAGAAGGAATGGAAAGGAACAAAGCAGACATCAACAAGTTGGAATAAACACAAGTATCTGGTTTCACAAAAACATCTTGATAATTTGAGAGAGTAGTAGAGTCAAAGTGCTCAATTTTACAAATGGGCTTGTATTCATGCAAGTATTGTGCCAGCTTTACCCTTTATATTCTGGATAATATTTTTGATGGTACTTCAGAAATGGGCAGATCGTTGTAATGAGACACATCAGCTGCATCCAGACAGGATTAAAACTTCACAGGGAGTATAGAGCAGCTTTCAGTGTGCCAGACAAGTTTTACAATACTACATAGTCCCTGTGCATTATAGAACTATTCTCCAGAGTACAAATATTCTAAGCATTTCCTGCAGAGTACTCCTTTCCTCTGCATTTTCCTGGGTGTTTGGGTGAAATCTCACAAGTTCACCCTTACTGAAAAAGCAGTGGGCCTATTGGAGAGGGAGCAGCTGAGCACGTGGACAAAGCATCAAGAGTATTGAAGACTTTCCCCTGCAGAGCAACTTTACTGCAAATTAAAGGTAAGCTCCACATATTTAACTTGCTGTCTGTCTGGAGGCACCCTTTGTCAGAGCTATGTGTGGTTGTAGTCTCTGAAAAAAGAAAAAATTGAATGCCGTGGCCAATACCAAGAGAAGTAATATCCATTAGCCAAAAATAGGTAAGCAAACCACTTTTGAATGCAACTTGTGTTACAGATGGATGGTGCAGTGGATCCTGGGTAATCTGAAATATAACAAAGATTTCTCTCTGTTGTGTTTCAGCAGGATTTCTTTCTATTTCTGCAGGCAACAATGAGGGAGAGGTAATGAATCTGATAGGCTCATTAAAAATAAGTGAGCTCAGAATACCTGATTAGATCCCATTCTTTTTAAAATAACCCTCAGGTTATGAGAAATAGTCAGCTGTAGCTTTTTGTTCTTTCACAAGCACTGAAACTAAGTAAGATGCCAATGATTTTGATTCCCCACCCACTTTGGCCTCTTTATAATAATGGGACTTGTACAAATGGGATTAAGATGCTTTGGGCAAGAGGCCAAACAATCGTGGTGGGTTACCTCTGTGAATAACTGGTACAACATCCAGAGATAGAAGGATTTTCAAGAAAATGGCTTTGTCTGGATTTCCAGTAAATAGGATTTAACAGCCCCTTTGGTTACCCTCTTAAAGCATTTTAAGATTCCCTTGGGGGATGCTGGAAAACACTGATGTTGCATTGTTAAGCTGAATCCTAGCATCTGTTTGACATCTGCACCTCTTCATTAAATGAGTTTAATTTGCAAGCAATCATGACACTGTTACAGTAGCATCATGCTTTAAATGGGTCTGCTGGGGTTGGGTTGAATAGGTTCAATGAATTATTTATGCAAAGAAAGACTGCAATGCTTTACAGGATTCACCCTGGATGTTTCATCTGACACTCAGGGTGCGTCTTCATGGCATGTGTTATTTCGGTTTAAAGAATTCGAAATAAAAGAAACGGAACAAAGCTGTCCAGACGACTTGCAAGTTGATCCGGTTCCGATGGCAGCCTTAACGCGGGATCAATACTCGGAGTCCACATGGCAGCATTGTCCTCCTGCCCATTGCCCGCACTCTCTCCTGTGATTGGTTTTCCCTGCCAGGATCCCACCCTCCCTTCTCTTTGCGTCATGCTCCGCCGTGAATTTCCTGCCCAATCCACCCTCCCCCTTCCCAGCAGCAGCAGCAGCAGCAGCATCCATCCATCCATCCATCCATCCATCCATCCATCCATCCATCCTTCCGTCCGTCCATTCTGGCGCTGCAGAGAGCGGGGAGAAAGTTCCCCAGGCTGCGAAAGTTCCCGGGGGACAGGCTTTCCTTTCCGTTACACTGTAGCAAAGGAACCAGCTCACTCTCTTAAAAAATGTTGCGAATTTCCGCAATTTTAATGAAAGGAAGTAATACAGCTGAGGGGCTTTAAATATTAAAGAGGCATATGGCTGTGGTTCCTTCTTTCCTCCCTCCTTCCCTCCCCCACCATCCCCAGGCGCCCTTCTGCCGCTCATCAGCTGGGGGTAGACCCCCTCTGCTCCGGGGATTCCTGCCATCGGGGTGCCCAGCAAGCGGGCGCAGAGGGGAAGGCTCTCCATCCATCCATCCATCCATCCATCCATCCATCCATCCATCCATCCATCCATCCATCCATCCATCCATCCATCCATCCATCCATCCATTCATCCAGGCGCTGCGGCGCTGCGGCGCTAGCGGCTTCTCCCTGGGGCTCCACCGCCGCTTTTCCCCCGCTTTGCCGCCACTTTGCCCCGCAGAGGAGGAGAGCCAAGGGGTGGACAAGAGGGCGAAGGGGGCTCCTCGCTTGCTCTCCCCCCCCCCCCGTGGCCGGGAGGGAACTCCGCCCCCCCCACCTCACAGGGACCGAAGCTGGATTAAAACCTTGGCTTGTGGTCACACCTAAGGTTTAATCTAGCTTCACTCCACCTTCAGAGTGAGAGAACACATCAGCAAAGTGACCAGTAGTTTTCTTTCCACATTATCTAGTCTAAAGGTGGATTTTCTGAGTTATTAACCCTGAAAGAAAACCAGCTTGTCAGTTTGCTGGTGTATTCTCTCACTCTGAAAGTGAACTGAAACTGGATTAAACCTTAGGTGTGACCACAGGCAGAGGCAAAGTAGCATAGAGGGGGCTCAAAGCGGTTGACATTCTGTTCTCACCCTTCAGGGGACTAAGTGGCTGACAAGCCTCCCTTAAGGGGGCTGAAAGCCACTGTTCCGAACCTTCAAAGGTCTGAAATTGCGCAAATTGCAACATTTTTAAGGTGTGAAGTGCTTAGATTGATACAGTGTTTCAGCTTTAAGGACTGGAGGTTTATAGTGGGTGTTTGAGGGTGGATTTTTTCAATGAAGGAAACCCTAAACATGACGTGCTTCTAATACGTTCAGCCATTGGTTACAGTGCGATTGGGGGGGCGGGACAGCCTTAACACGGAATCTCATCCCGGAACGATACTGTCCACACAGTTAAAAAGGAAACACGTATTGACACACGATCCGGAGTGAGACCTGTTGAGATCAGGATTTATTTCTAATCGGGATAACGTCCTTTAACACGGAAATACCGTGTTAATCCGAAGTGCCGTCTGAAATGCGCGAACTCAAAACGTTTTGAATTCGAGATAACTATGCCATGAAGACGCACGCTCAGAGATATTTCCTTGAGTTGGAAATAGGAGCTGAAACTTTAGCAAACAGAAATCTCAAGATATTCCTTTGTCTGACTATGCTGCACCCAATTTTGTACTCTGCTTTTTAAAACTCAAACAATAGGATTTTTCATAATGATGTTTAATATTTAAAATGTTATTTATTTCTAAAAAATGTTTTCATCCTCTGTTCTGTTATTAGCCTTGAGACCCTAAAGCAAAGGCTGGGTTCTTAATGTAATAATAAAATTGCTAAATAAAATTCATAGAATTTGGAGGCATCATCTAGTTTCCAGCTCCATGAAGGAATTCAATGTGACAATACTCAGAAGACTAACGTCTCTCTAGTCTTTACTGGAGGACATCCAGTGAAGAAGAGACTGCTCTACCTCACCTCACGCCAAGATCATTGGTTCCATTGTCAAACTGCTGTTTCTTCAAAGAATTTTCTTCCTGATAGTTAACTGGGAATTGCCTCCTTTTTTGATGGAATTTATTCTGAGTTTGTGATGTAGTTGTGAAGTGTTCAGCTGCAATCTGGGAGCAGTGGGTTCTGCACTGGGTTCTGGTCCAAATCCTCACATGACCATGGAAGATCTGACTATTCCCTGCTTCTCACTTCTACCTCCCTTACAGAGTTTCACTGAGGAAAAAGTGGATGCAAAGAGAACAGCGTTATGCAGAAAAACATGATACGCATGCAAAAATATAATTAAAAATAAAATACACTCCCTACTCTCTATTTTCTCTTCTTTGTTTCCTTTCTTTGGACCTGTTCCAAACTGTCTGAATCTTTTTACTTTGCAGCTTTCTAACTTAATCTGCCTGTTAATAAACTTCAACTTTAATAAACCACACACCACTCTTCTAGACTCCTGAGAAAGGGAAACAAACATCTCTCAACTTCTCCCTGGGGGTCAGATCTTTTTGACAAGTGGGTTGGTCTCTTCTCTCAAATGAGACTAGCACATCTGTCAATCTGATAAAAAGTAAGTACTTGGAGGAAGGTAAAGCATGACTCTAGACTTTTATTAAACAATAATGGCTTGATGTGAGGGCTGGGCAAAGTAACATGGCCTTGGCAACAGCAGTGAAATCTACAAGCTCCTTGCTGAAGTTATCTGAGACTACGGGGACAGCCCGTTATGACAGAAATACCTACCCAACAGAGAAATCTACCCAACCTTTCTTCAGAGTGCCTGAATCAGACTAGCAATGTCACAGGTCAGTGATAGTAATTCATAGCCAGATGCTTGTCTTTCTTTAGTGGCAATAGTGGCATGCCCAGAGTTTTGCACACTCCTACTGATGACCACATAGAAGAATAACATTTTGGCAGTGGCAGCTATGGACCACTGGGCTGGAAATTACGCACATTCCATCTTTTAAGGAAGCACAACCCTATCCAAAACCCTTGGACTACAGAACAATTAAGTATAATCTTATCTGAACTGAACTTCCATTTGTTTGTCCTCATTCAGTCCATTATCAGATTTGTTATCTATTCAGACTGTCCACAACTCCCCTGGTATCTGAAATAATTGAGAAATGGAGTTCCAAACATTTCAGTTGGAAATAAAGAGTACTTAGTGTAAACCTATTTTCTCCACTGCCTTAATCACTGGTCTTCATCTCTCTGGTCTTCATCACTTTGGCCAGAAGGCAGTTTAGATCTAGTTCCTGCTGAGTTTGGAAATGCAGTATCAAAATAATGACTTGACCTTTCAGAAATAGAGGTTGCTTGAAATGGTGGTATAGCAGCACACCCATATGATGAGCTGGCTGTTCATCATAGAAGGCTGAATTTTATTTCTTGTTTCTTTCTACAAAGGCACCGTTTTGGTTTTACTCAACTTATTAGATCCACTGAAACAATAAAGAATGCAAGCAATCAAAGTCTAACTGCTATATTTACCTATGCATCCAGGTTGGGCTGTGTGGGTATGAAAACCAATGGGGTCTTTTGATCTAAGAAAACCACCCAAACAAACTCAACCACAACATAATTAAAGGTCTTCTATCCCCTGGTTGGAAGGGTGGGGGGAATTAATTGTATTTAATAGGATATAGTTTCCTTTACTTAAAGAATGAAAACCCTAAATAAGACATCTAATATCTATCTTCCCTATAACTAAAGAAAATAGTGTTTAATTTTATAAAGTCTTAATCTTCTAATTAGTAGTCTACGACAATCATGTTTTATTTGGGGGAAACCTTTTATTGATGTGATGATAATGTCAGTGGTGTAACTGATCTCCGTATAGAACACACAATTTGTACACAGGAAATAATGTTTTACAGATTACAATGATGATTTTTAGATAAACAAGGAAAGCCTAAAATCTATTTGGGAATTTCTGTTCCACACTTATTTTTTTCATAGTGTGAGGTGGATTAAAATTCCCAATCTTTTTTAAAGTTAATCAAAACTATATGTTATTTTTAAGAATTCAAGATAGACAACACCCATTTGAAGTTGGATGTCTTTTGATTTCTCATCTGCTCTATGGCCAGATTGATTACTGGAACACAGAACATTAGCAGTTCATTTTATTGTATGAAAGTGAAACATGCAGGTATACTTCTGTAACACCAAAGACCTTTATCTGATTTCCCCAGAGCCCTCCAGCCAGATCTGGCATGGAATCACAGGAGTTGTAGTCCAGGAGCATCTGGACAGGTGCAATTGGGCATCCACAGTCTGCATGGACAAAACAAAAGGGAGTGATATTATACTCACGGCATACATGGTGGATTGAAGAACAAGCTTCACAAAAGACAAGGGGTGCTTCCGCACAGGCCTTTTAACACCCATTAAGCACACATTCAGAAACGCGCATTGCACATACGTACCTATTTAGCACACTTCCGGTGAGGCGCGTCCGCACAGCCACACCCATTAGGCACACATTTGGAAACCCGCATCTGCACAGGCGGACTTGTATAGCACACTTCTGGTGAGGCGCGTCTGCACATATGTGTCTCTAATGTGTGCTTAATAGGGTTTAACTGCACATCACATTCAAGGCGGTCTTAATGGGTGTTTCCGGGCGAAAACCGGATTACCCGGACCCGTGTCCGCATACGGGACGGAGAGAGAACACATGAGGCGGGACAGGAAGTCGCCATGTTGAGCTACGCAACGTGGGGCGGAGCCGACTTCTGCGGATGGGAGGCAGGGACCAGGCACGGCTCCACCCTAAAGTCCGTCCCCCTTACTGGTCGCGAGCTCCTCGTCACCCAGCCTCGACAGCCACTGGCCGAGCGCCGTCCCTGGGCGTGACGACCCACCCCAGGGCCTCCTCCCGCCATCGCTGAGGCCGTGCACATAACTCTGCGGTTCAATCGGTGCTGCTCGGGCGCCTGCTGGGCTGCACCAGTGCATGCCCGGTGATGAAAGGCGGTGGCTGTGTCAGGCCGGCGCATGGGGTCTGCGGTGGCGTGGCGCCCAGCTCCGCTCAATGCCTGGATTGAAGCCCCCGTTATGAGCGGGGTCCGAGCACTCAGGTTTACATGCGTGGCAGCCCATTCCGTATGTGTGGGGCGTGTCACGGGCATTTTTCGTTGGGATCCCTCGTGCCCGTCAAGCCATGTTGGCCGGGCACTGATTCAGGGCCGCAGCGACTGTTCCCTTCCTGGGCAGGGTTGCCATCAGCATCCATTGCCGTACCCTGGGAGATCGTGGTGGGCACGAGAAGTGCCCTGATGCTGATCTGGCTACCAGTGGTGGGCTCCTTAAACATACTGAATAGGCCATGGCGCCTGGCAGCGGGGGGGGGGGGGCACTCGCCGTAGCCATTCGCAAGGACCGTGTTCCGGGCTTAGCATTAAATGGAAGCCGGGCAAGCCACTGCGCGTCTATCATGGCAGAGAGCTCACAGGAGGCCGCAGCCAGGCCGGCGGCACCAAAGCCAAAGAAGGCTTGGGCGAAGGCCTGGCGCCCGACCACGTCATTGTTGTCACGGCAAGCGCTAGGGCCCTGGTGCCAGATGGGGCTGTCAGACACACCAATGTCTTACTCGGCAACCGGCTTCGCCACCAGCCGGCCATGCCCCCTGTGCGCTTGGTGGCCCGTCGGCGGCACACGTGCCGGCGGCCAGGAGTTAGGGTAGAGTGACAGCTGCCCACGCCAATCACGGAGCTCTCAGGATAGCTGCCTGCAAATGTGTGCTACTGCGTCCGCACGGCGAGGGCAGAATCCATGCCCCGCTAGTACCCCTTCCCACGCTTGTGTGGACAAAAGGGGTCCAGGTTGATCCATATCTCTTAGATAAGGATCTACCAAGATCCAGATCTAGTAAAACCGGATGGCCAGGAACCGCATATATTACATCCGCATCTAGTCTAATCCAGATTCTGTACATCCACATCTACTAGAAACTGTCTTTAACAAATCCCCCTCTATTCTGAACCGGTTTTCATAAATCCAGATGCAGGAGATCCGGATTTATTTGCCCCTGTGCAGAAGCAGCCAAGGTGAACCAGGGGCTGCGTTCCCATTATAAGCTTATTTCGATTTCAAAACGGTTTCAATCCTCGCATTTCCCACGTCAGGTTGGCTTAACACGCTTTCCGCGTGTTAAATCACCCCAAAGCGTTGTAAATGTTAATCCTCATTTCAACAGGTCTCACTTCGGTTCATGCGCTTGAAACGTTTTACATTTTTTACTGTGGGAACGGTACCGTGTTAAGGGATGAGAATGCTTGTTTAGGGTTTCCCTCCCCCAATAGCTTGCTTCCAAAGATAGCGATTTTACTGTAAAAATCCACCCCTTAAAGCAGCTGCTACACTGTAGCAATCCAACCACTTCACACCTGATAACAATGTTGCAATTCTCCACAATTTTGAAAGTTCTGACCTTTAAAAAAGGGAAAGGGAAGGGAAGCAGCTGCAGGTTCTGTTTTTAAGGCTGTGGCTGTGAAGTGAGCAGGCGAAGGGGGCTTGAGTTGCCGCTGCTGCTGTGTGCCCTGGGCAATGGGGAGAGGGGAAAGAATTGCTGGCTGCCCGCTGCCATTTTTCCTTCATCCAGGCAAGCGGGAGCCACCCAGCCACCCAGCTAGGCTCCGTGAAGGGGTCCCTTATGGGTGGCGCATTCACGCCAGGAGGAAGAGGGCAGGGCAGCCCTGAAAAGCAGCTTTTAAAAAGTAGCCACTTGAATCCCCCCCTGAGTCACGTACGCCACCTACGATCCTCAGAATCCAGATCGAGTTGAAAGTAATGGGATCAGGCAAATTCGCATTTGCATCCGGTTCTGTTATTTCGGTTTAGGAAAACCGAATTAAGCTTATAATGGGAACTCCCTCTGGGTGTCATTAAAAGACAACAGTTACACATTGGAACCAGGTTCCATCTATGAAAAGAGAGAGCCTGCATCTAAATTGCATCTCACTAAGGCATCTTCTGGCGCTAGTGCTCTAGGAGACATCCTGGAAGTGGCAGGACAATATCTACCTTGCCAGTTGCTCTAAGCAGAAGCACAACTTCAAGGAACTTTCCTCCCAGTTGCATTGTTTCCCCACCGGTTGGTCTTTGGACAGACCAAAAATAACTGACTTCTAACCAGCTCTCCCACTTGGAGAACTGATTGGTGAGGATACAGAGGCAGGTATGGTGCATCTCCTCCCTCCTTGGCTGCATCCAGTCAGGGTCTAAAACCTGGGATTATCCCGATTCATGAAATCCCAAAAGAGAACACCCAATCTGGGATTTCCTGCACAGCGATGCTGCACTAGCGTTTGGTCCCAGGATTCTTCATATTGGAAATACCCACCCCACAAATATGAGGGCAACACTGGGCTGAAAAGATCCACAACACAAGCATGGGGGTGGGTGCTTGCACACTTCCTGCTATTTGACACCGTTGAAGCATCACAGAATCAAATGCCAGGCAAGGTAAGGCCCAGACCTGCCCTATGATTTTACCCTGCTGTCTGGCAGGGACAGCAAGAGGCAACTGCAGGATCTAAACAAGATCCCACATTGTCTTCTCGTCATGTAGACACAGCCCTTGTTTCCACATGGAAAGTAAATTGCCTACCACTATAGACCACCAATAAAGGGATTCGTTTCTTCAGCTCTCCCACAGGGAAAGAAACAGCTACAAAACCTTGAAAATATCTGAGGGTCTGTTATTAAAATTTGGAGTTTGTCTGTAGGACAAGTCTCTCAGTGATATATATTTTATAGTATAGGGTTTTATTGTAATTAACCTGAGACCTTAGGGTATAGGGCAGGATAGAAATTAAATACATAAATATGATAGACTCAAGGACTGGATCCATGAACAGCCATTGCTATTCATTGGAAACTGATCTGCAATCAACTGTTACTAAGATGGGATAGGGTATTATTTCATTGAAAGATACTTCCTCCAGATTGGTAAGATAGGCAGGATGCCTTTAAAGGCCATTTGCAGGGAGTCAAGAGCAGATGAAGGTTTTGCCACTTTTTTTCTGCTTGAGATACCCAGAAGCAATTGGTGAGACATAATGTGAAACAGGATGCTGGACTAGATGAGCTATGGCCTGATCCAACAGGGTTCTTCTTACATTTATTCTAAAACTATTAGATTAAGGGTACCTAATTACCATTTGAGGTGGGACTGACCTGCTATAAGACCTTTTTGGAATAAATCTTTGCTGAGACTATTCTATACTCCATTGCAAAAGCCAATAATATTTATGCCAAAGCTTGCTTTATTGCATTGATTTACAAAGTCCAACTATGGGCCCTGAAACTGCCATATGGGATATTGCTGGGAAGCAAAAAGAATTTAAAAATTTGAAAAATATGTATTGCTGTAACAATTTCTGGTGCTTGCCAAAGCAGACAAATATCACCTACCAGCTCAGAATGCTGACAGATCTACATGTTGGACATTCTTTTTATTAAATTGGCAGTCTGTGGCTTTATATATTCAAGAGCTTGACATTTTCTTGAACAAGCTTTAAAAATGTTAATTTCTGTCTGATTGAGGTCAACTGTAATGGTTACTTTTTTTCTGAGCTTTTTGCCTGACCATGGATACTTATTTTAAAAAATATGTGTAATTTCCCCCCCAGGGACTGGCTTACTATTGAACAAATAAGAAATTTGTATTGTTTGTTTTCTCAAATTTGTATATACATATTCTTGGTCTGCCTGTTGGTCTAGATTTTGCTATGTATGCTAAAAATTAATAAAGAATAAAATAATGCATCAAGACAAGCCAGACAAGCCTTGGCTGTGAGTAACAGCAAGTTAATAATGTGGAACTCACAGCAGGACCTTCTATATAATTAGTATGTATGTGTTAAACATGAAAGGTTGTATTTTAAGACATTTTCTGTAACTCTTCATGTCTGAGGAAAAGATTTTCCTTACTTGGCTTGAATTAAAGGCACTTACATGCTTTTAATTCTGGATCAGAATAGCCTGGTCCACTGATCTGGATTGCAGAGAGGCGTGAGTGAGATCAACACCATCTACTCTAGGGCTTAGCACAAAAAATGCTTTCACGCTTGTTTTGCTGTTGAATCAAAAATCCAAAAATTCATTTTGTCATTGGATCATTAAATTGAAAAACCAGATTTTTGCATTTGTTTTTGAACTTTTTCCTCAACGAAAAAGGTCTGTTTTCCATTGATAAAATCCTTTTCAAGACCAAACCACTAGGGCTGTGCATGAAGCACATTCCCCCACGCTGATTTGATTTGAATTGAAGGGGGAGGGAATGTTTGGCTTCATGCAAAGCCCCCTCACAAATGTGGGGAGGATTCGCCTTTGTGCACAAACATCCATCAAATGTTTGCACATGAAGGGAACATTCCCATTCCCTCCCTGGTCCCCAGCATCCCCCACCCCACCCTTTGCCACTATTATAGCCTCTACTGCCACTGCACCCTTCTCAGAAGCTCAAAACAGGGCCTTCCAAAGGTTTCCATGCAGTTGGAGAGGCTGCCCCCATGGGAAATTCCCAGGAATTTCAGGAAATCTCATGAGATTTCCTGCAATTCCCAAATGGGAGCAGCCTCTCCAACTCCATGCACACCTCTGGAAGGCCTAGTTGAGTCTCTGATGAGGGAGCCATGGTGGTGGAGGCCAGATTTTAAGGCAAGGGACACAGACTTGGGAGGAGTGAGCTGCGGGGTGGGCAGATCCGTACTTTGTCAAAAATTTTAAGAAATGTCGACGAAGGCTAGATACATTTGCCTCCCTTCACTTTACCCATGAAGTGTCAAATAGTTTTCAACCATCCCTACTAACCACACAAAATATGAATATTCAATCAAATTGTTTGCTTTTTGCCCAAGAGGAAACTCTTTCATTTCAACTGAATTTTTAGTTCTTTGTGAAACTGAATTTTCAATTTTATGTGAATGTCTGTGAATTCAAAATATTTTATTGAATTTTCATCTGTACTGATTTGGATTAGTTTATGCCATGAGGTTTGCAGACACACCCCAGTGCCTCTGAGGATTAGGAGTACAAGTTCCTGGCCTCAGGTCTGGGTCAGGGGGGGGGGGTGTTTTAGCATATTTTAGCTGTTCACAGCTGGAGAGTTGTGGCGATGATGGAATACAAACTGAGTGATCCAGCAAGTGGCCTGGACCACAGCAAACAGTAAGTGCGAAAAGGCCCCTATTTAGCTTCAGCTACTTTGCTGGATCTGTAGTTTTTGTTATAGGCTTGAATTGTTCCCAAAACTGTTATTGCATACAGTGTTTTTCTGAAAGTATTGTGTCATGTTTTCATAACAGTTCCACACCAATAACTATGAAATAAAGTATTAAAATATTTTCTTCCCCCCATTTCAGTATTTTAATTTTTGCTTTTATACTTTCCTTTGAAAGCTTCCCATAAAATATTTGTTATTTACATATCAAATGTGTTTAGAAATGAAATAATCAGGACAGAAATTCAGTGTATCTTTCCTGAATGTGACTTGTTCTAGCTACCTTATTTTTAATGCTTATACACACAGACGCAGCAAAAAGTGCCTCTGAGGCAACTTCAAGGTGGGACTGTTCACACACCAGTGCACCAGTCTGCCCCTCCCCCTTCTCCTGAGCATTATGTGCTAGAAAAGGTGAATTAAAGAAGGGCTGGGAACACAAGGGCCTCATGCTTTCTGAGGTGCCCTTTTCCATAGGTTTGGACATAGCCCCAACTATGGAACCAGGGGAACTGAGGTTAACCTTGCTCACAATATTCTTGGTACTCTGGTTCTGTTGTCCTTTTGCTCCTTTTTGTTATTGTTTTATTACAATGTGCAGTTGGCTTTGCTTTGTATTTGCTTTAGGAACTTTTGTAATATTTTATATATCATTTCATGCTTGTTGGGATGTGGAGTATAAATTTGATAAATAAATTAATTCAAAATTTTAAAAAATTCATAAAGATAAACTCAATTAGAGCACCGGTCTCTGTTATTCGATTACCAAGTTGCCCTGATTTGCTAGAAAATAATGTATTTATTTAAAATATTTATATACCACTTCCCATAAAATATAGTCTCGATGCAGTTCACATAACAGTGAATCAAAACAGCTAAAATATTAATCGCTATATAAAAATATGATCAATAAGAATTAAAGCTTATCTTTTAGAAAAAGTGAGAAGCTTTTTTCAGTTCAGGAACTATGCATAGCCAAAGAGTCTTGGGTGTTTTTCCACTGTTGCTAGAAGTACCCATTAAGTACCCATTAATGGGTACAAAAATGCCATTACATACCCATTAATGGGTACTTAATGGGTACTTTTAGTGACTGTGGAAAAGCACCCTAAGAAAGAAAGAAAGAGAACTAAGAGTTACTTATGATCATATCACAGTGAAAAGATAAGATCAAACCTGTGTCCGCAAAAATCCTGAAGAAATTCTAAACAATTTGAGTATGAGTGTATGAGCCAGGGAAATAAAATTCATTTTGAAGCAGAAAAAAAAGCTAACTTTTAGATCCAGCTAGATAGATTCTTTCTTTCTGGAGTTCTATTTTCTTTGGAACTGGCAAAGTCTTGTAATCCTGCAAAGCCTTGTAGTCAGTTCATGTGGCTTTTGGGTCAGGATTCAGGAACTGCCTCTCACAGATTTGAATCAAGATAATGGACGTTTTTAGAACATTTCAAAGACTAAAGAAAATACATCCATGACAGCTTTAAAGAGTCCAGAGTCATGCTTTACCTTCCTCCAAGTACTTACTTTTTATCAGATTGACTGATGTGCTAGTCTTATTTGAGAGAAGAGACCAACCCACTTGTCAAAAAGATCTGACCCCCAGGGAGAAGCTGAGAGGTGTTTGTTTCTCTTTCTCAGGAGCCTAGAAGAGTGGTGTGTGGCTTATTAAAGTTGAAGTTTATTAACAGGCAGATTAAGTTGGAAAGCTGCAAAGTAAGAGATAAGATTAAAGGGAAACCAGCAGCTGTGATAAGGATGTTGGGAAGCAGCTAAATAATCTTTGCCTTTGCCAAGAAATCTCTCCTCTGCAACTGTTTCAAGAACTGCAAAGTCAGAAAGGAACCCAATCCCACATCATATAACACTTTGTCCTCGGTCAGGCTACATTAATGATTCTGTGTAATCATTTTAGTGTGTACACACTCTTGGGCCCTTTCTGCACTGACCTTTATTGCAGATGGTTTTCTGGATTAGGGATCTCCCATCTGCATGCTAGTCAACACCAGCATGTGAATGGCAGGTTCCTATTCTGGGATATAATCTAGAACAAGGCTGTGTTTACATGTAACAAAAAGAGGTCACCAGGAATTTGGGGGTGAGGTGCCATCTTCATGCCATCTGAATAAGGAGAAGTGGTTGAACTGTTTGATTTGGAGGCTGTAATGAAGAAGTCTCCCACTACCATGGTCAATGTAACTGAAACTTGTGGAGTGATCAAGAAGAACCAACAAAGTAAAACTTCCCCTACCTTTCTCCCAGAGAAGATCACTAACCAGGACAACCAAAGTAATTTTAGGCCGTGTCTTCACGGCAACCTTATCTCGGATTCAAAACATTTTCAATCCTCGGAGTCCGCACGGCAGTTTGGCTTAACACGCTTTCCCCATGTTAAACCACCCCAAAGCATGGTGAATCTCAATCCTGATTTCAACAGGTCTCACTCTGGATCGTGCGCTTGAAATGTTTTACATTTTTTACTGTGTGGACAGTACCGTTTTAAGGAATGAGAATCCATGTTTAGGGTTTCCCTCTCCCAATAGCTTGCTTCCAAAGACAGTGATTTCAGTGTAAAAATCCACTTAACAGCAATTGCTACACTGTAGCGATGGAACCACTTCACACCTTGATGGTTGGAATAACAATGTTGCAATTTTGTGCAGTTCTAAAAGTTCTGACCTTTAGAAACTGAAAGGGAGGAAAGCAGCTGAGGTTCTGTGTGAATGTTTAAAGCAAAGGGGCTTGAGTTGCTGCTGCTGCTGCATGCCCTGAGCAATGGGGAGAGGAAGAGAAAGAATTGCTGGCTGCCCGCTGCCATTTTTCCTACATCCATGGAAGCGGCAGCCACCCAGCCACCCAGCTAGGCTCAGTGAAGGGGTCTCTTATGAGTGGAGTGTCCATGTCTGGAGGAAGAGGGCAGGGCAACCCCAAAAAGCAGCTTTTAAAAAGTAGCCACTTGAGTCCCACCTTGAGTCATGTACCCCACGTATGATCCTCAGAATCCGGATCCAACGCGATTAAGTTCAAAGTAATGGGAACAGGCAAATTCGCGTTTGCATCCGGTTCTATT
Organism: Aspidoscelis tigris stejnegeri; assembly: GCA_023333525.1. NCBI lineage: Eukaryota > Metazoa > Chordata > Lepidosauria > Squamata > Teiidae > Aspidoscelis > Aspidoscelis tigris. The sequence continues at coordinate 22,208,933 of JALMGA010000007.1, read as the reverse complement.
ATTTCGGTTTAAGGAAACTGGATTAAGCTTTTAATGGGGATGCGCCCTTAGTGTCATAACTGGTTCCATACACCCTGTGTTATTCTGTGCCTTGCTGGAATGTTTTTGAACAGAATTAATGATTTAGCACCTGATCAGTAGGTCAGTCCTTGATGGGGGCTGGTGACATTATGGCAGTCCATCTTGCCCCGACTTTGGAGGCTGTGAACAAAAGGCACCACTTTCGAGAGCCTGGTGAAATAGTGCCAGACTCTTCACACCTGCTAGACTGAACTAGGGATGTGCACAAATGTTTGGGGGGGGGGTGTTTGCATTTAATTCATATTGAATAGAATGCAAGAAAATTTGTATATGTTCTAATAGATCCCCTTCAAATGTGGTAGGATTCAGTTCGATACAAATGTTCCATACGAATCCCAAACAAATCCCATACACATCTGTTTGGAATGCATCAAATCCACCCTGAATCGGCTTGGAATGCACTCTCAATCCACTTTGAATCCACTCTGGATCCATTGCAGATGTGACTGGAGCAGCTGCTTTCCCACCTGGTCAGTGCTTTGAAAATGGCTTTAAAGTTGTCTCCTGTTGAAATGGGCTATGGCACCATTTTCACACTAGGTTATTCCGCCATCTTGTCCCATGCAGAAGCTGTATTCTACAGGAGGAACAGCCCCCCAGTGGGATAGTCCACCACCACCATACAAAGGAGTCATTCTCCATGCAGACACAGCCTTGGACCCTACTAGTCTGTCAGATGCTAAGCCCAAACCGTTTATGGTAATACCATAAGCATCTCCTGAAAAATCTCCCAACAATCTCCTGAAAAAGACAACGAAAACAGAAACAAGAGGTGTTGCTCAATTTTAAAGTTTACTGGAGTCCAAAGGCCCTCCTTAAGAGTGGCTCCAGTGTAAGGGTTTTTTCATTATCATTTCCCTCTAGTACTAATAACAATGACATAGCTCTGACTGCACAGCCACCTCAGTAAGTGAATGAATAAGTGAATGCTTATACACTCTGGATTTCCTCTTTTGCACTGCTCAGATGAAATTCTAGAAAATTCTGATGTTGACCTATATTGGTCCCTGCTTAGAACATTTTCTCTGAAGCCACCAGATGACCCAAAGAACATTCCTTTTAATGAATATGAACATTTGGAATCTGAGTAGGAAGAGCAAGTTTCTGAATATTCTGTATGTTTTTTCTTTGGTTGTCGTCATCATCTTCAATCAACAGAGATGACTTTATCCCCATAAACACAGGGGCTGAGCCAATAAAATGCCACGTTGTAAGCTGAAGCCTGTGCCAGTGTTATATTGGCTTATATTAAATTTCCCAACGAGCCTTTAATGTTACAACAGGATATTGCTTTTCTTCAGATAAAATGTAAAATGGTCTGTTGAAAAGGAGTGAAAACATGTTTGAAGGTTATATGTGAAACTATTTCTGCACACTTCCAAGCTCCATAAGTTAATCTTATCTCAACCTGGTAGGAGCACAAGTTTGCAGGATGTAAAATGTTTATACAAATCACAGTGAAAAGAATTTCGAAGCTCAGTTCAAGAGTTTAGACTTTCAAAGTTGCTCTGCTAGAGCATTTATCACAAGCCATAGAGGTTTGGTTTGCCCAAGTCATTTAATTCATTCTCCCTTTAAAAGCACACCAGAAGTTTCCTTCCGACACAGACAGGGTCACAAATGAAGGCCTGTAACTACATCACTTTCCTGAGAAAGCAACTGGAATCATCTAAGAATTCCCTTCAGAAGCCAGTTACTTCTCTATGGCCTCCAAGCGGACACTATGAGATATTTGCCAGTCTTCTGCACATCCATAAGTAAATATATGGTGTTAACTTATTAAATACTTCTAGAAGCCCCTGCATTATCCAGTGTCAGAGTTAACATCAGTTGCCACCCCTCCATGATCCACTTGGATCTTTAGATGCCCCAGTATGAGACATGCCTGTTGGGGAGAACTGGGTGCAGACCAAACACATGGGCTGGCACCTAAGCAGCCCCCATCCTGGCACCAATTGTGCCTTTCTCATAAAGAAATGAAAAACTGACCAACCCCTGTATTGGTGCTCTGTAGTGGTAGGCACTTTACTGATATAAGACTAAGAAGCCTTTTTTACTCAGGAATATCTAGTTATCTTCAGCCTGTTTATTTGTTCCTGAGAAAGACATTTAGGAAAAGCCTCAGATATTAATGAAGTACTTGCAATTACATAACTCTGGCCCCTATTGAAACTGTTCCCACCCCACCTCCACTCAACATTTCCCTAGATTGTCTGGTTCTTTCCTATCCCAGCAACTAGAACATAAGAGAAGCCCTGCTGGATCAGGCCACAGCCCACTTAGTCCAGCATCCTGTCTCACACGGTGTCCCACCAATTGCTTCTGGGGATCTCAAGCAGAAGACAAGGGCAAAACCTTCACTTGCTCTCAAATCCCAGCAAATGGCCTTTGGAGGGATCCTGCCTGTCTCCCCAGCATCCATTCTAGTAGCCATTGATACATGATGGGGCCTATTTGCATTTAGGCCTCTGGTATGCAATTAGGACAGCTCTGGAACACCTCTGGTACAGGACATGTATACTAGAGCTGACCTTATTGCATACCAGAAGCGTACGTGTGAATAGGCCCATGAATTTGCCTAACCTTTTCTTAAAGCTACCTAGGCTGGTTGCTGTTTCAATACCTTTTAATATTTGTTGTTGTTTTATGGGAAGTAGTATCTTGACAAGATAAATAGTACACTTCCACGATGCCCACTTTATACAAATCGTTCAATGGGTAATAGCCACTCCACAAGGAAGGCTACCATTGTCACCATAATCACTTAACAAGGGGGCAACCTCAATGTTGGAGGAGGAGTTGCAGGAAATCTTCAAGAATAAAACTGTTTAACTGGGCTGACTGTATCTGGGTGAGTAACTGACTCCTGATTTTTTAAAAGAAATGTTTTAAGTTTGTTCAGCACGTTCATTAGTAATATATTCATTCTGGCTTTCTGTCCATGTGTCTATCTGATTGGCCAAGACTACTTATCTGTAAAACATTATTTCCAGAAATTATATTGTTATAGTTTTTATTCAGCTTCCTTGTTTGTAGTGAGACCTTGGGGTATAGGGCGGGTTAGAAATATAAATAATGAATAGTAATAAATTTACAGGAATTCTTGAGCAGATGAAAGTTTTGCCTTTGTCCTTTGCGTGAAGTGCCAGAAGCAATTGGTGGGTCACTGTGTGAGGATAATGGACTAGATGGACTGTGGCCTGATCCAGAAGGGCTCCTCTTATGTTCTCCCTAAACCACAGAAAACCAGCCTCCGATCTGATGTGAAAGTGAGCCTGGCTTGTCACAGTTAGAGTGCAAAGAGTAATGCCAAACTGCCATTTACCACTGTCCTTCCTCCCAACTTTGGACAGAGTTACAAAAACATCTCTACAGAAATCAGGCCAGTACTGTACAATTAGGCTGCAAGGAATTACAAACAGGTAAGAAACAAATACTTCAGTATCCACAATACCCACTGTTTCACTAATACTGATGAGGGTTGGATGGACTGGTACTAATGTAGCAAAAGGTTTGTTAAATCAGTTGTCAGGCTGCTTCATTCATTGATTGATGTGTGTGCATGTTATGGATAAATAGATGGCAAAGCTACCAGAGCTGTTGGGCCATTTAGGGTGTAAGAAAATGCATTGTGCTTCTCTTTTGGGGCAGTCTGCCAAGGAAAGGCACTTCCTGCTACTGCCCATGTATCCAGTTAATCCTTGGTAGTACCTCTTAACCTCACATGGAAACCCAGCATACCACAGGAGGACCTGAGGGCATCCCATCATAGCCTCCAGTGGAGGCAGGTAACATAGAGGTGCCCCAGATGACGCCATGAGGACTTTGGCCAGCTGTTGCTTCTCCTGATCCAAACCACATAAGGTTGGTATGTCAAAGTTCTAAGGCCAGCTGGGAACCTGTCTGGGCTCACACAGCACCCAAACTAAGAATTATATATATATATGTATGTAATTTTAAGTTTTTAAGTTCTTTGCCCTCAATCTTGCTTTCAGTCTGGGCAATTTGCTAGTTTAGTTTTGTGCGCAATTTTGCATTTTGCTAGCTGCTTTAGTTAACAGTGGTGTAATTGTGGAATACTGCAGATTTTTTCAACCAGTGCAACGAGAATTCTCTTTAAACTTTGAATTGTTCATTTTCCCATTAATTAAATAATTCAGTCACACAAAGGAAACTGTGGTGCCACCAGTCTATAATTCTTATTGTTTTCAGAAAATGGTTATTGGCAGCTACTTGAATTTCCCGAGATTTACAAATTATTTCTTTTCCTACTCCATTTTTTAAAATTACAAATATACTTTATATCTGCGACCACTCTCATTTGCCTTATATATTGCTACTTTTTTCTAGAATAGCATGGTGTGAAACAGCCAATTTCAAACAAAGCAAATGAAAGTTTAGCTGCTGCAGACTTTTAGTGGCTTTGTCCATCTGCCACCAGACAAATGTAGGCAGGAGGATATCTGTTTCTTGTCATCTGCTAATTGGAAGAATAGAGGATTTAGGAGCTGCTTAGGTATCAAGGGGACGGTACACACCACACACCATACACATCAGACTTGTGATTGGATCCAGACACCTTTATCCTTTGCATCTGTGGAAATAAGTCCTCTCAATGCTGTTTAGCATCAGAGAGGATCTTGCTTACTTCATGGGAAGAAATAGACTTCTAAAGAGCTGCAATCAATTGTAGTAACAACTGACTGTGAGAAGCTGCTTGTTGAACTGCAAAGGGACTTGTGGGCAGTTGTGGAGCCTCCATTAAGGAAGAGATGACCTTTTGTGAGAAATATTTCGGCAGCTGTGAGAGCAGAACAGCTCGTATAATATTGCATGCCAAGGGCTTGTTTGCCCCTTTTTACTGAAGTCTTCAGCAAACCAAAACACTGAAATTCACCAGTTTACCTGCTCTAGTTTTTGCAGTGCACGTCTATATTGATTGTCAGATAGTATGAAAGGAATTGTAACCAACTATCTCTTAAATTCACTTGTATTAGTACCATGCAAATCTTGGGTGACTTTTGTGGAGAATATATTTATAACATTTACAGATAAACCTTCAATGGGCAACTAAAAACCAGAAGTGTAGGCACCTTATGAAAATTAAAGGGGAGACTACTCCAGCGTTTGGGTGCCACCATCAAGAAGGCCCAATTGTGGTAATCATAAGATGATATTTAGCAGTTCAGGGTACCTGCAGCAAGATTTTAATGATCTCACAGGTCTATTTTGAACGAGACAGTCTGCTAAGTAAGCTGGTTCCGAGTTGTTAAGGACCTTGTATGCAAAAAATAAAATCTGGCCCGGTAGGTAATTGGCAACAAATGCATAGATGTGGTTATGGGCAGAACAAGGTGCCCCACTCAGCAACCTGGCTGCTGTATTTTGCATGACTTTAAGCTTCCAGACGAGGTACAAGGGCAGGCCTACATAGATCATATTGCAATAATCTAAATGTGAGGTTACCAGTAGATGTGTTACCTCTGTCCAGGTATGTGCATAGTTGGTAATAATCACTCATAACCGAGGTCACTTGGGCCTCCAGTGACAATGACTCAAGCAGCAGTACAGGGCTGGGTGTGGTACATTGAATGTGCTATGGGTCACAGGATCTTATTTTTAGGAAGTGAGTGGATATCCTATTCTAAATAGGGTTGCAGTACCTTTGAAAGAACAGTTCTGAACCTGAGCATTCTTTTTGATCCCCAACCATCTCTTGAATCTCAAATGGCACTGGTGACCAAGAATGTCTCTTGCCATCTTGTGTTAATAAGACAATTCTGCTTCCTAGACAGAGATCTCCTAAGCTCAATTTTCAATGCTCTTGTATCCTCCAGACTATACATGCATACATACATCTACACACACGCACAAACATCTTCAATTAGAGTGCAGGTCCCACCCTCATGCAGAACTTGCCTATGACTATATCACTACAATAAATTAATTCTACCCTACCCCCATTTAAGAGGTGAGAAAAGTTATACCACATATAAACCTTGTAGGGGGGCAACCAAAGGTCATCCCTCCAGGATGGGGTACTTATTACTCTGTCACGATCCCCAGCGTTCCAGTAAGTGCCTGCCCTCTCAAGGAGTAGCTTGGCCCTGTTAGGATGCTGAGTTCGTGCAACGGCCAAGTGAATACTACAGTGTGGACACAAAACACTGGTAGCAAGCGTTTCAACAGTAAACTAAAACAAGTTTATTATTATACACAAGCAATACTAGAAAGAAAATAAGGTTCAGGTATTTGTTGGTTTAAGTCTATGAGTCTCTTAAGGTTACCAGCTTCCCAGCCTGTCAGCTCCCCTTCTTAAAGGAAAATAGTTCCCTTTTTAAAAGACAAACCTCTCCACGTTCCTCCCCACCTGACTTGCTCTGACTCAGCCTAGCCAGTGTACCAGAACGTGGCTCTAGATGATCACAAGGCCCAGTCTGTCCTTGCTTGACCGATCATCCAGCCTGGTCAGTTGCTAGTGAAGTCTCCCTCAGAGCCACAATCCTCACGATTGTCTCCTTCAGAAATCACTCAGCCAAAAGACCAATGGTCAGCTACTGGTCCAGCTCCCTCAGGTTCAGCTCTCTTCTGTTCCCTACAGCTCTTGTCCCAGCACGAAGACCCCTGGTCAACTACTGGTCCGGCTCCTTCAGAATTCAGCTCTTCTGTTCCTTTCAGCTCTTCTCCCAGCATGAAGGCATAGTCTGCTGTACTCTGTGTTCCTTTATACCTTTGTTCTGTAGCCCTGATTGGCTGTCACCTCCTGGGGAAAGCTGCTGAAATAAAATGCTGCTGGAGAGTCCTAAGAGAAACTCCTGTCCCTCACCCCTGATTGGTGGGAACTCCTGCTCTAGCCCCTCCAGCACTCAGATCCCCGGACAGCTTTTCCCTCCAACTACCAGCTGCAGCCAATAATTGCAGCAGGGCCCGCACAGGATTTCCCGCCCTTTTTGCAGCCCTAAAACCCAGGGCTTGCAACCAGCTGTTTGCAACAAGGCTGGCTATTGCAGCTTGCTAGAAGCCTGCAAGGCCAGAAAGCAAAACAGTTTGCAGCCTGTACCCAGAAACCGTCACACTTTCTTCACCCTAAATTGTCTTCAAGATTCCACTACTGCCTTGAGGCGGGGATAGAGTGTGAGACTTCCTGCTCTTGAGGCACCTTGTCTCACCAACTTCACATCATGGCAACTGTAATCACACAATCAGTATCATTTGGGTTGCTGGTGGTAAAGTAAATGGCCATAAAAGCCATGAAGTAGGACCACGGGCCCCTCTCAGGCAGCTGCTGTTGAACAGTCTCCTAAGATGGCCTAGGAACCCCTATGAGGGCTTCCCTGAAGATAGCTTGAATAAGGTATATGTAAACATGACATCAGAGCCTTCTCCATAAAGCAGAAATCTTCTGAGACACAAGAGGTTAGCTTTGAATTCAGCTCAGCAGCAGTTCTTTGCAAAATTCAAAGCATCAAAAAATGTTCTGGATCAGGTGCACAAGAAGAGCTGGAGCAAGGGCCTCATTTGGGCCAGTCTTGTGGCCACAGGAGAGGCCAGTGTTTGAGTAGTGCTCATACAGTGGCTGTTGGTCAGGGAGGGAAACATGGACCTGCCAGCTACATCTGAAGTCAACCGTCACCCCCTGACCATCAAAGCCTGATTCCACAGGCTGTGTTGTTTTTGATGAGGTACAATTCTACCTGGGTCACATCTTGTGTTTGACAAAGATGGCAAGATAGGTTGTGTGGTGTGGCACCTGGGCAATGTGTTGTTTTAAATGGTTTAGGAACCTGGACTTGACCCAGCAGAGGAGGCTTAATTCCTCCATAGGTTTGAGGAGTCCCAGATTTGTTTCCCTAAAATGGAAAGCTGGTGTCATTTCAGATGCTGTTGGCCTGCAACTCCCATCCTTCCTGATTATTAGCAAGGGTGTTTGACATTTCTGGAATCAACCACGGTACTCTGGAGAAACACGTTCTTTTCTTGACGAATGACTGCAGAGGCTTCATCAATAATTAGGGTGAGCATCCCAGAGCATTACAGTTTTATGGATGGGAAGCTATAATGTTATATGTTCCAACTTTCACTAACCTATTGCCCTGTTGCTCCTGTCCAATACAGACAGCACAGACACCAAAATGCACAATGAAATGGATGGAATCCTTATTAAGTTTGGAGATGACACAAAGTCTGTTGGGATAGCAAGTAATTTAGAAGATAGAATCAAAACGGATCTTGATAGTTTAGAGAACGGAGCCAAAAAGAACAGAATGAAATTGAACAGATACAAATGCAGAATGCTACACTTAAGCCAAAAGAATTAAATGCACAGATGTGCATATTTGGCTTGGTGTCAGTACGTGTGAACAAGATCATGGAATATGGTTTGGCTGCAAACTGAATATGAGTCAGCAGAGTGATATGGCAAGGAAAGGCAACTGGAATTCTGGGTCATATTAGTAGAAGTAAAGACTCCAAATCATAGTAAGCAAAGTTTCTCTCTGGTGTTGGATAGACCCCCATTTTGATTACAGGGGCATCTCGCTTTCAGAAAAAATCAGGTGGAATATAGGGCTGAAATCAAAGATATTGGGGAAATTACATATATTTAGATTTGAAAAGAAAACAAGAATAAGAGAGGAGACAATAGCACATTGCAAATGCCTGAAATAATGTCATAAAGAATGTAGTTATGATGTATTATCTACCATGGAATAATAAGCTGAGTTAAAGCAAAACACATTTCAAATTCATTTTTTCTAAGAAAACAAAAATGTCTCTGCAGAAAGCTTTAGTCAGCCATGCAACCAATAACCTAGAAAAGGAGCATCTTCTCTCCATCATAGCATGCTTTCAAGGAGATGCAATTAGCCATCTACTGCAGATGCTTTGATGTGGATTCCTACAAGTAGGTGGGTGTTGGGCCTGATACTCTAAATGTTCCCTTTCAATTCTATGATTCAGTGAAATTGTTAAGATGTTTAGCATGATAATAGAGAGTAGTGAATAAGCAACACGATGCCTAATAGGGTATTCCAAAATGTCTGTCCCCTTCTGCATGCCAAGAGCTTCTCCTACTTCTCCTGAGATTTCAGAAATGGTCTCAGTCCCAAGTACTTACTCCCAGTGTGGTAAGCAAATACACCAAGCTAGTTCTATGCCTGGTTGTGATGGCCACAGCTGTACAACAAAGAAATTGCCACCAGCTGCCTAGTCATCCTTTCTGTGTGATTCAGGTAAGGAGTTGGAGTCATCAATGTCTTCTTCTGCAGCCACCCAAGAACATTTTTTCTTCCTTGCTGCACTGAACGTACGTGGTTTTTGGAAGGCACCATGTTGAGGAAGACTTAGCCCCACCACTAAGGCCTGGTTTATATGTATCCTTACTGGAGTTAGCCTCTTGAAGGAGACAAGCGGGGAGCAGCTTGACTTTCCCTGGATCTTAACTTGCCTTGGGGCATTTCTGCACTTAGCCTCCAATCTATTGGATGGGAAAAATGTAGAACCCACCAACGTGTACAAGCTTCACACTTCGGAACACTGGTACATGCCAAACTAAGTCCCACGTGCCTGGGGACTTACATGTGCCCAGGTGCAACCATCTTCTTCTAGCGTGGCACCTCAGATGACCCCTAGCACTGGAAATGGTGCAAATGGTCGCGATGCTGGACATTACAGGTAAGCCTCTGGGGAGGGTGGGGCTGCGTGTGGTGCATGATTTCATGAACCACTGCAAGTTGATGATCGGGTAACATCTGATAAGGCAGGAGGCACTTCTGGGATGTAAACGCCTCCTGCAAGTGCAAATGTCCCTTACAAGATGTTACCCTATCATGAACTATGCAGCCAAGTGCAAATTGGCCTCTGGTCTGGTTGAGAACTGCTGGCAGCAGCACATTACAGCTGTTTTACAGCCATTTATAATTACCACATATGCTGAACAAGAGCATCTCTCTAGTCAATTTTGCTTGACTGGCCAAACAAATGTCATAAAATGAATCAATGGGATAAGGTATCCTGAGGGTACCTAGATCCTTATATCAAAATATACTGTCAACCATTTCAGAGTAGCATCAGGGGCTTTGTTATTGGTGGAATGTGGAATATAAACACACATACACCTCTCAGTTGCACTGGGACAAACCCCTGCAATGCATAAACATAGCCTTAATTAAAATGCTACACTTTCAAACAGAATGCTACTAGAAGTGCTCCATTGGCATAGAGTTGTCAGGAGAGAGAACTCAAAGCTCACCTACTCACAAGTCCCTTTGGATTTCTATTGTTAATTGTTTTAATTTAAAGTCTTTTTGTTATGCATTTCAATTTCAAGCTGTGGTGTTTTATTATTTATTTGTCCAGTCAAGCAAAAAAAAATTGCAATTTTTATTTATTTTTGAAACTACAATAATAAAACTTCAGGGTTCAATGTCACCCCTTTTTCCCAACTGTCATACAATGGTCCATGGAATTTTTTAAAAAGTCACCAGTTTTATTATTATTATTGAGAAGGCTACATGGTGGTTTCAGATCAAAGCTGGAAGATTTATAGTCATTCGTATTGGATTTAATTTAATCCTCTGCATGACCAGAAGGGAGCATTGTCTACTCAGATTTAACCACTCAAAATTCTAAGGACACAGGGGCGGGTAATATTCTGATGAACTTTAGGGATATGCAGAATTTACTGTTATAAAATACTCCTATTTTAAGTGAGTCTTCTAATGGTGCATGTTGCCATGCAGAAAAACATTCTTTATACTCTGTTAATTGCTTAGGGGAAAAAATCTGAGTGACGCACTAGAGTTTTGCAAAAATGTGTTTAAGAAGCCTCACACAACAGAGATAACCTCAGATATTAGTGCTTCTTCTAGGAATACTGCAGAAGTTAACAACAGCAACCAGGTGTTAGTCTTCAATATCTGGTGCTTCTGCAGTTGACAGAGAAATAATTCTTCAAGGACATTTTATGTAGGTGGATTTACATGTGGGGGAAAGATCATTCACTAAATTGCAATCAGTTTCTACAGCTGTGCTATCCACAGCCATTTGATCTGAAGCATCTACCAGAAGGTGATCCTGCTATGAAAAGATTCACCTGCCGAATTTTGACAAACAAATGGGAATTAAAAATACAGAAGCAAACCAGAATATCTTTTTTCTTTGTCATCCAGCAGTCCTGTTTTACAGCATAATTCATTTTATAGCATTAGTAATTTCCCTCTCTAGATACATAATCCCCAAATTTTCACCCCCAGATATTGTTTGAGAAGAACTTCCATCATTTCTGTCTGTTAGACATGGTGGCAGCAGATTATGAGATAATATAATTTAAAAAGGGGAATCCTAGTTTGGGAACCATGTCTCGTTCCTACTCCTAGTGAGATAGTTTGGTCTGGTGGTTAGGGAGCCGGACTTTTATTTGGAAGTACCAGGTTTGATTCCGCACTCCTCCACAATACCAGCTGGGTGACCTTGGGCTAGTCACAGCTCCCTTTCTGAACTCTTACAGCCCAGCCTACCTCACAGGGAGTTTGTTGTGGGGAGAAGAATAGAAAGCTCTGTCAGCTTTGAGTTCTCTTGAATGGCTGAGAAAAGTGGGGTAGAAAAGCTAACTCTTCTTTATGATAGGGGTGGCTAATACGTAGTTTTCAAGAGTATCCCAATGTTTCATTAACTATGATGCCTGGGCTTTATGGAGGTTGAATCTCAGTGGTGTTATAAGATTTGACAATCTGTCCTTTTAAGGACATAGATTCACTAAATTTCATCCCCAAATATTGTTTTACTAAAACTCTCATCGCCCTGTCTTTTGCTAATAAAAACTATGGCCAATAGAAGCTATAGTCCAAAAATATCTGGGACCCAAGTTTGGAAATCGAAATCATTGCTTTAGGAGGCAATCTGGGAAAGACTCTTTTGTTTCCTCAGTCGTCAAATAATACCCTGGTATTGTTAGATAATTCAGTGCATTCCAGGTGTTTTACTTTTAAATTTTTATTTTGTTCCATTTCAATATTCTGCATTTCTTCCAAAGGAGGTTAAGGGGGCAAATACTAGTTTCTTCCACCTTCATTTTATCCTTACAACAATCCTATAAGGTAGATTTTATAGATATAGTGATTAGTCAAGTTCATCGTGGGAGTTCCATTTGCTGAGTGGCAGTTTGAACTCTCTTCCAAGAATTTAGCCACTGTATTGTCCTTCTGTGCAATAGATTTCTGTGCATTCATTCACCATTGCAGGGTTTGTGTAAGGGGGCAGATGCTATGAAGGTTTTACACTCTCCTGAGCTATCTCTGCTTTAAGTACTATTCATGTCTGTAAAAAATAAACAGGCAGAATTTCCAATGGCTACAGGTCCAGACACTACAAAAAGCAATACATTGAGTGAGAACAGAATGAAATGTTTACTGTGAATAACTGAAGTAGAAATGATCACAGATTTCTTCTCCCCACAACAGAACACCCTGTGAGGTAGGTGGGGCTGTGAGAACTCAGAAGAGAGCTGTGACTCACCCAAGGTCACCCAGATGGCTTTGTGGAGGAGTGCGGACTCAAACCCAGTATTCCCAGATAAGAGTCCAGCTCCTTAACCACTAGACCAAACTGACTCACCAGACTAATCTGAGCAAGAAAAAAATGCAATGCTTATAGGACCACAGCAGAACAATGCTTAATACACTAAATGGGAGTAAAATTGTTCACAGGTTTCTCCAGTGAGAAGAAAAGGGGAAATAGGTAGCTTACAATAGGAGATTAATCTGACCCAATATGAACCATCCCATCAAAGCAAATCAGGCAGACTTCCGGGTGTAATTGTGACAACATGAAAGTGGATTACTTCTGTCTTTCAGATTAATTACAAAAAACAAAACACCAAACCAGGGTTTTGTAGCTGATGGTTGACAAATTCAAGATATCAACTGGATAGCAAAGACATTAACATTGCAGGGAAAGGGTGAGACATTATAATCAGTTGCATTTTGACTCTCCTAGCAGTCGGATCCTCTGAAGATCATAGACATATCTGACAGCTTAGTTCAAAGCAGAACTATGGAGCATGGCATGACAACCAAAGAACTGTGAGAAGTAAGATGAAACCAGGACATGGAAGGCCCTGCTCTTCCAGTTTGGGTACTGTAATTCCATGATCTACTCAGGTCTGAATGTACCCTCTGCAATACTAATGAATTCTGTATTTTCATTACTGTTTGGATTCATTCTGAATTAAACCATCTGTCGTGAATCTTGCACATGCAGAAGTCCAGATGGAAAGAAGAATAGGGTTCTGCCCCATTAGTAGAGGCAAAGAAGAAGGAATTGTACAGATGTAGCTTAGGAAGCCTGCATGGGCATGAATTCCTACTAAAGGGGCAGCAACCCTATCCTTTCCATTTGGTTAACACACACAGAGACATACACACTGAACAAAGGTGCCGCAATGGGCCTCTGGAAGTGATTCTTCTGTGCTCCGAAATGGATATGTGGATTCATCTTTTCCAGGGGCAGATTCTGGTGCCCTCCTTCGCCATGTGCTCACACCAGAAGCACTTCATTGGGCAAGTGAAGACAGCCTCAGGGGCCTGAAGTGTTATGATTGTGGCCAGTGCTTTTTTAAATCAAGAGTTCCTCTGTGCTTAAAAACTGCTAAAAGCTTTTATCCCTTCTGTGCTTCTCTGCACTATAATTGACAGAAGAACAGGGCAGTCAAAACAGGTTGATGGTATGAGCAGCTCAAACAGAATCTACTCCCACTGGCACATGGAAGGAATTTGGCTGCATCTCCATTATGTATCCTTTCCCCAGAATAAGGCAATGATAAACACTTTCAGTCATAGGGTGCATCTGCATGCCGAAAATACTTCTGATTTAAGCTTGTTTTGCCTTGGAGCGTCTCCATGCACAGCTTTACTCCGGGCTACATCAGGCACAAAGGAGGAAAATCCGTGGCAGAAAAAAAACCCTTTCAAACAGTACTGCATCCGACGTTAGGGGCAACAGCAGATTATCCTGGGAGCATGGATTTATTTAAAGTGTCTTTCCGGCTACATTAATCTTTCTTGCTCTTTATGCGTGTGTGTGAAAACATTCCTTTACTTGGCTACCAAGAGTTAAAAGCATAACTAAAAGCAAATCGCTGTATTTAAGCGCACAAACCGACCACTGATCTAGATAAGTAGCAGCACTTTCTTCTTATAGCAAGCACAGAATTTCTCTCCCCCTCCCAATAATGTGAAAGAAAGAGAGCTCACTGGACAGCTTCTGTGTATAAGCAGGTGCAGGGAGTTGAGCTGCTTTCAGTTTTGCCTGTAACTATGTTACAAGCATTAGTTATGGAGAGAGCTAGCTGCTTTCAGTTATGCTTCTAACTCTTTGTTGTGTTGTGGAGGTTCAATTGAGGTTTTTGTCTGTCATCGCTGCAGTGAGGGGGGGGGGAGAAAAAGATGCAGCCTCACAAAAATCGGCTTGCATGGGGACAGAAAAATATGTTTTAAATCCGCATTGCCCCAAACCACATGGGGACGCTTTATTTCAAATTACAACCTGCATTTTTAAAATCCGATGCAAGAGAGAAGCAAAAAGAGGCCCACACATCTCCCAGAACTGCAGCACCTTTCCTACCTTTTCCCTTTCTAAAGGTAAGAACTTTTAAAGAGCCAGAATTGTGCAGAATTGCAACACTGTTATCAGGTGTGAAGTGGGTGGATTGCTACAGTGTAACTGCTGCTGTATGGGGTGGATTTTTACAGTGAAATCACTATCTTTGGAAGCAAGCTCTGGATCCCAAAGTGAAAAATGTTTCTGGTGGGTTTTGCAGGCAGAGGAAACAAACAGAGAACTTGTAAATATGGCTATTTTTCTTTTGGACTTCTCAGGGGTTGTCTCCCTGATTGTGGCCATGCAGATTGCAGTCTCTCCCCATTCCCACCGGCACCCTATCAAGCAGAGAGGGGGCGGGGAGAAAATGATGCGGGCAAACAAAACACGCTTCTTTGGGGACGGTAGGTGCATTTAAAATGTGTTTCACCGAACCTCATGGGGACGCTTATTCCGGAATTGAATGGCACTTTTAAAGTCCGTTGGAACAGAGACACAATAGAGGGACAATAGAGAGGCAAATAAGTTGCTTGGGGACGTGGCCTTAGATACCCCTATGCCATTGGTTCTCAACCTGGGGGTCGGGAACCCTTTGGGGGTTGAATTACCCTTTCAGGGGGGTCGCGACGAGTCTCCCTCCGCCCTTCCCTCCCACCTCCCAGCTACTCTGCCCCTGTGGTTGGGGGTCTCCACAACATGAGGAACTCCATTAAGGGGTCACGGCATTAGGAAGGTTGAGAACCACTGCCCTATGCTAAGTCGCATTTTGGGCAACGAGATTATTCCAGCAATTCCCATCAGCAGCCAGATTTTCAGCTTCATCCCAGTTTACATCCGTCTGTTCAAGATCTTTTACAAATGTTTGACACCAAATGTTATGCGGCCTTCCTCTTTTCCGGCAACCATCTGGCAGTACACACATCAGTGCCATTTTGGGGGTTTTCTCACTGCCCAACTGTAGAACATGGGTATAGAACACTTTCAGTATTGTTGCTAAGTTTTCTTTTGGCAGTATGTGTCCACTTAGTTAGCAAGCGTTAGCAACCTGAGGTCATCTTTAACCTTACATTGGTTGAGTGACATAGAACTGGTTTTTATACTTGCCTTAAAAAAAAAAAAACATCCTGCTCCACCAGCCAGGCAAATTAGTTTTAAACCAATTTAATCCCTTCTGCTTTAAAAGGCCTATCCATCCTATTCCAGTAAGGTCATCTGGTTTGCAGTTCACAACAGTAAGAGCTCGGTAAAATTATTTACAGTATTGTAATCCATCACTTTGGAAGAGGTGAAGGAGTTCTGTGATTTCCAGAACTTGTTGCTTATGTGATGAAGTTTTGTAACAACAGCAACAACAAAACCCGTTTTAAGGGAAAAATAGATATCTCATGGTGACCAGCATTATGCTTTTGCTAGCTAGTTCCAGTTGGGAAGGAAGCATAAGAGGTTAGTGGAAACGCAAGAAGGAGTAAATCCTTTAAAACAAATATGAGATAGGGATCCAACAACTATTGTATGAAAGACAAACAAAGGAGAGAAAAAAACTATGGAACTGCTAATGTCATAATATATGGAAGGTTTTTTTGATGTATGTTTCCACATCTTTCCTCTTGGAGGACTACACAGTCATTCCAAACTGTAAAATGCAAAATTGCAGCAAACTATTTGGTCATAATGATAATCCCGTGCCTTCATTCGCAAGCCAAGGGCGCAATGAACTTATAGAGAGAGAAGTGGTGTTATGGTTCTGCTGCCCTGCCCCAATTTGCTGTTTCAAGTCAGAAGTTCTAAAGAGAAAACCCCTCAGTGCAGTTTCAAATGTATTAGCCCTGGCTGGGTGGAGCTGTGAGAACACCCCCATAGATGGATACGTTTTGGTACATTCCAAATCTCTACTGAGAGAAAGTTTACTGAGAGAGGGAAAGAAGGCAAGACCCCTGTTCTCAGAGTTAAAGCTGGCATTAGGCCATCCTTATTAATTACATTTTACCTTTACTTTTCTTGGTAAGGCAATAACAGAGCAATAACAAAGCAGTAACAAAGCAGCAATAAGAACTATTAAGTTAAACACAAAGAGTCACAAAAAAATCTGAATCTTTAGAAGCAAGAGAAAGAAAAGAGACCCTGAGCTTCAGAGTTCCAGTCAGCGTCCATCTTGTGTGCAACTGAGAGATACATAAAGTACTTGTTTGTTTGCTTTGGGAAAGAAATTGGCTATTGTTTATGTGTTTTGTTACTTTAAAATAAATCCTGTTAATTCCTTTTTGAACAAAGACCCAGAGCATTTCTTCAGGAATTTCTTAAGGATAAGCCTCGGTGTCCCCTCAAGTGATAGAGCAGAGGCCTAATTCCTATGAGGCTTGAGCAGCCATCAGAAGTGGAATGTCAGCAGTTTCTGTGTGAAACAGGGCTTGAACTCTATGCAAATCTAGCCACAGGAAATATAGGGTCTTTCTACACTGAAAGGGGTGTGATCAGGGGCCACGTTCCAAAGGTTCTAAAATCTGGGCTGGGTGCCACTCATTGTCCCCATGTAATTGGCCTACAAAACTTGGGGGGAAATAAACCCCTGGTGAAACAGGGGTTTTCTTGCCGTATTTGGATTACTGCTGCCACGCCTCTTCACCTGCCCACTGGATTTCAGTGCCTTTGGGCACCATCCTGACACAAGATCAGCACATCACTTCAAAAAGTGGGCCTCCCAGGAAAGCAGAAAGGTCCCCAGTGATGTTTGTGACATTGATGACATTTGCATATATAGAAGTGTAAGGCCTGTGTTAGAGAGTGGCTTGTAGCTCAGTGGAAGAGCAAACGGCCTGAAAAGCGGAGGTTCACCAGTTAAATCTCCAGCCTCTCTCCAGAAGCAGGGAATGGCAAACCATTTCTATATCTCTGCCAAGAAAACTGCTTAGAGCTGCCCAGATAGTCAACCAGAAGTCACTCATGACTCGATGGTGCCCAACCACAAGGGTCTTTAATCCCTTCAGATGTTCAAATGAATATGAATAAACTGGAAGGGAGGCTGTTAAAGGCAAAAACTCAATGGTTAAACTGTTGAGCAGATTCATTTCAGATGATAGTAGCAAAGATTCAAGAAAGGGGTCAAGAGAGATCTTAACCCTGTGGGGGTTTTGCAATTGAAAAAGGTGAGATTTAGAAAGCTAAATGTGTATAATTTTATTCTCTAGGGAACATGTGATATTCTGTCTCTCCAGAGTCCTCTACTCATGACTGCTGCAGGTTCCAAGTAAAGGGGAAACAAAATGGATATAAGATAGCTGGAAAATGGATTTTGAAAGCTGCCAAAAGGAGGAAAGAAATAGAGGTTTGAAAGCTGTGGGACTTGAGGCAGAGTAACATGCTGAGAACTGATGAAAGAGTTGGGCATATTTATTACAGTATTTAGCTACTTTGGGGTTTGCTAGCCTCTTGGAAACCTCAGAACTGAGCATCCCCAATGTGGTGTGTTAATCACTGGCTAAATCTGGTTGGTGCTGATGGTCAACCACACCTGGATTACCCATGACCAAGGTGTGCTTCCCTTGGTTCCTAATCAGCATGTAGATTGTATGAAGTACAACATCAGGAAATCCTTTAAAAAATAATAGATTCTACACTATGTTAATGGATGACTCTGGATTTTGTCATTGGCTGTACTCACAACTTCACTTTAAATCTTTTTCAGTCCCTCTTCAGGTCTGACAGCTCATACCTTTTCATTTCTATATGTTGTATTTATGGACTTTCCACCCTCCATTTGGATAGAAATGAAAAAGTGTGATCCATCAGACCTGAAGAAGAATATGAAAAAGTTTTAAAGTGAAGGTGTGACCATGGCCATTGTGTGTTTTCAGTTTATCGTCTCCAAATCTATACAAGAAAAGATTATTTTTAAAATAAGTTCATGGCTTCTAATGTGCCATTCATAAGACTAGGAAATACTGTAGTGAATTAGTCATCATATATATTGTCCTCCGAACAATATCCAACTTAGTATTTTCAGTTGTACCCTGGAGTGTTTTACTGACAGAAAGAAAAGGAAAATTTTCAAGCAGCTGAATGAGCAACGTTCCCCAATAGTCCAAGTTTTACTATTGATATCCTTCCAACATGAAAATGTCTAACCAAACATAATCCTGATCCTAGAAGGTCATAACAAAAATAAACCCAACAAATATGACATAATCCAATGTCAGTTTTAATTTATATATCGTTCAAGAGAAAAGAAAACAAAGCAAAACAAAAATAGTCAGTAAGCTATATCCGTCCCTATTAGAAGTCCAAGGAAGCTTTAACGATGAATTGAGACAATAGAATAATCAGGACATTTAAGATATTCATGCATTATTTATTTCTCAGCCCCAGGCATGTTCTTTCCTTCTCCTTGGCATGCACAGCGGAATAGTGTCACTGAATGCAAACTCTTGGATGGAAACCTTCATTTTCAGCCTAACAAGGGAAGGAGGGGTGTAGGGTCTTCTTCATTTTTGTTTTTACCAAATTGCTTTCCAGGTTGCCCTGTCTTATTTGGCTCAGAGCTAAGAGAACAATAAAAAAGCAGAACACAATAAAAATGCATATAAACCAATGCATCTTTCTCTTGTTTTTCAGAAAATGCTTATAATAACCCAACAAGCAATGTGCACTACTAACCATTTATATCTGTTCCCCATTTGACTTGTACAGGACTTGTAGTGGAGTGAATGGACATTGAACTCTTAGCCACACACATAAGCTTCACCCTATCATCAATTTGTCTTAAATAACCTTATACTCTTCCTACAAAGTCAATCCACTGGCAGGAATAGGTTTTGGGATACAAGGCCTTCTTCCATATCCAAGCCTGAATCAATAAATCCCAACATAAATGTGCCTGTTTCCTAAGATCAAAGGTTCAGCTTTCTAAATTTCATTTATTTATTTTATTATTTATATTTCTATCCCACCCTATACCCAAAGGTCTCAGGCCAGGTAACACCATTTAAAATCAAATATTTAAAACAATAACAGCATATATTAAAACAACAGTGTCTGCAAGTGGGAAGGGAAAGTGTGTCCATCTCTCCTGGGTTTCTTCACTCCTCAAGAGCAAAATTTATTTTTGTGAGGATGTCTACCTCCTCATTATATAATTGGTGGTCCAATTATTGAGATCTGGTGGGCCACAAAGGATAATCGGAAACCTTGCATTGGTCCCTCTGAAGAACAGGGCCTTTCTGCAGTTACCTATGTTCTGGATCGTGATCATCTTCTTGGCTTCCTGTCTCCTCACTTATTATGTCTGGAATGTATTCTAGGATTAGGAGGCCTAAAATGGCTCCTTGGTCCACTTTAGATCCAGAATACCAATACATCTCAATAACAAGGACTACTGGGAGCTCCAAGGCCAGGAACTTCCATCAGGGTTTGCAAAGCTTGCACAAGCTTTGGGGCTGTTGCAGGAGTTGGTCCGGAACAGATTGGACCTGGTAAGTGCAGAAACATCCGCAGTTCTGA
Source organism: Aspidoscelis tigris stejnegeri (assembly GCA_023333525.1). Taxonomy (NCBI): domain Eukaryota; kingdom Metazoa; phylum Chordata; class Lepidosauria; order Squamata; family Teiidae; genus Aspidoscelis; species Aspidoscelis tigris. The sequence goes on along the minus strand of JALMGA010000007.1, from coordinate 22,188,764 downwards.
GAAGTCAAGGCAAAGCTTCTGATAGTATCTTACCTCAGTTCTGCTCCACTTTCTGTGTTCTGTTAATCACAGTATGCCACAACATACATGTTCATGCTTCAGGCATACTGGCTGTGTAAGCATGTGGCCTTCAATAACTATCTGAGGTGCACCCAGTCTGGGCCATCTCCATTTCTTTCCCACTTGAGTGTCTCTCAGAGGTGCAGAACTCTCAGTGTACTAGGAGCATCTCTCCAGTCCCTACCTAATGGACTGAACTGGCTCCCAGCCATGTTCAACCATGGATCATGCCCATGAGGGCCCAGTGTGCCTGCCAGCAAAGAGTGGAGGTGCCTTCTATGGGCAAGCATAGAGACATAATTGCCTCAGCAATAGAGATATCAATTCACTTGCTGAGGACGTGAGGGAAACCCACGGCAGCCGAGTGCCTTTCACCATCAGAATGAAGGCATGGCCATTATCACATATGGATAGCAGAAGCTTCAAAAAGGATGCAACCTGTTAGACCTCAATGAACACTTCTTTGGCAAAGGAAATCTACTCTGCAGTATTTTTTTTTTTACTCCTATCATTACATTACAGTTGTTTTTCATGTTTGTGCTTTAATTTTGAGGAGAGAGGATAAGTAGGGGTGGAGGTCAATCAGAATTTGATAAACAAACCATAAAAGTGTGCACCTCATCCTGTGAAGATGGCCTTGCCTCAGATGTCAGCCATTTTGATTACTTAATCCACTACACCTTTTGTTCGGATTTATACCATTTTAAATTTGTGGTGATAAAAACCTACTCTGCCTATGTGAGAGTAAAAATACAGCCCTAGAGAATGCATACCCCCCAGGAAACATGCAAATTCAAAACAGATGCTGTGTCGTCCTCCATCATGTCAACATGCTCAAGGTACCGGCCATTATGGAACAGGCCACGAATATGTTTTTGATTACCTGTCATTTGGCTTTTTAGATTTTTCTTTGCCACATTTTGCATTGCATTCATTCATCTCCTAGACAGTATCATATACATTTGAAAAAAATTATACAAGCAGGATATTACCCTCTCTCTCTCCATAAATACAACCACAACCATCACCTCTCTCTCTCTCTCTCTCTCTCTCTCTCACACACACACACACACACACACACACACAAACGTTCTACTCCTGTTTAAGTCCACGGTGAACTATTCATTGCCTCTTGGCTTTAACTTATTCTCCTGTTTTGGGAAGAAGGCATTGGCACAATGACTAAAGGTTTCACGGTCTAGCTCGTATTCCCTGCTATTCATTCCACATCACGTGTTCTCAGATTTTGTTCTGCTGAACCTTAATACATCATGAAAGCCTGTTCAGTGCTTCCCAAAAGCCAATCAGATAAAACCCAAAGATTCTTTTGCTGGTAAGTTTCCTCTCATCTAATATGAACTCCACTTTTACAGAATCACCACTAAAAGTTGTGGACATTGGGAACTGAGACACCTAAGATAACGTGAACCTGCAAGTTTTTTTGGGGTGGTGGTGGTGGTTCTCCAGTGCCTTATTTGGAAATGAACCTAAACCTTCCTGTTTTGCTCTCTTCCCTCCATTCACTGTGATTATGAGATACCCCTTCCTTCTCTGTTTTTATTTTAATTTACTTTGACTACAACTCAGTTGGCATTTTCCTTAATTTTATCGATTTTATGAGAAGCAAGAAAAAGGACCAAAAATAACCTACAGTAAAGTTTAAACCAGAGTCATGGTCATACCTTCACTTTAAACCTTCAGCCCATCTTCAGGTCTGACTGCTCACACCTTTTCATTTCTATACATTTCATTTCTGGACTTTCCACCTTACATTTGGACTTTCCCAAGTGGAAAATCAACAAATCAAATGGATAGAAATGAAAAGGTGTGAGCAGTCAGACCCATAGATGGACTGAAAAAGGTTTAAAGTGAAGCTGTAACCAAGGTCCAGGGGTGAAAAGAGCACCATTCTTGAAAACAGCTTAACACAGAAAAATACAGAGGGTGCATCCCCAACCAATTTAAAGTGTGCTAAAACTCTTCTTTTGTCCCTGAGCGCCCCCATGCCAGAGTTTTTAACAAGCTTCCAGCGCTACAAAAGCAGGAAAACCCGTGACAAAATACCTGCCCTTTAAAGAAGAGTTTCATCGCTCTTTTTGGAAGTCGCGAGTTTTCATTGCAGCATTTACCCTGGGGACGCTCCGTGGCAAAAGGGGCAGGGATTGCTGCCTGCCAGAAAGCCAGCCAGAAAGCCAGAAAGAATTAGTTTCCCTCTTTCCCTAAAGCACAGAACTTCAAAGAGCCAGAATTGTGAAGATTTGCAACATTGTTATCAGGTGTGAAGTCTTATCAGGTATGAAGTGGATGGATTGCAACATTGTTATGAAGTAGGTATACTTAAAGTCACCTGCTGCTCTACCAGGTGGATTTAGACAGTGATTGAAAGTCCTAAGAGGGAATGAACAAACCATCGCCCGGCGGATGGCTGCAGCCCATGCGAGAAACCACTTCAGGGGATAGAGATCTGGGAGACAAACAGAACCGATGGCTATTTTCCCTTTGAACAAGAGAGGGGGCAGGGAAAAAAAGATGCAGGGAAAGAAAACACGCTTCCTTGGGGACAGAAGGTGTGTTTTAAACGCGCGTTTTCTGAGCCTCATGCAGACTCTTATTCCGGAAGTGCAGGGCACTTTTAAAGTCCGCTTGAATAGAGTGACAGTAGAGAGAGATGAGAGAGGCAAATAAGTCTTTTGGGGATGCACCCAGATTGTTATATTAGCTTAATTCCTGGTAGCTAGTGAAATTAAAGATGAAACTCTCCTATTAACAAGAAGACAATGAATTAGTAATATATATTATACATGCAGTATATGGCTATAAATGTACACTTTATATTACCCCAGTTACAGTTCTGGGGCCTGTTTTGGAGGGTGAGTGTTGTAACTTTTGTCCTTTTGTGGTGTAAGCACCACTGACCATCCATCTTGTCTTCTTGCTAAAACAAGACCAGGCATCATGTGGTGATTCTGACATGCAATATTATCAATGGATGCAAGCCTGCCTAAAGTTATGGTCATATACTGGTTTATGTTTTGTATTTCAAAAAGTAGGTGCACCAGAAGGGCTAGAGATTGTCCAAAGAAATTATGCTAGGAGCCTTGGACATAGTATACTACATCATAGTTCATTTGCCATCTGGACCCTGGTCACACCTTTAGTTTAAGATGACTTCAGATCGGCTTCAGGTCTCGTTAAATTATTTTTATTCAGTTTGTTTTCCAAGCTGGCCTACCCCCATTAGATTGTTCTAACTGACTCAGCCCATCCTGGCATTCCAGGCCATCTTTGCTTCCTCAGTTGTGAGTGGGTGGATGGGCTAAAGGAGGCTGAACCATGCTGTGGTGGGTAGGTCCAGTCTTTCCTTTAAGCCAATGGGCACACATACAGTTCATGAGGCACCTCCCCTTCTCTCCTCAGTTTATGTGTATAAACTATAGAACTATAAACTATAGACCTATAATGATCTATGTGAAAACAGAGCTGGTATGATCTCAGTTTGAATTATTAATAGTATGTCCCTGGTCCAGTATACCACTCTGCAATGCTCTGTAGACTGCGTACAAGTGGTCTACGCTTGGAGCAGGCAATGGTTCTCTTTTCATGACAGATCCCACTTCCACTCCTCTTCCTGTGCAGAAAAAGAAGTCTCTAGTCCATTCTGTAACTTGAACAAGGCATCCCAAAAGTTATCACGGCCCACTCTACCAGCCCAGTGCAAACACACCCTTCCACTTACTTGCCCAGCAGTTACTAACATTTATAAAAGCAATTTTCATGTTTAAATTTGCTCTTATTGCCTCTATGTACATCTAATATGGAGCAAAAACCAATTAACCAATAATTAAGTGGATTGCATTTTGAGCTTTTTTCCAGAACTGAGGGACCCTACATAAAAATCACTTCTTTCCTAGAATAGATGGACAACAATGTGGGCCAAGCACTATGACCTCTCTGTCTCTGTGCTTGCGCATGCGATAGCAACACAGCTACTTTTCTCACCCATTTAAGTGGACTCAAAATAGCTGACAAAGCTTTCTATTCTTCTCCCCACAACAGACACCCTGTGAGGTGAGTGGGGCTGTGAGAGCTCAGAAGGAGAGCTGTGACTAGCCCAAGGTCACCCAGCTGGCTTCATGGAGGAGTGTGGATTCAAACCCGGTATTCTCAGAAAAGAGTCCAGCTCCCTAACCACTAGACCAAACTGAAGGCACTTTATGTGGGCACTTCCATAAATAAGTGGAGACACAACCTGAGCCTCTGCTTAAATACTCCTATAGAGTATTAGAGAGAGCTTTTTATAGTCTAAAAAAGTCATTTCCAAAGTCCAGCCTTTGTCAAATGTCTTAGGATTGGGAAGTTTCTTCTAAACTCAAAATTTAGGAGCCAAAATGAGTTTCTTGTGATTTTCTCTTATTCATTCTACACCTTTGCTCTGATACTTTTAAAAGCTTACCTCCCTGTCTCCTACCCCCCTTTAATAAGTGGTGTTTCCACACTGGCCACAGAAACCCCATTAAGAACACATACAGGACACATTAAAGACAAATACAAGATCCTCACTGGGGGGCGGATCCGCAACCCTTTGAGGCGGCTGCTTCCACAAACTGGCATGCGAGACCCATTCTTTTTTAAAAAATATATTTTTTATTGATTTTAAAAGCAATATGACATTAAAAAACAATTAAACAATATCTATCATACAATTTCTTGTATCTTCTCTTAGTGTGTACTGCTTTATTATTCTGTTCCTCCGTTTCTCTGACTTCCCTTCTTAATACCACTTGTTCCTTTGCTTCTTTATTCGTTCTTGTCATTTTCTGACTGCCTTCTTGTTTTTTAGTCGAAACCTTCTGTCGACACTTGTAGTTCATGTAGATAGTTAATAAAAGGGTGCCAGTCGTCTACAAATTTATCCATTGTTCTATCATTTAACAAGTTTGTCAGTTTATCCATTTCTGCCAGATCAACCAATTTAATTAACCATTCATATTCCATAGGAATCTCCTTCTCCTTCCATTTTTGTGCGTATAGTAATCTTGCTGCCATCACCATATATGATACCAATACATTATTATCATCCAAAGAGTTATCTATTATACCCAACAAAAACAATTCTGGTTTAAATAAAAAATGCTTCTTTAATATTAATTTCATACTCTTATAGATTTGAGCCCAGTATTTCTTTGCTTTTTTACATGTCCACCACATATGGTAGTTCCTATGGCAAGGAAAGAAACCTAGGATAAGATTTAAGCTCCTACAAGACGCAAAAGAAAGAGGAGGTTTGGGACTGCCGAACTTTAGATTATATCATGCTGCAGCCTGTTTGAGTTGGATAGCCAAATGGTTTTGGCTAAAAGACCAAAGACTTTTACAGTTGGAAGGAGAAGGTCTTAGGTTTGGCTGGCATGGATACTTATGGTATGACAAAGCAAAGGTTAATGCAGATTTTAAGAATCATTTGGTAAGAAATGCCTTATTTAAAACTTGGTCGATGTATAAAAACAAACTCTATAGAAAGATTCCACTCTGGGTATCACCCCATGAAGGTTTGCTAAAGGAATTTGGGGATGGTGGACATTGGTATAAATATGAGGATTTATTATACAAAAAAGATAATAATGAATTTGATATTAAACCAAGGGAACAATTGATCCAAGAGGGTAAAAATATACAATGGTTTACGTATGCACAAATAGTTGATATATTTAGAGAAGATAAGCAAAAGTTTAATTTTCAGGAAGAAATTGAAGATTGGGAGACAAAACTGAACAAGGCGGAAAGGGGCACTATTGGGTTCGTTTATAGAATACTTTTGCAGATTGATATGGAACATGAACAGGTTAAAGAATGTATGATTACATGGGCTAGAAATTTTGGGTATAATATACAGATGGAACAATGGGAAAATTGTGGACAAAGAATATGAAATTTACAAATTGTACATTATTAAAAGAAAACATTTATAAAATGATGTATAGATGGTATTTAACACCACATAAATTAGGAAAAGTTTGTCAAAATATATCAACCAAATGTTGGAAATGTAAGAAAGAAGAAGGAAAGTTCTACCATATGCGAGACCCATTCTTAATGGGGTTTCGCCTCTGAAAGATCCGGCCTCTGGGAATACCTGGAAAATTAGTTCTTCAGTCCGTCCCCTCACCTCGATCCATTCGGAAGCAGGACGCTTCTGCACATGGAGAGGCGAGGGGCCGGATGTGCTGGCGGCCACCATCTTGATCTGCCTCCGGAGTCCCTCCCCCGTGCGCCATGTGCCAGCACAAACGCACTGTGACTGGCAGCTGAATGCTCTAGTCCCGTGGCTCCAGGGGCAGCGTCGGCACCACGGGAGGCCGGCTGCCTTTTGGAATGGGTGCTGCACCCTTCGCACAGCACCCAGAGGATCCGTCTGGCAGAATGTGGGAGGCTCCTCAGATGTGTCCCTATTTTGGACGGATCCTCAGGAGGACTGATCGCCAGGAAACAGATTTTCTTCAATCTGTTTCTCGGCAGCCAGTGCAGAAACACCCAAGGTCTATTGTCATACCTTCCTGAAGCAACCACAGCGTCTTGTAGCAAATTAACTTTGGGGGCCACAAATGTCTCATCTTTCACTGCCAGCATCCTTCTAAAGACCAATTTGATCTTCCAGGAAGGCAATGCTCCACAAGGCAAGCTGTTCTAGGGAGGTGAATGTGGGGACAATGCTTGTGAAATTCAACTGGTTTTTCTCACACTGTCTACCGACTTCCACTTCACATTTGACACCATGTCAAATTCCTTAAAAGCAGATGATTTCTGCATATAAGCGGCAAAGGGAAAAGTAGGATTAATTTGAGGGCCAAGTTTAAACATGGCTGAAACCACATGGGTTTCCACATCACAGCAGATTCTGCCACTCGGAAGGGAAGCTACTGCTGTTTACACTTTCATTCCCTGTCTTCAAAATTTCTGCCTAGCCTTATTTCAGAAGATGTAGGAAGTCACCCCAGAAGTTGGCCATTTTCTGCAATTTCCAAAATAGGGCCAGGCGTGTTGTGCCACAGCAAGCTGGAAGAACCATGGTTGTCCATTTGTTTGATGGTGATAGGGCAAGGTGGTGGTGGAAAGCACTGTCTGAATGCTGTTTCCTGCTCTGTGTGAAAAGTGACTCTGACTGCGCTTTCTACCTCTGTACAGTGAGATAGGGGCTTGGTGGGTGTGGAGACACATGCTCCCCCATGCCCTTGAACTTTTCCATGGTGCCATTCTCATGCTATATGTATCCTGCCATGTTCTTCATCTGATGGCACACTGCATCATCTAGGGGCAGATAAGAAAGTGCAGGTTAGAAATGTACCAAATAAGCACACAAATCTAAACAATCCGAGCACCTTGTCTACAAGGAAGTAAATCTGCTGCCTGATTTTCTTCTGGCCAACATGCTTTCACAGTGATGTAACTCTACTGACTTTGATTGAATTACTCCTGATTTACATCAGGGAAAGCAAGATCAAAATCATGCTGTTAGGACTATGTCTGGTATGCAAAAGCAACCCCTCCAACAGGCTGGCTTGTCTGTTTGACAAGAAACGTCTGCTCTCTTGTCCCCGGTAATCACAGCAATGAGCTACTGCAGTAAGCTCCGGTCCTCTTTTTTATCTGTATAAAACAACATTATCTTTTCAAGGGCTTTATTGGAGTCTGTGGAATGCGTGCCTCCCATTTTGTTTAAACATAATTTGGAAGCAGTCTTGAGTCGAACGTTGAATGTACAGACCAACCTGCACCCTATCTTTAGGTGCCCAAGCTAGTAAAACACAACACATGCAACGCTGAGATAAAGCTTGACAGATAGTAAACAGAGTGCCCAGTTTAATGTTGACCAGGTACGAAGCCATGAGAGAGGAGAAGGGAAGAAAAGTCTGAGAAGTCAACAGGCCTCCTAGGAAAAAGGAAGAATATGCTTCCCTCAAAAAGAAGTTCAATAAGACTAGAAAAAGACAGGTGGTTGAAGGGAAGAGAATTGTTCTAAGAAACATATTTTTAGTAGGAAAACGCAAAGGTGAGAGCTTGCATTGTCTCCATGCACACTTTTTTCATATTATGGCATTAAAAAGAAAAAGTGAGAAATGCCCATCTAGAGGGCATTTTCACAGAGGCCAGCCAGGTATCCAGAGAAGCCCACCAGCAGGACATGACCATGTAGCTTGCCTTGCTCCCAGTCTCTTGGTAGCTGGCCTTGGAAGCAAACTACCTCCTACTGTTATCAGGACCCATTGCTACTGATAGCCCTGATTTCCATGAATTGGGTTGCTTCCAGTGACTGGGTATTGATTTCCCACCATTATTGCTTCCTGTCTAGACAGTGCTTTAGCTAGATTGCATTTTTGTGACATGCAATCCAGGCAATTTGACCACCGTCAGATTCTCAGATGAGTGTTTCACCACCACCACACATACATGGCCTGTTCCTTTGGCCTGAGCTATGATGATGGCTCCATCCAGAAAGTAAATGGCAAGTCCCCAAAGTGCTATTTCTGGAAAACCTGCAACCAGCATTGGGCTTTCCAGCAATAGTATTTTACACTTTTTGGAGTGGGAAGGAGCTTTGGTGGGGTTGCCTACAATACTTGAGGTGATCCCACCACAGCAGCGCTGTAATGGCACTATATTTGCCCCATCTGGATGGGGCCGTTGTCTAAGGGTTTTTTCTTTCAAACCATCCAAGCTGTTTCCCACATCGTTAAACTTCCAGTATGAAACTGGGCTATATGTTCAACTTGGAAAGACAGCTACTTGGCCCCTAAACCTGGATAAGATACAGTTAGGAAAAAACTATAAGGAAGGAGACCAGCAGAGTCAGGTGAAGGGGCAAAATATAACCCATTAAACCTCCCTCTCACCCTGGCAGGTGGGCAGCAAACCCTGCCCCCCTCAGAGTGGTGTCTCATGCTTTGCAAAAGGCTGCCCCCAAGGCTCTTCTCATCCCCCTGAGGTGGGCTTGGGGGCCCAGTGAATGCAGGGTTGTATGCAGCCCTTTGCAAGGACTCTTTGCAAGGTTATGTGGGTGCAGTTGTCATATAATCCAAATTCATCTAGACTCAGTTTGGCTTCAGATCAAATTAAGTTTTTAGCCTGATCAGGGACAGGGTGATCCCTATAGGAACAGGAAGGGCCCACTTTTAAATTCTTCCCTCGTGACTGTATGTGTATTTAACATATTTGTACTGCAGTTAGTGGTGAGCCCAAGGAGTATGATTTGCCCAGCTTTGTTCTGAGACATCTGTCTGAAGCACTCCCACTGAAGTTTCTTCCCCCCAGCCCTGCTCAGGTTTCATAAATCACTTTCTCAGCCCACTTTTACTGCATGAGTCTATGCTGGGCAGCCTCTGTACCTGCAAATGGAGGCCAACGTATTTTGTGCTCATGCATGGTTGCTGCTGAATCACCATAGTCTATTTCCACTGGGCAGCTGGGCCTCCTCAGACATGGCCTTGGTTTCATCCATCATGCACTGCACTTTAGATACCTTTGATGGCAGGGAAGGGCATGGAGACTGGTGGAACCAGGGGTCCATCAAAAGGTGTCTGGGCTGCTAATGGAAATACATTCTCAGTAATTTGAGGACTTCTCAGAAGCTCTTCCAATGACCCCCACCACTGACTCCTGAGGCCTATTCACACTACAGCCTCTAGTGAAGAATTAGTGAACTTCTGGTGAAGAGCATCCAAATATGTTAGACGCTGTTACAGCCTCCAAGTGTTCCCTGCCTCACCAGAAGTTCACTAATTGCTACCTGAAAGCTTATCTCAAGCATCCAAGGCAGTGACCATCTGCACCTCTTCCAATGCTTTGGTGCCATCTGAGGTGCCATGCAACCACGCTGGCATCTTGGATGACCATAGATGCAACTGCGCATGCACAGAGCATCAGCGCCATCATGACAATGGTGCCGACATGCGTACTGTTGCAGACGATGCCACAGCCAAAATGACGGTGCCCAGAGGAGGACTGGCCTCGCGGCTAAATCAGGTAAGTATTTGATTGCGGGGACAGGACGGCCAAAGTTGACTAGTGTAGGTTGAGCACTAGTCAACATTGGTTAATTGTGCTCCTTTCCCATCCAGCAGATGGGAAGGAAAGGGCGTCCCTGATCTAAATCACCCAACCCTGGATTCAAAAGTGTTAAGCAGCAGCAAGACAAGGAAAGTTTATATGGAAGAAAAAAAAATGGAATGGAATTGTGAAGAAGAAGCTAAGCAAGGCCCATTGTTAATGTCAAACTATGTGCATGGTAAGAAAACAATGCTTTCATAGCAAAATTGTCTAGAGACCCATGTTGGAGCCTAAGATGTTTGGCCTCAGCCCTTCTGCCTCCATGTTGATAGCCTCTCACTGTCTCACTGGTAGCCTCCTGCTGCCATACACTTGCTGCCCCCTTTGTAGCTGCTGTAGATGCACCCAAAGGGCCTTTCAGCACTTACCTCTTGTAGTACAAATTACTAGGTCTGGAACAGAGCTGAAACAGATTGCTCTGGATTGGAACAATGATGTGTCCATGGTGACAGCATGTTCTCGCCCAAGCCCTGCGAGCTTTGGAGCCAGCCTCCATAAATTCTGAAGGTCAGGAAAAAATGTTTCTGACCTCAGAGCTTCTGGGGGACCCATTTCTGTGCACCAGAACATGGAGGCATGCACCTTCTGCACACTGTTGTGTTTCAGATTAGACCAGTAAACCTCAATATGAAGATCTACGAGTGATCCAGATCTCCTGATCTAAATCACACTTCTTCCTGTGTGGTAGATCTCAATATTGAAGTCTATCACTGATCCAGATCTGGAGCCTCTACCAATGACCTCAATATCAGTAGACCTAAGTATCAAAGTCTACTAGTGATCTGAATCAGGAGCCTTCTGATTTGGATCATGCTCCATCCTGTGCAGTAAGAGTGTATTAGCAGTGAGCAGGGCCTCCTGTATTCTGCACAAGTGTGCAAAAGTGATGTCCCTAGTGCACTTGCTGGTGTGCAGAATGAAATAAATGGAACCTACATAAGAACATGAACTGTTGCTGCAACCTTCACTGGAAAGCTCTACTCTTCCTCTGTGTTTCTTGCATATGTTATAGGCCAATAAAGAAATGAGAAATCCCAGTTTGGAGTCTGGGATGTGGGAAGGTCCTTGGGAAATGAAAGCCTTGTCCTGTGGGTATCCAGCTAATAACCAACTGAACTGGTATTTTCATTCTAATAATTTTTCTTCAGCAGTTGTTATTTTGTTCAAGATTTCAGATAGTTTGCCTTCTTCTCCATATGGGCCCCAGGAGACCGGCAATAGGGTACGATTCCATTCCTCAAAGGTTGGGAGAGGAGGCATTTATCAGCTGGGCAATAAATTTGCCTGCTCTTACAGCCCGCCGATGTTTGTGCAAGGTTACTGAATCATTTTTTTTTAATATCCTTCCAAGATTTCCTCCTTCCTTTCTAACCACACAGAGACTCTTTTTCTTAAGCTGCGTGCTTTTCTTATGCCCTCCTGACAAGTTGTCACCCTTAGGTTGATTTTTTTTTTTGCTTTGTCTTGTTATGATTTATTGGTATAATTTTATTCCAATTGTTTTAACAAACAGCAGATATTTCCAGGTGTTTTTGTTCCTAAATACAAGCTTCACAGAAAAATATGACCAGCGTTTCTTTGCCAAGGTCGGTGACACTTGATGAGTAAGTGCTGGTTATACAAGCTAAGGTTCCCAAGTATTTTTTGCAAATATAAAGAATAAAGAATTTGTCATGCTTTGCAGGCAGAAAATATTGCTATTAAAACCATTATTTTCCTCTCTAAAGGATTTCTTTTACTTTTTATTTGCTTTTCCCTTTAAATCAATTTCTCCTTCATGCAGACACCCCATATACAAGCAGACCCCACTCCACATTTAGTGTAATCCCACTTTCCATCCAGCTAACCATATTGTCTGGACAACTATGGGAGCTGAACACTTTAGCTCCAGTAGGTGCAACTAAATAGTCTCAGCTACCTTTGAGCATGTGGATGCAACCTGCTGCGCACATAAGGAGCATCACATAAGGTGAACAGAAATTTTCTGTGGCTGGTGTCCAGCCCACAGGGAACACCTGCAGAAGGAATGGTGAATTACTGTTTGTCTTTGATGTCCATGAAGTGCCACAAACTAGCCTTTAATTTGAGGTAGAAGTAAAAAGAAAACAGATCAAAGTCTGATTTGCAGCACTTTACAGACACTGCAGGCACATGATGAATATCTGTTCCCCTCCAGAGGTGCTCCCTACATCCCTGCCATGAGAGCTGTAGTCCTGCAGCTTCTCCTAGGGACGGAAATACATACCCATGCTCCATTTTCCTTGTCCCTTCTTAGGTGCCCCACTGTTTAGAAAGAGAAGTGATTTGCCAAAATGCCAGGAGCAGGGCATCCACTTACGAGAGTAAGTGGAAGGGCTTTCCACTTGGTGTGACGCCTGACAACATTTTGTGCACGTTCAAAGCGGCTTCTCAAGTGTTCCCAGACAATGGGCTGTTCCAAACATCCACCATGTGAGTAGTCAGAGTGCCCAATGGTCAGGCTCTGGAAAGTGCTGCAGAAATGGACTGCATGCACTGTACCCCCACTTTGGAGGCTGGGAGACTTTTGTTTCCCAAGCTCCAAAGAAGGCCAAGCCAGGGCCATGGCAATTCAGACAGTCCATAGCATATGCCAGAGGTGTTCCACTCTTTTCTTGGCCTGAATCCAGCAACCTGAACCAAAACTGGCCTCTGCATCAAGGATCAAGGCATGTGATGCAGAGATTCACCACGTGTCTTGTTACTTATCTAGGCAACAGAAAATGATTGCAATCATAAGCAGTATAATTACCATTGAACTATATGGCCATCTTTCTCAGCCAATGCCGTAGTTTTGAGGAGCTGGTTGTAGATGGGTGGCTCTTACTGCTCTCAACTATCTATAGTATAATTCTAGTTATCCTGCAAGTACATATTTCTTTTCACAGTTTTATTTTGATGACACTACTTCCTGTCTTGTTCATGACCTTGCTGGTACTATGCTGATAAGAGGCCACCACTTTGCAATTAGGAAGCTTTGAGTAAGTCTTGCAAGAATGTGATGTGGTTTTGGGGAGATAGCATACTTATGTGTATACCTAGCAGAGTAACCTAGGGCATGGTCACATGCAAGTTTTAGGTCAACGTGAGTCATCCTACAGGCTGTGTCACTCACATTATTTTAATCTAAGCCATACTCCAAGCCAGCCTACCTCTGTTAGACCATCCTAAAATGTAGTCCTGACAGGACTGACATGGACTCAGACCAGCCTGAAATTCCACTCTGTCTTTTGCTTCCTCTTGTGTGAATGGGGGGAGTCACTTGTGTGAATGGGGGAGCGCGGCAAATCCCCTCCTTACCTTGTCAGTGTTGGCCGGTTTCTGAGGGTCGGCGCCCAGGATGCAGTGCGCCTGCATCCTGCGCGCCTCCTGAGTGGCTGGGGCTGGTACTGGCAGCCCTTGCCCTCAGGAGGCGTTCTGCGCAGGCACAGCCACTCAGGAGGCGCGCTGTATCCTGGATGCATTTTCATGGCGCAAAACCACTTTAGTCATGGATAGGTGTGGGCGCACCTACCGGAAGTGTGTCTAATAGACCCCGCAAATGCGGACGCACCGCCGAAAACCGGTTTGAAAACAGCGTTGCTGTGCGGACACACCTCACCGGAAGTGTGTCAAACAGCAACGCGTGTGTGGTTGCGTGCTTCCAAAAGTGTGCCTAATAGGTGTTAAAGGGCCTGTGCGGAAGCACCCTTGAAGACTGCAACAGTCAAAGAGAGATGCCAGCCAAACACCATGGGCGCGTCTTCATGGCATGTGTTATTTCAGTTTAAAGAATTCAAAATAAAAGAAACGGAACAAAGCTGTCCACACGACTTGCAAGTTGATCCGGTTCTGATGGCAGCCTTAACGCGGGATCAATACTCGGAGTCCACATGGCAGCATTGTCCTCCCGCCCATTGCCCACACTCTCTCCTGTGATTGGTTTTCCCTGCCAGGATCCCACCCTCCCTTCTCTTTGCGTCATGCTCGCCGGGGATTCCCTGCCCAATCCACACTCCCCCTTCCCAGCAGCAGCAGCAGCAAGATCCATCCATCCACCCATCCATCCATCCATCCTGGCGCTGCGGTGCGGGCGGCTTCGCCCTGGGGCTCCTCGTTGCCCAGTGGCAGAGCCGCTCCGCCGCCGCTGCCGCGTTCTCGGCGCCTTTTGCCCAGCCTGCCAGAACGCGCTCGCAGCCCGGGCCACCCCTGCCTCCCCCCCTGGCGGCTCCGGTGCCCACCGCGCCATCCATCCATCCATCCATCCATCCATCCATCCATCCATCCATCCATCCATCCATCCATCTAGGTGCTGCAGCACTGGCGGCTTCTCCCTGGGGCTCCGCCACCGCTTTCCCCCCGCTTTGCCGCCACTTTGCCCCGCAGAGGAGGAGAGCCAAGGGGTGGACAAGAGGGCGAAGGGGGTTCCTCGCTTCCTCTTCCCCCTGTGGCCGGGAGGGAACTCCGAGAGCGGGGAAAGTTCCCCGGGGACTCCCCTTTCCTTTCATTTTGAAAGTTCAGAACTGCGCAAAAGTGAAACTTCGACTTGCTACAGTATCTTTGGAGGTAGTGGGTGGATTCTTTCAATAAAATCATTTGAAAGCAAGCTATTGGGAAAGGGAATCCTAAACATGATGTGCCTACAATACGGAGAGCCCATTGGTTACAGATCTCTGCTGAGCTCTCACAGCCCCACCCACCTCACAGACGGGTAACCTTGGGCTAGTCACAGTTCCCTTCTGAGCTCTCACTGGGTGTTCTGTTGTGGGGAGAAGAACAGAAAGTTTGTCAGCCGCTTTGAGTCCCCTTCAATAAGTGAGAAAAGCAGGGTAGAAAAGCCAACTCTTCTTCCTCCATGAAACCAGATGGGTAACCTTGGGCTAGTCACAGTTCCCTTCTGAGCTCTCACAGCCGCCCCCCCACCTCACAGGGACCGAAGCTGGATTAAAACCTTGGCTTGTGGTCACACCTAAGGTTTAATCTAGCTTCACTCCACCTTCAGAGTGAGAGAACACATCAGCAAAGTGACCAGTAGTTTTCTTTCCACATTATCTAGTCTAAAGGTGGATTTTCTGAGTTATTAACCCTGAAAGAAAACCAGCTTGTCAGTTTGCTGGTGTATTCTCTCACTCTGAAAGTGAACTGAAACTGGATTAAACCTTAGGTGTAACCACAGGCAGAGGCAAAGTAGCCTAGAGGGGGCTCAAAGCGGTTGACATTCTGTTCTCACCCTTCAGGGGACTCAAAGTGGCTGACAAGCCTTCTCACCCTTAAGGGGGCTGAAAGCGACTGTTCAGAACCTTCAAAGATCTGAAATTGAGCAAAACTGCAACATTGTTTTTAAGGTGTGAAGTGCTTACATTGATACAGTGTAACTTTAAGGACTGGAGCTTTATAGTGGGTGTTTGAGGGTGGATTTTTTCAATGAAGGAAACCCTAAACATGACGTGCTTCTAATACGTACAGCCATTGGTTACAGTGCGATTGGGGGGGCAGGACAGCCTTAACACGGAATCTCATCCCGGAACGATACTGTCCACACAGTAAAAAATTAAACACGTGTCAAGGGCATGTTCCGGAGTGAGACCTGTTGAGATCAGGATTTATTTCAAATCGGGATAACGTCGTTTAACACGGAAATACCGTATTAAGCCGAAGTGACGTGTAAACTGCCCGAAATCAAAACGTTTTGAATTCGAGATAACGACGTCGTGCGGATGCGGCCCATGTTCACAAATCTGTTATGCATTTTGATGCTAGGTTTAGCTGAGTAGTAATATAACTGCTTGGGAAAACAAGGATACCCAATTTCAGCCATTGACATTGCCCTCAAAGGAAGCACAGCAAACCATTATAGGAGGAAACTGTCTGGGTGTGCCCATGCCATTGGTCTGGAGGATTTAAAAGTTTCCTTCCCTCAAATATAATTCCATGCAAAGATATTCAAATAGCTTGGATCCATTTTGTGCAAAATAATTGATGTTTTACCAAACCCTAGACTTTTAGTTGTCAGCAGAGAAGAATGAGATCTACAGTATGTTCTAGAGACAGTTCTGAGCAATCCAGGAGATACACAGCTGATATCATTGATCTGACTTTGTCTAAACACTCAAGGAATGATAAGGCACTTCACTGATGGGCTCTCTGTCGGAGTCTTTCTATGCTCCTCAGTTTTCTTGAGTTGGAGACACCAAGGTGTGAAAATGTAACCTTATACTATGTGAAAGGCTTGTGCTGTAAAGTACAATTGGGCTGCAGAACTGATTATTATCTCATCACAGAGGAGAAGCTTGTTAATTCTGAGTCACTGAAATTCTAAAACCAGCCATCCACACCCTGGTATCTTCTGGATGGTGCTGGACCTCCAACTCTCAGCAGCCCCAATTCTCAGGGTGGAAAGAGATAAAAAGTGGGGTTCCCCAAAGTTCAGTATTGGGACCACTGCTTTTTAATTTATTCATCCATGATCTAGAAGAAGGGGTACATAGTAAAATGGCAAAGTTTGCTGATGATACTAAATTATTCAGGATAGTAAAAACTGAAAGAGATTTGCAAAGAGCTCCAGAGGGATCCCTTGGCACTGGATGAGTGGGCAACCAAGTGGCAAAAGTGCTTTAATCTTAATAAGTGTAAAGTAATGGACATTTGGGCTAAGAATCCAAATTATGTCTATAAACTGATGGGCTCTGAGCTTTATGCAATACAACAGGAAAGGGATCTCAGGGTTTTGGTGGACAGTTCAATGAAGGTGTCAACCCAGTGTGCAGCTGCAGCAAAAATGCTAATTCAATACTGGGAATAATTAGGAAGGGAATAGAAAACAAGACAACAAGTATCGTTTTGCCTCTTTATAAATCTATGGTGAGGCCACATTTGGAATATTGTGTACAATTTCTGGTCACCACACCTGAAAAGTATATTGTGGAACTGGAAAAGGTGAAGAAAAGGGCAAGCAGAATGATTAAGGGGCTGGAACACCTCCCTTACAAAATCAGACTGCAATGTCTAGGCCTCTTCAGCCTGGAAAGACACCGTTTAAGAGGAGACCTGCTTGAACTATATAAAATCATGCATGGTATAGAAAAGGTGGATAGAGAAAATTTATTTTCTCTGTCAGACAACACTAGAACCAGGGGGCACTCTATGAAACTGATGTGTAGGAGAGTCAGATCAGACAAGGGGAAGTCAGAGGGTCAACGGCCTATGGAATTTGCTGCCAGAAGAGGATGTGACAGCAACCAGCCTAGATGGCTTTAAGAAAGGGTTAGACAAATTTATGGATGACAGATGTATCAGTGGCTATTAGAATGGATGCCTAAGTACATCGTTCAGACTGGAGGAAGGGAAGCAGGCTGTTTCTAAGGCCATTTTCTGGGATTTGAAAACAGATGAAGGTTTGCCCTTGTCTCTGCTTGAGATGCCCATGGGCAATTGGTGGGCCACTGTGTGCCCGTGTCCCCAGGCTAAGGATACTGCAAGGCGAACATGAGTTTGCCTCGTGAGAGTCCCTATGGAAACGAAATCCCCCAAAGCAAGGGACAAAATCCCCCAAAGTGAAACAAAACAACCCACCCTTTATAACTGTTCTCGCCCCAAATTATGGGGCAAGAAAGGGTTATAAAGGGGGCCTGGGGACACTCCCGTGTTACAATTGCTGCATTTAGTGGGCAGGGCTTCATTGCCCCTGCTGCTAATGTTGCAGTCGCAACTGTCTCCTCTTACCTGAGCTCTTAATTGCCCAGGTAAGGGCTTGATTTACTCCCAAACAATAGTCTGACAGCTGCCCTGCAGTCAGCTGGGCAGCTGTCAGGCTGTCATGCACACAAGCAGAGCTTTACTAAAATGATTAAAACAGACGCAGCTTTCACGTCTGTTTTAATCATCTTACGGAGCTCTGTCCTGCTCTTGACAGCCCCTATACCCACCTGACCGTTGCTCAGCTGACTGCAGGGCAGCTGTTAGGCAATTGTTTGGGGTAATTCAAGCCCTTACCTGGGCACTTAAGTGCTCAGGCAAGGGGGGGGGGTGGAGAAAACCACAGCATCCTGATGCAGGGATTTCCTGTGGTTTTCATGGGGATGGGTGGGTTCGCCTTGAATCCACCCTGTCCTCCATTGCCATGGGGACTCCTTAATGCGAATTAGATTCACATTAAGGGTCCCCCAAATCCACCGCAGGGCATTGGCAGTCCCATGGGGATGCAGCCTGTGCGACAGGATGCTGGACTAGATGGGCTGTGGCCTGGTCCACCAAGGCTCCTCTTATGCTCTTATGTTCAACCAGCATAGCTGCATCCTCATGGGGACAGGGCTCTGAGGCTGGAGGCTGCTCAAAGCATTCTTGCAGCAATATGAATGCAGAAGGTGGTAGTCTATTTCCTCCTGGCCTCCAATCAATAATCTAGCATTAGCTTTTTGGAAATATACCATCAAGAACAACATTCATTTTTCATCAACTGCTGGGTGAAGACTTTCTTGATTTTTCTCCACAACCTGCCCTAGGCAGTTCTTTCCCATAATTTATCAGCAAACCTTTTTATATCATCCATTCATTTGCTGTGTGAATGGTCCCTTGGTCTTTTTCTGGTTCCTTACTATATAACTGAGGATTTCTTCTTCCTACTGGTTGTCATTTGTTCTTGCAATGTGTCCAGCTCACTGACATTTTAATCCTCTTATTCTGGAAATTAGGCCTGCAAAAATATATAACTCAAGGGACTCAGGAAGAAAAGGGGGGCATTCCAGAACATCTGGCTAGCTAATTGAAGTTGGTCTTTCTAGTATTATTCTTATTATAGTCTATGCATGCTTTTTTGGTCACAGTCCACACAGTATGTCAGATCTATCTTGGCCTTTTTGCAAGGACCCCTAATTCAGATCTACGAGACCCCAGCCCCAGCTGGTATGGCTCTGTCTGATTTAGACAAAAATATGAATAAAACAGGGAAGCCTTGTTTGGTATCACTGGTAGACCCAGTGGGACCGGCAGCACTGCTTCAGAGCACAGAGAGCAAACAGAAGGCATGCCTCCCATGTTTGAGAATACTGAGGGATGCATTTCAGTGTTGTTCCATAGCAATGCATCCCATAAGGGCTCCAAGGCTAGGCAAACCGAGTGACATTTATCTCTCCTACTACCAGACACTTTGGTTCTTTACTTATGACTGGAACCCTAACCAAAGATTTGAGAATCAACAAAGTAACATCATCAGTGCAAATGTTCTTTATTGGGCTGCATTCAGACATCCAAAAATGGATAGCTGGTAATGGCTGTTGGTGTGCAGCGACCACACATCATCACCCCTATTGGGCCCACTGCCAGTCGCAGGTCCAAGAAAACCACCCTTGGATGCACCTTGCCAGTAATCTTTGGCAAAACACTCCAAGGGCTAGTTCTGCTCTGAGGGTCCCCCGATTCAACTATCTGAAGGGACAATGGACCCAACTTATCTTTGATCTTTTCTTCCTGGCACAGTTAAGAAGAAGAAGGGTTGGCTTTTATACCCCACTTTTCTTACCCTTAAGAGGACTCAAATCAGCTGACCAACCTTCTGTTAATCTCCCCACAACAGACACCCTGTGAGGTAGGTACAGCTGTGAGAGCTCAGAAGAGAGCTTTGAGTAGGCGTGTGGAATCAAACTGGGAGACTACCAGATAAGAGTCCAACATTTTAACCACAAGATCAAACTGGTTCACAGGCAGCACCAGATTGAAAATGGCCAACTTCTGCAGCAATTGTTTGCGCAGTGCTTAATTGTTCTGGGGAAAAACTTTGGATCTGTGGGCTTCTGTTCCCTAGCTCTGAAGCCTGGAAGACCTTCAGCTGTGTACACACTGTACCTCCAGCCTCAGCCCAGCAGTATTGCCAGATCCCTCTACACAGACAGCCTTTTTACAGGCTGTGAAGATGCTGCCTTGGTTGATGCTGGGTTATGTGGCCATCTTGAGATTGGGTGAGTTGGTTGGTTGGTTTTGCAGCTGTTGCTCCAAAAACATTGCGGGTTACATGTATGTCAGACATATTATGGCTTACCTGTTTGAATTTTAAAATTCCATAATTTCTAGCCTTGCTCTTTTCAAGAATTTTTCACAGCTTATGTTCACTCCAATTTTACAGCTTCTTTTTATTTCCAGCTTTCATATCAATTTTCTTCAGCTAGCAATAATCACCTAAACCTCTTTTCTCTTCTTTGCTAAGACCTGCATGGTGGTGTTGTGGTTCTGTGATAGTTCCCTAAGTGTGTGGGGTCTGCACCTCCCTTCACACTTGTGATGCTGTGGGTGTGCTGTAAAGATAGAGTGGCAACTGTGACAACACTTAGATGGTCACACCCAGTGCAGATTGCCATGGCAACATCTGCATGTGCACCAGATGTTGTCTGTACCATGGTGATCCATTCTGCTCTGGCCTGGCTATCTGTACTTTGTTAGACTGTACTGGTCTAGTACAGGGCTTCTCCATCATCTGAAGTGTGGATGGCCATCACCACACTGGTATGCTATTATACCATACCAGTCACATAAGGACAAACAGGCCCTTGCTCTGACATAAGTAAAATAAAAATTATCCATTTCAAAACAATCCAGTAACAAAAATATGCACACACATATATACATATAAACAGCTTTAATGGGTCTCTATAAGCACTGGCATAAACTGTTTATTTCAGTTGCCCTAAACAGGAGAAGAATAGAAGCTTCTTCACATCCATTAAGTGGGAATCAGTTATGAATCAGCAGCTAGAAGTTGTGTTCTGGATTGGACTGAATACATTGAAAACCCACTTCCAGTGAAATAGAGACCTTCAGTCTAACTCTCTCCATTCAAGTAAGAGGAGGAGATTTCTGATAGCCTGATCAACTGTTATTTCTTCCACACATAGGTAAAATAAAGTTTTCTTGTAGTTTGTGTTTGCCTTCTTCTGGAATTTTATTTCCCAGTTCACCCTACAGCTTTTGGATGAATTGGTTATTGATGATCCAGCTAGTATCTAGATCTGACCTTGATTAAGCTAGTTTATTTCAGCTGAGGTTCAAAGAAATGCATTCAACATTTAATAGATGTACACATTTAATTGAACTCCGCTAATTCTGACTTTTGGATTTTTTATGGGATGTTCACACTTACTTCTTGGTAAGTTGTGGTCCTAATTAGGTGAGTCCACACCCAGCCACTACCACAGGTCACTGAAGGTGGCCCCACAGGCTCCCTAGGAGCCATCAAGCAGTGGATAAGTCTGTTCCTGGACGCTGCGTGACTGCAGCAGTTGTGGCAAACCAGGCTGCCCTGCCCTGCCCTGGTCATTCACACTTCAAATGCTGCTGGCCCAGCACAGTGCTCTTCCAGCACTTAAAGTACAGATGGCTGCCACTGTGCTACCACTTTACCTTATTATTTTACAGCATCAGTCAGATAAGTGTGAAAAAGTCTTATCAGTCAACATGAACAGCATTCAAACATTGCAATATCTCCTTTCAGTCACTGTGACTTGTTTTAGTGAGTTAATTTTTAATTGTGTTTTTATATTGGCTTTATTAAGACCCGCCCAGAGACCACTGGGTATAGGGCAAGACAGAAAAACAAACTTTTAGTTTGTTTGAACAAAGTAAGTATTGTTTGAATAATAGCTTTCTATATATGGAAGCATTTATATATGAGGAGCTGTGTGACACTGTATTCAAAAACTTTTAAAAGTGCATTTCTTTACCCTGGAACCAATTTTAGTGTATTGAAGGAACTTTATGGGAGGGAGGGACCAAACTGTGAAAATCCTTATGCCCTTTCAATTAATTAGAATTGAGAACATCCTCTTCTGTTCTTAGAAACCCTTTTCTCAGATTTCTGGAACCAAGCGATCATGATTGCAGAGTTTGGTTCTGCAGCCCAAACCATTCACAAATGGAAATGTTAAAGTGGAAAAGTAATAAGAATTCTATTCCCCTGTTCAAATTTGCAACAACCAGCTATATTTTAATTATGTAGAAAATAGGTCTATAATGGTGTTTTATGATCTTCAAGATGTATCAAGACTGTGAAGTTACAAACATCACCAGTACTTTCCACGTGCGTTGCTTACACTAAAATTGATAAGTGACACATATTTTTTGGGGGGGGGGGTCTGATTTTCATGTGGTCAATGAGAATGCCTGCTTTATACTGAAGGACTTCCTAGAATCTGTGAAAGACACCAGCTTGGTTCATTACAGAAACTGCAAAGTATCAAAGCCAGTTTGTCTTCGTCACTGGCACTCACAGCTAGGCAATCACTGCACAAAGGAGTTAAATGTAATCTGATTCTAAGGTTTCATGGAATCCATTGCCACTTCACTGAAGGGCAGGATAAATGATGGACGGAAGAATGACAAAGGGAAGGGGAAGTATTTTTTCACCCAGTGAGTCATCACTCTATGAAATTTACTACCAGAAAAGTTGGTGACAGCAACCAGCCAGGGCAGCTTTAGGAAAGGGTTAGACAAATTTATTGAAGACAAGTGCATCATTGGCTACTAGAACGGATGCCTAGGTACCTTCTCTAGATTGGAGATACAGGCCATTTGCAGGGAGTCAAGAGCAGGTGAAGCTTTTGCCATTGTCTTCTGCTTGAGAATGTTCAGAAGCAATTGGTAAGCCACTGTGTGAGGCAGGATACTGGGCTGGATGGGCTGTGTCCTGTGGCTCTTATGTTCTTCATGTATAAGCAGAATGTGAATTTTCAGTGGTTCTTTCTCTCCTCTTTAGATCTGTTTCTCTACTCTAAATATGCTCTAAAGAGGTAAAGGTGTACAAGAGACACAGAGAACTCATTTCTGTCCCTATTCCCCTGAGTAATAACTTCTGCCTGAGGACTGAAGCCCATTGAATGCTGTCTAGGGATGGGCAAAATTGTTCATCACCTTTGCAATTAGTATGAATTGTGAACGTTCAAAACTTTGCATTCAAATCAAATCTTGCCTATCTCCAAAGACTGATATTCACATGCAAAGCAAAAGCTTTTGTGCCTTTGTTTGAAGCTTTATTGCATTCAAAACGGCTGCCCAATTGAGAGCAGATTCGCTTCGGATTTGCATCAGATTCACATTGGATTCACATCAGTTTTGCAGACGTGTGACTAGTGGTGGCAGGGATTCAAAAATAATTCAAGGTGAAATTCAAATCCTAGCACTTTCAATGTGGCTCCATTTGCATGAAAGGGGGGAAATGTGCACATCTGTGTGCAAATTTGTTGTTACTTGTAGCTGAGTGCTAGTGATGTCTGCAACTTTTGAAAGGCAACACATCAGACAGCAGGGAAGAAGCATGTGTGAATGAGGGAGAGAGAAAGAACTTGCACAGTTTGATAAAATTTATTGGAGAAGAAAGGTCTATTCCTTTTATGTCAGAAGACAACCACATGGAAGAACCCAAATAATAAGCAGAAAGGTGGGAAAGGAACATGGGAGGAGGAAAGAAGGGTTAAATCAGAGTGAAAAACTGCAAGTCTTACAGATGATGATTTGGATTGATGATTCTGCCTTTCCTGAAAGACAACATGCAGATTAAAGAGCTTTTAACTGTTCTTGATGCAATCAAAGGGTTATGGTCTTCTGCTAAAATCTGAGCCCTAGCCAAAGTTTATGTAAGTTGTTCACATTACTCACCCTGTAATGATGTACTTGGCTTCGTTGTTTGCAGTCTGCTTCTCATTTGTTTGGCATTGCATTCCAAGATTGCAGTGACTCATAAATTTCCTTTAGTTTTACTATTGTAAAAGATCAGGAATATGAAAGAGCCAGCATGTCTTGCATGAAACATCTCAAAAGTGATGGCATGATGGGGAGGGCACTCCTTTCTTTAACCAGACAGGTGCAGAAAAATGGACAGCCGTGCCATGCTCAGCAAGGGGGAAAGCAGGTCTTGTTTCTTACAAGGTTTGGGCTTTCCCAAATACCAAGAAAGGACTTGAAGTGGGGGTGATGGGAGGAACCTTTTCCAAATTAAGTTCAGTTTCAAGTGGCTATGTGGCTAAAAGCTTGACCTTTTAAAACAGTCCCAATCATCCTTTGAACTGAGAAGATCCACCTTGTGTGTTCTGTTCCCTGTTGTCTGCTTTGCTCCACCTTATTGGGCATCCTTATCTTTTCAAGTTCATTTTCTGCTTACAGAATACGTGACTTTGTGCCCCAAGGCAGCAGTTAAGTTTTATTTGGACCAAAACAGAGTGATTGATTTTTCTTGCAGTCCACTGAATTCTTAGTAACCATCTCCAGATCCTAAACTCAAAGGCATCTATCTCCTTCTCTTGCTCCATCTAAACTTACATTTTTTTTTCCAAAATAACATCAGCATTGTAATTCCTGCATTCTAATGAACTTGGAAATGCATAAAAATAGACACAAAGGAAGCATACAGTATTGTCGGACTTGGGCGTATCTAAGAGAGCAAGTATAGTGTAGTGTAGTGGCTAGAGCACCCGGCCAGAACCACTCTGTTTTGAAGGGTCACTGGGTGACTTTACCCCAATCACAACCTCTCAGCCAAATCTACCCCACAGGGTTGATGTGTGGATAAAATGGAGGGGAGAAAAATGGGGTGTAGTGCCTTGAGCTTTTCAAAGAAAGTGTTTTATATACATGCCACAGACAGACAGACAATGATGATGACGACGACGATGATATAGATAGATAGATAGATAGATAGATAGATAGATAGATAGATAGATAGATAGCAGCTTCATACTGACATGTTGACAGAGCCATTGCTGACAAAGCCAAGGCAGAGCAATGTATATAAACAATCCAACGCTTGGTGAATTCTGCTTCACAATGATAGGAAGAGCAGACATTGAAGGATCAAAAAGTGACGTTGCTATGAACTCCCCACCTGACGCTGTCCCCGGAGCGGGTCGCACCCGGGTGGCGCCAGGCACTTGGAACCAGAAGCAAGAGCCCCTTGGGGCTCAGCCCCCTGCCACACTGGTGCCAGACTAGAGTCAAGCTCAACAGGGTCTTCTTTCCCTGCTGATTCTGCCAAGCCCATTCCCTTGGCTGTGGTTTCGCTAGATAGTAGGTAGGCACAGTGGGAATCTCATTCATCCATTCATGCACGTCACTAATTAGATGACGAGGCATTTGGCTATTTATCATTTATTATCAAAGTTAACCATTACAATAATAGCAGCACATGGTAACTCTGAGGCGGATAACCGCTATTGACAACAACATCGAAGGAGCTTCACCACTTGAAGGCGGGTCATGTACTGTTCTGTTTGCATCTCCAACGTTTGTAGTCCAGTGTAGATCTTGTGTAAAGATCGTAGCATTCCAGAAGACATAGATCAGAAAGATCATGGGCTGTAAGGCCGATGGACCTCAACGCATGACCAGATTGGGCGAACAAAAGACCACGGTTTGAAATGATTATTGGAGAATGACGAATTGAGATTGGGGAACCATGCCAATTCTGCAGAGCGGTGGTACAGATGATGGAACCATACTTCGAGGATTTAAGCGACCATGAATCGCTCAGCCAGGGACCGGACACGATTGAAACGTCCAATACCAGCCGTTCATTGTTTACTATAGCAACAATATCAGGCTTAACGTAGGATAAACCAGATGGCACAATTGGTTCAGTCCATGTTGGCACCTTCTTTCTTCATAGGAGTTGACTCAACCGCTGGACTACCCTATTGTGTCTTGCACATCTGGCATCATGTGTCAATTCGCATACTTGTAAAATGTGATTTATAGTTTCAACCTGACCACACGGCCCTCGACAAGTTGTAATTATATCGTTTGATTTACGACCTCTAGCATTGCGAGCTCTGGTTGCGAGAAGACCACCACGTAGTTGAATCCCTCATAGATGAAGACGAGGGAAGACCCGATGAGGATGGAGAACCCAGTGATGGCTCACTGGGTCAATTGGATCGCCAATTAAGAGAGTCATAGTTACACCTGCCGTTTACCTGCGCTTCATTGAATTTCTTCACTTTGACATTCAGAGACTGTGGAATGGCCTCCCCCTCGAGGTGCGCCATGCACCTTTCTTGTATTTATTTAGGAGGGCCTTTGGTTTTATTCTCCCTCCCCAGTTACAATGATATCACTTTTAATGCACTAGGGAGTACATGGTTTTAGATTCATTGAATTTTTAAGGTCTTTTTAAATATGCAACTTGTTTAATCTGTATTTTATTTTAATTTGTATCCTGTTTTAATCTGTTGTTACCCAGAGACCTTTGGGTATGGGCGGGACAAAAATGTAAATGAATGAATGAATGAATGAATGAATGAATGAATGAATGAATGAATGAATAAATAAATAAATAAATAAATAAATAAATAAATAAATAAATAAATAAATAAATAAATAAATAAATAAATAAATAAATAAATAAATAAATAAATAAATAAATAAATAAATAAATAAATAAATAAATAAATAAAATGATAGGAAAGAAACAGGTCTTTTATCAGAATTCCCTGCATCACTGCCTCAGAACAATGGGTCCTCAGAATTTTTAACAAGGAAATTGAAGCTGTTAAAAATGATACATGTGTGTTATGCAAACAATGTAAGTCTACATTAGGCTTTACTGGGAAATAATATAATAATATAAGACTACATTAGTCATTATTGGGAAAGACTGTACAATAGATTTATGCACATTCTGAGCCCATATTTATGACCCTAACAGTGAGATCAAAATTTCAGTCCTAGGTCACAACCCCATGTTGGCCTATTAAACCAGAGGAGCTGTCTCAGCATGGTTGCAATCCAAGTGTGGGTTATCCACAGCAAAGATCCAAGTCAGCCCTGGACCAGAGGGCCCATATTGACTCATGTTTGCCAATCAACATGCATTTTGGAATGTGCAGGACCAGACCAGACCCAAAATGGTGGCTGCACATACACATGCACATGGGGTGGCAATTATGCCAGGAATGTTGTGGGAACAAACATCTAGACCTGGTAAGTCCTTTTGCATGTTCCATGTGATTGCCCAGTGATCTGGGCAAACAACAATTATTAAATAATAATTACAGAAAATATGATACTGCTGTTGTCTGGAGGCAGCCTAATATGGCATTGGCTTCTTCCCATTCCTTCCCATCCCCTGAGTGGCCATCAAGGCATTGGTGTGGCCACATGAAGGCACAAGGTGACTGTGCCATCAGAATTATTCCAGATTTCTGTTAAGTGGCCTTACTCAGAGGTTATAGGAGCTTAGGAACCAAATGGGGGCATAAGCATCTGCCAAACCCACTCTTTGGTCAACCCACAGAACACCACAGCCACACATGTGCATGGTGCTTTTAGGGACTCTTGATTTATGTTCTCTCTTCAACTGAGTTGCACTTGTATATGAAGGATTGGGCTTTTTCTGCAGTGGCACCCAGACTGTGGGAAATCTTGTTACAGGAAAATTACGAACAGGATGGCCTCCAAAAAAGTGCATGTGAATAAGCTTAAAATGCATCTAAGCTAATGAACAGATACAGAATCAAACTTGGGGGAAAGAAGCAGAAATAATTTATGTGACTTAAATAGCAATAACAGAAGAAAGAAAGGGAGGGAAGGAGGGATGTGATTAAAATGCACCTGTGCAAATTAGAGATGTATTCTGGTGGTGACTATTCAAGGTGATTTACAAATGCATTCACAAGTAAATCAAGGGGACATTACGGAATGAACTGGGACTCACTGGTATGGGGAATTACTCTTCTCAGTTCATCATAGGGATGTTACGGTGGATAGGTAGGTTTTGCAAAAAGACAGAATGCAATTAGCTCACATGGAGTTACAAGGGAAAGGGTAGTAGGAATGTACTTAGAACCACATAGAAATTCCAAAATAGAAGTGGAGATAGTTAATACCCGTATATTCTGGCATATAAGAAGACTGGGTGTATAAGATAACCGCCAACTTTTCCAGTTAAAACATAGAGTTTGGGATATACTCGCTGTATAAGAAGACAACACCCAGCGAATAAGATGACCCCCGACTTTTGAGTAGATTTTCCTGAGTTATATGCCAGAATATACTGTAACTGTAATATAGAAATGTGTAAATAAGATTCCGCTCCCACCATTTTGTGTTCCACACAGTGGCGGCTGGTGGGCTTCAGGCCTGGGTGTTCACAGCCCTAAGTCCCAGGGAGGCGGGGACTGCTGAAGGTGCTGGGTGGAGCCTAAGAGGTCACTGGGTGGAGCTTAAGAGGTCACTGGGTGGAGCTTAAGAGGTCACTGGGTGGAGCCTAAGAGGTCACTAGGCGGAGCCCCGGTTCAGAAAGTCTCAGAACCAGATAGGTGGGACCACAGCCAATCTGATGTGTTCCCTGGCTGAGTCTTAAAGTGCAATGAAGCCGGATTAAACCTGAGGTGTGACTGCAGCCAATGTGAAAAGAAAATTACTGGTCACATGGCTGATGTCTTCTGTGCCTATGAAAGTGGACTTAAGCTAGATTAATCCCTAGAAGAGGAAGAAAAAGAAGAGGAGGATGAGGAAGAAGAAGAGTTGGCTTTTCTACCCCGCTTTTCTCACCCATTTAAGGGGACTCAAGGCGGCTGACAAACTTTCTGTTCTTCCCCGCACAACAGACACCCTGTGAGGTAGGTGGGGCTGTGAGAGCTCAGAAGAGAGCTGTGACTAGCCCATAGCCACCTAGCAAGCTTGGCTCATGTGAAAGTGGACTGAAGCTGGATTAATCCCTAGAAGAAGCAGAAGCAGCAATGGCTTTTCTACCCCAGTTTTCTCTCCCATTTAAGGGGACTCAAAGCGGCTGACAAACTTTCTGCTCTTCCCCACACAACAGACACCCTGTGAGGTAGGTGGGGCTGTGAGAGCTCAGAAGAGAGCTGTGACTAGCCCATGGCCACCTAGCAAGCTTGGCTCATGTGAAAGTGGACGGAAGCTGAATTAAAGCTCTGGTGTGACTGCAGCCAAAGTGAAGAGAAAATTATTGGTCACATGGCTGATATCTTCTGTGCCTATGAAAGTGGACTAAAGCTAGATTAATCCCTAGAAGAAGAAGCGTTGGCTTTTCTACCCCGCTTTTCTCTCCCATTTAAGGGGACTCAAAGCGGCTGACAAAGTTTCTGTTCTTCCCCACACAACAGACACCCTGTGAGGTAGGTGGGGCTGTGAGAGCTCAGAAGAGAGCTGTGACTAGCCCATGGCCACCTAGCAAGCTTGGCTCATGTGAAAGTGGACGGAAGCTGGATTAAAGCTCTGGTGTGACTGCAGCCAAAGTGAAGAGAAAATTATTGGTCACATGGCTGATGTCTTCTGTGCCTATGAAAGTGGACTAAAGCTAGATTAATCCCTAGAAGAAGAAGCGTTGGCTTTTCTACCCCGCTTTTCTCTCCCATTTAAGGGGACTCAAAGCGGCTGACAAACTTTCTGTTCTTTCCCACACAACAGACACCCTGTGAGGTAGGTGGGGCTGTGAGAGCTCAGAAGAGAGCTGTGACTAGCCCATGGCCACCTAGCAAGCTTGGCTCATGTGAAAGTGGACGGAAGCTGGATTAAAGCTCTGGTGTGACTGCAGCCAAAGTGAAGAGAAAATTATTGGTCACATGGCTGATATCTTCTGTGCCTATGAAAGTGGACTAAAGCTAGATTAATCCCTAGAAGAAGAAGCGTTGGCTTTTCTACCCCGCTTTTCTCTCCCACTTAAGGGGACTCAAAGCGGCTGACAAACTTTCTGTTCTTCCCCACACAACAGACACCCTGTGAGGTAGGTGGGGCTGTGAGAGCTCAGAAGAGAGCTGTGACTAGCCCATGGCCACCTAGCAAGCTTGGCTCATGTGAAGCTGGATTAAAGCTCTGGTGTGACTGAAAGTGGACGGAAGCTGGATTAAAGCTCTGGTGTGACTGCAGCCAAAGTGAAGAGAAAATTATTGGTCACATGGCTGATGTCTTCTGTGCCTATGAAAGTGGACTAAAGCTAGATTAATCCCTAGAAGAAGAAGCGTTGGCTTTTCTACCCCGCTTTTCTCTCCCATTTAAGGGGACTCAAAGCGGCTGACAAACTTTCTGTTCTTCCCCACACAACAGACACCCTGTGAGGTAGGTGGGGCTGTGAGAGCTCAGAAGAGAGCTGTGACTAGCCCATGGCCACCTAGCAAGCTTGGCTCATGTGAAAGTGGACGGAAGCTGAATTAAAGCTCTGGTGTGACTGCAGCCAAAGTGAAGAGAAAATTATTGGTCACATGGCTGATATCTTCTGTGCCTATGAAAGTGGACTAAAGCTAGATTAATCCCTAGAAGAAGAAGCGTTGGCTTTTCTACCCCGCTTTTCTCACCCATTTAAGGGGACTCAAAGCAGCTGACAAACTTTCTGTTCTTCCCCCCACAACAGAAACCCAAAAGTACCTGGGGCTCTGAGAGCTCAGAAGGGAGCCAGCCTAAGGTCACTCAGCTGGCTTCAAGGGGGAGTGTGGAATACAACCTGCTATATGCAGATAACAATCCTCATGTGTGACTGCAGCCAGTGTGAAGAGAAAATCCCTGGTCCCTTGCATTTTCCATTTGCTGCAAGCACTCAAAAGGAAACTTCCTGGAGCAGTAAAGGGAGGTTAACTGAACTGGCTTCAAAGGAAACTGGTATACAACTATTAAATTGTCAGTGGTTGCAACTCCAGATCAGTCCAAGCTGACAAAGCTTCTGTTCTTCTCCCCAAGACAGAACATCCTGTGACGTAGATTGGGCTGTGGAAACTCTGGAAAGGGAGGAGAGGAAGGAAGGACAGAAGGAAAGAAGGAGGGAAGGGGAGAGGGAGGGATGGAAAGGGAAGGAGTGAAAGAGAAGGAAGGAGGGGAGGGAGGGAAGGAGAGGGAGGGAGGGAGGGAAGGAGGGGCGTGGGAAGAACAGAGGGAGAAAGGAAAGGGAGAATGGGGCCCCGCTGACAAGCGAGGGCCCATGAAAAAGGGAAGGAAAAATGGGGGAGGGAGGGGAGGGGAGGGGGGGTAGGGGGGATGGGAAGGGGGAAAGAGAAGAAGTGAAGGGAGGGGGAACGGGTGATGGAGGGGCTGCCAGCGTTAGGAACGAGAAGGGGACGAAGGGGCTGCCCTTAGGAAAGATAGAAGAAGCAAGGGAGGGGGAATGGGCGGCGGGGGGGGGGTTGCCAGCGTTAGGAACGAGAAAGGAAAGAACGGGCTGCCCTTAGGAAAGATAGAAGAAGCGAGGGAGGGGGAATGGGCGGCGGGGGGGGTGCCAGCGTTAGGAACGAGAAGGGGACGAAGGGGCTGCCCTTAGGAAAGATAGAAGAAGCGAGGGAGGGAGGGGGAATGGGCGGGGGGGTTGCCAGCGTTAGGAAGGAGAAGGGAAAGAACGGGCTGCCCTTAGGAAAGATAGAAGAAGTGAGGGAGGGGGAATGGGGAGCGGGGGGGGGGGTTGCCAGCGTTAGGAACGAGAAGGGAAAGAACGGGCTGCCCTTAGGAAAGATAGAAGAAGCGAGGGAGGGGGAATGGGCAGCGGGGGGGGGGTTTGCCAGCGTTAGGAACGAGAAGGGGACGAAGGGGCTATCCTTAGGAAAGATAGAAGAAGCGAGGGAGGGGGAATGGGCAGCGGGGGGGGGTTTGCCAGCGTTAGGAACGAGAAGGGGACGAAGGGGCTATCCTTAGGAAAGATAGAAGAAGTGAGGGAGGGGTAATGGGCAGCGGGGTGGGGGGGGGTTGCCAGCGTTAGGAAGGAGAAGGGGACGAAGGGGCTATCCTTAGGAAAGATAGAAGCGAGGGAGGGAGGGGGAATGGGCGGCGGGGGGGGGGGTGCCAGCGTTAGGAAGGAGAAGGGAAAGAACGGGCTGCCCTTAGGAAAGATAGAAGAAGCGAGGGAGGGGGAATGGGCAGCGCGGGGGGGGGTTTGCCAGCGTTAGGAACGAGAAGGGGACGAAGGGGCTATCCTTAGGAAAGATAGAAGAAGCGAGGGAGGGGGAATGGGCAGCGGGGGGGGGGGTTTGCCAGCGTTAGGAACGAGAAGGGGACGAAGGGGCTATCCTTAGGAAAGATAGAAGAAGTGAGGGAGGGGGAATGGGCAGCGGGGGGTTGCCAGCGTTAGGAAGGAGAAGGGGACGAATGGGCTATCCTTAGGAAAGATAGAAGAAGTGAGGGAGGGGGAATGGGCAGCGGGGGGGGGTTGCCAGCGTTAGGAAGGAGAAGGGGACGAATGGGCTATCCTTAGGAAAGATAGAAGAAGTGAGGGAGGGGGAATGGGCAGCGGGGGGGGGGTTGCCAGCGTTAGGAAGGAGAAGGGGACGAAGGGGCTATCCTTAAGAAAGATAGAAGCGAGGGAGGGAGGGGGAATGGGCGGGGGGGGGTTGCCAGCGTTAGGAAGGAGAAGGGAAAGAACGGGCTGCCCTTAGGAAAGATAGAAGAGGAGGCAGGAGAGCTCGGGTTGGGGCCTGCCTGCTCCACCTGTCCACCCCACCTCTTGTGGAGGGACTGAGAGCGGCAGAGAAGAAAGGAAGTCATGCACCCTGTGCTTCCGAAGCCCCACACCTCTGGCTGGCGATGGAAGGACACGGTGGGGAATGGGTGGAGAAGGGGAGGGAGGTGGAAATAGGGGGGCAGGGGGAGGCAGGGGGTCCTTGTTGTAGGGTTAGGCATGGCAGGGGCTACAACAGTGAGCGGACATACCTTAATTTCAACCTCCCTCTCACCAGTCTCCACCGAAATGGCGGCCACAGGGACCAGGCGCGCTCAGCAGAAGGAAGGAGGGCGGAGCGTATTGCTCTCCGCCAATCAGCTTCTGAGAGCGGCGCTGGCAAAGAGCGATCATCCCTGCATGAAAAAAAGCGCGCCCTGAAGCAATGGAGAGTGTTTCTGACCGATGCAAGGAGCTTATTGCTTAAAAACACTCTCCTTGCATTTAATGTAATTTTCTTCTCCATTGTGGCCTTCCTAGGGTGATCGCGCGCCCATGCGCCCCCTAGAGGCGGCCGCCACTGGTTCCACAGAATATAGGCTGGGCAGGTGTGTGTGTGAAGGAATGGCAGATGATCTTTAGAAAATATTTTGTCTTTGAGAACCAAGGCACACCTTTCTTCTAGAACCAGTTCTGTCCACTGTCTCCAAATGCCCCCACCCCACCCCACCCCACCCCACGATCTGTTAACATTGTCTCAGTTTGGAAAGCTGCATCTAAGGCAAGGATTCTCACAGTGCCATTGTGATGTTGTGAGAATGCCTTATGGTCACATATCTGCACCACTGTGGGTGCACTTGAGGAGTGTGGGGTCTGCATGATCCTACATTCTTTGGGTTAGCATCTGGTTGGGAAATCGCTGGTATTGCAGACTTATCATAGTACTTTACTGAGGCTCGAAAGCACGGCCGTGCATTTAGGAATGGTGGAAGTGGATGGACAATCCACAGCTACAATATTTGCACAGCCATGTAAACAAGCACACTGCTGTGCAGAAAGCACCATTTCTGTAGTTCTTCTTAGTGTGCTACATGGCAGCTTCTGCTATCGTGTGGATCCAGTCTCAGAGAAGTCACTGAGAATACCTCTGTATCCTCAAGTCTTACTTTAGCCCTTCTCTGTCCTCTCTTTGCCAGCTCCCCAACCATGAGAAGCAGACTTTGACTGCACTCAGATATGGCACTTGACAGGTTTATACAAGGTGTTGATTGAATTGTGGCCAAACATGTACCAAAAGCATTATTCAGTATCCATCAATGAACCAAATTTAGTACATGTCAGGGTTTTGTGTGTAAACTGGTCCAGTAGTGGCTGTTGGACCAATCCCAGTTGACCTTAAGCTTTCTTGAAACTACTGCACATTGCAATTTGATGAAGTGGCTAAGTTAATGCAGATGTTATCAGTGGTTTCCCATCCAGGATGAGATCCAAGTCTTTCACATTCAGCCCTTCTTGGCATGAACAATGGCTTGGTTATGGAAAATGGACTGACACCACTAGAAAGCTGTCAGTGACTTTCCACACTCAGCCAGAAAAGTGGCTCAGAAGAAACCCAGGCTGTATTCAGACAGGAAAAAGGGGGTGCCTCAGAAGCGCCTCAGAGGGACAGTGCGAGCACCTCCAGACTTGATTAGAGCTGCAAAGTCACTGCACAGCTGCTTCCCATCATCCCACTGGGACAAGGGAAAGCTCCACAGGGATGGCAGAGCCTTAGTGGAGCCGCATCCAGCCATCCACCGTATCCTTGCAGCATGCAAGGGAAGATGCAAAGTAAAAAAGCTGCTGATTAAACAGCAGCTTTTTTGCATCACACTTTCCCTGCTGCCAGCTACCACCAGCTGCCAATTGATTGTCACATGACCAATCACATGACTGGTGGCACTACAGTGAATGCAAAGCTTTTTTCATGTCTGGAGGCACCTTGTGCGGATCCCCAAGCTTTCTCTAATCTACCTTTTCTAGAATATTTATGAGAGGAGGAGGGGTTACTGGTGTCTGAACAATCTCATCTCTGAGGTGCCTCACAGGTGCTTCTTCTTCTTCTTCTTCTTGTGTCTGATCACAGCTGTGGAGGTAATAACATCACAATGCCAGTGCCTTAATCCACATTAAAGGCTAGAAAATGTACTTAAAATGCACTATCTGACCTTCAGTGCAAATTAGATGTGGCATGGATGCATTGACATCCTCATGCTATAACCTTTAAGCTGCTTTTCAGTTACTTAAAAAAAAAACACATGAGGATGCAGAACCTTAGGGAGCGTTAATCCCTGAATAGCCTCCTCAATGAGATCTGCCAAATGTCTATGCCTGATTATATCTTCTTTCCCAGGCCTCCGAGGAGTAATTGAGGATCTGGTATTCTGATTTTTTCCTGGAGTTGGCTTAGTTTCTAGACATTTTCTTTTTATTTTCCCCCCTTATTTTTTATTTTACATTTTTACCTGTTGTTGTTTTCACAGTATGCCACCACCCTGAGACTGTGGTATTGGGTGATATAAAAATCCTAGTGGGCCTCAGTATAACCTGCTCTGTGGCCTTAATTGAGGAGTGGCATACAAGTACATTGCATAAATAAATGCAATCAGGAACACTTTTTCTTGATTCTTCTTGGTGCTGCTTGTTTTTTGAATCCTACATTTGACTGCTTCTGGTCTCAAGGAACACTGGATGCTTTTTGTTGAATAAGAACACACACACAGTGCCCTGCGCTGAACCCCATGCAACCAAGTAAACAAAACAAAACATGAAGTGATGTGTACGCATGCTGTCTTTATTATGTGCAATTAAAAGCACAGTGCCAGCGCCTCCAGGTTTTGTGCAGCTGTTCAGTGTGGTTTAGCAAGTAGCCTGTAGTGTGTCAGAGGTTTAATGCAAGATGAAAATATGCAGCATGTCCCTTGATAGCATCACAAGGAACATAAAAATGAAGAAAAGCATGTGAAAATGAGAGTCACCAATGGAGCTGCCTTCACATGGCATCATCTAAACATCCCACATGAGTACCCTTTTGGTAGAACAGCACAAAAAGCAAAAGTGCTTTCAGGTTAAACATTTTGTGGAGGCCCACAAAAATGTCTGCTGGAGTAGGCAAATGGCAAAGGATTGCAGAATTTTTAAAAAGGGTGGTTGGGGGTTTAAAAAGAGATGGAAGAGAGAATAAAAATCCAATATCATATTTCATCTAGTACAATGATTTTATGATAGTTAATGTAGGGGGGGAGAAGTAGAGAAGTCCTATAGCTCACAAATAATCCAATTCTGTCACTAAAGTAGGATGCCTCTTCCGTGTTCTCCTGAGGCCTTTTCACACTAGGCCCTCCCGAACGCATGTAGAACGCCCTGGGACAGTTCTTTCCCCACAGCTTCAGAAGCATTCGCTTCCAAAACGGTTTAAGGGGAAAAGCCAGATGTAAGACCTGATTTTTCAGGTCTTACATCTGGCTCGGATTTCGGCAGCAAAACCAGTTTTGCACGCCGATGTGTGAACATGGCATCCTCAAAGGGTCCCTTTGTGGAAGCCACATCCTAATCCTTCCCACATCTGGCTCTAAATGCACTTTTAGAACCTGTGTGGAAAGGCCCTTAGAATGGTGAAGAAAAAAATATATTACAGTCCACTTGCATAAATAATGTATTTTCTGAACTGCATTAACAGAAACTTTAGAATCTTAGTGAAAACTATAAAAAGTAAAATCCACATTACCTAATGTTTTTGAAAGAACATACACAGGATTAACAGGGAGAGTGAGCACATCCAAATGTACTTTTTAAGTGTGTTGAAAAAGTCACCCAAAGTATTTAGATGTGCCTGGGGAAGTGGAATGGGAGCAGGTATTCTAACCCAAAATTGTTATGATTTCAGTAGTCTCCAGAAGCAAAACATATGATCTCAACAGAGTATCAAAAATTGGCCGAGTAGTTTGAAAATGGATAGTGCTATTGGCCATTCTGCAGAATTGTGTTATGTGAAGGTTTGAAAACCAAAAGACGTTTCTGAATAAATAAAAGTTCCAGAAAAATATCCAGACCTGAATTTGGGCACAGTTTGTCCATCTGTCCCTAGTAGTTTTAGTAGTTTATTCTATTGCAATTATTCATACTGGAAAACTAGTCTGCGGTCAATCAGCCCATACGCTATTGCATTGTTCCTGGTGGGAAAAAATAATTGCATGTATTGTATTTGTCCATCTGTTCATCTTCCAGCACTAAGCTGAGGGCTCAAATAATCCACCTAAGAGCACACATTTCAATCATTAGGGCTCAAATGAACAAAATCCTTTCAAGCACAATGAAATGTTTAGACTAATTTGCATCTGTGGTTGAAATTTAGATTTTGAGGTTGGGCCATCTCTAGACTGACCACATTTTCTTCACACAGATCTCTGGTGGTCTGGTCTTGTGGTTAGAGTGCTGAGCTCATATCTCATAGTCACAGGGTTTGATTCCGCACTCCTCCATGGAGCCAGGTGGGTGACCTTGGGCAAGTCCCAGCTGTCCTTTGTGTGCTCTCATAGCCCCACCTACCTCACAGGGTGTCTGTTGTGGGGAGAAGAACAGAAAGCTTTGTCAGTCCCTTTGAGTCCCCTTAAATGGGTGAGAAAAGCAGGGTAGAAAAGCCAACTCTTCTTCATGGAGAAGGAAACTAAGTTGTGCTAGCTAGCTCCAGGATAATACAGAAGGAAAGTGAGGTGCAGTATTAGGGCTACTGCAAAGAATATCCTAGCCCTGAAGCCAGCAGACCACACTTTTATTTCATATCTATTTTATTCAAACATTTGTATCACCTGTACGTATGCACAAATTTGTGCACACTGGTTCCATTCTGCAGAGAAAATTGGGAAGTGCATCTCAAGTGTTTCTTTATGAGGATGCGTCCATGCTTCTTTTCCCATAAATATTCTCTTTCAAGCATGATTGCTGTAAATATTTTAACTGCATGTGATTGGTGGATTGTTTTTAGTTCATGGGATCCCATTACCAGGATCAACTTTCTCTCTTTTTCTTTTTTCTCTTTGTGACACCTGACACCAGCAGATGCTCATTCACCTAGTAACCTTATTGTTGCCTTCTAGACTTAAACGTGACCCATTCAGATCTATGTATCCATTCATCTACAGAAAAAAAAAACACCTGTTACGGAAAATATAGATATATTATGTCATCACTGTTCAGTGAGATACAATTAGTTAAAAAATATTTCAAAGCTCCTAGAAGGGTTCAGATGTAAAATGGTTGAAGGAAAACCTCTCATTGAAAGGATATCTCTCATTTGTCACTTTGCCTCTCCTGTGTGGAACAGGACAGCTGTTCTGGATGGAGAAGGATATGCCTAACGCTGCTGCAGTATCGTAAGAGTGCCCTCAGGATGCAGAGTCCACACATTCCTGCAACCTTGTGATGCTGTGAGTGCAGTGATAGAGCACGGAGCACACACACGATGATGCACTCATCTAGCAGACAGCCTAGCATAAGTACTTGCTAGACCACTTCTGTGGCAGAATGGTCCGAAGCATTCCAGCTCCTCTGCTGTGCTGTCATTGCATGGTGTAGACTTGCCAGGCACATTCTCGCCAGAAGCCAATCCACAATTGGCCTTGTAGTAGACAATGGGGTAGTCTTTTGGTAAGGTGCAACTACACTGGCAGGAGCCATTTTCAACCCAGAAACATCTCCTGCTTTACCAGATGCTACCCAAACATCTACTAGTGGTGGTGCACAAAATCATGCACCATGTGTGTCCTAATCCTTACCTAATCCCTACCTTTCTCGGCCAGAGGAGCAACCATTCACACCTCTGGAAGGATGCCACACAAGTGTGCATACACAAAAGATCACCATCACCATGGTGACGGCAATGGTGGATGTGCAGTCGTGCCAGCCTCCGCAAAGAAGACGGTGGTGCCCAGTGCCTGGACACACGTCTGCACCTAAGTCAGTCTCTGGGTGTGTGGGACTTGGTTTGGTGTGAACTAGCATTCCCAAGTGAGAATACTAGTACACGTTAGTGGGTAATGCACTTTTCCCATCCAGTGGACGGGAAGCCAAGTGCAAAAACACTCCAAGTGTCTTTCTTTGCTGCAGGGCCAGGATGACAGTAGGTAGGGGAAAGTTCTCCCTTTTAAACATTTCTACAATGCACAGCATATCCCATGCCATGCTAGCCAACTTTAGGAATTCTGCTATAAGGGCTGGCAACATTTTTGCCCAGGTACCGCTTCCAGGTTCCTGTCAAAATGGTGCTGGGATTGCTATACTGGACTACTAGTGTGCACTGTCCAAACGGTTTATTGGAGGGTTGTGACCTCCCAGTAATTCCATTCCATAACACAGACAATGTGTTCTATGATTCCTGCTGAGCCAGTCTACTGGCCTAGTGCAGAAGGGTCTATAAGTCCAAGAACCAAAGAGATATTAGCTACTGTGGTGAAGAAATCTGGTCTAGGTCTGATTTATGCCTGATTAGAAAGCTTCCTCATATGGCAACTGTTGTTATTTCATATACAGTACAGACCTTTGGGTGATTCATTATTGATTTAATGAAGTATGATTGTCAAGAAGTATGTTTTAGAGTTTATTCAAAATTAACAATTTTGCCAATGAGGCAGGTAAGTCTCCTTGAGCAGTACAGAAGTGAGGGTGGGATGATAGATCTGCATCCCAACCTGACATTACAGTGCTACATGGTGTTACGGCGGGGGTGAGTGCAGCGTTCATGAGTACTCCACACTTGCCATGCTCACTGGATATACCTATGCCATAAGGGGGCAGGTAGGGGCAAGTAGACCCAGGAACACCCTTATGCCACCTTCATAGTGCCATAAAGGACCATGAAGTTCCTCCTCCTCTTCCACCTTAATTTTATATCATATCCTCCATCCAATGAGCTCAAGGAGGATTACATCAATAAATATTTTGTTACAATTATTTACAGTTTCTATACAAATCCACAAGATGTCATGGATCTTTTTTTAGCTCTTAGTTCCTAGTAGTAGTAGTAGTAGTAGTAGTACAAAGTTAAACCCTCTAGAAAGCCAACTGTTGGAGTGCTCTATCTAAAGCCAATTACATTTGGAAAAGCAAAATCACTACCTATTCCAACAAACATTGTGTATCTTGGATAATTCTTCTAAAGTAAACTGTTTTGAATTCTAATATAAGAATATATTTCTGTGATATCCAGATAAGGTTTATGGCACCAGAATAATATATCACAGCAACGACTGTCATTGTTCCATGTTTATTCCTCTTTTGTTTACTAGGATAATAAGCCCATCATAATCAACTACGGACCTTCTGAAGGTAACAAATGACGTGCCTCAACAAATCTAGCATTGATTTTGCAGACAAGACACACTGTTCTTACAACAAAACATCTCTTCCAAAACTTTACATTGATGTTTTGGTTCAAGCTGGTGGGAGCTGGAGTTTAAAGGAGAGGGCAAAAGGTGGATAAAGTTTGAGGCAGGCTAATCAACAATCTGACTATTGTCTTCTAAAGCAACTTAAGTTTCCAAGGGCTTTTCTGCTCTTACCCAAATAAGATTTAGAGTCCCTTGTGGGCCTCTTCTGACTGCATGTTAGTGAGGCCCCACCTACTGCTGTTCGGCTCCATCTGCACTGGACAGAGCGTGATCGAGACTAGGAGGCCCCTGATATGAATTGCTTGTAGACTTTGACATTGATGTCTCCTGGTTTGCTAGCAGGGCATGATACGGGACATGAAAGTCTGCAGAAGGGGCACACTTCTGTGTTCTGGTTACAAGAGAACCTCTTTCAGTGGTGTGCTTTATTGCACCACTGAAATATGTATCCCAGGTGACTCTGAGGCCGTTAAGAATAATTATAGAGCTTGCCTATTAAAATGCACCCTGATCAACAACTGCTACAACTATTTATATTTATTTATTTATATTTATATCCCGCCCCATACCCAAGGGTCTCTGGGTGGCTCACAACATTTAAAAACAAACATATCAAAACATATCAAAAACTATATCAGTCCTAAAAACCAGTACAAAGTTTAAAAATCCAGCATTAAGAAAAATACAGAAACAGTTTTAAAACTGTTACAGCTTATCAATATTCAAGTATTACCAGCAACTCCCAAAACAGAGCCAGTAGGGTGGTGGAGACTGAAGCTTCTAAAGCCTCACCTCTTATCCCCCTAAACAGCAATAAGAGGTTCCAAACAAAGCCACTAGATCCATCTTTGAGTTTTCACAAATATACGTCCTTCCTTTACTTACCTGCCACAATTCTGGACCAGTGGTTCATACTCTGCTGATCTGGATCAGTGAGGCAGGCAATATTGGACCTGCTAATACAGAAAAATGGCAGGTAAGTGTAAA
The DNA here is from genome assembly GCA_023333525.1 of Aspidoscelis tigris stejnegeri. Taxonomy (NCBI): domain Eukaryota; kingdom Metazoa; phylum Chordata; class Lepidosauria; order Squamata; family Teiidae; genus Aspidoscelis; species Aspidoscelis tigris. The sequence continues at coordinate 22,147,847 of JALMGA010000007.1, read as the reverse complement.
AAGAGCCAGTGGGTCTACCAGTGATCCAGACTAAGGTCTCCCTTTATCAGGATTATACCCTGTCTAATGCAGACAGAACAGACAATCTTGGCCTCATAGATCCACATTAACATGAAAATCTGTCAGCCATATTATTAAAAGTTTGTACAGAAAGGTCACAGTGGTCAGAATATTGGACCAGCAAGTGTACTAAGGGCCTCTGTTCTGAACACTAATGGAGGATCTGGGCAAGGGCTTCCTTTAAATGACCTAATGTGCAGAATGGGGGATCCTAATACATTTGCTGGTCCAGTACACCAGCCGATGTGGCATCCTTGGGCCAATTTGCACTTGGCCCCATAGCTTCTGATAGATTAACATCTGGGCAGGTTAATTAACATCTGGGCAGGTGCATCCACACTTGCAGGAGGTGTTTACAGCCTAGAAATGCCCCCTGTCTGCCCAGATGTTAACCTATCATGCACAGACATGCAAACTAACCTTGATTCAAACCTTATTTTTCCCATCCAGCTGCCAACAATTTGCACTGTTTCCAGTGCAAGGGGTCATCTGGTGCCCCGCAAGCATGCTGGCACCTCAGATGACTCCAAACATGGTTGTGCAAGTGCCGAGCGTCATTGTCAGTGTGGCAACAGCATGGGGCACGACAATCAAGATGGTGGCACCCTGCTGGGGAGCAGACATTCACCCAGACACAGGTAAGTCTTGGGCATGTGTGGGTTAGTCTAACATATACTAGCGTTCTCAAGTGTGAATGCTGGGGCATGCTAGTCACTAACACAGTCTTCCTGTCCGACAGACGAAAAGCCAAGTGTGAAAGCATCTCAACTGTTAAGCTGAGGGCTAGATACTAGGAGTTCGTTTGCTGCCTCCCTGCCTGCCTCCATTTGTCTTGCCTGGCCTGTGAGGCTAAGGGTGCTAGCCAAAGCCCAGAGATCCTGCTTAATGTTTTCCATGAAAGCATCATCTTTCTCTCCCCCCCCCCCGCCATTATTTGCATTCTGTATATTCTTTTTAATTTAATGCATTATTTATATTGCCTCTATGGCACCCTTCCAAGCATGTCTTCAGCCGGATAGTCACCATTCTCTCCAGCAGCTTATCCAGTTTGGATTGAAACTTAAAAGACAAATCTCTTGGGAATAAGGGCAGTTTGGCAGAGGATTCTTTATCAAAGAGAGAGAGAGCACTGGCTCCACAGAGCTCTATAAGTAGAATCAAGGCATTTGGTAACTTCTAAAGATGCTGTATTTCATGAGGTTAGCTTCTAGAGCCAGCTTGGTCTAGTGGTTAGGGAGTCGGACTCATCTGGGAATGCTGGGTTTGATCCCCTCTCCTCCATGAAGCCAGCTGGGTGACCTTGGGCTAGTCACAGCTCTCCTTCTGAGCTCCCACAGCCCCACCCACCTCACAGGGTGTTCTGTTGTGGGGAGAAGAATAGAAGGCTTTGCCAGCCACTTTGAGTCCCCTTAAATGGATGAGAAAAGCGGGGTAGAAAAGCCAACTCTTCTTCTTCTTCTACATGTTGCCCATTATTTGATGGCAGCTGTAGTTCCAACTGAAGAGCCATGTAGCTTGAGTACCCCTGGTCTTAGATGGGCTCCAAAGTTCACTCTGGTTATAGACTCAACAGTGTAGTTTGTCCAAATTCCTCATGTTTTCCTTTTGAGTAAACACCTTCCTTTCCTCTCAGCCATTGAATAGACTTCAGTGAAGCACTGAAGGAACCAGAAGCAGGCAATCTCAAGCACAAAGGAAGTCATTTCACTTTATTATTCACTATGTAATGCTTTTTCCAAACATGGCACGTGAGTGGAGTGATTCACCTGATGAATGGTGCTGTTCTTATTATATAAATACAGAGTTATTTTTTTAAAAAACAGCAGCACCTGGAAGCTTTAGGCTGTTGATAGTTTTTTTTAGTCTAAAAAAAAATCCACATAGACTTAAATAACCAATGGTCCTGCTAGCAACTATATTTTTCAACACACCATCTTTGATGCTGACTGGATGCTCCCTGGAAGAAACAAAGAAAACTTGATATCTGTTGATTCCACGTTAGAGTCAGACTTTTAAAGAGATCTTTTGTTTATTAATGGTGGAGAAAGCAGAAAGGTATCAGGTTTGCCATGAACTAAACTCCCTCAAAGGAAGATTGTTTTGTCTTTTTGCTAATGATACCTGAAATGTATCATAAAAAGGAAAAGTTCAAACACTTGCTTCATGTTCTTGGTATGCCCTTCAGGCATGCTGATTAACACTCCTCTTAAAATGATTCCGTTTGCTTTCCACATAATGAGGTCCTCAAAGTCTAAGCTGGGTCTTCTGTGGTTCTGATCACAAGCAGGATTACGAGGAGGCAATAAATGAGTATTCCCAACTCCATTGCAGGATGGATCACTTTGTCACCAAGGAAAAGAAGTTATAGCCAGGAACGACTCTCCCTACACAGCCTTTAGCCAAGGAGTCAGTTTGCAAGCATCAAATGGTTCCATAAGGGCGCTGTGCTCACACTCAGCTCACACTGTCCCATTTGTTGTAGTTTCATGTCCTGGAGAAAACCCTCTGAGCAATACCAAGTTTATTTAGCTGAGGAAAGTTTGGTGAACTCCAGTTCATGCAGAGGCCTGATAACGGCAGGAAAAGTCCAGCCTGCAGCTCCAGAGGAGACAGTGATCACTGACGTTAATAAGATCCAGAGCCAAGAATTGGACAGCTGTTGTCTTCTTTATCCTCTGCCCTGCAGGGTGAGTGTATTTAGAGCTTTCTGTTCCCCTTTATGGTATTCCTCACTCACATTTCACTAGTAAGGATGGAATGGGAAAGCAGAAACAGCACACAAGCTAAGAAGTGGATTCCCCTTCCTTAATGCAATCAAGCAAACTCCTTAGCCAAATAAGAATAGCACAGAAATATCAAAACAATATTCTCTTTATTTATAGGTATCTTTATTAGAACCATCATACTAGGCACATTCTTAAAGAAATGTGGTCAAATATAAACAAGCATTTGCTTACCTAAATTGCCATAGTCTGCACTAGCATGTGAATGGCAGGTCTCTGTTCCAGGATATAATCCAGAATAAGGCCAAATGCAGAAAGGGCCCCAGAAATGCAACAAATTCTGTAAGGGCTTTGGGGCACATTTAAAAGTGAGGGAGTGAGGGAGGGAGACTATGCACATGTGTTCTCTGATGTCACTTATCACTATGTAATGCTGAATACAAATTTGCTAACAAACAGGATTAGGAACATTCTTTTTTAAAGAAAGAGGTTAAATGAAGGCAGCATGATGATTATGTAATGCTATCTTTTTTTCTCTTTCCCACTAATGAGAAAGTAATCCTGGGGTTTGTTTTTTCCTCCTTCTCCTTCCCTTAAAAATGTTTACTAGCAATTTAATAAAAAGGAGCTATTTCACAAGTTCTTTTAATTTCAAACACATGCAGCTGAACAAACTACCGCACTGTTGCTACACTGACATTCTGTTTCAGCTGCACAGTTGCATGGCCAGGATCCTACAAACTCACAGTGAGTGAAGTCTAAAATTGGATGGATGGAGATCATTCCAGGAAAATACAGAGACTGGCTAAATGGGTAGCGTCACACATAAATGTGTGAATTTGCAGCCGATGTTCATTACTTATCTGTTAAGCCAAGGTGTTTGCTAAATGCTTTGTTTGCAGCTGGAATATGCATTGTGAGTTGTAAAGTGCATTTCCTTCTCTGGTATGAAAAACCTTCACCATAGCAGAGATGGGGTAATGTGTGTGAGTGGGAAGGCCCTACCAATAATGTCAACCAGTTAAGATCAGGTATCATCTCCAGTTCAGCATGCATCTTTTTTTAAATATCTCTTAAATTGACATAATCATTCATTTTGCACTTAAGTGGATTATTATATTTCTGTATAATTATGCACTTAACTGCATAAATGTTTTTTTTTAAAAAAAAACAATGTCTGATTGTTCCATGCAATCTGTCAATCACCAGACTATCCAGAAAAGCAGTTTCCAGCGGATGGAATATATTTCCTGCACATTGAGTGTGAATTCCTTTTATATGTGGCTGTCAGACAAACACACTGAGGATGCCTTCATACTTGGATAGAAATCTGCAGTTCTTCCAGGACTATATTGTGACTGCCACACTTATCCATGACAGTCCCAATATAGTGCTGCTGGGATATGGAGGCAATATCCCAAAATAGCAATTTTATGAGAAATCTAACAGCAAAGTCGGATTTCTCATAATATTGCTTCCTTAACTCTGTCTGCTGGCTTTTCACATAATCTCTGGTCTTACAAAGTACCTGTACTACATGTTAATAAGCACAGGAAAAAACAAAGAAAAGGGGTGTACACTCGCTAACTTAGGGGCATCCTGCAAGAACAGTTATTACACAAGTTGCCAGCAGACAAGGTAAGAACTTGAATTTTTCTTTCTGGGATTGCCTCCTGCCACCCAGCCGGAACAGCAAGAGACAATTGCAGGATCTAAAGAAGATCTTGCAGTTTCCTCTGGCCGTCTGGAGGCACCCTGACTGTGCTATTGCTACTTCCTGTGTGGTCTCCCTAAATGTGGATAACTAGTGGATTGCCTTAAAAAAGAAAAAATCTAAAACATAAGGTTAGGGTCCGATAATATTCCAAACATTTAAGTGAATGCTAACTATCATCTGTATGCCCACAAAGTCTACAGTAGGGATGTGCAAGAATATTCAAAATATTCATTATTCAATCAAATTTGGCCAAATTCAGACATTCAAATTATTGTACAAATAATCTGGACATTCATATGTGTACAGATACGTATGCATTACATACATATCCGTATGCATCTGTACGGATGCGTACGGCAGTGTTTCCCAAACTTTTGACATATGTGTACCCCTTCTATAATTTTCATAACGCTGAGTACACCTCATAAAAAACATTAGGGGTAAAAATTGTATTTTATAAAAATAATCAAAATCAGTGGAACTTACTAAAGCACGATAACAGGCTCCCGGAACTAACTATTAAAGAAGTAAGTTGTCTCTGTAACGAAGTGCAGTATATTCACGCCGTGTCACGCCTCACAAGACCATTAGATAACACTGCAATTCTCCGGCGTTTAAACAGCTCCATGGCTCAACGTCAACTGTTAATGTTCCCGCGGTTTAAAAATGGCCGAACCCGAACTGTGCGAAGGATGCGCAGAAGTTCCCGCCATAATGAGTTGTGATACAATGTACGATGGCCCCAGTTCCCGTGCAAAAACTGTGATATGCACCTATTTCTTGCCTTGTTCTGTGGGTGCAGCTAAGCACGGTGCAGTGGATATTCCCATGTGATCCCCACCAAACTCCAGTGCAACGCATACCCCCACCAAACTCTTCCCATACCCATGGGGGTACGCGTACCACACTTTGGGAAACACTGGCGTATGGCAAAAAAAGGGGATGTGCACAGGATAAAAACAGGATGTATATGGATGTGTACAGATACATACAAATGTTGTCAATATTATATCATCAAATACAATTTGAATATTCATACAAATAAATACAAAGGTATTTGAATCAGTTCAAATTTTAATACATTCATTTTTTCTCTATTCGTACAAATTTTGACATTCGAATATTTAAATTGAATTGAATCAAATGTCAAAAATTGCATTCATGCACATCCCTTGTCTACAGTAAATGAAGTGATAGTCTCAGTACAAAGCAGTATATTATCAACTGGAGCTCTGTTAAAAGTAATGAAATTTCCTTATTCTGGAATTTCTCCTAATCAGCTCGGTATTATTGTTGTATCTTGATGAACATTTCACATCAATCAAGGCTATAAAATCACTGTCACAAACAGCTGTTCAAGGATAAACAGCTTAGACACTGAGACCACATCAAAAATCTGAAAAGGAGCTCTTTTGAACTTATTTGTTATTGTCAAGCAGTATTCACCTTTCATCTTCTTTGACATCACATGCTTCAGCATTTGCACCTGCTTCAGCAGGTTTCTAATTGGGGGTTTTAGGGCTCATACATTTGACATTCAAATTCTACTGTAACATTTTAAACTAATACTACCAATCAATGCCCAAAGCTATGATAAAAAGCTGAAGAACATTTTCGTACATGTATAGCAAAATTCTCTTTTTTATCTAGGTGTATGATCAGACACAAGTTAATGAGACACCCTCTGGGTGAATTTGATCCTGTGAGGACAGACATAACATCCCTAAAATTGAAATTTATCCCACCCTGAAGCCTCAGAATGGGTGCCCCTTCCTCATATTCAGCTTGTTAATACTGGGAATGACTCCTTGTTTCAGTCCACTTGGGTGAGGAACTACATATGCATTGAGGAGGGGAGTATAGCCAATCATAGCATGCTGGTGGTGTGAACAACCAGTCAGGGCCACAGAATACCTGGTAGGCGAGATTATCAGGAATGTGTTGCAGACTTCGAGGCAAAGAATACTGAAGAAAGGGAAAATGAGGTATGCTTATTCTTGGACTATTTGAATGCCTTTGTGTGTGTGTGTCAACAGAAGTATGCTTTTTCTGAAAGAAATGACTGGGAACAGCTCTGACTGATCTCTAGATTTCTTTCAGCTTTTTCCCACAGGCTAGAATCTCAGTCCCAAGACGTCTCAGTAATTTCCTTTCAACATCATAGGTTGCCTCAGCTATAGGCATGCTCCAGAAAATGGTTCCAGCTGGGAAGAACATACATGGAAGGCAGAGGGCTGCATGAAGGGTACACAATACCATTGCCACAGTGACTTACCTGGCCTGGCCTAGATCTGGAGGCAAGGAATGAAAGTTCTCCTGCCTTGAAGTGCAGGCTGAGGGGCATGTTGCCAAATCATCATTAACTGTCCCGGGCGGTTTTCTATAGCCTAGAAAAATATTACTAGGCTCTGGAATAGGCCCTGGGCTACTCCTGCTGCTGCCTGTTTGCACAGTAGCAGCAGGAATAGGGACCCTGCCTGTCTTTCAAGTGGTCTACCACTAGAATGCTCCTATCACAGTGGCCAATACATGCCCTCTCATGGCACTGTAATCTGGCCATACATGGAGCAATCTTCATGAACAATGCAGTTGTTACCATACACACAAAGAGCAGAAGTTTGAAAAAAGCACCAACTCCTGAAAGACAGAGATATCTAACCATCTTATCCACTTCATTTAACAACTTCTTCGCAAGTTTTGGATGAATGAACAGATATAGTGCAGACATGCAAGTTGTCTCCCTACTCTAGTTTTTATGACTGTGTGCAGGTTATTGAAAATTAGAACTAGAAACAAATAGAATCCTTTCCTGCTCCCAGCTTTTCCTGATCATGTAATTTTCCACACTCTGGTAACTTCTAGTCTGGACTACTGTAATGAACTCTACATGGGGCTGCCCTTGAAGACAGGTGGGAAGCTGCAGCTGGTCAGAATACAGCTGCTAGATTACTGACTGAACAGCTGGTGGGACGCACATCACGCTGGGCTTAAAAGAGTTGCAACTGGCTACCAATTCACTACCAAACCTAATTTGTGGTGTTAAGCTTAATTTATTAGGCCCTAAATGACTTAGGCCCCAGACAGCTAATGAAACATCTTCCATATCAGCTTGCCCATTCCTTAAGCCCTCCTGGTTGTACCACCAGTCTCAGTAGTAAAAGATGTGGGCACCTGGGACCTTCTCAGTGGTGGCTCCCAGATTGCAGAATAGTCTCCCCCTTGAGGTGCATCAGGTACTGTCCCTTCACACATTCAGAAGAGCTGTGAAGGCACACTTCTTTGCCCTAGCCTTTTCCTTCCCACTTTCAGGCACTGTTACTGTTTTATAATGTTCATTCTATATTTGGTTTTTAATGTTGTAACCTGCCCTGAGACTTTCAGGTATAGGGCAGGATAAAAATCCATATAAATAAATAAATAAATGGCACTATCATACATCATTTGACCCTGGCTGTGCATGCTTGTCTCAGAAGGAGGCCACACATTTAGAACAGGTATGTGAACATGAGGGAGGGCCATTTACATCAGCAAAACAACTAGGAATTAATAATAGTGGGTGCATGTATTTGTGAAACAACCACTGTAGTGTGATTGGGGCCTTGAAAACTGTGTCTGGTCTTTTGCCCATTTATTTTATTTAATAACTCCTTTTGATTGATGGCCTGTGAGTACTACTACTCTGTAGTAGCAGGTTCACCATCAATATCTTCTTTCCCACAATATCTACATCTTACACTTATTTCCTACATGGAAATTTGAACCAGCTGCATCATCATTAACTAAGTTTGGGGATCAGTGGCAACCCCTATGATGGAGAGTTGTAGGGTCTGGCCCTTCAATCAGTTTCTTAAATCTTTTTATTCCCTGCTTCAGTAAAAATTGATGCTGTCAAAACAAACAGCAGATTAAGTTATAAAAGTCTGGAATGCACAGTAGGCATAGGGTTTTAAGAGTTACAGATGTTTTGCATTGAGCATTTGATACATGGATGTAGCTGTATCAGAAAGTTAAATATTTACAGAATAATTGGTTTGGGTATATTAAGGGTTTATTCATTTGTGAAAGTATCTTTTTCAATTTTTTTCTTAAAGCCTCTAATGCTGGAGATAGATGATCAATGATGAAAACAAGGCAAATTTTGCCATGCCTCTGTGAAGTGCAAGATCTAATCAGCAACAGAAATACTTCTCTGAAGACTCAAACTGGCACCTATAGACACATGCTGTAAGCAAATGAAGAAAATCCGGCCTCAAAAGTATTTTGCACTATACTGAGAGCATGTGATCAGTAGACGTTTACTGGTGCAGTATGCAGGATCAGACACCTGTTATATGCAAATTTTCTGTGGTCTATCTGCTCAATAGAGTGGTCTTGGAGAAGTCATGGTTCCAGTGGAATACTTTGTCCACACAGGTCTTTAGCATGGAGCACTTCATGGCACACTAATCTTTCCAGAGATTCTCCAGCAGGGCCCCGATGACAGCTATATGAGACAGGAAATCCTGGTTCATAATTTGAACTGAGGTCATACCAGTTCTGTTTACACATAAATCGTTATAGGTTGTCTTCTGGTCGTCCTCGTTCTGGGCTGCATCGCTCACAACTTTCTCCGCAATCGACCTGAGTCTCCTCCACGGAACTCTTGGCTCTCCACCCCTTTTGCTCCATCAAATCTATCTCCTTTCTGATTGGGTGCCATTCTGTCACTTCAGGGAGGTGAGGGTGTGTGCATGCAGTTCTTTTTTAAGCCTGCTCTCCCACCGCCACACAGCCTTTCCTTTTTTATGTGCTTTTCTTCTCTGTGCAATTAATTTTTAAAATAATAATAATAATAATAAATTTGCATAAAAATGCTAGATAGAGGACTCATACACATAAAATGAGGAGAGAAGGAGAGGTGCCTCACAAAATCCATGAGTGCCACCCTCCCCTAGACACTGGCCAAAAGGAAAGACTGGAGCCCGCCCACCACAGCACGATTCAGCCTCCTTTAGCCTGTCTCCCCAGTCACACTGAGGAAGAGAAGATGGCCTGGAATGCCAGGATGGGTTGAGTCCTCTGGAAAAGAGGACTCAGTTTAGAACGATCTAATGGGGATAGGTCGGCTTGGAAAATGAATTGAATAAAAATAATGTGAGTAACACAACCTGAGGCTGACTTGAAGTTGTCTTAAAGTAAAGTTGTGACCAGGGCCCACTTTCCAGAGCCTGCCAGGCTATGGGCCCCTCCAGCCACCTCCATGATGGACAGTGGAGCAACCCACGTTGCTGGGCTTCAAAATGGCTCTGGAAACAGGCTAACTGTAGGGAGCTGCAAAATCGCCTCAACCTGAAACTTCAGTCTCCAGCTGTTTTCCATCCTCTATTGAATTATCTTGTATGTTAGTGATGTTTGCCTGCATGTGCAGGATGGCCATGTTCACAGCCACATTCACAGTTATCTACATCCATGACTGGCATGTTGCCCCTGCAGGGATGTGACCTCTGCTCCCCAGACATTAGCCACAGTTGGGGGGGGGAGGTGAAAAATAGTTGTCAGTTTCAAATCTGTAGAAATTCATACAAATTTGATGAATTGAAAGGGCCCTACATTCGGAGGCTATGTTCGTCTGCAAATCGAATGTACCTGGCCTTCATCAACCAGGTGACACAGTGGCAACCACAGCTAGTGGCAACCACCCAGTCCTACACTCTTTTCACCCAGAAAAGGTGCAAATGGAGCATGCTGGGCTGTACCAGCCCAATGGCTAATATAAGCTGTAGGGCAGATTCAACAGTATTTTAGGACAATTTAAAATTGCCTATTCAGGATCCACAAAAGAATTTAAAGGACTGATCAGAAAATGGCTAGATCTCTGTTGGATAGACTTTCAAGACAGCATTCTAGAAATAGCAACAGGAGGCATGTATCTGAATACTGAATACTGCTTTGTGGGGCTTAAGTTCTACTAACAGCAATACAGCGATAACAAAAGAATTCCAGCAAGCAACATTTGTCAGGCACAATACACTACACTTTACCTTCTTCATAATAATGAAAAGTGGTATCAGCTTATATTTTTTTTTCTCATCTGCTCCGCCAGTCTAAGATCTAGAATGCAAGTACGAGTTACCAAGTTATTTTCTTTCAATGGAATGAATGGCCTGTTTCAACTGATTTTTTAGAAAATAAATATTTAAAATTTATGCTTTGAATTGGGAAAGTCAGAGCAACTCAGATGCAGTATTGGTCATCTCTCTTTGCTTGTCTTTAAGAAAAATGTTTACCGAGTGCTGATTTTTCTTTCTCTTTTTAATGTGATGGGGCAAAAGCAGCATGAACCAGAAAGTTAAAAGTGCATCCAATGTGTCTGCTTACTGTCAAGGGACTGAAGAACTAAAAATGCTTACAAATTGCCCTTCAAACTTTTTTTTTCAAAGTGAATGTGCTTGCTTTGAACATGAAGGGGTTACCATTAGACAAAGAGGGAGGGGGACTTAACCTGATTGTATAGAGAGAGTTAAGCTGATCCCTGTAATTTAGCTCTTTTGTAGTAAGGCAGACTAAAGAAACAGATAGCTTAATTGTTTCAGATGTTAGACTTCAATCAGACAGAATGGATTTCTTTCAAGATGGTACCATTTTGAAATCTAATTTATTGGCTTTGTGTTGCTCTTCTTACTTTGCTTTCCTACTGTTGACAATTAAAGAGTAATTCACACACATCATTTTATTACTGGTCACCTGTCTCTCTCTTATACTTTCAAGGCTTAATTGCCCTAGCTTGTGTCTCGGTTTTGAAAAAAAAATCTACAAATCTTGCATCAATAGATTTTATCCCAAGAAGGGACAAGGTTGGGTGATGCATGTCCAGAACCTTCACACTGATCTCACTGAACTTCACCATTCCTAGAGATCAAAGTGACGTACCTTTTCTTGACAAATACTGATGAGCAGCCATCTTGCTAGAAGGGTCTCATGTGTGGTATAGCAGTAAGGAATGGACTACTGCTGGATTGGAACCACCTAGCCCAGCAGGTTCTTTCCACAGTGTCTACCCAGTTCCTTGTAGAAAGACATGAATAGAACTTGGGCCATATAACTTGCTTTTCTCACAGTTTCCCAGCACCTGGGCCACATTCCTACTTGACTTTTTAAATCCTGGTTGGACTATTTTGGTCCTCATTGGACTATTTTAATCCAGATACAGAGCTGAGTGCACATTTTGGGCTTTTCCCATTTGCCAGATGATAAACTGGGCTGAACCTGAATAATGCTGTTCCCACTCACCGCCCAAATCCCCAGCACGGAGAAGCAGGACCTTTTAATTTCAACCACCCCACCCCACCCCGCAAACCCTGTAAGCCTGCCCTGGTTGATCAGCTGAACAGAAGAACAGGCACACAGAGGGCAATCACACTTTGCCTTTCACACCCTCTCTTTCAGATCGGACGTTCCCTCCATTCACGTTACCGGGAAGCCAGCAAGTTTGCACTCAAGCAGATGAGTGAAGGAGCAGACAGCAGAAAGCAATCAGAGGCTAAAGGACAGCTTGCATTGGGTGGGGGAGGGGGGTTATTCCCTCCTTGCTTTGCCATCCTTGCCTTGCTATACATTAATCTCTTGAGGCTGGTGACTTTAAGGCCGCATCCCCACGACGTCGTTATCTCGAATTCAAAACGTTTTGATTTCGGGCCGTGCACACGTCACTTCGGCTTAATGCGGTATTTCCGTGATAAACCACGTTATCCCGATTTGAAATAAATCCTGATCTCAACAGGTCTCACTCCGGAACATGCCCTTGACGCGTGTTTAATTTTTTACTGTGTGGACAGTATCGTTCCGGGATGAGATTCCGTATTAAGGCTGTCCCGCCCCCCCCCCCCAATCGCACTGTAACCAATGGCTGAACGTATTAGAAGCACGTCATGTTTAGGGTTTCCTTCATTGAAAAAATCCACCCTCAAACACCCACTATAAACCTCCAGTCCTTAAAGATACATTGTATTGCTGTAAGCACTTCACACCTTAAAAACAATGTTGCAATTTTGCGCAATTTCAGGCCATTGAAGGTTTGGAACTTTAAACAGGGAAAGGAAAGCCCTGAAGCCTGTATTTTAAAAGCTGTGGCCCTCCTCCCCCCTTCTTTGCCATTGCTGCTGCTCCTGTGCAGCAGCAAAGTGACCATTCATTTTCTTTATCAGCCGCTTTGAGCCCCCTTCAGAGGCTACTTTACTTCTGCCTGTGGTTACACCTAAGGTTTAATCCAGTTTCAGTTCACACCGTGGTTTCATTGAAAGAATCCAGCTACGATTCAGTGGCGGCTCCGGAGGACTTCCTCCCGTCCCTTCGCCAGGCGGCAAAGCCGAGCCGGCCGGGCGCCGCTTCCCTCTCCACGCGACCTTTTCCTTCACTGTCACCCCCCCGACGGCCCCGCGCAGCCCCGGCCTTTTCTCTCTTCCCGGAGGGAAGAGGTGAGCAAGGAGAGCCCCCTTTGCCCTCTCCCGCGGAGGGCACACTGTGCCCGACCGCCCGCCCGCCACCTCTCGGCTCTCCTCCTTTTCCAGCGGTGGCCGCTTTTCTCACCCATTCAAGGGGATTCAAGGCAGCTGATCAACCTTCTGTTCTTCTCCCACAACAGACACCCCGCGAGGCAGGTGGGGGGGGGGAGGAAGGAAGGAAGGAAGGAAGGAAGAAGGATGCACTTGCTGAAGTTGGCCTTTCTAACCCGCGTTTCTCACCCATTTAACGGGCTCAAAGTGGCTGACAAAGCTTTTCTATTCTCCCCACACCAGACACCTTGTGAGGTGGGGGGGGGCTGTGAGAGCTCAGAAGAGAGCTGTGACTAGCCCAAGGTCCCCCAGCTGCTTCCATGGAGGAGGAGGAGGAAGAAGAGTTGGCTTTTATACCCTGTTTTTCTCACCCATTTAAGGAGGCTCAAAGCTGCTGACAAACCTTCTGTTCTCCTCCCCACACCCTGTGAGAGCTCAGAAGAGAGCCATGACTAGCCCACAGTCACCCAGCTGGGTTCATGGAGGAGGGTGGAATCAAACCTGATTTTCCCAGATAAGAGCCTGGCTCGCTAACCACTAAACTAAACAACACTTCTGCTTGACTAAATGGCCAAGCACCAGAGCATGAGAGTGTTTTAAAGATCTCATGTGGGCAGCATTTTCATACAGTTAAAAAAAGAAGTGTCTTTTTTTGCCTTCTGCCCCAGAGTGAGAGAATATAGGCTGTGGTCACACCCTATGCCTCTTTAATGTTTAAAGCCCCTCAGCTGTATTACTTCCTTTCGTTCTAAAGGTCTGAAGTTTTAAAATCGCTACAGTGTAACGGAAAGGAAAGGAAAGCCTGCCGCCCGCGCATCCCCGGAGCAGAGGGGGTCTACCCCAGCTGATGAGCGGCAGAAGGGCGCCCGGGGATGGTGGGGGAGACCATCTGGGGAAGGCAGGCAGGCAGGAAGGCAGGAAGGAAGGAGGGAAGGAAGGAAGGAGGGAGGGAAGGAGGGAAGGAAGGAAGAAGGAACCACAGCCATATGCCTCTTTAATATTTAAAGCCCCTCAGCTGTATTACTTCCTTTCATTAAAATTGCGGAAATTCGCAACATTTTTTAAGAGAGTGAGCTGGTTCCTTCGCTACAGTGTAACGGAAAGGAAAGCCCGTCCCCCGGGAACTTTCGCAGCCTGGGGAACTTTCTCCCCGCTCTCTGCAGCGCCAGAATGGACGGACGGAAGGATGGATGGATGGATGGATGGAGAGCCTTCCCCTCTGCGCCCGCTTGCTGGGCGCCCCGATGGCAGGAATCCCCGGAGCAGAGGGGGTCTACCCCCAGCTGATGAGCGGCAGAAGGGCGCCTGGGGATGGTGTGGGAGACCATCTGGGGAAGGCAGGCAGGCAGGAAGGAAGGAGGGAAGGAGGGAGGGAAGGAGGGAAGGAGGGAAGGAAGAAGGAACCACAGCCATATGCCTCTTTAATATTTAAAGCCCCTCAGCTGTATTACTTCCTTTCATTAAAATTGCGGAAATTCGCAACATTTTTTAAGAGAGTGAGCTGGTTCCTTCGCTACAGTGTAACGGAAAGGAAAGCCCGTCCCCCGGGAACTTTCGCAGCCTGGGGAACTTTCTCCCCGCTCTCTGCAGCGCCAGAATGGACGGACGGACGGATGGATGGATGGATGGATGGATGGATGGATGGATGGATGGATGGATGGATGGATGGATGGATGGATGGATGGATGGAGAGCCTTCCCCTCTGCGCCCGCTTGCTGGGCGCCCCGATGGCAGGAATCCCCGGAGCAGAGGGGGTCTACCCCCAGCTGATGAGCGGCAGAAGGGCGCCCAGGGATGGTGGGGGAGACCATCTGGAGAAGGCAGGCAGGCAGGCAGGCAGGAAGTAAGGAAGGGGATCCCCGGCGAAGCATAGATGACGCAAAGGGAGGGATCACCAATCAAAGAGAGGGGGTGGGCCCAATTGACTCGCAATGATGCTGCCCGTGGAGTCTCCGAAGACTCAATCCGAGTTAACGCTGGAATCGTATGCCCTCCAAACCAGGTTAAACTGCAAAACGTGTAGCCGGATTTATCGCAGATCAGTTGTTTCGGATTTGTTAAACTGAATTAACGCATGCCATGGGGATGCGGCCTAAAAGAACTTCCTTGCTACAATTGTATCTTTTGAGGCTGGCTGGTGCTTTTAAAAAAATTCTTTCTCCTCTTGCGATCATGTTCAGAGCAGGCATGGAGAGGGAAGGGGGGAGACCTTCACAGCTGTGAAATCCCACCCACATCTGGCAGGCATTGGCCAGAAGGATAAATCTCCACCCCAAATAGTCTGGGAGCATTCCCATTTGGCTCCAAAAGAGGACCGAGAATAATTAGGCTGTATAACCATACTTAATTTTGACTGAAGGTGGCCTAATGTGAGCCAACCTCTTTGCTTGTTTCCTACACTAAAATCATTTTGAAATTTTATATTTCATGCCACAAGTTAGGAATCCTAAATTCTTTATTCCATCTTTCAAGCAGATGTTTAGGTATGTCTATACACAATACATGGAGAAGAAAGATAGAGGAGGAGGAAGTTTTTATACCCTGCTTTTCTCACTGTTTAAGGGGACTCAAAGCGGCTGACAAACCTTCTGATCTTGTCCCCACAACAGGCACGCTATGAGATAGGTGGGGCTGTGAGAACTCAGAAAGAGAGCCGTGACTAGCCCAAGGTCACCCAGGTAGCTTCATGGAGGAGTGTGGAATTGAACCAGGATAACAGCATAAAGTATTTGGTAAAAATTAAACATCTTTAATGTCACTATTCCTAAAATTGATAGTAGATATTTGCTTTGCCTCCTTAAGTTCTTTGCTTATTGTCTCCCAGACTATAAAGTCATTCTTTTGAAGCAGCTTTCCCACACTTTTAGTAATATAGCTCCCAAATAACTAATTGCTTTAGGATTTCTTCTTAATTCTAAAGTTGAAGGGATGTAATTAATCAATGGTTGAAATACATTGCCTCAGATTTGTTTTTGTTTTTAAATTACATTTAAACGAGATATTTTTGCATAAGAATGTAACAGTGTTTTAATAAGAACTGGCTTTGGCTGATAATGTTACAATTATATTATCAACATAGTAATTGACCTGATAATGGAAACTATGCAATGAATGATATGCATGGTTATAATTAATTGTTTTCCAAGCTTGTGATTCTAAATCCAAGTTGACTATCCTTAGCAATAATGAACATCCCTGCCTAGTGCATTCCTTAGTACAAACACTGTTGTCATCTTAGATTTAAGTATAAATTGAACTTTTGTTTCCATAATAAGATTGGTAGACTGGTATCCTATTTTGTATTTTGCTACAATTTTCTTTAAGTAATTAGGTGCCACTGAGTTAAACAATTCCAAGCTAAATAGTGCAAGGGCCGTCTTTCTTCACCTTGTATGTTCTATCACATTATATAACAATCTTATAGGATCTGCACATGACATCTATAGGAAAAAAAATCATATTGGTTTGTATGCAAAAGATCTTTAGTGACAGATTTCATTCTTCTTGCTATAATATACATTTTAAAAATGGTCATCTATTAGCAATGCTGTTTGTCTATTTGATTCGAGGTCATCAGGATCTCCTATTCTTTTTAATTTTTATATGTTGGATTTATGCCTGCTTCTTAGGATGCAGTTAGATATGTCCAGTATCCAATATATAATTAAATTTTTAATAATGTGTGCAAGTAATTTATGATTTTTTAATAGAAAACTGTGTACCCAAAAGGGCCTGGTGCCTTCCCTGTCATAAAATTGCTTATGACCAACATGATTTCCTTTCTTGTTGTGATCTCATGTACCTTCTCTCTTCTGCTGAGGTTTAATTTTAGGTATAATTAGGTATTCTAAGAAAGAATCAAACTCCTTCTGTTCAGTTTTGGTTAGGGATGTACATGAATGTAGGCCCCTTTCAATTCACCTGCAAATGTTGAAAATCATACAAAAATCATATGAATTTTGAATTGCATGAATATTCATGAACCTCCCTAATTTTGGTAGTATCATATAATGTTTTGTAAATAATTATATTTGAATTTGGTGTTGCTGAAAGCAAATGTTCCCTCAAGCTATATTTTAATCATTTAATAAGCTATATTCTTTTTCCTTTATGTATCTCACCAAAATTTTGGAAGCCATATTTTCTTGATCACAATACTTATGTCTAAATATCATAAACCATATGAGAAAATTTAGACTCCTTCTTGTATCTGGCATTTTAAGTGTTTTGTTATATTAATCTGGATCACTAGTTATAACATACGGAGCTCATTTGTAGCAGTTTTTGGGCTGTTATGCCATGTATCCATCTTCAGAGGTCTTTGCTCTTGGCCAAGTCAAGGGTGAAAGTGTACATACATCCATGTATACTGAGTATGCAGTTTATTCAAATCATCCTATAACTTTGTGTATAACTTAGCTTCATTGCTTCCCATAGTTCCATTACATTAGTTTCTGTAATCTTATCCCATTGAAAATACTCTTCAGTAGCTTTCAGTAGTCTCTGTTCTGACTCCTTCTCTAAAACCAAACTAGATATCCAGGCAGCTGAATATCCTAGAAAGGAATAATCTGGAGTACTATCCCTAGCTAGACAGCTCCATATCTGGCACTGTCTTTCGAGGTTTTAATGACGCACACCTGGATATCAGCTGGTTTGAAATACCTGGAAATGTGTTTCATCCTTGCTGTGCATGTGTGGTCATCTACTTCACACATGCACAGTGGCCAGAGTAATGATGGCAGCTCAGTCCAATAGGTAAGTAAACATGCTTTTGCTGGAAAATCTATCACAAGTGCGGAGTTTTCCAGCAATAACTTTTTGTGCCTTTTAGAGGTGATATAACAGAGTTATGGTGGGATTACCCTTTCTTTATGGAGCTTTAACTCAAATTAGGGGCCCAGGAAATAAGCATCTGGGCCTGATGGATCTGTACATTAATGCAGATCTAGGTGGCCACACCCCTGCAGGTCCACTGTGTCTGCATTAGACAGAGCATGATCCAGTTTAAGAAGATCCTTTTTGATATCACTGGTAGACCCATTTTTTCAGCATACCAAAGGACCCAATCCTAAACATAGGAAGTGCGCAGAAGATACACCACCCATATTTGGGACAACCAAGGGATACATTTCAGTGGTCACTATAGTGCACTGTGTCCTCAGAGGCTCCAAGACTAGGAACTTTGAGGCCACAACATGTATTGGTCTGGATCAGGCTATTCCAGACCATGCCTTCCTATGGTCAGAGTCAATGAACCTGGCTGATCCAGATCCACTGGTTCCAACCATGGGAAGGTAGATGAAGAGACAGCCTAAGTATAACAACTTTCTGCCCCTGATATTCTGATTTTTTTTCCAAGGCATAAAATACTTAAAAGTTTTTCTAGTTTAATCATTATAAAGTGCTGCAATTATCTTTCCTAGTTTATTTTCATCTGCTTTGTACAGCCTTCCCCTCTGCATTCTGTTAAAGCCCTATGTTTCAACATCAATTCCATACTTAGCTTATACTGCTAGTTAATTATAGTCAACAAATTTTATTCATTCTCTGCTTGAACAAAGCCATGAATGCTCAGATTCTTACATTTAGATCTGTCAGTTACTGAGTTGTTCTCTCTTTTTTAAAAAAAGTTTTATTTCATGATATAAAGTTTGAATATCAGCAGAATTAAATGTATTCACTCTCTTACTCTTCTCTGCTGCTTGTTTATTTACTTGATTGAGATCTCCCAGTTTAGCATCTATTTTTGCTTGTATTTGTTATAAAATTCTGTTAGTTTTACTATTACCCACTCCTTTCTAATTTCTAACTCCCTCTATGGTCCCGTGTTCTCTCTGAATAGTAAATCTCTGTCCCTCACCATTAGGGGATGCTGCTTTGCTACTTTGGAATTTCAAATGGGTGCTATTTTGGATATTCTGCTTCTTAAAATTAACTAATAAAGGCTGTAGGCTAGCAGATTCAATTTATAGTCCAGATTCCCTTGTTATCATACTACTATTAATTCTCCATCCGGGGAATTTGACATTTTTAGATAAGAGAATCTTTCAGCTTGCTCAAAAGACAACTAGCTCTGACTAGAGAGGAAGGAGGTAGGTAGTCATTTCTATGAAAATGGATTTTGAATATCCGGTTTGAGAGGTGTTGAAAAGGGAAAAGAAGCTGGAAATAACTGCCTATCAAAAGCTTTATTCCTGATCATGTTTTAAATGCTGTTTATGAATGCTGGAATGCAGAGACAACTCCACAGCTGAGACGGAGGTAACTGGTGTACGCATCCGTAATGAATGTGAACGTGTATAATGATAAATATAGTCATCGTTTCTGGTAGGTTATAGGAAGTTCTTTACTATGAGGTGGACCTTTCTACACTGGGCCTTATTCCAGATTATATCCTAGAATAGTGAGCTCCCTTCACTTGCTAGTGTAGACTGTGGTAAGCCTTAGCATGCACCTACCTCACAGGGTGTCTGCTGTGAGGAGAAGAACGGAAAGCTTTATCAGCTGAAAGTCCCCTTAAATGGGTGAGACAAGTGGGGAGGTAGGTGGGGTTATGAGAGCTCAGAAGAGAGCTGTGACTTGCCCAGGGTCCCCCAGCTGGCTTTATGGAGGATTACAGAATCAAACACGTTATTCCCAGTAAGGGACTGGCTTCCTAACCACTAGACCAAACTGGTTCAGCTCCCTTTCGTCCTTTTCCCCAAAACATGCCCAAATAATGAAAACGACACTCTCTAACTGCTTGAGACCTGTAAAGATCAAGACTGAGGACTGTATGATTGAAGGGAGGAAAGTCCACAAATAAAATTGATAGAATTAAAAAGGTGTGATGGGGTGGGGGGGGGGAGGGAGATGGACTAAAGAAGGATTAAAGTGAAGGTGCCCCGAGAGAAGGTGTGTTTCTGTTGTATTGATGTAACGGATTAATATTTAATTTTTTAAAAAAGAATGAAAATGAAAAATGCAGCCAGTATTCCTACTGCAAACCAGAAGTGGGGGCAGGACCCTATCCGGGCATCTTTGGTCCAGTGCCACAACCAGTCCATGGATAGGGTTGCCAGTGAAGCCGCCTTGACTGTCCCATGCTTGAGCACCACCCCAGCCCTTGAAACTGGCACTCAGCCTTCGAAGGCAGGGAACAATACTTCCCATCTTCCAGCATGCTTCATGGTCCAGGTTATCAATGTTGGTCCAGTTGAGCACCAGGAAAGAGAGCCATTTTGGCATCCTACACCAGCCCATGGCTTCATCCTGAGGCAGGCAAAGTTTATTAGCCGTAGGCGAGGCCTCTGTCCATTTGCCCTAGGGCCATGGTCACACTTTCACTCTAAAACATCTTCAGTCCATCTTCTGATCTGACTGGTCAGTCACACCTTTTCATTTCTACCCATTTTATTTCTGGACTTTCCTCTCTCCATTTGGACTTTCCTCGTGGTCTAAGCAGTGTAACTCAATAGCAGTGTCTTCATGAGATGTTCTAAGCTCACGTGTTCCGTATTTTGCTTCAGACACTATGCCTGAGCTTTTTTGATGAGGCTCATTTCAGCAAAAGAGAGGCATCCTAGGAGAAAACTGCTTGTAATGCTTTGATAATTACCTCAGGCTCTGCCTTTTAAAAAGCTGGGAGGAAGAAGGGGAAAGGGGAGTGGGAGGCTGCCATGTTAAATATTGTAAAACTTCCGCAGTTTTATATGTAACATCAGAAAGAGAGAACTCCTGCATACAGTTGTTCTCATGGCTTTCATTAGCGCAGGGAGTTAATCAAAAACACTTCAACCCCAGGCAAGTATCACTGTGCAGTGAGAGTATTTAAAGGCATCATGCTCACTCGGGCATTAATTAATCTAGTCCATTTTTTAAATGAAACTGTTTTGGCTTTTAAAAACAACCATTCTAGGTGTCAGTTAATGCCTGGAGTTTCATTGAATTTATTGTGTGTGTGCAAACAAATGAAACTGTTGCTATTCAAGGAAATTGCAGAATTTTCCATTGGCTGTGGCCAGGGCTGGCTCATCCACTGGACAGAAAGGGCCTTGGCTAGTCATGAGGCCTGTTGAGAAACACGTTAGATGAGAGGAGGTGGAAATGAGAGTAGTATGGTTTTTGTGTTTGCATGTATTCTGAATGGTTGAGAAAGTGGCTTTAGAGATTAAGTATTCTGAAGTAAAAGGGAGGCAATTACACTGGAACTATTGTTCTAATAAATTCAATGCAGAGAGAGAAAGGGAGATACCTCCTCCAGGCCGAATGTTTGTTGGATATGGATAGGATGCTGGACTAGATGGGCTGTGGCGTGATCCAGCAGGGCTCCTCTTATGTTCTTATCATTGCTTTTGAGCAAGCCCAGATGATGATGATGATGATGATGATATTGATTTTAATTTGTTTTTTAGGGCCGCAAGAAGGGAGACCTTTTGGGATGTTTGCCTGGCTGCTGAACTCTAACCCCGGTCCCACTTGACTTTTTAAATCCAAATAGAACTTAATATCAAGGTGAACGAGCATTTGAATATAAATTGCAGTTAACCCAAATATTGTCGTTCCCATTGAAAATGCTCCATAAAACACATTGGGGAAACAGCATCTGTTCCTCCCCACCCTTTTCCAGTTGAGGTTCCCACCCCTCTCTCTGATTGCATTCTCTCCCGTCACTAAAATCATGATGTGGCCAAGGGTGGAGATTCCAACTCCACCCTTTGATCACACACACACACACACACCCTGGTGCTGCTCCTGGGGTGGTTTGCCTCTTGCTGACTGGCCCTGTGACTGAGTGGGCTAGACAGAAATTGCCGCTTGGGTGGCTGGTTTGCCATCACCTCCTGGCAGTTCCTGGGTGTTGCAATTGGTGCCTGTTGGGGTAGTACTTTTCTGCAACTTTAATTCCATACTAGCAATTCCCCATGGCCATGGGGATCAGTTCCATGATGCTGCACTCATGCACAAAATCAAACCCCTAAGCCAAGGTTTAGCCTATGTTTTGCACCTGGCAGTGGGGGCACATTACAGTTGAGAAAGGCCATCAAATCCTATTTGCTAATATTCAGGTCCTTTATTTGGCAATATTATTTTGCCCTAACCCAAAACTTTTTTCTCCCTACATACCACAAAAGAGGAGGGGAATGATAACATGGGAGGGAAGGTAAGGGTCTGCCCTCCCGAGAGTGAAACCCCACCCATTTAATGGCACACCCACAATGGCGACAGACATTGGATAGAAGGCTATCAGGGGAGACAGCCCAAAAGGCGCAATCTATCCCCAGTACTGCAGTACTGTTCCCAAAGAAAAAAAGATAAAGCGGGCTAGCAGCAAAAACAGGAGTGAGAGCTGTTTTTCCGAAGGTTTTTAAAATAAGTTTTTGGGTGATTTACTTCTCTGAAAGTCTGGGAATCAAGATTTGAATGGGGACAAAGGATTCCAAAATTTTCCCAAAACATTTTAAAACTTGAGTGGAAACGGGGCCTGTGTATGCTTTTAGGTGTCAGGCTTCTTACTACACGCTTTATTTGCTGAAAAGTCATTCCACCCTAGTTTTGCTCCTGCCCAAATGCTCCCATAGGCTCTTCAAAACCCATTTTTCTTCCTTTTTATTAAATCATCCAATGGAAAGTTTTGATTAGGATGTTAATGGGAAGAAGGGGAAACAGAGACGGGATATAAAAAGACTGAAGTTATTTCAAGAGAACACACTGAAAAATATTTAGCCATCATATATTAGAAATGGCATGATAATAGCATGCATAACAGGCTATTTAGCAGTCATATGTTAGGAATGATGTGATAATAGCATGCATAACTGGCTCTACAAAGCTATGAAAACCAGAGCTAGATAAGTATCCAGAACTCTTTTATTCTGTCTTTAGAAGGAGAAAGTGTTCTGAGATGCTTGCTGTTCTGCTCACTTTGCTCTGATTTTGATCATCTTTTCATCAATCCCAGTCTTAGGCTCTATCTACATCTTCAGGGCTGGATGAAGACATCCTGGAGGTGAGTCAGCACAGACAAGGGAGGGCAGTGAGCACACAGAGAGAGTTCCAAGAAAGAGCTCTATGCTGTCAGGAACTTTTGTGCAAGAAAAAAAACCCCACCACTTTTGAGAAGCTGCAAGTTAGGCTGCAGAATGTCTTCAGCCAAATATATCGTCAAATGTTATCCCCATGTTGATTCTACCAAAAAACAAAAATGTCCGCAGGTATTATCAGAGGGTCTTTCTGTACTTCAGGAGGCCTCATGGACCTCTTCAGAGCCTCATTGGTCTACAGAGGACAAAGACCAGGATCTGAAACACCAATACTGAGGACTAGGTGCCGGCTTGGATATGCTTGGATCACTGAGGCCTGCAGAAGGTAGTCTCCATTTTCCAGACTACTGGGGATCCATTTCAACAGTAGAACAAAGTTTTCTGCCAGAATTGGTTTCCTGTGGATCCAAGGCTAGATACATTCATTCTTAGCCCTTTGGAGCCCACAGAGGCTGCCCCCAAACTCATGGGAGCTTCAGGGCCAAGTAAGCGGATGGTCAGAAGCGGTGCTGGCTTGCAGACAGTGCTGTCCCAGTGCTGTGATCTGAAGCAGCAAGCCCCACAGGTCCAGACACATTGGTTCAGATCATAGAATCATAGAATGGTAGAGTTGGAGGGGACCTCCTGGGTCATCGAGTCCAACCCCCTGCTCAAGGCAGGATCTCCTAAACCATCTCAGATCACGGGATAACCCACAACAGACCTATTTAATATATTTCCACATTTAACATATCACATCTGTTTTGTCTCATGGAACTGGCCATGGAACCTGTATTGGGAAACAAGCAGCTGTCCGAATTCTGGGACAAGCCACTAAAGTCCTTGTTACTTGTCCTAGGTTCTTAGTATTTGAAACTCTTTATAATGCATGCCCCTTATAAGCTATTTTGTTGCACTAATTAATAATATATTGAATGCTTTTGACTGGTTCTATTTACTTAGCTTGCTGTTCTATGAAACTAATCCACATCTACATTATTTATGAACAATGAACACCTCTCCAACTGACAGCAGCTAAATTATGTAGAATTGGAGGGACACCAGACAAACTAATTCATGGGGTTATCTGTATTCTGAGACTTCATTTGTTTGCTGATGTTTACATTACCTCACAAAATTTACGGAAGCAAGCACAGGCCATATATAGCCAAGCTGCTGTGACTTTATGGACTAAAACTAATGGATTTTTCAAAAATGGGCAAAATCAAGACAAAACCATGGCCAGGGGAGGGGGAAACAGTGGCCAGTGACTATTGTGGCTGGTGTGGCAGCTAAAAGAGGTGGTGCAAGGTGTTAAAAAAGGAACAGCTTCAAACCCACATGAAAACTGATCCTGTTGGACACAGTGGACCATTCTTGAAGAGAAAGATGTTTGAAGGACTCAGTCTCTGAGCTGCTGGGGGTGTGATGTGGTGAAGCATGCATTGCCCTTAAAAAGATAATAGGGTGTTTGGCTCTACTGATGCTTACTTAGAAGCACTTACATGGAGACAATATTAAAATAGGTCTTCTCAAAGGTCACTCTCTCGTTCTGGAGCACTGTGTCCTCTGACTATCCCACTGTGCATTTTTCTTTCTTTGTGACTCAAAGCATTTTTAACCATTTTACTTCATGCTATTGTGCTGAACCTCCAGGGTTTATTTATTTATTATTCATTATTTACATTTCTATCCCACCCCATACCCAAAGGTCTCTAGGTGAGTAACAACCGTTAAAACAACAGATTAAAAACAATATACATTAAAAGCACTTTTAAAAAATCAACAAATCTAAAACAATACACAACATGTTTAAAATGATAGTAGCTGTGCTGGGATAGAAAATATAATCATCTCAGCCATGATGTGCATCCAGCTAGCTGTCCAGTCAGCACACTAGCAGCTGCATTTTGCTCTAACCAAAGATCCATCACTGTTTGTTTCATTGAAAATGACAGGTCCTAGCACCCACAACTAAGTGGGTTTTGTTCTTTTTCATTCTAATTTGGAAAATGACTTAAAAGATTGGCTATAAGTAATGCCATGGTCAGATGTCCAAGAGGGACAGGAAGGTCAGATGATACTCCACCATTGGGCTTCTTGAGGATGCCCTTAATGGGGACAGGGATTGTTAACTTTAAAGTGGAAGTTTCTAACTCTAAATAGTAATATTCCTTTGATTAGGATTGTAGCAGCAATGCCATTGCAGCATTGCACCCTGATGTCACAATGGCTGAAAAACATGGCCTCTATGCACAGGCACCAGCAGCATCTGTGCCAGCTGGAGAAGGTTGTGGGTGAATTTGCAGTTACTCAAGGCAAAAAGTGGCCTTGAGAACTCACTGAGGCTGCATCTCGATACAGAACTGGGAGCAAATAAGGGTAGTCCCAGGGAAGGGTAGGCAAAAGTGGAGCCAATGTGTCACCCCAAGGTGTGGGAGTTTTCATGCTCAGAGTGCACTGTCTCCCCAGTTCAACCTTACTGATTCACAACCCACTGTGTCAAAGAACTGTGAAACTTCTTCCAAGTGTCACTTCTAGCCTTGCCAATGCTGACCTAGGTGCACTTGGTTTGGAGGCCTCCAGGAAGGTCAAGACTTGCTTTGGATGACTCCTTCAGAGAGGAAGCTCATGTGCACCTCTGTGTTGAGGCACCCTGATGGTCTATTTTGCATTTTGAGAAAGATGAATGCAACCATCAGTTGCTCCTAGACAACTGCAGGAAACATCCTGTACTCAAAGAAGAGGGTGCAAAGCAGCTATCGGTTGAAACCAAATGGCAGCAGAGTCACCAAGTGAACTGTACTTGAACAGGACATGTTAGGTAAGCATGGTCTTTGCTGACTTCATGCATAACATAGTTGTTAGCAACACTGCAATGCCTTCTTCTTGTGACATGGCAAGTTTGAACCTGGGACCTTCTTTGTGCTAAGCAGATATTCTACTACTGATCTTTGGTGACTCCCACATTATAAGAAAAGAACATTTTCAGGAAGAACAACTGTCCTCTGCAGCGTCTCTGAGCATGCTAGAATTCCATTCCAGGAGATTTGATGTATGGATGAAACTTTAAACGTAAGTTTCCTCACATTTGCAGCTTGAAGAGTGTTCTTCTAGCAAGATCCGCATCATATGTTTCTGCTGATTCTATTCACAAAAAGGCAGTGAGCAAAGGATAGCGCATCAATGTCCAATAGTAAGGCTGCTCTTTTTAACTACCTAAACTATACCATTTCTGGCATGCAATGAGCTCTTTCCTTTTGGTTCTCTTTTACAAATTTCTGACTTCTAAAAAGTAATAATTGTATTAAATTGTATGCAGTCTGTGTATTATTGTTGGGAAGGGGGGAAGGTGACCCTTTTATTTTTGTTTTGCCTTAAAAACAAAGCCCTCTGCCATTCCAAAATTCATTTCATGCTTCCCTTCTGGTCTTGGTTTACCTCAGTCCCTTTGGTAAATCTGGGTGTTGAAAGGTGATTTTAATGTCTTGCTCTCTTGTTACTGAAGGTGCTTTAGATATACGTCTCTAGTGGAGGATACCTGTCTTTAACAACAACAAAGATAAAATATATAGACTGTGCAGACTGTGTATGAGAACTCATTATATCTAAAATTCCTCCTGTATAGTACTTCTTATTCACACAGACAAAAGTTATGTTCCAGTAATGTAACTCAAAGTCACTACCACCGCTGCTAAATCTTGATTGCAAATTTGCTCAAACTATAGTGGAAACATTTCCATAAGCACAACGTAGTTATTTTTTCCCTTCAGAATGCACTAGCTGTCAGGCTGAAATAATGCCTTACATGCCCTTTTGTAGCTCGTAGAATTAGCTTTATGAAATGCAGCTGTTTCAAAGAAATGTCTGACTAATGCTGCCATCTAGCACTTTGCAAAATTTTGTTCTGTCCAGAATGGGTGGCTTGGGTTTGTATTTATGAAAATGACCATTTGGTGTAATGGATGAATTTATGAAATTGATAGTCACACTTGAGGAAAGGCTAGAACTTGTTTTGATAATCTGTGTATTAGTCAGTGCACCATCTATATATACAAACCATACTGGCAATTAAAATGTCAGAAAGTTGGACTTCAATGTAACACATACTTTAAGCTGTGAAATATCAAAGCAGAATAGGGTTGCAGTTGGTTGTTTCCAGTTGAAGTTACTGTAGTGAAAATGTTCCAGAGAAAGGATAGAAAGAGAATGTTTGGTTTTGGGTGTTCCCACCCCCATGCTAATGGGTCTGGGCGCATGCAAAATGAACAGGACCAAAAAAATGAAAGATTCTGCCCATATATTAATGATAAACATCTGCCTTCTATTGCTCTACAATTTAACATCTCATTATTTACTGTTTCATTACAAAACAAAAGTGTTCTATGCTACGTTTTGAGCATTTTTTATGCATATAGCAAAGTCCTTACTTTACATCCAATCTAAATTGCCAATTTGTAAGCAGCAGATCCTGAGAAAAATTGCATCCAGTGTGTCTGTTGTTGCTTAAACAACTAGCTATTGTGGGACATGAACCATGACTGTTTTGGTATAGGAGTAAATAAGGTTTAAAGAATAAACAACCTCTTACCCTCCACCCAAAGCCTCTATGATGCTGATTTGTAGAAATATATCCCTTCACCCACATTTTTAAAATTCTATTTGTCCACCTAAAGGCATTGGGCTTGTAATGATCTATTCAAAATTTTGAGCACAGCCCCACCTGGCACAGTTTGTAAAGCCAGCAGAAAAGATAAAGCAAGTAAAGGTAAAAACAAGGTAGATATTATCCCAAAACCTGCTAAGTATTGCTGCTGGCATTGTAACAGATGCTATAAACTACATCTCCTGAATGGTAGTTTCAGCACAATGCTCTTCCAGCACACCTATGCTGCTGCCAGGTGGATCATCTAACAATATCAGAATGTTCATTTGATTGGTGTGACCATAAACACATGCACAGCTGAGCCAACAATGAGTGGCAAAACTGGCACTTATCATGGCACTCATGCCACATCAGATTAAAATGTCAAGACTGGCGCCATGCCAGAGCTGCCGCATACGGACCAAGTAGTTCCTAATCTAAAGCCGTATGCCTTGGTGTGTGGGAACACCCACATAGATATTGGTCACCACATAGATACTGCCAATTCTCTACCAAGGCCAATTCAAGGTGTTAACTTTGACTTATAAGGCTCTAAATGACTTGGGCCCCAAATATCTAAAGGAACGTCTTCTTCTATATCAACCTGCCTGTGACCTAAAATCTGGAAGGGAGGCCATCCTGGTTGTGGGCACCCACGATAGGGCCTTTTTAGTCATGGCTCCCACACTATGGGATAGTCTCCCTTCTGAGGTGTGTCAGGCACCTTCACTCTATGGGTTTAGATGAGCTGTGGAGATGCACCTCTGTGCCCTGGCCTTTGGCTAAGTAAAGGAACAGCCTTTTCCTCCCCGCATTCAGAAACTGCCATGGTTTTAATATGTTCAATATGTTATTGGTTTTAATGTGTTCATTTTATATGTTGTAACCAGCCCTGAGACCCGTGGGTATAGGGTGGGACAAACAAACAAACACGCAAACAAATAATTCCTTGGCTAGAATAATGCCAAGCCCACTCTCATCACTATGGGTGCATTCAGGGATGTTAGTGGCAAAGGCTCACTTAACTGTGAATATTTATTTTACTGGTGTGCCACAGGGTTGATTGTAGTTGAATCCTGCTCACTCCTTCTGAAACAAAAACAAATCTCAATATCGAAGGAATAGATCAGTGTCTTGTGTCCCCGCGAACACCATGCACAGCATTATAGAAAGGTACTTTTGCCAAAAGCCATCGAGCCGTTTGTGTTTTTTAACATTAGCAGTGGAAAACAAATCCTTTTAATTTAAAGCATACAGGCATGGAAGGTGGGGGCAAATTTCTCTCTTCTGAAGTTGATCCTATGCCAGAAGCCCTGAAAGTATAATACAATGGCAGGGTGTTTCTGTAAGGAAGGGAATGAAAAAGGTCGGCCTTTCCATTATGCTTTTTAAAGAGGGGAAACCAATCACCTAGATGGTGTATGACTGTTCGCCACAAATAATTACAATCAAAACAAATGGTTTCTTTTGCTAGTCCCATGGGGCCTGTGAAAGGTAAGTGCACAATGTTACCGGAAGAAAGTTAGTTATCTCTCAGCAGTCTGGAACAAGCATAAGGCCTGAGTTGCCAGAGAACTAGCAACTTAGATCACTGAAATTCAACGGCACGCTCTGAGGTCAGGTCCAGAGCAGAGCTACCAAGATGGTACAAGAACTGAGAACTGGTTGAGAGACCTACATACATTTAGCCTGCAGAAGAGAAAATTGATGAGGGCCTGTCTCCACATATCTTAAGCACTGCCATGCCACAAAGGGATTGAAAGAGACAAGTGGTGAGCCCAGAGGCATATAGGATCACATAGGCTTTTTACAATTTAAATCTGCATCAGGAAGGCTGCCGTATCCAAGCTGTTTTCGGCCTGGAATGGCTTGGTTACACCATTCTGCGGCTGGAGCTTGTAATCCTGAGCTGGCGAGGGGGTGGGAGAAATGCTGTGCTTGATGGGGGAAAGTCAGGGCAAGAGGGAAGGGAGGGAGAGGGAGATTGGAGAGGGTGGAAGGAGATCATTGATTGTGATGACGGCAACAGGGAACGTAAATTAAGGCAAGGGGGTGGGAAGAGAGATCCAGTGACAGGGAAAGGAAACCCCAGCAAGAGGGAGGGAGAGTATGACATAGGGGCAGAGGAAGGGCTGTCAGGAGGAGGGAGAGGGGAGGGAGGAGGGGCAAGACTCAAAGCAGAGGCTTGTGTAGGTATCATTTCTTGGGCATCCAGGAAACTGGAACAGTGGTCTCCTGGAAATGGATTAAAACTTTAATGCTGTGTTGGCCCGAATGAGGGAAGACCCCAATAGAGGGAAGAAAATCCACACACAAAATTGACTTGGCATTTAAAGAGGTAAGCAAACGGGCTGGGATTCGGGCTGAAGAAAAATTAAGGTAAAGGTGTAACAGCGGCCATAGACACAGATCCCTGCCTTATTGCAAGAGCAGAACCACATTCTCTTTTGGTGGGTTGCATGCTGAAAAATGAATGGCTTTAAAGCCATAAATCTGAAAAAAGTTCTGCTTTTGTACCAGAGTCCTACCATGCTTTCCCACAGTGGCTAAGATGAGTTCCAAATAAACAAAGTTCCAAATAAATAAATAGATAAATATGAAGTTTTCTAAACACTGTGTAGTGCAAGTAACTACCACCTATGGAGAAATGGGGGTGGGAGATCCAGTCTGTCAATGACGCACAGATGACACTCCATCAACCAATATAAGTCAGTAACACTCTGGAGGTGAGGCCTGGACTATCATTGTGGAGGCGCTGCAGAGGGAAACCCTGTCTACCCATGGGCTGAATATCCAGTTGAATATCCAGTAAATCAATGGTGTCTCAGACCACAGATCAGAACCATATCAAAGTAAAATTGTGTCTGCATAATCATCTCCAATACTGCTGCCTTTCACCTAGAGGAGGGTTTCCCAAACTGTGGGTCGGGACCCACGTCTAGGAAATTTAACCGTATTTGAAATAACTTTTTTAATGTAATTATTTAATTAAGTAATAAAAAATTGTATTAAAACTTTGTTATTTGAAAAGTCCTTTATTCATATTGGTAACTATTAAATTTCCTAGAGGTGGGTCCCGGGTTGGTAAACTTATATTAGATGGGTCGTAGCCCAGACAACTTTGGGAACCACTGACCTAGAGGTTTCTGCTAGCTGTAACCATGACTGCTAGTTTTCACAATTCTGCCTGATAATGACCACTCAGGCCCCATCCGCATGGTGGCCAATTAGCACTCTTCAGGCGCTGCTTGGGCATGCAGGAGCCAGGTGCGGTACTGGGCACATATTTCATGTGTCCGCATGACATTCCCAGCAATGTGGGACAGGCACTGGTTTCGCACTGATGGTGGCATCCCAATGCAAACCCATGCCACCTTCTCTCCGCTCCCTCTCTGCTCATTGGCAGCCAGATTCTCGTCAGCCACAGCCAATCTGTCGTCAGCTCACCCCTGTGCCACCTCGCCACCTCCCTCAGCGGCACGGACAGCCAGGACTGGGGTGGGAGGCATGGAAACAAGCGTCATTCGTAAAAGGAACTACACTTTCATTTGTAAAATAATGCTCCATTCATTAAATAAAGCGCCATTGACAAAGCCTATTCATAAAAGACCCGTGAAGGCCACTTGAACACTTTTGCACACCTTTGTTCCATCCAGGACTGCGGGAGCACCTGTCAATTTTAAAATCAATACTCTTTTTATTATTGCCCTCACAATCGGAAAATGGGGGCTGGAAGTACAACAAAAATCAAGCCATTATGGTGGCAGCAGCATTCTGAAACAGGGTTGGAATTACTTTTGCTGAAGAGGCAGAATTTTTTAAAAAAATAGCCGTTCTCCAGCCTGCCTCTGTGATTGGCATTTTAAAACTCTGGATGTGATCTTCTGTAGATGGGGCAGCAAGTACACCCCGCCTCCCAATGATGTGTGTGCAAATCTCCTCCCCGTTAGCCCGCAAGTGTCCCCATGTGTGATCCCAGCTAGCTGAGCAATGTGTGCCGGCTCCCCAAACAGCACCGAGACTTCTTTTTTGAGGTATCAAATTTGGCACCCAGTTAGCGCTATCTGAGGGGACTCGGTACACTTTTTGTGTGCCAAATCCAAAGCCCACGCAGATGCCTAGCGCCAAATGGGCGCTCGGCACCACACCAAAAGTGCTTGGGGACAGGGCCTCAATATAAGAAGTCTTTTAAAATCAAGTACTCCACTCCTCCATCTTGGCTCAGATGCTTCCAGGAAAACCCAGCTACATGTAACCAGGCACCATGCAAGATTTGCATCACAGCTTTAAGTTTTCTGTCCATGCCAGCATAGCAGCAGAATAGAATTGGCCCCAGATTTTGGCTATTTTGCATCAAATTATAAACCATCAGAAACCACCTCAGAAATTCACCTCTTTCCTCTGTAGTCACTCTACATAGGAAAAAAGAAGGTGAATTTGCTGCTGGTCTACCTAAAGAGTGCTTTATCCCATCCATTAGGGTGGTTCCAAGAGTGGATTTAAATGCCTGTGGAGCAGCCTTCAAGACAGCCGTGGGGGGACATTTAACGGCCCCCTAAACTGCTGCTGTGGCTGCAGTTTATCCATAAACAATAAGGATAAACATTTGGGCTTATTTTAGGACTTGTTGTTTTTCCTGATGATTTTTTTTTGTAAGGGAGGGGGAAAAATATTCTAAAAGCAGTACTTTATATTAAGCTTTTAGCCTTTGGACTGTAAAACCTACAAGTTCAAGCATCTCATCTTTCTTTTTTATAATTAAAATCAACTGGAGGAAAAAACAATCGCTTCAGAAATGGAAATAGCACATAAATAAATGTGGCACTGCACCGCTACTTTTACTTTAAAACTTTCTCTTTCTGTTTTCCACAACAAGGAAGCAATCAAAATATGTGCTGACTAACTGAACCATCTGCAGCAGGGAAATGTGTCTTTTCATTCACACAACCTCTGACATTCTTTTGCAACTCTAGCAATGCAAAATACTGGGATTTTTTTATTTATTTTCCTCCCCAAAAATGTCCACTAGAAAGGAAGAAAGCTTTTTGCAGCCCAGAACAAACATAAGGTGTTTCCTTTTCTTCTTAGCTGGAAACTACTTTATAATGGAAGCAAACTGAACAGGAAGACACGTTGCCAGTGCCACTGAAACTGGTGAAAACCTTTTTTCCTATTGCAGTATAAGGGGAATTATAGAGGTGGCACTCTCTAAAGATTTTCATTGCTGTCCAAAACTTTGTTTTGGTTTCACCAGTCAGACCTGGCCATCAGACTAGGGATATGCACATTTGTATTTTCTGTTTGAATCACATCGAAGCAAATGGGACAAATTTCTCACTCATGCAAATAAAGCCACTTCAAATATTCTAGGCTTCGAATTCACTTCAGATTCTTTTTGAATTCCTGCCACCACCAGTCACGCCTCCAAATCTGAACCAAATCCGACCTGAATCTGCTCTGGAGCCAACTGGCCTGCCACTTTGAGGCCGTGTTCCCATTATAAGCTTAACTCGGTTTCCCTAAACTGAAATAATAGAACCGGATGCAAACGCAAATTTGCCATTACTTTTAACTTAATCGCGTTTGATCCAGATTCTGAGAATCGTACGTGGCATACGTGACTCAAGGGGGGACTCAAGTGGCTACTTTCCAAAAGCTGCTTTTCAGGGCTGCCCTACCCTCTTCCTCCTGGCGTGAATGCACCACCCATAAGGGACCCCTTCAGGGAGCCTAGCTGGGTGGCTGGGTGGCTGCTGCTTGCCTGGATGGAGGAAAAATGGCAGTGGGCAGCCAGCGATTCTTTCTCCTCCTCTCCCCTCTGCCCAGGGCACACAGCAGCAGTGGCAACTCAAGCCCTCTTCGCCCACTCACTCCACAGTCACAGCCTTAAAAACAGAACCTGCAGCTTCTTTCCTTTCCTTTCCCTTTTTTAAAGGTCAGAACTTTTGCAAAATTGCAACATTGTTATCAGGTGTGAAATGGGTATATTGCTACAGTGTAGCGGCTGCTTTAAGGGGTGGATTTTTACAGTAAAATCACTATCTTTGGAAGCAAGCTATTGGGGGAGGGAAACCCTAAACACACATTCTCATCCCTTAACACGGTACGGTTCCCACAGTAAAAAATGTAAAATGTTTCAAGCGCACGAAGCAGAGTGAGACCTGTTGAAATGAGGATTAACATTTACAACACTTTGGGGTGATTTAACACGCGGAAAGCATGTTAAGCCAACCTGACGTGGGAACTGCGAGGATTGAAACCGTTTTGAAATTGAAATAACCTTATAATGGGAATGTGGCCTAACAAAGCTTCAAAAGAAGCCATAAAAGTTTTTGCTTCGCGTGCAAATGTCAGTCCTCAAAAAAAGCCAATATTCAATTTGAACGTGAAGTTTCAAACCTTCACAATTTGTATGAATTGCAAAAGTGATGGACATTTTTGCCCATCCCTACATTATACATCTTGGGACTTGGGTGGTATAATGGCAAGGGTGGCAAATTAGTGACTGCCACAGGATCATGCAGAGATCAAATGCATATTTCCTGCCTTCTTCATGTCCTTTTCTTTAAAAGAAGCCTTCCTCTGGATGAGGCA
This sequence comes from Aspidoscelis tigris stejnegeri, assembly GCA_023333525.1. Taxonomy (NCBI): domain Eukaryota; kingdom Metazoa; phylum Chordata; class Lepidosauria; order Squamata; family Teiidae; genus Aspidoscelis; species Aspidoscelis tigris. Next base: position 22,113,573 of record JALMGA010000007.1, on the reverse strand, counting down.
TTATGGAGATGTTGGTGCCTAGGCATACCTGCACTATCACATTGGAAAATACTGTTTAAATTTTAGACCATATTTGCCATCACATGAAAGGAACAAGAGACATGGCTGCAGGTATTGTCAGAGAATGCCCTGCCCTGGCTGCCATCATTCCTATGGACTCCTCAAAGTGAAAAACTGGATCAACAGTCTCTTCCATAAGGACAATATGGACAGCTGACCCATAAGGGCCAAACAGGCAGCACTCTAACACATTCAGCAGCTCAGAGTGTGAATTCTCTCTCAGATTCTCTTTCATATGTGTGCATCATCCAGGGCATTCAGTGGGGTCAATTTCTTGTGGGGTTGAATACACCTACCATTAGCTCTGCCTATTCCAACCTCCGATGCTACTTTCTTTTAGCCGCATCTTCTTTCAGCCCAGCAGTCCTAATAGACATCACCTGCCCTGCTTTAGACTTGCCTGTGTTGCTGAGCATTTTAGCAGCAAAGATGGGGAAAGAAGGAGGTTGAAGTGAGCGGTGTTTCCTGGGCCTCTTCAAGCTAATGGCTTTATTTCATTGATTAAGTCCTTGGCAGCTGGCAATATCCCTCTAGGAAGCTCACAAACCAGTCATGAAACCAGTAGTATTCAAAAACATTGCTGTGGCTGCCGTGTAAAGGAGTAGTAGCCACAAGAGAGACCTGTCTGTTCTTTCACTGCCTGGGGTGTTAAAGTACCAAAAATGACTAACTACTGGATCTATTTCTGGTGGTTCATTTCAAGGGCTGTGGTGGAAACTTCCAACACCAGGGAACTGTCAACCCATACCTCAAAGTTTGCAAAGGCTTAGGCATGGAGGATATTGCTATGAAGGAGCTAGCCCTCTTGTGCTGAAGCAAGTTCCCTACTACACCAACATGCGGATGGCAGACCCCTATGCCATGATATAATACAAAATACTTCCCCGTGCACTTTACCTCCTTCTGGGGCAGGATGCTTGCTCAATGGGTGTACAAAATAGAGCTGAAGCCAGATTAAGAGGCCCTTAATCCAGATCTATTGTAGACCTGTTTAATCAGGGCCCTTTATGCACTTAGCCTTATTTTGGAATATATCTCGGGATAGCAGTCTGCTGGCCACAAGCTAATGCAGACCATGGTAGGCCTCGCCTAGGGCCTTCCATAGTCTGCACTAGCATGCAGATAAAAGGTCCCTATTCTGTGATATATTCCAGAGTAAGGCGGCCAAGTGAAGAAAGGGTCCAGGTCTACAAATGGACCTTATTCTGGATCACAAGAGGAATACAGATGGCACAGTCCATGATCTGGAACTACTGGGAAGTGATTTTCAGTGGCACAATATAAGCGCACAATAAAAAAATACACCCAGACTCAAAGGCTAGGAACTGTTGTTCCCAACCTTCAGAGGTAGTATGTGTATGTGAGAAAAGCTCATGTGAACTTTGCAGTCACAGGGAAACATAAACCAGTTCAGCATTGGCAGTGCAGATGGTGATGATTTGGCCCACACCTCCTATCAGTGGGTAGTGCACAAAAGGCTTCTGTTTCTGATATATAGTCAATGGATAGCATACCCTACACTATGAAACATGTACAGTCTTGTCAGTCTTATCCTGTAGTAGCCTTTGCACCTGGGACTGAAATTGTTCAAAGAGAACAATAAAAGGAACATAAATATAGGTGGAGAAGATGTTCATTTTGGCTGTGTTATCTTGGCAAACTAGGTGTGAAGCTGTTGTGCATAACAAGTCTACAGAGGTCAATAGGGCCCTGGTTTCCCCTGCGATCAGGAAGACGCTGCCTCTCACAGCATAGTGCTGCCTTATGTTGGCTAAGGTCCAAGGAATTCATAAACTAAGTTTTTGTGCCCAAGAGGTCTTGACATTGCCTTGGGTGGTTTCTAAATAAAATAGAATAAAATAACGAACTATTGCCCCGTGCCATACGAATTACTGCTTTTAAGATGAAACTGTGTTTCAAAAGCAATTTATTACACAAACATGAGCCTGTTAGGCCTCTACTCTTTAAAGACTGAGGAACACAACGTTCCACTAAATCAGTCCTCAAATAGGAGATGCCATGTGTCCAGTTCATCTAACTCAATGTTGCCTACTTACAACTAACCCAGGATGATACCCATGAGTAAATGTAAGGCTAATATTTTTCTAGTGAGCACTGAAAGAAACTAAAGCCATGCATCTTTACAGAGCAATCTGCTGCATTAGCAACCTTAGGCATGTACCTGGCATGGACTGCTGTGCCAATACTGGATCAGATAGAATAGCCTACCAGCTGGAGCAGTCCAACTGCCCCAGAGGAAGGCTGGTTGCATTTGGACAGTCTATTCCAGGACAGCCCTGGTGTAATCTTTGGAACCATCTCCAGATGTTCCAGTGGCTTTGGCCTCAGAACCACCAAAGGACCCATTTCAGTGCTCTGTTTTGGCATGCTGATGAAATGGGTCACCCACTAAACCGGTATATGGAAGTATATGCCAAGGTTGCATGCCTCCCTGATCTGATTTAGCAGCCACTACTCTGCTGTAGACCTGTTTCAAAAAGGTCTAACTGTATCCCAAACTAGGTGGCAATTTTGGATCGCTTAACTTCAATCCAGTGTGGATGGTGTACACTTCATCCAGTGTCTAGATTATGAATAACTTCACCCTATTTCAGAATTGCTTAAAATTTGCTTAAGACGTACATAGAATACTTACTGTATTTTTATAAATATATATATTTATGTGTGCCACCTTGAATCCCTGTCTGGGAAAAAGGTGGGATATAAATGGAATAAATAAATAAATAAATAAAAATTATACACACACAAACACAATTTTTGGAAAAAAAATACATTCTAAGTAAAAGTATTTTCAAAATTACACACATATATATATGGATTTTCAAACAGATTTAAAATATGACTGTTAAATAAGGAAATATTAAGGTAACTTAAGTGTGAATATGAAAAAAATTGAAATTACAATTAACAAGTAACGTTCTTCCCCACATGCAAGGGGTAGTTAAAGCTAAACAGCCGAATGAGATTGAAAACAAGGCTGTGTCCAGACACATTTATACTGCATGTTGGAATGTGTAGTTTCGATTGAGCCATCACACATGATGATTGATTGATCATTGTGGCATCACATTATATAGTTGGGACTGCACACTTACCTTAATGTGGGATCAGGGACACTTGCTGCGGACAGTAGAGAAAATCTGGAGCTTCAAGCCAATGCAGGCAGGAAGGCGAGAAAAGCAGATGAGGTGCTGGCAAAGCAGGAAGGGCAGCTCAAAATTTGTTTGGCTGCCTCAACCCGCGTGATGGCATGCAACTCCTCAACTCTCGAAGCTAAGGAGTTAACTTTCCAGTCGGGACACCCAGTTGTTGCTGCGCAGTAAGTATACTGTGCTTTTACAATCAACTGAGATAATCCCGCTAGTCTGGAGGCAGCCCAAGATACTGACTTTCAGTTCAGAACACTTTTGCAGCATTAAAACAAAGCCCTGCATCTCAGTAAGGACTGCACTGTCCCTGGTAGAGAGAAGTGCAACATATTTCCATTTCCATTTTTATTTGTATACCGCCTTTCCAAAATAACATATTGAAAATACTGACTAATTCTGACAGCGTTTAGATACAGATTTTTATTTAGAAGGGCTACATGAAATCCACACAATAACTCAGTGATGGTGGAACAATTGAAAAGTACTGCATATAATGAAAGATATTTCCTTTGTCAAGCAGAAAAACAAAATGACTGATTTTATGTATCCATGTATTTATTTAATTGAAATATTTGTTCACTTACTAAGACTAATTATGACAAAATTCCCTGATCATTATTATGCTATTTGACATTGTTCTTAGCTTAAGACAAATAAAAAAGTAACTGAAACTGTGGCAATTATTTTTGCTAGTGAAGACTAAATAAAAAAAAGCTTTTAAGTGTTGTTTTGTTTTGACCTGTTTTTAATGTCTAATACATGGAAATCATGCATCATTTTTGTTTCTTTATGGATGAATGATCACAGTTATAATAAACTGAGCAAAAAAAAAAAGTAGTAGTCATAGTTATGACATTTTCATCTCCCCTCCCCAAAGATTTTCCTAAAATCTCTCTATGTACTACTTTAATTTTTTTCTAATATTCCTTGCTGAATTATATATACTAGTATGTCTTATCTGTACAGGATATCAACAGGTTACATTCTTTATTTGTACTTTCTTCTAAAATTTATCAATAGCTACCAGAATGGAGCCAAGGTACGAGCTACAGGCTGGAGAAACAGGCAGGATGCCTCTAAAAGCCATTTGCAGAGATTCAAGAGCAGGTGAAGGTTCTGCCTTCATCTTCTGCTTGAGATGCCCAGAAGCAATTGGTGGGACACGGTGTGAAAGGAGATCCTGGACTAGATGGGTGTTCTATTTTTATGTTCTAATACCAGAATAAAAGAGATGAGTACAGAAAGGGTCCAACTCTGGATCTTGGGCCCATTAAATAATTATATTTTAATCATCTAATTATATTTATTACATTTATAAAGCGTCCTATACCGAACTTCTCTGGGCAACTGACAAGGCAATCATTAAAAACATAGATTATTGGCCTGTACACAACCCAATAAAATGAAAGAAATGCATAAACCAAATCTAAAACTATGGTAGCCACATATACTCATAGTGTCATGAGGATCTGTCTGGGAGACTATTCTGGAATCTGGGCACCACAACTGAGAAGATAATTTCCCCTAGCAGTGGTGGCGGCACATGGAACAGAGTTTCTTCTACAAGTTAAACACTTCATGCTAACATCTACCTTGTGGAACTCCCTCCCTCCCACTACTTGGGAGGAAGTGACAATCTTACTGAGTTTCTCTAAAAAAGAAACATAAGGAGAAGAAATTTTGTTTTCGCAGTTGTACCAAAGGTGAAGTCTTAACCTGTAGCTAATACCCCCAGAAAGATATCTCTTAAAAGTCTGTTATTCCATAAATAAGTAGGAGTAACCTTTTGTCTTTTCTCCATAGTCTTTCAAGTCCCTCTTTATAATAAAAATAACTTTTTAAACGGTGATAAATGAGTGATAAATGAATTAATACAAATAAAAGAAAACGAGAATGTGTGTGTTTTTGTTTTGTCAATCTGGGCTGTGGGAGGAAGAAGGACAAGATTTGATAAAAACAAATAAAATTATCTCAAGTGCACTTATATATATAAAAAATCAAATTTAGATTAGGATCTGCCCAGAACAGTCCCTGAGGTATTTCAGTCTTTCCCCATGCTTACCTGCTGTGGACAGTGTAAAAGCCATCCAAAGGTAGGATCCTCTAAAGGTCATTCTTTGCCTTTGTGTTCTGCTTGAGAAGCCCAAAAACAATTGGTGAACCACTGCGTGAGACAGGATGCTGGACTAGATGGGCTGTGGCCTCATCCAACAGGGCTTCTCTTATATTCTATGGTTTTAATAATTAGAACTGTTTGCTTTCATCTGTATGTTTTTATGAACTGTTTCACTAAGATACTTTGGATTTTACAATGAAAAGCAGGATACAAATTAATCTCCCTGATGTCTATTTCTTTAAAATATTCTTATGTTGTCTCCTGAGGTAAAAACTTCCTCAAGGCAATTTACAAAGCATAAAGCAATATAATGTATATAAAATACCATTATCCCGAATAAATACAAACCCGTCAGAAATCATTTCAATCATAACTGTAAAATATACCAACATCAATTAAAAGCAGACAGAAAACACACAAGTCTTTAAAAACTATTCTAAAAATGTTCCAGAAATGCTATTTCATGCTGAGTGAGCAAGAACAAAGAGGATCAGGATTATTTTCCAATTTTTACAGCCCCACAGAACTGCAAGTGTAAGCCTCATCTACTCATTCTACCTAAGAGGACCTCATTAGATCCTTTATGTGCTTACCTTCGTTATTCCGGGCCAGGGTGGGATACCCTGGCCCAGAATATGTACCTGTTCCATGTTAGGATGGTTTATGCTCAAATAGGATAAAACTATATGTATTTTGAATGGCCCATGGTGTTTCAACCCAACCACTAGGTCCAAAGAGCCCTCAAAGAGCATCTAATCTCCAAAGAAGTGGGACCTTCCTTTTACTGCTTCCAGGAAGGCCCTTTTTGTGATTCCTATAGCGCTGATGAAGTGGGTCTCCCATGGTGTACTGGACCACAGGGGTGTGCCATCCACATGCCCTTCATGGCCCAGGATATTGTGAATCAAGTTTGGTTCAGGAATATTTTTGTAATGGTACACATATGCAGGAAAATTGCTTTGTGGATCAGTGACATAGATTTCTTATTAATATTCAAGAACAGGAGGAAGAGGTGGCTTTTATACCCCACTTTTCCCACCCATTTAAGGGGACTCAAAGTGGCTGACAAACCTTCTGTTCTCCCTGCAACAGCACCCTGTGGGGTAGGTGAGGCTCTGATAAGCCCAAGTCACCCAGCTGGCTTCATGTAGGAGTATGGCATTGACCCGGGAAACCCCCAGATAAAGAGTCTGGCACTCTAACCACAAGACCAAACTGGCTCACCACTTGCTTCTCTAGATCCAGCCAAGATCTTAAGAATTCTCACATAATGATGTAAAATGTATGAGCTTTCCAACAAGTTGTTGTGTGTGTGTGTGTGTGTTCACTAATTTCAGTTTTTTAAATTCTTGCAGAAATGATTCCTTATCCTTGATTTTAATCTTAATGCTCCAATTACTAGGTAAAACACTTTGCAGGATTTCTCCCATCATCTATTCATTTGTTAAGACCTGATATTTTGTCATCTTTTCCCAAAAAATTTTCAGTTCTACTATCTCCAGATATTTACACATCTTTTTGTTGTTGTTTTTTTAAAAAAAACTTTTCAATTGTTATATCAGTAATACTACAGTCTGAATCATGGACAGTTTGAATTCTATAGTTCAACAAGATTTTGGTTCCCTTGTCTTCCACATTTTGAGAATAAGGATGCGCAGCTCTGTGGATGCTGGAAAAATGCCCACTGTGGTTTTCTAATACCTTAGGATTATTCAGAAGATGCCGTTGTTGCCAGTTCTTTGCATGCAAAAGGCAACCTAAGCAATGTAATTCCAATTGTTTGCAATGAGTCAAGGGGTGGATAAAACCTAGTGGCGTGTGTAGGAGTATTCAGCATTCAGAGCTTACCAGAGGCTTCAACAATCTGGATTTGTGTGGCAAATTTCTCATAAGGCTGTTAAGGCAGAATGACTAGACTTCAGACGGTTCTCCTAAATCTTTAACATGCTGGATGAATTTGAAATAATGCTTGAAAGAAGATACTGTATCATTAGGTTTTGCTTATACACTCTGATGTTCATGAAAGCCTAAGCAATTTGCTAATAGCTCTAAATCCTGATTCATTTCAGTATTTAGAGGTTTTGATTCAACCTGACTTTTCCCACAACTAACTTAGATTATTATAATCAGAAGAAACTTGCAGAATTATAGTCCATTCCCAAGCCATGTGACCTACACTAGTACATAGTTAAACTTCACAAAAATATAAGAATGACATTAATAATGCTGAGTAAGCAGAGGCCTTTACAGGCATTTCAAGACCTTCCTTTAATGAGTGTCCATTAGAGAGCTCAAGTTATTTGAAAGATGTCCTCAACAACTGTGGGGTTTTTTTGGGAAATGAGGCAATACCATACAACATATTTTTTTTAATTAACTGAGTACCATTGCCAGTTTCCAGAGTTTGCTGTCCAAGACAAAAAAAAACACAGTCTGCTTAGGCAAAGATGGGCCTAATTACTAATCTGCCTATGATCTTGAGACGTATGAGCAAAACTAAGGAACATCAAATAAGAGTTGTTCATTCAAAGGGTGCTATCAGGCAGGGATTTATAAAATCATTCCTTTAAGAAGAAGTATCTCTTTCGCAGAAGCAAACAAAAACCTTCCAAACAAAACTAAAGAACCTATCTCATTTTGCCACACTTCAGGCTATATTGAAAACCAAGTCAGGCAACCTACCCTGACTACAAGGGTGCTATCCACTAACTGATCACTGGGTGCACTCAAAGACACCTGCTCCTTCTCTTTCCTCTTGTAGCATGGTCTTATTTCCTATGTGTTGTTATTGAAATACACGTTCCAACTGTTTCAACTGTGTTTTAAAGTGCTCTGCTTCTCTTTAAATTGCCTTGGACAGCATGAGGTGGTGGTATAAGGAAAGAATAGATATAAAATTTATATGGCATAAAGCATGAGATAATGGAGAGGCAGATAAGCTTGCACTGCCACCTGGAAAATCCACCTGCTGTCTCTATAACAAAGCCCAAAGACATGCAAGAAAGATCCATACCCATATGGGGTTAACATCCAATACCACTGCTTCTCAGATTACTTGAGTGGGCACATTCCCTTCTCAGCAGTGGTCTTACTCCAAACACTTGTAGTAACAAAAAGAAAGGGGAAAAAAGAAAATTTTAACATCATTCAAAAGTGGAATGGCACCTTGGCAACCTATATGGGTAGTCAGTCTCAGTGATATTGAGCCAAATTGCATCTTCTAGCCCTAGTTTTAGGGGGGCATTAGGCAAAACAAACTAACAAACACCAAATACATCTCTAGGCCTGTGCATAGTAGGCAGAAATGAGAGGCCTTATTTAAACTCTGGACAGCAACTACTAATCACTGCAGAAAGGCAATTAATTAACTAGATTTCCTCAGTCACACATAAAGATGCCTAGGTACTGTCTCCAGACTGTAGACAGGCAGGATTCCTCTAAAGGCCATTTGAAGGAAAGCAGGTGAATGTTTTACCTTCATCTTGTTTGAGAATACCCAGAAGGAACTGGTGGGCGACTCTGAGAGATAGGATGTAGGACTAGATAGGCTGTGGCCTGATCCAGCAGGGCTCCACTTATGTTCTAAAGATCTAAAACTAAAATAACACAACTGGCGTAAAGGTAATACCTTCCAATGAAATTGATGCAGATTACAGGAGTACAGTCTGATTATGGTAAAAGGTCATTTAGAAAAACACACTGTATTTCTTCTTTGCTGGCACATCTGACCCCTAAATGTGCAAGAGTTTATTACTTCCCTAACAGCTGTCAAAGTGAACCTACATCACCTCTTTTCTGTTTTCAGACCACCACCGATATGGAAGTGTCAACAAAGGAAAGCATCAAAATGGGCATTTAAGAATTTAGAGAGCGAGAGAGAAATACAATTTTAGATGTAGTAGGTTCCTCTTCTAACCCAGGGCCTGCAGTGAAGATAGCTCCTTTCAAACCTAGCAGGGGGAACAATTAATAAAGGAACCCATTAAGGTCTGATTGTTGCTGCTAGAAAGGAAGGTTGAATTTCACTCCTTTGAAGTAACTGAGAATGATTCAGGCCTCATTACAGAGATATAATCTACATTCATACATTTATGTTAGTGATTCAGATCTATTGGGACAGATTGAATTCCGTTAAATAGTGCATCTTTCCTCTAGAACTTTTCTCAGGCTTTTTCAGGCTAACCTAAGAGAGGACCTAACAATGCAGAGTAGCTGAGTTCTTAGGGATTCAACTGTGCTGTGAAAGAAAAGGCTATAGAGAAAGTAGAGAAAAAAGGATTGAGATATAATCTAAAAAGCTATGTCAGCTTTTCACCGGGTTTCTGTTTTGAAAGTCCTCGTCCTGTCATCGCTGGGTATAGAGAAAAAAGGAGTCCCGGGTGTCTCTTCACCAAGCATTGTTCCTGCTGTTAAGCTGATTCAAATAGAAGAGTTTCTGAGATTATTTTTAAATAAACTGTTTTTGCTCATGCAAACAATGGCTGAAATCAGGATCTAAACAGAATTGGACATAAGTAATAAACTCGGTATTTTCTTTTAGTTTAGTTTTAATTGCATCATTTGACAGCATTATCTGTATCACAGACAGATACAGTTCTTTGAACACTTATTAGAAATCACCCTTTTTATAACTCTGTGGGGCCTTGTGGTTTGTGGGTTTTGTTACAGGATTAGGCTGCAAAATTGATTAACCAGCATTACTGACAAATGAATCACTGATTTTCGTCAAAACTATGTCAGAGAATTCACTGCAGGCTGCTAACTGGCATTAGTCACGTGAAACGAACCCACCATCTTCAGGTTTCTGTATCAAAAAAAAGCATTTACGGGTGCCTCCAGACAGTGGCAAAAACTTTGCTGCTGCTGATCCAGTGGTCACACGACCAGTAAAGTGACCATCAATCAGCAACAGCTATGCAGCAGTAGCAGCAGCAGCAAAAGTACACTGTTAAAGGCTGCTGTTTTATCAGCAGTTTTTAACTTCACACCTTCCCTCACCTAGAGGAAGGATACTGTAGGGTTTCGATCATCCCGTCTAGACCACACGTCACTGCTCCGCAGCTCTGCCTTCCCTGCGCAGCTTTCCCTTGTCTCGTCAGGATAACAGGAAGCAGCTGCACAGGGAATTCAAAGCTTTAAGACAGCTTTTAAGCTGTCTAGGTGCACAGTCCGTCAGAAGTCACACTGAGGAAGCTGAATGGTGAAGCATCATATCGGTACTGAATGCACATGTAGAAGCTTATTAAATCAGAGCCATTATATGTAGAGCCAATACACAGATATATGTGTGTGTGTGTGTGTATTATGTATACATATATACCGTATTTTCCGGCGTATAAGACGACTGGGCGTATAAGACAACCCCCAACTTTCCAGTTAAAATATAGAGTTTGGAATATACTCGCCGTATAAGAAACAACACCCGGTGTATAAGACGACCCCTGACTTTTGAGAAGATATTCCTGGGTTAAAAAGTAGTCTTATACGCCAGAAAATACAGTATATGTATATATATAAAATTGTCATCCCTCATACGTATAACATTGTGTTGCTTTCATACTGTTGGCAAAGTGTGACTCCCCTCATACAGCAACTTTTTTACAGCATACTTGTGCTTTACAGTTGGTAAAAGGTGACTTCCTAGTTTAATGCAATCCCATAAATGTGATTAGACATAGCCAAAATAATCATATTTGAGGTGTCCTAAAGAAGGCTCCTAGATGGGATTGTTGACATGCCAGTCTGATGCATCCTGTGGTGCTGCACCCCAGCCCCCAGCCCAAGGCGGGTTTTATTCTGCCCCTTTCTTCTGTTTAGAGGCTCGAATCTATTCAGATGTGCTAGCGAAAAAACTCAGCGCCAGCTGTGCTTTCCCAGCCTCTTGTGAGGGAGCTCACCCCCCCCTTTTTTTGGTCTATTGAAATAAGTGGTAAGTGTTTCTAACCAGCCCCCTGCGGATCACTTTCTCTGGCTCTCACTTTCCATGCTTCTTAAAGCTACAGTAGCCTTTTCAATGTATCATTCCCTTTAGCCTTTTAATAAATCACTCTAGGCAATACTCTTCTTTAGAAAAATAGAAGTCTCAAGCTTTATTGTTACAACAGTTGCGATTTATGAAGTAACATAGATTAGTTGCTGAGTTTATCAAAATTCTTAAGTAACACAAACACACACCTATCTCCCTATAGCCCTAGGCTACCCTAGTCTTCCTTTCCTGGCTTGTGCCAGCCTAAGAAGTGTAGATCAATGCAGGTAAGATTTCCTCAGGATGTGGTACAGTTTCACCTGAACCTTCCACCCAAAATCTCCCAGCAAAGAAGAATGTCTTCTCTTGGCAGGTGGTTTATATACCTTCTGCCTGGCACGAGCCTTCACTCTCATTGGCTGTGCCTGGAGTACTCAATCCCCCCTCCTTTATGCTAATTAGGGTATCAGAGCCCTTCTGTTTACCTGTTTCACTAACTAAGCATGTTACAAACGCAATTCTTACATTTACATACATTCCAAACAGCAATAATAAATACATTAAATAAGCACAGGCATCACACACTCCCTGTCTTAAACATTCTGTGCTAGAAAAGGTGGATTAGAGAAGGTTTGGGAATAGAAAGGTGCCCCTTTTGTTGTGCCTGAACACAGCCCCACACTGGTAGACAGTGCTTCCCCTCTACAGCACTTATGGATTGCCTGGGCCTCTTCTCTACAGTGCCACTGACTAACGCTTGTACCGGGCCCTCCCTGGTTCCCTAATCCCCAGTTTTTCCTAGGTGATAATTGCTTGCATAACATGCCCCTTTTCTGCACTAGTCCTTATTCCAGATTATACCCTGGAATAGTGCCCTGCCATTCACATGCTAGTGCAGACTATGGCAAGTCCCAAGTGGGGGCTTACCATAATCTGCAGAAGCATCTGGATGGCAGATCTCCTATTTGGGATATAATCCAGAATAAAGCTCAGTCCAGAAAGGGTCCTGGGTTTTTTCCACTGTCACTAAAAGTACCCATTAATGGGTACTTAATGGGTACTTCTAGTGACAGTGGAAAAACACCCCTGGTTTTCCATTACACAGTAGTTTGTGGGAATTACTCAAATGCTACGCAAGGAATAAATTCATGGAAGAGCTACTCATACAAGTGAGGTGAATAAATGTATTACCCATAATACATTGGAAGCCTCTTCATGCAATTCTATACCTGCTCCTCTTACCAATACTATACTATATATTCTCCATACGTACCCATGTAGGTTTACTTAATTTTACACTTACATTATTGACAAAGATAAATTATTCTTCATGAAAACATTTCTGATTATGAATATGTTAGCTACTAAAGGGGCCCAAAGTTGCTTTTCTTACAGATGTATCAAGGGCTACTAGAACAAATGCCTAGGTGCATCTTTCACGCTGGGGAGGGGTGGGGGGAACCGGGGCGCTTCTAAGGCCATTTGCTGGGATTCAAGAGCAGGCAAAGGTTTGTCCTTGTCTCTGCTTGAGATTCCCATGAGCATTTGGCGGGCCACTGTGTGCGACAGGATGCTGGACTAGATGGGCTGTGGCCTGATCCAGCAGGGCTTCTCTTATGCTCTTATGTACAACAGATATAGTTCTCTTAATAGGTGTACCGTCTATATTTTAGTAAATTTCTGGCACCACATTTCAATGACTTCTGAAGGCAAATGAAGCCTTATCACTTTTCAACTTCAGATGTTATAGTACAAGAGTTATTATCGTAATAAGTACCACTGAGTTAGGTTTGACTGGTAATTATGTGGAATATTCAGACCTGTTTTTAGTAATGTTGCTTTGGATATGAAGGACAAGTATTACAGAGTAGTAGGGTAGCAAAATAATATAATAAAAGACATGAATTCCAGAGCTAGCCTTCTCTCATTTCCTTTCTTCCACTTTTTTCATTTTGAAAGCTGTTTAAATGCTTTCCCTAGCATTCAAGCTCATAAATTTCAGAAATGAATCTTTGGTAACTAAGTACACATCCTAATTATAGAAAATCATTCCTAATTTCTACCATAGCACTGCCAATATACTCTAAAGCCCAAGCTAATGAATCAGTCCAATCTGAGAATTACGTATGTACTGCCAGTCAAGGAATGATTGATTCCAACTGTGCATAGTATAATGCCCTAACTATTTTTCCATTGCTTTCAAATACTGCATTTTCTTTAGAAAAATTTTCTTCCAACAGTCTTATGTTTACATACGAATGAATCCAATTCTTTTTTTATTTGCAGAATCTCCCCCATCAGTGTTTTCCTGAAATAATAGGTTCCCAATCTTGCATTTTGCAGTAATTACTTTATACTGACAAATGTTAACTCTATGGCATTGTCCCAGCTAGCTGATCTTTAAAGTCTTTAGAAAATGGACAAGGAAAACCAAGCTGATTCCATCTCTTAGAGAAAGGTACACAAATCTGGTCTGTCCTTCTGTATTCCTATAAGGAAGGGACCCTTATAAATGTCATACCAGCCCTTGTCATACACTGGAAATTCACTTAGAGGGATGGATAATAATTGCACCTCCTGTAGGAAATAAATCATTGTAAATCAGAAACAATAGAAATTATATTTTAAAATCGAAATGAAAAATGTGCCTCTTTCTGGTAAAGGAAATTATTATTGTTTTTATTATTAATAATAATAAATTATGGGCAAACTTTTGCAGTGCCAATGAAGTCCCCCAGCTCCCAATTTCCCCTTATTTCTTTTGAAGTCAAAGGTGTGATTTGGTAAGTTGAGTCATGTTAGCAATTAGAAATTGGCCATTTAAGGATCCTTATTTCACAGGGAGTTAAAGAGTGATAAATCTTGAGCTGCCCAAAAGGAAGAGTAAGCTTTAAAAGTGTGACACCCCCCCCTGCATTTTTTTTTTAGCAACGGAAGCCAGAAATCATTGATTCATTAAAGGGAAGGGAAAGGGGGGGGGACAAAGACTGGAGGGAAAAAGATGGCAGGAGACCTCCCTGGAAGTTAGCAGAAAAAGGAAGCAAATGCTAGTTATGCATTCATGCATGGGTTTGTGTCTAGTATGTGTGTGTATGCATATATGTATAAGAACATACACACACGCATGCACTGACCAGCTCATAAAAGGCTTTTTCAGGATTTGTCTGCACAATATTTTTCTTTCCAAATCTTGCCCACCCACCTCCATTCTTTCAGGGGAGAGGAGAGGGGAGAGAGACAGAGAGCTAGGCAACAAGCACCAGGTGGCTTTCAACTGCTCACTGCCAAAAAAATAAAATAAAAATCCTTCTCTACAAAACAAGTAAAAAAAAAGACAGAGAGAGAGAGGGAAAAGGAGGGGGGCTCCCTAGAGGGGTTTGGCTGAGCCTGGAAGACAGGGAAATTAGTAAAGCATGAGTCTCCAAGCCTTGCTGGTGGCCAGAAGGATCGCTTGAGGAACAGTTAGCTGAAGCCTGCTGCTGCTGCTGCTGTTAAAGGCGGGGAAGCGGGGGGGGGGGAGGAGGGCAGATCCTGGTGGAGTTTCTCTCCCTCTCTCCCACCAGGCGTTTGCTCTTTGCAACTTGCAAAAGGGTTTCAGATGTCCCAGCACCGCTGCTTGACCCCCTGCAAATAAAACTTGACCACCAGAGGCACGTCTCACCTCTCGGCTTCCTCCTAATCTTTAGCATTTAGGATACAGCTTCCAACCTGTTGGCAACCCAAAAGGAAAGAAGGAAAAGGACTGCTTTGGGTTTTTTGCTTTGGGTTTTTTGCTTTGGTATTTTGTCTTTTTTTTTTCTCCTTGCTTTTTGTTGTTGTTTCTACAGAAATAATGACACAACATGATTATGCATAGGTTTCCTACTTCTGGAGGACTCGAGAAGGGGAGAAGAGGGAAGAGAGAGAATTAATTCTCAGAAGCACCCAGCTTGCCGTCCGCTGAGGAACAACTGTGCGGTTGCTGCTGCTGCTGCTGCTGCTGCTGCGGACGGGACGGGAGGACGGGAAGAAGGCAGGCGAAGAAGATACTCCGTCCGTCCGTCCGTCCGTCCGTCGGGTGGTGGAGGGCGGCAGTGACCCCTCCCCCGTTCTTCCCCGTTTGCTGCTGCTGCTCCCGTATTTTATTCGGATTTAGAGAGTAGACAGCAAGCGCGGGGTTGTTGCGCTCGTCCGTCTGTCAACGAACCGCGTTCCTCGCCGCCTGCGCAGGGGAAGATGGAGCAGAAAGGAGCCAGGGAGAGGACGCGCTAGCCCCGCACGCTCGGGACGGCCAGGCACCACAGGCGACCGGAGACTCTGAAAAAGAATATATATATATATAGACACCCACACAAACATATATATATAATATATTTACACATATACTTTTATATATTAAAAAGAACCAGGGAACAGGCGGCGCCAAGACCATTTGGAAGCCAACACGCCGCCTCGGCTCGCCAAGAGAGGGAAACTCGAACTCGGCTTCGGAACGTCTGAAGGACTGGACACGGATTACGACTCCGGCTAAGGGGACGAAGGGGGGAAGCTAAAGAAGGGACGAGGCGAAGGAGGACCCCTCAGCCCACCCCCGCAGCCCGTTCCTTCAGGCAGCAGCAGAAGGCGCCAAGGTGGAGGCGAGGAGCCGCCTTTTTCTTCGCGGAGAGCGGCGTCGCCCCGAGGCATGGACGACGGGGCCTTCCCTTCTGGCCAGCCGAGCAGCGCGCCGCGGGCTGCCCTGAGCACGAGGAGGGCTCCGTCGCCTCAGCTCGCCCCTCGCCCCTCGCGCGGCCTTCCAGCATGTTTCTTTCCGTGAGGCATCTCGTCGCAGCGCCCAGAGCTTCAGTACAATGTGCAGATGGAGACTGACACAACAGGGTGCCTTAGCCGTTGCCCACCTGCCTGCCTCACCCCCCTCCTCCTCCGCCTGCGCCGCCGCCGCCGCCGCTTTTTCCTCCTCCTCCTCCTCCTCCACGTCCTGCCGGGGCGGCTGTTTCTTCTTCCTGCTCCTCTTGACGTCCTCCCTGGCGGCCCCCTGCCATGAGCACGGCCGAGACATGCGGCTCCTCAAGGCCACCAACTCGTCCTCGGCGGCCGCCGCCGCCGCCGCCGCCAGCGTGGGGAGACACGTGCGGAGCTACAACCACCTCCGCGGAGACGTGCGCTGGAAGAAGCTCTACTCTTACAACAAGTTCTTCCTGCAGATCGAGGAGAACGGCAACGTCAGCGGCACCAAGAAGGATAACTGCCCGTTCAGTAAGTACGCAGCCTGCCCCGGCGCCGCCCGCGCTCCGGCTTGCTTTGCCCCGGCGGTGCGCCCACCCGCACCCGCACCCGCCGGGGGAAAAGAAAGCGGCCGCTTGCTGCAGGGTCCGCCTGCCTGCGGGGACCTTCTCTCTCCTTCCTCCGGGCATGCGTCCTTGCCACCCACCCCGTCTGTGCGCGCAGGCGCCCCCGCGCTGGCTCTTTGCACGGGCTCAGAGGCTTTCTGGTTGCGCCTCGAAGGAAGGAGCAGCAGCAGCAGCATCGGGACTAGGGCAGGCCTGGCTGAAGCACCTTGAAAGGGAGGGGGATTTAATGGCTTCTTTTTTGGGTGGGTGGGAGGGAGGGAGGGGACGGTCCTCCTTCGACTGCAGTGACCTTGAGCCCCCCCCCCCCAAGCGCTTCCCGGTGCTTTGTGTTTTTCAACCCGGTGATGATGCTGAATGAGTTTGGAGAGGGAAAGGGACGCTCAGAGCCCGGCGAAGGGGATGGAAAGGAACGTGGGCAGCGCCTTGTCTCACTCTGAAAGTGGACTGGGAAGGTGGATTAAAATGGAGGTGCAGCCACCTGGGGACGAATGCGCTTTTCTCCTCTCTCCACCCCCTCCCCCTTCCCCGTTCATTGCCTCCGACTTTTCGTGCCTCTCCGTGGCACCCCTTTCACGGAGACAGCTCTCCTCTCTGCGTCCTCCTGCCACGGTGTGAATTAGGAGGACGCGTTGCCCATCTAGCGGCGCCGGAAAATGCGGCCAGATCGATGTAGTAGCTGATTGTGCTACTAACCTGGGGCTGGGGTGGGGGGGGGAGAGGGCAAAAGGATAAAGGTTTTATCATTTCTCCTTCTACCAGCGCAACTTTGAATAGCGGAAAACAAGCTCGCCTAAGCCGGACAGATCAAAAGCGCAGAGCGCAGGAGCGCGAACCGGCGCTCTGATGGAAGCAACAAATGCGCTCTTTGGAGACCGGAGCGGGATGGGTGGGAAATGTAGGGAGAGCTCTTCAAAGGGGGCAGAGGGGTTGATGAACCTCCACCCACCCCCCGGCTCAGCATAGTGTGTGTGTGTGTTTTGGGGGGGGGTGCGCGCGAGCGCTGGTGGTGGGTGGACAGAGATGCGCAGATAGTGAGAATGAGTTTAACCCCTCCCACTTTGAAATCTTATTTCTCTTTTAGATTTCACCAGCTGGATGGTGCAACAGCTGCTAAAGAGTAGCTTACACGTCTTTAGCCCATTTCATTGCCATGTTTTATGCATCAAGAATTGCCCTGTGGATTGCCTCAGCCCCTCTTTTCCCCTACCCAGGACCGGGGTGGGGTGGGGTCAGGAATTTGGGGGGGGTGAATGAGTAGTATGGCACACTTTTTATGTAAATCCATTAAAAATTTTGAGGGGGCAAAAAATTGGGGGGCTGCCCCCCTCTGCCCCCCTCACTACGGGCCTGCCTCTAACCCCCACCCATTTTAGTGTTGTGGGACTACAGGCCTGTGAGAGACTTGTAATCTCTGGGGCTGCATGGAGTCACTCAGACCTCTCACAAATCACCATGACATTTTTAAAAAACAAGAAATTAGAATATAGATAGAACGTAAAAGTCATGCGACCACTTTCTTCCCTAGATGAACGGAGAAATTGGACTTTCTGGGAGATATTGTAGATTCGATAGATGCAGATTTGGGGTAAATAACAACCTGTTTTTTAAGTGACTCTTGTGAGGGAAAATACATACATTAGCAATAAGCCTGTTTAACAGTGTATCTTCTCGCTATGCAGATCCCTGGTAGGTTATTTTTGGCCCATAGATGGTTCATTAATTTCACTAATATGGGCATTTCCCTTGACTCACAAATCCTCAGTTAGGGACCTGTATCTGGGTATTCCTGCCATGTTCTCACAACAACCCTGTGAGGTAAATTAGGCCACAAGAGGCTAGTGGGCAGGTGCTTCTGTCTGTTTCACTCTGAGTGGAGACGTAACTTCTCCTATTTCATCTCTTACACTGCACTGGGTTTAATCATGTTTCTTAAGGTCACAGTTTACTCTTGATCTGTAAATAAGATAGGTCACGATCCCATTGTTGCCTTTCAAACCAGCTGTAGGGTTGTTGTGAAGATAGTGCACTCGTTTGTGATATTTGGAGTAAGACAAACTATAAAAATATTTTCAAAAAGTAGGAAGGAAAGTACCATATCTAAACTACCGTACTTAATAGTTGAATAGAGCAGTGAAGTTGAATAGAAGCTACTTTGGGCTTTAAACAGAAATCAGAATTTTACAAAATGTGTGGTAATTCCCATCTGCTCATTTATCTGTGTTGTACTTGTTAAAGGAGCTGTGTACAGGATTACATTACACTTTTAAAAAAAAAAAATTTATATTCTTAAATTCTGTGCTGGCTTCACTCCCAATCTGCTTCTACAAATATGCATCATTTATTACAGTATGAATCAAGCGAACATAGTCTTGAGTTAATGCTAGACGGCAATCACATGGTAAAAGAATATCTCAGGAGGGCTGCTCTTTAAATACACAAGGGTTGACAAGTGACAGTTGGATGAGCATCACCGCTCAGCTAACTTGACTTCATGGGGCTATTGCAAGATGAAAATATGGCACATAATTGAAGGGAAGACTGCAATTGTAAATGAAATGCAAAGACAGTATGTCTTTGCATGGGATAAAATATCCTCCCTTGTTTGACTGTCCACTGTTTGGGTCCCTTGAGCAAGTAGCTCTTGGAATGACAGTTGACGTGGCTCTCCTTGTGAAGGGGTTGTAGCATAAAACCTCAGAATAGTGCCCCTCCCTGCCTCTGACAGGTACTTTTCAGAAGACAATACCTTCTCCAGATACTCACCGAGGATGGCCATGGGATTACACAGCAAAATTCTGCACATTGGGAAGAGTCCTTAGTGAACACATGGGAGACTTGTGTCCTGCTGGTGGGCTTCCTTATACAGGTGGCTGGCCACTATGGCCCTTTTCACACTATTCAGTTTAAAGAACAGTGATCACAGGCCACACTGAAGCAGACAGGCCACACTGTTGCCTCTGATGAACCTCTACAGTTTTTGGCACTGCTTCTTTGAGCATCACCAAAAAAGTTCCCCTAGCTTATTCTGACCTATGAGTGTGTGCTTCTGCTCACCTTCCATAGTCCAGCATAGAGGTGCTGGCCCAGTAGTGAACCTCCTCAAAGAGGTCTACAGCACTGGAGTATGGCACTATTTTGGCACCATATCCTGGTTCACTAATTTGTCCAGTGATGACGAAGTATAATTTGGAGGGTGGGCTGCTATATTCCACCCTAGCGTGAATAGATTTTACTTTGGAATATATTCTAGAATAAAAGTAAGTGTGGAAAGGGCCTGTGAGAGCAGACTGGTAGACTCAATGATATGTTGGTCAGATCCAGCGGGCATTTCTTCTTATGAATGCCAGGTGTTTGCTGCCTGCCAAAATGTGTCTTTTGCCCTGTGTTGGTGTTGATGGATGTGGCTAGCAAACTCGGTCTTATTTCCCCATAACTTCTTGAGCTTTCTGTGGTGGCTCAAGACAAAGTAGCAATGCTGCCACCATCCCTGTTACCGCCACTGCTATCTCATTATCCAGAGGGCTCAAGAGGAGAAGACAGCATGCTGAAATATACCTAAAAATTCATGTAGAGTAAATAGATCAATAGGACATGCTTGACACAACCAAAGAATGAATCCAGAAATCTAAAACAGCATGTAGATGTGCTGCTCATTACTCTTAAATAAGGTCCTACATCAGGAATCCCTAGCTTTGGGGGGATTAGTGTTTAGTACATTATTGTGCCAGTTATGACATGGGAAACAAGTAAAATATGTCTGTTATTTTTAGTCCTTTATTACCTCCTATAGAACTGGCTGTGTTGACCGAGTTTGCAGAATGTGTAGTTTTTAGGGCTTGTGCTAGTTCCTTCCCTTTCTTTTTGCAGGGTTTTCTCTGGGGTATATTAGCTTTATCCTAGAGTTGGTGCCATCTGTCAACACCTTATGTTAGAAGGAGGCTGCACTTATTCTGGGCAGATATTTCTCTTCCTTTCTCATACTAGAGTTACCAAACAGAGCTGACAGTCAGGCCTCTTTGCATAAAACACAATTAATTTCAAAAATTCAAAGTTGATGCAGGATTTAAAGATGGCCCGGGGCTTAGGTTATTTTGAAAAAGGGTAATTGATCATGATTTGTCTATTGGCAGAGGTACATAGCAAGTTCACATACTGTGTATCTTTTGGGGAAAATATGCCAGAATTGTTGCTTGCAGGGTCGGCTTTCAAGCACACCAGAGCAATTTGGTTGGCCTCTGCTTAGATAAATAACGTTGCCCTTGATAAGACTTTTGGATTGATCGAGGAAAACTTTTTAAAACGTTCTTCTGAGCTGTTATATTTGTTCAATGTATGGAAAATTGCAGTCTTTAGTAGTAAATTTTGTTTTGTGTTTGCTCACTCTTTCAGGTTGTACTCTGTCTTCGTGTGCATTTCCTACTGGGAAAAGAAATTGATTTTGCCTTGTTTCTAAGAAAGCATTTATAGCAGATGTGTGCACAGCTTTTCAAGAAACACTTGTCACAATGTAGCATTATGAATATATATTAAAATATAGCCCAGCCTAATTTAAAATCATGTGAATTTTCATGAGATAGCAGCATAATTTATCATTAAAAAACTTCACCCAAATTGCTCAATGTAACCTAAATACACACAGCTAGACCATAATTCTATACCTGCAGCTCATCGTTAGCCATTGAAGGCTGTGACCAATGCTAAAAGTGTGGAGGAGAGGTCTTTCCTGGGTGCATGTGGTATCAGATTCCACAACTGCAGCGCCACCACCAAAGTCAAGCAAAAAGTATCTGGCTAGTGATTTTCCCTTTTTTATTACATCCTTTATTTTGTGATTTTTGTACAGTGCTAGTATTTTTCTGGCACAGTTAATGCTGTTTTGATGCACTGTAAAAAAGGCTGCAATCCACTATTAGATCCACCTCGCCCAATCTGAAGTGAACAAAACTAAGCTAGATAAATCCAACTGATGTTATGCGTCATGTAGTTATCATGTACAGAATATTACTAATTGGAACTTGAGATTATTCGGACAGCTGTAGCCGCAAAGCCATTATCGGCAGAAAATTGTTGGTTGCTTAAGCTTTTTTTTCTTAACTTGTTTACCATGAGAATTCCACTTCTGCCATATCTGAGCCGATACTGGGATTGTCTAGCATGGTTGACAGTCGTTTAAGTCTGTACTAGAAGTCAACTTAAATGGGATACTAAACAATCTAATTATGCGCTACATGATATGCTGTTTAAAGTTTCCTTGTCTTAGGTTAACATCTCAGGCGGTATCACAGCATGTGCAAATTTCTAAGTAGGAGCCAGTTTTTAAGAATCCATGGGGATATGGATTATTTTTTCTTGTCTGTTTGGCATTACTTATAATTTTGGGGCATGGGGGATGGTAGTTAACAGTAGAACAGGGGAAATAACCAATCTCTGATGGTTAGAGAAGCTTCAGGAAGCATCATTTCAATCACAGTTTTGCTCTATAAATACTGCCTATTGAGCGCTAAATCAAAGTTTACTTTGGCAAAAGCTTTCCAACTTGATTGCACAGAGCTATTACTTCAGCTTTTTCTATACCTTTAACGTAATGGGAATTGGGGGTGAATTATGATGGTTGTGTCAAAAGTCTGGGATAGCTTGCATGATTTAGCATTGCTGGAGTATATCTGTCACGAGATATGCGTAGGGTAGTTTTGGGTTTTGTTTTATTTTCTATCGTTGCCCTGAAACTTGACTACTCCACACTCCTTAGTTCAGTTTTGCAGCTGCAAAAGTCTTTCTGAAAAACTGCTCTGGAGAAGTTGATTTCAGCGTAGGAATAGAAGGCAGCTATATGGACCAGCATATGGGGACAGTGACTTTTAATATATGTGAAATAATAGTCAAGTGGAGGGTTTACAACTTCTCCTGATAATTTCTCTAGACAAGCTTGCGCATTAGATCGGTTTTTGTTTTTGTTGATGTTCTTTAAGGAATGCTCGGAATAAAGTCTGAAGACCAGATTCTGTGATATTCAGTGTCCTTGTGTGACTCCACTGAACAAAATAGTTGGGCTTTGTTAACTCTGAAGATAGTAATCTGGTTGGAAAAAAACTTGTGTTATCTTCTTTTTCTACAGTTTTTGTAAGCACATTTGGAATATTGCTGTTATTGTCTGTGCTTAATGTCATGGAAGCTCCTCAGAAGACTGCAAACTTCAAATAACTAAGTATGTCAAAAGTTATCAGAAAGCTAAAACATTGATATACAGTCTTGACTATGCGTCAGTGTGTCTGTGTAGGCACCTGCTTCCTTTAAGGAAAAGCTACTTTTGGAGGGAATAATTTAGGACAGGAAAGTCCAGGAGTATGGTACAGGATATTAGCCCTTTTTTTTTCTCCCTGCCCCTTTTCTGCTGTAAATCTCTCCCTACCCCAATTAGCTTCCTGGTGAATTCTGATGGGAAACTCATAGCTAACGTACTATATTAAGCAGATACATGTAGGCAACCTCCCATACTCCTCTGTTTTACCACTGAATACTTATCTCCTTCATGAACTGCACTTAAGTAGATGACGACATTGCTAGAGACATAGGCTGCATCTACATGGTGATGGAAGGTGGGTGGTGGAGACCCAGGGAACCCAAACATCTGCATGCCGAGCCCAATTCTCACCTCGGCTCATAGTTTACAGGAGGTGCTTACAGCCTACAAATACCCCCTGCCTGCCCAGATGTTGACTAATTGCATACCAGCTGTGGTGCACAAAATCCTTACCATATCCTTACCTTAAGCATCCAACTGTCAAGCATCTGCACTCTTTCCTGCTGAGGAGGTTACTGCTGTGTAAGCACACTAGCAGCTCACATGATCCCCAAAGCATCAGTGTCACCATAGGGGATGGGATGTATATATCTTTGTAGTCACAAAACCTTGACTAGATGATAATAAACAACTTGACTTTCCTTGGAACTTAGGATTGATAGACAACTTTGTTAACCCAAGCCCTTTCTGCACCCCCACTAATTCCATGTCAGGGCAGAATACAACCCATCCCATGCTGGGATGAGTTGCTGCTGGAGCAGGAAAGCGCCATCTGTATTTAGGTGGCCGCTGCTTCTATGAGCTTTCTGAGGAAGTGCTGAGGTTCTGAAAGCCAGAAACGTTCATTCCTGGCCTTCAGAATTTTTAGCTGAGACATTTTTGAGGTGGACCTACTTCCAGTGGCACTTCCTGGTGCCCTGCCAAAAAAGGTCCCCATGGTACATCATCTTATAGAGTGTGTTGTCCACAAATCTCTGTGGACTGGCATATTTAGCCTAGACATCATTGTTGAGGTCTGGCACTAAACCAGGCTGGGAGACCGTTTTGGACATCTCAATCTAGTCCACATTCCATCAAGTGCTAGTGTGGAAATGGCAGGTCCTTTTTTTCCAGGATTTAACCTGGAGTGCCCAATGTGGAAAGGGCCCTAGTGACTTATAGTTGATTTTGATTATCTCATCTCAGCCAGCATCTTGAAAACTCTGGGCTTGCAAATGCTCTTGTAGAGTAGGTAAGAGCAGCTGCTCCATAAGGGCATGGTGGGAAGGGCCCTGCCACATGGAGTAGAAGATCAAGAGTTGAGTCCAGTTTGTTTTTCCTTTGTACATGTTTTAGGTCAGGGTTGACTAATATGCGGAGAATCCATTATGTGCAATAAAATTAATTTTCATCTGTAGTCTTATAAAATTTCAGCTGAACCAGTGTCTCATCTACCATTAAGTCTCCCTATTGTGATCTTTGGGTGTTGCTTCCTTTTACTTCCTCTGATCTCCCCCAACTAACTATAGTGGGCACTAGCTAGCACTGAGAGTACACAATGGATAGTGAGCGAAGGGCCTTCCACCTGTTGTTGGATTGTTGATAATTGCAGAGAATATAGGAAGCCAGGAATGACCAAAAGGTGCTTTGTTATTTACCCTTGCAATACTCTATTGTTTCTTCATATAATTCTTTCCTGTTAAACTTGTTTGCCCAACAGCCTTCTGTTTTTGTTTCAGTGGAGTCACGCCATCCTGTGGCCTCCAAAGAAGGGGACTCCTAATATAAGAACATCGGTTCCTATATAATTTATTTCTACTGGATCTGCTGAAAATATCTACAGAGATTGTTAGGATCTAGATTTATCAGTTTCCCTGTTCCTCTTGAGTGTATGTTGGTCAAAGGCAGGATCTTCATGGCATTATAATGGTGCTGTGTCAGTGCCTGAATAGCATAGGGACTGCATGATCCCACTTTTAATGAACAGACAGCCTACCATTAAGAACCCTTTAGCAGCAGAATTGTAGAAGATACTTTAACTGCACTTTCTCTGACTCTGCCCCTGCAGCAAAGAGCACACCTTCCTTGTTGCACTTGATTAAGGCCAAATAGACCAACCCGATTTTCCCAAACACAGGGACTGGCCAACTGTGTTTGCAAAAAAACAAAACAAAACAAAACAGCCCAGGCCAGAAACATGGACGCTGGAAAACAAAAGTTCCCCAGCTGTGATGTTTGCATAACCAGGAGTGGTGTAGTGCAGATCTTGCCAGTGTGCTAATTTTAAGGAATTCTGGAAAGGTTTTACATTGAACAAAATTACCAAAAAGAAAATAAATAAATACTGGTATTTTGGACTGTGTAGTACTTCTGTGTAAGAGAAGGGCAAGCATAACATGTCTGTCCACTTGTTAAAATACTCATGAGGAAAATCCATAAGCCAACAGTTTCCTGTATCTGTATTTCACTCTATAGGGGAGTTCATTGCCTGAGTTACATACATCACTGATTTAGGAATACATCATTTAGGAATTGCCTGAGTTAACACTTTGAGCAGTCAATTTAAAATGTAGCCTGAGTGCAACAGAATTACCATTTATCTTAAAGGGAAAAAATTCTGTCTGATACAGCTTTCTATTACTAGAACACTCTTTAGAATTAGAGCCCTGTGCTGGTCTTGAACCATAAGAAAACTCGATGAAGTATATTTGTAGATAACTTAATACTTGCTATTTCATTGTCCCCTTGCTTGTTGTGATCCAAGTTTTATTATTATCTGTTATCTTTCAACTTATTAACATTTCATTGGCTTTTTTTTATAGTTAACTGCAGATTGTATCCTAAAGCGGGTTGAGTTTTTGTTCTGTGATATCTTTTTTTCTTGCTGACTTCTTGCTAAGATTAATAATATTACATCTAAAATAAAATAAAGTTATTTGAATAAAGATTTCAGCTCATATGAAGTGGACCACATTTTGTTATCTGAACCCAAAAAATCAGTTATAAAGTTTATGACCTTTTCCCTCCTTTGCTAGATTATGGACAATATGCAGTATTGTAAATGGATAATGAAACATGGAAGGCATCTGGCCCAGAAACATGAGCTTAAATTGCTAGTTTAATCCTTATTTAAATCATTAAATTTTTATTTTAGATATAATATTATTAATTGTTATTTGTTCTATTTAACATCTTATATAATTTTTTTTCTAATGGCACGAGGCATTTAAATTAATGGGATAGCTGTTTTCATAACCATATTTTTGTTATAAAATCTGTTTTCAGGAACCAATTAGGTATGGATAAGGTAGGGTTATTATGAGGCATGAAATAAATGAAATAAAGGCACAGTACATTCAAATCTGGGATCTTAAAAACAATACTCTTAATAAGAGTGTATGTGTTGTTTGCTTTTCTTCAAGATTAATGAAAACATTTCTGTGAGATCAGGTACGGTTCCTTCACAGTCTGGTTATTTATATATAATATTGCCTTTAAAGTACCCATATTGGTCTTCTGTTTTAATGAATCATAGTCCAAGTTGTTAACAGATTTTTAAAAAATAACATCAGGAAAATGGAAAATTGCATGCTGCCTTCTAAACAGATATTGCGGCTTCCTAGGTAAATAACTAGAATGCTTTCTCATTTAAATCTTTGTTTCTGGAGTTCAGTTACATAATTTATAGCCAGTGACTTACATTTGGTATTTATGAATATAAAAGAGATTGTATTGTTTAGTGTCCACATGATGCTGTCCTGCTACCTTTACCACATTCCCATAGGTAGACCAGGACCCTCCACACATAGAATTGCAACTATCATAAATCTATTTAAAAAGATACAGTTGTAAGGAGACTTTGACTTCATAAATCTGATTTACTGCCACCTGCTAGAGATGACTGTGAAAACATTTGGTAAGAATCACTCTGACAACTTAAGAGGGATATGACAGAAAAGGCCAAAGGAGCGTGAGGGTTCCACATTATTTAAGGGGAGGTAATCTTATGGTCCTTAGTTGAGGAAAGAATATGGACTTTGATGGGAGTTTTGCCTCAGTCAGGAATTTCAGGAGCAGTATTTGTCATTGAGAGTAAATGTCTGTAACTCTGTGAACCCTTACTTTAAAAAGCACATTTTGCTGAATGTAGTGGGACTTACTTCTGGGTAAAAGTAAACAGGAGCATAGGCGGGTAAGAGAAAAAAGGCTAACATTCATTTAAAAACCAGGGTCCTGTTACAGCCTCCAAGCACCCCCTGCCTTCCCAGAAGTTGCCTAATTATTCACTAGGTGTGGAGCACAAAATTGTGCTACACAACCTTCCCAACCTTCCCCAGTTACTTACCTGAAGTGTCTGGCCGGGGAGCATTCGCTCTTCTGCTGGACGAGGAGGTCAACAGAGCTGCCGCGCAAGCACGCTGGCAGCTCTGCCACCCTCAGGATGCAACTGAGACTGTGAGGTGTCATCATGCTGATGGTGCTGATGCACGCACAGTTACGGAGGGTGCCACACTGAAGATGGCAGTGCCCTGAAGAGGACTGGCCCTGGGATTGATCACAGGTGAGTGACAGATCATGCAGGGCTTAGGCTGTATTGACTAGTCAACGTTGGATGATTGCATTCCTTTCCAGTCCAGAGACCTTCAGGTATGGGGCGGGATATAAATGTAAATAATAAATAAATAAATAAAACGCCCCAGGACAAAGATTCTGAATGTAGTGTCTAGTAAACGTAGCATATCTGAAAGATTCTACATTTGTTCTGGCATAGTCTCTGTTCATATGTACCTGCCCGAACTTTAAAATTCCTAAAAGATGACCTGCTGGTAGTACCAAATAAGAGGAAGCAACCGGTACACATAAACAGGAGGGTCTAATAGACCCTTGGTTTGAAACAGCTTTCCCATATTGATTCATTTGATTGGTTAGGGCTTTTTCATACTTCTATCCGCTAACAAGTCAGACACTTTCTGTCTTAAAATGCAAATTAAAAATTAAAACTTCAAGTATGAACAAGTAGGTGATGTGTATGTGTGTTTATATACAAACGTACTCAGATACAACGTCTATTTTTTATTCCATCATAAGAGCACATTGGTAGCCCGACCTTAATTGTTTTCAGTTTTGGAGTCTCATGAACTTAGGATAGCTTTTGCAATAAGATTAAGAATCATTTTTCTTTTAAGAGAGGTTTCTGTGTTTTGCTTCTTCTTCTTTCTTTCTTTTTTTTGTCATGTAGTAAACTGCTTTGGAGTTAATTCATCAGGTTACGATCTGAAGTTCACCGGGGAAAAACAAGTATAAACTGTTTCTAAGAATTCTGTGTCCTCCTCTTCCAATGTATACCTTATTAAAGCAATGTTAATTACATTTGATCCAGATTTCTACCCAAATGTGATCTTGGAGATATGGGGGCCTTTAAAATGTGACATGGGTCACACATTTAAATAATGGCTTTACAGGCGTTCTTTACTTCTAAATTGGGTCACTGGTATTCTTTCTTTGAACACTTTGTTCTAATTGAAACAGTAAATCATTGAATAAAAGCAGACTGGATTCCCTTGTAAGGTGGACAACTGGACTCTGCAGTTTTATTGCTTCTAACATGTGCAGGGACTCAACATTTGCTGTTAAGAGAAGCAGTATCAGCTTTTTCTGTCATTTCTGCATTTAAAGGAAACTAATTGATAATCTAAGGCAAAGTGCTGAAGTGTGGTCCTCCAGATTTTCCTGAACTACAATACACATCATTCCATGGCATTAGGGAAGTTAAGAGTTCAGGAACATCTGGAAGGCTGCATTTGGGTGGCTCAATTTAATGCAGTTTCTGGAAATATTTTCTGGAAACACCTCAGAGAACACTGAGATATGTTGACTTGAAGTCACAGATTTTTTTAACAAAATCATGGTTTGAATTAACACTGATTTTTAAGATACACAATTCCAAAATAAAATTACAGAATCTTGCATCTACATTTTAATATGAGGCTTCACTCCATATACCATGCAAGAAATTATTGCTTTGTATAAACCTGAGTGCTGATATTGGCACTTTGCGTCCCTCATTCAGGGGCATTTTTGCACTTCCCATCCACTGGATGGGAAAGGAGCATGATTAACCAACATTGACTGGCGCTCACACTTCAGTGCTAGTCAACATTGCCATTTCCTCCCCCTAGGATCAGATACTCACCTTATTTGATGTGGGGCCCGGTCCTCTGCTGGGTGCCGCCATTTTGGCTGTGTTGCCCTCTGCGACTGCTTGTGCCTCAGTGCCATAGCCTTGATGGCATGCAGGTGCATCTATGGCTGTCCAAAGTGCCAGTGTTCTTGCACGGCACCAGATGACCCCTTTCTTGCACAGCTGCCCAGACACTCCATGTAAACTTTCAGGTAAGGTTGATTAAGATGCAAAGCATGATTTCGTGCTGCACACCTAATCAAGCTTTAATGAACTTCTGGGAAGGCAGGATATGCGTGGAGGTGTAGCAGCTTCCTTGAAGTGCAGATGCAATTCCCCAAAAGTTCAGTAATTGCTGACTAGAAGCTGAAGTGCGAAAAAGCCCCAGGTCCAGCATCAGATGGGCTAAAGCCCTTAGCAGTAGGGATGTGCACGAATACGATTTTTGGCATTTGGTTCGTAATGAATCGAATATTTGAACATTTGTATTTGTACAAATGCGCAATTTCCAGCGTCCAGACATTTGATCCGATACAAATGTACTTGCACGTATTTGTTTGAATACTCAATGCGTACGGGTGCATATCCAATGATATGCATCCATACATATCTTGTACACATCCCGTTTTCATCCCATACGTATATGCATGGGATGCATACATATCCGTACTGTTAAATGAGTGTCTGAACTATTCGTTCAAATGCTCAAAACATTTATATTTGTTCAAATGTTAATGTATGTCCGAATTTGTGTGAAGTCATACAAATGATATCTGTACTTAGCAGTCATATCGTTTGCAGGTCAGCCCCTTTGGTGGTGGTAGCAAAGGAGTCTGCAGTGCTCCTAGTACAGCCACAGATGCAACCGTTGCACCTGTTTCCATGTGAAAACTGTGTCAGGGCAGGGTGGCTGCACAGCTGCATGCTGTGGCCCCCAATTCCCGATGGCTGGCTGCGTATGGCTGTTGCGGCAATGAGGCAGATTCTGCTACTGCAGCAGAGTCAGTTCTGGATAAGCTTTGGGCAAAGCCAATATTCACAGTGCAAACACCAGCCTCTGTCCCAAATCTTAACTTCCATGGGGCACTGCCTGTCGCAGGGGAGTTAAGTGCACAAAGGCTCCCATATAGTTCAGACAACTTTTAAAACTGTTGCTCCGTTAGGCTGTAGATAGTTTGGGGACGCTATGACAGGTTGTTGAGAGATTCTCTTTTCCTAGTGTAGAAATAGAAAGTATTTATTCTTTATCATTTTGCTACATGTGTTTCAGTTAAAACAAAGAGGAACAGTGTGCTAAGCGCATGATCATGGAACAATAGTCTGGCCTAGCTCCAATAATTGGCTAGGGCCCAAGAAAACCCTGATAAGCTGTGTGTAGTAGAGATGATGCGAGGAAGGGAGATCCACAGTTTTTCTTAGGTGTTCTAACAGTATCTATTCTAAAGCAGTGTTAAAGTGCACACCTGTGAATTCTTCTGAAACTGTACATTGTTTTAGTTTGTACGGTGGTTAGTAATATACTGGAAAACCTCTCTTTGGAAGGGTTTTTGTTTTAGGAAAGAGGAGTTCTGTTTACATCCTGAGATCTGAGTTGCATCTGGTTTCAGTGAAAATATTATTATTTCCTTTTCACTTCACTTTCTATTCTACTTGTCCTTTTCAGTCAATTGAGGATCCTTCCTTTGAGGTTTCTTGGCATTTACCCTAGGTAGAAGGGGTAATAATTATTTCATCCTTTTAAAAAAAAAAACATTACTTACAGAAGTTTGTTTTAAAAGTTTGCCCTTTTCTCAAAGAAGTTTGTATAGGGATTTTCTGTTTGTTTCATTTTTTAAAAGCACACCTCTTCAAATCATAGTATCCTTGGCAGATACCATGGCAGTTTAATAATAATAATAATAATAATAATATTTATTTGTATACCGCCCTATTAAGTGATATAAACCTACATGTCCTAACGTGGTTATCCTGATGGATCACCTGATGGATCACCTGATGGATAAGGTCAAAGACTTGTCTAATCGATATCCAGTTTCTTGCACTGGCCAGGCAGTTACTCCCAAAAGCCCTTGTCCCACAGCAACTGGAATTCAATAGTACAGTGCCTCTGACTCTTTGTTACTAGGAGTCAGTGAAAGCCTTATCTTCCATGATTTTGTCTAATCCCTTTAAAAGCCATCTAAGTTGGTGGCCTTCGATACATCTCATGTTAGCAAATTCCACAGCTGAAGTATTTGCTGTGGTAAATTGCCTCTTCTGTTGAGGATCTCTTCTGTCCCTGGATAGCTGTTCTCACACATAGGAAGAAATAGTTCTGTTTATTCATTCTACTCAACACATTATGTTATATACCTTTTTACATGTTGGGCGAATCCCCACAGCAAGCTTATTTCACTTTCCCTAAACCGAAATAATAGAACCGGATACAAACGCGAATTTGCCTGTTCCCATTACTTTTAACTTAATCGCGTTCAATACAGATTCTGAGGATCGTACGTGGTGTACATGACTCAAGGTGGGACTCAAGTGGCTACTTTTTAAAAGCCGCTTTTTGGGGCTGCCCTGCCCTCTTCCTCCTGGCATGGACGCGCCACCCATAAGGGACCCCTTCACCGAGCCTAACCAGGTGGCTGAGTGGCTGCCGCTTCCATGGATGGAGGAAAAATGGCAGCGGGCAGCCAGCCAGCGATTCTTTCCCCTCCTCTCCCCATTGCTCAGGGCACACAGCAGCGGCGGCAACTAAAGCCCCTTTGCTTTAAACATTCACATTCAGCTGCTTTCCTCCCTTCCTTTCCCTTTCTAAAGTCAGATTTTTTTAGAATTGCGCAAAATTGCAACATTCTTATCAGGTTGAAGTGGTTCCATCCCTACAGTGTAGCACTGCTGTTAAGGGTGGATTTTTAACACTCAAATCACTGTCTTTGGAAGCAAGCTATTGGGAGAGGGAAACCCTAAACATGGATTCTCATCCCTTAAAATGGTACTGTCCGCACAGTAAAAAATGTAAAATGTTTCAAACGCACGATCCGGAGTGAGACCTGTTGAAATCAGGATTGAGATTCACCACGCTTTGGGGTGGTTTAACACAGGGAAAGCGTGTTAAGCCAAACTGCCGAGGACTGAAAACGTTTTGAATCCGAGATAAGGTTGCCGTGAAGACACGGCCATACTGTACCACAAATACTGTAACTTTTCCTCTTGAAGAAGTGACTAGAGTTCAGGTCATTTTCTTTGTCCCTGTCCTAAACTTTTGGGTTTGCTATTTTCTTTATTCTTTTTTGGTGTTTTGCTCAGAATTGTCCACAATACTCCTAGTGTACCTGTACTTCAGGACAATGACCCTTTCTGTACTGAGACTTATTCCAGATTATGTCCTGGTTGAAGGATTTGCTGTCTGCATGCTGGTGCAGACAGTGGTCTGCACTAGCATGCACATAGTTCATCCCTATTCTGGGATATAATCTGGAATAAACCCCAGTGCAGAAAGGGCCATTTTCTTGTTCCTTTACTCTGTTGCCAGTTTTATTTCCAACCCTAGTAATTGTTAAAAAACATTTTATCATTTTTTGTAGTTGAGGCACATTTGTCCAATATTTTATATGTTATTTGTCATTCCTGAGGATCTTTTCCTTAGTCCATTATTATTAGACAACTTTTATTTGTGTACATGTGAAATTGTGCGTGACTATACCCCTCTTTATACTGTACCACATTTGTTACAGTTTTATTGAAGTTTAGTTGCGTAGCTTAGACAGATCCTTTTGGAGCTCTTCACAATGCATAAATAATGTTTTGTTTTTTTCTAACTAGCCTGAATATTGATATCATCAGCAAACATGGCAACCTCACTATTTTTTATTATTAACTATGGCTGTATTCTCATTCCCAATCAGTTTCTGAGTCATCACAGTTGTCTTGGAAGTCATACCTCACATCCAGTTTAAACAGTTCCTGGGGTAGTGCTCTCCAGTTTAGTGTCCTTATCTCCTCTTCATGTATGGACAAAGGAGAGAAGAGGTGACTTTCTGGCAAGACCACTTTTGTGCCTGACTGAAAATGTCTGACTTCTGAGGTCATATCTGGTTTATTTCAAAAGTGACGGATGGAAACCTCTCTCCTGCAAGATGGGTTCTCCACTTTCTTGAAACTTTCTTGGACTGGGAGCCACCACTAAAAAGATGGCATTTGTATACTACGTGTTTGACCCCTCACAGCTACCGCTAATGTGATTTTTGTGAGTTGCCTCATGGGGGTGCACTTATCTTTTATTTATGGGGTATTAATACTACATTTAAGTTCCATGCTTAGCAACCTGTCTTATAAAATGGATCGTATCTGTCCTTTTATTATTGAGCCAGTTTGGTCTAGTGGTTAAGGAGCCGGACTCTTATCCAGGAATACTGGGTTCGATTCCGCTCTCCCCCATGAAGCTATCTGGGTGGCCTTGGGCTAATCACAGCTCAGCTTCTGAGCTTTCACAGCCCCACCTACCTCACAGGGTGGTCTGTTGTGGGGAGAAGAATAGAAAAGCTTTGTCAGCCACTTTGAGTCCCCTTAAATGGGTGAGAAAAGCAGGGTAGAAAAGCCAACTCTTCTTATTAAATGATTTACTCTAGTTTTTCAACATAAAATATTTACTGTATTTCTTCCCAAGTATGGCCAGGTAGAGTTGACTGTTTTATTAGAATTCTAACAAACATTTGTGACAGTTTTTATAGATAAATTGTGTGATAACAATACATTACAGACTCGATCCTTTCATACTCCATAATTACATGTTGCAAACTTTATCACAGTATAATGTGGAGTACTTTGAGAGTTATTTTCAGAATTCTGTCTTGTGTATAAAATTGGCAGGTTGAAAGACAAAACTGTAGTTTATCTTGCTAAACTCAGAAGCCAATAACTGTTTGGCATTACCCTGTCCAATGCTGTCAGTAAATAAGGATGTTTCAGCAAGATGTGGGATGGAAGAGTTTGCAAATTAGTTTGAGATGAAATGGACATAATGGTGCCTCCAGTTAAATCTTTTCTTAAGTTACCTGTTAACAGAAGATGTCATAGCAAAAATGATCTTAATTTATTTATTGATTTCCAGGTCAGTTTATTGCTGCTTAATTATGATACAGAATATTAGGATGTAGAAATACTATACTGCTATTTGAAGATACCACTGCAGGATCAATATTGTTATTGTTGTTTCCTTAAAAAGAGAATAATCAATGGTGTTTCTTCAGAAATTACTTTTGTATTTTACTTATGGCTTGAGACTCTCAACAAAGCTGTAGACTGTTTAGCAATACATTATAATAGGAAAATAGAACGTGCTCTACTTTACAGAAAACAGCTCCACAGTAGCTTGTGTAATCCAAGTCCCAAAGTAAAAGACCCTGAAGAGAGAGAAAGCAAATGTTGCCAGTGAAAATTAATTCAGCAAGCAGACTGTGTCTTAATGGGGACCCAGCTCTGCAGTTTGTGGAAACATTGGGTGTGTACATGTGCAGACACTGCATGCTCCTGTTCCAGGCCTGGAACAAGCATTCTGGCCCACAAAAAAAAATCTTCATCCACCTTCATGAAGAAGTAGCTTCGGTCTATTTTGATTTGGAATAACATATTAAATTGCCATATACCTATTCCACATTTTCCAACATATTATGAGAGCAGAACATATCTCCTAAGGCAGGATGGAGAAAGTTTAGGTGTTGATTGGCAGATGTTTTGGCTGTCAGGTGTAGTCGGGGGTCCCAAAAGCCTGTAAAACAGCTGTAAAGTGCTAATATGGCATGGCTCCAATTCTGCCTAAGCCACAAGTCCTGCATGTGCTAAGCCAGGCTCTGGACAGATCTAGAAACAATATGGTAGAATTGGAGAAAAGCAGAATAAATCTGTGAAGAGATTTCTGACATTATGAGCTGTAGAACATCATGCCTTTATATTGGGTGGGGATTCTTTGACTGAAGGCTACTCTGAAATGTCACCTTATATTTCAAATGCTACAATTACAAGTAGCATATTCCTTCTAATTTTATGATACTACTGAGACCTGTTGTATGTTTTTAAAAAAAGTTAGCAAAATTGGATGAATAACTTTACAAGTCCTGAGACGTTTTCGCATTACTCCCGTT
Organism: Aspidoscelis tigris stejnegeri; assembly: GCA_023333525.1. NCBI lineage: Eukaryota > Metazoa > Chordata > Lepidosauria > Squamata > Teiidae > Aspidoscelis > Aspidoscelis tigris. The sequence goes on along the minus strand of JALMGA010000007.1, from coordinate 22,078,343 downwards.
CCATTTGGAACGGGAGTAGGACGGGAAGATTAAGACAGCTCACGACGCTTTCACCTTTCACACACAGGAGCGCAGGAGCGCGTGTAAACGCGTTCCGGCGCGTCTGTGTGCGAATGCTCAAAGCATCGTGAGCTGTCTTAGCCGGCAAAGGCCGGCCAGGGGCGCGGAGACAGCCGCGGAGGCAGATCGGCAATCAGCTGATTGTCAAACAGCTGATTGTCGAAGCCGCGCCGGCGTCGGAGGCAAGCCCGCAGCTGTTAGGGAGGGAGAAGCAGGCGCGAATGCTTCTCCTCCCGAACGCCTGCGGGCGGCTCGTCCGCGTTCGAATGCATGTAGAGCACTTTAAAGTGCTCTACATTTCGAACGCGAGAAAGACAGCTGCGGACACGTCGGAGCGCAAGCCGCGCTCGGGCAATGCGGATGCCGTGTCCGCAGCTGTCTCCCACGCGCACCGTTCAGCCCCGTGCGAAAACGTCTTTGTTCTTTGCCACTTCTAAATACAAAATATGTGAAGTCCTGTCCTTTAAGATACCTGTTTCACATGAGCCTTTTTTTTCTGAGTTATTGTTCAAAAATGTATGGCATGCAAGAAAAGGAATGAATTAATAATGTGTTCCTGGTCAGTTCCCCTGGGCAAGTGTCATCTTCTGTTTGTGCTTTCCAGAGAGAATATTGCTTTCCAGAGAGAATATTGCAAAGTCATGCTGTCTCGTCAAGATAAATAAAATTTCCTTATCTGATTTACAAAATGTGTTTCTCCTTGCCATGTGGATGTGTTTTCCTAAGTATATGCACATACATTCAGTTGTATATTGTTGAAGCTTTGGTAATGCTTGGATTACAACAACCAATCGCATACAGTTACGGTACATGGAGAGATAATGTTTTCTGACCATGTTATAAGGTGAATTTGACCTTCTAGTATGCTTCTAGTTAATTTGCCATTAATGGCAAAGTTGCTTTCTGAGGTAGCTACATGTAGGGTGAATAATTTTAGTTAAGAGGTTGGGAGTAGGCTGTAGTGTTGTGTTCTAATAATGCATGTTGGAGGTTTCACTTATGGACAAGACAGGTGCACACAGGCATGCCAGTTTCCTAATTTCATATTCTCTCCACCTCCCAGTTGAAGATTGGAGATAATTAAGCAGGGAGGTGGTAGCCATTCCATAGCAGCAATGAAAAAATATTAACTTATCCTTAGTTACATCTACCTAAAGGATAAAAAAGCTGTCCCTGGAAAGTGCTAGGGTCTGCCATTTTGATGTGTCCATTGCTTTGAAACTCCTTCGCTAACTTAAGAGCCATGGGAATTACCAGTCCCAGAAAGCTGGAACAATAACTCCTGGGACTGTTGGGCTGATGTAATTTGCTTATCTGTTCACCACCATCATATGTGAAAGTACAGGAGAAAAGAGCTAAGTTAGCAGCCACCATTTTTGATCTGGACATTTTTCCAATGGATTAAAAGTATGGCTGGAAATCAGACCCTTCTTGCTTTATCAGGAGGTTCCCTGTCACAGCCATGTTCTGAGTCTCAAATCAAGGCAAATAGTGTTTATGTGCCATATCTGTCACCTTTACAAGGGACTCATGTTTCCCACTTCAAGGGTCAGCCCATTTTGGTGGTTTTATAATCAGGAAACTGTTTTCTGCTTCCTGGTGAGAGTCTCTTCTTCACTCTGAATGAACTCTGGATGCCAAAGGCAGTTGGTGAAAACTATTGACTAAATAACTTGCAGGATAGTGTCAATTTGAGTTACAAATAAGGAGACAGGTCTATTTATCTTTAAAGATTATGTTAGTCTTGAAATACTAAGTGCCTTTTCACAGTGGGCAATAGACTAGATCATGGTCCACTTCTGGTCCACCTTAGAGTCGACTAAAGAGGTACCCCCTTCTAGGACACCCCATCCATCCAGGACAGAGCATAAACTGAGCTAGGGCATCCAAAATGGTTTCCTACACAATCTACTGGTATACCTCTTTCTTGAAGTCTACTGGCATTCCAGGGGGTGGTATGCCAGACCACAGAGGTATGTAGACAACACACCCTTAGGGGAGCCATTTCAGTGGTCTAGTACCATAGGAAATTGAATTTGGTGGTCCAGTATACAACAAAGAATCCCTCCTCCAATGCTGGCTCCAAAACTGGTGTGAACCTTTGACCCATTCTTCTCTAGAAGCAGTCTGTGTCAGCTTGGAATAAACTCTTTATTCTGGATCAGGATGTCCCATTCTGCTCTTGTCTACTAGCCTCAGTGCAAATATGGACTAAATCTATATATAGTTGTTTCTCTTTACTGCAAGTTCTGTTTTTTCTTGATAGAATACTTGACATACATTCTTGTTACTCACACGACACCCCTAAAGAACTCTGTTATTACTCTGTGTGTTTCAGAAAATGTCAGTTCCTACAGGCTTCCGTATTTGTACCATTTTGATGGCATGGATTCTTCATAAATAGCAAGGGAATGGAAATGTGCATCTTCTCTTATTTTTGCACTATGAGCTTTCTTTAAAAAAATGAAGATAGAATATTTATATGTATATTTAAAATACCTTAGGATTCTCATTTTACCTCATGGTAATAATCTCTAAGGTAGTGCATTTCTCTCTCTTCCTTTTAAACTGTTTTGTCCTCAGAGCATCAAAGGTACCATCTTCAAAGACAGCTGTATTCGGATTTTCTCTTTGTGAGTGGGAATTGCTATACTGTTCAGATTAATCTTCAAGGACTCTATTCAGATTAAAAATAGTCCTAATAGGACTAAAAAATAGTCCAAACGGGACTAAAACAGAACTAAAAAAAGCTAAGTGGTAACTTAGCCAGGGCGAGTTCCCATTTAAGGAATAAAATGGAATATACATCAAAATTTTCATCAGGATTTGCATCGATATGTAAAGCACGTTAAAAGGAAGCAAAGAGCATCTGGCAATCAGATTCATCTCCGATTTTCTATCCCCACTCTAAACACTTAAAACGCTTCCAAAAACAGATTGGGGAAAGTGATTCTTTCCCCTCCTCTCCCCATTGCCCAGGGCACATGGCAGCAGCGGCAACTCAAGCCTCATTCGCCCACTCACTCCACAGCCACCATCCTCGGCAGAGGTTCCCTCCAAAAAAAGCACGCTGGCTCTGTTGCCGCTGCTGCCTGCACACACAACCTTAAACATTCACACATCTCCCAGGACCTGAAGCAGCTTTCCCTCCTTTCCCTTTCTAAAGTTCAGAACTTTTAAAGAGCCAGAATTGCAACATTGTTATCAGGTGTGAAGTGGGTGGATTGCTACTTTGAAACCACTGCTATACAGGGTGGATTTTTACAGTGAAACTGGCTGCTGTACCTTTGAACTGAAAGGGCTGACCTGCAGGGTGAAACCCCAATCCATTTCATGACATATTTATCCAAATACTGCTCTAGTATTCCCACTACAGTAAGGAAGAAGTGTTCTAAAAGCCAAATCCGTGAAAAATACCTTAAAATTCAGGAGTTTGTTTATTCTGTTTTAAAGCCAAATAATCCTCAAAATACCCCTGAAACTGATTGCCAATGGGGACAACGAGAATCCAAACTGCTTTTAAACCGTTTTACTTGATTGGGGGTGGGAATGGCGAGGATCCAAACTGTTTTTAAACAGTTTTAAGTAATAATGGGAACACAGACCCAGGGTGTCTGTCATATCCAAAGGAGTCCAAAAGTGGATCTTTTTTCAGAACCAGCAAGTTAATCTCACCAACACTGTGTCTACACAGCAGTAGCAAGAGAGCACCTGAGGGTGGCAGCAACCTTCAGACTGCTTTCTCCTACTCTGTGGGAAGGGTCCTGCAGAAGGCAACTGCAATCCTTAGACCTTTTCTGAGCTTTTGCTACTGGATGTGTGGATGGTCTCAAAATCATCGTCTGAATTTCATGCAAGAGTAGGGATTTGAACCTCAGTCTTTGGTTGCCTTTATGTTGGTGAGCTCCAGTTTCCATCCCCTTTGACTATTAACTGTGTTGTCTAAGACTGATCAGAATGGGAGTACGTCAGCACAGTGGTTCAGTAATTTTGTGGTCCTGCTATTAATGCTGCATCACACTGACTCATTTTATGAAAAGCAGTACATTTGTTTTAGATTTTTTTTAAAAAAAATCCAGTAATTTGTTTTTCCACTCAAGTATTTCAAAAATGCAAAAAGTGTGTTCAGGGAAGAAAAAATAAATTATCTTTTAAAGTGAAGGGTGGGGATGTAATCTATATTAGATAATTACCTCAAGGAAGACAACCACATACAGTCAAGACGTTTCACTCACCATTGGGGCCCCTATGGGAGGGTTACATAAGGTTCATTAATAAATCTAAGCTGGAGATCAAATAAAAGTTGAATCATTTGCCTAGAAAAGTCCTGCAAGCCAAGGAACCTCATTAGTCTAAGACGGAACCTCATAAAATTTATTGGAGATCATTTATATGTTGCGTAGACATATACCAGGACTAGATTTTGTGTGTTTGCCCACACGAATCAAAGAAAATAAAGCTTGGAGGGGAGTGATGATGACAAATAACCATGAGTGAGAAATAAAATGGGGGAGGGGAAGCAGGGTAAAACGTTTTAATCTGTTGACATTTAAAGACACCGAGTTTGGTTCCTGAAGTAATGATTTTTGTACTCTAGCAGCATCTGCTAGATCGTAAATGATCTTTGGGGAAATGCATGTCTCAGGGGCCTTCCTGCATGTACTTTAGTACAGTGCTCCACAGAACAAAGGTTTTTGTTGACTCTGTAATCTAACTGGCCCTGATATGTGCTTGTTGCATCACTTATTGAAATAAATCCTCCTAATAACACTTAAAGAAGTTAACAAAGCAATTTAGTGCTTTCCACTCAACTTTGGTACATTATAGTAGAACTAAACAGGTTAAGTGTTTCTCTCAATTCTTGTTCTGTCTAGAAACTCCTGGGTATAGAAAGCTTGGTAGTGATCGAAAATGTGAAAGAACTCTTAAAATAGGTATATTTACCATAAGACTGCACAAGATCAGTTCTCATGGTTGTAGTATAGGCATTGGGCATTGGTCACACTCAGGCTAGCCTCCGCTGCAAAATGGAAATGAAAAAATGAAACTTTTGGCATCCCCCATTAAAGTCATCTGTTTACACATCCTCCTGACTGTAAATGTTGCACATGGACCTGGTGCCTTTAGGAGACTCTCATGGCATCAAAATGGTGCTGTGTGGACCTTGAACAATGTCCATGTTCTATTTCCAGAAGTTTAGGTTTCAGTGAATGGCTTCCACACATTGGGACTGCGGAAGACAAGCCAAGGCAGTGCTCTGTTTCGAAGCCTGAGGTTAATTTGTTGTAAACAGAATACACTTTGGTGAGATCAAAGGGCTTTGCCCTTCCTCCTGCCTCCCTTGTGGAAGTCTTTCACAAACCAGGCCTGATTTTAACCTCGGTTCTTCTCCACCTCTGTGAAATGTAGTAGCTTCTCATGATTGAGGGTGGCATTTATCTCTAGCCAAACTTTTAGGAACTTCTTACCATTGGTAAATATGTCCAAAAGTGAATGCCTTTCCTTGCAAAAACGTAGATCACATGCCAACATGGAGATAGCGGGTCTCCTGAAATAATCTGGAATAAGGCTCAGTGCAGAAAGGGCCATTTTTCCTTTCTCTTTATTGTATGACTGATTTGGTGACCAAGGCCCTTTCTGATTTTACCTGACATTAATCCAGATCAGTAGGTCCAGTAGATCACTGATCCAGATTGCCAGATGGCATGATCTGGATCAGTACCATCTGTACTGATGGCCGCTGATCCAGTTTGCCCTTGTAGCTTGGTGTTGAAGCTCACATGAGTTTCAAAGCCAGTCACACGCCTATGCCTGTGAGGGTTGGGAACAAGGGTTCCTAGCCTCAGGGCCTGTGAAGGTCATTTTTGAGCAGCACACTAAGGCATGCCACTGAAAACCACCCTTCAGTATTCCCACGACACAAGAGGTGTGCCTTCTGCACACCTCTGCTGTGCCAGATCAAGGCCACTAGGCCAATAGTAGTACCATGTAAAGGGGATTACTAGTGGTCCAGATTAGAGTCCTTCTCTTCCGAATCACACTCCATATAATTCAGGCAGAGCCAGACTAGGAAGAGGCTGGGCCTCTGGGATCTACATTAGCATGTGTATATGTATATACTACATAGACCCTTAATTCGGATTAAGGGTTCGTGCAGGAAGGGCCGAAGCTGCACATTCAGCTGTTTTACTTTTTTGCTATTACCTAATAAAATCAGTGAGGCATTCAGGAATAAGAAATATTTTTTAAAGGGCCAGATCAAGCAGATGAACAGGGAGCTGGTCACGCTATTTTATTCCATTGTCATCTGCATTATTATGAAGACCTAAGACGTTTTCGCACGGGGCTGAACGGGACGCGTGGGAGACAGCTGCGGACACGGCATCCGCATTGCCCGAGCGCGGCTTGCGCTCCGACGTGTCCGCAGCTGTCTTTCTCGCGTTCGAAATGTAGAGCACTTTAAAGTGCTCTACATGCGTTCGAACGCGGACGAGCCGCCCGCAGGCGTTCGGGAGGAGAAGCATTCGCGCCTGCTTCTGTCTCCCGAACAGCTGCGGGCTCGCCTCCGACGCCGGCGCGGCTTCGACAATCAGCTGTTTGACAATCAGCTGATTGTCGATCTGCCTCCGCGGCTGTCTCCGCGCCCCTGGCCGGCCTTTGCCGGCTAAGACAGCTCCCAGCGCTTTGAGCATTCGCACACAGACGCTCCGGAACGCGTTTACACGCGTTCTGGCGCGTCTGTGTGTGAAAGGGGAAAGCGCCGGGAGCTGTCTTAAGCTTCCCGTCCTACTCCCGTTCCAAATGGAACGGGAGTAATGCGAAAACGTCTCTATTTTTGTCATAGGCTGCATTCACACATAGCCTGAGACTCCAAAGCTGCTTAGAAGTAGGAGCATGTGACAGCTAATTTTCCTATGTCAATTTCTTGCCTTTAATATGGATTAGAAGTGCGATGAAAACACTAAGGTGTGGCAGGTACTACCTCTAAGACATTTCAAGCTAATTTTTTAAACAGCATCTGGATGTACCTTTAGAATAGTTTCTGAAATGATCCAATATTTAGATGGATATAATTTAATAATAAAGTTGCAGCAAACTTCTTGTTTCTCTTTAGCTGCTTCTCCTGATGGTTGGGAGAATACTCAAATCCATTTCAATTACCAACCATTTTCTGTGGCCTCATGCCTCAGACCACACACCGAACAGTGCAAAAAGAGGCATCCAGATTTTTCTGAAAATTTACCGTATTGGCTTTGCTTTTGTTGTTCTGCCACATATACACTTGCAGACAGATCCTACAGCTGATTCTGCTTACGGAACAGGAAGCGTTTTGCAATAACGACAAAAGAGGGTAGAAAAGAGGGCTTCTGCAAAAATAAAATATTGTAATAGAAAATATTCCTTTGCAATAGTGAAATTTTTTTAGGCTAGGTGACCTGATTTAACTTAAAACATGAGTATTTTGAAGGTAGTTTAAACACATATTTGCTGATTTGAGGACAAGGGCTTCAGAATTCATTGAGTCAAAATAACTTTTACCATACTTTGAGAAAGTCCTTTTTAGTTTGATCACAATTTTTTCCGCTATTGCATTGGTAATTGAATCACACTGTTTGAACAAACCTTAGGACTATCTAGTTCAATTCCCAAAGCTACCAAAGTCTGTATCTACATAGAGAAAGAAAAAAGTGGCTTGAAAGCAGCATAGAGGCATCCATATACTAGTAATTCTAATCCACATTAAGAGCCAGAAAATACATTTTAAAGGCCTTTAATGTGGATTAGAGGTGGGATTGGAACCCTAGGCCATTTCTGTACTTACTTCCTTTGAAGCTGTTGAACTAGCACTCCTTTCCAGCCTGTCTTGCCCTAAGCCCAACAGGTCACATACACATTGTGACAGGTGGAATGCTGTCCACTGGGAGCAATGCTGGCACAACTTCCTTGTTCTATTCCAGGTAAAGCATGCTTCTGTGAGTGCCACCTACCCTTCCCCATTGCTCCAGCATAGCATCTGATAAACAAGGCTGGTGCTGCACTACCCCTGTGTCAGGGTTTTGAAGATGGTTTCCAAAGTTTTCATAAGAACCAATGGAAAACATTGTAGCCCAGTGTTTTGATGGTTATCTGATATTTGAAGATGGGGTTGCATCATTTTCCTTGTTTCAGACCGGGGCACAGAACTCCCAGTGCCTGGACCAGAACAGATGGTATTAGTGTATTTGCAGACCTTTGCAAACAGGCCCATCACTTAACTGGAATAGGAAGCCCTTAGGACAATCCTAGACTAGAATGGTGCTAGTTCTGTGTAGAAGAAGCCTACTAGTGAGCAGGTTGCTCTAGTAACCAAATGAATGTGGAAAGGCCTCTAGTATCTGTGTGCTACCACCTCTAAGCCTCTTTCAAGCCACACTGTTGGTGAGTTTGAATGCAGCCAAAGTCTCCTACCACAGCATGCATGATAAAAAAAGTCATCTGACTATGTATGCAGTGTTTTAAACTCATTGACTAGGATCCACTGACAGCTTTTTTGGGGGGAGGGTGTCTATTGGTCTTGCCCTACCAAGTAGCTCAGAGCTAGGTTAAGGGCTATCTTGCACCATTCTGATTCAGACTCAGTAGCCTGACCCATGCTAGACTGGGTCTAGCTGTTAAGAGCTGTCTACATTTGATGGTCCATCATGACCCAGACTTCAAAGGCTGAGAACAAAAGTTCCCAGCTTTCAAAATTTCCAGCTTTCCCAGCTTTCAACGTTTTGGACGTGTGGCCACTTCCAGCAGTACTTTCTTATACAGGGGCAGGCTTTCTTCATGGTCATACCCTTCATGATCCAAGGTAAGCTCAATAGTCTATAGCTTCATCCAGTGCTGATGAAGCATGTTAGTGGAGAATGGAACTTCTCCTGTCACATACCACCTTCTGGCAGACCCTGACCCTAACCCTATTGCCCCCTGTGGAAATGGCACTAGAGTTGACTCTTTTCTTCTTCATGTGTTTCATTCAAAGTTGGATTCCATGTTCTCCTTGTATTCATGTGGAAGTCAATTTTAATGAGGCTTAGATCTGCAACCTTTTTTTTAAATTACTTCTAAATATTCAGACTCACGACCAGTTCCCCACTCCATCCCGCCAGTTCCAGTGGGCACCTGCCACCAGTGTCCTATTAAACAGTACTTTGAAAGGTGTGAATGACCTCTCCAGGTCCTTTGCCATGCTGATAAAGATGACTTATTATCATATTCCTAACTTTATATATTTATTTGTATTTCTACCCTGCCTTATAACCCAGAGGTTTCAGGTGAAACCAAGCTACAAAAATATATGTACTGTATAAAAATGCAGTTATGCCAGTATTAGTGGATTTCTCTGCTAAATATTTTCCTATAGACTTAAGAGCATCACCATCCTTGCAGAGTGACTTTAAAGTTGTAGCAGGGGTTACCTGCTTGTTTCCTCAGGAATTTCCTCTTTCATTTTTAATAAAAGTGTCCCTCATTGGTTCCACTGTATTAAAAATTAGTACAGCTTTGAGATAATTCAAATCAGTCTGCAAGGATCTGTGATCTATTAAGAAAAGCAGACATACTTGTCTCCCAACCCAAAATAACTTTACTGCTGTCTAAAGGAAATTCTGTCTGAAAAAAAGTGATTCTAGCTTTGTTAATTTAAGCAACTGGCTATCAAGAAGTGAATTGGCAAATATTTTCTGAACAGCTGTAGGACTTCTTATGCAAAGATGTTGGGAACTTAAACATGCATTAAAATAACAGAAGCCATGCTGAAATAATCTGGGGTTACCCAGAGGTGTCACTGAGTAGATGCGGACACACATTTCCTAGTTCTTCAGGGCTGGCTTCAGTGTCCTCAGATGGTGGTTTTTTATGCTTGTAACGTAAAGGCATAGCCACAGAAGTAGTCCTGTATATGAATAGTATGTGATATGTAATACTATACCTACCCTAAAACGTGTTTCTCCTCCCACCTCACCCCACATGTTTTGCACAATTCCAGTTATGCAAGCACACTAAACAGATGAGCTTAAGGGTCTTTGGTTGTTTACAGCACTTGCTATTAGCTACAATCTGCAGAGTATTAAGGAATGTGGTGGGGTGGTCAGCCTAATAATAAATTAAATGTGACTGGGCCCATGAATGTCATACATTGTTATTCATATTTTTGTTCTTATGCTGCTTGGACAGAGAATTTGTTATATCCTGTTAAAATATAACTAATTCCATAATTGGCCTAATGCCTTTCTATGATGCCGAATTATGCTACCTTCTATCTATGGTTGACATAACTCATGCGAGGAAGGCATTTTAGCATACAAGTCTAAAAACTGGGAAGACTTTTGTAAATACTTTTGTTTTTTAAATGAGCCTGAAGAAAATCAAGCTTCCCTAAAGGTCTGTCAACTGTTTCACAAAAGAACATAAGAGAAGTCAGAACAAAGGCCCATCTGACCCAACATGCCATTCTGACTCTGTTAATTTAGTTAATTTAGTGTGAATGTGGTGAAAGCACAGGCTTCATGGGGCACGTTGGACGGCCATTTTGTGAATATCTGTAGGAGGAAAGATGAAATTCTTCAATTTTTTCTTAGAAAATCTCAAGAGTTAAATAAATTATTTATTTATTACTTCATGTTGATAGATTAAAGAAACAATGACTTGAAATACAAACAATGTTGAACCAATTTAAGCAAAATTTGAACTGACAATTTGTACCCTTATGGGATGATAAAATTGGGGATGGGGGTGCTTCTAAAAAAATTGCTCAAGTAGTCTTCCCAAGAAGAATAAAATTTGTAAGCAGTTCACCAGCAGCTTGAAAAAGACAATATTCAAAAATAGGCCAAAACATTTTTCCTGCAAAATTTTACCCCTAAATAAAAAAATAATTATGTTTCCAGACAGTAAGAAATCTTATCTTCAGGGCCTAGTCTGTCAAAAGAAATTAAGGCTCAATAAACATAGAGATGTCCTTCATCAAAGTGGTATTTATTGATAAATTGATCTACTCAGGTACCACAGAGGAAGCAAGAAAACTGCTTGATTAATACATGAACTACCAGATTTTTATCCTTTTTGCTCCATATGACCACATGACCATACCTTCCAGTCACCTTAGCTTCTTGACTTTACTGGCATCAGCTGCTAACTTTATTTGTACATGTTCTGATGTATAAACCCACAACTTTGCAACACTGTGTCATGCCCTCTTAACAGGAAATAAACTCACTACTGGGAAGCCATGGGTTCTTGGCATTATACAACGATTTCTTAATCGTTGGGCTCACCAAACCAATGCAGTTCCCTTATTACTGAAGCATACGCACCAACCAAAAACCCCAACTTCTGCTTTTTAGCCTCTATAGTACTTTAGACAATATTACCTAGAGATTACAGATCTGTATAATGAAGTAGTTCACTTATACTATATTAATCTATCTTAGAGAAAACTTAATCACTTTTTTTATTTATACACGTGATGTCCAGCCAGGACTGTTTTAATCTCTCCCTGCATTTTCCTTAGTAATCAGTTCAGGCCTTAGTATGTTTTAGTATAGGAATTACTTCATTGTACCAGTTGTGGGAGGAGCTGAAGGAGTAAAACCTGCATTTTACCAGAGGCTTTTCCGCACTGCAACGCGTTCCAAACGGAACGCGTTCAGGCGGGAAGCTTAAGACAGCTCCGGGCGCTTTCACCGTTCACACACAGAAGCGCCCGGAACTGTCTTGGCCGGCAAAGGCCGGCCAGGGGCGCGGAGACAGCTGCGGAGGCAGATCGGCAATCAGCTGATTGTCAAACAGCTGATTGCCAAACCTGCGCCAGCGGGGGAGGCGGGCCCGCGGCTGTTCGGGAGTGAGAAGCAAGCGCGAATCCTTCTCCTCACGAACGCCTGCGGGCAGTTCGTCCGCGTCCGAACGCATGTAGAGCACTTCAAAGTGCTCTACATTTGGAACGCGCGAGAGACAGCTCCGGATACGTCGGATCGCAAGCCCCGCGGCGGCAATGCGTTTGCCGCGTTCCGGGCTGTCTCCCGCACGTTCCAAACACCCCTGTGCGAAAACGTCTCAGGTTTGGTTTGTGCCTTCCCAGCAAACTCTGCTTTAGATAGAAATTTCCTGTTCTGTAGAGAGCTGTCCTGCTAAAGTCTTGGTGGCAAATAGGCCCAGACAGCCAGGAAGGCCATTTTTAACACTTAAGCCAAATTAGTTACCAGAAATCAGTAAGCCAAATTGATTATCAGAAATCTGAAGTTGGTAAAGGAAAAGAAACAGGAGCTGAAAGACCCAGCACCAGCTCCATTGAGTGAGGAGATCAAACTCAGAAAGATGACACCCTGAAGACTGCTGAAACTTTCAAACTGTATTCTTTATTTCAAGACTAGCTAGAGCTGGGGAGGAGAAAGCCCCTTATTTATGTTCTTTAAAATAAATTTCTCCCTTTTTGGACTTTATATTCAGCATTATTGTGAATATAATGAAAGTGTTTGGTCTCACCAGGGTACAAGGGTTGCACACCCGAACCTGCCACCACCTTTAGTCGGGTGTGTCTTCACAATACATGTTATTGAGCTATTACCTATGAAATTCCTTCACAACTCGTAAATTTCATTGGTTTAATTCTGATTCAAAAATTATTTCAGAATTGACAATTATTTTTCTAAAAGAAGCATTTTGAAGATGTCAACTTGTGTATTTTATCGTAGCCTTATTATTCTAAATTATCTCAGTTTGGTGTAAAAGAATGTCAGAAAAAAATAATACAAAATTTGTGGAGGGGAGGGGTTGAAAGGTTGAAAAATTGTCCCTCTCAAATGTATTCTGAGCTAAATGCTATCTAGATACTGAAATGCTTTGCCCATCCTTTGACACTTCTTTTCATGGTAAAATTGCATCATTTTTGACATGAATGGTAGCAAATATTCTGCAAGATTACAGAATGTCTAAACGTAATGCAAAATTTCAGGCACATAAAGATTTTTCCCGTTTCAGTTAATACCCTCTCAATAGGGATGTGCCTGACTGAAAAAATTGTGTTCGTTTCACACTTTGAAACTAATGTCTGAAAATGTGTTTCTTTGTTGATTCATTAGTTTGAATGTTCAGCCCTTCACATTTGTCACCAAGCATTTTTGTGGCTTTTTGCACTGAAAAGCCTATTTTGACCAGTAAAATACTGTAAAAGTGCAAAAACTCAATCAGAGCATTTCAATTCGTTTGAATGTCCAGATGATCGAATGTCTGTACTTTCCATTTGATGTGAAAATTTGCAAATTTTATTGAATTTTTGAATGAAAATTTGTTTGTACACATCCTTACCTCTCAATGGCCATTTCTGCACTTATATCTCATGAAGCATTCCAGCCTAAGGCTGTGCAAGCTTGGCCTGCCCCTGTCTAAACTAGCTGCACTGTGAGGGCTGGAACACTGTTGTAGTCCAACACCTGTAGCAATGTGGATTTGCCTTCCCTCTTCCATTCGAAGTGAAACATACTTCTATTGCAAGTGCCACACACCTTTCCCTGCAGTAGGCTCACATCCCCATTGTTCCAGTGTTGCAAGAGTGGGGCTGAAGTATCTCTCTGCCAGAATTTTAAAGATGATTCTCAAACCCTGGTTAAAGAACAACAGAAAATGCTGCAACCTCATTTTTTTAAGCTTGTGCAACCCCTCTAGACCTATGTCTGAAGCTTATGCAAACTTTCAAGATAGGGCTGCAGTGTTCTCTGTGTTTGGACCAAGTCCGGAAACACCCAAAACTGGACTGGAACAGATAGTGATGTACCTTTTCAAACAGGTGCACCACTAAACCAGAATAAGGACTTCTTAAGGGCCTTTTTGCCCTTGGCCTTACTCTGGAATATATTCTGGAATAGGAGCCTGCTGCCCTTATGCTAGTGCAGGCTGTGGGAGGCCCCAGGTGAGGCCTCTTAGAGTCTGCATTAGCATAAGAACCACAGATTCCTGTCCCATAATGAGGCCAAAGACAGTTCTGTACCAGAATGGTGCTAGTCCCATCTGGAAGAGGCATATTAGTGAGCACCTTGTTCCACTATACCAGACAAGAGTGAAAAGGCCCAATTGCTTTGCCTCCCTACATCAGGGTTTTTTTTTTATTTGTTCTGCATCACTGCAGGGTGGGGGAGCACTGATATTCTATGTACAAATGGCAGATTTGTTTTCTAGTGGGGTTGAGTAGGGGAGGGCACAGCTACTCACAAGTCATATGTCAGAAGCCCCTAAAAGTGTCAGAATCCTGCAGCAGGCCTTTGGTGGCTTGTTAATATCTTCTCCTTTAAGGAAACAGCCTAACTCACTTAAATATAATGAAAGCCATGCCTGCAATAGTGAAGTTTCTAAACAGTGTCAACCTCTACAAGTCCTGCCTTCTTTCTTCACCTCCTCCTTTTCTGGCATCAGTCATTAAACATGAACTATGATGTTTTTATGCCTGTGGTCTCTCAGATGTCACATATGTGGAAAAATGGAATCCACAGTTATTACTGCAGAGGTGAAAATAGACAAAAAGGTTTGGGAAGCCTCTGTGTTTTTTCCCCTCCAACCCTGACCCTCCCACTTCTTTTTAAATCATTGTCTGCACAGTGTTTAAGGGACAAACCTGGATTTTAAATGAAAAGACCAGATGGATGCCTAACCTTTTGCCCTCATTATTTGACTCAGCTTCCATTAAGTTAGCCAAAAAATTGTTTTGAGTAGCAAAATAAGTACAAATAACACAACAGCAGACTTGACAGAATGATGTAGGTGGCTTTTAGGTGGGTTGGAGTCATACAGAAATGAATGCATCCTTGAATACTAGGCCCATGCAATGCGTCAAACTGACAGAGATGACCCAAGTTATTCTCAAAGTTGATAGCAAAATGTTTTACATTTCTGTGTGCACATTAATAGGAAGTGGCTGTAGCTGAGTCAATGGTAGAGCAAGCTTTCTGGAAAGCAGACTGTTGATGATTTGGTTCCCCAGCCTCTCATCACGAGATACTTCTGTATCTCGGCCAAGAAAACTGAACAAAAGTGCCCATGCACATATATCAAACTGTTGTACATTTATAAGTGTTTAATCCCAGGTAAGTGGGTATAAGATTGTGGCCTCAGCCTGAAGTCCTACACATATAGACACACACCAAAAAAAATAAAAATAAAAATGCAATTTCCACAGTGGTAAATGTTATAATCTCATTAACTGATGATTTTCAGCACATCAGTATACCCAGTATGTGATTGTGGGTATATTTCCTTGCTACAAAGATTTCATAACAATAGTTAAATCTTGAGGGGAGTAGTCCAAAAGGAAACAGAATAGAATTAAATCAAAGGCCTTATCCACATAGGCTGTTATCCCATGACAGGAAGGGGCCCAGATGTCTCACTTCCACATGCTAGGGCAAGATAAGGGAGGCCTTCCTCCTAGTAAGCTCTGTTCAATGGACAGAGCAATTGGGCAGGATAGGGTACCCAAAATGGCAGCCTATTCCACTCTGCTGGTAGACCTTGATGATAAGGTGTGCCAGTGTGCTGGTGTCTCTAGTCCAGGACAGTGGGGCCACATATTGGCAGGGCAACAGGAACTGCTTCCAGAAGTGGATGTACTAGAAATGGGTGGGGTTAGGGCAGTACAGATATTCCACTCCAAGAACAATGTTTCCCCCAGCCCTGTCCTGGGATATCAACCATAAGTGCAGGAATGACATAAGGCTAGATCTACATGAGCTTAGAAAGTGTTCGTCTCCTGAGCTGTGTAGCTGTGCTTGACCCTTGTGGCCAACCAAGCTAAACCAAGAATCCCAAATTATTCTCAGACCTTTTATGGTTGGCATAATCTCCCTTGTGAAAAAGCACAGAGGGGAAGAACCAGTTTACTGACCACAATTTTTGTTCCAAAGAGTTCTCTGAGAGACCAGAAGTATGGTTGGGAATCAGACATTTTCAGTCTGTCAGAAAACTCTCCAGCTTGGAAACAGTGAAACTGTGGGAAGAGTTTCCACATGTAGCTGTCACCCACATCTTAAACTAGAGCAAATGGAATTTGTGTGCCTCCTACCCCAAGAATGAGCCATTTTGTGGACCATGTGGATGCAGCTATAGAGTTGGAAGGGACCAGTTAGACAACAAAGTCCAGCCCTTTGCTTCATTCAAGGAAGTTTCTTTTGATGATTCCAAATCTGAGACGTTTTCGCACACGGGGGTTTGGAACGCGCGGGAGACAGCTTCGGGCGCAGCATTCGCTCTGCTGCGGCCGAGTTTGCGTCCCGGCATGTCCAGAGCTGTCTTCCGCGCGTTCCAAATGTAGAGCACTTTAAACTGCTCTACATGCGTTCGGGCACGCACGAACTGCCCGCAGGCGTTCGGGAGGAGAAGCGTTTGCGCATGCTTCTCTCTCCCTAACAGCCGCGGGCTTGCCTCCCCCACCGGCACAGCTTTGACAATCAGCTGTTTTCAGCCAGCGCCGGCTGCGGGAGCCTCCTCAGCTGTCTCCCCGCCCCTTGCTGTCGTTTTCCGGCGAAGACAGCTCACGACGCTTTGAGCATTCGCACACGGGCGCTCCGGAATGCGTTTACACGCATCCCTGCGCCCCTCTGTGTGAATGCTCAAAGTGTCGTGAGCTGTCTTAGGCTTCCCGTCCTACCCCCGTTCCAAACGGAACGGGAGTAATGCGAAAATCCCTCTGCTTTATTATAATTTAAGTCCATTACTGCGTATCCTTCACCCTTTATTCTAGATTATATCCTGAAGTAGGAACTGGCCATTAACATGCTAGCGCAGACTACAGCAGCCCTCAGATGGAGCCTGCCATACTCCATGTTAGCATGTGGATGGATGGTCCCTATTTTGCCATATAATTAGGCCTAGCGCGGAAAGGGCCTTTGATTCTGGGATGATAGAGAACAAGCCATGACCCTTTTCTCTGTGGCAGCTTTTCAGATAGCTAACAGAGATTATCAGCACTGACAGCCCGTGAAACTAACTTTGTTGCAATTTTGTGTAGATACACTACACTATTCAGTATTCCCATCCTCCCTCCCCCAGTCTTCATTCTGAACGTGATAAAATAAGTGAGCATAGGAAATGTTATACATCTCTTTCACATAGATACTACTCTGTAAGAATATGTACTGTCATCATGATTTTAGAAAGTGCAGGTTTGAATTTTTTTAAAAAAAACTAAGATTACATGTAGTCTCCTCCTGAGAGACTATTTCATACATGACGGATGAATTTGGCACTCGTCACCACCTTCTTGCCAAAGCATAAAATATGGTTTAAAGGAGAATTACATCTGCAAACACACAGAGCCACATGGTAGACTTATGTTGGGAAACTACAGTTGGATGGAGATCAACAGCACATCTGTAAGAAGTGTATTCAGAAATTTGTCACCTGTGCATGTGTTCTGAATAGTCCCTAGAAGATTAGTTTTATTTATATGATTTACTGAATAAATATTCTGTGGGCACTTTAACGAGCAAAAATGACATTAAAAAACGTGTCATAATGAAGGCCAACATTAAAAGAAAAAGGTGTGCATCTAAATAGCTTATTAATTAGATTTTTTTTAAAAAAACTTTTAATTATGATTTGCAAACTGTGCGAGCCATAAAGATGTCCAGCTGAGATGTTGCTACAAGAACGACGGACGCTCCTTCTGTTTATCCCAAGGCTGGTTCTCTGTAAGGGATTTAGACTGTGACCTGCCAATCATGACTGGTCTTGGAAAGCGGAGCTGGATCTGATTGGTACTGAGGGACAGGAAATATATGGTTCAGTAGGCTAGTTTGGGAAGTTAAAGTTAGGATCTGCATGATGTCTAGGAGGGTTTAGAGGTCGCACATCTTCACATTCATTGTGGCAGTGTACCAAAGTGCATGTTGAAATGAGTTCTCAGGTGGCTCCAAGACAAGGAACAATTGCTCTTAAAGTTTTGAAGTACTCAGAGTTTAGCTTGCATTAGCTTAAGGGGTGGAGGCTGGTCTGGATCAGTGTCATCTTGCAGATGGCACTGCTCCAGAACACAACTATCTGTGGTCAAAACTAGAGAAGTGAGTGCAAAAAGGTTCTTAGAACAAAGTCACCAAGGCTACCTCCAAATGGTGGCCAGAAACCCTGCTTTTAAGCAATATTCTGGAATAAACTTGTTCTGGGAATGATTACTTGTTGCCCAGTTTGATGGTCAATGGCAAGTGAATGGACATACCCTGTCTGGTCACTGTGCTCCCACCACTGGCATGCCATGTACATCCAAGAATTCTGAAGTTTGCTGCACATGCGCTGTGGTCACCTCAAAGATGGTGGCATCTGGGAGTAGCTCCAGACAGGTAAGTCAGTATCATTATAATGGGAAAAAAATGGGTGGACAATTCTTTATCCCACTATAGCAATACTGTGGGATATTGGCCCAGGGTCACAGGGCTGTGTTGGGATTGCCATAGACATCTGGCGATCCCTACACATTGTCTGGAGGCAGCCCAACTCTACTAGCTGGGCAGTGAAAACAGAGCACAGTTGCCAATGAGGATAGGGAATCTTCAGAAACAGCTGCTAGGCAAAAAGAGGCATAGTTTCAGGGAAAGTTTAGTGTATACGTGAAGGCGGGAGTGAGAGAAGCGAGAAGCAGGGTTATAAAAGGAGAGAGGAGGATTATATCTATGTGGGGGTCTTGTCTTGATCAGGTATGGGCTTTGCAGTACAAAAAGTGGGTTTTTGTTGCCAAAACACAAATGCAATTGCACAGGCATTAGGATGGAGGAGACAAATCAGACCATTTCCTCTGGTCCAATAGTGACTTTAGCAGCGGTCTCAGCAAAAGTTTTTGTGATGCAGGAAGTTCCAACATGAAAAATGAACTGGATAGCAGCTTTGCACTTATGTATTTCAAAACCTCATTGTGTAAATGCATGAGACCCAAAGGATGAATATAAGTTACCCAGGAGTTGTTTCCGCCAGAAGCCTTCAAACAGCTCCTTCAGCTACCAGTCCAAAACACAAAGCTACCTGACAAGAATAGAAGAAAACCCTTTTTCAAAAAATTGGGGGAACAGCCTCTTGAATGCAATTGGTCTGTACCAATTGGGCCTGGAGATGTTATCTAGCAACTGGGCCTTGTTAATTCATTCACTGTAGTTTTAAGTATGATTTCAAACAGAGGATTCCACCTGAACCATTAGCTGCTATTTTTTAGTTCATTCAGTATATTTTATTTCCAACTGACCCTTCTATTACATTAATAGTGGAAAAGTGAATCAACTGCATTGACCAGTTTGGTCTAGTGGTTAGGGAGGCAGAGTCTTATCTGGGAATACCGGGTTTGATTCTGCACTCCTGCATGAAGCTAGCTGGGTGACCTTGGACTAGTTACAACTCTCATCTGAGCTCTTACAGCCTCACCTAGAAGAATAGAAAGCTTTGTCAGAAAAGCAGGATAGAAAAGTCAACCCTCCTCCTTTTTCTACCTTGGCTTTGTATCATTGCGCAAGGCTGCAGAAGTATCTAAATAAAGATTTGACACAATTACATATTTTACTCAAGTTCATGTGTGTATTGGTTATGGAGGGAGTGGAAAATAAAATACAAAGCATAAAGGGATGCATAAATTGTAAATTGCAGGAAAAGGATCTTATTCCAATTTTAAAATAAAACTTTCAAATTATAGTTAAAATTATACTTGGAAGGGCTGAAACACTCATGACAAAATAAATATATGTAAAAACATGCAGGGATAGGACTCAAGGACAGGGGTTCAAATAGAACGATGACTCACCTGGCCCCTGGCAAGGGTTGGGAGAGGAGATCAGGGTTAATGAATATTCAGGGTGGCAGTTCTCTTCTTCCCCAGATGAATAAACAATTGCCAGTGGTCTTTTGGCCCTGTTCCCACTGGGACTTTAAAACGTTTTGAAAACAGTTTGTCCGCATTGAAAATTGGCTTCCCGCACTTTCCAAGGAGTTAATTGGAAAAAAAATGCATTAAAAAACCACTTGTTTAAAGGACTCTCACTCTGGTTTTTTGTTTTAACATGCTTTCTTTTCCCTTTGGGAATGGTAGATTTGCAGCATCCTGCCTGCCTGCCCACCCGCCTGCCCTCGTTGTGATGGAAATTCATGGGTTTCATACAGAACCTGAAGTTGGCTGTCAGGCAGAATTTCCAAAGTTATCACTACCTCGCTGAACCACCGCCTTGCTTGTCTGCCCACCATTTCACCGCCGCCGGACTTTCAGGCTACGCCACTGCCACTGCCTCGCTCGGCTTCCTGTGCAAGCTCGGTCCTCCCTAACTTCCTTTCAGCTGCCGCCACCACTGCCTTGCCCACCCACCCTTTGGGGGCTATTGTTAGGGCAGCGAGGACTAAGAGGTAGTAAATCTTGGATGTTGCCATCACAGCTGAAGTTTTCATTTCCAAAATGCTATATATTCTTACACACACACATATACACAATTTACTCAGAAGTAATCCCTACTCATAATACATCAACACTAAACTGAGAGTGGAATTTTGCAATTGACAAACTGAAACTATACTGGAGTTGGGCTTTGATCACACATAGTTTTAAAAGAGGGGGTAACACCATCTCTGAGTCAGCTTAGAGATGATTCTATGGTGGGACTGATCACACACCCATCTGTCCCTCCCCAATCTCTTGAACATCCTATGCTTAGAAAAGGAGGATCAGAGATGGAATGAGAACATGACATGCTACTGTCTTTGAGGTGCTTCTGAGATGTGTGTGATCACAGCCTTGGTGTTATTGCTTGAATCAGGATCAGAGAATGGAATTCATAAATCCTTGCTACTAGTGGCATTCCCAAATGCTTCCTTTCCCCTCAGCTTTTATCTTTCTAGTTGGGATAACTTCATCACTTTGGGAGCAGATGTGAGATTGGCCATGATGTTCAAATCATTCACAGGCTTGAATGCTTTAAAAAAAAATTAGAGTGCACAAAGGACGTTTATCACAGCCAAAACTTTGCTCTGAAATAAAAAGCTAGTGGTAGAAATTTATAAGTCAAGTTTGACTTATGACCACTGGACACATCAGTGCTCTTTTATTGATAGCATTATGGGAGTAGTTTGTCATTGCTTCCACTTATCTCTCTGGAGTAGCTCTTGCCAACGTGGTGCCCATCAGTTGTTTTGGTAAGCAGGTCCCACCATCTGAAGATGATATGAGAATTGTAGCCCCAGACAACTGAAGAGTGATAGTTTCTAAAGGGTGTTCCAGAGCTAGGAGATTCTCAAGATACTGCTGAACTACAACTCTCATCATTCCTTGCCAGTGCCTTACGTTAGCTGGGCTGATGGAGTTGTCAATGCCTTCAGTCCCTTTAACTGTATCTGACATGTTAGTTGAGGGAGAGAATGGATATAAAATCCCTCTGTTGGATCAGGCCAAAGGTCCATCAAGTACAAACAGTAGCACTATGCTATTATTAATTTCCAGCAGTTGGCATGCTACCAGTGAATCTTGAGGCTATCAAGACTAGTTGACATCAACTACTCACTATAGCATCAGTAAATCACTAGCCATGCACCCAAGAGTAACTGAAGTGCTCAAAGCTGAGATTGTGGAATGCCACACCATAAAGAAAAAAAGAATGCAACTTGTTACCATATGCAACATCAGTAGCTGATGCCTAGAATGTGGCCAAAATTAATTATGTTTTTTACAAGTGCTCAAAGGGAGGCTTAGAAAATTATAGACATGTCAGCTCAACATTTCTTCTGGGGAAGATAGTAGAAATCATTATTTAGGTTAAAATGATCAAACATTTGAAGCAGCAGACTTTGCTCAAGAATAGCCAGCATGGATTCTGTAACCTGTGGGTAATGGTGATCCAATAGATGACATCTACTTAGATTTTCAAAAAGCTTTTGATAAAATCTCCCATCAAAAACTTCTCCAAAAGCTTAATAGTCATGAAGTAAAAGGGTAGTTCCTCTTTTGGAAAAGCAGATAAGAAATAGAAAACCGAAAGTAAGAGTAAATGGTCATTTCTCAAAATGGTGTCCTCCGAGGTTTTGTCCTAAGAATATTCCTTTTTTTTTTTTACAGAATTATAAATATTCTGGAATCACACTTGACCACCAAAATAACTGATTGTTCTAATGGCGCCAAATAGTTCAGAGTAGTTAAAACAAAAACGGACTGTAAAAGTGTTCCAAATGAATCTCTACATATTGGAGGGTTCAGCATCAAAGTGGTAGATATGTGTGATGCACGTTGGAACTAAAAATTTTAGCTACTCATGTACATTAATAGGACCACAGCTGACTGACTGAACACAAAAGAGATCTTGATGTAATGGAAGACAGTTCAGTGAAGGGCAGCTTCTACATTCCATGGGTAGAGGGAGATTGTTGGAGCATCCCCCACTTTCCTAGAAAATAA
Organism: Aspidoscelis tigris stejnegeri; assembly: GCA_023333525.1. Lineage (NCBI taxonomy): Eukaryota > Metazoa > Chordata > Lepidosauria > Squamata > Teiidae > Aspidoscelis > Aspidoscelis tigris. Next base: position 22,055,869 of record JALMGA010000007.1, on the reverse strand, counting down.
TTATCTGTACTTGAACAGTCTGCGCTATGAACACTGCAGCCCCACCCTGTACTCATGCTTCTCCAAAGCTCACAGGAGTTCAGGTGGCCAGGAACTAAGGTTTCTGACCTTAGAAGCCTAGGGGAACACATTTCAGCAGTGAAATTTGGTTCACCACCCAAATGCACGCCCTTTCGAAACCAGAACAGTCTAGCTCCGTGGTTCTCAACCTGGGGGTCGGGACCCCTTTGGGGGTCGAACTATCCTTTCAGAGGGGTCGTGACAAGTCTCCTGCCACCCTTCCCTCCCACTTCCTAGCTGCTCTACCCCTGTGGCTGGGGGTCTCCACAACATGCGGAACTCCACTAAGGGGTCGAGGCATTAGGAAGGTTGAGAAGCGCTGGTCTAGCTGCTACTAGAACACCACTGGGCCTGAAAAACCAGGTCTTCTGGGGTGTTTTTTCACTGTCACTAGAAGTACCCATTAATGGGTACATTAATGCCATTTAGTACCCATTAATGGGTACTTAATGGTTATTTCTAGTGACAATGGAAAAACACCCCTGGTGTTCCAGTATAGGCAGCCATTTTGGGCACCTAAAACAGTCCATACTGCCTCCATTGTGGATGTAGCATAGTAGTAGGGGTTGGGCCTCTCTCTACACTGAAATGCAGAAGAGAGAGGCCTTGAACAAGCTGGGATACTATGAGCAAGGCAAGCTGTGTGCTCATGTTCTGCTAGCGGGGTTCCTTGTGAAGCTGGTTGGCCACTGTGGAAACAGATTGTAGGACAAGATGGGCCCCAGGTCTGATCCAGAGGCGCATGACTTAACATTCTTATGTCTTTACCTTTGCAAAGTTACCAACTATTCATGCCTTGTAGCAACAAATTCTGCACAGAACAAAGTGTGCTTTTTGATTTATAATTTAAGTTCTGTGATGAATAAAGGCATATACTTTGTGCATTTGTGATACTGTAATAAATTTGCTAGTGTTCATTATTTTTTTTAAAAAAAATACATTTGGAAGGCATTAATTCCTGCATGCCTAGACTCCAAAATGGCTCCTAAAATAAAAAAGTTGGGGAGGGGAGGAATTTTCCACAACTTTCTATTTAACATCTTTCTTAGTTATGGACACTGGACTCCAACTCCTTAGGCTGTTAAGCTGACAAAATAGATGTTGTAGTAGTTTGATGATTCTTTATGGCATTTCCTGTTTTCCCCAGCAATGGATCAAATCAGGTATAAAAGGACCTCAGGGCTAGAAAACAAAAACTAGATTCTGTGGCATATTCAGGTTAAAAAATCTTAAAAATTACTCCCTTTCAACAAAGAGGGTGGGCTTGGCCCTATATTTCAATGTTGCAAGCCAAAATCTCATTCCTCCGGGGGGGCGGGAATCTTTCCTTTGTACTTGGAACTTGGCAAATCAAAGAAACTAAAGCACTCATGCTGTGAATTTAGCATCTACCCAACATATTTTCATAAAGCTCTAAGAAGACCAATTTGACAGAAGGAGGAAAAAAACATTCTAAAATCCTGAGTCTAGCAGGAGGGGATGATCAGAAACAATGAAGGTGGGAACATGGCATTGTATGATGGAAATTTAAATTAGCTCGGTGGCCTGCAGATCTTGTTGAATGTCAGCTCCAAATTACGCCAGGCAGCAATGATCAGGGATGATGATGGCCGTAATCCAGCCAGTATGAGGTGAAAGAGGAGGGGCTGTAGTTAGTTCAGTGGTAACACAGGGATCCTGGAAAGCACAGGGTTGCTAGTTCAATGCCCAGCCATCTCTTCAGAAGTAGTAAGTGGCAAACCGTTCCCATAACCCTGCTAAAACAAAACCTGCATAGAAGTGCCCATAGAAGAAGAAGAATTGGCTTTTATACCCTGCTTTCTTCACTCTTTTAAGGGGACTCAAGGCAGCTGACAAACCTTCTGCTCTTCTCCCCACAACAGATACCCTGTGAGGTAAGTGGGACTGTGAGAGCTCATGCCTCTGCAGTTTTTTGGTAGAGATACAGAAGTGATTTGCCATTGCTTGCTTCCAGGAAGAGTCTGAGGACTGAACCAGCAACCCTCTGCTTTCCGGGGTGTTCGCTCTACCACTGAACTGCAGCTGTATGTACAAACATTTCAGATTTACAAAGCTTCTGTTGCTGCTGAGCTAATATTTTGCAAAAAAAAAAAAGAAGAAGAAGAAGAACATTGTTTTTTCCTCTCTTCCCCTTTCTGGGTATCTTTGAAATGTCAGAAAATATTCCTTTACATTCTGATTGAGAAGTCAGTGAATGACCTCCACAAGTTCAAAATCCCATAGGATTTTTTATTTTATTTTTTGGTCATAGGACCTTGTTTCAGTATTGCTAGAAGCAGGAGAATATCTCATTCAACACTAAGCTGATATTTCTCATATTTTTAAAAGGAAAAATAGCAAAATCTACTCAAAGGCAACAGAGGTTCATATAATGAAAGAAGCCTATAAAATATTATCCTCATCTTATTAAAAAGTCTCAACAAAAGTACTCCTGGAAACCTTCAAAGGTCAATCAGAATATCTCTCCTACACAGAGAATTTGAAATATCTCTCTTGATCTCAGCCTCAAATTCTGTAAGGTGAAGGTGACTTCTGAATTATTATGAATTACGAAGTAGTTGAAGTGGATATTGGATCATGAACTTTCTTTCTGCAGAGCTAGTATTCATAGATGCTGTTTAGTTGGGGAGGAGATAATGGAGCACTTGTAGGGGTTCCATGTTCCCTTACTTACGTCATTCAGTTTGTCACTAAACGTATTAACTAATGCCAACCACAAGGGCTGGTTTGAGGTAATCATCGGGGATTCATATGTTAAAAAACCTTGGAGTGTTGCAGTTATAGTCAAATAATGAATTGCAGGTGTTGTGGTGGTATTTTTACCAAATAGATTTTGAATCAGGACCAAATAAAATCTGATCCATTAGATTTACAGATATTTCCCATACTGTATAACTGTCTGTGTAGAAGACAAAGATGAGAAAAAAATGATGTTTCAGTTATTGCTAAGCAGACCTAAAAGTGAGTTTAATAAAGCTTTGTCTGCTTAAATAGGTTAGAATTTCAAACAAAGGGCAGTTCTGCACTGAAAGGGCGTGGTCTGAACCAGCGGATCTAGATGAGGCATGGTCTGGAGCACCACTATCTCCATGACATCACTCGTCCAGACCAGCCCTGGCATCAGAAATAAGGATGTTATTCTGCACATACTTCTTGGAATAAGCGCTTTGTATCCGACTGATGTTTGTTCACATGCCTGTTACATTAAAATTTAAGGTTAACAACTTAACAAAGTATGTTTCCACAGGGTATGTTCTGGTCTTAAGACACCTTAAACCGCTAAGGCAGCTTCCACAAAGGTCCCCCGAAATCATTCCAGCTGCCTCCTTGGCCTGTGGTTTCTATATGCTGGAGAATTCTCCAAAGACACGGCCTTCTGGAGAATGTGATGGCTTTGTGATGGTTAGAGCGAAGACCACCCCCAGGAGTGCTCTAGGGGGAGAGCAGTTTAAAGTGCTCTGCCTCACATTCCTGACCTGTGGTCCACTGCAGACAAGTGACAGTGGCTAGAGTGGATTGTGTGCTGTGCATAGCCCAACACTTTTTCTGGGCTTCAAAAATGGCTCACTTCTGCTTCTAGACATGTCACTAAGGGTGCTTCCGCATTGGCCACTAAATACCCATTAAGCACCCATTAAGGATGGATTTTAAAAACCTGTGTCTCTAGTGGGTGTTAAGAGGCCCTTAATACTGATTAAGGGAAGACTACCTTGGAGGTAGTCTTAATGGGTACTTAATGGGTACTTGTGCAGTTAAGACACATCCATTTAGGATGTGTCCGCACATGCACAAGTGTCCTTAAGCAGGCCCTTCCCCCAGCCTCCATGCTTGGCTCCTCCTATCTCGGGGCTCCCCCTCATCCCAGAAGCCGTGGGGGCTTCATCTACATCTCCCCTACCCACCCCGGGGCAATCACACGTGATCCCCTCCTTACCTTCAGGCAGCCAGGCTTTGGAGCATGGATTGGGATGGGTGCTGTGTCTAAATCCGTCCTTCCCTTGCAGGTGCGGATGGAAGGGATGTTAGAAGATTTCTGAAATATGGATCTAATAGATCCGTATTTCGAAAGGCCAGTGCGGAACCATCCTGAATTCCTCCTGGCCTGCAACTTCAGAGGCTGGAAAACTTTCATTCTCCAGCCTCCAAAGGTAGGTGGAACATGCAGAAGGCTGCTGGCACAGTCATAGGGACCTCTACTTTTCCTGCTCCAAGTTGCTTGGTTTGGGCCAGAAGATATTCTTTGTATAGCATGTCGAGCCATGAAGTGTGAATACTACCTTTCTTGCTAAAACAAAGATCTAGATGGAGTCAGAATCTGAATGAAAGATTCTCTGAGAACTATATGTATCTTTCCCTGTGTTCTAGTTAATGATGAACTACAAGGCTACATATCTTCTCCAAAAATTGTGAAAATGGTTTATATAAGGAAAAATCATGCAAAATCTGCTTTAGACACTTAAATGAAGATATTGGTCATAAAAAGATCATTAAAAAAGGTAATAATCCACATTAAGGTCTCATGTTTGTTCTTAAATGTATCTTTGTTTGATGCATCTTAAAATACAGATATTAAATGATGTGAAATGCTTTCCACAGCGTTAACTGAAAGCTGTACTTGGCATTATGCTCATGTGGTAATATATTTCATTCATAGTTTTACTTTTGGAATCTTTTAACCAGTGCCATACCTATGGGCACAAAGGAAGTAATGTGCCGAAGCAAAAGCTCAGTCTTGATGTTCTGAACATCAAAATGAGTTCTTTGATTCTCCAGAATACTTAATATTGCTGCCGTGAAACCACAGTCAGTTGTCTACTGGGAGGCAATCAACAAAGCACAACTTTTTTGTACAGATGCAATTGCTTATGGTCATAAAAAAAGCATATTTGAGTTCTAGGAATTGTCAGAGATGGATGAAATCTTTAAAATTTCATTTCTCAGACATTTTCTGCATTTCCTGTTTTCTGTCTCTAAATCCGAGCTGTCCTATTTCCACATAATTTTTTAAGAAAAATTCTCCCACTTCTTAAAAAAAAATTTATTTCTAAGCAAATTTGCCCTAACATAACACATTTTTGCTTGGCTTTCAAAAACAACAAAACATAATGGGAGTTAAAATATACCTGTTTGCAAACTATTTTTCCTCCCAGAAAAGTGCTCTGCACAGTTCAGAAAAACGTTTACTTCTGAGGGTGTTTGCATTTTGGCTCATGCAGTAGATTGAGAAATAGTGAGTTTGGGGATTGAAATTTGTAAACAAGCTAAACAAATTCCTAATTTGCCACTCCCATGCTCGTCTTTTGTTTTCCAAATGGACATATTTAGCATTGCTTAAATGCTAAACAAATTTATATTTACAATTATTTGTATATTGTTTATATATGGAAAAGAGCTTTAATTCTGCAAATATGTTTAATGCATTGACCAAATTTATGGTAGAATCCTGTTGTTTCCCATGGATTCTGTATTACTGAGATCATCTGCCTAACAGTGCTGCATAAAGAACTGTCTTCAAAATTAAAAAGTGTAATTCATAATAATATGCAGCCTCAAAAGAAGTTATATTTTAGTGTTAATCTTGCTCATTATGACTTATAAAGCAGGCAGGATAAATACACATTTTAATAAAAATCATCCTTTCTACAGATATTTTCTGTCCGCGGCCACCTATACTCCTGTTTAAGGAGTAAAGAATTTGATAGATAAGTTTTCCTATTGTGACAGATCTTTCTAATATAATATTTCCTGGGGCCAGCATGTGCAGTTTTATCTGTTCATCACTTTTCCTGACAGATGTATCAACAGGGGATATTCTCAGCAAACTGTCTTTTAAAATATGTCATGGCTAGAGTGTTCGCCATTACAACTGATGTATGCAGATAATGTACACCACATGGTTGTATTTTTTTTTAAAAAAATACTGTCTTTGTGTCTGGTTTTAATCATTGGCTAATCCATGAAATGTTGCAGTGCTGGATTGGAAGAACCATTACACTCTTCTGTAGACTAAAACTGTGGATTATAGGTGAAACTGCATTAAGAGGCTAGGGAAGTTAATTATCCCTGAAGGTTTTTAGTGCTATCTACATCAGCCGACACTCTCAGAAAGCTATATAAATAGTATGAGATCTGTTATTAGCCATTTTCTCTTGCCCACCATATCGCTGGAAGGCTGTCCATGTTCTGCCTCTGATTATGTCCTGCCTCTGAACCTCCCACTGAGTCCAAAACTTTCTTTGTTAGGACATTTGCCAGTTTGCTTGTCAAGGTGCATGAAAACTGAAACATAAAATGTTTGTTTTCTTAGCCCTTTCTGTAATCCTTGCCTTTTTGCTTTCTTCTTCCTTCGCTTTCTTGTCTCTTACTGGGCATTCAAGGTAATTAAATTATTAGCACTAGGCAACAAATGCAGCGGCTAATCATAAACAAATAATGAACTACGGCTTTTAAAATGTAAGACAAGATCTCAGGCCAGCCCTCTTCTTCTAGGCAATAGACATTAAGTAATCACAGCAAGCTGTAACATAAATCTGTAATTGCTGCCCTAGTCACCAATCACATAATCTCTGCAGACATGAAATTCCCAATATTAGGATTATGTGTCATACGGACCTGTTGTCTACAGTGTGGAATGGTCCAGCAAGAGAGCATGCCTCCCTATAGAACACTTATCCACACTGGGCAAAGCACTGGAGTGAGCTATGGTGCAAAAATGCCCCCATAATCCACTCCAAGCATGGATTGCTTGTAAGAGTCCATGTAGCATTCTAGATGGTATACCAAGTGTGCCATTTCTGTAAAACCAGCCAAAACACACCCAGCTGAAAACTTTCCTTTCTGACTTCCATAGGTGGGCTGGCATTGACAGCTTGCAGTGCAGATAGCCTGTTCTGGATACCAGTGACATCCCAGCCCTTTACGGGGCATTTTCGCACATCCCTTCCCATCTGCTGGGTGTGAAAGGAGCATAATAACCCAAAGTTAACTAGCACTTGTCCTTACAAGCGCTAGGTCATGACAACCTAAGCTCCGCATGATTGGTCACTCACCAGAGACCAATCCCTGGGCCGGTCCTTTTCTGGGTACCTCCATTTTGGTTGCGGCGCCCTCCACAATGGCACATGCATCAGCACCATTGCCATGATGACAGTGATGCTCTATCCATGTGCAGTCATGTCTATGGTTTTCTGAGGTGCCAGCGCACTTGCGCGGACCTCAGATGACCCCGGAGCACCGGAAGAAGTGTGAATGGCTGCTGCCCGTACAGCTTTTTGGTCAAGGTGTGGAGCACGAAATTGTGCTCCACACCTAATTAACAATTCGTGAACTTCTGGGAAGGCAGGGGGTACTTAGAGGCTATAGCAGCCTCCTCCAAGTGCAGATGCCCTTCCCTAGAAGTTCACTAATTGTTGACTAGCGGCCTAAGTGCAAATAGGCCCCAGGCTGCCAGTTTGGGGCTAGCATAGCACAAGATAGCCTGTGTTGTGTGGAAAGGCCCAGAAATACAACCAATAAGAAAATTTTTCAACTTTTGTAGAATTTTATCTTCTGAGAAACAAGCTAAGCTTCAGGAATCAGGTCTTCTTGAGTCAGAGATTCCCCCCCCCCCCCACGTAACTCAGAGCTCATAGTAATAGAACACTTATGCTTAATAATTGATTTTTCTTATAAGATTCAGTTTGTGGCTTATGCTATTTTTCACATCTTCGGATGCAAGACTATATTGAAGCAGCAATAAAATTTGAAACTTTAACATTCAGGATCAATTTTTGGCAAGCATATGTGTAATTGCTTCTATACGTACGGTATAATATTAAGCTGTCAAATATAGGATATCTGTAGTGTCTTGAAATGTTAGGAAGTGTGTCTAGGCACTATTGCCACAGAATCAGGTTGAAATTCACTTTAACTTGTGGTTAAGTTTCCTGTACTTCCACCACTGTTTTGGACCATACCTTGCAACAATGCTGTAGGTACTACAGGGCTCCACTTCACATATCTCACATATTCAAAGCTGCTTCACCTGCTTGCTGGAGTGAGGGTGAATATCAGGGATCATCTGATGGAGCTGGCCATTGATACTGAGATATTGAGAAGAAATAACACAGGAAATTTATCTTATTGTACTTGTACTAATTGATTTCTGTCTGCAACTCTGCATGTTAAACTTGTTCAGTTCGTACTCTGAAGCCTGGAATCTAACCTTAAAGGAAAACTCACACAGACTGAAGAATGCTGCAAAGAAAGATGAATTTATACACATCAGATAATATTTAACTAATGCTCCTAAATGACTCCAACTATCTCATCTACCTTCTAAAGAAGACATATGATTTTGACATTGTAACATTTTCAGACCATTACCCTGGCATCCAAAGTATTGATTTCACCAGACATGGAATCACTGTGTTTTCTTTGTAATCTCCTGTTTACCTCCTTCCCATGCCTTGGTAAGTTTTAATACATTCAAAAAGAAAGAAAAAAAGAAACAGATATAAAAAATGTGATTTTGAAGCCTTTTTCTTTAATGCTGTGAGCTGCCCAAAACACTAACCCAACAGGCATCAGAATTCCAATGCTGGCAGATTCCCAGAGAAAACATATTGGGGGCATTATTGAAGATGTTCTCAAAAGTAAATTGTGTCCAAAGAATGCAAGCCATTCTGTCTCCAAACATTATGCTTAACCAAGAGGAAATTTAGATTTCCTTCTGATATTGCCCTCTTCTTGGAGGGAATGGAAGAAGAGATAACTTTAATTTTTTTTAAAAAATAATCACAATACCTGGAAGAGGGTGATGGAATACAGATTATTTCTCCACCCAGAAGAGTTTAGCATAAGTTTGAAGAGTTACCTTTATATTTACTTGTTTAAAATATTTGTATAGCATGTTCTATATACAAATCTCAAAGTGGTTTACATCATAATGCAATGCAATTACGAATTGAGACCAAAAAAACATAATTAAAAACACAGGGTTGGAGAAGGGAAGGGAAATGGGAATTGAAATTCAGCCTTCACCCAATGGAAAAAGTTATCTTTGATAGGTGCCCAGCAGATATGATTACAGAAGCTTCATCAGTGTCCCCTCCTTATGATTTACAATGCATGGTCAAGGTATTTAGGCAAAGGATTGGTACATAGTCCATACTGGCTTGGGGACTGTGAGATCATCTTTGCCCTCCCCCTTGGAAGAGAAAAAACATGAATATTGTGAGATATCTAAGGCTCCTTTTCATCCAGTTAAAGAAGAATTATTCTTTTTTACTTTTATCTTCCTTTTTAAGTCAGGAAATAAGATGGAGAAGGGCAAGGAACCACAGGCCTCATTATCCAAGCTGCTTGATGTTAATATTCATTAAGTTGAATTTTTAAGCCTGAAAACAGAAACAAGAAAACAATTTAGTAGCTCAAAACTGCCATTTTTTCACTGTAGCCCTAGTCCAACCCTGGGTATACAGATGTGGTGTTCTACTGGGAGGCTATGCAATGCAGATGCTGCGTTCCCTGGGGGCTATTGCACAGGCCAGCAGCCGTGGGAAGATGCAGCCTAGGTTGCCAAAGATTACATTATAATTTCTTTGTAAATACTCTTCCCTCCATCTCAAACAGCAGGTTTTAATGTTAAAACTACTGGATCTAACACACTGGAGATCTACTGAACATATGTCTGAAAATTAAAGTAAACCAGGAAAACATGCATGAAAAGGGCTGGAACTGCATTACTTTTATAATGGGTGTATAATACTTCTTGAGATATTCTGTGTTCAGGAACTGTGAGTTCCATCCAGTGCTATACTGCAGAAGGAAATAGCAATGGTACATACGTTGCAGTCAAAAGCTTCCCCAAAGCACCTGGCTAGAAACAGGACACAGTACTGTTTAATAGGTTTTTGGCATAATTTGTCCCTGGAGACTCTGACGGTCTGAAGCCCTACTCATTGGTTCTTGGGAGGTGCCTTAGACTCCCATGTGGATGGATGATAGATTATTCTTTGGGCAAGTATAGCTCAAGTGAGGTAATCAGTGAGGAGGTTCTAGGCCGTTTATTTATTTACATATTCATATTCTGCCATATATCTAAGGGTTTTAGGGCAGGTCACAATAAAATAATAAGAAAAGCAGATAAAAAGAATGACTAAAATAGTAACAGTGCCTGTATGGGATCGGTTAGCGGAAGGTAAGGAAGAATTGGCATAAGACCCCAGGAAGGAAGTGTTGTTTCTGCACTTACCTGGCCTTGGAGCACTCCAGATGGCCCATTCCTATTCCAGTGGTTTCCAGCTAGAGTGGTCCAACTGCCCAGTCTGTACTTGGCATGACTATTCCAGGATAGCTCCCACACCACTTCAAAGGCTTCAATGGCAGGAAAGCTTGGTGTGCCACCAAAATGAATTTCCCTTCTGCACACTTCTATGGGCCATTTTATTATGACTAAACCTCCCAATAGATGTTTTTTAAAAGGCCTATCACTATATTGGATTAAGCAGCCATTTTGGGCTGCCTAGTCCGATATACAGCCTGCCCTATGCAGATGGAGCATGCTAAAGGTGGATGAGAGTTTGGTCTAGTGGTTAGGGGGGCAGAATCTTATCTGGGAGTACCAGGTTTGATTCCACACTCCTCCATGAAGTCAGCTGGGTGACCTTGGACTAGTCACAGCTCTCAAAGGTCCACCTACCTCACAGGGTGGGAAGAATAGAAAGCTTTGTCAGCTACTTTGATTTCCTTCGAGTTAGAAAAGTGGTGTAGAAAAGCTAACTCTTCTTCTTCACCAAAGTGCCGAAGAAAGAAGCCCAAAAGGGGTTTGGACCCTGCACTATACAAGATTATTGAGAAATGCAGACAGGCCCAAGTATAGTTGGCCAGAGATAGTTAACGTTTGGTCCTGTGAAGTGCAGCAATCTACAACTCATGTCATTCATTGCCATTACATAACTCAGAACAATGTGTTTTCCTAAGTCATTATGTTTCTGACTTATAACTGTTTATGCATCTGTCTGCCTTTTCCTTCCAGCAGTTCAGTGCAGTCTGTATTTTCATTAGTAAATCATTCAGTACAAAAGTTATCATGAGTTTCTAGTATTTACTGCCCAGTCATCCACTCCTATAATGACTGCCATAGGGCAGGTCTTGGGGCTATGAAATATTTTCATGTGGCTAACATGCTTGAGAAAATATGGGTTTTTGTTTTTTGCATAGTAACATTTCTGAAATAGACTAAGGAAGCCAATGCATATGCAAAGAAAAGTTCTGTCCGAAGAATAAGGAACTAAAAAATTCATCCAAGAAACAAATAATGAATTTTAGAAATTAGAAACTTCAAACATTAGAAGTTAAAAAATACAGTTTCAAATGGAAAGTGCTTTGAGATGCATGCAAGACCTTTCTCACCATCAAAATGTGCTTAGAAATGGAAAACAAATGCCAGGAGGATATTGCAAAAAAAGGAAAAGGTACAAGTTTTGCAGATGGTGGGTGCCAGTAAATGTCTAGATTTGCTTATACATTATTACTGCATGCAGAATCCAAGATGGTTGATCGCCAGATGCTGCGTTGTGCTATCCAAGTTGGTTCTGGTAGTGCAATCTTCTGTGCCAAAAGTGATGTTTATAACATTTTAATATGTTGTGTAAGAAGAGAGCTAGGTAGTTAAGCAAATCAGATAATTAATCTTACAATCCTGGCCGAGTAGATTTAAACTGAGTTTATATCTCTTGATATTCATGGAAAAGGATTTATTTTGAATCAGTTTGAAAAAGACTTGACTAGTGCTACAGTAAAAAAAAACACTGACCAGCATTTTAAAAGCTTATCCTATTAATAAACAGTCTGTACAGTGCTGAGTAGGAGGAACCCAATCCACAACTTCAGTGGGCTGACATAATCTTAACAGCTTCAGAAGGACCATGAGCCTTTATGCACTTGGCCCCGTAGTTTGCATGCAGTACTCTCCCAGATGGAGCATCTGCACTTGGAACAGGCCATTTCCAGCTCAGAAACAGCCTCTTCTATGTAAGAGTACGTCTGCAACACAATTTTGTGCCCCACACGTAGACTTACCTTCACTGGAGACGGCTTATCCCATTTATGGTGCAGCTCATTTGCACCTCTATGGTGCTGGTCAAGTCATCTGGCATCTCACTGAAAGTAAACAGGACAAAGACAGAGGTACGGGGAAGGGATGGCATGCACCAGCATTTGGAAATGCGAATGCTAGTGCATGCCAGTAGAAGTGCACTATTCCTGTCCCCCAGATGGGATGGGAAGTGTAGAAAAGTTCCAGAATTCAAATTGTGTTGGAAGAGGTAGACTGAAATACGGCATAGGAAACTACTATCCCACTAGGATCTTTTCAAGTTTAGTAATGTTTACTCCAGAAACATCAGCAGAATGTTTTTGTCTTTACTGTTTGCCAACCTTCAGATATCCAAGGCCACAATCACACCACAACAGAGTAGTCCATCTTAGGGGATACTGGCTGCTTTAATGTGGTCTTGGGTTGAATTTCTTTGTTGAAACTTCACAGTCTCACCAGCCTCAGTCTGCTGAAAGAGAACTTTTTCCTGTACACTCCCATCAGTCAGATTTTGACTTGTCACTCTTCCTTCTCCTGTCCCTTCCCCCTCTATTTGCTGCTGCATTGGAATTCTGCATGTTCATTCATGCATGTTAGGATGAATGCCATGGATGGAGAAGCAGGACATGGCCACATGGCCTTTTAGTGCAAAATTCAGTCTGAAGTTGTAATGGGTGTGGCATTTTGGGGGTGAGATAGAATTAGTGTGTAATTGTACTGAAAACAGCAGGTACCTTTGGACACCTTGCCCCATTTTACCTTCTTTCCTTTATTGTAATCTGCACTTGTGCCTTGCTGGAGTTTATTAAGACACAGTTTTGGGAGTTTATTAAGACACAGTTTTGGGAGAAGCAAGGTGGGGGAGGTCGTTTAGCTGCAATGCCCAGGCTGCACATGTTGTGGCAATAGAGCCACTTGTGGGGTCTGTGGCTGTTTTGCCCCCACTTTCCCTTAAAAAAAAAAGACAGGCATGCACAAATTCACTCTTATGTCTTGCTGGAGTTTATCAAGACTTGGTTTTGGGACAAGCGGAACTGGGGCCACGCTTGCTGACCAGTCTGCTGTCACCATAGACAGCAGGCTTTTGATGGCACTGGAGCTAAGCAGATCCACTATCAAAATGGTGTTCCCCTCTGCTTCAGCTTGAGCAATGAAACACACAGCAGTTACCAAGACCACAAAAAAGCTGCAGGACCCTTCCAGCCTCCCCACCCCCACCCCCACCCCCCGACCTGGTGCCAGACAAAGCAGAACAGCACTGTGGAATCGTGCAGTTCTGACATTTTTTAAAAGGGGGCAAAAAAACTGCATGGCACCAAAAGAAACCTGCTGGATGCCTGTTTACTCTGCAAATACAGTCTTGTTCAATCCTGTGCAAAATGATGGTGCCACTGCCTCAGTAATGCCCACAAGGTCAGGCATTGGCTGAGAGGGAAAAGGAGGCTTTTTCTTTGCCTACCCACAGGAGTCCAGGTATAGCTCCCAGTAGTTCCCTTGAATTATCAGATCTTGCAAATTTAGGCCCTTTCTGCACTGGGCCTTATTCGGGATTATATCTCAGGATAGGGATCAGCCATCTTCATGCTGGTCCAATCTATGGTAGGCCATACCAGGACCTACCATAGTCTGCACCGGCATGCAGATGGTTGGTCCCCATCCTGAGATATAATCTGAAATAAGGCCTAGTGCGGAAAGGGCCTTAAACATACTAATGAACTGAAATGGTCTCAGTGCTGGAATAGTTTAAATACAGAATAGTTTGAATTGGAGTGGGATAGTCAAGAGAAGAAACAGAAATGCTTTTCGGGTGTGATCACTCAGAACACAGAATGTCCTGAAAGCAGATTAATCTTCAGGTGTGACTGCTGCTCAAATGTCAATAGTGGGTTTAGCCATAAGTTTTTCTTAGCCACTGCACAATTTCATTTGCCCACATAGATTTACACACACGAACCCTGGCTATTTTGTTCAGTTGGAATATTTACATTCTGTAGTATACCAAAAGTTCTCGTGGTAGGTTACAATCTGAAGATAGGGCATAGACCTAAGAATACTGTGTGTACAACTTAAAAATGCAATGTCAAACTATAATGTTAACGCTGGGTGATAAAATAATTTAATAGTAAAATTCAGCATGAAACTCAGCACAATACTATACCCTCCTTGTGTACTGAATATGGAGGAAGAGTGCAGTGTAGTATGCCGCTGTAAGTGCAGTTATAGCATAGTAGTGGTAGACAGTTTGAAGAGTCCAGAGAGTTCTACAAACTTTTCCTGTACACACATGCAGTGGTGGCCCTGCAGCCAGTGCCGCTGCCACTCGAGAGAACCTAACTAGTCCCTTGAATGATGTTTGCGTTTTCTGTCTTGAAAATCCCACAGCCTTCAAGTGCTACAACAGAAAAGGCCCTGCTGTTGATTGCTGCAAGGTCATCCTCAGTCATTTGTGGTACTCACAAGAAGGATTAGAAAACTGTGTATATTTTTGTACACTCGCAAAACTGCCAATATTCTTGCCAAATACAATTGTATTTTTTTTTACTGCAGTTTCTTCAAAAGTGAGTAGGGGCAGATAGGTGATGAGGAAGGGGAGACAGTAAGTGGGAAGGGGGGCTCTCCTTGTACACAGCTAACAACTTGTGTGCTCATAAGCCCATTCCATTCCATTTCAATGTTAGATACATATAGGGTGAGTCCCCACTCAAAGAATAAAGCGCTATATACAATGCTATTTTTACAACAGGATTTACGTCGATAAGTAAAGCACGTTAAGAGGAAGCAAAACAGCATCTGGCAATCAGATTCAACCCCAATTTTCTGTCCCCACTCTAAACACTTAAAACTCTTCCAAAAACGGATTGGGGAAAGCGATTCTTTCCTCTCCCCTCCCCATTGCCCAGGGCACACAGCAGCAGCAGCAACTCAAGCCCCGTTTGCCCACTCCACCTCCACAGCCACCATCCCCAGCAGGGGTTCCCACCAAAAAAAGCACCCTAGCTGGCTGGCTGGCTGGCTCTGCTGCCACTGCCGCACGCACGCACGCACGCACGCACACCCCTCCCAGATCCTGTAGCAGTTTCCTGCCTTTCCCTTTTTAAAGGTCAGAATTTTTAAACAGCCAGAATTGCACAAAATTGCAACATTGTTATCAGGTGTGAAGTGGGTGGATTGCTACAATGAAACCAGCTGTTGTACAGGGTGGATTGTTACAATGAAACGGCTGCTGTACACTTTAACTGAAAGGAGCTGACCTGCAGGGTGAAACCCCATCCATTTCATGATGTATTTGCCCAAATACTGCTCTAGTGTTCCCACAACAATAAGGAAGAAGCATTTTAAAAGCCAAAAGCAGAAAAAACACCTGAAAAATCAGGTGTTTATTCCATTTTAAAGCTGAATAATCCTCAAAATACCCCTAAAACTGATTGGGAATGGGGACGACAGGGATCCAAACAGTTTTTAAACAGTTTTATTGATTGGGGGTGGGAATGATGAGGATCCAAACTGTTTTTAAACAGTTTTAAACAGTTTTAAGTGGTAATGGGAACACAGTTATATTTGCATATGTATTCTGTAATTTGGCTTACATACTGCTGATATCAAAATTACTCTGGTTAAACAATAATAGAAACGGCAACAAATTTGAGCTGAAATTGTATCAGAAAGTGTATCTGATTTTTCAGACTACAAATTCATACAGAACCCTGAGTTATATCAGTTTGTTATCAAAACTCACAAACATCTATAGATGGAGATTTTAAATGTTATTGTAAGTTAACTGGACAGAGAGGTCAAAAGATTTAAACTTTTCTGGCTTGTTACTGTGCTTTGGCCTTTGTTACAGGGTCTTGGCTCTGTATTACAATCATACTTTGATTTGGGTTGGGACCAAATGTATAAACAACTCCATGCAGCTGGCATCTCGTGGTATAAATGGTTTACAGGCAGTAGCAAAACGTGAAGCTTTGAACAAGCAGCTCTCCATGGAAAGCCAGAGAAGTCCTCCTCTGCTAAACTGCCTCTAAACTTTGTAGTGGCTTTGGTTAGCTTTTTAGCTGGCAAACTTCAAAAGCTGCTTGCCAGTGGTCAGGGAGTGGGGGTGGAATAAGGGTTGCAGGAAGAGGCTTGTGGGACAACAAGGGCCCGATTACCCCCCTCATCGCTGCATCTTTATCTGTCAAACTGAGTTCTTTTATGTTTGCCCAGCAATCGGATCACAGAGAGAAGAGGCTTGTTTCTGTTTGATCACTGTTTAAAAATGGTCAGCAGTTGCGATCCCCAGTGCATAGGACAGGAACGGTGAACACAGGACACGAAACACCACCTCCTAGTGACGGCAGAGTCTATCCCCCTTCCCAAATAGCCCAGGAGCATCCCAATGTACAGACTCGACCCTAAAAATAATGCAGACTTCACTCCCAAACCACAGTGAGAACATTTTTCTAGAGAACTAAATTTAGTGGCGATTTGGGCGATTTGGTCGGCATGTAGCCTGGTTTGGGGGCTTTGCATGGGGACACTCCTTGCCGAATTCGATTTGGACTTTATAGTGCATGGGGATGCAAGCAAGGTTGACCTATTTGAATGCAACGGTTGTATAAAGCCGGCATGGAAGTCTTTCTCAAAATCTTCATGTACCCCCAGAATGCTTCTTTTTTTCAATGCACCCCATAGCGATGCTCTTGACAGCCACGGAAAGTGGGTGGTGTGTAGTCTGAGGGAGCAAAGTATTCTCCTTCCACCTCCTGTGTGGATCTTACCTTACAATCTAAAAGTTGCCATGACACATAAGAGCATTAGAGAGGGAGAAAGGAGAAGAAAGTCTGCGTCTTCCCCATTCTCTACAGGCAAGAGATTTTCAGCCATGTGGTGGCAATTGGTCTGAGAGACACTTTGGGACAGGCAACATAATGGCAGAGCTCACTAGCTTGTTCTTTCTTCTCCATTTTGCTCTGGAAGGACGCAAACTTTTGATTTTATGTATTATGATTTTTTGTTTCAATATTTGCAAGTTTTGTGTACATGCAGCCATGGATTTATATAGGAATTTTAGTATTCATGGCTCAGATATTCCCGGTCAACACCACAGACTGGCACTTTCCTACAACTTTTTCAAGACCCCTGCTAATTTTACTTCTCTTCTAGTGCAAGATTATAACCTTTATCCAGACATTCTTGCTATAGAAACTTATTGCAAATTCAGTTTAGTTCTCAAAATCCTCACCAGTTTTACCCAGATTACTTTCCTGTCCTCTTCACCACGGCTCCTGGTACCATCCTTATCTCTTAGTACAACAGTAATACAACACCCAGTCATCTGGTGTGTTTGAATTGCACACCATAAAACCTTGAGAGGAGACATCATAGTTATCACAAACATTTCCACATTTCTTCTCCCCCACTTCACCTTTATGTATCATGCGTATAGCTATAACTGCGATTATAAGGAACAGATATATATAACATATCAGAGACTAATATAAAGTAACACAACAGAGATTAACAGGACCTGACATCCTTGAGACTCAGTATGGTAGAAGTAAATCCTACTAGGTATGCCAGCAAAACTCCTCTAAACAGAATAAATTTTCTTGTTGAATCTCTTCAAGGCCAGAGACAGAAAGCAGCATTCTTAGCAAGTTTAATTAAGCAGCTATGGAAGAAGGTTCAAAATGCCATGGGATTAGTGGAATTGGGGGGTCGAGTGACACCAGGAGATAAGCTCAGTGGATGTAACTGGGATACAGCTATAGTTATGGGACTCCTGTAGTTGTTGCTGTATTAGCATGCAACTTCTTAACCTTATCATATAATCCATACAGATCCATTTGGCCACTTTCACATTTACCTTCAGTGGACTGCTCCAATGAGACTGGATTGGTTCAAACAATCCACCAACTGGAACAGTCCACATATCCTTTAACAAGGATGTCTGCACTGGCAGCCGTGAAGCTCATGACAGACAAGAACAAAAGTGCCTGGTCTTGGAGACCCTGAGGGATCCGCTTCAACAGCACACCTTGTGGTGCCACAGAAATAGCTCACCTGAGGCCTCTTCGCACTACAGCTAAAGCACTGTAGAGCCCTTCGGCTCAAACACATCTAAGACACATCTAAGGATACATTGCAAACACATCCTTTACCTGCCTATGTACAGATGGTAAAATGTCTTACATGTGCCTGGGCTGAACGGCCATCCCGGGACTCACAAATCCCACCCCCGACCTCCCCCCATTGGCTGCTGTGGAGCCAGGGGTGGGGAGGCCTGTTGGGTGCCTTCCCTGCGGTCCTGCACACTCCCCAGGCCAAGATCAGCCTCCAGGGCCAGCGGGACCCCTGCCCCACACCCCTCAAGTCACCCCAGGGGGGCACATGCATGAACAGGGCTTACCTGTTCAGGGCCGTGCAGCAACTGGTGTGAGGAGGCTGGCCACTCTGTGCACATGCGTGCGGCATGGCCCCTGATTGACCAGGCACCCGCCTGGCTTTGACGGGCGATCTGCACAGGTGCGGGTGCCTGGTGAATCAGAGGCCATGTTGCCAGCCCCAGGAGGCCAATCTGGCCCCAGGGAGCGTGTGGGACCCCAGGGAAGGCGATTGACAAGCCGGGGGAGGGGCCCAGCTGTCACGGAGTACTTTTTTGTGCTCTGAAACTTGAATGCGTCTATGACATGTTGGGACAGCTGGGGCGGGTCAGAATGGATCTGGCTGCCCCAGAAGAGCAAATGCCCCATCCCAGCACATCATAGAAGCATTCCAAAAGGCCTAATGTGAAAAGGCCTCTGGTAAATCAGACTACAGAGGCATGTGTCTTCTGCATGGATCTGCTACTGGGGAGAATGCTGGTAGACCTTTTAAAACAGGTCTGTGATAAAGGCCAGTTTGGTCTTGTGTCGGGCTTATATCTCGTACTCAATGAGTTGCATTCCACACTACTCCAGAAAACTAGCTGGGTGACCTTGAGCTACTCAAAGCTCTTTGCTGAGCTCTCATAGCTCCACCGACCTCACAGGGTGTCTATAGTGGGGAGAAGAATAAAAAGCTTTTTCAGCCACTTTGAGTTGCAGAAGGAGCATGCTAGCAGGGGGTATGGACTCCCTTGGACAGAATGGAAGCTTTTGAATCCATTCATATAGTGGTGTGCTGGTAAGTGGAAAAACCACTCTGCTGGTTGGCCCCTGCAGTGGGGCCTCCAGTACTAGGTTCTGACATTTTGAAGCTTAGGAGACACTAGGAGCAAATTTCTCCTTTCACCCATTCTTTCATCGAGTTTGAAATGCAGCTGCTCCTAACCACCATAGTTCCTCTTAGGCACATTGATTTAATATTTGTGAATTTGAAATTCACAAGATTTTCTGGGAACCTAACCATAGCAAGTAATGAGAGACTATTAATGAAGCATAATTCAGAACAGAGTGCAATTTCATGCTGACACGCCTAGAGCATTCAGTGTCTACCCCGAGGAAACCTCTTCTGAGAACTCAAAGGCGGCTCAATTTTGGGGAAATCAGAAACTGCTTTTGCATTCTACATATTAGCAAAGAGCATAGGGGACTCTTTCTGGCCCAAATCAAACAATTTGGTAGATGTGGTGGGAACCATACCAGCAGCTGGAGGCTGAGAGTGAACGTTCCCCAATCTTGTAAGTTGCAGGCTGTGTGTGTCTTGTTTTGCTTCATTTAGTTTTTGCAGCATGCCACAAATGCGCCATTTACCGAGCACCCAGCAAAGTGGCAGGTGGGCTCTGTAGTGTTTGGCCTGGTCTACTGCAAGGAATATTTAGAGGACAGTATCTGAGCAATATACCATTGGCAACCCTGTCCAGCATTATTTTCATGCTAGAGACTGGACCAGCTGCTGGCATTGTGCACTCAAGAGTGTTCCCTGGTAGGCATGGGACCTGCATTTCCCAATGGCACAGCTCCCAGGGAGCACATGGAAGCTGCCCAAAGTTACTCTCAGCTAAAATGCGTCAAGAATATGCTTGTGGAGCATGCTTTCCCTCAATGCACAATGTTAAGGCTTGTGGGGTTTATGTGTGGTTGCATGTAGGTAAATACAGAGGACAAATAGTTTTGCTTCCTTTGGTTGCATGTAGGTAAATACAGAGGACATTTTTTTTGAAAAACTGTAATTTTCATATGTTTTAAGCTTTTTAAATTGTAAATTTTATTATTCCTTTAAGTATTACCCTCTTTCTGTTGTATCAGGGCAGTTAGTAATCTAAACAAGAAATAAAGCGGAAGCAGATGAGCACAGCTTCCTCTTTTGTTGTGCTTTTTATTTAATTCCTCACATTAAAGCAGTCTATCTTTAAGTTGAGAAACAAATTGCCTTCCGAGGTCTTTAAGCACATTAGAAAATTAATACTGTGGTTTGCAAAGCTTTGGTGGGATAGGTGTGTGGAAACCACACCATGGCTCAATGGGAGCATGGGAGGAAAGACAGAGGTTTTTTTTTATTTGTAATAATATTTTCACATATCAGTTTTTACTTATCCCTTTAATAATTCTGAAACATGTATATAGCTGTCTTCCAAAGAACTGTTTGTCAAAAGCTTTAAAATGTGTGGCTTTTCTGACATGCCATATCCATTCAAATGGCTAATTGTATCAAACATTTGCACTTTATTTTTGTAAAAGCTTTGGAAAGCCAATTAATGTACCAGAAGCACAGGAAGCAATAAAAATTTAGTAGGGCTTAGCTTGGAATGGAGCAGTGCAACTTTAATCAGTCTATTGAAATAAGTGGGAAATTGGCTCTTACTGAATTCCCTGGTACTGTGCTAGATGGCTGTCAGCATTTGAAGCAAAAAGTTCACAGTTTCTTTCAACTGGGATTCTCTGGGTTTGGGTCTCAATTATGTGTCTTTCTTGCTCAGCCCTGTTAGCTTCTTCACCTGGCTAGTCGTAGGACATCTGTAAAACAGCACCTTGTACATGACCATTGTGCTCAGAAGCACTAAGTTCACATGGACTTACTGACTCACTCTTGCAGGTTTGTATGGAATTACACTGTGATATTTTCAGATCCATGAGCTTAGTTGCTTACATCAAATAGGAACATATTTACTAAGGAAAGTGTGCATGTCTGGTCATGTGTGCATCTGTTACTGGTAGCAGGAAATGTGGGGGGTTGAAATGCTTGTGTTTGTTAAGATCTATATACTATCTTACTGCATGAATCTCAGGGCCTTTCTGGACTTACCTTTGCTGCAGAATAGATGGCTCTGTAGTCCTTTGGGTCTCTTTTGTCCACACGCTGGTGTGAGCTAGAAGGAACCTGCCCCTGCTAGTACACACTGTCTGCACTAGATAGAGGTTCCTGATCTGGAGTACCAATGGAGCTGGTCCACTGGCATTCTAATCCAGATCATGGAGGTGTATAAAAGGCCATTCTTCTATATTCCAGTATAGAAGGGGACTCATTTCAGTGATGAGTCTTCTAGCGTCACCAAAATGGGTCTGCTAGGAGCTCTGAGACCAGGAATGTTTGTTTCTGGTTGTTGGAGTGTATGGAGGCTGCCTCCAAAGCTCCTGTGAACTTTGAGGGCATCATGGCAGCTAGACTGGAACAGTCGTTGCAGCATAGATGGAGTTGTCCCAGGCTCTGATCCAGATCAGAAGGTATCTTTCAATCCAAATCAAGATCCTGGTAAGGGCAATGAGCAAAACAAACAACAAAAGGAAGTAAATCAAAAGACATAAAAGTACATGCCAGACCATAAAATGTAATGTGAAAAGATCAACAACAATAGGACTATAGCAGGGGGAAATATTTCAATAATTAGCAAAAAGCTCCCTCTAGCCACAGCTCCATGGAAGTCATAAGGCTATGGAACCTCCTTTAGGTTACTGAAATCATGCCGGCCTGTTTTTGTTTTAGTTTTTTAAGGCTGATATACATCTTTGCCTGTTTAGTAAGGGCTGGTGGACTCATTATGGTGGTTACAAAGGATTTCCTATGTTACCTATCCCATAATGTGGACTTCATATGCTCACATGTGCCAAACTGTTGTTGATCAGGGAAATATTGTTTCATAAACAAATTCATATGCAAAATATTAAAACAATATATGTGAAAGTGGGAAGAGAACGTGTATCCCCATTAACCAAAGGTCAGGGCCCGTAGATATTCTTATGCTTTTCAAAACTGCATTTTCTCTCCTTGGAGGGAAGTATTAAGTGGTTGAAAAATAAGCAGCAAATACAGTGATCTAACAGCAGATCTTAATTAACCCAAGGGTGTTGTTCATAGTTCAGAAGCTGCAGCTAGTGCAGAATGTAGCAGTTAGACTGCTGACTGGAACAACTGGCCAGATGCCCATCAAGCCAATCATAAAAGCTGCACTGGCTGCCAATTTGCTACTGAACCCAATTCAGTGTGTTAACTTTAACCTATAAGGCCCCAGATGGCTTGGGCCCCAAATATCTAAAGGTATGCCTTCTCTATATTGATCTGCTTGCGTCTTAAGATCTGCAGGGGAGGCCCTCTTGGTTGTAGGTGGAGGGACCTGGGATAGGGCCTTGTTAATGGTGTCCCCAAGAATGTGGAATAGTGTCTCTCCTGAGGTGCGTCAGGCACCCTCACGTCATAAGTTCAGGAAACCTGTGAAGCCATATCTATTTATCCTGGCTTTTGGCTGAGGAATAGTTTCCCCTCCCTTCTCCTCTCATCCTGTCCCCTCTCGCCTTTAAGGCACTGTTATTATTTTTAGTTTGTCCATTTATATTTTGTTTTTATTGCTGTAATCTGCCCAGAAACCTTCCAGTATGAAGTGGGATGGAAATGACAGACAACGATGATAGATAGATAGATCTAATTTGTTCCTCTTTTGATATACTGACATTATGTTCATATTATCTTGATTCACTTCTATGTTCTTCCAACTAAGAAGCATAGAAACATCTATTACAATAGTTGATTCCTCATTCTTGCTAATGCCTAGATTAATCATAGATGATAAGAGAACTGATGGAGTCTTTGGCCTATTTTAATATTTATATGTAGCACCAGATTATTTTGGCAAAGCCCCAGCTAATTATGAATTCTTAATCAGTCCAACACAGTCCTGCCACGCTTGACTGTCAATTAGAATTATAGTGTAGGACTTATGCGGACTTTGCTATCATCTTGAAAAGTATTATTTAATCTGGGTTTCAGTCTTGCCCTACATTCGAAGGTCTCAGTGAAGGTCACAATAAAATCACTATAAAAACAACTAAAATTAATTAGCTATTAACAGTAAGAGTGCCTGCACTTGGAGGGGGCAACTCAGTTGTCTTTTCCACCTGCCAGAGTGGCAGCTACAAAGGTGTTCCGCTTCTAAAGAGTGGTCTAGTAGATGATGGGTGAAGATGGTGCCAACCATAATTAACATTTTGCCCTTCCTTTTTGGAGCTTGCTGTTTCTGAACTGTTCAGCATGAGTGATCCATTAGGATAAATGCAGCATTTTAACCTTTATGGCATATGGGTAAAAGATTGCAAATTAATCTCCTAGTTTTGATAATTGTGATTAGGGGAAAATGCAATTGTTCTCACATGCATAACATACCACAACACATAGCTGCTAATAATACAGGTTTTTAGGAGCATAGGTAATGAAAACACTTAAATTCTCTAGCAACAATTTTTGTTGCAGTTAGCACTATTGCTAAATAGTGCACTGCACTCTAGTAGCTAGCTAACTGAGGAGGTTCAAAGTAGGTGGTGTTTGTCCAGAAACTTTTGTTAAATGTTCTGCTCGTATCTTCAGAAGTATTTTATTTCCCAAAAGAATAACTATGAGCTGCTGATCAAGACAGTTGCTGATAACTTACATTGCCAAGTGAAATTCAAATTAGGGAGGGACCCAAATAAAAAGCAAATGTTTTGGCAGATGGAGATTTTTTTTTTCTGCTAAGGATTCAATATTTTATGGGAGTGCATGTTTTCAAACTGCTGTTAATGCTAATCCTGTTGCTGGTGTTAAATATGTGTTTGCTACACCCAGTATGTGTTAGAAGCTGCACAATGTCCAAAACTGTTTTACAAATCCTATTTGACTGATGGTATAGTATATGCACATGGTATGTGCATTTGTATTTGTCATGGCCACCCTTTATATGGGTGGTCATGCTGTGGCTCTTCAGATGGTCTCATTCCTTAATATTGGGTGTGATCAGACAGGGCTTTTTTCAGTTACTCCTTTTAGAAAGTGTGCTCCTTTACATTTTTTTTAAGACATTCCTTTGTTTTCCTAAGGACAGGTGATCACCACTGACTGTCTAGCCACTTGCCTGGTTTTCCTGATTGGTCCTTAGCTAGAAGCATTTATTAACATGCTGTAGTTGGCTTCATTTCTCTTCTTTGTGCCCTCTCCCAATGCAACTGAAAGATAAAGTTGCTTTCAGCATTATTATCTTCAATATGAAGAAGAGACATACGTTCCTAGACTTCAGGATGTGGTAAGGAGCATGAAGGGTGTCTTCAAATCCAGTTATCCCAGGGGTTAGGATATAAGCATGTCTGATCTCACCCAATGACAAAACTGGGCTGGTGAAAGATGTAGTTCAGGGTCATCTGGAGGGCACAGGTTGAGCACACCTGTTTAATAATTTAATAGTCTGCCTTTGTTACTGATTCCTTATATGGTGAAGTGTGTGCTCTGCAGCAGTTGCTGTTTATTGATTTAGAGAAGCGATAGAGCACCTATGGGCCTCCAGGTGATGTTGGAGTCATGCTTCTATCAGCTACAACAAGCATATCTAGTAGTCTAGGATGATGGGAGATGAAGTCCAACAACTTTAAGGTATTCTCTGTCCATGATTTAAATTACTGTCCACTATTCTGCAGGCTCAAACAAGATACAGAACATATTTGCTGAACCTGTAATTGTAACTCAAGAAGTCCAAGCCACAGAAATGCAATTGTTAATTGTTGCACGTAGTATAATATGAGAATATTAGTCATTGTACTACAGGTAATGTGTTCATACTTAGGTTAGCATTATCAACCTGACCTTGAACCTGCCCTAGACGAATCAAGCTGCTCGTTTATCACAGCAAGCATAAAACCTTTGTCTTACTTTCTTCTTAGACACCATCAGTTATTTAGGTTTAGCTGATAACTTCAGGTTTGTTAGGTCATTAGGATAACCCTTCTTTATTTTGTTCAGATTTCTTAGTCCATTCACAGTCTCCAATGATTGTGTCTAGAGGTGATAGATATAAGAGGATCAGCTTGTGCCTTGACACAGAATTTTTGGCCCTAATCCATGGATTATTTAACTTGACGTCAACAGAATAAATGTAGGGCCTGGGAGGAAAACTGTCAGCAGTTCTGGTGCTTATCCTACATTGATCCAGCCTTTCAGTGCCATAACAGATACTATTATGTTGTATAGGAAGAATGCATTCTTAAAGGAAAACACACAGCCTAAATCAATTTCTGAAAATCAATTGTAAGGTTAGTGGGGTCTGTGTCCATGCTAGTAGTTTAGTTAGTTAGTTATCTACATCATGGATTTAAATAAAAGTAAGCGCTGAAAGGGTTATTGTTAAACAATTTTAAAGCAGTCAATAGATTTTTAATATATATATGTAGCCAGAAAAAAAAAATTCTAGAGTAAGACTGCTTAGAAAAAAATGCATGCAGAATCTGTTCAATTTTTAACAGTTATTATTATTTAGTGCCAACAGTGCTGGACAAAAATACTTGCTCAAACTTTTTTTTAACATCTAAAGGAGCAAAAATTTTAAGAGCAATCTTCATTTAGAGAGCAGATTCTAACATGCATGCTTAATATACAAAGAAAAAGTACATATTTCAACAAACTGAGAAATAATTTTTGTACATTTCAGAAGACTGTGACCAAATAATTGTTTTCTGTTTCTCAGTCTATTAGGATGTGAAGAATAGACAAAAGAAGGTTTTTCTTTACACAGATGCTTGTTGGCTACATCCACTCACCATAAAAAAAGAAAGTGTCTCAAAGAAACTTAAGAGGTTGTAGCATCCATATATTTGTGCCTGGATCCAGTTTAGAGGCTAGAAAATGCATTTCCGAGAGGAATGCTTTGGCCTTTAATGTGAATTAGAAATGGGATGATAACATTAGCATCTTCAGTAATCGGCTCTGAAGCCAATTGAGTTTTGAATTGTAATGACCACTTCAAAGGAATATTAGATAAATTCATGGACAACAGGTTCAGAGCCATGAAAACTAACTCGGGTGGGTAGAAGCAAGGTGTTCTGTCTGATCTCATTGTCCTAAGGCTTTCTAGTGGTCTCAGCCACTCAGTATTCAGATAATCTGTGAATGGCACTGACGTTCTTAGACAGATGAAGACATATCTAGACATGATAACCTAAACATAGTCTAAACAATAATGCCTTTTTATTTTCTTTCATTCATTTAGTAGAACCATCTATAAGCGAACAAGACAATGACCAAATGATAAAGTCACTTTTAGCCCTTGTACAAGTGCAGGAACATTTGTGAGTAATGTTTGAGTAAAGAACTGGGGAAAGAATCAGCTCATTGGTCTACAGTAAATAAGGCTGCTTCAAAACTAACAAATGGGACAACTCAGAGGTACCTGTTATGGGTTACTTTAATGTTTGTTATAAAGCTGATTTTAATGTTAATGAGCTACACCTGGAATGAGTGGCTGATTTCTATGTAGCTATGGTATAGAGTCTTGTGGAATAAAGCATTTTGATACTGTACTTAAAAGGTGTCATTGTGTTTATTAAAACACAAACATTATATGGTATCAGAAGTTCTGGCAGAACTTTGATAGATCTATTGAAGTTTTCAGAAAAGTTGGTGTTTGATGGAAATGTTGCAGAAAACTGGAGAAGGTGGAAACAGAGGTTTGAGCTGTACCACGTGGTAAGTGGAGCTGATAAGAAGAGTGAAAGACTTCAAACAGCGTTACTCCTACATGTTGCAGGAGAAGAAGCCACTGAGGTATTTAACACCAACCAGTTTGATGGCAAAGCAGACGACCAAAATCTACAGGTTGTGCTTGATAAATGTGAAGCTTCTTGTGCACTAAAGAGGAATGTTACTTATGAGAGGCATATTTTTTTTTTGTGAGACAATATGTGGCTCTTGTGTTCTCAAACCTTTTCTAGCACAGAATGTTCAGGAGGGGGGGAACAGATTGGTTGTAAACAATCCCACCTCTTTTCTAGCCAGCTCTGCGGCACCTCAGAGATGTTTTTTTGCTGTGCCTGATCACAACCTAAGATACTGGTCCATCTCCTGGATCTGGCAACACTTTGAAGCCTCAACAGTTTTGTACAGTCTTCTGGGAGTTATAAATTGATCCTGAAATTTTTAACTTATTTATTTATTTATATAACAGTGAGCTCAGGACTGTTCCAGGCAGATACCATGGACTGTGTGTACTCAGAAAATAGACACCTTCAGGTACAGCTGGTTTGATTAATCCCAGCAGAAATGTCAGAATCATGCCTGGTTAGAAAACATTTCACTTGTACCGCTGCTTACAGACTGACTTAGAAACTTGTAACTTTATAACAGCATCTGTGGAATATGCCATCCTGACCTTTCCAGTGAAAGGAACTCAAGAACAGAGGACCCTAAAAGCACTCACTAGAGCAGTGATAGGAAACCTAGCTAAACTCAGGTGCTGTGTCACTTCTAGAAATATCCATAATTTTGTGGTATTCGTAGCTCTAGTAAAAAAGTTATATTTTTGATATATGTATTTTATTAAAAGCAAATACAAATAATTCTTTACATTAGTGACTTTTGTTGCTAAATCTTCAATTGAAAGTTGGTATTTCATACACTTCAAGAACAAGCAAGCACTACGCGCCCAGTTGCCAGGGTGACCAGGTGTGTCACCCAAAAGGGCTTGACGTGTCATCTGTGACACATGTGTCATAGGTTGGCCATCACCGCGCTAGAGTATAGTGGAGTAGCGACAAGAAGCTTGAGTAAGCAGGAACCCCACGATCTATCTACATTTGTCACATTTACTGTTGCTGATGGAAGTTGGAATCCAGCAACACTGGAACTGTGACAAATGCTCTGTCCCTGCAATATTTATTATTGTATTGATATAGACATAAATCCTAGAAGCAATAATCTTCTACCAAATTAAATATAAAAAGGACTTAAGTTGTCCTCATGATTACACAGACAAATGCACAGTTTTCTTCTAACAGCAGGATGCTAGGAACTGAAACTGGGATTTTGGTAACAGATCATGCCTGCCCTGGCGAAAAGGTTTTAGGCCAGGAATGGGACAAGACGGGGAAGGCACTAGGTGGTGTGCATGGATGCTGTCAAGGCCCAGCTCTTTGAAGCTGAAAGTAAAGTAAACCTTTTCTAGAGCTCAGCAAAATTGAACAAGGTGTGGGCCATTTCTGTCACCTGTCTGCACAGGGGCAGGAATCATGAGCCAGCCTGAGTCCATGCCAGGTTGAACAGAATGCTCCTGGGCAAGATTTCCATGCCCTCCTCAGGCCAGGCATGAGAGATGTGCAGAAACCACATGCAAAAGGTGGCTGTGGCCTTCCATGGCTTGCAATGCCACCAGAACACCTCTGGGACAGTCTAAATGGACTGTGCAGATGGTGCCTTTCTGTCTACAAAGCGCATGCTCTGCTACAGAGCCACTGGCACTCCCTCCATTCACCTGTAACTACACTTCATTGAATTCAGTGGAACCTGCTCCT
This sequence comes from Aspidoscelis tigris stejnegeri, assembly GCA_023333525.1. NCBI lineage: Eukaryota > Metazoa > Chordata > Lepidosauria > Squamata > Teiidae > Aspidoscelis > Aspidoscelis tigris. The sequence goes on along the minus strand of JALMGA010000007.1, from coordinate 22,027,012 downwards.
CCCCCCCCCCAAGAAAATGTATATAATTGTACTATGTGTTTTATATGCTGTAAACAATAATTCGATATCTTCATGTATTGCTCACTAAAGGAAATGAGTCTGTAGTATCAGCATCTTCTACAAGGGATATGAGATGTTTGTCCCAGCTCTGTGAAAAATATAGGATTGCTGCAGTCCTGTAATTGCTTTAAATGCTGTTGTTACTATTATTGTCTTGATTTCTATCTGATAAGAAAATGCTTAGGGTTGGATTTATCCAATAGACCTCAAGATACAGCTGGGGGAGGAGGATTATGTGAGGAAAGATGTTCATCCAGATCTCTACTGAATTACATGAAACTGAAGAAGTTTATTCTTTCCAGTCCCGTCTGCTAAAGAGGAAGTTGCCAACAGAGCTTTCCATAATCCAGCCCTGTTTAATACGGCCCCACACACTGTGACTCCTAGCACCATAAATTTCACCTCCTTTTTTTAAAGTCACCAGAAGTCCATTGCATTAGAGTTAACCTTTTGAGTTGATGAAGTACCTGGCAGCTCACATAACCCTGACAGATAAAGAAGGTGTCAAATGCTCAAAGGCACTGGAGAGCAGAGGCATTTTAATCTGTCAGCGGGTGATCATTATGCTTATGGTGTGTGACATACTTGTGATCACAGCTCTTGCTTTAGAGTTAGCTGTCTGGCCCCTTGACAGCCATTTATAGTTACAAGGGAAGCTCCAGGTCCAGTTTTGTTCTATCAAGCAACAGCAAAACTTGTAGCCGAAGTTCACAGTATGAGATGATTGCTGTTTCCGCACTCACCATTGAACCAGATCCTAGTCCATTTATGTCTGCTCTTTGGGGTGGACCAGAAAGGCCCTACCCACCTACCCTATGCTGTGTCTGTACAGGACAGAGCGTAGTTCAAAACAGTACCCCCTGGTCTGGTCTACTGGTAAACATCTTTTTGAGATCTATCAGCATACTACGCAATGGTATACTGGATCATGGAGGTATACAGCTGGCATGCCTTTGTGGTCCAATATACCATAAGGCACCCATTTCAGAGGTGCAACAAGGGCAACAAGGAATGCCACTGAAATGTCCCCCTCTGGCTTTTGGAACATTTGGAGGGCACCTACACCAGTTCCCAAGCTGGAATGAACTGACCAAAATAAATCCAGTTTATCCAAGACTATCATGATTTGCCTATCCCTGACTATCTGGACCACTCCAGTGCCGGTAAGCACAGAAACAGCCAAAGGTTTTGTCATGAGTACATAGGATGAATCTTCCCTCCAAACACAGATATGCATTACAACTAGAAAGATGTGTTTCTACTATAGTTGTGCTTCATAAGGCATTTGTTGAATAAACTGTTGATGAAAAATACTGAAACAGAATTGAAGGCAGCTATAAATGTGGTTTCAGAGACCAAACAGAGTTAATGGCAGATGATGCTAATCTGGTCAAGTTCACATGTGGGTTTTTTTCCAACCCTAATTGTATTATCATCAGCAGATCATTGAATTATTCATAGTGGATTATGTGCACATTATCCAGTCCTGAACTGAAGCATATGTGAAAGAGGAAATGAGAATGCTACTGGATGTGGTGGCAGCACACTGCCCATCTTTTCGTTTTAGACCAAGCGTTCCAGCATGCTCGCCAGTTTGCAGATGTCCAAGGAGTAGGGTGAATGGTTTGTTCTGTGCTAAGAGTGCCCCCTCTTCTCCAGTACCATTGTCTCTTCAGCTATCTGTTAGTGTTAGAGTCTGCCAAAATGGTACCAGTTCTCAAATGCAGAAATTTCTACTCCCTTTTCTTTGAGGATTCCCTTTTCTAGAATGCAGCTTTTTTCCTAGTGCCAAGCTCACAAATGCACAACTTTGGTGTCTTATTTCCCAGTTCCAAATGAAGGTGTCAGTCTTTGATTGTGAAAATACAGAACTAAAAGCCTTCTGGATAGTAAAGAAAGACTGTAATCATTTGACCACCCTGTGAAGCATGGGAGACCTGAGGGTGGGCACCTCATCAGAAACATCTTCTTCACTGCATCAGTGGACACCTCTTTGTCTCTATTTTGTGGCACGGAGGTGCCCAGTAACAAGAGGTGTTCTTCCAGAGAACACAAATGCAAACCCTTTGTTTGAGGGTGTCTTAAGTGGCCTCCATGGAATGAGCAACATGCTCTAAACCAGGCACCTTTTTTACTGCTCCATGGCTATCAAAGATGGGGACAGTTGTGCATGCTGGGAGCTGCTCCAGGATGTAACCGGCTGCATAGTGTGTGTACCATCTGTGCCAGAGCATGCCTGACCATCCCTAGCTAACACTTTGCTAGCTTAATTTATTTCCTGTCTAAGGCAGAATTCACACTTATCTGAGTGGAATAGAATAATCCCAGGTTGGTGAACGTCAAGGGCATTTGGGGCCATTTGCATTCTGAGTGCTGGAACATTCCCATTCATGCCCAGCAGTGCTAGAAATGTGAATGCTGTGTGCCTCCTATTTCATTCCTGGCAATATATCTTGATGTTGGATGTTCTACCCACCCCTAACCATTATTGGATGATTGCACATCACATCTGTCCAAAACTTAGGTGGTCGTGTTTGGCCCCTATGGTGGTTGGAAGCAGGTCCAAAACAACAACAACTCACTTGCCACACCTGGAACTGATGCAAAAGCCCCACTCCCAAACCATTACAGATACCGCAGGAATGCTTGTGGACAGCTTTTAATCTGTCCACAGCAGGTAAGAATCAGGGACAGCTGTCCTGGAACTGTCGAACAGGTAAGGATGAAAAGAGCCTATAATTTCATCTTCTTTTGGAAGGAGAAGTATATGGCTTGCCTTCACATGAAGCAGACAAAGCATCTCAAAAGAGGGTTGGTAGCATATGACTGTCATGTCATATCATCTTATCTCTAAACCACTGTTTTAGCTTAAAAGTGTTCAGGACCGGGGAAAGGTACAGATTGGCATGTGAATAATTCCACCTGGGATCCGCCTGGATCTAGAGCACATCAGAGGTGCTTTTTTTTCTTTTTTCTTTTCTGCATATAAGGGCAGCCTATATCAACAGTATCTCTATTTGACTGCTGTATAAATATAATAAGGATTCAAAATTATCCTTATATTTAAATCTCCATTTTAATTCACAGCGGTCTAGCTGTTAGCATATGAAAACTTCTAATGAAAACAAAGAGGGTGCACTTTCTTAGATTATTCATATTAATTACTGTCATCATTCACCCTGGAGAAGGAGCAGGTCAAAGGGTGGTGGTTTGGGTTTTTTTGTTTTCTTTTTTTGTTTTCTTTTGTTTTCTTTAGGTCCAAGGGTGGTGGTGGGTTGTTGTTGTTTTGTCTTCTCACTCTTTTTTTAAGGTAGGTTTCCTAGATGAAACAGAGTACAGGCTTTATGCTGCTAGCTGAAATGAATAGGTTATTTTGCTTTGACTGTGCCATGAAGGCATTTCTGATAAATAAAGTTATATTGATGCTTTGTTTTGGAGCAGTTCAAAGTGGTTAGTAAGCTTTAGTTACATTTAACTCTCTTTGAACTTGTACCTTGGTGAGAGGGAAAGATGAGAAAAGCACTTTCTTGAAATTTAAAGGACTGTACATCAAAGGCTTCAGAAACTAAACACACAGGACGGATGATTTTATTAACCTGAAGCATATCTTCTCTTCCTATCTTTAGTAGCACAGTCAACTGGTAAGTCAGAATAACGTTTTTGTAACGCCAGGATAATATGAGGCTTTAGTGGGTAACAGTTGTGGTCTCTGCCTGTTCAAGAGATACCATGAGCAGTGTTGAAAGAGGAGGTTGTGGTTGCACTTTACCACTTTTACACCACCATTTTGCATGCTGAACACTGACTCCCTGACTTTGTAGTCCAAGAGCAAAATGACAGAAGAAGCATATGGGGTAGATTTCAAATTACTGGCCCAGTGAGGGGTGGAATTTTTTATTTCTGGGGAATAAGACTTTGGCTCACCTTTTTTCAAAAGAAAGTGCAAGGGTAAGAACATAAGAGGAGCCCTGCTGGATTGAGCCACAGTCCATTTAGTTCAGCATCCTTTCTCACACAATGGCCTACCAATCGCTTATGAGCATCTCAAGCTGAAGACAAAAGTAAAACTTTCACCTGCTCTTGAGTCCCTGCAGATGGCCTTTAGAGGCAACCTGCCTGTCTCTCCAGCCTGGAGGCATCACCTAGGCATTCATTATAGTAGCCATTGATACATCTGTCCTCCATGAATTTGTCTAACCCTTTATTAAAGCTATTTAGGTTGACTGCTGTTACCACCTCTTCTGGTAACAAATTCCATACCCTTTAAGTGAAAAAATAACTCTCCATTGTCTGGAAAAACTGTGCCCAGGATTTGTGGGTCTGAATTTCCTGCTTTAGATTCCCTGGTTGGTTGGTTTATATAGTTACAGGAACCAGTCTGTGAAGTAGTGTCATTTGCCAGCTTCTGAGTGTAGGTACTGAGTCTAGTGCATGATCTAGCTTGGACAGAAAAAGGAAGATCCCATTGCTGCTTACTCACTTCTGCCTTTCTGATGGCTGTGGATCACTCAAGATGTCTAGAAATACTTAAGAATGCAGTGTTGGCCATCAAATAAAAAATTGCTTGTCTGATAAAAAACATAAGACTCTTGTTGGAACAGTTAAAGCTCATGAGATCATTCAATGAGATTTCATGGTGGAAGATCCAGGACATGTTCCTGTTTTACACCGCTCAGTTCTGGAATTTGTGTTTAGCAAATGTGGTAATGGACATTAATTTATGTGGGTTTAAAATAGATTAAAAGACGTTCTTAGAGGCTAAGACTAATGTCCACTAGTTTTGGTTTGGACTGTTCTGGCAGGGGTGGGATTACACAATGGCTAAAATCGGGTCTTTGTGTCTTGAGCATATGAAAATGAAGGTTCCAATCTCCTCACAGCCCTACTCCCACAAACCAAAGCACTTTCCCACTAGCCTTTAGGACTATGTGTGCATTGTATATTCAAAGATAATAGAAATTGTGTTCACTGAGTAAAGGAGGATACTTGTGGTATTGTCCTGATTTTGGACTTCACAAAAGGATACTGTTGAATGTCAAATAAGAGTCTTTCGATTTGACCTAGGGCTCTTAAATTTCCTTTTTAAAGGTCTCTCATGGCCAAATGCTTGCCATCTTGATTTGTTTTTAGTAAGCTCTTGTAAACGTTCCAGGGACATTCCAGTAGTCTCTTTGATCTCATCCATCCACCTTGTCCAAGGTCTTCCCCTTGTATTTCTCTCAGACTTGCCAGGCATCATCATTTATCTTCATGTGCTCAAAATATGTGAGTTTAGCTGGAGGGAATTCATTTAAATATACACAAAGTTCAGATGTGTTGCATTAGCATTGAATATTCACCATGATTTACATTTGGTAATTAATTAATTGTGGAACCCAAAAGAGACATGTATGGAGTTCTTATGCAGTCTCCCATCCAGCAACCGACTATCTCTAACCCTGCTTAGCTTCAGCGTCATAGTGGCAGTATGTGTCCTTTGATACAACTGCTATACACAAAAGAGCTCTCAAAGCACAACATCCAGACTCTATGGTTTGCATAGTGCAGTAAGTGCCCCCAGTGGTGATACTAGGTATCTGTGCCTATAGGGAATGCCACTTCCTATAGTGCTGCCCTATAATTCCTGTGAACAGCCATTACTGCCTTTGGAAGTCAGTAAAAAGCCATATTATTGGCATGAATAAATGGAGCCAGGAAGACCCAGAAATCTACTTAATTGAAGCCATTGGGGGCAGTAGCAAGAGGATGATGAACAGGTTTTATGTCCATTATGAATATCTTTCCACTAGGCATCACAACCAAATTTCCTTTCTGAACATTACTTAGTTGTTCGTTCAATATTTTAGGCACATTCTTCTCATCATCATTTCCATTAGTAAATGGTAGTGAGATTTCAGCAGTTACTGTTCAAACAGACATGCTGGAAAGATTTGAAAAAGTTCTGCTCCTGAAATAAAATGGGCTTCATGCAACCATCTATTTTATTCCGTTAAGGGAATTCTGAAACCGATCATTTTTCAAGGAAAGGATCTTTCTGAGGGCTGTCTGTGGCAGCCTGAGGAGGCAGAAAAATCACTTAGCTATTTTGGAATCGTTCTTCTTTAGAATATATAATACCAGTCTCTTTGTGTTGCCAAACTTCCACACATGGGCAGTTCATAAATAACTTATTTTAAAAATGTACCCTCCAAATACCTCTTATTTTTCCACAAGGAAGGCCTGGATTGCCCTCTTCCAGAGGAGAGAAAGCAAGCCAGAAGCACCATGAGGTTCTTTTTATGTGGAAACAAATATAAAATGCATATGTACTTGAAGATGAATACAATGCTGTCAAATGCAGGCGGTTAAAAGCTCTGACTTTCTCCATTATGAATCATTAACATTTTCAACACCAGGGCATCACAGGGTATCCAGCCATTTAAAGGAACTCCTGCTTGATGACTGCTTTACAAGCCAAGTGGGCATCTATGAGACTTGGAAGTGCAATAAATATCTCTGTTTGCTACCTTTTTGATGTATCTATTATTTGCATTTGCATATCTCTCTTCACCCTTGGTCCCAGAGTAGTTGATATAATAAACAAACTACATATATTAGTTACTTACATTTATATTGCACTGTATACTGTACAGTCTCAATATAGGTTAAAACAAATTAAAAACCACCACAGTCAAAGCAAAAAGGCCCTTTTTGCGCTGTTCATCTGGACAAGTGGTTCCAGAATATTTTGCCCCAACCTCCCTGCTGTTCTGCATCAGCCACACTGCAAGGCCTTGAAGTTTATGTGAGCTTCGAAGCTGCATCCTGATGCCTCCAAGGGCTTGGATTGAAGTTTCCTTGTCTTGAGGCCTGTGGGCTTTGGGGCAGTATGCTATGGTGCACCGCTGAACCCCCTGCCCAGCAGTCCCAGAACACGAGATGCCTTCTGCACAACTTCCATATTCTGGTTCAGAGCCTCTAGATCACTGATAGTGCCAATTAAATGGGAACCAGATTAGGGCCTCCCTAATCCACATCAGGCTCCATCAAATGTAAATGCAGACAGACCAGTGGAGAGCAGGGCCTCTGTAATTCACATACTACACAGGCCCTTAATCCAAATTAAGGGCCATGCAGAAAGGGCCAAAAGCAGAACTAAGGCTGCCTGCAGACACAGATTAAAACCCATGATTCTTCTAGCATGGTACTGGGAATGCCAGATGTAATTGTGGCATTTCCAACATAGTCCTGGGTTACTGAGGTGGTAACTCAAATTGTGGTGCTAGAAAAGACTTTTGAGAGTTCCTTGAAGTGCAAGGAGATCAAATCAACCCTGACTGTTCATTCAAAGGACAAATACTGAAGTTGAAACTCAGATACTCTGGCCACATAATGAGAATACAGGAGGACTCATTGGAAAATACCCTGATTCTGGGAAGAGTTGAAGGGAAAAGAGGATGGCAGAGGAGGAGATGGATACATGACGTTAAAAAGGCAGCAAACACAATCCTGGGCAAACTGTGAGGGACAGGGGAGGACAGGGGATCTGGCATGCTGTGGTCCACGGGTCACTGAGAGCTTGACGTGACTGCACGACTGAACAACAACGCAATGTTGTTGGGAAGTCCAGCAGTAATGCCTAGTTCCCATAATAGTTCCGCCTGCACTTCACATCTGCCTGCAACTTCCAACAGTGCCCTTCATTTTGTAACAGGAAGCCAGCCAATTTCATGAAAAATAAGAAAAAGGAAGTTGACAGGTACTTGGCCGGCTTCCAGTAACACAATGAGAACTCATTTCGGAAACTGCCAGCACACATGAAACTTAAGGCTGCGGTTGTTCGTATGTGCCGGGAAGCAGCACGAGACAAGCCCAGAATCACCTTTATATCCAGCATTGTCTCTTGTTGTCTGGAGGCAACCTAAGTCAGATTAGAATCAATGGTAAAAAAATAAATAAAATTTGATTGGCTGATTGATTAAATGAATCTGCAGTTCCCATCAGCCCTGGCCAGAATGTGCTTTTCTAGCAGAAACTCGAAACAGTTTGCCATTGGATTCTTCCAAGGAAATGCCAGGGATCAAAACTGGGACATTCTGTATGCAAAGCAGATGCTCTACCGCTCAGCTATAGCCATTCCCAAGTCTGAACATCTGGAATTCAACATGTTTGGGAAGTCTGAATTAAACCATAAGTTGATTTTGAGAGTAGGTAACTTCTATTACTACTTTGTAAGTGTATTGGCTTTTTAACTGGTTTGCTGTACAAATGAAAGACATAACTTTCAGTCTAAGAATCCTAAATGCCTCCACAGAACTGGCATCAGTATTTGGTATCCTAGGATAGTTTGGCAGGTGCACAGGTGTACTTCATGCCCCTTTAAAGTGGCTGACTGAGGCTTCAGAATCCAAAGGGATTCTAATCATATTCCTCTTGTAAAACAAGAGTAGACAAATTCATCAGAAGCAAACGTATTAATGACAACTGTAGTCTGTTGTTGCAGAGGTTCACTTTTGCCCACCTAATACTGTGATCCACCAAACAGATGCTAGCATGGCATTCTGCTTGCTTCTTCTGACCCTCATTCACAGTGGAAGTACTCGCTGGGTAATGAGCCATCTCCAGTCTTGAACAAATTATTCCACTGAAGGCTATGGAAATCTTTGCAAGGTGTCATTGTGATGCTACAGCTGCATCATGAGTGTTCAAGATCTGCATATCCCTGCACGTTCATAGCAGGGTGTTTATGCTAGTAGAGTATGGGATCTGTATAACCCCAAACCCATTCAGTAAGCATCTCATCTCAGAAGCACTGTGACAGGAAACAAAAAGTTGGCACATCATGGCACAGCTGTGAGAAGAGACTGTAGGAAGTGCTTTTCTCAGTTCCCTTAAGAAAGAGTGCTACTTTAGCAGCACTCTTCTTGCCATGCTTCTCTTGTCATATGAATCTCACTCCTTGCTGCATGTATACTATTTCTTAGGGATGCTCATGAATATGTTTCAGGTTTGCAGTTTGTGTTCACATCAATTACTGGCTGCATTCAAAGACTGATATTCAAATACGAAGCAAATGCTTTGGGGCATTCATTCAAAGCTTCATCGTATTTGTGAAGGTGGGAAGGCGGAAAGTTACATCTGCAGCAGATTCAAAGCAGATTCAGAACAGATTCTGAGGGGATTTGGAGATGTGTGGCAACAGGGATTTGAAGAGCATTCGCAGGGGATTAAAATCCTACTGTATTCAAAGTGACTCTGTTCACGTGAATGTGAATTTCCTTCCCATTCCCTTCAATGCAAAGCGAACACACACACACACACACACACAAATTGTGCACATCCCTGCTAATTCTGCTTCTGGGTGCTAGACTAGACAAACTACTTGTCCATTCCATCACTGTACTATTTACATTCTTAAGCTTCCTTTGTAAATGTATTTACAAGAAATATGTGGCACTTTCTGCAACATCAACAAGTACATAAGTGGAATATGTGCAATCAAATTTAGCAAATCTCCTACCTCACATCAAATCTCTCCAGAGAAGCGCTCTGACCACCAAGACGTATCTACTCTTTAGTGTTCACTCTGCTTTTCTCTCTCCATTTCTGACCTCCATTTTTTTCCTCCATTCATACACAAATCACATGTGCCCCTTCCATTTTGCAAAAAGGTCTGTTGTGCATGGTATGAAAAAGTACTCTGGGTGGTCAGGTAACCTGAATTTACTATCAATTACTTTCATTAGATGTTCTCATGAAAACTGTCCCTTGTTGGAAGAGAGTTACCTAAACATCTCAAACTACTCTAGATACATGTTAAGGTATCATAGGATCATACTGGTTTGCCTGTACCCATACACCCAGCACTATGATGATCCTTCATTGCAACTTAAGTATTGTCCACATGAGAAGGAATCCAAATTGGCCAAGGATTTCAACTTTGATAAAGAAGCATGGAGCCAGCACATGTATCCTTGTAAAGTATGAAGCAGGTTGGTGTTTCTCCCTCACTCATATTTTCAGTGCATATGAGGCCCTCTCTATTATTATGAAAAGGGGATTTAAAAATATATTTTTCTGTGCAAACTGTATAATCATAGCTTAGTTTCACATTATGCCCGGGAAATCACATTTTACCAAGCAAGCAATAGCAAACGGGCACTCTACAGGGACTGTGTTATTCAAAATATGATTTCCCTTGAGTTTTGAAACCACAAATCTGTTACAACACTTCACATTCACTAAATTTTGTGACTGGAATCATTTCCCTCTTCTTTAAATGTCCCTCTGTTCAAAGTATTCATAAATGCATTCCATCCCTCATGAGAATATCATACTTCTGCTTCCAGTCTCACCCTGTAGTATTCTCTTATCTTGTTTTAACCAAGAACTGGACATCAGCTAAAAATGTCAGCTTTGGTTCCTCCTCCTGCTGCTGCAATAAAAGTCTTAGCCTTTAATCATTACCAGCAATATTAGTGGCACACCAGTGTTTACATCCTAAATATGCTTCTAATTTTCCCAGTCAAAGGCAAGTTGTTGGTGATATCTTAATGTTTTGTTCTTTTTAGGCAGCCAATGCCAAACTTCAGGGTTATGGTCTTGAACTGAATATTTCCCAGATGTGAGGTAAAGTGAAAGGTGCCACACCTAACAGAACCTGACTTCCGATCTGTGTTGGTCTAACTTAGGTGAATTTTTAAGTCAGGCTTAATTAAAGCATAAGTCTTGACAAGGGTTCACCTTTTGAATGGCTTGAGATGAAAGGTTAGTCCTTTTGTGCATGGTAACGTAAGCCACATGTTAGAAGGAAAGTAGAAATTAGCTGTCAGTGTCTGCATGGTTTATAGTGACCCTTTAACCAGGCTCTTGTCCACAGTTAAGTGGTCTTGGGAAAATCAAACTATGCTCATATATTATCAGATTTAAGACATTTTCTTCCATTCACAAATGGGACTTGCAAATTTCCTGTTATCTTCCATAATCTGTAATGTTCTGGAACGTGCTCAAGAAATGGCCAAGCAGACTTCTGAACAGTTAGGCACAATATTGCACTGCTGTGGGTGTTTTCTTTTATATTTTAATTCCAAATGCTGCAGTAGTGTTTTGGGTTACAAAAATTCTAAGACATCTGAAAATGAGAATCTAAATCTAAAAACCCAGGCAGAAACAAGAGGAGGGAAAGCTAGAAAAAGACAGCTCTTTAAGGATCTGCGCCGTGTGATTGCAGATAGAAATGTGTGCCACAACCCTAGCTGCCCTGTTTTGCAGTAACTGTGCTCCCCAAACCATTTTCAAGGGCAGCCTCACATAGGCACAGCCTCACATAGGCACAGCCTCACATAGGCACAGCTACCTTCACTTGGGCATCTAGATGTGACATAGAGAATTGGATGTAGGGATGGCCAAGAACCCCTAGAACTCCAAATCTGCAAATGGATTCTGAAGATCCACAGGTAGCTGATTTCTTGCCACAGTCAAATGTAGTACCAATAACAAGACCTGTCTCTCAACATGACAGATTGTAGCATCACCCCACAGTGTAGCTGTTTTTCTTGGATTGATTGAATCTTTAATCCTCACGCACAAGAGATTCTAACAGCATGCTTAACTAGCAAGCGCTCAGATTTTGTGACTGTGTTCTGGGGGTCATGGCGAGTGCTTCTCTAGACTGAGCAACAAGGTACTATGCTTTAGGCTCCTGCTTGTTTGTTTCTGGAGTGATAGGAACAGGTACAGGAGCAGCTGCATGGTTTGTCAGAACTGCAAGCCACACTCAAAACCCCTACACCCAACGTTTTTCTTCAGCATGCAAGCAGACTGCATAATGTTCAGCTAGTGTTGAAACAATTGCTTTGCGTTACTGTTGAAAGGAATCTGCTTAGTCTGGCTGAATAAATCTGCCCACATTCCATCAGTATTCAGGGGTTTGGGCCTATCTGTACTAAGCAAGATGTTTACATTCACCCATTATCACCTAGAAAGCTTCTCACGTGTGTGTGTGTTGGAATACCATAAAAAAGCTGCTAGTAAGATAAGGACATGCATTTTGTTTGTTTAAGTTTGTTTTAGTTTACCCAGTTTGAGACATTCATATGTATGTGATTTGATGCAGTGGTTCCCAAACTGTTGGTCAATCTGTATGTATATTTCCTGAATATGTAACACCAAATTACTAGTTTCACTCAAGTACTTGTGATAAAAAATCTCAGTGTTACGCAGACTGAGTATACAGTATCTCTTACTTTATTGTCTCATAAACTTTATTAATCGATTTTCAATGGAAAGGCATCATGCAGATTTTTAAAGAACTCTGGGCCTTTTCTCTCACTTCAGCATACAGTATCTACTTAATATGCAGTTGCTTATGTTCTGGTGCCTCCAAGCGTGCGGGACTATCCCCGAACACCAATCACTGTGGAGCACTAAACCGTGCTCCACAGCTATACTAGCATACTACCGGTAGGAGTACTCACATTCCCAGTACAGCTGTGAACGCAGTCTTCATACTACATTCATGCAAAGGGTGTGGAGGGGCAGTGCAGTCACAGCTGTGTCCCACATCACCTATCATCAGAACAATGGCCTGCCATGCATGGCCGTTGCTGTGTTCAGCCCATTGCCAGAAAGCTTTGATATGGGGCCGATATTTGCATGCATATGCCGGCCTCTGTCCCTGATATTTACTTCCCTGGGACAGTGTCCCAGGAAAGGAAAGTGTAACACACACACACACCACTAATTCTAGTTGCAGTATAGAAATATTCAGGTGACCTTATACTGAATAGACAACATTTTGCTGCTGGATTTTTTCAGTTCTGGTTTGACAAGTCTTACAGAGCTTCCAGTGATAGGCTGAGTCTGGATTTAAACATTTAATGATAGTACAGGCTGAGAATTCCCTTAGAATTGCACCATAAGCATCTTTTAAAACAATATTTGTTGAAATATTACATTCTGCACATGTTGAAAAAACAGGGATCTGGCACTGAAAGGAGTGAAAAAATATTCCAGATGCCCCAAATCACTTTTGTATTGGAGAACCTGTAGAATTTTATATAGATATTTTTAAAAAGAAACTGCAATATTGTGAAGTTATAATATGGCAGACATCATGACTGAGAAGTTGGGCCCTTGTATATGCCATCCGGTAACTGCAGTTTCACTTATCCACAGTGACTGGACCATCCTCCCTCCCTCCCCCACTAGTGCTTTTATGTCTACCTGAGGCTTCCTGGGGGCCTGGGGCAAGCAGAAATAGCATGAAATCACACAAAGTGTCCCACAATTCCTGTGAAATTTTACAGGATTTCCTAGGAGTCATAGGAAATGGAATGTGATTTTCCCAGTGTTTCAAATATCCACGGTTTTCAGTAACCATGGTAGGACCTGGAACCTATCCCCCATGGATATGGGGGTACAACTGTATATTACCAGTAGGATACCTGCTTACACATTACTAGAAAAGATCATATAAGAGGACATATGCTTCCTTACAGTTATCAGACAACAGATTTATGCCCTTCACTGTTGTCAAGGACACTGTTAATCTCTTCTTGTAAAAAGTTTCTAAAGGATAACATGCTTGATAAGCAGATTTAGAAGAGAGCTGAGTGCTATAAAATAGATTACATAGTATATAGAAATGTTAGTATATAGAAATAGGTAAACCTGGTGGTCTACCTACAGTGTTTAGTCTGCCTCTCACAAATCTTGTCTGATCTTGGAACCTGTGCATATTCTCATTAGTACTTACCCGTATATTCTGGTGTATAAGATGACTGGGCATATAAGACGACCCCCAACTTTTCCAGTTAAAATATAGAGTTTGGGATATACTCTCCATATAAGGAGACGACACCTAGCATATAAGACGATCCCTGACTTCTGAGAAGATTTTCCTGGGTTAAAAAGTAGTCTTATACGCCAGAATATACTGTAGATGGGAAACCATCTGGAATTACTGGATGTTTTAGGCCCATCAGAAACAATTCCACCTATGGATTATTTCAAGTTTGAAGGTATGCCCCATTGCCCTTGGCCAGATTTATTTCCCAGCAAATATTAATTAAACTGGTCTGTGAAATTGCTCCATGTCAGAGCAGGGTTTTTGCCTTCTTTTTCAACAGTAGAAATCAAATTAGTCTGATTGCAAAGGCAAGAGGCAGAGACTTGTGCAATTAGATCATGTAGGTTCACTGCACGGAATGTAATTACTGGCTACTATATGAGGCTGTCAGAAAGCAACATGGTAAAACAATATTAAAGCAGACTTGCACATAATAAGAGCAGAAAGGGTGTAATACACTTGTGCTTTTTAGACTTGCCTTCCAGATTTCCAAGCAAGGCATTTGTCTCTTTCTGTCTCTCTCTGTCTCTCTGTGTGTGTTTTATGAGGTGTTCAAAGAATGTTTAGGGAAATGGGGCTTATTGTTATTGCATTAGAGAGAATGTTAAAACATTTGCTGCAAGGAAACGAACCACATGATCCAGACAAGTAGCTGAGTCTTCTGTGAAAAGACATAAGTCAGGTGCATGCAATATAATGAGGAATGGTTTACATATGTGACCAAACTCTGCTGTAGTTTCTAATATTATTGCCCTGCAGCTTGAAAAGTCACTTTAGTATTGTTGTCATTTTTGTTTTTGGAATATCAAAAAACTATCACGCTAGGGCAGACTAGAGCAGACCCTTCCTCCCAATCGTGCTTTATCTGCATTGGATGAAGCTCTGGACCAACACCCTATCCTGGACCTATTATGGACCTCTTAGAAGAGATCCACAAGAGGACTACTGTCCTTATTCCAGACTATGAAGGGTGTGCAAGTTAGCTCTCCCTCATAGGCCAGAATGTGCTGGGCAACCCTTTTCAGTGGTGGTCCAGGAAGTGGCACTAGAAATGGTGCCAGAGATGGCACATTGTCAAAAAAAAAAAAGGAGGCTGGGAACTTTCATTCTGAGGGATCTTTGGAAGCAATGATAGGGGCTGATCCATAACTGATTGTCTCAGTATGGGCAGCCCTTGGAGCGGGCTACTGGTAGTTCACTCCAGCAGGACCTGTGGCAGCTAGTCCACACACTAGAATAGCCCACATAGTGTAGAAAGTGACTATAGCAGCACCTGGCCAATGTGGGGATATGCCTGCCATCACTCTGGAGGCCCTGCTGTGCTGGAAGGTAGCCCTGTTCATGTGCTGGCAAGCACCTACAGTTCTGGCAGCTGCTATGCAAGTAAAAAGCATCTGGGTAATCAAGTGGAACTTTTTCCCCAGTGGTGGTAGGTAGAGAAGGGCTAAAAATTGGATTCTAAATGCATTTTTGGATATGATTTTTCCATTGACAGAATTCCATTTATTCAGGTTTGAACCTATGAATTGTGTTAGAACTCCTGAAATGTAGTCAAAGTTTAATGATTGGTCCACTGAACCTGAAATGTAAATTATTGCAGATTTTCAAGAGCGTGTCTGACAGGTGCAGTACATAGGCATATATACCATATGAATAGCTGGGAAACTGCTGAAAAAATTGATGATTAAAAATGAAGAACTACTATTTTGGCAATAAAAAAGAGTAGGAATTATTTTTGCTTGCCCCCATCCCTTGTGAGGTTTGTGGCCAGGAGGTAGTTAGGCCCAGTCTAATTCCCTCATTCTTACCCATGACAAAACAGCCGTTGCCAGGTATGCAGAGAATGTTGTACCAAGTGTTTTAAAGGCTGGATGCTTGATTTTTAATGTGCAGCATATTTCTCAAATGAGGGGAAGATTCCAGTAGAAACCAAGGTCCTTTCAGCACTCCGTAGACTATCCTACACTGTGGTGGACTGGAATAGGCAACTCATCCTGAGGTGGGTTGGGCTACTGCTAGGCCACTTCTAGGGATGTCCACCTATGGTGGTGCTTCTGTATGACTAATTTGGTATACAGGCTGTGGCCCAGTATACCATGGAAGAATGCTTGCGGACTGCTCATATTTGTAGCTGTCTGGGTTCTGGGTTTCTTCTAAATCCAGAAAACAGCATAACAGCCCCCAAACTGCTACAAATACAATTGAAACTGGCCATGAAAGCTTACATACAACCATTGTGGATTGCTGGTGAATGGTCCATTCTTGGAGAGGGACAGAGCACAATTTTCAAGATGTATCCCAGTCCAAAGCTCTGCCAGGGCAGATGGAATGTACAGGTGGAGAAGGCATGGTTTCTGCTAGGCTGCTTTGTTTCCACACCATAATGCAGAGAAGGCAGCTTAGAAGGTCCCTTGGGCCAGTTTACCAACCCAGTGCAGAAAGGGCCTAAACCCAGCCAGAAAAGTTCAGACTGTAGGTGGAAAAGTCAAAAGGACATCTTAGAACAATTGTGTATTATGAAACTTTTGAGCATAGCGCAAATTAAAAACAAATAATGTTATTTCGTATAACCCAAAGGCTTCAGTTTTTAGCATCATCGTGAGATCTTGAAATATGTAACTGGTAGGGGCCTATTTGTTGAGATAATCTGGTGTAGTAATCTAATAGAGTTGATTACAAGGCCTCCCTGAAGCAAGTCTGCTACAGAGAACCTGCACCCTCTCAAATCCTTTCAGCTTCTTAATGCAACAGCTGCTTTATCAGTGGTGCTTGTCACTCAGTTACTCAGAAAGGAAAGGAGGGAAGGGATGTTTCTGTTCAGACTCTTAACTGGATTACAATTCATGTGAGCCGTCGTTATCACAGAACAAAGAGCTCTTGGGGATGATGTCAGCAATCTACAGCCAGCAATGTAATAAAATATAAAGTGTGCATTGTAATGATTAAGTCTGCATTTCTTTGGAGGTTTAGGTAAGATGGTGCAATGGAGAACAGGCAGAAATTGGAAGCTTTTGAGAAATATAAAGTAATATCCCTAATCCAGTTTTTTTTTAATAAACAAACAGATCTGGGCCTTTCACACTTATCTTTGTAGTACAGGGTTGATTAGTTCCAAGATGTGCCTTGCACACGTCACAGAGCCATTTCTGTTCCAGAAACAGTTCCATGCATTCTGGAGCATCCCAGAGCTGATGACATCCAGTACAAGCGTGCAGCACAAAAACACGCTCCACACTTGCACTAGCACAGGGCTGGTTAGGCCCTGGTAAGCTCCTTCTGCACCTTTTCCTGGTTGAAGAGGAGCTGCTGGAGGAGTACGTGATGCATCACATGATGTGCTGTGCACCCGCATGACGTGTCATGTGACACATCACATCATATGGTTGCCTGGTTATGACGCCGGCCCCCAGGATGCGATCGTGGCTGCCATCTGGCAGTCATTCGCATTTAAGGTAAGTTTTGGGGCGGGTTTGAGTACACTAAGCATCTGCAAGTGCAAAAAGGCCCTGGTGTTGTAATCATAGATATATAGCAGGATCTTCATATCACCTAAGTGCATATCACCTCAGAAAGCTCAGGGTCCCCATGGCTCTGCATCCATGAAGCAAGCAGCCCCACGTAGGTACTCTTGACTGTACTCGAACAGTCGAGTGGGAGAAAGCACTCAGACAGCACTTGCGCCTCTGCTCTCCACCTCTCTACTACTGCTGCAATGTATGGATTTATGACCTGTTCATCCTTACCAACCTAGTATGGTATTACCATATACAAGCCTGGTAAAAATGAAGCTCAGTGGCGGCCATTCACACTATGGGAGCTGAACTAGCATCTTTCCTGGCCATCAGCTCTTGTAGTACGATGGCCAAGGCAATATCCTAATCCAACAGCTGCGCAGCCACAGTCACACAACCACTCCCACACTTGGAAGTGATGTGAATCCACCTCCCCAAGAACGGCCCAACTACTTCTGGGCAGGCTGTGGACTGCTCCTTAGCACTCCACAGCTGGATCACTCTGGGGAGGGGTTATCCCACTCTAGGGGAGCTGTGGCAGTGGAGATGTGTATTCTGGCCTGACATATGAGCAGACAAAAGTGTAAAAAGTCCTTATCTTTTTGCATTCTTCCATGCAAATAAAATGAGAAAAGCATAGTTGTTGACAACTTTTGAGCACAGGTAATGGAATATATGTTACACCTGTTTTAAGTGTTCTGCACTTGATAGTTGTCTGAAGAAATCCACAATCCAACTGATACATGAATCAGGGATGTTTCATTCATACATGGAATATATCCATATTTCTTTTGCCAGATTTTGGTCACTGTACAACTTAGATGCCTGGTTCCCTACTAGTACTTGTAGGGAACTCACTTTTCCCTCATATAATACAGTTTTATACAGCACAGTTCTATTATGTCACAATAAAATTATGTTCCTAGTATATGTTTTTGTTCACCCTAATTTTTGTCTGATGTGGTCTGCAAGATGTGATTCCCTTCATTTAATTTGATGCAAGAAACTTGCAATAATACAGCTTGGCCTCTCCATTATGTGTCATCTAGGTGCCCTCTTCATGCCCCCCTGGCTTACATTAGCAGTGTGACTTTCCCATCTTTAGCATCAATGACTCAGGCAAGATCCATGCACACTACTAGGTACCCACAGAAATGACCCCTTCTGTACCAGTTTTCTACTTTGAGCCTGGGGAATGAAAGTTCTGCAGTGTGTCGTATCGGTTATATTTTGCCAGACTCCGGATATAGTCCTGGACATCAGCCATTTTCAGAGCCTAGTAGCATTGGCAGAAAATAACGCTTTTTTTTTTCCAGTTCTGCAGACATCACCCTCTGAGGGGTATATTCCACCTCAAAATCAGGCTGGGTGCCAATGATATGCAGTCATCTGTGATCACCATCAGCTATGCATCCTTCTACCACAATCAAGAAAGACCATGTGTTCTTGTCACAGTCTGCACCCACATGCATTTTTTTAAAGCACTTGAAAAGTGGCTTAGAAATGGAAGCAGGAAGCATCTGGTGTTCCCATCCTCTCTGACTGCATGATAATTTAGACTGGCTGAAATTCTGTCTTCTATGCAACTATTACAGGAGCAGCAACTCTGTCCACTTTTTAATATGGTTATCCTAACATGATATTACTGCATTAAGGTGAAATGGATAAAACTGCTTTTTTTCATATGATTCATTTCACAGATAAAGTGGACTAGAATGCATAATGAGAAAGGATGGACTAGGTAGCCTCTCTAGACTCCCTATCTATGTCCTTGCCTTCCTCTCCTGTTTGGTACTGATGTATTGTGCTTGGCTTGAAAGACTTTCAGAGCAAGATCAGCCAAACTGAGACCTTTTGAATTGGTCAGTGGCAAGGAATTATGGGATATGAAGTGGGTGCTTCTTCAGTGTTTAGCTTCACCCTGTTGTTGTCCCCAACCTGCTTTCTCCATCATGATATTGTTCAGATGTTTAGGCTGGGATTCATGAGAGCTGTTGACAAAAACATCTGGAGGGCCCTAGATTGGTGAACTATTAAAAAAACTCATTAAAAAAGTGGGGGTGGGGTGACTTTAACAAAGAATTATCTACAACCTCAACAAACTATAAATCCTCAGCTTTATGTGCATGGGGCTATTATGGGGAGGTTGAGGGACTTCTGGCAACAAAAGTTGTTTGAAAATGATGTGAAAGTTGTTTATATTTGTCATGCAGATGCGTTGATTGTTGACCCATTAATGAAATGTCAAAGCAACCTTCTGCCACTTTAAACATGGACACATTTTACTAATCTGGGGTGCACTAGTCAAGAAGCGGAAAGGGGAAACACAAATCATTCTCATGGAGGATTAATTAAAAAATATACCAGTGCCGATTTGTCAGTTTATTTCAGCTGGAAGCAGCATGCATATTTCTTCATCGGACAGCCATTCCTGCTGAAATGACTAATGCTATTGGACCAATTCGCTTAGGAAATATTCTGTCATTTTTTCAAAAGAGCCCACCCATGAGAAGGACTGTGAAGAGTGTGCTGCAATTAAGTCAAAAAGAGGGTACATCCAATTTTGGTCCCAAATGTGCCTGTTGTTAATATGAGCAAACACATCATACAAATATCTTTGTTTCTGTTTCTTATTTGCTTTTGAAGTTTTCTCTTGCCTCATACCCCAAAAACTAGTGATACATTAAAAAGTTATAAAAAATGAGCCATTTTTAATTAACAAGAATCCTGACATTATATTTAAGAATGAGTCCAACTGAAGACACTTAAAAATCCCTTTCTCTTTTCCCTAGCATTTCTTCCTAGTAGCTGTGAAAATAATAATGGCTATGACGACACCTTCACTCTAAACCTTCTTCAGGTCTGACTGTTCACACCTTTTCATTTATATCCTTTTTATGTGTGGACTTCCCACTCTCCATTTGGACTTTCCTGAATGGAAAATCCACAAATAAATGGATTGAAATGAGAAGGTGTGAGCAGTCAGACCTGAAGATGGACTGAAGAAGGTTTAAAGTGAAAGTGTGGCCACTGCCAGTGACTCTTTTAAAGTCATAGTTAAGACCTGAACAATGCCATTATGGTGCCTTCAATGCAACATAAATGTTCAGGATCTACATAATCTTGCACGCTTATAGTGCAGTGGATGGGCTTGCTAAGTGGACTGTCTGCATGGATCAACCTTCATCTCACCACCACCCTGCCAGAAGTACTCCTTAGAGCACTGTAAAGGTTGAGGGGGACATACCTATTCCATAGTCTTCTTGCTGTTGGCACCTCTGTACAAACACAGGAAACGACCCATCAGACCATTCCCTAAGTTCAAAAACATCTGATTGGCACCATTATAGCAAGGAGATGAAAGTTCATTGGCCATAACGTTTGCACACCACTGCTTTGAAGATTGCTAAAGGCAGAGGACTCTTCTTAGGGCCTTTCTGCACTTACATGCATTTCAGATCTGTCAGTCTCAGGGCCTCTTTTGTCCACATGCTGGTGCAGTCTAGAGAGATACTGCCCCCTTCTAGTATGCTTCGTCTGCACCAGACAGAGCTGGTAATCCAGATCACAGAGCTGGTAATCCAGATCCAGAGCTGTAAACTGGACACTTCAGTGTTCTAGTTTACCATAAGACCCAGCGGCATAAAGGTATGTCACAGGAATGGATCCTCCAGGAACAAAGGTCCTGGCCGTTGGAGGCTGGCTCCAAAGATTGCGCAAGCTTCAGGGATGGTGTGACAGCTAGACCAGAACAGCTGTTGCAGTGCAGATGGTGTTGTTCCCGTTCATGATCCTGATCAGATGGTGGCTCTTGATCCAGATTGGCTGATGCAGATCAAAGCCACGGAGTGCAAAAAGGCCCTTAGTGCAAATTCCAGCACTGCTTTAGTTACAATGGTGCCAGGAATCCCCTGTGGAGATGCAGCCACATAGTTGACAGCACTCAAAAAATATCTTCATCTCTGCATGATCCCACTGGAATCTTGTTATCTTTTGATAGTATCCCACACACTAACACACCAACCCCCAAAGTCCCACTACTCAGTACATTCAATGCACCTGCTACACAAGGCTCAAAATCTCTTTAGGAGCATAAATTAAATAAATTATCGGTGACAGTAGCAATGCAGACTAGTCACCCAAGCATAGTTTGATATACCCACACATTTTAGTGCAGGCAACTGTACTGGCTCAGGGGCTGCCTCCAGACTTGCAGAATAAATCCACAGTTAAACATAAAAGTAGTTTACCTACTGCGCAGCGACAACTAGCCATCCTGACCTGAAATACAGCTCTGTAGCTTCCCATCAGAAGCTGCGAGAACTGAGTTGGTGCATGCCATCACGTGGGTTGAGGCAGCTAATCAGATTTGAGCTGCCCTTCCTGCTCTCATTGTGCTGCTCTCACCGTTCTGCGTGGACTAGAGGGAAAATTCGCATTTCCTTTATACTGTACAGCAAGTGTCCTTAAATGAGCATTAAGGTAAGTGCACAGTACCAATCTGATAATGTGATGCCACAATGATCCATTGATCATCATATGTCCCTCAATTGGGACTGTGCATTCCGCTGTGCAGTATAAAAAGGTCTGGACACAGCAATGGCTACCCAGATTTAAAATACTACTGCAGAACATACTTACTTAGCTACAAAAATGGAGTGAGGTGCCTTGTGATGATACTTTTTATATTATTATTTTTCACAATAATTTTGACTACTATGTCATGAGGTACTTTAAAAGTTATTTGGCTGCAACACAGGATTTTTTTAAAAAAATCACTAATAAATTAATATAGCGGTTGAGATGGCCTGCAAAAAATTATTTGTTTTTGAAGGGGTGTCATTTATACAAGCTCCAGGAGGGGTCATAGAAAAGAAAAGCAGATTGTACATTTCTGTGGGAGTGGAACTGTCTGAAAAGCCAAGGCATTTGGTGTGTGTTTGATGTGGAGAATCCATGACAGAAGAAACTTTGGTATCTAAGTATGATAAGGGCTGGAGGATAAATTCTGCTTTACTCATGCTAGTGGATTTGGACTGTTAGTTCTAACATACTAGTCCATGTCCTAGTAATTTCTGGAAAGCCTAACATTCTGGATTATATGTAAACTTCAACATCATACATCTCTGATATGGAAGCTGAACTAAAATGAACTATATACTGTATTCCTTTTTGTTTTTTTAGTGCTCCCATGCTGCCTCCAGACAACAGCCCGATGTAGTGATAGCATGGGGTATCGCTCACATGTTATTATTGCTTCCTATCTAGACAGCTGTCTTTGCACATTTTAGTGATGCACAATTCAGGCAATTCACCCACTATCAAATTCTCGGGTGGACATGTCTCCACCTCCTTGCATGTATAGTTGTCGGTTTCAGCCTCCACGCATGCACCCTGGATGGAGCTCTGATGTCTGCTCTGTTGAGAAAAGTAAGTACATTCCTAAAAAGTGCTAAAGCTGGAAAACCTGCTACCAGTGCTGGGTTAAAAAAAATACTTTTTAGGGACAAAAACGCAGAGCTATGGTGGAATTTCCTACAATAGATGAGGCAGCCCCACTATAGCAACACTGTAATGGCACTATATTCATCTCCTTTGGATTCTGCCCTACTATTCTGATCATTCCTCCTTTCAATATTCACACTGATAAAGCACTTACCCTCTCAACAAATGTTCAGAAGCCACTATCAAAGATTTCAGTGAGTACTGCAACCTTAGAGCATAATTTGGGCTCAATTTGCACTTAAGTCCATAGTATGCAATCAGGCAACATCTGGGCAGGTACACCTGCACTTTCAAGAGGCATTTACAGACTAGACTACAGATTAGCCTGCCCAGAGGTTTCTTAATTACATACTAAAATTGTGCTCCACAAGCAAACTCACTGGCCGACAACCATCTGCACTTCTGCCAGCTGGGGAGGTCATTGGAGCTGACACGCAAGTGCACTGGCAGCTCCAATGACCCCCAGTCATGGAGGGCACCACACTCAAGATGGTGGCACCCAGAAGAGAAGCAGCGTGGCGATCGAACACAGTGTTCAATTGAGCATGGGGTGGGCTGTCATTGACTAGCGCTTGCAAGTGCTAGTCAAGATTAGTTTATTGCACACCTTTCCTGTCCATGGGAAGAAAAGTGCGAAATTGCCCCTGATGTTATCTACCCCAAATTAAGCATCCATTCATTCAACCAGATTTTTTTTGTGTGTGAAGGATTTCAGTACTCTTTTGTCCAAATGCTGGTGCAATCTGTCTTTGCTGGTGGGGCAGGGTGCATCTACCTCGTTTCTTGTATGGGATGCAGCAACCGTAGGAAAAACACAGGTGACTGAATAGCAACATACTGAAAGCCTTGGGATAAAGAAACTGTAAAGAAGAAAAAGCTATTGCTTGTTTGTAAAGCAGATACATTAAAAAGATTGCCTAAGCATAAAGAGATAACTAAGAAATGTCATTTAGCTGTGCTTGATTGGGTATTACAGTATCCAGTGATACTTTGGTAATTCTGAATATCTAATAATATTGCTACTTATTAAAATAAATCAATGACTCTGAATGTTATGTTTGCAGACTCCATTCCAAATGTATTATTCAGGTACCATACTACCAAATTTCTGGTGTTAGATACTATTTCTGGAGCTGAGGAATGATAGTCTCTGAATAATTGTTTTACTCTATTATACATGATTTTTCTATCAAATTTATTTCTAACACAGAGTTTAATCATTTTTGTTTTTAAGATTACAGCTCCCCTAATCCTCAACCATTTGATCATTTTATTTTTTAAAAGCTTTCCCAAATCTTGTTGTACACCTGCTGAGTAGTACAAATTTCTTTATTGGGTTTTTAGGGATATATCTTTGACTCTTTCTGCATCCTCCCCAGTCCAGATGCCCTATCCAGAGCAAGCAATCCATCCCATGCTGGGACAGGTTGTTGCTGGAGCAGAACAGGGCCATCTGGATTCAAGTAGCATGTTCCATCCCTGGCTCACCCACTGCCTAGAGGAGCCATCAGATTCGGAAGGCTGAGAATGAAAGTTC
Organism: Aspidoscelis tigris stejnegeri; assembly: GCA_023333525.1. NCBI lineage: Eukaryota > Metazoa > Chordata > Lepidosauria > Squamata > Teiidae > Aspidoscelis > Aspidoscelis tigris. The sequence goes on along the minus strand of JALMGA010000007.1, from coordinate 22,002,570 downwards.
CCAGCCTTTGAAGTTTTTAACCCGGCTGTATTTGAACATACTCATTTCTGGTGGTGTTTACTAAAGTGCTACCAAAATGGGTCACCCGTGGTAAACCCGAGCATGTGAGGTTGCCATCTGCATGCCTCTGTGGTCTGGTGTACTGGGCTTGGACTGTTTGACCTCATCAGTGAGTTCTACAGCTATACCTGGCTAGGATGCTATGTGATTTGGGGGGGGGGGGGCAGGCCTGCAGTAGCCCACACTAATGTGTGGACAGCAGACCCTTATCCTGGGACATATTCTCAGAACAGATAATTGTCTTTGACTTTTCTCTAGATGTTTCAGTTTGCCTTTCTGACACTTTTTATTTTTATTTTTGAATGGCATGTGAAAAAGTCAGAAAACAATGCAAAAGAAAAAAATAACACAGGGCCCTCTTGAAGGTTTGTGAAGTAATACGGCCAGCTTTTTTTTGTTTTGTTTTTTGGCTTCCTTGTCATTTTGTGTAATGAGTGCTTGCTTTAACTATGAAAGGGCAGTTGATTTTAAGGTAAGTATATTTGGCTCCTCTGGGAACATGCTCCAGACTTGTGGACCTATAAAGCAAACCCATGTAATGTCTACAGGGCATATCTCATGTTGATATTTGGAATGTTTCTAATTATAATGAGTTGGAAATGATTCGGGCAGTGGCTACTATGCTTTTACAGTGGATGTGGTCAAGCGGGAATGACCATAATTGTAGCAGTTTACAGAGTTCTGACTGCAAAAGAAACAAAAAACACAAAAACAAAAACAGTATACTATCTGCCTTAAAACAGTTATGAAGCCCACAAATGTGTGTTCCCAAAACATTCCAGAGGGTGAAAACTTGAATTAAGCAACTACTGCCAAAAATTGCCAAAATTGTTTTATTGTTTAGCTTGCTGTCGAAACTGCCCTCTATTTTATGCATCTTGCAGAAGGAAGTGCTTTTATCACTTAAACAGTTGTGTCCTTTCTATCATCTGAGGATCCTGAAGATCTGTGTCCCTTCACTATCACTGAAATCAATCAGAAACACCAGCTCAATGCAGCCGTGCTTGTCCAGGTCAAATGTTAGGAGCACACGCAGAAATTCTTCCTAGTTGCTGGCTACTGCACAGATGTTGCAAAACAGAAGGGTGTAGCATCAGTTAACAGGCATTTTTTTTTAAAAAAAATCACTGATGAATAGCATATGCATGGCTTCATTTGCACACAGTTAAAAAAAGTGTCTTGAAAGTGGCTAGAATTGGTAGCATATACACACTTGTAATTCATGTTAAAGGCCAGAATATGTCCTTTAATGTGGATTAGAGGAGCATAAGTGCCCACACGATGCCACCTGAGCTGCTTTCCTCCCCTTGTGTACAGATGAAGCTTATGTTGGCATTTCCACACTTTGGTCCATTCTGCAGTATGCCTTGTTTCAGATTACATCAGATTATTACAGGTCTCTGTTCGGGGATATAATCTGGAACAAAACCCAGTACATAAAAGGCTGTTCAGTATACTGAACAGTACTATGTCATGTGAATGAATCCATCTCCTGCTCTATGGGCGCTTACTTTCATCCGTCCAGAAAATTATTTTCTTTATCACACAGCACTACAACCACAGTGCACTGTATGAAGTTGATGGATAGGAGAGTCAGATCAGACAAGTGGAACTATTGTTTCACCCTGAGGGTCATTGGTCTATGGAATTTGCTGCCAGAAAAGGTGATAACAGCAATCTACCTAGATAGACTGAAGAAAAGCTTAGACAAATATATAATGACAGAGTTATCAATGGGTGTTTTTCTACTGTCATTAGAAGTACCCATCAAGTACAGTGGTACCTCGACATACAAGTGCCCTGACATACAAGTGTTTTGAGATACAAGCCGCCGAGCAAGTGATATTTTGCTTTGAGATGAGAGCAAGATTTGAGATACGAGTATGTAAATACAGTATAGTACATAACAAAAACAACTGAGGTGGTGTTTTGGGAGCTGGAATGGATTAATGGGAAAATTGCTTTGAGATACGAGCAATTTGACATAAGAGCAAGGTTACAGAACGAATTAAACTCGTATGTCAAGGTACCACTGTACCCATTAATGGGTACAAAAATGCCATTTCGTACCCATTAATGGGTACTTTTAGTGACAGTGGAAAAACAGCCAATAGCTACTATTGGCATAGGATCATCCTCCAGGCTGGAGACAGGCAATATGCCTCGAAGGCTATTTGTTGGGATATGAAAGCAGGTGAAGGTTTTGCCCTTGTCTTCTGCTTGAGATGCTCATAAACGATTGGTGTGCTACTCTGTGAGACAGGATGCTGGACTAAGTGGGCCATGGCCTGATCCAGCAGGGATCCTCTTATGTTCTTATGATTGCACCATGCCCTGGTTGATATTTCCAAACAATAGGAAATGCCCAAGTCATATCTGAATATATTTGGATCACGCTGAATGAGTAAATGATTCATTTTAAATCCCACTAGTCAGGCATCTGAAGTACCACAGCAAGTTTACTACCTTAGAGTGATTTTGTGCTGGATACTCTTTGTGGTTTGGATTGCTGTGAAGTACACACTGTCCCTCAGAAACCATTAAGTAATTTAAGTAACCATTATTGTAGCTTCTTCAGATCATAGGGTAACAATATGTTATTGTGAAACTGAGAAAGGAAGTTTGGACTGTTCTCAGATTAAGGCTGTGAATATCACTCATCTAAGTCCAGAATTTCCAGTTAAGGGTAAAAAAAAAAGAAAACAATTTTAAAAAGAATGAGTAGCATTGTTTTTCTTCTCTACCACCCCCCCATTTATAATTATTATTATAGGTATTAGCCATATTCCAAAGGCTTGCAGTTCATTATCTTACATTACTGTACCTGATATAACCAAAGTTTTCCACTATTCCTTTCCCATTAGACATCATACAAACATTTATAATAGCATTGTTTTGTTCTTCTTCTTTGTGACGACGCGACCCCACCCCCACCCTCATGTACTCGTATTAACAGAATAATGCAGTTAAGGAAGCAGCCGTTGAGCGTATGGTATATGTCTCAGTATTTGAACTGGACTATACCACCTGGTCCAGGCGTTCCACTTCAAAGGCTTACTGCCAAGCCCCCTTGCTGAAGCAGCACTATAAACACCAGTGTGATCCAATGCTAACTGTTAATTATTTATAAGCAGATAGATAAATAAATAAATATGTATAAGCAAGGATAAAGGTAGCTCAATAGTCCTTAAGTAGTCAGAAGGAACAAATTGCTATAAAGAAAGCTTAGCTTTCCCTAGCTAAACCACAGAGAGCAAAATAAACAACTCAAGCCTCCAGCTCCCTTTTAACCTGAACAAAACTCCTGGTATCATTCAGTGTGAAGACTCTTCCCAAAATAAAGAATAAACTCAAGCAGTAAAAGCTAAATGCCAACCAGGAGTCTAACTTGCTCTAACCAGAGCCAAGCAGCCCCTAAAGCATTCCTGTATCCTTCAGGTATGCCCTAAGGTGTGCCCCAAAGAGAGGCACAACCTCCCCTTCTATCCCCTGCCCCACAAGCTGTGAGCACGAGGCTAAGAAGTCCGGAGAGTTCAGCTAACTCCCCAATGATCAACCCCCTGCAAAATCCGCCAGGTGAGAGACACTGAGAGCCCCAGACCACTGGCTTAAATGGAGCAAGATCCTGGTGCTTTGATAGGCTGGATTTTGGCAGTTTCAGAGAGAACTCCTCCCTCCTGTCAGTCAAGTTTGCAAAAAGCCTGGGAAATATTCCAGCGCTTTGCAGCTTGTACCCTAAATCCGTCACATTCTTCTTCTTCTTCATAGTTGTACATCATGTATCTGTAAATTGTTTTATCAATAATCCTGGTCAAGAATATTAGTTTCCCAGTTCAGCTACAAGTCTAATATAACTGAGCAAGCACTGTGCTTCTTACAGCTGTACACGATAATCTGGGGGCCTTTTCACACTTTGTTTCCCATCCCTGGGAAGCAAAGGTTTAAATGGCCCAAGTATGCACTAAACATCTATACTTGCAGATGTTCAGTGAATACAGGACCCATCCCAACACTTACCTTGAGAACATATCCACTTCTGAGGCCGAGCAGGACAGTCATCTGGTTTAGTCATCAATGAAGAGAGAAAATTTGAAATAAAGAGAATATGAAAATTCTGGCAATAAGAAATGAACAGAAGAATTGGAACTGAATTGGAACTTGTACTTGCTTTTTGCTGTTGACCAGATAACCATTATCTATGCAACATGGGTTTTTTATTATTTTGACCTAAAGTAGCCTCCTTTTGGGTGTGACAAACATGATTTTTAAAGACTTGTTTTTCTCAGTACACCTAGAAACAAACATCATTATTATTTATTATTACCATCAATGCAAATGGCTGCCCAGACGGTAGTCACATCCAAATCCCAGTGCCAGCACCACTGCATGTGTGCAGCAGCATCACCAGGGCAACCAGGCCACAAGGTGTGTCATGTGCTCCTTCAGCACCAGCAGAGATGCAAATAGAGCCACCCCAGCTCCAGCACACGGGAAAGGTAAGTGCACACATGGTGCAATTCAACTTTCATCACATGGGAGTCCATGCAGGGTGAGCTCTCACATAGAAGGAGCCATTTCCAGTTATGAAACAGCTCCTTCGGGTGCAGGTGCTCTGTCTGGCAGCTCATCCCACATGGACTACAGAACAAGCAGGAATTGCCCCACAGTGATTGTCACACTACCACTGCTGGTATGTGGAATAGTCACATAAGGGTGATGGCAAAGGCTCAGACTAGAAGCCTCTCTTAGATCTTCCTGAACTTAATTTTATCCACAGTGGGTCAAAACTGAGTTTGGAGAGATTAAAGGGGGGCTTGCAAGCAGAGGCTGAGTCCACATGGTGCCTTTATGGTGCACTGAGGGCACAGTGTCTGCCTGACACTGTGCCTTCATTGTGCTCTTAAAATGAAAAGCATAGTACCTGCTCAGAAACCACACTTCCCTTTACTAATGCTGCTGCATCTTGTCTCACTGGTGGGGAAACCCTTCTCCCTAACTGTCAAATGGAGGCAAGGGCTTTCTTTGCCTCCATTTGATGAGCCAAGGGAAGCTTGTCCCACTCCCACCCACCCTGCTGGGTCTGATCTCCTTTTACTGCCAATCAGCTTGGGATGAACGTTGTAGTAAATTATCTGGCTTCAGGTGGATGGCAGAGAACTTAATGTAGAATTTCCATTAATCCCATTTTTCTTGATAGGTAGATTATGAAATTTGTTGTCTGGTGTGGAAGTGTGAAATCTTATGGTCATGAAAGTGAAATTGGGGATTATAGATGCTTTAAAAAAAGCAGAATAGAGAGAATGGAAGAAATGGAGGAAAAATAAAAGTTTCTTAGACTAATACAGAATGGTATTGTAAGCAAGGTTGAGAGCCCAGTCCCCTGACTGACCCAGGCCTTTCAGGACAAAGTCCTGACATAACTCGTGGCCCAATGTAAAGATGTACATTTATCCAGATAAGCCATTTGGTTTGGAATGCAGGAGATAACAGCAACAAGCAGTAAAGTAATTTGTAGCTCAAAGAGGCACAGGATGCTCTTTGAGGAATGCCTGGGAATGGGTCATAGCAAGATATCATGTAACGAGCATACCAGACTAGAAAGAAATACTGTAGTCTTCTGAAAGATGCTGACCATATATTTTATTTGTTTGACATGTATATGTAACGTTACCCTATAATGTATAAACCTCTCTAACATTTCTTTGTACGGCGCAAGTCTCTACTCAGAGGGAGACACCATTGAAGCACTCAAATAAATTCTGCAGAGGTTACTTGCTTACCTTTTTGGTAACTACAACACTGTCAGTACCTGAAGGCCCATAATTCCTATCACATTCATGCTATGTTTCATTTTACTGTGTGTGATTCTGTATCAATTGTTCTTCAGATTAACACTCTGCTGCAGAAAACCTATACCTAATGTATTTGACTTGTCGCCCAAACATTTAGGCAGCTTCTGTAGTTTGTACTTGGCTCAGATTGCTCAACTTTAGCCAACAATGGAGCAGGCTGAAGTACTGCTCTGTCCTGAGGCCTATTCGCACTTCAGCCGGTAGTCAACAATTAGTGAACGTCTGGTAAAGAGCATCTGCACTTCGAGTAGGCTATTACAGCCTCCAAGCATGCCCATCCTCCCCAGAAGTTCACTAATTGTTGATTAGGTGTGGAGCACTAAATCGTGCTCCACACCTTTAACAACGTTAACTAAAAGCCTACCTGAAGCCTCCAGTGGTTCAACCATTTGCTCTTCTTCTGGTTCCCTGCAGCTGATGGGCGGGGGTAGTAGCATCCACACAGGCGTGGTTGCGGTGGCGCCCATGATCAATTGCTTACATTTGACATGACCAGACCACCGCTCCCCAGGAGTGGCACGAGGAGGGCATTTGATCATGTATGCTAACGTGATCGACCGCAGTCATGTGATTGACTGCTCAAACATGCTCCTCTGCAACAGCGGCCAGTCGCAGCAGTGAGGAAGTGGAATTTCTGGTTTTGGATGCAGCGCTGCGGCCTGGTAAACAGGAAGGCCATTCACACTTCTGGCTGGTAATGGATGTTTTGGGGAAGCTCTCCTCATCACAAGTGTGAATGGTCCATCTTTACCCGAAGTTTACCAGCCTTCCTTCACAGCAGTCTAATTAGCTAAGTGCAGAAGGGCCCCTGGTCTTCTTTTGAGGCTGAGCAATAAAAGTTCCCCAGCCTCAGAAGTTACCAGGGTTGGGGCTTGACAGCCACAAACAACCTACTTTCTGTATGGTTCTGGAGCCTGGTGAAAAGATGCTGGATTCAACATGCTACATGGGCCACTCCAGTCGTCTGCAGACTATGGCAGACAGCTGGACTAGCCCATGGGCCTGAAACATTTGATTTTTATGTCAGGAAGTGCTCCAAGCAAAAGACCTATGTGGCCAGAGTGTTCCCCAGGAAGCCGTGCCAACCAGGAACTGCTTTGGCAAGGTGACAGTGTGTTCCCCGGGAGCAGCTTGCATGCTCCAAATAGATCACTCAAAAGCTGCCCTACAGTGAGGTTGGCATTGTTAAGATTGTGACCATATTCAGATGCACCAATGTCTCTAAACCACATTAAAGGCCAGGAAGTGCAGTCCAAAAGGCCTTTAGTATAGATCAGAGGCAGGATGGGAACATGTCTTCATGTTACCAACTCTACTCCACTTTCAAACTGCTCCCCCCCCCCCTTGTGGGTTGATGCAACCAGAGACATCAGTATCTGGCTTGATGTTTTTTTTTTTTTTAATCATAATGGTATACATCTAAATTTCATTCCTGTGGCATGTAAGATAAATGTGGTAATTTTGGTTCGGATAAAGATCTTTGGACTTAAGTGTAAGAGACCAAGCCTCTGTATCAAAGTAAAATAGATTGCTCAGTATTTGTCCATTTCATACTTAAAACAAATCTGTTATGCAGTTCCATGGCACTCAAAAGTTTGACAAACATACTGCATTGAAATATGATACTTTATTGGTCAATACAACTGCAGTTTATTGTGTTGCAATCCTTACAACTATAATATGATAAAAAATATAATTCAATTTTAGACGATTTGAACATAAACTAATAAAATTTCCCTGAAAATGCTAATGCAGTGAGAAATAAATCCAAACTGGCATTCCAACTGAAGCCACAACAAACAGATATGTCCTTATGAAATAGTAGTTTGTGTTCTTTCTCGTTGCTGTCTAACAAGGAGAGAAACAGTCACAACAAGGGCAAGACACCAAAGAAAGATGCACTTGAAACTGGTCCTCTGTTTCCATCCTATGCAGAGAGAAGTGTATGCTAATATCTCAGTTCACTTTCTCCTGGTCAGTTAATGAACACGAATTAAAGAGGACAGGATACTTTTGTTTCTTTTTGAAGCTGCTTTAACATTCACATGTTCCATGAGTCAAATATTAAGTGGCACCAGTCTGTCTGTAAGAGTTTAACATGTGATGGACTCCACAACCCATGATTATTGAATCACTGATATAAATGTAGTTTTTCCAAGAGGCAGTGGGTCTGGAGTCCATGTCCCTTTTGGTCTTTCCTGAAGAATTAGTTCTGTTTGATACTAAGTGAAAGAGTCAGCACAGATTGTATTTATTTAGATTTTACATTCATATCCCACCCTTTTACCATGGAGCCTGTTGTTGATAGGCATAGATAGGCAAATATTCCTTCACTCAGCAGATAATTATTTTCAATGGATTCGTTGAGTCTATCAAAGGCACATGGGACATTGACATTCAGTTTATGGTCATTCTAGAGTTATAGGGAGACTATGCAGTAGGACTGCATCACAACAGAAACTGGCAAAAGAGAATTAGTGAAGGGAGAAAAATGTTCCACTTGGATTATCCCTCCAATCCTACTTTTTCAGTAACTGCTGCTACATTGGATAGATCCCTTTCCTTAATAAACCAGACCATTGTTTTTGTTAGCTGCTGAAAAAGCAAATGCAAACTACAAACAGAGCATAATAAAGATTCAGCAAGATCCTCAGCAGCAAATCATATCCTATAGTGGGAATATTTCACAGCTTTATCCCCCCACCCCCCATATTAAATAGCATGCACCAATTTCTGTAGACCTCTTAAGTGCTGGTGCCGCTGTAGCAGGTTTCATAGGGTGATTCTGCACTTATCTTAGTATAAGTATACCTGGAGCCAAGTATACTAAGAGCCTCCCTTCCACATGCTAGTGCGATCTATGGGAGGTCCTGCTTCATGCTAGCACATGGACTTGTCTACTCTGTCTGTATGAGATGGAGTATGATGCAGATCAGGACGTGTCACTAGTATCAAGTTTAATTGTATCAACTGGTGTACCAGAGGGCCTGGATCCAGAACATGGGAGGCATGCAGAAGGCACACTACCAGAATGCATCCTGAGAAGGCTTCAGGCTAGGAACATTTGTTCCCGGACCTTGGAGATCTAATAGCCCACTTTCAAATCTTGCATGAAATTTGTGCAGACAGCCCTATTCCAGATCACATCTTTCTGTGGTCAGAATCAGTGGGCCTGACTCTTAACTACAGGCACTTCAGTCAACACAGGCAGGGTAACTTTGTACCTCAGTTGATAAAAGCATAGATATATATTTTATATACAGTTTGAAAACCCTGATTACATAGGACAATTTTTGGACATCTCCAACGAAAACATCCTACAGAAATGGGGCCAAATCACTTGCCTGCCTGAATTAGAAAGGCCATCATCCAACTGCCCATTTTTTATCCAGTGTGGATGAAGTATAAAGGATTAAAGAATGAGACATGTCCTTGTCATTGCAAAGGTTAATATACAAGGAATCACTGAGGTCAGGATTCAGTTGTAATTTCTGAAACTTTGTTTGCTTCATTATTAAACTATGCCATTGTAAAAGAATGGTCAGCCATCTCTAAACATGATTGTTTTAGACTGCATCAACAATGCTAGGAGAGAATGGTGTTGACATCTGGAAGACATTATGTTGGCAAAGGCTGGGATTGATGGCATAGTTAGGACCAGTGTCTACATTCTCAGTTATAATTAATGACTGTATAGTTCATGCAGTACTGTCTCATAAAAATGACAATCACTATCCCACAAAAATAAAATAAATATAGTCAATGAAAGAAAGAAAGAAAAAACAATTTAGCATATCCTGGTCCTATGCCATCCATCATAAAGCAGAATAGAAAGTGACTTGCTTTTAGGAAGATGGCTTTCATAATCTGGTAATGTTTTAATTTTAAGTTCACATGAAAAAATTTGATAAGATGGCTGATTTCAAGATCTTCTTTTATTCAAATTTCCCTATAGTCATTACTGATTCTGTATAAATTCAGGAAGCTTTGACCTTGCCTTGGAATGATACAAAAATTCAACTAAACCCAAGCTTATTTCTGTTCTTGGACTTCTGATTTTAATTTTTTACATGCTGATGATAAGAGCTGAATTTCAACTACCTGAAACTGTAGGCGTGATGGTGCCAATTCTTCCAAGTGCTGGAATCTGGAAAAAATATCTTGGTTATATCTTGGTTTAACAATAGGGATGGGATGGTATTCCTCTATCATCTGGCAAGCTTAGGGGGTAGCTTTTTAGAGCTTCCCAAAGGAGGAAAAGACAAGAGAGGAAACCAACACAGCAGCTGTTACTGCAGTTTGCCTTGTAAAAAAATTAAATGCACCACTGGATCAGACCCCTGGCTCATCTAGTCTAGGAGTATCATAGTGACCAGTCAGTAACACAAAGAACTCTGCTAGTAGGACATAAGCACACACCTTGCTCTGCTTACAGTCTCCCAGAAGCTGGCCTTCAGTGGCATTCAAGTATAGGGCAGGATAAAAGTACAAATAATAAAATAAATGAATGCCATCTCCTGTTACAAGCAGTCCCACTGCTGTCAAGGCAAACAGCCATTAGTAGTCCTGATGTCTATAAATTGGCCAAACCTTTTGTTTTAACATCCAGGCTGCTAACTGTCACCACATCGCATGGTAGCAAATTCCAAAGTTTAAGTATTGTATTTTTAAAAAACACTGTGTGTGCTCTGATTCTTCCAACATTCAGCTATTTGTGTGACCCTAATTCTAGTAACAGAGATAAACCTCTGCCTAGTCCGGTGATGGCCAACCTATGACACGCGTGTCACGGGTGACACGCCAAGCCCTTTTAGGTGACACACCTGGTCACCCTGGCACCTGGGCGTGTAGTGCTTGCTTGTTCTTGAAGTGTACAAAATACCAACTTTCAATTGAAGATTTAGCAAATGTAAAGAATTATTCATTTTTGATTTTAATAAAATACATATATCAAAAATATAACTTTCTTACTAGAGCTACAAATATCACAAAATTATGGATATTTCTGGAAGTGACACAGCACCCGAGTTAAGCTAGGTTTTCTTGTGAATTTTGACACACCAAGCTCAAAAGGTTAGCCATCACTGGCCTAGTCACTCATTCCACTATCATGTCCCCCTTTGTCTGTGTCCTTTGTAAAAACCTCAAAAGTGAAAGTTAATTCTTGCTCCTATTAAACAATACCTGTCATTTTGATGTCCAGCCTTCCTTTGGTGCTGTTCACAAGTCTTTCTTTCTTTTTATCATTCTGAACAATTTGGTGCCTTCAGCAAACCTGGATGTTCCACTTGTTATATCTGCTTTTAGATCATTGATAAATATCTTGAAAAGCACTGAGCCCCAGAATGAACCTTGGAGAATCCCACTTAGTACATATCTCCATTAAATCTGTATTGGCAGAGGTCAAGGGTTATCATGGGCAACAGTTCTGTTAAATATATAAACTCAGATACCATGTACGTAAATGAGTGTTCTGCATTTGGTCAATGTCAGTGGTGGATGATGCTCATTGTTGCCGGTGGGACAAAGCATAAGATAGCAGAAAAGAGGCACTAGACAGGGACAGAACAGAAAGAGCTAATGCACTGGAAAGCAAGGAATCTGTTTAAAAACATGTGAAAATTATCTCCCTGGAACATAGTAACTATTCTACACTGGTCAGTATATCGGATGAGCAAGTGTACTAGGAGCCTCTCTTATACACACTTGTTGCCCCACAGTCAGAGCATCCCTTAGAGTACACCAGGCTCCTAGTGTCTGGCCAGTGCAGAATCCCTCTAAGTTAGTTTTATTATCATCAGCAGACAAGCAGTTTACTATGTGTGTATATTCGCCAAGCCTGAATTGAAAGACATGTGAAGGTGAAAGGGGAGTGGACTCAGGTTCTGAGCAGCTGAATGTGGTGGGGCCCATTTTGTCCTTATGGAGCAGCCACTCCAACATGTCGGTGTACCTGGCCAATATACTGCAAGCAGCAGAGATGGATGAGACTGCATCAATCTGTTTTCCGTGCACAGAGGACCTCCCTGCCACAAGCAGCCCAGTAAAACTATAACCATAAGGATTCCATAGAGAGAGCTAAACATATTTTATTACAAACAGACCTGAGTAGTTTCCCTGTTATCTGAGAGCAGGACAGTGTGGGGCATCAGACTTTGCTTAACTATACCCATAATGTCAAATACGTTTGCCAAAGATGAGTGTATGAGCTTTACATGGCTGAGAGACTTGTATATAAATGTTCTATAAGGAATAAAGTACTTACCACTTCTGTCTGTTGGGGTGAATCCATTGACATATGCTCTAGATTTAATTTAATGCTGTGGTTCCATTGTCTCTTTTGATAAGTTTCAGTGGAAATCTATTCTAAGCAGAGTTGAGCTGTTTCAATATTCATGGAGGTTCAAATGCATGGATAAGAAAGGAAACACAGTAATTGAAACAATATTTGTGTATATCCATACTGCAAAAGTTTCTGAAGCAGGTCGGCTAGTCACTTTAGGTATCCAGCATTTGTGTAAAGTTTTAAAAGATCACTGTGCATCCTGTTTCAAAAACCTGTTTTCCCTCCTCTCCTGTATTTAATGATGTAATTCCAAGTCTTACATCTCAAGCACACTCTCACTTTTCTCCCCCTCTTCCTACCCCCATCTCGTAGGCATATTGGAAATTACATCTGTGGAAGTCGGAGTTGTGGCTGTTAAGTCCATCAGCAGCAACTATTATTTAGCCATGAACAAAAATGGGAAAGTTTATGGTTCTGTAAGTATGCTTTTTCTTGGTTTTACTTTTTCAGCATGCATTGTACTAAACTGGCCTTGTGAGGGGTAAAACACAATCTGTCAGAGAGCACTGTTTACTCATTTTCAAAATCACTCAGTTTTGCTTCTGCCTAAAGTTTTCTGGTTTTTCCTTTTTTAACATTTTCCTTTTGCCATTTTTTAAAATGCCTGCCTAAAAACAGGCACCTGAGGATGCCTTATACTGATATAGATCTTTGTCTAGTCGGCCTCATTGTTTGTTTGTTTCTTATATTTATTTCCCACCCTTCACCCGGAATTCTCAGGGCAATATATAACATTGAAAATATAGAAAAAACAATTTATAAACACAGAAAAACAGTACAGTAGACAGAGGAGGAAGGAACCTATCCCTTCCCTTTTCGATGGCTATTTATTTCCATGTTGCCTTTAAAGGGAGTGAACGAGAAATAAGTGATTGCAACAGCTGCTATACCTTTGTAGGCTCTCACTCTCATGTTACTTTATATATCAGATCAACTGAGATCAGTTTCGATTTGTCTACATTGACTAGCAATGGGTCCCCAGATATTAGATCAGGTGTTGACCCTCACCCTAACCTTAACCCTTGACTAGAAGAATGATAAAATGGGGCCTGTTTCATTGAAAGCATGACCCTTATTCTGGATCATATGCTGTAACAGTGCAGAAAGGGCCCATATCTCCACCACTGGATTATGGCTCTTTCCTAGTAAGAAGCCACCTTCAGCCAGCCCGGTTTTGAATTTTCTTTCTTCCTTTCTTTTTAATTAAATTTTAAAATTTTTACACATATAAAGAAAAAAATGACCTAATACACTATACAAATATCCAATCAAACCCTTGCTACCCTTCTGACAACTCAGGACTGATAGGAAAAATTCCTGCCAGCTTTGAATTTTCTAAAATTCAGCTTCACAAGATGGTCTTGAGTTCTAATATTTTGTGACAGAGATTTTTTTTTACAGTATTTACTTTATCCACACTGTACATAATTTTATAGAACTCTGTTATCTGCCCCATAGTTGTCTGTTTAAAAAATGTACAAACCTTCAAAGAGGTATTTTTTTTAGCTTAAATTTTTACAGAGGCTCCGTATCCACAGTACTGATAACAGTGTGATCCACATTCTTCTGATCTACAAAGGCTCTGTGGAATTGAGATCAAAATATCAATGTTTTAAAAAAAATTCCCATCAACTCTGGAATGCAGAAATGTTTTGCACCAACCCCATGATTAACAGGTTATTTTATGAAACTTTCCAGAATGCCCTAGATAGATTTTTCATTCTGAACAAGACCTCCTATGTTTTGACTCAGACTGGTATGATATAACACTTTGCCTTTTATAAGCAGATGGATATGAAAAATAGCCTCAATAATTCTTTTCCTAAGAAACACTCTCAAACATTTCCAACATAGTTTCTCAACAAGATATGAGCCATGTGCAAAACATGTGCTAACGAGAAGACAAAAATCCACTTAGATTTCAATGGAACTATCAACATGTACATGCTACGTGTGTCAAATGGTCAGTGGAGTCAAATTAAATTTGCATATCTCTTCTTTGGAGAAGTTGAATCAAATTTACCAGCTTGAATATGTTGTTCTCACAGGATACTTTGGGACAGACTTAAGGTACATTGATGCAGTGAAGGGCTGATCAATAAAAACAACACAGATAGTACTTCATAAGTGCTGTCTCTAATACAGCATGCCAAAGTATACCTAATTCATATTTGACCTGAATTTGCAATAGCATTCAAAATGTTGATCTTAAATGAGTACAGAAGTGCTACTTAACCACGATCAGGCCTGATGTCACAATGCTATTTCAGATAGCCACTTGATAGTGCTGCTATTTCCAAAACCAGTGTTGTTGATGTTTTTAACATGAGAATTATTGGTTTGTAGGGGAAGAATTGTTTGTTTGTTTTCTGTGGATAGGTTTGCAGTAGTTAATGTGTTTTTAATTCACGCATAGAAAAAAAATGCAAGAACTCAAAACATTTTGTTGGAACACTGGCTGTACTGGATGTTATAGTGGGAGAAAACTTGAAATGTTCTTGAGGTTGCACCCAGACAGTGCTTACATATTCCCTGTATTTGGGGTTCCAGGATAAAGCAAGAGCTTTATTCTGGAATATCCATGCTGACCACGGTGAACAGTTGGGAGACTCAAAATGTCCCACTGATTCCACTCTGAGCTCCTAGGAGCACCAAAGTAGGTTGGGTGGTAGGACTTGATGGATGCTGAACGTGTTTTAAAAACACATCACAGTTAAAAAAAAAACTCCCAACCCCCATAGTCTGATACCAAGGATTAAAAAAGAGCTCCAAATTCTGTTGAGAACTGAGTTGTTTCTGCTTTGTTTGAGCTTGAAGCAGGATGCTGAACCTTTCCACACTTGGCCCAGTAGTTCATCCAGGGAATGCTCCCAGCATCTGCACTGGAAAGAGGCATATCTCTACCAGAAGCGACTTCTTCCATACAGGAGAATTCCCCAGATTAACTACATGCCATGCAGGTTGAACCTGCACTGTGCATTGACATACCTTTTCTAGCATCAGAGCCAATAAGGCCCAGGATGCATCATTTGTGACTCTTCCAGGTGCTGGAGAGTCACCTGACACGCCGCACAACCCTGATGTTGTGGCACCTCAGGGTTGCCCTGGTGACAGTGACAGTGCACACGCACTGGCGCTGACAGCAGCAAAAAAAGTGGTGGCACCTGGACACCCATTTGTTCTTCGGATAGGTGTCCGGACACAAGTAAGTGTCTGGACACATGGGGGGAGGGATTATGTGTGCTAAGCATTTGTAGGTGCGAATACTTAGTGCACTTGTGGCCAAGATGCACTTTCATTCCCACAGACAGGAAGCTAAGTGCAAACTTACCCCTTGATTAAAGGGCTTTTCCATTTTCAACTTGAAACCCTTTAAACAGCTCAGGTTTCGTGAGCATCACTCACCTATCAGATGGTGTGAAATCCAGCCACGTGGAAGAATGTGGCAGTTGTAAATGTGCCAGTTGTAAATTCATTTGCAAATTGTCAGTTACCTCTCTGCTTCCTGACGTTGTCTTCCTCTGTGTTCTTTTTTCTTTTTAAACAGAAAGAATTCAATAATGACTGTAAACTAAAGGAGAGAATAGAAGAAAATGGATACAATACATATGCATCATTCTCTTGGAAGAATAATGGAAGACAAATGTTTGTGGCCTTGAACGGAAAGGGGCTCACAAGGAAAGGACAGAAAACCAGGAGGAAAAATACTACTGCTCATTTTCTTCCATTGGTAGTCGAGCTGAAGGACGTGTACTATTGATAGCAGTTGAACCAAAGATCACTTGTCAGGAATACTTGGTAATCCTCTTGAAGAGGAAAGGCAGAAACAGTGCAGACGTCTGCTTGATTGAAAGGGGGAGGGAGAGTCTTTGAAGGTTTTGTACTCTCTGCTGGCACATGAAGTACTTCTAATTAGTTCTGTGTCATATCTTATAATCAAGACACAAGCTGGATCAAATGGGATGGGAGCTCTTTCCAGTGTGAACAAATTATTATTATTATTTTTTATCTCTGTGATAGAACTTAAATGACATGAGACGATGTGCTGAATGAATTTCGGGGAAAGTTATTTATGGAATACTAACTCATATCAAAGACCTTAATTGCTCATTCAAGCTTAATGATCCAATGAACAGTTAGGCATGCAAGCATTTACTGGAAGCACATGGATCATATGCAGAAATAAAGAAGATTCTGGAATGGTCTTGCGGAAGAAATGAATAGGATTAAGAAATATAAGCACATTAGGGTAAACTGTTCTAACAAAATAAATAGTATGGTTCCCCCTTGTATGCTAACGCCATGCCTTGTATTTCTCCCTAAGTTATTTATTTAATAGGATGTTAAATATCTTTCTTTCTTTTTTGTTTGTTTATTTGAAGGATTTTTCTCAGTTGCTTCCCATTGCATAATTGTGCTTTTCCTTCTCTTAGTATTTTATACAAGATTTATATCAAAAGCTCACCTAAATGTTTGAGAATAGAGAATGGATGAGTCTTCAAGGAAAATAGAGGGTTGTGGTTTGTGTTTAACCTTGTTGGTCTTTTTCCTCTTCCTTTCCCCCCCCTTAACTTCTTATAACTGAGTTTCTTCTCAGTTTTGCACTTAAAAACGTTAGTTATCAGATATGTATGAAAATTGCAACATAAGGTGTGGTCCTGTCAAAATTTTTGATGTTCTTTTCCAACACATTTCCCTTGAAGAATCTCCTGAGACTCTTGCTGCTGTTTTATAACAGGCTGCAGAACCAAATGGGCCTTCCGGCACTGAAAGGTTGTGATCTGGCACAATGGGATTGGACCACTGAGGCCCACTGGTTCAGACCACAGCCAGACATGGTTCAGAACAGTGCCATCTGCACAATGGCAGTGGTCCAAATCAATCTCTCCCACTCATCACAAAGCTCACACAAGCTTTGGAGCTGACCTCTGAGGGCGCGGAATGGCTGGGGACAAAGGTTCCTAGCCTTGGACACTCTGGGGGAACCCATTTCAGTGTTGTGCTTTGGTGTGCCACCAAAATGTGGTCCCCTGGTAGTCCAGAACGCTGAGGCATGCCTTCTGCATGTGTTCATGTTCTGGACTAGGCCATACTCATCTGCTGGTAAACTTCAATATCAATCCTTTGCCATTCCACATTATCATGCAGAAGGTAGGTCCATTGTCCCCTTTCTGACCTTGCCTAAGCAGCAGTGTAGGAAGGCCCTTAGATCTCCCTTCATCTACATCTTCAGTTAAATGTCTGGTTCCAGTTAGAGTTGTTATAGAAAATTTTTAGAACAACTGCATTTTATCCTGATGATTATCAAATATCAGGGGAAAGGTGAATTAGGGCTTTTAAACTGCTAACATCCAAGGAAGCAATTTAGGCTGTCTCTAGACATACTTAAAATGACAGCAGGTTGTTGGCATCATGGTGAAAATGCCAGACGGCCTCAGGGCAATGTCTATTGGCTGCTTAAAACCAGTTGGGAGATTCCTCACTCTTTTACTTTTCCAGCACAGGGGAACTTGCCTAGGTCCATCTGGCGAGACTCCTCCAGCACCGGATGGAACTTTCTGAAACTTTTCCCCTCCCCTTTCTTCTTATTCCATATGTACAACAAGGTCCAGGAGCCTTGCATGTTTTTGGAAGGTTGTGTGGTGGTGTCAGCATTCTGTTTAGATTTGACATTGTCCTGAAGTTCCCTTATTTCTCTCCCCATTACAATCTCCACGGCACAAAAAAGAAAGAACCAAATATTGCCACCATCTTTGACTGCAAAGCATTTCAGAATTGGCCCTGATATAATATGTGATGTTGAAAACTGCAGCCTCAGTTAGAAAAACATTCTTCTTTAACCCAGGGAAAGTTTCAAATGCTCATAGAAGTAGGAGTGCATTATTTTACTGGTGTCAGGTTCAGAAAAGGGATTTGCGCATATTATCCTGGAAAGTGGTGTACGTTTCATACGTGAGTACTGATCTGTTTGAAAGAACACATTCTCTTAGAGAACAGACTCATAAACCACCTGTGTTGCTCCTGTGTAACATTTGGACTCTGCCCTAAAGTATCAGCTCAGAGTGATACCACTAATGTCAAATAACAAAAAACAGCACTAGATCATATTACAACCCCAGAGCTACAGCTGGGAATGCTTCCTCAGTTAAAGATACAGGAGTGGATGGGCTGTGCTTTTATTGCCAGAATAAGTGCAGTGAGTATTAATGTGCATTTGTATCCCTCAGACCTCTTGCTTTTGAAAATCTGAGAAATGATGACTCGTCATATGTAAGCTGAGTAAAATGTGTAACAGGCCCTCAAACCCACCAATGTCTTAATAACATTATCAAGTTATACTCTTTTGATCCTTTCAGTCCTATGTTGGTGGTAAATTTAGATTATACCCCTGAGGCTGCCTCCAGACATCACCTATTCCACTATTTTTAGATATCCGAGAACAAAGCACTTCCAGGAGTATTTCACTTTGCCCAGGTATTAGGTCAGTATTCCATGTTTAGCATGTCACATAGTGGTATAATACCTTAAACCCAAGATAATCGGGTGTATGTTCCAGGGCTGTATCATGAATACTGGGTTCACCTCTGACAAATCAAATACTGTTCTGGAATAATTACAGGTTCTTAACCTTGTCCGGATGCACCCTGAGAGAAGAGGGGCAAGAATTCTCTTATCTGTATAATGCTATATTAATTTCATATTATTTCTGAAAGGTATCAATGTAATATAAAGCACCCAAAGGCAGCACTACTTTACTCACTGAATGCATGGCAATTGTATGAACGCAAAGAGAATGCAAAGTTATTTCTCAAACATATTGGGGGGAAATGGCAGTATCTAGAGCATTACTGTTACCTGCCTCACAGGTAGAGTAAGACATTGTCAAAGAGCCATGCTCTATTTTAACATCCTTCCTGTTATCTTTATGAAAGTATATGCATATAAGCAGTACAGTCCAAAAACTATTCCATAATATACTTTGCCTGTGCCTAAAGATCCTGAGTTAGAGGCTGGAAGCTTTCTGATGGAGAATGTTCTAGTAAGAAATATTCTATATTGAATGGCAGTGGACCAGCATAGTCTGCAAAAGAGGCAAAGAGTATCAGGCAACAGGCCCTATGCAATCATTTCACATCTCTCCATCCACATTGTGGATTCCCCTAAGGCTATCCCATCTTGAAGTATCTTTTGCATGCCTTGATGAAGGATGAAGAAAGTAGTGGGTATAGAACTCTATCATTTTCATACCTATCCTCTTGTCTCCTGTACTAAGCTAACCTTTGTGCCTCTACCCACTATTTGCCTCTGACTATGTCCTCCCAAGTGTGGCTGTTCCTTTCTGTAAGCTTCCATTGTCTTTGCCTATAAAGCCTCCTCCCTAACTTCCTAATCCAGCAAAATGGGTTCAGAATACACCTCAGCAGGACAACAGAGTTGTACTCTTGCTTGGAGAAAACTCCAAGTTCATGGATGAGTCTACACTGACCAGTGTACTGGACCAGCAAGCATCCTAGGAACCTCCCTTGCCGATATGCCACACCCAATGGGACCTCCCTTAGACTGCACCAATGGATGGGAGGGAAGCTTCTAGTGCTCTTGCTGGTCTGGTTGGCCAGAGCAGAATTGTCCTGTGATTCTAAATGAAGCCCTCTACCTCCTACAGGTAAAAGTTTTATAAATTCACAGACACTGATTAGACTGAATCTTAGCCCATTTCTGGTCCATCCAGAATAAGTGTACGAAAATGAACAAACGTATTCTGAAGTAAGCGACTGGAGGATTGCAGCTGCTGTTATTCGTACGTGTATATAATTTAAGAGCCAAGCAACATCTGTGTTCTTCATTTGCTATAATATATATGGGTAGAACACATTTTTAATGAGTGCTCCTGTTTTCACAGCTTTACACTGAGTAAATGCAGTCTTCAGTTAAACATAACTATCAACTTTGTTCAATCTGAAAAAAATATATGATTTTTCTCTTTTTGGTTTTACTTTAATCTTTTAACATTAGAAAGCTGTGGATAGTTCATCAGTATAACCATAATGAGAGTCATTTCATTAGAGCAAGTAGAAAACTGTACATCAAGGCAACATATACCACTCTCTTCACATTGTATTCCACTAAATAAATGATAAAATGTCTTATTTTGCAGTGTCTGTAGTGGGAAAAAGAAGTTAGTTTTATTAATAGTAATCTTGTTCAGAGTACTTTTGGAAGCTGTATCAATGCTACCTGTTTGATATTTTCGCAGAAGAAATTATTTTGGTTGAGTTGTTCAGAAATGGCATTTTGGCACAGAGATCTGAAAGTGTTGTGCCTTTTTGCAAAAATTAACATGTAATTTTGATTCTTAAATTATCTGTAAAACAGTGCTTCATATCCAGACCTGTAAAGGGGGTATAAAATATGAGTGCAATCTATTAAAATGCAGTTTAGCTAGCCCTTTTCTAAGTCAAAATGTAGAAGTTATAGGTGTAGGCACAACAGAGGAAACCTGATGTTTTTCCTGACCTCAGTCAAGGTGCTTTATAGCACTTCTGAGCCACAAAATTTGTGGTCTATAAGATAGATAAGCTGTTTCTGTCATCTGACAGCAATTCATTCATCGTTGCTTGACAGAACAGGTTCTGCTCCAGAAGTTGCCACTTCCTCCAAAGAGCCTTCAGAGGTAGTGGCAAGGCTTCAGAGATCAAGAACAGAAGTTCCCAGCCTTGCTGGTTTTGCAGTGGAGCCTTTTCCAATAGCCCTTCCTGGAGGACCACTGAAAACGGTCCCCTGTAGTAAATGGGACCACAAGTGTGCCATCGGCATGCCTTTGTGGTCCAGTATACTACCTCTGCTCTAGTTGTAGACCATATCATTAAAGTCTACAACAAAACTGGATGGCACCCTAGTCTGGTCCATGCTTCATCCAATCTAGACAAAGCTTGACAGAGGCAGAGCTTGACATAGCTTGCACTAGTATGCAGACTGCTGCTCCTTATGCTGGAATTTGTTCCAGAATAAGGGGCAGTATGGAAAGGACCACACTGATGAAATAAAATCTTACTAGAAGGTCCCAAGCAAGCTATGTATTCAAAAGTGTCTTCCTTGTCTTATGGTCCTAGCACCTGGCAATGGTAATGAGTCGTGCCTAGAATTTTATTCTCAAAATATGAACATTACTAATATGGCACAATCCATCAGGAAGTTTTTTTCTGCATAAGCTGAACTGAAATATATGCTGGTACTTTTAGATGGAAGGACTTCATTTCCTTGGGGATTGCCTAGGGGAATAATCCCAGGTCGATTGTGCCCTGAAGTCAGGTGTACAATGGAACATTGCAGTATATGGCTAATATAAATACTCTGAATATTGCTTGCAAATAAACAAAATATTTTACAGTGTGTAAAATTTCCAACAGTAGGGGTTTAGGGATGTTGGAGATAAATAAGGTAACTTGAGACCAAATAACAAAATGTTTGTTGTCATATCTGGAGAGAGCTTTCCCTGTGTTACATTTGTTTTGGCTTTTTTTCCACCAAAGTGATAATTGCATCTGACAAGGCATGATGGACCACCCGCAACAGAAATTAAATGTTTGGTTGACAAATAAAGGATTGGATGACCACTGTTCTTAACAGCATCAATGGTACAAATCAGGTTCTCATGTCACAGAACCATTAACATTGCTTTGGGGTCTTGGAAAGGGGGGAATATGTAAACATTCATAATTATAGGACTGCAGAATGCTTTAGAAAGCTTCAGGCAAAACCTACAGCTCTTTGCAGAGGCCCAAAAAGAAAGAAAAAAACAATCACAGAATTTCACTCTCCCCACACTCAGTGTTCAGAGGCAAAAGAAGGGCATGGGGGGAAATAACGTCTGTACAGATACTTGCTTGTTTCTTTCCCTTCAGAAGCCATCTGATGTTTCACCTGAGACCGAAATGTCCATGTTTCATTTTAATTTTGCTTGAAGTGATCTTGCAAGATAATTCTGGGATCTGTGAACAATCAAACTCCATTATCGATTTTGCTGTTATTTGATTTGATTTGATTTTGCTTCCCTTTGAAATTCCTCATAAGTGTCCACCTAAGGCAAAAATGCCAGATTCACTTCAAAACTTGTTTTAACTGAAATATAAATGTTTTGTTTTGTTTTGTTTTAAAAACCCTCTAGGTGGATGCTTGCAACCATTTCATTGGTTCCTGAGGATTAAAAAAAAAATCTGCCAAGGGCCTTGACGTGCTCTGGTACCCTCTGCGGCAAGATTGTGCTGCAGCTGGATTTTCCAGAGTAATCCTGTTCCACCAAAACACAGGCACAACCAACAAGGCGCCTTTCATGAACAAATGTCATGGAAATGAATCTGAGCTGGGGTGAAACTCACCTTCATTCCACATGAGGTTTGTGCAAGGAGAGCTCCTAAATCCACGTGCCCTGTGTGTGTTGTTCTGTCTCCATAACAAATATGGGACAAATTTATCAAGATAAATGGTTATTGTATGTTTTGTTTTCTAAGGTTGAATATGTACAGTATATTTAAATAATAAAAATTAATAAAATTTTGGAGATAGAGAAAGCATGTCTACCTTGTTTTTGCTGAAAATTTATGGAGGACTGGTGCATCAATGGATACTAGAATGGATGCCTAGGTACTAGGTTTGTACATGAATTTGGTTGAATTCGTACATCCATACAGAAATCAAATGTTACCACATTCGTATATTAACATTTGTACAAATACAAATGTTTCCAGACATTCATACAAATAGTTTGGAAATTCATTGAACTGGGGATGTAAGAAAGCGGCTCACATCTGCAACGAAGCCAGAGTGCTTTCGACATGGATCGAGAGTGGATTAAAAACATATTCAAGTCGGATTTGGCACTTTCAGAGTGGATATGTTATTGGATACGTATTGGATACGTATGTGTTCATGTCAGGTACGTATCGGATGTGTATTCATTCATATAGGATATTCTTACAAATACACTCATATTGAATCGAATCCTACCCCATTCAAAGGGAATCTATTCAAACAAATACAAATTTTCTAACAATAGATTAATTACAAATCGAATGCCAAAAACCCCATTTGTGCACATCCCTACTAGGTACTGCCTCAAGGTTAGGAAGATAGGCAGGATTCCCGTAAGGTACACCTGCAAGGATTCGAGAGCAGGTGAAAGTTTTGCCCTTCTGTTTGAACTGCCCATAAAATA
The DNA here is from genome assembly GCA_023333525.1 of Aspidoscelis tigris stejnegeri. Lineage (NCBI taxonomy): Eukaryota > Metazoa > Chordata > Lepidosauria > Squamata > Teiidae > Aspidoscelis > Aspidoscelis tigris. The sequence goes on along the minus strand of JALMGA010000007.1, from coordinate 21,979,100 downwards.
TTGGTGGGCTACTGTGTGACACAGGATGCTCCACTTAGATGGGCTGTTGCCCGATTGAACATGGCTCCTCCTACATTCTAATGAAACTACAGAGATCATTGAAGAAGAAGAAGAGTTAGCTTTTCTCTCCCGCTTTTCTCTCCCATTTAAGGGGACGCAAAGCGGCTGACAAAGCTTTCTGTTCTTCTCCCCACAACAGAACACCCTGTGATCTAGGTGGATCTGTGAGAGATCAGAAAGAGAGCTGTGACTAGCCGAAGGTCGCCCAGCTGGCTTTCTGGAGGAGTGAAGAATCAAACCTGGTGACTACAAGATATGGGTATGGCACACTAACCACAGAAAATATATAAAAACTGCACCTTGTGGTAAAAGTTGTACTTTCGTAACTGAGAAGGAAGGGAAAGAAAAGAGAAAGAAATTGGAATGACATTTATATCATGCCTTTCTGCCATTCTCTCCATGCCCTTACAACAACCCTATGGGATAGATTAGGCTAAGGGCTTCATTCATAGGCTTCATTTACATGACAGTGGCATCAAGAGCATCGAAGTGGATCTTTTCTTGCCTGTATGCTTGCAAAGAGCAGGCATGGTAAGTTGATCTCACCAGTACTGAATATCCTCAGAAGGTGGTTTTGCCACGCTGCACAAAGAATACTTGTAGGCCGTCCAGCACTCTTGTTGGAATACCGTATGACAGCACCTATGTCCCTAGAGCCTCTTCAGGGCACCTACTACTGGATTTGTGATGTTCACATAGGTTATTTCTCCCAGTTTGTGGCATCGGTTAAAGCTCATGTGGTGAGTGCATGTGGAAGATTTCCACCCTCCTTTTGTGGACTTTCTGATGCAAGAGAGCTGGGTTCTTAAGAGATAAGGTCAAGAGTAGATAAATGTCAAGGTCCAAATGAAATAAGGAATCCGAGGTCATTTCTGTCCTGGGCCATGCACTGAAGTATATTCCAGTCCAAGTTCCACCCTTCCTCGCCAAGCATGAAAGGAACTACTCGTGGTTTGCCATTAGCCTTTGATGTTGGAAAACCACAAGAACCTGAGTTAGATGTGCTGTGGGGAAAATCTCAGGGTACTACACTGGACCATCTGGAAGAAAACATACAATATTTGAAGTTGGAATATTCTTTATGACGCACAAAGGGGGGAAACACCTTACCAAATCCATCAAGCAGATGATTATATGTTCCCTTAAAAGGTGCAGGGTATTGCTTCTTACTCTACAACTAGAACGTCTAACAGACGTAGGCCATAGCTGTTCCTAATTGCATTTATGGCCCTAAGCTTCCCAAAAATTATTATTGTCTCACAAGATCAGAAGCAACAGACAAGTATCCATACCCTTCACTGATAAGACTCTCTCATGTCTAAGGCACTATCTACATGAGAACCTAAGGTTCCCCTTTCCCAGCATCCACTGGGGTGCCAAAGGTGCCCTTCCTCAGCAAACACTTCTGATCCCTGAATTGCCCAACTCCCAATCAAAGTATCTTCACCTTAATCCAGTTGTAATCACACTTGGGACACTCCATCAGGGGAATTCACCTCTCCTTCCCCATGTTGATGAATGGAAACTTGAGAAAGCAACTTGTGGGCCAAAGTCATAGCCCAAGTCACTGCAAGGGCCCAGAACTGCAGTGTACTTCTAGCCCATACTCCAGTCCCTGCATCTAATTCCAGCAGCAATTTCCACTGCTACAGGCAGCATTTGTAACCTTAACAGAGTTCTTCTTGCTACCCAGAAACCCTCAGCCATATGGTTGTCCCCACACAGCTCTTGGACCTCCTGCCCCAAGGCCAGGTGGCCCTGTGGATGCAGCCTGAATCTCAGTAACTCCAAGGATACTCTTCCTTCCCTGGTAGTACTTATAGTTTAGCTGTTAGACTTGCCATGTTTTAGGTTTCTGGCAAAGCTGGCTGCTTCCCAGAATCCTCTTGAATGTATCTCTCAGGCAAGTCCCTGACACTTAAATAGTTAAGCAAATAAAGCCTAGGTTGTGTATAATTCTGTCCATGGTCTATCTCCAACCAGAAAGCAAGTGGCCACTGGAATTCACCCTTTAAAGCAGTTGGAAATAAGACTGTTTCTGACAGAAGTTGTCTACAGTTGTGGTTGGGAGCAGTACAAAGGAAGCAGCCTTCTTCCAGGTAAGTCTATTTGTTAATTTGGCTTGGCACTGTCAACTTGAATTGCTAGACCTTCTCAATCTTTCTCATTACTTTTATTGGAGTGTTTCAAGTGCTGAAACAAAAAATAGACTGCACACAATGTTCTCAATCAAAGCATGAACTATAGTTTTCTCCTCCATAGGTGGCTTGCAGAGCCTCCCATCTGACACACTGTAGGTCACCATATGCAAATAAACTTCCAGTTCAAATCCTGATATGAGGTCCGCTTGTGGTGAGAAGCTCCAGCACTTTTTGGCATGGAGTTGTTATTTGGTTTTCACCCAGTTGGCTATGAACAAAATCAGTTCATTTACCTTTACCTGTACATACATAACACAAGAAGAATAGATAGAAATCCCATCCAGAACTAATTAATCGGCTCAAATGTCATCTATTAATACAAGACAATAATATATTATTCAGCATATTGCTGTATGCGAAATGTCATTTTCTGGAACTGGCATATTTATCCATCTGGGTATTTAGTAAGCAAACACTCATGAGGTAGAAGGCAGATCGTTACATCAAATGCACTGCTTTTTCTCCTTACTGAGAGGTACATTTTGACATAACTACTCCATTCCATTTTTACTTATATACCACCTTTCCAAAAGTAAATTTTGCTCAAGGTGGTTTACAACAAATGGAAAAAAAATACAGTGCAAATACAATCATTATATCAGAGAAATACAGCAAATAAATATAATCAACAACTTAAATCAAAGACAATTTTTTGCCCAAGGCAGTTTACATAAGTCAAAAATACATTGCATGTTATAACAAATACTACATTACATAATAATAAAAAGAAAAAAACTAGAGCAGGTGGGACAGCTGGCTACTGAGTCTCCCTCCCCTCGTCCCTGGGGGCATTGGGGCAGGCTGGTGCTTACTTTTTGTAGCTCTTGCACAGGTGTGACCGTCAAGGGCTGAGTCTCCCTCCTCTGGTCCATGATGGCATTGGGGCAGGGTGGTGCCAAGTTTATGTAGCTCTCACACAGGTGTGACAGTTGAGCGCTGAGTCTCCCTCCCCTGGTCTATGAAATATGATTCACAACTGATAGCTCTTTTTAAAAACTCAAGGCAAATACAGTCACTAAATATGCAAGGCAACGTATTACTTTGGCAAAGTCCCAATTTTCTGTAATCCTTCTCATCCATTTTATCAGCTCCCCTTGCTGATGGAACAGTTTTAGGGCCTCTTGAAATCAGAATGCATGATCAAAAATAAAGCATCATAATATTTACCATTATAATGTCTGTTCAGACAGGGAATTCTACTGCAGTTCTCTTAATGGGCTTCTCTTATTGCAGATCTAGAATGAATTTTAATGTTTAACTCTTCCTTTCCACAACCTTCAGCTTTAATTGTTCCAGTGCATTTAATCTGCAAAGTCTTTATAATCATTGTTGCTTTTTTCCAAAGTGTGCATTCTTTCTTTTTTAATTTTCCACACTATGAAACAACATAAAGGAAAAGAAACTTTGACAGATCTTAAAATCAAGAGTTGGCTGACTGCAAGAACACATCCATGCAGTTTTCTTGGCAAGGAGACAGAAGTAGTTTGCAATACATTCTTCTGAGGAAACGGCAGACGTTGGACCTGAGACACTTCACTTTCTAGGCAGCTGCTCTACCTCTGAGTTTTGGAGAGTGCTTTGTATTAATTTTTAAAGATCTTGTATATACTGGGTACTAGTTCAATTTATCCACTTGGGGAGAAAAGCATCAGATCTAGTCTGATGTGATAGTGGATCTAGAGCAAATGGGATCTAATCAAATCCAGTACATCCTAATGCAGCAAATACCTGTGGCTTTTTTATTGCCATCTGTGGAAACGCCAGTAGAAACAAATTTTCCCAGTTTGAAAAATAAAAAGGACAGGAGCAGCATGGACCATTAGATGGATCAAAATAAAGTAGGGAGTAGTTCAGATTCCATCCTTATTTAATCCTGAAGCATCTCTTGAGATTACTAGTCATTTCCAATGGTTATTCCTGTTGTGTGGTATGATGAAGGTTACCTGTCCACAGGGAACGTGACTGGAGACCACCAGGCATGTGCTCCCATGAAAAACATTGCACATCCATTACTGGTAACAGTTTTTCATCATTACCAACCTAAGGTCAAATGCAAGGCAGCAACCTAAAAAGGAAGTGCACCATATCTCATTACAAACCCCTTGAGTCATCCAATCTCCCAGAATTAAGTGTACAAGAATGCTTAGAGCACTGAACAGACTTAGAAATGTAAGTGGCTAAAGCCTTAGTAACTTAAAAGATATGGAAGTTGCACAAAACTGGAAGGGGGGGGCAGAATTGTTCCTGGATTTGAGCCAGCAAACATCTGGGTTTTGCTAGCCATTATCCTTGTGGATGAAAAACATGCCTGATGCAATTTTAAAGCAATAAGACCAGCTTTGGTGTGCACATGAAAAATGTGTAGCAGTATCTGGTCCACCAGAGCTTTTTGTTCAGGCATGTCCTAACTGCTCTTGACATTCATGAGATAGCTTTCTCTGGAGATAGTTTATTCAGGGCAAAAGTAACCTTAGAAGAAGAAATTCACTGAGATGGTTCCATAACTCTTGTGTCAGGCTGAAACGAAAGCCCAAACTTACAAGGCAAGATGGTCATTTTTTTTAATCATCTTGCTTTGTTCTGCTGTCCCACATATAACTAGTTCATCCCTACATTTGTATCTTTTTCAGTTGACTTATGCAGAGAATTCCATCCATAAAGTTGCAACTTTATAAATCCAACAAAAGGCATCTCCCAGATCAAGCCATTCATGTGTCAGTCTGAAACCATGAAAACTACACAAATAGGTATCCATATATTTATTCACTGAAAAAAGCTGATTTTTAATAATACTCCCTATTATAAAGTGCAATAGACAATCCATTAATTTAGCCTAGAGAAAAGCCAGGTTTGCATCACTTTCCCTTAACTTTCTCATACCGCTGTACTCCCTAATTTTTATGTATTTCTTTTATGTAAGAATTTATATCAAGCTCTTCATCCAAGGATCCCAGGGCATGCAACAGCAATTAAAAATATAAAATATAGCTAAAGCATATTTAAAATATAACCCTTCTCACTCACTCCTTGGCAGGGTCACACTCACAAGAAGCTAGCTGAGGAACAAAAATCTGGCAGTAGGCCAGAAAAATTTAACACCAGACCTTCCCTCACTTCTTTTGAGGTGAATTGAAAGTGGTTTGCGTAAGCTTAAGAACACACTAACTTATAAGGCCCTAAATGACTTGGGCCCCAAGTATCTAAAGGAACACCTACTCCTATATCGACCTGCCTGTGCTTTAAGATCTGGTTGTCCCACCACCCTCAGCAGCTAAAGGGGTGGGCACACGGGAGAGGGCCTTCTCAGTGATGGCCCCTAGGCTATGGAATAGTCTCCCCCTTGAGATGCATCAATAACCTTCAGTGTACATGTTTCAGAAAACAATGAAGACGCACCTCTTTGCCCTGGCCTTTGGTTAAATGGGGATACACTTGTCCCTTCCCACTTGCAGATGCTATTGTTTTTATACATGTTTGATTTTAAATGTTGTTACTTGCCTAGAGTATAGGGCATGATTAAAATGTAAATAAATAAATAATAAGAGGAGCCCTGCTGGATCAGGTCACCGCCCATCTAGTCCAGCATCCGGTCTCACATAGTGGTCCACCAACTGCTCTGGGCACCTTAAGCAGAAGACAAAGGCTAAACCTTCACCATGTGCCTTATAAATTATAGTTCTAAATATCTTATCTGGGGGAATGCAGAAATAAAATTGGTGGGTTGCCCTCACAACTGCCTCCCACATTAAGCTCAGACATCTTAGGTCTCAGAGTGGAGGAGAAGTTGCAGCCTGTGGTAGCCTTCTGTTTTTCACTTGTTAGATGTTTAATATATTTAGGTACCCTCGGGGTGCTTTGCAAATTTATCACAGCAGGCTTCTTTTTTCAGCCCTTACTGCCCCAGAATAGGCTCTCACATGTGCTCAATCAGCTTCATGATACTCTATCCATTTCTTCACCTGTCTCATCACACAGAGCTTTTTAGAAAACCAAGGAGCAGCTCATGTTCCACAGCATTGAAGAGGGTACTTGGGAGAAATTGTGTTAATGGCCTGTTGTGTTTCTGTGGGCTTGTCCCCATGAAACTTTGGTATGGTTCTGAGTGTGGGATTGGCAAGCTTTGTCCCCATGGGTTTTGGATTTGGTCTGCGAAAAGCCTACCACTACTACCACCACCCAAACCATGCCAGAAGGGACCGGTACGCATTGCTCAGCGAGCCAGGAATGCACATGGGGTACTAGTAGGCTAACAGGGAGGAGATTTGAGCTCACGTCTTTGGGAGGTAGGGTGTGCTTGCTGTCCCTGCCCTGTGCATTGAAGATTGCAGCCGCTGACTTTTTAAAATGTCAATCGCAAAGGCAGGCTGGAGAATGGCTTGCTTTTTAAATTTCCTGCCATTTCCACAGAGGTAATTCCGTGTTTAAAGAATGCCAAGGCAGGCTGCATAATGGCTTGATTTCTGTTCTATTTGCAACCCCCATTTCCCCGATCTGCAAGACGATCATAAATAAAGGCTTGATTTTCAGTTTACGGCCTTTCTTGCGGTTCCCAGTGGAGTGGACATGCACAAAACTGCTCAAGCGCCTACTGCCGCTAAACCTTGTAGCAGCTTTCAGCATTTTAATTTTTTTTAAAGTTATTTTTATAAATGAAGCTTTATTTTTATTTGTTTCCGTGCCTCCCAACCCAGACCTGGTTGTCAGTGCTGCTAAGGGAGGGGGGAATGCGGCATAGGGGTGGGCTGACATCAATCTGGCTTCCAATGAGGAAAGAGGGGGCGGAGAGGAAGGGGCACTGCTCCCCCGTACCAGGGTTTGGCACAGTTCTCATGGGGACACCACCATCCGCACCCAACCCGTACCTGTCACGTGTTGCTGAAATGCATGCTTGTACCCGTGCCCAGCCCTTGTGTGCCCAAACAGCACACAAAGTGTGCCAGACAGCCAGCATGGGGACGCAGCCTGTATTCCACAATTCAACTGGATAATTGGCTCTGGAAATTCCACCAGAACTTTCAGAAATCCATTAAATTCCATAAATCTTTGAGGGTAGACCATCATAATAGGACCTCCATCCTTGCGGAAGGAGGGGAGTGCTGGCTTTAAATTGACCTTTAGTAGATGTTAGCTACCCTGACCATGACACTGGAGCAACAGTAACTCCCCAAATATCCAGACTACGAGGCAAAGGCTATTTCACCTCGCAAGCGTCCACATGCAAAGCCCTAAATCGGGCTAAAAGAGGAACAAAATCCTCTAATTCGAAATACCCCCCCTTTACAACTGTACTCACCCCGAATTAGGGGGCAAGAGCAGGTTATAAAGGGGGCATGGGGACACTTGGGGGTTACAATAGCAGCATTAGCAGGTGGGGCTTTGCTGTCCCCACTGCTAATGCTGCGATGGCAACTGTCCCCCCCCCTCACACTAAAATCCTCGCTAAAATCATGTGGTTTGCCTTGCATACTTCCTGGCTACAAGGCAGACTTCTAGCTGGCAAGTATGCAGAGCAAATGACAGGATTTTAGCATGGTGAAAGCTCGCTGTCTCCTCCTTTTCCACAGCCCCCATCTCTGCATACTCAAGGCTGCAAAAGGAGGGAGGCAGTGAGCTTTACCCGTGCTAAAATCCTGTCAGTTGCCCTGCAAACAACAGGATTTGAGCGAGGATTTTAGCATGGTGAAAGCTCATTGTCTGCCTCCTTTTCCACATGCCCCCATTCCTTTTGTAGCCTTGAGTATGCAGGGATGGGGGCTGTGGAAAAGGAGGAGACAGCGAGCTTTTTCATGGGCTGGAGGAGGGAGAGAAAGAGGGGAGGGGAGGAGGAAGACAGGAGGGATTCCCCTGTCTGTGTGTGCATGCATGTGTTCGCATGCTCAGGCAAGAGGGGAGGGGTGGAGAAAACCACGGTATCCCACGGTTTTCATGGGGATGGGTGGGTTTGCCTTGAACCCACGTTGTCCCCCATTACCATGGGGACATCTTAATCCGAATTAAGATTTGGATTACGCAGTCTTGCTTCCACCCCGCTTTTTTTTAACTCCATGGGGATGCCCCCTTAATTTTCTTTTTATTGAATGTAGACAGTCTGAACACTTTCATTAAAAGCTCTGAAAAAGCAACTTTTTTATTTTGGCCAGGCAAGATTTAAATGATTCTATAGAGTTATATAGACTCAAGGGGAGGAGGAAACTTGTATCTCATTCAATTCTACCTAGGTGGCAAGAAATCTGTTATGTATTTCATGCTCAATAAAAGGAAAAAAAAGCAAGCCTCACAAGATTTCTGTGTATTACACGGGGACTGCCATCTGTCCTCTATTTAATTAGGGCTACACTAGTTATACGGTGAAGCATTAAGCGCGATCTGGCTCAGCTTAAGAAAATTCTTTGTATTTACACGAAGTTCAGCAATGTTACTGGAGAAATGTTAACAACATAGAGAAATTGGGAAAGCCTCAAACAAACAAAGACAACTTCAATAATTAAAACCAAAAAGTTGCTGCATGTTGCGCATAGGGGAAACCATTTGGATTAAATGGAATTTTGGTCCATTCTGAAACTCTGCTGAACCTTAAAAAGAATGGGCATGGGATCGCAAAGGACTCAGAAATTTAACTCTTGAAAGATTGGAAAAGTTAACTCTTGGGGTAGCCTACAGTTTGTAGGCTTCAAGTACGCTTGACTAGTATTAGCGACATCACCATCAGCACCATCATCATTTTGATAACTGAATCCATTTTTACCTGTAGAGAATTCCTTATGGGAGACTTAACAGTGAGAACTGCAACTGTCAGTATCCATCTGTGGGATGTTTCTTCCAAAGGGCTTCTAAAGTAAATCTCAGAACAGGACGTGACAATATCTTCCCTCTTATCTCTAATGCATGCCTACAATCAGCTTTTTCTGTAATCTGGTAAATGGAATACTTAATCCCCGTTAGGATAAAGAACATATGACTAAAGTCAATATGAAAGTCATTGCCAAACATCTGAAGGCCTATCACATAGCTAGTGGAGAATTTAATTTTTCTACTGCTTCAGAGAAGGAGAAAAAAAGAGAAAGTAACCTTGTTCAGTGTGCTTGGTCTGCCATTCTTATCACTTCAGTTACAGTGGAAATTTTGTCCAACTGAAGTCCAACTTCAGAGCCAGCTTCGGAGCTCCCTTGGGTTGGGGGTCCTCTAAAAGCTTCAAAGCCCCAGGCCCACACTGCAGTGGCACATCTTGTTGCAAGGGATTCCTTGGTATCCTGGAAAGCAGTTGTCCACACATCTGCATGGCCTGGTATAACACTCTCTAGTTCAATAGCCCATCATTTTAGTCCTTCTGGTCCAGATAACGCCCTATCTTGTGCAGATAGAGTGTACTAGCTGGAGACAAAGCCTCCCCTCAAACTCACCAGTGGAATCCTCCAAAGCTTTCTCCCAGAACTACTTTTAAGCATACTTATAAATTATGTGGAATCAGATTTCCTGAGGACATCAAAGAGCAGCAGCAGTAGCAGCAGCAGAAAGAATTGGCATTAGCATTAGCATAAGAAGAGGAGGAAGAACTGTGAAGATCTCCAGTGAACTCTCTATACATTGGGTGGACTGTCTCCAAATGTTAGACACTGTCTAATATGAACAAGGATAAACTAATACTCACAAGCTAAAAAAATTAAGTAATACATTAATGTGATCAGAGCTATGACTGATCAGGAAAGAGATCTTGGAGTAACGATAGGCAGCTGAAAGTGCAAACACAGTGCCAACAGCACATTAGGATTAATAAAAATAGCATTGAAAACAGAGATACTAATATTATAATAGTCTTATACAAATTGATGGTGTGACTGCATCTAGAATATTGTGTAGCATTCTGAATTCCACATCTCAAAAGGGACCTAGCATAGTTGGAGAAAGTCGGAGGAGGGCAGCTAAGAAGATTAGGTGCTGGAAGAGCTACCCTACAAGGAAAAGATGCCGATATCTAGGACTTTTTAGGCTCACAGGGAGATGAAATTATGACAACTCATTCATAGGTGCCTGCAGAAACTTTTTCCGAGAGTGTTCTGCAGTGTTAATACTAAAAATGCACTATGGGTGTTTTTCCACTGTCACTAGAAGTACCCATTAAGTACCCATTAATGGGTACAAAAATGGGTACTTAATGACAATGGAAAAACACCCATAGGCTGCCTCCAGGCAGCAAGAGGCTATGTGGGGGTATAAAGATCCTGCAGTCATGGGCTTACCTTCATGCCTGCCAGCAGCTTTCAGAATGAACTTGCTTGGGGCTACTGGAAGTTGGCTAAGTGCCCACTCACTTCCTTCTGTTAGCCCCAAAGCAACCCCATCATGGAAGCTGGTTACAGACATCAAGGTAAAGGGAACTGCTACAGGAAACACAGTGTCATTGCTGATTTTCTCATAATAACAATATTACTGGTTATCAGTGAACTAACAGGCATTTCCTATGTCTGGCATTCCCAATATAGATCTGAGACCATATTGGGGATATAAGTTGTGTGTAGAGGCACCTTTGGAGGATCTGTTGCTCATCCTTTTTCTCATAGCTGAAAACTCCCATTCTTTTGCTGGCTCCTTTCATTTCTGCCAGCCGTAATTAATGAATTGAAATCACATCATACTCCCACACCATATCAAGATAACACCACCACTGCAATGCAGTGGATAAAATTGTTTCAGAAGAAGCAGTGTGACACAAACCAGGGGCATTTTCGGACTTCCCTTCCTGTCCCCTGCACAGGAATAGAGTGCAGTCAACGCGCACTTGTGATTCCTAGTCAATGTTAACCTACTCCCCTCCCCCCCATGACTGAACACTTACCTCTGTTTGATCACCGGCCCATCCACTTCAAGGTGCTGCCATCTAGAGTCAGGCACCCTCTGCGGCTGCGTGTGTGTCAGCACCATTGCTATGATGACACTAACGCTCTGTGCCATTGCAGTTGTGTCAGGAGGCAAGCAGAGCTGTCAGCATGCTTGTGTGGCATCTTCAATGACCTCCCTGTCCAGCTGAGCTGCGGATGGTTGCTGGCTGGATGCTATCAGGTAAATTGGGGTAAGGGTTGGTAAGTATGCAATTAGGCAACTTCTGGCCAGTCAGGGGGTGTTTCTAGCATGTAAATGCCTCTTGCAAGTGCAGATGCACCTATGCAGATATTGCCGAATTGTTGACTACTGGCCGAAGTGCGAACTGGCTCCAGGTTTTGCATTCAACTCAATACCAGGTTTAAGGTGTTGTGATTAGTTCCACACACTGGGTGCTGAACTCAGGAGGCATGAAGTAGCTCAGCCCTGTGCCTTCCAGGCCACATGTAGGCTGAGTAGCACCCTATGTTGTCCCCAGCACCCTGCAACGCAGCCAGGAGAGACTGGTAGGATGCCTCTCAAGGCCATCAGCAATTGAGAACAGATGAAGGCTTTGCCTTTATCTTCTTCTTGAGATGCCCATAAGCAATTGGTGAGCCACTGTGTGAGATATGTTACTGGATTAGACAGAATGTTGCCCAGCCCAGCAGGACTTCTCCTATGTTCTTATGTCCAGTTTGGTGCATGGCTTGTCCAGTTTGGCCATCATAGGGTGTGCTCTTCCTGCTGTGTGCATAAAAGCATCATGAAAGCATTGCTCTATTTTGCATGTTGACATAACTTGCATGCTCCTAGCCATTGCCCTTCCCCTTCCCCACGCAATGGACTTACAGGCAGAGAAATCTTGAAAATGTTGACAAACTCAGAGGGGAGGGATATAGCATGAACCCTTGACACCTGCTTGAGCTTTGAGATCTGCATGGTTTTAATTATATTACGTGGTATTAATTATTTTGTTTTTATACTCTCTCCGGGAGTGTGAAATATTTTTATGTAATTTTGCTTGTAAGCTTTCCAGAGAACTTTTGGTTACTGAGTCGCTATAGGAATTTAGTAAATTAAGTAATCTTGAGGTTGAGATTCATATGGTTGTTCCATGCATTCAGAGGCCTACTTGCAAAAACTGTATGGGTCATTGCTGGTATGCAACTCAGTTTATGGCAAACCCTCACTATGTTGGGATGTGGAGCAGTCTGTGATGTGGAGGATGCAGTAGTTGTAAGTCATAGAGAGGAAAGGGCAGGAAGGCCTTCTGGTCTTACCACCTTACACTGATTACCTATTGAAATTTCCTGAGAATGCTTGATTTGTCAAAGATCTAGAGGTCTATTTGCACTTAGATCAGTAGTCAACAGTTAGTGAACATCTGGCAAAGAAAGAAAAATATGGAAAAAATGGCAGATGAAATGGGGAATTCAAGAATCTGTTCACACCAATAGAATACACTAATGACAGAGTGGGAAAACTGGATAAAAGATTGCTGCAAAGGCTGAAGGTAGAAGGGGTAAAATACTTGGGAGATTTGTATAAAGGTAATTAAATCCTGCCACCACAAAGAATGGAGGAGCCTTTTGGTACAGGGAACCGGCTACAAAGAAATGCAGTGATAAATTTTTTGCATGTAAATAATAGTGTATAAGAGAAGCAATAAGACAGCCACTGTAGGAACTGGAAGAAATAATAAAAATCAGAATGAGTAAGAGAAAAGGGATAACAGCTAAAATATATAAACTAAAGGAGGATGTTAACAAGGAGGTATATAATAGTATTGTGGTGACCTGGCAGTTGGCTGTTAATGTGGAGAAAGAAGACATTATAAAACAGATTAAAGAAATTCATAATATAAGATTGAAAGAACTTGTAATGAAAATTATTTACAAGTGGTATAGGACACTGGCTCAGATATAACTTATGGTCAATGGTATTTCTTCTAATTGCTGGAACTGTGGAAAGATGAAAAATACGTTTATACATATGCTATGGTTATGCCCAAAAGTAATGAAATTCTGGAACTGGGTATTAACACAGATACAAAAAGGAATGGGTGTTAATGTTAGGGCTTTTCCAGAGCTGTGTGTATTATTGATGACTAAAGGGCAAACAACAGAGATAAATAAAATAGATTTATTAAGACAATTAATAATGGCAGCATTATCCACCATTGTTTTAGGCTGGAAAGGTAAAAGTAAATGGAAAGCAGATAATTGGTTTTAGTATGTAATTGACCAGTTTAAATTTGATTTCTACTGACAGCAGAGAATGAAATCCATGGGGCTACAAGACAGAAACACAGTAGAAGATTGGAGTGGACTAATAACTTACATTCATAGACAGAATGCAGAGAGAATACCACAGGAAGAAATACAGAAAGTTATGAATCGTCTCCCTATATAATACATAATGGAATTATAAGTCACTGCGGGGAGAGGGGTAAGAAGGGAGGGGTGTCAAGGATATGGAATATATTGTAATGGATTGTAAATGTATATGTAAAGTTTAAATTTAAAAGTGTATGTATCCGTATACATACAAATGTCCGAATAATTCGTATGAATGATTTGAAAGATTCAAAAATTCGTTCGAATGTTAAGTTTGAATGTATAGACATTCGATTTGAATTTGAAAGTCCAAATTCGATTGAATTCAGTTGAATTTCAATTTTTTTTAATATTCATGAACATCCCTAGACTAGGGTAAAGAGCAGGCCACACCCCCTGCTCGCATGCTGCATCTGCATTGGATGCAACGCAGTAGCCTGGTCTAGGCAGCTAAAACGGCCACCTAGACTGGAATCCCAGTAGACCTCCATGCACTCCTAGAATGGAACAGTTAGGCATATCAATGGGTGCATACTTTCCTGTTCTAATTTGACAGGGTGCATCAAATTGTGCCAACAAAATGGGTCCTCCTGGAGTTCCTAAACAAGGAATTTTAGTTCTTCTTAGCCATTGGAGAATCTAGAAACTAGCTCCAAAGATGAGCATGTGCCACATGATCTTCACAGCCAACCAGAACACGGACTGTCCTGGAACAGCCTTCCAAGTGCAGAAGGTTTGTTCCAGGAGAGTGGGGCCATTCATCCTGCTGGAACCACTCCAGCCTGGTCCGTGACAGCCAGGTAAGTGGAGAAACAGCCTTAATAAAGAAAATTCTCTATGGGTGCATTCCCATGGTACTTATTTGCCTCTCTATTGCCCCTCTACTGCAGTGGATTTAAGAAAAGCGCGTTCAATTCGGAATTAAGTGTTCCCATGGGGCTCAGCAAAACACGCATTTAAAAGGCACAGACCGTCCGCAAGTCAGCATGTTTTGTTTACCCGCATCTTTTTCTCCCCGCCCCTCGCTGTTTTATTGGGTGCTTGTGCGATCGTGCACTCATTCACAAGTCCAAAAGAAAAATTTACAAGTTCTCTGTTCGTCTCCCCTGCTTGCGAAGGCAGCCGGGCTGCAGCCAGTGCTATTTACAAGATCTCCAGCTGCTGAAACGCTTCCCCCCATCCAGCAATCGTGCGATCGTGCGATCATTTACAAGTCCAAAAGAAAAATAATTTACAAGTTCTCTGTTCATTGGGTGCCTCCTCGCCAGGAAGGTCCTGGCGAGGAGGCACCACAAACCAAGCACTGAAAGGCGATATTGCAAAATCGGAGGGGGGGTTGCACAGAGGAAGCCCTCACACGTCCCCCTCCTGCCTTCCCCAATCTCTCCCCCACTCTTCACCCCCCGAGCAAATCCATCCTTCAGAAGGCTCTGCTTTGACTGCCTGTAAAGTGCAGTTCGAGAAAGAGGCAATTGGGCTGGCTGTGGATGAGAGGCAAAAAAGAGAGAGAGAAAGAGAGATGATCTCTCTGGCCGGCAATTCCCGCCTGGGAGAGAAGCCCCTCCTCTTTTGCCACGGAGCGTCTCCACGGAAAATGCTGCACTGAAAACCCACATCTTCCCAGAAAGTACGGATGTAGTCTGCTTTAAGCGTCTATTTTTTTAAAGCGCGTTTTCCCCATTAGCAGCACTGGAAGCCCGGATTAAAGCCGTGCATGGGGCCACTCCGAGGCAAAAGAAGATTTTCATCTGACTTTTTATTCCTTGGGAATGCACCCTATGTTAGCTAGCTTGCTGAAAACTAAGTAAAGCAGATCCACCATCTAATGTCTGAAGCTTTCTTTATGCCTCCAAAATTCTGCTCTGATAGTAACTCTGTGATTTGTCAGTATATTTCTCTGACATGTTATCTGAATGCTTAGCTCTGGTGTCCTTTGACATTTTTAAATTAAGGCGAATCCCCATGGTACTTCTTTGTTTCTCTATTGTCTCTCTATTGCCGCAGACTTTAAAAATGTCGTTCAATTCTGAATTAAGCATCCCCATGAGGCTCAGCAAAACACGCATTTAAAACACACCTACCATCCCCACGGAAGCGTGTTTTCTTTGCCCACATCTTTTTCTACCTGCCCCCTCTCTGGTTGATAGGGTGCCGGCAGGAATGGGGAGGGACTGCGCTCTGCGCAGTCACAACCAGGAAGACAACCCCCAACAAGTCTGAAAGAAAAATAGCCATCATTCACAAGTTCTCCATCCGTTTCCCCTGCCTGCAAAGGCAGAGCCGGGCTGCAGCCAGCACTCGGACGGAAGCAATTCATTACACTATTCACAAGATCTCCGGCCACTGAAATGTCTCCCCAGCCAGCGATCGAGTGATCGTGCGCTCATTCACTCTCAACACTTTCACTTGCAGGAGGAAGCAATTCATTACAATGTATCTTATGTGATTGGAATGCCTGCCTACTGTTTTCATAGATCTTGAATGCTGGCCTTGGATGAGAGACAAAAAAAGAGAGTGAGTGAGAGAGACAGAGAATCTCTCTGGCCGGCAATCCCCACCCCCAAATACCTCTTTTGCCACGGAGCGTCTCCATGCACAATGCTGCTAGGAATGCCCGCGGCTTCCAAAAAGTGCACTGGTAGTCTTGTTTAAAGGGGGTCTTTATTCTGCAAATTTTCCTTCTTTGTGGTGCTGGAAGCTCGGAGAAAAGCCATGCATGGAGATGCTCCATGGCAAAAGAAGCTTTTTAACAGGCTTTTTATTGCTTGGGGACACGTCCTTAGTGCAAATATGGAGGGGAATGAACGATATCTCATATATAATTTGGGCTAAGAATCCACCAACTAGAGATTCAGAAATCTATGAACTTCAAAGAAATCCTCAGTCACAGGCTTGTTGGTTGTTGTATTTTTCCTCTGCTTTCTCCCATTCGGGAGCATTTCCACAAAGTCCCATCACTTTAAATATTCTGATGGATGGAGACACTCCTCTTTACCTTTGCATTTGGATTTTCCTTCACCTAATTTTGTTACTAATTTTGCTGTATGGGTTTGGTCCGCTGTAACCCACCCTGAGATCTTACAGTCTATGGCAGAATATAAATGCAAATTAAATAAATACATTTGCTAATGCACAAGTCACTATTAAAGAGGCCCTGTATGCTTTCCAGTTACAATTACACAAAGCTTACAATTATTAAAACCATGCATAATGAGGGAATTTTTGTTTCTCTCCTTTGGCAGAAATCCTATGGGGAGAGAATCCACTCTTCGTGGCCTCCACTTTCTATTTGTTTTGTACAAAAGACTCTTCTCTTGACTCTCAGTCCTTGTTTGGGGAAAATATATATAACGTGTACTTTTTCCTCTTGGAAAAGCATGAGTCCTTTTTACAGATCACCAGTTTCAAAGTAAATCAATACAGCATGCAGCAGACAGCAGACAGCAGCAGTAAGAAAACCACAGGTTAGTTGAAGTTCATATGGTTTCCAGACAGGTCTCAGGACCAATCCCTGACATTTTCAACCTGCCTGAAACCCAAGAGAGGTTTTCTCAATCAGTGTAAACATTGACCTACTTGGACCAATAAGGGCAATTTCCTGTGTTCCAGGAGCAGACAAATGCCTATCAGAAAAAGGTCCTTGAGGGTCAGGCTCCACACAAGTTGGTGTGGGGAGGGAGAGGGAAGGCTGGCAGGGCCATTCACTCCAGGCCTCAACTGAGGCCTCACCTCAGTTGTAGAGTATTGTCATGTGCTCTACCAAACCAAAAACCAACAAAAGACACTTTACCCCCTCCCATCCCCCTCAAAATGAATGGGCTCAAAATGCGAAATGGCTACTAGAATGGATTCCTAGGTACATCCTCCAGGCTGAGGAGACAGGCAGGATACCTCTAAAGCCTATTTCCTGGATTCAAGAGCACGTGAATATTTTGCCCCTGAGATGCCCAGAGAAGCAATTGGTGGGCCACTGTGTGAGACAGGATGCTGGAGCAGATTGGCTGTGGCCTGATCCTGCAGGGCTCCTCTTAGGTTCTTATGAAATGGGCCAGACCTCACCTCTGCCCTCAGAAGGCTTAGCTAGAATATTTACTGATGCATCTGCACTTCACCCAAAGGTCTCAGCGCACAATATTCAGTAAAGCATCAAAAACTATTTCCTTTAAAAAAAAAAAACTCAATAAAATATATTTTGTGACTAAAATACTAAATATCAACACACATTAGAAGGAAGCTAAATATCTTTGGTCCTTGATTTTCGTCTATTGCCAGTGCAATTGGCAGCACACTGAAAGGGAGGGGGAAGCAGTTTGTGCGCCTAGATATTGTCTGAGCACTAATTCCTGCAACTAACCCATTAATCTCTGGGAAAGCCTTATCCTCTGAAGATAAAATCCACTTTCTCCCTTTGTCTTCCTTTCACTCCCAGCAGTGACAAAAACGTTGGAGGCTGTCGGCTTTCCCACCCCACCCCACCCCCGCAACTCTGTTTAACATGAATAGAGCAGATCAAGTTGCTTTGGAGTCTCCTCTTTGCTACCAAGTCGCTCCCTGCACCTGTGTGCTGTGTGGGATGGATCACATCTGCAATTCCAGCCCTTTGTTGTTGCACATATTGGTACATGTTTTATGGGAACAAAATGAGGGCGAGAGAGAGCACTAAGAAGCTATCATGTGTTATCAACCCCTACTTCTTCATCTTTTGACCCATTGAAGCTGTTGCCTTTTCATTGCTCTGTAACTCTGAGTTGTTTTTTTAATTACAGAAACTATTACAAAATGAGGCCTCACTTGATCGTAGGAATTAAAGCAGTATGGAAAACTCTAGGGTGGCTGTGTGTTTAATTTAATAAAGGATCCAAAAACATGTTTACTCAGATGTAAGCTCGGTTTCAGTTCAGGGCGGTTTACTCCTGTGTAATGGCCTTTAGGATCGCAGGCTGAATTCCAGTTAAAAAAAACAATAATGTACACCGCCACCCCATTCTGTATATACTACTACATATGGCATGGATCAACACATATGAAATGTCTTGTGTCTGTTTAAAGGTCACCATCAATGACATCATGTCTTGGATATGGCTGTATCTCATTGTTCCCACAGAGTCAGAATCAGCATGTGCATGTTACATAACAGTAGAGTTTCTTGGGAAAATGTCTTTGTCAGTGTGGTACCCTGATGCGCTTACCTTTCTTTACTTGGTGTACTTGCTTCTCTGAATCACACTGTTGGGCATAGCTGTTGCTAAGCCAGCACAGGTGTGCACGTGTCTGCTCCATTTGGAACTGCAAGTAAGAAATTCACTGGACTCTCACTCACTCACAAAAGGAACACACTGAGGGAGGAGTGTCGTGCCTCAGGTCAGCAACATTCAAGGAGCAAACATATACATGTCCATGCTCAGGGCAAGCAATAGAAAGTAGTCAAGTTCAAAAGTCCATTGGGTATTAAAGAGCTAAGCGAAGTCAGTGAAAGCCAGGGTCAAAGTTACCTGAGGGTCAATCTTGTCAGTAATAATTCAAGAAGCAATGGTCACAAAGTCCGGGGCTGCAGATTTACAAGCGTCTTGTCTGCAACAGTCCCTGTTTGGTCTGAGTGGCTCTTAAGTAGATCTGTGAGAGGTGTGCTCCTTTTTGTGCAGCTGCTGCTTGACCTGTAGATGCTCGGAGCATCTCAGGTGTTCTCGCTGTTGCCGGAGAAAGCTCTGCAAAGGGCGTGGCTCAGCGTCTTTGCTCGAGCTGTCTCCAATTTGGAAGACAAGATGATTTTTTATGTTTGACTCTTGAGTGCTCCTTTGTCACCCTGGCTGGCAGGGAAGATTGTCTCAGCTTGGCTAGCATGTCCGACACCCTCCTCATCCTCAGTGGAGAAGGGGCCAATGGCACAAGGCATGACAAGTAGCTACAGACTTGGGCAATTTCGCACTTGCTTTGCCATCCTGTGGATGGGAAAGATGCGTTATAGATTAATGCTAGTCAATGACAGCCTAGCCCCTGCATGATCAATCATTTACCTGGAATCAGTCAGTTCTCCAGTCTTCCACAGGGAGCCGCCATCTTGAATCCAGCATCCTGTGCAACTGCACATCTTCCAGCACCATCACTACAGCAATGCTGATGCTTTGCACATGTCCAGTCGTGTCAGGGGCCATTGGAGCTACTAGCATATTTGCATGGCAGTTTGGATGGCCCCCATTGCACCAGCTGGACAACTCAGATCAGCTTTTGGTTAACTTTAGCTTGCATGTGGTACACAATTCCTTGCACTACCACTAGTTTATCACAGGGCAACATCTGGAAAGGTGGGGGTGCTTGTGGGCGCTTATAATTAGGCAACATCTGCACTTGCCCAGATGTTGCTTAATTATAAACTATGGGCCGTAGTACAAATTGGCCTAAGGTTTACCTCACATTAAATCAGATTCAGCTAAGCTGAACTCACACCAAAATGTGACATATATTTTTAGTTCTCCATATTTCCTATCTCTTTTTAGAAATTAATAGTAGTGTTTCATTCTTCTTATCTTTCATATGTCTGTCTTCTAATTCAGTGATTCTCAGAGTATAAAATAGGACATTAGGGGTCCATTAAAAAAAATTGAATAATAGCAGAAAAGGGCACTTAAATTTGAAATAATAGCAACTGGTATGAAGGGTACAATTTATGAAAATGGGCTGCCATTTTGTGAAAAAAGAGAATGAAGCTCACTGTTCTCAAGCAACAATTTTTCTTGTTAAATATATCTTTTAGACAATTGTGCATCCTGGGAAATACACACCCCACAGAATATAGACGTTATATCTTGTCAATATAGATGTATTTCCTATCCTGTTTTTCATAAAATACATCTTTAGTTCATAAGCTAATTTTTCTTTAGTTTCATTTTCATATCCCCAGATTTTTAATGTATAATGAACCTGAAAATTATCTGGATGAGGACATGATCTGAAGTCCACTTTGGATAAAATTTAAATGTACATGCACAGTCAGCAAAATATATATAATCATTTCTAGAATGCATTCGGACTTCCATATCTGCTAATCTGGTCATCTTCTACCAAAAGCATCAGCAAAAGCAAAGTTTTTATTATAAAACTTTACAGAAAACTCTGTGGTGAGTTTCCAAATCCTACTCAGAAACAAAAACTAACAAATAAAACTCTCCTAACAGCCTTAAGTTTCTTTTGAGCTTATGAATCAGAACAGAAATTAACTCAAGCCCTAACAATATAAAATAGAATAATAGTGTATTTTCGCCCAGTGTCCAGAATTTCCTTGAAGCTTGGCTGTTGGGGATGGTGTTCTCCCCTTAACACCGTAAGTGGAAGAAAGGCCTACGTTCTAGTTTCTTTTCAAGTCAGGCTGTTTGTGGCAGCAAAGATTGTAAACTCTTGTAGCAAAATGTTTTCTTTTCTGCTAAGGGGGAGGTTTATGCCTAAATTAACTTGTATGCAGTTGTTTTTGTGTGTGGCAGCAATAAATACTCATTTTGCTTGCTAGAATTTGTCTTCAGAAAGAAACGGGTCAGTACAATAGCTGCCCTTAAGTATTTTTTTTCAAGTAGATCATTTTTCCACTGTCTGTGTGCACACTTGCACACTTGCACACTTGCACACACATAATCACAGTCTATCTTTTAAGCTTCATGCTTTTTTCCAATTATTCCAAGACCTTATTGTGGTTTCCTGCACAAAATTAACATCCTGAAGTCAAGAATTTACTAAAGACTGAGAGGATCATTTTAAAAACTGAAAGCAAAGGAAAAACTTAACAAGAGAGACAACATGTTTTATGTGTGCACTTAACTTTACACATAACTCTATGATAGCTGGAAAATATTGGCAAGCGGCACTTAATTATGGCACCCTCGGTTTTCAACCACATTTTCAAGAAGACAAATTGATCCAGGACTTGAGGTCCTTTTAGAGGCTGAAGTGAAGGTTTCCATAAACTGTCTCTCCCACGCAACCCAACGGAACAGGTTAAGGCACAGCAGTTTAATCCAGTCCTTCAAGAGTAAAGCAGACACAGCTGTCTTTTTTGCAGCTCTCACTTGGTTTTTGTTTTTATTTCAATTTAAGTGTCATCTTGCTCGAAAAACCAAAATTGTGTGACAGAAGCCATTTCTCTTTGGCTGCCTCCTGAGGCCGAGAGGAAAATTAAGGGCTTTGTTTAGATCTAACAATTGCCTATCACCATACCTGCCAGTTGGCAGGATGAAACCACGGGGTCCTTACCTTGTCTGGTGCTTGCTTCTGCAGCACATCTGAGTCTGCGAAATACCTGGTGATGCCCAAGTGCCTGCCCCCGCCCCCCACTTGCATAGTAGGCATTTTCATCCATGTTTCATCCCTGGGCATGTGCAGTGGTTCTTTTAAATAGGAAGATTCCTGGGATCAAGTGTCAAAGTAAGCAATATTGCTATTCAGGAAAACCAAAGTTGGGTGTTTCTTTCCTCACAACAGTGATATCTCGGACATGTTTGGCAATTCCAATAGAGTGCTGGGATAATCCTGTCTGGATGCAGCCTTTCTTTCTGTTACTGTCACAGGGCCTGCCATAGGCTGCAGTACCATGTGGACAACAGGCCCCTATTTCAGAATATATTCTGGATTACATTCTGAATTAAGGGCCAATGCATTGGATCGAGCCACTGATCCTTTAGGCTGTGTCTGTACTTACCATGGTGGGCAACATCTTTGAAAACCATCTTACTTGCCACATCTTCCCACAGAGCAGCAAAAGGAACCTCATGCAAACACACTACCCCATTTTGGGATAACATTACTGTCCAATGCTCTGTTTCTGCAGGGTGTGATTTCCTATCCTTGCCACAGGTACCTTGATTGACCAAATCAAACAAGTCTAAACTCTGAAATGGAGATGCAGAGGCATATTCTGGAGCAGCAATTGGGGCCTATTTGCACATAGACCTCTGGCATGCAATTAGGACAGCTCTGCTACAGAGGCCTAAGTGCAAATCGGCTCATGGTGTTTTCCTCAGGAGCCCATGCAAGCTGTATCCTTTGTGGAAACCTGGTCTCAGTCACTGTGGGGCAGATGGAATCTAAAGAATGTCATCAAGAAAACTCTGACAGGTCCAGTAGGAAGAGTACAGGGAATTAGTTTACCACAGTTAGCTAGATATGCCCAAGGGACACAGGAAGGTGCCTTATGCCATGTCAGATCATTGTTTCTCCCAGGTAAATGTCTTCTCAGACTAGCAATGATTCTCCAGGGATTGACCCAATGATGTCTTGTACACAAAGAAGATGTTTCTTCTAGTTCAAATCTTATCCAATGATCAGTTGCAGAAAAGAGACACCACTCAATATTAATATTCTACCGTTGAACCATGATTGCCAAATATCTGAAATCAGGGACACGATTCTTCCCTCCCAGCACCAAAATGTTGAGTTTTCCTATCAAGTTTATATTTGGACATCACTAAAAGAATTATTTTATCTTTGTTTATCTTCTCCATTTATGTGAATTCATTTTCAATTATTAATTGGATTGAAAAACAGTTTCATGTGAGACAGATGAAAAAAAAATATAATTCCAGACAGATGTGACTCCAGTTTATTTACCATGTTGGTTTTGGGCTTGTAAGTTTTAAACAACACCATAGCTGGATCATTTCCTGCTGGACTGAAGAACATCTAAATCTGAAAACAAAAACAGTGTTGGGCAGAAGCCACTGAAGAGTGGAAGTGAAACTGCAGAGATGTTGACAATAAGGCATTTCATTCCGTGATCTGAGCAAAAAAAATAAAATCACTGCTTAAAAATATGGCCATAGCCCTCTCTGCAACCTGTTTAGATCTACACTCTTAACAGTACACACACATTAATGCCCTGTCTGTCCAGTGCATAAAATTTCCTCAGGTATTCTAACAAAGGAATACTGTATTCTAACTTCTATAATCTCTCATCTGGCTACAAAATGAACTTGCTTTCATGGGGATTTTAGCGGTGTTTCCACATGATGGGAGAGAGACCCCAACAGAGGTACCTCAATCACAGCAGTGAAGGGCACCTCCATTTTGGAACCCAGTGGTGCCTGATGACTGTACCATGCATAATACCATTACTACCTAAACTAACTTATTCGCTTTTATAAACATGTTCGTAAAACAAAACAGGGCATTCTCTGTGGTGCCCCCACAACTGTGTAACAGTCTCCCCAGTGAGGTTCATCAAATATCTATACCTGAATCATTCACCTTCCAGGCAAATTATGGCTGTTTTTCCACTGCAGCCCTTAGATCTGGATCTAAGAAGATCCGGATCTAAGGAATGGGTACATTTCTTAATCCGAATCTAGTAGATCCGGATTAAGGGAAGCACCCAATGTGTTTCCACAGGAGGTGTAGCACCCATTAGGAATGGGTGTTAACACCCCTGCTGTGGAAGCAGCTTTGCATCCATCTGGGGAATCCAGATCGACCCACAAGGGGTCAGTCCCAGGTGTTTTGGGGGGCAGTCTTCGAAGCAACTTTGAAGTGATTTCGAAGTGACTTCGAAGTCAGCTTTGAAGTGACTTCAAAGCTCACTTTGAAGTCACTTTGAAGTGAATGTGAAGTCAACTTTGAAGTGACTTCGATGCCAATGTTGGGGGGGTCCCAAAGGTGCATCCCCTCCCCCTAGCCTCCTTTGGACCCCATTGCCTGTTTCCAGTGGAAACAGGCTCCCTTTAATCCGGATTTTCTGGGAGAAGACCCCATTGTAGACCCCTTTAATGGGGTCTACAGAAAATCCAGATTAAAGGCCAAAATGTACCCATTAGATCCGGATTTCCCCAATGGCAGTGGAAACAATTGGGTCCCAAATGGATGCCGTAGTGGAAATGGGGTCATCCAGCTCACACCCAAATGGGTCCTAAATGGGTGCAAAAATGGGTACTTTTGACAGTGGAAAAACACCCCATAACTTCTTTCCTGGCCTCTGAGGAGCAATTCATATACCAGCTACTTTGGATCTTTTCTGTACTCAGACATCTTTCTTTTTCTTTTTTTCTTCTGGTCTTATCTTCACTCTTGCCTTTTATAATTCTATTTTTATTTTGTTATCTACTTTTATTTTCTACTTTTTGATTTATTTTTAATTTTTAAATTTTGCACTGGCCTGAGTCTGCAGTATTGGGTGGTATAAAAATCCAATAAATCCTGTGCAAATTGTGTGGCTACTTATATGTGATGATCAGACGGAAAAGAGAACAAAGTTCTTGCACACTTTCAAAATAGTACTGAAAATAATTTGAAGGGAAGTAATTTCTCACACAAGATTCCTCTTGTTGAAAACTTTTCTACAAAATTGTTGAAAGTGCAGGAATGTGTCCTGAAGTTGTTGTGTATATCCATCCTGCAGCCAACTAGTTTGAGAATTAAATCATAATGTCTCCTATTTTTTTTCTTTTTAACAATGAAACCCAGCCTCTGACAGCTCACTGACCTCATGAAATGATTAGAATCTGCTGAATAAGGAATATAAAATAATTTGTGGTCAGGATGAATCTTCCATTCTTGGCTTGGTGGTATATTCCTTTGTTTTGTAATTTTTTTCTAAAGTATTCATATTTTCCAGCAGTTTCCAAAGAAGCAACAATTCCTCAACAGATTTAAAGTTTTTTTATATATAATCAAAAACTGGACATGGAAAACAATGAGGAATTGTTTTATACATTTAAGAAATAATTATACTTCCTATATGTGCCTTTCATTTTAAAAGCAAGCATAATTATATATGCCCACTTTTAAACCATCCATGTCTGTCTTTAATGGGCTTGCTCTCTTTCAGAAATATTGTGAATCGATGATACAGAATGGTCTAAAGTTTCTGGAAAATGTATTCTCCTTTTAAATCACAATAAGAAAGGGAATTATCCTCTAAGATTTTATTTAGATGATATTATGTCCATTGAAGTTACATAGAATCAATAATAATATACCCCCTTGATGTTGGAATGGATGTAAGGAGATAGGTTCATAAATCCATATGTGGTGGAAGTGTCCTGTGGTCAAAAAATGTTGGGACCTGGTCCAAAATGTCCTCTGTGAAATAACCTCCTAGAATTTTATTCTCTCCCCAGTGATGGTCTTCCTTTTTCTTTCTAAGGAAGATTCAGCCCGTCCTCACAAGGGAGATCTATTGAAATCCTGCTTACAATAGCTAAAGCCAAAATAGCATTACATTGGAATACTCCAGATCAACTATCTTCGAAAGGGTGGATTTCTCACTCTTGGTCATTATTACTGAATGAACTCATAGCTGCTCAACAATTTAAAATGCAAGCTATGGAGAAACAAGCTTGTTTTATAAATAAATGCTCTCCCTTTATTAAAAAGGTCCAAGATAATTCTTCCTTATATTTTACCTCTTCTCATTCCTTAAACATCATTAAAAGAAGATTGTTAGCTTTCTTTCCCCACATGGAGTTATGATATATATATGTGGTTGATGTAATTGATTGTATGATGTTAAATATGGCTATATAGGCATGTGTTTATGTGTTAAATGTTAAATGTTTCATTTGTATTGTATATATGTGAGTGGTTTAACAATAAAACGTTTAAAATTAAAAAAAATATATTGTGAATCAGCTAAGGGTGCCTCCAGACAGTGGCTGGATATTGCACAAGGCAGTGAAAATGTGGAGTATTATTCCCCCGCAATTATCACCTCCTAGCTAGACAGCCTTATAGGCAGTGCTGTCTTTGCATGCTTTAATAACGTGCATTTTGGGTATTCAGCATGCATTGTCACTAATGTGCATGTGTGGCCAGCTATTTTGGCTTAAGTGCATATGTGGTAGATGGATCAATCATGGTGACACTATCCACATGGTAGGCAAATGCTGGAAAATCCACAGTCAGTGCTGGTTTTTCCAGCAATAGTTTTTCACGTATTGTGAGGGAATAAGGGGGCTATGGTAGGGTTGCCACAGAAATATGTGGCAACCTCACCAGGAATTTCTCATTTAGGGACATTTATCATTAAGCCTGATACCATTTTGAATCTATTTAATATATGATTAATTTGGGTAATCCATTGTTCAGGTCCTTGAGTTATTAACATTGCATCCTTTGCAAATAGGTTTACTTGTATTTCTTCATTTTCTATTGTATACCCGATCATTTCTTTTCTAGAATATTTACCATTTGCCAATGGTTCCATTGCCAAAATAAGCAAGATCTGAGGGAAGGGAAGGGATACAAGAGCAGTCAGCCTCAAAGTCGGCCTGCGAACGCTTTTCTGGCACCCCACCCTCCAGCAGCTATATCTGAGGGAAAGGAGAGAAGAGCAGCCAGCCTCCAAGTCGGCCTGCAAGTGTTTTTTTGGCACCCCGCCCTCCTACTCGTATATCTGATGGAAGGGAAGGGACAAGAGCAGGCAACTCAAAGTTGGCCTGCAAGCGCTTTTCTGGCACCCCGCCCTCCAGCAGGTATATCTGAGGGAAGGGACAGGAGACAAGAGCAGCCTGCCTCCATGTCAGCATCTCTGCCAGGAATGACCAGCATGGACAGGGGAGGGAGTCTCAACATTCGACCATCCCACCTGCTGCGAGAGCTACAAAACCTCTGCAGCAACCAGCCCCAACACCGGTATGGACAAGGGGAGGGAGGCTCAGTAGCTGGCTGTCCCAACTGCTTTATACATTTTTATAAAAAAAATTTTTTAACTATATAATGTATCATTTGTTATATTATGCAATTTTTTTTTCTTATGTAAACTGCCTGGGGCAAAAATTGTTTTTGATGTAAGCTGTTGATTATATTTACTGTATTTCTTCATGTAATGATTGTATCTGTGTTGTGGGTTTTTTTTCCTATTTGTTGTAAACCGCCTTGAGCAAAAGCCTTTTGGAAAGGCGGTATACAAATAAAAATGGAAATGGAAATGGAAAAGATGGGCTGGTGGACAGATGGGCGGTGGGGCAGGCTCCCTTTGCTGCTGGGGGACCCTCAGGGGTAGCTTCTTCTCCCTCCCTCCCTCCTTTCTTCCTTACTCCCTTGCCACCTTCCCCTCTCTCTCTCCCTCCAACCGGCCAGCCGGTGCTTCCTCCTCCTCTCCATCAACACTGTGAAATCCCACCCATATGTTGCTGGCATTGGCCAGAAGGCTACAGCTCCGCTTCAAATAACCCAGGAGGCTCCACCTCAATAATTTGGAGGGGGGAAAGCCAACTCCGAAAGGGTAAAAAAGTCTTGCTTTTGTCAGGAGTTTTTTTCCTCTAGATTTTCATGGAATAGCCCTCATAAAATCCAGGAAGAAGAACTTGAATGGGAATGGCTGGATGCTGAATTTGGATTAATTGCAGAAGTCATGGGAATTACAGATACCAAAGTCAAATTCAGTTTGGATTTAGGCGCCTATGGGAACGCACCCTCTGACACATTTCCTGTCCAACAGACAGGGAAGCAAGTGCAGAATGTTCTTGTGGTTTGACTGATTCAGGTATCCATAGTATGGATGGATGGGCCACTTTATCCAGCAAGTGGAGACCACTGCCATTCTGCCAGGCTTCCCCAAATGGACCTGTTCCTGGCCACTAAAGTTGGGCCAGGATGGACTGCTGTAATGCAGCTTACCCTTGGCATGGACTGCCGGCCACCGCTCCAGACTTTGCCCAGATCACTTCATTTGGGTCAAGGCTGGCTTTACACAGCACAACATCACTGCAAGAAATAACCAGGTCAGGAACAGACTAAGCTTCCTGAGTCCTTGCCATTTGTGGACACAGCCTGTACCTCCCAGCTGGCTGCCAGTCCCAAATCCATGTGACCTTCTGGCTACCTGGCAACTCTACAGTTGCTTCCCTCCCCCTCCTCTTTCCCATCCACCCTCAGCACGCAACCATACGTACACAAGCACTCCTGAAGAACAGTTCTAATTCTTAAACATGCACATGTTGGAAATAGCCTCCAACCCCAGTGGGCCACCTAAATAACAAAAATAAGGCATATGTTTACTTCCAGATACCCGCTGAGGAAACATTCACTGATCACCAGCAAGCAATCAAGTACAAAGGTTGGTTCCTTCACAGCAATTCCTCACAAATATGCACTGCTATTGTGGATGTTTATTTCTCAGAGTACCAGTCTACAAACTCCATGTTATGGAAAAGGGTGTCTGCAAAATTTCATTGTGAACAAACAAAGCAATGTTTGAGTTTCAGAAGTGTGGAGGGACATCTGAAAGTAGTAAGATCCTCTTCTCCATTCCCTCTCCAATTTTCTTTGCTTTCTTGTACTCCTGTAATTTTAAAATAGACACATGCATACAACTGATTGGGTTCCTCCTCTCAAACATTATGAAAATAAATATGCTGTCAGGGTAAATGCTTCTGTTCATAGCGTCGGCCTGCATTCTTACAAGCATGTCACAGTTCTGCTCTTTCAAATAGAAGGTTGTTGTAGAAACAACAATCCCACTCCAGCCAATCTAGCTCCAAAATAAGAAACATATTTTATCCATGACAAATTCACCATAAGCAGGACCTACACTCCGAGCTGTGTATCCAAAAGGGATGCCTTAGGTTGCAGGTTTTCAGCCTTCAAGGCTGCCTCCAGACATTGTATATCTGTTCTGCTATTTTTGAATATTCAAGAACAAAGCATTTCCAGGATTATTTCACTTTGCCCAGACATTACATCATATTCTTCATTTTAGCATGTCCTACAGCAACATAAACCCATGATATTGGACTGTATTGGGAGCACCATGATCCCATCTGGCAAATTAAATACTATTCCAAAAAAATTTCAGGTTTTTGACGCCGTCTGGATGCAGCCCAGCACCTTTTCTGCACTTATCTCAGTTAATCTGCATTGGTTAGATCCATATTAGCTAGATCCGTATAAGATCTGTATTAGATCAACCACAGGCAGAGGCATCTTCATTGAGTGAGCTTTAGAATAGCAAATACCTGCTGAAGGGTGCTAGCATGATTGTAGGCCACATTTATCTGATCTGGATTTATTCTACTCCCATTCAGATAATGTGTTGATCCAGATTAACATGGAACAGAAGCGGTTGCATACATGAAGGACCATCTCCCTGCTGGAGAGCTATGGAGCACTAAAAAGTGATGAAGTACCAGGCAAGTTTGGGATGGGCCAGGTGTTCTGAAGTGCAGACAGGCAATCCATCTTACTTCTTCACCTGCTTCTGTACCGATTTTTGCAGCGTCCTATCAACTATAAATCTTCTCTTTCACCTCTTGTCACGCATGTGAGCTTGTGACCTCTGTCAAAAGAAAATATTTCATGCTATGTAGCAACAGTTTCATCAGTAATGTGCACATGCTATTAAAACTCTACTTCCTTGTAATAAATGGAATAAATTGTGAGTAGATATTTGCCACATAATTCTATATATAAATTGGCATTCTCATAACCATAATTCCTATCTACAAATGTATTCCAGCCTGAAATCATTGGCCAAGGATAGATCAGGAAGTGAATACAGTTGTCACTCATTCAACATAGTGGATTTTTCCTACCACCACCACAGTTTTGCTGTTCTGCAGTCAGCAAAATGGGATGTCATAATGTGGTTGTGGAAACCACCATGTTTTTAAGACCACATGATACAAGTGCAGTAATTGTGGGCTATATAAAACTCGTGGTTAGAGGAACCACAATAAAAATTACTTGGATGTGGTTTGCTCAAACTAAATCACCACAATATATGAGAGACAAGTGTATGACATGTCTCCCAGCCTGTGAAGTGCAACATCAATATATTTCTTTCACTGCCTAATTAGGAAACATATTTTCACCAGACTTTTGGTTAAAGGGTTGTTATTCCTCCATGCTGCTGCATCACACAAGGGACTTGTTGTGACTCTTGGCTGTTGTTGTCTTAATATCTGGGTTTGTATCTTTTGCCAGCAATCCTTATAAATATTTTTATTTATAAATATAAATAATAAAGGCAACATTAGAGTCTGTAGCACTTTATGGAGTAATAAGGGAGTATCTTAAACATCCTTTAAGCTGACAGTTTTGGTTCAGTGAACATAAAATGGAAAGAAGGAAGAATAAGAATATACACTGTCAGTACAGTTACGTACACTTGATGCCTAACTGCACTGTAGTGCTGGGAAGGTCCCCTAAGGGTGCAAGATCTACATTCCTGAGTCCTGTGAGTGTGCTCAAAGATGCAAGGTGTACACAACTTTGCCCTGATCAAGCTATCATCTTGGTGTGCATGGTCATTAGAACACCATAAGAGTAGAACAGGAGATAGCACTGTGACAGTACCTTCTCTTGCTCTTCCACATTGCCACTGCTGCCACCAAAGCCATGGATATTAGGGACGTGCACGAATATTCGTAACATTCAAATTCATACAAATTTGGCCAAATTCAGACATCTCTATTCAAAACTAATGTTGGCACATACAGATTGACTTTTGAATTCAAATCGAATGTATTGATACATTCATACGAAGCTCCATATGAAGCTTCGTATGGGATATGTATGGAATTCATATACATTTGTATGGGATTCATATAGGATTGAACATTTGTATCGAATTCAAATCCCACTACATTTGAAAGGGATCAATTCGAATATGACTTTTCAATACAAATTGATTTTTTTTAAAAATTGTGAACATCTTTAATGGATATAGCTGCTAAACATTCGTTGGGGTGGTGGGGAGCCTGTCTCTGTTTTCCTAAACACAGAGAATGACCAATTTCCAGGAGCCAATTTGATCTAGTGTTAGGGTGCCAAACTCTTACCTGGGAATACTGGGTTTGATTCCACACTTCTCCACAAAGCCAGTTGAGTGACCGTGGGCTAGTCACATCTCTTTTCTGAGCTCTCACAGCCTCACCTACTGTTGTAGGGAGAAGAATGCTGCTTTGATCCCCTTAAATGGGTGAGAAAAGTGGGGTAGAAAAGCCAACTCTTCTTCTTCTTCTAACCCGAAATGTCACACCTGTGGAAGTCTTCCTGACTATGATGCTTGTGTAACCAGGGCCACCTCCAGATGGTGGGCAGATATCCTGTCAAAAGGGGATAATGCGGGAAATCCTCCCTGCACAATTACTGCCTCCTAACTAAACAGTTTATGGCTGGTGCTGTCACCATGTATTTCGACTGATATGTGCATCTGAGCATCCGAAATGCCCAGCGGTGCTTATCAGCACCACTGTGCATGTGTGGATGCCAGTCTTGGCCTTCATGCATGTGCAGGGGACAGAGCCATGGGCTCTTTTGGCCCTTGGCCGTCTTCTGCAATATATCTCAGGATAGCAGGCTACTGGCTGCAGGCTTCACATGGGCCCTTCCACAATCTACACTAGCATACAGATAGCAGGTCCCTATTCTGGGATATATTCCAGAATAATGCCAAGTGCAGAAAGGCCCATGCTTTCAGCTCTGTTGAGAAGTAAGTAGGTGGCCTAAAAAAGCACTATTGCTGGAACACCTGCAACCAGTGCTGGGTTTTCCAGCTACCGTATTTAGGGGGGTTTGGGGCAGGGTTATGGGGGGAGTTGCCTCAGTTATGTGAGGCAACTCCACCATAGCAGCACCATAATGGTACTATATCCCCCCATTTAGATGGGACCCTGGACATTGATAGGCATGTCAACAGCATATAAACAGAGAGCGCTATATCGGTAGGGCTCTTTTCAGCACAGTGCAAAGCAGTCTTTGCCATCATGCAAATCCAGCCATTGTGAGCAATTATGTCTTTAACTCTAAAAGATTAAATACATACACCCAAGGATTGTGCATATGGGTCATTTGCTGGAAACAGCATGGTGAACAAGAAATTTACATTTCCTCTCCTTGGCTCTGTACTTCCTGTTGCAATATTAATTGCCTGCTATGTGGCAGTTGGATTTAGTTGACACCTGTACAGTGCCATTATCAGGACTACTGGTCATGTATTCCTCCTGCACATCTTCTAGGCAGATGACATGCAGATACAGGATGCAGGGCTGTGCTAGCCCTGCTGCTAGTATAGGTATGCTTATATGTGTGTAGAATGCTCTGGCGCACTGTGCTGGAGTGTCCACCATGTTGATTATAGCAGTAAGTGCAAAAAGGCTCAGAGACAAGAGGTGTCCCATTTACACAGCCATACCCTCAGAACTTCCACAGCTCCAAAGATGTGAGATGAAGTTTCTTCAGCTTTGAAGGTTCCACTTGTGCTGAACCAGAAACGGTCCCGGAATTTGGCCATTTTTGGTCTGATGGACAACCTTACTGGGGGGATATGCCCCAAGGCAAATTTTCCCCTCTGCCACTGACATCCTGCAAGGGGAAAGCGCTGAGTGTTTAATCCACCTTCAGACTGGTGTTTTGAATCTTACATACACAATGTCTCTGAGGTTGGCTTTTCATTTGTGTCAACTGGGCTCCCATTTGCATTTAGTGCAGGCTAAGTTATGAATACTTTTCAGCAGTCATCTGGTTAGAGCTCTGCTAAAGCCAGCTGAAGCTAAAAACCCATTTTGAAACTAAAAGCAGTGTTGGATCTTGGAAAGACCAGGGAGGTAACATAGGATTTTAGGAGAAAGTGTCACAAAGTCACTGAAAGTAAAGAGCTGTGTGATATGGGTGGGACAGCTCTGAATGGCTTAGATACGAGCACGATGGCTGTTACAAAACTGAACCATAGGATCTTTCTGCATTGGGCCTTATTCCAGATTATATCTCCAAACAGGGATCTGCCATAGGGGAAATTTGCATTTTGCAAATGCTCAGAGCATTTGAAACTTATCTGCAGTGTGAATGGATTCTCAGACAGTGGCTATCGTCGAGCCTCAGTGACAGCACCAGTGTGCATGCACATTAGTGCATCAGCATGCATACACCACCAGTCACGTGCTCCTCCAGGATGTCTTCTAACAGGAAGACATGTGGATGGAGTATGCAGAGCCTTACCGGTTATGCTCCTACTATAAGCATGGAGCACTTTTAAGAGTTCCACACTTATACTTTGTGTGGGAATATTTGGGATGTGCATAGCCATTTCTAGTTAAGAAACGGCTCCATGAGGTGCAAATACTCTATGCGGAAAGGCCCATAGTGTGCATGCAGATGGCAGATCCCTATTTCAGGATTTAATCCAGGGCCCTTTCTGCACTTGGTCTTATTCTGGAATATATCTCAGGATAGGAGTCTCTTGTCCCCATATTAATGTAGACCATGGCAGGTCTCACCTGAGGCCTGTCAAAGCCTGCACTATCATTTGGGCAGCAGGTCCCTATCCTGAGATATATTCCAGAATAGGGCCAAGTGCAGAAAGGGCCCTGAATAAGGCTCAGTGCAGGAGGAGTCATAACTAAAGCCACCATGCTTGGCTTGCAGCTGAAAATATCATGGCCTTACAGAATCTTGGTAAACTATTCTGAATTTCACCCACATCGTTGCAGACTTTTTAAAAACTTCACAACTGTTTAGTGGCCATTCTAAAGAGTGCCTGTCTCCAGATGGAATAATGGTTACCTTGTTTTGTTTACACTGCACAATTTTTCCATCATTCCTGTGGTTATAGTTACATGTCAGTTTTTGGTCTTTTTCAAATTGGTTCTCCATTCTTGGACTGTGGTTCTCCATTTTCAGTGAGATAGGAAGCTCAGTAATAGAAGCAACTCCTTAATTAGAGATTATAACTAATGATCTTTTTGGTGCAAGGGGGAAAAAAATCTCCCACAAGGGCAGAAGAGAAACCAACAATGGAATGGTTTTTGGCTTTCATGTAGGCTAATAGTTTCTTATTAAATTAAGCCTTAAATACCAGATATTTGTTTCTTGGAAACTTGAAAATAATTTCTAGCTTTAATGTTAGATTTTTCTGGGCAAGCTGATGACCCGTTAAAGCCATTTACTGATAGAAAGTTTTTAATTTAGCCCAATCTGTGGCATTAAATGATTGAGTGTGATTTAAACCAAGAAAGAATCAACCTGCAATTTGACAAAGGCAATCGCCATTCACTCTAACATTTGCACAGGGTAGAGTACCAATTTACTCCATCGGTCCTAGGCCACAAGGGACTTCTTGAAATGAGCAAAATACAGAGCACTTTGTTTCTCATCTGCACTCTGTCTCAAGATACAGTAATGGTGTAAAGGCCTTATTCCAGATTATATTTTGGAATAGGGGCCTACTGTACACTTGCTAGTGTAGACTACAGCAGGCCTTGGGTGAGACTTGCCAAAATCTGCATCCACATGCAGATGAGAGAATCCTATACCAGAATATAATCCAGAATAAGGTCCAGTGCAGAAAGTGCCAAAGTTGTTGAATGCACATCAAGTACTCTAGACTACTCTGTCCTCTTAGATTCTTTTAAAACTGTAACTGAGAAGCCAGAAGTGATATGGTGAACAGAAGTAGATTGTCAGGATACCAAATAGGGGACTCTCTAGACATAGGCAGAAGTGATATGTGAACAGAAGTAGTTTCAGGATACCGAATAGGGGGCCATCTAGACACAAGCAGAAATGGTCCAGTGAACAGAACTAGACTTTCAGAAACCTGCAGACACTGCCGGCATCACCATTGTGCATGAAAAGGCACTGTAAATGAGAACAGGTTCCAATATTTCCAATGGAGACCAAGGGCCAATTCACACTTTGGCCCGTAGTTGATAATTGGGCAACATCTGGGCCAGTGCATCTGCACTTGCAAGAGGTCTTTACAGCACAGAAACGCTCCCTGCCTGCCCAGAAGTTGAGTGATTATCAATTAGCTGTGGAGCGTGAAATCGTGTTCCACAAGTTTACCAACCCTTACTCCAATTTACCTCATCGTGTCCACCCAGTGACCATCCGCACCTTTGCTGACCTCCTGATATGACTTTGCAGAGCGTCAACATTATCATGGTAACAGCACTGATGCACACACAGTCACAGACAGTGCCACACACAAGATGGTAATGTCCTGGAGAGGACCGACCATTAATTGAATATAAGGTAAGTGTTCAATCACGGTCTCTCTCTCTCTCTCTCTCTCTCTCTCTGTGTGTGTGTGTAGGCTAACATTTATTTGAGTTTGCAAGTGCAAACACTAGTAAACATGGGTTGCTTTCTCATCCAGCAGATGGGAAGAGAAGTGTGAAAATGCCCCAGTTGTCCTGAGGGCCTTGATTAAGATGGTTTTACCGCTCAGCCACCATTTCCACGCAGATTCACATGAGCACAGTCTGGATGTTCAAGAAACCAGATTCCTAGGGAAAAACATTATTTTTTAAAATGTGAACTGTGGGGTGCAGCCTGAGCTTCCGTCTCCATTGTGAGTAATATTGCTTCAGATTGATGTTGTGTTTTCAGAACACCTTTTCCTATTTCTATTGCAGTTCCCGAAGGAAATAACAGGAGCGATCCCTCTTCCACATTCCAACCTTCTATGCGGAAGTGGTCACTGTATTCATTGCTACCCCAAACCTATTGCATGTGCTATGCATCTTCTTTCCATTTCTCTTTATCTACAATTGATATTATGATATTAGTTAAATTGATAATATGATATTAGTCAAATGTTGAGGAATAATCCTTACTAGAGCAAGAACAGGCACTATCAGAGTTTGGCTTCCTGAGCAAGTCACAAATTAAAGAGTAGACTTTAGTAGAATATTTTGCATCAATGAATACCATATTCTGAATTTGCAGCATGCTTTGGCACACCCCCAAGCAGCTTTGTAGCATGTGGCTCTTTTGCATACCACGTGTTGTTCATATCTTTGACAGCGCTGATAACTTGCTTGATTATATGAGAAATTATGGATCTTAATTATCTTGCATCAGTTGATTTATAGCATCAACTCTGATAGCACTGCCAGTCTGCACTGTAGACATTTGCTGCTCAAATGCTTAGGGACAATTGATCAATATGTTACAGAAGTATACAAAAGTAAACAACCTTCTAATCCTATCCACCAAGCTTAGGAATGATGGCCAAATCTGTATGCTAAATTGAACATCACATCAAAAGGGTTGGGCACCCAGGAGAGGGCCTTCTCAGTGATGGCCCCTAGGAACAGCTTCCCCCTTGAGGTGCATCAATCACCTTCATTGTACACATTTCAGAAGGTAGTGAAGATGCACCTCTTTGCCCTGGTCTTTGGTTAAATGGGGATACACTTTTCCCTTCTCACTTGCAGATACTATTGTTTTAATACATACTTTTATTGTTCTAATTATGTTTGATTTTAAATGTTGTTACCCGCCTGGAGACTTTCGTGTATAGGGCAGGATAGAAATGTAAATAAATAAAATAACTATTAAATAAATAAATAAATAAATAAAAGCTTTTGTCTGTAAGTTTCTTTTTCTTTTTAGAAAGAGTTAAGCGAACTTGGGTAAAAAAAATAAATAAATCTGTGCTTAATAATTTTACCTTTCCAAAGTACACTCTTCCCCTCACCCACCACCTACTTTTTCAGCTTTTTCACCCCCAAGCTGAACTCACAGGGAGCTAATTGCTCTTATTTATTATTGGAAACAAAATACAGTAAACCTTTTGCTGTATGCTCAAGTAAACATATAAGCATAAATACACTTTTGGAGTTCTCTGTGCTATCGTAGATACATTATCCCAAGTCCATTTAGAGAGTGTCATGACAAAATCCTTGGGGCATTTTTTCCATAGATTAAAGAGAAAATAGAAGCAAGATGAGAGAGAAAAGTAAGCAAAACAAAGCCATTAAGTAAATCAGAGCTAGAAGGAAAAAAACCCATGTGTAACCAATTTAGCAATGTCAACACATCTGGCAGGCAGGGGCCTTTCTCATGTATTCACATGATAAATATTTTTATATGTAAACTGTACATTATCAAGTATGGGTCGATTATGATGAAGTAACAGTTATGCTAATTATACATCATCAAATATATAGAGAGAATAGCCCTGCTCTCTGAACACCTTGTAAGAAGGGGATATGATGGAAGAGGCCTGGAAGCCCCCCAAATATGCAATGTAATATTCTAATATTGTAAAAGCCCTGCCTCTTTCTGATGGCAAGAGCTTCTGGTTAGAGCTGAATGCAGAGGTTAACCAAGCGATGTCCCATTATATGGGTAGTAACCATAAAGGATTAACACTTTGTGGAGGGGCCAGCTCCTCTCAGCAAGCTTCCAGCACTTTGTCAAGAAGGCCAGGTGGGGAGTCAGTCAAGAACAGAAGCAGAGGGAGGAGGAGGAGAAGGAAGAGAAGGAGGAGGAGGAGGAAGAAGAAGAAGAAGAAGAAGAAGAAGAAGAAGAAGAAGAAGAAGAAGAAGAAGAAGAAGAAGAGTTGGCTTTAATACCCCACTTTTCTCACCCTTAAGGAGACTCAAAGCAGCCGACAAACCATCTGTTCTTCTCCCCACACCAGAGACCCTGTGAGGTAGGTGGGGCTGTGGGATCTCAGAAGAGAGCTGTGACTAGCACAAGGTCATACAGCTGACTTCTTGTAGGAATGTGGGCTTGAACTGGGAGACTACCAGATTATACTCTGATACTCTAACCACAAGATCAAACTGGCTCACAACTATTCCTGTAACAGTTGTCCTTAGGTGAGAACCGAGTTGGTGTGCAGTGCTGAGTACAGCGTTGGAAAGTTAATATACTACAGGCATCGTTGTTTGGATGAATCCCAGTTTTGTTCTCTGTTGCTTGGTCCCTCCCAACCATCTGCTTATCAGTCTCAAGGCTCTCGAGGGACTTGATGCTGCTGACCAGTTCAAAATGTAGACTATAAAGACTACCTTAGCCATCAGAAATCTGGATGTCTGA
Source organism: Aspidoscelis tigris stejnegeri (assembly GCA_023333525.1). NCBI lineage: Eukaryota > Metazoa > Chordata > Lepidosauria > Squamata > Teiidae > Aspidoscelis > Aspidoscelis tigris. The sequence goes on along the minus strand of JALMGA010000007.1, from coordinate 21,940,900 downwards.
CAACCATCCATCTAGTCTAATGGTGCTGTTGTTGAGGTGGGCGGGTAGGCAAGTAGGCAGGCAAGTCAAAATTCACATATAGTTAAAAAATAAAAGCACCTCAGAAGTAGCTAAGAGGTGGTAGCTGTTGCACTCTGGTGTTCTACCAAGACCTCTAATCCACATTTTTTGTCATTTAATGTGGATTAGAGGTGGGATGGGAACATTAACTGCCGTATGTTACTAGGTTTCAGGCACTCATTAGCAGCTGGGATTCAAGAGCAGAAGGAGGTTTAGCAGAGTTAGCACATTGGCTACTGCACAGCAGGCAACGTGTCTGCATGGAGTTCACATGCAAAATCAGAGTCTTGAGGCCTTTTTGCACTAGGGATTTTCGAATGTGTGTAGAATACATTGGATGGAGCATTTCCTTCCTCTTCAGGTGAGCACAAAATTGTTCTCTGAACCCATCCCAGTGCATTCAGCCCATCCCATGGCATTCCCAGATGCAGGTGGCAGGACTGCCACCCAACAACCCCCAACCCACCCCGGGGACACGCACACGCAAGCACTGGTTACCTGCTTGCTGCTGGGTCACAACTGGCGCAAAGAGGCCAGCGATGCTCTGCGTCTGCACGCGGCATGGCCTCTGATTGGCCAGGAACCTGTGCCTGCGCAGATCGCCTGTTGAAGCTAGGCGAATGTCTGGCCAATCAGGGATCGCGCCGTGTGCAGGCACACAGACCTGCCAGCCTCCTGGTGCCAGTTGTGACCTGGTAAGCAGCGTTTGCACATGCGCACCCCAGGGTGAGTTGGGGGGTGTTGGGTGGGGGTCCCGTCACCTGCATGGGCCTGATCAGAGCCCATGCAGCTCACAGAGCCCCAGGGAAGGCACTGGACAGGCCTCCCCGCCCCTGGCTCCAAGGGAGCCAGTGGTGAGAGGCCAGTAGCAGGACTTGTGAGTCCCGGGATGGCCCTTTGGCCCGAACGCATGGAAGACAGCTTGCAACGTGTCCCTTACTTGCCAATGCGAATGGCAAACTGTCTTCCACGTGTTTGGGTGAAGTGTTCTACAGCATTTTCACTGTAGTGCGAAGAGGCCTTCTGTTGCATTGCAAGTGGAAGGTTTTATTGCTTTATGATTGCACAGTATGCATAGATATATCGAGTAAAATGTACGTATATGAAATGAATACAAGTAAACAGCTTAACCACATGAGTACTGGTACACTACATCATCATTTAGTCTAAAGATCAGAGCATAATACAAACTGAATAATATAACATGTGGATTAACATGAGGTCATAGAGAAACAGATATTCAACGTGAGCACTTTGGACCTATCCTACGGGACTGTTCTGTCGTGTCTCACCAGCCTTCTTCCCATAACATAATTCTGTTCTCATAGAACTTCTTGCTTACTATGGCTACACTACTAGTGTAGAAGACATCTGTTGTTATTCAGGCTGGATGGCCTTCTGGCCTAGTGATGTCAGCCCTAATGCTGTTGCTAAGTTTCACTGGGGGAAACATCCTGACCGATACTGGATTGGATGGGCTGTGGCCTGATCCAGCAGGACTTTCCTTATGTTCTTACATCTCTGGTTTGGGCCTCTGCAACATGTGCCAAAGTATGTATATGAGAAGCAACCTGACGTACCACTTCTAATTTTAAAAAAAGAACACCTCAAAGTGGTTTGGAGGAATTCTTAACCACAAGGGTAAACCAAGTTGCTTACAGGTCAATCGTAAATGCCTGGGGTTGAGATATAAAAGCAGGTAAGTGGGAATGTGAATGAACTTTATTGATTAGTCATGTGACTGTATCACATTTACCAAAGATAAAATCATATAAAACATACATGGATAAAAACAAAAATAAAATAAAAATAACATTAGCCTTACAGGACACCCATTTCAACTTAATGAATAATTTCCTAAACTGGGCAGCTTTAACAAAAAACAAAGCTACGCTATATGTCACCTGGACACTTTCTCCCTGCAGAAGGTAAGTCAACTTATGTTCCGCATTCCAGTGTTACACATTTTGTAGAAGAGAGGCCAAACAAATTGTTCTTATTGAAGAATACATGGGACAGGTGAACAACATATGAAAAAGATCTTCAACCATTGCTGTGCCACAAACACACAGTCATTCATCGTAAGGTACCTGATGGTATCTCCCATACTTCACCATGGAGTCAATAAAGCCGTGTCTTCACGGCAACCTTATCTCGGATTCAAAACGTTTTCAATCCTCAGAGTCCACACGGCAGTTTGGCTTAACACACTTTCTCCGTGTTAAACCACCCCAAAGCGTGGTGAATCTCAATCCTGATTTCAACAGGTCCCACTCCGGATCATGCACTTGAAATGTTTTACATTTTTTACTGTGGGGACCGTACCTTGTTAAGGGATTAGAATCCATGTTTAGGGTTTCCCTCCCCCAATAGCTTGCTTCCAAAGATAGTGATTTCATTGAAAAAATCCACCCTCAAAACAGCCACTATAAAAATCCAGTCCTTAAAGCTACACTGTAGCGATCTAGCCTCTTCACACCTTAATAACAATGTTGCAGTTTTGGGCAATTCTAGCTCTTTGAAAGTTCTGACCTTTAAAAAAGGGAAAGGAAAGGAAAGCCCTGGAGGTTCTGTTTTAAAGGCTGTGGCTGTGAAGGGTGTTTGAGTTGCTGCTGCTGCTGCTGTGTACCCTAGTAAATGGGGAGAGGAGGGGAAAGAATCACTGGCTGCCGGTGCCTGTTTTTCATCCATCCAGGCAAGCGGCAGCCACCCAGCCAGCCACCCAGCTAGGCTCCGTGAAGGGGTCTGTTATGGGTGGCACCATCCAGGCCAGGAGGAAGAGGACAGGGCAGCCTTGCAAAGCGGCTTTTAAAAAGTAGCCACTTGAGTCCCCCCCCTTGAGTCACGTATGCCACGTACGATCCTCAGAATCCGGATCAAACGCGATTAAGTTAAAAGTAATGGGAAAAGGCAAATTCGCATTTGCATCCAGTTCTGTTATTTTGGTTTAGGGAAAGCGAAATAAGCTTGCTGTGGGGATTCCCCCTATGTCAGGTAAATGGTACATGCAAAATAACATTGCATGAAGCCGTTCTTAGATGAATGCTGCTACACACTGTAAGTGGCTGCATTCATACAGAAGTTTCTGGGCGTGAAAAGATTTATTTTTCTTTTAAGATTAAGAATACAATTACTTTTTCAATTAATGACTATATCAATTTCTCTCTCTTGCAGATTCAAGATTAACTTATCTAGGACGTTACATCCTCACTTTTAATTGTTTCTTCCTGTGAACTTTTTTGCCCCTAACTTTGATTGATAGGGTGTGTGGGTGTGAGTGTGTTAAGTGTGTGCATTCAGTTTGGCTTGAAAGTTTATAAGGGAGTTTTCCTGTGAGGCCCAAATGGGAACTGGTGATAATCCTTTTAAGAAACACCAGAAGAGAAGAAAGGAAAGATGAAAGGAGCAGGAAGAGGTAGTGACAATTTATGGTGCGGGATTATGCTTTTGTCCTTTTGTGCTTGAGAGCTATGGTTATAAATATTCACCTCCTTTCAGTGCTATATTTGTTAGTAGTATCTGTGTGGAAGCCAGAGAAAGAAAGCAAAATTGAACTAGCTGTTTTGTAAAAAAATAAAGTAAAAATCTAACTGAACCAGCTGCATCACATGGAACTGGTATAAGGCTTTGGAAGAAAGAACAGATTTTGACATACAAGTGACTAGGCTGCATCAAGCAAATGAGAACAACAAATGCTCTGAGAATTTGGGGCTGTCTTCACATACAGTAAAAAAAGCACCTCTCAGGTGGCTTAGAGAAAGATTAAGTCTGGTTCACAGGGGGGATTGTTTACATGCCAGTTTGCCCTTCCCTCCACTCATAAAGATCCTAGGCCAGATTTTCTGATTTCACGCTCCTCCTCCAAGGGTATGGTACTTGTCTCTGATCTTCATAGCCTTCAGGATGGACAGTGCCACTCTGAGAGTTGTGTACTTATCTTGTCCCCTGAACAATAGGTGCAGTTTTGTTTTGTTATCAGAGGGTTGGTTGTTAATTAAGAGGGGAACAAGATAATAATCCCTGATAAGGATGCTCACAATCTTGACCTGTGCTTAGCAAGAATTCATAATTACTTGAAATACATTCTAGTTGTGTCTTTGGTTTCTTCCACACCACTCATCTGCTGCACCATGCATTCCAGCCAGATACAGAAGACATTTATAAGGATGTGCGAGCTGGCCAACCACCCATCTGTCCTGTCCATTGTCTTGGCCACCTACTACTTTTGTGTTTTCTCTAGTCTTTTGTGGATTCAGAGAGTTTAATACATGTGTTGTGAGTTTGAAACTCCTTGTCACAGAACAACCAAATAACTAAGGCATTATTATAACTACTCGGGAGCGTTTAGGGACTTTCTGTTCTTCCTGGTGTACTAAGGACCTCTCTTCTGCATGTTAGTGTGGAATAAGGGAGGCTCCACCAGTTTACTGATCTGAATTATTGGAAGTCCACAACACCAAGGATAATTGGCATACCAGCTCGGCCCAGTCCAGATCACGGAGGCATGTAAAAGGCACACCTCCATTTTCTGAACTACTAGGGGATTCATTTCAGAGGTGCAGCAAAAGAACTTTCATTTCTATCACTTTGGAGCCACTGATCTGGATCACATGCAGGATGGCCAGGACCACCACAGTCTGCACTGATGGGGCTAGTCCAGTACATGCCTCCTCCTGGCTGCAAAGCTCACATGAACTTCTCAGCCACACCCTATTCCAAGGTATAATCTGAAATAAGGCCCAATGCAGAAAGGGCCTAATTCAGAAAAAGAGACACTTCCAAATAGGTAGGAAGTAGAATCTATCCTTATGTTCACATGGGGGAAGGCGAGAACCAGGTGGAGATGTTTCCAGGAAGCTGTCTATATAGGAACTGCCTGGGTTGGTTGGCACCAGGTGTTATGGTCAATTTTCCAGCCTTCTCGCCAGGCAGCACTGCTGCACAGCCACAAACACAGCCCTTTATTCAGTCCGAGTGGCTACACAGCTGCTGCAAGCCAAACCAAGGGGACAGGATGCTGTTGTCACACTGGGAAATCCTACCATCCCTAACCCGCACCACAAAGTGGCAGTGGGAGCTTGAAGCTGGCTAGAGGTGAGAGGACACTGAAGCCCCCTGGGCTGTGGACAGTGTCTAGATGTAATCCAAATATGGTTCAAGTTAACACAGCATCCAAACCAACATACGTCTACCCCTGTGAAGATCTTGTCTCTCTTCCTTTTAAAGAAAATAAAAAATAATGAGTATAAAATAACAACAACAAAAAATAGATGCAATAATAAATACTTTTCAGATGCTATCTCTCTCCCGACTCCCTTCGAGTGTACTGACTTCAAAAGACTTCCACGTTTGGCTGTGATAACCATCCAAGCTTTTAGGTGTTTGTCGAGCTTTATCCAACCTTTTAAAACATTTTTCAGCCTCTAGTACTAGGCCAGAAACACAGTAACAACAGTCTGCCTCGCAGGATTTTGGCCTTCTAGTTACCTGCCAGTGCCAGAACCAAGGAAAGCAAAGGCATGCAAACACTAACTTTGTTATTGCTTTTCAATTTAAATCTGTTCCCTACCCCCTCGCCCCTCCCCTAACCTGAACAAAACATTTCAGCTTTAGTTCCATGCAAGTTTCATCAAAAGTCTGCATTGGTTTTAATTCTATCACAATTTATTATCTCATCCCTCATTTTCAAAACCCTACATACTTATACTCATCTTCTAAGCAGAACCAGATGTCATAGGCCTTGCAAATCAGCTTTACAGAAGGAATTGGTGACCGGGTACAGACTCAGATCTGCTTCACAAGGAAGGCATTTGAGATTGCAGATATGTGGTCAGAGCTTTGTAGGAACCAGTGATGTTAACTGTTGGTTTTACTGTTTTATTATGTGTAGGTTTCCCAGTATTAGCACTTAGTTTTTTTAATGTAAGCCATACAGTCTATCTCTGTGCTACCATAAACTTATTCTGTTAGCAGTTTTCAGTACTATTGGAGAAAACTGTACCTTTAATGCATACAGACTTCCACCTATATGGGAAGAAGAAGTGCTGGCTTTTCTATCCCGCTTTTCTTACCCATTTAAGGGGATTCAAAGTAGCTGACAAAGCTTTCTATTCTTCTCCCTACAACCAAACATCCTGTGAGATAGATGGGACTGTGAAACTTCAGAAGGGACCTGTGACTAGCCCAAGGCCACCCGGCTGGCTTCATGGAGGAATGCAGAATCAAACCCAGTATTCCCAGATAAGAGTCTGGCTCCCTAACCACTAGACCAAGGTACTACACACAAATAGCTCACCATGTGGAGTTCTTCCTGGCTGTGGTCACATGTTGCTGAAATAGCCCATCTTATTAAGAAGCTGGCCTCAAAATGCACTAACCAGTCACACCCAGTACCTGGTAATCCTTCCTCAGTTTGGGTCACTATGCTCACACCTTTCTGTTCCTGTCCCGAGGCTCCTTTATGAGACTTTTTAAGATCTTCATCCATCTCCACCATCACAACACTCCTTGCACTCTGTTAGGATATGCGCTGGGTGAAAGGGAAGGCAAATTCATGCAGTATCCAACCTCTTAGTTGAGCCCCCTTTAGTCCTCTTCCCTGATCACACTCACCCACTGACCCCCCCCCCAAAAAAAATGGATTAACACTATAATGTAAAAAACAGACTCAGGAAAGTACTACTGAAGGGAGGAAAGTCCACAGATAAAATTGACAGAAATAAAAAAGGTTTGAGCAGTGGGGGCCAAAGATGGATTGAAGAAGGATTAAAGTTAATGTGTGACCACATTGGACTCTTCTAAATGAATGGCATTCTCTAGAAAATTTGGAGCAATATTCTTACCAGTTGCAGAGCACCAAATTATGAAAGGTTCCCCTATGCAAATATAGTGGCATAGCATGAATATTGTATGATGGTGCCTTTTGACTATTAACAGTAGTTAAAATACCAGGCAGCTCAGCCTGTGTTCAGACATAAAAAAAGAGGTACCGCATAAGCACTCAGAGTAATAGTGTGTGTTCCTTGTTTTCCCAAACCTTCTCTAATCCAATTTACTAACCCAGAATGTTTAGGAGACAGGGGAGGGGCAGACTGATGTGTGAACAATCTAAGCTTAAAGCTATCAACATTGATTGAGGGCCTTTTCACACTTAATTTCGATGGGATACCATCCCTCTGAAGTTAAATTCAGGGATGGTGGCTGGTGTTCACACTATGAGTGCTGGCACCATCCCCAACTTACCTAGCAGCCCTCACAGTGCAGATGGTCTGTCTTGGACCATCTACATCACCATAGCAATAGCCCTGGCAACTTATGGCGGGCACCAGGCAATTGTAATTTGCACAGCTGCAGCTGCCTCACCCCAGCCCCATGCAGTGCTTATATTGGAAGTAGGCGTGGATTCTGCACCTGGGAATTTACCAGCAGCTCAGTATCAGATGATTGGGAATGCTCCCACTTGCTCTGGGATGCTGTGCGATTGATGCAGCACTACAGTGTGCAGATGGAGCATCCTAGAGAGTGTGGTGCGTGAGAAAAGGCCCTGGCCTTCTGTAGGTTGTTTTTTGTACTTGTCTTTTGCTATAAGCCACCTCGAGGCCATGAGCAATGGGGTGGGAAATAAATAAATAATATTTATGAGGGATTTATGCAGCATTTATCATTCAGTGCATTTCCTTTAGTTTCTACTGCCACCCAAAATAATGTGAACAGGAATGTGAGGAGTTTCCTTCCCAGCTGCAGCACCTGAAATGCAGTGTAGATTCTCAGAAGGGATTTATTTAGATTTTCTAGAAGACAGACGTTTCATTAAATCAGGCTTTTTTATTTGTGGCCATTTCACCCTACTGTATGCTAGTTTGGTTTCAACTTCTTCCTTTCAATGCAGTCTTCCCTTTTGTAACACAGTTTTTAGTATAAGACAGTGTTGTTTCTTAGGGCATTTTTGCACTTGCCTTCCCATCCATTGGATGGGAAAGGTGCAAAAGAGATTAATGTATACTAGCGTTCACACTAGGGAACGTTGGTATACAATAGCCTAAGCCTTGTGTGACCAGACACGCACTGGCATCCGGTTGCATGTCTGATCCTCTGCAGGGTGCCACCACTTTAGTTCTGGCAACCTGTGGAACTGTGTGTGCATCAGCATCATCGCTATGGCAACAATGATGCTCTGTGCATGCCCCGTTGTGTCAGGGGACATCTGAGATACCAGCACGCTTGTGCAGTACCTCAGGTGACCCCTCACACTGGGAAAGATGTGAGTGCTTGCCTCCTAGACGCACCGGGTAAGTTCCCAGTCACAATTGGGGAGGATTGGGTTGCTTGTGGTGCACAGTTTCATGCACCACATCTAGTTTGCAATTAGTTAACATCTGTGCAGACAGGGGGCGTTTGTAGGCTGTAAATTCCTCCTGCAAATGCAGATGCGCCTGCCCAGATGTTAACAACTAGCAGACTACTGGGCTAAGTGCAGAAATGCCTCTAGTCTGAAACTTTGGACTAGGGGAGCTTTTGTTCCCCTACACTTAAAACAGCCTGGGACAGAGTGGCACCATAATGTGGTCTACGGGATATCTAGGGAATGGTCTCCCTAGCAGGCTCCAAAGTGCATGGTACAGAAGCTATTTATGAGCCCCATTTTAATTCCACTTGGCTCATAAACTGCTTGGGTATCTTCCCAAAATCCACTAGCTCCATCCTTAGATTCAAGCCTGTAACATGCTATTAGTGCTGTCCTATGTTGCAAGAAATGTTTAATTGTTATGTTAGCAAAACCTTTTGAGCACTTGAAAAAAGCAGTGTAGAGATGCAAGGCATGAGGTGTGGACACATTCATGACCTCCCCCCTTGAAAAAGCCTATTTCCAGCAGTAAAATCCTGCAAAGTATTCAGGAGCCAAGAACATTGTTTTTATCATTTGGAAGTCCAACAGTTCAAATGCCCATGCTTTCATTTCAATGAGGAAATGTGCCAATTCAACTGGATTTTCTAATGTGAATTTGTTTGTGCACATCCCTAGCAATCAATCTGCAACTTTGGGGCAGAGTCCCAGAGCTCATTCAGCAGAACTAAATGTGGCAAAGCAGCAGCTCTGGAAGACCATACAGCTGAAAGAGATAATCTAATTCAAGCCTCTCCAACTGGAGAAGTGCCCCATGGCTGTGTCCTTCTTCACAGGAGTGAGTTCAGAGTTTCTGGGCAGGTCATTTTACAACCAACCTCACAACCACCTAATTGTATATATTATCTTCATAGAATTAACCCTATTATTTGGAAAGAACCCCAAAGATCATCTGGATCAACCCTGCTCAGTGCAAGAAACAGCTGAAGGATCTCTAACAGATGACTGTCCAGTCTCCACTTGAAAACTACCAGAGGGGGAAGCATTTAGGTAGGGCCCAAATACACCTAAATTTTAATCTACCTGCAGTCTATCTCCAGGGTGAGGTAAGAGAACACATCAGCAAAGTGACATTGTCTAGTTCAGAAAATTTACATTTGGGTGAGATAATGTAGAAAGGAAGGATGGGTAGTCATTTTGCTGTTGAGTTCTTTCACTCTGAAAGTGGATTGAAAGTGCCTGAAAACTTAGGTATAGCTAGACCCTAAATGAAGCGTGTTATTTTTTTTCTACTACTCAGCACCTCTTGCAGTCAGGAAATTTTCCCTGAATCTCTCTACTTTTAGTTTCACCCCTTCAGTCCTGGAGTCCAGACCTCCCCTGCCCTTCTAAAGCAACAGAAAATAAATCTACTGAGTCCTGTATGTATCTCTGCATTGTCCCCTTTAATTCAAATATTCTACTGAAAGTAGCTTTTTCCTTCAAATTAGTGTGCTAGGTTTTTTGTTGTTGTTAGTAGTCTTGCTCTTAATTTGCAATGTGCTTCTTTTATATTTGAACTCTCGATTCTATTTTTGAACCTGGGCCTTAATGGAAGGGGGGTCTGACAAATGTTAATAATAAATGATCGTGATTATTCTCATTGATTCACGGGGCGGTATCTGCAGTTGCTCCTTTGTTGAGGAATGCTAGTTTACAAATTACTTCCCATCCGCTTCCTGTGCTGCAATTAACCTGCAGGTTCCTAATTTAAGAGGCAACCTCAAAGTATGGTTAAGAAATGCAGAGAGAACAACAGTGCACTGTAGAAACAACAGAAATGATCAGGTTTCCAGAGCTTCAGGCAGCAATCTGTTTCTAGACTTGCCGGGAAACACGAAGGCTTGAACTTGGTCCCATCTTCCATGGGCCCTTTCTGCACTGGGCCTTATTCTAGATTATATCCTGGAATAGGAACCTGCCATCTGCGTGCTGGGGCAGTCTAGGGTAGTTGAATGCATCTGTCAGTTGTACTGGCTGAGATCTATCGACAACTTTTCATTAAACCATACTTGCTAAATCTTCCCCTATGTGTAAAGCAGGATGTGGTAACATCAAACAAAAGGAAGGCACAACACATGCTCACAGTTTTCCCTTTCTTCAGAATTCCTTCATAGGTACAAGAGATCCATGCTCTCTGGCAGTGGAAACAGGTGCTGTGGCTAGGGCACATAAGCCCTGGCTCAAAATAAGCCTCCCTTGTGTCGAAAAGCATTGTGTTAGAGATTGGGTTTAGGTCATTGGTAAAACACATGTTTTGTATTCCAAAGATACCATATGCACACATTAGCCTCTCTGTACCACCAGGCTGATACTGTCAAAAGCAGCTGCTAGTTAGAGTCAGTTCTTGAAGCAGAAGTGCAAATTCAGTACAAAGCGGCTTTTATATGCTTGTCCTCCTTTTGCCTCAATTGGTATTTTACTTTTGAGCTTCCCCCCTAACACATTCATGCATACACACTTCTCCCCACAATTGCCAAAGGCCACAGAAACACATTCTTAGTTATAATGAGTAAATCTAATTTAATCTTTAAAATGCACACTAGGACTGTTCCATAATTGGTCTTTCACCCAGAGACTGAATTGTGTGACAGTTTAGCAACCAACTGAAGGAATTGAAAACACTCACATACACACTCACAACAGACTGCAGTGTGCGGTAGAGGCTGGCTTTAGAAACGGGAGGGATTTGCCTGTGACCATTTTGGCAAGCACACAGCTGGAAAGACAAATGTTGTCATAACCTCCACCCGCTGGAATCTGGTTGTCGGTTTAGTTAACATATCCCCTGGCTATTTGAACTGGTCACTTAAGAAGTCAACAGCAAGTCAAGCTTTTGCGCATTCCTTTTTGCTTCTTTGACATTCCCCCACCACAACAGCTGGTTTTACTGCATTGGTGTTTACAAATTAAACTGATATCCTCTTTTGTGCCTCTTTTTTTTAAAAAAAGATCAAATTAAGACAACCAACAAGTAGAAGAGCACATGGTTCTTGACCATGACCAATCCTGTAGTTAAAGAAGAATCAAAACTGGGTTAGGATCTAAACACTCTATCATAAGAATATAATAATATAAGATGGGCCCTTCTGGATCGGGCAACAGCCCATCTAGTGGAGCATCCTGTCTCACACAGTGCCCCATCAATTTCTTCTGGATATCCTCAAGCAGAAGATGAAGATGAAACCTTCACCTGCCCTGGACTCCCTGCAAATGGTCTTTAGAGGCATCCTGCCTGTCTTTCCAAGCCAGAGGTGGCTTTTACACATGGCTTAAAGGACAACCTTTGGAAGGAGATGTCCTTCCCCTAGAGGATGCAGTCACCTGGGAATAGGATATCCTGTGCTCAAGGAACCTCTTTCCACTAAGTCAAAAGTGGGCCAGCATTTGATGCTCTGCATGGGAGCATTTTGGAGCCTCAAAGGATAATTTTGGAGCCTCAACAATGTCGGGACATTTCCCCCCACTCACACCATTACATTGTCTTCCTGTGGAATGTAAGCTGTCTGACCAGTGACTCATGAAGCCTACAAGTAGATATGACACAGAAAGCTAACACCTGTGGGAGAAAAGATAGTACTACTCTTCATAGTTATAGGCATATCAGATCAAAAAAAAGAAAAAAATGGAAGGCTGAACAGCAAAAACAGACTACCCCCCCCCTACTACTTAGAACTAGCCATGCTGATTCCTAAATTCTAATTTAGAAAGTGAATTCATGATGGAGCAAATCTCCATTAATCACAGTTGCAACCAACACATGGGTTTGGCGCCTCCATGGACTGGAGCCTTCTTACCTCTCTAATCTTCTTCACTCTTATACTCCTCGAACCCTTCGCTCCAGTAGCCAAGGTCTTTTATCTCAGCCCCAGCTTAATACTGCTCCATCTAGGATTCATCCTTTTTCTTTTGCTTCCCCTTATTTCTGGAACCTATTGCCCCCCCCCCTTTGCGTGCGATCTCCTCTTTATCATCCTTTAAATCTGAATTAAAGACCACACTCTTTAGGGAAGCATTTCCTGGCTCTCTGTAGATGACCTTTTAACGAGATACTGCCTATTGTTGTTTTATCCTTTTTGTATTTTTAACTTATTTGTTCCTCTTGTTAATTGCTAATTGCTACTATTGTTACTATTTTGTTCTTTAGATTGTACGCCCTCGGCAGGTTTTTATATTTTATATATATATATTGTTTTGCATCTGTAAAGCGCTGAGTACATGGACAGCGCTGTAGAAATAAACTAATAATAATAATAATAATAATAATAATAATAATAAGAATAATAATAATAATAATAATAATAATAATAATAATAATAATAATAATAATAATAATAATAATAATAATAATGGGTTTCTGTTACGACACCTTGTCCCAGAGATCATTCAGGAACACAGTAGTTATGCAGAATATAGTTTATCACTAAGCTAAGATACAAACTGCATAGCCACAAAGCTCTGAGGCCTACTAATCCATCCACTAGCCTGGCCCATCATCTTTCTATTACATTGAGTGAGCCAGTTTGGTCTAGTGGTTAAGGAGCCGAACTCTTATCTTGGAATACCAGGTTTGATTCTGCTCTCCCCCATGAAGCCAGCTGGGTAACCTTGGGCTAATCACAGCTCCCTTGTAAGCTCTCACAGCCTCACTTATTTCACAGGGTGTTCTGTTGTGAGGAGAAGAATAGAAAGCTATGTCAGCTGCTTTGAGTCCCCTTAAATGGGTGAAAAAGTGGAGCAGGAAAACCAACTCTTCTTCTAAGTCAGCCTGTCTACTCATCTCAGGTTCTAAGACAAAATGTCCTAGAACATTCTGGGCTTCCCAAAAGCTGGTCCAATATTCCTGTGATGGTGTTGAAGCTGGAAATAAGATGGTTAGCACACCAAACCTCAGATGTGTAAAAGCCACCTCTGGCTTGGAAAGACAGGCAGGATGCCTCTAAAGACCATCCACATGTTAATCCTGACTGTGGAGGCCCCACCCCTAATTAGACCAAATCCATCTGCACAAGACAGAGCTAGATTGGGACCAGCAAGAAGCCCTTGATCCAGATCTAGTGTAGACCCCCTTTATCTACAATCCCACCTAAAGGCTTGAATCCAGATCACAGAGGCATGCAGATGGCACACCTCAATGATCCAGAATTCCCAGAAGTAGTTTTGGCATGGTACACCATAGCGCATGACCAAAAATCACCCATACCCCATAATTCCTAGTTGGTAGGGGATGGGGGAGTTCATGCTTCAGACCAGTCACTTTTATACCAACTGTGGCATACCCAGGGGCTTGGTATACCACTACCATGATGCCTGGGCACCCAGAAGCAATACTAGAAATGTTCCACGTCTGAGCACCTGACTGAAACAATCCAGGCTGCAGCTCTGAAGACTGGGAACTTTCATTCCTGGCCTTTGAAACTGGACTGGGAAAAGCTTCTCACAAATGGACAACTCTTAGGCAGTGGTCACACCTTCACTTTAAACCTTTTCCAGTCAGTCTTTAGATCTGACTGCTCTCACCTTTTCATTTCTATGCATTTTATTGGTGGACTTTCCATTCAGGAAAGCCCAAATGGAGGATGGAAAGTCCACCAATAAGATGGATAGAAAGGAAAATCTGTGAGCAGTCAGACCTGAAGATGGACTCAAGAAAGTTTAAGGTAAAGGTGTGGCCATAGCTTTAGTGGTAGGCCACACGCAATCCGCTCAACATGGGCTGGGTTGCTCCATTCAGAGATTTTTCAAAGAAGCCTGCAAGCAAGGCATAAAGATAACAATCAACTGAAGATATCCTTAAATATATGATAGGTTCTATGGAACCAATAGGAATTATCGTGCTAATAATATACATCCCAACTCAAATAAATGCTAACATTATAAATCTGAGCTGATTTTCTCCATCCTAACCTCAGACTTGAGAACTTAATGAGAACAGTTCATGTTGTACTTGGGTACTTTACAGTTGTATAATTGTTGCCACAGGCCAGATCTTGTTTTAGGAAGTATATGTTGGCTTTGGATAGAGCATGCTTGGTTTGTGTGTATATGTGTGGATGATTCAACTGTGACAGCGCCTGACCATCTTGCAACATTTAAAGCCCAAAAATGTTTTCTGTTATCCAGGTAATTGTTCTAGGGCTCTGGGAAGGTGATAAGTGCTTTTGTCAGGCACCACAATTGCTAGGTTTCACTGATCTTTACACACATGTCTGAAAATTCTATATTTAGACCTATTGCTTTCCCGTTAGAGACATAGTCTGTGGTTTATGAGCACAGTTGGATGGGTTCAAATAAAAGAGAAATAGTCAAATGTGTTGTTTTCCAAGTTTGCAGGCTTTCATTACCCTAGCACACCATGATCCCAGAGTTAACATTTTGTTCCTCATAATCTGCTAGTTAAAAAATAAAATCTTTCTGAGCTCTTTCTAAATCAGAAGCAAGCTGCAGTAGGACCTGGGTGATCTCTTGATAGTTTACCACATATATTCATGAGCCTTTCAGCTGCTGAAAGAATGAGTGCTTGTGGAGAAGGAACTGGATTTCTGAATCATCTGGCTACTCTATGACTAGAATACGGAAACCCACTAAGGGAAGTACTGAAGGCATTTTATTCAGTTTTTTTAATTAACCATAACATCCATTCTGTCCTTTCATAACTGTACCAATTGATTAAAAAGTCACTTAACGTTCCATTAACAAATGCTTCAAATTTGGCCATTGACAGTCATTACAGCAGAGCTGGAAAAAACAAGGCAGAGCGCAAAACTTAATGGATAATTTAGCAGAATTAACCATTTCAGATTTACATTGCCAGATTTTAGCTACAGCAAGTTCTGAATCCTGTGAAAGACAATCTAATTTTCAGATGGCAGTTTAGGAGGCTGAACGTATATGGTGCATTTATTTTATTTTTTTAAAAAACTTTTATTCCGGTTTTCAAAACAATCCTAAGAAAGTAACCCAAGAAGCCATAAAAATATTGTGTGTCAATTTGCTGAAGATGCCATAGGAACATAGGACACTCAGACATGCCCACACTGTTGTATCCTTTGGTGAGGAGAATTTTGAGATGGGTAGCTCTCTTCCTCAGAGCCTAAATTCAACTAGGGATCCACGTGTTCCTAAAAAAGGCTTTACTAGAAGCATGTCTGGAAGAACTTTCAGGAACCTGTGGCTTCCAGCCTTTCCAAAGCCAGGGTGGGAGGTTTTTTTGTTAGTTTTTGTATTCTTTTCCCTATCTTTCAAAATTTTAAGTGTTGGAGGGTATAAGAACTTGCAATTCATCTATCTAAGGCAGTGTTCCCAAAAGTGCCTCAGAGGCATCTAAGAGAGCTAATAGGTGATCGGTTCCCAACCCTTGTCTAATCGACTTTTTTTTTTTAAGCACAGAATGTTTAGGAGAGGGGCAATTGAACTATCCCACCTCAAAGACTTCTTATGTTTTCGTTTTGTTTTTTACCGGGTCTGATCACATCCTATGGCTGACAATAATTTCCAGCTTCCCATGTAGATGGGTTTCTCAGAGGCACTGGACATTGAATTTCAGAACTTTTGCATGCAAAACAGATAATACTGTATTTCACTGAGTTACAGCTCTATCTATAGTTATGTGAACAGAGCTCATCAAATGTGGGCTGACAGTGCAATTTGCTGAGTATATAATGACAAAAGCCATGGAGATAGTGAACATTTATGCAGTTAAGTAGCACTGTCCAAGATCTGAACCAACTTAGCTCAACATATTGTTTCCTGGTCTTCAAGTCTAAGACAGGACGACCTATTCATTAATTCAGTCTGCGGTCGTACCAGTGCTGATCACACCTAGATCGTTATAGGTCATCCTCAGACTGTCCCTGACTTGGGCCTCATCAGTCACACCTTTCTACTAGATTGACCTGAGCTTCTTCTTAGCTCTTCACCCCTTTTCCTGCATCAAATTTATCTCCTTTCTGATTGGATGCTGTTCTGTCACTCAAGGAAGGCAAGGCATGTGTTTGTGGTTCTTTTTTAAGCCTGCTCCCCCCCCTCTATCCCCTCTTCTTTTTTATGTGCTTTTCTTCTTTGTGCAATTATTTTTTTAAAAAAAAATTGTGTAAAACGCTAGATAGAGGAATCATACACATAAACTGAGGAGAGAAGGGGAGGTACCTCACGAAGTCCACATGTGCCAATAGGCCAAAGGAAAGACTAGACTCCAACCATGACAGCATAATTCAGTCTCACTTGAGGAAGTGAAGATGTCCTGAGATACCAGGATGGGCTGGGTCCTCCTCAGTCCTGCAAAAATGAGGACTATGGTTAACACGATTTAATGGGGGTAGACCAGCTTGGGAAATGAATTAAATTAAACTAATGTGAGTAACACAACCTGAAGACGACCTGAGGTTGTCCTAAATTACTTGTGTGACCAGGGCCCTGTTGTACCCAGCAGAACCTTGTGGAAGATGCATTAATATGGGATGAGCGATATAGGCCTATCAGACATTTTCTCTCCCAATAGCCAAATGAACACTATTAAATCAAAACCAGTCCATTTTCCTGAGGTTTTCAGTCAGGCAGATGGTGCTCACAGAGCATTTCACCATAGATCTCCCAAAGGAGAGACCACTAGGGATGAAATCTTCTCCCATCCTTAGAAAGAACTAGAAACTGGATTCCCCAACTATTTTGAAATACAAAACAAAACTCGTTTAATAAGCATGTCATCTTCTGAAAGTTTCTTGTGGGCAAAATAGCTATCATTTTCTGGAAGGCAGCCTAACTTTACTCTAATAAAAATGACTTCAATTGAATGAGAAAGAACTGGAGGCTGGAAATTATGAAAACAAACAATTGACCACATTTCAATTTTGTGGTGCAGGAAACGCTATAGAGACACAAACCTAGAACAAAACCCTGCCAAGTCTTCTGGGGATTTTTCTCATTTTTTAAGGCACATGTAAGATCCATTTGCCTTCTAGTGTCATTACCATATAATAGGTTTTACTTATATGAATTGGGTAAGCTTTTACAGTCAAGGAGCTTGAGGAAAGAATTCAACCAGGAAAAGGTTAGACTCCATTTGGGGAATTTAGATTGATATAACTGCTTATGAAATGCAACTGCTTTCTTGAGATTTAAATCATCTGTTGCTTTTCTCTTGCCTCTTTGAAAAGTGGGTAACTATCAGGCCGCGTCCCCATGCACATGGAATGGGCTCACATGGGAACAGGAGCAGGTCCAAGATTGATCCCAGCCTGTCCCCATGCCATTCCTGGTGACATGGGCTGCGTGCAGGTTGGGCACAGATGCACCCATACCCATGCAAACCACACCAAATATTGGCATGGGGGAGCAGCACCACCTCCTCTCGACCCCTCTCTCCTCATTGGAAGCCAGACTGACATCAGCCCAGCCTGTGCCGCCAGCTGCAAATGCTGCATCCCCCCTACTCCCTTAGCGGCACAGAAAGCCAAGACTGGGCTGGGAGGCACAGAAAAATACTTCAAATAAAGCTTACTACTAATAATAAATTTATAAATAATTTTACGAGACCAAAAGCTGCTACAAGGTTTAGCGGCAGTTAGGCACTTGAGCAGTTTTGCACACCTCTGCTCCACTGGGAACTGCAAGAATGCCCACCAAGTTTAAAAGGGAGAAAATCAAGCCATTTTCATGACCACCTTGGCAATCAGGAAACGGGGGTTGAAAATTTTTGGAATTGGAACAAAAATCAAGCCATTAGCCTGCCTGCCTTGGTGTTCAGGATTTTTCCACTCCCAAAAAATGTCAGCAGCTGTGATCTCCAATGCACAGGGCAGGAACGGCAAGCACACCCCACCTCCAAATGTCCTGAGCACCAATCTCCTCCCTGACTAGCCCAGGACCCTCCCCATGTGCAGTCTTGGCTCACTAACCAATGCATGCCCAGACCCCCAACCATGCTCAAACTTGTCTTTTTGGGTACCAAATTTGGTCCTGGTCTGGCACAGTTTGGAGGGATTTGGTCCAAGGAAACTGGACCAAATTGAAAATGCATGGGGGCACCCCATGCCAAGATTCATTTCAGTACCGGACCAAATGTTTATGGGGATTCACCCTCCGATAATTACTCACAAAGCTAAACTGGTCCCATTTTTCACAGAGCTGGTCCCATTTTTACATTTGCAGAATATGGTCTTTGCAATCCAAAAATCTTAGGGCCAACATGCACTTTTAAGAACTTCAAAGAAGAGCCCTGCTAGATCAGGCCACAACTCATCTAGTCCAGCATCTTGTCTTGCTCAGTGGCCCATCACTTGCTTCTGGGCATTCTCAAGCAGAAGGGAAGGGCAAAAACCTCACTTGGTTTCCTGGATGGAGCAGAGAAAGTGTTCAAGTTGATTTGTAGACCAATTATACTGAAAAGCAGGCACAATGCAAAGTTTGGCATTGGCGATTGATCAGGCTGCGAGGGAATGGACAGTTTAAAACTTCAGCTTTTGTTCTTATGTAATGTTCTTGTACATTATCTAGATACTTTCACTACTGTTAATCCGTATTAGCTAAATCTGGATCCACCACAGGCATCTGCACTGAATGGCCTTTAGAACAGCAAATGTGTGATAAAGAGTGCTAGAATGGATATAGATCACATTTATCTGGTTGACCACTAATCTGGATTAGTGAGCTCTTACAGCAGTTGTGATTTGGATCTACTCTACTCCTAAGCAGACTTTGGCTTTATTCTGGAGGATATCCTGGAACAGAGTCCTGGGGCCTATTTGCACTTAGGCCTCTGGTATGCAATTAGGACTGCTCTGGTACAGCTCTGGGGGCCATCACTGAAAAGGCCCTCTCCCCGGTGCCCAAAAGCCTCACTACTGAAGGCAGTAGGACAACCATGAGGGCCTCACCACTAGATCTTAAGGCTTGGACAGGTCGGTATGGAAGAAGGCATTCCTTTAGATATTTGGTGCCCAAGTCATTTAGGGCCTTATAAGTCAGAGTCAACACCTTGAATCAGGCTCAGTAGTGAATACTTTCTTTTACTGGCAAAAGTGCAATCATGCACATCTGCAAGGCATCAGACCCAGCGTAAAGGGGCCTAATTTGAGGGCTATTTTTAAAGATAAAAACAGGGCTTTTAAATCCCCCATACAAATTCTGCCTGCAATAAAAGAAGCAAACAAGAAGGGACTTCAAACATGAAGGGAATTACTTTCTTTTTCACACCTTTCCCTTTTGCAGTTACAAATGTATCATTTCAAGGGTTGCTAAGCTTTTGTCTTTTTCAAGAAGATACATGTTTCCAGCAAAAATGTTTTAAAAGCCCCCTTAAATAAAAGCTCCTTCTTCCCCCTTTCTTGCCTTTTCCATACCATACAGAGCTTTTGCGGGCATGGCAAGTGAGGGAGGGAGCTTTACATCTGTAAAAATCCACCCACAGCTGGCTGCCATTGGCCAGAATGCTAGACCTTCACCCCAAATAGCTCCGTATCATCCTCATGTGGGGTAAAATAAGTGGACTTGGCTCCAAAAAGGGGACTCAGTCCTGTTTTCATCAGGACTTTTTTTCCTCCGGATTTAGGCAGGGTAGTCCTCATAAAATCCAGGAATAAGGAATTGCTTGGGGATGCTGGGTGCCAAATTTGGATTCGATTTGGATTAATTACAGAAGCCATGGAAACACTCCTTCCCAAATTTGAATTGAATTTGGATTAAAGTGCCCATGGGAACACAGCCTTAGTTAGCAACATTTGCATCAAAGCTTGTGTTGGGCCTGCAGTTTTGGGGAGAAGATAGCTGTGCACCCTTAGGTGTGGCTTTTGAAATTGCCTAACACCCATTTTCTGAAAGTGGAGCATTTCAAAAACAGGAGGAGGAGGAGGAGGAGGTTTAGCAGTGCCACCAGCAGAGTTAGAAAACTTGTGATTTGAAGCAGAGGCTGCATCCCTGCCTCAGGAAATGGTTCTCCTTGAGCTCCTCTGGTGGCTGGCAAGTGACTGTGTCTGCCCCTCAAAGTACAAAACCTGCCTTCAGAGGCACTCTTTGCACAGAGAGGAAAAACAACTCTGAGTATGGATTGCAACCTCTTTTCTCCATTCTGCCCCTATGTGGGGTGACAGCAGTGGTACAAGTGACTTACCTGGTAAAATTTCTTCACTGTATAGTTAGTCTAAAAATGGCTGACCTCTGGTCCGGCAGGTAACTGGCATGTCCCAGAACTTTCATTTCACAACTTCAAAGCTTCAGAGTCCAGGAGGCATTGGTCATATAAACAACATACTTCCCAACCCAGCAGAGGTCCCTTGTAGAGATGTGCATGAATGCATTTTTTGCATTTGAATTTGATTCAAACTGAATATTCAAATATTTGATTTGAATCGAAATTCAAAAATCTATACTTTTGAAAATCTGATTCGGATCCGGATTATCCAGATCTGTATTTTTGAAAATCCAATTTGAATTGAATTATACGAATGTCAGGAAAATTCATATCCAATTTTCAAATCTGTTCACATTCCTTTTTTCATGTTTGCATTCCGTTTGCATTCTATTTGTATCTCATAATATATTCGCAAATAGACCCGATATTTGGATGCAACATACAATGTCATATTCATTTGAATCACTCAAAAATCCGTATCGGATTTTCAAAAATCTGGATTTGATCCAAATTCAGATTTTCAAAAATCCAATTTGAATTCAAATGTCAATATTCGTTGAATTTGAATTGGATGTTTGAATTTTTGAATATGTGTGCACATTCCTAGTCCCGTGCTCACTCCCTATGGAGAAAGTATTTTTACAGCTGTTTGGAACGATCCAGTATCACATACCATCAAGTGCATATATGCATCCTATGTTCCTCTGGAACTATCAAGGAGGAATTGTGCTGTGTTATCATTCACATACAACTTGCAATGGGCATTCATAATTGCAGGCATGGGTTACAAAAATGACAACAAGACTTTAGTGACCTTCATTTTGAAGGAAAGTGAAACCTTACTACCGATAAGTGTGGGTAGCCCAGGGGCCCCTGGAATTTTTCACTGCTTCAAAAAGTGGGCTGAATTCGGCAGTGCATTTTTCCAAGGCTGGTTCTATCAAAAAAACTAACAACAAAGGTTCAGTTTATCCAGGGCAGGGGAGGCATTTTCACCTTCACTAAAAAATAAATAAATGAAAAAATGAAATTTAACCTTAAAGAAAGAATAAAAAAAAAATTTGTTTTACATTTCTCTATATTTTATTTTCTTAAAAATGTTTGTGTTCTGCATCTCTGCTAAAAAGACTATCTTAAGGGAGTCAAAACATTCATAAAACTATCAGTACTTAAAACCATCAGAAAATAAAACAGAAAAATCAAAACAGATAAAGCCCCAAGCTTTCCACAACAAAAATGTTTATCATATTTTGGAAAATGAGGAGGCCACATGAATGGTGTGATCATATTTATTTATTTATCTTTAAATTCTATGTCCAGCTCCTCTTTCAAAGAAATGTAAATACCTATGCAAATACCTATTAGAAAAACAGAAAATACTGCACATCATAATCAAATGAAAATAAGAGCAAATGCAATTTTGGCAATAGATGTTGATGTATTATATTTGATTTCAGTATCATTCTGCATCATTTGAAGGAGCCATCTTGCTTCATTTGTCAAGGAAACATGCCACTCTATTTACACTCCCAATATCAGATCATTTTAGAGGTTTTGATGATAAAAAGATTTTTGTGACCTTCATTTTGAAGGAACTTGAAGTGGACCTGGAAGTCACATGTTTCACGGTTCTAGGATCAATATATGATCAGGATTTTGGTAGCTGCATTTTGTATAATCTGCAACTTCTGATTCATATTCAAGGCAAACTTAACACTAGGGTTACACACAAACAAACTTGCATTAAAGAAGTTTGAATGTTCAAATTTGCAAATTTTCACAGCAAAACATTGGAACATTCAAGCATCCAGACATTCAAATGAAATGAACAATGCTCCTGGCATTGTAATATTTTACTAATGAAAATAAACATTTTAAATGGGGGGAAAGCTGCAGAAAAGTTTGGCCACAAATGCAAAAGTTTGAACGAAAGATCCTACAAGGAGATGAATTTTCATTCATTTCAACTGCAAAATGAATGTGAATTTTTCATTTGTGCACATCCCAACTCAACACATTTCTAAGTTTTAGGTTTCTTCAAGAGTCTGTTTCACTTAATTCTAGAACAAACAGTTTTTGTCTCTTCTTAGCTTTTGAGTAGGGGAAAAAATAGCTGGAAACACATCAGGGCTTTTCCTAAAATACCTATTTACTTCAACACTTTGGGGAACTTTTAAAATTGGTTTTGCTCTGGATTGGTGCAGTCCCCATTTTTGTATTCGTTTCGGAGTAATCATATCTTACACAGATCATTTTGTGGGTAAAAAGAGAGTAGCTTGCTGGTAGTTGGAGACCCTGTATTTTCCTTTGTGAAAGTCAGTTTGTCTGGCAACCCCTTGCTGAATGGGTCACAGCAAATAAATAAAATTCTGTCATTTTTATTCAAAAATTAAGAAGTTCTAATACCAGATTCACCACGAATGCAAAAGAAGGGGTGTATGTCTGTAAGCGAAAGCCTGAAAAATCAAGAGAGAGAAAAACTGTGTGTGACATGCAGTTGTGTGTGTTTTGAATTACTGTACATTAATCAAGTGTTTTGTGAACCATTTTAAGTAAGTGGAAGAGACCAGTGGAATGAAACAATATAATCCAGTACAGTGAAAACATGCATGCCCTAAGGCAGGAAAAAAAAACCCTTGTAGTTTTCTTTGCTATACTATAGCCAAAAAGTGTGTGCAAAACTGGTGGGGGGAAGAGTTGATTTGTGTGGGTGCATTCATGCAGTTAAATAGGAGGCATTAGAGAAATGCAAAAGATTGGCAGAAAACATTAGGATAACAAACCAATTATTTCAATATTAGAAAACATATAAGCAATTTGGAGCAAAGGTTCTTTCTGCACGTAATCCATATTAGTGAATCTGGATTAGCCAGATCTGGCTAAACTGCAGGCAGAGGCATCTGGATGGAGTGGGCTTTAGAGCAGCAAATGCATTCTAAGGAGCAATGCAATGCAGATGCCTAAGTCCTGTCCTGCATCAGTGGATGCAGACAACTGATGTAAGAACCACCCAAGCTGCAATGCAGTTGGCCACAGTGCTTCCAACACCCAATGCAATTGGTCCACATCTCTGTTAATCACATGCTGCGTCTGGGTAGCAGGGGTAAGATGCCTTCAAAGGCAGTGTGAAGACACCTTTGCTACGGATGTGAGGTGTCCTCACGGGCACTATAAAGACACTATTGCCGTCAACATGGCCACTGTTGCAAAGGCATTCTGAAAGCGTTTTTGCAGTCACATTGTAACCGTGCATGTCACTTGAAACCCTGTCCATGCTCTTCCTAGATCCATTCTATGTCCAGGTGCCTACCTTGATCTGATTCAGGCAGTGCTAGCATAGATGTTGACCACATTTATCAGGTCTACAACTAATCCAGATTACTGAGTCCTTAACATGGATCTGATCTGGATTAGCATTATACCATACAGACAAAATGTGCTAAGATACTCCTTGACCTGGATTAACAAGTGAGTGCAGAAAGGGCCAAATAGTTGAACTGTGGTTTAAAAATCATAAAGCTGCCAAAGATTGTGTGATTGCAGCCTTATTAATGTTGGATTGTTTTATCTGATTTAATGCATGGTAATTAGTATTTATTGATATACCCTACTTTTCAGTGAATGACCAAAAAAAGTCTTGTGGGATGGGAAGATGTACAGGAACAGAATAAATATTCATATTTGGTTCATAACAGTATTTGAAAGAGATTGTTATCTTATGTCTGCCACAGCCGAAGAAAAGATAAAAATGGTGGAGAAAATAATCAAAACGAAAAGGAGAAAGAAATAAAAAGACAACATATTCCATTTCACAGTTAAAAAATGGGACTAAAGTCTCAAGAGCGTATACTGTTTCATCTCACCCTTGTCAAATTTGGCTTTTAGGTGGAGCTTAGGAAAATGTCAGCCACAATGGTACAAGATGAACCATAATTCCAACAAATGTTCACCATAGCAGAACCCTACATGCTCTAGACAACAGCCCTGTTTCCTGTGCCTAATGATGAGACTTAAAAGGGAAATGACAGATTTTGAATGATACTATTGAAAGAATCACTAGGAATTCTGCAAGAAACAACTGCAACTGTTAGGTAGGAAATGGTTTATCTACGACATAGAAATTTCATTCCATGGTATTTAATTTACAGTAAAAAATGGACATTTATAGGAATTGCAACTTGAACTAAACTGTAAGTTAATATGCATTGTTATCACCAAATATCACACACTTCTCAGGTTTTTTTTTTATAATTCTCGGCTCAGAAAATTAAAAATATAAATATGCATTTTAAAATGTGCACTGCATGTAAAACATCTTGAATCTGCCCTAGTAACTGAAGGCCAGGCTACAAAAAGTCTAAAAGACCAAAATTTCAAAGAGTGAATGACTGCTTCTGTTGTTTCCGCATGATGTAATAAAGAAATAGGAAGATATATGTTGTTCTTCTAATGTCCTTGCTTTCCATTAGAAAAGTAGGACTTCCCCCAGTTCTTTTGAGCCATCTTACAAGTAAACCTCATCTTAGCCTGTTTCCACCTTTGCCAGTAAGACCAGACCAGGAAGGGTTCTACCAGTCTCCCTCCTGCACACAGGTGTGATTTAAAGATGGCCCCTTCTCTTCTGGTATGGACCAGAATGTAGACGGGACTAGGACACCTTCCCAAATGATTTTCTGATCCATTCTACCAGCAGACCTTTTTTAAGATCTACCAGTATACTAGGGGGTTATATACTAGACCACAGGAGCATGCTGTCTATAACCTTTGTGTCCCAGTATAGCACAGTGGATCAATTTCAGGAGTGCTGCCAAAATGCCTCCCCACCCCACAGGAACTGTGAAAGCCAATAACTTTTGTTCCAGACCTTCAGAGTATTTGGAGCCACTTCCTGCCAGCTCCAGTGCAGTCTTTGGAGCCAGTACAGGGAGTGGTATGGAACAGGACACCCCAATAGGGATGGGTCTTGCTCTGCACCAGGAGCAATTCATTCCAGCTTGGGACAGATTGCTTATTCTGCCCATGTGGGCAGTCTGCCCAATCAGAAGCTGTGCCACGTGCACGTGGTGTGCATTCCCAGATGCCCCGGGTCATAGAGACCCAGGACAGCAAGGAGGTAAGACCTGCGTGCGTGGGGGCATGTCCCTGGGCCCTGGGTGCCAGGGGGCCTCTACAGGGATTAGCCACCTCAAATGAGGCAGCTCAACCCCGCAGAGGCTTGCAATCTGCTGCAGTGGGCCAGGGGATGTGTGACCTCAGTAAACAGGACCCATGTGGGTCTGGTCTACCAAGGGGTCCCATGTCCCCCAGCCCATGGACAGCCATCCTCGGGCCCCTGGGTGGGTGGGTGGGTGCCCAGGTGGGTTCCTGCCAGCTGTACAGGACACGATTGGGTCCTGTACAGCTGGCAGGAACCGGAGAAAACCACCTGACAGGGCTGCCCGCCCTGGGTGCTCCCACCCAGTGGCGGGCAGGCCTGGGAGAATTGTCCCCGCCCCTGTCCCGCCTTTCCCGGCTAGGACACTTTGGGACAGTTTCCCCATTCACATGTAGGCAGGCAGGAATGTGTGTAAACACGTTCTTGCCTGCCTATGTATGAATGGGGAAACCATCCCAAACCGTCTTAGCCAAAGTGCATTACAGCCATTCTGGCTGTAATGCGAAAAGGACTTAGATGGGCTGTGGTCTGATCCAGCAGGGCTCCTCTTATGTTCTTATGAACTGGAATAGTGCAGGCAACTGCAGAAACAGCCTATGATGGCAGTATCTTCGATCTACCGCAGCTCAGTCTCTCAGCATTACATGTATTTTTAGAACCACATGGAACGAAGCTATTTCTGTGTGCCTCTTGTGTGTTGATTGCTATCCTGATGCGTTGGTCTGACTTATTCCTTTCTCCCATCACATGGGATCACACCATTCATGCACACGCTCTCCTTCCTTGCTTGTGTTTGTTTTACAAAGTCCAATTTTCTCTTAACTGCATCATGCCACGCACTATAAACCACATTTGTGTCCCATTTAAACATCAAAAACCACAATTGACACGAAGGAACAAAAGGAACCACACACCCTGCCTTTTTGACAACTCTCCCACACATGAATAATTAGAAGCACATAAAAACAGAGTGCATAAACAGAAAAACAGAGCGAGAGAGCGAGAAAAGAAACAACCGCACAGCTGCTCAGTCTTGTGCTGCCTGGATCGAACTCTGCTACTTTCAGTTCTACCAGCATTTAAAAATAAAACACCTGGAACGCAGAACAAGGTAGGATAACTCAATCTAACTCAAACCTGCAAGTCAATAAGAATAAAGATCTGCAGTAAATATTTACTGACAAGTGAATGCAATCAAGAACAGTTGGGAAGATTTCATTTTAATTATCCAGTGTTCATTTGCACTTGTCAATCTCTGTCATGCAGGGTTGTCTTGCTTTCCTCATGTCAAGCAAATGAATGCAGCCCTGTGACCTTGGGTTAGCAGAAAAGCAGGTGAGAGGGAACAATGGGTCTCTTAATGGCATTCAAACTTCTGAGATAAGATTGCTGGCCTTTCAATGGGACTGTTGCTTAGTATTTCCAGATGCTTTGAATTGGCCTGGAAAGCACAGGAATGAAGTGTCTTGCCCAGTCTCCAGAATGTCTTTCTTTCTGGGTAGTTGTGAGCCTGATAAAACAGGGAGTGGCTGCACAGAAAAAGATGCTCTTACAAAGGATCAAAACAGCAGAGGAACATGTTATAAAATGTACGGTGGAAACTGAAAATTGTGATCCAGTTTAGGTTAGCATAAATCAAGGTAGAATTCAGGGTGGCCAAATCCTCATTGATCCATTTTGACTACATCCCTACATGGGCACATGTGTGAGTCACCCTGCGGGAAGAGGTGCAGACAGTGCAGTGGGGGAGAAAATGATACACTTCCTCATCCACAAACCCTTGCAGCTGCAGAATAAGCGTGACTATTTCTCAGGTGTGCAATTCATACAAATTTGAACATTTATGGATGACAGATGTATCAATGGCTACCGGAACGAATGCCTAGGTGCATCTTTCAGGCTGGGGGGGGGGAGGAACCGGGGTGCTTCTAAGGCCATCTGCTGGGACTCGAGAGCGGGAGAAGGTTTGTCCTTGTCTCTGGCTTGGGATGCCCATGAGCATTTGGTGGGCCACTGGGTGCGGCAGGATGCTAGACTAGATGGGCTGTGGCCTGATCCAGCAGGGCTTCTCTTATGTTCTTATGTTCTTACATTCCAATAGAATATTGGCTACATTTGAAGACTGACATTCAAATGTGAAGTGAATGTTTTTGTGCATTCATCCTAAGCTTCATTATATTTGTGAAGGTGGAGAGGCAGCAAAGCAGTTGCCCAGCCACATCTGCAGCAGATACAAAGCAGAGTCAGAACGGATTCAAAGCAGATTAAGAACAGATTTGGAGGTGCAACTGGCAGCAGGGATTCAAAGGATATTTGAAGAGCACTTGCAGCAGATTGGAATCTCACCATATTTGAAGTGGCTCTGTATGCACAAATGTGAATTTCCTTGTATTCGCTTCGATGCAAAGGAAAAGACACACACAAAAACTGTGCACATCCTTGTAGGGGAGGAGTGGAGAGGGGAAGCACGTTCATGCCAGACTGGAAATTCCCCTAGAAATCTGCCATGCTTGGCTCAACGTGCTTGTGAGCCAGTTTGGTATTGTGGTTAAGGAGCTGGACCCTTATCTGGAAATACTGGGTTTGATTCCGCTCTCCCCCATAAGAACATAAGAGAGGCCCTGCTGGATCAGGCCACAGCCCATCTAGTCCAGCATTCCGTCGCACACAGTGGCCCACCAAATGCTCATGGGCATCTCAAGCAGAAACAAGGATGAACCTTCTTCCTCTTCAGTCTTCCATGCTTTGGCCCATACTATGGGTCACGTAACAGCAATAGTGTAAAGATAGTCTCCTGAAATTTTCCTCACGACTCGAGGACACAAAAGCTTATGCAATAATTATATTAATTTATTACTCACAGATCGCTTTACCCTACCTAACATGGTTGCTGTCTCTAAGGTCTTTCAAATGAATCTGCATTTACTAAATAAATATCCTTGGGAATAGAACAAAGCCAACACAGATTATTTAATGTTGCAGTAAAAGAAGAGGAATTTCTGTAAGGAAAGCAGACAATGGGTGTTTTTCCACTGTCACTAAAAGTACCCATTAAGTACCCATTAATGGGTATGTAATGACATTTTTTGTACCCACTAATGGGTACTTAATGGGTACTTCTAGTGACAGTGGAAAAACACCCAATAATACACAAAGGATCCAATCAATAAACAGAGTCAGTATTAATGATGGGTAAACTATGCTAAAGTAAAGGAAATGGGTAAGCAACAATAATGAAAAGGAAAGTGGGCTTGAATAATCTCAGACTGAGGCAGGATTTTCACCATGACCGTTCATGCTGCTTCTAGGGCTGGAGTGCTTGCTCCAGCTGAAAAAGGAGGAAGGGTGCAGTTTTCTTGCTTCACCCTGCCACCAGCTTTGTTTGGTGTTCCCCAGCTTTGATGTTTCTGCCCAGGACCATTATGGAAGTGCAGGATGAGACCCCAATGCCAACCATTTTCTGTGCTTTCCAAAACAGGGATGTGCATAAATATTTGTAGGCATTCGAAATTTGATTGAATGTGCCGAATTCCAACATTTGAACTTGTATAGATTGTCCTGAAATTTGAATGTAAACATTTGAATTGAATTTTGAATTTCAGATCTATTCATTCAAATTATCTGGTTGGTTGGTTGGATGGTTGGATGGACGGACGGACGGACGGACGGACAGACAGACAGATGGACAATGATTGGTAGGTAGGTAGGTAGGTAGGTAGGTAGCATTTTGACCCATAGCAGTTTGGAGAGGTTGAAGGAAACTGCCCTCCATTGTCCTGCATGTTTCATTGCGTTCCTAACCACCGTTGGCAACTGTTCAAGTCAGAATTATTAGTCGTGAATGGGAACATTCTGGAGCAAGGTTTGCCTGAGAAAGCATCCTTAAAAATTTTGCTCAAAAAGTAAACATCCGAGCTGGAGATTTCAGAGAAAGTAAAAGACTCCCAATATGCAATCCACATTGTATGTTCAAATAAGCAGACAAATAGGAAGAGACTCCATAATGAGTTTCATTTGGTTTTAAAAAGCCCAATTAGTGGCTAGGCACAAGTGGCTTGACAACAAGATGAAAGTTAATTAATTTTGGGCTGCTCTGTTTTCATCTGCTTGTGAAATGATCCCTCACATTTTAGGGCAACTGCTTTTCCCTTTAACTAAACCAACTGCCTTGATTATTAGCTCAGATGTGCTTATTAGCTCTCTATAAAACAAATCGCCCTAATAAAACACTGTGACATTGCACCCCAAGCAATCTGCACAGTTCTTTGTCCGGGGTGGTGATGATGGGAAGTTGCTAGTAAACCAAAGTAAATGTGATTTTTCAGCCATGAGAATAAATTTGATAAAACTTGGAAGTTTATCTCAGAATCTAAGATACTTGTGCTCTTCAATTTTCATTATTTTTTTTAAAAGAAGCATTCCAAGAAATATATAGAAGCACAGAATCTAGTTTTGAGTACAATGTATCCTTGTTTACCCAAGTCAAAACCTGGGGTCTTTCCACACTAGACCTTATTTGGAATGTATCTCAGAATAGGGGTCTGCTTTCTGCATGCTACTGTAGATTATGGCAGGCTTTGAGTGAGGTCTAACATAGTCTGCACTAGCACACAGGCACCAGGCCCCTATCCCAAGATATATTCCAGAATAAGGTCAAGTGCATAAAGGGCCCTTAATGGGAACTGGCGTGGGCCATTTAAAGACATTTGCACCCATTCTTATATCAAAAACTCTTTCTGCACATACTAATAGTCTTCAGCACTAATGGTCTTTAGCAGTCTTTTTCTTTTATTTTATAACCATTTACAAAACAGTTGCAATTAATTGTACAGGATAACTTATAAGAATACAACATTACTATAAAAACCTTAAAACAATTTAAAGGTTTTACAAGACAAGGCAAAAACAACCACCAGATAATAGGTAGATTTGTTGGCACAGCCTCCAATTGAACTTCTGGGCCCTTTTCTTTTGCTATTTGACCATGTGTGAGTTCCCAGATGCTAGACCCAACATTCTGTTAGTTCAGCATGCACCAAAAATTGGATCTTCTGGGAGTATACCAACACTGCAGGAAATCCAGTACTAAATAAAATCTGGGCTTTTGCAGTGTCAGCAATGGCCTGACATGTATCTGAAAAACATCTTAGCATAGAACTTAAGAATATACTGCTGGATTGGGCCACAGCATATCTAGTCCAGTATCCTATTTCACATAGTGGCCCACCAGTTGTTTCTGGGCATTCTGATACAAAACCTACACCTGCCTTTGACTCCCCCCAAAAGGCCTTCAGAAGCATCCTGCCGGTCTCTCCAATTTACCACCCATTCTAGTAGCCACTGATAGACCTGTGCTGCGCTGTACATGTACAGCACTGAGTACATGTACAGCGCTTTAGAAATAAACTATAATAATAATGAATTTACCTAGCCATCTAGTCATCTAACCCATCTGTCTCACACAGTGACCCACCAATTGCTTCTGGCCATCTCAAGCAGAAGGCAAAGGCAAAAGCTTCACCTGCTCTCAGATCCCTGAAAATGCTTTTAGAGGGATCCGGCCTGACTCTCCAGCCTGGAGGAAGTACCTAGGCATCCACTGTAGGAGTCATCGATACACTTATTTTCCTTGAATTTGTCTAACCCCCTCTTCCTCCCTTCCTTATTGTGTTCTGTTTGCTTTTTCAATTAAGTGTTAAGAATGCCCTCAGGTAGTCCACCTGCAAGGTACCTGAACAATACTTTGAGGCAGGGACATGGAAGAAGAAATGGATATGAGTGAAGAATCACTTTAAGAAGAAATGATATAAGTGAAGAGGCATTAACTCAGACCCCAGGGAATACAGCAAGGCAGCTCAGCCGTTAACCCACAGCTCTAGCTATAGGCTACATTAAGGCCTTGAAATTTTCGTTCAATTCAAGCAAGTTTCCAGACATGCATTTGAGACTAGCTTCAAAGTGGTGTCATATGTGCCCTGAACCTCATTATCACACCTGAAACATTGATATGACCTCATATTGCTTCATCCCATGCAGGTACAAACATCTGAAATAGCTGGATAATAAAATATCAGTTTCCCCTCCCCCCAAATAAGTGTCAGTATCACTTTTTAAAAAAGAGATATTTCACCACTAACTATATCACAATACATTCAAGAATCGGATACAGGATCGGTGGAGCATGGATGGTAAATCTTGAGTTGTTATCATATTACAATTGCATTTCCTCCATACTTGTTTGTTCGTTAATTTTTTGTATGTTGAGTTATAGTTGTGTTTGCTGCTTGATTTAAATATTTGTAGTATTTTATTAAAATAAATATTATACACATACAAAAGAATAATCAGATTTTAAATAAACTGTTATTTCTTAAATAAGAAATAAACTTCAGAGGGCATCCAGGCTTAAATACTATGTATGTTTCCTCCTAAATAAATCAGTTGTGTTTTGCTGTTTAATCATCAGTGCGTCCAAAAATGGGCCTTTAAAAGTTAATTGAAAAACTTGCCTAATGCCTAAGTGAGTTTGTAACCACCAATGAAATTGGATAATGTTAATATTTATTATTTCATTATTTGAAATAATTAAATCAGCCATTTCACCTTAAAAAGTCTCTGTGGGCATCCCAATGGTAAGGATACTGCGAGGCGAACGTGAGCTCACCTCACGAGAGTCCCCATACAAAGCCCTAATTCAGGCTACATGAGAGACAAAATCCTCCAAATCGAAACAAAAAAAAAAAACTTTTATAACTGTTCTCGCCCTGAATTATGGGGCAAGAACAGGTTATCCTGGGGGCATGGGGTTTCAGGGTTATGATCGCAGCATTAGCGGGCAGGGTTTCGCTGTCCCCACTGCTAATGCTGTGATCACCACTGTCCCCCCTTACCCGAGTGCTTAATCGCCCAGGTAAGGGCTTGATTTACCCCAAACAATCACCTGACAGCTGCCCTGCAGTCAGCTGAGCAACTGTCAGGAGGGTATAGGGGCTGATATGCTCATAAGCAGAGCTCTGCTAAAATGATTAAAACAGACGCAGCTTTCACGTCTGTTTTAACCATCTCACCAGAGCTCTGCCCGTGCTCTTGACAGCCGCTATACCCTCCTGACAGCTGCTCAGCTGTTTGGGGTAAATCAAGCCCTTACCTGAGCGATTAAGTGCTCAGGCAAGGGCAGGGGTGGAGAAAACCACGGCATCCCGATTCAGGGTTTTACTGGTGTTTACATGGGGACGGACGGGTTTGCCTTGAACCCGTCCTGTCCTCCATTGCCATGGGGACTCCTTAATGTGAATCTGAATTTGCATTAAGGCTGCCCCAAATCCACCGCGAGGCAGTGGCAGCCCCATGGAGACAAACTCTCTGTGATCTACAAGAAAAGCAGATAAAAGTTTTTTAGAAGCAGCATTATTCAAAGCAGTGGTATGCTTTTAAAAACCTCATCTGCTGAACATGAGCCAGGAGTGTGAAACAGCTGCCACAAGAATTAATGCAGTTCTGGGGTGGTAAGTCTTTATTACACTTTAATTAGTATTTCTGAGTCCTCAAGCCTTTCTGCGCTGGGTCTTATTCCAAATTATATTTTATAATAGGGACCTACCATCCACATGATAGTGCAGACTATGGTAGGACCTGCCATAATCCGCATCAGTGTGAGCATGGCAGGTCCCTAACTTGAGACATAAGCTAAAATAAGGCCCAGTGCAGAAAACGCCCTCACCTGGAATATTGTGGGCAGTTCTGGGCACCACACTTCTTGAAGGGCACTAGAGATGGCTTAGAGGTGCTAGTATGTGAACATTAGGGTTCTCATCCCACCTCAAATCAACTGGGCCTGAATGGACAAGGCAATTGTCAATGCCTTTAGGATGCTGTTTTAGCCATAATTACTAAAAGGTATTCTGGATATGTTCTACAAAGAAAATGAATAATGCATTTCTAATTTCTGCCGTTCTATATCACACAAGTGCTTCTGTCACAAGCAGCTAAACCTGATACAAGTTTACCAGATTGTTTTCTACCAAGCTGACTGAAGAATTTCTTTCTGTTTGTGGAACATTTGTTTTAAAATATTCTTCACTAGACAATGAGGACAGTATAGAAGCTGTGCGGATCACTGCTGAGAAGAAAATTCTTCAATGCTGATTGTAACTTGGAAATGGCAAGGACCAAGTTAAGCTGTGCCAGAAAACTAAACAAAAAGTGACTTGTAAAACTTCTTCTGAGAACTTGAAGATCTAAGAGGAAAATTTATTTTTGTTTTATTCTGTTGGATATGAACTAAGAGGTAAGCATTTATCATTATTTCCATTCAGTAAATGGGATTTCTTCAAAATAGTATTTGTGGACAACTAGAAAGTCTGCTTGGAGCAACCAAAACATATAGGCATAACCTTGCAACAAGAGGAAAGCATTTTTCTGTGGTCGATTGCCAGTTTAGAATTCAAAGTCCCTGATTTTATTTGAGATGCAGATGCCTGTCAAGACATAAAGAGGCTTAAGTGAAGCCATGTACAGTAACACAAATGGTTTTCTGTGAGAACAGACCTAGCTGTTTAATCTGAGACGCAACAAGCCAAATGTACCTAATAAACCATGCATTTTAGTTGGCACATTTGACAACCCTTTCTTCATCCACAGTTCCTGTCAGGTAGTAAAAGCATGTGGTTTATCGGGCTTCTAACAAGCTATCAAACAGAGTTTGTGGAAAACCGTACAGACAGCTAAGCAACGTATATCAGATAATGTATAACAAAGTGGTCTTACTTACATTGCAGTCTGATGCAGACCTGTGTAGAGATAAGGCCCACTAAACGCATAGGTAGGACCAATTCCCAGATGGTCTATGGTCCATGGCAATTGGCTTTCAAAGGTCCTGGAAGACAGAAACTTGAGGAAAGTTGTCCTAGGTGCATCCTAGGAATTAGAGAAGGAGAGAAAGAAACTGATCAAGCACCTTTCGTCACACTCTAAACATTGATTCCTCTCTCCTGCTTGTCACCACAAGGGCTATGAAGGAATCATCTTGCCTGTGGAGAATGGAGGAGAAAAAGGAAATAAAATTATTTTACCATTGTAAGGACTAGGGATGTGTACGAATGCCCATGCCTTAAGATCTGGGGGGGGGGGAGTCCCTCCTGGTAGTCCCACCACCTTCAGCAATTAAATGGGTGGCACCCGGGCGAGGGCCTTCTCAGTGGTGGCCTCCAGGCTATGGAATAAGCTGCCCCTTGAGGTGCACCAGGCTCCCTCACTGAATACATTTAGGAGGGCAGTGAAGATGCACCTCTTTGCCCTGGCCTTTGGCTAAATGGACACACCTTTTCCCTTTCCACTTGCAGCCACTAGTAGTTATTTATAGACACCACTGTTTTAATATAGATTGTTTATTGTTTTAATGTATTGAATTTTAGATGTTGTTACCTGCCCTGAGACTTTCGGGTATAGGGTGGGATAGAAATATAAATAAATAAATAATTTTCAGGATTCGATTCAAATTGAATATCCAAAGATTCAAATCAATTCAAATGTTTAAAATTTGAATGTGTTCACATTCTACTTGAATGGAATACTTTCTAATCTATTCATACAAATATTCAGTTTGTATTTGAAGATACGAATGTCGACAACATTCAGATGTGTCCATATGCATCCCATTTTTGTTACGTACGTATCCGTACAAATGCATACAGATATGAATAAGATACGTATGTAATGCATACATATCCGTACTCATACAAATGATTCGTACAAATGATTCAAAAGTCTCAAAAATTCATTTGAATGTTAAATTTGAATGTATAGATATTTGATTCAAATTTGAACGTCCAAATTCTATTGAATTTGGACGAATTTTGAATGTTTTGAATATTCATGCACATCCCTAGTAAGGACGCAGTTGCTGCCAGAAGGTCCCTGTTCCCTCTGACACCATTTTCCTTTTGTATCTTGCCTTTCTAGATTGTAAGCCTGAGGGCAGGGACCTGTCTAAGATTACATACTGTAAGTCACTCTGAGAAAAAGCAATCTAATGCCTTGGGTATAAAGCGGGATAGAAATACAAATAATAAATAAATCCATAAGTGCTGTGGGGATTCTGGGTAGGCCTTTACTGCACTGCCTTGCTGTGAGCCGAATGAATGGGTCTGAACCCATGTGGCCTACTGATTCAGATCACAGCAGTGCATGGTATGAATGGAACAGCACCGTCTGCATGATAGTGCTGGAAGAGACCATCCCCTGCACCAGCTCCGAAGTTTGCACAAGTCTCAGGGCCAGCATCTGAGGCCTCCAAAGGGCTAGGAACAAACAATCTTAGCCTCAGAGCCCCTAGGGAACCCATTTTGGCACTGTGCTTTTGTATGCTGCTGAAATGGGAGCCCAGCAGTTTTGACAGTAGTCCTCTATATTGATGACACCCAGTCCTCTCTGATCTGAATTAAGCTCTCTCCTGTGCAGATAGAGGCTCTTTCTGCACTGAGAAGCTGTACAGTCTGGATCAGTAGTTCTGGATTTACTGGATCTACTGATCCGGATCACTTGGAGGAAAGAGCTGGATCAATACTGTCTGTACTGATGGCATTAATTAGGTTCAAGTCTCCCTAGGGCTGGAAAACTCATGTGAACTTTGTGGCCACCTCCTCACAAACATCCCAATGGCTAGGAGTGAAAGTTCCTAGCCACAGAGTGTGTGGGGGGGCGATTTTTTTTCATGCTAATTCCAGATCATGGAAGCGTGCCATCTGCACACCTTTGTGATCTGGAATATAGCCCATGGCTGGTTTGTATCAGGTCTACTATATACCTGTATTAAAGGCCTCTTAATCTCCTTGATCAGGAGGTCGAGGATCCAAATCAGAGGCCCTTAGATCCAGATCTAGATGTTCATGCAGAAAGGGCAGAATGTACCAGTGATGGGCAGGGCCTCCTGTGCCAAAGGGAGGCCCTTAATGTACTTGCTGGTAAGAAATAGTAACAAGTGCAGAAAGGCCCTTCAAAGCTTTCTGGGCAATGATTTGACCACAGCTGTCCAGTAACACAGAGTTCCAGGAAAAACAGCAAGGCCAAGGAAATACCCAGGCACCAAGAAATAGGCTTTCTGAGGCACAAAAAAACATGGGATCTGCTGCAGAAGTGAGAGATGGGCCAGTCATGTTACTGACACCTCTTACGCTCCAAGATCCAGCAGGTTTCTGTCTATGCCAGTTTAGCCTCACACTAAAAATCACCCTGAGGGACCAATGCTGAACTGCTATGGGCAGAAATCATCACAGTAAGTCACCTCCTCCTTCTGCCAATACTCTACATGGCAATGTGCTCACTTTTGCAGAACAAACCGTACAGAGAAGATTAGCATGGCCCTTGCACAAGGATGACATGCAAATTCATGAAGCCTTCCATATGTTTAATTAATTTTTACAAAAAAAAAACCCTTTACATAGCAGTTGAGATAGCAAATATCCACCGAACTGAACTCAGATATCTTGCCTTTCCATAAAGTGGCTCTGAGGGCAGTCTCTCTGTCTCTAGGACAACCTGTTAGCAAGTTGCATGCACGCATCTTAGCCTGCTGAGCCTTGGGGACACTCCAGGAGCAACTATATTGATCGCATATCTATAGCTAAAGAATTGCTTTCTCTTCTACTCTCTTGCTGATAATTTTTTCTGACATGCCACAAAGATGGCTCATCTCATGATACCTGAATATTTGAGCTGCAGATTTGACAATTAAATATAATGGTATAATTGACATACCTGAATTATACTGTAGAAATAATCTCTTCTGGTTACCCATAGGACATGCTCGTGCACTCAATTCATCACTGTGGGGAAAAGAATGCTAAGAGGCTATGATCAGACACAGCAAAAGAAGCTTCCAAGGGAGCTTAGAAACAGCTTTGAGGTGATTTTTGATTGATTAGAGAAGGCTTTGGAGTACAAAGGCCACACACCGTCTCTCCAAGACTCCTCTGAGGCGCCCCTTTTGTCATGTCTGAATGCAGCCTAAGTGCTTTGCTCATCCAATTAGGGTCTTTTTAAAATGTCTGCCGTATGCCACCACCTTTTGGTGGATGAACCAAGCAAAGAGTCAGCAAGATGTTAATTCATCCAGACTCTTATCAGTAAATTCCAGAACAGAATTCTAAAAATGTCAACCATTAAAATATGGTTGAAGCATCTAATTAAAAGCGGAAAACTATGCAGTCTGTGGATGAAGGATATGGAGTCAAATGAACTTCATTTAAATATCAAGGGCAACTGCCATTCATAAAATGTCCATATGAAGGAATATGGGATGAATTTTAACAGTGTATAGAAAAAAAGATGAAATAGGTTTCACATTCCAAGGTCTCAAATCACTACTGTTGTTGCCCATTCAATAATCTTGTGTTTCTGTACTCAAAAAACATGGTAGGTACAACTGCAAAAGCTGTATTTTCCAGCAACTTGGGTGGTGTTTTATTCCACATATGCTTTAAGGGCATTTCTTGGGTAAGAGTAATTTTTTGAAAACACACATACATTTTATACGTATAAAGGGATAACAGCCAAGACTGAAATCGTTCAACATGCTCCATACATCCATACATCCATAGTGGAAGTTCTGCCAAGAAAGAGGAAACGGGCACAGGCCTCATTTATAGCAAACTACAACTTTCCCTCATAATGAAAAACAAGCTGCAAAAGTCTCCGTGTGTCCCTTTCTCCTGCCAAAGAACAATATTCTTTTCTTTTCCTGTGTGTGGGATTTACCTCAGGTCACCATGAAGAAAAATTGCAGGCCTGGTCCAATTTTCAGTAAAGTAAATGAAACCATTCCTATTGCCTTTAAACCTCCTTGGACAAGATTCTTATATAGCCAGTTTTATCATAGCAAAGAAAGTATGTCCTCCTCAAAAGTAGGCTTTCATTTCCCTTAGTACCTGAGAATTAACCTAGCATTCAAGTGGAGATCTACCCTTAAAGAATCTTTTTCCTCTCAAAACTGCTTTTAAAATTAATAATATAAATACAAAATAATTTGTAAATGATACTCAGACTCACTATCTGTACATAAAAATAATATTTTACAAAACACAAAGCAAGCCATCATGCTACAGAGGTGAAGTTTCGTAGCTGTGTCGTATGAGCTGTCTGAGGTGAATTTTCTTCATCCAGACATTTTCTACCAGGGTAGGTAGCACTATCCATTTGTGTACATCCCTCGTATGTTGCCCATTCTATTCAGTGAGCTGGATTTCTGTGTAGGTGTGCGTAGTGTAACCCTAACACTTGTTTATTTGGACCTCTGACAATGCTTGCTTTTAGCTGCCATGCCTTCCACCCAAACAGCCTTAATGTGGAGCAGACACCACTGGATTTCAAAGCTATAACCCACAGAAAGAGATTAAGAATTTGTACGCTCTCACGAACTGCTTAATATATGTAAAGAGGGAATGTAAAAATAATAATAGCTCCCAACCTATATTAATGGTGCCTTGCGTGTTGTCAGTAAATGCCTATAAATGGAAACAGTCTGAGCTCAGGAAATCTAAATTGGCAGAAAAATCCCCATGTTTTTGTATCAACCATCATCTTCTTATATCTCAAAAGTGAAAAAAGTAAACTTTAGAGTTTTCCTAGGATATTTTTTTCCAGCTGTACTTAAGTTTTACTTCTATCTCTTGCTAGCCAATTTTGTTTCAGAACTTACAGGCTTGGCTGTAAAATACGAAGCATATAATTTCTGAAGCAAAATTGGCCAGTTGCAGAGAACATGGGTCTTTCTGCACTTGGCCTTATCCAGGAATATATCTCAGGACAGGAGTTTGTTGTCGACTTGCTAGTGCAGACTATGGCAGGCCTCAGGTGAGGCCTACCATAGTCTGCACTGGCATGCGGATAACAGGCCCCTGTCCTGAGATATATTCCAGATTAAGGCCAAGTGCAGAAAGGGCCCAAATGTTGTGTTTATGTGGTCTGGTCACTCAAAAGCGCCCTATCCTGAAGAGTAGTGAAGCTCATAGTGCCACCCTGAGGCAGCTGACAGGATGCCCTGATGTGACTGCCAGATTTTAGCACTCTGGGGGTGCCCTGTCACTCGTGGTTAATTGATCTGGGAGTACAGCACACGCACAAACCAACAGCAACCATTTTAGCTTGCGAGGACACAGCCACAGCAAAGTTAACATGTGCAAGGCAAGAATCAGGACACAAACACGGTGAACAGTCACAAAACAGCCATTGCACATCATGGCTAACAGCTCTCAAACCACCCAGAGCACACTAATTAGGAGGGCCTAGGCACATCTGGGTCATATCCTTCATTGAGCTGGCTATGGCAGTGTATGCCCAGATATGTCCATAGTTCCAACCTGACCTGCCAGCCACAGTAAAAAAACAAACTAATGCTGAAAAGCAGCTTGACTATTGTAGTGTCTGCATGCTGATACCTTAATCCATGTTAAAGGCTGCAAAGGGTATTCTCCAGCCTTTAATGTGGATTAGGGGTAGGATGGGAACACTACAAGCAACCATATGCTACCACCACAAAGGGTGTTTTTCCACTGTCACTAGAAGTACCCATTAAGTACCCATTAATGGGTACTTAATGGGTACTTCTAGTGAAAGTGGGAAAACACCCAAATCTACTGTTGAGCTTAATATGTGCGGATGCAGCTATTGTTTATGTTTTTTGTTTGGTTTGCAGGAAAAAAAGTTTAAAAACCCCAAAGGTGTGACTGTGCAAGTTGCGCTGTGCAGATCTGACAAAATAACTCATTGCACGACGAGGACTTATTAAAACTATCTGGAGAGATGATTCAAGTCACACATGTTCCGCTAATTAAAGCCCTAGGCAAAAGAGGCGTCTCCAAGCCATAGACAAGCTGAGGAGATACAGCCAGAATAGTATAAAAGATCCACACAACATTGCTGAGATCTTCAAACAGCTTTGGCTGGCTTGTTCTCCCGCTCTTGCCTTTAACACCTCAAAGCCTTTCTACTTTTTGGTAAGTTGGATTGACTGTATATATTTTTTTTTTCATGTTGAGACTGTGTGTTGAGATGCTGAGCCGGCAAAACTTTTTGTTTAGCAAGGAAGCAGGGATTGGGTTGGGCTGGTTAAATCTGTAATGCATGCCTGCATGTAGTTCTAGTGGAATCAAATCTTCAGATACACCCCAAAGGCCTTTTCTGCACTTTCTTGTTAATCTGGATCAAGGAACTGCTAAGAACTGGCATCTGCATAGCAATCCAGATCAAGGAGCTACTGAGAACACATTGTCTGCAAGAGAGCAGCTTAGATCTGGATTAGAATGTGGTGTAAATCCATGCTAGCGGTTTAATACACACTTGCTGTTCTAAAGCCCACTCAATGCAGATACCTCTGCCTGTGCTTGATCCAGATCTAGCTAATACAGATCTAGTTAACTGAGCAAAACGCACAAAGGATGAAATCCCAGGATGAAATGATCTTTTCTGTCTTAGCAGGGCCTCCTGTTGAAAATCTCGGCTGTGTTCTCCGTTATTGCTGTTTTTCATTTATTTATCTTGTGGAAAAACATTGTTTAATTATGTTATTACCTTTGATTAAACACAGCATTCATTATAAGGACATATTGGACTGCAGATACACAATTTAAATATCTCAGAAATCAAAATATCTATTTTTGGCAGGCGGAATTGCTACTATCAAAATAAAGATGCTCTCCCAAATAACTTTTATTTTTCAACTACTTCCTGCAAATGTTTCTTCTTTGAAGGACCTTGAATTTTTTTTAAAAAAACCAAGGGCATCTAAACGGCTTCTGCAGAGAAGTAGTTCTGGATGTGGATGGGGAGTATTACCCAACTAAAGAGTTTATACTGACACCTTCCAGTTGAAACAGATCATCATTATCATCATCAATCATCATCATCATCATCATCATCATCCTATTGATTAGGTCTAAGGACCATGTGATACATTTTGGATAAAAATCAAAGGAATGGTCTTGTATGAGAAGCCTTTTTTGTACTGAGGGCTTTTTTTTTTTAACATACATCATAAAAATCAGATTCTTTAGTTTTTGTTTCCCCCCACTTTTTTCACACAATGCACTGCTGGAAATAGCGCCAGAAGAGATGTGCTGCCAGAAAGGGCCCTCTTAGAAACTGTGAAAGCTTTCATTCCTCGCTTTCAAAGAAGAAGAAGGGTTGGATTTTATACCCTGCTTTTCTCACCCTTAATGGACTCAAATGAGCTGACAAACCTTCTGTTTTTCTCCCCACAACAGACACCCTGTGAGGTAGGTGTGACTAGCCCAATGTCACCCTGCTGGCTTCATGGAGGAGTGCAAAAATGAACCCAGTGACTACGAGATATGAGTTTGGCACTCTAACCAGAAGAGCAAACTGGCTCACAAGTCTCCAAGATGCCTCTAAGGACTCTTTGGAGGCAGCGGCTGGACCTAGGACACACTGCTAGCCTGTTTCAGCATGCCCTACAATTACTATTCTGTTCTATGTGGGCCAGAATATTGTTCAGTGCAATGCTTTTCAGAAAAAGTAGATAGTTGAAGAGGCAGATTTAGCAAGTCATACTTGAGATCCCTTTTGAGGGGAGGTGATGAACAATGTACATTGCACCCTGCAAGACATGTGGCCATCCCACAATCAAAATGGAAAGCCAGGCAAACTGCAAAGTGGTTTCTGAAGACAGCCTCAGATGTCTTGGGGAAGATGGTAGTGTTGCCATCCTGCCTCCAATCCATGTTAAAGACCAGAGGAATCGCAGGAAGTTCATTTTCTGGACTTTGATGTGGATTAAGTTGCTAGTGAGCCACTGTGGTTGTTGGTTGTTTTTCTTACTGTGTGCAGATTCAACCTTAGTGAAAAATGTAGTTTCGCCCAGTATCCACTTTCCATGTTCACATTTTCCTCCTGTTGGCAATAACAAAATTCATGAATAGAAGTCTGAAAAAAACATTTCAGAGTCTGATCTTTCTTTTTCTTTCTTTCTTTCTTTCCTTCTTTCCTTCCTTCCTTCTTTCCTAACTATTTAAAACTAACATGTTTTCTTCTCCAGGCATCTGGTTTCATCTTTTGCTTTATAGCTTCATTGTCTTTTCTAGTTTTCCCGTTATCGTATTCTTTCCATCAATCGTTGCTGGCTGCTTCGGGGTTCTAGCTGACCAGTTCTTTCCAGTGCTTCTCACTCATAGTTCACTCCCTGACAGCTTTTTTCTTTAAAGAGTAGGAAACATTGGAAAATTTCAATCTGCGTTCAAACATAATAAGTAAACAGATCTAACAGCTGGATGAGAGAATTTGAATTTGTTATGCAAGGATAATGGAAAGAGACATGGGTGATGGAATCAGGGTAGCTTCTTGTTTTGTTGTTGCTGCATACTAGCAGGCAATAAAAGAAAATTATCAGAACTTTTGGGTTAAAGTTAGGTAATATTCACATATCACACACCTGATTATCTAAGCGTTCAGAGCCTTGATGCTGTCTCCAGAGTCTCTCTGGAGGCAACAGTGAGGTCTGGAGCAGAACTAGTCATCCAAACGTGGCCAGTCCTGTTCCTCTGCACTGGCAACCTGTCCCCACTATAGCATAATAATTTTATTTATTTTGAAATGCCTATAGAAAATATACATAGATGTTCTCTGGGGAACAAAATTCATCCCGCACCATACTGAGGAATGTTGA
The DNA here is from genome assembly GCA_023333525.1 of Aspidoscelis tigris stejnegeri. Taxonomy (NCBI): domain Eukaryota; kingdom Metazoa; phylum Chordata; class Lepidosauria; order Squamata; family Teiidae; genus Aspidoscelis; species Aspidoscelis tigris. Next base: position 21,897,501 of record JALMGA010000007.1, on the reverse strand, counting down.
TATACCCTTGGCCATTTCCCCACTCTTATATAGGGGTAGCAATATATCTATTGCTACCAAACAATCTTGTAGTCTTTTATTGCCATTCTCTGGCATCATTTGAAGTATCTTCATCCATAAGAATATAAGAGGAGTCCTCTCAGGCCATAAGAACATAAGAGGCGTCTGCTGGACCAGGCCACAGCCCATTTAGTCCATCATCCTGTCTCACACAGTGCCCACCAATTACTTCTGGGCATTCTTGAGCAGAAGACAAAGGCAAAACCTTCAACTGCTCTCGAATCCCTCCAAATGGTCTTTAGAGGCATCCTACCTGTCACTCCAGCCTGGAGACAGTATGTAGGCATCCATTCTAGTAGCCATTGATATTCTTGTCCTCTATTCAGACAGCTATTCCATCACAGGGCTGCAGGAGGAAGACAAGATGAAACTAGGTCTCTCCATCTGTCCTAGGCCTCTCCATCAGAGCAGCAATAGTTCCCCTGTTTCTTCCTAGCCCCTTTTTTCTCCCATGTCATGCCTTTCTTAAGGGAACTGCTCCGGCAGTCTTTCTAGGCTAATGAAGCAGGATATAAATGGATCAAATAAATAAATAAATATTTGCCTCTGCTGTGTGAAGTCCATCTTCAGGTTTGACTGCTCACACCTTTTCATTTCTCTCCATTTTATTTGTGGACTTTCCACCCTCCATTTGGAATTTCCTCAATGGAAAGTCCACAAATAAAACAGATTGAAATGAAAAGGTGTGAGCAGTCAGGCTTGAAGATGGCCTGAAGAAGACTTAAAAGTGAATGTGTGACATGGCTTAAATGTCTCTTGTCTTTTTCCATCTGAAAATAAAGAGTAGCTATGTGGACGCAGAGTGACGTTTTCCTTTTCAAAGCCAACAGTGGGTAATGTGGTTGTTCCCCAGGATCTTGTCATAAACATTGCAGCAGATAGAACCTCCCTTTGCCTCCATTCATATAAGTCAAACTGGCTATAATTGGCTTATACTCAACTCAAATCCACTGCAGGAAATTGCTCGTGTATGTATGTGTAATGCACTTTCCTACTGTGCTGGAGAAGAACATGCAGTCAAAAAGACAGTCCAGAATCTCCTATGATGTAAGATGTATAAACTGAAAGTATGAAAAATAATCTTCTTCAAAGGTATGAATGTCATTCTCATGAACTTTTGACATACACCCACAAGAGGCATTTTAAAGCACAAAAGAAAAAGTTCCAGTAAATGCCTGCAATTAGCCTAATTTCAAGTGTTTGTCTAACACCATCTGACGTCTTCAATTTGCCATCATTTGGTTTCTGGATATGACCTTTATTTTTTCATACTCAGTGTCGGGAAAGGGAAAGTGAGTCGGTGTTTCTGTTTCCATGTCCACATATCTTCTGGCAAAATTAATTAAGATGTTTTAAGGCGTATCTATAAAGTGGAAGCTACAGTTGTCCTAGTACAAAGCCCAGAACTGGTAAGGCTGCCAGATGAAGCAAACTGGAAAAGATTAATCCATTACTAAGCTTGTGTATTTTGCTGAAAACCAGGGAAAATGCATTCTGTTTATATTCCAGTCTTATTCTCTAACAGTTATTCAAAAATAATCTCATGCAAAACTATTCTTAACAAGGAATTTTCTTTCCTTTCCTAAGAAGTGATTTTTAGGATTGACTGGCATAAACTGGGTTCATCATAATCCCTATTATTTATTTATTTACACACCACCAGTGTGCTCCTGCCCACCTCCCCAGGGCCCACTTACCATGTGTGTGTGGGGGGTGCTCTGGTGGTAGCCCGGGCCTGTTCCAGGGTGCTCTGGAACTGCAAACAGGCTTTCTGGGAGGTAATTGCAGGCCTTCGGTAGAGGCCCAGGCTGCCACCAGAGCACTCCCACCCACCTCCAGAACCCCAGAAGAAGGGGTGGCAGTGGCATGGAGAAGGCAGCAGCGATGGCGGCGAGGTGTTCAGGTAAGTGGGGGAGGGAGTGGGAATGGGGGAAGGTGTGGGGAGAGGGTTTATTCATTCCAGGCACAGATATTCGATAGAATATCTGTACCCAGATACGAATACCCCCACATTGCATTCAATTTGAATAGAATGTGGGAAATGGCTCAGTGCACACCCCTACAAGGGCAGCCTTATATGGTGCAGGTGTCTCCTTGAGGCATGATTCATGTAGATACAGTAATGACATGTCTTTTGACAACCCCTAACACTGCTTTTCTGCCAAGATGACCTCTGCCAAAGGACAAGCAGTTTAGGCTTTCATTTGGGAGGACATGATGTGTACCTTCCTCCTCAAAGTCAAGTGTTACAGGAACCCAGTGCTTGATCTAGAATGGACTTCCGAGAAGGGACAACCACTCTAGATTGCTTATAAGACAACAGTTTTAAAGTGAAGGCAAACAAGAACATCTACCAAAGTTAACATTTCACCCTCCCCCTTCTAAACATATTTTCCAAAGCATAGGGAGGGGGCATGTAGTAGAACAGCCATCTACCCTTTTGGCACTATATTTTTTCCCAATCTCTAGGTTATACTTGGGTGTTTTTCCACTGTCACTAGAAGTACCTTGTTGAAATAGAACTGAATGGATTTTCCCTCGTAAGTGATTTTGTCTTTCTTCTATTCTCATTCATGAAGAGGTTGAGTACAGGTTTTTCTGCCTATCTTATTTGATTTCTCTGTGTCTTTAGAAGCACTTTAGCGTTCTCTTTCTGATTATATTCCTCTGTTAGTTGACTTTTCCAAGTAAGCTATCTTTCCTTGTCATTCCATGCTTTAAAAATCTGCATTTAGTCATGTCCTGCGTGCTGCCCAAAGCTTTCACCCTTGTCTTTCTTTGGCAAGTATGAAAACTTTTTTTTTCTGGAAGTGACTTGGATTTTTCCTTCTTTGAAATTTTAGGAGCATTTTTATTTACTTTGATGTGAGCAGTGTCTCCGATTTTTTTCGCCCTCATCAGCTTCACTTTTGCGCAAGTTAATCATCATGAATCCAATTCTTAAACTGTGGTTGTATCTACCTGAACACTCTTCAGACAATAGGCCAATTTGCACTTTGGCCCATCGTTTACAATTTGTCAACATCTGGGTAGGTGCATCTGTGCTTACAGGAGGCACTTACAACCTACATGCACCCCCTGTGTTCCCAGCTGTTGGTGGATTGTAAACTAACTGTAGTGCACAAAATCGTGCACCGCAAGCACCCTAACCTTAACCATATCCTTAAGTGTCCAGCTGGTGAGCATCTGCACTTCTCCTGGCTGGGAAGGTCATTTGAGGTGCAGCACAAGCACGCTGGCAGCTCACATGGCACCCTGACTGCGCAAAGCATCAGCGTCGCCATAGTGATGATGCTCTCGCACACACATTTGTGCAGGGTTCCACACTCAAGATGACAGCACCCTGCAGAGGATCAGCGGCACGATGAAACACAGGCAAGTGGTCAATCACAGAGGAGTTAGGCTGTTGTTGACAGGAAAGGAAGTGCAAATATCTTGCTAGTCTATTTATTCTGCTTAATTTTCTAAGTTTAACTTTTCTTTTTTACAAAGTAAGTCACGGGCCTTTTCTGCACTTATCTTCATTAGATCTGGATCAGTGGATCCAGAATAATTGGACCATTGATCTGAATCTTCTGGAGGCAAGAGGCATAGGATGGATCAACAACACTGATCCACTCCATGCCTCTCCATGGCAACCCCCACCCCAATGGCTAAGAACTTTCACCCCTAATCGTCAGGGCTTTGGGTGATGCTGCATGAAAAGCCGAAAGCATGCGGGAGACTATATCAGTAAAGCAATGAGTCTATAGAAACCTCCAGACATGCAGAAAATGGCGCCACCCCTCCACTGCCAAGTCCCATCTGATAGAAAGGAAAGTCAGAATCTGTGAAGGGATGCTGCTTCTGGTCCACCTGAAAGTTCGATCAGAAAACAAAGAGTATAAGAAGAAGAGTTGGCGTTTCGATCCTGCTTTCTCACTCATTTAAGGGGACTCATAGAAGCTGACAAAGCTTTCTATTCTTCTACCCACAACAGAGCACTCTGTGAGGTAGATGGGGCTGTGAGAGCTCAGAAGAGAGCTGTGACTAGCCCAAGGTCACCCAGCTGGCTTCATGGAGGAGGATGGAATCAAACCCGGTATTCCCAGATAAGAGTCCGGCTCCTTAATGAGATGCTCCATTTCCTGGAGTAACAGTGCAGCCCACCACACCCTTGAAAGTGCAAAGTAAAAAGATACTGATTAATCAGCATCTTTTTACTTCAGTGAACGTTGTACCACTGTTAGGGCTGAAGAAATCTGTGCAGCTTTGGAGCTGGTCTGAATGCAGTCTATGTTGCTGAACCTAATAGAAAACAACATATACGGAAAAAAGATTCCTTTCAAAAAGATCAAGCCACTTTTCACCCTCCTTTTTCCTCTGCACATTTTTGTATGGTGAAATGGGAACTTTTCTGGCTAAGGCTAGGAGCAGTTAAACAGATAGGAAAGTCTGTCTGATGCATTGTAGCTCTCACTAACTTGATAATTATAGGCTGCAATAATCCAATCAATGGGTTAGCATCAGGGATGTGCACGAACATTTGAAATATTCATCTTTCCAACAAATTTGTACAAATTCAGATATTCATAGATGAATCAAATATCAGACATTCGTATTTCCATTTTTGAATGTATATGAATATTTCGAGTTATTCATATGAATAATTTGGATATTCATATCTGTATGGGTTCATACACATCTTGTATGTACCCGTAGCCATTTTCAGTCTTGACTCCTCCTGTCTCATTGAGCCTTGCCTCCTATCTATCTCATGGAATGAAGTTACTTTCATCAAATCAGAGCTTTTTTGTTCTAACAGGGCAAAGGTTGCTAAGACATCTCCTTTATTTATCCCCACCCCTGAAATGATAATATCTTCTAGGGTGCCCGATATGGGGTGCAAGCAATGACCCTAGCAGTCACTTCAAGGATGTATGTTACTACTGCAGGGCCAGTAACTACAACAGCTGCTCCCACAATGTTAACTGAACAATGACCATGAGCACAGCACCCACCACACTGGCTATGATGCCAGCAAACAATACCAGCCCAACTTCAGTCACGTTCACTATCCCAACCTATCCTTTCTTGTAGCCAACATTCTTGACCATCCAATAGGACTTCACATCAAGAGCAGCACAAGTGCCATTCTTAAAGTGCGGGGGAAGCATAGCACTCTTCTTCCTCAGCCAGCTGCTTTGAGTCCCCTTAAATGGGTGAGAAAAACAGGGTAGAAAAGTCTCTTCCTTTTCTTCCTCCTCCTCCTGTCTAACTGTACCTCACAAGATAAAATTAAGGGGAGAAGAATGGTGTGCTCCATCCTGGGCTTGGGGGAGAAATGGTCAAGGAGTAGTTTGAATCTCATTGAGTAGTGTGACTTAATTCTTCAGTCCAGCTAAGAGGCAAATGCCAGCAATACACTTACAGGTTCCCAAAAAGGTAGCCTTTTCTGTGTAGCTGCTAAGGAAAGAACATAAGAACATAAGAACATAAGAGAAGCCTTGCTGGATCAGGCCACAGCCCATCTAGTCCAGCACCCCGTCGCACACAGCGGCCCACCAAATGCCCATGGGCATCTCAAGCAGAGACAAGGACAAACCCTATCCTGCTCTTGAGTCCCAGCAGATGGCCCTAGAAGCGCCCTATTTCCTCCCCCCCCCCTCAGCCTGAAAGATGCACCTAGGCATTCGTTCTAGTAGCCATTGATACATCTGTCATCCATAAATTTGTCTAACCCTACCTTAAAGCCATCCAGACTGGTAGCTGTCACCACCTCTTCTGGCAGCACATTCCATAGGCCGATGACCCTCTGTGTGAAGAAATACTTCCCCCTGTCAGACCTTACGCTCCTACCCATCAGCTTCATAGAGTGCCCCCTGGTTCTAGTGTTGTGCGATAGAGAAAAGAAATTTTCTCTATCCACCTTTTCTATGCCGTGCATAATTTTATATACTTCAATCAGGTCCCCTCTCAAACGCCGTCTCTCCAGACTGAAGAGGCCTAGACGTTGCAGCCTGGTTTCGTAAGGGAGGTGTTCCAGACCCTTAATCATTCTGGTTGCCCTTCTCTGTGATTTTAGATTTAAGAACATCTGATGCTAGTATTGCAAACTGCTTTGCTAGATATGAGTTCCTGCATTCCTGTCAACTTGCAAAGCCAATGCAAATTGAAGGCATGACCGTATTTCCTCATTTATCAGTTAGAAAAACCTGCAGAACAATTTTATTAGGTCACTGGATGCCACAGGGTAGGAGATGATAGGCATTATTGAGTTAAAATCTTTAAACACTGACCTTGCAAACCCCAGATGCCAAACTTGAGAGCCAAGTATGCATGCACATACACACAAATCCTATTTCTTGAAAAGGGATTTGAGTACATACCTCTTGCCTAGTCTTAGAAGAATTTATTCTAAGAATCTTTAAAATTTCCATCCTCTTTCAGGAAACTGAAAAGAAAGTTTGGGAGGGGGGAGGGATAAAATGGAGCCTTTCCCTCTGGGGCAATGCAATATCCCAGTACAGGACTGTTGTAATACCTGAAGCAGTATCTACCTTTTTTTAAAAAAAATCCAGTCTACCTGTGGTCCTTTCTGCACTGGGCCTTTTTCCAGAATAGGAACTACTGTTTGCATGGTAGTGCAGACTACAGAAGCCCCCACCTTGGGCCTGCCACAGTCTGACCTAGCATAGGATGAAATGTCCCTATTTTGAGATATATCCCAACATAAGGCCCAGTGCAGAAAGGGTCTTTATCTCTAAAGCAACACCAAGGGACTTTCTGAACTTCCACTATTAATGGGGAATACGGGAGACCCACTCCACCACTGGTGCACCCCATCTGGCAGTGAGCCAGTTTGGTCTTATGGTTAGAGTGTTAGATTCTTATTTGGTAGTCTCCTGGTTCGATTCCACCAAACTCCTCCACAAAGCCAGCTGGGTAGCCTTGGGCTAGTTACAGCTCTCTTTCTGAGCTCTCACAGCCCTACCTATCTCACATGGTGTTTCTTGTGGGCAGAAGAACAGAAGATTTGTCAGCTGCCTTAAGGATGAGAAAAGTGGGATATAAAAGCCAACTTCTTCTTTTAATCCAGAGGAGGTGGAGGACTATTGGAGTGTGTCTTCACGGCACCCTTATATCGGATTCAAAATGTTTTGAATCTTCGCAGTCCAGACGGCAGTTTGGCTTAACACGATTTCTGTGTGTTAAATCGCCCCAAAGCGTTGTAAATGTTAATCCTCATTTCAACAGGTCTCACTCTGGTTCGTGCGCTTGAAATGTTTTACATTTTTTACTGTGTGGACAGTACCGTTTTCAGGGATGAGATTCCGTTTTCAGGGTTTCCCTCCCCCAATCGCACTGTATCCAATGGCTGTCCATATTCTGGGGACGTCATGTTTAGGGTTTCCCTCCCCCAATAGCTAGCTTCCAAAGACAGTGATTTCATTGAAAAAATCCACCCTCAAACAGCCACTATAAAACTCCAGTCATTAAAGCTACACTGTAGCACTCTAGGCACTTCACACCTTAATAACAATGTTGCAATTTTGCACAATTCTAGCTCTTTGAAAGTGCTGACTTTTAAAAAAGGGAAAGGAAAGGAAAGCCCTGGAGGTTGTGGTTTAAAGGCTGTGGCTGTTTGAGTTGCTGCTGCTGCTGCTGCTGTGTGCCCTGGGAAATGCGTGAGGTGAAAGAAAAGCCCCTCGGTCCCCTCCAGCTCAGCCTCTCGGCGCGAGGGAAGCAGGGGTGAGAAAGGGGCATCCAGACGTCTTTGGAATCGCCTCACCCTTCCACGTGAATGTGGAGAACATAGAGTCAGGGGCTATATATATACTAGGAAAGGAAGTGGAGAGCTGTACAGCGATGAGAGCAGGAGAAAGCAGACAGAATTTTACAGAGTTTAGTGCACAATCGCTAGAGCTGATCAGAACAAAAAGGCAAAAAAAAGCATGGATGAGGCACAGGGAAGGGAGAGTGGGAGCAGGCAGGCTTTCATGACAGCTATAAAATCAGACACTTTTGCTACATACACACACACACACACACATCTCTTGTTAAATCTCCCTTCTGATAAATCTGGTTCATTTTTCACCTCCTTCCCTGCCCCTTTCAACCAGCCTCATCAGCCCGGTCTGATCTCTGTTACTTTGAACTATGTGAGAGGGGCTGATCCTGGGAGGGAGGGAATGCCAATCAGAGAGAGGGGGTGGGCACCATGACTGGCAATGGGCGGGGACGACAGGAATGTCATGCGGACTCCGAGGATTGAATCCGAGATAAGGTTGCAATCGGAATGCCGTCGGGATGCTGCCGAACTGGATCAAGTTGAAAGCCGTGGAGACAATTTTAACCCAGTTCAATTATTTCGGTTTTGGGAAATTGATATGAGGCATCCCATGGGGATGCAGCCTTGGTGTACCAGCATGGTCTAGTCTGGAACATGGAGGCATGCAGAAGGTACACCTCCATGTTCCTAGCCCTTCAGAGCACTCAAAGGCTGGGCCAAAGCTTGTGCAAACTTCAACCCTTGGGACTGGTGCAAGAGTTGCACCCACTGGCTTGGATCACAGCAAGGCAGTACAAAAGGCCTCAAGATTAGACATCAATTCTCCCTCCCTCCCTTCCTCCCGTCCTTCCTTCCATCCTTTCTTCCTTCCTAGATTATACAAGTAACTGATGGACCTAAGAATCTTCGGGTCTCCAGCTTCAGATCATTTCTGAATTGGTGAAGAAAAGGCTTTCTCTGGAATAAGGGTAGGGGAAAATGTAATATACACTCGTTCATCAGACTTCAGGCATCTAAAGGAGAAAAATTCAAATTAATTCATAGCAAAGGCTGTTTAAATACATCCCTTGCACCGTTTGGAGGTGTTCACATGTATTCCTGATGAGACTACTAGTAACTCCAAGCCCCATGTACATGAGTTATTTGGTTGTTTTAGGGTCAGGCTGCAGCATGGGTGGGTCACATGATGCATGTCAAATCTAGTCTCCAATCTGTTTCAGAGGACTGCTTAAGTCATTTCTTCTCAAGTCTCTTTGAACCAGTCTGAAAATTCCTCTTCTGAAAGGAGCATTTTAAGTAAGCTGCATGCCCAGCACATTAATCCACATCCATTCTTTCGTGGACCAATGCAAAATTGTAATGATATGCCTCTTCCATCGGCAAACTGTGTTCCTGCAAACTACTACTGAAAGAATAGTGTGTCTGCCCAGCTTTCTCCACTGTGAAAGGAAAGCCATTAGAAAATGAAGAGCTCTGTGATCTTTCCATTGTGATTTACTGATTAGAAGCTGTCTCATGCCAAAAGGAAGAATGTTCCACCTATATTAAATTGTTCCTCCCGAAGATACTTCCAGAGTGTCCCTTTGTTCCCTAAAACAAGGGGAAACACAAGATCAATTCCTCTTCTTCCAGTTGTGGATCCAGTGTTCTGTCATTCTTGGAAACAGAGAAAGGAGAATTAGGCCAGATTTTCTCGCAAAACTTTATGGTTGCTGTTAATGGCAGTGGTGGTAATGATATGCTCAAGCTGACGGTCTTGGAAAGGGGGAGGACCTAACAATTTGCACTTGCCAGTAAGCTTCTGATCCAAGATTACACTTGCTACTCTACTACTTTTTGTAATGTGAAGTCATGTTTTTTCATCCTGACTTTCTTCACAGATGTGTTCAAAGATATCTGCCTCCCAATCACATTTGAAATAAAAGATCCTTGCATGTGTCTGCTGAATAGTAATGGTAGCGGCAACAGCAAGAATCTCCCCATCACATTCTCCATCTCACCTTGGAGATTCAGGCAGCTAACCAAGCCAATGACCAGGCAAAATTTCTCCTGAAATCTAAGGAGAACCCAAAAGTTCCCTCTTCCTGGCTGTGGCTTCTCTCTTGCCCTTTGAGGCAGCAAATTTCAAAAGAGGAAGCCCAAGCTAGGTCCAGTTTGCTTGCAATTTCATGCCCCTAGAGATCCCTCACCAGCAGCAACAGAAGACTTCCAGCCACCCTCTGTCTTCTTGGGAAGCCCCTGCGTGATTGGGCATTTTTGCCATGTTGGTTTTTCTGTCAGTCCCTGAGGGAAAGTAGGAACCAGGCACATGGTTCTTGCCCATATGACAAGATGGAGTTGGCAGAGTTCCAGTAGCAGTAGTCTTCTTGGTGGAGAATGGGCAAGGCTGCATCCATACCAAAGCAGAAGCACTTCCCCAACCCAGGGTCAGGGGCACACGACATCCACATGTCACACAGCTCACCTCTTTGATCTGTCCAGAGCTGGGGACCTTCAAAGTGTCAAAGAGCCCCAGAATGGAGGAGAGGACATCTCTTCATGCTTTAAATGCCCCCAGAAGGAGTGATGCCAGAGTACAACAGGGAAAGAGGGTCAATAGTACTGCCAATGAAAGCACCTGTGGGTGGCAAGAACCCTCAGAGAGCTTGATCCTGCCCTGCAAAAAAGGAACCCTTTTGGGGGGTACTGTAAGTGGGCACTTTAGGGTATGCAGATGTTGGCGCATCTGGGACCTCTTCTGGGCATTGCCACCATAAGAAGAAGAAGAGTTGTCTTTTCTACCCCACTTTTCTCACCCAATCAAGGGGACTCAAAGCAGCTGACAAAGCTTTCTGTTCTTCTCTCCACAACAGACACCCTGTGAGGTAGGTGGGGCTGTGACAGCTCAAGAGGAGAGCTGTGACTAGCCCAAGGTCACCCAGCTAGCTTCATGGAGGAGTGCAGAATCAACCTGGTATTCCCAGATAAGAGTCCGGCTCTCTAACCACTAAACCAAACTGGCTCACAGCCGATGTAAATACAACCCAAGAGATTGTATGAAGGCACTCCAGAAAAATAGCAATGTTGTCTGTGTCTTCTCTTCACTTGGAATTGAAGGACTGGTGTGGAAAGCATCTTTCTTCTTTCGCCCACATCCTAATTATGAAAACCTAAGCACCAATGTATCACACTAGTGTTTAGGACATGGCTCTCAGACATACCATGTCAGAGCTTGCAGGGAGAACTTTGCTGGAAGACAGGTTTACTGCATTGAGTATGTCAGCCAGAGATTTAATAGCAGGAGTCTGCCAATTGTATAGAGAAACTTGGCCAGATTAATAATGTATAACCATGCATTGTCCTAGAAAGCATTATGGCTGGGATGACCATAGATAGGAGCACTGCAACTGGGGAGAGGTGTCTAAGGCTGCGTTCACACCTACATTTTAATCCAGTTTCGGTCCACTTTCAGAGTGAGAGAACACATCGACAAAATGGCAAGCTGATTTCTTTCAGCGTTTCCTAACTCAGAAAATCTGCCTTTGGATTAGATAATGTGGAAATAAAATGTCTTTTTGCTTTGCAGATGTGTTCTCTCACTCTGAAAGGGTGAATTCCCACTTAGCTCTGTTGAAGCGGAATTTTTTTAAAAAACAGATGCAACACACATTATTTGCGTTCCCATTTGTTTTTGTTAATTCTGCTTTAAAGCGGAGCACGGTGGTGGTGTGGCAGCAGCAGCAGTGCCCGAAAGAGAATGGGGAGCTCGCTCACTCGCTCACTTGCCCACCACTTTCCATTGCTCCTTCCTGCACCTTCGGAGGACCAGGGCAGCTCGGCAGGAAGCTGAGTGAGCTGAGCAGCAGCAGTGGCTGACGGCAGCCACAATGGCAGGAAACAGCAGCAGCTGAAACAGCAGGCTACCAGGCAGGCAGGCAAGCACCTGGACAAGCAAGGCAGCATTGGGTGGGCAGGTGGGCGGGCAGGTGGGCGGGCAGGTGGCCAGGTTTCAAAACATGGTTTTAAAGCACTCTGATCCAAGTGGGAATGCCCCATAAAGCGTTTCATTTAAAAAAACTGGAGCAATAATTGTTTGAATAGTGTTCTTTTTAATTCATTTTTTCGCAGTTATTCCTCCTTTTAATATGGAAAGCCACTTTTCAATGCGGACAGAGTGTTTGAAAACGTGTTGGCCACGCCAGAAAATCACACTGGGAACGGAGCCAAAGGGAACTGAAACTGGATTAAAACCTAGGTGTGAATGCAACCTGAGAGGGTCTTTCAGTGTGTTAAAATGGTTTTTGACCTTTTAAGGATCAAAACCAGTTCCCAAGCAGGTCCCATGATGGACAGAATAACTTCATCAGTTACAATTACTGCTGGGCATTTGGTGTCTGATTTTAGCCATGACTCCTAATAATGGCTAGCATAAAATTACTCACAAGAAGTAAATCATATAAACCAAGGGCTTTGATAAACTGAAGAACAGCATGTTGCCTCTTGCATTAAAAAGAACACAAAGCAACTTCTTGTTTTATTGTGATTTAGCTGTATTTATGTTTTAGATCTAAGGTTCAGATGACAACAAACAAAATGATCAAAGTGCAAGGAAGAAAATTATCCTATGAACCAATGTTGCAACATTTGGTAAAATCTGAAAGAGACTGTCAAGAACTCCAGAGGGATCTCTCAGCATTGGGTGAGTGGGCAACCAAGTGGCAAATGTGCTTTAATCTTAACAAGTGCAAAGTAATGCACATTGGGGCCAAGAAGCCAAATTATGTCTATAAGCTGATGGGGTCTGAGCTTTATGCAGGAAAGGGATCTCGGGGTTTTGGTGGACAGCTCAATGAAGGTGTCAACCCAGTGTGCGGCAGCAGCGAAAAAAGCTAATTCAGTGCTGGGAATAATTATGAAGGGAATAGAAAAAAAGTCAGCACGTGTCATTTTGCCTCTATAAATCTATGGTGAGGCCACATTTGGAATATTTTGTACACCTCACCACACCTCAAAAAGGATATTGTAGAACTAGAGAAGGTGCATAGAAGGGCAACCAGAATGATTAAAGGTCTAGAATACCTCCCTTACGAAATCAGGCTGCAACGTCTAGGCCTCTTCAGTCTGGAGAGACGGTGTTTAAGAGGGGACCTGATTGAAGCATATAAAATTATGCATGGTATAGAAAAGGTGGATAGAGAAAAATTGTTTGTTTATTTGCATTTTTATCCCACCTGTCTCAAGATGAGTTACAATCATAAAAACAGAATATTCAGTGAACCCACTAGTCCATCTAGTCCAGCATCCTGTCACACACTGTGGCCCACCAATTGTTCATGGGCATCTCAAGCAGAGACAAGGGCAAACCTTCTTCTGCTCTCAAATCCCAGCAAATGGCCTTAGAAGCATCCTGCCTGTCCCCCCAGCCTGAAAAATGTACTCAGGTATCCACTCTAGTAGCCACTGATACATTGATATATAGCCACCCTGATGGTGGACCTGTCCAACCATATGGCATGCAGGCATCTGAACTGGGCCAAGCAGTAAACTGAGCCTGATCCTATTCCACCAGGCTCCTGAAAAGAAGCTCCAGAAATAGGCAATTTGTGACATGCCCTCCATCTCCTAAAAAGGAGGGGGGACCGTCCTGCAAATTTGGAACCTGGGGAACTTTCATTCCTGGCCTCCAAAGTGAGGCTGGGGCTGACATCATCTGGATGAATCCCACCAGCTCTACCTTTCTGGCCCAAATCACTTGATTCAGGCCAAGAAGAGTGCTATGCGTTCCGTGCTAAGGCTACATCCAGATGTTGGTTACTTATTCTGCTTATATTTGGATATTCAGGAATATTCATGCTTTTTTCTTGAATATCCAGATATATCAGAATAAGTAACCAATGTATGGATGCAGCCTTCCTCGTGGAATACAGAAGCAACCTAGTTGTCCACCATGTGGACAGGCTGCTGGAAAAGAATTTTTTCATATTCTCCTTCCTATTTGTCATGAGAGACAAAAGTACTGAGCACCGAAAATCAGCATCTCAAATTTTGGCTTTGCAACCTATCTGGTAATTGAGCTAGAATTATTTTCTCCATGATGTGTGTTGTCTACATTGGGATAGGTGAAGTAATCCAACAAACTTAGTAAAAGCTCCAGTTAAAGCGGCTCCAGCAAGCTATTTAAGTCTCTACATTTGTTCATTGCATGTTCATCAAGAAGTCAGAAAATTCAGAAGAGGGTGTATGTTTTTTTGCCATAAGCTAAACTAGGATCAAGTTGTCTGTGTCTCACTCTGGACTCCATGACATTAATTTGTTCCACTAGTTTGATTCTGCACAGCCTGATGAGTTCCCCATGTTGTACAAAGTAGTTTACCATCTTCCAAAGTGTTAAAATTGTTTATAGAACACATCTGTTGCCCCGTATCATGTAATCACTGAGCATTGTGTTTATAAACCACTACACATAGAACAGGTTATAAAACTTCTCAAAACGCAGAAAAGCATGAAATTTCTAATAAAACGCCATCTTTTTCTCACTACGCGTTAGAGGCTTTTGCTTTCTGCACGGCCAGGGCCAACATATAATTACATCAAAGCACAGTGTCTACCTGTGATTAAAATTTCCCCAAACACTTAAATCTGTCATAAAAGCCCCAAAGGCAATTGGCAAAAAAAAAAAAAAAAACACCCTAACAAAAGCCTTGGAAAGGGTGGTGTGTTGTAAATAATCAGACACCCAGAGACACGTGTTAGGGCTAGGGTCCACGTGTCACGTCTTCTAAGGAAGTTCCTCTGACATTACTGGACGCTGACTCAAAAAAAAAATCTCTGCATAGCTTATGACAATAGCTGGAAAGGTATTGCCTGGGTGGGAAAATTTTGGCTTGCAAATCCAAGCATTTGATTTAATCCACTTGGTGCTCTCCAGCTCTATCACAAGGCAGCCCTCCCACACTGCTGAACACCCTTTCCAGTTTGCTACCTCCTATTGGCACCCCCTTCCATGACCTCTCTGCAGTCTGCTCACCACCTGTTCTCTTATGTGCCAAGCAATCTGTGAAAATAACATCTTTCTTTGTCCTTGGAATGAGAGGCATCCTCTATCATGTAGCTTGGCCATCATTTGAAGAGTCGCTTAGGAGTGCTGTTTACAGAATTCTTCTTATTCCTCCACATCAGTTCAAAACAGTTTGCATAGGCCTACACCCCACATGATCCTCCTGATTTTCTGTATCTACTGAAAAATAAACTGCATTATGAAATTAACCAATGGGAGTCTTTCTTTTTGCATGCTGGAAGCCAGGTTGAATTCTTTTTCCATTCCTGTGACTCATACAACCTGTCCCTGTTTACACTGAAGAATCACTGTGGGACATCCTTTTCCCTCCACCCTGCTGTACAGAATGTTTCTACAATTAACAAACATTTGAAAGCTTTGGACAATCTGGATTTCCAGCCTGAGTTTCCACCACAGGCGAATATGACCAGCATTTACCCAAACCTACATTTGTAGGACCTATGATCATATGCATACAACTATTCAGGAACAACATTTGAATTGTCCCTGTTGAGGCTGAGCTGCCTCTGTTTGGAACTGACTTCCAGACTTGGATTCCCAAAAAAAAGGGCATTTTCACACTTTGGGTTTTTTTTCTACTGACCTCCCTTAATCTGGATCTAAGGAATGGGTCCTTCAACTAATCCATGATCTAGTAGATCCAGATTAAGGGAGGTACCCAATGTGTCCCCATGGGCGGTGCAGCACCCAATAGCAATGGGTGCTAGCCTGCCCGCAGTGGAAATGCCGGACCAGCCATGTGGTGAATCCGGATCAACCCACTAAGGGGCCACCCATCACCCCAGGTTTTTGGGGGGACAGAGAATGCAATCTCCATAGACACTCTGGAGATGCTTCAAAGATTCTCCAGAGCAATCTGCCACAAACTTTGAAGATTCTCTGGAGCCTTTGACAAAGGTTCATAGGATTGGCATTGCTCTCACATGGGATCCTCTTTGGAGCCTGTGCTAGTCTTCTGAGCCAGCTTCTGAGCCAGCTTCATAGATTGTGCACAGGCTTCAGAAGCCCCCCTAAACCCCATTGTCCAACCGCATTGGAAACACGCTCCATATAATCCGGATTTGATGCCTGAAGATCCCATTGTAGACCCCTTTAATGGGGTCTACAGGAAATCTGGATTATGGGTCCTGAAGGTCCCATTCAATCCAGATTTCCCAAGAATTGGTGGAAACAAATATGGCTCTAATGGGGTCTGCAGTGGAAATGGGGTCTTCCTGCTCTGAGCCTCATGGTTCCTTAATGGATCCCTAATGGGTACTTAATGGGTACTTAGTGCTAGTGGAATCCATCCACCCCCTTAACTTCCCTGGGGCAAAGGCCAGATACATTCAATTTGTGGATGACCTTACAAATGTAGACCCCTTTCAATTCACCCACGAGTTGTCAAATTCATAAGAATTCTTATGAGTTCAAAGGAGATTAATATTTTCCCTGTTGTGAAGAGGGGGGCCCCAGGGTTCAGTATTAGGGCTCATTTCTAAGCAGTAAGCAAGTAAGATAGCAAAGTTTGATGATGGCACTAAATCGTTCAGAGTAATAACAATGTATTGTAAATAAATTCAAAAGGATCTCTCGACATTAGGTGAGTGGGCAACAAAGGGGCAAATGCACTTCAAGCTTAGCACAGAATCATAGAGTTGGAAGGGACCTCCAGGGTCATAGAGCCCAACCCCCTGCTCAGTGCAGGATTTCCTGAATCATCTCAAACAAATGTCCATCTGGCCTCTGCCTGAAGACCTCCAGCAAAGGAGAGCTCACTACCTCCCATGGCAGGTTATTTATTCATCACCCTTACTGTTAGGAAGTTTCTTCTAATATCTAATCTGTATTGACTCCCTTGAAGTTTTGTACTATTGTTTCTAATCCTTCCATCTTGTGTACATGAGAATAGTGATGATCCCTCCGCACTGTGACAGCCCTTCAGATACTTGTATACCGCTATCATGTTTCCTCTCAATCTTCCTTTCCCTAGGCTAAACATTCCTAGATCCTTCAAGTGTTCCTCGTAGGACATGGCTTCCAGACCACTAACCATTTTGGTAGCTCTCCTTTGGACTTTCTCTAGTTTGTGAATGGCTTTTTTAAAAAATGGGGTGCCCAGAACTGGACACAGCACTCTAGATGAGGTCTGACCTAGGTAGAGCAAAGTGCAAAGTTATGCACACTGGGAGAAATAACACTGGGAGCTGATCATCCTGTGACAGACCAGAAAGGGATCTTGGGGTTCTGGTGGACAGCTCAACGAAGATGTCAGCACAGTGTGCAGCAGCAATTTTAAAAAGCAAAATTCAATACTAGAGGTAAATAGGAAGGAAATAGAAAACAAGTCAGCATGCATCGTTGTGCCTCTTTATTAAACAATGGTAAGGCCACATTTGGAATATACGGTATACAGTTCAGGTCAACGTACCTCAGAACCGGAAAAAGTCCAGAAAGGGCAACCAGGGGATGTAACACCAGGCATCACAGAAATCAGACTGCAATGTCTAGGCCACTTCAGCCTTGAAAGATGGAGTTTTGAGAGGTGATTATGATTATTTTTTAAAATTTAAAACCTTGACTGATAGTGAAAATGTGGGTTGAAAAAAAATGATTTTCTCTTTCACATTAGAACTATGGGGCTGATGGGCTGGAGAATTAGAACTAAAATGGGGGAGTATCTTTTCACCCAGAGGCCACCAGTGTATAAAAATTATTATCAGAGAGATAATGAGAGTAATCAACCTGGATAGCATTATGAAAGGTTAGAAAAATTCGTGGAGGACAGGTATCAATGGCTGCTAGGATGGATGCCTCATTAGTGCTTCCAGGTTGGAGAGGCAGGTGGGATGTTTCTAAAGGGTATTTGCAGAGAGCCAAGAGCAGGTGAAGGTTTTACATTTGTCTTCTCCAGAAGCAACTGGTGGACTGCTGTGTGAGACAGGATGCTGGACTAGATGGGCTGTGGTCTAATCTAGCAGAGATCCTCTTATGTTCTCGTGAACTTATGAAAGAATCTGCCTTGTTTTTAAGAGGCACTGCATGGTGTATGTGTTGCACTTTTCAGGAGAGTTGCTTAAAATTTGCTCTTATTCTGAGCCTGGCTTTCTTTTTATTATAATCAACATTTTATTAATTTTCAGAAAATATAAAACCATGACAAGAAAACATGCTAACATCAAGCCGATACATAGAATAAAACTAGAATATAAGAAGTTCACTCCTGATCCCTTTTGCAGAGGCTACTAGTTGTTATATAACTGCTCTTACATCTCTGTTCATCTTCCAGTAAAAGTCTCTTATCACTTAATCTTCCAGTCTGTGATTAATAAATTCCTTTCTGTATTTCGTGGGAAGTCCATAGAAGTTGCCACCCTAATTCTGATTTCCAAAAGCCAGAGAGCCTAGGCTTTCAACAGCCACACACCTTCTTGGAAGGTTTGGATCTTGGTGGCTTTTAAGCAGAAGTTATTAAACTCCATCAACTCCTTGAAACACTTTGCCAAAGCCCTGGATATCAAGTCATCAATCTTTCACTTTTAGATCTGGACGTCAGATTAGAACTGCTTTTGTTTGTGAATCAAACATCTTTGATTTGTGTATCAGATCAAAATTTCCTGAGAAAATTTCAGCAGGAATCAACCTGGCATTAAAGAGGAAGAAAGAAAGAAAGAAAGAAAGAAAGAAAGAAAGAAAGAAAGAAAGAAAGAAAGAAAGAAAGAAAGAAAGAAAGAAAGAAAGAAAGAAAGAATCTCATTCTAATTCACTTCTAGGATTTTAATAGCCTTAATTTCAGTGAAATGATTTTTATATGCATCCCCTTGCCATAGCATCTGGGCATAGAAGAACTTATAAACAAGAAAATAAATAAATGCATGAAATTGCCCCCAAAAGAGACAATTATAAACAGCCCCCTCCCTGAATTACCTCAGCACATCATAGGAAAAATCCCAGTGCTGCATAATCCAACAAGTATTTCACTCCAACAACATGTCTTGCATCATTCGCCAAAAGGTCGGTCAGCTTACATTCTAGTAAGCTACCAATAGCATCTGGGTGGTCTTTGCAAAAACACAGGCCAGAGTCTTTGGGCGTTCTGGTCCCTTGTCTTGGCTCGTATAAGACTGTAACCCATGAACAGCCCAGTTTATTTCTCCCGGTGTAATCTTCTGCCAGAACTATCTATGCAAGCAGATCCTTCCCTCCTGCTTTGGAACTCAGGGACTGGGAAATCACAGAGGCACGGAAAAGGGCTGCTTCCTTGCATTCACCACCAGGCATCACAGAAAGTTGAGACACACCTGCAAGGCTTCATGCCATGGTGCACCCTAAAATGAGAGACTGAGAAATGACCATCAGCTTGGAGTACATTGCAGTCAGGAAACCTGAAAAAGAACTTTATTGTATCCGCCGTCAGACATTGTTGGAATAGTCTGTATTGGGGGGACAAGGATCCTATACATATTCCAGTTGTATACACATTTGTATTATACCACGAGGCCAATTCGCACTTGGCCTTGTAATTCATGATAGGGTAACATCTGGTAAGGTACATCTGTGTGTGCACAACCCAGAAACATCACCTGCCTTGCTAGATGTTACCCTATCATTGACTAGCAGTGCTGCACGAATACTTGTAACATTCGTTATTTGTATTAAATTCATCCAACTTTGGACATTTGTTCACAAATTGAATGTTAGGACATTGGAACATTAACATTTGTATGGATCGAGAGCAGATTAAAAGTGGATTCAGGTTGGATTTGACACTTTATGTTACGGGACATGTATCAGATACATATGTGTTCATGTTGGAGGCATATCAGATACGTATTTGTTCCTATCGGACACTTATCGGATATTCATACAAATTCGTACAAATACATTCATATCAAATAGAATCCTACCACATCTGAAGGGAATTTAGTCAAACAAATACAGATTTTTTAAAACATTCAATTCATTACGAACTGAATGCCAAAAAAAAACATCCGTGCACCTCCCTAGAAGAGAAGCTCATCAGAATGCAAGATTTGGAGCAGAAACAGAGATTCTTGTCATTAACAGAAAAAAAAAAGAGACACATTACAAGGTAAAGCTGCACAGTCACAAGCCACAAGAACAAGGGTTGGCAAGAACAGAACAGAGGTAACAGCAGAAGACCAAATGTTCTTCAGGAATAGGATAGCAAAGGGGAAGTCAGGAGATAGTCCAGGGCTATATCTTTGCAGTGTGTGGAAGAGACCTTGGAGCTTCATCCAAGTCAGCCCACGTCCACAGCACCCTCTGGTAGAGGTGGATATCCTTCCAAGTCTCAAGCGGTTTAGTGCACAAGAGCAGACTCTGAGGATCCTCTTAATAAAACACACCATGTTGCACAAAGGCCCCCTTCACCTACACACGGAGGGAAAAGAGACATTCAGAGGCTTGACCAAAGCAGTGTTGGCAGGATAGGTGGAATCATCAAGCTGTTTGCTGAGGGCAATCTGTTCTGACAGGGACAGCGCCCCGAGGAGGCCAAGATGAAGCAACTATGGCCCTTTCTGAACTTACCTTTCATCCAGTCTAAGGAGCCTCTTAGACTGTATCTCCTGAGCCTCCTCAATCACACAGTAATGTGGTTCAAGAAGGCTCCCTCCCTCATTGGTCTTGATTGGTCTGCATTATCCAAGGCAGGATCTGGATTAAGGAACCCTAATCCAGTTTTCTGGTATTATCAGAGGGACTAAGGGTTCTTGTACCAGAAACTGGGAGGCATGCAGACAGCACCTACTGGGAGGTGGTGCTTTTCAGATGGTGCTGTTCTAGCCCACACTTCCACAAGATGCAGATCAGTGGTCCCCATTATTCTAGACCCGCTGATCCAGACTGAGGCTAGATAGGCACAGAAAGGACCTTTCTGCAGTTGTGACTACCAGCACACAATCAACCAACCATGAATGCACTTCACAAGCTGCCTCCACCAAAGGCCACGACATGGAGATGTCAGCTTGATTGCCAAATGCTTGCTCTATTTCCAGATCCTCACAGGTTTCAATGAGGCTGGTATCCAGACCCCTAGTGCACCACTCTGTACCCCCATGGTTCATAGAAATTCACTGGTAGTGTTCTACTGGCAGCAGTGATTCTCAGTAGAAGGTAAGAGACTGAGAAGCTAGCTCTTATAAGACCACCACAAAGTGCAGCCACCATTATAACGTTGCTGTCTGGGCAAATGCTTTTCATATCCATCAGAGCTAAATTGCATCCAGGTTCTGTAAAGCCAGTTTACCCAGTTTAATTGCACCATTAAATAGAGAAAGTGGAATGCCATTGATTTCCTAAATGCATGCAAACTGTCCCAGATAAGGTATGTTTATTTGATCACTTGTCAGGAATTCCTGCAAATATTCTGACGGAAGAAAATATTCAAAAGGAAGAAAATATGTGGAATCAGCTGAGAAACACCACCCTTTTCAAAGAAATAAATGCCTAACCATAGTAATGACATGGGAGATTTCAACTCCTAGATAACAATGCCACATTTTGTTAACAGCTTCCAGGTTTCTTTTCAGCAATTCAAATGTAATGTGTAATGTGAAAAGGCATTCATCCCAATTTGGGGAGTACAATTTACTCTCTTCTGTTCCAGGGTCCACACCTAATCAAAAGAAAGTGAATAATACAGGCAACATAAATGCCAGATCTTAAAGTATTTGAATCCAATGTTCTAGCTGGAATCCCCCTTCTCCTATCTGCTATGGGGCAGACAGACAATTGCTATAGGATCAAGTGAATGATTGGTAATCCTATAAATGAACGTAGGAAATAGGAAATAACTCAGAACCCCTTTCCTACAGACTTCAAGAGGACTGGAGCTGACTAAAAATCAGTAACTCCTGCTTTTCCACATTTGGTTGACTGCTCTTTTTAAATCACGTTTCTTTTAAAACAATCTTCCCTAATTAATACAGTTAAAATAGTTATTTCCAAACAATAGGAAGCTGCAATAGCTAGATAGCAAGGACCCCTAAATTCCTAAGCATATAAATGCATTTTAAGCAAGTACTGAAAATGCATTAGAATCAATGCTTGCCTTTTTAGCATGGTGTCATAAGAGCATAATAAGAGCCCCACTGGATCAGTTTATTCAGTCCATCATCCTATCTCACACAATAGCCATTCTGGGCATTCTCAAGCAGAAGACAAAGGGGAAACCTTTAGCTGCACTCAAATCCCTGCAGATGGCCTTTAGTGGCATCCTACCTCTCCCTCCAACCTGGAGGCAGTATCTAAGTATCAATTCTAGCAACCACTGTTACACCTGTCCTCTATTAATTTATATAATCCTCTCTTAAAACTATTCAGACTGGCTACTGTCACCATCTCTTCTGGTATTAAATTCCATAGACCAATTGTTCTCTGAAAAAATACTTCTCCTTGGGGTCATAACTCTCCTGCCCATCAGCTTCATAGAGTGCATCCTGATTCTCTATCCACCTTTTCCACATGTCTTCTGTCACCTTGACCATGTCTTCATGGCAACCTTATCTCGGATTCAAAATGTTTTCAGTCCTTGGAGTCCACACGGCAGTTTGGCTTAACACGCTTTTCCCGTGTTAAACCACCCCAAAGCGTGGTGAATCTCAATCCTGATTTCAACAGGTCTCACTCTGGATCGTGCGCTTGAAACATTTTACATTTTTTACTGTGTGGACAGTACCATTTTAAGAGATGAGAATCCATGTTTAGGGTTTCCCTCTCCCAATAGCTTGCTTCCAAAGACAGTGATTTCAGTGTAAAAATCCACTTAACAGGGATCGCTACACTGTAGTGCTGGAACCACTTCACACCTTGATGGTTGGAATAACAATGTTGCAATTTTGTGCAATTCTAGCTCTTTGGAGTTCTGACTTTAGAAAGGGAAAGGGAGGAAAGCAGCTGAATGTGAATGCTTAAAGCAAAGGGGCTTTAGTTGCCGCTGCTGCTGTGTACCCTGAGCAATGGGGAGAGGAGGGGAAAGAATCGCTGGCTGGCTGCCCGCTGCCATTTTTCCTCCATCCATGGAAGCGGCAGCCACCCAGCCATCCAGTTAGGCTATGTGAAGGGGTCCCTTATGAGTGGCGCGTCCATGCCAGGAGGAAGAGGGCAGGGCAGCCCTGAAAAGCAGCTTTTAAAAAGTAACCACGTGAGTGCCCCCTTGAGTCACGTACGCCACGTACAATCCTCATAATCCGGATCCAACGCGATTAAGTTAAAAGTAATGGGAACAGGCAAATTCGTGTTTGCATCCACTTCTATTATTTCGGTTTAGAGAAAGCGAAATAAGCTTGCTGTGGGGATTCGCCCCTTCAGTGACTATAGGGGAAAGAGTTCATTTAGCCCTTCTGCAATCTCTGTGCCCTTGTTAGTTATCCTTTTGTGTCTGTTATCATCTTCTGACATATTTAAAGAAGTTTTTAATAATGTCTTCTGATATGCTCCTCAAAATTCTTTGTAACATTCCTGTTTGTCACCTTGAACTTGTTCTGGCATAATTTATGTTCTTTCTTGTTCTCCTTATTAGGACAAGCCTTCCATTTTCTAAAGCAGTTTTTTTTTCTTTTTGCTTTTAATAATTTTCCCACAGTACACTTGTAAGACACAACGATGTACTCTTGGACTTGGCAGTTCCTTTTTTTCTTTTAAGCATGCATTCTGATTTAGCCTCCATTATTGTATTCTTAAATAATTTACATGCATTTTGGAGTGATTGGACTTTCAATTTCCTTTCTACTAGTTTCCCTTTCTACTAGGAACCTTTTTGGGAAGGTTCCTTAATGAAAGTTGAAGACTTATGTGTTAAAGTTTATTGGTATCTTACTGCCTATATTTAAGTTGAAGCTGATTGCATTATGGTCACTCCAAAGGTACTGCTCTCCCCACCCAGCTGTACTGTTTGATTGACAGGGATGTGAGCAATTGCACTGGGTGTTGGCAGTGTTGTAGGCCATTTGCAGCCCAGTCTGGGCAGGTGTACAGAGGAATTACGCATCCATGGATGCAAAACAGGACTTAAGCATCTGTATTGCACCACTTGTGGACATACATTTGGAGTTTTAAAGCCTTGCAATGCATATACCACAGCCTCCTGTAGATCTAGATCTATTTAGCATGGATATGCTAATCCAGAAACTAATTGATCCAGATCTATTGAGGTAAGTACAGGAACAGGCCCAGTCTTCACACATCCTCTTTAGGGAAACTGGAACTTCCTCAAAAGGACCATTCAGCTCTAGAACCCAGGAATCAGTAGTCTATAGGCCTTCTGCTTCTATAGTATTAAAAAAAAAGCATAGGCCATTTCTGTATTGGCCCTTAATCCAGATTATATCCCAGGGCCTGTCATAGTCTGCACTAGCATGCAGATGGCAGGTCCCTATTATGGGATATAATACAGAATAAGGGCCAGTTGAGAAAGGGCCATAGAGCACACTCTACCTATCCTTCATTTCGATTAAAAGAGCTCCCACACGCTGCCTTCTTGGCAAAGATGCAGAAGCCCGTGACTAAGTGGATCACACCAAGCTCTTAAAGAAATGGAAGTACCAGACCACCCTATCTACCTCCTGAAGAATCTGTACATGGAACAAGAAGCAACAGCTAAAACCAAACATGGAACCACTGTCTGGTCCAAGACTGAGAAAAGAGTGTGACAAAGCTGAATATTGCCACTCTATTGTCAAGTTATGCACAGAATGTATGTTGTAAAATACCAGCCTAGATTAATCAAAAACTGGAATTAAGATTGCCATGGAAAATATC
Source organism: Aspidoscelis tigris stejnegeri (assembly GCA_023333525.1). Taxonomy (NCBI): domain Eukaryota; kingdom Metazoa; phylum Chordata; class Lepidosauria; order Squamata; family Teiidae; genus Aspidoscelis; species Aspidoscelis tigris. The sequence continues at coordinate 21,872,851 of JALMGA010000007.1, read as the reverse complement.
AACCTCAGATATGGCAATAAGTGAAGAGAAAATAAAGAGCCTCTTGAAAAGGGTGAAAGAAGTGCAAAAGCTGGTTTGAAGCTCAACATTAAAAAAACAAATCTAAGATCATGGCATCCAGCTCTACCATTCTTTGGCAAATAGATGTGTCCCCTGGTAGTCCCAAACATGGGTGGAGTGAGTTCTGCACACACCCCATGTTTGGGATCAGGGCCCTCTGGTATGCCTGTCAACCCAATTAAACTGAATATAAGGCCTCCCTAATCTGGATCATGATCCATCTGATGCAGGCGGAGTGGACAAGTGAGGGGCATGGCCACCTAGATCCACATTAACATGTGGATCCATCAGCCCCAGATGTTTACTAAGTGGACCTTTAATCTGGGTTAAGGACCCAAGCAGAAAGGGTTGCTATTTCAAAGGATGTACTGGAAAAGATGAAGTTACGAGTGCTACCTGAACATTTTAATTCACATTTTACTTTCTAAATGAACTTGGCCCTGAGCAATTAGAACAAGTCATAGGTGGAATCAGGAAGCAGGTGGTGAAGAAGGACCAACAGGTAGATAACAGTCTGGGAGCTAATCAGGGAATCATGGGGCTGGAGGCTAAACTAGCAATATCTAAAGCACCATCAGCTGGTGTCTTGCAAAACTGCCTTGTTCATGTCATGCAGTAATAATCAAAGAATTGGAAAAACTGAACTGCTTCACATTTTCTAGCATCTTCTTCAGTAATAAGTATTTCCACACTCTTGAAATTACTCTCGCTACAACAGAAAAATAACTCCAGATAGTTGTAGCAAGGAGGCAACAGAAATACATACCAAGGAATGCTAAGACTGAATAATGTTCCTTCCTTCATGCCAGATTTTTGGTGATAAACTAATGGGTGTTGTTGTGAGCCTCTGCTGTCTGTACTTTTCATGGGAAAATAATCCATACTTTACTCGTGCTGTGAGACGAGCTCCAATATGGAAACCATTAGACCAATTGAATTTGGAATTTAGAAATTGGAAGGCAAAGTTATAAATTGAATAGGCTATTTGACAATGAGATTAATACTTGAAACCCCCAAACAATTTTGATTTGCTTCCCTGTCTAACACTCACCAAAAATGGAAGCAGGACTTGGAACATCTTGTATCTGTGATATCCTTTTTGTTTTTTATTCTTCCAGCCTAATATTATATATAATTTCAGGGGAAAGGGAAGTTGCCCTCCAAGACCAAATACTTCTCTTGCTTTTAAAAATATTTATTCAAAGATTTTATACAAAATGGACACTAATAAAAATTATGGTGTAGGAAACTCATGGTGAATATTAATGTACTCAGCTATTTATTTAATTTATTTAAAATGTTTATATCCCTCTCTATATCCTAAGATCTCTGGGCAGCTTACAATAAAATTTGAACAAATACAAAGGTGATTTTTGAATAGAATTAATTCTTATCCTGTTTGCATCTACTTATAAGCAAGTTCCACTAAGTTCAGTGGGACTTTAATCACATGAGAAAATGGAATAGAACCATTTTCCAAATGCATAATTCACTTTATGTTCTTAGGAACAGTGCCTATAAGTTTTCCAATGCAATCATTATCAAAAACTCAAACCTCTCCTCAAATATCTAAATAAGGGCCTAGCTACACACAAACCTTACCTTCCTCTTTAAAAGATCTACTTTACCTCATGGAATATTGGCGGTTCATAAACCAACCAAATTGGGCCCAAATCACTTCAAATTAAACTAAGTAAAATTAAAGCTTTTTCTGCACTTTAATCAGGATCAGTGGGCCTGGAATAGCCAGGTTCACTAATGCTGACCAGATCACTCCATCATAACATCATAACTCACAGCTTCTGCAAGCTTCATGAACATACTCCCATACCTCCAAAGGCCAGGAACAAAAGTTCCTAACCCTAGGGCTTCTGGGGGATGCTTTTCAGTTAAACATACAACCAATAGAATCCCCAAATAAGAAACACTGTTGGTGGCCAAACCTTAAATTTAAACCTTATTCAGTCCATTTTCAAATTTGACTGGACTTTCCATTCAGGAAAGTCCAATGGAGAGTGGCATAGCCTTACTGAGGCCATGGTCACAACTTGCTGAAATAATCTGTCCTTCCTGGGTTTGTCCTCAGTCTGGGTCACTATGCTCACACCTTTCTGCTTCCATTCTGAGACTCCTTCAGAATACTTTTTTAGGATTGCCTGAAGCCATGCCATTTATTCAAGGTGTGTTGGAAGGGTGTGAGGTTTTGGTGAGTAGGAAATAGATGGCGCCTCCAAACACGTGCTACGCTGCAATGCCCCTTTGCAGTGGCTTCCAGTCCTCCAGACGGGAAGGTCAGAAGCTCCAAAGGGACAGCATGGTAGCTTCCAGTCCATCAGATGGGAGGATCAGAAGCTGTGCCACCCCTTCACAGTGTCTTGCCATCCACCAGACAGGATGGTCACCCGCAGTAGTGGTGGAGCATACTAAGGTAAGTGTGAAGTAAAAAGATGCTGTTGATGCAGCATCTTTCTACTTCCCTATTTCTCTGGTCCAATTAAAGTAGAAGTCCTAAAAGATGTTGTCAACTGAGTGCACAATGGTGGAGGAATTCAAGTGTGTCTAATTATTTTTGTATAATCACATTCTTTTGTGTAGTTTTTTATATTATGTTTATGAAAAATTCATTTAATTTTTTTTTAAAAAAGATGCTGTTAAATCAGCATCTTTTTACTTTCCTAAATGCTTCACCACTGCTGCAGGCTTTAAAGAGCTGCACATGGGCAACACAGCATAGCCCTAAAAGATTCCCTACCCCATTTGGAACCTTCCTGCATTACAGCTGGGCCAACCAAGCAGGTCAGAAATATCAAGGGCTTTTCTATATGGGCTTGGAGAAAAACTCCAAATTTGCACTGTAGAGCTACTTAACCAGATTGCAGGACACTAGAACATAAGAAGAACCCTGCTGGATCGGGCCACAGCCCGTCTAGTTCAGCATCCTGTCACACACATTAGCCCACTATTTCAACCAAAGCTAGTGTTTGGGGCCAAGCCTCACATTCTTGAGGGTTCAGCTCCACTGCTGACTACCATTCAAGACCTCAAGTACGTTAGAATGAAAGCTATGGGTCTTTATTCCGCCCAGAGGAATTTGGGATTGCGTTCTGCTTCCCTAGAAACCATGTGCTTGCAAACTGTCAGATCATCAGAGGACAAGCCTCCTACTAATTGTAAGGCATCTTGTCAACATACCCTCAGAGGGACCACATGACGTGCCCTCCAAAAATCCAGATCACCACAAGTCCCTATGTGAAATTACCACTAACAGCCACTTTTATTTTTGCATTGAGTATTGGCAGCAAGGATAATAAATCATACATTCTGAACAGGAAAGCGGAAACCACAACCCAACCAAGGGAGTTTTGAGCTTTACTGAAATAGAACATTGCTTTATGAGACATATAAAATAAAGAGAATAAACCAGAAATCATAAGCTTTCTATCCTTTACCTCAAGAGCCCCAACTAGGTAAGAAATAGCAGCAAGAAATCAGCTGTGGCAAGTGAAGTGGGGAGGAAGGAAGTCACTTATGGAAGTCCATTTCCTGCACTGGCTCAGAGGTCTTTTTGGAGCTTCTGCAGGGACAGCACATTGATTTCTTTTTGAGGTTTCCACAGTGCCATAGGAACTTTGAAAGGAGACCATTTGCCACCACTGCAGGAGTCTCAAAAAAAATCTGTGAAACAATGTGGGGGAGGGGCTTCTGCTTGTGACATCTTCCCCTTGTGGTCACAAATGACTGATAGATGGGAAATGGGAACCTAGGAGAGTCCTCTCACCAGGAGGATGAACATGCAGATCAGTGAAGGTCAAACAGGGAGAAGAGGATAGATCCAGCACACAGGCGTTCTTCTGTCTCAAGATGTAAGTAGCATGAATCTCCTCTTTCATACCTTCTTGACTACTTAAGAGTGCTACCTGTAAGTCTCCTTCTCCAGACATTATTCAGTATATGGACTTCTGGTTAATAAAAATTATCTTTACTCATCCATGGTCATCTTATAGCAGCTGACCTGTTAATGAAGGACCATGTGATGTTTATGGGTAGGTAGGGACCAAGAAGCTTACACAGCCCTTCTTCTTTATGGAACTGTAACTTACACTCACAGGCCGCATCCCCACGACGTCATTATCTCAAATTCAAAATGTTTTGAGTTCGGGCAGTTTAGACGGCACTTCGGCTTAATACGGTATTTCCGTGTTAAACGACGTTATCCCGATTTGAAATAAATCCTGATCTCAACAGGTCTCACTCCGGAACATGCCCTTGATACGTGTTTAATTTTTTACTGTGTGGACAGTATCGTTCCGGGATGAGATTCCGTGTTAAGGCTGTCCCGCCCCCAATCGCACTGTAACCAATGGGCTCTCCGTATTGTAGGCACGTCATGTTTAGGATTCCCTTCAAAGAGTGATTTCATTGAAAGAATCCAGCCACTACCTCCAAAGATACACTGTAGCAATGTCGATAAATAACAGTTTCACTTTTGCGCAGTTCTGAACTTTTGAACTTTCAAAAGGAAAGTCCCTGGGGAACTTTCCCTGCCCACTCTCCCCGCTCTCCGAGTTCCCTCCCGGCCACAGGGGGAAGAGCGAGCGAGGAGCCCCCTTCACCCTCCCGGCGGTGGGCACGCTGAGCCCGCCCGCCCTCTTGTCCACCCCTTAGCTCTCCTCCTCTTCCAGCCAGCGGCGGCCGCGGCTCTGCGGGGCAAAGTGGCGGCAAAGCGGGGAAAAGCGGTGGCGGAGCCCCAGGGCGAAGCCGCCAGCGCCGCAGAGCCTGGATGGATGGATGGATGGATGGATGGATGGATGGATGGATGGATGGATGGATGGATGGAGTGGCGGGCGCTGCGAGCACGCTCCGGGCGGCGGCGGCGGCGGGCAACAAGAGAGCCAGGATGGATGGATGGTTGCTGCTGCTGCTGCTAGGAAGGGGGAGGGGAGAGAACGGGCCGGATCGGACAGGGAATCCCCAGCGGAGCATGGATGACGCAAAGGGAAGGGAGGGTGGGATCCTGGGACGGAACACCAATTACAAGAGAGGGGGTGGGCAATGGCGGGAGGACAGGGCTTCCGTCTGGACTCCCAGGATTGATTCCGCGTTAAGGCTGCAGTCAGAATGCTCTCGGAACCGGATCAACTTGCAAGTTGTGTGGACAGCTTTGTTCCGTTTCTTTTATTTCGAATTCTTTAAACTGAAATAACGCATGCCGTGAAGACGCGGCCACAGTGATCTATGCAGTTAAAATACTCAGTTTCTGTAAGTCTAAAGCACAGTGGAACTATAATATTTATCATATTTAAAAGAATAAAACAAATCTAGAACCATCCTACTACTACAATTTTATTACTCCTGTCTTAATATTTAGTCTAGTCATTAAGGAGCCAGACTCTTATCTGGGAATACTGGATTTGATTCCACACTCCTCCACAAAGCCAGCTGGGTGGCCTTGGGCTAGTCACAGCTCTCTTCTGAGCTCTCACAGCCCCACCTACCTCACAGGGTGTTCTTGTGGGGAGAAGACTAGAAAAGCTTTGTCAGCTGCTTTGAGTCCCCTTTAACCATTAGGACAAAAGGATATCTATGGTCAAGGTACAGGAAGGGGAAATATCCACTCCTTGTCACAGCTGCCCATGGAGAGGATACATGTCAAGGTGGCATGATGCCAAAGGGTTCCATGATGAAATTCTGATATATTTTTCAAGGAATGGGATCAAAATTTGTCAGTGCCTCATAATTCCCTGTACTATTCATTCCCTTTAACAACATTCAGAATCCCAGGCCTTGCATATTGTTTGTTTACATCTAAATTCAGCTGAGATGGTCACGTGGGAGGGCAAAGAAAATTATTTCTGAAAAGTCTCACTTCTACAAAAAAAAAACCTCCATCTCATTTTGGTTTAGAAGCCTATTGCCAGCTTCTCAAAAATATCTTATGAATTAAAGGGAAATGTTTTTAAACAAATAAATATTTCAGTGAATTGATTGGAAAACCTATCCCATATATACCTTTAGGATATTATGAGTTTCAAGGTGCCAATGGGATTTGGTGATCTAAATGTTTCCCTTGGCCTTTAACAAAGTAAGTTCTAGCCCATGCCAAACCACAAACTGGCTTAGTTAAGTAGTGAAGTTGAAGGGGTGACAGGAGAATTTCTAGCACATCTGAATGTATTACTTAGGCACTTAGAAGTTACAACATGGCACTGTCATGCCAAGCAAAATTAACTTTTCAGGGGGGAAAATCCATCAGATTTGTTTGTTTTATTTTTGATTGGCTCAGGGCTAAAGAAAAGTGATTTTACATGCTATTCGTTACTACCGTTGTTTAATATCCTGCCTTTCCTCCAAAATGCTTCAATAACATTTGCATGTTCTCTTCCGACTTTTAGACTTACAAGTCTGTGAGGAAGATCAAACTGAAAGAAAGAGACTTACCCAAGGTCAGCCAGTGGGGTTAGAAATGAGAGTATTCTCAAAGGGGCAACTTTTAGCATACATGTTTCTTCCATTACCATACTTCACATCAGATCAATTTCTCTTGTGGGGAAATCACATCCAAAACTGAGCTCTTGTGCCATTTGGACAATATTTACATTTCTTCCTATATCCCCATTTTCTGCAGTATGTTTTTACAGGACAGAAAGGATGCTCCTTTCTCCAACATGAGTGTTTCTTTGGTGCGACAGTATTCAAAATTTCTGGGAGCTGGACATGGCATTCCAGGCAAGTGGGTGAAGGAATTTCCTACTATCTTTATTATTTTTTTGTGACCAATCATTTATTGGCTGTATAAGATTCCACCCCCACATTCAAAGAGAGATATGGAAAGACAAAAAAAAGCACACAGTCTTACTATCAGGTTTTTTAACTAAATATGTCAATTTGTGTATAAATTTAATATAATTAATAACACATGATTACATGTATTTAAATGTACATATATAACCTAAATCTAAAAACATAACACAAACAAAATTAATATGGAAAAGAATACAAAAGCAACAATAAAACAATCCCACTCATTATTGCTATTTTAAACCAATCTATTATTTTTAATAGATTATGTTTGGACTGGAAGGAGATCAAATCAGTCAATATTAAAGACAATCATCTTGGACTGTATGAAAAGGACAAATATTGAAGCTGAAGCTCAAATAGTTCGGCCATAGAACAAGAAGACATAACTCATTGTAAAAGGCCCTAATGCTGGAAAGGATTGGAAGCAAAAGGAGGAAATGGCAGAGGATGAGATGGCTAGATGGCTACCCTGGCTTGGCCCAGCCTAAGAAGTGTAAATCAATGCAGGTAAGTTTTCCTCAAGAAGTGGTACAGTTTCACCTCAACCTCCCACCCAAAATCTCCCAGCAAGGAAGAACCACTTCTTCTCTTGGCAGGTGGTTTATATACCTCTTGCCTGGCATGAGCTTTCACTCTCATTGGCTGTGCCTGATGTACTCACTCGCCCTCCTTTATGCTAATTAGGGTATCAGAGCCCTGCTGCTTACCTGTTTCACTAACTAAGCATATTATAAAGACAATTCTTACAATAAATACATTTACATACATTCCAAACAACAATACTAGATACATTAAATAAGCACGAGCATAATAAGAAGACATAACTCATTGGAAAAGACCGAAATGCTGGAAAGGATTGAAAGCAAAAGGAGGAAACAGCAGAGGATGAGATGGCTAGAAAGTGTCATGGAAGCAGTACAAAACAGAAGAGCCTGGGTCTTCAGTCAATATGAGGATAATCATACAATGTGATCCAGAGACAACAAAATTAAAGGATGTCATGTATCCATAAGCTTACAACATATCTGGATGGTAGTGCAAAGTCCTTACTTAATACACATTAATTGGATAATCCAGAATAAGATAATTGTTTCCATGTTTTTTGAATGAGTCCTGCCATCTGATGATGTTTTTGACATAGTCAATCAGTCATGAGTGTTTGAAGAACAACCATTCTAGGGGCAAATAACCCCTAGAATCATATTAGGGTGTTTCTGCACTGGCCCTTTAGACCCCATTTAAAACCCATTAAGGACCCATGCAGGACGGATCCTAAAAGATCCTTTCGCACAGGAGACCCCCATTAGGACCGGATGAGGGAGGCGTCTTCCGCACAACGGCCTCCCAATTCCAGCCCTAATGGGGTATTCAGGGCCCTAAATATGGATTTCCGGAAGACCTAAAAAATTGGGTCTACAATCCGGTCTTTAGCCTTGAAACCGGATTATAGACGCATGCATCTGCACAGGTGGCATAAGCTCTGTCCTGCCACTGACAACTAGGGAGGCCTGCATGGCCTCCGCAGTTGTCAGAGGACTCCAGTACAGCTCGGAGTGGTGGTGGTGGGTGACGATCGTGCATCGTCACCCCACTCCTGATGCAGGGGGGGAGACGGAGGCAGCAAGCCCCTGCTCCCCCCCCATGTAGCTGCTCTAGCAGTGGGACTTCAAAGGCAGGCGGTGGGGGGGGGTTGCCTCTGCCCCCACATGCCATTTTAAGCCCCTTTGCTGAAGCAGCTATATGGGGGGGGCTGTCCCCACCTCCCCATGTCGCTGCTCCTCTTTAGCAAAGGGGCATCCATGGCAGGCAGTGGCAGGAGTTTGCCTTTGCCTTCACCTGCCATGGTTGCCCAATCGTTGTATAGGAGAGGAGGAAGAGGCGCAAAGCCTTCCCCCTCCCCAGCAATGGAGCAGCCACATGGGGTGAAGGAGGCTGCCGTTGTCGCCTCCTCCGCCGCCAGCTCCACCCCTCCCCCAGGATGCTGCTTTGCTGGAGCAGCGGAAGCAGGAGGGAGATGGCGATCTGCATTGCCATCTTCCCCCAACCCTGATGGCCCAGCAAAGCAGCTGTCATCGAGAGAGGAGACGTGGTGTCGTGGCTGCGATTGCCACCTTCACCACACACCCTGTCCCGATGATGGCTGTGGCCCATCAGGGCAGGGAGGGGACGCATATGGCAGCTACCTCCTTCTCCCACCACCGGGAGGCAGCAGGGGAACAAGGTAGCTGTCATACGCGCCCCCTCTCTGCCCTGATGGCCTGCAACCATCATCGGGACAGGGGGCATAGCAAAGTGGTGATTGCAGCCACAGCACCACGCCTCCTTCCCCGATGACAGCTGCTTTGCTGGGCCATCAGGGCTCCTCTGCTTCGGGTGATGGCAGAGCGAGTGTCACCTCGGGGGCGTGGCGGAGGTGATGCAGCCACCATCGCCAAAACTGAACAGGGGGGTTCTGCCAAAGAAAAGAAAGCACCCCAATTGGGTAAAATAAATGAAGACAATGTCTACCCCAAACACCTGTGTGAATAAGAAATGCAAAACTGTAGAACAGAAAAGCAATTATAATTTCTAAAAGAGTAACAATACCCCACTAGGTTTTAATGAAAAATATAAAAATAATAATAGAAAATATCTCAATAATATAATGAAATATAAAATATATAAAAGAGGCCAAATGGAGGGGTGGAGGCAGCAGCAGTATGTCCTCCTGCGGCCTGATTCGGGCAGCAGAAGGCATGCTGTGTTTCTGCACAGCGCCTTTCTAAGCACCCATTCCAAATGGGTGCTAGAGGGTCTGTGTAGAAGCAGAGAGGTCTCCTGAAGGCTCCACCTCAAACATCCGGATCTTCAAGATCCAAATGTTTGAGAGAGCAGTGCAAAAACACCCTTAGAATCATTACCCTTCCACATAGATAATACACTCAGTGCTCAGCTCAGATACAATAGCTATAGGTTCATTAAGTATTTTACACATCTCTGTAATAATGTTTTGCCAAAACATATATTTTATCATACTGCCTCCAAAGTGAATTTGTTGGTGCTTAGTTGTGTTCACCTTTTCATGGTATGACTCTGGACCATAACTTCTCAGGCCTGTCTGTCTTTCATTGCCTCCATGTAAGTGGATATAAAAAAACCTACAGAATTCTCCTCTTCCCCCCCCCCCACAATGCCAACATAGATCTGAACCTATTAAAGTTTTAATAGGTTTTTTAAAAGTATAATTTTATTAAAAGTTTTTCTGACTACTTTAAGAATAGAAAAAATGTATACACTGATAGATATGAAAAGTAATAAACTAAAGAAGAAGAAAAAGAATAACTGAAATGCCTTCCAATCTCTCCCCTTGTGATTATATGTAAATTTACCACAAGCATTTTAACAACTACATTTCTTTTAAGCTACTTGTGAAATCCCAGGATTAACATATCTTTCTTACGTAGGAAGTCAGTAAAAGGTTGCCAATCTTTACGTAGTGATTTCAGTGTTCTTTCTTTGATCAAAAAAGTCAATTTATCCATTTCTGCCAAATCTGTCAATTTCAGCAGCCAGTTGGTAGCACTGAGTTTTTCCATCCTTGTGCACATAACAGCCATGCAGCTGTGAGCACGTACTGGATTAATCTCTCATGGCTTTTCTCCAATGGTAGATCCATCAGACTCAAACAAAAGTGTTCTGGTTTCAATTGTATATTGAAAGTATGTACCTGGATCCAAAACTTTTTTGCTTTTTCACTTGTCCACCACATAAAATAAAAAGACCCTTCACGTTTTCCACATTTCCCATAAACATTAGATATACCTTGATTCATTTTAGCTAGTTTTTCAGGTGTCGTATACCAACGGTACAACATAAAATTTTCCCTTTAAGGTTATCGCATGTGTAAATTTCAGTCCCTCTGACCACATCCTTTCCCACTGGTCCTTCTGTATAGTGTAACTAAAAAACTTTTTAGCTCATTTTCAGTGGCAGCTCATAGATTTCAGGGTAGGTGATGACAGGAATGGTCCAGGTAATTTCTGGCTGTGAAAACACATACCACCTCCTGGGCAGGTCTTTCCACACAAGAACAACACAAGAACACAAGAATTGTCATGGTCCATCTAGTCCAGCATCCTGTCTTACACAGTGGCTCACCAATTGTTTCTGCCATCTCAAGCAGAAGATATCCAAATATAGCAGAATAAATAACTGTTATCTGGATACAGTCGGTCTACAACTGGACCACTGGGTCTGTTTGCATTTGGCAAACAGAAGAAGTCCAGGGATGGTCCAAGACAGAGCATCTACCTGAGGAGACACTTCCATCCCCTCTACCTGGGATAGCTGTGGAGCAAACTGTGAAGGCCAAGAACTTCATTTCCCAGCCTTTGAAGCCTAAGGCACCATCTCTGAAATTGACACTTGGGCCTGCACTGTGATGGGCTGTATGAACAGACTTGCCCACCATGAGCCTGCACCAGCATGGCCTGAAATGACATTCTGCTGAAAACCACATTCTGGCCTGAAAATGGGCCAGAACAGTGTGGAATGCCCTTAAATCCGCATTCCAGTTCAGAAAAGCCAGTCCCGGATTCAAAGTGGGTTCAGGGCAGACTTGATGCTTTCAGAGTGGGTATATTATGGGATACATATTAGATACACATATCCTTAATTTCTAGTAAAGAAATGTCTTCACAAACTGCAGGCAGATCATACTGTAGTATTCCCCATGTTAAGCTATTAGGTAAGTGTGAAAAGACTCTGAGCAACTATTAAAGCCTGTGCGGATATAGCCTTTGTGAATGACTTTTGCCTCCTAAGAGGCTTTTGGCAAGTCCCTGCTTTGAACGAGAAAGCTCTATTAGTTGCATTCCAATCCTAAGCCAATCCAAGAAGTCAGTTATTATATTTTCACCTTTCCAAGCGTTTAAGGAATGACTAGATACTGAGTTACATCATAGAAAACATAGTCTTCAAATTAGCATATGTTTCTAGGGCAGAATTCGATGTTCAGTCTTGGAAAAGTTATAGCAGCAAGGAGGGGAGGGGACTTTGAGGCAGAGAAGTTTTTCAACCAAGCAGCAAAGTAACAGAGTCTGTTTGTCGTTACCGAGTTGTTGTGCTTTGTGTTTTAGTAGGTCAACAAACTGTTGGACGATAAATTTGTGTCTGGGCCTATCACGCAAGGGCCTGTTGCTTCACAGACGGTTTCAATCAGCACAGCCTAGCCAGTAAAACAGGACATCCTGGTCAGAATTACTTTCTCAACCTAGTCTTGAACTGTTGCTTTTCCAATCACTTTTGGCAAATTTCATTTGAAGCTAGTAACTGGAGCATGCGTGTTTGACCAACGGCAACTTTTTTTCCAAGCAAGGAAAAGGCTTTTATCTGGGCACATCTGATAACATCTCTAGTTTAAGAGATCCTCAAATTGCTTATAATCGTATCGGTCCTTCTCATCAGCTCGGCAGCAAGCAGTCTCTCCTAGTGTGGCCTCATCCTCATACACAGAGGACAGGATGATGGTGCTCTAATAGTAGCCAATCTTTTTCCCCCTAAGCCCATCACACACTATCCATTCCACCTGACGAATATGTACAAATGTGTAGATTTGTGTCCCTATATCTCTTATTCGTAGAAGCTTCGGTTAAAGCTTCAGCAGATACTGGATGCCCTAGGGCTCCCCCCCTCCAGGCCTTCTGTAACCCCCTTGCATTTTGGGATGTGCACCAATGGCTTTCTGGGCTCTCTGGAGGCCAAAATAGGCCTTCTGGCGCTCAGAAAAGACACTTCCATTTCTGAGTTGATCCCAGACCAGAAGGCCTACTTTGGCCCCAGAAGGCGTGTTTCATCCTCTGGAGACCACAGAAAGAGGCCTGAGATGCCATCGGAGTAGTCCTGCCTGCCTCCCAACCACCTCCTTATTATTTGGGGCAGATTCTGGTGGTGTCCTGAGCCTCCTTCCGCAGTCTCTGCAGTCTCCGTAGGCCAAACCAGCCCTTCCCAGAAAAGTCACTTCTGAGGCCTTTTCGCTCAAGGGGTTTTTGAACGACGGAGAGCACGTTGGGACACAGCATTCACTCTTGCGGGCGGCAGGATCCATTCCAGGCCACCCGCAAGCGTCCCAACGTGCCCTCCATGCATTCGAGTTTCAGAGCACTAAAAAGTGCTCTGAAACCGTCTCCGTGCGTTCCGAGCTGTCTCAGAGAGAAAGCATTTGCACACTCTCTCTCTGTGACAGCTCGGCCCCTCCCCCAGGCTGTTCCCAGTGTGGGCATCCCGGGTGCCTTCTTTCTCTGGGTTTCTGCTCACTCCCGAACCCCAGATCAGGCTCTGGGGGTGGGCAGGAACCCCAACCAAAAGCCCCCAACCCATCCCCAGGGTCCCGTACGCATGTGTGAAGGGTCTTACCTTCTCCTGCAGGCCCGATTCTGTGTAGAAAGGCCGGGCCGTTCTGAGCATGCTTGAGGGGGTGGCCCCTCATTGCCTGGGCACCCGCCTGGTCTCTATTGCCCATCTGAGCATGTGCAGGTGCCCATGTGAATATGAATATGACCTCCCCCAGTCCTCTATTCTAATTAATATTCATGCACAAATACAAAGCCCCCCAGATTTGTGGGCATGGGATTCGCCTGAAACCGAATTTTTCCACATTTGATTTGTACCGAATCGAATGTGGAAAAATGGCTTCGTGCACACCACTAGCTAGGACTCTTCAATAATAACTATTCAGCATTGGCTCCAGAAAGTCTGGGAACTGCTCCTGATGGAATTAATAGGTCTTCAAATTGCACTTAACTAGAGGTAGAGAGGTCAAATTATCCTTCACTAAAATTTGGAGCCCTTTTCTGGACTCTTGCTACCAATCATGTCCTGGAGACTCTCAATATAAGCTGTTCCTTGATCAGTTACTGAATTAATATTATTCTGATGTGTATTGTTACAGGTTATCGAGACAATTTACTAGAGTTTATATAATGTGTTTTATATTTTTTTATTGTGAATTTATTGTTATTACTAGTGTCTTGTTAGTTTGTAATTTATGCTGTATTACTAGTTCTGTATTGTTATATTTCTTGTGTGCATTGTTGCATTTATATATTTGGTATTCAATAAAAACAATTTATTAAATTCATTAAAAAATGAGTAAACAAGTAAATAAAATAAAATAGCAGTTTGGTCCCCCATAAAAAGAGACTGCTAGGAAAATAGAAGCAAATCTATATTATGTTCTGTGTACTTGGACATTGTCCTTTTTTATATGATCAATTTAATTAGTTTTTATCGTTTTTTTTCTCTTTGTACTTTCATTGCTTTTAGTTTCTGTTTTTCATTGTTGTACATTGCCTTGATTTGTTATAAGAAAAGCAATTGGCAAATAATGTAAACATTATACAACATTTAGCATTTCATTAGCCTGAGTCAGGGCCAAAGAGAAACGAAATGAGATGGAAAAATACAGCAGCAAGGAGACCAGTGCATTGCCTGATGAAAATGCTGGATACAGTACAAACTGGTGTGACTTAAGCAGCAGAAAAGTAAGAATAAAAATTAACTTGCATTTCAACTCTATATAGTGTGTTTGATGAGCATTTGCCACTTGGACTGTGGCTACATTCCCATTTACGAGGACTAAATTGCTAAAATCCGCAGGGAAAAAAACCTCGGAAAAACCGTTCTCGGTCCCGTGTTGGCAGCTAGCCCACTTAATTTTTTTCCAATGGGATCGGTACAGGACTATTTGGGGAGTTCATGCCTTTTGGGCTGTCCCCCCGAAATTCTTCTGTCCAATCCCTGGTGCCTTTGTGGTTGCATCATTAAATGGGTGAGATTTCATTCTCAGAAAGGACAGCCCCGTCCTTGCCATCCATCCTGCCTGTTCCCCTCCTCTTTTCTATATATTGAATGCCGCTCCTAGCCCTGAGTGCCAAGCATGTACATGATCTTGGCTTTGGTCATGTTTTGTGTATGAGTCTGCACTGTGACTCTGAATCATCTGTGGGGCACAGATTATTTCAATGCTTCACCCATCCATGCTCCAAGCTTTTCTACCCACTTTTTTCTGTTCCCTGGATGGGGATTCAAAGCAGCCAACAGTGCCTTTTTTTGCCCCTCACCCCAAATTGGGCACCCTTTCTGTAGTGGGTGGCAGTGCCATGTGAGCCCAGGAGGAATGAGCTGTGACCATCCCAAGGAGGGACATGGAATGATGGATCAATTCCCTACATAGCACCCAAAGGTGGCCTAGGAACAGGCAGCCACCAGGCGATCCCTCTAGTAAAGCAGAAAAAGAGGCTGGCTTTCCATCCAGGCAGTCTCCTGTAAAGGGATTCCAAGTGGTTGTCAATGCTTTTTTTTTCATGCCCCAGATTGGGCACCCTTTGCACAGTGGGTGGTGTTGCGATGCAATGGGAGGCGAGGGGCAAGTGTTGACCAGGCAAAGTTCATGCAGCCTGCTTCATGATGGGAGGTGGAACCTAACCCAGAATTCCCAGATAAGATTCCAGTTGCCAGGACAGTAGGACAAAACATACCACAGATAGGAAATCCCAGTGCACCCGCAGATTAGGGCAAGATCGATTGCACCCCCAAATCCATCACCTCACAGCTAGGCCAGGCCATGGGTCAAAATGGATGTCAAACCTAAAGGGGATGCTAAGGGTGCTTGCAGAATTGCACATGAATGCTGAACTGCCATTCTCCAGCCATGGTGCGGGGGAGTGCAACATTCACCAATTGCCCCCTTGGACCTCGGGCCACCAGGCAATCCCTGACCCTGCACCAAAGCCGAATAAGAAGTTGGCTTCTCCACCCACCCCACAGTTCCCAGGATGGGGGTTCCAAGTGGCTTTCAATGTTTCTTGTTTCCCCACCCTAAATCAGGTGCCCTTTGTGTAGTGGCCTTGTGAGCCCAGGAGTGAGCTGTGGCCAGGTCAGGTAGAAGGTGAAGAGGTGTGGCCACAATGATGCCAGGAGTACACCCAGGGGAACATGCCTGGCCTTGCTGCCGTCCACCAGGAGCACCCCCCAAGTCAGGACAGAACCATCTGCATGGAGCAGAACCAGCAGGGCACAATTTTCACTGATGGGGAAATGCACTTCTGTGCAAAAGCTGGGCCTCCCCAGCCTGGGCCACATCGTGTTTGAGTGGCAGGTGTGAATCCAATCAGGAAGAGGAGTGGGAGGATCAACAGATAAGGGGAGGAGAGGAAAAGATCCTGTTTCCCCATGTTGGGAACTTGAGCAATTTCAGTGGGAACTGCAGTATTCAAAATGAGGTCATTTTATCGTGAAGCAAATGGAAACGGTCAGAATGCGCACCCCATTCTGATGGAAACTCAATCTGGGTTAAAATACTCCAGTGGGAATACAGCCTCAGAGAATTAGTACTATAGTCTTTTTGATCCTGGACATTTAAAAAAACCTTTTTCAGAGGGACCTCTGTTGGCCTGCACTTCATTCTAATAACAAGTGCCAGATGCCAATTATCTTTGTTCCCTTATTGTTTCTTTTATCCGTTTTGTTCCCCTTATGTTTCCCTTAACACTTCCCATTTTATAATTGAATTTGTAGTTTTGTCCACTGCTGCTGTGTAGTATGACAGCTAGTTCCCATACTCCTTTCCCCTCCCTTCTGTCCTTTGAAAAGGGAGCAGGGAACTCTGCTTTGGGGGTTTGAAAAATTGTTTGTTATTATCTCGTAGTATTGGGACACAGTAATGATTATGAAGCCAGAAACCTGACATGCAACATCCAACTGCACCAGAGTTTTAATCAATATGGACAACTGCCACCATAACAAAAGAACATGATAATCTAAGAGAAACGCTGCTAGATCAGGCGACAACCCATCTAGTGTTGCATCCTGTCTGTTGGTATATTATAGCAAGCATACATCACTTCAGCATAAAAGGGGTTAATTTTCTGCATATACTGTAGTATGGGAACTGCTGATTGGCTAACTCTGCTGTAACAGTTTGTAATGTCACATGCTCTCTTTTTCTCTTCAAGCTAGTAGTAGAAAGATGGACTGTGGCATCTCTTTGACTCACAAGTCAACGATAAGTAAAGTTATGTTGACATAAATCAAGAAGGTGTACACTTCAAGTCTGTTCTTCAACATGCTCTCTGCTTTTGTTTTCTAAGGCTGTGTTCCCATACAACATAAAATTTGAACTGAATCTGAATTCAAGATCAGGAGATCCCATTTAATATTTTATTCCTGGACTTTCTGAAGACTATCCTGCAAAAATCCACGGGGAAAAGGGCCTCAGAAAAACTGTTTTCAGTCCCCTTTTGAAGCCCAGTCCACTTCCTCCCCCCAAATGGGAACGCTACCAGGCTATTCAGTGTGGAGACCTACCCTTCTGGCCAATGCCTGCCAGTTGTGGATGGGATTTCATAGCCGAGAACCTTCTCCCCTCGCCCTTGCCATACCTGCTTTGAACACCAAGATCACAGAGGAGGAGAAAGTGAGAAACTGGAGCATGTTCGGGATTTTACGTTAAGGCTCTAAGCCATGGGGGAGGAGGGATAGGCAAGTTCTCCGCCACCGTCTTTCCACACAGAGCTGCAGGAGTGAAGTGGACTACTCTACTTTTCCAGAACAATTTTTCCTGCTCTGCAAAAGGAGGGTTCCCAAGAGCAGATTCCAACCTTGAGAATGGGCTAGGCACTGGTTGGCACTCTTTCCACCCCTTTGTCTTTCTTTCCCCAGAGACTTTACAGTGCTGGCTCCACACGTCCAGAATGCATCTCTAAGTAAATCTCACTGCTAACTTCATTGCTATCACTTGGGTGCAAAGCAAAAGCATTTCTGCTTGGCTATCGACCTTTTGAACTTAGAGATGATTTCGTTTTACTCTCTCTTCTGTTTTCAATTTAATTTGTTAGTTTCTACATGTCATTTATTTCCCATTTCCATTTCTTTTGACTGACTTAGCATCAATCTCATTGAAAATAATATAACAAGCCATTGCAGAGTTTTCCTAGAAATTTCACAAAACAGATTTTTTTGAATGTACAGAGAGCTTCCATTATTTCCATTGCCAGGATCTGGGGATGAGGTTGCCAGTTGGCTGAGGACTCCATGTGGTCTCTTCAAGGGATGTGCACAACTATTCATCACATTCAAAATTCGTATGAATTCATTTGAATTCAGACATTCAAATTTGAATCACATGTTGGTACATTTGAAGAGTGACATTTGAATGTGAATTGAATGTTTCTATACATTCATACAGAGCTTTGTTACATTTGTGAACATGGGTAGGCGGGAAAGCGGTCGCCCAGTCACAACATGTATTGATCCAGAGTGAATTCAGAGCAGATTCAGAGTAGATTTGACACATTCAGAGCAAATGTATAGGGGATTTGTAGGCAGCAGGGATTAAGAACATAAGAGGAGCCCTGCTGGATCAGGCCACAGCCTATCTAGTCCATCATCCAGTCTCACACAGTGGCCCACCAGTTGACAATGGGCATCACAAGCAGAGACAAGGCCAAACCTTCTCCTGCTGTTGAATCCCAGCGAATGGCCTTAGAAGCATCTTGCCTGAAAGATGTACTTAGGCATCCATTCTAGTAGCCATTGATACATCAGCCATCCGTAAATTTGTCTAACTCTTCCTTAAAGCCATCTAGGCTAGTAGCTGTTACCACCTCTTTTAGCAGCAAATTCCATAGACCAATGACCCTCTACTCAAATGAATGTGAATTTTCTTGCATTTGATTTGAATCAAACATGAAAAAAAAAATTTGTGCACTTCCCTAGTGTCTTCAGGTAGAAGCAGCTCATCAGGTGCAGACCAGACAATTGCCCTCCACCTTGAAGGCCATGGGTGTAGTAAGTTGCCACTAGGTGATCAAAAGCCTCTGAGAGCTTCTGCATTCTACACATTGGTGAGGAACATAGAGCATGCTTCCTGGAGCAAAAGCCTTGAGACCACGCTGGCTGGCACCCACAGGCCCTAACTGTGGGTGTCAGGGAATGCAGGTGCTCCATCCTCCAGAGCAGCAGGCCGGCCAAATTTTTACATCTTGCCCAGTCAACCCCCAGCTGGGAAAGCTCTGGAGATTGTTTTAATGCAGTCTTCCCTTGGAGCACACTCTGGCATGATACTCATGCTGGAGAGCACTGCAAGATTAAGGGCCATGCAACTAGAATGCTCCTCAGGAGGAATGGCCTCTTGGGGGCCTCTCTACCTAGCAGGTACTGGTTTCCTGGAATGCAACTAGGAACCTGCCCAAGAGTTCCAGATCTCTTGACCTCAGTATCAAAAGTAGATCCTTACAGTGACAGGTCCTGCAGGTAAAAATGCTACTCACTTAGCACACAACTTTTTATTTATTTATTTATTTATTAATTGTGGACATTTCCCCTCATTTTCTCGTCTCTACTTTTAATCACTTTTTAAAGTTTTATGCTGGTTGTATCCATTTGTACACCATTCTGGGACTAGGTAAAAGGCAGCTTAAAAATGAAATTAAATAAATAAAGTTTGCTGCTCCTAGCTGCCAAACATCACAGCCAAGGAACTTTTCTTTGATACTTCTGGCCAGGACTGCTTTCCTCAAACACAAGAAATTGTCTGGGAAGTCAGCCATTTTATTTATTCATGGAGAAGGAGGAGGAGGAAGAAGAAGAAAAAGAAGAAATGGCTTTTATACCCTTCTTTTCTCACCCATTTAAGGTGACTCAAGTAGCTGACAAACCTTCTCTCCACAAGAGACACCCTGTGGGCTGTGACAGCTCAGAAAGAGAGCTGTGGCTGGCCCAAGGTCACCCAGCTGGCTTCATGGAGGAATGCGGAATCAAACCCAGAGACTACGAGATAAGAGTCCAGCAGTCTAATCACAAGACCAAACTGGCTTCTAACCATGATTAATTGAATTGCTATGCTGACCACATGCCCTTCAAGTGCCCTCAGACTCCATTAAGGTCCCATGTGAATCCTCCTAAAGTGTCAGTTGATTATAGATGGTTCTTGTGTCTTTGGCAGCTTGCACCAACTCTGGGGTTGCACATTAAAGCATCTCCCCCTTCGGCTACAAACCAGAAGCATTTTCACATTACAGCAAAGACACCTCGGAATGCTTCGGCCTGAACATGTTGAGAGCAGTTCCCCATCTGCACTGGTAGGTAAAAGACGAGATCCAAATGCATTCTTTACCTTCCCTCATGTGGACGGGGAACTGTTCTCAGCCTATTTGGGCCGAAGACCCTCCCCCAGGCTGCTCTGATTGGCTCCTCTGGAGCCAGTGGTGGACAGCCCAGGGGCCTCCTTTCCCTTGGCTCCCGCTGTCTCCAGGAGCTGAGACAGTCATGGCTCCTACTGTAGAGCCATGGAGACCCCCACCTAACACCCCCCAACCCACCCCGAGTCGCACACGTGCATTTGCGGCCTTACCTGCAGGCTGCCAGGTTGATTATGCATGCAGGAGGCTAGCATGCTATGTGTATGCTCATGGGGTGGACCCTCCTTGGAGGGGCCCAGCTGACACAGAGGGAGAGCATGCAAACCCTCTCCCTTTGGAACAGCTGGGAATGTGCTGAGCATGCGGGGATGCTTTCAGAGCAGTTTTTTGCTCTGAAAATGGAACATGTGGAGAGCGCATTGGGACACTTGGGGCAGTCCGGAACAGATCCAGCCACCCCTGAGGTGTGAATGCAGCGTCCCCGTGTGTTCCCCACGCGTTTGAGAACCCCTCGTGCGAAAAGGCCTCAAGATAATGAAAGGATAAGAACACAGTCACTATTGGCACATCTATCCTTTCTCACTTCAAATAGGTTGTTCCTCCCTTTACTTCTTCTAGACATCTGTCACTATCTTTACCCAGATATATGAGAGGAAAGCCGGTAAACTGTTTGAAAAGACCACTTTTCTGAGAGAAAAATGAGGGTGAGTTTGGAGCATCTGCTCTTGGTTTGCTCTGCCTAGTTAATGGCATAGAAGGCTTATTGGCCTACCTCTCTTTCCGTCTTTTGGGGGAGGCCAAATGAAGCATTGGCTTCTACAATTATTAGAAATGAGCATCAGATAGTTCCCTAACTAGAACAAACAAACACAGAGACTGATTATTTGGGTGCCAATAAGTCTTAGTCTGAAGAACCAGTCCAAACTCTGAAGTTCTGTTCCTATTTATAATTAGATAATAAATGTGAGCACTTGGACTGACACATTATTCTTTGTTTATGAGCATTAAATTAATTAAGGACGCCAGCTAGAGTTAGGCAATCCTTGTTCTTCTGAAACCAAGAAACTTGATAAACTAATTATTTTCAAAGCTAGATTAGTATTGTTTTAAAATTATTTTCACTGTTTAATACTGTTTTAATTTGTGTGGATCGGTGTACGTGCATGGCTGCATGGGTGGGGGTGGTTGGCTTACCTTAGCTTTTGTGTTGTGTGGGTATGTTGGCTTGTGGGTATGTGTTTTTGTGTGTGGGTAGGTGCGTGGGAGGGATTATATGCCAAGGCCAAGCAAGAGGGGAAGGAGTGCAGGAGGGGGCCACTATTGCTGTCAAAATTGGCAGGGGGAGATATGGTGGTGGAAGGTGGAAGAGACAGATAAGGAGAAGAGGTGTTAGATACCTTGAAGCTATCACTCCTTCTGTTCCGCCTTCAGCCAGAGAGTTTGGGGAGGCCTGCCAACCAAAAGCCCCCTACTCTAACAATGTTGCTTCTGAATGCCAAATCAGTCTGGAATAAAACATCAGGTATCCAGGATTTAATTCTTGAGGAAAGGGCTGATCTAGCATGTATAACTGAGACCTAGATGGTTGAACTGGGTGGGCCTAGTCTTACCCAGCTTTGTCCTCCATGTTACTTGGTGCAACACTGTTCTAGAGTAGGGGGGAGGGGAGAGGATGTCGCTGTGGTCTATAAGACTTCCATCTCTCTCACCAGGCAGCCAATTTGCTCTGTTAAGGGGATTGAGGGCCTATTTTTGTTGCTGGGCCAGAGAGACAGAATAGGAATGGTACTGGTGTACCGTTCACCCCACTGCCCAGTATCGTCCCAATCTGAGCTGGCCGAGGTAGTTTCGGATGTGGTACTGGAAGCCCCTGCCATGGTGGTGTTGGGGGATTACAATGTCCAAGCCGAGGCTACACTTGATGGACCAGTTCAGTTCCTTATGGCTTCCATGAAAACCATGGGGCTGTCTCAGTTTGTATCTGGTCCAACTCATATAGCAGGCTAGGTTTTTACCACAGAGCGGATTGGTGAGTATCCATTGCTAGGAGGGCTGACTGTCAACCCATTGTCATGGACAGATAATTTGCTGGTGAGGTTTGGAAAGTGGCAGTCCCCCTCTGTGAGGATATAACACCTATTGAGATGGTCCTGCCCACCCTCCTTCCCTTGCTACCTACCACAGCAGCCCAATGGCAAGGGGAGACCTGGCACAAGCAGCCCTCCTCCTCCAATCCCTGCCTTCCTCCACCCACCCACCCCTCAGTCATGGCACCCCTCCTCCTCCCATCTGCCACCATGACGTCCCCGCTGGGAAAGGAACCAGCACCCACAGGTGCCCAGGCCAGGCAGCTTTTCATCTGCCCCCTTTTCCCAACTTTTTGCCTGGTCGCCACCCAAGCCCAAAGCAGGCAGACTTTCTTACCTTCCCTGCTGCTGCTGCTGCTGCTGTAGAGAGAGAGAGACAGAGTATCCAGGACTAGGGCACATCCTCGGAAGCACCAGACTTGGAGGGGGCACCACTGCTGGGTCATGTTTCATTGTGCTCTTTCACATCGCATAGCTTGCAAGAATGAACTGATTCCTGTCATTAGCTACCTCCACCTGTAGCCTCAGTTCCATCTGGATGGGGTCAGCAGCAACAGGAGGGTCTTGGCCAAACAGCCAAAGCTTCATTCCGCTCCACAGAACCCAATCTCAGCCACAGAGCCAAGTCAGGACTTGGATGTTTACCTGAAAGTCAGACAGAGTACACAGTATGTATGCTGGAATTCTGGTTTAAAGTTTAGAATGGTGGCAGTCTTCTGAAATGGGAAACCTCAGAGTTATAGAGCCTTGCCCTCAAGAAGGTCAACCCTTAAATTGAGTTGGGCAGGAGATATCTGCATCTGAAACAGTGGCGCGTGAATGTCTTGCCCCACAGCCAACCCCAAGATAGCTATGGTCCATCATGTGGATGATGCCACCATCCATGTGAAAGAAGCCAAGACCAGATGTGCAGAACACTGCGTTGAGTAATTTTGAGCAGCAGCACATCTCAAAAGCGTTCTCCGGTCATAAGGGGGTAAGGCCACACATTGCTGTACCATGCAGTGATATCATTAAATTCTCCATGAATTTACTGGGACACCCAGCCCCCCTTTCACTGATGCTGGCAAGCCCATTCAAACAGCCTAGTCCCTGGTACACTCCAGCTGTGCTTCATCCCTAAGTGATCCTTCAAATTTATTTATTTATTTATTTATTTATTTATTTATTTATTTATTTATTTATTTATTTATTTATTTATTTATTTATTTATTTATTTATTTATTTATTTATTCCCTGCCCTGCCCTTCACCAAATGGTCCCAGGGTGGGTTACAATAAGAATAAAACAATAAAGCTTCCACGTACCAAAATATAAAATTGCACATTGCTGCCCTTTCATGGCAGTCACAAGTGATTCCTTGCTTTCCTCTTCCTAATGGTGCAGTTGGCCCTATAAAATGAAACACTATCATGAGAGTTTAGAGTAGGGACATCTACTCCCTCCTGATAATCCCCGTGTTCCCAATTTTCTTTAGTTCTTGCAGACACTTCCATAGCAACAACAAAATCTATCCTTGGCCATCATTCGCTTCAAAGGTAAGAGCAGAGGGGGGTCAGCTGAGGACTTTGGGGGCTTCGTAAAGGCCCTCTGCGTGGTATGCAACCCAACACTAACTAGCAGTGCCACTGGGACAGAAGGTGAAACAAGGATCACTCTCTTTGTAACAGAGCTGTCTGTTCCCACCTTTCAGGTTTTTAAGCCAATGAATGAAGTCATTTTGTAGTGTGTGGCAAATCTGAAAGCATCTGCAAACTAGAAAGTCTGGAATTAAATGTCCCTTTATCCAGGCTCTCCTTTTAAAAAGAAAAAGAAGTAAATAAAGATTTTTGTATAGTTCTGGGAGAAAGATAGCAGCAATGGGAGCGAGGGAGAAGAATGCTCAAGCATTTGTCATTTCAGCATCAAGGCTGATGTGCTCTTCCTCTGTTTGGCTCAGTGAGTTGTCAAGCAGCTAGAAGGACTTATTTGATGACAAGGGCACATGTGCCATCTGCAAGGCAGACAAGATCCAATACTGGGCACCTGCTGTTTTAAATTTTTGTATGTTTTACATTTGCCCAATTATTTTGCTGCTCTAACAGGCTGCTCTTTAGCTTGAACACAGCATCTGAGGGTGCAATCAAACAGGAAGTTTTTCAAATGCCCCTTTTAGAAAACACACCCCTTCTGAAGATGAAAAACAAAATCAGGCATGCAAATTTCTACTTCATTTCTTCACCTCAAAGCTTGGCAACACCTCCCTAACATTCACTAGGGATTGACTGCCACCATCTTGATTTTCTAGGACCCTGACTGGTTACTGGCCAGCAACATTTGTTCCCATGCTCAATTAGCTAGATTTCCTTCCTCTGTCCCCTACTAATGTCACTTGAAGAATGAGTCACCTTTGGTCTTAAGATTTTCCTTCTGAAGAAGGAAACATCAAGACAAGGTGAGGTGAATGGAGAGGTAAAATATTTGGCACCCCCTCACCTCAAATTTGCCCCCAAGGCATCCCTCTCAGCTTGTCTGATTGCAGCCTGAATTATTCACACTCTCAGGGAGAAAGAAGGGGCAGATTAACATCCAGAAAGGTCACTTGTATCATAGAGTAAGAGCATTTTCCAGGGCTTAAGCTACCTGTGGGATCCAAGAGAGACAGATTTTATGAAACAGCTCACAGAACTCATGATGAAATTGTTTACATTGCTCAAGTTTTTCCAGACAAATTCAAAACACTTGATGTGGCTGAGAGAGTTTCAAGCAATGTTTTACAAACTGGAAAATAATCATTTTCTTGCCTAAATTTTACTAAAGTCGGGGGAGAAAGAACATAAAGAGCCAAACTTAGGGCTTTGATGAACGTGCAAGTGATGTCATTTTTAATCCTGGAGGGATTAAAATGGTGAAAGAGGAAGAATGTCACATAGTTTGGGGAAAGCAAGGCAATTTATGATATTGTTACTTGCTCCAAAAAGAGCCTTCTTGAGGACTATACTGATCTTTTCCATACTGCATAACAAAATAAGAGTTTATATAGAATTTGACACAGTTTAATATGGATTGTGAAATATGAAAATATTCTCGCAGAGCAGACAACAGATGATTGTGATGTTCAGCCATGGTCTTGATGCTCCTGTGCTGTGATCAGGCCAGCGTCAAGTAGCAGCTAGTGGTGATGTAGAATCTAGGGCTATATCTGCAGGCACATCTATAGCACGTGCAACTGAGATCACACATGGCCTGGAGGAAGCATTTGTGGCCAGAAAAGGGGTGTGATGGGGAAGGGCAGTGCACAACACAGCACAGCAGGCCAAAAACCATCTGTTCAACATCCAGCTCAAGCTACTTTTGAAGCTGGAAAACAAAAGTTCCCAGCTACAAAGGTTTAACCTGAGAACATTTTTGACACATCCCCAGAAATGCTGCCAAAAGTGGTGGGATCTCCTAGAACTCAGCAAAATGTCACTGGGCTCTGGAACAGGTTGGGGCCATTCCTGCTACATGCTACCTATCTGCACAATGGTGGAACGAGCCAAGGATCAGTCTGGCTTGCCCCTAGACTATTTTCTGTGGCCTCTTATTGAAGTGATTCTGGATGCAAATTCCACACGTGGGAGCAGAACAGGTGTGGGAGCCAAGCAAAGGAAGTCCATGGTCTTCTGAAACATGCACTGGGGTACAGGCACCCTGTGCCCAGAAAACCACTGGCATGGCCCAACAGGATCACATGGGTGTTGCCTAACAGTCCCTGGGTTTGAATCCACACTCAGCCATAAAAATCTACTGCATTATCTTGGCCCAGACACGGTCTCTCAGCATGACTTGTTCACAGAAGAAAGAAGAATTATGTATTCTACCTTGTGCTCATTGGGGAAAAGGTGGAATATAAATGCTATAAATAAACAAATAATCTGCTTTCCTCCAGTTATTGCTGGACTGATAGTCCAGGTTTTAAAAACAATAATTTTAATGAATTTTGCTGTGGAGTATTCCATTACCCTACATTTTCCAAATCTTTGGATGTGGTAGGATTCTGAGCCATTTTGGTCTAGTGGTTAAGGAGCCAGACTCTTATCTGGGAATACCTGGTTTGATTCCGCTCTCTTCCTCAAAGCGAGCTGGGTGAGCTTGGGCTAGTCACAGCTCTCTTCTGAGCTCTCACAGCCCCACCTACCTCACAGGATGTCCTGTTGTGAGGAGAAGAATAGAAAGCTTTGTCAGCCACTTTGAGTCCCCTTAAATGGGTGAGAAAAATGGGGTAGAAAAGCCACTTCTTCTACCTATTCTATATGAATGTATTTGTACAAATTCGTACAAATATCCAACATGAACACATACAGTACATAACCAATAAATATCCTGTAACATATCTGCTCTGAAAGCATCAAATAGGCCTTGAATCCACTTTGAATATGCTCTCAAACCATGTTGAATGCACTCTGGATCCATTGCAGATGTGACTGAAACAGCTGCTTTCCCACCTCCCCATTTCATGAATGTTCCGAAGCATTTGTATGAATATTAATGTCAATGTATGAATGCCATAACATTCAATTCATATATGAATTTCCGAATTCATACAAGTTCGTACGAATATCGAACGTTATTAATATTTGTGCACATCCTTATGAGTAACCAATAGTTCCTGTAGATTGTTGACTTCCCGCCTCCTTCAAAAGCTTCTCTTATACTTCTTATTTCTTATTCCTTCTAGTCTCCTCCTCTTCTTCCAATGGTCTCCTTTAGTCTATTAGTCATCAAAACCAGCAGTTATATGCTCATTTTCTAGTACTTGTAGAAAGTCAATAAAGAATTTCCAGTTTTTAACAAACTTATCCACACTTCTGTTCTTTAGGTTTATCAATTTGTCCATCTCAGCAAAATCAATCATTTTAATCAATCATAGGCATTTTTTCATTTTTCCATTTTTGAGCATAAACAATACTGCAGTTATCATTGACTGAATTAAAATATTAACATTATCTGTTATCACCAACTATGCCTAAGAAATACAGTTCTAGTCTATATGGAATATATATATAATTACAGATATATACGTATATAAATTACAGATAATGAACTTCATATCTTTATTCCAGTTTTTTCTATTGTTCCTTCAAACTATTATAACCACAGTCTCTAGCCCATGTTATCATATACTCTTTATCTTGTTCTTGCTCTAAATACAATTGCAAAAGTAGTTTATATATCATACCAATAATTCTCTCACCTCTTTTTCTATTTCCCACTTCTGTTTTTCTATTTCAAAGTTCAAACTTATTTTATCCTCTCTAAATACATCTATAAATTCTGCAAACATAAAACATTGTACACCCAAGACTTCTTGATTTAACTGATGTTTTTAAAACAAATTCATTTGTTATAGCATTTCTAATTAATAATTCTTCATATATAATCCAAACTTCACTTCTCCCAGATTCTTTAAATAGACCTTCATGTGACGAAACCCACAATGGCATTTTTACATATAATCTATTTTTGTACTTGTTCCAAACTTTCAACAAGGCATTTCTCACCTAATGATTTTTTAAAAGCATACCATAAAGTAACCATGACAACCATATCTCAGATCATACCACTCAATTTGTAACACTCTTTTGTCTTTCAACCAAAATGATTCTGCAATCCAATTCAAACAGCAAGCCACAAGATATATTTTCAAAATTTGGGAATTCCATTTCTCCTCTTTCTTTTGAGTCTTTCATCAGTTTGATTCTTATCTTAGTTTTTTTGCCTTTCCAAATAAATTTAATCAAGTTTTTCTGCCATTGATTATACACCTATTCATTAATTATTGCTGGTATCATTTGGAATAAAAACATCATTCTTAGCAAATTCTTTCCAATATGTTTCAATTTAGCCTATCTCTTCGAAATCTTACTTAATTTCCAATTATAATTTCAAGCAATTATTCTGATATAATGCACTACTTCATTTGGTCAGGTATACTCCCAAATATTTGACCTCCTTTTCTATATCAGATCCAAAATTTCTTCTTGTGTTTTTACTCCCCATATTTTTCACCAGAACTTTCACTTTTTTCTCATTGATTTTAATCCTGCCATTTTCCTATATGTTTCTGTTAAAACCTTAAGTATGTCAATCAAATCGTTTGGAGCTTGAAAAATAATCACTAAATCATCTGTAAAAGCTCTTCTCTTTGATCTTCAATCTTTTAATAAAATTGTCCTGCCTTATTGCTCTATTCAATACTACCAATGCTAATATAAATACAAGTGATGAAAGTGGGTGTCCCTGTATTATGCCTTTTCTTATAAAAACCTATTCTGATGTTACCACATTTATTAAAAGTTGAGCTGATTGTGTAGAATATATCATTTTAATCCATTTTAATCCAATTTCTGTCAAAGAAAAAAATGCTGGAATTGTTAAGTGTAGGAGCTCCCACACTTTTTTATATCTGATCTTTGAGATGAGAACCCAGCAGAGGGACAACGTAGTGTTGGCCCCATCTGCTAGCCCCACCCCTTGCATAGCCAGACACTGGTGCTTCTTTACTGTCTGGCAGCTCCCTTTGCCTGGTTCATTAAACAACTCTGTGTAACTTTACTTTTACCACTAGGAGGAAATACACAACTGCATTTGCTCTAATTAGAATGTCCCAGGAGCACGCAGCCACACTCAGCTACAAGCATATGATGAATTCCAATAAGAATTAAACTGGTCAAAATAAAGATACAATATACCCCAGGTTGCACAAAAAATTGAGTCATGTACTTCTAGTAGAAGAAGGTTTGTCCAAAAGTCTCTCTAGTAATTGAGAGCTTAATTCGTATAATGAAGAAAAAAACCAAAACCTATCAAATTGCAACTCTGCATAGCTTCATGGAGTTCCTTGTGGATATCAGTTTCTCTTTATTAAATAGACTTTGGTTGCATCTCTATTGCCCTGGCCTTTGGCTAAATAAGGAAACAGCTTTTCCTCCCCAATTTCAGGCACTGTTATTTTTTTTAGTATGATCATTTTTATATTTTATTTTTAATGTTGTAACCTGCCTGGACAACGTTGAGTATAGGGCGGGATAAATATACAAATCAATGGACAGACAGACGGATGGATGGATAAATGAAATTGTGCAGTAAACTCACCTTAATCAAGACCTCGGGGCAGTTGGTCTCCATTGGGGTATCTTTGCTGCATTTGGAGACAGACTCCTTCTGCATTCACCTTTGATCTGGTCTAAGGAGCCCCTTAGATCAGATCCTCCTGGCTTCCTCATCTAAATATTAATGTGGATCAGTCCTGCCCTGTCTGCACAAGAGGGAGCTACATCTGCATTAAGAGGTCCTTAATCTGGGCCCACAAGAAAATAAGGGCTTTGTTCTGAATCATAGGTGGCATGACAATGTCACACCTCCATGACCCAGAACTATGCTTGTTCCTAGTTGTCAAGGGTGTGGTGGGGAGGAGGGAGGCTGCAAAGTTTACATAAGCTTCACAGGTGTAGGAATATGTGGGCTGGATCAGCATCTTCAGTGCACACAGCACAAATCTGGCCCACACCTCTACAAGATCTGGATCAGTGGACCCAGTTAATCGGGTCAGTGAAGAAAAGGCCATAGCCTTTGTGCTTCTTCAGTCTATGGGTGGAAGGACCAGCTTTTTCAGAAAAGCCAGTGAGTGTTTCTCCTCTTTCAGCCTCCCAGGAGGCCCTCAGACTCCTTGGGCTTACAGCACCTTCCTTTTTGGCCACAGATTCAGCCGCACAAGCAGGAGACAACAGGGGCCTTTCTGTGTTTGGCCTTATTCTGGCATATATCCTGGGATCAAGTCCTGCCATCTGCGTGCTAGTGCAGACTATGGCCGGTCCCAAGAGAGGCTTGCCGTAGTCTGTATTATCATGCAGATAAAAGACCCCTGTCCCAAGATATATTCCACACCTGGTATGGTATATCAGCTAGAAAGCTGCATGCAGTCCACAGCTGGAGTACACAATGGCACTTTTTTCACACCTTAGCCTATTCTAGCACCTTGCAGATGAATCAGTCTAGATCCATAGTGCAGACAAAGCATTCCAGGGTCCAGAGTACTATCCCAGTGCAGATGCAGCCTTGACAATTCTCAAGAAGGTGCAAAGAAAGCAAAATCTGATAACTTGCTGTTCTAAGGGGCTAAGGGCATGTTCTGACAGGGTGCTTGAACTAAATTTAATTGAAATTTGGGTTAAATTGTCTAACTCTCCAGTACTCTCCAAATCATGTCTCTCTTCCTCATCTAATCTCAAACTTATGATTTTCTTCCGTCTGTTGGTGATCTTGCCCTTCCCAGAGGAATCCTGCCTCCTGGCTCTGCCTTGGCACATTATGGGCCAATCCCTTGCTCTGAACACAGCCTAGCCCTTCCAGAATCCAGTATCAAGGCACGGAGAATGCTGACACATTGCAGCAACAAAGTGATTCTTTCATGTGTCCCAGGAGTGTTTCTTTGCTCTGAACAGTGTCAGCCAAGTGTGGCAGGAAGGATGGAGCTGCATGTCACATGAGTAGTAAATGACAATAGGGATTTATGGAACAGGCAGCAGAGGAGCAGTGATGAGATGGAAAAAGTCAACAGCAAGTAGAAATCATTGCCAAGACAAAGAGTTAGCGTTGGGAATAAAGAGCTGAGTCCAGGAATTAAATGGCAAAATTTTCAATCACAGATCAAGAATACTGATGACCTGTTACATAACAGTGACTTGGGGATTCTAAAGTGAAGCTGGTCATAGGTCTGATGAAAGATTTGTGGTTGCACTCGCTGCTCTGTAGGGGCCAATTCACACTAGACCTGCTAGTGCATGCTGGGGTACCTTTTGGGGAGCACCATCTGCACTTACGGGAGGGGTGCATTCCCATAGGCAATTAAATCTGGACTGGATTTGAATTCAGCATCCAAA
This sequence comes from Aspidoscelis tigris stejnegeri, assembly GCA_023333525.1. NCBI lineage: Eukaryota > Metazoa > Chordata > Lepidosauria > Squamata > Teiidae > Aspidoscelis > Aspidoscelis tigris. Next base: position 21,841,822 of record JALMGA010000007.1, on the reverse strand, counting down.
ATTCCCATTACTTGGGCAAATAATCCAAATTCAGCAACCAGCATTCCCATTCAACTTTTTATCCCTGGATTTTCTGAGGACTATCCTGCAAAAATCCAGGGGGGGGGGGGAAATCCTGGGGGACATATTTTTACAATTTTGTAGCCAAGCCTGCTTTTTTCTTCCTAGGTGGGAACGCTGCCAGGCTATTTGAGGTGGAGCTGTACCCTCCTGGCCAATGCCAGCCACGTGTGGGAGGGGTTACACAACTTGCCATGCCCTCCATGCCCACAATGCTAAAAGCAGAAAAGCACACATCCACTCTTGTGGGCTCCTGAGGTGTGCAAGAAGGAGGAGGAAGGAGGCGCCACTGCTGCCACTGTTATTCCTTCACCCTGGCGGTGGTGGGAGGGAGGGAGAAGGTGCTGGCACTACCGGGCTCACTGCCATGGGGTGCAGTTTGGCCAAGACTTGACAGGAGGGAGTAGAGGGGGGTGCCCAGGTGACAGCGAGCCTGGCAGTGATGGCAGCTCCTTCCTCCACCTCCACCTCACCAGCCCAGGCAACAGTGAGCCTGCCACCACCCCCGGCCCAGTGCGGCCAGTACCGATTCCCATCGTTGCCACAGCTGCCTCAGCCCTTGCCGCCACCTCAGCCCCTGCCACCACCTCAGCCCCGGCTGTGCTGCCTCAGCAACAGCCACAGCTGCCACCTCAGCTGCAAAGGCAAAAGGCTCTTTTCGTGGGTCACCCCCTGCTGCTGCCCCCGTGGGCCCTGCTGCCACCACCAGCCCAGTACAGCCAGTACCGATTCTGGTTGCCACCACCTCTCCTCCTCCTCCCCAACCAGTAACACTGAGGGGCTTTGTCCAGCAACCTAATTTAGTTCAAAGAGATTCCATTCCTCCACCATCTCACTGTCAATGAAAATAAAGAGCAAGGACATATGCATGCAATCCAAAGTGAGTGGGAACGGCTATATTCGGATTAATCATCAGGCAACCCTATCCAGACTAAAAATAGTTCAAACAGGACTATGCCAGTGGAGATGCACTATTCCTGTCCCATGGACAGGAAGAAAAGTGCAGAAATGCCCCAATACCATGTGACTGCAACTATACCTATGCCAGAAGCTGAGAACTGAAAAACTTTGTCTTGGATTTTTATTGTTGTTATTATGATGAGGTAGGACAGAATGCCTTCGCAACAGCTCAGTCTTTTTACAGTGGAGACCGCAAGTCATTTGCTGCTCTGTATGTGTGCATTTCAGGGGGTGCATCTTACCAAAGGCTGTGGGTGGGAATTCTCAGCCAGGGAACCTTTGCTAATCACAATTCAGTCTTATGTGAATGGAGATCCAAATTTGGACACATCGCCTTGGAAGATTCCACAGTTAATTTGCAAGAATTTAATTGAGTCTAATGTCTTCTGCCTTCTTTTCATTTAACTTGTTTACTTCATTGTCAGCAAAGCAAAACCAACATTTTCAGAAATTGCACCATCATAAGTCAAACAATAAAAACCTGCCCTTCGGCATGTGAACCATTGTCAACTGATTAGAAATTGCAAGTTTGTAAGTAGTTACTGGCCTCAGTACTTTCAGAATAGGAACTGGGGGGTGCAAGGAAATTCACTTCTTACTCACTAACCCTCTGCTGTCAGTACTACCACATTGCTGCCACACACTCACTGCTAGCTGCATGGGGATTGTTTCTCCCACCAGCAGTGAGAGATCCACAGTCCTTGACTCAGATGCCACTGTGATGGCCCCAAGGAATGTTAACCCATTGGTTGCCAGGCACTCTGATAGCTGAGATGGCACCTGGGTCATTTCACATTAGGATTCCCCCTGTTTATTTATATAAAATGTGTGACATTATGCCTAGATGACCCTGCCCCTGTGATGTGAGGCACGGGCCCACTTCCCTTCCCTCATAAGACCTGTTTGTTGGTGTCCAATGTTCTTCTAGGTCAGCCTTCAGAGGCATGGTGCTTTGTTCCCAGTGTAGTGTAACTTCCTGAAAGCCTGAACTACTAACCACATGGGCAGGGTTTCCTGAGCAACAAAGGCAGTGATCACACTTGGCTGATCTAGGTTGTCCCGTTAAGAAGCTGAGTTGAAGCCATCCTGATCCTGTTTACACCCAATCCCTGATCATCAGTCCTCAGATCGTCCTCAATTTGGGCTGCTGTGCTCACACCTCTTATGTTATCTCCCCGAGTCGCCTTTACAGGACTCTTTAGTTCTCCACCCGCATTGATCACATCAACACCACCTGCATTCCAATAGGATAAAGTTCTCTCAATCAGTAGTGGCAATGGGGAGTGTTTGGAGTTTTGTAGTCCTGAGGACAACTCAGCGTACTGTTGGGGGCAGGGGACTGTGCCCCCAAACAGATGCAGCGGAGGCATATCCCAGCCAGCATGCACATCCACCTCTGCAGTCATTACAGTAGAAAAAGGAGAGGATGTAAGCTGGCATTTTCCCTCAAGCAGCTTAAGAACGTTCACATCTCAGTCACTTTCGAAGCAAGGAAACCTTGTTTCCCTTGCAGATTGCTGAAGGAAAAAGGGAAGCTACATTGTCCTTAGAACTGTATCATTTATACTGTTGCTTCACTTGTTCCCTCACTCCCCCTCCCAACAGTGCTCTTCCGGCCATTTAATTTTTAAATCCCCCCCTCCTTGTTTATCACAAAAGTGGCAGAAAGTAATTAAATAAATAGGATATATTGCATTATCACAGTAGTGGAAAGTAGACATATTTAAAAAAAAAACAACAGTCAGAGTCCTCAAAGGGTAAGGGGAGGTAGGATAGCAGGGCATTGGGCAAGATATGAAAAAGCCTGCCAGGGTGATTGCTGTCTTCTTAAAAAGCTCAAGGAACAAGGCTTCCCTCCCTCTCCTCTGCCTCCCCTCCCCTCCCTCTCCCCTCCCTACACACATACACAAACACACATACTGCCCTTCCTGAGTCACCTATGCTCATCCACCTGATCAGAAAGCTGGAGAGCTCACAGTTGGTGCTTTGCACTTACAGTCCCCTCTAAACTGGGATTTCTTAGCTGAAAGTGATTCAGCAGCTATTACAGTTACCGATCCTATTCCAAACCTAGCCTGGGCTGGGATGTCCGTCTTTTATTGTTCTTTCAATTAGCAGTTGGCCTATTTGTTTAGTTGCTGCTGCTATTAATTAGTTGTTGGAAATGTTTTAAATTTTCTTTAATATTTAGTTGTTTGTTATAAATTCAACTGAGGCAGAAAAGTGATTCCTGCATATAAAAAAAGAGAAGCTATTTCCCCTCTCCCTGTGCGCGGATACACCTTCATAGTGCAGTCTCATAAAGAAATATAGGGGTTGGAATCTGCATTCACGGAGCAGACGGATGTGGGTGAACAGAACCCAGAGGAGGAGTAAATGAGAGGAAGAGATTTGTTAGGCTAATTAGAGAGGTTCAGCAAGCCTCAAAGGCTGCATTGGTGAACAAGAAAAAAACTGGCAACAAGTTCAGCCTACAAAAGCAGCATTAACTCACAACAGCAGGCAAGTTGGTAAGCAAGCAGGCTGTTGGATTTCCATCAAAGAGAGGAGCGGAGAAGAATACCACACAGGCTGCACACAATTAAACCAGCATTGGCACAAAGTGGCAAGTGTCCTTAGGGGGTGACTCACATAGCAGCCACACGGATAACTTACCTTGCGCGCTCTGTGCAGATGGTGTTCCAAAAGTGGACTATTTCTGACACAACTGGGAAGCCCTCCCTACAATGCTGAATACCTACGATGCTTCAAATGTCTTCAGTTGCATGGAGCTGGGAAGAGACATGGGTAGTGAGGACATCTCATGCCTTGCTGCACAGCAGAAGCAAGTGCTCCATTCCCTAGGGTGCTTGACCTCATCACTAACTGGATCCTGCCTTTGATAATGTGTATGAATCCTGCAGTATCAAAACAAGTATCTGGCACCAACATGATGCCGACACTGGTGTTGCATAAGGAAACCACTTCAGTGCAGGAGCCATTCCTCCCCACATCCCGCATGGCGCATGAAGATCTTGCCCATGGAACATTTTCCCATCCAAATTAAAGCCTCCTATTCCATGGTCTTCCTAAGTTCATGTATGTGCCTATGCACTTTTATTTCCTCAAATCCTGAATCAGACTTGTGTTCATCTTATTCCCAGATCATACTTCCTACTTTACTCCCGATATAATTATGATATTATCTTGGTTTATATTTCTCAAGTCCCTCAGACTGCTGACCCTATAAGATCTCACACATATATGCTATTTGGCAGGTGCATGTTTGAACTAATGTGCAGACCACTTATAATTTATTTTAACCCAGTTGCATTTGCAAGGTTGGAACTTGAGCTAAGGCAGTGATGGCCAACCTATGACACGCATGTCACAGGTGACACGCCAAGCCCTTTTGGGTGACACACCTGGTCACCCAGGCACCTGGGCATGTAGTGCTTGCTTGTTCTTGAAGTGTACGAAATCCCAACTTTCAATTGAAGATTTATCAAACGAAATTCAGCAACAAAAGTCACTAATGTAAAGAATTATTTGTTTTTGCTTTTAATACATATATCAAATATATAATTTTTTTACTAGAGCTACAAACATCACAAAATTATGGATATTTCTAGATGTGACACAGCACCCGAGTTAAGCTAGGTTTTTTTGTGAATTCTGACACACCGAGCTCAAAAGTTTCGCCATCACTGATCTAAGGTATGCTCTGTGTTTGAAGCCTTGGAGAAACATACAGACTACTTTCTCAGAATCAAGAGTGACCAACTCTATGGCTGTTTCTGCACTGAAGGGGCAGACATTCCAGGTTGGTAGATCAGGATTTCCCAGGTCTACTGATCCAGATTCTGGGCAGATGAGGGCTGGATCAGTGCTGTCTGCATAGATGGCACCACTTTGGATCTACCCTCCCTCCTGTGGCTGTCAGATTCACGTGGCACAACCTTCGTGGGCATCCACTCCCACCCCCATCCTCAGACAGCCAGGAATAACAGTTTCTAGCCTCAGGGCATGAAGAGGTGACTATCAGCATCACACTATGGCACACCGCACCAAAACTCATTTGCAGGTATTCCAGATTATGGAGGCATGCAGTCTGTACGACTCCATAATCCAGGTTGAGGCCAGATTGGAGATTCTACTTATGAGGTCTAGAAAAGATCTGGATCCCAGATCTGCCTCTGTCCTGTGCAGATGGATCTGCCCTTTGGGGGGTGGGGGTAAGGTTTGGATGCAGAGACCCTAGATCCAGATCAGAGACCCTCTGAACTGGATCTACAGCCCCATGCAGAAGCAGCCTATATTTCACCTGTCAGGGGCCCTTTCTGCATGGGGCCTTACCCTGGATTATGTCCTGGAACAGGAGCCTGTTGTCTGCATGCTACTCAAGAGTAGAGCAGCCCCAGGCCAGACCTGTGGTAATCTGCATCTGTTTGTGGATGTGCCAAGAGCAAGGATACCTCTTAGCATTCACACAGCTTTGTATTCCTGTTTCCTAAATTCATCAACAGTGTAGTAATAATAATGAAAACCAAAGGGGAAAAAAACACATGCGATGCTACATTTGTAGTTAATTAAAGCTGTGGTTTATTTCTGCATAAACCACATTTGTAACTTATTGAAAAACAACATAGTTTATTTTAAAATATGCATTACATCACTAGCCAAGTGGCTGAAGTAATATCAAAAGACCAAAATTCGGCTCTTTATTCAGGCAATCGTTACTCATTAAAAAGTTCAAAATTCTGTATATCTGCACTAAGTAGGAGCTGGAATAATATGGGGGAGGGATTCCCAAGTTTAACCTCTCCTAAAGCATTTATGAGGAGCAGATACAATAAATATTAAAATGTTATATAAATGTGGGAAGAATAATTTCACGGGTTTCTTTTTCTTAGAAAAAAGGCAAAATGCTAACACATTTGCAGTACTTTTCAAAAAAAGCTGGAAAGAAAAGAAGAGGTCCATTGTGGGGACAATTCTTCAGAATGGATGGAAAAAACTCTTTCCTGAAAGAACTTGCAGGAAATGTTCATCAGAAATGTCAAGCAGAAAAGAAGTGTGCATTGGAAAGCAAAGACTCCAGAAATAATCTTGCTGGGCTGCTGCAATCCTTAAATAAATAAATAAATAAATAAATAAATAAATAAATAAATAAATAAATAAATAAATAAATAAATAAATAAATAAATAAATAGGGTTAGGGATGGAATAAGATGATGATAGATAGATAGATGATAGATAGATAGATAGATGATAGATAGATAGATAGATGATAGATAGATAGATAGATAGATAGATAGATAGATAGATAGATAGATAGATAGATATCATCTGTCTATCCATCCATCCATCCATTTATTTTAACCCCACTCTATGCCTGAGCCAGTTTGGTCTAGTGGTTAGGGAGCTGCTGGACTCTTATCTGGGAATACCAGGTTTTATTCCACACTTCTCTATGAAGCCAGCTGGGTGACCTTGAACTAGTCACAGCTCTCTTCAGGGCTTTCACAGCCTCACCTACCTCACAGGGTGTCTGTTGCGGGGAGAAGAATGGTAGGTTCATCAGCTGCTTTTAGTCCCCTTAAAGGGTGAGAAAGCAAGATATAAAAGCCCACTTTTCTATTGAAACAATAACAGTGTCTGAGAGAGGGGATGAAAAGCTATATAGCCATTTAGCCAAAGGCCAAGGCAAAGAGGTGGATCTTTACTGCTTTCCTAAACATGATGCATCTCAAGCAGGAGGCTATTCCATAGTCTGGGGCCATCACTGAGGCGGCCTTATCCTGGGTGCCCGCCCCTTTTGCTGCTGAGGGCAGTGGTACAACCAGGAAGGACACCCCTACAAATCTTAAGTACTGGGCAGGTCAATATGGAAGATGGTGTTCTTGTGGATATTTGCGACCCAAGTTCTTTAGCGCCTTATAGGCTAGTTAACACCTTGAATTGGCTTTGGTAGCAAATTGGCAGCCAATGCAGCTCGTTTATGACCGGGGTGATGTGTGTACAGCCAGTTGTTCTGGTCAGCAGACTAGCAGCAGCATTCTGCATTCTGCACCAGCTGCAGCTTCTGAACAGTCCTCAAGGGCAGCCCAATATAGAACGTATTGCAACAGCTCAATCTGGAAGTTACCAGAGCCAATTAAAATTCCTAGAAGCGGACAGCATGGAGAAAAATTCACAGATGGAGGGTAATGCTTAGTCTGTGTAATCTGAGCAAAACACCCAGAGGACTGTTTCCAAAACTTCAAATGCACACCTTTTTTATTTAATTACAACTGAAAGTAGCCATGACTCCCTGTTCTAAGTATGATCTGAAAGAGGCAAGCTTTGTGCCAGTGACTCAAGCACAAGCAAAACAAAACCAAACCCTGGCAGCCTGTTATGATTGGAGTGGGGTGACCTCACATCCTACTCAGAGTGAGAAGGGCTTTTTTCTTCTTTGTTGATCCTGCCTAAGTTTGCTGGGACCCATGTGGATGCACCAGCATTTTTGGAGTTTACAGCCCAAACTGGAAAATGTAGCTCTGATTTGCTGAATTCGTCTATTTATATTTATTTAAATTTTTATCCCACCCTACACTTGAAGGTCTCAGGGCAGGTCACAATACAATCTTAATTTAAAAAAACAGATCAAATGGCACACAATGGATCCTGGATATCATTGGTGGAAACTCAAAACGGGATCCATGAAGCCCAGAGAGACCATTTGCTCATACCTGCCAAGCCTGCAAAGATATAGGGATGTGCACAGAATTTTGGGGTTCGCTTTGCATTGAAGCAAATATGGTAAGATTCTAATCTGCTGTGAACGCTCTTTTAATGCTGTTCAAATCCGCTTTGAAACCCTGCCACCAGTCACACTCTGAATCCCTTCCAAATCTGTTCCAAATCTATTTTGAACTTGCCACAGATGTGACTTTGCTGCCTCCCCACGTTCACAAATATAATGAAGCATCGAAAGAATGCACAAATGCATTTGCTTTGCATTCGAATGTCAGTCTTCAAATGTAGCTAATATTCAGTTTGAATGCAAATGTTCAAATTCGTAGGAATTCCTACAAACTGCAAACCTGACAAATAATCCATCACATCCCTAGACAGATAGCCACTAATTGACATTTTCCGTTGGGAGGGGCAACTTGCTCATCTTCAAAAAATTTCTCAGTTTATAATAATCTAATTGGTTCATTGTAGGTCACCTGAGTTGGTGGCTACCTTTCTACTTCATTACGTGATTGTAATGGACACCTCAATCTTTCTTTGCCTAAGCTTTTGGTATAAAGCTTGGATATTTGGAAATCCCAGAATAAAGCATGGATATTCCAGAATATACATGCTTTCTTTCAGAATATCCAAGTATAGTGGAATAAATAAGTGATGTCTGGATGCAACCTATGGCAGCTATAGAATGGCAGAAGAGTGGGAGAAAGTTTTAAGATGGTACATATGGCAGAGTGTGTCCTTGATGGGTGTGGGACATAGAGGCTCCCAGAGCACCATTAATTGTGGTGAGGATCCTACCATAGAAGAGACACAGAGGACCAGAAAGAAGAAGCACTAGAGTTGGTTCAAGCACTTGGAATGGGACAAAGAAAAGCTCTCTAGTGCCACCATGGCCCTGTCCCCATGCAATTGAAAGTCTGCTGGAATTCTTCTTTTGCCTCTGAGTGGCCCCATTCCAGGCTTTACAAGGCGCTTAGGGAGCTTAGGAAAGTGAGACACCCGCGATAAAATACGTGCACTTTAAAGAAGAGTTCCAGCGCTCTTTCGGCGATTCGCGGGTTTTGCTCGCTATATCTGCCTTGAGGACGCTCCGTGGCAAAAGGGGCGGGGATTGCTTGCCTGCACACACAGCCAAAAAGCATTCACACATCTGAGAAATGCAGCAGGTTCGCTTCCTTTCCTTTGTAAAAAGAGCCAGAATTGCAACATTGTTATCAAGTGATCTGTGAAAGCCTTAAAAGAGAATGAGCGAAGGATCGCGCTGCCGATGCCTGCAGCCGCTGACTTTGCCGGGGCAGAAAGCCTTTTCTAACAGAGAACTGAGTGAAAGTAAGTGCTGAAAGTGAATGAATGAGCGATCATCTGCCTTTGCTAGGGGCGGGAAGCCGTTTCAGGAGACGGAGATCTGGCTATTTTTCCTTTTAACAAGAGAGGGGGCGGGGGGGAAAAGATGCCCGGAAAGAGAAGACGGCTACCATGGGGACGGAAAGTCCATTTAGATCGCGGCTACCATGGGGACGCTTATTCCGGAAGTGGAGGGGACTTTTAAAGTCAGCTATAACAGAGTGACGGCAGAGGAAGCCGAGAGGGGCTAATAAGTCTTTTGGGGACAGGGCCCATCTTTTAGCAGGACAGGATAAAGAGCTCTAAAGATGCCATTCTGTAGGGTCACCAAACAAGTCATTGGAATCTTATGATCTTGCTCTTCCTTCCTGCTGAGAATACTTTACTAAACTTCTCCAACTTGGCCAAGCAAGAAGAAAAACCAGAAGGAGCAGTTATTTTTGCTTCTTCTCCATTATGGGAAGTAAGTGAATTGGGCCAAGTGTATGAATGTAAGATTTGTCTTTGTCATTCATTCATGCAGGGAGCAAATAATGGCATATGGGAAACTACACAGCATTAGGACCGGCAGAGCATGCACACACCATTTGTGCTTGATTCATATGACTGTGGTTCTATTCACATGTCCTCTGTAAGGCATTCCCCCAAATGTCTTGGTATTCCTGAGATATGGACCCATCCTCATCTTGCTCTTGGGACATTCCTCCTGTTCCAAGAGTTGCCTGACCTTCAGGGCAGTTCAATAGCTCTCATGATAGACAGCTACCCTATGTAGAGGGACAGAGGAGGAAGGAGCTCCAGATTTTGGGTGGGACATTTTTTGTCTTGGACCACAAATAGACAACATCCTGACCCATTTTCAGCTATTTTTTGTCCATTGTAAATACCCCCCCCCCATTCTAAAACTGGGGCTGTGGTGAAGCTTTGGGGAACAGGAGGTGTAGTGTTTTCACTGTACCTCTTGCCGCTGGGTCAGCTTGCACACACTTTGCATGAGTCACACGAACAATAGGATGCCTCCTGCTCCCCTGGGGATGCTGCCTTTGACTAAAGGTCCAAGTGAATTCAGAGTGGCAAAAACACCAAAGAAAAGAAGGTAAAGTTACACTGGAGACATTTTGCTCAAGAGTGTCCAAATCTGGAATCAGGACAGATCCAACTCACCCCATAAAGTGTTGGCCTTCAGCAGTCAAGTGAACAGATAACTTGAAGCAGTGATCCTTCTTGTATTTAATGCCAATATTAACATTAGATGAGAGCCATACTGCAGCTTTAAAAATAGTCTAACTACTTCTCCAGATATTGTGGACACTGTGTCCACTTTCTCAGTTTGGACCTGTAAGTGTTGTGTGAAATACATCCATTAACCTTGGCTTCCCCAGCCTTGGAATCCAAGGAGATCTTCTGTCTTTGATTAGCAAGAAGCACATCTGGAAGTTCAGTTTACACTACCCAACTTACCCTCGGCTGCATATCTTACTCTGTCATCTGGACCGTATAGTGTTAGTGTCAACAACAGCAATAAACAATACAAATGCAGTGAATATAAACATTTCAGAAACTGTAAGTACAACCATCATTCAGAGCTTTGCCCAAGAAATGACTAACATTTTCAGCATTCTAGCTCCCTGGATTACTAGCTGAAAGAGTTCCAGGGAAGCGGGGTGGGGGAGAAGGAATGTCCAAAATTTGAAAACTGAAAGAGAGTGTGTAGTGAATAATAATTGCCTCCAGTATGTCACAACAAATGTCTTCAGAAATTCGTTAACTGTAAAATTGTAAGGAATTGGTAAAAGAAGGACTTCTTGATCACCAGGTTTCCAGGTTTTCTTTCTTTCTTTCTTTCACTGACGTTATAAGCTGCATCTTTTTTAAAAGATAAACACTTTTGAAGAATATTGGAAGAGTAAAAGTTGGGGGCAGGACATCATAAACTGAATGACCTTCTGGTGTACTTGTTCCATCTGGTTCATCCACCATGTCAAAACTGCATGCTAACTTGTCAGGCTTATAAGGATGTGTCTTCTGGATCTCAGCCTTTTGAGATGTCCATGAACTCTCCTGCTGTCTTTAACATATGACAGTCTTTGGCTGTGTGCACCTAGGAATGTGCAGCAATATCTAAGGCTGTGGCCACACCTTCACTTTAAACTTTCTTCAGTCCATCTTCAGATCTGCGCAATCACATCTTTTCATTTCTATCTGTTTCATTTGTGGACTTTCAGGAAAGTCCAAATGGAGGGTAGCAAGTCCACAACTAAAATGGATAGAACTGAAAAGTCAGACCTGAAGATGATCTGAAGAAGGTTTAAACTGAAGATGTGACCAGAGGGTGCCTCCATCATACTCATTTGCTCACATAATACCTTAGAACTGTCCTGGAGTTTTGAGAACATTCCCTTTTAGCAGGACAGGATAAAGAGCTCTAAAGATGCCATTCTGGTACTGAGGGTAATGAGGATAGCAGGTGCTCCTCCCATGTACCTCTTGTTGAGGCAAAATTAGCATCAGAAGAAGAAACAAACACAAGAATTATAACCAATGCAAGCAGGTGGTTCCAAAAAAAGCAACTTAATAAAACAAGAGTTGGGGAGATTTCTCACTTCCCTTTACGTCCTGTGGACAGGAAAGGTGTGTGATGAACTAACGCTGACTAGCATATTCCAACGAGTTTCAAAAATATTTAAGGCTGCAAAGTGAACCATTTCCTGTGTTCAAGGGAAACAGAGGTTGGCTCCAGAAGCTAATCAAATATCACAGCAACAAGAGATATTCAGGATAAAAATCCCCTCAGGAATTAGGTGTGTGCAAGGAGCCATTTTCCACATTCTATTCAAGGTGAATACAGTAGACGGTGGAAAAATTTGGCTCTGGCCAAATACCACTCCCCATGGATGTGGGGGTATTCATATCTGTGCACAGATATTCTAATGAATATCCGTGCATGGAACAAATAAAACTCCCCCCCCACCCCACATTCCCCTCCCCTCCCCACTTACCTGACCTCCTTGATGGCACCGCCACCACACCTTCTTCTCGCCATGGCCACCACCACCACTGCACATTCTTCTGGTGTTCCAAAGGGCCCGGAAAGAGGCCCAGGGCGCCACCGGAGCTCTCACACTCACCTCCCTGGTGCCCCCTTTGGGGGATGCTCTGGTGGTGCCCCAGGCCTCTTTCTGGGCCCTCCAGAATGCCAAACAGGCTTTCTGGAACCTGGAGACAGGCCTTCTGGTTTAACTGGAAGGCCTGTCTCCAGGTTCTGGAAAACCTGTTTGGCATTCCAGAGGGCCCGGAAAGAGGCCCAGGGTGCCACTGAAGCCCCCCAAAGGTAAGAGGGCACTGGGGAGGCTGGCAGGAGTGCTCTGGTGGTGCCACGGGCCTCTTTCTGGGCCCTGCAAAATGCCAAACAGGCTTTCCAGAACCTGGAGACAAGCCTTCCAGTTAAACTGGAAGGTCTGTCTCCAGGTTCTCGAAAGCCTATCTGGCATTCTGGAGAGCCCAGAAAGCCGCCTGAGGCACCACTGGAGTGCCTCCAAAGGTAAGGGAGCACCAGGGAGGCAGGTGGAAGCTCTCCAGTGCTGCCTGGGGCCTCTTTCTGGATTTTACGAATTCTGAATGTAACAAATACTTTGTGTACATCCCTATCCAGAATTATCACTCATTGAATAGAGAGCATGGTGCCATCTGCTTACAATATAGAACGCACAAATTCAGGTCTTTTGATGGTGAAAAAGTATGTGTGAGCTCTAAGGCCAAGTGCCAAGGGCTCCAAAGGCTATGAAGAAACTTTCCTAGCCTCAGAACCTTTGGGGGACCAATATCAGCAGCACACTTTGGTCCACCAATGAATTAGGTCCCCAACTCAGGACTTCTGCATGCCCTTCATGTCCTGGACCAGAGCCTGATGGTAGACCTTGATGAGGATGGAGCAGACCAGCAAGAGCTGGTGCCTCACAGATCCACTCTAATCTGCAGGTCAGTGAGGTTCAGAAGACTTTAGAGCCCCTTGTTCCAGATTAAGTGTAAGTGCAGAAAGAGCCCATGTCCTCCTTGGCCTTTCTTCTCTCCAAACTTCCAACCTGAGATTCAGTCTGCCCCTCACTGAACCTCCTTTGTGAACTGCCATTTGCTTCTTTGTAGTAATGAACGTATCTGAAATGTCCAGTGTTAATAGTGCCAAAATAAATATCCAACAGTGCCTGATTTCTCAGCATTTTTTATGTAGGAAGCAAGTGTTTCGGTTCATTATGTCCTAGGAATTAAATTCTGTTACACACTCCAAAAGCAAGATTCCCCTGATAATGCCATTTTATAATAGAAATCTTTGAAAACCCTTTGAAATCCAAGCTTGTTGCTTCACTCTCCTGACGAAAACTCAAGTTCTTCCAATCCACAGCATCTGCTGCATAAATACCAGATTTATGCTTCTCGTAACCTTAATCAGTTTTTCCCTCATTAATGGCAGAGTCAACCTAGGGAACAGCAGTCTGTTTCCCTTGCATCGCTTTTTGTTCATTTGTGTGGGCATGTATATGCCTGTGTCCACGCAGTGCAAGGTGGAGACAGAGATAACAGATGGGAATAGCAGGAAAGGAAGGCAGAAAGGAGAACAGGGCTGTGCCATTTCACGGACCTTGGGTTATAACTCTAGGGAGAGAGAAAAAGACTGTAAACATTTCATTTACCAGAATTTTCTTTACATTCCCTACTGAGGTTTGCTGCAGTAAACCTTGACTACGGTCCAAGATGTGTTGCAAAGATTACCTCCTCTTGTTTATTCAGGACAAAATCATTAGGAAACCGCTTTAGCCACACTGACTGGAAATAGCTGTCCATTAGCATTTAAGATGACCTGAGGTTGTATGCAGTGGGCTTCTGCCAGGAAACTGTTGTCCTATTATAGCAAGACACTTTAATAGGGATAGAAAGAACCCTACTCTCCTTTGTTAGTCCATCAGTCCACCAAGTCTGATATTGTCTGTTCCAGCCTAGGATGTTATTCTTGCCAAATGCATGCTCTGTCACTGAAACATGCTCTATAATGACTAGCATATATTAAAGTACATAAAATTATGCATGGTATGGAAAAGGTGGATAGTAAAAAAATATTTTCTCTATTGCACAACACTAGATTCAGGGAGCACTCCAAGAAGCTGAGGGATGGGAAGATTAGGGCTGATAAGGGGAAGTATATTTTCACCCAGAAGGTCATCAGTCTATAGAATTTACCACCAGAAGAGGTATTTATTTATTTTACTTATTTATTTGCATTTTTAACCCGCCCTTTACCCAAGGGTCTCAGGGTAGGTCATAACGTAGAAAATGAAGACATTAAAACCAATAACATATTGAACATATTAAAACCATGGCAGTATCTGAATGTGGGGAGGAAAAGACTGTTCCTTTACTTAACCAAAGGCCAGGATAAAGAGGTGTGTCTTCACAGCTCATCTAAACACATAGAGTGAAGGTGCCTGATGGACCTCAGAAGGGAGGCTATTCCACAGTCTGGGAACCACCACTGAAAAGGCCCTATCCCAGGTGCCCACCCTTTTGCTGCTGTTAGTGGCAGTAGAACCAGGAGGCCCTCCTCTCCAGATCCTAGGACATGGGCAGGTTGATATGGAGGGCCCAGGTTATTTAGGGGCCAAGCAACCAGCCTGGATATCTTAAAGAAAAGATTGGAGAAATTCATGGGGGGGGGGGGGCAGATATACTAGAACAGAAACCTAGGTACTGCCTCCAAGTTGCAGGCATAGGCAGGATGCCTCTAAAGGCATTTTTAGGATTTGAGAGGAGGTAAAGGTTTTGCTTCTATCTTCTGTTTGAGGATGCCCAGAAGCTAAAATGGTGACCCACTGTATGAGATAGGATGCTGGACAAGATGGTTGGTGGCCTGATTCAGTAGGACCCCTCTAATGTGCATAGTTCAGATTATGGGGCCGTATAGTATACATCTAGGCCTCCAGATCCACATGGTAATGTCAATGTAGGAGGCCTTGCCTCCTGCTGGTTTGGTTCCATCTGTTTTAGACAGAACCTGATCCAGATTAATCTGGATCACTGGAATAAAAAAATGGGCTGTGGTCAAACCTTCACTTAAAACCTTCTTCAGTCCATCTTCTGATCGTAATTGTCACACCTTCTCATTTCTATCCATTTCTATTCTAATACCTACACAAATTTTGGTGTTTCCTGATATTCAGGTAAACTCATTCTTAGGGCCAGAGAACTTCATGTAACAATAAGCAATTGTCTCACTGTGGAAAAAGAAGAGAAATATGGTCAATAGATTATATGGCAAAGAAGCAAAAATTTTAGGTAGTTTAGAAGAGGTTGAGTTGTCTACTGGAATTTATGTGTTCCAAAGTTACACCAGTAGGATGCGTCACCTGGAATCTGCCAGGAAAGGAAGCTTTTGCTGAGCAAGGTCCAGATATACTAAAGGACCCCATGGTCTTTACCTCAGAGGACCCTGCATGAACTCCTAGCCCTTTGAAATTCTCCTGGGTCAATGTCCTAAGATATAAACATTCTAAATAAAGAACATGTTGGACGTGTTCCTTTCTAAAGGAATCTCTGGTTGCATGGGAGTTCCCAATTCACTCATTTTGATTTAGGCTGTGGAAGTCCATTTGTAAACAATGCAAAACAAAAACAAAATAAATGTACTAAAGTCTCATATGCTCACTCATCCAAACGAAAGTAAACTCTGTTGCAATGACCTTGAAACTTCCAAAGCTCAAAAAACCTGGGTATATATAAGAAAAGCTTTAAAAATGTGGTGGGGGGGACAGCAGGAAAACCATTAACATGTTTTTCATGAAAAGCACAGAACCAAAAAGGGTCTCTAAAATTTCCCAAAGCCTTGAGTGGATTAGAATCACAGAATTATAGAGTTGGAAGGGACCTCCAGGGTCATCGATTCCCACCCTCTGATCAATGAAGATTCCATAAACCATCCCACAGAGATGTAGGTCCAGCCTCTGCTTGAAGACCTCCAGCAAAGGAGAACCCACTATCTCCCATGGTAACCTATTCCACTGATCGCCCTTACTGTCAGGATTTTTTTTCTAATATCTTATCTGTATTGACTCCCTTGAAGTTTCATACCATTGTTTCTAGTCCTTCCATCTTGTCTAAATGAGAATAGGGATTCTAAATAACATCTGTTTTCTATAGCAATGCATGCAATTAATAGGTCCTTAATCCAATTCTTTCAGATTCAGGGAACCAATCCTTAGAGGTACCCAAGCATCTCTTTAAAAAAAAAAAGGAACACTTTATTGCTTAAATTTAAAAACTTCCATGCACATCCAAATGCCCGTGTTACAGTGCCTTAATACACATTAGAGACCACAAAATACATTTTCAGATTGCATTCTCTGATGTTAATATGGACTGGAGGTGGGATGGGAACACTAGCATGCACTTGCTAACACCTCTAAGTTGTTTCTTAGCTGTGTGGATGCAGCCTGTGTTTCTTCTAGCCCTAAAGTGAGCTAAAAGATCTCTGCCTCCTATCTGGCACATTCATCATACTGTTTTCCCTTTCATTGCAAGACATACTAGAATATCAGAGTCATCACCTTCTAATTCTTTATTAATGGCTAACATGTTCTCATAAAATATGACCTAAACATCTGTTAGTTAATTCCTCTTAAGAAACTCTGTTCTTTCCCCTACTCTACTGAACAATGAACATTATTTTACCCATGCCTGAAGAACTGGGTAAAAGATGTGAAGCACCAAGGGAAATATCAAGAGGAACACAGCAGATGAATAAGCTTCCAAATGTTACGTCTAGGTCATTTTTAAAAACATCTTCAAATTACAATATTAGCACTACAGATGACTTTATAAAATTAGTTTGGAAATGAGTTGTTTCTAATTACCTCACTCTAGGACCAAATATGGGAATGGACCAAAGTTGACAGGAAAAAGAGATTAAAATATAGGACTGTAATAGCTAGTTGACTCATCTCTTAGATGATTCAAGTGCCTTGTAACCAATTAAAAATTTATTATTATAAACTTTTTTAAAAATGTACCTTTGGAAGAAGTATTATTCTTTCCCTCCTTTTCCCTTGTATCCCAGAATATCTTTTTATAAAATGCGCAAGATATTAATACATATCCTATAAGAGATGAACACAGTAGCTAAGTTAATTCCTCCTGGAGAGGCTCCCTTGGCAACCCCACAACTCCCAAAATTAGAGGTTTGAATTTAAAATGAGTTGGAATAGAACCCAACCCCCTTGGTTCAATTTGAATTCGAACTTCTCCTTTGGATCAGCAGTGTGTTAAGTTTGAATTTGAATCTATTTCTGGCACCAAAATATGGGGAAATTCAAACTGATCTTGTAGAACCAGCAAGATGCTTGGTTCAAATTCAAACTGTTCATTTAAATTCAAACCCCAGTTCATAACAAACTAGGGATGTGCATGAATATTTGTAACATTTGAAAATTGTCCAAATTTGGACATCCAAACTCGAATTGAATGTTATGATATTCGTATGGTACAAATGTTTCCAGACATCCATACAAATGTTTAATACAAATGTCTCCAGACGTTCCTACAAATAATTCAGACATTCAGTAAGCTGAGGAAATGTGTCAGATATGTGTTTATTCATGTCAGATACATATCGAAAGTTCATATGAGTACATACGAATAGATGTGTATTGAATAGAATTTTACCACATTCAAATGTGATCTATTCATACAAATACAGATTTTCAAATACTTGATTCATTTTGAATCGAATGGCAAAAAACGTTTGCGCACATCCCTATGACAAACTAGCTCAAATGAGAACCTTTTCAGCACAACGCTACTCAAATGCTTAAAGGACAGGCACTGAGGATGAGGCCTTCTCTATTTCTGCCCCTGTAAGACGGCCTCACTTCTGTGTGTTTCAGGAATCATCCCTCTCTGTGCATGCCCACTAATGTAACAGGATGCTGGAAATGGAATGCTGGGACTCATAGTTCAGAAACATATGGAGGGTACCTGCTGAGCAACCCTGTAGTAAACCAGCACACCTGTTAAACTTATCCAACACTTTCCTCTTCCGACTTGCAGATAATGTTGTTCTGATACATGCTGTTACTGTTTCAGTGTTTGATTGTGAATGTTGTTACCCACCCGGAGACCCCTGGGTATAGAGGAAGTGCTGATCCCCATCAGCAAATAACTAAGGGTGTGTCCAGACTGGGGGATACTGCGCATTCCAACGTGCAGTCGTGGCACAAGCATCAAACCTGACACCCAGTACTTTGTAGTGGTGGCACATTATGCTGACACTACTGTGGATTTACCTGCTGAGGAACAATCAACATGCCCTCCACAGTATCAGGTAAATTTGAAGTTTCCCGGCAGTCTAGACAAGACAGCGAGAACAATGAATGAGAGCTGAGCCTACAGCTCAGCTCCCATTGGCTGTCCCATCCCACGTGACACACACCTCACTGTGTATACCGCAGAAGTCTCACAGCTGCCGAGGAGGAAGCTGCTGACCTCAGTTTTGAGTGGGAACAATGCATTGTGCCTTCACAGCCAGATAAGCTGCACGTTTTTATGTAACTGCAAATTTTTATCTGCTAGTCTGGGACCTAACTGTTTCTAAGGAATTCCCCTAAGGAATTCTTCTCCTACTCCCCTTTCTCACTTTCTCTCTTTTTTATTTAAGCCAACCATGTAGAACCACAGCCGTTTCCGCACCAGGCCATATTCTAGATTGTATCCCAGAATAGGGCCATGCCTCTCTCATGCTGGCACAGACTATGGCAGAAACTGCCTAGGCTTGTTATAGTCTGCAATCACATGTGGATAGCAGGTCCCTATTCTGGGATATAAAACCAAGTGTAAACTGCATCTAGACATCAGTTACTTAATCCATTATCTTTGGATACTCTGGAATAAAGCATGAAATTCTGGAGCATCCATGCTTAATTCCAGAAAATCCAAATATAGTGGAATAAGTAGCTAACATCTGGATGCAGCAGTTGAAAGGCCCACTATTCTAAGAGTGAAACAGAATAAAAAGGCTTCCTGCTATGCTTAGGCTGCTATTCTAAATATGGGATTTCTCTCCTCCCCCACCCTCCAACTTAAGGACCCCATTACTACACAAACATCCATCTGGGACCCACATGTATGATCTCATGCAAAAACGGACAGAGCACACACAAAAAAGGAATTTGATTGCTGCGTATAATGCTTTGCCTCAAGATAAAGAACATGTGTTTCAAGGCAGGCAAGTGCAAAGTTCTTCACTTGCAACATAGCAGTCCAATGCACAGATTGTGGGATGGGGGATACTTGGCCTTGATGACGGCTGGTGTGAAATTTTTCTAAGAACTATAGCAGAACAAAAACTAAATATTAGTCAGCACTGTGATGCAGCAGACATATGGAACATGAAATTCTGAGCTACATCCATAGCCATGTGGTTTCCAAATTGATGAGTTATGTAGAGATAGCATTGGAAGGAATGTGGCCCTGTTTGTTCTCCTTGAACTGTACTTTTGATTCAGCCATAGTCTGCACCAGCATGCAGATAGCAGACCCCTAATTCAAAATATAATCCAGAAAAAGGGCCAGTGCAAAAAGGGCCAAGGACTGTTTTCACATGTAATATAGAAAAAGAGCTCAGAAGTGCTTCTGAGACAGTAGCACATGAATCTTGTGTTGTCATTCCACCTGTAACCTTAGGCTACAGTGCTCATAAGACAGGAAGAGGCATAATGGTATGTGAATGTTCCCATTATAAACCATATTATGAACCAGTTTGGTCTTGTGATTAGAATGACAGATTCTTACCTGGGAATCTCCCAGTTCAATTCCACAATCTTTCATGAAGCCAGCTGGGTGGGCCTTGGGCTAGTCACAGCTCTCTTTCTGAGTTTTCATAGCCCCACCTACCTCACAGGGTGTCTGTTGTGGAGAAAAGAATAGAAAGTTTTGTCAGCCATTTTGAATCCCCTTAAATGGGTTAGAAAAGCAGGGTAGAAAAACCAACTCTTCTTCTTCTCCTTCTTCTCCTCCTCTTTGGAGATGCTTTATCTTGCTGTGTATGATCACAGGCTAGGAGTGGACAATTCTGTTTTTTATTGCCTGTGAAAAGAGCCTGTCCTACCTATCTCATCTAAGCAATTTATTTGTAATTCACCTTTCCAAAGAAACTGCCTAAGGCAGTTTAAAATAGCAGTAAAATGAAGGACACCACAGTACAATATGAGTAGTACAGAATAATACATGATTAAATGAAACAGAAAATGTACAAATACACAAAATACAGAATAAGAAGTCAAAAATTATGATCATTGCATGGAAAACACCATAGAGATCTATCATTTGGCTCATGCTTCTTAGCCTGAAACACGTTAAGGTCCGCAGCAGTACATTCCCTGCAGAAGGAGGAGACAAGACCAAGAGTGGATTTAGGTAGGGACCAGATAATGCCCCTCTCATCACCCAGCCCTTAGCCTGTCAGCTTTTTAAATATATGCAGCTGCAGCTGCAGAAGGGAGGAGGTAAGACAAGGAGTCAGTGGACTTAGGCAGGCAACAAACAGTTGTGTCCAGTTGTGTCCACCCAACCAAATATAACTCAGGAGCTACGTAGGCTGGTTTTGTTGAGAGCCTGAGAACTCTTTATTTTTCAGGCCAGGTCAGAAAGCAAAAGGAAAGGAGGTACTGAATCTCTGAAGGTCTGCATGTGTGTCTGATACTTCATGAATCAGAAAGCAAAGAGCCCTGGACAGAATAAGGGACACTCACATCTTTCACGCATTACTCTGCCTTTGATGCAAATATAATCTCATTAAAATGGAAATATATTAAGAAAGTCAAACAATTAATTGATCCAAGAAAGATTGTTTCACATTGTGTGTAAATCACAGTTCAAAATTCATTTGAGGAGCATGGCCATGTTCTAGACTAAACAGAGCTTGGAATAGGCTGAGGGGCTTGGTGTGGGTGTTAAAAGTTGATCGGCACTGCACATGGTCAGTAATCCTCAGCAGAAATGTTAACTCAATTTGTCAGTATTATCTTTATGTCAACAGTAATGCTTAAATATTTACAATAGGCATAGTACTCTGAGGGGTTAGTAATGCAAGATAAATTGGAGAAATGCTAACAAAATGGATGGTACTAATAGAAGCCCTTGGCTCTCAGTAAATGACTTCTTTATGCAAGAGAAATTGCTCAAAGTTGGGCTTTACTATGTTTTGATATTTTGCTCATTGATCTGAAGGTTGTCGTTAATGCTGAATCTCAAGCCATTGGGCAGGTTTACTTTCTGAGTTTGCACATGGAATCTGTCAGCATGTGCTGACACTTTGCACTGATTAACCAAGGCTGGCTTCAGTTCACCTGAAAGAGGTGGTTGTTAAATTTTTATTTACCAGGTTTCTTAAGGAAAAAAAACCCAGACAAACAAAAAAATTTCAATGACACAAAAAGAATCACAAAGTTGAACAAAATAGGCAGCCTGATAAAATATCAGAAACAGTTTAAAACTCTCAGTCATTGTGTGGATAAAAAAAATATGTCTTCTGCTCTTCTAGAAGGCAATGAAAACTAAAGGACAGGAAGTGCTCATATCGAAGTTAAATTCTGCCATCCCACTGGCAGGTTGTCTTAAGCCCTTTCTGCACTTACCAGCAGTAATCCTGCATCAGGAGGTCTAGAATAGCCCAACTCACTGATCCAGATTGTGGGGAGGCCTGGGCAGGATCCAGCACTGATCTGGATTAGCTTTCGCCACAGCTGTGAAGCTCATAGCTTTTCAGCCACTCAAACATACCTCTGCACGCCTCCCATATTCCAGATGAGAGCCCTCATCCCTCTGCTAATACCAATTACGTGATATTACCAGAGATCTGGACTGAGGACCTCTGTAATATGAATTAACATGTGGATATGGAGGTCCAGAAGATGTACTACTTGAACCCTTAATCCAGATTAAGAGTCCATGCAGAAAGGACCTTCTGTGCCTGCTTAGAACTCATCTGGCAGCTATAGCAATACGTATCACTTGATAGTTCCTTGATTGTGAACCTAGGCCTGAATCCAGCCAGTCTGAAAAAAGGCCATCTCAGGGAGGTGTATGCTATTGACGTTGTTGATGTCTCCTAGCTAGGGATCTGCACAAAGCCCATTTACACCCTTCTACTCAATACAAATCAAAGGGTGGAATATTCGGCTTAGTGCAACCACCACAACCCCGCAAACATGGGTGATTTTGGCTTCATATACAAAAATCCATCAAATATTTCACACCTGAAGGGAATCCCCATCCCTTCTTCCCACTCCCAACCCACATCACACACACCCCAGTCCGCTTTCGTCACTGCAGCCTTCGCTGCCATTTTGCCCTCTTCTGAGGCTCAACTAGGTTTACAGGTTGCATATGGATTGTGTACGGATGCATATCATCCAATACACATATGCATGTATCAAATATTCAAACGAATGCATACAAATGTGTTTGTATTGAATCAAATATCCGGACATTCAAAATTGCACATTCGTATAAATACAAATGTTTAAACATTTGATTTGTTACAAAATTGAATGCCGAATATTACATTTGTGCACACCCCTACGTTGTACGAATGTATCAAAACATTCTATTCAAATTCAAATAGAATTCAAACATGCTAATGTTCTATTTGCATTTTAATATCTGAATTCGTACAAATTTGTACAGATTTTGAATGTTACGAATATTCATGCACATCCCTACAACTATACCTTTCTGAGGTATGTGTGCAGGTTTAGATTCAAAGAGGAGGGTGGCCTCTAAACCTGCACGCACACCTCCAGAGTGCCTAGTCGAGCCTCAGATGAGGGTGTGATGGTGGCAGAGGCAAAGGGAATGGGAAGGGAGGGGAGGACAGATCCAACCCTTGTAGGAGATTCTACGCAGCCCCAATAAACACTGGATACATTCAGTTCATTGGTGAATGGATTCAATTCACCTATGAATGTGAACCTGATTAATATTTTTCACCCATCCCTATTCCTAGGTTCTGAACCTTCAAAGCTGCAGAAGGAAAGCTCCACAGTTTTGAAGTTCCTTTGCACTACAGTTTAACACCAGACTGGAAATGGTCCAGAAATTGGGCATTGTTGATACACTGGATAACCATATGAGGCAGAAATTGCTCCTGGTAAGCTGCCACCATCATTGCCATCTCTTGTACAAGACAGCAGTGATGGCAATTGAGGGCACAAGCTCTGATGAGACGTCAGAGTAATTTTTTGTACAGTACATGCAAAATTCCAAGAGTAGAATTTACATTTTTCCAGGTCCCATGTGGGCAGGGCTACCAGGTCCAAGGGGACCTTTAGGATTCACCATTTTCTATTATCTAGGTGCAGCTTTAAATTCAGAAGTTAAAGGTGCAGTCAAATGATCAAAGCATGATCCAAGGAGATCAAAAGGAGGCTTCCATTTGCAGGCTCACCTTATCTTACTGCCCTAAAGTACTAATCTGCCAGCTGTCACTATGTATAATTGCAGGAGAGGACCAGAGTATAGTTGCTGAAGTGGCAAAGCCAAGATGGGATAGGTCGGAGAGCCAGAATAGCCCTTCACATGATGTAGACTGAGACCAAGAACGTGTACACAGTACAATAATAAATTATCAGCAAAAGTTAATCAAAGGCTGTGTTTGCCCACGTAGACCATCCTAGGATATCTGCTGGAACACATCATTTGCTCTGTGGAACAGTTTACCAGGAGGACTTGCTTCCCAGTAGACAACTCCATCCACACCAGATGAGGTGCTGGAGTAGTCTATGATGAGTAAATGGGGGTGCCGCAGACTTCTCCAAGCATGGACCACTTGTAACTGGCCCGTGCAGTGTTTCGGCAAACACTCCAGACTCCTCCATGCACATCACACCATGTGTGTGTGGATCTTGCCATGACAGAGAAATAAAGTGCATGTTTCTGTGTGCAAGTGGAAGAAACAGGAGAGAGATTCTGAATGATTTTATATGTGGAAAAGATTTCTAATCTTAGGTGAGTGTTTTTTAAAAGAGAGAGAGAGATCCTTCTAACCTTCTTTTTCCCACTATAATCTTCCAGGGAGAATGTCTTTTGTTAGTTCATTAAGGAATCCAGCTGGGATTTGAAAGTTTCTTTGAAGGAAGCACAGAAGCAATGTTTGGGAAAGGTATGAAATCCCATCTTGTCTTTGAGCTGTCATTCATGCTTTGAGTCCTTTGCCCCAGATTCTATTAACCATTCTTGCTTTGGACTTGTGATATCCGATTCCTTTTTCTGTAGTTCCCATCCTTTGTCTAACACTCTATTCTCTTTACAATAACACTATTCAGATAAAGTATGTCTTTGAATTGTCAACTACTACTCTTTCCCCTCCCCAGCTCTTGTAAAGATACCTTTAGTGCTTTGGAGCATACAAAGCCAAGGTCTTCTTTTACTGAAATATTACGGATCACTTTCAAAACTGGCACAGCTGAGCAGTAGCCAGGAGAGTTCTCTGAGGAAGGATTTTTTTTCATAGTTTACCTTGCAAATGGTGGAAACCCTTCTTTTTTGATAAACAAATGAAAATGGAACAAACAGTAGTGGATAGAGTGATATGTTTCTTGTGCATTAGGGTGCTAAAGGAATTGCTGTCAGAAGCTTAAACTTAAATTTAAAGCACATTTCTGACATAGTGTTTTGTTTTTGTGGCTCATTGTTCATGTAAATTAAAGATTTCTCTCTCTTCACCAGGCATTTCCAGTGAGAATGTTGGTTCTTTTCCCTGACCCATCCAGTTTTTATATGTGTTTTGAAGTGTTGATTTTTGTGTGTGTCGTTTTACCCTTGTTTTTAATCTCTTCTGTAAACTGTTTTGAGATTTTCTTAATGAAAAGCAGCATACAAATGTTTTAAATGAATAAAAATTAATTAATCCCACCTCTTTTAGTGAATAGTCTGAAGATCTCTAAATGATCTAGAAGAATGGGTACATAGTAAAATAGCAAAGTTTGCTGATGATACTAAATTATTTAGGGTAGTAAAAACCGAAAAAGATTGCCAAGAGGTCCAGACAGATCTCTTAGCATTGGGTGACTGGGCAACCAAGTGGCAAATGTGCTTTAATCTCAACAAGTGCAAAGTAATGGACATCGGAGCCAAAAATCCAAATTATGCCCATAAACTGATGGGGTCTGAGCTTTATGCAACACACCAGGAAAGGTATCTTGGGGTTTTGGTGGACAGTTCAATGAAGGTGTCGACGCAGTGCGCAGCAGCAGTGAAAAAAGCTAATTCAATGCTGGGAATAATTAGGAAGGGAATAGAAAACAAATCAGCAAGGGTCATTTTGCCTCTTTATAAATCTATGGTAAGGCCACATTTGGAATATTGTGTACAATTCTCATCACCACACCTCAAAAAGGATTTTGTGGAACTGGAAAAGGTCCAGAAAAGGGCAATCAGAATGATTAAGGGTCTGGAACACCTCCCTTATGAAACCAGGCTACAACGTCTAGGCCTGGAGAGATGGTGTTTAAGTGGGGACCTGACTGTATATAAAATTATGCATGGTATAGAAAAGGTGGATAGAAAAAAATTCTTTTCTCTATCACACAACACTAGAACCAGGGGGCACTCTATGAAGCTGATGGGTAGGAGAGTCGGATCTGACAAGGGGAAGAATTTCTCCACCCAGAGGGTCATCGGTTTATGGAATTTGCTTCCAGAAGAGGTGGTAACAGCTACCAGTCTAAATGGCTTTAAGGTAGGGTTAGGCAAATTTATGGCCAACAGATGTATCAATGACTACTAGAATGAATGCCTAGGCACATCTTTCAGGCTGGGGGGGTGGGGAAGCAGGATGCTTCTAAGGCCATTTGCTGGGAGTCAAGAGAAGGAAAAGGTTTGTCCTTGTCTCTGCTTGGGATGACCATGAGCATTTGGTGGGCCACCATGTGCGACGGGACGCTGGACTAGATAGGTTGTGGCCTGATCCAGCAGGGCCTCTCTTATGTTCTTAAAGCAAAAATATTAGAAATCATCTTAAACAATGAAATACACTGAGATA
Source organism: Aspidoscelis tigris stejnegeri (assembly GCA_023333525.1). Taxonomy (NCBI): domain Eukaryota; kingdom Metazoa; phylum Chordata; class Lepidosauria; order Squamata; family Teiidae; genus Aspidoscelis; species Aspidoscelis tigris. The sequence goes on along the minus strand of JALMGA010000007.1, from coordinate 21,815,658 downwards.
TTGAGAGAATTGGCAGAAAATTTTCTGCTCCTGAAGCCAAATACAGCCAACCCTTGTATAACACAGATTTTTAGTACACAACTTTGCTTTCAGACACTTGGTAAACGTGACAAACTTTTGTATAACTTTTTTAAAACAGTATGGTTTGTTTATCACAACTAACTGAATGTGGGTTTCACTGTTTTGTGTTTAGAGTGTTGGTAGTCTCCTGATTCAATTCTACACTGCTACATAAAGCCAGCTGGGTGACTGTGGGCTAGTTATAGCTCTCTTTCTTTTTCTTTCTCTTTTTTTTTTAGTTAAATTATTAAATAGTACAATAATTTCCAATCGAACTAAGAACAACAATATGAACAAAATAAAACAGCAAAACTGTAACTAACCCATAACCTAGCATCTTAGACTCTGTTCCACAATCAATACACTTTCTTGCATAGCCATACAGACTTACATCAGATTACAATAACACGGGGATTAGCTAGTCAAAAAATTCACGATGTTCATAGGGATAGATACAAGATCATTCAATTTGTTCAGTCATAGCTCTCTTTTTGAGCTCTCAAAGCTCCACCTGCCTCATAGGGTGTCTGTTGTGGGGAAAAGAACAGAAGGTTTGTCAGCTGCTTTAAGTCCCTTTAAATGGGTGAGAAAGGTGGGGTAGAAAAGCCAGCTATTCTTCCTCTTCCCCTTCTTCTTCCTCTTCCAACTGCCTCTGATGTGCCACAGAGATTTGGTCTCCACTTACTGTTTCAGGCACACAAGGGTACAATTTTGAGTATTATGTTTCCATTTTCAGTGGCACAACATGCCCCCACTAGAGTTGCAAGGAGGAGAGGGTACCAACAAAATCATGCTCTTTGGAAGATCACCTTGTTCACTACCTTGTCACATGCTGAAATGGATGCACAGAAGTGCCTGGAAAGACCATGGGGCTGGCACATCTACTAAGACACTAGTGCCCAGGTGCCTACCATGCTGTGTATGGAGATATGACCTAACCCTGTCCAGATGGGGGAGGGGGGCTATAGAACAATTAGGGTACCATTAGGATAGAATTGTCACACATATCTGTGTCAACCCCTGAGCCCAGCTATTTCCCCCCCTTAAAATACCCAAAAAAAAACTATTTCTGGAAAACTCAGCACTGGTCACAAGTTTTCCAACAATAGCACATTTACTTACCTTCTGGATGGAGCTGCCAGCATTGTTCCATCCACATATGTGAAGGTCAAAATAGACAGCCATGCTGTCTTGTGATGAACACAGCACAAAAACATGTAAAGACAATGCCCACAGTGGTGCTGTCTGATGAACAAGAGATAATGCCAGAGGGACAATACCCTGCATTATCCCCTGGGAGCCAGCTGTGTGGCTGCTATCTAAGGCATTGGGCCTTGTTCCAGATTATATCCCATCCACATGCTGATATAAACTATGGCAGGCAATGGGGGTAGGTTGCCATAGTCTTCACTAGTATGTGAACAGCAGAGCCTTATTTCGGGTTATAAGCCAGAATAAGACTCGGTGTAGAAGTTCTTTACTTTGAATGACTATCAGTAAGTTGGTTCTATACACTACCAAAGTTGTTTCAGTGCACATATAGGAAGGAGGACAGAGGTCTGCAACAGAATCACTTTTAAGACTTCTCCGTGAGCTAGTAAAATCTATTTAAAATCTTCTATACTATTCGCTCAGTTAGGGATGCAACAGGAAATCAAATGTCTTGGCTCCATTTGCACTATATGGCAAAGTTCCCACTGACTTCTGTAGGATAACAATTTCACCCACATCAATGTTTACTTGCAGATAAGGAGACCCAGCTGAAAACCTGGCACACATGACACATTTTTACTCATTTGTGATAATGGGGAATATGTGATGGGGGAGTGAAAAATTAGTTCCTTTGGCTTGACCTTCCACAAGATAACTGATCTCAAATCCTCATAAACCCGAGAAGCAAAAATGGAGAAAGTTTCACTGACTTGTCATGGCATTTACTTCCCTGGAGGCTCCAGAAGTAGCTGTTGGCTGCAGTTCAATCTTTATGTTTGGATGTGTCACATATTTGGACTGTTATGTGATCCATCTTTGCTGCTGTGCCCTCTTAAAAGCTTCTTTCAGCCTTGGAGCTGCCATGCATTTCCAATATTTGTAAATGAGGTGCCACATGAGTCCCCATAAACTGCCAGCATGTGCAGTTCTGTCACTCTGCTAAAACGAAAGTGCAGGCAAACACACAAATATCTCTTGGTATGATGTTAGGACTTATAAATCGGAGGTTTAGAAATTCACACTTTGATTAACTGTGGGCTTCATACGCTTTCTCATTTGGAAAAGTATAAATCATTTAATTGAGAAATTCCATGTGAACTGGAAGTGAATACCAGGCATAGGGAATGAAAGCACAGATACTATCAGATTTCCAGCCATAATCAGCCATAAGGTCATAAGAAATGGCTCACCATTAGGGATGTGCACAAGTGGTTTTTTCCCGTTCGATTCAAATCGAATGAAAGGAAATTTGCATTCATTCAAATAGAACTCCTTCAAATGTAGTAGGATTCAAATTTGATTCGAATGTACAATATGAATCCAATTCAAATCCCTGCTACCAGTTGCCCCTATGAATCCACTCTGAATGCATCAAATCCATTCTCAATTCACTCTCAGTCCACTTCAGATCCCCTCTGAATCCACTTTGAATCCACTCTGGATCCTCTGCAGATGTGATTGGCCAGCCGCTTTCCTGCCTCCACAGGTTCACAAATATAACAAAGCTTTGTAGGTATGTATAGAAACATTCGATTTGCATTTCAATGTCAATCTTCGAATGTACCAACATTTGATTTGAATTCAAATGTTTGAATGCGTACAAATTTTGAATGTGATGAATATTTGTGCACATCCCTACTCACCACATCTAGTTCTGCAGCATCTTCTCACAGTGGCTATATATATATGCTTAATAGAAGTCTAAGGAAAGACAGTGGCTATATATATATGCTTAATAGAAGTCTAAGGAAAGACAGTGGCTATATATATATGCTTATTAGAAGTCTAAGGAAAGACAGTGGCTATATATATATGCTTAATAGAAGTCTAAGGAAAGACAGTGGCTATATATATACGCTTAATAGAAGTCTAAGGAAAGACAGTGGCTATATATATATGCTTATTAGAAGTCTAAGGAAAGACAGTGGCTATATATATATGCTTAATAGAAGTCTAAGGAAAGACAGTGGCTATATATATATGCTTATTAGAAGTCTAAGGAAAGACAGTGGCTATATATATATGCTTAATAGAAGTCTAAGGAAAGTACCTGAGAAAGCATCTTACCCTGCTCACATTCTTCCAGCCGCCAATTTTCATGACCATACTTAGTCAAACAGCCACCAGCTGTGATAGCACTGTTTTGCACAAATTTGTTCAAAACCTTTTTTGAGACAATTCAAAAAAAGTTGTTGGAAAATGTCACATCTCATGGTTGCAAATCCCAAAGTTTAACAATGTGTGGTATGAACAAATATTTCCTTGCACCACCATTGCCAGGAGTCGGAGATGATGGGAACTGGAGTACAACAATGTTGCAATTGGTTGGCCACTGTGTGAGACAGCATGCTAGACTGGATGGGTTGTGGCCTGACTGAGCAGGGCTCCTCTTGTTCTTAGCAACATCAGGAGGACCACCGAAATGTCTTTATATCTAAGTTAGACCTTGAATTGTAAGATAGCGGAAGAGCATTTAGCCCTTGCATTATGGCTTTTCTGAACCTAAGCTATACAATAGAAGGCAGAAGACTGGGCAATCCAGTTGGGAGTTGCATTCCAATCTGAAAATAAATCCAGATTTGTAGGATCAGGTTGTCATGCTGCACACAATGGACTGGGTGAATTTTTTCCTATGGTCCTAATTATAAACCTAACAGTCTGAGGTCAGGGGATGCTGGACAGCTCCAAGCAGGGCTTAAGCAGTGTGCAAGAGAAGAGCAATGCTCAGCTGTTGCTTCAGCATCAGCTGTCTTCAGACTGGGGTTTCATCTTTGCTGCTCGGGGGCAGGGTGTACCACCTGTACACAACAGGAGGATTGCACTTGAATCAAGATGGAACCAGACTGCTGGCACTTGATATTAAGAAGGTTGCAGATTAGCTTTTAAGCTGACCCTGGGGGAAATGGCAACAGGAGCTTCAGATTGGAAAAGTGCAAATTTGAGGGAGGAGGTTTGAAATTATGCAGATGGTCCTGAGAGGAAAGGTAGAGATTAAAAGGCCCCTGGTAAAATTAAAAAACACAAGTGCAAGACTGTACAGAACTGCATTGTACCTCACTGCATCTGTACAGCATACCATATTCATCTCAAAGATCCTAGGGCCTTTCCATACTCACCTCATATTCTGGAACATGACGATTGCTAGGCAACTTCTTCTGCACATGGAAATGACCATCGTGGGCCAGAAGCATCCTATGGTCTCTCTGGACCAGTCCACTAGCGAACATGTCTACAAGCAATCCAACACCTCCTGTTCTGCTCCAAAGAGTCACCTTCCACAGAACATAAACCTACCCATCAAAGTTTGCATGAGCTTCAGAGAAGAGTCTGTGGAGATTCCCATTGTTCCCAATAAGCGTTTCTACATTCTTCACAACCAAACCGGAAGAACATACATCCAACCCTCATGCTCCTCACACAACGTCTGAGCAATGGAGAACAGCTCCAATCATGTTGAAGGATGGGTGGCACCAGCACTAGTAATACCCTTCACGTGAACCTGGCCAGGGCAGGTGCATCCACATTACTGCTGGTGTTGGAGTGGAACACTGGCATCCCAGCAATGCAGCTGGGAACCTCTGCCCATGGGACAGAACACGCTGGAGCATTCTTGTTAAACCACTCCAATTAGGTAGGTGAGAAATATTTCAACGCTTACCATCTCAAGGTAGAAAAGAGTCCTCTTGGAAATCCATAGCTGGTTGTTGCCAGCCCAACAGCATCAGCTCAGATTAAACTTTAGCCTAACTCAATACGAGACAGCTTCCTGCTTTCCTAGTATATTCTAGATGTTGTGTTGCAAAACAGTAATACTTGCACTCTCATTTAGGAGCAGGAATCATAAGCATTACAGGAATCTCTGCCAATAATAAACAGTTATCCTGAAAACTGTATACACATGCATGCACAAAAAGAGTCATACCACTTCATGAACATTCTTTTTAAGTATCACTTTATTTAATCAGTTGTAATCATCCTATCTTTCATCCAAAAGGAAATGGAATTGGATGCTAATATGAACCACAGGAATGATAGCACAGATATACCAGATAACCAACAACAGTTGAAGAAAGAACTATTCATTGCCTGCCAGGAAGTAAAAGGGAGTCTGTTAGTTTGAGTGGTAGATTTGGAACACTGGATCAGCAGGTATCTCTTGGATATTTTGTGGATCACTTAGATGTTTTGAGTATTGTATTGCAGATGATTAATTTGTTTTGGTTTGGAGACAAGGGAAAAGGAATCTAGAATTTCACTGTTAGTCTCCCATAAGGTTTGACATGGAGAAGGGTATATAGTACACCCACTAGTAACTACTGAGCCTTGTCCTGTACAGTTCCCTGTATTTGTTTGAACTCCTAATTCAGTATCCATGTGGAGGTGGCAAAACTCTGGTCTTCTTGATGTCAGTGGACTACCGTTCCTATGAGACAAATCCAGTCTGGCCAGTGTCACGGTAGCCATCAAGAAGCTGTTGTTGAGCAACATCTGAAGGACCATCATTTGGCCACTGTTCCATAAAGAATGTCTACAGATAGCATTTTCTGGGAAACTTATTCACTGTATTCTTATAACGAAGACCAACACACATTGGTATCCTGTGGAAACACTTGGACTGACCTCTCTGATTACTTCTTTGCTCCAGTGAGAAAGAGGGAATGTTAAGAAGCTGTGTATGGATCAGGAAAGCTCTTGTGGCATTAGGCCTTCCAGTGGTGTCTCCTGCCTTTACAGAGTGTAGACTATGAGACACAAAATGGTATCCTGGTCCGGTCTACCAGTCAGGCTCTGATGTCAAGGTATACCAGTGTGCTAGGGGGTGAGCAGTATACCAGACAATGGAGGCATGCAGATGACATGCTGACATGGTCTGGTATACTACAGGGGACCCATTCAGGCAGGGCAACAAGGCATGGCACTGAAATGGGATGCCTAGGACTTCTGAAGGCCTTTGGAGTATTTGGATACACACAGACCACACTCACTCCAAATTTGGCACAAGCTCTGGACCTGGTGTGGCGCTGGCACAGAACAGGCCATCCCTATGCAGGCAACTTTCTTCCATACCAGGAGCATCCAGCTTGGGATGGATTGCTTATCCTCATACAGGGCAGCCCACCCTACCCTAGGATAGCAAAAGTAAGTGCATAAATGGCTGAGGTCTACTAGTAGATTGGACCAGGACACCATGGTCTACACTCTATCCTTTTGTTCCTGGGGCTCAGAGTGTTCTGACCTGGCATGTATTTTGAGGCTGGGGCAGGTCCCAGTCTGGATCAGTGCCATTGTGTAGTAGACAACACTGTTCCAGACCACATCTTTCTCTGGTTGGAAACAGTGGATCTGGCTGGTCCAGGCCCACTGGTTTCTCCCGTGGACAGGTAAGTGCAGAAAAGGCCTAAGACTTGGGCCCCAAATATCTAAAGGAATGCCTTCTTCCATATCGACCTGCCTGTGTCTTAAGATCTGGAGGGGAGGTCCTCTTGGTTGTCCCACCACCCTCAGAAGTAAAAGGGGTGGGCACCTAGGAGAGGGCCTTCTCAGTGATGGCCCCTAGGCTATGGAATTGTCTCTCCCTTGAGGTGCTTCAGGCTTCTTCACTGTATATGTTCAGGAAGGTGGTGAAGACACACCTCTTTGCCCTGGTCTTTGGTTAAACAGGAATATATTGTCTCTTCCCACTTTACAGACATTGCTACTGTTTTAATATATACTGTTGTTTTAATATATGTTTGATTTTAAATGTTGTTACCCACCCTGAGACTTTCAGGTAGAGGGCAGGATAGAAATACAAATAATAAATAAATAAAATAAAAACAGACTAAGAACCAAAAACTGAGAATAATAAGAGAAGGTTTCTGCTTTTGATGTAACTGCAAAACCAAGGCCTTGGGAATGCAGTGTCAAGAAGAAGAGAGAAGAAAAAGGCAGTGAGGCCGCATCCCCATTATAAGCTTAATCCAGTTTCCCTAAACCAAAATAGTAGAACTGGATGCAAATGCGAATTTGCCTGATCTCATTACTTTCAACTCAATTGCATTGGATCCGGATTCTGAGGATCATACTTGGCGTACGTGACTCAAGGGGGGACTCAAGTGGCTACTTTCTAAAAGCTGCTTTTCGGGGCTGCCCTGCCCTCTTCCTCCTGGCGTGAACGCATCACCCATAAGGGACCCCTTCACGGAGCCTAGCTGGGTGGCTGGGTGGCTCCCGCTTGCCTGGATGGAGGAAAAATGGCAGCGGGCAGCCCACGATTCTTTCCCCTCCTCTCCCCATTTCCCAGGGCACACAGCAGCAGCGGCAACTCAAGCCCCCTTGCTTTAAACATTCACACATCTCCCAGAACCTGCAGCTGCTTTCCTTTCCCTTTCTAAAGGTCAGAACTCCAAAGAGCTAGAATTGCACAAAATTGCAACATTGTTATCAGGTGTGAAGTGTTATCAGATTGCTACAATGTAGCGGCTGTTGTAAAGGGTGGATTTTTACACTGAAATCACTATCTTTGGAGAGAGAAAAGTGATAGTGACACACAAAAATGGAGCCAAGGAAGAAAGTGGGCATGTGAGGAAAGCACAGTCTCTGTTTGTCTTTTCTCTAGAAGAGACAAACAAGGAAGCATGGGGTTATGAACTCTTGTGGGCCAGTGAGTAAGAAAGCAGAAAGGCCAATGAGGGGGCGGGTGGAATGTTGCACATTGATTCATACTAAACAGTCAAATGTTTGGCTTCAGGTCTTCCCATATAATGCAATAAAACCCAAACGCTTACCAAAATATTTATTAAATACACTTTAATCTATCTCATGCTGTCAAAAAATTGTGCTTTTCCTGGCAGTGTCCGTGGGCTCCATTAACCTTATATTGATTTTGGCCAAGCTGTACAATTATTCACATTTCTGCTCCATCCATACATAAATGCACAGAGTTGCTAAAGCTACAACCTCTACATATTGGGCCTCAGGATTCCTGTGGAGTCCTCATTCCTGAAACCCCTTAAAATATCACTGACAAGGCTAAAATGGTCCAGCATAGATCACATGCAATTTGTTGTGATGGGCAAACGCTTCTTAATGTAATATGCCATCAACTCAGTAACTAAGAGCTGCATGTATATTTGAACAAAACTCATCTTGGTTTAGGAAGTTATGTCCTGGCCCAGAGCACTGGACTTTGTGCCATACACATGTTGCCTTATCACACTGTCATCTCAGTACTTCCTTTCCTAGCATCAGCCATCATAAGAGTCATTTAGAAAACTTCCCTCTTCTTCCCAAAACAAATACTTTCCAAAACAAAAGAGAAGATTAGATTTGGATGGGATGGATGAATGGGGTTGCAATTTAACTTTTGAACGGAGGATAGCAGCACTGATACTGCCTTCGTACTTCTGATGGATGACCTTCAGTGAGCCACTTTGGTCTAGGGGTTAAGGAGACGGACTCTTATCTGGCTATACCAGGTTTGATTTCACCCTCCCACATGAAGCCATCTGGGTGACCTTGGTTAAGTTACAGCTCTCTTCTGGGCTCTCACAGCCCCACCTACCTCACAGGGTGTTCTGTTCTGAGAAAAATAGAAAGCTTTGTCAGCCATTTTGAGTCCCCTTAAATGGGTGAGAAAATAGGGGTAGAAAAGCCTACTACTACTACTACTACTACCACCACCACCACCACCACTACCATCATCATCATCAACAACAACAACATCAACAACATAGGATAATACAACCCTGTTGCTTCTCCTTGATCTCCTGGTGGCTTTCAGTACCATCAGCTATGGTATCCTGGCTGGAGCAACTTCCAGGATTGGGAGTTGGAGGCACTCTCTTACATTGGTTCTCTTCCTGTCTCCAAAGTAGGCTCCAGAGAATAGCAACAAGGATATCTTGGGAACTCTCATGTAGAGTTCATCATGAGTTGGTTCTGTCTGTTCCCTGTGCTGTTTAACATGAAGCTGATGGAAGTCATCAGGAGATCTGAAATAAATGCTACCTTTCAAAGTTGAAGAGGCCTAAAATGTTGCAGCCTGATTTTGTAAGGGAAGCGTTTCCAGCCCCTTGATCATTCTGGTTGCCCTTTTCTGTACCTTTTCTGCGATATCCTTTCTGGGTTAATGTGACCAGCACTGTACTCAGTATTCCAAATGTGATCTCACCACAGGCTTATAAAGAAGCACAATGATGCTTGCTGACTTATTTTCTGTTCTCTTCCTAATTACTCCTAACATTGTTTTATTTTTTACTGCTTTTCAAGGCGAGTACCCTGCTTAATTCCATGCATTTGATCTATCTTTATCCATCATGGAGAAGTCAGACTCGCTGGGGCAAGCACCCAACAATCTGTAGCTTCTACAACCAGTTTGAACATGTTGTACAAATGTCTACAAGTCTAAACACAAGTTCCCTGGCTTTGTCATTTATACCCAGGAGCAGGGGCAACAGTGTGTTATCAGCAACACACTTCCCACTCTAAGGGATGGAGCGCTTCTTTGTAAGTCCTCCAGCACTTGTAGTGACAGGAACAGCTATCATGTGGTTCCTACCTTACTAAGGAAAGACAGGTAAGGATGTGGGCAGTTCTAAACATAATGTCATACACAGAGATATCATTTAATCCCCACTGAATTGGTTGTGCAAACACTAGTAGCACCACATTGCACAGTTAAGAACAGCTCAGGAATATATTATTGTTCCTTATATACAGGTATGTTCAGTTCCTGCTGACAGCTGTGTAATGTAGAACAACGTTATACAAAAAATAGCCATGGAAAAAAGACATTGACAAACTATAGGAAGTCCAAAGGAGGGCTACAAAATGGTTAGTGGTCTGGAAACCATGTCCCGTAAGGAACGGTTGAAGGATCTAGGAGTGTTTAGTCTACAGAAGAGAAGACTGAAAGGAGACATGAAAACCGACTTCAAATATCTGAAATGCTGTCATAGCCCGGAGAGATCATCCCTATTCTCAATTACACAAGATGGAAGAACTAGAAACAACAGTATGAGATTTCAAGTGAGTCAATACATATTAGATATTAGAAAAAACTTCCTAACAGTAAGGGTGATCAGTAAATGGAATAGCTTGCCACGGGAGGTAGTGAGTTCTCCTTTGCGGGGAGTCTTCAAGAAGAAGAAGAAGAGCTGACTTTTCTACCTTGCTTTTCTCACTCATTTAAGGGGACTCAAAGCAGCTGACAAAGCTTTTCTATTCTCCCCACAACAGAACACCCTGTGAGGTGGGTGGGGCTGTGAGAGCCCAGAAGAGAGCTATGAGTAGCCAAAGGTCACCCGGCTGGCTTCATGGGGGAGGGCGGAATCGAACCCGGTATTCCCAGATAAGAGTCTGGCTCCCTAACCACTAGACCAAACTGGCTCAAGCAAAGGGTGGACCTACATCTTTCTGGGATGATTTAGGAAATCCTGCATTGAGCAGGGGGTTGGACTCAGTGACCCTGGAGGTCCTTCCAGCTCTATGATTCTATGGAAAACCAGACATTAGGTAAACGACAAAGACACAGTCTATCAGTAAAAGTCTGTGGTGCCACAGAAGGGAGACCCAGTGTCCTAGTGTCGGCCAAAAGCAGCTTAAAAGTGACAGCTGTCACACTCTAATGTTCCCATCCCACTACTCATCCACATTAAAGATCATAAAATGCACCTCCAAAGTGCATTTAATGTGGGTTAGAGCTGGGATGGGAACACTAGCTCCCACACGCTACCACCTCCATGTTCCTTTTTAGCCTCTCTTTTTCTTTTCCTTTTCTTTTTCTTGTTGCATGACAGTGCATGCTTAGTTATGGGGAGGTTCCATAGATTCAGTAAAGAAATCAATAGTATATAAAAAATAAATTCCATAGTAAAGGTGGCTCACAAAAATTTTGAAAGATGTGATGATGAAAATGCAATTACAAACAGACATAGAAATGTTCCAAAGTCCAGCTTTATAGATCCAAATCCAAAGAAGGACAAATTGCCTCTTTCTGCATCTCACCCCTGAACGTTCCTGAGTTCTCCCTTCCCACCAAATAAAACCTCTAAAGCGGTGCCTTACTGAGGAAAAGCATGGGCACAGACAGAAACAACTTTAGAAGGGATAAGGAGTCCAGGATGCATGCCTACACGGACCCAGAGACGAGCCCCCTCCCAAAGGAGCCAGCGTTTAAAGCAAGCACCATGATCTCTCCTTTACGATCCAAAATTTGAACCGGGCAAAGTAACAAGTGGAGGTCTGCAGGGGGAGAGAGCGAACGGCACCACTTTCCTCCCAGACACCAAAAGAATTTGGAGTGGGTGGGATGAAAGAAAGGCTGCACATTGTTCCTTGGGCACTGCAGCTGGTGGGAGAAGCGCTTAATGAATACTTTGGCAATGTGCCCATGTTGGCCAGGACCAGGCCAAGCTGTGCAGCAGAGCTTTGGAGAAAGCGCACGTTTTAGTTTCACCTCCGTCAGCACTTCCTTGGCAAAGGATCGTGACTCATTTCAAGCCCCTATTTTCACACTGTAAGGAACCATTGACTTCCTTTTTATTTTATTACAGTGGGGTGACATACCATCAAGGATTAGTGAGAAACACAAGAGGAATCCACTCTCATTCTCATTCTCTTACTTTGGTGAGATAATTCCTTGGGGTTTGTATCATGTTCCATTTAATGCCCTCTCTTTTCTGAGGCCTTTTTCGCTTCCTCTTCTCAGCCCCCCCCCCATCCCCACCTCTCCAATAGAGGGCCTCTCATCTGACATGCCAACAGGACACCCTTTTGCTGACATCCCAAAGTGCCTGAACTGAGGTGTATCAGATAAACATGGAGGATGAGTGACTGGGGTTAACTAATGAAATTGCTAATTAAAGCCCAGGTTTCAACACTCACAAAAGATTAGCTGGCCCAGGCCTTCGGAAAATAGAAGCAAGTTTGCCTCTCAGCTTCTACTATTTGGTAAATAAATGGATTAATGATTTCAAAGGAAATAACGCAAAGAAAGGAAGAAATCCAGAAAAAGAATGCCTCCTCTTACTTTAAATAAAAGAAACAACTGGCTTGAAAATAAAACACGCCACGTATCCTAATGTGGGAAAATGTTTTCAGGGATTCACAGGAACATAGGAGAGTTAAAACTATCTTTCACTCAGAAAAGAAAAAAAAATCCTTTACTCAGAGACCACGGTCACACCTTCATTTTAAGCTTTCTTCAGTCCACCTTCAGGTCTGACTGCTCACACCTTTTCACTTCTCTCCATTTTATTTGTTGACTTTACACCCACCATTTGGACTTTCCTGAATAGAAAGTCCACAGACAAAACAAATAGAAATGAAAAGGTGTGAGCAGTCAGACCTGAGACATTTTCACACTTCCTTTCCCATTCCATGGACAGGAAAGGTGTGTTAGAAACTAATGTTGACTGGAAATGTGCACGAATATTTGTAACATTTGAAATTTGGCCAAATTCAGCCAAATTCGGACATTCAAACTCAAATCAAATGTTACACTATTCGTATGCTAACATTCAAATGAATACAAATGTTTCTGGACATTTATACAAATAGTTCGGACATTCGTTAAGCTGGGGAAACATATCAGATACGTATCTGTTCATAGCAGATACATATCGAATGTTCATATGAGTACATACAAATTGATTTGTATCAAACAGATTTTAACACATTTGAATGGATTCTATTTGTACAAATACGGATTTTTGAACATTTGATTTGTTCCGAACTGAATGCCCAAAAACATTCACACATATCCCAAACGTTGACTCGCACTCATAAGTTAGAGTGCTAGTCAACAATAGCCTACCCCCACACAATTGATCACTTACCTGTTTTTGATCATGTGGCTGATCCTCTTCAGGGCATCACCATCTTGAGTGTGGTGCCCTGCATGATTGCACTTGCACCATTGCCATCACTATGCCAATGCTGATGCTCTGAGCAAGACCAGTTACATCAGGGGGTCATGTGAACTGCCGGTGTGTTTGCATAGCAGCTCAGATTACCTCCTCAGCTGGGACAGAGTGCAGATGGTCAACACCTGGACACTTAAGGTAAAGATATGAGACGTTTTCGCACGGGGCTGAACGGAACGCGAAAAAGACAGCTGCGGACACGTCATCCGCATTGCCCGAGCGCGGCTTGCGCTCCGACGTGTCCGCAGCTGTCTTTTCCGCGTTCGAAATGTAGAGCACTTTAAAGTGCTCTACATGCGTTCCAACGCGGACGAGCCGCCCGCAGGCGTTCGGGAGGAGAAGCGTTCGCACCTGCTTCTGTCTCCCGAACAGCTGCGGGCTCGCCTCCGACGCCGGCGCGGCTTCGACAATCAGCTGTTTGACAATCAGCTGATTGTCGATCTGCCTCCGCGGCTGTCTCCGCGCCCCTGGCCGGCATTTGCCGGCTAAGACAGCTCCCGGCGCTTTGAGCATTCGCACACAGACGCTCCGGAACGCGTTTACACGCGTTCTGGCGCGTCTGTGTGTGAACGGGGAAAGCGCCCGGAGCTGTCTTAAGCTTTCCGCCTGAACGCGTTCCGTTTGGAACGCGTTGCAGTGCGGAAATGCCTCTGGTCAGGATTGGGTTGTTTGTGTTGCACCACAGCTAGTTTACAATTTGCCAACATCTGGGCAGGCAGGGGGTGCTTGTAGGCTGTAAGTGCCTCCTGTAAATGCAGATGCACCTGCCCAGATGTTGACTAATTGTAAACTATGGGCTGAAGTGCAAATTGGGCCCTGAAGATGGACTGAAGAAGTTTTAAAGAGAAGGTGTGACCACAGCCAGAGAGAAAGGCTGAATTCACACCTAAGTTTTAATCCGGCTCTAGTCCACCTTTGGGTTGAATGAACCCATCAGCAAAATGACTAGTCATTTTCTTTCCACATTATCTAATGCAAAGTTGGATTTTATGAATTATGTAATGCTAGCAAAAAACAGTTTGCCACTTTTCTATGTATTCTCCTTCACTCTGAAAGTGGACTGAAGACGGATTAAAATTTAGATATGAACAAAGCCAAACAGTACTGTAGTTCATATTATCTGGAAGTCAAAGGCTGGTTGAAACCATCTAGGAAGCTGGGATAAGCTTATTATTTGACTCACTCATATGATTGGTATTAGCTGTAAAGATAGACCAGAGCCCAAGTTAGTCGGGCAGGGGGTTCAGGCCCTTCCTAAATCCTGATCTTCCTGTGTGTTTTCATATCAATGGAAGCCCAAGAGAAATGAAACTGATGCAGAGATTGGGGGAAAGGCGTGCAACCAAGAATTTCACACTAGTGAAATGTATTGATCTTTTAGTTGTTGCTGAAGCACTTTTACAACTGATACCACTCACATGAAAAGGTGTTATAGCTTTCGTTTTTTATTTTTAAAAAAGAGAAACCTGTCTAGTCATAACTGTTATAGCAATGTGTTTTTCCTAATTAAACATTTCTGCTTCTAGTTCGTAATTCCAGTAATAAAATATTACCAAAACGCTCCCAAAATGACAGGACGGTCTTGGACTTCTGGCTACCTCTGTTTTAGCAATATGGTTTACTCTCAACTAATCATTTTCCATTTCACTCAGAAGCCAAAACAAGTATGAAGAAAACTAGGATGTTGGCTACTTATTCCTCTTTATCTGGATACTCTGGAATAAAGCATAGATATTCCAAAATATTCATGCTTTATTCTGGAATACTGAAATATAGCGGCATAAGTAACTGTCATCTGGATGCAGCTTAGGTTTTGATACTTTGTGGGCAAGAAAGGCAAATGGATTAAGCAATTTGTTATTATGGTTTAAATGATAACTGGTGAACTGGATCTTCTTAATGTCCAGCAGTTGTGTCACACCCACATGCGTGGATGGAACAAACCTGGAATAACATGTAGGGAAAGTACAGAATCTCTCCCCGTGCAAAAAAAAAATCAGTGTCCACTCTATCTCAGGCCATGTCTATACAGCTCTGACAGGGCAGTCTTCCCTCCCCCACTGTGATGTTGCTGCTATCCCGGCACAGGGGGAGACAACGGTGCACTGACTTCAGACTTGAGTAGGATTATCTGTCCCTGTGGCACCTTGTGTGCCAGTTTGGTCTTTTGGTTAGAATGTCAGAGCCTTATAGTCCCAATTTGATTCCACACTCCTACATGAAGCCAGCAGGGTGACCTTGAGCGAGTCACAGCTGTCTTTCTGAACTCGCCCTACCTACCTTACAAGGTGTCAGTTGGGAGGAGAACAGAAGGTTTGTCAGCTGCTTTCCCCTTAAGAGTGAGGAAATCGGGGTATAAAAGCCACCTCTTCGTCCTCCTCCCATTGAATCAGTTCACAGTGAATCAATGGAGGAAGCCAAATAATAAGCTATAACACACAGGCACAGGCAATGCAGGCAAAGGCTATGTAAAAGGCTTCCCAGAACAACCAGGTTGTGCCTGAGTTCACTTCCCCTTCCAGGAAGCTCCCATCTGCTCCCATGTGCACAAGCCGAAGATCATTCCCATCACATGTGGATTAAAATGTTTGACGCAGCTAGCGGTTTTGCCTGTAAGTGAATTGCTGATTTATTTTTTAATGGGCCCAGGAAATCCCCGGTTGTAATGCTTGCTCTACATCAAGACCACAAATCAGCAAAGGGCTCTCACCCTCATGCTCGCAAATTCAGGGCCTACAAAGAATAACAGGTCAACAGCTGCGGCAGAGATTTTATCCCTTTGCAGATGAAATGTGCCATAGACCAGACTTCCTCACATTTCTCCCCTTGCCAAGTGTCTTAGCTATAAAGACCACCTGTATGGATGAGAGTCTCATCTAATCCCTTGGTTGGCCTCTTCATGAAGGCAGCAAACCACAGTGCCAATTAGTGCCAGCTGTGGTTATTGGCCTAGTTCCATCCCACTGATTTCAAATACATGGTAACCACTTCAGATTGCGATCACACTAGGCAGCCTTTCAGCTGGGAGGCTGGCAACAGGGATGTTGATTATCATACCTTCACTCTTAATCCTTTAGCTATAGCTGGTGCTTCCATCTGTTGGGCAGATCAATCTGATGGTTCCGCCACATTGGCAGCTGCTACAGTAGACCTACTGCAAGCATAATACAGGCACACAGTCCTGTGCGCTCCCGCTGGCAATAACGGAAGCACAAAACTTGCTGCAGAAGGAAGAAAACAACTGATTGTCCCACAGACTCCCACAGTTTAGTCTAGTAGTTAGGGAGCTGGACTCTTACTTGGGAATACCGGGTTTGATTCCAACCCACCCAACCCAGCCCCACGAAGCCAGCTGGGTGACCTTGGGCTAGTCATAGCTCTCTTCTGAGTTCTCACAGCCCCACCTACCTCACAGGGTGTCTGTTGTGGGGAGAAGAATAGAAAAGTTTGTCAGCCACTTTGACTCCCTTTAAATGGGTGAGAAAAGCAGGCTAGAAAAGCCAACTCCTTCTTCTTCTTCTAGACTGCAAAATGTCCTTAAGAGTGAATCACTCGGGTCCCACAACAAAAGGACATGAGGAGGGTAATCTAACTAAAAGACAAAATTGTGAGAAACATTGCCCATAGTCAGACCATGAGGGTTCTTCCACTAGCACTAAGTACCCATTAAGTACCCATTAGACTCAGAGTAGGAAAACCCCATTTTCACTGCAGAACCCATTAGAACCCATTTATTTCCACCAGTTCTAGGGAAATCCAGATTGAATGGGTCCTTCAGGACCTATAATCAGTATTTCCTGTAGACCCCATTAAAGGGGTCTGCAATGGGGTCTTCAGGCATCAAATCCAGATTATACGGGAACGTGTTTCCACCGTAATCGGGCAATGGGGTCTAGGTGGGGATGGCTGCAAAGCCGGCTCCAAAGAAGAGCACAGGCTCCAAAGAGGACTCCACACAAGAGCAATGCCAATCCTATGGACTTTTGTCAAAGGCTTCGGAGAATCTTTGAAGTTTGTGGCAGATTGCTCTGGACAATCTCCGGAGTTTGTGACAAAGCTCTGGAGATTCTCCCAAGCTGCTCCGGAGAATCATCAAAAAATCTCCAGAGTATCTACAGAGATTGCACACCCTGTCCCTCAAAAAACCTGGGGTGACGGGTTGGCCCCACGTGGGTCAATCTGGATTTGCCACTTGGGTGCTCTGGTGTTTCCACTGCGGGCAAGCTAGCACCCATTGCGATTGAGTGCTGCACCACCCGTGGGGACACATCGGGTACCCCCTTAATCTGGATCTACTAGATCCGGATTAGTTGAAGGACCCATTCCTTGGATCAGATCATCTTTTATCTGGATTAAGGGAGGTCAGTGGAACACCACCACCACCACCATTTCTTAATAGCAGTAGTTGAATTTGGGACCAAAAGGTATTCTCAACCTTTGGGGAAGGTTGGAGGATCACAGATGGCTGCTGGGATTGAAAGAGATGCAAAATAGCTTTTTCTAAAGCTCTGACTTTTCTTAGGATCCAAGTCAAAAAGGTTGAAAGGACATTAAGGGCCTGGCAGTGGCAACAGTGGAGCAGGTGCCAGCAATGCAGGGGGGAGGGGGGACTCCAGAGAGTGCAGCCTGGCAAGGTCCTTTATACTTTGGCTCTCGGCAAATGCATCAGTCATGTGGACACGATCAGGCATCATCCCTGTCCAGATGCCTGTATGGTGCCTACCACAGCAATCTTAGGAGTCATGGATATATTGGTCTTTGCTCATTATTATCTGATGCCCAAGCACCTGGGGCCCCATGGCAGACATTCTGTGCAGTAATAATGGATAGTCTGGTTGTCAGAATCTACAGAATGATCCTCACCTGATCTTCAGCAGGCTAGATGAGTAGTACATTGACTTGCTACCAGCCATTCTCTTATCTGGTTAGTTGTTGCCTTCTCTCCCTTCATTGACTGTTTCAGTCCTTATTCCTTGGACATAAACTTGTCAGCCTCCCATCCTTGCCCAACATCTCTGTGACCAAAGTGGGACTCATCAGCACTGTTGCTGTTGTCTGCTTTGCCCTTGCTCCCAGACCCACCTTGTCCCATGACACTGGAATGGCATCAGCATCAGCCCCAATCCCTGCTTAATCTTATGATGCCTCAGGAAGTGTTCCCCAGGATATCTCAGGAGTCTCTTTCCAGTAGCCATAGCAGAGATGTTCTCAGTCACTGAAATCGAACACAGGAGCCCTGGTCACACCTATATAAGACAGGATGTCCAATTAATAATTCATACTGTGGTCTACCAGCTCTGTTCACACCTAGATCGTTATAGGCCATACTCAGGCCTTCCTCACTTTGGGCTGCATCCCTCACACCTTTCTCCGCAATCATCCTGAGCCTCCTCCATAGAACTCTTGGCTCTCCACCCTTTTTGCTGCATCAAATCTATCTCCATTCTTATCTACTCAAGGGAGGTGAGGGTGTGTGTTTGTGGTTCTTTTTTAAGCCTGCTTCCCCCCACCTCCATGCCCCCCTTCCTTTTTTATGTGCTTTTCTTCTCTGTATGATTAATTTTTAAAGTAATAATAAATTTGCGTAAAAATGCTAGATAGAGGAATCATACACATAAACTGAGGAGAGAAGGGGAGGTGCCTCACAAACTCCACACGTGTACATTGGCTGAAAGGAAAGACTGGACCCCCACCCACCACAGCATGGTTCAGCCTCCTTTAGTATCCCCCCCTCCCCCGCTCACACTGAGAATGCCAGGGTGCCGCTCATGCTGGGATGCCAGGGTGGGCTGAGCCCTCTGGAAAAGAAGACTCCAGTTAGAACAGCGGTTCTCAACCTTCCTAATGCCACAACCCTTAATGCAGTTTCTCATCTTGTGGAGACCCCCAACCACAGGGACGGGGCAGCTCGGGGGAGGATGGGGCGGGAAGGTGGGAGACTCATCACGACCCCTCTGAAAGGGGAGTTTGACCCCCAAAGGGGTCGCGACCCATAGGTTGAGAACCACTGAGTTAGAATGATCTAACAGGGGTAGACCAGCTTGGAAAACAAACTGAATAAAAATAATGTAACACGCCCTGAAGCCCTCCTAAACTAGAAGTGTGTCCAGGGCCAGGGACATTTATACACCAAGCCTTTGCTTTACAATTAAGGTACAGCTTACTAGGTGTTTGTAAAAAAAACGACATGCAGAAATAGTTTTGAAACTATTCTAACCTTCCCAAGGTTCAGTGTAATTTCTACTCTGTTCTTTATTACTTAGGAATTCTCTCACTTGTCTATTAATCATAAAGCAGCTCTGTGCAAGGTTGGTTGCGGGTACCAAACATCTTATTTTAATCACGCTTCACATTTAATGCACTACACCGCAGGCCTTATATAGACTCTTGACAGCACAGAACACCCATTTAAAAGAGGGAGGGAGTCTAAACTTTTAAAGATGTGAGTGATTTATTCATGAAATTCTTGCAGCACAGAAGTTGCACCCAGCTCCCATGAGCACTGAAGTAAATAATATGTCATAATGTATATATCACATGACAACACAAACCGCAGAAAAATATTGAGTGGAGAAGAAAATACACATCCCCTTCTCAAGCACTATGGAGATTTTGGAGCCAAAGATTAAAGATAGGTGAGGAAAGCAGGATTTATGGCCTTCATTCTTTCTGCAAATCTGTTGTTAGGTATATGATCACTGGGTGAAGCTAGAGACATAATTCGGAGATTCCAGGAAACACAGGCAAGACTAAACCATATTTTTCCTCCTCCTTTTAGCAATCTGAACATGCTCTTTACCCTTGCATTCTCTTGATCAACAAGTCATCTTACCAACCATGCAGTAAATAAGGAAGGAGTTAAAGTTTTGACCTCTACCACAACCCAGTTTACTATTGGGGTTTGATTTCTGTCTTTCTGAAAGTCAACATTCATCACCGTCATTGTTCTCTATAATTAATTAGCTGAAAATGTAGGAAAATAATAATTAATGCCTAAAATTGGTGTTCAAGGGAGTGCACAGAGAGAAAGTGAGGTAATATTTGCCCAGTGCCGAAATGGCACCTTAGAAATGCACAGAGGCTGCAGGGAGTAGGGGTGTGCATGAATCCAATTTTCAGGATTCAATTTGATTTGAATATTTTGGATATTTGAATTGAATATCTGAAAATTCAATTTGATTCGAATCTTTAAAATTCAAATTTACCCAAATTCAGTTCGAATTAAGCAAATGTGAATCTATTTGTTCAAATTTTTGATTCAAATTTGCACTTAGGAATGTCGACAGCATTCGTATGTGCACAAACACATCATTACGCATCTTGTATGCATCTATACGCGCCCATATGCGTCCTATATGCATCCCAAATGCAACCTGTTTTCATCTCATATTGATCCGTACAAATGTGTACAGATGTGGGAAAGATGTGTACATGCAAGTTTGCATTGTGTACAAACCCATACACATACAAATGTCTGAATAATTCAAACAAATAGATTCCAAAATCCGAAATTCATTTGAATGTTTAAATTCAAATTTATGGACATTCAATTCAAATTTGAATGTCAAAATTTGGACAAATTTGATTGAATTTTGAATGTCTTTGAATATCCGTGCACAGCCTTAGCAGGGAGTGCATATATGCATACCTGTAAAACACATCCTGCCGCAATCACTGTCAACAGTGCTTTTTCCCACAGTTATTTTTATTTATTAGTTTGGATTTTTATACCCATCCTACACCCAAGATCTCAGGGCAAGTTATAGCAATAAAACAAAATATAAAATAGACACACTAAAAACAATAGAAGTGCCTGAAAAAGAGAAGGGGATTCTGTTTCCTCAGCCAAAGGCTAGGGTCTTCACATATTTCCTGAATCTTTGAAGTGATAGTGCCTGGCACACCTTGGGGAAAGATTATTCTATAGTCTGGGGGCTACCACTGGGAAGGCCCCATCATGGGTCCCCACTCCTTTAATTTCTGAGGGCCTCTCCAACAGGTCTTAAGGTATGGGCAAGTTGATATGAGATATCTAAGTGTCCCTTTAGATATTTAGGGCCCAAGCCTTTTAGGATCTTATATGTTAAAGTTAATACCTTGAATTGGGCTTGGTAGTTTCAGTCAGCAGCCTACCTGAGAATTGCACCAGCTGCTGCTTCCAAACTGGCTTCAAGGGCAGCCCCACATGGAGTGCACGTTCACTCTGCTGCCATCATTAATGCAGACATATCTCAACAGCATCCTCTAGCATAAACACCATAGCCAGGCTGAGTTCCAAATCCATCTCCTGTATCTCTGGAAACAGCTGTAGGTGGAAACATCAATACTAACGAATAAAAATTCACTATCTTTGATCTTGTGTTGCAACAAATAGAGAAAAGTGTGCAAATAGCCCATGTAGCATCAGGAATGGTCATGGTAGAGATCCTGCCCGAGAAATTAATAAATATATATGATTGGGGTAGGGAAAGATTGGTCCCTGATTTAAAGACAGAAGATCACACCATGACAGGCTGGAAAGAGGCCAAGAAAAATGGGGTTTCTCCTACCTGTTGTCATGCCAGCTGTTTGCAAACTTCCACAGATGATGTGCATGAATACTCATAACATTTATTATTCATACGAATTTGGACATTTGTACATGAATTGAATGTTACGACATTTGTACATTAACATTTGTATTAATACAAAAGTTTCTGAATGTTTATATCAATAGTTCAGACATTCATTAAACTGGGGATACATATTAGATAAGGATGGAATATGTATGCATTCATATCAGATACATATCGGATACGCATGCGTTTGTGTCGGATATGTGTCAGATACGTATGCGTTTATGTCCGATATTTCATTTATTTATTTATATTTATATCCCACCCCATACCCAAGGGTCTCTGGGCAGCTCACAACATTTAAAAACACACATATCAAGACTGTATAAGACAATGCTAAAACCAGTACAAGGTTTAAAAATCCAGCATAATGATAATATTTAAAGAAAAAGATACAAGAACAGTTTAAAAAACAGTAGTGTGTGCAGTGGGGGAAGTGGAGGGAGTCTTTAACCAAAGGCCTGAGTGAAGAGGTACGTCTTCACTGCCTTCCTGAACATAAACAGAGAAGGGGCCTGACGCACCTCCAAGGGGAGACCATTCCACAATCTGGGGGCCGCTACCGAGAAGGCCCTCTCCCGGGTGCCCACCCACCTAGCTACTGAAGGTGGAGGGATAACCAGAAGGGCCTCCCCTCCAGAACTTAAGATACGGGCAGGTCGATATGGGAGAAGGCACTCCCTTAGATACGTATGTGTTCGTGTTGGATATGTATCCGATATATATGCCTTTGTGTCAGATATGTATCTGATCCATATGCGTTTGTGTCAGATACCTATTGGATACATATTTGTTCATATCGGATATTTGTGTGATTTCGTGCAAATACATTTGAAGTGGATCTGTTTGAATGAATACAAATTTTCTTACATTCTATTTGTTACGAATTAAATGCCAAAAAACCCATTGGTTCACGTCCCTAGTCAAGTCCACAATGTGTGGTACAGCCACCATTTTATATTCCCACATGGTGACACAAAAAAGAGTTGCTAGCAAAGCAGGAAACACCTTAAATGTTTTCTCTCATAATGCAGAGCAGGGGCATGATGGTGCCTGAGTTTGCCCCATGGGTAACCTGCAATGATACCACAGCAATACCACTGCTAATGGTATGCACAGTTAGTGGGGTCACAAGCAATGCAAGGACAGAAGGCATAATTATTTCATTCATGTGTACTTAAGCTTGACTCCAGAAAGACAAATTATTCAACTGCCACCCTCCATAAACTGCTGTGTCTGTTTTGTTCATCATCAAGTCAGAATGAGTTCAAAGCCAATTCTATGGCACAAACATCTGCTTTATTGTGCACATTTTCACCACAATCTATCTTCATCAAATTGACAAAGCAGTATTGTCCTTATTTCGCACAATTAAGATGATGTCGTCCTTGTCAAATTGCCAACCCATTCTGTGTTCTTGTGTGTGTTTGTGTTTTTCTACTTACTGCAAAAAGTCAGTGAAAGGGCACAGTAATTCAGTTAAGCAGCATAGGCTGCAACCGCACATATGAAGAAAGTGGTTTGAAAACAGTGTAATGGGAGTAGCATGTGGGCAGTAGAGTTTCTGCCCTCCTTTAATCTACCTTAATCCTGCTCTAAAAGTGCTTTTAATGCTAATTAGAAGCACTAATATGTAGGTCCTACCACTTCTAAGCCATTTTCAAGCTTTTTAAAAAACTATGTGTGGATGTACCCATACTGTGAACATTCCCTTGATATAATACTTACGGCATCAGAAATCTGAAAATCTAAGCAGGCGCTACGGGTGCCAGCAATAAAATGGCTGCTGTGAAGAATGGAAAAGGAAGAATTTAAATGCTGGATCAAAATACAGCCTTTTGCTCCTTGTTTCTTTTCACTGAGAGGTGAAGGGTTAGTATTCATACAGAGAGATAGAACAGCTTATTTCAGTTTTGTGCAAAAGAAGCAGAGAATGAAGAGAAGATGTTTTGAGCATGTGGGGCAGAAAATAAACCCTGTCATTGGCCTTTTAAAAAATGGGGAAGAATTAAAAAGTAGCAAAAGCTTGTTGGATTCATAGAGTAGCGACAACTCAAAACAGCAGAAACTGGTGAGCACCTGATCAAAACATGGTTCAGAAAAAACGAAAAGCAGGTTTCCAATAGGAGTTGTGGTATAGTAATGATGGAGACCATCTGCACATTGAGTGCTAGAGAAGCCCCATACCTTTCCAGGAGCACTCAAAGGGCCTGATCACACCTATATGAGTCAGGACTTCCGAATCATGATTTGAACTGAGGTCGTACCAGTTCTGTTCACACGTAGATCATTATAAGCCATCCTGAGACCATTCTCGCTTTGGGCTGCATTGCTCACACCTTTCTCCACAATTGACCTGAGCCTCCTCCAAGGAACTCTTGGCTCTTCACCCATTTTGCTTCATCAAATCTATCTCCCTTCTGATTGGATGCCATGGTGTCACTCAAGGGAGGCAAGGGTGTGTGTTTGCAGTTCGTTTTTAAGCCTGCTTCCCCACTTCCGCACATCCCTTCTTTTTTATGTGCTTTTCTTATCTGTGTAATTAATTTTAATAATAATAATAAATCTGTGGGAAAATGCTAGATAGAGGAATCATACACATAAACTGATGAGAGAAGGGGAGGTGCCTTACAAACTCCGCAAGTGCCACCCTCCCCTAGACATTGGCTGAAAGGAAAGACTGGACCCCACCCACCACAGCATGGTTCAGCCTCCTTTAACCTGCCCATCTGCTCATACTGAGGAAGAGAAAATGGCCTGGCATGCCAGGATGGGCTGGGTCCTCTGGAAAAGAGAAGTCCAGTTAAAACAATCTAACGGGCTTGGAAAATGAATTGAATAAAAAGGTGAGTAATGTGACCTGAAGACAACCTGAATTCCTCTTAAACTAAAGGTGTGACCAGGGCCAAAGTGTGGATGGCCAGGGCAAGGCAGGCTGGATAGCGACGACAATGGCTGTGGTTACACCTTACCTTTTATCAAGCTAGAGGTGTCCTGGATCCAGAGAGATTACACTTGAAAATCTGCATCCATTTTTTATGCAGATTGTCCTTCCCTGATTTGGACTATTTGCTATGCGGATTATCCCAGCACTGATTCTGAATGGACTCAGGTGAAGGGAAATAACCTGAACCCTCACCGAAGCCAGGAGGCCCCCATCCCTATTCTCACTGCTGCCTAGGAAATGGAAAGCCTTGGCAAGCCTCTGCTCTGATTCTTGCCCCTCTGCCCCCCCCCCTCAGCCTCGAGACTCCCTCTGAACCACCACTCCATTCCCCCTCCCCCTGCCCTCCCACCACTCTGACCCACATGCTTTCCCCTGCAGCTGCTGCCCCCAACCCCATTATCTCTCAGCACACAAACCCTCCCCAATCAGCCCCTCAGCCCCCCGCAACAGCACCACCACCCACCCACCCACCCACGTACCCTGCCCTCCCAGAATGCCTCTCCATCAAGCCAAGCATTCTCCCCACTCTCTCACCAGCTGAAGATTACCTTTCCAAGAAGGCTCAGTGGGAGAAGATAGTGACAGCGGCAGGTAGGTGTGCCCAGGCCATCCCAAGCCCAAAATGTCTTGGATACGGCTGCCTTCATTGTCTGTCCTGGAGACTGACTAAAAAGGTAAGGTGTAACTGTGGCCTATGTCTGTGGCAATATCCAGCACACACTCAGAAGTTGTCGTGGTGATCTGGATGCTGTGCATGACCGTACTGCCATAGCCGCACTGCCATGCCCATTCATCACACTGCACCCAGAAGCTCGGTGATCAAGAGTGAGCTAGTCATGCCTGGTAAGACTGTTCAGCAGTCCACTGCTGGAGGGATTTGGGGAAGCCTCTGGCGACTTCTGGAGAGTTGCCACAGGTCCCCAATGCAGATGTCTTCCCTAGTAAGTGAACTGCTGCTCACTGAGAGGTAAGTATAAACAGACTCTTGGTCTTTCCTACCCCTACCGGAAACAGACACTGGCATCCACTTGGGATGTAAGAAATGAGGCTTCCTATGGCTACTAAAGCCACTCAGAGATATCTTACAAGTGTCTCCCTTTGCTCACTCTCTCACTCACACACACACAGTATGACTATGTTCACACCTAACTTTTAGTCCACTTTCAGAGTAAGACAACATATCAGCAAAGAGAGCAGTCATTTCCTTTCCATTTTATCTAACCCAATGGTGGATTTTCTGATAATGCCAAAAGCAAACAGCATGGTGCTTTGCCAATGTGTTATATCTCACTCAAAAATGCACTGAAGCAGAATTAAAACCTAGGTGTGAATGCAACCTGTCTCTTATTTGTTTTATAATACAGTACCTTCTCTTTACTGAGGCCTCACCCCCACTTATCTGCATAAGCTGGCTGAGACCAACTTTGCCACTGTGGCAGATCATCTCCTTTCTGCCAGCTCCTTTGTCCTGTTAGGAGCCGGTGCTTGTTGATGGAGGCTGCATTATTTGGCTTTCTCCTGAGCCAGCCTTTATGCATAGGCTTTGGCTCCAGATGGATATGAAAATGTGGGATTTTGTGGCAATCCGATACAATGTCAAAGTAATGCCTCATTTTAGACTCTGGATACCACAATCAGCCTGAAAGGGTTAGACAAATTCATGGAAGATGGGTATATCAATGGCTACTAGAATGGATGCCTAGATACTTCTCCTCCAGGATGAAGAGACGGGCTATTGGCAAGGATTCGAGAGCAGGTGATGGTTTCGACTTTGTCTTCTTCCTGAGATGTCCAGAAGTAACTGGTGGACCACAGGAGGATGCTGGACTAGATGGGCCATGGCCTGATCCATCAGGGCTCTTCTTGGTTCTCACATTGCCCAAGGTGGTTAACTTCTGATGATTTTAAGTTTTTCCCATTCTTTGGAGAAACGTGCCAATGATAACTTTGATTAAAATTTGGTGTGATCACAATATGCATCCTTATGAGAAGTTGTAAAGAGAGACAAGAAATAGTTTTAAGAAGGGTTGCCTTTGTTGCTCATACCCTGATTGTCTTTAGTCTTAGATCCTAAAAGTATTTCCTTAGGAGATTTTTTCAGATACTGGAAAAACTCTAGTTGGCTAGATTAGCTATGGATCATGAGAACTGCTGTCCCAAAAAAGAACTTTTAAAAACTCCAGCATCAGTCAGTCATTCCTGCCACAATCCATAAAATCTATGACAAAGTGTATATTCTTAATGCAAAATTCAAATGAGAGAGGTGTTTTTAATATAGAGAATATTCCAACTTTTTATTTCAAGAAAACGGGCAGAACTATTAAAAGTGATAAGAATTTTATGCTCTAGAGAATATAGCCACAAGCCTGTAGTTTAGAAACAGAAATATTGCCAAATTATTAAGTTATTCATAGAAAGAACAGATCTAAAAAACAAATGTTGCCCTAACGGCATCCAGCAACCCTAAAAAGCAAGAAGCATTTTTAGCAAGCTCAGCAGAGAATAATTCAAGCCCCCTGAAAGAGTCAAAATTGATAACAATACTTGGAATCCTTACAATCATTCCAGCAACATTACTCAAATAAATCTGGTTTAGGAGCTCTGGCAAACAAGTGGGAAAGGCAGGGGAGGATACAGAAAGGTGTCAAGGTGCCTTGTCAGATAGTTTAGTGCAATCAGGATAAAAATAAACCAGAGTAACCCAGTTCTAATGATATATAAACACACACACAGTTGCACATACATTGAAGTATTTCCTACACGCAGACAAAGAAACCAGCTTGCAATCCCACTGGCTCTTTCCTTTCTCTTCCCATTTCCTTTGGCCCTTACCTTTTCCACTTGCTTCACAGACATTTCCAATGCAACAAGTGTTCAAATTTTCAGCTGGCTTTTGGGGAGACCAGACAATAAATTCAAATTCGGATTCACGCTCTTTATTGGCTGTTATTTAGGAATTGCTTCCAGGAAGCACTTGCAAAATCCTGCTTGGGACAAGAAACAAGAATGAAAGGAAAATAAATCCAGGTTGTGTTTGAGAATGAGGGCCTGTTTTTTCCACCACTACCACTGGATCATCACATTTTCCCATTATGATATATAGATGGGAAAGTTAGACACAAGTCTGTGTCTGCACTGGAGAGCCAGCCTGCACCAGCAGCTCCCAAAGAAGACCACATCATCACTGTGAATCAGTCTACTAGGAGGCATGGCCTCCAAGTAGAATACTGTGTCTGCATGAACACTATGTTGGAGTGGATGTGGCAGAAGAATGGCATTGTAGCCCACTTTTGACCAAGACATTCTCTAGCAGTAGACTAGACCAGCGTGCTCATAGGCAGACAATAGCAAGCATCCAGGCTGGTCTGTTAGGCACAAGGAGCCTGGTGCCATATTGCTGTACTCCTGGAAGCAGCACCAGAAGTGTGTGCCTTCTGGTCATCCGATAAAAAGTCCTAGCCAGCAACTTCAGAAGCTGGAAAGTTTCATTCCCACCATCCAAAGTTGGATCAGAATGTGGCTGAATTATGGAATATTGTGGGTCTCTGGCGGTCTGGGCAGACAAATGTTTTCACCCTCATTTGGGCCCAAACCCTCTAAGAAGGTGACCTCTCAGTTAGCTTAATTAATTTTAAGTTCCCTTTTGAGTTCTTTATAATTCTCTTCAAGTTTTTACTAGCCTGACCAACTTTGTGTCATCAGCAAACTTACTTACTGCTTACACGACCCCTTTTCACAAGATGAATTTGTGGTTAGGAATGCAGCTGCAAACATTGCAGGGGCCTGAAAATCCAGAGGATTTCTACCTGCACCTCCAACTCCCAACAAGAATTCCAGCAGGGAGGGAGCATTCCATTCCACACATGACATCTTGCCCATGTATGAATGAAGCCTCACTCCTTCTGCATGTCATTTTCTTGTCCTGCCTGAGATCTTCCAAAAGCATCCAGGTGGCAACTGGTGAAGAGGAGGAGTAGGAGCTTTCTATAACCCACTTTTATCAAAGTGGCTGACAAAGCTTCCTGTTCCCCCCACAACAGACACCTTGTGAGCTGATGGGGCTATGACTAGCCCAAAGTCACCCCACTGGCTTCATGTAGGAATGTGGAATTGAACCAGGAGACCACAAGATAAGAGTCTGATACTCCAGCCACAAGACCAGGAGGATATTGGAGTAGATGAACCTTTGCCTGATCCACCACAAACGATCCTCCAGACATTGTGAATATCAGCTCCTGGAAGCCTAGATCAGTATGGTCAGGGATGACAGACATTGTAATCTAGCTACACTTGGAGATTGTCTTCACGGCAACCTTATCTCGAATTCAAAATGTCTTCAATCCTCGGAGTCTGCACGGCAGTTTGGCTTAACACGATTTCCCCGTGTTAAACCACCCCAAAGCGTGATGAATCTCAATCCTGATTTCAACAGGTCTCACTCCGATTCGTGCACTTGAAATGTTTTACATATTTTACTGTGGGAACCCTTCCGTGTTAAGGGATAAGAGTTTCCCTCCCCCAATAGCTTGCTTCCAAAGCAAGCTGTAAAAGCAGCAGCAGCCCGAATAGCAATCCAAGCAATCCACTGTAGCAAACAAGCAATTCACACCTGATAACTATCTTGCCATTGAAAGTTCTGACCTTCTAAAAAGGGAAAAGAAACAAAAGTAGCTGCCATTTGGAGAGATGTGTGAATGTTTAGCTGTAAAAGGGCTTGACTTGCCGCTGCTGCTGCGTGCCCTGAGCAATGGGGAGAGGAGGGGAAAGAATCACTGGCTACCTGCTGCCGTTTTTCCTCCATCCAGGCAAGCAGCAGCCACCCAGCCAGGCTCCATGATGGGGTCCCTTATGGGTGGCGCATTTACGCCAGGAGGAAGAGGACAGGGCAGCCCCAAAAAGCGGCTTTTAAAAAGTAGCCACTGGAGTCCTCCCTTGAGTCACGTACGTCCTCAGAATCCGGATTGAACGCGATTAAGCTGAAAGTAATGGGAACAGGCAAATTCGCGTTTGCATCCTGTTCTATTATTTCGGTTTAGGGAAAGCGAAATAAGCTTGCTGTGGGGATTTGCCCGTCACATTTTCACTAAATCTATCTTATATCCTCATGTTATTAGCTCTCAGTCTTACTGTATACAGCTACCATCTTCCACGCTTACTTCCCTTTTTCCTTGTTCAGTATTAGCATGCAAGGTTCACAGCATGTCCCTAATGCATTAACAGATTATTACCATCATCATCTCAAGCTGAAATATCTAGTATGTAGAGTTCTTCTGAATGCATTATGAGCCTCATAAAGAATACTGTACCTTACACATCATTGGAACTGGGCCATCCCTATAAATACATAAATAGGTAGATGAGACAATAGATGGATGAAGCAACACAATAAGGCCACAAGAACATAAACTATTCCATATGCAAGCAGATTTTCTTCTCTAGTTTTTGGACCCTTTCTCATGAAGAGACAAACGCAGAGAGTCAAGTCTGGAAAAAGCAATTCAGATTCATAAACACTATATCAAGAAGTTTGGAAAGCAAGCACTAGATATTTGCATAATGCTGCAAAAAATGTTTGCCTGCATAGCCAAAAGACATAACATTTCTGGGAGCTGGTATACCCAGGGACCTGGCATTTGGGAGACCCTTTCATTTAAAAGAAAAATCACGAAAGGTTAATAGTTTTTATATTGCTTGGAACCACCTCTGGTTGGGAAAAGGCTGGAAGTTTTGTGATTCTATTGTAATCCTTTGTCATCAGGAACTGATGAGATTCCAAGCATATGGCATCTGAGAAAAATAAGCACGAACTCTCATCAAGCATGTGTGATGAACAGAACCCCTTGTATCTCACAAAGGAACAATGTTGTGTCCAAAAAAGAAAAAGTGAAGAAGCCCTTTGTGCTACTATGTCTTTTATTTTGGCACAGGAGCCTCACTAGATTTGGGGAAGAATTCCACAATCCATACTAGTACAATACCATTATGAGGCCAATCAAAATATCACAAAATAGCAAAGAATCTTCTTAGTTCTCAAGTCTGTTTTGCCAGGCTTAGCATTAAGCAAAATATGGGTAATGAAGGAAAAACCTGGCTTAGCGTGTGCTGTCAGCTGAAAAGGAGAACGTGGCTTTCTCACAGGACAGCTGGAGCCCCTATGTAAAAATTCTGCTTTATGGTAGCCCTTGCAAGGTGAGAATTGGGATCACCTGCCATGTGAAAATAAACTGCAATTATCTGCATAAATATTTGCACTTTCTTTTAAGCAGGCATGAATCTGTCAACTGTTACATCACCTACCCTGGCTCAAAAAGGGGATAGCATGGAACTCCCTCATCCCTCCAAACTCCCACTGCTACCACAAGTTAAGGAGCAGCAGAGCTTCTTCGTGCCACACCAGTGTCGTGGCTATATTGGACTTCCAAATTGCTAGATTGCAAGTTACAGGGCTATGCAGGCATCAGATTGTGAATGGAGTTGGTAAGATGAAAAGCGGTCGTACTGTGGAAGATGCCTCATATTTAAAAACACAAAATCAAAATGTTTTCCAGCCTGCCACAAGCTAAACAGAACACAAGAGTCCTTTATGGGAGAACATTTTAATTGAAAGTCATGGGCCATGGTCACACCTTCACTTTAAACCTTCTTCAGTGCATCTTCAGATCTGACTGCTCACACCTTTGTATTTCTGTCCATTTTATCTGTGAGCTTTCCACCCTCCATCTGGACTTTTCTGAATGGAAAGTCAACAAATAAAATGGATAGAAATGTAAAAGGTGTGAGCAGTCAGACCTGAAGATGGAATGAAGAAGGATTAAAGTGAAGGTGTGACCATGGCCATAGAGTGATGAGTAAGGCCCTGTTCAGATGGGATATATAGCATAATTATGTCTTGGCTATGGTGGAATTGCCACATGTATCACAGGTTTTCCTGAAATAGTACTGTAACATACCTTATAGATGAAAATTGTCATTCTGGCAATAACCTCTGAACATGTGGGGGGTGGTGGTAAAAAAAGATGCCCATGCATGCACAGTGGTGGCAGTTACACACTTCTGGGTATTTCACACTATCAAAGTACTCGGATGTGCATGTCAATAAATCTCACAGAGCTGGTGCCAGCCCTATACTGTCTAGCTTTTCTCCAGAACATCACTTGTTAGTGTGATATTTTGGGCAGTATCTGGAGCCAGACACAAAGTTTCAGTGAGAACTCATTACCAGATGGATGAGTTTTTGTTTGCTTTAGTTGTTGTTGTTGCTTTCTCTGTTTGCTTATGTATATGGTATAAGGTGTTTTGTCTGAGTGGTCTTCTAGATAGAAGAATACAGCATAAGAATGCCATACTTATAGCTCTCTTCTTGATGTCATGACCCCTGCCTCTAATTTTGTAGAAAAACAACCCAAAAGGAAATTAGCTTTCATTTTATGACTGAAATGAAATCTAACTTCTTTGAACCATGAGCATTTTCCACTCCTTGATATACCAGACCAAAGAGTGGCCTACAATGGGCCAGGAGCTTGTCCTTCTTGATATGGTCTGTCCCAGTCCACTAGTAGATCTTTTCAAAGGGGTTTACGAGCAGACTTTTTCTGGTATACTGGGCCAGTGGGATCTGCGAACACATGTCCCAGTGGTCCAGTATACCACGGGAGACCCTTTTCAGCAGTGCTCCAGGAAGCACACTCCAAAAGAGCCCTCATGGAAATATCAAAAGCATTTGTTCCTGTCTTAAAAGCCATCGCATTGCCTCTAAAGATGACCTGGAGTGGAACAGCCATCTGAATGCAGATAGCTTTATCTTGCTCCAGCAGCAACCTGCCCCAGCATGGGATGAGTTGCTTCTTCTAGAACAAGGCATTCTGCCCTGTCCCAGAACAAAGAGGGAGCTCTGAAAGTTCTGAAGGCTAGTACCAGGATTCTCACTTGCAGCCTTCCTTATTCATTCAGCAGTAGTCAGCTTGTGTGTGCCCTGTTTCCATTGAAATCTGTGAGATTAAAAATGCTTAACTTTGCATTAAATTCTCATATTGTGCTGGTGGTCTCCTTTCACGCCCCATGGCCTATTTCTGCAGCTCATGCTACTAGGCATGGCTAATTCTATACGACTGATGAATGAGGGAAATATTTATGGAATTTGCAATGTACAGTGCACACATTTTCCTCTCATCTCTGGGTGCCTCTGAAGAAAATTTTCTAAAAAAAATAACAGGTCAAAGAAAACCAGCAGAGCATAAGTATGACTATTAATGTACCAACTATAGTCTGTTCATGACAAAACCCTGCGATTTAGACCAAACACGCTATCCTCATCAAAGGCCTCAAATCCCCAGCCTGAATATCCAACTGACTTTTCCCAAGATGGGATGCTCCCCTCTCAAAACAAAATGTGCATTCAACGTCTGCACGAGGGAGTCAACCAACCAAGGCCCGACTTCAGTTCCAGCTTCAGATTATCTGGTCTCAAATGCTGCCCTTTTGTGTATATACAAAAGGTAAGAGATGAGGACGTGAACTTGTGGTAGGTTGCTGCAAGGTATTTACTATTTCCAGGGCAATACAATCTACCAGTGCTGAGAAAATTTTCTTTTGAGTTAATGAGTAAGTATGAACATACATATGGGATAGGGCAGTATATAAATGCATGTTTCAGTCGGAAGTTTGCTAAACTGCGCAGAATCCATTATGGCTGTATTCACAGTGGAGTTTTAATCCAGTTTCAGCCCATAATCAAATAATCTATCACCTAACTCAAAAAATCTACTTTTGGGTTAATATAGAATGAAAAAATGACTAGTCCCTTGGCTGATGTGTTTTCTAACTCTGAAACTGGAATGCAGCCTATGTTTGTCATTGTCCATTTTCAGGTGGGTTGCAAAATAAATGAAGTCTCACCTAACTTTACCTATGTGTATCCTGACTCTTGGAGCCATTATTTCTTAAAGCTCTTGCACTCTGCCCTAAGAGCCACACTAGACACCAGCCACCCCTATAGCAGGCACAGTGTTGTGATGTTGTTACCCAGTCATCTAAAACATCAGTGTGAACAAACGGGGCTGGAGTAGGGGGAATAAAAAGGATGGCAAACAATGTCACCATGGTGGAAAAGCTAGAAGAATAAATAACCAATTTACATGATCATTATACTATGAATATTCAGCTGAAAAGGGTGTGATTGTGAAAAAGAGCACACTGCTAGATAAGGGGTTTAGGGTTAATGCTCTCTTGGGCCCTGGTCAGACAAGTCCCAATCAGGTCAGCCTATTAATGAATTTGAATTTAATTCAAACCAGTGCTGGTCAGAAATGGATTGATAGAAGCTGACCCCTCCTTTGGCCTCATTGATCACACATTTCTACAGAGTTCAGCCTGGCATTCCTCCACAGAGCCCTTGGTTCTCCACCACTTTTGCTACATCACATCTATCTCATTTCTGATTGGATGCCGGTCATGACACTCAAGGGAGGCGAGGGTGGGTGTCTGCAGTTCTTTTTAAAGCCTGCTTCCCCACTTCCACACACACACACTTCCTTTTTTATGTGCTTCTCTTCACTGCAATTTTTTTTTAATAATAAAAATAAATTCATGTAAAAATGCTAGAGGGGAATCATACCCCTAAACTGAGGAGAGGGGGAGGTGCCTCATGAACTCTGCATGTGCCGGCCAAAGGAAATTCTGGGCACCACCCACCCCACCACAGTTCTGCCTCCTTTAGGCCATCCCACCACCCACATATGAGGAAGTGGAAGCTGGACTGGAATTCAAGGCCGGCCTGAGTCCATGTCAGTACTGGTTAAAGAGGACTACATTTAGGACGTACATTTTAGCTGTAGGCCATGCTTCAGTTTGTGTTAGCTTAATCTCCTGTGAGTCACATGTCCTGCTGGATGACTCAGGTTGTCCTAAAACTTGTGTGTGACCATGCCCTTGGTGAGCAAGACATGGAAGGAGGCCTCCAGTACAATGCTATTTTAATGTTTGTACCTTCCCCTACCTGATTCAGTCACCACCTGTTCAATACCCTAAAATGCCTCAGGAATCACTCCAGGGGCCAAGTGTCCACACATGTGGATGCCTCAGTGGCTGTGTGGGCACACATGCTCAGGCCCATGCCTGCTCCTTCCATGTGAATGGAAACTCAGCAAACCCATTCCTTTTCAGGCTGCCAGAAGGGACCAATTTCAGTCCATATTTTGACTGTGGCAAAAGAAGTTGATCTGGTCATGACCTTCCCTACTGCAAAAGGAGTTCTCTGGCAGTAGCATTTCCCTGCTGGTCAAGAGCCTCAGTGAAATAAAGTGAATGCTATGTGCTCACTGTGTCTACTGCTCCTGCTCAGCTTCCAAGCAACCTGTGCCACCTGCCTCAGATTCTGGCTGCATCCAGCTCCTGACTCCTAATTACTTGACTGTTTGAGTGTTGCAACAACCGCTCTGTGTGTATTTGTGGTTCACTGGCCAAAGAGTCGGATGAATTGCTGGTTGCAGCATTCAAGATCCTTAAGCCACTCCTACAGTTGCCTAGCAAACTCCAACAGACAAGTGGAACGATTAAAGAAGGAAACATTCAAGCAGAATGTCTTCCATTCCCTGTGTATCAACAGCATCTAGCATGATTGACACATAGGAAGTACTTCACAGTTCACAGTCAATTAACATTTCAAGAACTCTCTTTGCCTGTATGTTTGAAACTAGGCAACATAAAAGCAAAAGGGTTGTGGAACCATTTGGGTGTTAGTCCCAATCAGGCTATTTAGAATTAAGCAGAGTGTACACAGCTCAAATCCTCAACTCTAGTGGAGGGCATAAGTAAGCCACAACCAGATGCACAGTAGTAGGACTGCTAAAGAAATGGATGTGTCCATATCCCAATATCCCCAATGGTTGAGGGGAGTACAATCCCTGTGCCCTTAAAGGTCTCTGTGGTACCATTTTGGCATCTTGCAGATCTTACCAGAAGCTAACATCACACTGAATGTTTGAATAATCTGTTAATAATGTTTTCTATGCTCTTGATTTTTTTTCTTTTAGGTTACTTTTTTATTTTCTATAAGTAACTGAACAAATACCAAACAACAACCACATACACATACCATACATATCACAAAGAACATACAACCAAAATAAAAGAAAAACACCCTTATCTAAGTGTCCCCTTCTACTTGGTCACCTGTACCCTTTTTTTTTTTTAGAGAAATATTAATTTAGGCCTTAAAAGCCACTCTTACGTTAGCCATCTGTTTAGAAATATCTTTTCAGCTAAATCTAGGAAAGATCTCCTGTTCAATTCTTCAGTGCACATTCCTTTTTTAATTGCTATTAATTGCCTTGTTTCAAAGGGGCAACTAATAATTATTTAAACATCTAAACATACAGAGGTATTTTTTAAAAAATACTGGCAATTGTATTATGTCTTCCAAGTTACATTTGGTCTATTCCCTCTTTTTTTTTTACAACAGTTCTATTTTGCATCTAGAAGGATTCACATTTTTGACAGGCTTAAGGTTTAAAAGTTATCTTTTAAAAAGTGTGTGTTTTATAGCAGGAATAAGAAGCCAGTAGCCCTCCAGCTGTTGCTGAATGACAACTCCAGTCCTCCCGGTCCATTTGGTCACACTGTCCGAAGCCCAATGATATATGGATAACCACAACTTCCCCATTCTTGAATTATAGCTAGGATAAGACTTGTCCACACTGAGGATTTGTTGCCAGATAACTATAAGTTTACTTTTTTGTTTGTTTTTAAAGGTTAAAGCCCATCTATCCCTGCCATAAAAGAAATAATAAATATGAGAACGTCTGAAACCAAATTCATCATTTTGCTTTGTGACTTAAAAGGCATTTTGAACATATGGTTTACTGGAAGTTAGCAGCTACTTGAAATTGAATTTTTCCTATGTGTACTGTATACATTACCAAGCCCTGATCCCAAAGGAATGATACACATTTACTCAGCCCCCACTGATGGAAAACATGACCAAGCACTGTTGGCAAATGTTATGCAACCAGAACCGATTTCACTGCCAGGAGGTTTGAATCTCTTTCCAAATAAACTGGATGTTCTGTAGTTAACACTCACTGATTCTACTAGAATTCCCTATCAAAGAGGCCAACCAATCTATGCCTGTTGCTTTGGAATGACACCAAGTCAGGCAATGGTGTTTTTTTTTCTTCTTAACAAAATGAAGGAGCTGTGAAGAACTCCAAATGGATCTTTTTATGTTGCAGGGTTTCACATGAAAAGGACTGGGCATCAAAATGGTAGTTGCTGTTCAGCAGGAACAAGCAAAAAGTGGTGAATGTTAGTGCAAAAAAAGCCTAACTACACAAATAGACTAATGCAATCTGGTCAAAGGTCTGAGGTTCCACATGATGCCATAATGAAACTGTGTGAGCATATGAAGAGCACAGGGTCCACAAGGCCCCACACTCATCAAGCAAACAGCCTACAGTAAATGTTCTTAAGAGTACTTAATGGCAGAGCAGTAAAAAACACTCTGACAACACTTTTTCATCCACCATGCCACCAAACACACTCTCAAAGGCCGCATCCCCACGACGTCGTTATCTCGAATTAAAAACGTTTTGAGTTCGCGCAGTTTAGACGGCACTTCGGCTTAATACGGTATTTCCGTGTTAAACGACGTTATCCCGATTTGAAATAAATCCTGATCTCAACAGGTCTCACTCCGGAACATGCCCTTGATACGTGTTTAATTTTTTACTGTGTGGACAGTATCGTTTCCGTGATGAGATTCCGTATTAAGGCTGTCCCGCCCCCATTTGCACTGTAACCAATGGGCTCTCCGTATTGTAGGCACGTCATGTTTAGGATTCCCTTCCCCAATAGCTTGCTTTCAAATGATTTCATTGAAAGAATCCACCCACTACCTCCAAAGATACACTGTAGCAATGTAGATTAATAACAATGTTTCACTTTTGTGCAGTTCTGAACTTTCAAAAGGAAAGGAAAGGGGAGTCCCCGGGGAACTTTCCCAGCCCACTCTCCCCGCTCTCCGAGTTCCCTCCCGGCCACGGGGGGAAGAGCGAGCGAGGAGCCCCCTTCGCCCTCCCGGCGGTGGGCACGCTGAGCCCGCCCGCCCTCTTGTCCACCCCTTGGCTCTCCTCCTCTTCCAGCCAGCGGCGGCTGCGGCTCTGCGGGGCAAAGCAGCGGCAAAGTGGGGGAAAGTGGCGGCGGAGCCCCAGGGCGAAGCCGCCCGCGCCGCAGCGCCAGGAAGGATGGATGGATGGATGGATGGATGGCACGGCGGGCGCCGGAGCCACCAGCGGGGGAGGCAGGGGCGGCCCGGGCTGCGAGCGCGCTCCGGCCAGCGGGGCGAAAGGCGCCGAGAACGCGGCGGCGGCGGCAGCAGTGGAGTTGGGCAAAGCAGAGCGGGCACCGAGGAGCCCCAGGATGGATGGATGGATGGATGGATGGATGGATGGATGGATGGCTGCTGCTGCTGCTGCTGCTGCTGCTGCTGCTGCTGCTGCTGCTGCTGGTGGGAAGGGGGAGGGGAGGGAACGGGAATCCCCGGCGGAGCATGGATGATGCAAAGGGAAGGGAGGGTGGGATCCTGGGAGGGAGGACCAATCACAGGGCACCATGACTGGCAATGGGCGGGAGCACAGGGCTATTGTGGGGATTACCAGGATTGATTCCGTGTTAAGGAATGCCACGGAACCAGATCAATTTGCAAGTCGTGTGGACAGCTTTGTTCCGGGTCAGTTATTTCGAATTATTTAAATCAAAATAACACATGCCGTGAAGATGCAGCCAAAATGTGTCTACTTTAGGGACAAACATCCATCGAAGGCAGGACGAAATCCTATAGCAGACGGTCCATCTCTCTTCAGCTGTATTCTGTTACCTTACTCATAGAGAGCTCCAGTGCTGCAGGAATTGTCCAGGAGGGGTTGGTCCAGCTCCCAAGTGTTCCATCTAACCAACTTAGCCTACATGTAAAGGGGCAATGTCATCTCTTATGCTTCAAAACACGTTCAGGATGGTGTTTTGCACATCTGCAGTTGGAACCTAAGGTCATTTCCACACAGTGCACCTTATCCCACACTGTGCTGGGCCAGTATTGAGCCAGATCATATGATCCGGCCCAAGACCAGCAGGGTAGCAAGCAGCCTGTGCCAATGGCCATCCACATTGCAGGCAGACCATCCTGGCCTAATTTCAGATCCTAGCAACAAAGCTTTAATTCGGCACCCAGAAGCATCACACTTCCATGGCCACTTCTGATAGCCCAGCAAAATGGCCCTGGGCTCTTCACACCTTGTAGACTAGATCAGTCTCATGTCATCTGCACCCAAGTGGCTAGTCTGTTTTACCAATGTGGAATGCTTTGGAGGCTGCATTAAAGCAGTCTCCTTTTAGAGTGGGCTATGGTGTCATTTTCATGCCTTCTACTGGGCACAGACTTCTACTGGAGGTACATCCTCCCATTAAACCAATTTGCAGTGCAGATGAGGAGTTCCATCAGGGCTGCTGGGCCAGTCTACTGATCCAGTGTGGATACCACCTAACAGTGCAATCCTAACCATCTCCACACAGTAAGTTCCAATATGCTAGATGGGCTTAATTTCCAAGAGAGAGGGATTAGAATTGTTGCCTACTGTGGACCTACTTAGTAACTATTTAGAAAG
Organism: Aspidoscelis tigris stejnegeri; assembly: GCA_023333525.1. Classification (NCBI taxonomy): domain Eukaryota; kingdom Metazoa; phylum Chordata; class Lepidosauria; order Squamata; family Teiidae; genus Aspidoscelis; species Aspidoscelis tigris. The sequence goes on along the minus strand of JALMGA010000007.1, from coordinate 21,776,264 downwards.
TGCCATCCAACTGATCTGATGGGGTGAATAAACGATCCATTCCTAATGCCCTTTGGGGTACCTGGGGAAAAAATCTGGCAGTACCAGGAACCTTTCAGTGTCATTTCAGTAAACCTCACTAAAGTAGTCTGGTGGAATAATGCCATATGCTGTGGTTTTTGGGGGGTGGGGTGGGGAGACAAGACTCAAAGGGTATGCAGAATTAATGCTGAGCTAAGATGATCATATAATTTGGCTTTATTAAGACTCAGATTTTGAGAGCACTTAAGGGAATAATTAGTAGCTGGTTATTCCTCATAAATTGGTAGCTGCCTGTTCCCTGTTCCTTAGGCATAAAAAGATGTAAACCAAAGATAGAAGCAATACTCAGGTAATGTAGATACACCGCCCTCTTCAGTATTATATTAAATCAGCTTGGCCGCTGCTAGGAAAACTGGCTCAAATTAAATCAGTTTTCAAACTTTGGCTCCATCCACACTGGTGCTATAAGCTACCTCACCAACTGACCCAGGATGGAATGTCCATACGTCTAGATGCCCATAGTGATGAACTTCTACCCAGCCATCCCTACCCAGCCTCTGGGCCACTCCACCCACCCTGGGAGCCAACTTACCTGTAGGGTGGGTATTCCAATTCTTTGGTCATTTGGCTGCCTTGCAAGGACTCCCCCACCCCCACCCCCATGTAGAAGAACAGTTGGCTTTCATACGAAACTTTTCTCACTCATTTATGGGTACGGAAAGCAGCTCAGAAAAGAAAGCTGTGACTAGCCCAAGGCCACACAGCTGCCTTCGTGGAGGAGTGCGGAATTGAACCAGGAAACTACAGATACTACTCTATGGCACTCTAACCATAGAGGGGACAGATGGGGGCAGGAAGTGCTTCACAAGCCTGGTTTACTGGAGGGCATCTTTTCACATTGGACCAAGAATGGCCAAATGCCAAGCAATTTCTGGATGACCAAAAATGTTCTCTCAGAAACCTTGTTCTGCAGTTGTGAGGCTTTCAGAATCTGTAGGCATGACGCTTTTATCCATGACATCTTGGATACATCTTGCATGAGTCACCTCACCACCAGGATGAATTCCATCCGCATGAGGAACAGAGTGTTAAACTTCTAAACAGTGATTAGCTTGATCATGTCTTGAGGGATGGATATACAAGAGGCCTGTCTCCTATTTTACATGATGGCTGAACTGTGGTTTGAAGTTTACTAGCATTCAAGACCCCCAAACCATACGAGGAAATAGATTTTAAACCTTACTTTACGATAATTGTATAGTTTAGCATGGTGGCAGAATTAACATACAGTGCTCACAGCTGTCTTAATCACTGCTAAACCACATAGATAGAAAACAGAAAGGGTGATAAGCCAAGAGCTTTATTCCAGAATAAAGCCTGGATAGTCTGGAGTATCCATGCTTTCTTCTGGAATATCCAAATACAAGAACATAAGTGGAGCCACTCTGGATTGGGCCACAGTCTGTCTAGTCCCATAGAGTGGCTCACCAATTGCTTCTAGGCATCTCAAGACAAAGACAAAAACCTCCACATGTTCTTGGCAATCTGCAAATGGACTTTAGAGGCATCCCGCCTGCCTCTCCAACTGGAGGAAGCACCTAGGCATCAATTCTAGTAGCCACTGATATAGCACAATAATCGACATCTGGATGCAGCCAAAAAGTAGCAAATAGGCAACACGGGAATAACAGCAGTTGACTGAGCTGTGTTCACATGGACCACAAAAGAGCCAGTTTCTGGGTCAGGAGATGTAGCTCCCGCCGCTAGGATGAATGGCGTAGCATACAAATGTCATTTGCACAAGCATTGTTTTCTCCACAGAGAACCCTTTTGAAGGGCTGGAAACGACTGGCTTCTGGTCTTAGTTTCAGTCCATTGGAGGGTTCTCCAGACTGAAAATGGCAACTGGTGATTTATCTCTTTCCCCTCCATGCTTCCACCTGGGGAGTGTTGGCATATTATTGCAAGTATACATCACTTCAGTGTAAAAGGAGTTGATTTCCATGTATATTAGAATTGTAGTATGGGAACTGCTGATTGGTTAATTCTGCTCTAATAGTTTGCATGGACTGTAGCATCTCTAGAGATATATATCTTATGTAAAGAAATTAAAAGACTATAGATAAGTAAAGTTATGTTGAAACAAATCAAGAAGGTGTATGCTTCAAGTCTGTTCTTAAACATGTTCTCTGCTACTAGAATAGTGTTTTTTTTTAGAAAACAACAGGGAGGAAATTTAATTACATTGGCCCAACCACCTTGAGAGGCACCTATCCCACCCTATGGGAATGGCAACATCTGGGACTCTTCTGGACATGCTTATAAGCATCTCAGGAATGGGCACATCAGCAAGCGCACATACTGCTCTCAAGGGAGCCATCTCAAACAGTGGTATCCACGGCACAAGTCTTGTGAAAGAAGTGACCTGATTCAAAGAACCGGAAAGAAGACATGAAAACATGCTAGTAATTTATCTGATGTGAATTTGATCAAAAGAAAGGGAAAAAAATCTCCACTGACAACTCACTCTTCAGCTGAATTGCCAACCTGAATGAAAAGCGCTTTGTTGTTTCAAATGGACCATGCCAGCCAACACATCCATTTTCACAGCAACACAAATCCAAGAGACATTTTTTCTAAAGCTTTTAATTCAACTTTTACTAAAAGTGGTCTGAAATTAAAACAGATGTGGCTGTGATTCTTGCCAACATCAGGCAAAACCTACTGTTGACCGTGTTAGGTTTTTTTCATATGACCGAGCAAGAGAATAGGCAAGAGGGGTTTATGGATGGCATCATCAGATAAGGAAAACTGAGATCCACAAAGTTGTTGTTGGCAGCTTTGAGTATAACTTTATTCTGAATTGCAGTAAGCTGGAGGAGGGGACAGTGGTACTATTTATATTGGCAGAAGATGTGCCTCCTAAGTTGCTTTAGGGGCCTTGAGACCCTTGGGTATAGGGTGTGATAGAAATATAATAAGTAAATAAGTAAATAAATACTGTACCACAGCAACTACTAGGTACTCTACAAAAACAAGTATGTACCTGAGTCCTGTTGTGCAAAATATACTGCCTGCTGTGTCTTCAAACTGCATTAAGTTAGAACCAATAAAGAACGCCAACAAAACTGGATTTTTCTCTGTCATCATGAACAAAAGATGCTAACAATACACGTCAGCTCAGCTAAGTACTCCAAAAGGAGCCATCAATAGAAATGCAAATACCATGTTGGTAGAAGATCAGTCCACATCTGGCTTAACATAAAGTATTTACAACCATAATAGACTGGACATCTGAACTTTGCAAGGCTAAGATTGCAACCATGGGTGAGGGAGTGCTATAGCTCCAGTATGGCACCACTATGGTGGTGTTTCCACATGTATCTGTGCCAACACCACCACTCAACTATATCTCCCCTAAAAAGCATGAAAAGCTGTTGCTGGGAAGTTCAGCAATGGTGGTGAGTTTTCCAACAATAGCACGTTTAGTCACCTTCTGCACGCATGGAGGTTGAGTAACAAGGAAGGCAGATACCTCTGCTCTCTGAGGAGTGCAGAGATTGTATATCCCTTCTTCCTCATGGCACACTGAGTGCACTGCATGAGTGTGACACCCACAGGGTTCTGCACTCACCTACCTGCCATGTTGCCATAAATAGTTATTAGAGCCCATGAATGACAGGCTGGTACAAACAGCCCTGGCAGTTATTCCTTCCATTGTGGTTGGTGACCCTGCTGCCACCCCACTGACTCCACACAAGAAGACCCAGCTAGTCTGCTGCCTGTAGTCCTGTAAATCTCCCAGCATCATAGCTGGGCAATGAAAATTCCCCGGCTGCAATGTTAGCTCAGTGGAGTCCAACACCAGTTCAGGGAGAGTGCTACTTGTATAGTCCACTGGTTAACGTGCAGGATAAAAGCGGTATGCTGGTACAGGGAAATTTTATCTTGCCCCTGGGCCTAGTCCAAACTTTCTAAACTTCTGGCTCTCCTGCTTTTATGTTACTATGCTTCTTTGTTTATAGTTTACCCTTCTAATATTCTACTATTCTTCTTTGTGCCTGTCCAGAGCATAGTCACGTGGTTCCTATCCCCTTACGGTGTGCTCAGAATGCCAAAAAGGTGCTGTGTGGATCCTGCCTATGTGCCATTACATTTAAAATAAGTCTTATTAGTTTTGAGAGAACTTGATAGCTCATTACTGATGAAACCAGCCTGTACATAGCTGTCAAAACTATTTATTCTCTAGCCAGAAGAAATTCAGATACAGCACAAATTCCTGTAAAAGACTGTTGGAATCCTTAGGGGAGATGTTACCCACCTGATGGAAGTTTTTGCTCAGAGAAACTATTAATTCATTTCCCAACTTGGGAGGAGGGCTATTTCACATCTGGAATTCTGCATCACTTATTTAAACAGGAAGACATCAACAAGGTATTTGGGGGACACACACATGCAATACCAATTTGCCACAGACATTTATGTTTCAATTCATGATGGAAAACGTGCACAGATGAAAAACCATCATCATTTCCTCTTTCAGAGAGCTAAAGGTTAAGTAGCTGAAGAATGAGTCAAACAAATATTTGCTTTCTACTGAGTGGTGACTCTTCAAAAATATTCTTACAGTGATGTTCCAGAAGAATTTTTTTAATGTGCCCAAAATCAGTTTTCGGAGTGTCATCTAGCACACCAAAACCCCTGACTCACACAGTGGCCCACCAACTGCCTCTGGGCATTGTCAAGCAGAAGACGAAGGCAACACCTGATCTATGTACTTCTACTGGATTATAAGGTTTGATTTTACTATCCATTAAACAACATCCAGACAACATTTATTTAATCTGTATTATCGGTATAATACAGATTAAAGCATAGATAATCCAGAATAAAATGTGTTTGGGTTTGTTTTACTCCAGATTATCCAAACAATGCAGATTAAGTAAGTACTGCCTGAATGAAGCTCAAGTTTAGACATTTTAATTAAAATTAGTTGGTGTTTTAAGTGGATGCTAGCATGGAATCATTAAAGACTGTCATGTGATTGACTAAATGAAAACAAAAGGAAGATATCAGGTGGGCCATCTCTTGCGCTTTAAGACCGCAGTCACACCTTCACTTTAAACTGTCTTCAGTCCATCTTCAGGTCTGACTGCTCACACCTTTTCATTTCTGGACTTTTATTTGTTTAAAGTGAAGGTGTGACCGTGACATTAGACAAATAGGTCCTTGACAGCACCTATAAAAACTGCAGGCCTTTTAAGTAGAAAACAATGGGTAAAGGGTGTTGCTTATTGTCTACACTGCAGGTATTTGTTGCTATTTGCATTTCTGTTTTCCCACACTCTTTCTGTGCCTCAGGGAGTCATTTACAGGGTCTAATAATGGTATACATTATTACAGGACCCTTAATGACTCCCTATGGCACCAAAAGAGCCTGGGAAAATGTAAACAGAAACTGAAGAATACTAACATGAGTGCTCAATTTTGGGCTAGCAAAATTAAAGATCTATTAATTATGGTGGCAGGGGCATACTATTGCTTGAAATGAAAATGTGTTGAAATTCACACTGATTTGCAGAAAAGGAAAGCCACTATAATGATATTTTTAAAGGAAACCATAACCAGAGAAATGCAAACATTGCAGAAAGCCAACCTCCACATGTGGCACATCAACAATACTGCTTACTTGATTCCTCCTAAAAATAAAAGAAAAAGACCCCAATGACACACTAAAAATCAAACTGATCAAGCTATAGAGCAATAAATTACTTTAATTAACCATTTCAGTGGCCTTCTCCTTATATTATAAAACCTGCCTCATTTGCCTGTTGGGAAAACCACTTGGAAAGGGGGGGGGGTCAAAGAGCAGAGCTGAGGCTGCATCCAGGCATCATTTACTTATTCCAATATATTTGAATATCCAAACATAACAGAATAAATAACTGCAGTCTGGATGCACCCTGAGACTTGGTCTTCCCATCAGAAGAATTAAGAAAAATACAAAGAGTATCCCCTTGGTGCTCTTACTGTGTGAAATTGATCTAGAGTTTCACATCTCCATACCACCACATTTTCCCAGGCTCTTTCAGTGAGAGTCCAGTTTTTCTCTCCTAGCTTCTTATTGCCATGTCCCGAGTCAGCCAGGTCTTAGAGAGCAAACACACGCACGCACACTCAGGACTAGCAGTAGTAGCAACCAGCCAAAGTTCAAAGTTCTTTCAGGGAGTAAGAGTAAAGCGTAGTCAAATGGCAGAGGGTCTGTGGTGCCAGTGAGCCGAGGTTGCAGGATAAATAGATGTATTGTCTGCAACAAGTCCTGTAGGTGTGAGGCGCATTTAAGTAGGTGAGGGAGAATCACGCCCTCTGTGGCACCAATGTTTGGCCTGCAGACATGCTGACCATCTCAGCTGTTGTCACTCTTGCCTCAGAACACTCGGGGAAGGGTGTCACCTGGTGTCTTCATTGTCTCCGTCTTGGGCTATAGGGTCAGTGTTCACACTGAGCCCCTGACCCGCGCCTACCTCGTCCTGACTGTCAGGGAAGCTGGGCTCACCTTGGTTGTCCCTGGCAACAGACAGCTCTTTGACAGAGAAGGAGAGGCTGAGGGGATGAGGCCTGACACATATTGCCACACCAAATCACATCTGCAAACCTGCCCACAATTTCCTCACATTGCTGAAGGGCAGCATTAGGCCAACAAAAAGACTTCTGAAGAGCAGGAGCACAAAGTCTACCCTGGAACAGAGAAGTGCACTGTCCCCACACCCCACAAAGACACCAAAGGCAGAGAATAAAACTTTCCAACAGGCAACAGTAAGCAATGTGCTGGAAGTGGCCCCAGAAATCAACCACTTTCTGCACATCAGCTAATGACCCCAGGTGAATGGCAACTCACCTGGAGGAGGAGTTGGATTTTATACTCTGATTTTCTCACCTTTAAGGGGACTCAAAGGGGCTGACAAACTTTCTGTTCTTCGTCCCACAACAGACACTGTGGGTGGTAGGTGTGGCTGTGAGAGCTCAGAAAGAGAGCTGTGACTAGCCCAATCAAACCCAGTATTCCCAGATAAGAGTCTGGCTCCCTAACCACAAGACCAAATTGGCTCACCACAACACTCCATCTATCTGCAAGGCAGCAGAGGTACCTGAGGGCAGCAAATGTGTTATCCTGCTCTGCAAAATGATCAATTCTGAGGGCAGATTCCAACTTTGGAGGAGAGTGATAAGCTCCAGGAGACAACCTGTGGACATTGCACCCCTCAGACTCCTGATAGGTACCTTATTTTGCCCATGCATATTACTCTGTCTTTATGAAGACAGAAACAACTAAGTTTCCCATAACAAGGATGAAAGTGCCATTTTCCTCAGTGGGGAAGGAAAATCAGGAATCTAAGCATCCCTACCTCCATTGTGCCATAGAAACAGTAAAAAAAAAGTGGAGATAAGAAAAGAAAAAGAATAACAAATACCTTTACCAATAGGATTGAAGAGCATGGCAGGAAACGTACTGTTTCTCCTCCACCACTCCAGAGACAAAGATGGGTTTTACCTCAGATATTTCAGAAAGTCAGTTGGGAAAATGGAAATGTTTTTTCGTACAAAGTCATATCCGATGCACTGCATATAACTATGCCAAAAGAAAGTACAAAAAGATTCATTCAAGGTTTCATGAACAAGTGCATTAATTGATCTTAAAGCACCTTAAGCTGCTACTTACAATGCTTTAGCCTTTGATCCTGCACTCTTTTACAGTATATAAGAAATCTCTTTTCAGAAAGAGAACTGTTGGTTATAGGTAGAACTTCAGAGTCAATTAACTAAATGTCCATCTAAACATGATGGAGACAGTTTCACAGACAACTGCCCTCATGTTCCACTGTTCATAATGCTTGGGATGTGGACTAATTATCACTACATTCGGAACCCAGACAAATACCCCCACATCTGTGGGGGGTGGTATTCAGCCAGAGACGAATTTTTCCACATTCTATTCACCTCAAATAGAATGTGGAAAAATGGCTCTATGCACACGCCTACATAATGCCACATGCTGTCAGATCACCATAGGAAGTCAGCAGTGGTGTTTAAATACCACTTTCAACTTTCTGGCAAATTCTCAGCTGCTACTAAGGACGTGCATGAATATTCATCAGATTTGAAATTCAGCCAAATTCGTTTAAATTTGGACCTTTGAATTGAAATTGAAGGATAGTACATCTGAAGACTGACATTTGAAAATGAATTGAATGCTTTGATACATTTGTATGAAGCTTCATTACACTCATGAACCTTGGGAAGTGTTTTATTCAAGTTTGATTCATATTGAATTGAATGCAAATAAATTCATATTTGTTCACATAGATACTATTTGAAGAGGATGAGTTTCAAATGGGACAAATATTTGTGCACATCACTAATTTATAGAGTATGGCAACTTCCCCACTCTGCCCCACAAGACTAGGCTACTGCTGCACCAGGTGTCCTGAGAGCAAATTGCAGTAAGTGCTGTGCCTCCCAGCTCACTCACCCAGGTCTCTGCAATGCACAACAAGTCAGGCCTTTCATTCAAGATCAAGTCATGAATGAGAGGTGACTTATTTTGGACTGCCCTGACATTTAACAACAGTATCACCATGCTAGTAGGAGGCTGACAGGCATTCCCATATTTTGACTGTTAGGGGAAGAGTAGAAGAATGTCTCAGTATGTCTAACATTCCTTCTCTGGGTTCATCTTCTCTACCCCCAATTGCTGTATCTCTCCCTGAAATTGAACCATATCATGACTCAACTTCTGATCCTATATCCAAGTCCACCTCTGATGTGCCTGAGTGGGAACATGTATGCAAACAGACATTTTGGACAACACAGAGCTATCACATCTGCCCCTTCTCTTCCATCTTTGCAGCAACTTACCAAAAGGTTGGCTCCACGTGGATCGCATAGTCTCAAATTAGCAGCAACTTCCTTCACTGCTATTTTTTTAAAATTGATTTGAATCTCATTTAACAGTACAACTAACCCTAGCCAAAGACTACAGCAAGTGCTAGCCTGTGGCCATTCTAACATACCATTCTTGTTCTTATCCCTTCACTGCCCATGCATAGAAGCAAACTGGCCGTGTGCCCTTCTTTAGAGATGGTAGTCCTCCTTTTCAGGGCTGCCAAACCCAACTTCTGTTTAAAATAAATTCACTTCAGGAGGAAATAAACATTTGGGCAGTCAACTGAGCTTTATAGCTCTATTCAAATCATAGCAACTATTAACAAATTTGCATCTGTATGTATAAACTATTATATTGAAATCTTGTGCAAATCTGTATGCTCTTTTAAGGAAAGGGTGTCCACAAATGGAAAGTCTAGAGCAAGGCTAGTGAATGCAAAGCATTCTTTGGTTACACAGGCAAATTGGCAAATTAGGAAAAGGGGATAAACTATTTTCCTAAGTCCAATCTGTGGCCTTGGTTTAGTCCCGAGTCATAGTTTCTTCATAAGGCCTTCAGAAATGACAACTCTGAGCACTCAAACTGACGCCTGCAATAAACCACATGTCTCCATGTTAATCCCAGCAGCAGCAACCAAGGGAAAAAAATGCCTACATCAGTTGTTTCCCAGTATTTTCATAGCCGCTGGTACTAGAGGTTATGAATTTCAGATGGAATGTGTTGACTCTAGACTATGAAAGCACTAATAGCAGGTGTTCTGGGCTTTGTCTACTTGTACATAATAAACTCAACAGTAGCCAGTACACAGCTGAGCCACAATCTCACATATGCAAGGCTATCAAAGAGGAACCAGGAGAATGGTCTTGGCTAGATTTTGGAAATACGGTAGTTATGCTGTACAATATTGCACTAGTTTCTTCACATTTTCAGCTTGCTGTATGCTATTTATGCCACAATCATTGAAGCTGAGGAAGAAATCAAACAAGCAAGAAATGATTAGAAGAACCAGTCAGAGTAGCCAGACAGCACTGATGTAGAACAACGACTTTGGGAGTCATCAGAGGAATGTTTTTACTACAGGAATGAAAGTGGAAACACAAAGAGGTTTCAGGAGTGAAAACTTCCTGAAAAGAGCAGAGGGGGTTAACTTCATTTCGCAACATAGCAGCAGCCATGTTCTCTCAAGACAACAATATGGCTGCCTACTTGAGGGTCTCTGAGAAAAGATGGCTCCCCACAGATTGATGCTTCTGATTTTGATGCTGCTTTAAGCCTTAGAGTGGTTATATACATTCATGCACATGTACATACACACAAATGAATATTTCTCTGAGAAACAAACAGTAATGTCCTCCAACATTTGGGTCAGTAAATGGCCCATTAAAAGAGATGTATCCAGGCAAGTAGTCAGGGAAATAACAGTGTATGAAATGTATGATAAAATTGTCCATTATCTCCACCTAGTGTCCAGTTAATCACAGCAGCAATTAGGAGCCACAATCTCATAAATCTATAACTAACTGCCAAAAGATGCATCAACACCCTTAAGGCACCTAAGCAATCAGACCAGAAACTGGATAGCCACACATCTGGATGCCCTGGGAGTTATGCGGGTGCATGTAGCCCTGAGCCTCTTGAGCCTGCCACAGGCGTGGCATACAGTAAGATACAATGGCCCTTTGCAGGACCTGCTGTAGTCTACAGTAGCATGTGGGCAGCAGATCCCTATTCTGGAATATAAGAAGGCCCAGAATAGGGCTCAGTGCAGAAAGAGCCAGTGTCTGATTCCTAGGACAGATTCTGCAGGCTTCAATTGCTCCCCCTCCAAACTATGAAAGGCTGGGGATCATGAGTAACTCAGCAGGGCCAAGACACACCAAAAACTGTGCAACTTCCAGCAGTACATCCAGTGCAGTGAAAGGCACCCCAGACAAGAATTACACTGCAGCAAGGGGTGTTTCTCAGGCTACAGTGATTCAACTCCCACCCCACCCCACAGGCCCAAGAGCAGGAATTACAGTGATGCAAATACTGTGCATCAGCCACAGCTCCCATCTCAGTATTGGCTCCTTGAGTGCTAGAAGGAGTGAGCTGAAAGGGCTGCAGGCCCCATCCAGACTGGGGGAATATAGCACCATTTTGGTACTGCTATGGTGGAGCTGCAATAATGGTGGGGGAGGAATACTGAGACAGCCACAACCTCTGTAGGCATGTTCCCAGTGTTTCAAAAAGTTCCTTATTTAGACTATAATTTCCAAGATCTGGGCTGCAATGACCAAATTAAAGTTGTGTCTGCATGTATCTATTGCTCATGGCACCATGGTATTTGGAGAGGAGAGCTCACACCCTTCGGATCAAGAGTGGAGGAACTATTCCAAAGTTGCTACATTGCATCCTGACCTCTTCAATCATTTCACTGAATTATATCAACACATGCCAAGAAGACTGAAGGGGACACTCACTCCTACATGCAGAGGCCAGGACAAGAGGAGGTTCATGGAATAAGTTGCCACTGGAGGTAGTGAGCTCTTCTTCACTGGAGGTCTTCAAGCAGAGGCTGGACCTACATCTCTCTGAGATAGTTTAGGAAATCCTGCATTGAGCAAGGGGTTGGACTTGATGACCCTGGAGGTTCCTTCCAACTCTATGATTCTATGGGTGCATCCCCATTATAAGCTTAATCCAGTTTCCTTAAACCGAAATAATAGAACTGAATGCAAACACGAATTTGCCTTTTCCCATTACTTTCAGCTTAATTGTGTTGGATCCAGATTCTGAGGATCATACATGACTCAAGGGGGGGGGCTCAAGTGTCTACTTTTTAAAAGCTGCTTTTCAGGGCTGCCCTTCCCTCTTTCTCCTGGCATGAACGCATCACCCATAAGGGACCCCTTCAGGGAGCCTAGCTGGGTGGCTGGGTGGCTGCTGCTTGCCTGGAGGAAAAATGGCAGGGCAGCCAGTGATTCTTTCCCCTCCTCTCCCCATTTCCCAGGGCACACAGCAGCAGCAGCAACTCAAGCCCCCTTCATAGCCACAGCCTTTAAAACAGAACCTCCAGCTGCTTTACTTTCTTTTCCCTTTCTAAAGGTCAGAACTTTCAGAATTGCGCAAATTTGCAACATTGTTATAAGGTGTGAAGTGGGTAGATCGCTACAGTGTAGCTTTAAGGAGTGGGTTTTTACAGTGGCTGTTTTGAGGGGTGGATTTTTGGAAGCAAGCTATTGGGGGAGGGAAACCCTAAACATGGATTCTCATCCCTTAACACCGTATGGTCCCCACAGTAAAAAATCTAAAACGTTTCAAGCGCACAAACCGGAGTGAGACCTGTTGAAATGAGAATTAACAATTACAATGTTTTGGGGCGATTCAACACGCGGAAAGTGTGTTAAGCCAAACCGACGTGGGGTCTGCCAGGATTGAAAATGGTTTGAAATCGAAATAAGGTTGTAATGGGGATGCGGCCTATGTCTCCACTTACATGCACAGCTGCCACTGCACAGCAACACACCCCAGTTAGGAGCAAAGGAGATAGCAAGTTCAGTTTGGTTTATTTCATTAAATTAGCCATTTGCCACTACAAAACAGAACAAGCTACATACAAATTTAAAAGTTAAAAATAATATCTAAAAAGAACTTTTAAAACTATAATACAAAGCAGCACCAATAAAATCTACTTCTTTAGCATCTCCCTTTCACATATTTGGCCCATACACTTTGCGGCGCTAAAGCGAACAGAGCAACCTGTTGGGAAATTCCCAGCCCACTTTCCAACAGAAGACATTTGATTCCCCCCCCCCCCCAGCATTTGCAATGAGTAGTGTGAGACCTCCCAATCCTTCCAAGAATATTTTTCTCTAACAGAGGCATATCCAAGGGCAGTATAGTAGGTAATGTGGAAGCTCCTCTGTTTGAGCCTGAGAGCATAGGCATATTCTTTGTGGGATTGGAACGTTCTGAGATCTACCCAATAGCACTGCAGAGAGCATCTTTTGACACCTCAGTGCAGTGAACGCCAGCCCAAGAGGAGGCTGCTGATCTTCTGCAAACCCACAGTCATGCTTACAGCATAATTCCAAGGAAAGAGGAAAGCTTCCTCAATTTCTGAAGGCTCATTTTGATCCACTTCTGCAAAGTTTTCCCTATTACAGGTTTTGCAAAAGAGGCTTTTCCCAGGCTATGCTCAGGACTCCAACAAATCCATACAAATGTTGCACATTCCAAGGAAGAGGGCAGACACACTTTCTTTGAATAGCATCCTGGTATATTAACTGGTCTTGACATATCCTGAATGAGAGGGTATCCTAATCCTGTATGGATGAAGTATAGTAAATACAGTATCTTTTTCCAATCTTGTACTTGGGAGTTCATGATTGGTCACCTCCTGTGGCAATTATAACATATATGATGCTTTTAGCAGATAGTGCTCTTTTTGTAGGAGACAGTACCATGCTCCACAGGCTGCCTCTGTTTTATATCTGACATTTCTTAGCAGTGTAGATCCTAAATATACAGTAAGACAATAACTCAGCATAATAGCAAAAAAATTAGACACCTAGGTCTCAGTTGAAAATGAAGTCTCCTAAATCTGGCAAGGGTGATCGCCCAACAAAATGGTGGTGGAAGAGGTCTGCAAAATGGATCCCCATTCTACAGGCCCAAAGCAGGGGGGCACAAGGGGAGCAGCTATCCCCAATTTCTTTTGCTCCCCTTCAACATTTTTAATTTTTAGTCCACAAAATGTCATATTCCCCCCCCCCCAAGGGCAGGCCAGTAGCCAACTCCACTCTGCTCATATCAACAAGCATGGAGAGTTTAGCACAACGGCATGTCATGGTTCAAAATTGGGTTCAGATACATTGGCCTCACTTTGTAAAGAGTTTCTACTACCAGAAGAGTTGGTGACAGCAAACTGCTTGGATAGCTTTAAGAAAGGACTAGACAAACTCATAGAGATACTGGGGAGACAGGCAGGATGCCTCTAAGAGCCGTTTGGTGGGAGTTGAGAGCAGGTGAAGGTTTTGCCTTTGTCTTCTGCTTGAGAATACCCAGAAGCTAAGGCAAGATGCGGGATTAAATGGGCTGATCCAGCAGGACTCCTCTCATGTTCTTAAAGATGCCTAGGTACTGCCTCCAGGATGGAGAGATGGGAAGGATGCCTCTAAGGGCCATTTGCAGAGAATTAAGATCAGGTGAAGGTTTGCCTTAGTCTTTTGCTTGAGAATACCCAGAAGCTGAGACTGATGCTGGACTAGATGGGCTATGGCTTGAACGTCTGAACAGGCACAGCAGAGGCAAGCAATGCAGAAGAACTGGGAGAAAGAGCTTTCCTTATGGCTTAGCTATTGTTAGGGTCTATATGGTGAGAGAAAACCATGAAAAGCAAGTGTTCATTGTTACCACACAACAGAAATCCCAAAGTCCAGGTGGCATTGGAGGATGAAATTCCAGGCACGAAACCCCTGAAGTTAAGTGGCATGTCCACCCCTCTTATGTATCTTGCCCTGTGTTTCCAATGCTAGTAAGAAAGGGAAAGGGAAAGGCCCAGGGAACAGGGTCAGTCTTGCACAGGTAAAAAAAATATTCTCAGCCCCATCATCCAACAGCTAAAATGCTTCCATAACAAGTTAACTGTGGGCATTGGAAAGTTAGTGAAGAGAGGTGGAGTGGAAACTATGTACAAGGTGGATCCTGATAGCATCTCTTAATGTAGGGTTCAGGAAAGAGACCAGCAGAAGCTAGCAATTGGCAGTACAAGTGAAGAATGCACACAGATTTGCCACACTTCTTTGAAGTCTGCTGTATACCATAAATTGCTCTTTGATACAACCCAGAAGTAAGCTGTCCTGCTTCAGTTCAAAGAGTGATTTGCAACACGTTACAAACATCAAAGAAAAGCAACAAAACCTCCTGCAGCTTCTCTGGTACATCTATGGCTGCCAGGCACTACTGAGAGAACCAGTAAGCAGCAATATTTATTAATTTATGTGTGATGTTTCTATCCCACCTTTCATTCAAAGAGCTCAGTGCAATGCATACCATTTTCCTCCTCCCCATTTTAACCTCACAGCAGCCCTGTGAGGTTGGTTATGATGAAAGACATAAGAACATAAGAGAAGCCCTGCTGGATCAAGCCACAGCCCATCTAGTCCAGCATCCCGTCGCACACAGTGGCCCACCAAATGCTCATGGGCATCTCAAGCAGAGACAAGGACAAACCTATTCCTGCTCTCATATCTCAGCAAATGGCCTTAGACGTGCCCTGCTTCCGTCCTTCAGCCTGAAAGATGTACCTAGGCATTCATTCTAGTAGCCATTGATACATCTGTCATCCATAAATTTGTCTAACCCTTCCTTAAAGCCATCTAGGCTGGTAGCTGTCACCACCTCTTCTGGCAGCACATTCCATAAACTGATGACCCTCTGGGTGAAGAAATCCTTCCCCTTGTCTGATCCGACTCTCCTACCCATCAGCTTCATAGAGTGCCCCCTGGTTCTAGTGTTGTGCAATAGAGAAAAGAAATTTTCTCTATCCACCTTTTCAACACCATGCATAATTTTACATACATCAATCAGGTCCCCTCTTGCAGACTGGCCCATGATTGGCCCAAGATCAGCCAGGGATCTTTTCATGGCAGAACAGGGATTCAAACTCAGGGTCTCCTAGGTTCTGGCTGAAATCTCTACTCACTATGACACTACCTATAAACATGTTGATTATATCATTATTTCCTGGATTCCATTTCAGTTACTGTTGATTCCAACTGTAGGGTGATTACAGTTGTGGTTCCATGACAAGGAACCCTGACCAATCTCATGAAAGTAGGGATGTGCACAAATTATTCATTAGCTTTGCATTCATATGAATATGTACAAATTCGAACATTTGCATTCAAATCAAATATTAGCTATATTCAAATATTGACATTCGAATACAAACTGAATGCTTTTGTACATTGGTTTGATGCTTCATTATATTTGCAAAGTGGTAAAGTGGCTGTTCAGTCACACCTGCAGTGGATTCAGAGTGGGTTCAAAAAGGATTTGGAACAGATCCGCAGGCATGACTGGCAATAGAGATTTGAAGCAGATTTGAAGAGCATTCAAAGAACATTTGCAGCAGATCCAGATCCTGCCTTATTCAAAGTGGCTCTGTTCACACAAATTCCGATCTCATATTCGCTTTGATGTGAAGCGAACACACACAAAAATGTGCACATCACTACATCAAAGCAATTAACTCAGCTCCACCCTTAACTTTTATTGGATACTGTGCCCTAGCTTGCTAACATCCAGGTGTTTTGGAACCAGAACAAAAATACAAAGAGCTGGCAGACGAGATAAAGAGTCTGGGATTGTTCCAGGATTGTCTCCTGCCCTCTCCTCTGGCAGTGGTGGCAAGAGGCAGATGTGAGATCTAAAGAAGATTCCACAATCTCCTCTTGCTGTCTGGAGGCACCCTCAATGATCGAGCAGTTGGGAGCAGTTTTTCAGAGAACAACAAAAAAAATACAGTTGCAGTATACAGCTCATTTTAGGCTTTTGCACAAGGGTGCATTTTGTACAAAATGTCATAGTTTTCCTCCCTAATTTTATGCTTGTGGATTGTTGTGCATACCAGTAATCCATTGGGCTATGCCATCCAAATGGCAAAATTCCCAGCAGGGTCACCCAAGGCAATCAGGCCAAAGGTCATATGCCAAACTAAAACCTACACAAGAGCAGATTTTGACCACCTGCTGGTGGCAGCTGGATATCTGCACAATTATTGCCTTCTAGCTAGACAGAGCCATGGCCAGTGCTGCCTCTACACATTTCAACTGATGCCCTCATCTGGGCATTTGAGTGTCCAGAATGACCAGATGTGCTCGTTCTCACCACCATGCTTGTGTGGACTTCCATTTTGGTCTCCACACGTGTGCTGAACAGAGCGATCATGGCAGCTATATCCAGAAAGTAAATGTGCTATTTTTGGAAAACCCGGAACCAGCACTGGGTTGTCCAGCAATGTTTGGGCCCTTTTCCAAGGGGGAAAAGCAGGGCTGTAGTGGTATTGCCTCAGATGTATGAGGCAACCCCACCATAATGGCACGAGCATTGCAGTCTATTCCCTGCCTCTGGATGGGGCCTTTGGTAAATCATGCCTAAACTATACAGACAGGCCAATTGGACTGTATGAGACAGTGCCAGAAGGTAAGCCCTTAAGATCAGAAGGCACTATTGAGGAAGAGCTGAAGATTATTCCAGGTACTACTGGTGCTTATGTCACATGTAGACCAAAGTCTTAAAGAGGCCCAGCTGCAGATGTTACCAGCAGGAAAAAAGAAAACACAAAGCTGCAAAAACAAACTCACCAGAGGGTCATGGGATGCTGAAGGTACGAATCAAGGGAATTTATAAAGAGGGAAATTCATAGAAACATGGAGTTGGAAGGGACCTCTAGGGTCATCGAGTCTAACCCCCTGCTCAATGCAGGATTTCCTAAACCACCCCAGACAGATGTAGGTCCAGCCTCTGCTTGAAAACCTCCAATGAAGGAGATCTCACTACCTCCCAGTTTGGTGTACCAGTTTGGGGGCCGGACTCTTATCTTGGAATACTGGGTTTAATTTCGCCCTCCTCCATGGAGCCGGCTGGGTGACCTTGGGCCAGTCACAGCTCTCCTTCTGGGCTCTCACAGCCCCACTTACCTCACAAGGTGTTCTGCTGTGAGAAGAATAGAAAGCTTTGTCAGCTGCTTTGAGTCCCCTTAAATGGGTGAGAAAAGTGGGGTAGAAAAGCCAACTCTTCTCCTCCTCTTCCTCCTCCCCCCATGGCAACCTATTCCACTGACTGATTGCCCTCACTGTCAGGAAGCATTTCCTAATATCCAATCTGTATTGACTCCCTTGAAGTTTCATACCGTTGTTTCTAGTCCTCCCATCTTGTGCAAGTGAGAATAGGGTGTGAGAGAATTGAGCAGGCATTGAACATTTGTAGTCAGAACAAAAAACATCATACTATTCAAGATATAAAAAGTTAAGGAGAAACAGTGTTGTCATGATAATAAAGAACAAAACTGCCAGTGCTGTGATTGGTTACAATGCAGTGAGTCCCCAGGTAATGTCAGTTAGGTTTCAGGAGCAATCTTTTAATAAAATGATTCTTCTGATTAACGCCACAACAGAAGCAGCAGAAGATGAAATTGATTTAGGTTCTATTAACAAATCCAGAGGCAGGATGCATATATCATGTAAGACATTGGGGGAAATGCCATGCAGGCAAAAGTGGTGGATATCAGTGCCAATGAAGGCAAAATTGCTAGAGAGAATGTTAGGACCTGCCAACAATTGCCATGTGTGGTGGACCTGTGATAAGGTATAGAAATTCTGGGAAATTATGCCATTTGGGGATATAGGTATCACTCAAGTATTATCCCCTCTGGAGTGCTCTAAATTTAATTCATGAGTAACCTTAATTAGCTCAGTACAGCTTCAGTATAGGGCGGGATATAAGTGTCACTAAATAAAATACATAAAACTGGCAATTGATAGTCCTATTGTCTATGAATCTGTCCAGTCCTCTTTTAAGACTAAGCAGGTTGGAGCCAATCAGAGTATCTTATGGCAAGCTATAGATAATGAAGATCAGCTTTGCTGGTTGTCATGTAAGGGCAGACCTCATCTACTTTTGTCATGAAAATGGAATCACCTGGGAACAATTCTGATCCCCATAAATGGCACAGAATCCTAGGCCAGTGCCAAGAAGTCCTTACTCAAGGCTCTGTAAATCCCTAATTCTGGCAGCCTCCATTTTGGTTCTAGCATCGACCAACAGAATGTGATTGAATTCTGAATGCAGCCTTACACATAATCCAGGTATTTTCACCTCTGTCCACTTATCTGCTAGCTTGTATCTCCACTCTCCCTGATTGATCTCGCCCCCGACATAACACACATGACAATGGTACAATGTGTGTGATCTGGTTGGATGTCACATTATATAATGTCCTAGTCTAGGCAGGATACGAATATTAACTTCTAGTTTGACACATTCCAACACAGCAAGGATATTCTGACTTCTTTGCAAATTAGCACCTAGGACGATTTCAGATTGTTCACACTGTTGCCTTATAAAATGGACTCAAAAAAGACTTGCACGTTCCCACCCTTTATTCTTCCATGCTTGGCACAGAGAAAAGCCCTGTTTCCTCTCCTCCCTTCACCAAAGCCCCTTCCCCATACTGTCAGCAATTGGGCACCGGTCTATTCTTCAAACCATGACTTCATTGGGGTGGGAAATATTTACCTGCAGCTGCATCAGAACATGGAGAGCTTTGGCAGCACTTTTCATTCACTGTTTGTTCCACTCCCCCCATCTTGTATCCAACCTAGGACAACTTCTAAGATCCTCTAAGATCTGGAGGGGAAGCCCTCCTGGTTGTCTCACCACCTTCAGCAGCAAAAAGAGTGGGCACCCAGGAGAGGGCCTTCTCAGTGATGGTCCCTAGGCTTTGGAATAGTCTCCCCTTTGAGATGCATCCATCACCTTCATTGTTTATGTTTAGGGAAGCAGTAAAGACGCACCTCTTTGCCCTGGCCTTTGGTTAAATGGGGATATACATTTCTCTTCCCACTGGCAGATGCTGTTATTGTTTTAATGTTTTAATGATGTAAAATGATGTATGATTTTAGATGTTGTTATCCACTCGAAGACCTCTGGGCATATGGTGGGATAAAAATGTAAACAAACAAACAAATAAATAAAACATTTTTTCCATGTCTACAGCACTGTAGAGTTACTTTAAAAACTAGGCCCTCTTCCTTTCTTTTTCATTATAATAGTGGTTCTGCGCAACTTTGCAAATGCAAAGCAGCGTGTCATGGTGGATAGGAGGGAATGACAGAGAAGATCTATATTCATGCCCCACCAAGAAAGCCACAAGAAAGTGATCGCAAAGCAGTGTGAAATGGCAGAGAATGCAATGAAATGGGGCAACAGGAGAGGAAATCAGTATTCATGGTGGTGAATGAAAGGAAGTATTTGTTTCCCGTATTTATTAACAATGGAACAGAGAGTATGAAATGCCTTTTTACTTACATGGATGCAACATAAATGAAATGGAGGATTCATTGTCCTTCTTGGAGGGACTGGAGTGAGAAAGAAGAAGCAGATACAGGGCATGTCCCCATGCACATTTGGTCTGATACCGAATCTGGGCTCAGCATGGGGTGTCCCCATGTGTTTTCAATTTGGTCTAGTTTCTGCGGACCAAATCCCCCCAAACCGTGCCAGACCAGGACCAAATCTGGTACCCGAAAAAACAAGTCTGAGCATGGTTTGGGATCCCAGCATGCATTGGTTAGCGAGCCGAGACTGCACATGGGGATGGTCCCAGGCTATTCAGGAGGAGATTGGCATTCACGTCATTTGGAGATGGTTCCTGCCCTGTGCATTGGAGATTGCAGCTACTGACATTTTTGAGGAGTGGAAAAACCGCGATCACCAAGGCAGGCAGGA
This sequence comes from Aspidoscelis tigris stejnegeri, assembly GCA_023333525.1. Classification (NCBI taxonomy): domain Eukaryota; kingdom Metazoa; phylum Chordata; class Lepidosauria; order Squamata; family Teiidae; genus Aspidoscelis; species Aspidoscelis tigris. Next base: position 21,755,803 of record JALMGA010000007.1, on the reverse strand, counting down.
TAATGGCTTAATTTTTGTACATTTTCCATGGAAAATATTCCACCCCCATTTCCCGATTGCAAAGGCAGACAGGGTAATGGTTTGATTTCTGTTCCAATTCCAAAAATTTTCAACCACTGTTTCCCAATCGCCAAGGCAATCATGAAAATGCCTTGATTTTATCCCTTTTAAACTTTGTGGGCATTCTCACAGTTCCCGGTGGAGCAGAGGTACACAAAACTTCTCCAGTGCCTAACTGCCACTAAACTTTGTAGCGGCTTTCAGTCTTTTAAAATTATTTATACATTTATTACTAGCTTTATTTTAACTTTTTTTCCATGCCTCCCAACCCAATCCTGGCTTTCTGTGCCGCTAAGGGAAGTGGGGAGGCGACATTTGCAGCTGGTGGTACAGGGATGGGTTGGCATCAATGGGCTTCCAATGAGGAGAGGGGGGCGGAGAAGAAGGGGCACTGCTACCCCATGCCAGGGTTTGGCACAGTTTGCATGGGGACAGGTGCATCCATGCCCAACCCACACCCAGCCCATGTCAACAGGAATGGCTTGGGGACAGGCTGGGATCAATCTCAGACCTGGCCCCGGACCCATGCGTGCCCATTCCACACCAAACGGCAGGCATGGGGATGCGGCCACAGTGTAACTTCTTCCCATGTTTTCCCTTTTGTTCTCTTGTCCCTCCCCAATAGTGACGTTCTCAGCCTCCTGAGTACAACGCTTCCAACTGGATAAGAGGAAACGAGAAGAACACTCCCAAAAGTATAGCTCTATCCCCCAAAAGTCCACTTCTCCATTCCAACTTTGCAAAATAAAATGAGCTAATCCTCTGAACAGGGCTGAGAACTCCCTTAATCCGCATGCAATTTAGTTCGATTTCTGGGAACTTAGTCAACAGAAGGTATGGAATCTTTAAAAACTGTCAGGATGCTGAAGACTCAAGCCAGTCTCTAAGCTGATTATATACTGTGTCAGAGGACGGCCATTAAGTCCAAGATTTTCTTTATTTTCATCTGTTCCACAGAATCCAACTGTTACTAAATATTATAGCTAAGTTTTATTGACTCCAGGGACAGCTGTTGGGGAGAAAATTCCACATTTCAATCCAAATATGGAGTTCATGCCTTAGTTCAAGATTTGGATACCGCACAAGAATTTTGCTAGGGATCTTTTCTTTCTCCTCTTCTGCTGTCAGTTGTCCAAAACCCCCACATCTTTACAATAATGAAATGTAAAGTACACCCAAATGACTTTTTAGCATTGATTTAGGAACATAGGAAGCTGTCTTGTACCAAAATCAAACCACTTATTGTTTTCAATATTCTCTAACACTAAACTGGCAACAGTTTTTCAGAAGTTTGTTTTGGATTAAAGTTGGTCCTGGGTGTTGAAATAGCAATGGCAGAGGAAACATACCAAAAGGGCAAGCTAAGGTTTAGTTTGTTCCTTCATTTTTAAAACAGTAGGTTAACATCAAAAATTGCTGAAGGTGCTTGTAGAAGTAGGAATCTTACTTTCAAACAGGGTTCATGGGGTAATGCATTATCTAGCAACAGGATAGAATCAAAGAAATCTCCACCATCCTGAACTTTTAAAGGCAAGCATGTTCAGGATATTTTAAGTTATGTTTATGTACTGTTAGAAGCTTGGCTTGGCTGGCTACTTACTCATGAGAACTTAGTCAGTACCTTCATCTCTTGTATAATTCACTGGTTCTGTGCCAGGAAACCACAAATTTATGCAAATGGTGTGAGCATTTGCATTGGCACTGTCGGTTTTACATTGCCACCAAGGACTTATATAGCACAGTTTTACTTAGCACAGTGCTAAGTTTGTGAGAGAGGCTGCATTTTGCTTGCCAAACATAACTGAAAGAGCATTAAACAAAACTGTACGATGTGAAGGACGGCTGAATGCCATTTTGTTTACACCACACATATTGTTATTTACAGCAGCTGAGTGTTTATAAAATTTGCAAAGCAATTAAATAATTCTGCTTGGATCAGCAGTATACACCAGAATATCACCAAAGTACCATCTAGACAATGGTTTCTGACCTGAGGCCTATTTGCACTACGGCCTCAAGTGAAGAAGTAATGAACCTCCGGTGAAGAGCATCTGCACGTGTTGGAGGCTGTTAGAGCCTCCAAGCATGCCCACCCTTACCAGAAGTTCACTATTCGTTGATTAGGTGTGGAGCACAAAATCGGGCTCCACAAGTTAACTAGTATTTACCAGACACTTACCTGAAGTGTTTGGGACAGGAGCATTCGTTCTTCCTCCGACACTCCAGGGTCGTTTGAGGTGCTAGGCGAGCATGCTGGCACCTCAGACAACCATAGTGCGAGCGCTAATCAACATTGGTTATCTCGCTGACAGAAAGTGAAGCAGGCAAATGATCTCAGATCAGACTTGCCAGCCTTCAACCCCAAAGGCCACCAGGGTGATCTGAGGGTCAGAGCTAGATAAACTATTCTTATAGCTCCCCGACAGTTTAATTGGCGTGCCAGAAACCATTTCCCAGTCACTTTGCCTTATGCTAACTGAGGACCTGAAATTTTGGGACGCATACATTACCTGTCTCCTGACTTCTAGGTCTATTTCCAGTCTGTTTTCATTGTGTCTGGTGAGGAAATTCAGATTTGTAGGTGCCTGTACAAGTGCTCTTTTTGCCATAAAGGGGCTAAATGGAGTCCAGGATATTTAACAGAACCCTTCCCCCCCCCCACCTCCTTTTCACATGGGCTGAATATGGATACAGGCCAAATAATGGTGGCCAAACTCCAGACATTACTGAAATATAACTCCAGTCATCCCTTGCTATTGGCTAGATTGGATGAGACTCTTGGGAACTGTAGTTTAACATCTTTGTCACCATTAGGGTAGGCAAAAGAAAGCTGGGAATACTTACTTCTCATTCCCATGATGGGCAGGATCAACAGATGTCCAAGCTTGTCTGCAGGCATTAAGTAAATGTGGAGAAAAGAGTGACTTGAATCAAATACAATATCCAAAGGACAAAGAACACACTTTTTTGGGTGTTGGAACCACTGAACAATACATTCTGTGAAAGGTCTGCTTCTAGTTCCCACAATAATGGGACTTGAGGCACTTTAAAGACAAACAAATGTCTTATGCCAAAAGCCATATGGAATAATGCATATGATGAAATGGACTCTAGCCCACAGAGTTTGCGCCAAACTGAAATTTGTTTGTCTTTAAGAGACACTCTTTCTTGGGCCCAAGAATGAGCAACTGGTTAAGGAACAAAAGGCAGAAAGCAGCAGTATGTAGACATTTCTTCCAAAACAGGGATCTAACAAGTAGGGACCCGCAAGCTGATTTTTAGTTGATTCATAAGTGAACTATTTATAGAGAACATTTGAAAAGGCTTTTTCTGCAAGCTATTCACATTAGCATTGTTAATGTTTTAAAACGTGCTTTATATTCATTTTGCATTTGATGCCCTTCGTGGTTTTTAAAGCAGCTTCAGATATCATCCTTTTGTCAGTAAGATAGAAAAATAATAAGCAAATAAATCTAAGCCACCTCTAAACAGCAGCTAGATATTGCACCATGAAGTGATAATGCAGGGCACTGCTCCACCACCATTATCACTTCCTGGCTGGACAGCACTTTGGCCAGCACTGCCTTTGTGTGTTTTAAGTCATGGGCACATCTGGGCATCCAAGCATTTAGGATGCCCAGATGTGAGTGATGCCACCATCATGCATGTGTGGCAAGCTGTTTCAGCCTCTATGCATGTACAGTGGGTGGAGTAATAATAGCCACTCTATCCTCAAGGTGAGAAAAAGCACCAGTACTGGAAAACCCAGGACTAGCACTGGGTTTTCCAACAATAGTGGGGGGAAGGATGTTTGGGGGGGGGTGAGGCTATGCTGGGGTTGGCACAGATATGTTTGACAACCCCACCACAGCAGTGCCCCTATCTGGACAGGGCCTTAGAATTATAGATGAGCAATAGGAATGTCCACAAATATTCGTAACATTCATGATTCATACAAATTCATACGAATTTGGACATTTGTATACAAATTGAATGTTACAACATTCGTACATTGACATTCGTACACATACGAATGTTTTGGAATATTCATATGAGGCTTTGGGACATTTGTGGAATGGGGAAGAAGGAAAGCAGCTGCGCCAGTCACATCTGCAACGGATCCAGAGTGAATTTGACATGGTATGAGAGCAGATTCAAAGTGGATTCGGGGTGGATTTGATTCTTTCAGAGCAGATATGTCACAGGATTCGCATCTGATATGTATCAGATACATATGCGTTTGTATCGGATATTTGTATGAATTTGTACAGATACATTTGTATCAAATAGGATCTTACCACATTTGAAGGGGATTTATTTGAATGAATATGAATTTTCTTACATTCAATTTGATACAAACTGAATGAAATGAAAAAGAACCCATTCATGCACATCCCTAATGAGCAATGAAGATATGCCCCCCCATCATGCCATGGTGGTGCTCAGGGTTTTCAAAGCTGCCCCCAAAGCAGCACACAGACTGTTTTCTAATGTTCTAAAGCCACTGCAGTTACTTCAGAAAGCTTGTTCACCAGCACACAGGAACAATTTCACTGAAAACCCATGATCCAGCCCAGGGGAGGGGAGGACCTTCTGTCTGCAACCTCCCCACCCCCCAGAAGCCACCACCTATTGGGTAACTCAAGCAATGAAGAGTGGTATTGCAATCATGTGCAGTTTGATGACCACCATGAGAATAGAATATTTTACTAACTGATCTAATCCTGCACAGCATTTCCTGTAGAAGAGCTACAGAATCAACAGACGAGGTTCAGTTTGGTATGGAATAGCACATGTTTACTCCCAGCATAAGGAGTTTATTTTAGTTAGTTGTATTTGTTTTTGTTTTTGCATTCTGCAGAGCTCAAGGCAGCGAACATTATTCTCTGCTCCTCCATTTTGTCCTTATGCGAACCCTGTTGGTCAGGCAGTTCAAAGTCACCCAGCGAGCTTTTGTGGCTGGGTTGGGATTTGAACCTTGGGCTCCTAAACCTTAACTCATCACCAACTTCAGGTTTACTTTTTCTGTGTATTAACTTCCAATCAAATGAAGAAGCATTTCAGGCCATTCTTTCCCCCACTGGGGATTATTGCAGAATTCTTCAGCTGCTCTAAAAAATTTCATTACTACTAAATCAGGGAATGAGGCTATTTCTTCAGGTAATACATGACTCTTAAGGACCTGTTGCAAAAAGTAAAAGCTGAGTAGTGATAAAATAGTCAACAAAAAGATGGAGTTAGGAGTATGTCTCGATTTACAGGAAACTTAAGTTTAATGTAGAAGCAAGTCATATTTAAGCACGTTTTTTAAAAAAAAAATTACAAGGTGGTGATGTTAACATGGAAAACCCTAAATAATTTGGGCTCCCATATACACCAGTCTGGGTATTTGAGATCTCAAGGAGATTTTGTACTTCCTCCTCCCTCAGAGGCACAAGGGGTAAGGGACACACAAATATTCATAAGTAAGTTTTTTTTTAATCTGTTGCAATGTTGGCGAGACATATCTGACCTGACTCTAAATGCATGGTATGTCAAATTATGGTATGTGAATTAAGAATGTCTTATCTCAATAGTCTAGGGGTTTCTTGTGTATGGGATGCTGATAATTAATGCTGTTTGTGTTTGTGTTTTTATATGTATTACTGTATTGTTGGCATGGACTTATTGACTAACCAATAAACTGAATCAAATCAAATCAAAGCTATGGTACGGTATGCCAATGGAAATAATTTCTTATCTTATATTGTCTGGCAGACATGAGGAAAGTTCTGAGAAGTATAAACCAACATGGGGAAAACTGATCAATTGCATTTCACAAATCAACTAATGACATACAGATTCCATTTGAATATTCAACTCTTTTGGGAAATGAATGTAGAATGTAGAATATTTAGACTTCTTAAACACTTGTGAAATGACTCAATAGTAGAAGAAACTGCCTAGAAAGCAGATTGTTGTTGGTTCGATCCCCAGCTTCTCCCTGGAAGAAGGCAACAGTGAACCACTTTGGTACCTATGCAAGAGAACTGCAAAGAGGTCCCCATGGAGTGGCCCATGAAGTGTACCATGATTTAATGGTACTCAACCACCACCAATAGGTATGGGATTAATAGAATATAAAGCCCTGTATTTTTAGTGTTAATGTTACAGCTTTTATTGTTGACACACTAGTATGCCCCTCCCCGCTCATGAACATCCTGTGTTAAAAAAGGAGGGTTAACCTTTCTAGCTGTGAAGTCCTGAACTGCCTGGGGTGCAAATATCTAGAGAGTGACAGCGCGTGGCCCTAGTGTCCCCAAGGCCTTCCCTGATCCACCTTTTCTAGCACAGAATGTTCAGGAGAGAGGAGAAGAGCAAACTGGCGTGTAAACAATCCCACCTCTGAGTCTTCCCTAAGCCGACTCTTTTTTCTGTCTGATCACAGCCTAAGATGATCCGTCTGGATTTGACTTACATACTTTGCGACCATTAACTCATTTTAAGCCTACTATCCAGTTATTGTCACCCGTGCCATCGCTTGCATTGTCATGTTTATGTCATCACAAATTGGGCTTTAGGTTCAATTTGAATTGTTGTGACAAAAACTGACAGGGTGTTCAGGACTTGCTTAAAGGGAGGGGAAAGACAGAACAAATGCTTGTTACCAGGGTTGGGTTTTTTTTCCCCTGGTGGGGGAGGGCAAAAGTCATGTAAACTGTGCATATCTGTCTTGTGAAAGGGCCCGTTTGTTACTGTAGCAGGAATGATTATGGTGCAAGACTCCCCCCTTGGCAGATAAACAGACTGAACATGCTGGGAAAATGTGTAAACAATGTGCTTTTTCCCCCTGCTGTGAAATTAGAAGTAAAACAAGCAGGGCTTTCTAAAGGTTAGAACACTCTCACTCAGTCTCTGTGGCACGCACATACACCTCTTCTCCGGAAATCTACACTTGACACTTTCAACCTTGGCGGCCTCAGCTTTCATTGTGTAACTGATGGAGTGCGTTGAATGTCAGTGGCAAGAAAACAGGTTGGACAAAAAAAAGGGGGGGGGAACCACTGCCTGTTCAGATCCCCTTCGACACTTCAGAGTGTGGGAAAACAGCCTGTTTTCTCCAGTTTCCTGCAAAATTATTCAATCTGCACAGAAGCATTTTTTTTTTAATGTCAAATCAAATGAGTGCAATCTAACCATTCCTTGTTTTGTAATGGAGGAGTTTCTGGGTCAGCAAAATTACTCAACACAGTGGAATGCCTAGCTATGTTTTTTATACCTGGATGTTGCCTCTCTGGCTCAGTTACAGGGACAATCAATTTCATTGTTTCAGATGGTCAAAGAATAATATAGTGTTGCATGGCCATAGACTTGAACATTGACTGGCTGATCAAATGAACGTCTCAGGCTGCTTCATCCACATTTGCAAACTGCTGTCCGAAAGTTACAAATTGTGTAATTAAGGGTTTAGCACTGCAATTCATTTTTTTACTGCCTGCTTTGAAATGATGGGACATGGGTTCTAATAGCACTGACGCAGACCCTTGTTAGTCTGGGTAGGGGTACAAGCTGATGGACAGAAGTCCAACTATGTTCTAAAACTCTAACAGCAAATATAAAATGATGGCTGACGGCTCTCTATTGCTTTCTACTAAGTAAATCAACCTTAGGGCCATTCCACACTGGCTGGTATATCAAATCAGCAAGCATAGTAGGAGCCCCCCTTCTGCACGCTGGGGAAGTCTATAGGGCTGTGGTCACACCAAAGGTCTAATCCAGCTTCAGTCCGCCTTCAGAACAAGAGAATACAGCAAAGTGACCAAAAATTCTTTTTCCATGTTATCTATCCCCAAAATGAATTTTCTGAGTTACAGTATTTAATACTGAAGGAACCAGCTTGTTGCTTTGCTGATGTATTCTCTCATTCTGAAAGTGGACTGAAGCTGGATTAAACCTTAGGTGTGACCACAGCCTAGGAGTTGTGCAATGTGAAGAAGAGAAGCTTCTAGTAGACTTGCTGGTCCTTAGATATTAGTGCTTTATCTTATTCATTTACATCCAGCTTTTCTTCCAAGGTACTCAAAGCAGAATTGTTCTGATCCTTCCTATTGCACTCTTTTGACAAGGGAGAAATGTGAATTATTTCTATGTTGCTGCATTGTTCTGTTTTAGGCAGCTAGCCTGGCATAAAATGCATCCACAAAGCAGTAAGGACACAGCCTGTTTTGAATAACCTAGACCTAGTCAGGTACATCTATTGGAAAAACAGCATTTCCATACAACCAACAGAGGGGAAATCTAGCCCCTTTCCAATGTGATACTTTTTCATATATTTTTCTGCATCCTATGTTTCTGTGCAACTTGCATGAAGATTTTAAAAGTCCCTTTAAAATATAATACCTAATTCACATGCATTTCCAAATACTCTCTGCCATCCTTATAAATATCAGAAGTTAATCTTCAGGCCAAAATAAAGAGAATTTTGGATCAGACAGAGGTTCTGTGAATGAACATATGAATGTGAGACAAATAATTTAGCATAAATAAATGTGATATTACATAAAATAACAGTAATTCACAGTTACACTATTCTGTTTATATATCTTGAAATATGAATATTTATTTCACTATTCTATGATACTGGGCTTATAGATCACAGAAAAGCCTCAATATACACATTTCTGTTCACTTAAAAATGTGAAAGATCAGTCCTTTGGTCCTGAGGTAAATATCTTCAGGCTTAGTAGGGCTCTCTGCCTTAGACAATTCAATTAGACAGGACAAACATGATCTTTTGGGGAATTCACAAGAACATTAAGCACCCTGATGGATCAGATGGAAAGTTCATCCAGTCCTGCCATCTGTTATCACAAAGACCAATGTGATTCCAAAGCTCAAGCAGAACTTGTACCAAGAACTCTCTCCTTGCTTGTGTCTCCTAGCAGATGGTCATCACAACATCCCTCTGAAATCAGAGACAGTTACACAGCTGTCAACCCTCCAGTAGTTGTTTGTGGATTTTGACCACAACGAAGGTAGGGGAGGGACAAGAATTGGGAAACTATCTTCGATCTAGGGCAGGGTTTCCCAAACTGTGGGTCGGGACCCACCTCTAGAAAATTTAACCGTATTTGAAATAACTTTTTTGATGTAATTATTTAATTAAGTAATAAAAAAATTGTATTAGAACTTTGTTTTTTATTTGAAAAATCCTTTATTCATATTGGTAATGGTTAAATTTCCTAGAGGTGGGTCCCGGGTTGGTAACCTTATATTAGATGGGTCGTAGCCCAGACAACTTTGGAAACCACTGATCTAGGGCAGTTTGATGGAATCAAAATGAACTTCCTCATGGGAGCCTGCTATCTCCCTCAATGACCTCACACTTCTAATCAGCCAAATTGCACTGTTATCTTTCATGAACTGATTGAATTCTTTTCTGTCATACAAACTTGTAGCCAGGATTACATCCCATAAGAGAGAACACTCTATAGTTTATTTACTTATGGTCCTTATATCCTAAAAATCCCACCGTGGTATACAGTTTACTCCCCCTCCACTTTATCCTCACAACTACCAAGTACATTAACTTAGGTGTAAAGCAGTGACTGGCGAAAGCCACTCAGTAAGATTTCATGGCCAACCGTGAAAATTCAAACCCAGGAAGTTGTGCAAGCTTATCGCCTTTGCCTGTTTGAAAACTGGTGAGTCAAAGGCCAGTTCATTGCTCTTCAAACATGCAGAAGCAATTAGGTAATAATAACCACTAGCCCTGCCAGCTGTTTCGGATACCTCTGCAACAGAGAAGGTGCCCACCATGCCCACCATGAAGGCAGTCATTCAACATTTGGAAGATCACATACAACAGGTGCAACACGATTAGACAGAATTTTCCTTTTCAACTCTGTGTTGACTGTCCTAAATTCAGGTAATTTTATCTTCACAAATGCTTTCCCCAAGCCTCCCCAGGAAGAACTATTTAGAGACAAAATATTCATTCATTCTCATAGAGGCTTTCAGTCTTTTAAAATTATTTATAAATTTATTATTATGAAGCAAGCTTTAACTTTTTTTTTCAGTGCCTCCCAGCCCAGTCCTGGCTTTCAGTGCTGCTAAGGGAGGGGGGGGAATGTGGCACAGGGGTGGCTGTCATCAATCCGGCTTCCAATGAGGATAGAGGGGGCGGAGAGGAGGTGGCACTGCTCCCCCATGCCAGGGTTTGGCACAGGTTGCATGGGGACACCTCCATCCACGCTCAACCCATACCTGGCCCACATTGCCAGGAATGACATGGGGACGAGCTCGGACCGTTCTTCGACCCGTACCCGGCCCATGCAAGCACAATCAGTGCCCAAACAGTGCCAAACGGCTTGCATGGGGATGCTGTCATAGGTGTTCCCATCCTCCCCCAATGCATATAAAAAGCCAGAAAAAGTATCTTGTGGTTGGTGATGGTGGCTGTGGAGGTGGAACAGACGAACGGGGCTTGAATTGCCGCTTCCCCAATCTGTTTTTGGAAGCATTTTAAGTGTTTAGAGTGGGGACATAAAATCGGGGTTGAATCCGATGTTTGCTTCCTTTTAACGTGCTTTATATATCGATGTAAATCCCGATGTAAATCTCGATGTATATTGCACTTTATTCCTTGAATGGGAACTCGCCCCCGGAGGAACAAACAAACTGATTATTACCTGTAGCATCAAGAGATTCTCTTTTCTTCTGTTGTTACCACTGCTGCTTCACACCTAAACTTTTTTTCTCCCCTCATCCACGATATTTTGGACAGAATGTTATCTATAGCTGTAGTTCTCAAACAGTCTTTTTTTACTCCTTTGCAGATTTCCTGTATGTTACAGTTGTATCATTTGGTTTCTTTTTCTCTCTAGGACCGGCCTCTTCACTAAAACTATTACTGCACCTTAGAACTTCCAGCAGGATTTTCTTGCCGTATTCTATACATCTCACCATGATCAATATATTGTTGTTGTTCATTGCCAGTAGTAACTTTGACAATGTCATTTTAAGAAAGATAACAAATCCTGGAATGAGGAAAAATATCCTAGTTGATCCTGAATCATCAAAACGTTTTGTTTTACATTTACAGTCTGACTTTCTTCCAAGAGTTCAAGGTAGTGAACACTGTTCTTCATTGCATTTTATCCTCACAAAAGCCTTGTGAGGTTGATAAGCTGAGGACTTGTCAAAAGCATTCAATGTGCTTTCATAGGTAAGTGCAGCACTCCAGGCCTAATCTGACTAGTCATGACATCCCAAGATTTAAGAATTGATTCAAATGTTTTCTAAAGATTTCAGCTTAACTTAATACAGCCGGAAAAACAGTGCATTACAAAACCTGCATTCTGTGGCATCCGTATTTAACAAAAAAGATGAACCCCTTGGTATTTACAAGAGTTACACTGCAATTTTCTTTACAAATACAAGAATCCACAAATATAAAGAAAACTAGAAATTATTTGCTTTCAACCTCACAGAGCAATCTCTCCTGGAAAAGTGCCATTTATTGGTGCTCTCTCAGAGTTCAAAATATTGCCTCTGTTGTGCAATGCTGAAGAGAAAAAATTATTTACTGGAAGTCCAGCACCAGAATGGATTAACCTATGGTCTTCCAACTCAAATAACATGATTCCATTTATGCATCTCTCCCTCAAAACTTGTAGGGCTGAAACTTAAAGGTTTATGGCATTTGCAAGGAATTGATTGTAGTCTGGCTTGTGCAAGACATTGATTCCAATGTTCCACAGATTTGTTTGTTTGCGTGGTCACAAGGTTTAATCCAGCTTCAGTCCACTTTCAGAGTGAGAGACTACATCAGCGAAATGACAAGATGTTTACCTTCAGTGTTAAATAACTCAGAAAATTCACCTTTGGATAATGTGGAAAGAAAATTACTGGCCACTTTGCTGATGTGTTCTCTTGCTCTGAAGGTGGACTGAAGCAGGATTAAACCTTAGGTATGATCACAGTCTTTGTTTGTTTGTTTGTTTAATTGCATGTTTATTTATATCCTTCCCTTCACCCAAAGGTCTCAGGTCAGAACAATAAAATGATCCAAAAATATAAAACAGTATAAATCATACATTAAAATATAACCCATCCTCCCTCCCTTCCAAGGAAGACAAAGTACCCCCTCTGGCAAAAATGCCCAAGGCGCTCCTCACTCAGCGTGGACAGGTGCCCAGAACTGGAATAACAGGAGGGCCTCATCAACACTGCCTCTCAAACAGGTTGATGCCCTCAAACCCAGATCCCGCTCCTCTGTGCTTCCAAAATGAGAGTTAACAAACTGAGTGCTAGAGGTAGGGGACATGAAGTAAGCACTTAGTTCAGCTTCCCTACTCATAGGGCCCTTCATGTTAAAGAGATGAAGCTGGCTTGAAAGCTTCACATAAACCATTTGAGTCAGTGGTTCTCACAAGCCTAATTTGTGACAGGCCTTTGTTATTATGAGGCATCCTCTCATAATTTGTAATTACAATTTGTCAATACACTGGCTCATGGCCCATAGTCACACCTTGGTGACATCGTCTTATTAAGAAACTGGACTGAAAACACATTAACCTACCCACACCCAATACCTGATAATCCTTCCTCAGTTTGTCCTCAGTTTGGATCACTATGCTCACACTTTTCTGTTCCTGTCCTGAGACTCTTTATGGGCCTTTTTTAGATCTCCACACCCTCCACTGTCACAACACCCCTGGGGCTCTAATAGGATAAAAGTTATGTGACTCAATAGCTTATAATCACACACTGGGCAAAAGGAAAGGCAAATTTGTGAAATATTCACCCACTACAGTATGGTTTAGCCTCCTTTAGTCCTCTTCCCCTAAAATGAAAACAGACTAACACTTTATAATGTCTTGAGACCTCTAAAAATCAGGACTCAGGAAAGTTCTCTTGAACAGAGGAAAATCCACAAAAAAACCAGATAGGACTAAAAACATGTGAGTGGTGGGGTGCAAAGACTCAAGAAGGATTAAAGTGAAGATGTGACCATAGCCATGGAGAGGAATGGAAGACGTGTGGTAGAAATTTGCAGATTGGAGCATTTCAAGACTTCCATCAAATTATGATTTGTGCTCCTATGGTACACTGTACTTACACAGAGATGTCCTTAACATTTGCCAAGGAGTTTTGAACCAGAGTTCTGCAACAATGGGGTTATATTTTTAATTATGTTTTAATATGTGATGTTTTATTCTTATTGTAACCTGCTCTGGGACCATTTGTTGGAGGGTGGGATATAAATTTCTTAAATAAATAAATATTGAAGACAGAAATGCAAGAAGTTCAGAAAGAAAATTTGTGTTTCTGTTCAACAAGATTTTTATCGCAATTTAATAAAGCAGTGGGTGAATAAACGATCAAATGTTGAAGGTGCTCATGGCACTGAGATGTTTAGATACAGGCAATATTCATTTGGAGCAATCAGTAAGCTAAGCCACTTTAAACATGTTCCTGAAACTCAATAACTATTTTAGTTTTTTTCTACTGAGTCACATTTCATTCTTGCTGATTTTATGGGCAAGTACTTGCCATTTTGATCTGTTATTAACACTGCATCTCATACCTTTTTCCAAAACATCTACTGTGACCTCTGACGTGCTCCTTCTGACTTGTCCGCTTTCTTCCCCTCTTCTTGCTATGATTTACATTGCCAAACTTTCTTTTTCCTATAACATGGTAACAGAAAGCACAATAAATGTCCGCTGGGGAAATGTACAGTATGGAAAGATCAAGCAGATCAGGCCAGAGCTCATAGCTTTCAACGGGCATATAATAAAGCAGACTAGATGCCATGTATTTACTTGTCCCTTAGAATCCATTAGGAGTTAACACAGCACCTAGCTATGAAGTACTAGCACCAATATAAGAAGTGGACTCTTATACAGAACGTCATCTCATTTATCATATATGATTCCTGGAATGTTACCACAGTATTGGCACGAGTATGTACATAGAGAGGAAGAAGAGGAGGAGTTGGCTTTTCTACCCTGCTTTTCTCACCCATTTAAGGGGACTCAAAGTGGCTGACAAAGCTTTCTATTCTTCTTTTTATCATTAATTTCAATTTTAAAAATACACTCAACAACAATGGTACAAATATTTAGAAACTTCACACTCCAGCTTTCTATTCTTCTCCCTACAACAGAACACCTTGTGAGGTGGGTGGGGCTGTGAGAGCTCAGAAGAGAGCTGTGACTAGCCCAAAGTCACCCAGCTGGCTTCATGGAGGAGTGCAGAATCAAACCTGGTAAGAGTCCAGCTCACTAACAACTAGACCAAGCTTTCTCACTTTTGATGGGAATACAGTAGTATTAAAAGGTTTTGGAGAATTATTCAGAATATTAATAATATTTTAAATATAAATGCGGAATTAATACCTGAATAACTTTGTTTCATGTGACAACAGGGAGAATAAGAGCAGATAAAACAGTATTTATTTGAGTAAAATATATATGTTCATAATTACAATAATATTGTGATGGAAGGACAGAACTAAATGGACATTAGAAAATTTGTATAATCATCTAATGGAAAGATATAGGTTCAAAAAATGTGGGAAATAAGATTTAAAATCCAAGGGTTAAAACTACATTCCAGGACAGAGAATAATATTTATCAATGAGAGCCCAAGCTCCAGAATTTTTGAAAGATAAAATAACAAGACTGTTTCTCTGGTCCAACTAAAGTAGAAGAAAATAATTATAAGATATTGTCAGCTGAGTGCACTGAGGGTGTCTAGTTATTTCTGTACAGTCACATTTCTCCCCCCCCCCTTTGATTGTGTTGTTATTTCTTTATTATGTCTTTATGGCAAATCAATAAAAATATTTTTAAAAAAATCAAAGAAGTGGGCTCTTACAGGATACGGCACCTACAAAATACTTGTTGAGAAGGGCTGAAGTTCTGTTCCCTAAACTGTAACTACAGTTCCCATTCTCCAGCCCACTTTGTTCAGAAGTGATAGGAAAAAATAATGAGAGTATATGGAGATTAAGAGCAATCTGGGTTGGTTACAGGGTCAACTGTTAAGTGCCAGCAGCTGGACCCAGGACTACCAAATTACAGAGAGAGATGCCACTGAATAGGACAATGGTTAGTTCACCCAAACTGTGACTTGAAAAGGGGAATAAATTAGGCCATGATCAGACACACACACACACAAAAAGCATCTCTAAAGTGGCTTAAAGCTTCATCCAGACAGCACTTACTTAATCCACATTATTTGGATAATCCAGAGTAAAGCACATCCAAAGATATTTTTATTCCAGATTATCCATGCTCTATTCCAGATAATCCAGATAGTACAGATTAAGTAAATCCTGTCTGGATGAAGCTTCAGACAAAGAAGATTCTGAGGTAGGGTTGTTCACATACCAGTTTTCCCCTCGCCTTCTCACAAACATTTTGTACTAGAAAGAGTGGATGCAAGAAGGCTTGCTATGTCTGAATACAGCCTCTGGATAATGTTGAGCTTTAAAACAGAAGGACAGGCACTATTCATTTTAAATGCAGTATCCTTTCCCTCAGGTCAAATGAATTTTCTGGGCAGGGACAGACTCCAGATTTCCTGTCTTTTCACCAACTTAGGTCAGCTGGTTCTTGTGTTCACTTATCCAGATTGTCAGAGTTGGATTCATAGGACAGGACACTTTCAATTCAGTCTTTTTCTCATGAACTAAAGTCATCCCATTATAACAGTCAGACCTCTATCTGATGATGGAGCTTAGCATCAAAACAACACTCCTCTCTCGTCCATGGGAGAACCATTAAGGTGGTCCACCTCCAGAGACTTATCAGATCTCTATTTTTGTGATGCCCTGGGAAAATGTCTAAAGCCCAAAGCTCATAATCCTACTGAGGCCCTTTTTCCTTGGTTTTCTCAGATGTTTTCAGTGATAAACCAGGCCAGGAGAAGGCTAACGCCCAGGTAGTATACTGGTTATTGTAAGGGCAACCAAACGTGTACAAATATTTGTAACATTTGTTATTCATACAAATTTGTACAAATTTAGACATTCAAAGTACAAATATTTGTACTTTGGCATTCATACGAATACAAATGTTTCCAGACATTTGTATGGATAGTTCATTCATTAAACTGGGGAGGTGGGAAAGTAGCTGCACCAGTCACATCTGCAATGGATCTAGAGTACATTCGACATAGATTTAGAGTGGATTAAAAGTGGATTCAGGTCAGATTTGATGCTTTCAGAGTGGATTTGTTATAGGAAATGTATCGGACACTTATCTCGGATACATATCAGATACGTATCCATTCGTATCCAACATGTAGTTGTTCGTAACCAATACATATTTATTTGTATCAGATATCCATACAAATTCACGTGAATACATTCGTATCGAATAAAATTTTACCACATTCGAAAGGATCTATTTGTATGAAATCGAATGCCAAAATACACATTCAGGCCTCAACACTGTTATATAAGATACATTCAACTTGTGAACTCTAACTTCCTATTTTAATCGTTGTTAATCCAGGTGTTGCTGCCATACGATAAATAAACAAATCAGAGGAATGAAAGTGCATGAGAGAAGCTGGGATATAGTCAGACTTTCAGCAGTGTTCTCAGAAAAACAGGGAACAGATTCACTTTCAGTGAGGCCAGATATATATTGCAACATCCTTTTTGCCTTGACAGCAAAAATTCTGGATGAGATCATGCAAGCTTCGGGTCCAGGTCTGTTGGGATACTGGCAGCTACCTAAAGATCTGAAGCAAAATAAGGATATCTTATGCTTCCAAAGATATTCTGTTGGGCAACTTGAAGAGAGTTGCTGTGTATTATATATCCTCCATGCATGGACCCACAAAATACATGGTGAAATTTCCCGCTGTGGTCTGTCTTTGCAAAAACACTGGGGCCTACTAGCCAGATAGCAAAAGAGTGCTTTAAGCAGCGAGTAAGGGACATCAGTGCACAAAACAATACTGCGAGTCTTTCCAAAATAAAATCATTAAAATGGTTGGCGCGAACAAAAACTGTTTTTCAGATTGAAAAATACTTGGTGTATAAGATGCCCCAACCGTTGAGACAACAATTCACCAATGCACGATTTGAATTGATTGATTCTATGGTGAAGTATGGCAGATACCATAAGATACGCTATGAAGATAGGCTGTGTGTCTGTGGGGCTTCAGAGGTTGGAAATCTCCCACATATTCTGTTTATGTCTAGATTTCCTCCTGCAAAATATGGCTTATTGGAATACAGAGCATAAGCGACTTACCTCTTGCAGGGATAGAATGCTCAGGTAACATACAAGGTAGCTCTATATTTGGTTAAGGCAGCCCGACTTAGGAAATCATTCATTGAGCTTAATGGAGTGCCTTGTAAGGGTGATGAAATGACAAAATATACACAGACTTGATTTTATTCTTGTATGGTTTTATTTTTGTATGCCTGAAATTTGATATGGTCAAGTAACTAATCAATAAAATTTATTCATTCATTCCTCCATGCAGGATTAAATAATGAGGGAGAAAAGCCATTGATTAAGACTTCCTCACCTTGAAGGGGATACTTTTGACTTCATGGAGGATGGCACCTTCGTGGTCCTAAATAACTATGTTAGCTTTCAGATGATGTTTTGTTTTTTACATGGTATTAGCAATAGTCTTGACTATGAGGCAATGCTTACAGAACTCCAGTGATCAATTGGCAGAAGTTTCTGGAGACATGTACACGTTTGGAAAATTTTCAAGGAAGAAGCATAGAGTGCAAAGAATGGGGGTTAGGTTGGATTCCTTATCCACCATCCACACTCTCTAACCATGTCAATCCAAGTCCTCTTATTTAACTTTCTATCTTCTTGTGGCACTTGTCTCTATAGGAAACCCATAACTGCAGGTTCTATCAAGCTGTGAACTTGTATGTAGTACTGAGTGCTTCAACTAGTGGAAGGTGAGAATCGAAAAAAACCCCAAGATTTTAGAGTTCTGCATTTCAACAAAAACATGTTAACAGCCTGGCAAGTGGAACATCCTGCCTCCACGCAAAAATATTTGACTAGAAATTGCTCAGCTCCGTTAGCCTTTTACCTCCAGAAAACAAAACATTTCTGACTTGCTGCATTCTCAGCAATCTCATACTGCTTAGGACTCTGCTGGATTTGTGCAGAGTTAAGTGACATCCAGTGGACACAGACATTCATTGCTAGCTCCTAAATGTTACTGAGGACCCTTCAAACTAGTACATCCTCTTTCACAGGATTGTTAATGAAAAAATCAGATGTGCATTTTAGGGAAATGGGAAGAACTTTATGAAACTTCTACACAAAGCTGTTTTTAAAAATCCTTAACAGATGTGGCATTTTGTTTTGTTGCAAATCTCCACTTGGCCATGGAAAGTCACTGGGGGACCCTGTGGGGGACTCATTTACTCTCAGCCGATCTCAGAGGGTACTTGTTTATTAGTAGTAGTAGTAGTAATATGCTTCTCATTTGAATTTTCACTTTTTTGGAGTCCCCCCAACATATATACTTCACCTGTTACATTCCACATAAATCTATTTTTCTGAGCTATTTGGCTTACCCCCTTGACCTCCACTTGAGATACTGAGATATTTTCAAAATCTCATCTCACAGGTCTTACGTTTCACTGCTGATGTTTCAGACTTCTTTGACCCTTTGACACAGGCACTGCGATGTGGGTGCCAGCTAAACAAACAAGGACCCCACTTGAAGAAACCCAATGGGTTTATTAACAGAGCAGCTGGACAGAAGAGCAACTTACTTAGTTTCCTGAATGGAAAGTCCACAGATAAAACAAACAGAATCAAAAAGATCTGAATATGGACTGAAGGTTTAAATTGAACGTGTGACCATGGCCACACAGAAGTAAAGTTAGATGAGACAATCTTAATGCTTTGTTTCCATAGCTCTTTAAAAAGTAACTAGTTTCCTATTGTGGGCTGATAAATATTGTTAACGTGTGATTACTATAAAAGTTGTTTGTTTTACACAGTAATAAACGTGATGTCAGATTGCCCCTATGAACTCTCCCCATGGAGAACACTGGTAGTAGGCTACTAGAAATGAGGGGAAACATTCAGAGAAATATGGTTACATCCCAATTATTTGTATACTTAAGTGGCCATCCTACTGAACTCAGTAAGACTAACTTCTCAAAAACTGTATATAGGATTTGACCACAGTGTACACTCTGGGAGACCAAGAGATCACACAAAACAGTGGCATCTTCGTCTCTCTGTTCTCAGAGAGTGGGAAATATCTGACAAACATTCATTATGATACATTATGAGTAAAGCTGCCTGCAGTTGGCAAGAAAAAAAATGGGGGATCTTGTTTAGATTCTGCAGTTGCCCCTTGCCATCCCTGCCAGGGCAAGCCCTTATGTCATCTAGTGCTGCTCCCATGACAACACATTACCCAATACCCAGAGGTGTGGAAGAGCTTGTCCCTGAGATTACACAATGGCCATTTTTGGGCATGAGTGGTGCCCATTTTGAGAAGACAGATTCTGAGAGCCAGCGTCCAAGTCAAGAAGAGCCATATTTCTATGTCAAGAAAATACAGGATGGGATCCCCCCCCCCGAGAATAGCAATTTACCAGGATTTCAACCCATATCCCAGGATAATGTTGGGATTGCCATGGATACCAGGATTACTCCAGAAACAGTGTGTGGCCCTCATGTTCCCAAGACTTCTCTAATCTGCCTTTCCTAACACAGAATGCGCATGAGAAAAGAGAGGGGCGGACTGGTGTCTGAACTATCCCATCTCAAAGCCTTCTCTGAGGTACCTCAGAGGTGCCTTTTTTTGTTGTGTCTGATCACACCTAAATGCATATGAATATGACATGTCCAGATAAATTGTCAAACAAGTTGCCTGCAGAATCAGCAATGGCCTACTTGAAATTTGGAGAAAATATATTAGAAAGCAACAGATATGAGTCTTGAAGACGACTATTCTGGGTAAAGTGCAGTGAATTTTTGATGAGAAAAATAAAGACAAATCTGTCAAAATAACTGGCATGTTCTCCTTAAGTATTTTAAAAGCTTTTATCTCCTTCATTATCCATTCCACAGAGCAAAAAAATTAAGCCAGCTTAGAAATGTTCTGTGATCATTAGCAAGAGGGGGAAGCATCCTTTAAATGTGCAGGGGGGAGCATTTTTAGTTACAAGCATACTTTTTGCAATTTAATTATTTGTGGCTATACAGGGTGGTAAAATGACTTGAACGGCTGATTAGCCCTGCATCCAGCTGTGATGGGGGGCACTCTGACCCTCTCATTTAGAAGGGATCGTATGCCTCTAGTCTGAAACTCTAATTAATAGAATTATTTGTTTCTCCTAAGTGACTTCAGACCAGCTGGATTATACAAAGTCACTGCCATAAGAGCAGAAGAATTTTGGTCACCAATCTATATTTGCTGGAACACCAGGCAGTTTAAAAAAAAAAAAAACCTAGCAGCTCCCTGGGAGCTGAATGTTTAAACAAGAGGGCAGTCCCAACATTATCACTCATATTTTTCAGTCCAGAAAGCTCCCAAAGCTTGGAAAGTTTGCTTACTGAGCACATGTGCATTGGCAACAGTACAATAAAGGCAACCCTGTAAAGCTGCAAGCCAAAACGAACCTTCTCTACTGTTCCTTCTTAGAAAATCTGTACTCAGCAGTTTACTAGTAGTCCCATCCAGTGGTTATGTTTCTACATATAAAATGAAATCACTGAAATGAAAAGAACAAAACAACCACTGGCATTGGCACTCAGTATCTTTGGGCAGCTGGCAGGAGCACAGAAAGGAACCAGGACCTGCCCTTAGCTAACCACTCATTCACTGAAAGGAGCTACCATTTAAGTATTTCCCACAATACTCTAGGTCACAATATGGCTTTAAGGCATTGTGGAAACTTAAAATAGTGAAGCAATGTTGCAGTTCCACATAAAGCCAATCTGTGAAGAAAGGGCACTGACACAGGATGAGTCCCATAGAATACACTTCTATGATACCCCTTTCAGCCTTGTGTACAACAAAAATTATTTGCTTTTTTAAAAGAAAAAATACAGCTTAACATGCAGTAGACGACATCCTGGGCATAATTGCTCTAAAATGAGTAGAGATTAACATTTCTAGCTTCTAACAGAATGGTAGCGGCTTCCACACGTGCTTCTACAGCTGTTCCTGGCTAAGAAAAGCATCCTGGGATAGGATACAGTGAGACTGAGTGGACTGACAGCCATTTTTAGACAGCTTATCGGGTCTGGCCTATATTAGAATCCAGGGAACTTTTTACTATCTTCAAAGTTGCAGGTTGTGGACGTGTTGCTGTGCCCTCCAAAATGGACCCAGAAGAAGGCCATCCCCTAGATCCCAGCAAAATGTTGCTGGGCTCATGAACAGGCTCTGGGCCTTTCTTGCCACTATTGCCTCTCAGCACAGTAGCAACAAGAACCAGGAAGCTTTCCTGACATGGATTGAGACTGTTTATTGGTAGTCTACTAGCAGGTGCTGGTGTGGTGCAAACATCATGTACCAAAAGAGGGTTTGGTCCTCTCTGGCACACAGGATTGCACTGACAGTATTCTCCAAGTAGATCTCTGACACAATCTGAACAGATCTTGTGGATGTTGCTGAAGTATCCTGGGGATTTCTAGTCTACAGAAGCTACCAGATGAGGGCCCAAAGACCCATATATGTTATCTGTGCACAGTTGTTTGTACAGCTGTTCGCATAAAATTTTACCATTTGAGGGGGCAATTTTATGATTTTGAAGAGCAAGTGTGTTTTGGCAGATATTAAGATCATAAATGAGCTGTCACCAACTTCAGGCTCGCAGAGGTGGCCTCTCTCTCACAACTGCCACCCACAATGTGCTCAGAAGCACCTTACATCACAGGGTGAAAAAGATGCATTTAAGGGTAGGATGAAAACAAACTAAAATCTTGCAACAACTTCCCCTATTAATCGAAAGATCCTGGAACAATCTGAACATACAGAGCGCAGCAAGTCTGCTGAAACTAAGGGTGTGATCAGAAAAAGCTTTTTTCAGTTGCCCCTTTTAGAAGATCCATCACTTCAGTAGATGCACAGACAAAAGCAGGCATTAAACCAGTTTAAAAAAACCCTACCTCATTTTTTCCAGATGTTGCTCTTTGTTCACCTCCATGTCTTGCACTTCCTTCCTGACAACAAATGCTTGCCAATGACTGGCCACTCACCTCCCTGGCTTTTCATGATCCCGATGCGTTGCTCGCTAGTAGCATTTGTTCTCATGCTATGACTGGCTATATTTCCCTCCTCTCTCCTTATGCAGCTCCCCATCCAATCCAACAGGGGAAAAAAATAGTCTCTCTCTGTTTTTAGACTGAGGATAAGGAAAGGGCACCCATTCCCAGACCTCAGGATGAAAGTAAAGCAATTTCAGTGATTTTATGTATATCATTACAGCCTCAAATTCACCCAGAGGGTGTCTCATTATGTGTGTCTGATTGCATCCTAAATAGACTCAGTTAATGCTTGGAAGGACTGCTTGAAAAACATTGCCTTTGCCTGTAACAATGTCTTGGGTTCCAAGAGCAAAAACGTAAGAGATATAAATAGAACATTAAAATAAAAGGCCTATGAATATATTGAAGATTTTTAGCATGGCTGAATTCCTATCCCATATGTTTTAAAGAAAGCACACAACTGATGAAGCCCTGGGAAACAACAGCATTCATTTATTACACATTGGAGCACAAAATAAATTTGATCTTCACTCCTATAACGGGTCTGACCAATAACTTTTAAGAAGCAGGATTACTTTAATGCCAAACATTGCTGTAAAAGTAAACTATTTCTTCATTGGCAGTGATAGTAAAAGGCTTTGAAATAATGAAATGTTTTAAAGGCCCCACATTCTTGTCATTTGCATCTATGTTGCATTTGTCGCTCTGTTCCAAATTTAGTTACCTCCTCCAAATATTCAGGTGAAGGGTAGGTTAGAAGTTCTATGAAATAAAAACAAACAAATAGGGCCATAAATACCGACTGCTGAAGGACTGCCCCACGTTCTTGGTCTTGGGAGATAACACACAAGGCAATGAATGCAAAAATGAGGAAGGAAGTACCCAGTGGAAGTATGTTTTCGCTCCTCTGGTCTTTGAATAAAGGAAATCATGTGCACGGAGAACATAGAAGACTCGGGGGGGGGGGGTGTTCAGTTTATTCATTTTTTAATAATTCTCTCACATTCCAGAATATAAATCATTCTTACATTAACAACGGTAGTTCTGGTCCTGTTACAAATTGTCTGTGTATCTTCAAGATTAAAAGTAAATTTAACGTTTTAAGCAAGTTGGATGTCCTAAGCACTCAACTTTTTACCACAGAATCAGAACTGGACAGGACCACTGAGCCTACTCCTGTTCTCCCTGCCAGAATGGAAATGGAAACATCACCACCAAATGGCTCTCCTACTACCTCTCTGCTGGAGCACATTCAGTGTGGGAGACATACCCACCCATCTCTCTCTCTCTGTCTCATTGAGTTTACTGTATGAAGTTTTTCCTAGTGTTCAACCAGAGTTTCCCTTATTGTAACTTAAGCCCATTGTGTTAATGTGCCAGTTGTACAGAAACATTTATGGCCCCAGCGCAATGAAAATTAGGCCCTGAACAGATCCTAACCTAGCTGCCTCAAGGACTTATCATGCTAGCATGGTAATTTTAGGTGTCTTTTACTGAACAATGAAACAAAATCAAATTTCTAAATCCGCTGGATGCCGAATCTATCCAAGTGTTATTTTGTGCAAGCTCAACTAAAATGAATCAAGAGCTGAGCAAAAGCACCCCTGTTGGCTTGCTGGATCTGGAAGCTGATAGTTAAATTCAGCCTGTTACTATTATCTTGACATGCAAAATACAGGATCTTCATGATACAAAAAACAGGAGGTAGCTACACAGACATCATTTTCATCTGCTATTAAATTAGGAGGTCACAATAAACACAATGATAAAAATCATGACTTATAAACAATCAAGTCTGGCTAAGCTTAATTCACTTCATAGTAGTTCTGACTTGCCCAGATGTTAAGGCTTTCTAACACAATTACAGCTATCTATGTTGCCTCTGTCACCATGGATGGTTGCTATATCATTACACAAACATGACAAGTTCATTTTATTCGCCAAACATTTGAGTTCCACTCCAGTGCTCTGAACATGAACAATGTTACATTGGAAACAGTAACAAAAAGCCCAACTCGTCACTAAACAATCATTTCCATAATTATCTAAATTAAAAAAAGGAAGACCAACAATTCAAAATATTTTTCCTGATTTTACCTATTGGGTATCCATGCCCCCCCCCCCATGATTTGTTAATTAAAAAGGAACTTTACACAGTGTGTAACTACAACGGTTCCCCTCCAACTAACCAAAAGTGCCCATTTCCAGCATTTCAAAAATATCAGCTTTGCATGTGTCAAAACTCTTTTCAAAGTAACATTAAAATGTTTTTAAAAGATCAAATAAAAGCTCATTCAAATTGCCCAGTTTGAGGGGTCCAATCAGCTAAATTCTGTGCTGCAGACAACAACTATGCATATTTTCCTTACGTTTCATGCCTTTCCCTCTCCCATCCCATTCCTGAGTGCCATTTTATTCTTATGTAGCTACCAAGAAGAAATTCTTTTGAAATGCGCTGCATTCAAAAATACTTATTTCATGTTCCAGTCCCCAAGGAAGCTCACTTCAACTCTCTCCCACTTTATCATGTTACATAAATTTTCAGTTTTTCTGGTCCTTAAAGTTTCTCTCTATGTGTTCACTTTCAAGAACAGCCCTCAAGTTCTCATGTATTTAAGCACTTTTAGTATTTTTGTTCATACTGGCCAAAGGGTGGTGTGTGTTTTTCTCCAATTGATAGTCATTTAATTCTGATAGGACTCCCTCACTTTGGCCTGCAACGCATCACAGGTCTTCTTTGCGTCCCCTAGGAGCATGGAAGTGTTGGGCTTATAAAATATTGGATTGTCCACAGCTGCATATCCAACACCTAAAGATCGCTTCATAACAATCACCTGAAAGAAGGAGTACATATTAGACAACAGACAGATGTATATATTCAATAACAGTGGATTTAGGGACATAAAATTACTTCATTTCCTCCAGGAAAACTCTTATTTGAATAAGCAAGCTGTGTCTACAGCCATAGTGGAAGGCATCTGGAGGTGTCATTGAGCCATATGTAGGATCTATGTCTGACAATGTGGACATCTGGCAAAGTGGAGGCAAAGGCTTCCCCAGACTGCAATT
The DNA here is from genome assembly GCA_023333525.1 of Aspidoscelis tigris stejnegeri. NCBI lineage: Eukaryota > Metazoa > Chordata > Lepidosauria > Squamata > Teiidae > Aspidoscelis > Aspidoscelis tigris. Next base: position 21,730,450 of record JALMGA010000007.1, on the reverse strand, counting down.
CCACACTCACCCCCCAGGTGGGTATTCTGCCCTTTGGCAGGTAGTTCTAGTTCATGATGCTGAACTTGCAGACACGATGACCAACATCTGTCTCCCAGGTGCCCAGATAGGAGAGTGCACACATGGGCTGCATCCAGACATTGCTTATTTATTCCACTATATTTAGGTATTTTTCCTAAAACATCCAAACATAGTAGAATAAATAACCGATGCCTCAATGTAGCCATGGTCATACGAGTGGTAATCTTGCTTGGAAACACAAGCTTGTACATATTTCAGGCAAACTACCACAAAAAAGGTAACCACAAGCTTATTAAAATAAGAGGTGGCTTTTATACCCTGCTTTTCTCACCCTTAAGGGGACTCAAAGCAGCTGACAAGCCTTCTGTTCTTCTCCCCCAGGTGTCTACCCTGGGAAGGTGGGCTGTGGCCGCTCAGAAGAGACCTGTGATTAGCACAAGGCCATCCACATGGCTTCATGTAGGACTGCAGAACTGAAACAGGAGACCTCTGGATAAGAATCCAACACTCTAACCACAAGACCAAACTGGCTCACACACAGCTTACTTATTATACAACTTCTGAACATTTCCACTTGAACTAAAACACCAGCCCAGCCAAGGCCCAGTCTTGACGACAGCTGCAAATTTAGTGGGGAGCTACTAGCTCCAAATCTGGATGAAATTATAAGGAAAGACTGTGAGAATATCCAGAGAAAAAGTGACTCCTAAAGAGAAAACGACAAACTGACATTCTGCTACCAGGAAGATTGGAATTAAATTGAAAATAAAAAATCTCAAGAAGTTATAAAAATACTAAAATCCAAGAGTAAAGAATTATTTGAAAATGTTAAACATAATGAGAGCCCAGCAAGCACTCCAGTGTGTAGTGTTATGAACCAGTCAGTGTTCACCTTCTTTTCAAAAGGAGAACATAATATTCTCTGCGTAAAACCCTGACTCTTTCTGCACTGGGCCTTATTCTAGATTATATCTCAGAATAGAGACTTGCATCCACATGCAGGTGCAAACGACAGCAGGACCCACCCATAGGCTGCACTGGCATACAGATGGCTGGTCCTTATTCCGGGATATAATCCAGAATAAGGCCTAGTGCACAAAGGAACCCAGGTTATACTCTTGTTTTAATGTTCTGCAAACCACTATGATTTTTTTTAATGGAAAGTGGTATTAAAAGTGTCATAAATAAATAAATAAAAATAGAGCATTTCATTTCCCCCTCACCACTTTCATTGGATATGTGTTTTTGTAGGGCCTGCTGTATATAATAGCCTTTTGCTTCTTTTTTTCCAGTTTTTCATTCAGAAGCCATTTTCACTCATTCTTCTTACATACCTTCCCCTTCTTTTCTTCATGTACTGACTATGCAGTCGTTTTTTTCTTACAACTTTCCAACCAAGTTTCATCATTCCTTTTCTAATAATACTTAAGGTGTTCTCTTTGCATATAATTATTAGCATTTTAAAAAAATGCTCTGCTTGATATAAACCCCTAAATGTTTTCTCTTCTCTCCACCGTTGTCATTCGCAGAGTATCTACTATGTAGGGATTTGATTCGATTAGTTGAAAATTCAACTCAAATTGAATCTTTAAAATTCAAATTAAACCAAATTCGATTTAAGCAAATTCGAATCTATTTGTTTGAATTTTTGATTCGAACTTGCACTTACAAATGTCAACAGCATTCATATGTGCCCGTACGCATCTTTCTCGCATCCGTACACGTTTGTACAAGTCTGCACGCATCCCATAGTTACCACATACGCAATCTGTATGGATACGGGAATCTGCAAGTATGCATCATGTACGAATCCGCACACATGCGAATGTCTGGATAATTCAAACAAATGGACCCAAAATTCAAAATTCGTTCAAATCTTTAAAGTCAAATTCATGGTCATTCGATTCGAATTCAAATGTCAACATTTGGCTAGATTCAATCAAATTTAGAATACCTTTGAATATTTGTGCACATTCCCCCCCCCCCCCCCCGTTACTATGTAATACAAGTTTCAGTTTATTTCAGTAATTTAATCATTGGCCATTACAACCATGTAATAATCCTTGGCCACTGGTTTACAAGTGAAACAGACTCCCGCAGTTTCACAGTATGGCCGGAATTTTAACCCATGGTTAATTTGAACACTAACGGGTGATTTAGGAATCAACAAAGTATTTTTGCAGAATATGGTTAGTTCCAAGTCTTGGTCATTTTTGCAGTTGTTCTAACTCCTCTATTTTCAGACAGTGTCTCTTACTGCCATGCCCAGCAAATAAATTCAAGAGAAAATTTAAGCTAAAGGTGCTACAAAGTGAAGGCGATATCCTGCAACTATGTGGACAAATCCATGTATTGCTTGACAACTGTACCAAAGTTATTCCTTTTTGCCACCTCCTTAGAGATTTTTCAACTTCCTAGTCTACCTAAAATCCTTAAGATTTCCTGGTACCCTAGAAACATTAATAATGTCTGATCCTGCTTAGCTCCTGAATTCTAGGGGTTCCAAACTTTTAACTGGGAAAGGGATCATCCCTGAGTTTGCCTGGTCAGTAGCTTCTATGAAATGCAGGTCTACACTATCAGCTCTGACAGATCATGTCTTGGACTCAAGGTCAACACCTGGCCAGCTGTTACTTAAGCTTGTGATCCGTAATAGGTACAGACTTTGATGGGTAACTGATGGCTTACCAAGGATGTGAAATGAATGTACTAAACCTGTCAAAACGTATAGTTGGGTACTGGAAGCGTGTTCACCGATGTAGCATGATGTTCTCCATGTTCGCCTTTATGCTGACTAATGTCTATTCGACTTGCTGTTAAGCTACAGTAAAGCAAGTTCACCCACCTGTTTTGCCTTCCAAACTTCTAGAACAGGCATGCCAGCAATGATAGAATTTGGATCTTCCTGTGCAGCTGAATTAACTGTGTCATTAGCGCCAATGACTAGGACCAGATCCGTATCTGCAGTAAGAAATTCAGGGGGGAGAAGGAAAGGGACACACAAATAAAGGTAGAAGAAGTTATCAGCAGCACTCAAATTCCAATGGTTAGCAGAAGCCTGAAGTGTATGAAAACACTAAGTAGAATTTCTATTGCAAGCTAAAAACCCAGAAACAATTACTTCTCTCAAACTAAATTGTAAAGACAATTAACTGGGAATGTTTTTCCTGAAAGCTTAAAAAATTAACACTATGAATCCAAATACCAGCTTATTTTTATCAAAAAAAAAAAAAAAGGATAGCAGAGTGCACCAGAAACAGCAGATAGGACTCCATCTCTCTCTCACCAGGAAAGTCTTCATTGATCTCATCCATTTCGAGGACAATGTCATATGGAACACCAGCTTCTGCAAGCAGCACATTCAGTTGCCCAGGCATACGGCCAGCCACAGGATGAATACCAAACCTAGGAGCAGAAGAGAGCCAATGAATAGATACTCAGATGCACACACAAAGAAGTATATTATTTAAGCCAATCGGTATTATCTGCTTCTATAATTATTTTATTGCAACCCACCTGAGACTTTCGGGTAAAGGGCTGTATGAGATGTATACACAAACGTGTAAGGGCTAACTTTTTTATATTAATGTTCTCTTTATTTGTTGCAATTTTTTAAGCTGTTATGGCATGTTCCAGGTTTCTTCTGAGAACCTAAGCTTTGATATTCATTTTCAGAGGATTTTGCTCTTGGAAGAGTCAAAAGATTCACTTACGTCTCTTCCAAGAGCAAAATCCTTTGAAGATGGATATCGTAGTTATATCCGAAAGATTAGGTTCTCAGAAGAAACATGGAACACTGCATAACAGCCAAAAAAAATGCTACAAATAAGATTGAAACCAGCCATGGAAGCCTACTGTACATACAACCAGTGTTTTATCCTGCCCTTTGGGAGAGGTGATAATAAGTTAATAAAAATGTATGTATGTATGCATACATGCATGGCCTTATTCCCAAATGTCTCAGGGCAGGTTACAATAAAATCCATATAAAAAAACAGATAAGATAAAATAAATTAGCTAAAACTATTATGATACCTGCTGTTTGATTTGTATATATGGATGGCATTGGAACGACCCATCACTCAGTGATAAACAATGAATGCAGAAGGCCTTAGGCTCACTTCCTGGCATCTTCAAGGAAGGACTCCATTTAAAATGTCTGAAGAGCAGCCTACAGTTTGTGCAGACTCACTTTGCCCAGGGATTTGGCTGTTAGCTGCCTTTCTGATACTCTGAAACTGTACTTTTCAGTTTTTAACTTGTATTCAGTATTTTAACTGTAAACCGCCCTGAGGCTGTTTGGTATAGGGCAGTATAGAAATGTAAACAAATAAAATAAATGTTATTCAAGACTAACATGACCAGGATCACATCCAAACATTAAGACCTGAAGACAGATTTTCCAAGCCCCAATTCGCTACACTTACTACTGAAAGACATTGTCTTCCCCTCAGAGTAAGGACCAACAAAGGTAGAATTATGCATTCCTATATCCTGATAACGTATGAGAAGCTGTGAATTCCTAGGATTTCATCAGGAAGAAGGAGGACAAAAACTAACACCCAGAGGTTCTTCACAATATTAACATCTCAGGTAGCAGGGTGGGCTAGGAAAGAAAGTTAAAAACAAAATGTAATTGTCCTAAAGTTGGCAACCCTGGTTATGTTTTGGTTTTTAACACCCTTCAATCTCTGACAGTACTCCCAAGGTTAAAGGTAGTTTTGTTTAAAACAGATGGAAAGTATCAAGTTAGCAAAAGCTAGGCTAGATCAACTGAGCTGTATTTCAAATTTTTAAAAAGGAAGCTCTATTATACTGGACCAGCTCACTGAGCCCCATTGGCAATGGCAAGTAGTGTTGGGAGTTGTAGTGCAGCAAAAGACACAGACTTAGCACTCCAAGACCCGTGAAGGCAAAACCATAAAAATGGCTACAGGACCATCTAAAGAACTAGGAGAAAAGGGAGCTATAGCTGGATTTGAAATTCAATTGAAACTTTTGCAAACATTTCAAAAAATGTATTTAAAACCCTCTCTTCAAGAATACAACATGACTCTCAACCCAAACAGCAAGGTTTTTGCCATTTCTGGATCTGCCAAGTAACCATGGAATTATTACTGGATTATCAAGACAATGAAGGTGATTGCTGCCATGAAATTATTGAAGAGATTAACCCTTTGGCAAGAAAGAGAGGGCAGGGAAGAGGCATAACACATTTGCTTAGCTAACTTCACTTGGCCATTAAAAGATCTATTCTTCTAGAACTCTACCGTATATTACTGGAAGGGTTTAGAAACACTGGTAGAGTGGAAGAAGTAGTGAGAAGCTAAGTATGGGTGTTTTTCCACTTAGCACTAAAGGACCCATTAAACTGCCCAGTCTGTAAACTGCCCAGTCCTAAGAATACTTTAGAGAGTAAGGGTCCTTAATGGGTACTCTAGTGCTAAGTGGAAAAAAACGCTATAATAATGAGGCTACTTCAGTCTTAAATAATTTATTCCACTAAACAGAGTGGCTGCCAACCCAGCAATGCTACTTCTATTTTCTTTATCTCACAGTACTTCCTCAATGGTAATAAAGACACAAGTTGCTTCATTATCTATACATTCTCTGAACCCTCCCCTCAGATACCAGAATAGATGGGTGTAGTCTTGCTTCTCTTGCTGGCACATGCCATGGTCATAAATGAGCAAAAGCGAGGGGACCCCAGTAATCACTATTAGCTCCTGCTGGCTGCCTCACCCCAGTGTTAGCAATGGGAATTCACTTTCCTATCTTTTTTTCCCCCCCAGCTTGGGGGAGGTTTTTTCCTCCCCCTTATGGATAGTTTTTGGGTAGGGAGGTTTCTCTGTCCTACCCTGATGGGGAGCTTTGGTACATTCCATCCATTCTGATTTCCAAGTGGCGTTCAGAAAAGGAGCAGTTGGTACCTAGGTCAGTAGCACTGCCGGATAAGGGACCTAGCCCACCAAGATAAATCACTGGTGTCACAGAGGTAAAATCCACCATTGCAAGTTTCCAGAATCACATGTAACCAGAAACGTTGTATTTTACTGAGTGTGTAACAGCAAGTTCTGCCATTTCAAACTAAGAGGAAAGAAATAAATTGCTGGTTCTCTTTTCTGATTTTGAAAAAAGATGACAGACGTTTGAGGAAAGGGAAAGGAAAGGGAACAGCAGACATTTTGCTTTCAAAGTACATCTGTAAACTGCCCAGTCCTAAGAATACTTTAGAGAGTAAATATCTGCAACCCCTTCTAGCAAAGAACAGATGTAGAGTCAGATATATAAGAACAAAACAAACAGGACAAAATATTAAGAAGCTTAAAGTTCCAACCAGCCACTCAGTAATTCAAGCCATGTGAAGGAGTTCTCATCTTTTCCAGAAATCCTGCTGAACTGCAGCAGCTTTTAGAATACTTCTTACACAGAATCCTAGGTTAAAATCTGGGCAAGGAATATAATTCTCCTTTGTTTCCAATAGAAGTTATTTTTACAATATATTCTCCCTCTCTAAATATTTCCCAGGTTTTCAGTCTATAAGTAGAAAATTATACAGTATCTGTTTCTAGTCCTTAACTGAGAAAGACACTCAAGAACGTACACTTAGCAAGATCACAATTTTAAATTTCTGTTGTTGTTTTTGTAACAGAATAGGAAACAAAGATTCTTCTCTTTTATTCACACCTTCACTGCAACTGCCCCATACTGATCATATTTTGGTTCGGTCCTGCCACCTGAGGTGCCCTCTGCATGTGTAAAGGGATTCTTCTTCACCATTATCTCTTTGCTCACTGATACAAGCAATTTCATGCTCTGTTCCCATGCATTACTAAAGCTAAAATCAATCCTGCAAAATTCTGGACATGGGGATTTGCTGAGAAGCAAAGTTTCCATCTGTGCACCTCAACCCAGCGTTGACAAAAAGGTGGATCAAAGATTCCTAACAATAAACCATAGCAGGCATTATATAGATATTATATATAATATAATTAGCCTACTCTTCCTTCCCACACATCAAAAATGCCTAGGTTTTACATTCTGCGGAAAGATGGGGAAAGATCACAATCCCCTTGCACTGGTCCACCACTGAAACCAACCTCAATGAGACAGAACTGGGCTGAACTGCAAAAGGCAAACTGCAAAATGTTAAATCACTGGTTTGCCTTTTACAGCTTCCTGTCTTTCAGATCTGTCTTCTCTCACTTTCCATGGTCATATACGCTAAACCTGCACAGCATCAAGTAGGATTGCATGTTATCTTATCAGTATCATATTCCTGAGGAAACAGAAAAAGAGTGTGTTCCTAGGAAAACTACCAGCCAAATGTATACTGGGAACAGAGCAAGATTGCACGCACTGGAGTAATCAGAGGCACAGCAGGTTACACAGCAAATTTGTAACTCTCAGCGCTGCTTAGAAATGTTATTGAGCAAGCGGAGATAGGCATCAAGCAGTTGTAGCTTACTAGGATCATTTGCATTTCTGCAACTTTGGCAAGGAGCTCTTATTTGCACGTAGATTACTAATTAAATTATAGCAAACAAATTCTGTGACGGGTTGGACACAGGAGCTCCCAGCACGCCAATGCAGTAAGACCATACTCCTTCCAGAATTACAAAACAAGGAAGTTGGCTGTCCTACAGTTGCACAAGGGGGCTTCTCTGTTGCTGAATGCTAAAAAGGAAACAAAAAGGAAGATCCAGAATACGTGCAAGAGTTATGTACAGGATTTTAGCCCTACGCAGAGATTAGAAAGACAAAAGTCTTTCTAATCGTGAGTGAACTTCTAGACAGTATGAACGTTTTTGGCAAGATGATCATTTGAAGAAGTCCTATGGAGAAGTGGTCTGCATAGCTTGCATAAAATCACTGCTGGAAGACAACTGTGATTCGCAGGCCGTGTTCTACTGATGGGTGAAAAGAAAATCTCCAGAACGGCAATGATGACGGTATCACCAGGTGGTCGCAGGAAAAGAGGAAGGTCACATAACACGCAGCATCAAACATTTTGTAAAAGATCTTTAGCAGATGGACGTAAACTGGGACAAATCTGAAAAGTTGGCTGCTGGCCAGATTTGCTGGAGTAGTCTCATTGCCTGATATGCTGTTTAGCATGGAAGTACCCAAGCCTAAGTAAGATAGTTCGCTGGAGAGCTGCAAATGGTCAGCTCTCTGAACGGTCACCATGTTCAGACTCGCAGTGTTTAACCTCAACCGGCAAATGGAACTCACTATTTCATATGCAACAGCTTTGTTCATCCTCTTCTGTCCTTCTGAAATGGCACAATTCCGCCACATTGGCTGGGCCTGATGGGAGCTGTAGTCTCAAATATCTCCAGCTTCCACACTGGCAAAAAGTGACGATGGAAAAGAGAACCAATGAAAGGATTTACAGCTCTTTCCAGGTGCCTCTGATTGTCTGAAGCAAAACTGTTGCAATGCATTACAATGTCAAAATAGCAGTACAAGTTTTAGGGAACAGAGCTCAGCATTAGCGGGAGCAATACAAACAGTTGTTAATTATGTTGTGTTCTGGAGATGCAAGGAACTAAACCTTTTGGCTTACGAGGTTTTCAGTGTTTATATTATGCCTTTGTTGAACACTGTGTATTTACATTCTACGCTTAAGTGCTCTGAAGAAAATATATTTGCGATATTAGTGCTTCACCTATCTACAGTCTGTTAGGTGAATTCTAAATTTAAAGTGGCATTTAGCAGGCTGTATTACTGAAACAGCTCTGTATTTCAAACAAGACATATAACACTAGGTGAAGAACATTAAAATAGGTGAAGACAGTTTACACTGGCAGTTTTAAGTTGGAATGGAGTAAAAAGAACCATAAACTGAGACGTCTCCAGTGATCTTTGCTATTAATGGTACAAGGAAAAATGAGCAGCAGCTTGGTTATACCCCATCAAAGGCTAAACAGAAGCAAAATTTCAATTCAAGAAAGCTTTGACTAGAGGAAACAAATATACAAAAGACAGGCAGGATTTTTCCATTATCTCGCTTTGACTTCTTAGACAAATGTCATTCCTCCATTGGCAGTGTTGACATTTAGTGTTCATTTTATATTTTGCTTTCCTGATTGTGATCTGTTATGAGACTTCAGAGTATAAGACGGGACAAAAAATGTATGTAAATAAATAAATCACACTATACTCAGTTCTTGGGTACTATATGGACACGTCCATGCAGTTTTCCGAGCAGCACCAAATTCACAACCCTCAGCTTTGCATGCAGGCTATCACTGAGCCACACCTGCAATTTATTGAATCACAAAACAAAAACCACTCCATCAAGAGAACTCAAAAGCATTTTAATCTTTGAAATGCTTACGGAATTGTGCAGTAAAGTGGGACAGGCAAGCGGAACCACGAAAATGGTTATGCAACAGGCACATTTCCTAACCCCCTTTTTATTAATACGTTAAAGATGCAATCTGCTGCAACACGGAACCCGTACGGCAAACAATGATGCTAAGAAACAGATGAATAAGGCAGATGGACAGGTTTACTTTTCCCTTGAAATATCGCTTGGGCTTCTGATTCAGATGTCTTCAGAATAATTATTAACAAGACACGTTACACAATCCTTGACCTTTTTTGGAAAAGGTTTTCCAGAATAACAGCGCTTCTGAATCACAGGCTTCAGGCATGTGGTCAAAATGACACATGCAATTTTTCTTGGCACAGTACAGGTATTATACACTGATGACAATCATACGCCTGTGCTGACATTTATCTGCCACAGATGTGCAAATATGACACCACATCTGGATGCAGAATGCGCTGGGATCCTGAGGCTCCAAGGACCTGAAGTCTCAGCAGACAAGCAGCTGCACTCAATGAACACGATGGGCACGCTCCAGTGTGATGAAAGGCCCAGAGTACCACAAATAGTAAACACAGGTTTCTCTCATTATAACTCCCTAGGTAACTGTTGTGGCAAATGCTTGCCAAGATGGCCTTGATGATCTAATGCACTCATGTCAGAAAGAACTCACACTCGTATTTCTTCAATAGAAAATGCACACAGAAAGCTACTGACTAAAATATAATAAAAGCAAAAACCAAACCCACACAGGACTCAAGAGGAGTAGGTGAGTGAGGTTCAGAGGGAAACGAGAACTCACATTTCACTTAGGCCCTGCACAGATGGGGGGAATATAGTGCCATTACAAGCACCACTATGGTGGGGCTGCCTCATGTATCTGACGCAACCCCATCACAGCCCTACTTCCCCACAATCCCTAAGAAGCACTAAATGCTACTGTAGGAAAACCCAGCCCTGGCCACAGGTTTTTAGCAACAGCAATTTTACTGCCATCATAGCTTTGTCCACCATGCCAATGCACACATCCAGCCATTCAGCACTGGGAAAATACCTGGATGGGCATATCAGTAAAATGTGCAAAGACATAACCATGGCTGGTGCTGTGTAGCTAGCAAAGGATAACGGCAGTATTCAGTATCGCATGATATCCCTTACTAGTGAGTTATTTGGCTGCTGCTAGGAGGCAGTCCCAGTTCATGAGTTAACATCCCTGATACAAGAAAAGGTAACTGATCTTATTCTATAGATACCAATGAGGTGATAGGCTCTATGCTACAGCAGCTAAAGAACATAAGCTGCACCAACAAAGGGCATGTTAGGTCCTATAGTACAACCACAAGGTTGGTCTTGCTGTGGACAAACTGGAAATAACTCCTGGATTCAATGAAAGCATTCACACTCCTCCAAAACTGCTGCCCCTTCTATAGTATTAAGGCTGCATTCCTGGAAACCACATGTTATGCAAAACCACATAAGGGAAACTAGTGCAGCTAACACTTCACTAACCATCAGTTTTAACTACTGGCAATTATTTATATAATTCAGTGTGGTTTTGCACTGTGCAACAAAGGCTGTTATTTTGAAGATCATTTATGAGCAAAATGGAAGCCACCCGACAGCAGGTATGACTGCAATAGCAAACTCAACTTGTCTGAGTGGCTGCAAGTTTAAGGAATCTCGACCTTTATCCACTTTTATTAACGAGCAGCATGTATAGTTTAGGCATTTCAAGCAATCACACAAGCTCACTGGAAAGAAAAAGTGCAAACAAAGCCATTATTATATTCTAGTTCTGTCTCAGTGCCATATTGAAAATTCTGAAGACAGGGATGGAGAAAATAGCTATCAATAAGAACAGCCAAGATGTTATTTGGGAGTCATTTGATTACTTGACAGATTGTGTTTTTAAAACACCTTGTTTCAGCATTGTCTATCTTATCTTGTTTAGTGGCCTTCAATTGTGCTTTGTTTCTCCTTTGGTGGGAAGGCTGGAGATGCTATCGCTCTTCAGATACTGATGCACCTAACTTCCTTCAGTCCCAGCTAGTATGGTTCAGTACAGAGTAGGCAAGAGTCTGTTCATCTTGGGGCATCTCTGGATCAAAAGTTCACTTACAAATGTGGATTGGGTTCTCACCATAAGACCTCTGGCATATGCAGAGGTTCCTGTTAGACAGCAGAAGCTGCAACAACTTAATCCAGCTGCCTACCGATCAGGGAGACACATTCAAAAGGCATGAGCTATGCCACTAAGCACTAGGCTAAGATTTGCCCAACTCAGTGGCTAAGCTAAACCAACAAACTCCTGACCAGCTTAAGTGAGACACAATCAATCCAACCTAAGGAATCCCTACAAAATCTTAATGCTGACTCCCAGGTCTTCAAAAGAACTGCTTCCACCTCTGAGATTATTTTAGCTATTGTCTAAATGTATTATACACATTCATTGCTCATATATCATAGTCTTATTTAGTGCAGTCTGAAACTTTCGGTTGAAGGAGAGTATAAGCGATCTTGAAATAAATAGTTCTTTTAAGCAGCAACTAATTTTTAGAGATAGGAGGAAAGATTAAGGCAAGAATATAGTATTTTACTCCCTAACCCTCTGGTGATTCACGATAGAAGCCAGAAAGTTAACAGTAGACCAAAAATAGTTTCCATACAAGCAAATCCATAAAACCATAGTTTAAAGCTTCACATTTATGCCTATTCAAAGGCTGTTATCATAGTTTCTCAGTTGATCTGTAACAGGAAACTATGGTTGAGACTTCCAAGGTAGTTTCCCCACTCATTCAAGTAAATAATGAAGTAACACCTTTTGGGATCACAAAGCTCATTCACAATCCTGGGCTTTTTAATCCTGTAGTTTTGCTCAGAAAGAGATCTGATCTTCTTCCCTCAGCTTCTATAAAAATACTCAAAAGGGTGTTCAGTGTTCACATAGTCTCATTCATATCATGTGCAAACCTATGCAGGGTCTTGCACACCATTTTGTCAACATTGCTCAAACACTACGATCTCTGATGTCTGTGTGATCTTCAAGCAAAACTGGATTAATGTAAATAAACCCTTTGCTTCCTATGTCAAAGTTTGACCATTCAAATGTAGCAGAATCAAAGAAAACAGGATTAGGAAACAAATCCACTTGGCCTTTCATGTTCCATTTCCCTGCCATTCAATGTACTTACCTCACATTTTTTCCTTGTTCACAGAGCATTTTCACCAAGTCAGCAATTGGATACTGAGCCTTTGCCGCGCACAGGCCATAACCTATCGGGAGAGAGGAAGAGAGTAAGATCTCAGATGCATGCATGATGTACTTTAACACCATGTCTCATGTTTCACAGTTGACATTGAGTGAGATGCCCAAACCAATTTATTGTGCTCACTTTGGAAGAGAACATAGGGCCAGCTGGAGATGGCAAGCTAAGGTTTCACTTTTAAAAGGTTTACTTTAAGAAATAGTAAGCAAACAGGCAGACCAAAGAAAATACATAATCCTTCCTCTATCCTTCCTGTCTCTCTTTCTTCTCCAGAGAAGTATAGCCATAAATTCTGTTCTTTAATCACTACATGAAATGCTAATACATAGGGCTAACCTTTTTATTAGTATAGAAGACACAAAACAAAAGGAGTTCAAAATTACAAGACAACTGGAAGGTTCATGCTAATATCAGTATCTAACAACAGTATAGAACATACACTTACTAACTAACATGAAAAAGTCTACTGAGCACTGAGTGGGCAAAACTCTACCCAAGAGGATAATTAGTTCATTCAGTTCCTGCTCTTGCACTTGAGGCATGCAGTGAATGGAAAAGAAGTGCAATAAATCAAAATTTATATTTGCTATGCATAAGAATGCCATATCTGAAAAAAATCAACTGTTTAGGGCCCTAATTAAGACCTGGATATGGAATGACCTCCCACTGGAAGCCAAGCTTGGGCCACCTTTAAACCTGCCTTTTTTTCAAGCATTAGGGCAAAGGTGATTGCAGTGACTTTATTCCAGATTGCAACTGCCAACCATCCACTCTTGTGATGATACACTTCCGCAGCTGTATGAGTTTGAAATGATTATTCATTAAACATCACATGCCATTTTATTTCCAGGCAGGATGCAATCTCTCAGAGGCCAGCAGTTGTTGTAGACTATACAATTACAAAAACCTGTGACACAGAGGCTGAAAAACATGACAATATAATTTTCCTAGCTACCAAAAAAGAGCATGTTAATATAACTCTCCTTGAATTACACAGTTTCAAGTTGAAATTCAGCTGCAAATGTATTTCAAAAGTTGTTGAAAAGAAATCAGAAAAGAAGATAATCTATAAATGATATACTTCTCAGTATCATAAGCTTTCTTAACTCAGTTAATAGGGAAAGTAGCAGCCATGATAGTCTAGATAAGTAAGCAAGGGAGTCTTATTAGGACCTTAGTCTATTAAAGCTTCTGCTTCCAACTTTTTTCTCTAAGTCTACTTCATCAAATGCAAATAACGAAGTAGGCTTGATTACAAAATTTTATGCTACCAAGTTCTTTCTCTGTTTCTAGGGTGCTACTAGACATTCTTGCTATTTAATATTGAGACTTTTAAAGTCCTGGGGTTCACTTTTTTGTTCAATGCCTTTAAGTTATTTACAAAAGAACACAAAAACTGAAGGCCCCTTCTTTAGTCCCAAACTTTGAATGGCCTTCCAAGTTCCCTGAGTATAGCCATGTTTTAATTATCTGAACTGGCATTTCTGAAGGTTAAGATAATGTTAGTCTTTCTCCTTAATCCCAACACAGATCAAAGATTGCTTTAGCAACATATGAAATAATCTCATACTTTCCAAACTCTGTTTCTGCCTACTGAATCTTCATCTATTATACTCAATCACATTTGAATTAAACCTCTATACCTATCAATGTATAAATTACCTTTTTATGATTTTACCTGTTTTAGTTCTTTGTACACCACTTCAAGATTACACTTTAACAGGAAGTGGTATATAAATATTTTAAATTAAAATGAATAAATGAATTCTTAATATGCCTTGCTATGCTACATCCTTCTGGTTTTATGCTGCAAACTAAAATGAAAATCCCCAGCGTTCAAGAACAGGCAAAGGCAAAATGCCATTCAACTCCCAGCCAACACAGATGATGATAATAAGTGTTGCAAGCCAACTTCACTGCACTCAAACTTTTTTAGAAGTTTGATTAATATTTACAGGTCAAACAAAGACAGCTGATTAAATCTCACAAAAAAGTTACTCTAACAAAGACTCAGCTTTGGTAAAACCATCTGCTTGACTGCTGGTTTTCCACAATGGGAGACTTTGGGTGAAGAACCATGTAGAGTGAAACACACAAATATACTGTCCATGGTCTATTATTTGCTTCTTTTTTACAGATTACTTCTGATTTACCTGGAGTGATTATAATGTTATTGGCTTCTTTTATCATATCAACTGCTGCATCCACATTCACTTCTGTGTGAGTGCCAGTAATTTCCATTGGCTTCCCACCAGCGGTTGAAGTAGTGCCATATCCACCCAGGATCACGTTAGCGAGAGAACGGTTCATAGCCTGCAGGAGGAAAAAACAGGATGTTTTAAACAAATTGGCTTTTAAACCCTAATACAATTATTTTTTGTTTTAAAAAAGCAAAACTGAAGAGCTCTTTTTTTAAGGTTTCTCCAGCTGCACGCTTTGACATCTTGCAAAATACCAAAACACAATTCCTCCCAAAAACAGTGGAAGATATCAAACCATCCTGGAAAACACAGGAAGGCAAAGAATGGCGGAATAGATTTGGAAAACAGTACAGTTTAAATCAGAAAAGGACCGAAGTATTAGCAACCTGTGTTGAAAAACTTCACGTCTACGGATTCATAAATATTTGCTGCCACCCAGTGGTTATCCAACAACTGTACTCCAAATTTCAAACTGAAGTTACAAAAAGAAAGTAATAACAATACAGGGACATCTCTTCTTAATTGCCTATCAGTGTAAATTAAATAAAAAGTATTTAGAATTTCCACAACAAGAAATATATTACATAACTAAAATGATTTTTTTAAAAAACTCTCCACCTGGAGTGGACAATCATAAAGAAAATTTCAAGGCTCCTCTTTTGCTGAATCAGCAAGCTCACATGCCTAGGAAATAAGGAAAAGTAGGACATATGATATCAATATATTGTAATTTTGTGTTAAGTTTTCTTCTAAGGCTTTAGAGCTTTAAAATTCAGAACAATGAACTTCGCTAAGAATAGGCCTACGTAAAGCAGGTGTGCAGAAAGTAAAGGCTGCGTGCTCAGTCCTTTTTTTAAGACCTTAGAGATGTCTTATAGGTAGAATCATTCCCACATGAGTCTACCCCCTCCACACTCCCACACTTTTAGGCTACAAAGGTGGATTAGGGATGGGATGAGACTACAAGGACCACAGCCTACAGTCTTCAAGATGCTTTTGACCATCAAGGGGGGCGGGGCTAGGTGTGAAGGTTGCCTAAGTTTTGAACTACTGGTAGATTGCTCACTCAGAATGTTCTAAGTGATCCAACCATTCTTACATATGTTTTCAGCTTTTTTTAGGCCAAATCTACCATGGGTTCCATGGTAGAGTACAATAGGTAATACTGTATCTACCACCAGAAGGTATTTTACTACCAGAAGAGGTGGTGACGGCAACCAGTTCAGACAGCTTTAGGAAAGGATTAGATAAATTTATGGAAGGAAATTTAGGCATCAATGGCTACTAGAATGGATGCCTAGGCACTGTGTCCAGGTAGGAGAGACAAGCAGGATGCCTCTCAAGGCCACTTTCGAGGGAAGGTAAAGGCTTTACCTTCATCTTCTGTCTGAAAATTCCCAGAAGCAATTGGTGGGCAACTGTGTAAGACAGGATGCTGGCCTGGATAGGCCGTGGCCTGATCTGACTGTGCTTCTTTTATGCTCAGCCAATGCACAAAATAATGTCCTATTTCAGTATCTTAAAAAAAAAACCCACATACACTATCATCCAATCCATTTAGAAACACATGGGACTCCCCACTGAGGGGACTTGAAAATTGTTTTGTAAGTCCAGACTGCCCAACTTAAATGACAATTTCTAGATGTGGAAATCTATAGTGAAAGGAAATAGTCCTCATCTCCTTTTGCTCCAATACATGAACTGGTTCTTTGACCCAGACCCACAAACTGGGTTTCCCAATTTCCCAAGATACAATTTAGTTTCAAAGCTTACGTTATATAAAATACAGCAAAGAGAGCAATGAGGAGAGGCAAAGAGTGGAGGGAAGATGACAGAAGCAGGCTGAGCAGAAGGTACATTTCTATGTTCTTACCACACACATGATATAAGACAAGATAGCACCAGAGGAACCAATTAGGGCGCCCACAATTGTCAGCAAGTTGTTGTTTAGCAAGAAACCTTCAGCACAAAGTGCCCAGCCAGAGTAGCTGTTCAGTACAGTAATAACGACAGGCATGTCAGCACCTCCTATAGCTGCTGTTAAAGTGACACCCTGTGGAATAAGGGAGAAAAAAATCCAGAAATATCAAGATGTCAGGCAGACACATTCATTTGGTCAGGAACTTGTGAAATGCAGAGACACAATCTGAGGTGCCTAAATATTTCAGAACGTCTATCAACATTCTATAAATAGGCTGATGATTTTTTATTTTCTTCCTTCCAATCTGTATTAACAAGGAGACATAGCTACTTAAATGGCACACTAAATCACTGAATTTCATCTGCCAATCAGACACACACTGTGCATGAGCAAGTATATCCTGGGCTCAAATGAATTTAAGAACATAAGAGAAGCCCTGCTGGATCAGGCCACAGCCCATCTAGTCCAGCGTCCCATTGCCCACAGTAGCCCACCAAATGCTCATGGGCATCTCAAGCAAAGGCAAGGACAAAACTTTTCCTGCTCTCAAATCCCAGCAAATGGCCTTAGAAGCATACTACTTTCCCCCCTCCCAGCCTGAAAGACGTACTTAGGCATTCATACTAGCAGCCATTGATACATCTGTCGTCCATAAATTTGTCTAACCCTACCTTAAAGCCATCTAGGCTGGTAGCTGTTACCACCTCTTCCGGCAGCAAATTCCATAAACCAATGACCCTCTGGGTGAAGAAACACTTCCCTTTGTTGGATCTGACTCTTCTACTGATCAGCTTCATAGAGTTCCCCCTGGTTCTAGTGTTGTGTGATAGAGAAAAGAAACTTTCTCTATCCACCTTTTCTATACCATGCATAATTTTATATACTTTGGTATGCCCTGTAAATTGGCACAAGCTGCTTCTTCCCCTTCACCCCATCCTTCCCTCCTAAAACCCAAACCTTGCTTGCTCCAGGAACACTCTGAGAATACAATTTAAATTTCAGTTATGCAGTGCTATTTTGTAAGCACCTTTCACCAGTAGGAAGAGATTCCCTTCTGACTGGCAACAGTAACTCCTCTTCCTTCATATAATAACGATTGTCTGAATGAGCTAATCACTTGAACAGGACTTAAGTGTAGCATGCCACTCCTATTTTCCAGCCCTATTTCCTTGCTTACCATAACAGCTGACAGAGCCGAGACAGACCCTAAACAGGTCAGTCCAGTTGTGTAGCTAGGGTCAATCATATAGGGAACCATTCCACCTACACAAGTAGCGAGCAAACCGGCATTCAGTAAATGACGGCCCGGTAAGAGAAGTGGGGCAGAATTGAGAATACCTGTAAGTACAAAAAACATAGACCTATCATACCAACCCTAAAATAAACGAAAAGAGGTAAGAAGTTACAGAACAGAAAGCTGACATTTTAAAAAAATGGGAAGAGTCGGGGGGCTGAAAGATGCTAAGGCCCCAGAGAAGTGATATCAAGCTATTTCTCTGTTCCTATAATCTTCATCAACATGGATCCATAACTTCCTTATAGTCCACTATCACCTTCATCCACCATAATTTCTGTCAAGAGAAAGCAGCATAGCCTTAGCTTGACTCAGCATATGGTATGATCACACAGGGCAGTTTTGAAGTACCCCATTGGCAGATGCACTAAAAATAGATCCATCATAAGCATTTTAAAAATAAGCCTTCTATCTCCTCTCATCACCTTTCTTGTCTTGTCAACTTCTGTTCTTGCCTCCTTTTGACTGCCACCAATCTGATTTTCCATGGGCCTGATTGGTTGGTGGGTACAAGAGGCTGGGATTGCCACAAGAGCCTCATAAACTCCCACCCTAAACTCCCACCCCATCAACCCCAAATGGCAATTCACCCCAAGAGTGGGGAAACCCCATCTATGAAAGGGATGAAAAAAATGAGGCCCGGGCAAAGCAATTCTTTATATATTGGTTTCTGTCTGCCCCTAGAGTCTCAAATTCACCCTGGGAGTTTGAATACATCCATAATTTTGCCTCCATTAATCTTCTATGATCCCATCCAACACTGGCCCTGGACATAAAAGAGGATCAGAACCTGCTGTGAGGTCTATTCAAACACATCTTCAGACTGTGTGGCTACTCATCCTTCAGCAGAGGAGGAACAGCCACATATTTCTTGGGAGACCATCTCTGTTCATCTAGTTTGGAAATGTGTCCTTTTACTCAAAATGAGAGCCACAGTTCTTGGATCTCCAAAAGTTCAATTCAAATTAACATGTGAATGCGTCGCAAAAAGCATGAAAACATTCCATAAGGCCTTCGGTTTCAAGTTTCATGAACATCATTCACAGACAACAGTAAGAATTGGAACAGAAGAAGAATACAGGAAATGTATGCAACTACACAGACAAAGGACTGTGTGCAAGGAGAGGAACAGAATAATGCATGTTACCTTGTAGCTTTCCATAAGCAACAAGAGAGCCACTGAAAGTTACACCTCCAATGTATGTACCAAGATAAGCCACAATTTTGGTGAGGTTTGCTGCTGCATCAGTAGCAAAGTGGGGATATTCAATCATATACTCTGCTACGCATGTGAGTACAGCAGCCAGGCCAACCAAGCTATGAAAAGCAGCCACCAGCTGAGGTAGATCTGAAATCTGGATACGTTTAGCAATTGTCAGACCTGTAGGGACAAAAAAGAAAACCAATAGGGATTTTTTCTTTCGATTTTAGATTTATGCATAAATGTAGACTGCATGGTTTTTGTGAACACATTTATTTCATGGTTTTATTGGTTATAGAGTATTTTGTTCATTGCCTGAAGATTTTGATAAAACATGATACAGTAAAAAAAAATCTAAATGATCATGCATTATTTATACCCTATACGCACGCATCTGGAATGCCTATTCAAGTGAACAATCATATGTGAGATTGTGGTGCATTCTAGCAGCTTCTAGGACCAAAATAAAGAAAAACTTCTTTAGTACAGAGGTTGTCTGCAAACACTGTTATTCAGGTCCTAAATTTCCTCTGCAAATCTGCTTCAGCATACCAGGCCACTAGAATTTCTGGTCATCTGCAAAGTTCTTAATCTCTAATTGGGGTTCATTCACACACTAAAAAGCTGACCTAATGAACTTAGAGGTAGTGTTCCCATCCCACCTCTAATCCATATTAAAAGAAAATGCACTTTGACAATCCATTTTCTGGCCTTCAGTGTTGCACTGAAGTGGAATGGGAACACTAGCTGCCACATGCTATCAACTCGAAACTGCTTTTGAGCTGCGTTCTCAGTCCATGTAGTGTATCTTCACTAGGTTTAACTGTACAGTGATAGCAATAGCATGGTATCTAGGCTGTGATCAGACACAGCAAAAAAAAAAAGCATGTCTGAGACACCTTGAGGCAGCTTAGAGAAAGCTTTGAGGTGGGATTGCTCACACAAATTCACCCTTCCTGCCCTCGCATGAACACTCAGTATTAGAAAAGGTGGATTCAAGAAGGCTTGGGAATGCGAGGACCACATAGTATCTTTTTCAGGTACCTTGGAGGGGCCCCTTTTGCTATTTCTGAACACAGCCGAATCTATTCATTTTTTGCAAACATCTGTGATGCTTTAAGCTCTGCACTCACCTATGGTTCCACCAAGGGCCATTGCACCTGACATTTGAGCCAGCAATTCAGGTGATGGTTTAAGACCTCCTAGAGTAGCTGCCAATCCCCCAGCAACTCCTATCATGCCCAGAGCATTGCCCAGTCGAGCTGTTCCTTGGGTGGAGAGGCCGGCCAAAGCACCAACGCAGCACAAACCCGAACCCAGGTACACCATCTTTGAGAGATGAGGAGAGAAAGAAATTTATTATGCAACAAAATCAGAGGATTAAAAACAACAACTCAGGCCTCTTGCACTAAAATTTAAATAATTTAAATAGTCCAAAATATCTGAAGGAAATTCATTCGCTGGAAGGCAGCGTATGAATGTGGTTAGAAGAAGCAGTATTCTAAGTTTTCAAACACATAAATTATCCAGAATATATATTTTGCATTATTTAAGGATATGCCAACTACAACTGCAGGACACTATAGTGAAATTTTTGTTGCCCCGATTGCACATCTATTACTGCAAAAACTTCAAAGAGAAGATGAGGTATTCTCCCTTGTACCAAGAGCATGAACCACCCCTATTTTTCAAAGACCTCTAGTACTTGTAGAGACCTCTAGTACCTGCCTTGACAGCAGCACTAGGGGGGAAGGCAGAAACAGTTCAAGATTGAAGGAATGAGGACTGGCAGAACAAAGGGACAAAAAATCTATAGGGCTTGGAAGAGACTCAGGGTCCATCAAAACGTAAGTTTTAATCCAGCTTCGGTTTATTTTTAGAGTGAGAGAACACATCAGCAAAGTCTTTTTTTCCCCCTACATTATCGAACCCAAAGGTAGATTTTCTGAATGAGATAACTCCAAAAGAACATTGCTGATGTGTTCTCTCACTCTAAAAATGTACCGAAGCTGGATTAAAATATAGATGTAGTTGGTCCTTCAGTGACAACCCCAAGCAAATAAATGGCCACTAGGTCAAACCACACGAAACAAGTACAAAAATCACTTGTGTGATACTATAGTTTAGGTTAGTGTAAGTCCCGCAAATCACTGTGTAGCTTAAACTGTATTATACAAGCAATTGCCATCTATAGAAATCAAGTGTTAGGGCAATAGTTCTCAAATTGCAGCCCTCTAGATGTGCCCTAGCGACAGCTCCTAGCATCCCACTCCTAGCATTCTGTACCAGGTCTAAATATTGGGAGTGGAATGCTGGGAAACGTTCAGGTCCATCTGGAAGAACACAGTCTGAGAAACACCAAGGGTGCCTTCAGAAAGGGACAGAAGCCCCACGGGAGGAGCACAGCACCCCCCCCTCACTCCCATGAAGTAAAAACATACTGAATAATTAGCGTCTTTTTACCGCACACTAAGGGGGACTTACTGCCCTCCTACTACCTCTGATGCAGCTTTCTGTCTGGCAGATGGGAAGCAACTGTCTTAAACACAAGGCTTCCAATCCTTCAGTTCGGAGGACGAGAAGGAGCTTTGCATTTAAGGCACAGCAAGGGGTGTGTCTGGAGGTACCCCATGTTAGAGGAACCATGAAGGCCCACTCTACCAGCATAACGCAATGGCATCACAGAGGTGAATTCTAGTCAGAGGCTGTAGAAGGAAGGCCCATTTACCTACATCACCCAGTGTCATCTGAGAGGCTGGGCCAAATTACTGGAAGCTTCCAAACTTTCACCCCTTTGCCCTGGCCTTTGGTTAATGAATAGTTTTCCCTTCTCCTTTCAGGCCCTATTATTTTTAGCATTGTTATTGTTTTAAGTGCATTCTTTTAAACTTTGCTTTTATTGTTCTAAACCACCCTGAGACCTTCTGATATAGGGTGAGATATAAAAATAATAAAATTTTAAAACCAAGTGAAAACAATCCTATTTTACCAACTGTTCAACAGCAAAACCATTTTGTCACACCTTACCATATAAAAGCAATGACGTGTTATTACAAGGATTGACTGTACCTCTTCTTGCAGGCAAAGAGTCTACCTAAACACATTAGCAAGCTACTGGATTAACTTTAGTGTGATGAAATGAAAGGTTCTGCATTTATTTTTTCACTGAGTAACAGCTAGACAAGTAACAGCAGGTACTGTGCAAATGTAGTCAGTTGAACAATGCAGACAAAAGCAGAGAAAATCCCCAGGTTACAAAGATGAGGTTATCAATCCAGTCTTACAAATGTACATTCCTGCTCCTTTCTCACCTCCACCTTAAGTACTTCCAGTTATACTTAAAACTCCACAGCTGCTGCATCACGCAGCAGGGAAACTTTGAAGTAAATAGCTGCTGATTAATCAGCAGCTTTTTATTACAGTGTTTCCCCGAATGCTGCACTGTCGCTTCGGACAAATGATCATCCTGTCTGGATGGCGAGAAGCAGCTCCACATCTGCTACTCAGTCACGAAGCAGTTTCTGGTTGTCCCATCTATCCAGTGGAAAGCGGCTATGGAGTTTTAAGTATGTCCCAAGGCATCCATAGAAAAGAAAATTGTTATTGTGGACTACCCATTTGACAAGATGATCCAAGTATAAAAGTGAGACAGCAAAACAATATAATATCAAGCCACTATTAAATGTCCATTAAAGAATCAGATTATTTACCTGTTCAATGTTATAACCACTTTGGAGGGCTGCTCCATATCCTCCTACAAACACTCCGGCCGGCAACAAATACAAGTAGTTGTATTCAGGAGGATCAGTGGGACGTTTGAACATATCCAGCATCCTCTGTGTCACCAGGAAACCACCTTACCCATGGTTTAAAAAAGAAACGGAACATTAATTTACAGAATTACAGCAATGGCCTTGTTAAACAGCAGGAGTTTCTGTGTAACACAAGACGCTGGACTAGGTGGGCTGTGGCCTGATCCAGCAGGACTCCTCTTATGTAAAACTGAGATTCTTTTAATTAACAAAAGAAAATACCTGCAATGTTGACAGAAGAGATAAAAGCAGCAAGAACAGCAAGACTCTGTGGTGTAGTTTCAGGAAGATATTTTCCGCCCATCAGTGCCAGTCCACCGACTGCTGTGAGACCTGTTTTTTTTTCCCCCAAAAAAAGAGAAAGAGAACATTAAAGTTGCATGGGGGGTACTGAGTGCTGAAAATACTGCAGGCTGTATTGCCCCCTTCTACTATGGAAGAACTCTGCAAGGGCATTCTCCCAGGCATCAGTTGCTGCTTCTGAGGGATATCTACCCTCCCTGAAAGTTTTTGTGGTTTGAGTGGAGTCTGCTTTTATTTATTGTCAACTTAATCTATTTGTTCATTTCATATAATTTTTATTCCCTTTGTTTTATGGTTTTATTTTGTACGCCGCCCTGAGACCACATTAAAAGGAGATACAGAAATCCTATACAGTATCCCTACACAGTATTGCCAAAGCAAATGTAAACAATTCACAACATACCCTCATGTTATATTTTTCTTATTTTTTTTGTTTAGTCTGTTCTGTGTGCCACCAAATAAATGAAACTAGATATTGCAATTTGGAGCAAGGGAAGAACACCCAAGTGGGTAAACTAGTGACCACTTGGAGAACAATATTTTTATCAATAAGACTAAGGACCTATTTACATTGGGACGTATTCTGGATTGCAAGCAGTCCACACAGCCTTCTACCTGCTTGTCTAGAGTAGGCCAGAATGGAGCAGGCTAGCCTGCGCCATGTGAAAAGGCCCCAAAGTACCACAGGACTGGCTTTTTTTAAATAACTATAATCAAAACCTAGATTTTAAATTCCAGTGTCAAATAATTAATGACGTTCAACACTCCTCAACACAGTCCTCCCCTGTGGCCCCACTACTTTCAGGACAGTGTCAGTTTCTTTCTCA
This sequence comes from Aspidoscelis tigris stejnegeri, assembly GCA_023333525.1. Lineage (NCBI taxonomy): Eukaryota > Metazoa > Chordata > Lepidosauria > Squamata > Teiidae > Aspidoscelis > Aspidoscelis tigris. The sequence goes on along the minus strand of JALMGA010000007.1, from coordinate 21,706,267 downwards.
TAAAATATATTACCTTTGGACTCCCACTAGCATCATATTACTCCTCTCAATATTTACCTGAGTAACTTTGTACTTCCCAGGCACACAGTATACTCATAGACCAAGTATATTGACAAAAAGGGAGGAATAACCATTCTAGCTGGATACCAGAGGGCAGGCCTCCAAACAGATGACAAATCAGCAGAGGACAGAAAACATACAGCTATTATTGTGAAGGCTACCTACTTCTTTCAGCATCAGAAATACTGATCTTTTGAAGAATAGATACTGAGGAATGCGAGTAAAACAGGTTTCCAAACCCCACATTACTGGCCATTTTTAGGAGAGCTGCTATTCAGGGGACCGGATGAGACACTGTTTAAATCCAGCAGAGCTTTTCATCCACACATTTACATTTTATGGGCAATATCATCCCTCAACTTCAACTCAGTTTTTTTAAGTCAATGTCCAACCCAAAAGCATCGTCATACCTGAAATGGCGTTAGTCACAGACATGAGTGGTGAGTGGAGTGCAGGGGTCACTCCCCACACAGTGTGGTACCCAACAATTCCAGCAAGGCCAAACGTTGTTACCATCTGGGTAAAAGCAGAATTCGGAGCTGCTAAGCCCAGTCCAATCATGCTAGCGAGTCCTACAAAAAAATTCTCAGATAATTCACAAAAGAAACAATAAACGCAAAAAATCCCTCCAACAGCAAATTTCAAAGAATCACCACAGCCTAGTTACTCAGCTATAAGATGGGCAGCCCAACCACAAGGTAAGTCTTCTCAAAGTGAAAAGTATAATATTTTTATGTCACATGAAGTGCTCATCAAATGGGAATACCAGGAAAGTGTCACAGCCTAACTCAAGTATCTTAGTATGATCTTCTTCCTTCTCTCAGGCCACGATCACACCAATAGTTCAAGATGGCTTCCGGCCATCTTCTCTTCACATTGTTCATATCCCCCCCCCCCCCCCGAGGTCATCTTGGGGATGTGCTGTGCTTCCTCAAGCCAGCTTCTCTGGAGTCAGCGATCAACGAGCCCTTGCAATGGTGCCAGAACGGCACCGCTGCCAGGGCAAACCAGGCAACACAGCGTGTAATTACACCTGTGCTGTTGGCCAAATACTCCCTTCCACTTGGAAGAGGTGCAGATGCAGTGTTCAGGGCTATCTCAACCCTGCCACTAATACAGACTTGGAGCAATTTTAACTTCACATCTATGTGTGTGAGGGATACACCAGCACACATGGAGCCTTCCTAGTGAAGAAACAGTTCTGCTCGGTGCAGATGCACCATGTGGCGGTGTCCCCCACATGATCTAGAAAGGTAAGTGCAAAAGATCTGAGACTAATAAAAATATTAAATGTGTACTGTTATAGAAACATTATCCTCAGTTAAAAATCAGGTGAATCAAAAAGGGTGTCACTGCCTACGAGAAAATTAGTACATCAAATCAAATTATGCCCCCACCTTTGGAAAAAAGAAAAAAATCCCTGTCTAGTTCCTTGTACAAACTCCGGTGCTAAGAAGCACGTGGTGCAAACACTGTTCTAAAAACCTCAGTGAGCAAGTTTCCACAATTCTACACATTTTATAATAATCCAGATTTCTGAGTCAGTTTTTTCACTCTCTTTCTGTGTGCTCAGAAATATGGACAATGGTTTATACTCCAGTGGGTCAGGAGGAATTTTGGGATCCCATGATGTTTTCAGGCTTTGCCATTACTTGGAGGAGGAGGAAGTCTGGGACTGACCCGATTTCTTTGCTTCCTTTAGGTGACCCTGTTACAGTTTTGACCTTTCCCCTTTATAGCGTGACATTTATAATCTGCATATTATTGTGCATAATAGTTTTCTTTATATAGTAGTGATTTACAGTGTATATTTGAAGATCTTGCGAGTTGAATAGTCTGTTTCACTTCCTGTATTTTTGCTTTGTTGTGAAGCACCTTGGGCAATTATTTTTGGAAAGGTGGTATAGAAATCCAAAAGCACATATGAAGATCTCTAAAGATGCAGCAGAGCACCACACCCATTTTCTCACCTGCTGTGTACGCAGAGGCACTGGTCATCGTCTTCCTGAAAGGGGTAACTGAAGCTGCTTTCTCTGCTTCTAGCTCTGCCACAGTCTTCGGTTTCACAGGAGCTGCCTGAGGAATGTTCTTGGGAGGTGGTGCTGGAAAAATGACTTTTCCCTCCTGAAATAAGAGCAGTTTCAGTTTTATATGAAGCAGACACCCACATCGACCTCCTGTCCCAGTTGGTCTCCCAAAATTCACATTTGGCCCACCAGTTACCCAAAGACTCTGCAGCATGTTTACCTGGGGATGTAACACTGAGTCTTCCCAACCATATCCTATTGCCCTCTAGTAGAGCAGTGAGGTTCATCCATGCAACTACATTCATTCCTTGTGTAATGCAGGTATTCCTTTCTCAGAAACCAATACATTATATGAACCTATCCCAGGTACCCACCCCTTTTGATACTCAAGGTGGGCCTCTCTTGCAGATCTTAAGATATAGACAGGTTGTTATCTAAAGGCCTTCCTTGTGATATTTGGGTCCAAGCCATTTAGAGGCTTGTTGTTAAGGAATAGCTTCCTCACATATTACGAAGAACTACCCTACAAGACCTTCAAACTAGGGAGGTGACTGCAAAACAGATTATACAGAAAACTTTGCATTCCCAAATGAAGGTAGAGATTACGTTCACTTACTTTCATTACCACTGTTCCTCTAACAACATGGTCCAAAGTACCATAATCAAATTCATCTTTTATGTCAAAGTAGAAATTATCTTTATCTGGACTGATGGCCTTCAGGAGCTTGGTGATGTTATTAGAATATAATGTGCTGGCTTGTGTTGCCATTCTGCTGGGAAGATCTGTGTATCCTATATGTGTGACTCCCTATAGATACAAATAACAAACAAAAAAATGTCTGAAAACAGAAAGGGGAGTTAAATCCCATTTAACATGTAGACATGATGATGTAATATTGATACTGCCAAACCATTCAATAAATTTTTCTGTAATTTGCACAGCAAATGGAATACTCCTTATGTCTTTAGATAGGCAATGCCTGCAAAGATGGCCTACGTGTAAATTAAATTTAGCAGTTCTTTATAACACTTCTCTGCATTTGCAGAAGGCTCTCAGAATAGCTTACAAACAGTCAAATCTGGCGCAAAAAGCAAAAATTACAGAGTGTCTATAGAAACAAGATTATTCTGTTTATAACATGCACATATTCCATGGAGCTATATATAGATTTAAAACTATTTTAAGGTAACTTGCAAACCAAGCCATGAGCTATGTCTATTCAGCAGTAGGAACTAAAGCAATCTTTGGTTGCTTCTGCAAGTGAAAAAAAATTAGACTTATATTTTTGTTTTGCTCATTTACCTGGTACTATTTTGCACTGATTTAGCCTCAGGGTGAAACTCTTGCAGAAAAAAGAAGAGTTGGCCTTTCTTACCCAGCTGACAAAGCTTTCTGTTCTCCCCACAACAGAACACCCTGTGAGGTAGGTGTGGCTGTGAGAGCTCAGAAGAGAGCTGTGACTTGCACAAGGTCACCCAGCTGGCTTTGTGGAGGAGTCAGAAATCAAACACGGTATTCCCAGATAAGAGTCCGTCTCCCTAACCATTAGACCAAACTGGGGTTCATCTCAGAGAACTTCTACAATGCAGCACTATTCTAAGTTGTACTTCTGGTATGATGTATGTTTCCTTAGATCAACATATCTTCGTGGCTACCATGCCCAATGGTTGTATAACTACTGCTGATAAAGGTGGTACACCCCTAAAGATGACCTACTGGAAGGCCTTGAGTAGGACACATTGCAGTGCTCATCGTCTTCCATATGCAACTTGCCTCCCACTCAATCACTATATGGACATATCCATGCAGCATCCTAGGCAAACAATTTCTATTAGCTGCCATGATCTCTTTTGAGGGGATGCTGGGATTGAATTTGTAACTTTTTGCTTTTCCAGCTGCATTATCACTGTCTATAACTATTTCCAACTGCTTGAACCATGTTAAAGCAGCCAGTTGGAGTAGACAGGAAGTTGGTCTGATCCAACAAGCCATGTCCTATGCACTTAAAATATGTCAAAGGTTGTCCAATATGAAAGGTTTACATGTCATCGACATCAAAAGTCAGCACAGTACCTTATGAACATAGAGTTCTCCTGGCTTTGTAGTCTCTATGTTCCCTCCAGCTTCAGCTGCTAGGTCTACAACAACCGAACCTTCTTTCATCAGTTCAATCATGTCCCGTCGAAAGAGGACTGGGGCTTTTTTACCTGTGGAAACAGAATAAGACCATAAACACAAATTAAGAATGCATCATCCTGACATATACTGAGACAGAGGCTCAAAATGTTTAAGTTTTCGCTGGCAATTCGAGATTTGAATGAAAAGGTTCTTCTAACCATTACAATCCTATTAAAGAATCACAACAGGAACAACTTCCTGATGAAAATCCAAGGCAAAACACAGACATTAAAATGCAACAACGATCATTAAAACCACCGGATTACAGTTTAAGACATAACATGATAAAACAGAAATTACAGGCCTGCCCTCATATCTGCTGATCCAATAACCACAGATCCACTCATCTATGGTTCACCACACCAGCCTTCCCCACAGGTAGTAGGTCCACTGCGGTTAGGGATGCATATTCAGCCTTCATGAAAGCTTTGACGAAGCTGGATCTGCCACCCTCCACCTTCTGTCCCTCACAGCCACCCCTCCTTACCATGGGGGTCTAGCTGCCACTACCATCTCCAGCATCACACCCTCCTCAGTCCCAACTGGGGGCACTCCAGCCATTCCAGCTGCATTTGTATCTCCAGGAAGCCATGGCTGAGCTTCTGAGGTGGGTACAACGATGGAGATGGCGGCGGCAGCCAGACTTTAAGGGGGATGACCGTGGGGGGCATGAGGTCAGGGGTGGGTGGGCAGATCCAGCTTTGCTGAAGCCAAAATACACATAGCGAATCACAGTGGACCCGCTGCTGGGGACTGGTGCAGTTGTTCATATTACCCATACTTTCTGATATCCATGGTAGGTCGCAGAACCCCACCTGCAATATTAGAATACTATAATAATCATTAAAATTGGCTTCATAGGTTTTACATTATTTCCACTGGAAAATAGTAGAGTGATTTTTTCAAATGAATCTGTTACTGAAAAGGGCAGTATATCAGATGGATACTTGAACTGAGTACGCAGTAATTCTTATGGCCTTAATGCATCTCTCCAAAATGCACAACAGATTTTTGGCCTTCTACCCAAATTCTTTGGAGTGACGAGAAATTAGAAATCACCATCCTTTTTCCTAGCTCTGGATTATGTTAAGCTTTTTTAAAGACATTCCCACTTCTACATATTAGCATTTTTTTCCCTAGAGATAATTGCAGCTGGCATCAGCATTGCACCTAAAAAACCAAAGGTTAAACTTTTCTCCCTTGTTTCTGTGGTTGAACTAAAAGCCAGAGCAATTATCCCCCTCTAAAAAATATTGACAGCTTGTATGTTAACAGTTTATGTTACACAGGTTACCACTAATACTACTGAGAATTTGCACACTTCATCACTTGTTTCATACATAACTTACCAGGAATGAGGGCTGTTGTGATTATAATGTCAACCTCCTGACACTGTTTGGCAAACAATTTCATTTCAGCTTCAATGAACTCTTTGGACATCTCCTTTGCATAGCCTCCCTGGCCTTCCCCGGATTCCTTTAAGTCCACCTCCAAAGGCTCAGCACCAAGCGATTTGAACTGTTCCAGTGCAGCAGCTCTACAATGTGAAGGTGCGGAAAATGGCTATGAACAATCACTGATAAAACACAATATAGCAAATGCAGACCAGAAATAGGTTAACTGGCCCTCAAAATAAGATATCCTTGTTTTAAGAATAAGATCTGCAGAAAACACCAGCAAAAGCTTAGGGCCAATTCAAGTGGCTCATGCAGAAATCATCTCTATGTTTCTATCAGCTATTAGAGACAATCTTTGCACACATTTCACAAGCGAACATGAAACAGAGGTCCTTTCTGCGCTGGACCTTATTCTGGATTATATCCCAGAATAACGACCTGCCATCCACATGTCAGTGTAGACTACAGAATGACTTGTCTGGGGCTAGTCACAATCTGTAGTACCATGTAAATGACAGGTCCCTATTCAAGCAACATTGTAGTTCAAATTGCATGGGGGACATACCTGGTATCAAACCCGCGAACCACGGCTCCCATTGATTTAGCAGCACCTGCAGATGCTAACCCAGCAACACCACCGCCAATGATCAGAACCTGTAATCACACAGGTCACAACACTTAAGCCATACAAAACACAGTGTCAGTTGAATTGATTAATGCAAAGTACTGAGTCAACTTTTTAAAATAAAAATTAAAAGCCAAAACAAGTGTATGTGTGTTGGCCACACACATGAAACTCCCTCTTTATAAAAGAACAGTCACATAACCATAGCAGCTCAGCAAGTATATCTTTTAAAAAAAATATCAACATTTTCCAAAGCTTTTTGCAGTTCCCAAATGAACTGGTGAGTCCCAATAAACACAAAATATACCACCAGTGAAAAAACATGGGCCTTTCTGCAAATTACATTCCAGAGCAGGGACCTGCCATCCAGCTGGAACTTTTGCAGAAAACGGTTGAGCTAGACTACTCCCTGTTCTAGGTCTTCTTCAGTACATCACTAACCAGTCCTGACTTTTGACCACAGATCCTGCATTACCGTTTATTACAGAGGCAGGTTGCTTGATCAAAATGCTCAGTAGATGTTAAATGCAAAGTTTAACACCCAGAGAAAAGTTATTTTCCAACCAGTCAAGGATATTTGCCCAAGGAGGCATAAAAATCTGGTACTTTCCAAAATACATTAACTGCACATGACCGCATGCACACAACGCAGTCACTTCAGTTGATACATTGCAAGGGCAACTTTGTACTCCACCTTCCTTACTACCCTGAAAAAAATATTCCTCACTGATCTTGTTTGCACTTGGATACAATGCTACCTGGTAATACCAGGTGCTGAAGACTAGACTGGGAAGTAAATATATTTAGTGGGAGCAGCTCAGTGAATACACCTAAATATTTGTTTGCTGCCTGCCCTCAGTCGCCTTTGTGTCTTTGCCTCATCCCCACACAAATCAAAGGGATTTGCTCTGAGGCTTGTAACCTTGGGGCAGAAATCCTGTTCAATGTTTTCTCTTTCTGTATTTTTGCATTTTCTCTTTAGCACAGTGCTATAAGATAATATTTATCTAATCTTATGTTTATATTGTACTGAAATTTGGATTTTTGCCATAGACTACCTTGACCATGTTTTCCTTTGGAAAACAGTATACATACACAGTACATAGATTGTGATGCTAACAATGACGATATATCAAAAGACAATACACTCAGTGATAGATGAACTGTCCAAAAAGTAGAGGGTTGCAGATTTGATCACCAGAAGAACAGCAAACCGCTTTTGTATCTGCCAACAAAATAGCATGGTTGTGTCTCCTACAATTATTCCCAACTCAACAGGCCCAACCATCTCTTTAGAAGTAAGAGCAAAACACTTCTAAACATTGCCAAGAAAACTAGAGATTTATCCATGTTATCCATCAGGAATCAATTTCAACTCTGCAGCACCTAGAACAGTGAAGACAACTTTTTAAGCTTTTCTCATGCTCCCATCACAGCCGTTTCATGGTGCAATAATAATTCTTGATAGTATCTGTACAGTCCCAATAGAGGAATTCTTTCACTGTCAATAGCTGCAAACCAAAATAAACCAACATAAAATAAAGCTTCATGTTGCTCCTAGCCTCATTCTGACCACACGTTGCTTAAATCTACTACTGCACCAACGTTTTATCTCCCTGGTTTTATTGCACAACAAAAGTCTGTTCATCTGTTTGCCTTAGAACATAAACAGCCAGTGAATAGATCTCTAGTCTGACCTTTCCTCTTATCCTCTACAGTGTGGCTTCTTGACCTTTATTCAAAACTTAGGACAAGTTTCAGGATTTTGTCTTCTATACCCTGTTCAAGTTTGTCCCTGTCACCCCAGTTTCTTTCCATCCAATGCATAACCTTCTATCTCAGCAGCAATCTTTCTCATGGTTCTGTTTGCCACTGGATCTTTGACTAACAGTACTGGGAGGTGAGAAGGGCAAAATCAATTCTGCCTGGGTAGATCCTGAATACATATGGTACATATGGACATACAGCCCTGGAATATTTCCACTTCTGGAGAGGAAGGGGTTAAGTGACAAATAAGAAGTCCATGCCTTCTCCAAGCCTGTGTGAAATCATTTTTTTGTGGGTGTTTAATCTATGTAGAGAATACCTTGAATGGGTTGCAATAGCACAAAAGCTGCATTCACAGACAATTAAAAGACACCTCTGAGGCAGTTTAGGGATGGTTCACAGGTGAGATCGTTCACATACCCATCTGGCCCTCCTCCAACCATGAACTTTCTAGGCTAGAAAAGGTGGATTAGAAGTCAGATGAGAACATGAGGGCCACATACTCCTGTCCCCGAGGTGCTGTGTGTGAGTGCAGCTCAAATCTCAATAAAAACAATTCACATTACAAGCCTGCAACATTTTTAAGGAGTCCTTAAAAAATGAAGCCATTTAAACTGTAACTCGACACAAGTGGCAGTGCACTTTTGCTTGATCAAATTGTGACATCTCTCAACTAAGAAATGAAATAAATGTATACCTTTTTACTCCTTATCTTTTTTAAAAAGGCTTTCTTTCATGCTTCCCAGCAAGGCAAGTTTAGTATGCTCACATTCCAAGTACATTAAAGACTGGAAAGTTGCTAATCAATCAGGCACTCTCCATCACTTCCCACCCAAAGAAACACCTAGCAACATAAAGACTAATTAATTACCCTGAGATATGCTAAGCAGGTATACTCATTCTTTTAAAATGAAAATTACATTTGCACTGAGTATCAAAATTAAGATTTTTAAAAGACCGCAGCAGATGCATACATTTTGCTACCAACGGAACACAGCATAGACTGTACGTTTCAACTGGTCACTAGCAAACATCTCACGTACCTTAGCTGGAGGGACTTTGCCAGCTGCTGTGATCTGACCAGTAAAAAAACGGCCAAAGTGATTGGCTGCTAAGACAACCGCTTTGTACCTGTTGAAAGAAGCAAGCAAGAATTAAGAAGAATTGTTACATTTCTGACTTGCATGTCATACCTGTGGGAATCCTGTAATATGTAACACCAAATTCAGAGGTCTGTTAGCATGGCAGGTACGTGCAGTAGTCAGAGAGTGAATCTGCACTTTGCCTCTTGTCACTGGGAGGTGAAGCACTAGAATGCTCTAGGCGTCCACACTTGTAAACACCCAAAGCATTCAAAACTTAGCTGGCACTTAACTAAATGTGGCCTAAGTGCAAATGGTCACCCTTATGGCCGCCATCATGGAGCCTCAGCAACAGCACACCAGTGCACCTGTACAGCACCACAGCTGGAGTGACCTGGCGGCGCAGCACGTAATTGCGCTTGTACTACCAGTCGTTTGCTCCCCTGCTTCTCCGCTACCAGGAAGAGGTACATATGCAGCACGCACGGCTGTCCCAGTCCTGAGCTAGTCTAGGCGGGAAGCAACCCCCACGCTTACCAGCAAGGTAAGCACTAAAAGGCTGAGAGTTTTCCTGCTGTCCATCGAAGGACCTGGACTTCCCAGAACATATAATGGCGGCTTCTGGTATTTTCTGCTTTCTGTGGGACAGACCTGCAACTTGTTCTTCTCCCTTCTGATCAGTGCATGTCAGACACGGGAGGGAAGTGTCAAGAAGCTCCATATTTCATGTTCCTATTCATGCCTTAAATCATTGTACACCTTGGCATATTGGACTGATCACAGTTACTGAACAATAGAAAGGAAGAACAACCAATATAATACCAATTAAGATTGTTTAAGAGGTGATGCAGGGAATATCCAGGAAATAGTATAATAATTTTTGTTCCTGCACCTTCATCTTGTCTGCAACTCAACTCCACTCTCCTAAATGCTAGGGAATTCATGAACATTCCATGTCAGCTTGATTCTAAGTTGTCTACCTCTTATTTCTTTGGGTATAGGAAGCCACGCTTGCAAAGCCCCTCTATATACATCACAGACCTTTATGATTCTTTGTCCATCAATACTTCATTTCATCAACCTCACAGGAACTTACAGGGCTTCAGATTCCTCTCACTGGGTGAGCTGAAGCATAACTTCTCACATTTTAATCAGTCAGAGTTCATAGCTTGTCTATCTGCCTTGATCACATCTTCTAATACTCTATTGCAAGGACAGTGAAGATCACAACAATCAGGTTACTGGATTCACAAGCAAAGCACATTTGTATGGACATAAGAACATAAGAGAAGCTACAATAGATCGGGCCATAGCCCATCCTGTCCAATATCCTGTGGCCCACCAATTGCTTCTCGGCATTTTAAAGCAGAAGACAAAAGCAAAACCTTCACCTACTCTTGACTCTGAAAATGGCCTTTAGAGTTATCCTGCCTGTCTCTTCAACCTGGAGGCAATATTTAGCCAACCATTCTGGTAGCTATTGCTACCCCTGTCCTCCTTCGGTTTGCCTGACCTTTTTTAAAACTATCCAGTCTGGTTGCTTATCACCTCTTCTGGTAGTAAATTCCACAGACTGATGACCCTCTGGGTGAAAAAAATCTTTCCTCTTGTTGGTCCTAACTCTCCTGCCCATCAGCTTCAGGGTGCTTCCATGTTCTATTGTGTGCCGGAGGAAATAACTTTTCTCTAAGCACTCTTCCTAAACCAAAAATGCCAGTTGGGTCTAGTGGGTGAGCCAGTTTGGTCTAATGGTTAGAGAGCCAGACTTTTATCTGGGAATACCGAGTTCGATTCTGCCCTCCCCCACAAAGCCAGCTGGGTGACCTTGGGCTAGTCACAGCTCTCTTCTGAGCATTCACAGCCTCACCTACCTCACAGGGTGTTCTGTTGTAAGGAGAAGAATAGAAGCTTTGTCAGCCGCTTTGAGTCCCCTTAAATGGGTGAGAAAAGTGGGGTAGAAAAGCCAACTCTTCTTCTTCTTATATGTTTCAGTCAGATCATTTCTTAAACGCTGTCTTTCAAAGCTGACGAGGCCTAGACACTGCGACCTGATTTCCTAGACCTATTTAAGTTCAACTTTATACCCAATCATTTATTACTCTGACAGAATAACTTATTAAAACACTGCAGTTTCATACCCAGCAATGTTGGCCATGGAACTCAGGGCATCATATCCTTGAGCAATGGTCACACGTGGAACCTGATCCATAGCCAAAACAGTTGTTTTTCTTTCTGACAACTTGTTTAGAAGGTCTGGGTTTTGAGCTGGGTAGATAAAGCTGATCAAGGTGCTAGATGGTTTGAACAGATCTGCCTCATGCATGCCAAGCGCTGGGTTAAATATCGGAGCCCTCACCTGAGAGAAAAAGCACACACAAAACTCCATAAGCCACACAAGTCACATATCAAAAGCATAGAAATGATTGTGCACAGAAGTTTAAAATGCTACAATAGAAAATCTTGTGCTAGGCCCTGTGGGGAAGTGGACATTTATTGCCAGTTAACAAAATACTGGTTGTTAGACTTTACTAATCCTTCTCTTGTACCTTACAGATTCATCCTGACAGCAGTTATTTAATCCACATTATCTGGATAACCTGAAGTAAAGCACATCCAGACACATTTTATTCCTGATTATCCATGCTTTATTTCAGACTATTCACATAATGTGGATTAAGAAGGTGCTGTCAGGATGAAGCTTTAAACTCAGCAGTGGCTAAAGAGCTCTAAAACATTGTTTGATAAAGATGTAACTCAAGTAAAGAAAGTTAAGTTTGATCTCCATCCTCTCCCTGCCAAACCACTTGAACCAGTTACTTATATAGCGCCATAAGTATACAGAGTGCTTACAGTTTATGATAAAAGCAAGCAAAATAAAGCCTGCCAATGGCTTACAATCTAGCAAAAAGATAAAAATAAGTCACATTAATATAAAGTAGGTCTAACACTATAAAATCATAATTAAGATAAAACACCAAAAGCTTGAAAAGGAAGAAATTTTTTAAGTTGGGTCTTAAAAACAGTAAGAGAGGGGGCTGACTGCAGGTGAGGAGGGAGACAATTCCAAAGGTAGGAGGCAACTAGTGAAAAGGGACATGAACGAGACAGAGAGGATGCAATTCTAGGCTGAAGAAGACAGTGAGAGCACACTAAGCGCAATGCTCAGGGAGGCTGGTAAGAGACTAATTAAGTAGAGAGATAGGGCTAGAGAATCTCTGCTAAGGAGCCTGTATAGAGGTGCCTATGGAGCCTACCAAGAACTGGACCCAAAACAATGGAACCCCACTAAGTAAGCAAAGGATGGACAACTCCAAAACTCAACACCTCCCGACCTTAGCCTGTGCCACTAGTGCAGTTTGGCTGTTAATTTGCTGCAGCGTGGCAATAATGTCACAAAATTCCAAGCGAAACTCAGACTTCTAGAAATTAAGGCATCCAGGCAGCACTTACTTATTCCTCATCATCTGGATAATCCAGAATAAAGCATGGGTAATCATGAATAAAATATGCCTGGATGTGAGGGTTACCCAAATAATGCAGATTAAGGGTGGAACTTAACTGTCATTTCCATATACTTTGTTCTTCACTCAGAAGAAAAGTTTTAAAAATCACATTCCTATGACAAGCATTTTAAAAGCCATTATTACTTTGACAACTAAATCAGAAGCCAAAACTTCCTTCGCTCCTCGGATCCCTGCCCCAGCTTCTTTGTAGTGGTCATCAGAGAATTTGGAAGCTTCCCCAGCGCTTGATTCCACGACGACGTTAAAGCCTTGCTTAACCAGAGCTTGAACCCCGGCCGGAGATAAGGCAACCCTCTTTTCATTTTGAAAGATCTCTTTGGGGATGCCCACAGTCAGCTGCTTATATGGAATGCCTGCAAAAAGAGAGAACAAAACTGCTGTTATTGATCACTTTACTGAAAAAAAGCAGTAATGATAGCAAAGAAATCACTGGCCCTGCAAGACAATATGGAATAAGGACTCTTTATCGACTGATGTTTACCAGCATATCCCTCAGCCACCAGTAGGAAGCAGTGGTCAGCCAGTAAGTACGAAAAATAAGATTTAAACTGATTAAATTCTACTTTAAAGCAGTGAAACCTATCTTTTTATTTATGTGTTTATTTATCTGAATTTTTATCCCGCCATGTACTGAAAGGTCCCAGGGCAGGTTACCACATTTAAAAACCAGCGAACATATAAAATGAACATATAAAAACCATAACAGTGCCTGGATGAGGGGAGGAAAAGCTGTGCTCTTACTTAGGAAAAGGGTATGGTAAAGAGGCACATCTTCACAGCTCGTCTGAACACATAGAGTGAAGGTGCCTGTCTGTCTTTAGATAGACATATGGAGGATTTAAGTATCCAGTTTTGTTTAAAACATACTCAGCATCCCTTAAATTATTTACAGACATCAATTCCTCCAGATCCTCTCACTTTATCAATACTAAAAGACACACAGGGTGAGAGAAGAGTTGTCTTTTATACATTACGTTTCTCACACTTTAAGGGGACTCAAAGCAGCTGCCAAAACCTTCTTCTCCCCACAACAGACACCCTGTCAGGTAGGTGGGGCTGTGAGAGCTCAGAAAGGGACCTATGACTAGCCCAAGGCCACCCAGCTGGCTCTGTGTAAGTGTGGCATCAAATTGAGAGATCTCCAGAAAAGAGATCTAACCACAACAATCCAAGCACAAACTGGCTCATTGATTCACTGGTTGCTGCTAAGCTTCCCTCATACCTTAACAGTGAAAGAGAAGATGATCAGCAAGGACAGAAGGACCTCTGGAGCCAGATGAAGATGATAACCAGTGCAAAGAACTGAAAGCCTTCATCATGGCATCATCAAGATGTTAGTGACTAATTCAGCTATATTTGGATAGTCCAGAAGATATTCTGGTATATCTAATGCTTTATTCGAAAACATTCATATAGAGAGGAATAAATGACTGATATCTGGATGCAGCCTAAGTGAACCTTTCAGTTGCTTGATGGGTCCGTAATCCTGATCTCTGGGCTTTCACTGAGCTTCTCTCTCCTCTCCCCTCAGGAGAAGAGAAGTACACACCCCAATCCAGAGTACTGAATTTTGAAGTGAGGGCTTCCAACCGCATACTTAATGATGCCAGCCGCCTTTCAGCACCATCTAGCCATGTGGTGGAAGATGGTGGGATCCGCAGCAGGGACAGAGGACCAGAAGGGGCAAGAGGAGGGGTGGAAAACTCAGGGCAAGGGCAGGAAGAGACGGAAGTAATGGATGATGCTCTAGCCACATGCAGCAACTGAAGATTCACTTATAGGAGGGTCAAGCAAATATGGCTGGGATAACCACAGGGCGTTGCTGCACTTAACTGCCATGGGAAAGTACCAGTATTCCATGGCAGTTAAGATCAGGGACACCAGCTGGTGTTCACACTGCAAGTGTGGCCCATCCCAAACTTCACACAGATTTATTTGGGTCCCAGTGAAGTGCAGATGGTCCCATCCAGACTGCCATAGCAACAGCCATGCTCGCTAGACTGTTGCTTTGTCGAATGGCAACATGGCACATGACTGCACAGCTGCCCCACCCTGCCCTCCTGCAACATTCACATAGGAAATAATGCAAAAGTTGCATCCCAGGGTTAACTGAGAATATCCTAGTTTTTACTGCTCCACAGCTATCAGTGATCAGGGGCACTCTGGGACTAATGTGGCATCGCTGTGTGGCACACACTGATTGCCCAAACAGGTCCAAGTGTAAGAACACCTTACTGTTATTTCTACACTCTTTTAAGCAGGTACTAACATTTCTGAAGTCTTCTTTGAAAGCTTTACAACCACTCTTGAGATTAAGCAACCTTTCATTTTACTCCAAGCCAATTAATGTCTTAAATGCAATCTTGTGAAATGTTGTTCAAATGAAAACGAAGCCAAGTTTCACAAAATTCCATGTAAGATAACCAGGGGACAGGGTTGCTAAAAATATTACATTAATCACTTCTGTCACTTTATGTGCGTTGTATGATACTCAAGTACCTATAACTATAGGTGCTGCATATATCAGTATTGGGAAAGCATTCCTTCTGACCTTATCCTAACTTCCTTAGCTACTACCAAGATAGAACTTTAGACATAGCAAGTAACCACCTGGCAAATTCACATGTTCCTCTTGCTTCCTGTGCTGTAGGGAGGTGGTTAAATCACCAGAATCTGCAGATCACAGCAACCATTCTACTAGATGGCATTTCCAACTCTACACTCACTTCTGCCTTGCCCAGCCTTTCAGAAGCCAGACCAGAATACATTTCACATTAAACATAAAACAGGCAGCAAGTTCTAGTTTTGATCACTGTGCTCTCCCCATCAGTTTTGCCTATCAACAGACAATCCTACACAACACATTTGTGGTCATTTTGCAAATAAAGTTTAACTGTGGGGCAACTACAGATAATTTCCTAAAAATAAGTGGTGTCACAGAACTCCACAGTGTGAAATTACTCTCATGCATTCTGTGCTGAGGTCAAATGTCACTGCAGGTCTAAACTGATTCATGTGAGGAAAAACCAAGCACTACTATTAGCAAGGCCAGATAAAATGCAATCAAAAACTCCATAGCTAATATATTCCAAGATCTTTGACAAGTTCATAATAAGCACATCTTTGTAAGTCACATTGAAATTATTATATTTTAATGGGAAGTGGTGTAAGTATTTTAAATAATTTATTTATGCATTCGTGTGTGCAATCAAAAGTAGTCATCTTCAGCACAATGTTCAAGTCACAAAATTGTTTACAACTGCAGTCTTATACACACAATTGTAAGTCTCACTAAACTAGAAAAATCAAGGCTTGGAGAAAAAACTGAAAAGAACTGGGAGAAAGTGAAATTTTGTTCTCGGTGCTCTTAACAAAAGATGTTACTATTTTCAAAAAAATACTGAAAAACACTGAATTATGCAGTATCTTTTGGACTGATGAAAATGTTCATGAAAAATATTAAACGTAATTATTCAGATATATCTGTATAAAAAGATATTCTGGTCTTTATTCTCCTAAGATGGCATCTATAATGGGTGGGTGGGGGGAGAGATACACTGTCAACAGAATCAGATTATTACAATTCTTGTGTTCTGAAAATATACAATAGATGCCACTCTCAAATATAAGTGCAAGATACCCTTCTGTTGCTAGGAGGCAGCTCCAGGAAGGGTAGAACCTCTTTTATACAGACTAGATTAATATAGAATTTGGTGTACGTGTAGTGGAATTCATATTTGGGGCAAAACCCTTGAACGATCTTGGAGTCTGATTTGAAAATGAACAGGAACAGGAGGGATTTGATTATTGGCTCATTCATTCAATCCCCCATGTTGCACCTTAGCATCCCCTCTTCCACAAAATACTGGTTCACACCTCATGTTTGCGGGATTCTTATTATAGATTTTGCAAAAGAGTTTGCAAATTAGGCCTGAGGGTAAAATGGACAATATCTGCAGCAATTTAATCCTACAGGCATAAGAAACAAGGAGTTTATAATGCTGATTGTTTAAAAGGCTAGAGAGACGATAAGGAACAAGTCTAAAGGTTTTGAAGTTGGCCACGTGAGCCTGTAACCTTGAAAGGGGTACCGCATGCCAGAGTAGCTAAGAGTTTAAATATGGACTTCAAATCTGTAAAAAAAAAAAATGCATCTTTAAAAATCAGTATTACATATATTCCCACCTTTCCTACATTTCCATCATTTTCTGAGCTTGAAATTTCTAGAAACTTTACATCTCTACATCAAACTCAGTGGACCGTACTGCTAAAGAAACAAAACTAGAATTTCTCTGGCCCCTATCATTTAATCTTACCACTGAAAACAGTCTTAAATTACAAGATAGGTTAACACGTGTATTAATGCAAATGTGAGTCAATACACTCTCCTAAGAACATAAGAACCTAAGAGAAGCCTTGCTGGATCAGGCCACAGCCCATCTAGTCCAGCATCCTGTCGCACACAGTGGCCCACCAAATGCTCATGGGCATCTCAAGCAGAGACAAGGACAAACCTTCTCCTGCTCTCGAGTCCCAGCAGATGGCCCTAGAAGCGCCCCAGTTCCTCCCCCCCCCCCAGCCTGAAAGATGCACCTAGGCATTCGTTCTAGTAGCCATTGATACATCTCTCCTGTATCATTTTTGAACTGTAACAACCTACCGTATTTGTATCTTAGGAACACATGCATTAGTAGTCCGTCAAAAGCAGTTTGTTGAATTATTTCATTATTATAATAGTGAATGGGTCAGCCCATTTGCACCCTTCTTCATTACTATAATGCCATTTCTTCTGCCATCCCATTTAAGCGCCCATTCCAAACTGAAGCAATGGTACAGACAAAATAGAAGATTTGCAATTTCTCCATTTCAGAAGTCCTGCAAATTCAACAGTTCATAGTGTATTGTCTTACAAGAAAAACTGTCATTCTTTCCTCTTTAAAAATGACAGAAAAATTGCATATGCCAAATTCAGGCAGGGATTAAAAAAAGGAAAATGGTTGTCTATGAGAGAGACATACACAGAGAGAGAGACAGAGACAGAGAGTGTGTGTAAGAAAATCTTCTCAGGCACCAGATACAAGGAAGAAAGCTCAACCGTTTAACTTTTGAGTATTCTGGACTACAAATGCCAGCAGGTCTTACTCCTTCTGTATGGAGCTACTGGTAGCTGTAGTCTAAAATGTTCCTAGGTAAGGATTTAGCTGAGAAATCCTGCCTTTCTTAGCCACTTCTGTTTTCAGTTCACCTTTCATAGGCAGAGGTACTAAATTTGCTTATTCACCAGTTATGAAATTTTATCCATTCCAAGGTTTCTCATGTTGAGTTCAGTGGGGGCTGCTTCCTACTGCAGACTTAGAGGTTCAGAGGGGAAACCAGTTTGAATTCTATCCACTACTGCTAAGGACTATAACAGCAAAACCTATTTACCAACTTACTACTGTATACTAACAGCCTCAGAAGAAGCTGCTCACCTTCTTTCAAAGCTCTGCAGGAAGATGAAGAGACAGCCTGATGAAGTGAGGTGAAATGAAGACAAAAACATACTGTGAATGTTATGAAAAATCAAGTCGTTTCTACTTACCTTGAAATGTGTTATATACATATACACACACCACCTGCAAAAAATTCTTCCAATTAAATACATAAGCAGAAACTCTGAAAAACTATTTTCATTACCAAGTACGTGATAAACCAAATCCTGATGAATTAACTTGCATTTAGATACTTTAGTCAATTCCAGATACTATTTAATACTTGCTGGCAAAGAGCAATTTGTTAGTTAATGTAGAACCAAGAATTCACAGCCATTTAATGCCCAGGGTAGCCAGCCCATAAGAACAAAGTGGGCAGCAGCACCTACCACACAATTTGGGTCCTCTCTGCTTTCTTAAGGGCACATGAAAGCCCTAAGATGCCTAAGACTGCTTGTTGCAAAGCAATTATGCCATCATATGGTGCCACAGAAATTTACTCTGCCCTTCCAAACTCCAGAAAAGAGAAAGCAGCTCAGATATGGACAGGTAAGGGCAGCTGTATGTTTAAAGTGTGAGCTTTAAGGGCACACAGCTGTTTCAAATGTTTTGAAATACTTTTGTGCATTTCTCTTAAGCAGGAAACTAGGTTCAAATGCCTCCATCAGAGATTCCTAAGGTGCAAGTTACACTGCTTCCCAATGGTATGTGTGAACCATTCCTGAAAACTGACTCCCATTAACTTTATTTCTAGGCTTATTGAGTCCCTGCTGCAAAAATTCCAGGTAAAACCAAAGACTTTTACTCCATCTTCTTGCTGTTAGAGCTAAACAAAGAGACTGCCTTGAAGATTGCAAACCTTTTTAATACAAGTGATAAAATTCAAAACTAAGATATTTTGCTGCAGTTACGATCTTGCTACTGTTCTTTCTAAGAATTGACCAGATCTGGGGGCTTATAAATTATGGTAGTAAGTTTTACTGTTGTAGCTATATCTATCTGAAAGAAAACCCACTCTGAATCCAAAACAATTCCCCATTCACACACTCCCAAATGAAACTTAGGCTGCATTCCCATGCACATTTTGGTCCAAATCGAAATCAGATTCGGGAAGAGCCGTCCCCATGCAAAATCGATTTGGTCCGATTTCCGTAGACCAGATCGCCCAAACCCATACCAAATTTGGTCCTGGAGAAAACTTCTTGCTGCAGTTTGGTGGCTGAGCGCACATTGTTTTGGGAGATGAGCCCGCTCATGGGGACGGCCCCGGGCTACTTGGGGAGGAGTTTAGCACTCACATCATTGGGAGGCGGGGTTTCATGTCCTGTGCTTGCCATTCCTGCCCTGTGCATTGGAGATCGCAACCGCTGAGATTTTTGGGGAGTAAATGGTGTTAAAGCTGAAACAATTAAGGGGTGGAATGGCCTTCACTGACCCACAAGACTCTTTTTCAGGACAAGTATTCCACCCTCTTTCCCCGACTGCCAAGGCAGGCATGATAATGGCTTGATTTTTGTCCCCAATTGTGGTTTCTGGGTGTTCTCATGGTGATACAGAGGAGCGCAAAACTGCTAAACTGCCGCCAAACCTCATAGTGGCTTTGTTCAAAGAGCTGGGGGGGGGGGTATTACTATTATTGTCGTTCAATCCTAGCTTCTCTGTGCCACTAAGGGGGATGTGGCATTTGGTGGCGTTTCCCAGTAATCTCTGCAGCGGGTGGCACAGGGGTGGGGGTGATGTCAATCGCCTTCCAATCAGGAGAGAGAAAGTAGACAGGAGATGGTGCTGTTCTCCCATACTGGGGTTTAGTACGGTTTGCATGGGGACGGCTGTACCCATATACAGCCCATGTTATTGGTGATGGCAGGGGGATGGGCAGGTTTAATTCTGGTCCCGCATCCAATAAAAAATAAGCCCAAATCGCACCAAATTGCTTGCATGGGGACATGGCCTTACGGAGAAAAAGAGGATTCATATGAGCACACATGCAGGGGCAATTAGCAAAGTATAGGCAGCAGATCAGCAACGTGGCAGAAACAAGAAACAGTAGGCAGCCTAGGAGCAGCACCTCCCTTTCACTGCCTGCTCTTAAACTCCCATGTGGCAGCAAACGGGCTTCTTTTTCAAGATCCTTTTAAAAAAGCAAGCAAGTGCAATTCACAGGAGGGCTTTAACCAATGACACGCACCCCCTCGCTAGCTGTCACTGGAAAAAAAAGAGCAACTTCTCACTGGTACAT
This sequence comes from Aspidoscelis tigris stejnegeri, assembly GCA_023333525.1. NCBI lineage: Eukaryota > Metazoa > Chordata > Lepidosauria > Squamata > Teiidae > Aspidoscelis > Aspidoscelis tigris. The sequence continues at coordinate 21,685,896 of JALMGA010000007.1, read as the reverse complement.
CAGAAAGCTCCAAATTTACATTCCCAGGGCACCTTTATAATTTCACTATTTTGTTTATTTACCTAAGGAATTTATATCCTGCCCTTCACCAAAAGGTCTAAGGCCAGGTCATATTAGTAATTTGCATACAGCAGATTCTGCATTATGAGAGATTATATGGTACAGTTTTAGGCCACCCCCACCCACCCCACTACCACCCTGGAAAAAATCCCTGCAGAAATCAGGTCAGGCATCTGGCTGCCGGCACTGAAAACCAATAGGATTCAAAGCAATTCCATCCACAAATCTTTTTTTTCTCCCATACTGATAACCCTCCCTGGCAGGATAGCATGCAGAGAAAGCTAAACATCAATGGCCTGGGTGAAGAATTATGTTTTAACCAGGCTACGAAAAGTTAGGCACCTGGCAAACCTCAAGAGGGAGGCGGTTCCAGAGTCTGGGAGCCAGCGCAGAAAAGGCTCCCTTGCACTTCTGAGAGGGAAGAAACTACAAAAATCAAGCCCTCTGCTTGATTTTCACTTTCAGTTTAATCTCCCCCCCCCCCAAAAAAAAAAACTCTACTTAGTCATCCAAAGGGACTGCTCTCCCTCCAGCCTGTCTGCCAAGCTACAGGATGGTTGTCTATAAACATACAAAGCACAAGTATAAACATGTACTTGAGCTACTGAATCATAGGAAAACCTTGCCCATTTTGCACAGAGCCTGCTAGGAAAGCTGAATTTCTTTCCATATAAAGAAAAACCTTCAGTGCATGTGGCTCCAAATACGGACACTGCTTTGAGGAGCTACTTCAGGAAGAGCAACAGCCTCCCAACTTGGTCCAGGACAATAAGGATCCAAGGGAGGAGTTAGGTGGGCAGCGGCTGTTTTAATTATTTTTAATCTTGTCCATCTGTTTAAGAATATTTTAACTATTTGTTTATACAGTGTACTGAATATACCCCACCTGTTTCAGGCACTATTATCTATTGTATTAGTATATTTGTTTTTAACTTTAGTTTTAATATTGGCTGTGATGTAACCCATCTTGAAAACTTCGGGTATAGGGCAGAACAGAAACATTAATACTATATACAGTCAGACCCCTTTATCTGCAGGAGATATATTCCAGTCTTTGACATGTTTACTGAAAACTGCAGATATTTCAATTTCCTATGAGTGTAATTTCCCATAATCCCATAAGATCTCTCTGCTATAACTAACCAGAAAATAACTGGGATTTTGACAAAATAACCTGGGAAAACTGCTGCTGTGCTGTGGTAAGTGTGGGAGGTAAGTCCTCTGGTTTTTGGACAGTTTTGGGGGACCGCGCGCCTAACGGCGCGCGAAACATAATATAGCATAACCAAAGTTTATCTTAAAGAAAGTGTTTTAGAGTTTTTTTTTAGGTAATTTTTCATAAATAACACAAATCTATTAAATACAATGAAGGTAGAATGCCAGCAGGGGGAGGGGGGCTTCCCAGTGTTTTGCACTGAGTGTCATATGTATGACTACCTGCCCATGGGGCAGCAGTCGTGGGTATGTGTTCGGTGCAATGAGCTCCGGGCTCTCAGGGAACATGTTTCTTCCCTCGAAGCCAAGGTAGCGGACCTGGAGAAGCAGATAGAGAGTAGGAGGGCTGAGGGTGAGGTCTTCAGGGATGCAGTAGGAGCATCCCACTCCATGACAAGCAGCTCTCCAGCTGCCTCGGAGAGTCGAAGCCTCAGGCAGGGAGGACATCAAGCCGAGGAAGTGGGGCAGGCTCCCTTAGTTGGGACCCCTTCCTCAGTGGATGTGCCTGTGTCCTCTTGCACCGAGGATACTCCTCCACGGGTAGTGGGAGGGGGGCTTCTTGTAGTGGGCGATTCGATTATCAGGAATATAGAGAGCCGGGTTTGTGATGGGCGTGTTGACCGCATGGTGACTTGCCTGCCTGGTGCAAAGGTTGCGGACATCACGCGACATCTAGATAGGTTAGTAGACAGTGCTGGGGAGGAGCCAGTCGTCATGGTACATGTCGGTACCAATGATGTTGGGAAGGCAAGACGGAGCGTCCTGGAAGCCAAATTTAGGTTGTTAGGTAGAAGACTAAAGTCCAGGACCTCTAGGGTCGCATTCTCAGAAATGCTACCTGTTCCACGTGCAGGGCCAGCTAGACAGGCAGAGCTCAGGAGCCTCAATGCGTGGATGAGGCAGTGGTGTCGCGAGGAGGGGTTTAGATTTGTAAGGAACTGGGGAACTTTTTGGGACAAGCCAAACCTGTACAAGAGGGACGGGTTACACTTGAACCAGGAGGGAACCAGATTGCTGGCGATTAACATTAAAAAGGTTGCAGAGCAGCTTTTAAACTGATCCCTGGGGGAAAGCCGACAGGAGCTGGGCAGCATCCGGTTCGGGAGAGCGCACCCTCAAGTGAGGAGGGCTGGAAACATGCAGAAAATGCTGAGCTAAGTGCGGGATTAGTTTCACATGTTCCTCGACGGCAGAACTTGGTCAAAAGGAATGAATATAAATGTATATATGCAAACGCCAGGAGCCTTCGAGCCAAAACAGGGGAGCTAGAAAGCTTAGTTATGGAAAATAGGATTGATATTATTGGCATAACTGAAACCTGGTGGACCAGCGAAAACCAATGGGATACAGTCATCCCAGGATACAAACTGTACAGGAAAGACAGGGAAGGGCGACATGGAGGTGGTGTAGCCTTGTATATTAAAGAAGAGATAGAATCTTATGAACTGGAATGTCCAAGTGAGTCTGGCTCTTCCACAGAAGCAGTGTGGATAAAAATACCAAGCCAAAAAGGAAGTCTAACAATAGGGACATGCTACCGTCCTCCCAACCATACGTCCGAAGGAGATGAACAATTGGAGAAGGAGGTAAAGGAGGTAGCCCATAAAGATAGGGTAGTTATAATGGGGGACTTCAATTATCCTCACATAGACTGGGTGAACTCCTGTTCAACTCAGGAAAGAGAGAGAAAATTCCTAGACCTGCTAAATGACTGTTCCATGGAACAAATGGTCATGGAACCAACCAGGGGAAATGCAGTCCTGGACTTGATCCTAAGTAATGCTCAGGACCTGGTAAAGGACATCACTGTAGCTGATCCAATTGGGAACAGTGACCACAATGCAATAACCTTCAACTTAAATACAGGGAGTAAGTTCTTAATAAAGTCTAACACAGAGACCTTAAACTTTCACAAGGGAAACTTCCCCAAAATGAGGAAATTAGTGAAAAGGAAATTGAAAGGGAAAGTCAAAAGAGTTAAATCACTTCAAAATGCATGGAGACTACTTAAAAACACAATAACGGAAGTGCAACTAGAATGCATTCCTAAAAGAAGAAAGGGGACTTCTAGGTCCAAGAAGAAACCAATGTGGCTCACAAATGCAGTAGATGAAGTCATTAAAAACAAGAAGAGTTCATTTAGGAAATGGAAGGCTTGTCCAAATGAGGAGAACAGGAGGGAACATAGACACTGGCAACACGAATGCAAGACGGCCATTAGGAAAGCTAAGAAAGATTTTGAGGAGCACATTGCTAAAAACATCAAAAGAAATAACAAGAACTTCTTTAAGTATATCAGAAGTAGGAATCCAACCAGGAGAGCAGTTGGACCACTAGATAGTAAAGGAGAAAAAGGGGTAATTAAAGAAGACACGGAGATTGCAGAGAGACTAAACGAATTTTTTGCTTCCGTATTCACGGAGGAAGACAGAAGACACATGCCAGTAGCTGAGCCTGTGTTTTCTGAAGAGTTAAACTGTACAGAAATAACCAAGGAAGAGGTCCTGGCATGTCTTAATAAACTAAATGTTAACAAGTCACCGGGACCAGATGGTATTCATCCAAGAGTCCTTAAGGAACTCAAATGCGAAATTGCCGACCTTCTAGCAAAAATATATAATCTTTCCCTAACATCAGGCTCCGTACCTGAGGACTGGAGGGTAGCAAATGTAACACCAATATTCAAAAAAGGATCCAGGGGTGATCCAGGCAACTACAGACCAGTTAGCTTAACGTCAGTTCCGTGTAAGGTGATGGAAACCATTATTAAAGACAAAATTAGTGTGCATATGGAGCAGCAGGCATTGCTGAACAAAAGCCAGCATGGCTTCTGCAAAGGTAAATCATGCCTCACAAATTTGTTGGAATTCTTTGAGAGTGTCAATAAACACGTGGATAAAGGTGAACCAGTAGACATTGTCTATCTGGACTTTCAGAAGGCTTTTGACAAAGTCCCACATCAAAGGCTACTGAGTAAACTCACCAGCCATGGAATAAAAGGACAGGTTCTGTCCTGGATTTGTGACTGGCTTAAGGGCAGAAAGCAGAGAGTAGTAGTAAACGGCAATTTCTCAGGGTGGAAAGAAGTAAAAAGTGGGGTCCCTCAAGGCTCAGTACTGGGACCAATGCTTTTTAATTTATTCATCAATGATCTAGAAAAAGGGGTACATAGTAAAATAGCAAAGTTTGCTGATGATACTAAATTATTTAGGGTAGTAAAATCTGAAAGAGATTGCCAAGAGCTCCAGAGGGATCTCTTAGCATTGGGTGAGTGGGCAACCAAGTGGCAAATGTGCTTTAATCTTAACAAGTGTAAAGTAATGCACATTGGGGCCAAGAATCCAAATTACGTCTATAAACTGATGGGGTCTGAGCTTTCTGCAACACGCCAGGGAAGGGATCTCGGGGTTTTGGTGGACAGTTCAATGAAGGTGTCAACCCAGTGTGCGGCAGCAGCGAAAAAAGCAAATTCAATGCTGGGAATAATTAGGAAGGGAATAGAAAATAAGTCAGCAAGTGTCATTTTGCCCCTTTATAAATCTATAGTGAGGCCACATTTGGAATACTGTGTACAATTCTGGTCACCACACCTCAAAAAGGATATTGTGGAACTAGAGAAGGTGCAGAGAAGGGCAACCAGAATGATTAAGGGTCTGGAACACCTCCCTTACGAAACCAGGCTGCAACGTCTAGGCCTCTTCAGTCTGGAGAGACGGCGTTTGAGAGGGGACCTGATTGAAGTATATAAAATTATGCACGGCATAGAAAAGGTGGATAGAGAAAATTTCTTTTCTCTATCGCACAACACTAGAACCAGAGGGCACTCTATGAAGCTGATGGGTAGGAGCGTAAGGTCTGACAGGGGGAAGTATTTCTTCACACAGAGGGTCATCGGCCTATGGAATGTGCTGCCAGAAGAGGTGGTGACAGCTACCAGTCTGGATGGCTTTAAGGTAGGGTTAGACAAATTTATGGATGACAGATGTATCAATGGCTACTAGAACGAATGCCTAGGTGCATCTTTCAGGCTGAGGGGGGGGGAGGAAATGGGGCACTTCTAGGGCCATCTGCTGGGACTCGAGAGCAGGAGAAGGTTTGTCCATGTCTCTGCTTGAGATGCCCATGAGCATTTGGTGGGCCACTGTGTGCGACAGGATGCTGGACTAGATGGGCTGTGGCCTGATCCAGCAAGGCTTCTCTTATGTTCTTATGTTCTTATGTACCTTGGAAATCCTGTGAGATTTCACAGGAATCACGGGAAATCTCATGTTATTTCACGCTGTATTTCTCACCACCCCAGGCTTCCCAGAAGCCTCAGGTAGGCCTAATGGCAGCGTTTGGGGAGGGAGGCTAGTGCGGTCAGCATGGTTACCAGATCAACAGATATGGGGGGCCAACTGTATAAACACATACATACAATTCTTCCTATAGCAAGAAGAAAACCTATATTGTGTTATATACAATTTACGTTTTCTTCATGCCTTCACCTAATTTCATCACTACGCAAGTTCCTCTCCAAGAATTGTTTGATTAATAGCTTCATCACATGTCTGAGATTATCTACCTATGAAAACTTGTCTCATCCAAGAGAGTGACATTAACTTTCATATGCATGGCTTCTTTTCATATCTCTTCAACACATTGTCAATACTAGTGTGGTAACTTCGTACACTAGCTAAACAAAAATGCAGAATTTATACCCCAGCTTTCCCCAAAATGTCCCAGGGTAGTTCACAATAATAAAAAGACAAAATATGCAAAGTATTATTAAAATAGATTTAAAATATACTGAATATAAGTGATTTTTTAAAAACTGTATGCAACAGATTCCACATTATGCAATAGAGATTATGTAACACAGTTTTAGGCAACCACCACCACACTGGGAAAAAAAATCTTGCAGAAATCGGGTCAAAATCAAAGTTTGGCTACTAGCACTGAAAATCAATGGAATACAGAGCAATTCCACCCACAATTCACCTGTTTTTTCTCCCATACCGATAAGGGTACTTTTCATTAATAGACTGACAGCTAAACCGCCACTCATTTTATATAAGAAAACCTTCAGTGGAAGATACATTTTTGCCAGCACTTCACCAGATTCTGAAATAGAGACACTGGCTACATCCAGATGTCACTTAGTTTTTCTGCTATATTTGGATATTCTGGAATGCTTTATTCCAGAATATCCAAATATAACAGAATAAGTAAGCTACGTCTGGATGCCTTTATCTACCCAATATCATTTGGGTTGACTATGAATTTCACCACAGATATCAATTTCTCTTATCAGTGGGCTATGGACACATTGTTTGAAAAAAGACCATATTTATGAACACTCGCTTTTCCAAGATAATTATAAAAAGGACTCTAGACAGACAGAAGGAAAAATGAACACGCACGGCGTGATGACAACTGTGTAAACAGTAGAAGCACACTAATCATCACTTTGTCTACTTTTTATGGCTTTTAGAAATTTTAATCATCATTCCTGATACTTTTAAGTGTAATATAATACTGTGCTTTTTATGTTAAATGTTTGAGTGTGCAAGACTTCAAACTGATAAAACACAAATATCAGTTCATATACATTAAAGCTATATTAAATTTCACAGCCGGTTCATAGAAATTAAAAATATACCAAGGTTTTCAGAGACACGGGCAGCACTATAAAATGGAGAATACAGTCTTATACACCAAATCTTATGTCATATTACTCCTATTTTTGCCTTACTTTCTCTGAGCAAATCCCCAGGTATGCGGGGAAGCTCTCTCAAGTCCAGTTTGGCTAAGTCAAGTCAAGCCAGTTCAAGGCTGATCTGAGCCAGATTTTTTTGGCCCATGAGCCTCCCTTGTTTGTATCTAACTTCCTGCCCTTGTGATTTCCAGACTGATGCTTAAATACAAGGGCATAAAAGCTTGTATAAAGACAACTACAGTGGGCATGAAACCTATACAAAGCACTGGAAATCTCTGCATTCAAGAATGTTGCCATAAAGCTTTCAGCACAGATTCGAGTACATGATCTCAAATGAGGAAAACACTAACATCGCTTCTTAATCCACAGATATCTTCATAATTTCCCATTAAGCACAATGACCCCCTATATACCACTTAAGCAACATAATTGGTTCTGCCCTTTGACCATCTAGTGAAGGATACAATACAAATGTGAATATAAATGAATAAAAGAAAACTACTGCGTCCTATTTAGATTGGCACAATGGCATAAATTTAACAGTTGTAAAAATATTACCAAGGCTTCAGAATTCTTGCTGACAGTTTTCAGTTTGTTTCTGTAGTTTCAATCCAAATACCTTGCATTATCATTGGCCGTTACAATGATCAAGTCCATTTTCACCCCATCACTTGTCAGGATCATTTGTCAATGAACACTGAAGCAATTAATACTCATGCAGAGAGAAGGACTTGTTCTCTACACAAGATAACCTCAAAACCACTAGTGGACAGTAAATGGTCACAAACAAGTCCCTCCCCAAGTCAATACCGTCAGTGAGCATTAAGTCCATGCTGACAGGAATGAGGTTCTTTATGAAGCAATTATAGTTCTGCAGCTACTTAAAGCCTGATTTTTGAAAAAAAAAGTCCACCAGTGAAGGTGGTGCAAGTGAGGGGCTTCTGTTTGCCATCCCTCACATCGGACACCCCTGCTCAAAACTTAATAGCATTATGCTACATTCATTTACAGAAAGGAATGTTCATAGAATCACCATTCAAACATAAATTTCTTGCCTAATCCAGGTATTCAATTAATTTTGACAAGCACGTGTCCTTTTTAGATACCTTCTCCTTGAAGCACAGCAGTACGCTGAGAGAGCAGAATGAGGTGTTATAAGGTAGTTTCTTCACAGGTGAAAATCAAACCTTGAAAACATTCATTTTCAGTGAAGCCACATACCTCGTTTAACAGCTCCCTGACACCAGAGGACCTGGTGGGTGTGGAATGCCAGCAAGCATGGCGTCTTCACAGTCTTCGCCTTGTAACACATGACATTGTTGAAGAGGGGGCTGGAGCAACTATTGACTACTGTACGTAGCAGGGCCGCCATGTTGCTTAGAATCCAACAAGCAAGATCTCTCTGTCAAAAAGTTGGACAGCTGCTCTGCTGTATACAAAGACATTTGCACATTAGGAAACAATGGCAATGGGAATTAGGAAAACATAAGGTATTTTTTAAATAATAAATTCCACTTCAGACTACAATGCACACAATTCACAACTGCATATAGCTACTAGGAAAACTACTAGCCCCCCCCCCCCAAAAAAATCTTAGGAACCTAAATGTTATCCAAAAATGAATGCCAATCTTAATACCATTACTTAAGGCAAAGTACTATATTCCATAAAAGTCTCCTAACTTTCTTTTGATGCCCTCCTTAAAAAAAGAAAGATAAGATAGTATGAGATAAAAAGCTTGCTTGGATAAAGACTGAAAAGCAAAGCAAGACATAGAAGAGACCCAGGCTGAAAAGATAACCTATGACATACATTTAAAAATCCATACACTCAACTGAAATAAAGGCTTGATGTTGTCTTGTACCATCAAGATGTGGTTGATGTGGGGTGTTTTTCCACTTAGCAGTAAAGTGACCATTAAGGACTCATTAAGGACCCATTAAGGGTCCTTAATGGGTACTTTAGTACTGACTACCTAGCCCTCCATGCAGCTTTACTGGTAGACACAGAAGTGGTTCAACCACTGCCTTATTCCAGGAGAATGCTGGGCATCAAACATATGATTCCCTGCTTTCTAGTCAGTTCCTCTAGCACTAAGCTAGGGCTATTCTCTTACATCTTGGGAAATACACCATCTTCTGTGTAAAGTGGTGGTTCCATTTTCAGAAAGCATGCTGGTGTTCAAACAGCATAATCATCCATTCCCATAACCACTAGCTTTCCAGGAGAGGCAATTAATTATGTAATATATATTTTAACGTATGTTTCATGCTGTATAAGGGATACTGCATTTTGACCATGGCTGTGATCAGACATAGCATTAAAAAAGTATCTGAAACGCATCTGAGGCAGCTTTGAGGTGGGATTGTACACACACCAGCCTGCCCCTCCCTCCTCTCATGAACATTCTGTACTAGAAAAGACTTGGGGACACAACACTGTGGCTGCGTCCAGATTAGCAGAATAAAATCCACTGTTAGAGAAAAAAGTGCAGCTTGCCTGCTGCGAAGACATGACGCACCATCCGGACTCCAGCAGCCTCCCCACAGCTTTCTCAGAGAAAGCTGTGATACTTCCATGTCGCGTGTGGTGAGACAGGCATCACATGGGATGGGACACCCAATGGGAGCTGAGCTGCAGGCTCAGCTCTCGTTCACTGTTCTTACTGTCCTGTCCAGACTGGAGAGCAAGTGCTCACCATCCCACAGTAGATAAATTCAAAGTAACAGCGGCATAATGCGCCACCAATACAAAGTATCAGGTGTCTGGAGTGATGGCCACAACCCAACTGCGCATCGGAAGGCACAGTATCCATAAGTCTCTGGACTCACCCTGTCTCTCTGAGGCAACTCTGGGATGTCTCTTTTGTTATTTCAGAATATAGCCTATACTTAAGAAAAACTACCACAACATTACTATTAGTGTTACAAATTATCAATACAAAATTGATCATTAAACCCCTCCTTGTTAGAATTCTTCTTAGCTTTAATAGAAGACCAGAAATCAAAACACATACAGCTTCACACACAACACGAGAATCACCCTATTCATTTAAATATCTATATTCAACAGATCTACAAGAGAGAAGGGAAGGAAGAATAGTGAGAAAAGAAAACACAGTAGAAGAGCATGTTAAATTCACAGAAGGCGGCACAGGCCGCCTTCTTCCGTGCACTTTCCCTTTAAAAAAGGACGAACAGAAAGGAAACTAATTCTCGCAACAAAAGCACTCAATAAGCACAGAGTTATTTTGAGGCAGTTCTTCCTTCCTCAGCCTGCAAGTAACAGTGTTTCCAACAGTTTCTAAGGCAGTTGCCATAAATAGAGAACCCTCTTAATGCTACAGAACAGACTTCTGCCACGTACTCAGACATGCAAAACGTTAAGAAATTTTTTCTCCGCCAGCCGAATGCAAGCCAGTCCTTTGCCAATGAGGCGGAACAGCTGCCAGAGAAAAGTGCTCCTTTTAAATGAATCACTCACATCCCTGCCCTCAACTACCCAGGCATTACCACGTCTACAAGTAACCCAAGAATCTGGAATCCCCATTCATTAGTAAGTTCCAATCAGGCTGCTCCTGCAGAGCAACGCAGGGCTTAATTTGCACCAGAGATATCTGATTGGCTACAACTCCTAATCCATCCGTGACAGGAGTCAAGTTCATTCATTGAAGGAAGGGCTAATGAAAGCTGCCTCAGCCCAGTCATGAACTTTTAATTGAGGCAGCCGGTTGTCAAGTGACCAATCATGTGCTAATACAGTAGATTTCAGATAGCCACACCATATACAGCTGGAAAGTGGTAAAAAAAATCCTTTGGTTTTGTGCCAACACTACCCACTAGAACTTTATTTTTATGACCTTGAGTGTGTCAAAGCTTTGAAGGCTTTTCCTGCATATACGTATATTATCTTTATATGTGTGTGTATGTGTGCAGAAAAAAAAACTTCAAAGCTATGACACAGTACAGTATATCTAATATAGAAATGTTGCTCCTTGTCCAAATCGTTCATTTAAAACCCTTCTGTTTCTGTTCACCTTGGTGATTCTTCAACATTACTGTATATGTATATTCAGCCCCATACCAAAGGTCAAAGGGCAGGTTACAAGAGATAAAAGCAAAGCAAACTGGTTAAAAACTAGGACTAAGCTAGTTAAAATCACCTCATAGATAGCAGTAACATGAATTTAAAGCTAAATTAGCAGCTCAGAACTTTCCTCAAAGGCAAGAATGGACTGATAATCAGAAGAAGAGGCAGAGTGGGAGTTATAAAATTTATTTCCCCACTCCCAACTTTCCAATACATTTGAATTTGATGCATTCATTGTCTGTATCCTCACTTCAGTGAAACATAACTCAGATGTGCCAACTTTTGCCTGTTTTGCTTCTTTCCATTCTTCCCTAATAACATTTTACTACTTTAAAAAATACACATATAACCAAAGTTTGTCCTTTGTTTCCTTGTCTGCCTCACAAAAGAACAGTCATCTCCCTTATAACACCATGGTTTGCTCCCTGCAAATCTTGACACAGAGCAAGACAAAACTATGCAAATAATTGCCATGTGTGGAGAACCGAGGTTAGTGGAAGGCCAGTCTACCAGTGTGTTTATGTCAACAGCATCTCAGCAACCAATTCACATCACTGCAAGTCAGACTATGACCAGGTCCAACAAATAAAGCACCTCTGAGGCACCTTAAGAGAAGGTTCCAAGTTGGGATTGTTTATACACCACTTTGCTGCTCCTCCCCACCCCCCTCCATAAACATTCTGTACTAAAGAAAGTGGGTTGGAGAAGGCTTGGGAAGGCAAGGGCCACACACTATTGTCTTTGAGGAACCCATTATGTTTGAACACAGCCACTCTCTCTCTCTCTCTGAGATGGCTCAGAGGTGGTCCTTCGCTATGTCTGAACACAGGCCTGACCATCTAGAGCAAAAGTGTGCTGCTGTACAAGACAGTATCATAAGAGGAACAAATATATTCCAACCAAGTTCTAAGTCATTTGAAAGTATTTTTAAAAGTATTTCATGTACTCTTTAAAAGCAAGTGCCAAAAGAGTTTTTAACGCTCATTACCCTCCAAGCTATTACCCTCCTATCAAGCAAAGATGCAACTCCCCAGATAAAGCTTCAACAGCTTTTGAAGTTATGTGGGAAGCAAGCAACCCTAATTGCTGAAATCACTCATTTCAAGCTTCTTCCCAGACCCTCCCCAGTTCCCAACCTCTCATTCACATTAAAAGGCCTCGACAAATCTTGAAAGTCAAAGCTGGAAAGCTGGTTCAAGGTCATCTTCTGCATTCCCACTGTCCATTCGACCTCCACGTAGGACATGGCAGTGTTGACTTTAGCAGCTGTTGCAACCCGGGCAGCTAAAAAACAATCTCTAAAAAACCAACCCACAAACTTTTATGACTATTAAAGCATAACTGCTCTGTCAGAATACATAACTGCACTTCTAGTTTTCTCTCGCCCTTCCTCCTAAATCAAACAGGACTCCCCCCCTTTTTTTTTTAATCCTAACGCCTTCTGCCTGACAATCCTCACTTGTAGCATTTCGTGGCAGCAATCTGCAGAGCAAGCAGGCCAGATGTGCCCTCTGCTCTCAAAGTCCACTGCGATCTTGAATGGGTTTTAGGAGGTCCTCGTACCGAGGACGAGCCCTCTCCCTTCTAAAGGCATGTCCTAGTGGATGGGGTGTCCCCTCCTCGTGAGGAAGCAAGGGCATAAACAGCTCTTCTCCAACCGACTCCCCCGACGGAAAGCGGGGAATGGGAAGCAGCTGTTAACAATTCCTCTCCTCCCCCCCCCCAACCTTGGTGGGCCTAGAATCGCAACAGTTCTGAGATCCTGGCTTCTTTTTCCTTTGGAAAAGTTGCGAATGGGTCGCCGAACCCCTGGTGTAGACATCAGAACCAGACCAGCAAAAGGGGCCTTCTTCCCGCAACAAAAGCCCCCTTCTCTCACACACACACACACCACCCCCCGGGCTCTTAATAGTGGCTCTAGTTGCAAGATGCAAAAAGCAAAAAGGGAAAGCGTCCCGATCCCTGCATGCACGCCACACTACAATGTTACCCCTGTGCAGCAGCAGATCACAGGGAAGTGCAACTCCAAGGCAATTGCAGCGTGCATTTGCAACGATTGCAGCAGGGACCAGTAAAAGAACCACCACCGAGCCAGAAAGAGAGCAGAGGGGAAGGGAAGGGAAGGGAAGGGCGGGGAGGAGAAAGCCCCGGGCTGATGCCCATGCAATATCACCTACCTACCGCCCTTTCCGCCTCGCCCGCTTGCAAACTGCCCCACCGGGGCTGCTGACCTTCCCGACTCGCCCCCCGCACCTCCGAGCCGGCGCGAGGAGAGGAAGGCAGAGCCGCCGAAAATGCAGAGCCGACCGTCGTCGAGCCGGCGCCGCCGACCGAGGCCCCCTGCCAAAGGGGCGGGCGCGCGGGCCGTCACCTACAATGGGCTGGATGATGGAAACAGTAACAGGGGGAAGAAGAGCGCGCGCGCTCCGCCCCCGTCTAGGTGGGAAGAAGAACGAATGGAAGTCACGTGGAGAGCTGCTGCTGCTGCTGCTGCTGCTGCTGCACTGGCTCCTTCCCAAAGAGAGGGGGCAGCAGAGGGGCCCTAGACCACGTGATGCTGCTGAGGCTGCTGAGGCTTTGTCGTCGTCGGACTCGGGGACGAATATTCGCAACTTTGCGAGCCGCTGCATAGTGCGCATGAGTGGGACACAGGTTGCATTGTTCACTTTATTTCCTACTGCGCCTGCGCAGAGGCGAAGCAAAATTGGGGATGTGAGGTCAGCGAGGGCCAGGTACCAGCTGGGCGGTGATTTTGGGCGAGCACTGACTAAAAACGCGTTGCCTGCAAGCCAGTCGTTTGCCCAAGGGGGGTGGGGTGACGTGTGTGGCGTCCTCCCCCAAAGATTCATCTAAATAATTGCTTCTACTGTTTTGTGCAATTTAGGGTCTACTCATTGCCCAGATCTTGCTCTGCATTGCTCTGTCCCTTAGGAAGGGTACAATATACAATTTTGCAAAGGCGAATAATTGAAGCTTATGGCTTAGACATATAACCTGATCAATAACTGGGAATTAAAAACAAGAATTCCAAAGCATGGCCGTAATCAGCATCTGAGGCATCTTAGAAAAGGCCTGGAGGTGGGGTTGTTGACACTCCAGTCTGTGCCTCCCACCTCTCCCAAACCCCTCTGTGCTAGAAAAGATGGATTAGATATGTGTTGAGAACACTAAGGCCGCACAGTACTGCCCTCTTCTGTTATGTCTGAACACAGCCCATGTTCTGAATAGCCCTCTTGTGAAGGTCACACAGTGCTTGTTAACAGTAAGAAAGCAAAAAAAGTGAAGTACTACTATAGAGGGCCCAAGGCAAAATATCCAGGAACCTGTTTGCACTTATCTGTGTAGAATGATATAATTGTATCATTCCATTGTTGTTACTATGGAGACCCAGACTGTCCAAATTGATGTAGCAATGGATGTAGCAACTCTGCCAGGTGCCCAGCTGTTGCCATAGCAATTACAATGTAGCACACATTTGTGCAGCTACCCTACCTCCACACAGCTTTGCTCCCAGAAGCATGCTGGCTGCTTCCAGTCAAGCTGTGGAGAAGCTTTTACTTCTCCATAGCTATAGGAGGATCGGGGCACTGGGATGCACCTGGATGGTCTAGAATGGTGGTGGCAGCAAGGTGTGCAGATGGAGCATCCTGATCCACCCCCTATAGAGAAAAGTGTGAATAGGCTCTAGGACTCAGTTTTCATTTTTAAAAGTGCTTTTGACTCTTATAGAAGGAACACATGGTCTTATTGGACTCTGCCAGCAGGACCGTGAGCTCAGACTGACTGCACATCACCTGCACCTGAACTACTCCCAGGAGCAGTCTATTTGCAAATATAAGATCATTCCAAGTACATCTGTTTGCACAATAACATACTATCATCGTATAAATGATTATACTATGTCATCAGTATAACTTTGTGTCACCAGGTCAGCAATATTGTGTAAGCAATCCAGATCTGAGACTCTGAAATGTTTCCAGAAGGAACTGAAAGAAACGCAATGTTTACCTATTGATTGGCTTTTGTCCCTTGTGAGCTACTTCATTGTTTGGACTCCTATGTATCTGCATAGCCAGAGGTGCAAAGAACCAGCTGAATATGTAAACTACTGGCTGCACAAACCCCCAAAATAGTATCATATGAGCAATCACATCTCTCCACTCAGCATACTGAAACACAGTTCCTGCCAGAGAAACCCCATAGGTTTCTGGGGTAAAAGTTAGGATCTTTAAAGTTAGGATCAGCTTCACAGCACCAGACCCAAGATAAAGGACTCCAGACTTAGGTGCCAGACATAGTTTCCATTATCTGGATCTACCCTTTATGCTGCCGCATCTCTTCCCTGCAAGATTATAGACGGACTTTGAATTTGTCACCCCTCTGTCTCCTGATCACTGCTGCATTGCTTCTCTGGACTGTGGCTTCAACCTGATGCAGCTCAGCTACTTGAACTCTGTTCTGGTTCCTTAGCGAGCTGTACTCTGACTAAAGTGCATTCTTGCAAAGCTCAGAGTTCCTGCAACCTAAATTTGAAACTTTACCAGGCTGAAGCAGTAGACGCCTCTTTCCCAAGACCTCATCCCAGCTGAGGGTGAGACAGTCCATGTGATCCCTGGTAGTTTTAGGCTTCCCTGAGAGTAGGTTCAGATCCTTTCTGCTTTCCTTTGACCCCTTTTCTAATTCTACCTGTCAAACCTGACTTTAACCTACCAAATTTATTAAGTAAAACCCTGGCTGGAACTATGCTGCTTGTTTCCTGCTTGGTGCTTGCACAGTTAAGCCATCACATGATCCTAGCAAGAGAAGCCCTAACAGTGCACCCTTTTTACCATATTTGCTTGGTAACACCTGTTGGCTCTCAGGACTGATAATTCTACTGCTTTAGTCTGTTTTTGAGCCCCTTGCTGTGATTTTAATAAATGTTTTGTTTTCTGAGAATCTTCATTTCTAAGGTGTTTTTGTCTTGCTGCCTCTTATTCTTGCCACTCTGGTTAATTCTCCATTTTCAAAACCATTTAGCTACAATGTCTCACTGGGAATTTTATGTCTGGGTAGAGCTCCCCACCCCACCCTTAAACAATGTTTCCAGTACGTGGCTCCTAACACTGCCTGACGCACAGATATGCAGATAATACCACCCTGATGGCAGAAAGTGAAGGAGAATTAAGGATCCTGTTGGTGAGGGTGAAAGAGAAAAGTGCAAAAGCTGGCTTGAAATTCAACATTAAAAAAACCACCTAAGACTGCATGTGGTCTCTTATTTCCTGGAAAATAGAGGAGGAAGAAACAGAAAGTGTCAAACATTATTTTCTTGAGCTCAAAGATAATTGCAGACAGTGACTATAGCCATGAAATTAAGAGACATTTGCTTATTGGGAGAAAAGCTTCCTTACAGAGATCTCAACTTGCTGACAAAGGTCTGTATAGTCAAACCTGTCATTTTCCTAGCAGTAATATATGGCTGTGAGAGCTGAACTAAAAGGAAGCCTAAGGCTGTGGTCAAATCTATGGTTTAATCCAGCTTCAGTCCACTTACAGAGCAAGAGAACACATCAGCAAAGTGACCAGTAATTTTCTTTCCACATTATCAGAAAGGTAAATTTTCTCATTTATCACTGAAAGAAAACCACTTGTCACTGCTGATGTATTCTCTTACTCTGAAAGTGAACTGAAGCTGGATTAAACCTTACATGTGACCATAGCCCAAGTAGCAAAAAGTGACACTTTTGAAATGTGGTGTTGGAAGAAAATATTTGAGAGTCCCTTGAACTACAAGAAGATATGACCCCTGTTAATTGGAAGGACAAATATTGAAGGTGGAGCTAAAATACTTTGGCTACAAAATAAGAAGCAGGGCTCATTCTAAAGGCTTTTCTGCACTCTACTCAGCAGTCAAAGCAGGGGGTAAGGATTTCAATGCTCCATCTGTAAGTGCAGATGTCTAGAGCATTCTAGCACTATGCCTCCTAGTGAACGGTGGTATAGTGGGAATTTTCCCTAAAAGACCCTGATGCTGGGAAAGACTGAAGGCAAAAAGAGGGGAGATGAGATGTCTAGATAGTGGGCCTGTTTGCACTTGACTGTATTCTGGAATAAATCTCATGATAGGGGTCTGTTGCCTGCATGGGGTTTGCTGTAGCCTGCACTAGCATGTGGACAGCAGGCCCCTATTCTAGGATATATTCCAGAATAAAACCAAGTGCAAATAGGCCTAGTGTCACAGAAACAATGAACATGACCTTGGGCAAACTTGGGTACACAGTGGAGGGACAGAAGGGCCTGTTGTAGGGTGCAAACATTGTGGCTGTGGTCACACTTGAGGTTTAATCCAGCTTCAGTCCACTTGCAGAGAGAGAGAATACATCAGCAAAGTGACAAGCTGTTTTCTTTCAGTGTTTAGTAACTCAGAAAATTCACCTTCGGGACAGATAATGCGGAAAGAAAATTACTGGTCACTTTGCTGATGTGTTCTCTTGCTTTGAGGGTGGACTGAAGCTGGATTAGCCTTAGGTGTGACCACAGCCCTGGAGGAATTTACTCTTTCTCTTCATTTTGACTCAAGTGGTAGTGGCTGGCTCCTCCATCATAAGAGGAGCCTTGCCGGACCAGGCCATAGCCCATCTAGTCCAGCATCCTGTTGCACAGAGTGGCCCACCAATGCCCATGGGCATCTCAAGCAGAGACAAGGGCAAACCTCCTCCTGCTCTCAAATCCCAGCAAATGGACTTGGAGGCATCCTGCTCGCCCCCACGGCCTGTCCCCATCCTTGACTAAATAAATCTCAGGATAGGGATCTGTTGTCTCCATGGGGTTTGCTTTCGCCTGCACTAGCATGTGTTCTAACTTTTGAGTTGCCATGGTGACCCCACGGCTCAGCGGAGGCCTCCACACCGCTGTGGGGCGCTGCTGCCGCGTCCCGAGTGGGTCCGCCGCGGCTGCCTCCGAGTTCATTTGTGGGCGCCTCCGTGTTTGTGTGCGTGTGTTGTGCGCTGTGGGTTCAGGCGTCCCCGTGTGCGGGTCGGCAGCGCTAGTCGTGCGGGATTGTTTTGAAGTACGAATCGAAAGTGCAGCGTCTTTAGGCCGGACTGTGGCGGGTTTTAGTAGACTCTGGCGCCGTCGGCCGGTCCGGAACCTGCTGCTGCCGCCTCCGCCGGGCTCCTCATGAGGAAGAGGCGGGCCTGAGAGGAGGAGGAGGAGGAGGTGGAGGCCGACATGTCGGACAACGGGTTTGACCGAGCGCCCGGTGCGGGTCGTGGCCGAGGGGGTGGAGCCCCACTGCCAGAGAGCGGGGCCCGTTTAGGAATCGGCGGCGGCGGCGGCGGCGGCGGTGACTTCGGTGCTGCTGCTGCTGCTGCTGCTGCGGGGCATTTAGCCAAGTCGGGGGGCTTCCCGCACCACCAGGAGCCCCTTCGGCCGCCCAAGACGGCGCCTCCTGGGGCCATCATACCCACAGGTATTGCCCGGCATTGCTTAACATGCTTCTGGGCCTACTTTCCCCGGCGTCCGGTTTCTTACCGCCCCCCCTTCCCTCGCCATCCCTGGGTCGGGGGGACAAGGGTGGGCCGTGGTGCTTGGGGACCTTCTTTCCTGTCATGGATAAAGCCGGGAGGAAACACGCTGGGGAGACGAGAGGGGATTTTCTTCTCCGCCCTAATCGCCCTCAGGGAATTTTGGGGTCACATAGGGGCGCCGTCATTGGGTGTTTTTCCACTTAGCACTAGAGGGCCCTTTAAGGACCCATTAAGGACCCTTAATGAGTCCTTAATGGGTACTCTAGTGCTAGGGTTTTCCCCCCACTAGCAGTAGAGTACCCATTAAGGACTTTTAATCGGTTCTTTAGTGCTAAGTGGAAAAACACCCATTGTCACATTTCCCCCCCCCCCGCTTCCATCCTATTTCGTGCGTGTCGCTGTTCTTTAAGGCTGCGGGTCACACCTAAGGTTTAATCCAGCTCCAGTCCACCTTCAGAGCGAGAGAGAAACACATCAGCAGAGCGACCAGTGATTTTCTTTATCCTACAAGGGAATTTTTCTGAGTTATTTACCACTGAAAGAAAACCGCTTGTCACTTTGCTGATGTGTTCTCTCACTCTGAAAGTGGACTGAAGCTGGATCAAACCTCAGAGTATGACCACAGCCCAAAAGGCTGTCTGGTTTCATGCCAACATCCTCTTGTCTGCAGACCAAGTTGTTGTTGGATTGTTTGTTTGTTTTAAAGACAACTAGGTTCTAGCTCATCTGCAGAAAAGTAAGGGGTGTGTCAATTTGCATTGGTGAAACGGGTCTGTTGATAGTATCCAATAGTTTCCAGCAATATAAATCTGGAATAAATCTGAGAATGTCCCCTTAAACTATCCCCTCCCTCTTTTTTGTATGCTTTCCTTTGCATTGTGTAGTCTGGTTTCCTGTAAAATGAATGTGTTTAGCCTTCAGGTGATGTTAAGTGTCCTTGGTGATGCTTGTCTGAATTCTGTAGGAAAGAATAGGTTTGCTTTTCTGTATTTGTGTGGTGTGTTGTACTTGCCATACTCCTTTTGCAGACAGTTCTTGAGGCTTGTGAAAAAACTAGCTGTATTTTGGTTGTAATGATATTTTTCTTGTTTTATTAAGTTGATCGTCTGTTTGTGCATGGTGCAGTGTGGGCATGTGCATGCATTAAAAATATCTATATATATATGTGCACTGCCACTATTTGTTGCCCCAGTATTTCAAAGAAGAGTCATCAACTGTGGATACAATTTGTTATGCATGCCCCTCTTCCCAGCTTTTATATAACTAAAATGAAAAAAAGTTGTTAAGATTCTCCAATTACAAAAACACTTTCCAGCTTTAGGATGTTTTGCTTTAAGAAGGCCAGTGTAATGGCTGGAGCACCAAGCTAGAACCTAGTTCTGAAATCCCTCCTCTGTAATGAAAACTCACTGAGTGGCCTTGGCTGGACACAACTTCTCAGTTTAATTGTATTCATTGTATTGTTCTGGGGTTAAAATGGGGGAAGAATGGTATGCACTGCCTTTGGCTCTTTGGAGAAAAGGCAGACTATAAATGCCATAATTAAAAGTTCACTTTTTAATGGGCTTATGAGTAGGGGCCCATAGAGTTGGACTGGAAAAGTAAGGCAGTAGAGCAGGATGGGAAGTGTACTGAAAACCTAGTTTTCAGCTCCTACTTGAACAGTGTTTAAATGCACAGCAGCTCAAGAGTCATTTTGGATTAGTTAAAGTTTTTCAGTTCGGTCAGTGTCCAGTGATCCTGTCTTCAAATCAGTAAGTGTTTGCTACATAGGTTGTGTCTGTACGAGTTTCTCTTGGATATGGGTTTGAGAAAATAAATGAATTTACTTGAAAATAATTTTAAAATGGAGGTTGAATAATTAAGCATATAATTAAGAGCCTTTCTTCATTGGATCTTTTTCTGGATTATATCTGGGAATAAGAGGCTGCCATCAGCGTGCTGGCGTAGTCTATAGAAGGCTCCACCTGCAGCCTGCTGTACTATGAACCAGCATGTGGCCAGTAGGCCCCTATTCCTGGATATAGTTCAGAATAAGGCCCAGTCAAGAAAGGGCCTAATGCAATTATAGTTGGGCTTAAATATATTTCCTTAAAATATTTCCATATGCAGGGGTTTGGACACTGAGCTGGGGAAGGCATAGGAAACTTGTTGTGTCATCAATATCCCAACTTCATGCCAAACTGTGATTTGGCAGCTTTTAAACTGCCAACCTGGGGAAACAACCCATTTCCACAGTTAGTGATGAAACCAACCCAAATTAAGGCAGTTCAGACACTATAGAACAGAAGCTCTACTGTATTTGGTTTAGTTGTGCATTGAATTGCAGCGCTCAGATGAATTATTTTGGGATAATATTGTAAAGGTACTTTTGAACTTTTCAAGGACTGTTTATGTGAATGTAAACAATGGCTATCCTGGACCTGTATTTTCACTAGCATCCCTCTCAATTTGACTTCTTAAACATACACACTCAGTAGGAGAATAGGTTATAAAGGCTGCATCCTGAACACCCGAACTCCATTCATTCTTCAGTGAGTTATTCCTGGTAGACCAGACACAAGTAATTTTTTTTTTAAAAAAATGCAGCAGCTAGCATGAGATCTGGAGGAGGCAATGCAATTAGGGTTACTTCCACTGTTTCCATTGACTTTTGAATTAAGTTATTAAGCTTTGCATTTAAATTAAGGAAGGTGTTGTATGTTATATGCTACATGAGGAAGGTATTCAACACTGAACAAGCAGTCAAGGTGTCACTGAGAAAAACAGAACATTGCCTTAACCCAGAAATTTGGAATAAATAAATCCTATTCTAGTGTTGGCAAGAGTGTTGTTCTGTATTTATTCACAGTGCTTTCAAGCACAATCTTGACCTTTGTAGGATGTTGGGGATAGATTTAATCTCTTGGTCCCACTCCACAGATTATCTATGTGTGGTGGTGGGGTTTGTGAAAAATATTGCAGCTTCTGTCTCATTGTAGATGTCCTGATTCACATTTGGGACTCCAATGCGCTGTAGCCTCAACAGCTGAAAATAAAGGGAACGGCTGGGAATCATCCAAAATCCATACTATTGCCACTAATAGCATTGTACTTCCAAGTAATTCCAGTATGTTTCTTGGTGGTAGCAATAGTAGTGCAAATGGCATTTGGAATGAGCACCACCTATCCAAGTGTGAAAGTGGCATGGTTCAAAATGTGCCAGTAACAAAAGAGTATATCCATTTGGTGCTGTAATAAGTGTCCACTGAACAAGGAACATTCTTCCTCATCACTGTAAGCCTCAGAGCTCTAGAGCAATTTATCTAGAGCAGTAGTTTCTAACCATTTTTTGGCCATACCCTATCTAAACATCTCTAAAATTCTGATCTGCACGCCCCCCCCATGACATATAATTCTTATTATTCAAAAATCAAACTCCTGTTCATGTGGAAGAAGCTTAAAAGGCCATGCAAAACATTCACTGTTAATAACTCATTCTCGAATTGCCCCCCCCCCTAAAAATCAAATTGTCCCCCTGTGGAGCGTGTGTCCGTTAGGAACCACTGAAGAGGTTTGCTGGGCCCTTTAGACAGATGTTTGTCTATAGGTTTTATTTATATACTGTGTATTGTGTTTAAGTGACTGTAACCTCTGGTGAGACCTTAGGATATTGTGCAGACTAAAAATAAATAATAAGCAATAATAATTACCCAAGTTAGCAGATCTCAGGCCATTTCTTCATTGGGTTTTATTCCAGATTATATCCCAGAATCCACTTATAGCCTGCCATCCACTTGAAAGTGCAGAAAGGCCTGTGCAAAAAGGGTCTCAGTTCTTGGTGGAACTGGCCAGTGGAGGCCTCCATTAAACCACCACAGCCTTCCTCATGGATGCAGAGGAACTCCATCAAAGACTGCTAACTGACCCACCAGCCATTAACTATCAGTTCTCCTCTGCTGGTGAAGAAACAAAGCAGATAGCTTTGTGGTTTGGAACAATTTTTATTTGTATTTTGCAAGTCTTCAGCAAGAGATCTTCATCAGTCTTTCCCTCCCCACTTCCATGAGTAGAGAGCAACATTTCTGTCCGCCCTTAGCAAGAAGTTGAGGGCATGAGGGGAAAAATACAAAATTCAGCTGAGAGAAAAATCTTTACTTGCATAAAAATGATTGCAAAATAGTTGGTTTTGAATATTTATATAATTACAGAAGAAATTACTAAATGTAGATAATACAGCTGTTCCTTCTATAACATGTTTTGGGTTTTGATGCAGTTAACCAATGTGGCTTCCTTTATGTAGCATGGTTTTTAACAGCATAACTTTGTTTCTACACTGCTGTTAGTATGTGACTTCCTTTTTTTTAATGCAGTCCTGGATCATTTCAGTAATGCAACTTGGTGTCTGAGGCCCTTTCTGCACTGGGCCTTATTCCAAGTTATATCCTGCAATAGTGCGGACTGTGTCAGGCCCTACCCATTGTCTGCCAGTGTCTCCACTAACATGCAGATGGCAGGTTCCTATTCCAAAATATTATCCAGAATAAGGCATAGTGCAAAAAGGGACTGAGCTTCTTTTGACTTAGACTGAAAAGGCAATGTGTGGGGGGAGGAGGGGGAGGAGAGATACCTCAGTTACCACCTGCAGCAAACCCCAGTTTACCTGCACATCTGGTGAGCAGCAAACCTAATAATCTCACTGAGAATTTGGGAGCCAGGCAAACACCTACTGTATTTTCTGGCGTATAAGACTACTTTTTAACCCAGGAAAATCTTCCCAAAAGTCAGGGGTCGTCTTATACGCCAGGGGTCGTCTTCTTATACGGCGAGTATATCCCAAACTCTATATTTTAACTGGAAAGTTGGGGGTCATACACCCAGTTGTCTTATACGCCGGAAAATATGGGTACCTCCTTCTATTTTTTGCATGCTTGGCTGCCTCCCAGAGTTCCCCAGCAAGGCCAGTCATGTATGTACCTTGCCAGATGCAAGACAGGCTGCTATGGGAAACCCACCATCATTGCTGGATTTCTTGTAATAGCTTTGCAATGCAGTTTTTGCATGTTGCAATTGGCACTATACTGGGAATGCCTCAGATATGCCTAGCATTCATAATACAGTGCTGAGACAATTGCAGTGTTTGCCTTGCATCTGGAAGCAGCCTTATATTGGTCTCTCCTTTACAACTCTATTGACCTACATTATTAGATTTGAGTTTCAGCTCTGCAGTGCCATTGACTTAAATTGATTGTCTGATCTTTTGTAGTTCTCCAGTCTCCCAGTTTTCTGTAAGTGGGAGTTATTTGCACAGTGTGTTTTTTCACTGCATGGTGGTTTGTGGAAATCAAGCAAAATTATACAAGGGATAGCTATATTTCAAATAAAATACAAATGGGCAGTACCATAATATAAATATGTGTAGAAATTCATTTCAGTCAAAGAATTCTAGAACTGTTCTATTTACACATTGATATAGATGATTGTTGCAACCTCCTTTATTATTTAGTGATTCTAAACATTTACTGCTTCTGCTTTGTTCTGTGTAAAAGGAAAATGTCGAAGACTTAAAAACTAGGACGTCTGGAGATCACAGGATGAAAAAAATGTGTCTGAAAAGACAAATATCTTAGTTGTCTGACATAAGGGGACAGAAGCTTTAAAAAAAAGCATGTAATTTGGCAACCCTATATGTAATCTTGGTATTACAGGTCATATGTATGGAAGCTGTTAAAATTGTTTAAGAAACTTCTTTGATAAGAACTGTTAGTTTAAGAGATGTGATTCTTGTTTGTGTTCCAAAGTCTTGGGTTCTGTCCCCAGGTAAAACTATTTTTAAGCCTACAAATCACTACATTTGCATAAGTGGAACTATAATTTAAAATTAGAGGGCACATTTTAAAGACCAAAGACAACACTGGCTCTGTCTTAGAGTTTCAGAGGTGTCCACAAACCTAATACATTTTCACAGATACATTTTTTTCCTAAATGAGTTTATGTTTCCCTATTCTTTTCAACTGTTTCTCATTTACTTCCTTGTAAACAATTATTTCATATTTTAGGAGAGATCAGTGTTTATACTAATGACAATTCAGTGTATACAGTGTATTTAATAAGGGACCTCAGCAATTGTGTACATGTAAATGCCAAAATAAATTAATTATATAGCTGAAATCTTTTTGAAAAACAAATGCTCTTTGTCTTGTGGATGTGGCATGAAATACTAAGCTTTTAAAAATTGTTTTTGAAATTTCAGAGCAGTCAAGGACCACATCTTTACCAGAAAAAAAATGTTCTAGTTCAGCAATGGCTAAACCTCAACTGTTTGCTGCTCCAGTATCAAAACTATCAGTGAATGCCCCTGAATTTTACCCCTCAGGATATAACCCTAATCTTATGGCAAGTATTTAATTTCCCCCCTTGTGTTCAGGTAGATTAAGCAGATATTTTACTTGCAGTGGTAGAACTTATTAAAGGAATTGTTTTGATCTTGAAAGTAGGGGTATGTAAAGTTCCACCACCAAAAAAAAGTATTTACTGGTGCTTTTTATTTACCAGAATATACAGTATTTTATTTTGGGGTGCAGGAAAAGTGAGACTTGTGAATGTGCTCTGAACAATAAAGTTTCTACAACCAATTACAGCTTGGGGTGCCAAGATCCCTTGATGGCACCATAAATATTACTGTCTATCACTGGCAGGAATTGATTGTGGAACTTTGCTCCTCTTATCATCGTTAGTTTCACTTTCCTCATACTTTCAGGTTGACCCAAGCTGGGACTATTACTGGACCATGGGAATCCCATTTTGGCAGTGCAGCCGGGTGTGAAATGGGACCCCTGGGAGCTTTGAAGGCCATGAACATTTGGAGCATTCTGAGGCCCCTGCACTGGCTCCAAAACTGGTACATAGGCTGGTGTAGGACAGGCTGTCACAATACAAATGCCCTTGTCCCACGCCTGAAGAAACTCGGAAGTGGTTGCCAATCCTGAGGTGGGGCAGCCCACCCCGTCCCAAGATAAAAGCCTTAAGTGAGACTATGTTCTTAGAGTTTAACTCCAATGTACCCCATTTGGTAGAGTGAAAATGCAAGGATAGAAAGAGCTGTCACTTTCCGGATATTCATTTACCCGGTTTACAGGTCTAAACTATGATTTTCAGCTGGGCCCTCCAAAAAATTAATGTATTTTAAGATTGTGGTTTTTATTATCATTTCTATTACGAAATGTAAGTGAGAGACTAAAAAGGTACAGTAGAAGCCATTTCAGTGCAGTTACAGTAATCCTTTGTTATTTGTAAAGGTTAGGTTCTAGAAAACATTGCTAGTTTCAAGTTTGTGAATCTGTAATAATTGTGCCTGTAGGAAAATAGGATGAGTGAAGGGGAGTTGCTTCTGAAAACTCTAGAGCGAATAGGCAGTCCCTTGTAATCCTTCCTAGGTCCAGTGCTAGATGGATGGAACTAACATGCATGTGTCTTAGACTCTCTCAGAGGAGCCAAAATCAATTGGTGTCAGAACTGAACAACTAGACAAAGGCAGTGGATTAACACACATATACCAAAATCCTACAGAATTCTAAAGTTCCAAATAATGTGTGCAAAACTAGCAGTTATAAAAATTGAATAATAATTGACAGGTGTGACGTTAAATTTAATTCCAGAGCTCTGCTTTTTACTTGTAGGAGTCTTCTTTGGAAAATAGTTGTGATGACGTTCCCACACTAACTGAATATGTGCAGGATTTTTTAAACCATCTTGCAGAACAGCCGGCTTGTTTTGAAACAGAAAGAGCACATTTTTCAGATACTCTAAATGGCTGTGTCACTACAGATGAAGCATTACAACAACTTGTTGAGCTCATTTACCAACAGGTATTCTATGTGTGTGAGTGTATGCAGAAATCATACATGCTGTACAGACTGCTCATTGTAAATAAACCATTCTGTTGAATTTCTAATGCCACAGTTTCCAAAAGAATGGCAAAAAATTGTGCTAGTAATTCTTCAGCATTTGGATATGAATTTTTATCCTGCCTTATACCCAAAGGTCTCAGGGCAAGTTACAACATTAAAAACCTGTGAAAATATAAAATGAACATTCTAAAACCATAAACAAAAAAACAGCGTGACTGGACCTTTAATATTTCAATTCAAAGCAATATTATCATTATGTAGTGTTTTGTTTAATCGTTGCAATCATTGCCGAGCATATTATATTAACACATTATTCTCTCAAACACCTTCTCAATAATTGTTAACTCCTGTCAGCAGCCATACCTGCCAGCAGCAAACTGGAGTAGCCAGTACTGATTGGTCCACCTTGTTCAAAAACTGATTACCTGAATGAAACCAGTTTTGCTGCTTGGAAACTTTTACCTGCTGAAAAAGAGTGAATAAACACCATATGTGGATTTTTTAAATCTTCCCCCAATTTTGATGTGATTTGATAGCCTGAACTTAAGATAAAATAATGTTCTAGTATTTTTAGTGTAGAGGATAATTTGCAAGAAAAGCAAAACAAAATAATTTCCGTGTAATGTTTTCCAGTTTTGTTAATTAATATTGCACAGTCTGCCATGTGCTATACTGTAGCTGGAGTTTTGCCCCTTTATAATTCAAAGAATGTGGCTAGTTCCATGTAATCTTGGTTTCTAGACATATGTGAAGTTCTGATATGGGATGTGCCAAACTTCAGTTTAATTAATTTGAACTGTACAAAGAGGAAATGGATTGTAAGAACTTCCACCTCCCGCATCTGTATCTCTTAAGTGGGAGGGAGGTGAGGTGACTGATAGGTCTCCATGTTTTTAAAGATTAGAGGCAATGCTCATCACCGCTTTCTCTCTTTGCATTCTTTATCCCAGCTGGTCTTGCAGCTGTAAATGGCATAATCATGCAGTGTGGGGGATGATGTCATTTCACAACACACAGCAGTCCTGCTGTCCTTGGTCTTCACTGGGATTTCCAAGCCTGAATGGGACAGAAAAAGGATTTTTGTTCCCCCTTCAAGTTTGACAGAGCTCAGGGAAAGGGCATTCCTGCTGAGACCTCTGTGGGCCATGCAATAATATGATCACAGATGTTGTGTGACCTTGCAAGGCTAGCTGGGAAACAGAGTTATCCAGAATCTTTGGATCTACTTCCCCCAATTGCATGGCCAGCTAGAAAATGGAATGCAGAGAAGGATGGAGAGAGCATGCTTGTGAGCATTTCCTTTAAATTAGTTTCTAATTTTGAACCCTTCCAAGAATTCTTTCGTAGTAGAGCTAATGATACAGAACAGTCCAAGAAGAGAAAAGAGATGTAGTTAATCACATGAAGCAGAGTAAAGAAAATGCACTGATGGATGTAAGCAAAGAAGATTATCAAGTAGTAGTATAGAAAATTCCTAATGAAAAACAATGAGATATCAAATGGAGAAATGTTAAGAATTGGAATTCAGCACATGAAAAAGCATGGAAGGGAAGGTAGATAAGGAGAACAACTGCATAATAAAGTTCGAGTGATGTTGCAATGGAACTTCTGTTTTTAAAAAATACAGCTTAGCAGCTGGGGAAAACTATGGAAATTCAGTTAAAATATTGTGGGATTTTAAAAATCGAATAGATAAGCAGTTGAATCACAATCAACTCTGGTTGAGAAAAGGAAAATTACAGTAGCAGATGTAACTATCCCAGAGGTGTGTAGATTTAAGGATGTGCATGGAATGTATTCATATGCTGCTTGCAGCATACAAGCATCCCAAGGAGGGCTAGATTTGTAAGGAAAAGGTGAGTGCTAAAGATTACAGGTAGCACTCACCTGCTTCTGTCACGTTCCTGAATCTCCTTGCTTCTTCTTCCAGCCAGGTTTGCAGCTGGGAGAGGGCAGGGATGCACTATGTGTTACAATACCGGAGTTCCTCTACAATCAGGACAGGGCAAAGCTGCACAGCCCTCCACAATCCTGGGGTTCCCAGGTCTTCCTTCAGTCCTTGTCAAGTCTTAGACTGCAAATCTTCACTCTCCATGAGGAGAGTGGCAGAGGCAGGTACATGCTGCCTGTGTTCTCCTTCAATACTCACGTTTCCCTCACCTTTATAGATGACTAAGCTTGTGAGACTCTGGAATTTGTTCTTACAAACTCAGCCCTCTTTGGGAGAGTTGTATGTTGTGAACAGTATACAGACACATCCCTGTCAGAATTAAGGAGAGAAAATTATTACTACTAATGGTAATAAAAGCAGTAATTATTCTAGATAAGTATACATACATTCAAGCAGTACAGTAAAAGCTTCCACCAAGTATAAGGGATGAGATATTTTAAAGGATGCTTTCATTATTGCATATGCTTTCATTTAATTTTTCTAAACCATTTCTCACTGAAAAGAGGAAATCAGTCTACCATCCCCTCCCCGAATTTTCAAAATTTCTTGAAACCTTAAATTTCTGTTAATAGGAATGCATTAAGTTTATTGGCTAGAGAAAGCACAGATCTGTCATAAATGATGTGCCAGAATGCGATAGCGAATTGTGCCATTAAGCCTGTTTAAATGAGGACTGTGGCTTTATGTTCTCCACTTCTACTCTGCTGCTAGGCAACATGAGTGAATGAAAACTTGAGATCTTGACCCTATGTGAAGGATCTTCTGGTTCATTTTTACTAATAAGATAGTGAAGCAGAGCTCGGGTACCAAAGACTCGCTTCCAATGTTTCAACCTCTAGAAGTTTTTATGCTAGAAGTTTCCTTAGTGTTCTTGATAATTATACAGCTGTACTAACTACTAGATTTTATATTATAAAAGAGTGAGTGGCAGTAGAATGCTGCTGTGTGGAAGGCTAACATTCAAAATGTTCATTGCCATCCTTTCCTCTTCCCACAAAATTACTTAGCATTCAAGAGCCAGTAATCATACTTAGCTCTGGTGGGGGTGTTCTGCTTTCTCCCTTGGCTTTCAGGGAGTTTTGTAAAGAGTTTCTATATTTCTGCAAGTTCTAAGGTATCCACAAACTGTTAAACTACCTCCTTGTTAGTTGCAGATTCTGTTTTGACTGTTGGAGAATTGTAACTTATACAAATTCTATACACCAACAGTTTTTTTCATTGTACCTTACAGTGGTAAGGTGTTTACCATAGCTAGTTGTAGAACGATGGGGTGAAAATTTAAATAATTACAGCTGAGTTCTCTCATTGTAGGGCCTTTTAAATGCAATTGGTGACTTTAGATGAGTTGGGAATTGTGTGTTAATTCTGTGATGAGTCCCAGGAGAATCTTTCAGATGAGAGCAACCCTGCAGGATAATTCGTATTTCTAACTCTGTTTGTTTCGTTTGGAAGGCCACATCAGTTCCAAATTTCTCCTATATGGGAGCAAGACTGTGCAATTACCTTTCTCACCATCTCACCATTAATCCACAGAGTGGCAACTTTAGACAATTATTGCTTCACAGGTTAGTATCTAAACATTTGCATGTTAAAACTATGATATTGAAGACCTCAGTTTTCTTTTGAGTTTGTTGTCTGTTTCAGAAGAGTGGCACAAAAGATTTGCAAAACAGTTCTGTCCTAGAAAGTTTTCAGAAGTAGTTGCTTACCCCTCTTTTTTTATAAGTTGAGATTACCAGCCAGAATTTGAATTGCAGAAGTAGAGACAACAGATCTTCATTTCTGTATCTGTCTTTTGACTGATATTTTTTTGGAAGTAAAATTTATAGGAATGGCAGCCTTTCAGACAATTGTATCCATTCACAGGCACTGCTCATGAGAAAACATTAGTCAAACACTGTAAAAGTTGCTCTTGACAAACATTTTAATGTTACTCTGTACACAGCTGTGCACAATTTGTAAAAATTCCTAAGAATTGTAAGAAGCACAGTAATTGTATCTTTTCTTATTTTTAACTAAGGAACCTATTGATTTAAACACATACCCCCCCCCCAAAAAATAGCAAAAGTTTTGCCTCCTGCATTTGGAAATATGCAATGTTGTGGTGTAACCTGCCAAAACTGTGTAACACCGCACTATGGAAGTCATTGTCTGCTCTGGAAAGCCTGCAGTAGATGAAGTGCTATAGAATTTGTTTTCACTTGCATGATTTTGCATAACACATTGGTTTTGAAGAACAAAAACGTGGCTGCCTCCAGGTGTTGAGAGAAAAATGCAGGATCTGGTTCAGATCCCACAATTGCCTCTTGCCATCTCTGCCAGTTTGCAGAGAAAATTCACAGCCTTCAGCCCCTTACCATTCTGGTGCTTGTTCCTATGAAGCATCCAGTGACATGCAGTACCCATAACTGTGCAAGACCCCAGCCCTGCACTTTCACTTTGGATATTTTTGGCCAGATTTTACCCCCACGCTTACTTTCAACAGGCAGAGTCCCAGAAGCAAGGATCAGACAAGGTAAGTAATGTGGGGAAACCCACATTAGGTGTCCTTTTTCCTGCAGTAGTGATAACCTGGGATTTTGCTTCTATATCCCAAGACTATGTTAGGACTGCAATGGGTGCATATGGCAGTCCCAATATAGTGCTGGAATAACCCCTGGTTTTAGATCCTCGATGTTATACAAAGTTATACAAAGGATAACTATGCAGAGATATGTAAATTTAAATCTTTGGCTCTTTGCAGTGCCATTTAAATATGCTAACAAAGTAATATAAATAAAATCAGGGGGAAAGCTGAGGCATGGTGGTAGGGAGGGGGGCATGGATGTAGGTGAAGGTTCTCATGTATTCTTGAGTAATGAAACAGATAAGTTCATTTCTTGAAGACCTAATGCAGTGATGGCGAACCTTTTGAGCTCGGTGTGTCAAAATTCACAAGAAAACCTAGCTTAACTCGGGTTCTGTGTCACATCTAGAAATATCCATAATTTTGTGATATTTGTAGCTCTAGTAAAAAAGTTATATTTTTGATATATGTATTTTATTAAAAGCAAAAACAAATAATTCTTTACATTAGTGACTTTTGTTGCTGAATTTCATTTGCTAAATCTTCAATTGAAAGTTGGTATTTTGTATACTTCAAGAACAAGCAAGCACTACATGCCCAGGTGCCAGGGTGACCATGTGTGTCACCCATAAGGGTGTGTCATAGGTTGGCCATCACTGACCTAATTTATTCATTAACGTCCCCTTTCATTATTGTCAGTTAGTATAAACTTTAGTAACATGTTGATACATTTGTAACAGGCAAAAGAGTAAAAGGAAATCATATATAAAGAAATAATTTCAGTTACTTTTCCTTTGCGAATATTACAAATATTGTACTATCGATTCAACATATGTCTTTTAGGTGTCGGAAAGAGTATGAAAACAGAGATGAAGCAGCCAAAGGAGATGAAACTGCAAGGAAAAGATTTCATGCATTTGTACTGTTTTTAGCTGAACTTTATCTAAATCTAGAGGTAAAAGGATGTACTGTCTTGGTTTTTTAAAGTCATGCAACACTTAATAAACCTTTAGAAAGGCATTGTAAGTAGAAAACTATGGTGGTTTGTGGGAGTGATGCCTTAATGATCTGAAATGAACAAAAAGAAAGTTCTAAATGTATATTTAGAGCTTGCTGAAGTTTTAATGTGTTAGCAAGAACTCTCAAGCTTGTTACTGTGAGTTCCTTAAAAATATAGCTCCTAAAACGCCCTATATCTTCAAATGGTTCATTGATTAAGATAAACTATCAGCAACAGAATCAGTTTGATGCAGAAGAATATAATTTAGGCAAATATAATTTAGAAGCCTCCCTGCTGTTTGGGGGGCCTAGGATTTTGTGATTTATTTTCAATAAGATAAGCTTATCTATTATTTATATTTCTATTCTTTCCTATACCCGTTACAGTAATATCAGAATAAAAACAGATAAAAGTATGACTAAAACAATGACAGTGTCTGTATAGGGAGAGAGATATGCTTTCACCTGTTTTCTAAACACATTCAATGAGAGTGCCTGCCCCACCTCAGGGGGGAAATTATGTCATAAAAATTGGGTTTGTCTCACCATACCTTTCATCTTTCCCTGTCTAACCATTAATTCCTTTGACTGAGAGAAGGTAGTGATGACTTCAGTTCTTGCTCTTATTTTCTTCACTCTGCTTAGCACCCCCTTGCTTCCTCTATATCTCCACCTTTCTAACTAGTCTCTCTTACTGTTGTTTCCCATACCAACAAGGGGGTTAAAAAAAGGGCAAAACTGTCAAACTGACTTACCTAGTGCCTGTGTCTAGGGCGGGGGGGGGGGGGATGACTACGTTGTGAACAACATTTGGAATTGATGTCTTTGGCAAGGAGGGTGAGGTTTTCTTTCCAGAGCTGATCTGCCCTGTTGTTCCTGGAAAAATCAGGTGTTGTGGAAGTATAATCTAAGTTCTACATAGTCCATAGGAGGGAGTTAGGATTGCACCCCTAGAACATTAAAGGGGCATTTGAAAATTAAAGGGAACTTTGAATTGAGAAGGAGTTTGTGTTCACAGTTTCAGACAAATAGGGACAATCTTTTCAAAAAGACCTGCATGTGACACCTACACATTTGGTCTTTATTAGGGGAGAAGGCTGTGTTCTTGATGGGAAGTGAAGTGATGGAAGATCCTTTGTCCGTACTCAAAGGCATTTTTACAGTAGCCTCTTCAGCCCCTGATTGTGAGCTTTAAGTTACAATTACATGGTAGCAAGATTTTGTGACATACAAGGGATGTCACATTTTGAAAAACTTTAAAATGTTGAAATCAGTAAAAATACTTCCAAACAATACTCAGAGCTAATTTTAAAGTAATAAAAATATTAATATATGTTTTCTTAATAGGTTAAAGGAACAAAAGGTCAACTAACCCGCGCAGAGATTCTTCAGATTGGTCTTCATGAGTTGTTAAACACACTTTTTTCTAATCCTGTGGACAGCAATTTAATATGTGCAGTGAAGCTACTAAAAGTATGGCATCTTTTGTTGTTCTTTTGATTTTAACTCAGTGGGGTAAATTTAACTGAATGAACATATCACAGTTCTTGACTAAATCTCCTTGGAGGGTAGTTGGAGTAAGAACATAAAAGGAGACCTGCTGGATCAGGCCACAGCCCATCTAGTCCAGCCTGTTTCACAAAATGGCCCACCAGTTACTTATGGGCATTCTCAAGCAGAAGACAAAGGCAAAATCTCCATCTCGAATCCCTGCAAATGCCTTTAGAAGCATCCTGCCTGTGTCTGCAACCTGGAGGAAGTACCTAGGCATCCATTCAATTAGCTATTGATAAATTTGTCCTCCATAAATTTATCTAACTCTTTCCTAAAGCTATCAAGGCTGGTTGCTGTCACCACCTCCATAGACCAATGACCCTCTGAGTGAAAAAACACTTTTCAAGGCTGAAAAGGTTGGAGTCTGATTTTGTAAGGAAGGTGTTCCAGCCCTTTGATCATTCTGGTCGCCTTTTTCTGCACTTTTTGGAGTTCCACAATATCCTTTCTGAGCTGTTGTGACTATGATGCTACTATTCTTGCCACTTTACCTTTGTTACCCAAATCATTTTAGTGGCATGAAGGGTAGAAATGTAGTAAAATGAAATTTTCTGTTCATTTGTTTTGTCCTTCAGTGAACAGACAATTTTAAATCTTGTATAAAGTGGTTTCATTATTTACTATCCCACAAGAGTAGCATTACAGAAGGTATAGGAAATGGCGCTGGATAGCAATCTGGTATCTCTGAAATTAGTCAGTCTAGCTCAACTAATCTAGTAAACAGTATTATTGTGTATGTTTATTCTACATATTTCTAGATTATTCTTCATCCTGAGGTCCCAGAGTAGTTTACACAACAATTTATGCATGGTACACATAATAGTGACAATTGTACTAGCTGATAAGATGTATTGTTCTTGAATGAAGTAGGAGAATGTAACTAGTTTTTGTTAGTAATACAATCTTTGTAATTCCTGAGTTTTTTGCTATATCTTATCTAAACTAATTATATCATAAGAAATGAAAATCGGTTGCAGAAGGATTTGAGTATAGTTCAGTAGGTTGAAATAGAACTACTTACTCTTATATGCACATAATATTGCGTCAACTCTCTAAAACTATAGTCTACGAGCAGAAAAAAGCTTAAGTTGATCCTGGTTGATGTTTATAATAGAATTCAGTGTTGTTCTCATGCTGAATCCAAGTTCAAGATGTGATTATTCATAGAAATGTTTCAGCATAATTGTTAATGATACAGTATATTATTACATGTCCCATTTCAATTTATACAAAAAGGGGATAAAGGAATTTACTACATGCTTTAAAGCTGTTGAATATGTGGAATAAATACCAGAAGAGTAAGATAATAAAAACAGTATACTATAAAAACAGTAACTACAGAAATACTGCTATAACTTACTTTAATCAAATTTAAAACATACTTGCTAATAGCATGCATTCTCTAGTTGACAGGCTCAGTATTAGAAGATGCATGGAAAGAAAAAGGACAAACTTTTATGAACGACATAATACAGAGAATTGAAAATGTTGTCTTGGATGCAAATTGTAGCAGGTACTAAGAAAATAAATGTTTTCATAGATTCTCTTTATAGCATGATCACACTTCCTTAATGCTTCCAAAGTAAAAAAAAAAAAAGCCAGTTTGGTCTAGTGGTTAGGGAGCCAGGCTCTTACCTGGGAATACCAGGTTTGATTCCTCTCTCCTCCATGAAGCCAGCTGGGTGACGTTGGGTGAGTCACAGCTCTCTTCTGAGCTCTCACAGGCTGTTCTGCTGTGGGGAGAAGAACATAAAACTTTATCAGCTGTTTTGAGTCCCTTTAAATGGGTGAAAAAGAGCAGGGTAGAAAAGCCAACGCTTTCTCTTCTTCAGTTCTTTCCTTATGAGTGTTTTCAGCACCAAAGTCCTTTTCAGTTACCCTATCCTTTGATTGTGATAATGGTTTTGTTTGTCTTTTTATCTGTCTCTTGATTTTAATTGCGAGGAGGGAATGATTTCTTCATGTGTTACTGTGAATGTAGGTACTATTTCTTTTGCTCATGTTTCCGTTGAGTGCTGCCTAAAATTTCAAAGATTGCTGAGAAAAAATGGTAGGATTTTCCAGGACAAAAAACTCACAGATTTATTTTGAATTAAACGACACAGTTGGAAATATCCAAAGACCTATCTAGCCTTGTTACTTCTGGCTCCAGAAAATGCTTCTTGAGCATGAGTGGTGAGATAACGTTTGTCTCTGAAAGCTTAGGGGTATCTAGAAAATGTTCCTTCTTCATGTTAAGTTTTTAGCTTTGAAATGTAAATTTTAAGTATTTAAATAAATTAAAAACAAGCAGAGGTAAATATGCTAATGCTATCCAAAGTTTAACTAAAATGCTTTTAATGAAGTCAGGGTTCTAAACATTTTAAAAAGTAGTTCCACATATAATACAGTGTAGAAAGCTATCCTGGGATTCATATCCTTGCCTTTTGGTAATAAGTGGGAGATGAATAAAAAATTTGTGAGTAATAACCTCAAACACCAGAAGTTTTGAGATGGGTATACAGTAGACCTTCAAAGATAAACCAGAATAATGAAGGGGTCACAAAGCATTAATTTCAGACACCACTATCCCTTTTAAAAAGCCTTAGAACACAACTCTTTTCCAGCGCCAAACTTATAAAAATGTCAAAGGCCTTTCTACACTTGTTTGTTAATCTGGATCAAGGAGCTGCTAAGAATACATTGTCTGCACTGGAGTAAAGTAGCACACTGGAGTAAAGTAGCACACACACTAAGTGTCTCTGGCTGTGGTTGATCTGGATCTACCTAATATAGATTAACTGTGGTAAGTGCAGAAAGGGCGAAACACTGCCATCAATTTAAGAATTTGTGAGTAAAAACCTTTACAAGTGGCAAAGCTCTACCATATACTTCTGATGCTCAGCAGCATGGATATACTGGTTTAATTAGAATAATAGTTTCAAATTAAATATTATTCATAACAGTGAGCTAACCATTAAGTGTGAAGCTTACCTGGTCAAAGTTTTCATTGTAAATAATCTGAACGAAATTCTCCCTAGTTTATTTTGCACTTCTTGCCTGTTTCAGGGATGTAAAGCACATGCTCTTGAAACTAGTGGAGCTACGGTCAAGTAACTGGGGAAGAGTACATGTAACTTCAACGTACAGGGAAGCTACTCCTGAAAATGATCCAAACTACTTCATGGTAATGGATCCATGAAATTATTTTTGGGCTCAGACAATATTTTTATGTATGTTGATATTCTGATAAATCTGCGCTTGGAAAAAAGTTAGTGGAATAGTAATTGATAGTGCTGTACTGTATTTTCATTTTAGAATGAACCAACATTTTACACATCTGAAGGTGTGCCTTTTACTGCAGCAGATCCAGGTATGTGAACTATTTCATTTTTATTTTTTAAGGAAGAAAACGGCTTTGAAGTCAAAAACTACTTTAAGATGTATTAACATAATTTTACTGTCTAGCATTGAAGGATATAAAAGAAGCTACATGTGAAATCCTGCATTGAGCAGAGGGTTGGACTTGATGATCCTAGAAGTCCCTTCCAACTCTATGATTCTGGGACAACTCTCTATCTCTTCTGATAAAGAATGGAACAGCAAGATTACAACCCTGATTCTGCTCAGATACACCAAGCTTGTTTAGGCATTCAGGAATGGACAGTGTGGCTAGAGTCCATGAATACCACCAGCCCTGTTTGCCAAATCCCTTGTCTATTCCACCAGGATCGGATATTTCTTCATATTCAGTACTCAGTAATCATGAGCAACCATCCAAATCAAGATAGGAAGGTTAGGAGAAGAGATGACAAGAAAGAGTAGGAATGCAATTGGCGTGGAGGAATGCTGGGATAGATGGGTACTTCTGACTTACTTACTTTGCCATGATTGTCCACCTAAGACACCTGAACAGCTGATTGCTAATCAAGGATCCTGGTTTAAGAAAGGCTTAGGGATAATGAAGTCTGGGAAACAAAAAGGACCAATGAAGAAAATTAGACTAAATAGACTACATCAGAAGGTACAGTTTCTATTTTTATTTTTGATGTTGCTACAGATTATCAAGAGAAGTACCAAGAACTCCTTGAAAGGCAAGATTTGTATCAAGACTATGAGGAAAATGGGACTGACTTATCAGGAACTGGAGATCCGTAAGCTTTTATTTCAAATTTTTGTTTCAGATTATAAAGTCCTGATTCGGTTGTGTGAATATGTATCCCCCACTTCCTCTCCTCTCTTCCAGTCTGATCTCCCTGTTTCTTTGGTACACCATCAAATTATATCAGTGCCCTTTGTGGTCACTAAAACAATCTACAGCTACGTATATAATTAAGTTGCTGCGAAATTAGAAATAAATCCCCACAGAAATTATTAAGGCTTCTTAGATCAAAAACAAAAGAAGAGTAAGGTCTCTTCCACACTGGTGGATAAAAATCTGCAATCGTTTTTCAGCTTATCTGGCTGCAGAGTCACGACATGTTGTCCCCACACGAAATGGAGGTCTGCAGCTTCCTCCTCAGCAGCTCTCATTGGCTGTTTCAGCGGGAAGCTCCGAAATTACCTGATATTGTGGAGCGAGTGTTGATCATTCTGTAACAGATAAATCTGCAGTAGCTGCAGCATAATGTGCCACTGCTGCAAAGTATCAGGCATCAGATGTGTCACGCGTGCACTGACTGCGCATCGGAATGCACAGTATCCTCCAGTCTGGATGCATCCTAAGATGCCTAGATA
This sequence comes from Aspidoscelis tigris stejnegeri, assembly GCA_023333525.1. Classification (NCBI taxonomy): domain Eukaryota; kingdom Metazoa; phylum Chordata; class Lepidosauria; order Squamata; family Teiidae; genus Aspidoscelis; species Aspidoscelis tigris. Next base: position 21,647,648 of record JALMGA010000007.1, on the reverse strand, counting down.
AAATACTGTTTCAAATAAATGACAGATACTTTTGATAAAACTGAGTGGTGGAGGATCTACAAATGGCAAAAAAGGATTTCTTCACACAGTGTGTAATTGTGGATGTTTGCATTAAAGATTTAGCAGCAAATACCAAACTGGAAGACTTGAAGGAGTTTTATACAGATCCATGAAGGACAGGACTATCAGGGATTGTTAGTCATTAAAACCACCGTATCAGTGGTTGTATACCACAGAATAGACATGGCTGGGAAGCTTTAACAAAGGAATAGAATAGCCTCCTTACAGGCTTCCCAGAAGTATTGTGATGTCACTTGTGAGCAAAGGCATCTGGACAACAGGTGTTTTTCCACTTAGCACTAGAGTACCCTTTAAGGACCCATTAAGGACCTTAATGGGTCCTTTAGTGCTAAGTGGAAAAAGACCCTAGATCAGTGTTTAGCCCAGTCCAGCAGAGAATTCTTAACATTCTTATGGATGGCACTGAATTCTTACCCCAGTGATGCTGTATATCCAATCCTACTAAAATAACATTCCTTTAAAAAATATATAGAATACTAGTTGAAACAAACAGCTTTTCCAGAGAAACAAAAAGAAACAGATTTTTCTTTTTTTAACCTTTCCATCTCAACAATAATTGCCTAGATACAGGTATTTTTCCTCATTAGCAGGCTTTCATTTCATTTTATTGTATTGGTTAGGTATTTTGATGATGAAGAAGACGATGACGACGAGATGGATCCAGAAATAGAAGAAGCATTTGAAAAATTTTGCTTAGAATCAGAATGCAAGAGGAAACAGTGATGCAGCACGTGACTGTTAGTGTGTGTGTTCAGGCAAAGATTTAGAGGGAAAAAACAGCTTAGCGGTAAATAGCAGATAGAAGGGATTCATATCCTTGCAATGTTCATACCAAACAAACACACACACGTTAGCTTCTCCAAGTACTCAAGTTATGCAATTTCAATTTCATTAAACAGAATCTGCCAAAAAATTGTAAACTTAACTTCTGTAACTTAAACAACGTGTATATATATATATATAAAATCACAGTTTATTTTATGTACAGTTAAATAAACAGTGGTTTGGCTGGAACAAATTTTATTTGCAATGTTTCAAATTAACCTTCAGATTTGGGGGCTGTATTAAAGTTAGCATTTTTCTGAAAGGAAAGTCCCAGAATCTTAGGCTGCAATCAGACACGCTTAATGAAACACCCTCTCAGCAAATTTGAGGCTGTAGGGACAAACCTAAAATCCCTAAAATCATCTTACCCTATCTTTAAGCCTGGGAATTGTGCCCCTTTCTCATACAGAGTTAAATAACACCGAGAGTGACTCTTTCTTTTAGTTGTATTGGGCAGGAAGCTTCATAAGCACAGAAGAAGGAAATGTAACCAATCACAGCAGAAGAACAAATGCTGCTGGCGAGCAACCAATCAGGGCCATTGGAAGCCAGGCAGACAAGTAGTCAATCACTGGTGAGCACTCATTGTCAGAAAAGTGTTGCCAGACTTTGATATGAGTGGAAAGCAAAGTCTGGGAAAATGAGGTAGGTTTTCTTTTTTAACTGTTTGAATGCATTTTATGTGTGTGTCTACTGAAGGGACATTCTTAAAGGAGAGACTTTAAAAAGCTCTCTGATCACATCCATAGAATACACTATGAACCACTTTTGGAATACATTTGTATTGCCTCTCACCTTTCACCTGAAGTTTCAAAACTTGAAAATACTTTTCAGTCATTAATATCATAAGCACTCAAGAATAATTGGCAAATAAAGCACTATTTTCAAAGAGCTAGTTATTTGATAGGCATTTTAAATTATGAAGAGTATTGTAAACAAAATTGGTTAAGTTCAGATGGCAGGTTGCCCTACCATAAAACTGGAGGATCAAAAATGTCTCACATGCCCATATATCATAATTTGCAAGGCAAACATAGATTTCTTTAGAAGTTTCAACAGTTGCCTTGACCGTAAATTGCCATACATTGGGCACGCATCAGTTTGTTTCCAAGTAGAAATGTGTATGAATCAGTTTTGCCTTAGTTCCAATTCATATGAAACCAAACCTCAGCAGCAGCATAACCTTTTATTTTCTAATCTCATATGCATTCTGCTCGTGTTCATCCTTGGCCATTTCTGTACAGGCCCCGAAGACTCCATTTGGAACCCAATAGGAACGCATTTGGTACAGATCCGCCACATAGCTTCCGCACTGACGACCCCATTAGGGCTGAGGGAGGATGCTCCCCACCTACCTCCCATATTTCACAGAATTTGTTTGCTTACTTAATTTTCCTATGATTTGGGGTTTCTGAGGATTAGAAACAGATTTCAAAAAAAAATTCTTTTTCTTTATTCAGTTTACAGTCATGGATTGTAAATTCAATTCCCAGTTGAATTAACAAAACATATGTATACAAATATACAATAGTGAGCTGTTAAGTGTGCAGTCAGATCAAGTGTTAACAACTGCCTTGCCTCTTAACAGTGGCTTTCCTCTGGTATCTGTTGACTATGCAGGCTACGGGCATTTTCAGCTGCAACTAAGAAGCTGGCTGTATGCTTGTTAATTTTGTTAGATTTCCATGAAAATCAGGCAAGCGGCCAAATGTTGTGCCGCTTGGCATGTGTTTCTCTGTGACCTTCACATCCATGACTGCCGGTTTTGGAGACTGTAGCAACCACTCTGCCACAAAGGCCAGTGAAGATCAATTTTCTCTTGCCTTGGGCTAGAGTCCCCAAAATTGCATATGGGGCAGCAGGAACACCAATTCTGTGTTTCAAGAGATTTAGTCCACCTGACTTTTTAGGATGTGGGGGGAAATCGTATGTGCCTTCTGGAGCATGGAGGCATATTTCCAAAAACAGATAAGAAACTAGGAGCCTTTCTACACTTAGCCTTATTATACCCCAGAACAGGGGTCTGCTACCCGCATGTTCATGTAGGCTGTGGCAGGCACCAAGCAAAGCCTACCATAGTCTGCATTAGCATGCAGACAACGGAGCCCTATCCCAAGATATATTTCAGAATAAGGCCAAGTGCAGAAAGGGCCCAGATGTCTTGAAGATCACAGCCAAGACCAAAACCAACCCCTTAAAACAGGAAACAAATTTACTTGTGTTTCCTCTGCCACCTACACTTTATGGTTCTCACCAGCCTTCTCTCTAGTCTCCTCCTTTCCTTTACTCAGAGAGGCTTGTCTTGCAGCTCTGGTGAGGTGTCATGTGTCAGGTAACTGGTATTTGTCTGTGCTGATCTGGTGTCGCTTTACCTATTTAAGGTATTGCTTCTACTACTTGTCAGTCTGTGTGAAGATGGAAGAAAAATGTGTATGTGCCTGCCTGTATGACTTGTGAAGGAAGCTTGTGGTATGAAAGACAGGTATGCCACCTCAGCCATGGCCTCAGACTGGTACTGGCCCTTTGTACATACATCCTAAGGGTGGTGCCCAGGACACCAAGCATATACCATTTCTTGATTGGCTAGCCATCATAGATGTGTGGATGATCTGTGTTTCATGCCTAACACACTTCTTGGCACATCTGGCTAGGGATATGTAGTTGAAATTCCAACTAGGGAGACCCTTCCTTCCCTATATATCTGACTGAGGACCAATATGGGAATTCTGTCTTTTTACCAGTAAGCCTGGCGAAGACAGTGTTGCTTTTGGGACTGGGGGAGGGAAATAGTGTAGGTGAAGGGTCATCATGGGTTGCTTACCCTCCAGAAGTAACTGATAGCCTTTTAGAAGACAGGTTCCTCTGCTAGTGTAGCATCCTGCTGAGGACCAGGACCACTGTCACTCATAACTAAGGTTTACAAAGGACCAGGCAGAACTCATTTCTCCTCATTCTCAGGACATGGGACAGTCAAAACTGTTTCCACTGCTCCTGCTTCCCTTGCTGGAATTTCTCAGCAATGGGAGGATTCCTCCACCTTCAACTGCTGGAGATCCTGGGGCAGCCTGCACCACAGACTGATCCTCCCCTAGGAGGACCAGCAAGCATGCAAGGAACACCCTTTTGGGTCTCCTTGGTAGATAGGGTCATGGGGAGAAGGCCCCTCTTGACCAGCATCAGAGTCTCTCTCTGCCCCCTACGTGTTAACCTAGACCTATGATCAGTCATATCCCTGAGGATTTAAAACCCACAAGTACCTAATTACCCCCCCCAAAAAAAAGGCTGGGGGGTTCCTTGACAAGTGTGTGTGGATTGAGGGTGGTGACCCATTTAGAGGTATATGTGCAATAGAGATGCTATGGCACTATGAAGTGCACGCATAAAACCATGGGAAAGACTGGATTATCCCCAAATAAATTTGGGATACCTAATTTGGCTCGGGAGTGCAAAGGGAGAGTGAGAATCCATTTAAGGGGGTAGGAGCTTGAGAAGTCTAACACTAAATCCTGACTAAAGGTCTAGTTAGCTGTAACCATGATCCTAGTCTAACACTATTTGAAGAAAAAGCCCAAAACAATTCTTCCTAATCCTAACAAGAGTTGATGTCCCCAAGCTCTTAATAGCTAGCCATCTTTGCCTCCATTTGTCCCACCTCTGTCCTCTGTGACTGAAAGACCTCTTATGGGGAGCTCAATCGTCATGTGCTGTGAACATAATCAGAGCATGTGTACAATGACTTTTTGCAGCTAAAAGCTGGAGGAAAAGCGGAGGGCCAAACTCAAGAGGTACTCGGAAGAGCAAGGGGCATCAAAGGACAAAAAGAGATTTAAGGTTTTTTAAGGTCCTTTAATGCCCACAGGAATCTTCTGTGGAGCAGGCCAAAACAAAATTCAGAAAGGCTGTTTGCCCTTACAGATGAAAAAGAATAAAAAATGGTCCTCTCAAGTCCCTCTTTAGGCCCAAGCAGTTCCAGGGCCCAGAAAAGATTGCCCCAAAGGAAAAGTCCTCAGTGCCAGTAAACAGAAACTCTGATTGGATTGGATGCTTGCTTTTTGCTTGTTTTCTCTATTTATAGAACCTGTAGTTATAACAATAAAATTCATTCAGAAGTACCAGACTCCCCAAACCTGAATGTAAAGCCGAGAACGAGTTCTGACTGAAAGCAACAGCTCTCCCTTCAAAATCCAGATACACAGTGGAAAAGTGGCACCTTTCTTGCTCGCTTTCATAGTCAAAATCCCTCCCTTTCAGGCTCCCCTCCCTTCTAGATCCCCTAGTCAATAGTGTGTCTGTTGCACTTGACTACAATGCATACAACCACCAATGAGCAAATAAAGTCAGAATAAATAACCTGTAAGTAATAATGTATCAATATGCTCTCCTCTTGGCCTGTCTGTCTGCTGCTGAGCTGCTTGCCTTAACTTGCAAAGCAGATTTAGTTCACAATCAAATTGATCAAGTCAGACAATTTGAAGTGAATTGGTTCAGACTATGGGCCTGTTTGCACTTGGCCATATTCAGCAATATATCTTAGGATAGTGGTCTGTTGTCCACATGTTAATACAGACTCTGGCAGGCCTCACCTGGGGCCTTCTGTAGCCTGCACTAGCTTGTGGACAGTAGCCCCTATTCTGGGATATATTACATAATAACGCCAAATGCGAACAGGCCCTGAGTCTGGTTCAGCGCATCTCTACTTCCAAGCTGTTGTTTGGAAATCCACAGAACAGAATAGGAAAGATCGTGCAATTCCACAGCACCCAAGGTTTAGCGTGCTATGGCTATGTAGATGTTTCGCCTGCTACTGCTATCATCCGTGTTAGCTATGGAGCTGATGGATGATGTAATCCAACAGAAGGGGCAGAATTTTTTTAATCCTTGATTTGAAGAGCTCAGCATGGCATCTGAAATTAAAAATGATATTTTCTCTCATCTTAAGAGAATAACCTTTTATTTCAAAATGTATAGTTCTGAAATGGAGTACTTGGAAGTCATTTTTTTTTGCAATTTGTCAATTTAGTAATGTAAGCACCATATACAATCACTTGTAGCACAAGTTTTTAATTTTAAAACAAATTTGAAGTGTCTCTCTTAATTACTGTTTCTTCCCTTTTTAGCATCTATTTTTGTCTCTCTAAAATGTTGCCCAGGACACTTCTGAAATGTTTGTTCATTTTATATTGAATAGATCAAGTAGACTCTATTACCTAACACCAAATGTGTGTGTGGAACTTCCCAAGAAATAGCAAATAACTATGTAAAGACATCCAAGTCTGTAAATATGCATGTAAATAGTGCTGTTTAATATTGCAGTGTTATAACTTGGTACGAACTGTGTCTGTTAATGAAGTTTATTGATTGAATCTTCTCATTGTTTAGCTTATTAGTTAACAACATGATTTGGAAAATAAAGAGTTTTGTTGCATATGTTTTTGTCTTTTCACTATATTTTTATATCATAATAAATCTCTTATTCTACACTAAAAAGGAACATCATCTATTAAGCAAATGATTGTATCACATTTACATTCTGTGATTCTCGAGATGGCAATATAATATCTTAATGACATCTCCAATTAAACGCATAAGAAATGTTATGGGTATGTAGTACATTTTTACAATACCCCGTTGATCTTATTTTTTAACAATTATTTTTCATGTCTCAAAAAACAGCTTTGGCTCATTTTGTAAAGATTACATAAGCAAAAACTGTTTCCACATCTGTCTGGAATGGTTTAGGAAATCCTGCATTGAGCAGGGAGTTGGACTCGATGACCCTGGAGGTCCTTCCAAATCTATGATTCTATGAATATCTCACTGGATTTGACTTATGTTCTTGTCTGCCACCGTGTCCAGCAGTCTGTCCTTAAAGTGGCCAACCAGCTTCACAAGGAAGCCACAAGTAGGACATGAGCACACAGTTTACTCTGCTTGCAGTCCCCTAGCAGCTGGCCTTTGGAAGCATACTGCCAGAGCTAATATCCATTGACAACCATCTAAGCCAAGGGCCAATACCACACCTTATAGTAGCAAATTCCAAAGCTTAACACTGTGCTGCATAAAAGAACAAGCCTGTCCTGATTCCCCCTAGGACAGCTTGTCAGGTTGGAGAAACAGGATGCCTCTAAAGCCACTTGCAGGGAGTCAGATGAAGTATGTTATGTGGTTAACTTACATCCACTTCTGCTCATTGTAAAATGAGATTACAAAGAGAGTGGCCTGATCTTAACAAACTAATATGATGGGATATAAATCCCATAACTAAATAAATATAAAATTTCCCACACTATTTAAAATCTTCTAGTATTAAAGCATCACATCTGGATTATTTTGTTTGACTCTCTTAACAGTCAGATCCTTTGAAGATGCATATTGTAGCCATATCTGAAAGCTTAGCTTCAAAGCAGACCTATGGCACACGGCATGACAAACCCAACAAGAACTGAAGCTTATTTCACAGTGGAACTAATGAAAAGCAGGGAGCTGGAGGAACTGAACAGAGAATTCTGTTCTGCCTTGCACTGTTATCTTTCCATGTATTGCCATCATAGCCGTGTATTTCACAGAAAAATGTTGGAAAACAACTACACAATATGTGGTTCCATCTCCGTACACATGCATTAGTCTGATTTTTTTTTTGCACACACTTCTTACATGGGAGCCTCCTTGGGAACCTCTGCAGTTTTCCTGGCAGAGATACATAAGCGGTTTGTCTCTGCCTTCTTTTCTGAGGAAAGGCTGAGGACTGAACTCATATCCCAGGGCAGGTTACAACAGCAGAAAGATAAAATGTATGAGTTTAAATGTCATCTTTAAAAGTCCAGTATAAAATGCAAACCTCTTTCCCCATCCCTTGACAGGATCCTGCTTTGGCCTTGAAGATCCCAGAGGTCTCCTTCTCCATCTATGGGTGTTTTTCCACTTAGCACTAAAGGACCTATTAATGGCTCCTTAATGGGTACTGTAGTGCTAGTGGAAACCCCCCCTAGCATTAGAGTATCCATTAAGGGTCCTTAATGGCTCCTTGATGGGTACTGTAGTGCTAGTGGAACCCCCCCTAGCATTAGAGTATCCATTAAGGGTCCTTAATGGGTCCTTAAAGGGTACTCTAGTGCTAAGTGGAAAAACACCCTATGATTCGACCTACAACAGTTCCAGGCAGGTAAAGTGGTTATTATCAAGTTGTGCTGATGATAATAATAATAGAACCACTTTAAACCCAAAACTGATCCGACCGGCACGGCTGCCCGCAGCATCCTTCCGCCCAAGCGCAGCGCAGCGCCCCCTAACGCTCCCGAATTAGATTGCAACGACATAACGCACCCGTGATTAAAACCTCTCCGTCCGCTTATGGAAAGACGAGACTCCAAGCGGCCTGAGCACTCGTCCAATAGGCTTGCGAATAGCGCCTCCGTCCCCGCCCCTTTCTTGCGCGCGGTTTTTGAGCGCGCTCTCGGCGGAGAGGCCGCGGCCTGGGAAGGGAGTGGCGGGCGGCTGCTCCTTCGCCTGCCAGCCGCCATCCAGGCCGGTCGCTTGAGGCGGCTCCACGATTACTGGACTCTCTTGCCCACGGTTGGACGATTGGGTTATTGCTTCACGATCTAGAAAGGCAAAAGTCCCTTCTAGGAGCAGCGAGAGAAAAAGATTCCCAGCGACTATGAGAACCGAGTATGTACAAGTGGAGTGGGGGGTGGCGACGTATCCAAGGGTCTTAGCAGAAATATTTTGCTTTGGGCTTCTTTCCACATGGCTGCTCTTTGTGTGTGCGTGCGCGCGCGTGTGTGTGTCGGGATACTGCTAAGCCGTAAAGTCGAATTTATTTATTGCTGTTAGGGTGTGTTCACACCTAATTTTTCATCCAGCTTCAGTCCACTTTCAGCACGAGAGAACACATCGGCAACGTGACAAAACGACTTCCTTCAGCATTATCTAACGCAGAAAATCTACCTTTGGGTTAGAAAATGACTGTTCGCTTTGTCGATGTGTCCTTCCGTTCTGAAGGTGGACTGAAGCTGGATTAAAACTTAGGCGTGAACGCAGCCTTCCTGACGCATGTTATCATCAACTGAATCGTGATTATGGGAGTTGACTGTAGCTCAGTGACAGAACAAAGTGCCGGGGAGCAGAGAGTCAGTGGTTTGAGCCTCATACTCTCACCAGAAGGCAAGGGCAAACCATTTCTGTATGTCTGCCAAAAGACTGCATGGAGGTGCCCATTTAGTCAAGACTCAGTGATGTCCACCAACGACCTGTAACTAGTTTATTCATGCAAAATATTATTACATGGGACCTTCTCCCACCTCACAGCAAGTTGAGAAATCACTGCTGTAAGCAGTTCAAGCAAATCACTTCTCCCCCCCTCTTTTTTTTTCTTTTCCATTTTATATATACTATGCATTTCGGGAAGGAAAGAACCAGACTTCCCTATAATTACAAGAACCTGAACTGTTCCCATCACTCATGTTTTGCAGTTAATAAGTCATCTCAGGGCTTGTTTGCACTTACCTGACTAGTAAGACCCAGCATAGTGGCAGCCATCTGCACTCTGAGTGCTGGAAAAACCTCGTACTGGGCCAGCAGGACTTGAAGTGGGGATAGGCAGGGCTTGCTGAATCTAGACTTTGAAGTGGCGATTTGGACATGGCACACAACTGTGCAACTCCAGTCATGCCACTGTGCCCACTTGTAGTTCCACATGTGGAAGACTGCATGGACACTGCTGTCCAGGAGCAGTTACTCCCAGGGCCTTTTTGCACTTGGCCCCACGGTTGGCTTACAGTGTGCTCCCAGACAGAGCATCTGCACTGGAAGGGACCTGTTCCAACTCAGTAATGGCCCCTTCTGTGCAAGAGCGCACTGGAAACAAACTGTTAATTCCACAGTTAAGGTAAGTGTCCAGATGCCACTGTGCCCACTTGTAGTCCCATACTTGGAAGACAGTGTGGACACTGCTATCCAGTATGGACGCATTGCCTTGTCCAGTCACATCTGCTGGCAAGCCCACCTGCACCTCTGTGATGCATGGAGGGCCATGTGATGCACTGCACAAGCGCAGTGATGCATCACGTGATGTGCTGGCACCAGTTTGCATGCATGGTGCATCACCATTATCCCAGTGATGGTGACGCACACGCAGTCTAGCCAACATCTGGACGCATGATGGCAGCACACAGACATGCTTCTGCAGTTAAGGTAAATGTCCAGATGCGTTGGGGGTGGGCTGGCATGTACTAACATTCACTAGTGTGAATATAGAGTACACACACGGGCCACAGACGGATGGCAAAGTGCAAATCTTTCCCTGGTCAACCTGTGGATTCTTTTTAGCATTTCACCACTCAGAGGTGTTTTGGGTGCTTGCCTAGCGACTTGACCATCTCACTAAGGAGTAAGTGCAAACAGGCCCAATGTTGCCACTAAGAGTGTTGTGCTTTGTGAGCAGGAGTTGTTACTTTTGTTTTCGTAGGCCACCTTTTTTTCAGAAGAACTCAAGAAGGAGAGCATTATCCTCTGTCCTACTGATATTTATTGTTTGAGTGAGCTCATTGCTGTTGTGTTTTCATATTGCTTTCATTGCAAGCTCTGCTGAGACCGCTGGGTACAAGGTGGGGTAGAAATAAATGGCAAGTTCAGTGTATGTGTGTCATGCATGGTGTGCAAATTGCCTGAATTTGTGCAAACATTGTCTGGAACTTGCACAAAGCTAGGTAACTCAGCAGTTATCGTATCAGACGAAGGAGTCCCGAGGGCCACATTCCCATTCAGCAATAGAAGTAAATTGCCTGGTCTTGCCTCAGCCTCACCTACTCTGCTTTGGGAATAAAACAGAAAGGAGCAGAAAAAATTGCTTGGCATTTAGCTAGTAGAACTGAGGCCTCCACGTTGGAGAGACGAGTGAGATACCTCTAAAGGCCATTTGCAGGGATTTGGGAGCAGGCGAAGGTTTTGCCTTTGTCTTCTGCTTGAGATGCCCAGAAACAATTGGTGGGCCACGGAGTGAGATAGGATGCTGGACTAGATGGGCTGTGGCCTCATCCAGCAGGGTTCCTCTTTATGTTCTTGTAAGAAACGTCAAGCAATTTTCACAAATAATAAAGACACCGAGTTAAGAGGACGAGTTGGCTTTTATGGGCCACTTTTCTCACTCACTTAAGGGGACCCAAAGCACCTGTCAAAGCCTTTTATTCCTCTCCCCACACCAGACAGCCTTTGAGGTAGGTCAGGCTGTTAGATCTCAGAAAGAGAGCTGAGAACAAGACCTCCTCCTATGCTGGTGGTGTTATTTTTGAATGTCAGCATCTAGGGCAGTGATGGTCAACCTATGACACACGTGTCACAGGTGACACGCCAAGCCCTTTTGGGTGACACACCTGGTCACCCTGGCACCTGGGCGTGTAGTGCTTGCTTGTTCTTGAAGTGTATGAAATACCAACTTTCAATTGGAGATTTAGCAACAAAAGTCACTAATGTAAAGAATTATTTGTTTTTGCTTTTGATAAAATACATATATCAAAAATATAACTTTTTTACTAGAGCCACAAATATCACAAAATTATGGATATTTCTAGATGTGACACAGCACCCGAGTTAAGCTGGGTTTTCTTGCGAATTTTGACACACCAAGCTCAAAAGGTTCGCCATCACTGATCTAGGGTATGCACATTACAAGAACACAGTTGTCCCATGTCCTGTTTGTGAGCTTGAGCTAACTGAGCTGTTGCTCCAAGAAAAAGGTATATGCACGCAATACTCACTGATGACAATAACTTTCTAAATGTTCCTTAAGTCGTGATTCTCTTTATAGGTTCTTTTGAAATAATCATTTCCTGTCTGCTGTAATGGAAGCTGAACACCTCATGATCCTTTATGAGGATAACGCTGTAGAAGTTCATTATGTGGATGGCTCAAGGATGCTTTTGTCTCCTTGTGGGGCAGAATTTTTATACGAAAAGGCTCTCCTTGCTTCTTCCCACCCACTGCAACCACCAGAAAGAGTTCGCCAGAGGACACCGTTTGCTATTAGCATCTATCGGGTAAACAAGTACTTTCTTTATTTTTTTTCTTTCAATGTGGAATGTCAGGAAAGAAAAGGGGCATTGTAGCATAATAAGGTGACATTACAGGAAGCTGTCCCAAGCAGAAAATGCAATCCAGAGGAAGGGTTGCCTCTTCCCACTTTATAGAACTTTACAACTGTTACTGTTTTAATATATACTGTTGTTTTAAAGTATGTCTGATTTTAAATGTTGTTACTCATCCTGAGACCTTCAGGTTTAGGGCAGGAGAGAAATACAATTGGAAAGAGAAGGTTTAAGATATGGGTGGTATGGGTATCTGTGGTATGAAAAAGCAAAAGTCAATGCAGATTTCAAAAATCATTTTGTGAGAAATGCCCTGTATAAGACCTGGTTGAATTATAAAAATAATCTTTATAGGAAAATGCCGACATGGATTTTCAAATGATTTGAATGTGTAGATTCGTATCTGTCGTATACAAATCTACCCGAAAATACAGGATGCATATGGATTTTTCCGGCATGTGCACTGATACATATAACAGATACGAATGTTGTCGACATTTGTATCTTTAAATACAGATCTAACATTCAAATGTATGGATTCGAATTGGATTTTATGACATTCACATCAGATTCAAATGTCAAAAATATATTCGTGCACGTCTGTACAACTAAGTCAACTGAATTGGTCTATCACAGAGGAGTGGGGGAAGGGATGTGTCAGTACATTTTGTGTTTGTTTATTTATTGTTTTTACTTGAGGCATGTATATATGTATGTAAGTTAAGTATGTTACTGTCTAATAAATATTTGAAATTCAAACAAACACTGAACAAAGTGGCTCAACTAGATCAAAGCGTCTGCATCATACAAAACACACAAATAACCCTTCTGAGCGATTTACCAGGGACATGTTTGCACTTGGCTTTATTCTGGAAGATATCCTGAAAGAGGGGTCTGCTGTCCACATGCAAGTGTAGGCTACAGCAAGCCTCAAGTGAGGCCTGCCAGAGTCTACAATAGCATGTGGACAACAGGCCCCTATACTGAGATATATTCCAGAATATGGCCAAGTGCAGACAGGCCCCATTTTACAGGTGACCTTTTACTGAAGTCCTGGCAGATGTCCCCAGCACCCATGACAGGGTGCTGCTGACTGATCCAGCCAATGTAGGATCTCCTGCATTTTCTAAGAAGGTTTGATATGTTGCTGGACTTACCAGGATCTTGAAAATCCTGCACCAGCACAGCTACATCTTGCACTTTGGTAACTTCCCGCATGCACCAAAGGGCTGAAAGAGGCTGGCGCAGCAAGTCATAGCCTTTCTAAATTTCTAGGCTCAAGTCAGAGTAACTTCAACAAAGATAAAACCTTGCCACATTGGCCTAACTTCTTAACTAAGACTCACAATCCTATGGTCTCTTAGTCAAATGGGAGGCCTTGTTCTCCTTCTTCTAGATTCACCTGCTAGCATGGCTTCCTAGCAGCTTCTCTTTCTAACTGCCTCAAACTCACCATTTAATTCTGATTGGTTAATTGTCCTGCCTTTGCCAATCAGGTATCTCACCTGGAACCCCCACAAAAGCCCATTGCAGCTTCCCAGGTATCCCTGTGCAGATCTATGGAAGGCTGCTGGGAATTACGGTAAGCCTTTTAGGTTTCCAATGATTCTTCTTGGACTGTTACACCAAGCACTACAATAAAAGAGGCATCATTAGAGTACTGAAGAAATTATGAATCCTTTGCCTCTGCTGACCTACAAATTTTGGTTTGTTTATTTACAGCAACAGCTTCTGAGGGCTGTAGATTTCCGGAATCAATACGCTGATCATCCCTATTTACCATCAGATATTATTCCTCAGGAACGGAAAAAAGTGAGTTGGAGAATGTGGGTAGTTCATGTGCATGTTTTCTGGACAAAGAGTCTTCCACTTGAGGCTTTCATTTGCCGCTCGAACTGAGTTTTCTTGATGTAATAAGCAGCTAATGGCAATTGACTCACCAAAATCAGTTAGTAGAAGAATTAACTTGTATACCCCCCTTTTCCTCTCCATTTCAGGGGACTTAAGTGGCTAACAAACCTACTGTTCTTCTCCCTACAACAGACACCCTGTAAGGTAGATGGGCCTGTGAGAGCTCAGAAAAGAAGGCCCTCATTTTTGGCATCTTAAAACATCACATATGCACATAATTTCACACTCACCAAAGAATATTTCTCTATATACATGTGTTAGCTAAATTAAACCACAGTGTAGAGAGACTGAAGGCAAGACTCTCATCAGAGTATCTCCTCTTTCCTGTGGCCTAACTGAGCTAGTTTGGTCTTGCAGTTAGAGTGTTGGGCTCTTATTTGGTAGTCTTCCGGTTTGATTCCACGCTTCTCCACAAAGCCAGCCTTGGGCTAGTCACAGCTCTCTGTAGATCCACTACCCTCAGAGGTACAAGGGACTGCAGCATGTGAGAGGGTCTTCTCTTTGGTGGCCCCCTAGCTTTAAAATATTCTCACAGTGCAGGTATGCTGGGTTCCAGTTTGATACAGGTTTTGTCACCTGGTTAAAAAGTACCTCTTTGATTCCTGCTTCCTCTGGTTCTAGTCCTGCCAGGGTAGGTTAGAAGTACTTTTTAGTAGTTGTTTTCATCATAGGTTATGATCTGCCTTGGAACTCCCAGTGAAGAGTGAGATACAAATGTTATAAATGAAATTTAATTTCCAGTCTAATGAAGTACAAGTGAGCAAATTGTATGGGTCATATCCTGTAGCATTGCTATGCTGATTAGAAATTGTCTGATCTTCTCAGCTTTTCCCAGTAGAATCTTGATGTCCCCATTTATCATAGAACGTGAGAAGACTAAATAACCCGGATCCCATTTGCTCAGGAAGTTAATAGCTTTGTTTCCTCTTCTACCAGATTCTGTTCACAGATATCTCTGAAGCCCACTGGCCTAGTCTCCATGCCCTTGATGAGACGGCATGCCTGCACAATGATGGTGTGAAGCTGACTTCCTTAGATGGGCATGCTTCTCTCTTCTTGCCAGGGCTTCATCAAAATTTCACTGTGGAATTTTTGTGCAAAGTCAGCCGACAGCTTAATCCATCAATTTCAGAAGAGCATGAAAGCTCTGCCGCAAAATCTGTATTAAAACCATCTTCCAAGCAGCTAAGAACGAGTGAAAACAATGATTGCCCACACAGAAAAGACAAAACAATAAGGGGGGCAAAAAACATTCTGCAAGAAAATGATGCAAGTCCACCACAAAACGATGTTGACACTAGGTGGTCTTCCCAGAACTCCTCATTTGAACATTGCAGGGTTATACAACACATGTCAGTGTCCTCCTGTCCTGAGGAATGGAAGTATCCTTTATCACTGGCTTTTATGTTCTATCGATTACACTCTGGTAATAAAGATAAACCTCAAGAAACCCAAGGCAGAGATGATCTAGATCTTGATATTTCTAACATGCATGAAGTATCCAGACCAGTTACCTGCTTGCCTCGGAGTTTACCGCTCAGCTGCCAAGCTCCTTATCTGCACAGGTAAATTGTTTAATGAATGAAATGTTTGCTTCCTGCCTTTTCTTCTGAGTTATTCTAAGCTTGTAGAAGTTTGGAGAAGTGTTAATAGAAGCAGTGGGTCAGAAAATATTCCTGGCACTTAGTCATGCTTGGAATAGAAAAACACCCAGAAAAAAAACTTTCCCTCTAGCTTGCCTGTGCTAAACTGATGAGAGTGAAAACTCAGGATTTATCAAAACAGCTGCAAACTTTATTTTTAATATTGTACATAAGTATTTGTACATATAGCAGCTGAATTTCAAAACAGTGTCACTGGGCCTTATCTTAAAAGGCATATTGTAAAAGAGTGAGACCGAGTTATTCAGTGGTATCAATTTGTCATCCAATTTTTTTTTTAAAAAAATCTAGGTTCACTAGCTGTAGATAGAAAGATGTAAAAGAGGTGATTTAGCAGCAGTCCTTCTTCTGTAGCTTATACTGATGCATTGGATGGATGGATGGATGGATGGATGGATGGATGGATGGATGGATGGATGGATGGATGGATGGATGGATGGATGGATGGATGGATATGCCAGTGCTCAGTTTGGGAAATCTTGCTTATGTAGAATCCCATAATCCTTAGCCAGAGCATCCATTGCCTGTTGTAACTAAAGATAATGAGAGGTCCAGTCCAAAATAACCTTTTCAACACTCCAGAGAAATGGTTATCATTGTTTACCCAAAACAGGAAAGGTATCAGGCTAGGGTAATGGTCCAAACCTTTTTTCACTTGCATACCTATTTGACAGCCCATTTCCACTGGTACTGGCACAGCAGCACACAAAACAGATGAGGCTGGATGCTAAACCTATGAGAGGTGCCACCAAGCATCTGCCCTGTAGTGGCATGATTGCAACTTGTTTAGGGATGGACATCTCCCCCCCCCCCAATTCTCCAAAATAACGAAGCAAGTGAACGGATTAAATAACAAAGGCAACTACTCACTCATGAGCCTGGAGGATGTACCTAGGCATCCATTCTAGTAGCCATGATATGCCTGTCCTCCATGAATTTATCTAATGCTTTCTTAAAGCTATCTAGGCTGGTTGCTGTCACCACCTCTTCTGGTAGTAAATTTCATAGACCGATGATCCTCTGGGTGAAAAAATACTTCTCCTTTTCAGTCCTAACTCTCCTGCCCATCAGCTTCAAAGAGTGCCTCTTATATTCCCTTCCCAGGTACACCTATCATTGACTTTTGTTTTTCTGTTGCTTTTCTGTACAGATGGAGTTTCTCTGACTTCTTCCAGCTGCAGAAGGAAGACATCGGATGCTATATGTACTCTCAACCTATCAAAGTCATGCGGTCCAAGGGTGTCATTTACAGGTGGTCATTAATTCTAGCTCTGATTTTCTGACTCAGGTTGAGCATCTCTGTGAGTTACTGCTCAGGAACGTATTTGAGGGTATAATGTTTTTTCTTGTGCCCTAGAAGAACAATTTCATGCTGGCAGCGCTTCATTGCACAGGACAGGATTAGGAGCACATTGTCAGGTTTAAAGTACTGCTTAGGTATAAGGCAAGGAGTAGATCCCCTTCAGATGTGGTAGAATTCTATTAGATATGAATATATTCATACAAATTCGTATGAATATCAGATACATATACAATACATATCTGATATGTATCCATAGGTATCTGATACTTATCCCATAACATGTCCACTCTGAAAGTGTCAAATCTGCCCTGAATCCACTTTGAATCTGCTCTCAAATGATGTCAAATGCACTCTGGATCCATTGCAGATGTGACTGGTGCAGCCACTTTCCCACCTCCCTGTTTCACGAATTTTCTGAAGCATTCGGACAAATACGAATGTCAGTGTATGAATGTCCCAACATTTGATTCATATATAAATGTCTGAATTTGTACAGAATATCAAATATTACGAATATTCGTACACATCCCTACACCTGTACCCTGCAGCAGTTAATAGTCTTCTAAACATTAATTTTTAAAGAAATATTCTGGACGGGTTTCTCTCCTTTTCTTGGGTTTTTTTTTTTTTTAGGAAGATGCAACTCCTGTTACACATTCTTTTGATTATTATAATATGTATTTCCTAATTTTTTTATGGTCCAGAGGCACAGTTGGGGATACTTAATGTATTTCTGGTCTCTTGAGCAGCATGCTGCTGAAATGAAGAAACTATGCCATGCATGGAAGCCAATGTAATTGCAGTTATCATTAGCATTTATTTGTACTGTAATTCAATCTACGGTAGTGAAATAGTTGGAGCAAATCCTGTTATTTTCCATTAGGTTTTTTCTGGAAACGAGATGCTTAGAGATTTACCCTGGAGATGGCTCAGTTTTCAGATCAGAAGGCTCTTTTGAGGGGAAATATTTCACTCGTTACTATATTCAGCAAAGAACAAGACAGGTAAGAAATGCAATTGATGTTTTAAGTGGAATTTTAACATTTTAAACAACACAAGTGAATGTAGCGTAAAGAGGAATAGACAACTGTTAGCATGTTTTATTAAATTTACATGGCATGAAAGGAATTCAACAGGATTAACAGATTTTCCCACTCTGATTATCCCTCCTGCTGTCCCCTAAAAGCCTTCCCTGCAAAAGTTGGACATTTAGCAGTGGAGAAAGTTAAGGTGGAAGGTTTTAGGAGGGAAAAAGAAATAGCAAGTCTTGCTACCTAAGTAGAAGGTCTCCTCTGGACAGTGGCTGGCTATCCCACTAGCAAGCAATAATCCAAAGCATCAGTGTGTGATGTGCATATTTGAGTATTCAGGGGGCAAGGAATATCCAGAAGTGCATGTCACCAACACTGCATATGCATGGCTGATTATTTCAGCCCCCACACATGTGCACTGGCCAGAGTTATGGTGGCACTTCCATCCAAAAGCTAAGCAAGCTAGTTTGATCTAGTGGTTAGGGAGCCCGTCTCTTATCTGGGAATACTGGATTTGATTCTGTTCTCCTCCATGAAGCCAGCTGGGTGACCTTGGGCTAGTCACAGCTCTCTTCCGAGCTCCGACAGCCCTACCCACCTCACAGGGTGTCTGTTGTGGGGAAAAGAACAGAAGGCTTGTCAGTTGCTTTGAGTCCCCTTAAATGCGCGAGAAAAGTAGGGTAGAAAAGCCAGCTCTTCTAAATTTTCTTCTGAGCTTCCCAGCAATAGGTTTTCACACTATTTAGGAGGGATGGCAGAACTATGGTGGGGTTCCCACAGATAAGTGTGGCAACCCCACCATAGCACAGCCATAATGGTGCCATTCCCCCCCCCCAATCTGGACTGGACCGAAGTCTGGTTTCCTGTGATTCTGTCTGCGTGATGTGTGTGACCAGCCTGTGATATAGCACTGTTAAGGGGTGGCATTCCATTTTTGAGATAGAGCTTGTGTCCTCCGTTTCTAAATACCAACTTGCAGGCACCTTCATTTGCTTGTGCGGTTTATGTTCTTGAATCTGTGTACTTTATTTCTACTATGTTGGGGTTATAGTTTAATACAGTAGAATCTTGCATAACCCAAGGGTTGGGTTCCTCAGAAATAGCACGTGAAGTAAAACTGCACTGTGGAAGCAACAGGAACCAACTCTGATCTGGGGGTTAGAGCAACTTCATAGAGGCCAGCTAGCCGTCCCACAAGGAACAAATTTGATGCTTTTAGGCAGGGGAGGAGATTGACAGGTGCTTGAAGAGATGAGGGACAAGTGTTCATAAAAGAGGGTAAGAGGGGTTTGGGCAAAGTTCCTGATTGATCTTGGCTGCCTCAGGAAGTGGGGACCATCTCTCTATGAAACACATTTGCCATTCCGCAATTTGCATTTTAACCAGTTGAACTGATATTAAGTCATTAAGAGCAATAGTCCAAATTCTGTTGATCCACCGGTAATGGAAAGTCAGTGGGCTTCCTTCCAGGAGACCACCTCAGCTTAGTCATCTCCCATTTCTTAACAATACTGATGATTCTTATTAGCAGCCAAGTAGACAATTGACTTAAACCGCTTAAAGTTTTAAATCCTTATTGTATCTATCTTTTTTTTTAAAAAGGACATCAACACCGGGGGTGGGGCTATTACCTAGAGGTTTTTTTTTTACTAATTTACATATTAAATTGGGATTTTATCTTTCCTCCGTCAACATTTAAGAAGGAAGAAACAGTGTATTCTGTAAACAGTCTGCCTCCAGATACACCTGGGAGCTCTTATTCAGTATGGACAATTATTTCAGAAGCAGTAAGGTAAAATGTTTTTCTCTATTCTTGTTCTTTCTAGTGGGAAACATCTTGTACGGCTTCTCCCTGCTGGTAGTAATTGCTGCTAGTAATTTTATTAAGAGTTACAAGAATTGTTACTTAAGCAAGACTCAATTTGTACTCCTTTCTGCCCAAGAGCTAGTTTAAATAGTTCAAGTTAAGAGAAGTTTATGGAGAAGCTGCCTAAACTTTTTGGGCATGGAGATTAGTAACTACTGTTTAAGGCAGCAATGCCCAATGAAATGGAAGTAAAAGAAGGGAGAACAGAATGCTTAGCAGATAGCATCTCTCATGATGAACCTGTGAGAGGTCCAGCTGCAGGTACTATAAATGCCTGAATGGCATCTTGTGGCTACCTGCCATCAGGTCTTCTTTGTGGTAGCACCCTCAGTCATGAACCATCAACCCTTCAGGCTTTTAGGGATGTATTTTTTACCCAATGCTTTTCTAGTTTTCTTATGACACTAGTAATGTTTTCACGTTAATTGTTGGTTTTAAAAATTCATTGGCATTCTGTGTTTGAACTTTGCCAACAAAATGTGAGTGGCAAACAACAAAAGGCACAGTCCGTGTTATCATCCTGGCACCAAGAGGGTGCAGTTATGTTGGCTGTCATGAGTCTAAAGTTTGTAAAACACAGCCTTCCTTGGAGGAACAAAACAAAGAATCCGGAAATAATAAAAAGCTTATACGTCTGAAAATGGAGAAGTTACTTTTCTCTTTCTTTCCTAGAATTCTTCAACATAATCTTTGGAACATGCTTTCGTTAACCCATAATTATAGCATCTGCTGCTGGAAGATGGCAGTAAGTAAATAAATGGGAAATGGGCTGATGTGGTGCAAAATATCACACTTGGCTCAGAAAAGCCAAGTACCATCACAAGTGCACACAACGTCGCCCACCCACAGAGAGAAAGACAGTGGTAGTTGGCTGCGTTTCACAAAGAGGTTGGGTTCCCCACACCATTCTTTACATGGCTAGCCTACTCCCAAGGGGTCTCCGGGAACCTGTAGAGAATCTAGGGCAGTCCTGAGCATCTCTTGAGAAGTTCATCAGAAATGGACTTCTTACAAACTGCAGTTTGGCACATCCCTGTATCACACATGGTCTTGTTTGCTTGACTTCTTCTCAGTTCCAAGAAGGAAAGATCCAGTCATATGTGCTGGTTATTATTTGAGCAAGCAGCACAAGCTTGTGGTGGACATTTAATTTAAATTGGAGCTTTTAATTTAATTTAGAACTAATTAATTTAACAAAATGAATGAAAATTAAAATCATACTGTAGGCTGAGAAAACAGTAGAGCATTCTGGTCCATTGGCCTGGAAGACTATTAAATTCAGTGGGGTGTGATTGTACGTTGTGTGGCCAAACCGAATGGTTATTTTCTGAACTAGTAAGCAGTACAGTATTCTGATCTAGCAAATTATATGGACCTGGCAAAGTGCTGGCCTTTTTTAAAAAACACCAAAGGTCCTAGGTAAGGTGGATCTTCATTTAATCCATAGACATATAGTTGTTTTTCATACAGTGTAGTTTTTCTGGAACACTCTTTTGCTTTTACACAGTCAATAATATGCAATTCTGTTTCATAGCAGAGTTTCACACTGTGCAAACAACACTCCTACCAATCATTGCCACTATGGAAAACTAGCTGTTAGGGGAAGTAATAGTCAACAGTTGCTCCCTCAACACAGTTTACATAATAGTATGGTTTCTGGAAATGGAACCACCGCATCCTTTAAAAAGGATGGCAGTATTTTTCACATTAACTTGCTCTATTTTAATGAGGCATCCCAGAAGCGCTATCCAAGGTTGTTCATTCCTTAATCTGCTTTAAAAAATGAAGTTAGCATTTCATAGCTAACTACTTCAAGCAGTATGACTGCCTGAAGCAGAATAATAGACATTGTGATCTGTCCAAGCCAAGATCTGCTTAGTTTTCAGACAGATAATTCCATCTCAAATGTTCAGCCAGGGTTAAACAAGTAAATATATAATAAATTGTCAAATAATAATGCAAAGATGTGTATTGTTAATTAATAATTTATCTTATGTGATCTTGTTTGTTTTACGTTTGATAGTATTCTAAAGAATGTGGTGTTCTTCCTATTCCTGTGGCTGAAAAGATCTTTCCCAATGTAGGAAGATTTTTTGCCTATTCAGACGGCAAAGTGCATGCTGTTTTCCATGATGGAATAACCCTGGATATGATGTGGGATTTCAGTCCTTGCTATGAAAAATCACAGGTGAGGTTCATCAGGTATTTGGTTTAATTGATTTCTGTATTGGGACTGCTGATTCTCATTTCTCACTGTTTCCAGCGCAAAATGATCATCATCTGACTGTAAACTGGTTTTGCTTCTTCATTTTGGAAAAAAATCTGTTACAAAACAAATTTGATACATGAACCATTTCTGCACAGTCCATTAATGCACACTGAGGGTCTATCTATCTATCTATCTATCTATTTATCTATTTATCTATTTATCTATCTATTTATTTATTTATTTATTTATTTATTTATTTATTTATTTATTTATTTATTTATTTATTTATTTATTTATTTATTTATTTATTTATTTATTTATTTATTTATTTATTTATTTATTTATTTATTTATTTATTTATTTATTTAGAAAATGTATATTCCCCCCCTTCACTGAATGGTCCCAGGGCAAAATTATAACCTCCTTGCCCTCCCTCCCTCCCTCCATCCCTCCCTCCCTAACAGGACAGGACCTTGAGGAAACTGTTTAAGAAGCAAATGCCTGGGTAAAAAGATACGTTTTCACTAGGTGCCAAAAACTATACAGTGTAGGTGTTTGGCAAGCCTCAAGAGTGAGGCTGATCCAGAGTCTAGGGGCCACAACAAAAGGCCCTCCTGAAAATCCCTATGCCTAATACTTCTGAAAGGGAAGGAACTACAAGAAGGTCCTCTCCCTGAGATCTCCGTGCCTGGGCAAGTCTATATGGGAGAAGGCGCTCCTTCAGATATGCAGGGCCCAAGCTGTTTAGGGCTTTATACATTAGTGTCAACACCTTGAATTGGGCTCAGTAGTGAATAGCTAACCAGCGCAGATCCTTTAAGACCAGCGTAATGCAAGTCCAGCCAGAGACTCCCATCAGCAGTCAAGCTGCTGCATTCTGCACCAGTTCCAATGTCCGAACAGTTTTCAAGGGTAGCCCCATGTAGAGCACATTGCAGTAGTCTAATCTGGAGGTTACCAGAGTATGGATCACTGTGGCCAAATTACCCCGATCCAGGTAAGGCTTAAGCTGGCAGACCAGATGGAGAAAATGGTCAGGTCTCCTGGTAGTCGCTGGCACTTGGGACTCAAATGTCAGCGATGAATCTAAGAGCACTCCCAGGTCACATATCTGATTTTTTTTTGGGGGGGGGGCACCTTAACTTGCTGGACTCCGGACCCAATGACACATAGTACCTCTGTTTTGTCTGGATTCAGTTTCAATTTATTGGTCCACATCCAGGCCATTATTGCTTCCAGGCATCGATCGAGGACTTCAACTGCCTCTCCTGATTCAGAAGGAATGGAGAGATAGAGTTGGGTGTCATCCGCATACTGATGGCACCTCACTCCGAAACTCCTGATGACCTCTCCCAGTGGCTTCATATAGATATTAAAAAGCCTAGGAAAGAAGACCGACCCCTGGGGAACTCCTCAAGAAAGTTCCCAGGGCATTGAACTGAAGTCTCCCATTATTACCTTCTGGGACCTAACCCGGAGATAGGAAAGAACTACTGTAAAACAGGGCCTCCCAATCCCAGTCCCTGAAGCTCTTCCAGTAGGATACCATGGTCAATGGTATCAAAGGAGAACCAACAGCCCCTGTCCCTCTCCTGGTAAAGGTCATCCTCCAGGGAGACCAAGGCAATCTCAATACTAAACCCCTACCTGAACCCCGATTGAAATGGGTCTACATAATCTGTTTCATCCAAGCATACCTGTAGTTATCTAACCATCACCTTCTCCAAGATCTTGCCCAAAAAGGGGATAGTGGGCGATAGTTGTTCAATACATCTGGATCCAGGGAGGTCTTCTTAAGGAGGTGTTACTGCCCACAAGGTCATGCAGATCAAGGAGGTCCTGCTCCCTGCTGGGCCAGCTCTGTCTAATGCAGATCTGGATTAAGAGGCCATAATTCAGATCTCTGGAACACCTGTTTAAGTGGTACTACCAGATGGATCAGGAGATATGCCTCCGTGGTCTGAGATGCCCAGAGGGTGCTTTTCAGATAAGCACCATTCCCAGGCCCCAAGGTTAGGAACTTTCATTTAGCCTTCGGGGCGTGGAGGTGCAACTGCAAAGCTCACATGAACTAATTCAGATCAATGCTGTCATTGCATGTGGCGTTTACCCTGCCCATGCCTTCCCATGATGGAGATCAGTGGGCCAGATTATTCTGGACCCACTAATCTGGATCAAAAAGAGGTAAGTGCAGCGAGAGCTTTGGGGTGGCTCTTCCCCCTTAACAGTGGCTGTATGAATGAACCACAACTTGTGATTAAATATCCTGGAAACACAATGAAATGTTGTCAAGACTTTACTAGAACTGAGGTCACTCAGTGAAGCTGTATCCTAAAAAAAAATAGAATAAGCAAAAAAGGGATACACCTTCAAGCAATACATAATTAAAGCTTTGGAATTCATCACCATGAGATGTGGTGTTGACCACCTCCTTGAATAACTCATGGTAGTCAAGACTATCAGTGGCTACTAGCCCTGATGCAATATGACTACCTCCGGTTTCCTCTGTAAATACCTCTGAAAACCAGTTATCTGGAGGCTGTGGGCAGGGCAAGCTCGTGTACATATGTCCTGCTGGTGGGTTTCCATATACATCAGGTTGACCACTGTGAAAATGGATTGCTGGATTGGAGAAGCTCATTTTCTAAACAATTTATGAGCTGTCTGGCCAGAGAATTAGTCTGGAAAACATATAAACCAAAGGATTTCTCTTCACTTGCATGGTCTTCTCTCAGGGAACTGAAGCTATTAAAACTGGTTGGTGCAAGCTGACTTCTCCTGAAGGGGCATCTCAGCTTCTTGAAATGGACCATCCTGGACTCTACGAAAGGTATTTCTCAGTCTTCCTGATACCTTTGTTTAGGCTGAAAGGCAGTGATTGACCCACAGTCACATAGTGATTTTACATGGCTGAGTGGATATTAAAACCCAGAGATTCTGAGACCCTTTCTGCACTGGGCCTTATCCTGGATTGTATCCCAAAATAGAAGTCTTCTAGCTGCATGATGGTGTAAACTACAGAAGGCATGACCCAGAGCCTGCCATAGTCTGCAGTAGCATGCAGATGGCACATCCCCTTCCCAGAATATAATACAAAATTAGGCCCAGTCCAGAAAGGGCCAGAGTCTGGCCCTCTACATGTACACTACCCTAGCTTTCAAATTGGCAAGTGCAACATTTCTGTCACTTGAAGAAGTGTTAAACCTTTACGAGAATTACTGGGGATTTCACATCAGGAGTGAAATTCTCGGAAGGCATCCTGCAGTAGGAGAAACTTGGGTTGCCTGCAGTGCACTCCAACGACCAAGAGGTGGCAGAGCTTTAAATATGACCATCTGCAGTCCGTCACTGCACCTCCTGAGAGCTACACTTTTGTTTTCCTCTCCCTTTGGGAGTGTTTGTTTTTTTCAGCATCTCGGCCGACTGGATTTTTTGTCCCCCATTGGCAGGAAAGATCCAGAAGCTCCAGTCTTTGGCCAGCTGGCTTCCTTGACCCAGCAGCCCTGAGCATTCCACCCCTTCGTGATGGATGCGTGGCGGTTTTCCAGGCGAGCCAGCAGAGGCCCCTGTACCTGGCCCTTCTGATGCTGAAGGTTCAAAACTGGCTTCAGCACTTAATGCACTTAGGGCTGGAACAGACTGACTTCATTTTCTTTCATTTCTATATATTTACATCTTGCCTTTCAGTAAATGGTATCAAGGTGGATCATAATACTCACAGAAACACAAAACTTTAATAAAATAACAGAACAATTATTTGGAGGGCCCTGCTTGGGGACTCCTAGATTACAGGATTCTGCTGATTTTTGGATATGCTACTTCTCAAGATTAGTGTTTTCCTTGCCTCTTCAAATTCTTCTGGAAGTCAATCCCTGAAGTGAATAATCACACCAATGGCAAAGCATTGCCACAAAATTATTAGTAGTACTTTTATTTTTCCTTTGTTTTACTTTATTAGAGATTATCTCACTTCAGGATCCAGTTGCAGCTAACAAATGCAGCATATACATATTAAATACTTCAAGGCAATCAAAGATTAGACAAGCTGGCATAGCGCTGCTTAGCTGAGACCTGGAAGTTTCTACCTGTTCACAAGTTTGAGGAGAATTATCTCTGGCTAAAGTCTTTTGAGTTCATCACAATATGTTGTCAAAGATTAGCTTGTAAGCTATACCGCAATTGAAGCTGTAATCAGACACATTCTAAGAATTAATTTGCATAAGTCTTTAATTGATAGGAGCAGCATGACACAATTATTCTTGGTTTTTTCCAGTGCTAGCATATTCATATTGGGTTCACAAAGCCTTTTCTTTAAAACAGGCACGTGCTGATTGTGGTGGAATGGTGCAAAAGCTTGCAGAAGTACCAAGAGTTATGTGCAGATCCACCACCAACTGTTCCTGAGGAAAACTGGTAATTTATCTCACTTTTTTGTCATTCAGCAAACAGTATATAGATTCACTAATGACTGAAGTGTATTGTGAAGGAAGAAGAAGAGTTGGCTTTTCTACCCTGCTTTTCTCACCCATTTAAGGGGACTCAAAGTGGCTGGCAACGCTTTGACATTCTTCTCCCTACAACAGACACCCTGTAAGGTAGGTGGAGCTGTGAGAGCTCAGAAGAGAGCTATAACTAGCCCAAGGTCACCCAGCTGGCTTCATGGGGGAGGTCGGAATCAGACCTGGTGTTCCCAAATAAGAGACCAGTTCCCTAACCACTAGACCAGTGATGGCGAACCTTTTGAGCTCAGTGTGTCAAAATTCGCAAGAAAACCTAGCTTAACTCAGTGCTGTGTCACATCTAGAAATATCCATAATTTTGTGATATTTGTAGTTCTAGTAAAAAAGTTATATTTTTGATATATGTATTTTATTAAAAGCAAAAACAAATAATTCTTTACATTAGTGACTTTTGT
Organism: Aspidoscelis tigris stejnegeri; assembly: GCA_023333525.1. Taxonomy (NCBI): domain Eukaryota; kingdom Metazoa; phylum Chordata; class Lepidosauria; order Squamata; family Teiidae; genus Aspidoscelis; species Aspidoscelis tigris. Next base: position 21,620,764 of record JALMGA010000007.1, on the reverse strand, counting down.
TGCTGAATTTTGTTTGCTAAATCTTCAATTGAAAGTTGGTATTTCGTACACTTCAAGAACAAGCAAGCACTACACGCCCAGGTGCCAGGGTGACCAGGTGTGTCACCCAAAAGGGCTTGGTGTGTCACCTGTGACACGCGTGTCATAGGTTGGCCATCACTGCACTAGACCAACCAGTAGTCTACTTGGAAGATACAATAGATCTTTAATTAAAAGTCACGTTATGTTGTGACAGGTGCAGCGTTCTAATTTTTGCATGTGTAAAGAGCAGTATAGTAAATTAAAGTTTCACATCAGTGGCAATAGGTAGCCTCGAGATTGCATATTGCAGGAAATCAGAGACATAACATTTCACCCAAGTATATTTTGCGCAATAAGGTCAGTTCTCACCAAGTTACAACACCATTAAGCACTTTGCATGTGATTCTAGCATGGAATCAAGCCTGTTGAACTGAAGCTAAAATCGAATTCTAATGTGATTCAGGATTAATGCTGTCTGCACAGAGAGAGTGAGAGGAGAAGCAGTCTTCATTGGTTTACCTTGGCCTCCCTGAGATCTGCCTTACTGGTGTAGCCAAGGTTGGCATCAGTGCTGCTTAATGGCCATTTGTAGAATTTTGTGGCCACAGAACACACCAACTCCGGCCATCTGAGACAGGATTGTTGAGATTTATTGTGTGATAAGATAGCAGAGATGCTCTTGGCAGACTGTGCAACGTAATGGGATCAGATCACTGGAACCACAAGTAGAGACTCGGCAGAGACTTGATTGCATTCTAAACGGAAGGTATTTTATTGCTTAGTGAGTGCAAGTAAGAACTATATAAATGCAAGGATACAGGTTGCATGGATATATGAAATAAAATACAGGTATACAGCTTAACTCCACTGTGAATACATGAATACAGCTAATATATCATAGCTAGTATAAAAGCAGGTACAAGAAGCATTTGGCTTCTGGATTACTCATCAGCATGGCTATAAGCCTTGGCTATACTTGGCCTAGCAGATTATTGGTTACAATGCATACTTCTATAAACTTCTAAAAACTTTCTTCATATAATGAATACATAGAAGCAATTATATTTGTGTGAGGCTTGAGACATGATAGGAAGAGGCGGGATACTGTACACACCTATATTTGGTCAATCCAGTTGTTACACGTAAACAGGTTAGCTTCTTGTGACATCTATCTTGTCCCACATAGAAATAGCTCTTATTTTGTCTGGATAGCTAAGCATAATAAGGCAGCTTGGTAGCTTGTTATCTTATTTTGGTGTTCTGCAGGACTGATTCTCAAAACCCACTTTTGTTTGCTTTCAGCGGTTTTGACGAGGATCAGATCGTCACAACCTGCTAAATGACCGCCCACGGTGGCCTCAGTGAGATAGCACACCCTCAAAGTGGGAAATTCTGTTTTCTCATTAGGGCAGGCTGTCCGCTGCCCTGGGGGAGGGAATCTGGGTTTTCAAGGCAGGAAGTGTTTGTCTGCTATAACTGGGCTGAATTGACCCTGGTCACATCAACAATGCATGTAAATGCAGCCAAACGAAATGAGATCTTGGCAGGACTGAGTTCAAACCAGATAACAGATCTGTTGTGTTGTTCTCCTACCCTTCCTGAACAGATGAGCATAAGAGGAGCACTGCTGGATCAGACCACAGCCCATCTGGTCCAGTATCCTGTCTTGTAGTGGGGGGAAAACTAATTCAAGAAATTACAATTTTGGGAACAGTACAATTTTTGGATATTGTATGGGAGTGGAAATTCACTTTTCTGACTATTTTGTGCAGGATGCAATTTTAAATTTTACATTTCTAATAATACGTGAAAAGACATTTTGAGAAGAACAGTCTCAGTTTTCTTTTTGTTTTTGTACAGGTCGGTTGCTGCTGAGCTTGAAAAAATCAAAAGATTCAACTGTATCTTTTTCAAACCCTTACTGGATCCATAAAAGAGTTCTTCATGCGTCTAGACAATTCTTTCTTTAAGACAGTCTTTGGGCCTGTTCACACTTACCTCAGTGGAATGGTATAACAATCTCATCCCCCTGAGTAGATCAAGCTCAGAGAGGCATCTGCACTTCAAGTGCTGGTGCATTCCCCAACCAGACCACCAGCACTTGAAATACAGATATCCGCAACCGGCTGGATCGCTATGGCAATGGCCACAGCAATATCTGGCATGTGCTGGGATGTTGCTATGGCGATCGGCCTACAGTGTGCACAACTGCACAGTAATGCCAACGTGCCCATTTGCAGTATTCACACCCAGAAGAGAATGCAGACATTGTATCCAGGAGCTCACCAGCTGCTCCCAAGTAAAGGTATAGACAGGTTTTTACTCTTCCACAGCTAATGATGATCAGGATAGTTGGAGGAAGATCCTAGCCACTCTGGGATTTGGAGGTGGCAAGCCGCTCCAGACAGATAACTGTGAATAGGCCCTCTTGTTGTCATATTTGTTTGTTTGTTTGAATTTTTTCCCGCCCTAAACCCAAAGGTCTCAGGGCAGGTTACAACATTAAAAACCAGTGAACATATAAAATGAACAGATTAAACCATAACAGTGCTTGAATGTGGGGAGGAAAAGTCATTTCTTTAGCCAAAAGCCAGTGCAAACAGGTGTGTCTTCATTGCTCTCCTGAATGCAAAAAGTGAAGGTGTCCGACGCACCTCAGGAGGGAGATTATTCCACAATCTAGGAGCCACCACTAAAAAGGCCCTATCCTGGGTGCCCACCCCTTTTGCTGTTGAGAGTGGTGGTACAACCAGGAGGGCTTCCCCTTCAGACCTTAGGGCACTGGCAGGTCAGTATGGAAGAAGGCATTCCTTTAGATATATAGAATATTTAATGATAGCTTTGAATTATTGTTGCATAATCCTGTACAGGATCTACTCAGAAGTGAGCCCAACTGAGGTTAATGTGTATGCCATCCCATCTAAATGTGCATAGGATTGCTGCCTTAGTATAGAACAGATTTATTGGTTTGGAAAGACTATTGTATTTTACTTGTATGTTTTTTTTTCCCCTTAACTATACAAAATGCAGTTTTAGTGGAGAACAGCAACATTCCATGTAAAAGTTCAGCTGTGGAGAGAATTACATCTTCCTGCACAGATCAGCAAAATAGTGCACCAGGAATGTTTTTAGAAGAATCTATTAGCAAGAACATAGCAGAGACTCTTGAAAGAACTTCAAAAGCTATCAGAGACATTGACACGCTGCTAACTGGCTCTCTAAAGCAAAACACTGTCAGAAACATTTCTTGAAACTCTTTTCCCCATTAACCTGGCTTAAGACTTTAAAAAGTCAAACCATTCAAAACTAATATCTCTGAGTCACTGATGTTGCCAATGAAGAAAGACAAAAATGATAAAAAAGATTGCTAACATCACAATCTTAACCTGCTATTATCACTGCTATCCTAATCAGACCCTGTTCTGGTTGGAGCAGTGACCTCAGATAACATCGTATTACTTTCTCCAGTATTTAACTGGTGCACATTCACTAGCAGCGCCCTAATAAGTCCTGATTCAGAAGATTATTTGAATGAGGTAGATATCTAAGTCTGCCCCATTGCCATAGCAGCTGTAAGCTCCTGACCTGTTTAAATGCCATGTTTTTCAGGCCCTATCTGTAGATTTCTAACAAAGGAGACATGCTTTATTCAGAATTCCTCTAACTAGCCAGATCTAGAATTATATTATTGGTATGTATTGTTACTGTTTTTAATGTAACCATATACTGTATAGGAGATATAGGCAGATTCCCAAATATGGATCCTCCAGATGTCTGTCAACTAAAACTGCAATAAAATTTCACACTTTTTAAACCTTCTTCTCTCCTTGCAGTAATGTTTAAATGCTCTTTTCATGATGACAATGAACAATGTTGTAACTGGCTAATCAACAGCCATGTGTTTAGCAGCAGATCCTTGGAGCCAAACCCAGAATAGACTTTCTCAGTGAAAGATAACCTGTTCCATTTGTGACTTAAAATGGCCCTTGAATCCATCCTAGAGCTAGGCTTTGTGGAAAGACAGGATAAGGAACATTCCTGTTTGATATCCCTGGTAAATTACATTATTCTGAGCAAGGAAAAACTAGTCTTAAATAGGTTGCTCCACTCCTCATAGGTGTCAATACAGAAAAAAATAACTTTTAGAAGAAGGTTTTATAAAATCATGGCAAGATGATTTATCGGAGGCTAGATATTATGATGCCTATTGTTTGTTTTTGCTATCTCTGAAGAACAAAAATAGGAAACTTAGATGTTTATGGGTTTCTAGGGAGAGCTGCTTGACTGGCATGGGAAAAAGGATGTGATATCAGAAATTACAGAGGCTTGTTCCTGTAGAGCTTAAGAGGCTAGGCGCAACCCATTGTTAGCATATTTTGCAGTTATTTTTGGCAAGTTTATTTTGATTTATACCCACTCTTCACCTCAAGATCTCAGGGTAGGTAATTAAGTAAACAATTCAAACAAAATAATCCATAAAACATAGTATTTTAAATAGTACTATAACCAATTAAAAGAATAAAACATATAATAATGAACAATTTAAAGCAGAAAAGAATAACTGTTTTGATGGGACTGACAAAGGGGGCACAGCAGGACAAGGTAAATTGCTGGTTTTTCTCTGTGGCTTTAGTTCTTGTTTTTAATCTTGTAAACTTTTTTGTAAATTTTTTATGAGAAGCAGTATAAATGTCCTCGATAAAGATGATTATAATGTTGATGTAAAGGAGAAGAAAAAGCAAAAATCAGCTTCAGTCCACATAGCTTATTTGCCAATAGCAGCATTTGCCCAAATTTGTCAGATTTTAGCCCTCAGTAGACAGCAAGGAGACAGAACTGTGGACAAAATTGCTACTTTTTTTGATTTCTAAAATGCAAATTAGATGTCTTGATGGCTTATTCCACAGGTCATGTTTCTGGATAAATCTCAACCTTTTCACCACAGACCCCCTTTACATAACTTTTGTTGCCGTAGACCTTCACCCCCTACCTTGTGTCCCCTGCCCACACTCAACATCACAAGACCCCCTGTGAGGCTTTTGCAGACCTCTGAGGGTCTCTGGACCCCAGGTTAAGAACCACTGACCTAGAGGATGTTTCTAGCAGGTTTATGTTAACACACTGCAGATTTATTTTTAGCCGTTTGTACCACATGGGCATCATTGTTCTAGATCGTTCCATCAAGCCACACAGTAAAAGCACCTCATGACCTCCTTGACCAGGCTCTAACCCCTAAGCCAGGAAGAGACAAGGCCAGTAAGAAGCAAACTGCTGGTGATTTGCTGATGGTCTCCCCAAGTTTCACAAGATCACATTTTGTAGAAGTGAGTACTGGGATTAGTTAATCAGATATTTGCATGACTGGTTGAGTATCCTATGTGTGCTGTATTTTTCAAAGGCCACCTTCTGCTAGTCTTTTGCTTCTTGATATACTTTGAACTCAACCTCAAGATAACTGAGAACATTGAAAAATTGCATATGGCATACCACTGGGTGAGATTCTAAAACCCAGTGGACTGCAAATCTTTTCAGTGTGATACAAGGCCCCCTCATGAGCAATAACTTATTCTCAAGTTAAGATACCTCTAGATACGACTTCAAGGTAGCTATGGAAGGTGGTGTGAGGAGAGATGAAAATGGCGAAGGTGATACATCTGATGAAGTTGCAAAATACTTTTGGTTTATCTGTTACATGCTGCATCTACCCTTGACCCTCTCAGTACAAGAGCAGTGGTATTTGCCCAGCTGTGACTAAAATATCCAGAAATGTCTGTTCAGCAATTTCTCGAGAGCTTATCCCATTTTAAACCTGAGTTATAGTTAGGTACACAAAAATGTAAGTTAAACGTCTAACTTTCTACATGGTGGTGTTATTGGTCTTCATTTTGTTATTTGAGAAATCTTCATTTTACGTTTATTTTTTCTAGCTAGTAACAAAAGCACACCTTGTTTGTGTTACCTTTATACATGGGAAGCTTCTTTGTTTGTTTCTTCTGATTACAGCACATACTTATAGTCATACTGAAAACAAGCAGAAACTCCCACACTTTAGATGTGTGATGCCATGTGAGTCCAAGGGCCCGGACTGCAACAAGGGGAGAGGCAAAGTTTCAATTGAAAGCTTTATTTGATCTCCCAGAACTGTCTTTCCAGGAAAGGGTGTTTTCCACAGCACACAATCCTCATCTCTTCTGCACTACTCTAATGGAAGGAAGCCAACAAACAAGACCTGTGAGATCAAGGCTACTGGAGCGTTCCTGGAAATGGTGCATGCCTACATCCCAAACACTTTCCCATGCTGTCACTGGGAGCTGCACCTGACTTTGTGGCACCTAACAAACAGGGAAGGAGGGACTGGAGCTCAGTGGTAGAGCAAACTACCTGGAAAGCAGATGGTTGCTGGTTCCATCCTCAGCCTCTCCATAACTAGATAACGGCAAACCACTTCTGTATCTGCCAATAAAATGGTGTAGAAGCCACAACCCAGGGCACCCAAAAAGAAGTAGGACGGATGGCTGGCCAACAAATGCTCAAGAGTATGCACTTCCCCTCCTCCAGGATCACAATTCAAGCATGTCTAACAGTATAGTTCACTGACTTCAGTAGGTGGGTGTGCATGAGACTATTTTATTTGCATTTTTATCCTGCCCTACACCTGGAGGTCTCAGGGCAGTAACAACATTTAAAATCAAACATATTAAAACAATAACAGTATATTAAAACAACAGTGTCTGCAAGTTGGAAGAGAACGTGTATCCCCATTTAACCAAAGGCCAGGGCAAAGAGGTGCGTCTTCACCGCTTTCCATAACATACTGTGAAGGAGCCTGACACACCACAAGGGGGAGACTATTCCATAGCCTAGGGCAGTGATGGTGAACCTTTTGAGCTTGGTGTGTCAAAATTCACAAGAAAACCTAGCTTAACTCGGGTGCTGTGTCACTTCTAGAAATATCCATAATTTTGTGATAGTTGTGGCTCTAGTAAAGTTATATTTTTGATATATGTATTTTATTAAAAGGAAAAACAAATAATTCTTTACATTAGTGACTTTTGTTGCTAAAACTTCAATTGAAAGTTGGTATTCCATACACTTCAAGAACAAGCAAGCACTACACACCCAAGTGCCAGGGTGGCCATGTGTGTCACCCAAAAGGGCTTGGTGTGTCACTTGTGACACACGTGTCATAGGTTGGCCATCACCGGCCTAGGGCAATGTTGGTGAAACTTTTGAGCTCCGTGTATCAAAATTCACCAAAAACCTAGCTTAACTTGGTTGCCGTGTCATATTTCCATAATTTTGTGATATTTGTAGCTCTAGGTAAAAATAAAAATTGTATATGTATTTATTGAAAGCAAACACAAATAATTCTTTACATTAGTGACTTTTTTGTTGCTGAATTTCTTTTGCTAAATCTTCAATTGAAATCTTCATCTGTCAGTTGGTTTCTTTTATTGGTTTTAATATTATTTAACGCTGAAAATAATAGAGGGGGAAATTGTGACTAAGTCATTCCTGCCTCACACGGGTATTCAGTCCTCTAGCTGCCAGGAGCACTGTGCATGACCTGGCAGCACAATGACGTGACTCCACGGTGCCTCCCATGCCAGGTACAGACAGTGCCTCTGTGCTCCAGGTGTTTTGTAGGCTGGAAGCCAGAAGCAGCCTGTGGCCAACAGGATACCGAATGGCAACAACATGCCAGGGTGACACGCATATCATAGGTTCACCATCACTGGCCTAGGGACCATTACTGAGAAGGCCCTCTCCCGGGTGCCCACACCTCTTGCTGCTGAGGGTGGTGGTACAATCAGGAGGAGATCTTAAGGCACCGGCAGGTCAATATGGGAGCAAGCCTTCCTTAAGATATCTGGGCCCAAGTTAACACCTTGAATTGGGCTGGGTAGTGAATTGGCAGCCGGTTCAACTCTTTCCAGACTGGCATGATGTGTGGCTGGCCAGCTGCTCCTGCCAGAAGCCTAGCCTCTGCGTTCTGCATCAGCTGCAGCTTCCCAGCACCTTCAAGGGCGGCCCCACGTAGAGCACATTACAGTAGTCTAGCCTGGAGGTTACCAGAGCTTAGCAGCACCGGGCAGCCTCCATCTCTTTGGGCTTCTCCGCTCTTCTCCACACACGCCGGCCTTAACGGGCACCCGCCACTGTATTCCAGTCTGGCGCGACGGCGTCTACGTAACGTATCGTTGGCGTAGCAGCAGTAGGGGGTTACCGTAACAGGAGCAGGTGGCAAGGGGCCCCGCGCCCAAAACTACGTTACCCAGCCCAACCCGCACCGGAAGGCAGGCAGGCAGACAGGCGGGCAACTAGACGCCCCTTGGGGCCTTCGTGCCGGAATGGTGCGCGCGCGCGCGCGCGGTGGCGCGCTCCCTAGCAGCACGCGAATGGGCGGGGCTTGCACGGCTTCGGCCAGCGGCTGGGGTCTCCGCTCTCTGCCTGGCTGGCTGGCTGGCGAGGTGAGCGGCTGGCTGGCGAGATGAGCGGCGGGCGGGCGGGCGGGCTGGGGTTGCTGGGGCGGGGGAGGAAAAGCGGGCGAGCCCTGGGCCAGGGCGGGGAAAGAGGAAGCTGCTCACCGGGGTGGGGGGCCGCCGGTACACGTTGGGTGGCGCTGAAACGGTCGGCCGGGTTTCTGCTGGTCTGGGGGAGGGAAGGGGGAAGGCTGGTCACGCGGCCCGGGGCACGGGCGTTTGTCCCCGCTCGTGAGGACAGTCCGGTGCAAAGGCAGAAGCACCGTGGGGAGGAGAAGCGTCGTCTGCGAACCTTTATTCTCTCCCTGAGGTGGTGGTTGTTGGGGGGGGGGGGGCGAGAGGATGCGCAGTATGAAACCAGACATTTTGACAGCACAGCCCCATCCACACGTACCTGGAAGCGCTTATGTGAAGCCTCCTTGCCGTGACTCCTGGCCTTCGACTGTGGCTCATGAACCTCAGCCAGTCTCACCAGTGTCTGGCAACGCCCTAAGTTTAGGCCAGTGGTTCTCAATCTGTGGGTCGGGACCCCTTTGGGGGTCGATCTGCTCTTTCACAGGGGTCACTATGAAGTAGCAACGAAAATAATTTTATGGTTGGGCGTTAGGGTTAAGTTGGGGGTCACCACACCATGAGGAACTGCATTAAAGGGTCCCGGCATTAGGAAGGTTGAGAACCATTGGTTTAGGCCACAGTACACCCATCCCGAGGTCTTTGGGAAGCATTTTGAACAAAGCATGTCACATGTGAATGTTAGTTGCAGGATGCACAAACATTGCACACACTGTGTTGTGATGCTGTGCAACCCTCTGTGCAAACAGGATTACCGTCTTTCCTGTTCTGTCTTTTCAGGATGGCTGACTGCTTTCTGCACTCCACCTTATTCTGGAATATATCTTGGGATAGGGGTCTGTTGTCCACGTGCTACTACAGACTATGGCGGGCCTTACCTGGTGCCTGCCATAGCCTGACTGAGCATGCAGACAGCAGGTCCCTAACCTGAGTTATATTCCAGAATAAGGCGGAGTGCAGAAAAGCCTTGTATTTCAATGCTAGCACAATAGCTTGAGTTTTAGCATGATGCTTAACTTTATTATGCTGTTGTTCTGCATGTTCTTATGCTTTCTCTTGTTTCTGTTCCAGTGTCAAAGATTTAAGTACGAATCAATTACAATATCTGTGAAAGTGTAGGACAACCTGGTAGCTCTGGCCGAGGGAAAGAGGGAAAATTCAAAGGACCACTGTATGTAGGAAAGCAAAAGGATATGACTGAGAACAGTTGACATAAAAGGCGTGGGTATGGTTTTTTTATAAACACTAAGGAAAGCAGTTTGGCTATGAACAGAAGGAATGCCCCACTGGATCAGATCCATGGGCCATCTAGTTCAGGATTCTGTTCTCACAGTGGCCAGCTAGCATAGAGAAAACTATAAGCTGGATATAAGCCTACAGCTTGTTCTGTCTGCAGTCTCCTAGCAGGTGGCCTTTAGAGGTGTATCACCTACTGCTGTCAGGTAATAGTCACTGATAGATTTGGTTTATAAGATAAAAAGGGAGGAACAGTAACAGGACGTGAGTACGGGTTGTAACCGAAACAAATAATTTAGACCTAGATCTTGATGTACAGAACTAAAATAGGTCATAGATCATGCGTAGCATTAGCTGCTGTCACATGTCTTTTAAAGATGAGATTTTAAGGAAGAGGCAGAATAGCCTTGCAGGTAAGCTTAAAGTGCCATTACAGGCAAGTGCCTAGTACCTATGTAGCCTAAATAAAAACAAAGTGCTTTGCTGAATCTCTTACGTTATTATGTGATGATGATTTCTATATATTGCATGTGGGTAAGTTGTTGGAAGGGTGGAGGCTTCCGTACTCACTTTTTATCTCACTTGTCACAATTTTGGCATAGTTCTGCACTGAACCTAAAGCTTTTGCATATGGCTACAGTATCCATTAATTAAACCATGCCTTGCATTTGACTCTTCCAGCAGTCGTACCTGCTAAAGATGGATTTTGCAGCCTTATCTGAAAGCTTAAGTTGAAAACAGAACTAAGGAACACGGCATAACACTCTGAAAGCTGCGACAAGTGACAAGTAGGAAATTGCTATCCTGAGCCACAAAAAGCAGTTGCAGAATCTTCTTTTGCTTCAAGGAATGTTTAAGTAGGGTGGCTCTGAAATGAATTCTAGGGACTCACATTGACTGATTTGCCTGTGGTGTTTTTTCCTGAAAAACAGTTGTGCGATGACAGATTGTCATAGCAATGAAAACGCACAGTGCTGAAGTTTTAATATTTGCCTATGAATTGTAAATCATGTGTATTGTGCATAAATACAGGTGTTCCATCCACTTCTAGAAAGTGTACACTGAGGGTCATTTCACGTGCTGTACATTTGGGTATTCTAATGGAGGACAAAATCTGTTTGAATGTTCATACATAGAAAGGACTTCTTTGTACAACAAAACGTTACTAGTCCTATGCGCACTAGTTCCTGTTTTATGGGTGAATTGCCTTTTGATGAATTAGCTTTTGATGGCTGAACTTAAGCTCACTGAGTGTTATTCATTTCTAACTCTTTGAGACATGAGAAGAAACTGGCACTGTGAACTATAAGTAGACAGATTGCTTACCTGGCAAATTTGCGCTCAATCCTGTTTCCATGGTTACTTTTGGCAGCGGGAATACAGTGGTACCTTGACATACGAGTTTAATTCGTTCCGTAACCTTGCTCTTATGTCAAATCGCTCGTATCTCAAAGCATTTTCCCATTAATCCATTCCAGCTCCCAAAACACCACCTCAGTTGTTTTTGTTATGTACTGTACTGTATTTACATACTCGTATCTCAAATCTTGCTCTCATCTCAAAGCAAAATATCACTCGCTCGGCGGCTTGTATCTCAAAACACTTGTATGTCAGGGCACTTGTATGTCAAGGTACCACTGTACCTATAAGCCGGAATAGATCTTAATCTATAGGGGCCTACCTACTAGGGAGCACAAGCCACCACGATGCATGCACACATTATAGGGGCTTATCTCTGTCACCTGACAGATCCTTCCTTCGAATTGCTCCATTATTTTACTTTTTTTGCAGGATCTAATTTGGAATGGCTATTCAATTCATTCCGCATGGTGTTAGCCTTTACCTGTTGCCAGTAACAGCCAGCCAACAGTCAGGTATGATGGAAACTATAATGCAAAAAGATCTGGAAGGACATGCCCCAGGGGATCTCTGTGCATCATTTACCTTTTAACACGTGCTTTGGTCTCACTGATGTTTTTGAATGGGTAGAGCATTCTGGGGGTCACTGTGTTAAAGTGGTTCTCCGACATGCAGAGGCAGTCCTGTAAAGTAGCATTGGTGCTATTTAACATCTAAATGAAGCTGCTGAGGGTGTTCATCAGAAGCTTTGGGACTAGATGTCAACAGCATGCTGATGGCACTTGGATGTTTCTCCGTAACATCTCCATCAGGAGAGGCTGTGAATGTTCTGAACCAGTACCTGGATGCAGTAAGAGGCAGGGCAAGAGCCAATAAAGTGAAGTTGAAACCTGAGAAGACACTGTGGGTAGGAACTACCAAAGTCCAGGAGTTGGGAAGTTTGCCTGTTCTCAGTGTGGCTGAAGAAGAAGAGTTGGCTTTTCTACCCTGCTTTTCTCGCCCATTTAAGGGGACTCAAAGCGGCTGACAAAGTTCCCCATTCTTCTCCCCACTACAGAATACCCTGTGATGTAGGTGGAGTTATGAGAGCTCAGAAGAGAGCTGTGACTAACCCAAGGTCACCCTGGTGGTTTTTGGAGGAGAACAAAATCAAACCCAGTATCCCCAGATAAAAGTCCAGCTCTCTAACCACTAGACCGAATTGGCTCACAGGAACAAGTACAAAGTCTGGGATGCTTTTGGAGTTATCTTTGTCCATGGAGGCTTGGGTGAACTCTTTGGCTAAGAAAGCCTTATCCCAGCTTCAGCTGGATTACTATGCCCTTTCCTAGGCAGGAATAACCACTCTTATCCATTCCTCAGTAACCTCATGTTAAGACTACTGTAATGCACTTGATATAGGATTACCTTTGTATCTGCTCTGGAAGCTACATCTGGCGCAAAATGCAGTGGCCAGGTGCATGCTTGGGCACATATAACTTCTGTTCTTAAGCAATTACGCTGGTTGTCAGTTAGCTGCCAGACCAGGTTCAAGGTTTTATACTTAGCATCTAAAGCCATAAATAGCTAGGGATCATGGTATCTTAAAAATGCTTTCCCCATTACAATCCTGGAAGAGCCCTGAGATCTGGAAAAGTCCTACTGTGGATTCCACATAATACATAATGTCATCGTACAATTTCTGGCAATTGGACCTTCTTGGTGGCATCTTCCCTTTGGTATATTCTCCCTTCTACTGTTTGTGAGGTTCCTACACATACAGCTTATATGTTCCTACGAAAAGGGCTCTTTTTACTCAGGCATTCCCTGTGGGACAGCTTAGTTCTTCGTTGGCCTAGCCAATTTTTAATGGGTTTTTAACTGTTGTTTTTACCCTTATTTTTAGTGTTTTGTAAAGCTGCGTTAAGATTTTTAAATAAATAAATAAATACAATAAATAGAAAACAGAAAAATAAGAACAGGTCAATCTTCTGTTTTCCAACTACTATGTGCTTTTTAGGGGTCAGAGAGGAGTGTTAACCCAGTAAATGATCTGAACCAGAAATATCTAAACCATAGAGTTGTAAGTGTACCATTTAATCCGTATTCCAATTGTTCAGTTGTTTTCTAGAATCAGTTTAACGCTTGAATTCAGAATTGCTCTTCTACATCAGACATAGCACTGAATGCTGATTTTTTTAAAAAAAAAATGTTTGGGACAAGATCTGCATAAAGTGAATGTAGTTGTCAAGAGAAGCTGAAATGCCATCTTAGTGAATGATTCTTTTGCTGGTAGCATTGCGTGACTAGCCCACTTGGTTAACTGAACAACATTAGATCTAATCATCCTGAGAATAAAAAAAGTTCTAAAGTATCTATGAAAATCAGAACTCATATATGGGGTGATTCTACCAGGGCAAGAGAATTCAGTAGGGATTTCTGTTTTTGATATGGTCATATGGACTAATCAATAAAATGCTTTACTCTCAGTAGGGAAGTAGGAGTGATGAAAACTTATATCAAGCAAATAGTAAATGAAACATTAAATACTAATTTTAAAAGCTTCTAGTGAGCTCCAGGTTTAGATGTGCAGGAAAGCAAGAAAATAAGTATTGTAGTATGATGTGAAAACACTCGGTTCAATCTAGAATACAGTTTGAATTTGTATTCCTATAAGTGAGCCAAGAATAAATCAGGGCCACTTCACAGTTGGCTTGTTAGTGCACGTGGGGTGAGCTCCCAGGCAGTGTCTGCACTTGAAGGAGTCGTTTCTTAACCAGAAATGGCTCCTTCCGTGCAGGAACTCACCCCACTTGCACTACGTGTGATGCAGGTTGAACTGCACCATGTGTGCACCTACCTTTTCCTAGTCCCGGAACTGGTAAGGCTCCGGATACTCCTTTTGCATGTCTTTCAATTTCGAAGATATGCTGGAGGGTCACGTGATGCATCACATCATTAAGTTGTCTTGGTGATGATGCATCACACACGCACACTGGTGCCAGCACTGGGATCCATTTGGGCAGCCATCTGCATTCAGTGTAAGTTTTGGGAAGGTCTCCATATGCACTGAGCATTTGGAAGCGCAGATGCTTAGTACATATTTGGGCTATTTAAACCTTTGCTTCCCATGGGCAGGAAGCAAGGTGTGAAAAGGCCCTCAGTTTTCTGTGATCCCTTTGATCATGTAACTGCTCTCCTGTATGACTAAACCTCTCAATAAAGCTTTTCCTCCCCTCACAATTACAGAATGACTGAAGACTAACAGACCATGGGCCGTACATACCTTGATGGCATTCGTTACTTGGAGACATGTTGTTTGCTATGGCATCTGAGACTGAAAAGACCCATGCTCTTCTCCAGACGTTCAGCACAGCTTCTATAATTTCAAGCCTAGGGCTGGGGATTTTCTGCTTCGTGGCAGATAGGCTTCAACAAGTTTCCTTTATCCATCAAAATGACTGGCTGCGAGCACTGTCTGATAACACCGTACATGGTGTTGTGGGATTGTGGTCTTGGGCAATAGTGATTGGACTTAAGAAGAAGAGTGACTTTACCGAAGTCATTTTAGCTGGTTTCCTGTCATCTGTCATCGACCTGGATCACTTCATTGAAGCTGGCTCGCTTTCACTAAAGGTAAGCAGATCCATTTTAATGAGCTGAATATTCTTGGATATCGGTTTGAATAATCTGAAAATCTAACTTTGATGTTGTAAACATTTTGTGATTATATATATCTGCACAAACATAGAACATCTCATAGAACATCTCTCCCCCCCCCCCCCAACCATTCCAGGGTCTTCTCTGCTAACCTTTTTGCTGCCTGGTGGTTGTTGTTCTTATTTAGTTGTTTACTCATGTCTGATGCCATGGATCACAACAAATCAGGACCTTCTGCCCTTTACTGCCCCTTGAAGTTTGACCAAGCTAATGTTCATTGCTTCCGTGACATTATTTACCCAAATCATCCTCTGCTGGCCCTTTCCCCTTTTGCTTTTAATCTTTCCCAGCATCCGGGTCTCTTCTAGTGAGCCCTGTCTTCTCTTTATGTGGTCAAAGTTATTTGCTGCTTCAGCATTTGTGCCTCCATTGAACAATCAGGGTTGATTTCCTTGAGTACAGTTGGACCCCCATATCCGCCAGGAATAGGTTTCAGGCCCTACCACAGTTATTGAAAACCACAGATGTTTCAAACATTGGGAAATTGCACTCAATTTCCCATGATTCCCTGGAAATCTTGTGAGATATCACAGGAATCATGGGAAATCTTCCCTAACTGGGAAGCCTCTGTTATGCCTAATGGCAGTGGGGGGTGGGGGGGTGGTCCGGTCAATGTAGATAATTGAAACTGTGGTTATCGGATCCGCAAATACGGGGGTCTGACTGTAATGACTGATCTCCTTGTAGTCCAAGGGACTCGCAAAAGTCTTCTCCAGCACCACAGTGTTAAAATGTTGATTCTTCAGCACTGCCTGGTTAGGAGATTTTTATTCACCCAGGCATTTGGACTTGGTTTGGGGTAGACTTGAAGTATTTTGGGGGTCTAAATGTTTCATTTTTGCTTTTATTTTTGTGGTTTTTAAAAATTGAAATTTTCACATAAGGAATGTATAAGTGAAGATAAGTGAACCAGGCTTTGACTTATTCACAGGTAAAGATTGACTAAGTTAATTCAAGCCATCCTCAGTTCCTAGCCCAAGATAAAAATGTGTTCAAGTCACCTTCATTGTACTCCTCCAGATTAGTTTTCTGAGATCACAATGGAATTCTTAAAAACCAGGAATGTCTGTTCCATATTTACCTTGTCTCACAGCTGTTTTATTTCAGTACAGAATAAGCAGTGTAGATGACAGAACTCCCACATCTGTCACAATACCCCACTAGGCAACTACTTGAAGATTCAAAGAGAGCCAGAAAAGGAAGCTTTCTGTTGCTGCTTCCACAACCAAACAGTAGACGTAATTCTGTGCTGTAACATGTTTCAACAACTTCAGAATAAGCAATTTACCATTCACACTCTAGCCATTGTACAGCATGCTTCATTGCATCCCATCTGCTTTAATAGCAGTTCTCCCACACATTTGAAGAAAAAAAAATACTGAGAGTAACAGCTTCTTCATAAGCTTGGCTGAGACTTGTTGGCATCTCAAAAGACAATGGAAAGAGGGGCATTAGAATATAGAAATTCTTAACTGCCCACTCAGACTCAGCAGTGTGATCCAAAACTATATAAACATAACATTTGGGATGAGATTGGCAACAGAAGAAGCTGAAGAGATGATCTGTGGTCCATCCAAGCACCTTATGGGGGTATAAGAACATAAGAGGAACCCTGCTGAATCAGGTCACAGCCCGTCTAGTCCAGCATCCTGACTTACACAGTGACCACCAATTACTTCTGAGCATCTCCTTCACCTGCTCTCAAATCCCTGTAAATGCCTTTAGAGTCATTCTGCCTGTGTCTGCAACCTTGAGGCAGTAGCTGGGCTTTCATTCTAGTACAGCTGTCCTTGAATTTCTCCAATCCTTTCTTAAAGCTGTTCATGTTTGTTGCTGTCGCCACCTCTTCCGGTAGTAAATTCCATAAACCGATGACCCTTTGATTGAAAAAATATTTGCCCTTCATTCTCCTTTACACACTTCAATCTGGTAACCTTTCAGGGCTGAAGATATCAAGATGTTGCAGTCTTGTTTCATAAGGAAGATGTTCCAGCCCCCTGATGATTCTGGGGATTTGTATGTGTCATTTCAAAGCTAGGTAATCCTTTGAGGACAATTTAACTGTTTCCTCACAGTTTTCTTAGAAAATAAAATTTATTCACTTGGAAATTAAGTTTAACAAAGGTTTGATGATTGGTAGGCAGTTCAGTGAAGATGTCAGCCCAGTGTGCAGCTGCCACAAAAAAAGCTATTTCAGTGCTGAGAATAATTAGGAAGGGAATAGAGAACAAGTCAGCAAGTGTCATTTTGCCTCTTTATAAATCAGTGGTGAGCCCACGCTTGGAATATTGTGTACAATTCTGATCACCACACCTCAAAAAGGATATTGTGGAACTGGAAAAGATGCAAAAAATGGCAACCAGAATGATTAAGGGGCTGGAACACCTCCCTTACAAAATCAGACTGCAACATCTAGGCCTCTTCGGCCTGGAAAGATGGCATTTAAGAGGGGACTTGACTGAAGTATATAACATTATGCATGGTATATAAAAGGTGAATAGAGAAAATTTATCTCATACAACACTAGAACCAGGGGGCACTCTATGAAGCTGATGGGTAGATCAGACAAGGGGAAGTATTTCTTCACCCAGAGGGTCATTGGTCTATGGAACTTGCTGCCAGAAGAGGTGGAAACAGAAACCAGCTTGGATGGCTTTAAGGAAGGGTTAGACAAATTTAAGAAGACAGATGTATCAGTGGCTACTAGAACAGATGGCCAAGTACATCTTTCAGGCTGTAGGGAGAAGCAGGATGCTTCTAAGGCCATTTGCTAGGATTTGAGATCAGGAGAAGATTTGCCCTTGTCTCTGCTTGAGATCCCATGGGCAATTGGTGGGCCACTATGTGAGACAGGATGCTGGACTAGATAGGCTGTGGTCTGATCCAGCAGGACTCCTCTAATTTTCTTATTTGTCAGGGAAATACCCATTGCAATAAAACAGTTAAAATCAATTAACAGTATGTTCCAAATCTATACCAAGATATTAGATATTACCTTGTCATAGTCTCAAGTGGCCTAGAGAATATACAAGTTTAAAGCTAACAATAAAATGAAACACAAAAACACAGATGAATGAAAATCCTCCACAAATAAAAACTTCCCAACTTTGGGAGGGAAAGGAAATATTTACTGGAAAATTGACTTAAATAAAATACATGTGACTTAATCAAACACTTTTTGGAAAGGCAGCTTTTCTCAGTTCCTTCCCCACGTTTGTAAAAGTTTTTAAAAAAGAATTAACTAGTTGACTAATTTGGGGTGTGAAGATCCATCCTTCCTGTCTCTTCTTTTCTTACCATTTCCCAGTAGATGGCAGACTTCACAAAATAATGGTAATACAGTGAAATCAATGTAGTCTTAATAGGTTCTTAGGGTTTTTAAACTTTCATTTGACTTTTTCCCTCTCCAGGTAGTTAATGTGATAGAATTGCTATAGGCTCTGTTTATTGAGCATTGAGCCTTCAGCATCATTCCACCTATCTGCTGGTTTTCCTTGCCATTAGTGACTTCTGTGGCATATTTTTATGCGGCACAGTTTCCCAGTACACAAAGGACATTATATTTTACTAACCTCAGTGTGTGGTTTTTGTAAAACCATGCTATATGATTTTATATATGTTTGGGAAACCCCAGAATATACCAAGATCGTAGGTTGAGGTCTTTGAGTTTGGATGCAACTACCAAATATCTAAAGAAATGCCTTCTACCTTATCAACCTGCCTGTGCCTTAAGATCTGTAAGGGAGGCTCTCCTGCTTGTACCACTGTCCTCAGCAGCAAAAGAGTTGGGCATGCGGGATAGGGCCTTCTCAGTGATGGCCCCCAGACTATTGAATAGTCTCCCCCTTGAGGTGCATCAGACATCCTTACTTTACATTTAGGAAGGCAGTGAAGACACACTTATTTGCTGTGGCCTTTGGCTAAATGGAGATATAGTTTCCACTCCCACTTTTATTATTATTTTAATATGTTTAATCTCATAACCCACCCTGAGACCTTTGGGTATAGGGCGGAATAAAAATGCAATAAATAAATAAAACATTAATTTTAATGTTCATTTTCAAGCTTAGAACTGCCATAGAAATCAAACACAGCAATTAAATGTGAATAAGAAGCAATTTAGCTTATAGAAGTCTGTTTGGAAAAGCCACAGGGATGGTTGACTGATAATGGCATCCCTGTCATGGTGCTAAGCAGATGTTATCAGGCTCATAACATTTTGCTAGCTATGCCAAAAAAGGGCACTAGCTGCCCCTTACTGTTTGCCTCGTCTTTTACATTGGTTATTTTGGAAGTACTGTATTGTACAGTACTGTGTAAAGGTTTTAGGCAGGTGTGGAAAAAATCTTGCAAAGTAAGAGTGCTTTCCAAAATAGAAGTGTTAATAGTTTATTTTTATCAATTTACAAAATGCAAAGTGAATGCCCAGAGAGAAATCAAAATCAAATCACTATTTGGTATGACCACCCTTTGCCTTCGAAACAGCATCAGTTCTTAGGTAGAATTGCACATAGTTTTTGAAGGAACTCGACAGGAAGCTTGTTCCAAACATCTTGTAGAAGTCACTGAAGATCTTCTGTGGATGTAGGCTTGGTCAGAGTTTGGTATAGTGGTTAAGGAGCCAGACTCTTGTCTTGGAATACCGGGTTTGATTCCACCCTCCTACATGAAGCCAGCTGGGTGACCTTGGGCTAGTCACAGCTCTCTTCTGAGCTCTCACAGTCCCACCTACCCTTCAGGGTGTTCTGTCGTGGGGAGAAGAATAGAAGGCTTTGCCAGCCGCTTGGAGGCTCCTTAAATGGGTGAGAAATGCAGGGTAGAAAAGCCAACTCTCCTCCTCCTCCTCCTCTTCTTCCTCCTTTTCCTTCTTCTTCTTGTCTCCTCCTGTAATCCCAGACAGATCTGCTGCTGTTGAGATCAGGGCACTGTGGGGGCCATAGCATCACTTCCTGGACTTACTTTGCAACATTTTTTTCCACACCTGCCTAAAACTTTTGCACAGTACTGTATATTATTTCAGATTTTCAGCAGTTCTTTTTTAATACATTTTTGAGTAAAGGAGGTGTTTCTTGCTTGCTTTCCTTCAAATGCAGAGAGGTGGTTAGAGATATCAAACAACAAAGATGCCGTTTCCTTGCAATTCCAGTCATCACTGTATCCTGTTTTTCTTCCCCTAGGCTTCTCTATCTCTTCCTCGAAGACCATTTCTTCACTGCTCTACTGTGATCCCGGTAGTGTGCTTAACCTTAAAGTTTGTTATGCACCTTCTCAAGCTCAAGGATTCTTGGTGCTTTCTCCCCTGGATGCTGTTCATCTCTTGGACTTCACATCACGTTCGAGATGGCATTCGTCATGGCTTATGGATCTGCCCACTAGGAAAGACTGCTCCCCTACCTTACTGGCTTTATGTGTCAATCATTGCGTCTTTACCTCACCTCTGTTCTTTTATTATGTATTTAACAGGCGCGAGGGAACTGATGGCGATAAAACATGGGATTCGTATTGATGTCTAAGAATATTACAGCATAGTTCTGTTTGTCTGACTGAAACACTGATCTCGTGATTTCTGAGCTAACTTTCCAGAACCCTTTGCTGCTCGAGGTAATAAAAGTGGTTCAGCTCCTGATAGTCTCTCATTAGCATTCCAGTTTATTTTCCACCCTTCTCAGCCAACTGGTATTATATTAGGGTTGAGGACAGGGTTTAAGATGAAAAGAGACATTGTAAAGGTGAAAGGGATTTCTGAGTAATTGAGGAAAGTGGTGCAGACACCTTCCACCTCAGAGGGATTTTTGAAATGGCAAATAATGGATAACAAAGGAAGTTGGGAAAAAAATCCTACTTCTTTCACAGTAATATAGGATATTAATCAGTGACTTCTTAAGAGGCCAGTTTGGTATAGTGGGTAAGGAGCCAGTCTCTTATCTGGGAGTACAGGGTTTGATTCCACACTCCTCCACAAAGCCAGCTGGGTGACCTTGGGCTAATCACAGCTCTCCTCTGTGCTCTCACAGCCCCACCTACCTCACAGGGTATCTGTTATGGGGAGAAAAATAAAAAGCTTTGTCAACTGCTTTTGAGTCCCCTTAAATAGGTGAGAAAAGCAGGGTAGAAAAGCCAGTTCTTTTTTTTCTCCTCTGCAGTGGGATTTTGCAGAGTAGTCCAAAGCAGTACGCATTCTCTGATCCTTAAACTGTCCCTTTGTATTTGTCTATTTGTCTTTGAAGCTTTGGAATTCATATAAGGACCAATAACATATTCAGTGCTGGCCTATGTGGTGTTGTTTAAATCCTGAAGACCAGAAATCTGGCCTTTGCACCTGATTTAGGAGTCAAAAAGCATCTTGGCTGTTTAACTGCAGCTGCCCATCCGTAGGCAAAAGAGGGAAAGGGAGTTTATTGGCAGTCCACATATTCTATTTATTAATTTAACAGAGATACTGCATTTTTTTATTATTTAAAATATTTGAAAGATAATCTGATTTTAGAATTTTGTAAAAGCAATGCAGAGCGGTCAAACTTTGCATTTGTTGTGTCTAAGCTTCATTTGTAATGCAGTAATAAAGGCTTTACAGATTTCATTTTGACAAGATGGAATCATGGCTGAAAATATGGTCTGAAAAGTTTACAGTTTACTGTGCAGGTTATTGTGCCAGTTAGTAATATTTCTGGGCTAGGCTGTTTTCACACCTAGGTTTTAATCCGGCTTCAGCCCACTTTCAGAATGGAAGAACACATCAGCAAAGTGTGCACTGGCATGAGGATGGCAGGTTCCTATTCCAGGTTATAATCTCAAATAAGGAGTATGGTTTTGAAGACATTCTTGGTTTGCATAGCTTACAGCTCTTTAGTGTTATGAAGAAACTACTACCATGACCCTGGGTTAGTAAAAAAAATAATAATAACTATATGGGATGTTAAAACCTCTGCAGTGTTTTTAGGTGACAGTCCTGCCTTTTTAGTTTCACAACAAATACACCTTGGAGGGATTTCTGGAGGTCATTATTTTTCAAACCCTTTAATTTTCTGTCTTTTAAAATGTGTTTGTCAGCACGCGTCTGCTGTGTTTTGTACTGAAACACTAGTATCCTTGGTTCCCCCCCCCCCATTATACCTTTTGCAACTTAAAAGCAGCTTGTTTAAGGCTGCATCCCTGCTAATGATTACCCTCTGGAAGAACCTCATCAGATTCATTAGGAATTATGAACAAATAGATATTAATAAAAATAAATAAAAAGCCAAGCCTTCATAGTGTAAGATTGCAGGTTATTTATTTATTTTTAATTTTAGAAATTTTGCAAAATACAATAACAAAGAATACAATAACATGATTTGACAAAGGGCCAGTGCCTCTCCGGTCCAGTCTGGGTGGAACCCAGACCAAGTGAGCCAAGGCATGAACTGGCTTGAACTCAAAGCAATCTTCCTTGCATTGCAGGCCTTCTTGCATTTAGGCAGGGACACCCATGTCCTCATTATGACAAATAACATGACAGTCAAAGCCCACATCAATTGCTAAGGGGGACACATTCATCTCTGCTTCAGCTGCTAGCTCATCAGCTCTTAGTGGGCCCAGTTGTGCATATATATTTCATTGTTGTCATCCATTTCAGAGTGACTAAAACATCTTGGCACACATCCTGAGCAGGGAGAAAGTCTTGGCAGAGGAGTGGAGCTTCTCACCTTCTGAGGCATCCAAAGATGCTTCAGACACCCAGTGATGGGCCTTTGTGCCTCAGTCAGCAATATCAGGGTGCCTTGCTCTCTCAGGGGTTGGAGTCAGGAGCCCACTTTTGGCCAGCAGGAATGCTGTATGCCTTCCCTTTCACTGCAGATCCTGAAACTGGCACAGTAGATCCAGAGGGAGAAAGCCCTGGTTCTTTTCATGGCCCCCTTTTGGCCAAGGAGTCCTTGATTTCTGCTCCTGCTAAATGTGCACAATCCCACCCTGGGAACTGATGCTGGTAGAGGGCCTGCTATCCCAAGGGAACATCAAGCATCCATACATTAAATGGCTACACTTAAAAGTGTGACCATTGAACATCAGCAGCTAGCCATTAGTTTTTTCCCAGGCAACAATTGATAGAAAGCTAGAAGCTAGGACACGTTCCACCAGAAGAATACATGTGACCAAGCTTTTGTGAGATGTTGCAGAAGGAAGGGGCAGGACCCCTTCCGTCCTCTAGTGACCAATGTAGCTGACTTTTGTGCGGGACTGGAGGGTGGTCTGGCCTTTAATACTCTGCACTACTATGTTGCTGCCCTATCTGTGGTCCTGGACACAAGTGGGGATTCTTCTCTGTTCACAGATCCCCACATCAGATAGTGCTGAAGGGAGCCAAGCAAAGACTCTCTTAGTCAACCACAGATTTCCTACTTGGCAGCTGAAGTGGGTTCTGTCTGCACTGGCATAGCCTCCTTTCAAATCGCTAAGAGAGATCTCTGTTTTGATGCTCACCCTGAAGGTGGTCTTCCTAGTATACTCATCCAAGTCCAACCTATGTTTCAGTTAAAATCACAGCATCACAGATATTTCTTCCTATTATTATTTTCCCTGCCTTGCTTATTTTACTGATACGTATGATGATGATCTTAGAGTTCTGCAAATGTTTTGCCTTTCAAATGTTTTAGGCTACAATTCCCATTAGCTTCAGCCAACCTTTAAGTGATGTTCTGTGTCACTGCCTATCTATCCCAGGGCTCTTGCATTAAAACTGTCTGCCTTGGAAAAGCCAGCTGTTTACATTCTGGATATTGCTGTAGCACTCATTGTCGCTGACTATCTCATGGGAGCATTAGATCAACTTCGTTTGGAGGTTATCCACTCCCAATTTACATAGACAATCAAACTTGGACCAGAACTCACAAGCTTTTGCACTGGATTAGATGATGATCCTAATAGTATAGGTAATGCAGGCCAATACGAGAGTGCCTCAGACCCTATGAATTTAAAATCCATGTGTTCACACAAGAGGGAGAATAACTTTTAAAAACCTCATTTGTATATTCATAATACTGTGACCCCAGTCATAACAGGAAGCTGAAAAAGGACCTCCATGGTCCCTTTTCATCTTCCTGATGAGAGGAAGAGGAAGTGTTAGAAAGGTTTCTTCCTGTCATGAAGCTGAAAAGAAGGGCTGAAGTCTTCTTCCTTAGCTTTGTACTGGAAGCCTATGGGGAAAGAGGATAGCAAGTTGAACTGCTGATCCCCCCTTTCCTGTAAAATGATGGTTTGGGATGAATCAGAGATCTACAAGATTCAGTTTTAAGATGCAAGGGAGAACATATAGTCTTTGTCACGTGAGAACCTTAATTAAAGTTGGTTCAGCACATTGCCAAAAATCCTACTCCTATAATATATTTTATGGAAGAGATAGAACCTCCCCCCACCCCACCCCAAAATATTTGGTGAATGTTGTTTTCCCCAGTTCATTATGCTGTCCCTGTGTTCAGGAGAACAATGCTCAGTTTAGTAATGTAAGCTAAAGAAGAAGTAAATGAAAATTGTTAAACCTACCTAATAGCCTTAATAGGAAATTGATAGTAACCCCACATGAAAATCATACAGTATATTTTTGTCGGTGTTACGTTGTCTTTAATTGCAGTTGATACGTATTCCAGTTTACACGTATTGCACATGTTTACGCTTTGGTGCCTTAATGGTTTGTGGTATGTAGCACACAGGTGCTTTGGAAGCACTTTGCTCAAAGCCTTTCCCCCCCACTTTCTCAGAGTATATCTGTTACAGGTTTCAATCCAACAAAGGCAGAAACAAGAGTCTAAGAAGATTTTTCTATGTATAGGTGGATGGTTTTGTCTTTGAGACCATACTAGCATTTGTCTGGATTCAGAAACCTGTAAGTATTGGATGTGTTAGGCATGCATCTTTTCTGGACAATAATGTATGAATTGTAACAATGCAGTCTGGTTTTGTTCTGTTTATATAGAATGGGTTTGTGCATGCATTCATTGTCATAAATGAAATGGGCATAGTAGGGTGAGGTAAGCTATTTCAGTTCTGTTGAAGAATTAACATATTTTACACACAGAGTGAAGGCTGTTATTTTTGCAGGTGCTTTAAACCTCAAAATCCTCAAAGCAAATCATAGTGTGAACTTATATTTTAAAAACTTTAAAATTCCTGTTAACCAGCATAGACTAATCCACTGATCACAGCTAACAATTTCTATTGCCAACCAGTGATTTAAACAATATACTTTAATTGTATTAGAACACCATATCAGAAGATGTTTCAAGGTAAAATTATGATAATGTTGGATCTATGTCTTCTGTGACTTCTTATGTATGAATGAGTACAGTGTGGTCTTTCTCCAAGTAATTATTTGTCTTTTTTGTCATTGAGTAGGGTTCAACTCCTTTTGCCTCCTTGGCCAAATGTTCACCATTTTGATACGTTCTGACTAAGATTTTATGGCTCTTTCAAGGATATCCCAGTTGTTTCTTTAGTACCATCTATGTTGTCTTTTGTCTTCCCCTTCTGCTTACCTCAGCTCTGCCAAGCATGATAATTTTTTCAGCCCTTCCTTCATTTGTTTCTGATTCCCAGAGAATATGAATGAATAAATGTGGGATTCTTCTGTCTTGGAGTTGACATATTTTAAAAGAACTAATTTGTTATAATGTCAGATTGACACTTAAAGCTAGGAAAAATTAGCCAAATTCAGTTTGTATTGGGTTAATAACTAGTAGTATAAAGTACTCCTCTATATGAACTACTGAAGGATGTAATGGTTACATCACCTGACAACTTGTGTTTAACTACTGCTTGCATTTTACCATAATGTTTAATAACTTGTTGTGCAGCCAGAATTAACTTGTTGACCCTGGCTAAATGTCCTTAATATGTTGTGCTAAGTTAATATTTCAAGAAAGATGGCAGGCTACAAAATTATCACACTGAAATTGTCATTTGAGTTAGATTACCAATATTTCCTTCAAACACAATAGATCAACAGTAGCCGTCTGAGCAGCCTTATGAGCACAGAGCCAGTAGAATTATATCTACACAGAGTAAGTGGAACACAAAATAACAAAATGTACTTGCACAATCATTCCAACTTTCTGTCACTTCCCATCTAGCCAAGTTACATTCTTCAACAAAGAAAGAATATAATTTAAAGTCATTGGTATAATATATGTTTCTGTTACCTTCGTATTTGAGCTGTTTCTGGACCACAGATGTGATTCTTGAGCTGTATTAACAGGGTTTCCTAAAGCGAAATTAAAAAGGTTTTAACCAGAGTGATGGAGCTGTGTTTTTTCAACATTACTTGGTTTGTCTGCTTTATTTTCTCAGCTGTAAAATGCTTTCATGTCAGAAGAGATGATTTCCTTCATGAGATCAACTTGTATATGTCTCCAGTTTACACTGCTAGATACACCACAGTATCATGATTTAAAACCTGGTTTTATCAAAATGCCAGTTGTGTTGAAAAATAATTTGAGGAAGGTAGAATTCCTTTGTTGTTGTAAGCAAAACACCCATCCCAACCCTTGAATTTCGAAACTGACAGATGAGTTAGCTTAACAAATTATTATTATATTGTGAGACTGCCTTGAAAAATAGTCTGAAAACTTCAGCTTCATTCAGACAACACTTACTTATTCCATATTGTTTGGATAATCTAGAGTAAAGCACATCCAGACACATTTTATTCTGGATTATCCAAATAATGTGGAATAAATAAGTGCTGTCTGGATGAAGCTATGACTGGTTCAGAGCAGGACCACAGTGCTGTTAACAGGCCCTGAATCTTGTGAGCACAGCATGTAAGTACTTCATCAACTGTACTGGCTCCCAATCTTTAGGATTGGCTTTAAAACTCTAAAGAGCTTAAGGCCAGCGTACTTGAGAGAAAACACATGTTCCATGTATTTCTCCACCCTTAACTGAAAATGCAGTGGAGAAGTTCTGTTCTGTGTGCCCCTGCTAAATGAAATAAAGAGGAATCCCCTGTAGGCAGTTTTTAAATATTAACAAATCCCCCTCATATTTCCTTGTTTGAGGGTATAAACCCTCTACTCAGGTATAGCTCCATATATATATAAAAGGGTTAATTCTGCCAGATGGGTTTGAGTAGATTACATAACAAAAGGGGCACCTCAGACAATGTGTTGCCCTCATGTTCCCAAGATTTCTCTAATTCCCCTTTTCTAGCACAATGTTCAGGGGAGGGGGAGGGACAGACTGGTGTGTGAACAGTTCCACCGCCAAGCCTTCTCTGAGGTACCTCAGAGATGCCTTTTTTGTTATGTCTGATCACAGCCTCAATTTGTAAAAATTCTTTTCAGGCTGTTGATTTGGCCTGGCGCACTTGGAAGCCTGAAAGAATCTTGTGCTGTGTTGCATATCAACAGCAAATACTGGTTTGCTCATAGATGCTTTGCCAATTGTTTGCCTGTGTGTACTTTGACTGTACTTCCCCGTTGTGCGTCAAATACTTGCACAATCATAAAATTACAAAAAGCTGATTGCTGGTAGCTTACTAGGAGTGCTGTTATATAAGCCAATGAAATACTGCAATCATGTGCATATCAAAGCAGCAATTCACTGACAGATTGACATATAAAAGACTTCAAATGCATTTTTAAATGAGAGAGGAAATGCAAGCCTACAGTTGCCAGTTCTGTACTACTGAAAGCATGGGTCAAGCATTGTGAAACTCTGAAAATAAGATAATGAAAAAGAACAGGAAGAGAGGAAAGAAGCAAGCTGAAGAATCTGCCATATTATTAAAGACCTGGTTCTACTGGACTGGTGAAACTGTTATAGCTTAAAGCAGCTGTTTATAAGATAAAGAATTGCAGATTCGACCATCCACATTTCTCTAGGAAAAGGATATGGAAAACCACTTCTTACCTGCCACAAAGCTGCATGATTATGTAGTCTTCCAAAACATCTGTAGTTCAATCACATGTTTCTAAGCAGAGGCTTATCAGCCAGCAATCTCTCTTTTTAAAGAATATCAAAATGCAGAAATTAGGGTAATAGCCAGAACACCTCGTGGTGTATGGGTTACCTTTCGTCTTATGTTGAATTTAATGTTGAGAGGCAGTTATAGAGGACAGACCTTGAGTATGTTGGTAGATTAATATCTAGGCACCTGTTTTGTACCACCAGGAACAGGAAAAAAAACCAAATGTATTCTGGAGAACCCTCTGCTAAAACCACATAGTTTTTAGTTAAATCACAGTTCAAACAATAAGAATTCATCCCCTTTAGAGCAAGTAGTGGCTGGATTGCTA
Source organism: Aspidoscelis tigris stejnegeri (assembly GCA_023333525.1). Taxonomy (NCBI): domain Eukaryota; kingdom Metazoa; phylum Chordata; class Lepidosauria; order Squamata; family Teiidae; genus Aspidoscelis; species Aspidoscelis tigris. The sequence goes on along the minus strand of JALMGA010000007.1, from coordinate 21,592,629 downwards.
AAGGGGAAGCAGAGCAAAGGCCCTGACCAGATGGAGAATGTTGCACTGTTACGGTGCTACTATGGTGGTATCTGAGGCAACCCCACCGTGGCCCCATTTTTACCCCCCTCAAAAACCCTAAATGCTACTGCTGGAAAACCAGCACTGGACATAGGTTTTCCAGAAATTGCACTTTTTACTTACCTTAAGGACAGGATGCCATCCTATAGGCATCCAGGCCAACACCCACCTCCACGCATTCAGGCCAGCCAAATGCCCAGATGTGCACATCTGTAAAATGTACAAAGACAGCAGTCTAGCTAGGAGACCGTACTTTCAGAGGAATAATTCCCCCATATTATTGCCTCCTAGCAAGATATCAGGCAGGCATTTGGAGGATCATTTCCTCAGGCCATTTTTGTTCCAGTTGCAACAGGAATACAGGTCCCCACTCCTGTGTATATATAAATGTATTCAGAAGGCAGAGCAAAACCCCCAGCTAGCAGAGAGAGGAAATGGGCTGTCAAATGTTTCCCACAAAGCCAGGCACATCTTGTGAACAAGCATTCCTCACTTAAAAGATGGCCAACCATCGATTTTCCCCAAGTGCATAGGGCTTTGAAACATCCTGGTTTGCTAAATGCAACATCAAAATACCTCAGTTCAAAAGACCCTCTCCTTTGGGGAAGTCCTTGGGAAATGTGGTTCATTCTTATCCTGTGCATCATGGATTCCCATGGAATTAAAGATGGACACAAAACAAGTTCTTGTGGCTGTGGGACTGAGTTTTTCGTAAGTACCTCCAAGTAAAAAAGCAAATCTTACTTGATAACATAAAGACACACTGTGAACCCTTTCTCTTGCTTTCAAAGACAAGTATACCATTCTAAGTGTCCAGAGTGATGACAAACAAGGACATTCTGTAAATGTACCCAAGACATGAATGTATTGTGCAGATGCAAAGATGAACCAGGTGAGGGCCAACAAGCTCTAACTGATTTCTGAAAGATGGAGGAGGACCTATAGGTGGCCACATCCCATGTCTAGCAAATGCTTCTATTGCTTATTCAAGATGGACTCACACCTGTCCTATAGGAGAGGGTGCATAGCTGAGAGGACCTCTTTAAACCATCGCTGTCACTGTGGCAAGGGGTCTACAATGAGGTCTTCAGCCATCAAATTCGGATTATAGGGAGCCTGTTTCCACTACAATTGGGCAATGGGGTCTAGAGGAGGCTCGGGGGGCACCCATGGGGTGTGTGTGTGCCCCAAACTCAAGATTTCGAAGTCCCTCCGAAGTTCCCTTCAGAGATTAGCACAGGCTCTGAAGAAAAACCCCTTGAGAGAGAGAGCAATGCCACTGTCAAAGGCTCCGGAGGATTTTTGAAGTTAGCGGCAGATCACTCCAGAGATGCTACGGACCCAGTCTGGAGGATCTTCTAAGATTCTTTGGAGTGTCATGGAGACTGCACCCCCTGTTGTAGTAATGATTTGAGGCTCACACGCAGGATGGTTGCCAGGTGAAAAGTGTGTGTCCTTTACTGAAGATTTAGGGGCTTTTTATGCCCAGTTACAGAATACATTTCTCAATGGAAATTTCCCCCTGGGGTGCCCATATTTGGCATAACCGGATGTTACCATCCTTGAGTACTGTACATTGTTGATACATACACAGTGGATGTTACATAAATGATAAGAGGATGTTATGCCTAGTGTTATCACTTCCTAAAACCTTGCATTAGAGATTAACAAAGTCACAGTGCCCTTAGGAATGCTTCCTTTTGGCCTAGTAACTTCAACGTAGCAACAGTTGTCTTTTACTTCTTAGCCAGAATGGGCAACTGCACCCCCACACCCTGTCCCCCAAAACACCTAGGGTGACAGGCAGACCCCTTGTGGGTAGATCTGGATTTGCACATGGGTGCTCTGATGTTTCCACAGCAGGCAGGCTAGCACCCATTGCTATTGGGTGCTAGACCACCCGTGGAAATACATTGGGTGCTTCCCTTAATCCGGATGTACTAGATCTGGATTAAGGGAAGTAGCCATTCCTTAGATCCAGACCTTCTTTGATCTGGATTAAAGGAGCTCAGTGGAAAAACACCCTTTAATTGATTTTATGGATATAAAGTACTTGTTTTTGATGTCTTTTTCTATAAATTACTTGGAAGATTCCATTTTAATGGGAAGCAGCATACTTTATTGATGTTTAAAAAGATCAAAATCAATCATAACTAAATAAATCTAAAGAGATGCGGGACAAGGGACAGTTGGCACTTCCCATCCCATCTGGGGGACAGGAATGGTGAGCTTACCCCCCACATGTACTAGGATTCACAAATGCTAATACATGCCAACTCACACCACACACCCTTGCATTCTGGGTCGCCTGATGTGCCAACGTGCTTGCACAGAATGTCAGCTGACCTGCCCAGTACCATAGAGGTGCAGATGGGCCCACCAGAGATGGGAAAGACCGTCTCTGGTTAGGTAAGTGCACATCTCTGGTTAGGTATGTGCTCCACCTGTGTTTGGCTTCCAATGTACTCCTGCACAAAAGGGGGCATTTCTGAGCTGGAGACAGCTCCTTCCAATGCAGATGCTCTACCTGGGAGTGCACTGGAAGCCAACTATGGGGCAAAGTGCAGAAACACCCCAGGATATCTGAAAAAATAGCACCTGTACAAACCTGGCCCATTCTAGAGATATACAGATGCGTTTTATTATTGTGCAATATTATTGTACCATATTGTATGTAAAAGGGATTCCCTTTAGGCATAGAAATTTTCTCATCCCTCACTTTCAAAGATGGCCATTTGCTTCTCTTTAAAATATCAAATTTCCAATACAGTAAAATTACAGAACAAAATATGAGTGTATATACATATAAGAGAAAAAGTAAGAAACTCAGAAGGAATAAGAGAAAGAAAATGACTTGCGATCTTATGTCTAGTGATTCTAACTAATCACTAATTACCATCCACTCTACATCTTATTTCCATATTGCTTCTTCTGATTTAATCTCATCAATCTTCAAATCCTGTAATCATCATATCCTTTTTTTCCACAGAAAGTCTATAAAGTGCTCCTAATTTTTTTATTTTTATTTTTAAACTTCATAATGTATTTTCTTTCATCAGACATGTCAGTTTTTTCATTTCAGGTAGCTTGGTTAATTTCAACCAGAAATGTATTCTTCCAACCTTGTTCATGCACCAATCTTGCTATTATTGTCCTATACAGTAATACATTAATTTCCCATACAGTTTCATCAATTGCCCATCCACCATACTCAACCAGAAAGGTTTGGTTTATGTTGTATCTGTATTTTTAAAATCTTTCCCATATATGTACTTATCTGTCCCCAGTATTTCTTAGCCTTTTTCCCACCACACATGGAAGAAGTTTCCACCATTATCCTTCTCAAAGCACATAGATTATAGAGGCAAAGGTGGCTGGTATATAAGTAACACAGCATCCCATCTTCAGAAACTGTGTCTTGCCTCCCTCATGCATGTTTCATTTCAGTTTCTTAAAAAGCATAATTCGTGGGATTGAGTAAAATTGCAGTGTTATAGTGCATTGGCTCTACCGATTATGACCTCTGGTTCCACATCCTTTTTATTCTTTCATTCTGCATTCCACCATACATCTCTGAGAAGAGAACAAGTAAGTGCAGGATTCTTCATGGAATTCATTTATTATAGATAATGTTCACTTCCTTTAAGGAACTCAGTATACTTCATAAGCTCTTCTTGTATTTCATTTGCACAGCTACAAGTGGAATTGGATAAACCAGAATTACGAATATGTCAATATTATGACAAATGGTTTGTTGACACTATTCTCTTCCTGAAATTATTTCTTAAGGCCAAAATAGCTGATGGGCCAAAATACTGATAGCATCAATTTTTGCATTACCTAGGGGATCCAGTTCTGCTAGTTTGGAATGCACATTGCCGAAGATTTCAAAGTGGTTGCCTTGATAGCTGACATCCCTACCACCACCACTTAGAAACAGTCTTTCATTTCTGTGGGTCCTAGGTTCTTTGATGAGCATGGTTAGTGGGCCATGCAATATGAATGGTTATACCACAGATCAAGATAATTTAAGCACAAATCTCTGGAAAGACTACAAGGAGTGCACCGTTCAATTGTTGACATATTACGGAAGATGTTGGACTCCCACTCCAAACAGGAGTCCAGTCAAATAACATTTTGAAGGTTTTTGGTTGTGTACACCATAAAAATAGCATGATGTCATGTTGTAACTGTTAGCCACTGAGCCTGGACACAGGTAAGGAAGATTAAGGGTCATATCAGGATTCTTTAAATATTTCCCTACAGATATGAACATTGGAAAGCAGAACTTTGCCTGCTAGCTAGATACTTGATGGGTATGTGCTTGCTAGTCCTTCCTCATGAAACACCTCTATGTTGAGTTTATCCATTCGTCCAGGGTGTGGTGACTCAGAGGGTAAGTAGCAGAAGGTAGGTAGACTTAAGGAGTTTATGTTGGATTAGGTTAGTGTTAGAGACAAGCTGAGAGTGGTTGTGGCCCTTGGAATCCAAGGAAGGAGGGGTTAGCTGGCTCAGGGGCCAGCAAATAAGGGAAGGTTGTCAGCAGAATGGAGCTTTTGAAATGCTGGTGCTATTAGAAAAAACTGTTCTCTCTGACTGAGATGGGTTTTAGACTAAGGACAGGGACCGGTTTGCCTGTTTAGTAGGACAGGAGGGGGGTCCTGAGAGCCACTCTAGTGGAGGAGAGAGGGGAGGCTGTTCTGAAGTTTGTTGATTTGTTTCTGTGTGTCTTGTTTTACTAGTACAGGTGTAAGTAATAAACAAAGCTTTAAAATGTTCTTGCAAGAGCATGAGCAGTGAAGTCTGTCTGTTAGTGTATGTGGGAGTGAATTGCGGAAGAGATTGATTACACTGATGCTGAAGGAATTGAAAGGGCTTAGTGCAAAGTGCTACTCAGGCAGAAAGCTGAGCCAATACACTTGTCCTGAAACTTGAGATGAAGCAGTGAGCGACTTAGCCTCTTTCCTTTGGAAGCTGGGAAAGGCGAGAGGCAAGCCTCTGGCCATGGTTTCACACAGGGTACCTGGGATCCTTGTTTAGTATGAACTTCCAGGTGCATGTAAAGCTTATTTATATGTTCACAGGAGCCTAGTACTTGGACCCCTTTGCGTATTGTCCAGATACAATCATGGGAAGGAGGGAAGAGTCTGAACAGAGGTTTGGTCTTGTGGGTGAACCAGTTTGGTCTTGTGGTTAGTGTCAGATTCTCTAGTCTCCTAGTTTGATTCTGGACTCTTACACAAAGCCAGATGGATGACCTTGGGCTAGTCACAGCTCTCTGCTATAGGGATATGCACAAATATTCGAAACATTCAAAATTTGTTCAAATTCATTCAGATCAAAAGTCCATACATTCAAATTTAAACATTCAAATGAATTTTGAATCTTTCAAAACACTCGTACAAATTATTTGGACATACATGCCTGCACACATCTTACCTGTATCCATACACATTTCGATGGATAGGTATAGGACAAAAATGGGGTGCATACAGGATAAAAACGGGGTGTATGAATGCGTACAGATGCATACGGATGCATACAGACACATAAGAATGTTGTCAACATTCATATCTTCAAATACGAATCAAACATTCGTACGAATAGATTTGAATGTATTCGAATCAAATCAAATGTGAATACACTCAAATTTTAAACATTTGAATCGATTTGAATCTTCAGAGATTCAATTCTAATTGAATTGAATGCCAAAAATTGAATTTGTGCACATCCCTACTCTGCTGAGCTCTCACAGCCCCACCTACCTCTCAGGGTGTCTGTTGTGGAGAGAAGGATGGACAGTTTGTCAGCCTCCTTGAGTCCCCTTAAGGATGAGAAAAGCAGAGTTTAAAAAACCCACCTCCTCCTCCTCTTCCTCCTTCACCTGCCCATCAACAGAAGAAAGTAATAAATAACACTGGAGAGCTCAATCAGATTGCAGAAGGAAGGCAACTGCTTGCTTGCTTGCGCGCTCGTTTGTTCGCTTGTTTGTTCGCTCGTTCGCTCATTCGCTCATTCGTTCATTCACTCGCTCATTCGTTTGTTTGTTTGTTTGTTCGCTCGCTCGTTTATTCATTCCCCACCCTTCATCAAAATCTCCCAGGAATTGTCACAATAATAAAAAGATAAAATATATCAGGCATTAAAGCATATTTAAAATATAGCTCTCTTATCCTCCCTTGCAGGACAACACCCAGGGAAAGCTAAACTTCAAAGGCCTGGCTGAAGAGGTATGTTTTAATCAGTGATGTCAGGACTTGCAGGGCAGCAGGGCGAGTGTGAGGTAAATTTTCCGTTGGTCTTGCCAAACTGTGTTTTGGTCCCCGCTGAAATATGCTTCAAAAAGACCAAAGGGAAGCTGCCAGCTGAGACACTCTTCAGCCCTCTATCACCTTCCTGAAACCCATGTGTGGGACACTGCTGTTTTTACTTTATTAGCAATGCATGAGGTTTCAAATCTAATATGACATTTTCAGCGTGGAATCCAATGTTTACCATTTGGAGTGGGAGATTAAGTATTGAGTTTCAAGTTACCTACTGAGAAGGTGCCAAGGAGTGCAGCACGTCACAAAGCAGAATTCTTGGTGTTTAAGAATTCTCTTTTACTTCTGAATTCGTAAAGTTTTATCTGTTTGCTTTTCTTGTTTTGTTGACAGTGGTTGGCCGTGGCCGTTTTTGCATTACAGACATGACAAAGTCACTAAACCAGTCTGTTACTATTTTTGTGCAATTTCAGATAATGAGTATATGACTGTATTTGACATTCTTAGCTGCAGATTAAGTATATTGAAAGTAATACTTCTGGGGTGGGGAAGACAAGAGGAAAGCAGCTTATTTTTTCAAATATTTATTATGGTCAAGTTTCCTCATTTTAGATCCTGCTGAATTAAGCATTTTTGAATTGTCTGTAAACACAGTGTTTGGGGAATTTGTTGTCTGTAAGGAAACATTACAACAAGTTGAGGATTTCTAATAGCACCCAAACATTGGAATTCTGTAGCTTAAAGAATGTGGTTGGTTTGAATATGGTAATTGATATTCAGAGATAAACTTTTAGAAGAATTACATCCTAGGATGCTGGAGAAATTAGCAGATATAATTGCTGAACCCCACTCTCTGTGATCCTTGAGAATTCTTGGAGAACAAGAGAAGTCCCAGAAGACTGGAGAAGGGCAAACGTCCCTATCTTCAAAAAGGGGAAGAAGCTTAACCTAGGAAACTACAGGCCTGTGATAAAGACAAGATCCTCAAACAAATTATTAAACAACACGTACGCAAGCACTAAGATTAGAATGCAGTAATTAACCAGAGCCAACATGGATTTGTAACAAACATGTCATGCCAAACTAATCTCATTTCCTTTTATGACAAAATCACTGGATAGGTCACTTAGGGAAATGCCATAGACATAGTATACCTTGACTTCAGCAAAGCATTTGACAGAAGTATCTCATACTATACATATTGAAAAATTGATCAAATATGGGATTGATAGGACAATGGTTAGGTGGATTCATAACTTGCTTATTGATTATACTAAAAGAGTGGTCATAAATGGCTTCACAACCAACTAGAAGAATGTCTCAAGTGTGGTGCCACAAGGCCCTATCCTGGGCCCAGTGCTGTTCAACATTTTTATAAACGATCTGGATGAGGGAGTCAAGGGGATGCTGATCAAATTTGCAGTTGACACTAAGCTAGGAGGGTTGCTAACAATAGGGAGGAGAAGGATTCAAAGAGATCTAGACAAGCTTGAACAGTGGACTGAAATTAACAGAATAATTATTAGGGGGAAATGCACCAAGTCCTACATCTGGGTAAGAAAAATGAAAAAAAAATCAAATACAAAATGAGAGGAATCTGACTGAGCAACAGCACATGGGAAAAGGTTCTGTGTGTACTAGTAGATCACAGACTGAGTCAACAGTGTGATGCAGCTGTAAAAAAAGATGTATCAAGAGGAGCATAGAGTCCAGATCATGAGAAGTAATTATCCCTCTTTGGTCAGACCTCTTCTAGAGTACGGTATCCAGTTCTGGGCACCCCAATTTTAAAAAGACATTGACAAACTGGAGCAAGTATGAAAGTCAACCAAAATGGTTAGTGGTCTACTAACTATGTCCTACGAGGAACAGTTAAAGAATTTAGGAATGTTTAGTCTGCAGAAGAGAAGACTGAGGGGAGTTTTCAAGTATCTGAAGGGCTATCATGGTGCAGAAGGATCAGCCCTATTCTCACTTACACAAGAAGGAAGGACTAGAAACAATGGGATGAAACTTCAAGGGGGTAGAGACATATTAGATATTAGAAAAAACTTTCTGATAGTAAAGGAAACCAGTAAACGAAATGGGATGCCACAGGAGGTGCTGAGCTCTTCTTCACTGGAGGTCTTCAAGCAGAGGCTGGACAGACATCTGTCTGGGATGGTTTAGTGCAGTGATGGTCAACCTATGACACACGTGTCACAGGTGACACGCCAAGCCCTTTTGGGTGACACACATGGTCACCCTGGCACCTGGGCGTGTAGTGCTTGCTTGTTCTTGAAGTGTACAAAATACCAACTTTCAACTGAAGATTTAGCAAATGTAAAGAATTATTTGTTTTTGCTTTTAATAAAATACATATATCCAAAATATAACGTTTTTACTAGAGGTACAAATATCACAAAATTAGGGATATTTCTAGATGTGACACAGCACCCGAGTTAAGCTAGGTTTTCTTGTGAATTTTGACAAACCGAGCTCAAAAGGTTCACCATCACTGGTTAAGTGAATCGTGCACTGAGCAAGTGTTTGGACTTGACCCTGGAGGTTCCTTCCAAGTTGATGATTCTAAGAATTAAATAGAAATGTAATACCAAACAATGCTTGTTTGGTCCAGGGGCTGTTTCCAGGTTACTTTCAGGTCTCTCCAGTTATCCTTGTGTTTCTTTACTTGCTTATCTCTTTGGACTTCACTTAGATGAGATATTACAAGGTGCTTGGCCAACAGTAGCAGTTTGTGGGGCAGGGGTGGGACAGTGATGGTGCCAAACTGAGGCTTAATCCACTTTACATCAAAATATGATTCAGCTCAGTCAAAGGCAGGTTGCCAGTTCTTGCTTTACCACACCCTCCCCTCCCCCATGCTGGCCACTCTATTCACAACTCAGTGCTTGCATAGAGTCATCAGTTATTGCATTACACCAAAGCACTTGTGATTAACATGCTAATGTTGGTTCCTTTTCCATCAGCCCCAGCAATGAAAACTGCACTGCCTAGGAATAAGGCCTTATGTAAAGGTACCAATTCCTCCAATCAGCTCCCCCACAGAACTGCTTTAGGCTTATACACCTGCCCAGATTCCTACTTATTTGGGGAGTGGGCACGTGGAGAATATGTATGAGGACTCTGAACCAAGCCAGAAAGTTTCTGCTAATCATATTCCTAGCTTATCCAGTCATCTCTTAGTTTGTTCGGTCATCTCTTCAGTGAGGAGTGAGTAGAAGAGATAACGTCTGGAAAAAAGCCAACAGGATAAAAGAAATTGGCTACCAAATATCTTAAAACAGTCACCGTTGTGTCAACAGCCTTGACACACCTCTTCACCTTCCCACCTCTACCTTTCTGTCATCTAGACGCATTGATTTGATCTTTGCAGTACCAGAGGTTGCAACATGTTAGATCTACCCAGTGTTACATCATCTCTCTGTGCGTATCCCCTTTCCTTCTCAACACATGTTCCTGACATATGTTGCAAGCTTTGGTGAAAGCAAACAGCAAGCAAACATCTGCTGTTGTACTTTTACAGTTATACAGGGACTCAGTCAAACCTCTTATTGATAATGCCTTCTACCATTTTTAAAAATGCCAACATTGAACGGTATTTGTTGCAGATGACAGCTTAGGTTTTTATCTCTAGATCTATACAGACTTGTATTACAGATACGTCCTCCTTCTCATAACCAGTAGGTCCATTCTAAATCAAGATACATAGGATGTCTCTTTGAGAGAAAAGGTGGGTTTTCCATCAGCTGCAGTAAATGTTCGCAGGTGAAAGTGAAGGAGTGCCATCAGTGATCAGTCCGCTTTAGTGGATCATGCTATGAACTGAATTTGGTTTTAGTGGACAGTGTGAAGAATGACAAACAGTCTTTGTAAGGGAAAGGATTAGACAAATTCATAGAGGATTGTTTTATCAATGGCTACTGGAATGGATGCTTAGGTACTGCTTCCAGGTTGGAGAGACTGGTGGGAGGACTCTAAAAGCCATTTTTAGGGAGTCAAAAGTTGATGAAGGTATTTTCTTTGCTTTTGCTTAAGAATGCCCCAAAACAAGTGTTGAGTCACTATGTGAGACAGGATGCTGGACCAGATAGGTTGTAGCCTGATGCAGCAAGCTCCTCTTATGTTCTTAAGACTTCTTTTTGATGTAGCTGTGGCAGTGTGAGAACTTCAGAAAGCAACCCAATTATGGTGACATAGGTACTTAGGGGATAAAACCTTGGAAAACTCATGCAACATGGCTTCCATCTGCCCCTGGCTTTCCTGGCCTCTCAGGCAGTCATTTGACCCCAAACCTTCCTTTGTACTTGTGCAAAAAGGACTTTAGAGTTATTTAGCCTGACAACTCACAGTGCTAAAGCTACAATGTCTTGAGAAAAAAGGGAAGATGAGAATTATCCTTGAGAGACTTGCCAAAGTTTTTAGGACCTGTGGCCAAATGTGGAATGTTGTGGCCTTAACTTACTGCCTATGGGTACTTGCTTCCCAGCTGTTGGGGCATGGGAAGCAGGGCAAAGCACGGCCTTTTTTCCAATTTGCAGTGGGAACAGGTATTTCCCCAGTGCATTGCCACACATATGTAGGCAAAAAGAGAGAGAAATGTACCACCAAAGATTATTTGTCTTTCCCTGGCTTGGATCCAGTACAATTAAAACAAGAGGACTTTTGTAATTCAAACGGAGTTTTGAGAGGGACTTAAGAACTTTCCAGTGAAAGCTTTACTTGCTTCCTGCTTCCTGTGCTATATACATTGCAAGGAGAAAAAAATTAGCTCCCACTGCCACCTAATGAAGATGGGGTTGAGGCAGGAAAGCTCAAAAGTTTTGTTGTCGCCAGGGAAGCCCTCCTCTCAGTACTACTTACATCTGAGAACCACGTTGACCACTCATAAACTAATGGACAGAACAGAGGACTCCATCGAAGACAGAATAGTATGCAGTTAGTTTGACAGCTTGAACAACCTGGATCCTGATAGCAAACTGCTTGCTTGCTTGCTGGCTGGCTGGCTTGCTTTACCAAAAGGTCCCAGGGCAGGTCATAACAACAATACATAAAATATTGGTGATGGAAACCATTATTAAAGATAAAATTAGTGTGCATATGGAGGAGCAAGAATTGCTCAACAAAAGCCAGCATGGCTTCTGCAAAGGTAAATTATGCCACACAAATTTATTGGAATTCTTTGAGAGTGTCAATAAACACGTGGATAAAGGTGAACCAGTAGACATTGTCTATCTGGACTTTCAGAAGGCTTTTGACAAAGTCCCACATCAAAGGCTACGGAGTAAACTCATCAGCCATGGAATAAAAGGACAGGTTCTGTCCTGGATTTGTGACTGGCTTAAGGGCAGAAAGCAGAGAGTCGTAATAAACGGCAAATTCTCAGGGTGGAAAGAAGTAAAAAGTGGGGACCCTCAAGGCTCAGTACTGGGACCAATGCTTTTTAATTTATTCATCAATGATCTAGAAGAAGGGGTACATAGTAAAATAGCAAAGTTTGCTGATGATACTAAATTATTTAGGGCAGTAAAATCTGAAAGAGATTGCCAAGAGCTCCAGAGGAATCTCTTAGCATTGGGTGAGTGGGCAACTAAGTGGCAAATGTGCTTTAATCTTAACAAGTGCAAAGTAATGCACATTGGGGCCAAGAATCCAAATTACGTCTATAAACTGATGGGGACTGAGCTTTCTGCAACACACCAGGAAAGGGATCTCGGGGTTTTGGTGGACAGTTCAATGAAGGTGTCAACCCAGTGTGCGGCAGCAGCAAAAAAAGCAAATTCAATGCTGGGAATAATTAGGAAGGGAATAGAAAATAAGACAGCAAGTGTCATTTTGCCCCTTTATAAATCTATGGTGAGGCCACACTTGGAGTATTGTGTACAATTCTGGTCACCACACCTCAAAAAGGATATTGTGGAACTAGAGAAGGTGCAGCAAAGGGCAACCAGAATGATTAAGGGTCTGGAACACCTCCCTTACGAAACCAGGCTGCAACGTCTAGGCCTCTTCAGTCTGGAGAGACGGCGTTTGAGAGGGGACCTGATTGAAGTATATAAAATTATGCATGGTATGGAAAGGGTGGATAGAGAAAATTTCTTTTCTCTGTCACACAACACTAGAACCAGGGGGCACTCTATGAAGCCGATGGGTAGGAGAATATGGTCTGACAGGGGGAAGTATTTCTTCACCCAGATGGTCATCGGCTTATGGAATGTGCTGCCGGAAGAGGTGGTGACAGCTACCAGTCTGGATGGCTTTAAGGTAGGGTTAGACAAATTTATGGATGACAGATGTATCAATGGCTACTAGAACGAATGCCTAGGTGCATCCTTCAGGCTGAGGGGGAGAGGAACTGGGGCGCTTCTAAGGCCATCTGCTGGGACTCGAGAGGAGGAGAAGGTTTGTCCTTGTCTCTGCTTGAGATGCCCATGAGCATTTGGTGGGCCACTGTGTGCGACAGGATGCTGGACTAGATGGGCTGTGGCCTGATCCAGCAAGGCTTCTCTTATGTTCTTATGTTCTTATATTGCTAAAACATCTTTTAAATTCTCCTTGTCTCCATCCAGGGCAGGACTACACCCAGGTCATGGTCACACATTCGCTTTAATCCTTCTTCAGTCTATCTTCAGTTCCCATCGCTCACACCTTTTTAGTCCACTTCCCTGAGTCCTGATTTTTTCAAACCATTACAGAGTGTTAATCCAATTTCATATTTTGCGTGTGATTGGAGAAGAGGACTAAAGGGGGCTGAACTGTACTATAGTGGGTGGATACTGCATGAATTTGCCTTTCTTTCACCCAATATGTGATGACACGCTCATGAGTGACAGGGGGTGTTGTGACAGTGGAGAGGGGTGGAGATCTACAAAAGTCTCATTAGCTGCCTCCAGACAAGTGGAATAAATCTGCAGTCAAATCTAAAAGCGGAGTATACTCACTGACTGGGCATCCTGACTGGAAAGGCGGCTCCGTAGCTTCCCCTATTGGAGCTGCAAGAGTTGAGGAGGTTCGCATCTTCATGCGGGTTGAGGCAGCCAATCAAATTTTGAGCTGCCCTTCCTGCTTAGTCAGCATCTTGTCTGCATTGGCTTGAAGCTCCAGGTTTTCTTTATACTGCGCAGGGAGTGTCATTGATCCAACATTAAGGAAAGTGTGCAGTCCCTGTTGTTTAATCCGATGCCACGACGACCAATCAATCATCATGTGTGATGGCTCAATTGGGACTGTGCATTCCAATGTCTGGTATAAACATGTCTGGACACAACTACAAACGAGTCTCAAGACGGGACAGAACGGTGTCAGCAAAGTGACCCAAACTGAGGACAAAGGGAAGATTAATCAGGTATTGGGTGTGGTTGGAGTTAGTGCTTTTTGAGTCCTGTTTCTTAATAAGATGAACTGTTTCATCAAGGTGTGACCATGGCCCCAGAGGAAGCTAAACATCAAAGCCCAAGGTATGTTTTCACCAGGCACCAGAAACTGTATAATATAGGTGTCTGGCAAACTTCCAGAGGAAGGGTATTTCAGAGTCTGGGGTCAACCACAGAATAGGCGCTCTTGCATGTCTCTGCCCCTTGCATTCCTGAGAGAGAAGGAACTTAAAAAAGGCTCTCTGCTTGAGATGTCAATTCCCAGCAGGTCTATATGGGAGAAGGTGCTCTTTCAGATAACCAGGGCCCAGGCCATTTAGGACTTTAGTTGTTAACATGGACATTGAATTGGTCTCGGTAGCAAATAGGCAACTAATGTAGATCTTTTCAGGACCACCATGAAGTGCATAACAGCCAGAAACTATCATCAGCAGTTGAGCTGCTACATTTTGCACTAGTTCCAACTTCCAGATAGTTTTCAAGGCCAGCCCCATATACTGTGCATTACAGTAGTCCAGTCAGGAGGTCACCAGAGCATGGATCATGATGACCAAGTTATCCCTTTCAAGGAAAGTCCAAAGCTGATCCCTAGTTCAAGAATACACAGAAAAGGATTAGGATCACTATTTATTTGTATTTCTATCCTGCTCTATATCCAGAGGTGTTACAAAAGAAGAAGAAAGTCTTCATAGATGCAAAATGCATGCAGTAATTCAACATGTAAAGTACAGAATGAACAGATATTAAACTGATCTTGATCTTGGCCTCTTCCAGTTTGACATTATTTCATCTAAACATTTTTAGATCTGAATATCTTACGGACTTAATTCTGCAGTGGGTGCTGCACACGTAAGCATATTTCATATTTGGATCAGCTAGTCTGTAATCCTGTATTACAAGAACCATTGTTCTCAGTAAAATGATTAATATTGTGGCAAGACATTGATATTTATGCCAAGGATACCTGAGTGTTGAGTCTGTCACAAGACACGATAATGACAGAGTGAACAAAGAGAACAACAAAGGGCAGCTTTATTTTGAACCTTTCACAAGAAATCTACCTGTTGGGTCTGTGCCATTAGTGCTGGTGTTGGCAATATATATGTCACTCATACTAGTATACAACTTCTGAAACACGTGAATCTCCATAACAAAATAGGAGAGCCCAACAAAGCCAGTTTGGTGGCTAGAGAGCTGCACTCTTATCTGGGAATACTGGGTTTGATTCCGCACTCCTCCATGAAGCCAGCTAGGTGACCTTGGGCTAGTCACAGCTCTCTTCTGAGCTATCACAGCCCCACCTATCGCACAGGGTGTTCTGTTGTGGGGAGAAGACTAGAAAGCTTTCTTAGCCTCTTTGAGTCCCCTTAAATGGGTGAGAAAAGCAGGACAGATAAGCCAACTCTTCTTCTTTTCAAGCGGTTTTATGGCCTCATCCAGATGGAGTGAATATGGCGACCCCACTATAGCCCTGCTTCTTCCTCCCTATAAAGTGGAAAACAGAGTACTGGTTGCAGGTTTTCAAGAAGAAGAAGAAGAAGAAGAAGAAGAAGAAGTTGGTTTTTATATTCCGCTTTTCTTACCCATTTAAGGGGACTCAAGGCAGCTGACAACCTTCTGTCCTCCCTACAACAGACACCCTGAGAGGCAGGTGGGCCTTTGAGAGTGAAAGAACACTTCAAGAAAATGACTAGAGGTCATTTTACTAGCTTCATAGTAAAAGAACATATCAGCAAAATGACAGGGGAAATATATCACCATCGCTGTGATGGGATTACCACATGTACCTGTGGCAACCCTATCATTGCTCCACTATATCTGCCCCCTCAAAAAAGTGTGAATAACTATTGCTGGAAAATGCAGCATTGGTGGCAGGTTTATCAGCAACAGTGTGCTGACTCACCTTATATATCATTGCTTTGTCCAC
This sequence comes from Aspidoscelis tigris stejnegeri, assembly GCA_023333525.1. Taxonomy (NCBI): domain Eukaryota; kingdom Metazoa; phylum Chordata; class Lepidosauria; order Squamata; family Teiidae; genus Aspidoscelis; species Aspidoscelis tigris. The sequence goes on along the minus strand of JALMGA010000007.1, from coordinate 21,577,006 downwards.
CACACAAGTTGAATACTTGGATGTGCCTGTCACTAAAATGCACAAAACAGGAATAATGCCAGAAGAGGAATACTTTGGATTATCATTTGATAACAATATATCCAGCTGACATATGGAGACAGCCTTGCCCTGTTTTTGCACAGGGCCTCAAAGATCCAGATCCTGAATGGAAAGTCCACAAACAAAATGAAAACGAAAACGTCTGAGCTGTCAGACGTAAAGATGAACTGAAGAAGGTTTAAAATGAAGGTGGGACCACAGCCACCATGGGAAAAGCTCCTGTGAAGTGTTCTGCTTTCTGGCTAGGGAAATAGTTTTGGAGTAGGTGAAACATCACAGATCGATAGGGAGCATATCTCCATGTGACAGGAAAGAGCATCTAAGGGGTTTCAGCAAAAAGGTTTACCACTTACTTCAAAGGGTGTTTCCATGACTTCATTACAGAATGTAGAAATGCCCGATAATGTGGCAATTGAGAAGCCTTTCTGGAGGGCAGGTCATCATGGGCTACCTCCAGATGGTAGCCAAATATCCCACTAGGAATCGGTTAATGCCAAAAATCCCCACATGATTATCACCACCTACCTAGACTGACTGTGCGGATCTGGGCATTGAGCATCCAGAATGACTGAATGTCCTCGTTGTCACCTCCACACATGTGCTGGCCTCTACACATTCATGCTGGATGGAGCAATCATGGCAACTCCCTTCAGAAGGTAAGAAAACACACTATTGTGTGGGTGTTCCAGCAATAGTTTTCAGTGCATTTTCATGGCTGGGAATCAGGGCTACGGTGAGGTTGCCTCAGATATGTGAGGCAACCTCACCGTAGTTCCATAATGGCACTATATTCCTCTGTCTGGACAGAGCCATGGCTTTTGGATGAAGGCATTTCTGATAACCATTGAGCTTTTTGCTGGGGTGGCATGGTCATTGTTGGGCACCTCTTCCCACCACAAATGGAAGTGCGGCAGCTGAAGATGCAGCTCTTGCTGACTGTTTATATCTCTGTCAAGAGAATGAAACAGAAACAGCAGGACATGAATTGTTATTTTGTCTTTTCTATAGGGACGTTAAATATTGGTATATTACCCCAATACTAAATAACTTCTGGGCAGGTCAGATAGCTTTTACATACACAGTCTACTAACTGGCAAAAATACCATCTCTACAAGGACCATTGCAAAATTTTGTCCCAGTGCCATTAAAACTAAAAAATGTCCTCAAGCAGCCCAATATTTTAATTTTTTTTTTTAAAAAAAACTTTTTTGAAGTTTTTGTTTTAAATTAGGGTTTGGGATTTTTGTTTTTACAGATTAAATCTTTTAAATGTAATTTCTTTTGACATTGCAATTTTTATTCTTGTTATACTCTATACAATAATCTATTCTCGTCAAGAACCAAATAAATTTATTTGGTGAGACCCCAGAGTATGAACATGACCAGTATACTGATAGAGGGAGAACTTCGTAAGGAAATGTCCATCTTGCCAAAATGGACAAATTGACAAAGCTACTACAAGATAAAACAATGGACACATTTTTGAAAGACTTTTATTAACTATCTTCAAGAATTAGAAGTAATGACGGATGGTTTTGGCTAAAAATTAAAGAGCAGGCTGAAAAGGAATAAGAGATATCAACGGCTACTAGAACGAATGCCTAGGTGCATCTTTCAGGCTGGGGCGGGGGGAGGAACTGGGGCGCTTCTAAGGCCATCTGCTGGGACTCAAGAGCAGGAGAAGGTTTGTCCTTGTCTCTGCTTGAGATGCCCATGAGCATTTGGTGGGCCACTGTGTGCGACAGGATGCTGGACTGGATGGGCTTTGGCCTGATCCAGCAAGGCTTCTCTTATGTTATATTCACGGGGAGCTAAGGATGAAGCAACACTAAGAAGAGGAGTTTGAAAAACAGAGGAAGTCACATAGAAAACACTAAAGCAATGTAATAATTTGGTATGGGAAAAATGTAAGGAGTTTTTAGGCTGTTTGAAAATGCTTTTAATAAATTTTACTCTTATACTCTAGCTAAAATTCAGCCTTGCTTGCTCACATTCTTTTGGACTCAACGTTTACTTCCAGCACTGATTCAGTGATAGATAGCCTAACTGTGGGAACTGTTATCTCAGTAATGGTACAGTGAGAGAGGCCTTGAGAAATGGTGGGGGCTGTGTGAGAAAGTGTTGAATGATTACCGTTGCCTGAACTATAATCTTTGTCTTCTGTTATCAATATCAAACAGCGGAACTTGCTATGAGCAAACCTATGCTTTGTTACTGAGGCTGCAGTTAGACCTTGCTGAAATAGTTCATCTTATTAAGAAACAAGACTTAACACGCACTAAACTCCGCTCAGCCCCAATACCTGATAATCCATCCTCAGTTCATCTTCAGTTTGGGTCACTATGCTTAGGTCTTTCTGCTCCCATCCTGAGACTCCTTTACAAGACTTATTTAGATCTCCACCCCTCTCCACCATCACAACACCCCCTGCTCTCTGAAAGGACAAGAGTTCTTTGTCACTCAACAGTGTGTAATCTAATCACACATTGGGCGAAAGCGAAGACAAATTCAAGCAATATCTACCTATTATACTTCATCCCCCTTTAGTTCTCTTTCCCATTCACTCCCAGAAAATGAAATCGGATTAACACTCTAAAAAGGCTTGAAGCCTGTAAAAATCAGGGCTCAGGAAAGTACGATTGAAAGGAGGAAAGTCCGCAGATAAAATGGATTGGACTAAAAGAGTGTAAGCATTGGAGGCTGGAGATGAACTGATGAGGGATTAAAGGGAAGGTGTGACCACAGCCTCAGTTTCTGGGCCCCATGTGGCGATTCTGACAAACTAACGTTTCTCATGCATGCCAGCAACATGTCTATGCTCTGCTGACTTTTTACTAGTTCTACCTGGTTTTGTAGTGTCTGTTTCAAGCAATATTAACAATAGTACACAAGTTTTCCTATGTTCTGTCTTATAAGAACATTAAATCCACAGAGGGAGTTTGCTTCCATCTAGTTTGGTACTGCTTAAAGTTGGCGCCTGAGGCAACTGCCTAGTTTGCTTACATGGTCAGGATACAGCACCTTCTCCCACCCTTGGATTTTCTCTTCTGTCCCATTCGGCTCATCCCATATTCTAATGCAAGGACGTGTCTGGCTACTAGTAAACCTTCCAACTCCTCATCTAATGTGGGTGTTACTATGGAAAGTCCTCGTAAAGATGGCTGAGATCATTTATATCGAACGCTTTCGACATCTGAAGTGTTACACAAAGAGTATTTCGTATATATGAGAGAGAGAAGATCCTCAAGACAATGTGGGCAGGGCAGAAGTGGTTCCCAAAGCAACTGAGGCAAGATCCACACAGGACTTTAATGGCACCATGGAGTGATGTGACAGTGCAGAGGCTGCGCATTTGTGTGCTATGGTGGCACTATAAGGGTGTTTCCAGGATACAGGATACTATGCAGTTCTGGACCCTAGGAGTGTTCACCGCATCATTAACACGCATTGGAGCATTATAATGGGATATATGGGAGGAGCTCTGACAGCATCTTGGTGTTCTCTGTCTGCACTGTTTTACAGCACTCTTTGTTTTGTAGAGCACTGGAAAGCGACCAAGTTTCAGCACTATTTTGTGTGCTCACTCCAGCCATGGTCACATTTTGCTAAAATAGTCTGTCTTATTAAGAAGATGGATTCAACATGCACTAACTCCGACCCGACCTAATATCTGATAATCCTTCCTCAGTTCATCCTCAGTTTGGGTCACTATGCTCACATCTTTCTGTTCCTGTCCTGCAATATGTTTGAGACTTTTTAAGATCTCCATTCCTCTCCACCGTCACAACACCCCCTGCACTCTGATTAGATAAAAGTTTTGTGATGCAACTGCATGTCATCACACCCTGGGCAAAAGGGAAGGCTCTTTGCTTTGATCTGCCAGTCTTCCAAGAATGGAGGACCGTTGATGGCTGAGGCCTTCAAAGAAGTGGAGGCACACATATCAATGCACTTGGCTTTCTGGGAGGACTAGTAATGAAAGTAAACCAAGATGAAGCAGCCTTTCAAAGAACCAGCACAATGGCCTGGTGCAGGTTGACAGGTAAAGAACAGGAAATGAGGGAGGAAGTGGAAGAGGTCATAGGTGGTACAATGAAGGAGGCATCAGGCACAAAGGGGGAAGCAAATGGCATGATGTGGGGATGACACAGGTATGAAGGAGGCCATGAGTGTGAAGGGGGAAGGAGAAGAAGACAATAATATGATGAGGAAAGGTGAAGAGGCTGTGATGTGCAGGGGGAAATAAAATTAAATAAATATGCAATTTGCTAAATTTCTCCCTGAATCTCTCCAACTTCCTATGTTTATAATGCACATCTCTATTAGCTAGTCTCTGGATGCATGCAAACTACCTCCTTATTTTTAGAGATATAAATAAAGCCTTTTTTTTCTCACAGACACCTGTGTGTGTATGCATGTGTGAGAGAGAGCAAAGGGAGGAGGGAGAGATAATTTCTGGCTTCTTGCACTGCCATTGGGAGAGTCATTAAAGCAATCATAGGCTTTACCCAATACATGTGGGAGGAAGGGAAAAGTGTGTAATCTTGCCAGTGGGTTTAGAGTTGTTTCCACTCCCTCTGAGGAAGCAGGTAAACCTGGGTGGAGAGATGGCCAGGAGCCACTGGGGGGTTGTTAAGCGATGAGGTGTGTTTGCACAAACTGAACTCTTCTGGGGTGGGGAGAAAGTGGTTGCAGATCCTCCCTGCATTTTCTCCTCCAAGGGTTGCTTGTCTGCCTCTTTAAACTCTGCAATGTCACTGGACATGTTCCAGATTGCCATCCTCTTTTCAAACATGAAATGTTTTTGCTCCTGTAGGCTTAATTTTGGTTGTTGTATAGGCACACGTGTGTGAGAGGAGGACAGAATGTTGCATTGCTTCCTCCTATCTTCCAAGTAAAAGCACAAAACCTAGCAGCAGAGCAGTGAAGAAAACTCAGGCAATGATAAGAGTACTGGATTCGGGAGGTTGAACAGATCTCTCTAGAGAACAAGTAATCAGTAACACGGAAGAGTCTATGGGAGATTCAGCAGGTAAACAACTCCAAATGTGCTGCATGTTCCAAGTAAAACATCTGGGCTTGAATTTGCCTGATGACTGACCAATCAAATTGAGACCAATGATGTAATGGTGTGCTGGGCTGGGCTGGGCTTTCTAGCCTCACCATGCAGAGAAGAGTCTGTGTGGTTCCTATATTGTTGACACAATGTTCATTAAACTCATTTCTCAATAGGCCTTCACTGTTCTGAGCCTAGAATGCTCTTTAACCTGTCTCCTAAACAATGGGTGTAGACGCAGCCTAAGTGGCAAAAATGGTCTTGGGTACCAGGTAGAGATGGGTTTGAAAACTACAAGGGACCTTGTGATTGTGCCCTGTTGTCTTAGGTACCTTTTGGAATTTGTCAACAATAAGATTTTGAGCTGGATCCTGCTTAGAAGAACATAAAACTTAAGAGGAGCCCTGATGGATGAGACCACAGCCCATCTCACATTGTGTTCTCACAAGTGTGGACACCTAAAGCATTCTAGCATTTCACCTCCCAGTGACAGGATGAGTTCACTCTATAGAGTCTTAACACAGGTTCTGACAGCGTCTACTGCTGGTGGTTTGTTGGATTTGAGCCAATCAGCAAAGAGAATTTGGACTGTAGAAGTTTTTATTTCTGCCTAGATTTATAGCTTGCAAGATACCTTTAATCAGGAAAAAGGAAAAAACAGAGACTGTTGCGCCATCCCACAGTTACCTGGTACTTAACTATGTGTCTTGCAAGTGCAAACACTGCTGTCTAGCAGCAATCACCTCACTGCAGCCATGACCATGTACAGTGAGCCGTTGCTATGATGATGGGGGATGCAGTTCACAGCTGGGACTGTGTCCCACCGTTCACCGTTCACCGTACTGTGAAATGTGCAGGCGGGAGTTTACTAGGAGTGCAGGAGATGTTCCTAGAATAGCTGAGAAGCACATCTGAATGCTACACAGGTATCGGTAACAGGGGACAACCCTGCATGCTTGGAGCCACTTCCAGATGGAATTGGCTCTCCGTTGGGTGGGTGCTCCATGCCGGAGCATCCCCAGGCTGTCCCATTCACCAAAGTGCGAAAAGGCTCATACTCTTTCAGGTAAGGAGAAGAGAATACTCTCACGTTAGTTCAAAAAAAACAGCTTTGAGACAGACAGAAAGAACACGTAATACATAGAGCCCAATGCTGTCCTGCTTTCAGGGACCCTTGTAATAGCAGGACCCCTTTTCATAGATGGCCCAAGCCCCAAGCCATTGTGAGCCAGTTTGATCTAGTGGTTAGGGAGCCGGACTCTTATCTGGGAATACCAGGTTTGATTCCGCCCTTCCCCATAAAGCCAGCTGGGTGACCTTGGGCTACTCACAGCTCTCTTTCTGAGCTTTCACAGCCCCACCTTCCTCACAGGGTGTCCTGTTTTGGGGAGAATAGAAAGTTTTGTCAACCACCTTGAGTCCCCTTAAATGGGTGAGAAAAGTGGGGTAGAAAAGCCAACTCTTCTTCTTCATTATACTTGTTTATTTGTACAAGTACAATTTATTTTCCCTAATGATTTATTAGTGTTTGCCTCTCTTCCTTATCTCTGTTTGCTCCCCTGCCAAGTGTAAGGATGCATCCGTGTTTATTGAGCTATAAACAAGAGTCGGGCCAGGAAGTGTTATAATATGTGAAAATGTGCTTCCTGTAGGGTCAAAGTTTAGGTTAACTCAATTATGTCACCCACGTGCTGGCCACTAATAAGAAAACCATGCAGTGAAAGTTATGCTATCTGCCAGGAGCAATTATGAAGCTAGGCTTGCCTGAGGGCAGCCAAGGTTACATCTGTATATTTACTAAATACAGTAAATAAATCAATATTGACCCTTAAGAAGCAAAAGGAGAATTTAGCAAAGATTCTAAATCTAATGGTTAGATAAAGTTCATAGGGGTATCAGTGGCTCCTAGAATTGATGCCCAGGTACTGCCTCTGGGTTGGAGAATCAGGTAGGATGCCTCTGAAAGTCATTTTCAGGGATTCAAGAGCAGGTGAAGGTTTTGCCTTTGTCTTTTGGTTGAGATACCCATAAGCAGTTGGTGGGCCACTGTGTGGGATGGGATGCAGGACTAGACCGCCCATGGCTTGATCCAGCAGGGTTCCTCTTATGGTCATATGTATATATATATTTCGTGCACTGAAGAAGGAAAGCACTGTTAATTCTCCCTGCCAATCTTCCGATAAGTACCAACACCACACAAGGAATGCTGGGTGTTGCAGTCCAGGAACAGTTTGAGATCCTTGTCTTAACAGGTTGTTAGATGAGAGAATTGGTTCCCAAAGAATTAAAACTTTCTGGGTTCCTCCCTTCTACATAATCTTGCATCCACCTAACTGTTGGCTTCCTCATCCCAAGCAGGCTGCCAAGATGCAGGGGTGGTCCATTTCCAGGAGCTCAGAATCTGTCTCAGTTGTCGTGTTTTCTCCATGCCTGTTTCATTTCAGGCTTGGCTAATGTGCGGATAATTTATGATGTCCGGTATGGACAGTTTTTGTGTAGGTTTGCATAGAAGTGCAGCATTCCTGGCATCTCATTTGCCTTATTGTTTTTAGTGCATTTGTTAACATTTTGTTTTTGTTGCTGTAAGTCACACTGAAACCTTCAGGTACAAGGAGGGCTAAAAATGCAATGCAATGCATCCATCAAGCAAGCAATTTAGCAATCAGTCAGTCAGTCTATTCTGATTCCTGGGGCACCTCCTATAGCTCCCTTGCCTTCTACCTTACTAGTGGAAGTCACCATAAGCTAGGACTGCATCAGAGTCCAATTCCCAACTGTGTCAAAGGCCCAGGTTCCTCTGATACCCAAATCTGAAGTGAGGAAGACTTTTCTGGCCAGGCCCAGCCTCACTCACTTTCAAATCAGGACAACTAGCCTGATGCACAGCAGTAGGCTGGGCTATGCAACAGGACAAGCTCACGACATGTTGGACTCCACTTGGCACTGATCTCTGTCAACATCCGTGGACCCTGGAAGTCCCTTGCTAGCCAGGACATACAATCCAGGTGAATATTTTTTGGGGCAGCCTATGGCTTCTCAGGTCCGGGGCAGCCACATGTCCCTATTCTAGGGGCAAATAGCTTCCTACCCCAACCCAGGAAATCTGATTCTCGGGCAACCTTTTCCCACTGGTTCCATGGCTCTGCTCCTTTTCTGGGGGTGGGTGGGGGGAATGGTTGTAGCTCACTGCTTTTCCAAGGCTTCAGAAAGGCACACGAGCTGAAAAACAATATCCAAGTAAGGCCAGTATGGAAGGTCAGGGGTGTAATGGTGGAGGAAAGACTTCCTGCAACCTGACCAAGCTGCACCAATGTAGGTCTGCAGTATGGACAGGCTTCTCCCACATACACCATGGCAGCATCTTGCTGCCTCACATGAGCCACCCTGTCGGCAGCTTGTGTATCTGTAGTCTAGCTGGACAACAGTTCTTGACCTAGTGTAAGACAGTGTAAGACAGCCTTGTATGTTCTTACTTACTTATGTGGATTATGAAAGTATGCACAGTAAACGAATAAAATTCATTTCCTGCAGGAGCTGTGGTTGCAGCCAAGAGAAAGTCCAGAAATCTTTGATGGGGCTCTGTGTTCTTATTTGTACTTTGCGAGGGGTGGGGCTGTGAACTGCTTTGTTCCACTCCAGCCAGGGAGGTGGTAAAAGTCTTGGCATCTTACTTCCTCCAGTCCAGAACAGTTCAAAAGCCTCCATGACAGGGGCACCATGCACTTGGGCATAGTCCTTGCCATATTTGGGATTGCAATTGCTCATCATGTATCTGAAGGTAAGTCTCACCTGACCTTGTTAATGTATCTGCTTGCTGAATTCAGAGAAGGTCTTTAATGCAAGGCAAATAATTCACACTGCTCAGAAAAGAATTTACATAGGATGAAGAGCAGCAATCCTAGTTTTGCTTTTGTTTTCTTTTTCATAAGTCACTGAGAGAGATACCTTTTTTTATGTATTCAGATTCAGAAATGAAAAAGCAGCTGGGCTACACACACCCACACTCCATTCCAGGGATTTTGAAGGTTTAGGTGGGAAAAAAGGAAAACTTTGAACAAGCAGTGAAGGAAGGTACAGTCAATATGTAAAGGTCTACTGAAAATAAAAACTTTCAAGATGTGTCCTCAGCTACATTTTGGAATGCAACAAAGTCTTGGTGAGCTAACCCTGCAAAGAAATGCTAGGGATATCAAATTAATTCTAAATGAACCATTCATTTCCCTCATTTTTCTTTGCTGTGAGAGCTTGCATATTTTGTCAAAGAAGGAGGATAGGGGTTTAGTCCTTTCCCCTGAGGTCAGAGCCTGTTTGCACTATAATGATCAGGACAGCCTGGTGTACTCTGGGATGGAGCATACCCATTCCACAGTACCTGCTTCCATCCCAGAACAGCCAAGAGCCACCCTGATTGGTGCTCTCATTACAGACACAGATGCAGAATTTGCACCGCTGTGCTGCATGGGAGGGGGGGGAGTTGTGGCTGCAGCTGCACATTTGCATAGCAACATCCCAGTATGCATGGCTGTTGCTACAATGAAGCAAATGATCCTGGACAGGATTGTTCACACTTTTTGAAGCTCTCAGGTAAGTTTGGGATGGGGTTGGTGCTCACGGTGTTCACGGTGATCTTCCCTGATCTTAATTTCGGTGGGACACTGTCCCACAGAAGTTAAGTTTGAAAAGGCCCTCAGTTTCCCAGTTCAGGTAACCTAATCTGACTCTTTAAATCTTGCCACAATTCTTCAATAAAAATAGGTTTGAAATGTGGGGTCTTGTAAGCCTAATTACCTCATACAAAATAAATAGAGATTTGACTGACTGACTGATATCCTACCTTTTTTCTGAGGGCCACAGGCTGATGGGCCTATATTCTTTTCATTTTATCCTCCCAACAAACCTATGAGATAGATTAGGCTGAGAAAAAGCAATTTGGCCAAGGTTGCCCACTGAAAATCCATGACTGAGAAGGGATTTAAACTCTGCCTGCCAATTCATAGGCCAAAACTATAGCCATTATATTACAGTGGTTCTTGATACTTGAACTTGCCTTAAATTATATCTCCAGTCTTCAGTAGTTACAGCGGAGAATAAGGTAGGTGATCTTGCCACATTTGACAAAATGCTGGGCCTTTAGGAAGAAGGGCAGATTATAAATGCAGTGCTGTGCTGTGCAATCAACAAAAATCTAGGGTTGATTTCACCATCATAAGTTGGCTAACTCAAGATGTATGCTAAATGCTTGGAACTATGACGTATTACAGAATAGCTGCCTGTTACATGTTACTGAACTGGCTGCCATATGCTACCACCTTTAAGCTACTTTTGAGCCACTTTTTAATGCATGTGAATATAGTTAGGCATTTTCTGGTCTTTAATGTGGATTGGAGGTGGGATGGGAACCCTAGTTTGTGCCAGTTGCTTTTGAACCATATTTTTTTCTAAAACTGTCCTCAATGTAAACAAAATAAACCCCTCTCAGACAGTTTGCAGCTACACAAATCTGGCCCTCCTTGTTTCTAAAGTGCTTCTGAGCTGCCTTTTTTTTCTATGTGTGAATACAGTCTAAGTCTTTGGGTGTGTTCCCATTCAAGATTTAAAGAGCTTTGAAATCATTTTGAGCACTCACCATTCCCAAAGTTAGAATCAGCAGTTTCTGAGGATTAAAAGTCCCAAAACGTGGATTATTTAGAAATAATCCTCACTATTTAGCAATGGGAACACAAGCAGGTTTTAGGGGGGAGGGAACCATGCTGTAGGGGCATTCTCTTCAGTTTCCCCTGATCCAATGATAAGCCATGATTTCGTCCCCTTTTCCCTGGGCTCTTGCCATTATGTGCTAAGGAGATAGGGCTTGGCTGAAAGTTCATGGGGGGAAGGGGGTGAAGAAATGAGAGAGATCAGACCACAATGTAACTAAAAAAGAGATCAGAACACATGTAACGAGATCAGAACACAATGTATCAAAGAGATCAAACAAAAGTATCTGATTTTACAAAGACGGGCAGCAATCAGGGGTGTTTTTTCACCATGCTCCTTTAATCCGGATCTAAGAAGATCCGGATCTAAGGAATGGGTACTTCTCTTAATCCGGATCTAGTAGATCCGGATTAAGGGAAGTACCCATTGTGTTTCCATGGGTGGTCTAGCACCCAATAGCAATGGGTGCTAGCCTCCCTGCTGTGGAAACACCGGAGCACCCATTTGCAAATCCAGATTGACTCACAAGGAGTCTGCCTGTCACCCCAGGTGCTTTGGGGGACAGGGGGTACAATCTCCGAAGTCCCTCCGAAGTCCCTCCGAAGTTGCCTTTGGAGATTAGCAAAGGCTCCGAAAACATACCCCTTGCGAGAGCTTGCATATTAATTAGCTCCTTTTGAGCAGGGATGAGTCAGCCTGATTAATATGTACCTCTTTCCATGCCTGAAGGTAACAGGATGAGTCAGCCTGATTAATATGTACCTCTTTCCATGCCTGAAGGTAACAGTCTGCTTTGTTCTCCCTTTGTTCTCAGAGGTTTGTCTTCGGAGCCTTTGCTAATCTCCAAAGTTGCCTTCGGAGGGACTTCGGAGCCTTTGCTAATCTCTGAAGGCAACTTCAAAGTAACTTCGAAATGACTTTGAAGCCTAGGTTTTGGGGCTCCCCCATGGGTGCCCCCTCCCCCTAGCCTCCTCTAGACCTCATTGCCAAACTAACATGGAAACAGGCTCCCTTTAATTCAGATTTTCTGGCTGAAGACCCCATTGTAGACCCCATTAATGGGGTCTACAGAAAATCCAGATTAAAGGCTGAGATGTACCCATATGATCCGGATTTCCCCAGCGGCGGTGGAAACAAATGTGTCCCAAATGGGTGCTGTGGTGGAAATGGGGTCATCCGGCTCACACCCAAATGGGTCCTTAATGGGTGCAAAAATGGGTACTTTCTGCCAGTGGAAAAACACCCCAGGACTTTGGAGGTTTCCATCTTGTGTCAACAAATCTGTAAAAGCCTACTTCCTCCCTCCTTCCTTCCATTCATGCCTTTTGGCTGGATCCCCACCATTTTGCACTGTTCCACTGTAACAACCCAGTGCAATTATTGGCTCTTGTGTAAAAGCCTGCCTCCCTGCTTCCCTCCCTGCTTCCTTCCCTCCTCTCTGCCATTTCACACTGCTCTAATCCCCCGATCTAGCAAAAACACTAGAAGGAAAAGTGATCTTTAATCTTCTACTGCCTTGTTAACATGAGAAGCTGTGCTACTGTGGGGGGAGAAGCTTTGAACAAAAATGCTCCTCCATGATCTGAATCAGGCACAGGCTTATATAGGGGATAGGATTTGAATTGCCTACCACAATGAAGTCAGGGTATAACCTTGCTGCTGACTTAAAAAAAAAAACTGGTTTAAAACTGGATTAAATTCCCCAGTCAGAACCTGGCCTTTATTTTCTGCTATTTCTTTCCCCCTCGCTAATTCTGTCCATCTTATAACAAAACCCACCACCTTGTTCTTGGTTTCAGTGGAACTGCTTTGAAAAGAAGAGCTACTGGTCACACACCAGTTCTGATTTATGCATTTCTCAGTGAAATACAAAATGTAGGTCTGCAATAAATAAGGTACAGGTATTTTAAGTGTCTCCCTTTATTCCACTACTTCCTTCAGTGCTCTGCTGCTGTAATGGGAACTATATGCAAATCTTGTGGTTTCATTCCTTGCTAATCTTAAACAAGCACACAGTGCAATATCTAATGCCCTCACCAGAGACAAAGAGCATAGTGCGGTTTATTTCTAACTAAACATGTACAGGACTGTGCTGAAACAAAACAACAGAAGTACTGTAACCACCAATAACAGTGAATTTTCAAATGAAAATGAGGCTGCTTTCTGGCACATGGTAAAGCCCACAACTCAGTGCTACTTTGGGAATGCCAGCCATACCGTAGGGATTCTCAATGCAGAGCTGATTGCAACATGGGGAAACATATTGCAGGGCAGACTGCAACGTAGAAAAAAATACATTGCAGGTTTCATAGCAATGTGGGGGGAAAAACATTGTCTTGCTTACCTTCGTGTCTGGCAAGCAGCTTACTCGATTGAACTACCAGAAGCCAGTACACACAAAAATACATAAATACATGGTAGTCCATCTCAGGCCACTCATGCAAACTGCTTACTAGACACAAAGGTAAGCTGAGGGTTTTTCCTTGCACCTGGTGGGACACAGCAAGAGGCAACTGCAGAATTGCATTCATGCTGCAAAACCCGCAGATATCTTGGCATTATATTGGGAATGCAAGACATAGCCGAGGCATTCACAATATAGTCTGATGTGTGCTCAGTGCTGTTCCCAGGCTCCACTTCAAATCTGCAGCAGAACCTGGACCAGAGTAGGCCGGTTTCGTTGTAGGTGGGAACGTGCCCCAAATGTGTCTGAAATGGTATTGTCCTCATATCACCTATGCAGTGGAGTCAAGACAGAGAAATGGTAATTTCCATAAGCCACTGAGGACCAGGTATTGAAACGGAAATCTGGAGTTAAAGCCCAGCCTGTTCTTAGCCACTATAGATCATTTTGATTTGTTGCTGTGTGGTATCATGGTAACTACAGGAACACAACCATGTAGTTTTCTCGCAGATATAAAAGTAATTTGCCACAACCTATTTTGAGGGAGAAGACCAGGATCAAACCTTTGATCTGCTTTCTGGGCCTCCGGTCTACCACTGAGTTATGGGCGTTCTCTGTTCTGGTTTTACTATGTCTGAAACCCAAGTGTGTCTTTGAACCAGTTCACTATGATTTTATTACGCACCCCATTTGGCAAGCCTCTTAATATCTGTCCTTCAAGTAGGTAAAACAGTAGCTTAGAAACTTGGAAAAAGTCACTCATTAAGCAACTGCTTCTTGGAAGAAAGGTCAGCGTTCTCAGATAAAAACGGGGTTTTTTAGTTCCTGTTTCTCTTCTTTCCCTTCTTATGGGATTTAACAGACGCAAGTGCCAGAGGCTCAGGAAAGTACATTTCACTTCATTCTTATAATATCTTTGCCTCTGACCTCATATCTTCTGGCCTCTTCATCTTTAAACCTAACCTTCAACCAATGACCCATCCAGAAAGTAGTATTAGTAAAGAACAAGTGGGATCTGGAGAAAAAGGTTGCTGCACATAGGATTCTGGTCCTCATTTCGGTCAGTCAGTCATGCCATCCTCCACAAAACTCTTATTTCCTCTCAGCTGGTTTTACATTCTGGGCCTTTTCAACTTGCATGGTGGACTCAACCATTTTTTGTCCACTACTGGCCTCTTTTGTCTGCATCTTAGAACAGACCAAAGAGGGCTTCCTCCTAGCATGCTCTGTCTGCAGAGGACAAAGCATAGCTTGAACTAAGGCTGCATCCCCATGCATTCCATTTGCTGCGGATTGGACTATTTTCTGAGTTCTAATTGAGCAGTCCCCATGCGTTTGCTGATAGCGCCTGCTCAACTCAAATATGGGTATCCCCATGCAAGCTGTGCTAAACCCCTGCAAAGGGAAACAGCATCTTTTTCTCTCTACCCCCTCTCTCCTGATAGGAAGCCGGGTTGACGTCACCAACTCCTGTGTTGCCCGCTGTAGTAATGGCAGGGAATTGCCACCCAGCACCTCCTTCCCCGATTGCGGCACATAGGGCAATAATGATAATAATAAAAATAATATGAAAAAGCCAGATCACTTTGCAAAGCTGCTACGGGCTCTGGCGGCAGTTTAGCAGAGGTGCCACCCACTGCAGTGATGGCAAGGAAACATCACCCAATGCCACTCCCCCCCTTTCTTGGCACATATGGCCAAAACGCAATAAAAATATAATAGTAAAAAAAGAAAATGAAAAAGCCAGATTGTTCTGCAAAGCTGCTACGAGGTTTGGCGGCAGTTTAACGGAGGTGTGCACCTTTACTCCATCCGGTTCGGCAGTTTAGCACTTGTGCACAATTTAAATTAAATTATCATGCCTGGCTTGGTGATTGGGGAGGAACAGCAAGCACAGGATGTGAAACTGTGCCCGCTAATGACGCGAGCATCAATCTCCTCCCCAAATAGCCCAGGAGTGTCCCCATGCACTGACTCAGCCTCCAAAATGATGTGGACTTGGCTCCCAAACTGTGTTGAGAACAGTTTTCTGGAGGACTAAATTTAGCGTGGATTTGGGCGATTTGATCTGCATATAGTCCTGTTAGGGGGCTTTGCATGGTGACATTCCTTACCAAATTTGGATTCGATTCGGACAACTGTATAGAGTGCATGGGGGGCGCAGCCTAAGATGCCCCAAATGTCACCCTTGTCCGCTGGTTGACCTCCATTTTGAGATCTACCAGCATATTAGGGTGTGATATACTTCCTTACCTCTGGATAGGAAAAGTCTGTGCAAGCAGAATTCTTTTTATACTGCATACATTATAAAGGATGCAAACTAGAGGCATCCATTTGAATAGCTTGAAAGCTTAAAATACAATCCACAGCTGTTATTCACTATTACATAATAGGTTTGTGTCTTTATTTTCTCAAGTAGATACTGTGTAGGTCTGAGTATTGCACTCTAGTTTAACTTTCAATATTTTCTTCTTGCATAAGATCCCCAGGGAGGCACCTCTTCCTGAAATGGAATACCTTTTTGTCATACCAAGTCATTCAAAATTCCCCAATAATGGTACTGCATGAGTGCACAGTGCAGTTTTTTTAAAAAGGGGAAAAATAATATGGCTGATGATTAGTAGGAAGAATAACTCATCTTCTACTGAAGTCAGAGGTTGCCAGTGGTGAAAGGGAAATGCAGAAAGAGTCCTTATGGGAGAAGAATCCACCATTAAGATTGGGTCAGGCACTGGGGTGTGTGTATGTGCCCAGAATTACAGATATTGCACATTTTGACACACAGTCGGGGTGTGGGTGTCACACCTGACATCTGCATAGCGGCAGTGCATTATGCCGCCGCTACTTCAAATTTACCTACTGTGTAACAAGGAGCACTCGCTCCACAGTATCAGGTAAATTCAAATGTTCCCACAGGTCTGGACAGGATCGCAAGAACCCTTATTCCACCCACACTCCCCGATTGCCGGCAAGCAGCTTCTGGAAGTTTGCCAGCTAAGTTAGCACTGCCTTTAAACATTGTAGCAGCTTCGGTTAGCTTTTTAGCTGTCCAGCAGCTTCTGAAGTTTGCAAGCTTCTAAACATTATAGCGGCATTGGTTAGAAGGTGCTTGCCAGCAACTGGGGAGCGAGGGTGGAATAAGTGTGGGGGGAAGAGGTTCATGGGATAGCAAGGGCCAGATTACCCCCCCCCTTATCACTGCATCTTTACCTGTCAAATAGGGGCAATCAGTTCTTTTACGTTTGACTGGCGATCAGATCGCAGAGAGAAGCGGCTGGTTTCTGTTTGATCACTGTTTAAAAATGGCCAGCAGTTGTGATTGTGGAAGAGGCGTTGGGTGGCATTTCCCTGCCCTCGCTTCAGCGGGTGCCACCAGCGTTGGTGACGTCAACCTGGCTCCTATCAGGAGAGAGGGGGTGGAGAGAAAATGATGCTGTTTCCCTGAGCAAGGGTTTAGTGCAGTTTGCATGGGGACAGGTATATTCAACTTGAGCCCACGCTATCACCAGTTGCATGGGGACGTGTCAATTCAGACTCGGCTCTGTATTCAGATTAAATCTTATCCAATTTGGACTAAATGGAGTGCATGGGGACAAGCCCTGGGTGTTAATGGTAAACTCCAAAACCAAATCATCTGGGGCTTGATTGCTACCTTTGCAACATACGTGGCTGAGCAAGTTTTGGAATGCATCCTCCAGCTATCCAGGAGCCTGAATTAATTAATCAAGGATTTTGGCCATGGTTACACCCATTAAGTTAGATGTCTTCAGGGTATTTGTTGTAGAAGGGATCACATAAAAAAAAAACATTCTGACTTTTCCCAAAACTGTTCCCTTCCTTTCAGAACTTTCTAGTTTTCATACTATCCCAGCTCTGAAGACAGTCCACCTTTTTAGCCCGGCCATTTTGGAAGGGTGTGAAGAGTAAAAAGGGCTTTGGGTGTATTTACCATGCTTTTCTGGCTTGGCAGAAGAGGGTTTAGGATTCTCACACTGACCAGTGCTGGAACTTGTGCGTATTCTTGAGGGTCAAAGGCATCCACTTCCATTTCCTGCCTCCTTGCCC
Organism: Aspidoscelis tigris stejnegeri; assembly: GCA_023333525.1. NCBI lineage: Eukaryota > Metazoa > Chordata > Lepidosauria > Squamata > Teiidae > Aspidoscelis > Aspidoscelis tigris. Next base: position 21,559,724 of record JALMGA010000007.1, on the reverse strand, counting down.
CTTCTGCACAATCTTCTTAGGCAAGAAGGAGGGACAGAGGGAAAGAGCTTAAGCAGTGGTCAGTCCTGGAGATGTGTGTGTCACAGATACACATATGTGAAAGAAAAGCAAAGATACAGTAACTATCAATGTCCCGACTTTTGTATGTTTAACCTCTGAAATGAGCAGGACATTCAGATGACACTGAATTGAAAATAAGCAAAATTCAATTTGTATTTCAGTCCCAGGAAACTATTGAAACAAAGCAAAGCTGAGCAGTAGGCTATCACTTATACTCAAGAAGATGCAAAAAACAGAGGCTGTCTCACACTGGACAAAGGAATAACATGCCACAGATTACAGTCAGAAGTAAAAGCATTAGCTGCCCCTTTATTGCTTTATTGATCTATTTATACTTGCCTTCTTCCAAGGAAATCAGGGCCTGTTGGCAGTTGGCCATGTTCTGGAATATATCTCAAGATAGAGGCCTGTTGTACAGACACTAATGCAGACTCTTGGGGCTTGCTGTAGTCTGCACTAGCATGTGGGCAGCAGGCCCTTATTCCAGGAAATATTCCAGAATAAAGCCAGGTGTGAGCAGGCCCTTGGAGGCAAGCAGAATTCTTCTCGTTTCCATTTAATTCCCACAGAAATCCTGTGAGGCTGAGAGATTCCATGGCTGAATAGCTGAAAAAGGAATCCCCTGGGACGAAGGGGCTCTCTAGGTATGCAAAGGCAATGAGATCTACTTTTATTCAGTCACTTTCTAATTTCCACCCATCCTTCCATCTACCACTTCTTCACCAGCTGCCTGTTCACAAACTTGCTCGCTTTGGAGAATTTTAACATGCTTTTGAATAGCCAGCCAGTGAGGAATGACAGGAGAGAATTAGGATTTGGCTGACGAAAAAAGAAAAGAAAATGTAGGCTGCACAGACAAACAACTGGCTCAAGAGCAGACCCATGTTCACTTATGAAGGAAAACTGCCTGGTACTTTTGAACAAACCTGAAGGGCTGGCAAATTTACAGTGGTTTCTGTTCCTACAAGGGCTAGAGAGCTCCCCTTAGAGCAGCAAATATTCTGTTCACACAGACTGTGCTTTTGGTTGGGAAAAAAAAGTCAAAGTCAGAGAATGTTCCTTAAAAAGCTATTTTGGAAGGTACAAGAAATGACCTTGGAAGTCAGCCATTTCCTATGCTTTCCAAAATAGGGCCGTATGACTTGGCCAAAAGAGGTGCTGCAAGTTGCTTAGAAGTGTGGTAACTCAGCAGGAGAACAGGGGTTGCTGGAGTGCTTCCTCTCACTCTGCCACTTGAGAACTACCACAGGCATTTATGGCAAAGATGTATTCTTGACAGGTGCAGGAGTGTATGCTCCATGTACCTTTCAAGGGCTCCCAAGGTGCCCTTTCAGCATTTTGAAGATCCTGCCTTTGCTGGATCGTATTAAAAGGCTGCATCCCATAGATGCTGAGGGAAGGCCTACGAGAAGCCCACAAGCAGGCTACAGAGTTACCCCTCCCTTCCGTTTGTATATATGGATGCTCTATATTGAATCTTAGGTAGCTATGTTGAATGTAGCTGTGATGTTACACCCTGGCTGCATCCCCACTTGATCGTTTTATCCGAATTGCACTATTTTAATCTGAATTCACAACCAAGTGCATTTTCTCACTGTTCCCATTTGCTTGACAATAACGCAGGCTCAGTTTGAATACCACAGTTCCCATTCAAACTGCCCAAATCCCCAGCACAGAGAAACAGGATCTTTTCATCTCTGCCCCTTGTCCAAACCCTGTAGAAGAAGAGTTGGCTTTTCTACCCCGCTTTTCTCACCCTTTTAAGGGGACTCAAAGAGGCTGACAAAGCTTCTATTCTTCTCCCCACAACAGAACACCCTGTGAGGTAGGTGGGGCTGTGAGAGCTCAGAAGAGAGCTGTGACTAGCCCAAGGTCACCCAGCTGGCTTCATGGGGGAGGGCGGAATCGAACCCGGTATTCCCAGATAAGAGTCCGGCTCCCTAACCACTAGACCAAACTGTAAGCCTGCCTTGTTCAGACTAAGCTGAGCGAAAGAACAGGCAGGGCGATCACTCTCCTTTTCAAATCAGATATTCCTTCCATTCACTATGTTACTGGGAAGGCAGCATCTTTGCACAGCTAAGCGAAAGAACAGACAGGGCAAAGTGATCTCTCCCTTTCAAATCAGTGAGGGGTGGGAGGAGAACGGAGAATTATGGTTCCTGCACAGGTTCAAAGACCGAAAAGGGGATTCCCTTCCTTCTTCTTTGCTTTGAATGAGCTTCTCAGGGGGGAGCGGGGCTGAAAAAAGATTTCCTCTGCCGATTGCTGTAACAATGTAATGTATCTCTCGTAATTACAGAGGCATTCACAGAAAGGGAAAATCTATGTTCAAAGATCCAACACTTTTTTTTTTTTTATCTCTGGGACTCTAGCATTGCTGGGATGGGAGTGATAGGGGGCAGACCTTCCCAGATGGGAAATCCCAGCCATCTAATGCCACTCTGATAGCGGCAGCAGGCATTGGTCAGAAGAATATGGGGGTGGGGGGAGACAGCTTGAGAGGCAGATCTCCTCTCTGAATAGTCCAGTAGTGTTCCCATTGGGAAAAAAAGCAATGGGCTAGCTGCCAAAATGGGACCAAGAACAGTTTTTCCGCGGACTTTTTTTCTGCAGATTTTAGCAATATAGTCCTTGTAAAGTCCAGGAATAAAAATTTAAATGGGATTGGACCATCCTGAAAATGAACTGGAATCACATTTAATCTTGTATCGGAATGCACCCCTTCAGTAGTTACAAAGAATATAACTATGATTATGAGTGAATCAAAATTAATTTTTAATTTTTTTTTAAAAAAAAGAATGTAGGTATGAGAGCCTGAGGAGGGGGGGATCCAAGGGGAAGATCAATCAACTCTGATGGTACTGAGGTGAGCAAAGAGATCAGGTATAATGACCAGATAAATGCTGGGATATTGTTCCAGTTCTTCAGGTAAATTCTCACCACATTGATCTGGGGAGGGGGGAATGGAGAGTTTTAGAGTGCGGTTACGTCCAGACAGGCCTTATACTGCAAAGGAAAAGTGCACTCTGGGAGCATGGGTGGTGTTCCTAGTATGGCCCCAGACACAGCCTTTGCACCTCCTTCCATGTGAAGGCTGCAGCCGTGCAGTTGTACACCGCGTCACCTGATCGCCATAGCACAGGGCCCAGTGCACATTGTATCTCAGGCAGGAAGAAGCAAGCAGCAGCCTTCCCAAACTACTAGCCAGGTTTATATTTGTCAAAATGTATTAATTCATCCTGTGTGATGCCCTCTTGTGGTGAACTAACCAAGGCCATGCTGGTGCCTGAGGTGGGCAACCTACAGACTTTGACTCCAAGGTAATTGAATGGATTGAATTTCTTCGATATGGCAACCAGAACACCTTCTTTGTTTTAGTGGGTGTGAGCAAGTCAGTTGCATTGACTGGGTCAGTTTTGCCTTCTTTCTGCTCTTTCCTTGGCTAACACAGGTGTGTGTCTCTGAAATCTGTAGCCTCTTTTTCTGGTGCAAATGGTTGCGGTGTGGACGAGACAGGTAACTTTTCAGTCACGACTGGGGAAGGTTCGTTTGCATGTGGTGGACAATTTTGTGGACCACTGCTAGTTTGCAATAGGTGAACATCTGGGCAGGTAGGGGGTGTTTCTAGGCTGTAAATGACTCCTGCAAGTGCAAATGCACCTGCCCAAATGTTCATCTATCGCAAAATATGAAGCCAAGCGCAAATTGGCCTCTGGAGGATCAAGTGTTAAAAAAACAGTTTATACTTCAGGATTCAAGTAAAGGCTGGTGAATACAATACGAATTCTTAAAAAATATATACTAAATTTGATATTTTCTTTTGCACACCAAAAATAAACTAGATAAAATTAATAATCCTTTAATGCACACCACATTGTGGATTGGAAACAGGGAGAAAGACAAAACTCTTCCATATCCCTCTCCACAAATGCCCTTAAAATATCTTGAGGCTCTAGATACTCTACTAATTAATAAAGACTGGAAAATCCTTGAACACTTCCAGTTGCATAAACTTTGAGATTTTTATTATTCGAAATTTAATGCAAAGCCCATAAACACCTCCACCTATAATCCTGTGTGCTCCAAAAACCCTCTGTACCTCTCAGCTACACCAAGCCTAGGCAGGAGATGCTGCCAGGCAATGCTGCCTATTATAACACTTGCCATAAAATAGGCATCCTTCTAATGGACATGCAGATTTGATATCACAGCTCTGTGCCAGCCCCAATAATAATAAGATATATCATGTTTCCATAAAAATATAAGGAAAGGTGCTCCTGGATTTCTCAGTCTCACCCAGTATTGCAAAACAGGCAGGGAACTGACAAAAGATTCCCCCGCTCATCTACATGCGTAAAGGGAGGCTGATTGACTTAGCTGTGGCTTCTGCCATCTACATAATCAGATCTTTCACTGCAAGTGTTAAGTGTTTGCATCTAGACAGCCTTTTGTTTGGTGGGTGTGTCATGATGTGATGCTTAAGTGCCCCTTTTGTGGCAGTAGATCTGATTCAATTATGGAGTGGGTCACATCAGGAGTTCAGTGATTTCAGTGCCTTTAGGGTCACCTGGGGTGTTTCCGCACTGGCCTCGGAAACCCATTTAAACACACATGTAAGACACATGTAAGACACTTAGAAACTTATCTTCTGCACTGGAAGATGGATCAGAGACCCTTCCAGGCAGCCACTTCCACACACCTGGGTGCGAGGCCCATTTTTAATGGGGTCTTGCTGCTGAAAGGTCCATCCTCCGTGAAGGCCTGGAAAATTAGGTCTTCAATCCATCCCCTCGCCTCGATCCATTTGGAAGCGGGACACTTCCGCAAATGGAAAGACGAGGGGATGGATGTGCCGGTGGCCGCCATCTTGGGAAGGGCGGAAGCAGGGTGGTCTGCCTCTGGAGCCCCTCCCCTGCGCGCCATGCACCAGCGGAAATGCGCAGTGACTGGCAGCTGAATGCTCCAGTCCTGCAGCTCCAGGGGCAGCGTTGGTGGCATGGGAGGCCGGTTGCCTTTCGGAATGGGTGCTGAAGCCTCCACACAGCACCTAGAAGATCCAGCCCTCAGGATCCGTCCTCCTTGTGCGTGTGTGGACGCGTGAGGCCTCTTCAGATCCACCCCTATTTTGGACGGATCCTCCAGAGGACGGATCGCCGGGAAATGGATTTTCTTTAATCCGTTTTCCGGAGGCCAATGCGGAAACACCCCTGGTCTAGGGGTGTGCACTAATGACATTTGATTAAACTCAAATTGAATATTCAAATGTCCAAATTTGTATGAATAGAGAAAAAATGAATGTATTAAAATTCTGATTCAGATACATTAGTATCTATTCCTATAAGTATTCAATATGTATTTGATAATATGAATGTCGACAACATTCGTATGTATCCATACGCATCCGTACAGATGCATAAGAATACAAATAAGATGCATACAGATACGTATGTAATGTGTACATATAAATACACAAAAGAATGTCCAGCTGAAAGAGGGAGAAGTCTGTGTTGGGGGCAAGCCGGAAGAGCTTCCTTCTTCTCCACTCCCTATCGGCAAGATGGAAAGCAGCCTTGTGTGGCAGCTAGAGGAGGGAAGAAGTCACTGTAGGCCATCTCCACCACCAGTGTCGAAGAAGGAACAGAGGCAGCCCTTTCACCTCACCTCCATCATCCTTGAGTCATTACTAAATATTCAGTTGTATTTATTAAATCATGTCTCAACCGTCCAATGTTATTACAAAACGTTAGAATTCTACATCTTTATTAAAGTGTCCCTCCTTGATGGATTGATTGGTGATACAGTTTCATGGGTTTCATCATACATACAGTGTAGTCCATTGTTCCCCAATGTTCCAAGGGTGGCTCACAAACAAAAGGAGAAAGATGGAGATAAAGATACCGCCACTCTTGGTGCCAGTATGATTTAAAGGACTAATTGGCTCCAGTTGCATGGCTTTTTCGCAAACACTCCTCTACACTTGCAGGACCAAAAAGGCAAGGTGTATTCAATGGCTTGTTTATTAAAATTAGGGGCTTTTCACACTTCACTTCACTGGGACACTGCCCCAATGATGTGAAGATCAGGGATGGAAGCCAGTGTTGCATTTCGAACACCAGCTCTATCCCAAAGTGCAAACACAGTAGGCCAGTTCACACTTGGCCTATTAGTACATGCACAGTAAGCTTCCAGATAGAGCATCTGCATGTGAAGGAGCCATTCCTTAGCCAGAAACAGCTCCTTCCACATGGGAGCTTATCCTGTGTGCACTACATGTGGTACAAGTTTAACTGCACCATGCATGCACCTACCTTTCACTAGCACCAAAGTCGGTAAGGCTCTGATCAAACCATTTGCACCGCTTCCTGTCTGGAAGAGGTTCTGGAGGGTCATGTGCTTGGCAGCGCATGCAGGAAGATGCCTGATTTCACGAGGCTGGCCCGGTAACAATACCGTGCACGTGTGTTGGTCCTAGCACCAGGAATTGAAGATGGAAGCAGTGGGACACCCATCCGCATGCCTGGCAAGTTGCGGACAGGTTGTGGGAGGGTTTATATGGTACAATTATGGGTGCTTAGGGCACACTAGTGCAATGCTTCTAGATTGATTGAGGCATAGTGCGAAAATGCCCAGTGTCTCTCAACTTGGGCTGTGTGTCTCCATTTACCAATGGGTGGATCACAGGGGTGGATTCAAGCATTGTGTCTCTTTTTTCAGAGGCACAATATACTCACCAAGGAGCTTGACGTTCACTCAAGTCACCCAAGGCAAGGGCACAAAAGCATGGTCTTTGGAGAAGCACCCCAACTTCTGCTGCTCCAGGCACTCATGTCACCACATGTGGGTACAACAAAGCACCTGGTAATGCAGAGGTGAGGTTTTGTGGGGTGGTTTGCAGAGACTTTCACACCCAGGAATCTCCCCACATGGAAATGGGGACATGGCCTGCAGTGTAATACTAAACAACTCTCATTCCAAAGTAATGAAGTAGGTATGACAGAGTAACTCTATGTAGAGTGGTCGCAGTCTTAAAAGACTTCTGGTTCTTTTTTCTAGCCCTGTTTCCTGTAATTGTTGACTGTTGCACGGAAGTAGCTCACCACATCCCAAGACGATGGTTAAGAAGAGTGGTGAAGTTCAACATGCAGAAAGGTGGTGACTTGTGCAAAATACCAGCTGTCATGTAAGTAATACAAAAAATTAGGAAGATGGGGCTTTGGCAGGATTACATTTTGGATGCATGTGAGTGAATGCACCTATTTTCCCATCCTATCACCATCTTCAAGATTAAGGTAAGGGGGTTTGTCTTTCTGGAAGCTCTAGGAGAAAGCTGATGCTAGACAAGGGGCATTTCTGCACTTGCTTTCTCCTCTGTTGGAAGGGAAAGGTGCATTACAGACTAACGCTGACTAGCGCTCTCATGATAGCCTAGCCCACGCACGATCAGCCGCACGTCCAATCCTCCACAGGGTGCCACCATCTTGGTCTTAGCATCCTGCACAAGCCCCATCACCATCCCTATGGTGACGCTAATGCTTGGCACAAGCACAGTCGCATCAGGGGATCATCTGAAGTCCCAGCGCACTTGCGCAGCACCTCAGATGGCCCCCTCGACTAGAAAAAGTGTAGATGGTCGCCACTGGATGCTAAAGGTAAGGGATTGGTCAGGATTGGGGAGGGTTGGTATGCTTGGTTGTCTAACTGGTGCTAGTCAACCTCTGGGCAGGCAGGGGAGTTTGTAGTCTGTAAATGCCTCCTGAAAGTGCAAATGCACCTGCCCAGAAGGTGCCTAATGACATACTATGGGCCAAGGTGTGAGTTCACCTCAAATCTGCAAACTCAGAATTAATTGTAAGAGGAATTATTTTTAAGTAATTATAGGAACAATTGTACAATTAGATTTTGATCCAGCAATGTGCTGCGTGTACGTAAGGGTTAATAGCTCACTATTAGGTCCTCATAATTTTTTTTTAACCAATCAGATTTAGATACAGTATACCTGCACATGAGGAGCATGTGGTTTCTAAGTGCAAAGTGGGAAGTGGCCCACCATTTCTATTCTCCTTCATGAATGATTAAGTTCATGGTCTCCTTAAGTGTATTTATAATCCACTATGTTCCCGGTGGTCCATTTTCATGTTGGTTGGCACAGAACTGCAGTCTTACTAACTGTACCCTGAAGGAACCTCACTGATTTACATTGGTGACTTAAGCTTCCTCAACTTGGTGCCCACTCCTGACAACCTGTTCTGGGCCAGTTTCTTACTTTGCTCTTAGTTAGAAAGACCCTTTTGTGCTGCAGGTAAAAATAATAATTCTTCTGCTCTCTGATATCTGTAGATTTGTGACAGTGACTTAGGCAGAAAGTGTCATGTCCTGCAAAGAAATGAAAGCCAAGGGTAATATAGTGTCATTATAGCACCACTATGGTGGGATTGTCTCACATTTCTGAGGCAACCTCATCATAGCCCTGCTTTTCCCCTCCAAATAACTCCCTAAAACCTATTGCTGGAAACCACAGGATTGGTCACAAGTTATCCAACAATAATATGTCTACTTACCTTCTGGACAGAGCCACTATTATTACTCCATCCATGCACATCTGTGGAGGCTGACAGAGATGTCCGTTCAAGCACAGAGGTGATAATGGGCAAATCTGCACATTCCAGATGCCCAAATATGTATGTCAGTAAAAAACAGGCATACAGCACAGACCTTGACATTGTCTGGGTAGTAGTACTAGTAGTAGTAGTAATAGGAGGAGGAGGAGGAGGAGGAGTTGGCTTTTCTACCCCGCTTTTCTCATACATTTAAGGGGACTCAAAGCGGCTGACAAAGCTTCTATTCTTCTCCCCACAACACCCTTTGAGGTAGGTGGGGCTGTGAGAACTCAGAAGACAGCTGTGACTAGCCCAAAGTCACCCAGCTGGATTCATGGAGGAGGGCAGAATCAAACCCGGTATTCCCAGATAAGAATCCGGCTCTCTAACAACTAGAGCAAACTGGCTAGGAGGTGGTAATCGCATGGGGAAGACTTTGTATATTATTGACTCCTAACAATGTTTGGCAGCTCTTTTAGTGTTTCTGGAGGCAGTTTGGAGGCTTATAATGACTTGCTTTTGTAGTCTGCCCCAACCTTATTTAGACCATTAGTTCGACATATTATGACTACCTGCTTATTGCATTGTGTTTTATTTTAAACCCAACATCTTTAAACAGAGAGGCTTTCAACATGACTGAAAAGCCCAGTTCAGAAAATCAGATGCTTAAACCCCTCCTAAGGCTGGGCCAAGGCCTCTTCCAGTCCTTTACAAAAATATGCTTTTTCTCTCCTCACAGACTTCATACAAAGCACAAAAAAGTATGTATAAGCGCAGAGAACAGACATGTGAAACGGTGGATGAAGCAGAATCCTAAGGGGCGCCGAAGAACTAGCTATCGAGTCCAGAAGACAAAAAAAGCCATAAAAAGGAAAACTGTGAACAAACAACAGTCAAAGTGAGGACAGAAATGCAATAATCTATATCAAGTAATGATTGTGGTATAATGGTTAGAGTGTTGGACGGGGACCTAAGGAACCAAGGTTCAAACCATACTCTGCCATGAAGTTCACAGATAAATCTTGGGCCAGTCACTGTTTTTCAAATTCTTTTAAGGAGACAGATTTAAAAATAAAATGCAGCAAGTATTTCATAATGACTTTCAACATTTCATATTCAAAATCGCACTATTGCCAATGCTTATCAAACTTTTTGAGATGCTTCTTCTCTCTAAGATAAGGTGAAGCATTTTATAGAACTATGATGACAATATCCTCCAATCACTGACCTCCATTTGTGTTTAGGATCCAGTTTAGGATCTAGTTTAAATACAGATGCCCTTGGGTTGAGTTTGATGCTTAATAATGAAATATATACTTCCTTGTTGCATTTGTTTCGCCACAGCATGGAAATGGTTTGCAGTTATCTTCTTCTCATATTTTATATTTATTATTTCCTAATCTGCTTTTAGCCCTGGAATTTCCTCATGGTCCCCTATCCACAGCTAACCATGTCTAACCATGCTCAACCAAGGTCACACAGATGCTACAACCATCTGAGGCATTCCAGATTTACTGTGGAAGCTACTAGTCAGGTTAAAGTACCAGCTCAGATGTGCCGCTCCTAAAAGCAGGAATGTGCACTTCTGAGCCTATGGCTGCATCCCCACAATGGACTGTTGTTGTGGTTCAAGGGAAAGAGTCCTTGTTCTTGCCCAGGGGTGTGGCGTATGGCACTTGAAGTGCGCACACCTCACCTCCTTACTCCACACCTTCAAAGAGAGAGCAGAAACATAATTTTTGTCACAATGGAAATGATCCCAGAAGGAGGCCACTTTCTGTACAATGGAAAAGATGCCCAGATGAACAGAAGAGGAGACCTGCTGGATCAGGCCACAGTTTTCACACAAGCATGGGTATTTTTGCACTTGGCCAGAGATGCTCCAGCACAGAGAATCCGCACCACACAAAGCTGTTCTGTTCCATCTGTTCCATTTTGTTCCCCAGCTGGATAGTGGTGGAGCCCTAACAAGTTCTCCACAGCTATACTAGCTACATCTGGGGATGTGGCTAGTATGCTCTGGCACACACCCTTCACACGCCTTTGGACGAAGGGTGCATGGGACGGGGCAGCACAGTTGTGTGCCACATTGCCCACTTGCCATCGAAGTCGAGTTTTCCTGTAATGGGCTATAGTGCAGTGGTTCTCAACCTTCCTAATGCTGCGACCCCTTAATGGAGTTCCTCATGTAGTGGAGACCCCCAGCCACAGGGGCAGAGCGGCTGGGAGGTGGGAGGGAAGGGTGGAGGGAGACTCGCCACGACCCCTCTGAAAGGGTAGTTCGACCCCCAAAGGGGTCCCGACCCCCAGGTCGAGAACCACTGCTATAGTGGGATTTGGTGGGAACATAGTGGGGCTATGGTGGAGTTGCCACTGATATATGTGACAATCCCATCACAGTCTTGGGACAAAAACCTGTTGATTTCTTCTTACTTGTGATTTCTTCCTTGTTTTGGTCCATAACATCCTTCTAGCTTCTAAGGAGTTAATCCTGCTCTTAAAGGCATTCTGCAACTGTTCTGCCTCCTCCTCTCTTGCTCCCCATTGGGAAACCTTTGTTTCCCTTCTGTTGCCACCCTGCTTAATCCAGTCTTTCCTTCCAATTACCTAAAATTGACTTGACAATCACTGTACTATTTCCTATAAATGCTCTGTCTAAATTCTTCTCTTGCCTAATGTGAAATACTCAACTTAAGTTTATTAAAAAGGCTTCCTCCAAACAGCAAGATCACTGCAATCGCCTCTTGCTATCGCCAGGTTTATCTCAAGATCCGATGAGCTCCTTTTCATGATCACAGTGTTTGTGGCTATAGGAAGTCAGGCAAGTACCCACCCACCCACTTCCTTTTATTGTCTGTCATGCACTTGGCTGGTTTCCAGCAGCCACAAATGACACAATTGTGAAAGGAGCTGCCCAGATGTCAAAGTAAGAATTGCTATTATGGGAAACCTATGGAAACAGAGCAGGGGGTGAAGCCTCTTCTGTTCCACTCCAGAGTGCAGAACCAAAGACCAAGAAGGGGTCTAGGCCTCAGGCTGGACTGGTATACCGGCCAGTGCAGAAAGGCAGTATATCATTTCCAGCTATTAATTGCTCCACCGAAGTCAGTTTTTCCAACTAGTTCCATATTAGGATATACAAAAAGAGAACAACGTTTTTGTATGCATAGCAGTTGTGCACAAGTGGAAATTCCACTATTACATTACAAACTCTGCCTGCTGCAGTTCCACCTGCTGCACTGGAATTACAGGTGTAGGGGACCTCTCCTCTCCTTCAGATGACATCTCTGATCTTTAGGCATGTCGATTGACTAACACAATGCACTGCCTTATTTGCTTCTACAGAAGGAGTTGACCCAGTCATTTAAGTTTCTTTTCAGTTTTCAAAAACTTCATTTTTATGAGCTGAAAGACTGAAAGAATGGAAGGAAACCCAATGACTTACCCAGTTGGACCCCCAAATGACAACCAAACCAGATTCCCCCCCCCCATTGAATCCACACTTTTCCCGCTGAAGCCATTTCTGATTGGTATATTTGGACTGACGCTATACATCATTAAAGTTCTTCCCTGGATCCAGAAGAGTTAAACTACCACCACCCAGTAGCCAACATACCCTTTCTGGGCAAAGCACTGGAGAGAATCATGGCTGTTCACATGCTTGGAGGAAGCTGATTATCTAGTCATTCTGCCACCTCACCGTGAGAAGTGCCAGTTTCTTCTACAGCCCTGATCTGGTGTAATGTCTGAAGATCGATTAGAAACTCCACCCCAAATCACAGGGTTTCCTCTATGCCGTTTACCTTATTCTTTCCATATGCAAAGAAGGACTGGATTATAGCACAGGGCACTGAAATTACCCTTGAGGTCTGTTTGTGAAATGTCTCTCCAATTTCTGACATGCAAGAGCAGTGAAGAAATAATAATCATGGCTTTTGCGAGAACAAATCAAGGTACAGGCTCTGTTCCTTCAGTTACATCATACTTCTATAGCCTCTGAAGTATGGATGCTCAGTTATGGCACAGAATTATGAGATATGAATGCTGATCTTTGGCTGAGAAACAGCTTCCGCAACACCACCAACTTTCAGGCACCTGTCACTGTTTTTAGTGCATTTTTTAAATTTGCTTTGACTGTTGTTATCCCCCTGAGACCATTGGGTACGTGGTGGGATAAAAATACAATTCAATAAATACCCTTTGTATGCCACATATTTAATGCCAGCCCTTCCTCCTCAGCTAGCACAGACAATGGTCAGGGATTCCTGGAATTCAGAGTCCAATATATGGAAAATATCTTCATCACTGTCATCTTCTTTTGAAAGTATTCTTTAATGCTTTCCATGAGGAATTACTTGAACTTAGCTACAGGGGAAAAAATCTGATGCAACTAACTTAAGGGTGTTTTGTGTACTTTTAGGTCCTCTTCAAATCAGTGAAATTTGCTTTAACGTGTATATCTAGGATAGTAGCCAAAGTCGATCCAAATGTACAGCTCTTCCCTCCACACCCCTTGAATCAAATGAAATACTCCCAATTGGATTTTCTCACAGCACGATAGAGTACAGGCAAATAAAGTGGCACACATGTTTTTGACGTAGATACTATTTCAAGGGAGTGGGTGGGACAGGATCTTCTGATGAGTGAATTTAACCTTGAGCATGTCAACCTAGTTAACCTTTGCTTTATCAAGTTTTTGGAGCAAACATATTCACTTTCTGGTCTTTGTTTTGGACAAAGCAAATGCTAAAATACTATGCATCTCTCCTGAGCCAGCTAGCTATGAGACAGTTAAACCAACTATTCTATGGAACTGCCCTGCAATATCAAATTAGATTTAAAACTTCTTCACATTTCTTCCTGGAATCACACACTCATCTTCTGCCAGTCCTCTGGAGATCACCTGCTAATGTTGTGTGTGGCCATCCATATAAGGACATGAGGAGCAGACTACATCTCTGTCAACAAGTAGCTTACAAACAAAAATAAGATAAAGTTCTGACCACTCCCTATTTTATTTTTATTTTGCCTTTCACTTTGGCTGCTGCTGTCAAAATCAGTAGCATCTTGGAAGAACAGAACATTTTCCCATTGTGCCCTCCCAAAGAGAATCAGGCTGCCTGATCGAAATCAATCAATATATAAACTGTTATATAAACTGTATATAAACATTTTAAAGAAACGGTTTTACCCTCATGTTAGGACACGTCTATATAGGGTCAAGTTTGAGTGATAGATGCTAATGGAGAGGATGAAAGAGATTGAGATCTTCTGGTTGGCACATTTCTGAGAGGTTTGTAGTAGATTAACAAGGATTTTGACTCCCAGTTGTTTCAGTACTAGTCATAACTCAGTCACACCTTTTAATTAAGAACTATTTCAGGGGAAAGTAGTTGGATTACAAGATCAGTTCAGGAGCTTCAGCTAACACATGGAACAAACATGCAATCAAAGCCTTCTTATCCTTAATTTCGGTGTGTGTCCCTCATTTAAGATACCTGCATTTCCAGTCAAAAGAGGGTAAATGCCTCAAATCTGAAATCTTTACTACAGTTCAGGGTTCAAAGGTAGCCTGCATTGAGGTCAAATTCATTTATGCAAACATGATTCCCTGAAGTGCAGCATAACCAGACAATTTGTTTGTTTTATAGTATTTGTATCCTGCCCTTCACTGGGAAGTCCCAGGGCAGAACACAACACAGGAAAAACAGATATTAAAGCAAAGTTAAAAATATAACTCAGGAGGTGCTCAGAAGCTCCTTGTTCACTAACTTACAAAGATGTGCAAATCACACTAAAAGTATATTGCCGGTAAAGGCTCCGAGGCTAAGTTCATAGCTAAATGTTAATCCAGCTTCAGTTCACTTTCAGAGTGGAACAATAATACTGTGGTAAAGTGGCGAGGCATTTTGGGCCTGTTCACACATAAGACAATCAGGGTGGCCAGGCACACTTGGGGATGGAGCATCTGCACACTGTGGTGCTGCCTCTGTCCCAGAGCAGCCCAGAAGTGTGTGCACAGAGGTCACGATAAACTCCCAGGCACAATGCTCACATTGCTTCCTAGTGTGAGTGCTGCGTGGGGGTGAAGCACTGCAGCCCGGCATGCAGCAGAAATTGCTGCAGTCATCACTACAGCGATGCAGATGGCCCAGGATAGACCGTCCACATTTTGAGGGCTCCCAGGTATGTTTGTGACAGTGTTGGTGCTCACAGTGCAACAACCCCACTCTTCCTGAACTTATGTGGGAATACCAGGTTGGATTCCGCCCTCCCCCATGATGCCAGCTGGGTGACCTTGGGCTAGTCACAGCTCCCTTCTGCGCTCTCACAGCTTCACCCACCTCACAGGGTGTTCTGTTGTGGGGAAAAGAATAGAAAAGCTTTTTCAGCCGCTTTGACTCCCCTGAAATGGGTGAGAAAAGCAGGGTAGAAAAGCCAACTCTTCTCCCTCTCCCTCTCCCTCTCCCCCTCCTCCTCTTCCATGGGACAGTTTGCCACTTTGTTTATATGTTCTCTCACTCTCCAAATGAAGCTGGATTAAATCTCAGGCGCAAATGCAGCCCAAGGGACCTAAAGCACAGTTTTACTTGATGCAGTCCATGTATGAAAGGAAGCTTCATTTTACTCACAGCAAAAAAAGAGACAATGTGCTGAAGAGGAGGGTGGAGAGAAAGGAAAGATGTGGTCACACTTTCACTTGAATCCTTCCTTAGTTCCTCTTCAGACCCCAATGCTCAGGCCTTCTTAGTCCTCCTATCCATTTTACTTGTGGACTTTCCTCCCGTCAATTGTACTTTATTGGGTCCTGATTTTTACAGGTCTCAAGCCATTTGAGATCTGTTTTCACTTTTGGGGTGTGATGAGGGAAGAGGACTAAAGAGGGCTGAATTGTACTATAGTGTGTGGATATTGCATGAATTGTCCTTCCCTTTTACCCAATGTGTGATTACACGCTGTTGAGTCAGAACTTTTATCCTATCAGAGTGCAAGGGGTGTTGTGACAGTGGAGAGGGGAGGAGTCTCAGGATAGGAGCAGAAAGATGTGACCATAGTGACCCAAACTGAGGACAAACTGAAGAAGGATGATCAGATATAGCCTATAGGGCTGGAGTTAGTGTGTCTTAAGTCCAGTTTCTTAACAAGACAGACTATTTCAGCAGACTGTGACCATGTCCATAAATATCATATATAAATCAATAATTCAGCATCACTTACAACCACGACCCATATGCACTATGTAGCCCACAGGAAGAGAAGAGCTTTCTCCAGCCCATGAGTGGGCAGACGGCCATCTGCTCTGGCAGAACATCCCAACCTGCACTTGGTTTTGCCAGTTCCCAGAAATGGCCCTGGAAATCAGCTGTGCCACTACATTCCACAAGACATAGGACCATTCTGGCTCTACCGTCCTTCTGCACAGTAGGAGAAGGAATGAAGCTGCCCCATGCAAGATTTACAAAACAGGTTTTCTCACCCTGCAAATACAGCTCTCCTGAGGGCACTGAGGATGTGCAGTCATCACACTTCAGACCAGGAGGAAACAGCACCATTATGGTGCTGCTATGATGGAGTTGCCTAACATATCTGAGGCAATCCCACCATGGCCCATTTCCTTAAAAGGTGCAAAGGACACCTGAATCATCAGCTTTTTTAATAATCGGTTTTTGCTGATCTTTCCACATCTAGCCCACTTATTGGACTTTGTATGTAGCACTTATATTATGACTGAACTTCAGTATATGAAAGTGTGGAATGTTAGGTTTACTTGGTTATATTAGCTTTGAGTTTATTATGTAGCTGTTTATATATTCGCTTCCTAGTGCAGTATCCGGCCACCATCTGGAAGCAGCCCCTCATTTGGTAAATGGTGATTTATAGTCACTGTGCACCAAGCCCTCTTCTGGTACGATCCACAAGAGCCATGTGATACCAAAAATCATCTCTTGGGCTGGTTTCAACTTACCACAACTGCCCTGGAAAACACTAAACAGGATCCATACATCTAATGGGGCATAACATCTTCCCCTTGTGATTGTAAAGCCACACAGCAGACTGTTGACCGTATTGTGACCAGGTGGATTGGGGGCTTATTCAAGATTGGTGTCAGACTTTTTTGAAATAACAGATGCAGTCCTTCAAAGCATGAGTGGTCTCAGTACTGTTATACAGGGTCCCTTTAACTTATGAACTCTTAACTTCTTATTTTAATGTCCTATTTTAGGTATTGTTAATTCATGTGTTCCTGCCATGTGATAAATAAATATGATGGGCAAGCACAGTGACTGGGGACAGGTGCTTCTTTACCAGTGACATCTCTCTGGGAGACCTTTCTCCACCACGCTTGAATGCGATAATTTATAACCCACAACTGGAAATGGCTTCATAAATCATGCTTTATTTTAATCCCTCCCTGATTTTTAAAACGTTACTATAAACGGATGCTGTAACCTGCCCTAGATTGTGGTGCTTTGTTGTAGGTGATGATTAATGTATTTCACAATTTTTTGATCAGCATTTGTGACTTCATGATGACATCATATTCTTTATTGCCAAACAAGGGCTTCAAACTTCAGGGCATAGCTATGCTGCTAGAAAAAAAGAGCGAGACAAAATGGGTAAATGTATTTTGCTTCCACAGAACTAAGTGCAAAGGCATTCTGAGGCTTTTCAGAAGTGTTTTCAAAAAGTCTGAACCCTGCAAAGGAGGCATCATTAAGCGTGTGTTCCCATTCAAGATTTAAAGAGCTTTGAAATCATTGTGAATGCTCACCGTTCCCAAAGTTTTAAAAGAATCTGCAGTTTTTGATGATTAAAGGTCTTGAAACTTGGATTATCTATATTTGGATCAAAAGAGGTCTTGCTGCTGGATTTAGAAATATTCCTTTATTTCGCAAAATGGGAATGCAAGTGAAGGTTTTGGGGGAAGAGAACCATGCTTTAGGGGTATTCTTCTTTGTGATTTACTCTGTTGTAGTCCCCTCTTTCCCAGGCTCTTCATCATTATCTGCTAAGGGAATCTACCATCAGCTGAAAGATGGGGGAAGGACGTGAAAAATGAATAGTAGCTCAGGCACACACAACAATGTATCAAGGTCAGACAACGACAGGAGTAAGTTAGTGCCCGATTTCAAAAAGAGGGACTCGCTAGCAGCAATCAGACTTTAGAAGCTTCCCTCATGGCTTTGTGCAAAAGACTGCCTGCTCGCTCCTCCTTTACTTACTTCCAGGATCCAGCTCACTCCCTGCCATTTTGCACTGCTTTCCTAAGAAGGGAAAGTGATCTTTAATCTTCTACTGCCTTGTTAACATGAGAAAGAAGCCGTGGTGGTGGTGGTGGTAGTGGGAAAGTGGTGAACAAAAGTTGCTGCCAAGGACTCCATGATCTGATCGGGGTGTGGTGGGGGGTGGGCAGGTTTACATAGAGGGTAGTGTTTGAATGGCCCACCCCAATGAAGTCAGGGTCTGACGGTTTCCAATTGCTGGCTGCATGGGGAGAGGGTTTCTCCCCTGCTGGGCACCAAAGAATGGAGAGTGAGTTTGCATTATAAGATAACAGTGGGAATGCATAAAAACAGACCTTGCTGACTTTTTTAAAAAACCCAGTTTAAAACTGGATTAAACTGTCAAGTGGGAATTTGACTTCAAACTGCGGACACAGTTTGCACAAATTTTACTTAAGTGTGATTACAGGCTATACATTAAACTTGTAGTAGAAGTATCCTATAACCTATTTCTGTTTTGTAAATCATATCCTAGGCTGCATCTAAAGCCAATGACACAAGATTGGCGCATGTGCCTTTGTTAGCCGGTAATGGAACCTAGGAGAGACACCCAGTCTATGATCCTTGCCAGGCTCCTTCTGAAAACTATCATATAACCTATTTGTTTTGCAAATCTTATTCTGGACTGCATCCCATTGCTCCTGCCACAAGGACTAAATGCTGAACGCAGTTCTTTCTGTAGCATAAAAATGGACTATAAGACATATGAAGACTTACAATACAAGTAGTCAACTTGGTGACCTCCAGATCTTGTGGGCCACAATTTCCATCACACCTGATCATTGATCTTGCAGATTGACGTTAGTAGGAGTTGCAGCCCACAGTAACTGGAGGGGAGGGTGCTAGACTGGCTATCCCAGATCCACACTTACAAAATTCTAATAGTCAATCATAAAAATAAGCACCTGTTCTTTGCTTGCATAATGCTTAGTGCAATAAGCAGTCTAATAGCACAGGGCAAACCTGTCATTAGTTGATTTAGATTCTAGTTAGATTCAAACTTTAATTAGAATACTGCCCAGATATAACTTGCTCCTTCAGTACTGAATAATAGCTTTTACAAATCTGTTTGGAGGAGACAATTAGCTTTATTGTGGCTGTATACTGGACGCAGAATTATTCTGCAGGAGAAGCAGAACACCCAGTAAGGTTTTTAATTTCTCCTATCAAATTTGTGGCAGAAGGCATGATTTATGAATTAAGCAGAGACTAAAGACTAAGTGAGTCACAGTCTTTACCATGGCCTTCGGCTGAGGGAACAACGTACCCTTCCCATGGTGGCATTGTCATTATTGTAGTCATGCTTTTTATGTTTTAGTATAATTTTATTGTTACCTACCCTGAGATCTTCAGGTACACTGGGATGATGAGATTGTTGGCTGACTGTCTTAAGAATTCATGGACAAGGAAAAAGTACCAGTTTTGTTTGTTTAAAAACCCAGCTGGGGTACATGATCTGAGAAACCCAGAATTACAAAAAGCTGATCTAGTGATGTGCCTGACAAAGGCAAATGTTGTGAAGAACAATCCATATTTATTTTATTTATTTGCATTTTTATCCCACCTTTTAACCTAAGGTTCCAGGGTAGGTTTCAGGCCACGGTCACTCCTCCACTTCAAATCTTCTTCAGTCCATCTTCAGGTCTGACTGCTCACACCTTTTCATTTCTGTTTTATTTATTTATGGACTTTCTATTCAGGAAAGTCTAACCGGAGGGTGGAAAGTCCACAAAGAAAAAGGTGTGATCAGTCAGACCTGAAGATGGACTGAAGAAAGTTTAAATTGAAGGCGTGACCATGGCCACAATCAGTTATACATACAGTTCATCTACATATATAAAACATGTGACTGCTTACTCATAAGTAATAAGAATTGCTGTTTTGTTTAATATTAAAAGCTCAGCTAGGTAACATGATCTGAGAAGTATAGAATCAGAAGTAGCCAGTCTAGCCTAGTATAGTATGAGAATACTATACTAAGTTAGTAAAATTCAAGCAGTGCAGTGGCCATCTACACTTCAAGGACTGGTAAGGCCCCATCCTGGGCCACCAGCACTTAAACTGAGGATGGGCAGGGCAGGCAGGTTGGATTGCCATGGCAACAGCCATTGGAACATCCAGTGCCAGTGCACACCTGGACGTTGCCATAGTGATTGGAGCTGTAGTCACGGTGCCATGCCCACTCATAGTGTCACACCCAAAAGAGGCTGTGGATGCTGCTGCCCAGGAGGCACTTACCCTCTCCCAGTCAATTATGAACTGCTTTTTAACAATCCACAGCTAGTTAACTTCTGGGGAGGGTTTAGTGAGCTCCAGGACAGAGCAGCATGTGGTTGGACTTCATTAGTGAGTGGGCCGTCACTCACTAGCAGGTAAGTGTAAACAGGGATGGAGAACTCATACATATTTATTTAGTCATTTGACTCCTAAGCAGATTGTAAAAATATACCCCGCTCCAAAATCTAAATTAGAGAAATTTTAGCAGCAGGATAGAAAATTTAATTCAAGTTAACTGAATGAACTGATGAACAGGGTGCAAAATGCAAAAGAAAGAAATGCAACAGATCACTATCAACTAAAAGAAATGGGATCTCGGGGAGGCAGAGAAAAGTTCAGTTAAAGCATCAATGGAGTGAGAATCATTTTGTGAAAAATAAAAAATCATGTGAGTTTTTTAGCTGCCAACACCTGATCCTATGATAAAGCCGTTGCTAACACATGGTATGGCCAGGTGTGAGAGAGAACCCTTTCATTATAGCATCACGCCTTGCACACTCTGGTGGATGCACTGAGGCCGTGACCACACCTTCACTTTAAACTTTCTTCAGTCCATCTTCAGGTCTGACTGTTCAGACTTTTTCATTTCTATCCATTTTATTTGTGGACCTTCCATTCAGGCAAGTCCAAATAGAGGGTGGAAAGTCCACTGATAAAACAGAAATGAAAAGGTGTGATCAGTCAGATCTGAAAATGGACTGAAGGTTTAAAGTGAAGGTGTGACCATGGCCAAAGAGACTAAAAGAACACAAACTGTGGGATCTTTCAAATACTCCCACATGCCTCAGCAGCTTCCCATATCATTAACTACGGTATTCTGAAAGGTCTTCTCAGCTCCGAGTTGGTGATGCATTGATTCATTCCATTTATACTTGGAAGTTATTTAGGTCACAGCCATGCATCAGTATGTTGATGGCATAATGTACCGTATTTTTTTTCTTATCAGATGTGTGTGTGGGTGAAAGTGGTAATTTGGCACCTGTAGTCAGTAATGGGCAAGATCAAGACCATTAAACTGAGCTTTTCTGAGTAGGTGGTTGGCTTCTATCAAGACACTATATTAAATCTGTTATGGGTGGGGCTGCATAATCCCTATTCTGAAACTGTGTGTGGTATTGGACCAAGGTATCCGAAGGAATTCCTGCCCCCATCCTAATCTTCCAATGCACTGAAGTCACCTTTAGGTGTTCCCTTCCAGATTCTCACACCATGGCCGCATCCCCATTACAAGCATATTTCGGTTTCAAACCGTTTTCAATCCTCACAGACCCCACGTCAGTTTGGTTTAACACACTTTACGCGTGTTAAATCGCCCCAAAGCGTTGTAAATGTTAATTCTCATTTCAACAGGTCTCACTCCGGTTCGTGCGCTTGAAATGTTTTACATTTTTTACTGTGGGGACCATTGCGTGTTAAAGGATGAGAATCCGTGTTTAGGGTTTCCCTCTCCCAATAGCTTGCTTCCAAAGACAGTGATGTCAGTGTAAAAATCCAACCTTCACAGCAGCCGCTACACTGTGGCAATCTGATAACACTTCACACCTGATAACAATGTTGCAATTTTGCGCAATTCTAGCTCTTTGGAGTTCTGACCTTTAAAGGGGAAAGGAAAGCAGGGGCAGGTTCTGGGAGATGTGTGAATGTTTAAAGCAAAGGGGCTTGAGTTGCCACTGCTGCTGTGTCCCCTGAGCAATGGGGAGAATTGCTGGCTGCCTGCTGCCGTTTTTCATCCATCCATGCAAGCGGCAGCCACCCAGCCACCCAGCCAGGCTCCGTGAAGGGGTCCATTATGGGTGGCACGTTCACGCCAGGAGGAAGAGTGCCGGACAGCCCCAAAAAGTGGCTTTTAGAAAGTAGCCACTTGAGTCCCCCCTTGAGTCATGTACGCCATGTAGGATCATCAGAATCTGGATTGAACGCGATTAAGCTGAAAGTAATGGGAACAGGCAAATTTGCGTTTGCATCCGGTTCTATTATTTCGGTTTAGGAAAACTGGATTAAGCTTGTAATGGGGATGCGGCCCATATGTGGAAAGGAGGATGGTAACTGCTACTTGTATAAACAGAAGGAAGCATATAAGGGAGTGTAAACCCCATTCATCATATTCTAGTCAGTTCCCATCACTGCAAAGCAAATATCAATAAGGCTACAAATATCTTTATTCTCCCAGATTTTTAAACTTCTTGCTTCCTTGGCTTCTCAGGTGTATCCTATAAACACATAACTTTCCAAGAAGGATGACATATAAACAATTTAAATAAATAAAGACAAATCAAATGGAATGACAGAAATCTTAGCTCTGGGGAAAAATATACAAAATAAAAAGTAATGTGAGCTCTCAATGATCAGAGCACTTGCTTTAAAAGAAAAGCTTATGCACTCTTTTATTTTGTGGTGGTGGTAGAGAAGGAAAAGAAAACCAGAAAATGAAAAGTTTTACATGTGTTCTGGACTAAAGTGGATAACTGTGTACCCCTCAATAACACCATAACTTGCTCAATCCAGTAGGGGGGGAAAATCTACTCTTTTGTGCAATGTACAATGCATCTATACCGTTTGGCATGGGATGGTAGTATAAGGATGGGTATCAATAGATTTTTTCCCATGCCCCCTTTTAAAACACAAATACTAGATTCTGTTTAATCATCTGCAGTAGTTAACAACCAAGGTCTTCCCTTGGGTATATAAGGTTCTTTCCACACTTACCTTTAAGGGTCTGCTATCTGCATGCTAGCATGAACTACAAGCAGTCCTCCCTTCTCATGATTTGCTCATACTGAACAAAGTGATGAGCCAAGATACAAAGTCAAAATGGAAATATACCCTGGTCCTGCCCCAGGTGAAGCCTTATTAGTATGCAAATAACAGACCGCTATTCTAAGATTCATTCCATAATAAGGCCAAGTGCAGAAAGGGCGTAACAGGCAGGAATGCCTGTTCTTGTTCCACAAGCAAGACACGCAGTGACTGCACACCCCACCTCCTCAGTCTCTGAACCTGGGGAACAAAGATGCAGCATGGGGAGATTTTTTCACAGTGCCAGTAGCCCTTCTGGAGGCTGGCCATTTTCAGTGCAATGAAAAAGATGTCTAGATCCCTGGCCATGAAGCACCCTCAGACAAGCACTGAATACCCAAGAAAGCCTTTGGCATCTAATCTAACAGCTCATAAAACTCAAATGTGAACAGGATCAGACTTAAGTCTTGGATCATGACTGAGGGAAAGTGTAATCAGAATCTGCTGTTTCAACTAAACAGAAAAAAATGTGTTCAAAACACACATTTTAAAAATCTATTATTTATTTATTTATTTATTTATATTTCTATCCCGCGCTATACCCGGAGGTTTCAGGGCGGGTTACAATATTATAAAAATCTTAGACAGGTCCCTTACAAAGTAGGACATCGTGGTTAGAGGGCTGGACACTTCCGGTTCAATTCTGTGCTCTTCCACAAAGCCAGCTGGATGGCCTTGGGCTAGTCACAGCAGTCTTTCTGAGATCTCACAGCCCCATAAAATTATGGCCAATTATGGTCTGCTCAGGTTTCATACATTCATATGTGGCTAATGTCATTCAGGTTGCAACATTTTTGCCACTATACAATTATACATATTCCCAAAGTTAGCTTCACTAAACCTTAATGGGTGACTCTAAAAATATACTCAACTTTTTTTAAACAGAGAATGTATCCAAAGAAGCTCATTAAGAAACTGTAAAATATATAAAACACAATGAATCAGTTAAAGGAACAATAAAACTAGTTTAAATCATCCTGTCACTGCAATTATCTTCTTCATAATATGAAATAACTGAGGATGAAATTGTGCCAAAGTTTTTAAAAGGAGATTGGGTGATAGGAGAATGTGAAGGAAGGAAGGTGGTAACTTGTGCTATAGGGAATGGCTCCAAATAGAAGGTTCCAAGGGAGGGAGAAAGCAGATCAGTAGCCCTCCAAGGCCGTGTTCCCACTTGGCTCAGTAAGAGCGGAATTAACAAAAACAGATGCGAATGCGCATTATGTGCTCGCTTACCCACCCGCCGCCCAGCGTTCCTCCTCCCTACGCCTCGGGAGCACCATGGCTGCTTGGCGGGAAGCTGAGCAAGCAGGGTGGTGGCAGTGGCGTGCCGCAGCCTGAAAGGCTGGTGGCAGCCACAATGGCAGGGCGAGCAAGGCAACGAGGGAGGTTAGGATTTGTATGCAAGCAGCCATCGCAATGGCAAGAGGGTGAGAGGTGGTGGGTGAGAGAGCAATGGCAGCTGAGGCCGAGGCTGTGGGCACAATGGCAAAGCAAGGCCCAAATGTCAGGCAGGCAAGGTGTGAGCACCATATACTTCACTTTTACCATTCCCAAAGGAAAAATAAAGCGTATTACTGACAGAAACAGCAACAAGTGTAGTTTGAACTAGTGTTTCTTTAAATTCATTTTTTCCCAATTACTCCTCTTTTTAATGCAGAAAGCCACTTTTCAATGCGGACAGAGTGTTTTGAAAACAGTTTGGACACACCAAAAAGTCCCAGTGGGACTGCACCACAAGGGAATTAATGCAATGATGCTGGGCCTGGGAAGGGAAATTCGTTGGGGGAAAATGTACTATGTCCACACAGCAGCAAAAGGTAATCAAAGCTACACGAGCTTTAAAGATAAAGAAAAGTTGATACTGGAACTATGGACATATAGGAAGCCTACGTAGGGTTTGAGAAGCGGCTATAGCTAGTTGCAGAGCTCTAGAAAAAAAGTAAAATACCAAAGCCCTTTCTTCACTGGGCTGTAGATCAGATTATATTCCAGAATAGGGACCTGCCATGCTGGTGCAGACTATTGCAGGCCATGCCAGCCAAGGCCTTGAGCATAAACAAGGAGTGGGCTGCACCTCCCACGACTTGGCTGGTCCTGCTAGTTCCCAAAATCTTTCATCTTTCATTTTGGCTGACCTTCTTCTATCATGAAGGACCTCCTGACTGGTAACAAAAAGGGACCAATGCAGAAAGTTCTTTTAAAGAGTAACTCCAGCCAGTTTCTGCCCCTGAGCATGATGGCAAACCCCCCCCCCCACAAAAAAAAAATACCAGCCCAGGAGCTCAATATTACCTTTGCAGTGTGTGGTCTGACTCTGTTCAGCAGGAAGCTCAATCCTGAGCAACTTCACCATACACAGAATTTTTGCCCCCTTTACTGTTTCTCAGTCTCCTCCTCTCCATTTTTTCTTTGTTGTATCAGCACAGCCTTTCAGTCCATTTTGCCTGCCTCTATTTGCCAGAATGTGGTGCTTAATTCTCAGCCTAGTTCCCTAGTTTCCAACCCTCTACTAACCATTCTCTGCTAATGGCTCCGTCCTTTTGGCCTCTCCCTTCACTACTTCCTTGAAGCCTGGCTCTTCTCTCTTTTCCATTCTCATCCCCTCATACTCCCTCTTTATTAAAAGGCTCAAAGGTTTTGTGTGTATGTGACACCAAGAGACATAGAAGGGCAACCACTGAATTGCCATACTCATGCCTTTCCAAAATCACATAAAAATAGGTTTATGGAGGAAGAATGGCCTATCATACTGTGTCAATTCTTTAGCTGAGAGCCTTAAAGAGTTAACAGTACAGGGAAAACTATACAAACAATAAGATCTGATTGACTAGTTGTCTCTGTTAGTCACTGGCTTGCAAAACTGTACAGAGGAGATAGGATCTCTGGCTAAGAACGGGCTGGCCAGGTCCTCTCTAGCAGCTTCTGATGGGAAGGAAAAAGCTGTGTGTGCTCAGGAAACCCCGCACCCACTGTACACTCAAAACTTAATTTGTGAACGCTGTTGAAATGGACTAAGCTTTGCTTCTACTTAAAACAAATCCTCAACCATGTGCTTAAGTGCAGCCAAATTCTCTACACCACATTTTAATAAAGCCTCACACCCTGTTGGTTCTGCGGTGCCAATTTTTATCACTATTGTCATAAAATATTGTTTTAGTAACACTAATATCCAATTCCTATTTTTATATGAGCCTCTTTTCCTGCCATCTCTTCCTCATCTGTCACCCCTTGCCAATCTTTGAATTTCAGCAAAGGGCCAAACTAACAGCCGCCGTACAATGACTGACCATTTAATAAAGCAAAGCTCACCAGAAAGGACTACAAAACCTCTTCCTACTGCCCCCTTGAAGCTTTTGTCAATACGCACATTGTCGTGGATCTCAAGCTTCCACAGAATGTCCAGGAGCTGTACTACAATAGCTCCTTTAAAAATGTCATCATGCTTCATAGTTATGAGAAGTGGTAACTAACTGCCAGAGGGATCTGACACGGTTGTCCCTCTGTAGGTAAGTAAATGTGAGGTTTCTTCCAAATGCAAAGCAGCTGTTTGTTCCTCTATGTCAGTGGTTCTCAACCTGTGGGTTGTGACCCCTTTGGGGGGGGTGTCAAACTACCCTTTCAGAGGGGTCATGATGGGTCTCCCGCCTTCCTGCCCCATCCTCACCTAAGCTGCCCTGCCCCCATGGCTGGGGGTCTCCACAACATGAGGAACTGCATTAAGGGGTCGCGGCATTAGGAAGGTTGAGCACCGCTGTTCTATGTCAAGATCAGTCCAGCCATAGATGTACATAGCCAGGACCAAAAATAAAGAAGGAAAGTTACTGACTGCTCCAGTGTGGGCAAACCTGTTTCTCCACGAGGAGAGGGCCATTAAGAGAGGCACATTTCTCTGAGTTCACCGCCCAGAGGCTTTGTCTTGCCTGCATTCCTGCCCACCACGCCCTCCTATGCTCTTAGCCCCGGCATCCCTCTCCCAAGCCTCGCCCGGAACTTCCCCTCCCTCGCCCCGTAACGCGATGCTCCCCAGTTGAGGGATGCGCGCCGTCCTCCCGTTGCTACGCGACCGTCTCCTCTTTCTCACCAGAGGACCTGCGGCAGCCTCGCTCTCCTCGCCCCGCAATCGGCAGCGGGCCTCCTATTGGCCGCCGGGCGTCCGCGTCACTCGCCCATTCGCCTTCCCGTGCCTCCGCGGCGCGCCCATTGGGCGCCCTTCCTCTGGCCACGCGGCGTCACTTTCTCACACCATCCCCCCTCCCTCTCCCTCCCTTTCCCTTTCTCGTCTCGCTCATTGGCGGGGGAAGGAACAAGGGGCGGGCGTCGCCGCGCGGGCCTCCGATTGGACGCCGGCGCCCGCCACTCACCGCTTTCAAGCGACAGCCTGCCTGGCGGGGCCGGTTTAAAGGTGCATCTCCCGCCGGTGCTGCGGTCCAGTGAGAGAACGGGGAGACGAGGGCGCGACCCCAGGATCTGCACGGAGCGAGAGCGGTTGCGGTAACACAGGTGGGTGGGGGGACCTGGTGGGTCCTTAATTCTTTCCCAGGGCACGCGGCGGCCGCTTCTTCTTGGCACAGGTGAATTGGGCTGAACCAGGAATGTCAGGCGTCTCTCAGCTGGTGTAAGTCGCCCTGATCTCCCCGGGACTCGCTCCCAGGCCGGTTGTGCAACGAATCTGCAGTCGAGTTTGGGGATTTTCGACGGATTTACCGCGTTGGTTTTTGAAGAGGCGTGGGTCGCTTTTGCAAGCAAAGGGCTCTCTCGACTCTTCTCGGGATGATTGACTGATTGATTGACTGATTGATTGATTTACATTTCTATCCCGCCGCATACCTGAAGGTCTCTGGGAGGGTAACAATGAATTAAACAGATTAAAAACAGGATACAGAATAAAACAAGATTCAGATTAAAATGAGGTACAAATTAAAACAAGATTAACACCTTAAAAATTCAACAAATTTAAGCCTTACACTCCGTAGTGCATAATAGTGATTATAACTGTAGCTGGAGGGGAGAATGATTTGATTTGATTTGATGTAAGGATTGATATCCTGCCATTCACCTAAAGGTTCCAGGGCGGGTGAAAATAATAAAAAAGATAAAAGTATATAAAGTATTGAAACATATTTAAAATAGATTTGGGGGTTGTGTTAGGGTTGCTAGGTGAAGGATGCTCCCAGGAGTACCCTGTGAATCTTTTCTATGGTTTTTTTTTCTGATTTTGTTTTGTCTTCCTGGCCATTTATGTGGTATATTTGTCTTCTGTGAAAGTTACTGTAAGCTTTCTAAATGGGGCATTTTTGTGTCCTTTCCTATATTGAGCTTCGGTAGAGTCTGCTATAGAAGTTGGCCATGCTGTTCTGTGCTTGAATGATTTCACACCCTGATTGAGTGGTAGCAGTCTGAATGTGAACTGGGGCAAGTCTTGAGGTCTGTCTGGAAACATCCCCAATGCTGATTTAGGTGAAGGATATTATTTTTAACCTCCTAACAAAGTGGCAATGCTTTTTGTGCCAAAAGGTGTATAATCGTTTTTGTTTGTTTTGAAGTATGTAAGACTTTTTTTAAAAAAGTCAACTCATTGTTTTATTTACAAGACATATGAGACTTAGGCTGTTGCTCAGTGCATTACCTCTTCCCCAAGGAAGGATCCTGGACTCCCAAAGCAAGATCAAAATGTGTGTGTAACAATGTTTTTCTGCTGCCTTTCAACTCAATCTGCCTTGTCACACAGTTGCTTAGAGAGACAAATGGGGAGCAGGTAGAAAATGGGGCAAGTGGTGGATGCACAGAACAGTGGTACCACTTAACTGCTTACCTGGTGGCTCCTTCAAAGAGAATCTCCCGTGAGAAGTACTGTTTGTCTGCATGTATCTGGTAGATTAGGACAAGAGGGAGTGTCTGCTAACTCGTATGGCAACCTTTTCATTGCCAGAAATATGACCACTGCTCCTTGGTTTTGAATATCTTGCCTGAGCCTAGTTGTCCAGAGAGTTGAGGTGCGCAAGCAAGTCAAGATAGGGCCCTTTTGTAAGGTCAACATTATGCTTTGCTATCTGGTCAGGATCCAAGATTCAACCTGCTGTTGCCTTCAGTTGTAGACCTGCTCTCCCTCTACAGACAAGCTAGTGGAGGGAGTGAACAAGGAGGATGCTACTGCAATGGTGTCTTACTTTGACTTCTACTGTGAAATTGCTTGATTGCATGTTCTATTGGCCCCTCATAGTTTGGTCTAGTGGTTAAAGAATTGGACTCTTTATCTGGGAATACCGGGTTCGATTCCGCCCTCCTCCATGAAGCCAGCTGGGTGGCCTCGGGCTAGTCACAGCTATCTTCTGAGCTCTCACAGCCTCACCTACATCACAGGGTGTTCTGTCGTGGGGAGAAGAACAGAAGCGTTGTCAGCCACTTTGAGTCCCCTTAAATGGGTGAGAAAAGTGGGGTAGAAAAGCCAACTCTTCTTCTTCTTCATAGCACAACATTTCTTGCATTCTTCACTTAGAGAGAAAAAAATCAGGAAGAAAATGCCTCTTTCTCTTCTTACTACATTTTTGTTCTGGACACTTATGGATGGATTGGTCCACCGAGTCCAGTCTTTCCCAAACTACTCAGAAAGGGAGGGTGCACTGCCGGAGGTGACTGGCATTATCTCGTACTTGCCCCTTTCCTTTACTCATCCTTGAAGGAGCAAGTGCCCACATGAATGGGTAGTAGCAGGAGCAGCCGTTTCCTCTTCCCCCTTGGTGATGTGGCAGATCTCAGGACAAAAGGCCTGGTGAGTGATTAAGGACTGAGTATTTTTTGAAACTGCTGGTCAACTTGCTCTTTTCGTGCAAACAAACAAGGGGAAGTAATCAGTTGTCGCCCACCCTCTTAGAGTTGGCCAGAAAAGACAAGGCATGACAAGGGACAAGGGCTGTGCTCACTGCTAAGGTTTAATCCAGCTTGAGTCCACCTTCAGAGTGAGAGAACACATCAGCAAAGTGACCAGTAATTTTCCACATTATCTATCCCAAAGGTGAATTTTCTGAGTTAACACTGAAAGAAAACAGCTTGTTACTTTGCTGATGTATTTCCTCACTCTGAAAGTGGACTGAAGCTGGATTAAACCTTAACTGTGACCACAGCCCAGGGTAGCAACCGCCCTTAAGAGGGTATCTACTGAAGGTAGTTGATAGTGCAGCTGTCTGGAGCTTATGCCAGCCGACCATCCTGGGACAGAGGCAAAGCTTTAGCAGCTGCCAAGCAGAGTTGATGGTATGAGTCTGGAGAATCCTTTAGACCAAGGTGGGCCAAATTATTGTCCTCCAAGTGTTGTTTGGAGCCCCAGCCATAATGGCTACACCAGTTAGGCTAATTTCGTTTGGTACAGAAGCCCAGCATGCACCAGGCTAAGAGCAGAAGGGATCAAAGAACTGCCTACAAATGAAGAATATATGTAACCCACTGTCCTTGTCAGCTAATGGACTTCCCTGTCCTATCATCCATCTCAGGAGGCTTAATAAACCCTCTGTGAGAAGTACAGTTCATCTGTAGTAGCTATCATCTACTATTGTTTTATTGAGTACAGATTCATCTTCTCCATCTCCCTAGTTATTGATGTCAAGGGAAGAAATGTATGTCTCTGGAGGTTCTTAACTTCGGCATTTTAAAAAATCCATAAACAAAAATTCCCATGACTGTTTTGCTCCTGCTGCCATTGAGTTCAAGTTTATATTGGGTAACATTGTTTCCCCCAACATGTAGCACCTGCTGAGGCCTAATAAATATGCATCTGCTAAAAGGTAAACAAACAAAAAACAACTTTGATTGATGGTCTTGTTCCTCCAGCAACTGTAGGGTGAAAAAGGCTAGGAGAAGCCATGGGTTTGGCTTTGTTTCTCTTTAAGAGATAAACACTATGTTGTTTCAGGCCCTTTCTGCACTTGCCTAATCTTGATCCAGATCCCTGGGTCTAGAATAACTTGGCTCACTGATCTAGATCAGGGGAAGGCATGGGTCAGATCAGTGTTGTCTTCACCAGAAGCACTTATTCTGGTCAGCCTATGCTATGGCCATGAAGCTCTCATGATTTTCATGGGTGCAGCCCCATGCCTTTGAGGGCTAAAAACAAAAATTCCTAGTCTTGGGCCTTCTAGCAGCTGCTTTTGGGCAGTGTGGCATGGCACACCACTAAAAGGTGCCCCCAGTAGACCCAAACATAGGAGACTTACCTTTTGTGCACCTTCCATGTTCTGGATCAGGGGCACACTGTAAGACACAATTAAACAGGTCTACCAGTGATCCAGAGTAAGGCCTCCTTTAATCCAGATCACACTCTGTCTAATGCAGACAGAGCAGACCATGGAGGCATGACCTCATAGATATGGAATAACGTGCAGATCTCTCAGACCTAAAAGTATACTACATTAACCTGTGCAGAAAGATTCTTAGTTTGGGTTTATTTCTCAACACAGCAATCAAGCGCCAAGGTTCATAGTCTTTGTTGTTGAAATCTTTCTTGGCATGTCTTTCCTGGAATACAGTGTACAAACAATCCTGTAGGGAACTCTTATCCCAAACAGATGCTAATTCAGTGACGTTTTAATGGCAGGATCAAATGTTTGTAGGGCATAAGAACCTGAACACATTGTACACTGTTTTTTCTGTAAGCTATGCGATGCAGGAGAGATCCATTCAGCCGATGGCCTGATTTTGGTTGGGATCTGGCAAGAATGGCTGCTGCAAAGATTTTTCCAGCCTCTGTATAAACAAATCCCTTCTTTGAAATCTGTGTAAAGCCATAAATTTGGAGTTCTAATTGTAAATTCAGGCACAGTCCAGCAAAAGGAATGTTGTGACTTACCAAGTAACTAGTCTGTGATTTAATGTAGCAAAAGAAAGTTTGAACATAGCCTTCTCTTAGATATAGCATTTTTTAAACTTACCAAGTATTGCGAAAAAGTCTCAACTACAGTAGTACAAGTTTATTACCTCTTCTTTGGTTTGATTGTACCTGAGTAGTACAAGCCTCAAGTACTGAGGCCACAATTGACATTGGGTGCACTGTCCCTCCCTCTTTAGGAAATTCCATAGAAATGGCAGCATGATGTCACCAAGGGTGATTGCTCCCAGTTCATGAAGCAATGTCAGTGATACTCTTTTGACATCTAATAAAGATGCATGGTTTTAACCCAGGAATCTGTTTTTTAAGGGCACTTCCATGCAGTTCTGTTGCATGTTTGTATTTGTTTTCATTTACTCGGTGATGGCTTCATTGTGATCAGAATGAATTTTAACTATACATAAGTTGCATTTTATTATTTCTACTTGCTGTTTTGTCACCCATTCAGGGACTTTTTTGTAAAGAGTGCTACAAATAGGTAACAAAATTTAAATTTCTATGAACGCTATGCTGCTAAGGTGGAAATAAACTTTTGGTGCAAAAAAATTTTTTGGATGTGATTTAACTTTTCTAATGAAGCCCAAGCAATGTGAACTCTTGTCTCTGTTGTAAGAAAAAGAAGTTTCATTTTTTTTTTATAGCTGAGAACTTTGAAAGAACTGACACTGAAAACAGTGATACTTAAACTGCCTAGTTATCACTGCTTTGTGTGGCTGGATTTGTATTTTTCTTTCTTCTTTTGATACTGTTCTTTGCCAGGCAGCTGGTGAGTTGGATGAACGCTGTTGGTGATGTCCCTGCCTTTGCTGTAAAGGATTTCCTTAAATACTGTCTTAGTGTATGGTGCTGAACCCTCCAAATTCAGTTTCTTCTTTCTTTCTTTCTTTCTTTCTTTCTTTCTTTCTTTCTTTCTTTCTTTCTTTCTTTCTTTCTTTCTTTCTTTCTTTCTTTCCAACTGATCATGTAAGTTGCCTATGTATTTCATCACCTGCCCATATTGTTTGGTTTCCTGGCATTACCTTTCCACCCCGAAATTCTTTAGAGACAGCAAGTGCCACCTGAGAATGACAGCAGTAGCAATGTTAAATTACCACAGAAGGAAAAATAGAAAGGCCAAAACTCAACAGGACTAGCAGATTTACAGTGGCATGAATTTTTATGAGACAGAAGACAACCCACAAAATTTTATGGCTTTGAAGTTGACAGATCTGATTCCCTATATTGAGGGTTTTTTTTACAGCCTACATATAAAATGCATACATTATAAAGATCTACATTAAAGATACATTAGGACTAAGCCTATGATTCAGCAAATGCTGAATACTAAAGGAATGAAAAAATGTTTTTTAAAAAAGAAGGTGAATTGCAATATTGACCAAAAAAATGAAAAGACTGAATTATTGCCTTAGACATAAAAAGGTAAAAGCTTCCCATAAGCATCTAAACACTATTTTTGCAAATTTTGTTGCAAAGGTATATGCGGCATATCCTCCAGGTTAAAAATAGGACAAGATCATTGTCAATGCTACATAATGTTTTAAAAACCCTTGCTTTGGGCTCGATAGTAAAAATGAAGGACTTCAAAATGGTCACAAGCTTTATGTCTTTTTAGCCTATAAGACTCAACTTGTTCTTTACAGCTGATAACCTTGGAAAACGTCTCTTTTACATTTTATTACTCTTAACACAGACAAATTCTTGTTTCTTCCCTTAAAAGTGCAAGAGAACTATTGGATTGGATACTGTGTTTTCATTTTTGGCTGAAGAGTGGTTGATAAAGAGGGGAGATAAAGAGGCTCTCTTTGAACATTTGTACTATATTTAAGTTTGGAACAAAGCTAGCCTTTCTGCACTTACCTTCTGTTATTCCAGATCAGTGGGTCCAGAATACCAGGCCCCATTGATCCCCACTCTGGGGCAGCATGGGCAAGATCAGTGCCATCTACTCTGACCGTACTAATCCAAATTAACCAATGCAACCTCAGCCCTACACGTCCAAAGAGTAGGAATGAAAGCTCCTAGCCTCAGAACCTGGTGTGTGTGTGTTCTTGAATGAGACACTATGGTGTGCTACTGGTAGTCCCAGAACATGGAGGCATGCCGTCCACATGCCTCCTATGTTCCAGAACAAGGCCCTGGTCCCTGTGGTGGACCTGATCAAACAGGGGCCTCCTTGTTCTGTGTACTCTGTGGGTGGGAGGCCAGAATGTGGCCCATCTAGTTCCTTGGGCCTAGGTTTTGTGGGAGGGGAAGGTATTTCTTATAGGATTAGAGTTTCCAGTCTTGGTTAAAACTACAGTATTGAGTGAAAGAACAGGTAATTTAATTGTTTGAAACAGACAAAGACACTTTCTGTGTGGTTCCTTAATCTGGAATAAGGCCCCATATGGTAAGCTTCTGGGCTTCCTAGCTCTGCACTTTTAAAGCAGATCTTTGAGGTCTTGGCACACTATGCCTCCCCGTCCTCCTGCTGGTCCACTCTACAGGTGCTGTTTGGGGGACTACCAGCTCACATGTTCAGGACTACCAGGTCAGTAGTTCCCATGCTTGTGATTATTGGGGAACCCATTTCAGTAGGCTTAGCATGCTGCTGCGATGTATCCCCCAGAGGTTCTGCAGCATCAGAACCTGCCTTCAAATCTTTCTCAAGAGTTAGCCATGGCCTGAGCTGGGTTTGGACAAGCACTGTTGAACAGATGGTGCTAATCCAGCCAGTGCCTTTCCGTGGTTGGAAACAGCAGACCAGGCTGTTTTGGACTCACTGAATTCTGGTCATGGGCCTTTCAGTGCAGAAAGGCCTTGGGAAATGTCTGTCTGCTTGAGTCTCTCGTTGCAGCTACTGAACTAGGCTGAAAGTGTGAGTAACGGCGAATGATATCATAGTAGCAGAGCATTTTCAACCACCAGGTATAAATGGGAGGTTTGTTCTTCTCCAAGAGCTGAGAGGCAGAAGCTGTTTGGCAGGCTTTCTGCTGTGCAGAGGGAGCCCTGGCAAACGGATGACAGTGACACCCTGTGGCTATGATCTGTTAAGAGTTGTACAAAGAAGTATTTGAATGCAATGTGAGCAGCAGAAACTAGAGGAACACTGAATAAAGACAGATAGACTATTCCTTTCTCATGCCTATGATTAGAAATAAAGAATTTCCAAGAATTTTTAAACCGTGGGGCAAATGTTTTTTTAAAAGATAATTTGGAAAAGAAATTGAACTTACACTTGACTTGTTGCAAAAGCTCTTTCAGCTGGGGAATGGTGCTCCTAATGCAGAATGAAAAGGGGATCTTGTGTTGCATTTCAGCAGGAGCCCCGCAGGCCCTGAAGGGCGTATGAGGTTTGCATACCACATATCTACCACCCCCTCCTCAACCTGGCGTATCTTATTACCAAGGTTGACACTAGCAGCAGTTGCTGCTATTGGGGAATAAGGGCTGTCAGGGTTAGAAGCAAATTCTGTTGGCTGCATTAATAATAAATGTCTTATGAACTGTGATCTTCCTAACCTCCTCACAGGAAACACTGACTTGTAAACCAAACAATTAGCTAAGATTTGTTAGGCATGGATTTCATTAACACCTCTACTCAACATTTCCATGATGTCAAAGTATTTACAAGGACTTGGGCTGCATCTACCCAGGATAATGATGCCAGAGGCATATTGAACCTGAAAATATTCACAAGCTATGCATGCCATGCATACATGCCAGCATGCCACGAGATGCAGGCATCATGTTGGGAAATCCCAGTAAGGGCACTTGGGTGCGAAACATAAGATGTTTTATGCTGTGCTGGAGTCCTGAGAGTCAGATATCTTAATGGCAACTGGAGGTGGACCTGGAAGTTGTCTCCAATGTATGAATCCCACCCTGACCACTATCAGTAAGGGAACACAGAGATGGGTGAGGGTCATCCCACCTCTCCATTCCACGCAGTCAATACAGTGTAATCCTCAGACCCTTTGAAGTGCAAACTGGGACAAGTATTTCATGCCTCTAATGGTTTCTGGTACATAAAAGAGATTATTATCATAACATTATTGCATAGTAGCAACCAGTTTGGACCAGAAAAATGTAAGGTTTCCAGCTACAAGTTTGCCCTAACTCACCACCTCTTCTGTACCACCATCTGAGAATTTTGGGATAAGATTCGTTGTTTGGTCTTTATCATGCTATAAGCATATCCACATGGCTATGCCCCCT
Source organism: Aspidoscelis tigris stejnegeri (assembly GCA_023333525.1). Lineage (NCBI taxonomy): Eukaryota > Metazoa > Chordata > Lepidosauria > Squamata > Teiidae > Aspidoscelis > Aspidoscelis tigris. Next base: position 21,523,629 of record JALMGA010000007.1, on the reverse strand, counting down.
AGCAATACTTTCAAAGAACTATAAGAAAATCTTATTTTCCTCAGCAAAGCTTGGCAATCACAAAAACATATACAGGGTCCCAGGGCACGAGACCACCATGAAATCCCAGGATCCTAGGTGCAACAGGGGAGTCAAAACATCCTGAAGGTTATGACAAGCTGCTTTTGTAGAATTGCCAAGAACACTAAATCAGTGCCTCTGTGAAGTCACCAGAAGTCCCGTTACATCTGGTGGTATATTCTTTACTTTGTACCTCACATGTACTCATTAATATAGAAGAGCAAATTTGTTCAGACCTTTGACTCTTAGGTTTTGGTTTGTTTGGTTTTTTTAAGCAAATTGTGCCCTGCCCATATCAAAGTCCTATTGCTGGTGGGCTCTTGGATTGAATGCTAAACAGCTTGGAGCTCCCCAGCAGCTACTGTACTTGAAGGTAGCATGCACAGCTATCTGAAGACGCAAGCTGGTACAGTGAGTTCTAGCCCAATGCCATCTTTTGCTGGGTCTGTAGCTGATGGGCTCTGGGTTGGCGGCACTTTGGGCAGCTTCTGACTGTCTGTGCCAGCCAAGTGAGGTTCAGGTAGCCTCAGCTCTGAGATGGCTGTTATGGTGGGGGGTATGGTGGCAGCATGGTCAAACAGCAGCAAATTTTTCTCATTCCCTTCCATAGCTAAGGAGATCAGCTAGAGTCAGCTAGCTCGGTCTGGGAGATTGTGGCCATGACTGTTGGCTTTCCTCCCCCTCAGGAGCTTTTGATGGTCTGTACCTGCCTGTCATAGAGGATTTGGGTCCAATGGTCCAAAAGACTCTCGAGGTACACCATCTCACCCTACACACATGGCTTGTCAAGTGGATTACATGTAAATAGATTAAAAGAAGCCAAGTCCTAGTGATTTTAAAACATGCACAGAAGGATCTGTTCTTTCAATTTCAGATTAAATAATCTCTGAAACAAGGCCAAGGAAAAGCTGCTGTGCAAAATTCCTTCCTTAGAATCAGACAGACAACCAAGATGGTGCTGAACTCTCATGAGACTCAGCAACTCAGGCCTGGGGCAAGGAATGACTGGAGTTGGAGAGTTCAGAAATGCCTAACATTCCTGTCTCCGGCAGTTTCTGTCCACCTTCAGAGTGAGAGAATGCAACATTTCCTGTTCACCTTATCTAACCCAAATGAGGATTTTCTGAGATAATGGCAAAGGAAAATAGCTTGTCATTCTGCTGATGTACTTTAAACTTTCTTTAGTCCATATTCTGAGCTCATCACTCACACCTTTTCATTTCTATACATTTTATTTCTGGATTTTTCACCTTCCATTTGGACTCTCAAGGGTGGAAAGTCCACAAATAAAATGGATAGAAGTGAAAAGCTCTGAGCACTGTGATCAAAAGATGGACTGAAGAAGGTTTGAAGAAGAGTTGTCTTTTCCACCCCACTTATCTCACCCATTTAAGGGGACTCAAAGTGGCTGACAAACCTTCTGTTCATCTCTGCTCAACAGTCACCCAGTGAGGTAGGTGGGGCTTTGAGAACTCAGAAAGAGAGCTGTGACTAGCCCAAGGCCACCCAGCTGGCTTTGTGGAGGAGTGCGGAATCAAACCCACTAACTAGGACATACTAGTCCGGCACTCTAACCACAAGACCAAGTGAAGGTGTGACCAGTCTCTTTGAAAGTGGACTGAAGCTGGATTAAAATTCAGGTGTGAACATAGCAGCTCTCAACTCCCTGCAGATGGCCTTTAGAAGCAACCTGCCTGTCTCTCCAACCTGGAGAGGGTGCCTGGGCATCCATTCTAGTATTATTTATTTATTTACATTTCTATCCCGGCCCATACCCGAAGGTCTCTGGGTGGGTAACAACCGTTAAAACAACATATTAAAAATAAGATATATATTAAAAGCAACTTAAAAATTCAACAAATCTATTAGCAGCCACTAATATACCTGTCCTCCACGACTTTGCCCAACCTTTCTGCCGCTTTTAAATTCAGGGCTTCCTTGCCACAAACGTGGCTCCCTAACCTTGCATGAATCTTTCAGTGGCAGCAAAAATAGCATCTCCAATCCCTGCTTGAATTTCTCTCTCTGGAGAGTTTTTGGCTGTGGTCACGCTTAGGCTTAGTGGGGTTTTCCACTAGCACCAGTGTACCCATGAAGGACCCATTAGGGACCCTTAATGGGTACTCTAGTGCTAAGTAGAAAAACACCCTTAATCCAGCTTCGGTCCACCTTCAAAGCGAGAGAACCCATCAGCAAAGTGGCCAGTCATTTTCTTTCCACATTCTCCATCCCAAAGGTGAATTTTCTGAGTTATTGAACACTGAAAGAAAGTAGCTTGTCGCCTTGCAGATGTATTCTCTCGCTCTGAAAGTGGACTGAAGCCGGATTAAACCTTAGGTGTGGCCACGGCTTTTGTTTTCCCTTGGCCCTCGCCTACTGTTGCTGCTGCTGCTGTCCTCTAAGGGCTCGTCCAGCCCAGGACACGAGGCTCCCGCTTACTAGTGGGTTAGCCTAGCCCTAGGAAATTAAATGACCAATTCTAGGAAGCGCGGGTGGGCGGGGCCTATCGGCGGCGGCGGGGGCGCACGTCAGAATGAAGGAAGCAGGGGTGACTCCCGGCGGACGCTGTGGGCGGGGCTTCGGGTGGCTCTCCTGCCCGTGTGCTGCTCTCAAGGTGACAGCGGCGGCGGCGGGCGGAGGCGCATGCGCGAGCCTCGCTGACCCTGCTCTGTGTATCTATGTCAGAGCAGAGGGCCGCCCCTCCTGGAGGCGACGATGGGCTGCCGCCGCCGCTGGCGCTGCGTGTGAGTGCGAGTGTTACGGGCAGGGCAGGCGGGCGGCCGGACGGCCAGCGAGGGCTTCAATTGGGCCGTGTAAGTAGGCTGGCTGGGGTGAGGCTTCTTGGGGGGGGGGGAGGAAAGGAGCGGGGAGGGAAAGCGGGGAGGACTGAGGGCGACTTGGCGTTCCTGGCAGGGAAACTTCCTTGGACGGAGTGGGGGAATTTGCCCCTCCATGGCGTGCGTTTCCCCCCTAGTGCTTCAGCTCATCCTTTGCCATTTGGGTGGAAGGAAGGGAGGGGGCGATCTTTCTTTCTTTTTCACTTGGGGGCCACTCCTTCCCCTCCCTAGGATACCATGTCTGCAGGGGGAGTTGGGCCCTTGGTTGGCATATTTATTTTAGGACTTGGGCCCTGGGGAGCGCCTTCTCCCATGTAGACCTGGCCCTTTACCAAGATCTGAAGGAGAGCACCTTCTGGTAGTTCCTCTTCTCTCAGGGGCAAGAGACAAAGGCACACAAAAAAATAGTCTTTTTTGTGGTGGCCCCCAGATCCATGAACATCCCTCCACTTCAGATTTGCCAAACACCAACATTACATCTTGTTAAAACATTATTACTTACTATCATGTCCTGCCCTGAGACCTTTTGGTGAAGGGTGAGATATAAATACGTTTTTAAAATATTTGTCCAGCGGTTATGCTCATCGGGAACTTTCTGCCATGGAAATGCAAATTAATGCTGCAGCCACAGAAACAGATGCAATCTTTCTACATGTTTTATATGCTCATCATGTGAGCTTGCTTCATACTATTCTCTGACATTGCTGTTATAACTATCAACAGCTGCACGAGCCTAACAGACCAATATTCATGTAAAAGCAGAGGCTTCGCAGCCAATTGTCATTTCATTCTGGGGGATTTCTGGGGTGTTCTGCCATGTTTTAGAGCTCAATTTGGAATCTGACCTTTTGGATTTGATTTGCAATACCCATCTCTAGAGAATTTGAACATGTGAGGAGTCTGTGGCAGTTGACTCTCCATGTATTCAGGTCCTCTGAAGATGGATATCACAGAGATCTGGAAGCTCAGGTTCCAGATTGAACTCTAGAACATACCAGGACACCCCAGAAAGCAGTATTTGGTTGACAGTTTCCCCACCAGCTTGAGAAAGTCACAGATACCTGTCCAGCAACATAAGTGGTCACCATATCTTTGTAAAGTTCAGTGCATTGAGAATAATTGTGAGGCTGGTGTGCTTTTTATCCAGATTATGGAGATGTTAAGAATGGTGGAATTATTCTGAGACTGAATTCACATATGAATCCTATCTCAGCATAGTTTGTGGGTGACCCGTCAGCCTAACTGGTGAATTAAAATTTTATTTTTATGTTTTTTAAAGTATTCATTCTAAATAATTTGAATTGTATAAGTTGCCGATGTAAACCTTTTTAGCCAGTCTGAGCTCTAACACAGAGTACAGTAGATTTTTCCTAAAAAGTAAAATCAAAATCATAGGAGAGTTTCTAATATTCTACATATACATTTAGAAGTGAATGTGATTTGTTGATTCTTTGCAGGAACTAGCATTTAGGAAGAACCCAAAACTTTGTTCCGGCTTCTACCTTGTGACTTTAGGTAGCTAATTGCTATCAAAACTTTCAGGAGAAAGCAGAGCAAAGGCAAAGAGCTGTGTCTGGCAGTTGCCCTATTCTGATTTCAAGGTAGTGCTGTAAAAGAAATTTTGACCTTATAAAACCTGGAAGAGAGAATGATGAAAGGTTATGTTTGTCTTCTTGACCAACAAAGTCCTAGATCGGTGATGGCCAACCTATGACACGTGTGTCACAGGTAACACACCAAGCCCTTTTGGGTGGCACACCTGGTCACTCTGGCACCTGGGCATGTAGTGCTTTCTTGTTCTTGAAGTGTATGAAATATCAACTTTCAATTGAAGATTTAGCAAATGTAAAGAATTATTTGTTTTTGCTTTTAATAAAATACATATATCAAAAATATAACTTTTTTACTAGAGCTACAAATATCACAAAATTATGGATATTTCTAGATGTGACACAGCACCCGAGTTAAGCTAGGTTTTCTTGCGAATTTTGACACACTGAGCTCAAAAGGTTCACCATCACTGTACTAGATCTTTCAGAAATTTGGGAGGAGTTTCTTCCTCCTTAGCAAGACCTGTCCTTAAGAACTTTTGCAATATCTGTCAGAAGCTTGTCTGAGTTCAGAGGTGTAGCACAGGACTGTTCCACAATTTTGCAAGACAAAGGTGAGCAAATGATTGCGTGGTTGAGATGTTATTTTGTTTTTCTGACGGGTAAAGAATGCATGAGTCACTCTGAGCTTGCTAGCAGAGGTTTCAGCTTTTTAGTCAGATAAAGGCAAGAAGATAAATGTTTCATTCCGATTTCAGGCATTTTTTATCACTGATGGAACTATTTGATTACACGGATTAATACCATCCTATGTAAAGTTAATTTATCTATTCAGTATATGAATGGGCAATGGTGTCCTTGTGAAATAGTAAATGTTTCCTGGTTTTACAAATACTCTGCTTCATATCTGCTCCCTTTTTTCAAAAACCTAGCCTTCCTAGCCAATGAAAACTAGGTTGACATGATACTTTTAAAGTTCCATTTAGCTACTTTAACCAATAGACACTCAAATTTTGTCATTCTAGGGATTTGTCTCACTTCACCTCTTTAAAAAGTAATTTTCTAAAATTTCCATTTATATATTCATGGCCTCACTTGATGTCAGTGAATTCTATAATTAATATGTATTTGTATTTGCTTAACAGAATTAACCAGGCATAATTAGATTTTAAAAATACAAACATAGAAGAAGTTGTCATTTAAGTAATATTACAATTAATTATGAAAAAGAGCACAGGTAACCTTCTTCATACTATCACCAGATTTCTATTTTCTTAAACAGAAGAAAATAATGTGTGTTTCCTCAGACTTGAAAGCCTTGTACCACACGCCGGTTAGGCAGCTCCATAAATAATATGTTTTGTACAGGATGTTTCTTGTAGGTAGAAGTCATGTCTGGATTTGCCACTTATTTGCCAATATCCTTTCTTTACTATATATCTGTTCTGCAGAATATCTTGATGTCCACCTGAAGGAGTTGTGCAAGCTGAAAAGTTTATAGCTTCAAATTTGGCATGGCAATTTAAAAGATTCAGTAGTTCAGCTGGGAATAGCCTTTGGGAGCTTTTGTTAATTAGGAACAGACCACACGTGGAGAAACTGCGGCATTTGGCTTAAAATTCTCATCAACCTATTTTACCTTTGCAGGGTGTGACTAATGGAAGCTGAAATTCAGAAATATCTGGGGATCTGTAGGTTCCCTATTCTAGGAGGAAATTATGTTAAGCAATGCTTTAATCTGATATGAAAAATTTCTACAGAATATTATTTTTCCTTCTGTTTCCAAGTATAGCAGCTAGAAAAAATGAGATACTTACATAGGTACTATGTAGCTTTTGTTTCCATACCTGGTTAACGTTTAGCAAAAAGTTTCTTTTCCTTCCTAATTATGGAGGCAAGTGCTAGGAGATGGATAAAACTAAAATTAATGACAGATTATTTTGTTGGTATACTTCTTTAAAAACAACTGGATCAGAAGAGCGTGGCTTCTGGTTATGTAGTGAAAGTTTGTGCTATAAAACTGTAATAATATTGTCCCTAGTTGACTGATGTAAAAGTTCTGTTTTGAATAGAACAGTATATACTTGAAGTATTGTTTCCAAAAAATATTTATTCATAGGCTCTCAGTGGAAGTTTAGAGTGGCCTATATTTATGCTGAGTATACACTGAAAAAGCTTGTGTTTCATCGGATAGGTTCCAAAGATATAATTGACAGTATTGATGAAAAGTAGGCATTTCCAGCTGAGAGTGGCGCTTGTTAGCATGAGAGTGGCTCATGCCACTCAGTTGAAACATACTTGGAACAACTTGGACAATTAAAGGCATTACAAATCAATGACTTGAGAAATCTACTACCATGCAGATTGCTGACACACTCTACCCATTTTCTAACTTGGAAAAATAATCTAAAATAGCCTGCTGAGTGGATCTCCTACATCAGTAGGAGCTAGACAAATTGTGGGCTTTTTTTTTTGGGAAAGCATGCTGCATATTGAGTATTAAGAAGTAGTTAGTATTGACAAACCATTTAGCGTAGAATCGGGTTGCATACAAATCTTCACATTTTTACATACCTCTTTTTTTCTTTTTAGCTATACCACAATGCCTGGATCTCTTCCTGTAAATGCTGAAGCCTGTTGGCCAAAAGATGTTGGAATAGTTGCTTTGGAGATCTATTTTCCTTCCCAGTATGTCGACCAGGCAGAGTTGGAGAAGTTTGATGGTGTGGATGCAGGGAAATACACCATTGGGTTGGGCCAGTCTAAAATGGGCTTCTGCTCAGATAGGGAGGACATCAATTCCCTTTGCCTCACTGTAGTCCAGAAGCTTATGGAGAGGAACAATCTCTCCTACAACTGCATTGGGAGGCTTGAAGTTGGAACAGAGACTATCATTGACAAATCCAAATCTGTAAAGACTGTACTGATGCAGCTATTTGAAGAATCTGGTAACACAGATGTTGAAGGCATTGACACAACTAATGCATGCTACGGAGGCACTGCTGCACTCTTCAATGCTATTAACTGGATAGAATCCAGTTCCTGGGATGGTGAGTATTTCTGAGAAGCAAACAGTATTTCTAAGAGCATCCAAATCCAGACAGGAAGTCTGGAAATGGGTTTTTGCAATGAAAATATTGGCTTTAGTTTGTGTATCTTTTGTCCATAATTAGATAGTGACTTTCTTTAAAAAAAAAGTCAGATCTCTCCCAAGGGGTTGCCATTTGGAGATAGTTGTACCAAGAGTGAAAACTTGCAGGTAATGTGAAAAGTCTGCTAATATGATAAGGATAGATATGGTTGCAAAGTAATCTAATGGAATCGGCATGGGTGACAACAGTCAAGGGCTAAATCTTTTGGGGCACTATTTTTCCAGTCTCTGCTTGTGTTTCACAGGACGTTACGCGCTTGTTGTTGCTGGAGACATAGCTGTCTATGCCACTGGAAATGCCAGGCCAACTGGAGGAGCAGGTGCCGTCGCCATGCTTGTGGGTCCAAATGCACCCCTTATATTTGAGAGAGGTTAGTTCCCTATTTAAACTTGATTAAAGAATAAATAATAATATTGAGTTTAGTTCCACCAGTATTCTGCACAAATATCTGTCTTGAGGAATGACTAAAAGCAGACTAGTGTTAAATTGCCCTTTATCATGTGTTTGAAAATAAAATAAGCAGTTTTCTCGCCCTGCAATGAAAGCTATTAGCATGCATATGTTCTTTCGTGGCTCTCTTCAGTGCCTTTACCTGATTTCCTGGGGAGCCAGCAATGTGGAGAACCTGTTTCCATGGACAGGGTGTGGCACACATTGGCGTCCATACATACATTATCATGCAGGCATCACAAGCTTCAGTGAACATCTGTGCTTGCATGATCACATTGTGTACCAAAGTGGCCAGAGCCCCAGCCACAGAAGAAGCTATAATGGCAGCAACCACATAGCGAAACCCTCTGGGACATCTTGGAAGTCAGGTAAAGGTGTTTAAGAGAGCCAGAATTCTCAGGTAAAACACCTGACACAGTCCTGAGCCTATACTGCAGTTTGTGCTTTGATGAACTGCAGTTCAGTGTACCCCTACCCTTACTTTTACTCATGACTGCTAGATGTTCAGTACTGTAGTTTCCTTTTCCCAGGCTAGATCCAAAAAATAGTAGCACATTTTCATGTATTTCTTCACACATCACTTGAGTAAATTTGTGGTCCTTAAACATACATCTTAATAGAAAAGCAGCAACCAATTAAGTGATGTAAGTGTAGCATTTCCATCAAGTCTGGCTTCTTTCCTTAGGATTGCGTGGGACCCACATGCAGCATGCCTACGACTTCTATAAACCTGATATGGTCTCTGAGTACCCTGTGGTTGATGGCAAATTGTCCATACAATGTTATCTCAGTGCATTAGATCGTTGCTACACTGTCTATCGTAAGAAAATCCGTGCTCAGTGGCAAAAAGGTGTGTATTTGCTCAAATTTGTTTTATTCAAAAACACTTTCCACTTACAGCTCATAACAGGACAGCAGTCTTCTACAGATTTAGGGGAACAGATGTCTGCATCTAAACACATCATTTTAAATATTCTATAGTAAATGTTCAATTCCAATATTCTATAGTAAATGTTCAATTCCTGTTTCAGCAGTACTGCTGGAGAAGGTCCTGGGTTTGTGTGGCTGAACGACACTGCTGTTCGTTTGATTTTATTGATTTTAAAAATTTCTTATCTGGCTCTAGATGGAGAAAGCTCCTAGAGTTTTAGAACAGTTGTTAGTAACCAGCTGTGATCTTTGCAGATTACAAGCTAACACGAAGGAAAGAGAGATTGGAAATGGAGGTAGTGAAGCAAAATCTAGAACTTGGTTTTGGTTTTTGTGCAAGGCAAGGGAAGCAAACTTCCTGCAGCTGTCCTTTCACCACTGGTCAGTAGATAGGGAATGTGAGCTCATGAAACTGACCCAGGAACTAACTTTTTTTTTTTTTTTTTTTTGCCAATGATCTCAGGTATCAGCTTGCCCGCTCTGTGCTGTTCTGTTACTATATGACTTTCTTTCCATTGCCTTTTTAACTAAAGATTTGATAGAATCTTCAAGTTTGGATTCTAAATTACAGAATACACATAGCAGAGTTTATGATATACAGAAACCCTGTAACGTAATTCTGTAGGTCCATACTTGCCAATTTTATTATGTTCAGTGACTAGTACTTGTAAGGAAATCTGTTGTGCTTTTAAACAAAGGTGTCAGCTATGTCGTCTTTATTGCAGAGGGAATTGACAAAGACTTCACCCTGAATGATTTTGGCTTCATGATTTTTCACTCTCCATACTGCAAACTTGTACAGAAATCTGTAGCTCGTCTTTTACTGAATGACTTTCTTAATGACCAGACATCCACAAAAGACAATGGCATCTACAGTGGCCTGGAGGCTTTTAGGTAATCATAACCTTATTCGCTAATGTGTTAAATGTGTAACTCACTTCCAGGAAAATATTTAGGACTGTACCCATTGTCTATTAATGCAGAATTCATTTTAAGGATAAAGTCACTTGGTAGTTTAGATGATCCCATTTAACCGTGATACCTTAATTTGAATACTTGCTTGCCCATGTAAATCTGTCTTCACTTAACTTGTCTACTTAAATACAATGTGAAAGTTAACTAGAAAGCTGTAGTTTCCTATATTTTATCCTTTTATTATTGCAACCTGGCCTGGGATCTTTTGGTGAAGGGCAGGATATGTATTCTTAAATAAATAAATCCTGGGCATTAAGCTGCAATTTACCTTGGTTTAAGTGAATGGTCCTTTCTACGCTGGGCCTTATTCCAGATTATATTTCAGAATAGGCATCTCTTGTCCATATGCTAGTGCAAACTATGACAGTCCCTTAGAAGGCCTGCCATTTGTCGACACCAGCATGTGGATGACAGATTTCTATCCTGGAATATAATTTAGAATATGGCCAAGTGCAGAACGGTCAATATAAGAATATAAGGGAGGAGCACTGTTGGATAAGGTCACAACATCCTGTCCCACACTTGCTCTTGCCTCCCTGCAAATGACCTTCAGAGGCATCTTGACTGCCTTTCCAATCTGGAGGTATTACCTAAGCATTGATTCTAGTATCCATTGATAAATCTGTCTTCCATGAATTTGTCTAAACCTTATTTAAACCTATCCAGGCTAAGTGCTGTCACCACCTCTTTCGATAGTAAATTCCATAGACCAATGACCCACTGGGTGAAAAACTCCCCTTGTCTGCCCTAAGTCTCCTGCCCATCAGCTTCCTAAGGTGCCCCCCTGATTTGAGTGTTGGGAAATGGAAAGTGAAATGACAAATTTCTTTTTTGAGGCTCTTTCATGTTCATGCTTATGGCAGAGGGAGGAAAGGAGCAGCTGAGACTGGGGACCCAAGGCTCTTTGCTATATCTGCTTACTAAGCCAAAGATGAGTTTGTCTTAACATGTGTCTGAATAATTTGGGAAGAAACTGTTCCAATCAAAGATGCTCTTCTTACTACCTTGTGTATTACTTATGGCATATTAAATGCATTTGATGAAAAAAATGTCTTATTTAGATGCCTGGAAGAACCTGGAAAAGTTGTATCAGATAATATGGTTTCTTTGTATCTGCAAACACCATCATTTTCTAAAGAACGATTTTTTCTCATTTTTCCTCTTATTCTCAGAGATATAAAACTTGAAGATACATACTTTGACCGAGACGTGGAGAAAGCCTTCATGAAAGCCAGTGCTGAGCTTTACAACCAAAAAACAAAAGCTTCCCTGCTTGTTTCCAATCAGAATGGAAACATGTACACACCTTCAGTATATGGCTGCCTTGCCTCCCTCCTAGCCCAGTAAGTATGGAGGTTTGAGCTAAACTTAACTAGCTGGACTTCCGTAATCTTTAGGCTGAGGTAGATAAAATCATTCCTTCTTAAAATCCTTGAAGATAATCGCATGAATACTGATGGCTTTGTCCTAGGAAGGGATCAGCAAGCAGTTCTAGCAAGAGACGATCTGGCATTGAGAATGAGAAAAATGAGGAGAAAAAAGGGCAAAGTTTGTATGCTTTGATTTTGCTTAATCAAATAGGAATATCTGCCCTGAACAGGTATAGACAAATAGTAGGGGAAATCAGACTCCACATGTAATCTCCTATTATTATGTTGCATACTAACATTTTCCTCTGGTATTCAGGTTCTCACCTCAACAACTAGCAGGGCAGAGAATTGGAGTTTTCTCTTACGGCTCAGGGTTTGCTGCTACACTCTATTCCATCAAGGTTAGCCAAGATGCAACCCCTGGTGAGTAAAATTACTAATGCTTCATTTGTGTTCCCACTTCTGAACAGTACAGTAGCATCATTCCTAGTTAGAACTGATCCAGGTCAAAATACTACGAATGCAATCCCAGTCATGACTGCCTAACTACTTATCTAACCTGAAACTGTTAGGATGCAGCAAAAGACTAAAATATTGTTTTAATTTTCTAAAAAGTCTCTAAAATTCCTGAAAACTACTGGTCAGGTTGAAATTGTTCAAGGTCATTTAACTTCTTTATTATGTCCAAAATGCAGCATAATTGTCTAAAGAAATAAACATATTCACATCCACTGACTTCATACAAATTTCAGAATCTAAGGTTAATTTTTTTAAAACAATGGGTAATCATGCCTATGCTTATGACTACTAGAACAGAGTAGAGGGAGTTACTTTGTCCAGAAGTGATATTGTCCTACCAGAAATGGAGTATTTCTATTATCTGTGGTAAAATCTTCATAAATAGCGAGATGATCCAGCATTAGAAAAATGGCAGTCTTAATCTGTAACAGTTTAGTATATCCCTGGACTCATATTCCTGAATGTACATTTCATACCATGCATATCTTTTGAGATGGATTTTCCTGTCTTAATGCTTTTGTTCAAATTACTACTGGTAAATTACTGTTTTGTATATATGTCATCCATCTGTATTAATCTACTGCCTCTATTGTTGGTATTACTGCACAGTGTTGCAAATCAGATTTATCTCATTCTGATGACAGTCTCCCTTTGAATATGGCCAGGGCTTTATCCAAACCCCATCTAGGTTTATGCTACCAGTATTACTGAAAAAGGGTTTTGGTTTATCCGTGGCAGCTGTTGTGATTGGACAGCTCTGCTGGAGCCCCCAGTGTTGACTCTTGGCAAAATGTGAACTGGGTGGAAAGGGAATGCTCCCATTTCGCAGATTACCACTAGTAGTTGAGGGACAGGAGAACATCTGTTTGCAGGGCTGCTGGTTAATGGATCTTCGCTGTAGATATCATAAAGCAACACTACTTCAACATATGTCTTATTTAAACCAAATTGTCCTCTGGTACTACTTAAGTAATAGTGCACATGTGTTCAGTAAAACATACTGATTTCTAGTCTGATACACTCTATAGAAATGTCATGATTTTCTAAAATTTAGAGTTTAATTTAGAAAACCCGTAGTATATTTACTCAGTATGGCTGCAGATGCAGTAACAATAGATTAGGAATGGTAACAAGTAAAAAAAGTGACAAATATGATAACTTTGTCCGAATCAGGTGATTTGTACATGGAATGGGTAAGTATAGAATATACAAGTTTATCAGTGGTATCTTATTTACAGTCTAGGTCTAGTACTACCTCTGCTTGCTGAGAGAATAAATGAATAAACGTACAACAACTGAAATGTCACTTTTTTCCTAATCTTACTTTTGTTGGGACAGGGTAGTATAGTTTTCTGTACATAGTTATGTTACAACAGAACATGAGCCTGTTCACACTTGCCTTTGTTCTGGATTATATCCTGGAACAGAGGCCTGCTGTCCACCTGCTGGTGTAGGGTACAGTAAGCCCCAAGTGAGGCCTATCAGAGTCTGCAGTAGCATGCAGACAATAGACCTCTGTCCTGAGATATATTTCAGAGTATGACCAAGCGCAAACAGGCCCATGGTTAAAGCCCAATCTTTCCCTTCACAGTGTAAACAAAGAGCAAGATGCTGGTTTTCCTAAAGTTTAATTTCATATCATATACTGTTGATTGATTGCATAAAATATTAAGAATTATTTTTAGAAAAAAACCCTTTGTATTGCAGGCTCTTCTTTGGATAAAATAACAGCAAGTCTCTCTGATTTGAAATCAAGGCTTGATTCAAGAAAATGTATCTCACCAGAGGTGTTTGCACAAAACATGATGCTTAGACAAGAAACTCATCATTTAGGTGAGTAAAGAATCTGTATTTCCTTTCTTGGGGCTATAATTTAGCAGATGTAGTAGGCTTTGAGGAGATGCACCTTCCTTCTACCCGGCTTCCCCAAATGGCTATGTCTTTCACAGCTGGAAGACAGACAGAAATGCCATAGGTGTAGCTTTCTGCAGTTACCCTACTCATTCTGTGTTGTTTAAAGGCGCAGAAACCTGGTGTTTGTAGGTCAGTTGAGTAGCTTTTAGCTAGAAAAAAAGCACTTGAAAAATAGCAATGAAGATACAAACTGTGTAACTTTTTTTTATTTTAACAAAAAACCTGCTTATTCTGCCATTTGTAACCCTTGGAGACTTGTTTCCTACTGTTTGTTCTCAAGTCTTCACCTGAATGGCTCAAAGGTGTACCTGATGTGCTGAAACAGAAGGCATGAGTTTGTTCATCTTCCATTGTAATGGGACAAGGGAACATGTGCTGGGACAATTGCAAGCTAACCTTCATTAACCCCATAAAGAATAAATCAAAACTCAAAGCACTGGAACATTAAGAATGACCTGTCTTCAGTTTCTGCACTTCTTCACGGCACCAGTGCCTTTGCACTGTATTTTAGGGATACATGGACTGCTTGTAGAAGCCCAGAACTATTCAGGTGCTTTACCTGTGCACCCTAGGCTTTCCTCAGCACCTGTAAGCAACTCAAGGGTAGGTAAGTCTCATGAAAAGGTGCAGAGCATTCACCATTTCCTTATCACCTTCTCCATGGGGTCCAAGTTGTACATTGATGTGTCATCACAGTCATGACACACAAAGTGAAGATTCTCTTTCCCCATCATTCCCGTTGAGCTCACTGTAGCTTGCTTTCTTCCGGGGCACTTCTGGTGGCGTGGGCAGGCCTCCTGCTCTTCCTGCAGCTCCTTGGGCATTTGTAAGCATTCCTTGGGCAGCTGTTGCAGCATCTGCTGTTGTACTGGCATTGCCAGGGCCTTGCTGGCCACCCCAACCCCACTGCTATTTCCCTCATCCAGGTACTCCTCATGGTGGTGGCTGTCACTGTAGAAGCAGTGGTGGTGATGTGGCGCAGGCAGTGCAGCTGGCAGCAGCAGGGGTTGGGCCAGCCCAAGCTGCTCCTCCATTTTGGCCCAGTGGTACACGAGGCACAATGCAGCCCCACTCAGAGAGAGAATAATAATAGTGGTGGCCTGGCTTCCAGAAGTGAAGAGTTCCACACACATTTTTACAGTGCAGCTTACCTACTCTCGAGTCACTTACAGGTGCTGAGAAGAGCCAGGGGTCGTCAGGTAAAGCACCTGGCAATCCCGGCTCTCTAAAAGTAGTTTGTGCTTCAACAAAGTGCAGTTTGGCAAACATCCCTACTGCCTGTGTGTTTCTGAAGATAAGAGAAACCAAAATCTTTAAAGATGTATCAGCTGTTAGTGCAAATAATATTTAAAGATTCTGGATTTTGTTTCGGTTGTAGCCAACTATATTCCCCAGTGTTCAGTGGATGATCTCTATGCGGGAACATGGTATTTGGTGCAAGTGGATGAAAAACACAGAAGAACATACGCTCGTCGCCCAGTGCTGGGTGATGGACCTTTGGAAGCAGGAGTGGAAGTTGTTCACCTGGGGCTTGCTCATGAAGTAAGTCAGAGTCCTCTAATTCCCCTTTTAACGTTCACAAGTAGATACATATGTAATGGAGTTGAGCATGTTATTATAGAGATTGAGAGAAGCCTGCAAATTCGCTCTCGCCTTCCTCTCATGTTGGCTTTGATTGTCTATGTGGCTTTGAACTGATATAGCTTCCAAATATTATCTTTCAGGAGAGAAGTAGTGCAATCACACTAGTTCTACTATTTCCCATCTTGTTTCTTTTACTTTCTGCCTCATGAAGATAATCTTTTGAGCCTTCATCCATAAAGACAGATTTTTGGAACAAATAGGGAACACTTATTTTAATTAAATGGAAGAGAGGAGAAAAATGGATGTTGCCTTAAGTTGTCCAGAAGTAGAACCGGCTTTAAATAGCATATATAAACTAACAGAGCCCTGCTTCATATATTTCCCAATTTGAAGTGTGCATGAATTAATGATGGGAGGGAAAGCTAGCCTGCTCATACTTGCTCCCTAGTTATGAAAGCCTGAAGAGGGATTTAACTCAGTTCAAATCCTGCTGAGAACCTGGCAAGATTTAGCAACCGTTAAAAATCACTGCTGAGTGAAATTAAGGGGCACATAGGGAAGAGAAACCTTTAGCATGCTAACAACAAAGAATTTGGGCACCCTCTCACTATCTGAACTGCATTGGTCTGCCACATTTGTGTTTGTGTGTAAGAAAGACAATCCTCAAAACGGGTGAATTTTTTCCTAATTCTTGTTTTTCCTTTTCTTTTTTTAATTTCTCTTTTTTAAAAATACCCAAATCGCAGATTATTAAGCACATGTAGCAGAATATGTCTATATATGCTGTTCCAGTAAGTTAAAAACTTTAGTAATCTGTAAGTCCTCCCAAATCATGTATCTTCTTTTTCTGAGCTTATGTAATAGGTTTTTTCTTCTCTTCTCCACCCTTTATGCGATTGGTTTTTAATTTTGTTTGAATTCCATACCCAAATTCAATAATTTTTGCTACCACTGTTAAAATGGTAATTTTTCCTTATACGTTATTAACATATTTGCTCTATCATGTAAAGGTACCTTTTGAATCTTTTCTAAGGCTTTGTAATCTGAAATTTCATTGCATAAACTCAGCAATCCTAAAGAAACTTCAGGAAAACCCCATCAAATATACAAAAAGATAGACATCATGTAAAGCCTTACCCATCCTATTTAGTTCTTGTTGCCTCAGATTCTATTCACGCTATAGATTGAGCTCTCATTAGTGTTCCAACGTGAAACACAGCTAAAATTATCTTCAGTTTTCTCAACCAAAAATATGCCCCAGTGTTTCATGGCACTGAAAAGATATTTAAATCATTGCAATTTGGGATGTTATCTTTTTGGGGGTTTTCTTCTGTTGTAATTTTTATTCTTCATATAATGTATCAGTTGGATGACAAAAAAAATTAAATTGGAATTTTTAAAATAATATATGTAATCGATTTTATATTTAATTCTGAAAACTTAGTGGTTGAATCCTATACAGATTATGAAAGAAATATTTGGACCTAAGTATTTGATACTAAATTATTGTTAACCTAATATTAGACCCTCCCAGTTTCTCTGGGAAGAAAATTAAAGCTGAATAATTGGCACTCTTGATATTTCACTTCTGTTCTGACGCATGGATTATCTTTTTTTCTCCTTCAGCATATCCCTAGCCCTGCCAAGAAAGTACCAAGAATTCCTGCAAAAACAGACTCTGAAGCTGTTGCTGTTTCCCTGTCCAATGGGGAGCATTAAGACACCTCTATGAGGTGGGATGTCATAAAGATTAGGGTGGGTGGGATGTACA
This sequence comes from Aspidoscelis tigris stejnegeri, assembly GCA_023333525.1. Lineage (NCBI taxonomy): Eukaryota > Metazoa > Chordata > Lepidosauria > Squamata > Teiidae > Aspidoscelis > Aspidoscelis tigris. The sequence goes on along the minus strand of JALMGA010000007.1, from coordinate 21,506,517 downwards.
TGGGATTAACTGTTATTGCCCACATTCTGCTGTACAGTACCGCTTAATTGGAGCATGAAGAACTGTTAATCTTGAGACCATGTCTTTTGATGTGGTTTGTTGACATATGTAGTTTCATAACACTAAAAATGTTCGAGCTTCTTGGATGATAAATTACCACAGTCTGTTTCTGAGAGATGGCTGCTTTTTAAAGTATGGTACAAAAATACATATTTGAATTTCCAGGGGGGGCAGCTTTGTCAGTTTGCTGCCACAAAAACAAGACCTTGTAGTGCTTTGAAGATTTAACAGATTTTGTTCACATCAGCTTATACATAATAATTAGTCTTTAATGACCACAAGACTGTTTTTTACTTTAATTTGGGGTCAGTAAACTTTTGCTTGGGTTTTTCCTGCCCCATTTTGTGAAAAGCCTCTGCAGATTTTATAAAACTAGCACCTAGACTTCTTTTTAACTGTTATTGGAAGAAATTAATGTAAGTGAAAGCCATATGCAGTTCATTATACACTAGATTTAAATGTTAGGGTCCTGTGTGCCTTAACACTGTGAGCACCCAGTCTCTTAAACACAAGCAGCGTTTCACTCCTCAGAGCACTCTCTAGATTTTGAAGAAGGTGTACTGTGATTGGCTTGTTTTTCAAGGTGCTATTAACCATAGAAAGCTTTTCCAATTACTATATCAATCCATACCAGTCCTGGAAGACAGAAATCCATATCTACTGGGAGGTCTCATTTCCAGTTCTGTGTGTCTCCTTATTCAAAAATGCTTTCTTAATGCTTCCCACTTCATCCTACATTACTAGCAGTGCAAAGGAAGGCATAAATTCGGAGGTGAACATGCCCTAGACCTGATCACGACAGAACAGACCTTGCTGCTTAGGAAAGAGCTAGAAAATTTCTTAATTTCTTACAGGTAATCTTTTATAAAGGTTACTTGAGAGCAGCCTCTGTTTAGTGGAGCCTTCCTTCTGATCCAAAGAGCTTGTTCTGAAGGTCAGCTCAACCCAAGAATTGTGATTGATTCTAAACTACTCTTTTAGGCAAGTTTGGTGACCCTTGCAACAAGTATGACTCTGAAATCATGTGTATGATTGAGAACCCCATTTTGCTTTCTGTACCCCAAAATTTAAATCTAAGGAGCACTTTCTGTTGAAGAAACATGTATGTTTTTTGAGTGATTAAACTAAAACTAGGCTACCACCTATATATAGTCGCTCATAAGGGGCTGGATAAGACATATAATGACTGCTTCTCAGGACTGCCAGAATAGGTACAACAGTTAGGTACATTTGCTGTCAGGATACGTGCTTTGGCCAATGCAAGTATGTTGGGTGGACCTAGGTGAACTGGAACTAAAGGGAAAGAAAGCACCTGGCTTGTAAAATACAGTGCATTTACACAAAACTTACAGAATTTGTCATGTTTTTATTTTCTTTGCCTAACAAGACTTCTGGAGTTAGCACCTTCTCTGCTACAATCAGTGCCCCATAGTTTTTGGGTTTTTTTACTCAGATGGGTTTGATAACTCTTTATAGAGTAGGGGACAAAATACTTTGATCTTGGACAAAGAATAAAAATGAGGGTAAATGCTCTGGTTGTGTGTGAGGCAAAAATAGCTTGCCGATTTAGCAATATCTTCACATGTCCGATGTCAAGTCTGTTGCAGGCAATGGACAAGTTGGGAACTACAGTACGAGATTTAATCTTTGCAGATCTCAGAAATAATAAGGCAGATGCCTTGTAAATAAAAAAGTGACCTATCTGAACTATCCGTGTTGGTATAGTCATGCTTTGCACCCTAATTACATACAAGCCAATCATGAGAAATTAGCTGAAGGCGCACAACAGATGCGGGCCCAGTGAAGCAGCTAGTGTAGCAGAGCGCTACATGTAGTATTACAGAATTGCAGTGGTGAAGAGAAACAAGAAGAGTGCTTATTCTTTTACTCTTATGATATAGTAAAACTTGAGTCTTGACTCTTTAAAAATACATAGGTAGAACACAAATCTGGCCTTCTGATTAAAGCTCCTAGCCACAACCTTTAACATCTAATTTGCATGTACATTTAACACACTTAAAGGCTAAGACAGATTGTGGTTTTTTGCTCACACCAGTACAAAACTATTCTTGACCTTAGAGATGTTCTTACCCCTTCTAGTGCTTATTCTAGCCACCTCTTCCTATAGCTCAGTAAAAGACAGACATAGGCCCATTATGTACTGGGCCTCATTTGGGATCATACCCCGGAATAAGGACCTGCCATCCACATGCTGATGCAGACTACTGTAGGTCCCGCCTAGGGCCTGCTATAGCCTACACTAGCCCTGCAGATGTCCAGCCCCTATTCTGGCATATAATCCAATACTGAATGGGTCACAGTTTTCCTCTCTGATTAGTAACAAGTTTGTGGTGTAAATCCAAAGCCTCCTCCAGCAAGGTATACAGCACTGTGTCTCAGCACTATCTTGGTTTTATGAATTCTGCCAGCTTTGCAGGGGTGTCAAATACACAAACCAGTTCCAATATCAGGAGGGATATGCTTCTGACCTTTGTGACATGTAGATTTTTTTAAGCCTTCAGGCCCACTCTAACACGTAGGGGGATGCCAGAGCTTCTTGCTTAATATCTTAGTACAGCTATGGGCCTTTTTTTCACTTGGTGATAAAGTACGCTTCCACACAGAGCATACACATTGCATGGAACTGCTTCCATTCCAGAAGTGGCTCTACACGTGCCAGATCGGCCCCTGGGCGGATAGCGGTATAGGCCTATAAAGTGCTCCGTCACTTTATTGGCCACCAGCTAGTACAACCTGGCACATACCCGTTCGCACCTCTTCCTGGGGAGAATGTGTGTGGTGCCAAGTTGCCTGGTTGCTGTGGTAATGGGCGGTATGCACATCTGTTGCCATGGTGATGCAACAGGGAATTGCTGGGCAACTTTGGGGTGGACTGGGTGTCCCAATGTGTGGATGACCAATCCATCCCAGAAGTTCACTGGCCATCACACCTCACAAAGGCCCTGTAAATGGGTTGTAACATTTGCTTGAGTTCATAAGGCCCCACTTTCTGCCAAAATATAGATCCTGTTTTTATAACTATAACCACTTTATTTAGCATCTTCTTTTTCAAATTAGTAATGGGATGGGCAGGGCCATTTGCTGGGATTTGAGAGCAGGAGGTTTGCCCTTGTCTGTGCTGAGGTACTGTTGAAGTTTACCCAAATAGCTATATCAGAGGCTGAGCTCTATAGCACACAGGTGTACAAACTTCTTCTAGCCCTCTAAAAGCCAATTTGGTCTAGCAGTTAGGGAGCCAGACTCTGGGAATATTGGGTTCGATTCCACCCTCCCCCATGAAGCTAGCTGGGTGACCTTGGGCTAGTCACAGCTCTCTTCTGAGCTCTCACAGCCCCACCTACCTCACAAGGTGTTCTGTCATGGGAAGAAGAATAGAAAAGTTTTGTCAGCCACTTTGAGTCCCCTTAAATGGGTGAGAAAAGCCATTCTTCTTCTATTGTCAGTATCTAACATGGGCAGAAAATGGAAGATAAAATTCCCTTCTATTTAACATTATAAAGCTCTAGACTGGAACACAGACTGGGTGGACAAAGTGCATCAGTGACATGACTGAAAGTCTTATTTTTACACACACACATTTTTAAGCCTAGTTTGATGGTCACAGTGATTCAGCTCAGATGACCAAAAGTTGAATTTTCCACAATGTTTAAAGATATTATCTAAATTGATCTCATAGCTACCTAGCAGGATACATGTTCAGGAGGAAGTCCCACACAGTCAACTGAAACTTTTCCCCTAGTAATTATGCTGCCGATTGCTACCTTAGATAAAGATATGTCAAACTGGTTTAGTATGAACTGGAATCAAAACAAACTTTGTGTTCATGGAGTTTTTGACCAAACGCTTTGAAAGTTCAAATTTCAGTCCAAAAACAAAACAAATTGGGAAAGTTGATCAATGTTCATTGGTTAGAATTCTCCACATTTGTTGCATTTGGCATCTCCATTCTTCAACTGTGCTCCCCTAAGCCCTGGTCTCACTGCTGCCCCTTCCACCTTGCCTGATTGTGCCCCAGTGGGCCCAGATTCTTACCCCGCCAACCACCCATTGTGTCCTTCCAGTCTTACCTGGTTCTAGTGGGCCTGCATCACTCTACACCTGCCAGCCACTCCGAGAAACTATGGCATTCTTGCAAGACCCTTAGTCCTCCACTCAAGAAGGCTTACTAAGCCTAGGAGAGGAAGGATGCCAGCCATGGACTCTGAGATCACATGGCGAGCAACTGTAGAACTCTGTGGATCTGTCAGGACTAGGTAAAGCAGGGCAAATGCTATGGGGAGGGTGGTGGAGTGAGGCACTGGATGCAGATGTGATCAGGGAAGGGGAGAGAATAAGGGTGTGAGAGCTATCTTCCCTCTCACATTCTTGGCCCTGTGTTCCCTAGCAACTAGGATACTTATTTAGGCTTTCTAGGCCTCTCCTCGAAGGCCGGTGATAAGACTTCTTCTTAGACCGTGGCACAGTGTAACCTGTCTTTGGCTATCAGCTCAATAAAGGATCATCTCTCTGCTATACTTCTGTGCAATTTTTTTGGGTGGGCTATTCTGACAGAATAGTGAAAGACATGGCCCCAGACTCAGCGGGGCACAATTGGTGATGCTTAATGCATGCATGGGCAAGTTTGCCCTTTGCTTCCCAGGGACCGAAAGTGAAGTGCAAATTTCCCCATATATAGAACTGAAGTGCGCATTTGCTGTTTATGGTTTACTCTCATTTGCGCAGCAAGGCAATGAGCTAAGAACAAGCTAAGAAGTGTGACAAGCATTAAGGCAATATTTTATTTTATTTATTTATTTCAAAATTACAAAAAAAGTACTAAGAGCAAAATCTGGTAAGCACCAAAGCAAAAGTCTTCTTTTAGTTTTCTGAATGTCAAACGGCTTAAGCTTGTTTATAAAATTAAGCAGAGCTTAGAGGAGTGCTTGAGGCCCCGATACGTAGCCTGATCTTTTTTCAACTCTTGTTCTATAGGGTATGGCTGGCTGATAATAGGGACTGTCTCCATGGCCCTTTTCTTTTGTACTCGGTGTAGAGTAATTCTGTAAATCCCTGTTATGGAGCTACGGGAATCTCTTCCGCGATTATTCTGAATGTGTACCTCTGTAATTCCCAAGTTATTCAAGATGTTTTTCACTTCAGCTTCATCCTCTCTGAGTGGTCCACTCTCTGATAAGTACTTTGGATCCAACTTAAATGGTTCCAAAGGCTTCGGGTAAGAGACTCCTTTCATCCATTCATTGTTCATAATGCAGTCAATAGAACTGCGTTGAGATGGTACTGGCTGAAGGATTCCCCGGATTAGCTTCTGACAAGGTTCTGAAAGGAATGATGGGAATACATAAATTCCTTCAAGAATGCACTTTTTCAGTTTGGCCACGGTGTCTGCTCGGAAGGGCATGTTTCCAGTCGTCATAAAGAACAGAAGAATTCCAAGAGCCCAGATGTCCACATAAATCCCAGCATAGCTTTCGTCCCTGAAAAGCTCAGGAGCGGCATAAGGCGGAGAGCCACAAAACGTATTCAGCATTTCTTCTTTTCTACTGACGGTGCTGAATCCAAAATCTCCCACTTTTACACAGGTGTTACTAGTATAAAATACATTTTCAGCTTTCAGGTCACGGTGAATGATGTTGTTCTCGTGCTGCACAGCAACAAAATGGAAATAGAAGCAAAGACAGACATTCAAGGTCATTTCCTTGGAAGGAAAACTAGCGTTTGTAAAAAGCTTCTCAACATGGCTTTCATACTGTTACAAATGCAGACATAGAAGTCTTCAATAAAATGTATTTAATGACTTAAGAAAAATGTGCTCTCTCACACAAATCTAACAATGCCCTCTCAAGAATACTTTAAGCACACTCGTTGAATTGTTAGCATTTGGAAACACGTACACAGCATCCTATACATTTTTCCAGCCCTTTCGTTTGAGGAGGCATAGGAAAAGCCAGCAGTTAGCTTTTTTGTTGACTCGTATACAAAAGAGAGAATTTTGCTTGTTGGGCTATTTGCACTTTATGTACTGGTTATTCCACAAAGAATCCCAATCCATATTGGTTCCCAGGATATAGAAGGTAAGTGTGGGAATATCCTCTGATCCAGAATCAGCCAAATAAAGCAAGCTTTGGAAATTTATAACTAACAAGAAAATTTATCACAGAAAATACCTAACATGGTTTAAAAGAATAAGGCCAATTCAATATATAAGTGGCTGTTAGTTATTGCAGCTACCTCAGAGCCAATAGACCTCCAAGGCTGTGTTCACACCTTCACTTTAATCCTTCTTCAGTCCCTCTTCAGCCACCACCTCTCACATCTTTTTCATCCTATCCATTTTATTTGTGGACGTTCCTCCCTTCAGTCATATGGTCCTGAGTCCTAATTTTTACAAGTCTCAGGCAGTTATAGAGGGCTAATCCATTTTCCTTTTTTGGGTGTGATCAAGGAAGAAGACTAAAGGGGAATGAACCATACTATAGCGGGTGGATACGGCATGAATTTGCCTTTTCTTTCACCATATGTGCGTTGACACACTGTTGAGTCACAGAACTCTTATCAGGACACATGGGGTTGTTGCAATGGTGGAGAGGGGTGGAGATCTTAAAAAGTCCCATAAAGGAGTCTCAGTATGGGAACAGAAAAGTGTGAGCATAGAGACCCAAAGTGAGGATGGACTGAGGAAGGATTATCAGGTACTGGGTGTGGTCAGAGTTAGTGCATCTTCAGTTCTGTTTCTTAATAAGACAGACTATTTCAGAAAGGTGTGACCAAGGCCTAAGGAACAGTGCACAGGGCATTTCTTGCAATTTTCACTTACCATGTGTTTAACTGCAGACACAATCTGGGAAAATATGTGCTTGCTCTCCACTTCCGGTAGCCTTCCTTCCGTCGTGACTTTGGCAAAGAGCTCTCCTCCACCAGCATATTCCAGCACTAGGTGTAATTTGGAGAGTGTCTCCATGACCTCATAAAGTCTGATTACGTTTGGATGGTGAAGTTTCTCCATGCTGGAAATTTCACGGGAAAGTAATCGCTGTGTCTTCTGGTCTAATTTTGTCTTATCCAAAATCTTTATAGCCACTTTTTCTGAAAACAGTTATTTCCATAATGTTAGTAAGAGGCACACAGAGACCATGCTTCAGAAATTAATATACCATGAACAGCTTTCGTTGGAGAGGAATTCAGAGCTAATTTCATGTTCTGCATAAAGCGATTTGGATCAGAAAGGGAGATGTTCGGAGGCTGTTTCCCAGCCTCTGAATTGGCAGATCAAAGGGATTTTTGCAGCATGCTACAGACAGCCCAATTTTGGGAGCTATTTCTGAAGCCCATAAAAAGCTGCGAGGCTTTGGTGCTGGTCTAAGCTGGCCCACAACTGCGTAACACTCAGGAATCCACTTTAATGTGGTCTCCCACTGAAGTACTGTACCACTCCAAGCCTGCTCTGAAGGCCTGTGCAGCTAAAACATTTCACAGGAGGCATGCTATTCCTGGGACTATGGTATCAAGCAGATGACACAGCTGGCACCTAGCTTGGTCCACATGGACTGAGATGAAGATGCCTAAGATAGTGCATTTTGCAGCTTGTGGACCAACATTAAGGGCAGCTCTACAAAATGCATTAAAAATGTAGCGTAGAAAATGTAATCTTGAAATTACTAGCTCATGGGTCACTGGTGCCAAGCCATCTCAATCCAGGAAACAGTAATTCCTAGAGGCAAAGAACATTCAGAGTTGAATAAAATCTTAGTAGGGCTCATTTGTTTCTTTAAAAATACCCCAAAATGACATAATGGTTTGGTTTAAGAGTACTTCATGGTAATTTTACTCCTTCTTTATGACTGTGTTTTTCTGGTAATGGGTATGGGACCTTCTAGAGTATACTAAATGCTTTCTATAACATGTCTGCCAGGTCAGAAAATAAATATAAGCCTCATTCACACTTGCTGAATTTTTCTTATGAGTCCACAAACATGGCTCCATGGGTGTTTTTCCACTGCAGCCTTTAAATCTGGATCTAAGAAGATCCGGATCTAAGGAATGGGTACATTTCTTAATCCGGATCTAGTAGATCCGGATTAAGGGAAGCACCCAATGTGTTTCCACAGGAGGTGTAGCACCCATTAGGAATGGGTGCTAACACCCCTGCTGTGGAAACAGCTTTGCACCCATCTGGGGAATCCGGATCGACCCACAAGGGGTTGGTCCATTGCCCCAGGTGTTTTGGGGGGCAGGGGGGTGCAGTCTTCGAAGCAACTTCGAAGTGATTTTGAAGTCACTTCGAAGTGAATGTGAAGTCAACTTCGAAGTGACTTCGAAGCCAATGTTGGGGGTGTCCCAAAGGTACATCCCCTCCCCCTAGTCTCCTTTGGATCCCATTGCCTGTTTCCAATGGAAACAGGCTCCCTTTAATCCGGATTTTCTGGGAGAAGACCCCATTGTAGATCCCTTTAATGGGGTCTACAGAAAATCCGGATTAAAGGCCAAAATGTACCCATTAGATCCGGATTTCCCCAATGGCAGTGGAAACAATCGGGTCCCAAATGGGTGCCGTAGTGGAAATGGGGTCATCCAGCTCACACCCAAATGGGTCCTAAATGGGTGCAAAAATGGGTACTTTTGACAGTGGAAAAACACCCCATTTATCAAACTATCTGAACAAACCCAAAATACTGGAGTCAGTTTCTATAGGATTTTGGGTGTGGGTGTTTGCATGTGTGGGTCTGGGTCTGGGTATGCAAAAAAAAATTGGGGGAAAGAGCATTGCAAGAAAGTTCCACAAAATCCCAACACAAACGAAGAAATTCTCTTGGGAACTGAATGATCCAATTGCACATTTATAGATGAAACCTGCGGAGGTATGAACGCGGTAGCAGCTAAATGTCACTCTTAAACAAGGCCTCCATACTATTTCTTCCTTTTCCTCTTTAAAGGATGCTAAATCGGGCGGGAGGGGAATATCACGCGTTTTCCCTTTGTCATTGTGAAAAATAACAACAGAGATCTGATAAGGTTTCTGAGAATACATTCCAGGGTGTGTGTTTTAGGCTGACATCATGCCGGAAGCCAAGTTCCTGCCATTTCCCATTGTGAAATGTGTTCCCAAGGAGATTAACCTGTGACAAACACTGGCACATTTTTGGTACTAAGCCAAGATGTACATCATCTTCATTTTAAAGTTCCCTTTTTGGGATTATAGCAGCAGCAAAGGATCAAAGGCTGTAGTACAAAGAAGGAAATTTTCCAAGCTTTCTTTTCGCACGTATTTAATGGTGTGTTTTTACCCTTCTTAGCATGGTTACCATGTGCTGTTCCTGTAGCCTCTGCAGTTTTTTGAATTTCATGCATATCTTTGTGAAATGCCTGGAGTCCCTAGCAGTATATAAAATAAGTACTTAAATCTTGCGCATTTCTGGTGTGGAAGAAATGGTGGAACAACAAATAATACCTTTGACATAAAACTGGAACACTTAGAAGAAATGTAGCCAGTAGCACAAAAAGAAAAAATTAGCTTGCTTGGTCCCTGCAGTGATGGGTGTCTTTCCCATGGAACAGTAACACTACTGGATCTATTTGCAAAATGTTATCAGTTTGTCGCGTCCCTGGCCTGGTTCCCATTACATGCTTAAAACGGTTTTCCTAAACTGAAATAATAGAACTGGATGCTAACATGAATTTGCCTGAGCCCATTACTTTCAACTTAATCGTGTTCGATCCAGATTCTGAGGATCGTATGTGGCATATGTGACTCAAGGGGGGACTCAAGTGGCTACTTTCTAAAAGCCACTTTTCGGGGCTGCCCTGCCCTCTTCCTCCTGGCGTGAACGCGCCACCCATAAAGGATCCCTTCACAGAGCCTGGCTGGGTGGCTGCTGCTTGCCTGGATGGAGGAAAAACGGCACCAGGCAGCCAGAGATTCTTTCCCCTTCTCTCCCCATTGCCCAGGGCACACAGCAGCAGCGGCAACTCAAGCCCCCTTCACCCGCTCACTCTACAGCCACAGCCTTAAAAACATTCACACATCTCCCCGAACCTGCAGCTGCTTCCCTTTCTTTTCCTTTCTAAAGGTCAGAACTTTCAGAATTGCACAAAATTGCAACATTGTCATCAGGTGTGAAGTGGGTGGATTGCTACAGTGTAGTGGCTGCTGTAAGGGGTGGATTTTTTGGGGAGAGAAACCCTAAACATGCATTCTCATCCCACTAAAACAGTACGGTTCCCACAGTAAGAATTGTAAAACGTTTCAAGCGCACAAATCGGACCGAGACCTGTTGAAATTAGTGTTAACATTTACAACGCTTTGGGGCGATTTAACATGCAGAAAGCGTGTTAAGCCAACCTGACGTGGGGACTGCGAGGATTGAAACAGTTTCGAAACTGTTTTAAGCTTGTTATGTCCCACATGGTCTCTGAAGTGCATGCAAGCTTCAGACCTGTCTGCACTCCATCCTGGGTGGATGGAGCAGGCTAGGAGGGGCAGGCCTCCCACAATCTGCACTAAGCCCCTTCTTGTCACAAGACAGTACCCTGTGTGAAAAGGGGGCATAGGAAATCTGCAGTTTGCTGTCCGTCCATGGACTGCAAAAACCAAAGTTCCCACACATGTATTAAGCATTTGCACTAGCAAATGCTAGTACATGTGATTTCTTTCCCCACCCCAAGCACCTGGACACCTACCTACAGTGCGAGTAGTGTCCAAGTGCCGCCATCTTCAGTTCCCAATGAAGCCAGTGCACCTGCACCAGCACTGTTATCAGAAATTGAAGCATCATGTATGCACACTTGCACATGTGTCACGTGATCTTCCTGCACCATAGAGATGCAAATGGGCCTGCCCGGAGCCTTACCGGGTCCTGGGCAGGTAAAGGTAAGTGCATGTGTGGAGCACGTCCAACTGGGGAATGCTTCTGCACGGAAGGAACATTCCAATGTAGATGCTCCCTGGGTTGACTACAGGGCCAAGTGCTTCAAGTAGAGTCATAACTAGAGTGGAAGGAGCCCCTGGCAAGGAATACAAACAGGTGCTTCAAACAGTGTAGCTTGAGGCCAGAAATATGCACAGAGTGTAGTAATGAAAACCAAACTCAGCAGCCAGCCAAACTGAATATGCCTGGGTTAGCCAAGCAGCCCTGGTGGCTACCTGGCTCTCTCTGGTTACCAAGCAAACAGCAAGTCATGGCCAACCATTACTCTGTTCCAATTTCAAGGCTGGAGAAAACAAGGTACAAATCCAGCACAAATTTACCACTGCAGTTTTGTCTGAGATTTCCCCCCCCCCCCCATTTTACTCTTCCAGCCTTGGTTCTTCATTGTGCTTCAGTAAGCCGAGGAGGAACATTCAGGCCACATGCAGCATCCAGCCTGCCAGACGCTTCTAGAAAGAAAGGTTGTAATAACCTTGTCTGGGCCAGTGGGCAGACAGAATGTAATCTTTGCTGATGATGTAACCCTCTGAAGCAAAGCTTAAAACTTGCACGCCAGGTATTACCCTGGAGAGGAGCTGCACGCAAAGATGTCCCTTGTTTCACATGCATCAACACGCTTCCTTAAGTAAAACCTAACAGCACGGGTGCTTTTCTTTTTGTCTTTTCCGCTTAGCTCAGAAGTAAGTCTTGATACTTTCAATGTAACTTTTTTGCTGGGTATCACCCAGCTGTGAATGGCTCCGGTGGACTGCATTAGGAACCTCCACTGGCAGAGATACCGAAGGAGTTAAGAATCATAGTTGGAAGGGACCTCCAGGGTCATTGAATAGAACCCCCTGCTCAATGCAGGATTTCCTAAACCATCCCAGACAGATGTAGGTCCAGCCTCTGCTAGAAGACCTCCAGTGAAAGAGAGCTCACTACTTCCGTGGCAACCCATTCCACTGACTGATCGCCCTCACTGTCAGGAAGTTCTTCCTAATATCCAATCTGTATTTACTCTCTTGAAGCTTCATACTGTTGTTTCTAGTCCTCCCATCTTGTGCAAGTGAGAATAGGGACGATCCCTCTGCACTGTGACAACCCTTCAGAGACTTGAAAACCGTGACCATGTCTCCTCTCAGTCTTCTCTTCTGCAGGCTAAACTTGCCATTGCCACTGTCTACTTCCAGGGAGGGGCTGGGGATCAAACCAGCAACCCTCTGCTTTCCAGGCAGTTTCTGAGCTACAACTATTCCCTGTTCCTAGGATAAACTCATATACAGTCTGATTGAAGACACAAGTCCCCCTGGAACCCAATGGGCTGTACTAAAGAACTTTTGTTTTTAAGCACAAACCCTTATGAACCACACTTTTTCACCACATAAATTAGCTCAAGTCCAATTTGGTTGACAGAGGATAATCAAGAATATTTTCCTGAAATCTAGGGCCTTTTCACACTACAGCTGGAAGTGTACACAGGAGATGCTCTAGAATGGAGCATCTACACTTTATGGAGCTATTTCTTGACCAGAAATGACCGCATGCTTCTGAAGCATCCCACACACAGGCAGCAGCATTTGCACTTGCTTTGCTGCAGGGTAAGTTCCAGGTAGGTTCGAGATAGGAATGGTGTCCAAAATGTGAATGGCGGCCACCATCCCTATACTTAACTTCTGTGGGATGTTAAGTGCAAAAAGGCCTTTAGGCCGCAGCAACACATTAAAAGAGGCAGCTCAAAAGTGGCTTAGAGGTGGAATGGAAGCATTAGCATATAGTAGCTGTTCAGTTCCTTTTTGTTGTGTGTGGATACAGCCTGGGCCCCATCAAGACAGGCGATATATAGCATAATAATGGTGGGATTGCCACATGTATCTGGGGCAACCCCACCACAGTCCTGCTTTATCAAGATGAAAACCCACTACAGCCCATTTTGGGAAAACCTGACTCTCATGGCAGGTTTCCCCAAAGGAGCGCTATAACTTACCTCCTAGATGGAGCCCCCCTCCTGGTCATGGACAATGCGCATGCACAAGGCCCCAAAAGACAGGTGAACAAGTGGTGGTGATTGCACACTTATGGGTGTCTAGCGCCATTGAAATACCTGGATATCACACACGATAGTGCCAGCCCTACCCTCTCTAGCCCATCAGTGAGTACATGGAGCCACCCCTAGATTCTCCCACACCTGCAGGTACACAAGTATTAATAATTAATATCCATCACTTACAAACATTTCTTCCACAACATCAGGGTTGGTTCCCTTGAAAAGCCAGATACAATGTCACACAGTTACCATTCCTAAGCACCAGGATGACAGGGGGAGATGGGATATCTCTGAAGGGCAGCTGTTGGGAGAAGAGCAAGCTATGTGCTTGTATCCTGCTGGTTCACTTCTATGTGCAGCTGGTTGGCCACTCTGAGCTGAGCCAGATGGGCCATGGGCCCAAGCCAGTGGGGTGTTTCTGTGAGCCTGTTTGGTCTAGTGGTTAGGGAGCTGGACTCTTATCTGGGAATACCGGGTTTGATTCCATTCTCCACCAGGAAGCCAGCTGGGTGACCTTGAGCTAGTCACAGCTCTCTTCTGAGCTCTCACAGCCCTACCTACCTCACAGGGTGTCTGTTGTAGCGAAACGAATAGAAAGCTTTGTCAGCCACTTTGAGTCCCTTTAAATGGGGGGGGGGGGTAGAAAAGCCAACTCTTCTTCTTCTTCTACATAACCCTTAGAACCCAGATCTGAAAGTCACTGTCCAGAACAGCATTAAATTGAATGCATGGTCTCTTAAAAAATATTTCTAACTCAAGTCTTGTTTGTACATTTAAACCTTCTTTTAATAAGGACAATTTCCCTGGCATGTTGTAACTGTCTCCCACATCATACCTAAAAATCATCCTAAGCATTGCAGGGAAGTAGGACAGGGTATAAAATGTATGTATTTATTTAATTTGTTACCTGGTCTCTCACTCAAGGACCTCCGCGTCAGCAACAACCCCTCTTTGGCCTTTGGGTGAGGAAACCACATCCCCTCCCATACAGGCACTGTCACCATTTTAGCCAAGCTGTTTTTTAAAATCTGTTCTTATAATCTTATTGTAACTCTGGGAATTAGGGTTGTACAGTGAAATGTATAAATAATATTAAGCCCCCCCCCCTTTTTTTGTCACGGGTGTGCTATGTGAGTTTATGAGGGCAGCAAGGATAAGCAGCAGGAAAGAAACCCTTTTCTGATTCTCTCATATCAATCAACCACTGAAGGCTGATGGATCAAATTCAGAGGAAAAATCAGCTGAGAGGGAAATATTTTAGAGACCATAAAAGTGACATCAACAGGGGTCACAACTACACAAGGAGTGGTGCTCATATGAATAAAATACAGGGGAAAGGGGAAAGAGCAGAGACAGGATATCCTAATTTAGATTGGTTTTAGCTACACCCAAGTTTTAATCCAATTTTCATCCACCCTCAGAGTGACAGAACACAACAGCGATCCACAAAGGTGGATTTTGTGGGTTAAATAATGCAGAAAGAAAATGCTTGTCACTCTGAAGATGGATCAAAGACAAACTAAAATCTAGGTATACCTGCACCACTACAGTTTACAACTTAATATCACTTGTAGTATCACAGAAGCATTAACCAGTTATTTCAGAAAGCAGAACAAAATAAAAAGATTGACAGGTGTCTACACATGTATGTATGTGTGACAGAGAGGGAGAGACACTTTATACAGTTTGGGATATGGAGTTGGTGGTATGTGAAAGAAAATGAGCAAAAATGATGAAAAGTGGAGTGAGGTGAAAGCATTTACCCAACCACTTCTAACTTTGACTCTATCTACGACTGGACTACAGCTCCACCTACTTGTCCTCAAAGAAACACATTTCTTATCTCCAGAAAAATATCCCTGTCCCAAATTCTCATTCTTAAATAAATCATCATTTTTAGGAAAACAAAAATCAGGAGAACTCTACCAACCTAGCAGTCAACTACCCTAAGGAGGGGGTTTCAAAGTTCACTAAGGACAGTCCCCCTATTTTAAGTTTCAGATCCGGGGTGCTGGTAGGTGACACAAACAGAGACAACGGAGCAACGGAGCTGCATCCACTTACCAGAAGGCAGCTTAAGAATGTGAGAGAAGTCCTGCTGGATTGGGCCACAGCCCATTTAGTCCAGAAGCCTCTCACACAGAGATCAACCAATTTCTTCTGGACATTGTCAAGCAGAAGACAAAAGTAAAGCCTTTGCCTGCTCTGGGGTCCCTGCAAATGGCCTTTAGAAGCATCCTACCTATCTCTCCAACCTGGAGGTGGTACCTAAACTTCCATTCTAACAGCCATTGAGATACACCTGACCCCCATGAATTTGTCTAACTCTTTTTCTTAAAGCTATCCAAGATCGTAGCTGTCACCACCTCTGCTGGTACCAATGGTGCTCTGGGTGAAAAAATACTTCCCCTTGTCGGTCCTAACTCCCTTGCTCTTCACCTTCACCTGCATGCTTCCCTTGCATAAAGCCTTCATCCTCTGTTTATCTGTCATCTCTAAGCAACCCAAGGAAAGCATTTATTCCATATTTTGTACAGCCTACCTTTGGTCAGAGCGTGGATTCCAAGTTTCACTTGGGAGAAATTCCCGCTCCCTATTTCCCCTCTGACACGATAAAACCCAATCCTCTTCCCCAGAGTTAGTTCCTTCACCACCTTCTCATCATGAGACATATCTAGGGTCAGTTTCTCAAAAGGAGTCAACCGTCGCTGCCTGCCTTGCTCATCTTTCTCGTAGACTTCGCTCTTCGTGTAGTCCTCTCCACTGTCTTCTCGATTCCATCGAACACATCGGTGGTTTGCTAGATTACCATTGGCGAATCCTGTGGTCATAGTCCAGGGGCAATCACATCTCCATCACTTTCAATCAGCTGATTAGCAGGAAGATTTCACCAGCCCAGACCCAGACCAAGCGGAACCCGTGACAGGTTGAGGGGAAGCAAGTGAGCATGCAAGATATCAGCTCAGAACTAAATGGAATCAGAAAACACCTTCCTGCTAATGCATGGACTCTTTCCTCCAAATCAAAATTCACCAGTGAAAAGGAAGCTCCTCTTGCGTTCACTTTTAAACAGCCAATTATACAGAGAAGTGCTGAGGAGGTCCAAGCCTGCAGGATCAATGAAAAAAAAAATCTGCAATTAAAGCTGTACGCTCCGCACCACAAATGCATGCGTCAGTGGTGCATGACCCACGACAGCATCCTTCCTTTCTTGCGCCTCATCTCAGTGACTGCTTGCAATGGGAGTTGTCAGGTCCTTTGAACAGCTGACTTCATCAGGCAGTAAACTACTGGGTCCTCTCTCTTTGATCCAGGTCCCAGTACAAGAGCCGAAAGCTGGGATTCCCATCGCTGCATTCTTTAGCCGGCAACACTTGTGCTCCCACTGGGAAAGGCTTGAATGCTTCCCCAAATCCCGACTGGAAAACACATGCCTGTGCTCTTTCTCATTGCCATGGCTGGTAAAAAGAAAAGACTGGAGGATGCTAGGAAGTCTTCAAGTGCCGTGATGCCCAAGTAACCAGCAGGGCTGAATCTCTCCCTTAGCACCGCTGAAAAGAAAAAGAAGGGCAAAGGACAATGCATTCACAGCCACTTTTAGCCCTTCTTGGTTCAGAGGATGCTTCTAAAGTTCGTGGAGCATTTCAAAACGTTGCCACCAGTTTCAGTGTGTTCCTAAGAGAAGAGAGATGCAGAAATGTTGGTTAGAGCCTTTACAAGATCACACAGAGGACAACTGAGTTTCTCCTTTGTCTGCAGAACACCTCAAAAGGGCCCCGTTCTGCATTTCAGCACTCCTGACAAGTGATCCTTGAACTGAGTAGCCGTCCAATATTCCCCGTCCCCTTCACAGTACACTAAGAGAGCACCGTGGCGCTTTGCGAACCGTCGGCCTCTCCAAGCAGCGCTGGCAAGTGCCCGCCGTTGGAAAAACGCAGCTGCCAAGGGAATGAACGCCCTCTGTTCTTCCTCCTCTCTTACAAAGAAGCGGGACTCCTTGACATGACCAATTAAGTAATCGTCCTGGCAGCCAAACAGCTTCTCAGCAAGATCCAGATTTGTGAGGAGGCTAAGCCTGACTCCGACATGCCTGTCAATTCAGCTTAACTTTTGCAGCATTCCAGATGCTGAAACTTGCACACCGTGAAGGTCCCTGTGGCCTTGTTTCACCTCCTTCCTTTATCACTTCCCAGCATGCAGCAACCTGGCTTTCTCCAGCTACTGCTCTTTACAAGTTGAGGACCAATATGGCCACTAATCACATTAAACAGCCAGGCCTGGAGTTAGGCACAAAGCATCTGGAGGGGAGAAAAAGAACACTGAAAGGACATAATAGGGAAGCCCAGGAGACAAAGAGTGTCTCACTTTTGAAAAAGAGACTGGCAGGCTGCTGAACTTGGTGTTTATGGCCGCACTCTGTGTATGCTCCAGGTCTCAGGCTGCCTGGGGCCCCTTTGGCCTTTTTTTTAATAGGAGCTCTCGGCAGCTCAGCTCCTGCTCATAGCCTTTAGCTCCCAGTGTTAGGTTCTCTGTACTGCTACACAGGAAAGCCTCCTCCTTGGATGCTTTTCAAAAAGGATTAAACAAATCCCTGAAGGATATAAGTGTAAATGCACCTTCTTAAATATACAGCATGAAGTTAAGAACTGCAAGTTTTATTTATAAAGGCAAAGACACCAGGGGTGTTTCTGCACTTGCTTCCCAGTCTGTTGGATGGGAAAGGTGCATTAGGGACTGATGTATACTCGTGTTTGCACTTCAAATGCTAGTATACAATAGCTTAGCCTTAATGCAACCACGGATTTTCCTGTGCCTGGTCAAGTGTCCAATCTTCTGCAGGGTGCTGCCATTTTGCTCTGCACATGCACAATCACGTCAGGGGTCATCTGAGGTGCCAGTGCACAAGTGACCAACATTGACTGGCGCTCGCACTTGAGTGCTGGTCAACATTGGCCATTCCCTCCCCCTGGGATCAGATACTCATCTTATTCGATCCGGGGCCCAGTCCTCTGCCAGGCGCCACCATTTTGGCTGCAGCACCCACCGCGAATGCACAGCACCTCAAACGACCCTGGAGTGCTGACAAGAGTGAATGGTCATGACACTGGACGCTTCAGGTAAGTCCCTGATTAAAGCCCGAAATGTGCGGAGCCCTAAAAGTTCAGTGATTAGTGAACATCTGGGGAGGGAGGGCACGCTTGGAGGCTGTAACAGCCCACTGCATGTCTGTCTGCTCTTCCCCAGGAGTTCACTAATTATGCACTAGAGGCTGCAGTGCGAATAGGTCTTAGGTACCTCACAAACAGCAGAGGGGAGGACATCCCAAAGGGAAGGTGCTACCACTGAGAAGGTCTGACTGTGAGCACTTCTGTATTAATTGGTATTCTGTATTAAGTGCAACACTCAGTAAGATTTCCTAGGCTTCTTCCAGGGTTATAATGGGGGAGATGCTCTTTAAGATATCATGGTCCAAAGTTGTTTAGGGCTTTAAGTGCCAAGAATAAAACCTTGAACCTGATCCAGTAGCTAATCTGCAGCCAGTACAATTGCTTGAACACAAGTGTGATTTGTGCCCAAGCACTGCCTCCAGGCTGGGGAGACCAGCAGGATTCCTTTAAAAGCCACTTGCAGGGATTCAAGAGCAGGTGAAGGTTTTACCCTTATCTTTGACTTGAAAATGCCCAGAAGCAATTGAGGAGCAACTGTGTGAGACAGGATGCTGGACAAGATGAGCTGTAGCCTGACCCTGCAGGTCTCCTCTTATGCTCTTATGTTCACACACCCCATTCAACAATCAGTCCACTGCATTTTGCACCAGTTGTAACTTCTGGAGCAGATACAAGGATAGCTCTACACAAAGTCCATTATTGAAATCTAAACATGAGGTTGTCAAGGCATGGACAACAGCGATTAGGCTGGCAACAGTGAGTCAGTTTGGTCTAGTAGTTAGGGAGCTGGACTTTTAGCTGGGAATACTGGGTTCGATTCCACCCTCCCCCATGAAGCCAGCTAGGTGACCTTGGGCTAGTCACAGCTCTCTTCTGAGCTCTCACAGCCCCACCTACCTCACAGAGTGTTCTGTTGTGAGGAGAAGAACAGAAAGCTTTGTCAGCCGCTTTGAGTCCCCTTAAATGGGTGAGAAAAGTAGGGTAGCAAAGCCAACTCTTGACTTATAAGGCCCTAAATGACTTGGGCCCCAGATTTGTAAAGGAGCGCCTACTCCCATATCGACCTGCCCACCTTTTAAGATCTGCAGGAGAGGCCCTCCTGGTTATCCCACCGCCTTCAGCGGCTAGGCGGGTGGGCACCCAGGAGAGGGCCTTTTCAGTAGTGGCCCCCAGGCTGTGGAATGGCCTCCCCTTGGAGGTCTGTCAGGCCCCTTCTCTGTTTATGTTCAGGAAGGCAGTGAAGATGCACCTCTTCACTGAGGCCTTTGGCTAAATGCCCTCTACGCTTCCCCCCTGCAAAAACTATTGCTTTTTAAACTGCTTTTGTATCATTATTATTATGCTGGATTTAAAACTTTGTATGGGTTTTAGCATAGTCTGATACAGTTTTAATATGTTCGTTTTTAACTGTTGTGAGCCGCCCAGAGACCTTTGGGTATGGGGTGGGATATAAATATAAATGTAAATAAATAAATAAACTCTTCTTTTCCTGTTCAGGTAAGGCATAGATCAGTGATGGCCAACCTATGACACACATGTCACAGGTGACACACCAAGCCCTTTTGAGTGACACACCTGGTCACCCTGGCACCTGGGCGTGTAGTGCTTGCTTGTTCTTGAAGTGTAGAAAATATCAACTTTCAATTGAAGATTTAGCAAACAAAATTCAACAAAAATCACTAATGTAAAGAATTATACATATATCAAAAATACTTTTTTTACTAGAGCTACAAATATCACAAAATTATGGATATTTCTAGATGTGACACAGCACCCAAGTTAAGCTGGGTTTTCTTGAGAATTTTGACACACCGAGTTCAAAAGGTTCGCCATCACTGGCATACATAATATACCAACCAAAGCTGGCAATGGGATCCAGGCCAGAGAGGCCACCTGAGTCTCCACCAACAAAGGTGATTCCAAGAACATCCCCAAACTGCGCACCTGTTCCACCTGAGGGAGTGCAGACCCATCGAGAACAGAAAAAGAAACATTCTCCGCAAGAGCACTGTGAAACCTATCAGAATGCGTACTGCTGATTGGATTGCATCCCACAGACAACATCTTTTTCTTTACAGAAATTGCTGCATCAGTCACAACACTTGACAGTGATCGGCGCCCTAACATTTCTGACCAAGCAAAACCAGACACTCAGCTTTGCCTTTCTATATATGTGATAAAGGACCTATAAATAGACTAGCTTAAGGCAGTGCAGCTTAGGACAACAGCGGCAGATGGATATAGCAGAGAAAGAGATAGTTCTACCCTCTGGCACATTTATTATTCAGAAGCTATTTTTGCATTTTTGTTTCACTAGTGACGTTAATCCCTCCGTACATGCCACATTCTGTTATGAAAAACGCCCATCATGAGTACTGAAGCATTCCCTCCCTCTTGTTATATAATCAGAACACATGTTCAGCCTCCCAACAAAAGAATTCAACGGAACTTAATGAAAACTGTAATTATAAAGCTTAGGCACCAAGCTTCAGAACTGGAGTTTCAGATTATACTTTCCTCTGGCAGGCCTTTTGTAAATGGCTTTGGTTTAAGGAACACCACCTTATGCCACCTCACGTAACTGCGGCATTCACCAGCTATCCTAAAACCTGGGGCCATTTTGCACTTCCCATCTGCTGGACAGGAAAGGAGCGTGATGAACTAACGTTGACTAACAGTCGCACTTGGAGTACTAGTGAACGTTACCCATCCCCTGCCACGTTCAAATACTTACCTTGATTTGATTTCAGGGCCGATCCTCTTCAGGGTGCTGCCATTTTGTCTGCGTGTTCGTCAGCACCATTGTCATGATGATGATGATGACACCCCGTGCATGCACAATTGCATCTATGGTCCTTTGAGGTTCCAGCATGCTTCCGCAACACCCCAGATAACCCCGTAGACATCCCAACTGGAAAGCCAGCTCTAGAGATGTGCATGAATATCCTTAGGCATTCGAAATCCAAATTTTGACATTCAAACTTGAATGTGTCAAAATTCTAATGCAAACATTCAGATCAAATTTTGGATCTATTTGTTCAATTTATCCCAACATTCGTATGTGCGCAGGTTCGTACACGAGGCATACTTGAACATCTGCATCTTTCCTACATCCGTATCGATTTGTACAAATCCATACAGGATGAAGACAGGATGCATACAGGATAAGTACAGGATGTATACAGATGTGTATGGATGTGGGGAGGATGCGTATATGCACATATGAATGTTTACATCCGTATGTGCAGATTTGAATAAAAAATTTGAACAAATAGATTCAAATTTGGTAAACTGGAATTTGAAAAATTTGAATCGAATTGGATTTTGAGGTATTATTATTATTATTATTAGTTTATTTCTATAGGGCTGTTCGTGTACTCAGCGCTTTACAAATAAAAACCAAAACAAGATATATAAAACCTGCAGAAGGCGTACAATCTAAACAACAATAATAAAAGCAAATAGCATTCAGTTTTATTTGAATAGAATATCAAACAAACTTTTGTGCAGATCTCTAGGCAGCTCCATAGTTTCCCCTACTGGAGCATCAAGAGTTGACAAGGCATGTACCATCATGCGGGTTGAGACTGCCAAGCAAATTTTGAGTTTCCTTCCTGCTTAGCTGGCATCTCATCTGCTTTTCTCGCTGTCCTGCCCGCATTGGCTTCAAGCTTCAGGTTTTCTTTATACTGCGCAGTGAGTGTTGTTGGTCCAGCATCCAGGTAAGTGCGCAGTCTCAAACGTATAATGTGACACCACAACAACTGATCGCCACATGTGTTGACTCAGTGGGGACTGTGCATTCCAATGCACAGTATAAATGTGTCTGGATGCAGCCATAACCAAGGCAAACAACAAACCAGCAAAAAGCTGGCTATTCCCTTTCATCTGTTTTTAACTCCAACTGTGAAAAGGTTTCCAAAGAAAAATAGGCAGACGTAGGCAGTTTACTTTTGGCAACCCGCCTGCAGCCATTGTGAACCCCCTTATAAGAGCTTTTTGACAGGCTTTTAATCTCTGAATGCATCTGGCAAGACCGCTCGCTTTCTCAGCAGCCTTCTGCAAGAATCCCAGCTTACGCTGCTTTTTACTCAAGGAGATACAAGAGTGTTTTTTTCAGGGGAAATGAAATTGCAATACAGGGGGAAAGCGCTCCCCTCTCTTTCTGGCCCTTTCCACACTGGACCTGATTCTGGGGCTTCAGTAGTCTACACTAGCATGTACACAGCAGGGCCCTATTCCAGGATGTCTATGCCAAGATAAGGTCCACTCTCCCTAGGAAGTCAGTAGCTCCATTTGGAAAAGGTGTCAAGTTTTTCTAAGGGCCTCTTTGCGCTTTCCAGAAATGGCTCCGTGTGTACTGGAGTTCCTCCCATGCCCATAAGTGTGGAGTAGTTAAAACTACTAAACACCTATACTAGCAGCAGGGCTAGTGTAGCTCTGCATGCTGTACCTGCACTTCCTCCAGGGTGAAGAGGTGTAGGGGGAGCATGTGACCAGCAGCAGGTGTGACTGCGGACTGAGTCACCTGGTTGACCCAGCAATGGCACCACAAAGGCATGCTGGTGCCACTGCCAGGGCTCTGCCATCACTGCCATAATGGCAGCCATTCACACTTGGCCAGAACTTAGTTAAGTGTTGGCTAAGTTTTGAATGCTTTGAGTGTCCACAAGTGCAGACACCTAAAGCATTCCAGAACTTCCCCTCCCCAGGACAGGAGGTGAAGTGCAGATTCACCCTAGACTTTAAATTGACAACCCAATTGAGCTAAAAATGAAGGCAATCAGACCCTTGCAGAGACACCCGTGTGGACGGAGGGACAGATCCAGATGTCTCCAAAGTACACAAGTCTGATGCACATAGGTGAAATTAATGTGGTCCATTTACTCTTACTATATAACACGACCTCTTTTCAAATGCTGCAGCTGGTGTATGTGAGAAACAAGCCAGGTGCAACCTTCTTAGCCTTTGAGACTCTCATGGTTGTACCTTATTATGATTCTAGCTTTTAATCTCTTTCCTCACATCAAAGCCGTGGAATTCCCTCCGGTTCTTTGAAATACAGAGTATACAACCACATCAAAGTAGGCTCTGATAAAACCAATAGCACATTAAAGTTACCTCATCCTCAGATTTCCTTTCGTCTTTGCAAATTTCCTTTGCTAATTAACCTTATGAAACATATTTTGCATTCTAACTCGCACATCCATGCAGCAGTTGCCTTGCATCATCTACACTGGTGACAGGCGACTATCAAGTCTTGTACTGCTGGGGACCTTAGGCTACCATCATATACATGAAAGGAAGTGCCCAAGAGAAGCTGGAGTAGCTCAGAATCTCCACACCTGGCAACCTGGGGCATCACTCCAGCACAGCTGGAAGAACTACTTTCAAGGGCGCTGGGCTGCCCTCAGGTGCTCACACCACCACGGTGTCTGATAAAGGCTATGGGAGCAACCTACCTAGCTCATTCTTCTGACATGCCAAGAACGGCCAACTTTCGAGACATTTTCTGGCACAGCACAAAACACCACCATGATCTCTCTCTGAAACTCTGGAGTGTTTGTTTTCCAACTTCAAAGACAGCAAGAGGAAGAGACACATGGTGTGAAGACCTCTGGGGTAGGAGTAAGCACTCAAGGCATGGTGAACCTGCATTGCAGGCGAGCAGCCTTAGTATCTTTCACCATGTTTCCTCCTACCTAGCTCAGCATGGACTTTCACTAGGAAAACTAGCAAATCAAAAGGAATTTTAAAGCAACAGAACTATTTTAAGGTGAAACAAATGTTCAGATGTAATTAAAGAAGCATCTTGTGTGTGGCCCTCGTGTTCCCAGGGCTTCCCTAATCCACCTTTTCTAGCGCAGAATGGTCAGGAGAGGGGGAAGGGAGACTGGAGTGTGAACAATCCCACCTAAAGCCTTCTTGAAGATGCCATTTTTTACTGTGTCTGATCACAGCCTAAGAATGAAGAGGAAAGATGGGTAAAGAGTAAGACTGAAACCAGGGGCAATTTCGCATTTCCCATCCTGTCCCGTTGATGGGAAAGGTGCATGATGAACGAAGCATTAGTTGGGTCACCATGTGTGACAGGAGGCTGGACTAGATGGGCGGTGGCCTGATCCAGCAAGACTTCTCATATGTTCCTATGTAGAACAAATTTACAATTTTTGAATACCTCCAGGGTGAAATATCTGGCCCAAAACCAAGCCAGTTCCATATACAGTGGACTGCAGAGATAAATAAATAAATAAATAAATAAATATGAATATATGTGGAGGGGAGGCCCTCCTGGTTGTCCCAGGAGAGGGGCTTCTCAGTGATGGCACCCAGACTATGGAATAGTCTCCCCCTTGAGGTGCATCAGGCTCCTTTGCTGTATATGTTCAGGAAGGCAGTGAAGACACACCTCTTTGTTCTGGCCTTCAGTTAAATGGGGACACACTTTCCCTCCCCACTTGCAGACACTATTGTTTTAATATATGCTCTTATTATTTTAATATATTTGATTTTAAATGTTGTTACCCACCCTGAGACCTTTGGGTACAGGGTGGGATATAAATAAATAAGTAAGTAAATAAGTAAGTAAATAAATAAATATCAAGAGTTTGAAATGGAGAGTTGTAGGACCAATCCCCAGAATCTCTGCAAAAGAAAGTATTGGCAAGATGCTTCAGAATCTTGCAGGTACTGATGGGGTTATCTGGAGAAGGCAACCCTGACTCAGATGGTACCAAACAGCAATAACCCACTTACAAAACAAACTTGCAAACTTAAATCTCAGACCCACTTAGCTAGCATGTAATGCAGCTAAATAGATTTTTTTTCCAGACAAAAAGGTCAAGTCATCAGGGCTTCAGATACCATGGATTTATTTTTTGGGTGCCCATTTGCTCTTTCACATCCAACATTACTCAGAGACAAAACTCACTGAGTTTCACACGTGTGAAACTAAACAGAGTATTTAAAAATTCAAAAAGGATTCAGCATTTATTAGTGGCATCAAAAAGGTATCCAAGAGTTATAGCTCAGAATTAAACAGCTTAGAAGATTTGTTACCCCTTTCGTATCAGGTCCTACAGGGATGCATTCCCAAACACCACCCCATCCACTGATTTTGTTATCTACCGAGGAGACCAGTTTGAGCTTACCTGATAATGGCCAATAACCTCACTCCAGAGAGTCACATCCCTTGCCGTTTGGAACCAAGTACCGTCCAGATCCCACAGAAAAATATTAATTCATGTACAAAGAGGAACTGGGATCCTTTGCCTTCAGAACATGCTTTGGGAATCCAGACATCCATGGAAATCCTGAGACCAGCAGAACAGACAGCCTTTAAAGTCCAATCAAGCCTATAAGCCAATACTGCTCAGCCAAACTTCTGAAATAGCCAAAGCTATTTTTACATCTATGTTAATACAAGTACTTCTGGCATTTCATTCACTGACTAATCCATCCTGGATTTGCTTAATACTGTGCCTCATATCAGTTCTCCATGGCCGCATCACCATTAGAAGCTTAATCCAGTTTCCCTAAACCGAAATAACAGAGCCGGATGCAAATGCGAATTTGCCTGATCCCATTACTTTCAGCCAGAATTGTGTTCAATCCGGATTTTGAGGATATATGTGACTCAAGGGGGGACTCCAGTGGCTACTTTTTAAAAAATGCTTTTCGGGGCTGCCCTGTCCTCTTCCTCCTGGCGTGAACGCACCACCCATAAGGGACCCCTTCACAGAGCCTAGCTGGGTGGCTGCCGCTTGCCTGGATGGAGGAAAAACGGCAGCGGACAGGCAGCAATTCTTTCCCCTCCTCTCCCCATTGCTCAGGGCACGCAGCAGCAACTCAAGCCCCCTTCACCCGTCACCATCACAGCCTTTAAAACATTAACCATCTCCCCAAACCTGCAGCTGCTTTTCTTTCTTTTCCCTTTTTTAAAGGTCAGAACTTTCAAAATGGCAAGATCGTTATCAGGTGTGAAGTGCTTGGATTGCTACAGTGTAGCGACTGCTGCTTTAAGGGGTGGATTTTACAGCTTGCTTTGGAAGCAAGCTATTGGGGGAGGGAAATTCTCATCCCTTAACATGGAACAGTTCCCACATTAAAAAATGTAAAACGTTTCAAGCGCACAAACCGGAGTGAGACCTGTTGAAATGAGGATTAACATTTACAACACTTTGGGGCGATTTAACACTCAGAAAGAGTGTTAAGCCAAACTGACGTGGGGTCTGAGAGAATTGAAAACGGTTTGAAACCAATATAAGGTTGTAAGGGGGATGCGGTCCATGAGGAACCACAGCTGTTTGATAGTCTCCAATGTTCCGTAAAGATGAGAACCAGGTGGGGTCTGTCTCTAGGAGGCTAAGATATCTGCAGAGGTCTCAAAAATCTGTGGACAGGACTGGGGAAGAGTATAGCTCAACCAAGGGACCCCCTTTAGTAAAGACATTTTTAAAAGTCTCACTGAACTTGATTGTTTCCACCAAAGCCTTGTATGCTATGCACGAAGTAGGGAAATGTCCCAAATAATGGCCAGAACAAAGCCCTCGCTTGTGCTGCACAGTTTTACTAGGGGCACCTACTGTGCTCCTTGCACAATCCTGCATGCAACCGTAGCAAAAGCAGGCCAAGCTTGGCTGTTGCTGTAGCGAGGTGGGCATAAGAACATAAGAGAAGCCCTGCTGGAGCAGGCTACAGCCCATTTGGTCCAGCATCCCATCCCACACAGTGGCCCACAAATTGCTTATGGGCATCTCAAGCAGAAGATAAGGGCAAAACTATCACCTACTCTTGAATCCCAACTAATGGCCTTTGGAGGCATTCTGTCTGTCTCCCCAGCCTGGAGGTCGTACCAAGGCATCCATTCGAGTAACCATTCATGAATTTGTCTAACCCTTTCTTAAAGACATCTTGGCTGGTTGCTGTTACAACCTCCTCTGGCAGCAAATTTCATAGATCAATGACCATCTGGGTGAAGAAATACTTCCCCTTGTCTCATTAGCTTCATAGATTGTCCCCTGGTTCTAGTGTTGTGTGATTCAGGGTTTACACTTAACCTGCTGGAGGGCAAGTTTCAGGTAGGTTTCAGAGAGAGCCAGCATTCACACTGGACATTGGTCCAGGGAAGTTAAGTGCAATTCCCTTGCTGAATTGAACCCACAATCTTAACATCTCTGCAGTACACTGTAGGTACAACAATAATTTTAGTCAATATTATTCTATAAATGGAAGATATTCTACCTTGGGACTGTGGATGTCCCATATTTATCAAATCCTCAAATTCTGTAAGATGCATAGAAATGACCCTGAGTTGAGTTTCTGTATCTATGGGCCAATCAAGTTAAGAGTCCTTTGGCCACATTTTTTGTAAAGGAAATCAGGTTAAAATTTTCATTGTAGTAATGCTTTAACCAGTATCAACCTGTGCCTCATAGATGTTTTAGGAATCTTGAGATGGACAATTTCCTCTGATTAGCTATAATCTCAGTATTGCTTAGTATGGATGGGAGTGGAAGCAATTTAGGTTGCCCTTTTCCCCCAGCATTTAATATAATTTTTCAGGAACAGTGAAATCTGACCCTTTAATAATAATTCCAGTGTTCCTTACCGTGTAATTGCTTCTAATCTGACCCATAATTTATGTGGCATATGTTGCAATTCTAACAACTTGGTTGTTTTGAAAGCAAGATGGGATGCTGAACTAGATGGGTTGTAGACTGATCCAGCAGAGTTCTTCTTTTATTCTTATCTTTGAGCTCAGAAAATGGTGACACAAAAGGCATAAGAGGAGTCCTTCTGGGTCTGGCCACATGGGGGACCAGTAAGTCCCTCTAGTGATGGTCACAGCAGAGCAGTTTGAGAGAAGCTTTCTTCAAGCTCTTCCAGAAGATAATTAGGCTTCCTCCTATGCCACATAAATGTTCTCAAACGAGGCCTTCTCGGCTCCCTGCCTTGAACTATTTCTTTCCTCCTTACTGCCCTATCCTCCTCCTTCTGCCTAATTAATAAACCAAAGGAGCAAACGAGCATCGTTTACTCTCCTCTGGATTACATGACTAACGGAAGAGAAAACTAGACCCATCCACAAGAGCTTTTCTGACAGTCAAGGACAAAGTTAATACTGCAAAAACAAATATATCAGTTCAGCATCGAAGAGGAGGCTGCCAATTTTATGGTCTGAAAAAAAAAATGCTGAAAAAACAACAGGCAAGATCTGAGAAATACAGGCCCTACGGCTGTTAAAGAAAAAACACAGATAATTAAAACACTGAGAAATCCACAATTTCCCATAATTCCTGTGAAATGCCACAAAGCTTCACAGGAACTATGGGAAATCTCATTCAAGATGAACTCAATTTCCCATAATTCCTGTGAAATCTTCCTGTGGTGGCACCCGGGATCTCCTAGCCAACGTTTGCCAGGTGCCAACATTATAAGGCTTATGGTGCTTGGTACCTTTTCAACAAGGCTTTTGATGTTTTGTTGTTGTTGCACATCACTGAGTCATGGCCAATTCCAGCCTGACTACATGGACACCTCCGTGCAATTTCCTTGGAAGAAATACAGAAGTAGTTTGCTATTGCCTACTTCCAGAGAGAGACAGGAGATCAAACCAGCAGTCCTCCATTTTCAAGGATGGGAGGAGATCTTTTAATTATGTTTGCTATTGTTCTTTATTCATTTTAGTCATGCTTTCTGATTCCTATTTTTATTAAATGATGTGACTGCCCTGAAGTATACAAAATCATGCATGGTATAGAAAAGGTGGATAGAGAAAATTTCTTTTCTCTATCACACAACACTAGAACCAGGGGTTTATGGAATTTGCTGCCAGAAGAGGTGGTGACACCTACCAGTCTAGATGGCTTTAAGGTAGGGTTGGACAAATTTATGGATGACAGATGCCTAGGTGAATGCCTAGGTGCATATTTCAGGCTGGGGGTTGGGGGTGGGGAAGCAGGACGCTTCTAGGGCCATTTGCTGGTATTCAAGAGCAGGAAAAGGTTTGTCCTTGTCTCTGCTAGAGATGCCCATGAGCATTTGGTGGGCCACTGTGTGCAACAGGATGCTGGACTAGACGGGCTGTGGTCTGATCCAGCAGGGCTTCTTATGTTCTAAACCTTCAGATGAAAGATGACTCCATCAGCTTTAAGCCTTCAGAAAAAATCTTTGATCCTCAAGCAAGACTACTTTTCATACTTCAGGATCTGTCCAGGGTCCTGAACTCATTTGTGCTGCCCTAGGTTGCCTGGCCCTCCTAGTTGTGCAGAAGAGAATTTGAGAATTTCCCCAAGCATCTAGTCCACTGAGGTCCTGAATATTCATCAATGCAAGTGATATTCACAAACTGAACCTCTGCATTTCTCAGATTTAGGTAAGGCTGGACTCTGGATTAGCCCTATTTTTTTTTCACAGCGGATTTGCAAGCACAAACACTATAGGGTTATGTCTCCCACTTCTACGCTGTGATCACACCTTCACTTCAAACATTAATTCAATCCATGTTCAGTTTGCAATGCCTCACACCTTTTCATTTTTATCTATTTTATTTGTGGACTTTCCACACTGTCACTGGCAAGCCCATTCACACCTCTATGGTGCTGGGTGGGTTAGTTAACATACCACACAAGCACACTGCTGCATCAGGTGACCTGGGATGCAAGCATGATTGCACAGCATGTCATCGTTGTCCCAGTGACCACGTATGCACACTGGCACCGATATCAGGACTCAGGATGTTGGTGCCCAGATATGCATCCACAGTTCAAGTAAGTCCGCAGACTCGTGAGCAGGGGAAAATGCATGTACTAGCATTTGCTAGTGTGAATGATAGTCCACGCATGGGGAAGTACACCTGGAATGCATAGCATCCTTGACCATTTTCCAGCTTGCTAGGACAGAAGAGAACCCCCAACGGAGCATGTTCCATAGGTCACTATATTCGAGATCCCTGCCCTTAGACACACCATCATCACTTCACAGTAACTACATGGCTAGGGGTCATTTTTGCTCCTGCAAGTTATGGGTTGTGATGAAAGATGAATTAATGGTAAGCAAGCTGATCTCATCTGCCATTACCGAGAAGCCCCTGAAAAACACCACAGTTTTCCACAATGCATCAAAGATAATTTGATGACTCTGCAAGTCCACAAATAACTTTGCTGGATTACAGAGTGTCACAACAATGTAGGAACATATTGCTTTTAATTAATCCCATGGCATTGAGCCCAGATGTGTTTTTTCTCTCTGGCTTGATACTGGTGAGCTAATCTTGAAATTAGATTACGCAGTGTGGATTAAGAAAGTGTTGTGGGGGGTTCCAGTTGTCAGGACAACAAACTGAAAATGTATGCTATTAATCCCCTCGGTACAGACCTTCTCTCATGCAGCCCCAATATGCATGTGGCAACAACAATAAGGAAGTGGGCTTTAAATACTATTGTCGTTTGCTTCAGGTACCTGGGAAATAAAGATTTCCCCAAGTGAATTAAGAAAAAAAAATTGCCTGACACACAGCCATTGCCACAGTACAAATCACTAGGAATCACTTTGCAGTGAACTCTGGTCTGTAAGGAAGAAACATGTCTGAATAAAACTTTTCCATGGATGCAACAGAACACCCACAGCTAATATATACAAAACACAGTTATACGATCTTATGCTTTCTGTTTCCCAAGAAGGCAGCCCTCACAGCAGCCATTTTGCATCTCCACCAAGAAAACTTCCTTGAATTCTCCATGGAGACTGGATAGTATTCAGCAACAATGACAACAAAATATATATACCAGAACATAAAATGGTAAGAGAGGCCCTGCTTGATCAGGCCACAGACTTTCTAGTCCAGCATCCTGTATCACACGGTGGCCCATCAATTGTTTCTGGGCATCTTAAGCAAAGGACAAAGGCAAAACCTTCACCTGCTCTCAATTCCCTGCAAAAAACCTGGAAAGCAGTACATAGGTATTCATTCTAGTAGCCACTGATACACCTGTGTGCTATTTTAAGTCTCAGATCAAGGGTGCTGGCAGGTAATGCAAACAGAGGGCCTGTTTGCACTTGGCCTTCTTTGGGGGTATATCTCAGGATAGAGGTGTGTTGCCCACATGCTAATGCAGACTCTGGTAGGCCTCACCTGGGGGCTGCTGTAGCCTGCACTAGCACGTGGACAGCAGGCCCCTATTCCAGGATATATTCCAGAATAAAGCCAAGTGTGAATAGGCCCAGAGACAATGGAACTGTGAACAAAGAACATAAGAGAAGCCCTGCTGGATCAGCCCACAGCACGTCTAGATGAACATCCCATCTCTCATAGTGGCCCACCAATTGCTTCTGGGAATTATCACGCAGAAGGGCAAAACCTTCACCTGCTCTCAGACCCTTGCAATTGAACTTTAAGAGGCATCACGCCTCTCTCTCCAACCTGGAGGAAGTACCTTGGCATCTATTATAGTTGTCATTCACACACCTGACCTCCAGCCTCCTTCCCCTGTTCTTCACTTTGGACCAGCTTCCCTCACACCAACTTTGTATGGGTTTTTTTGGCACCTGGCTAAAACATACCTCTTCACCCGAGCTTTTGAATTTCAGTTCCCTCTGAATTTTGTCCTGCCAGGAAGAGAGGGTAGGTGGGTTATATTATAAGTATGTTGTATGTTGCTTTACTGTTTTCTCTTTATATGGTTGCGCCTTGGGACCTTCAGGTGAAGGGAACAATATAAGCATTCAAACAAATAAGCAAATAAATTCCCCCCATTCAATTTAAGTGTTTTGATCATGTTCTATATATTTGCTTTATATGCTGTAATTATGCTGTTTTACTGCTCTGTGAACTTCGAAAAACCCTCTGTTCTCTTTCTATACTGTAAGGAGAGATAGAAATGTTACTGCTAAAGAAAGAAAAAGCAAGACATGTCCTGAATGGAGTTCTTACAAAGGCCAGGTCTCATCAAAGCTAATGAAAAAGGCCACATCTAGTCAGAACCAAGAGATCAGGGGGTCCTCAGCTAATGCTCTCCAAAGTGCCCGTGACAGGCCCTTAAAACATCCACACAGGCCTACTGTGATATCAGAACTAATGAGTCAGATAATGACAGCATGAGACAGCATGCTCTGGAGGGCATCCGGGGCGCTCAATCATCCTTTGCCAGAGACATGAACATACATTTAAATACTGTACTTGAGCAGTCCTCTATCTAAGTAACCCAACTCTATCTAAGTAACTCAACTTGAGCAGATTCCCAAAAGACATCAGCCACACTTCTGATGAGCTAGTTTGGTCTGGTGGCTAGGGAGCAGGACTCTTATCTGGAAACACTGGGTTTGATTCCACCCTCCCCATGAAGCCAGCTGGGTGGCCTTGGGCTAGTCACAGCTCTCTTTTGAGCTCTCACAGCCCCACCTACCTCACAGGGTGTCCCTTGTGGGGAGAAGAACAGAAAGCTTTGTCAGCCGCTTTGAGTCCCCTTAAACGGGTGAGAGAAGCGGGGTTGAAAAGCCACATCTGGGTAATACAAAAAATGCCCAACGCCGTTCTTATACATTTCGCACGCATCCACTCCACTTTACGCACCAGAAACACAGGCTGCGCGCAGACATCTCAAAAGGGGCGCCACACGGTGTCCTCTTTGCGTCGCCAACGCTTCTCTAATCCACATTTTCTAGCACAGATTGTTCATGAGAGGAGAGAAGGGCAGAGTGGTGTGTGAACAGTCCCACCTCCAAGCCGCCTCTAACTCATCTCAGAGATGCTTTTGTTGTTGTTGCTGCTGCTGCTGCTGCTTTGTCTGTCCATAAAGACAGCTGGGGATCCTTTCTTCTTCCTTGTCCCCCTCTTCCCTTGACTCCTTCACCTGTCTGCTGGACAGTCAGTCGGTGACAGACCCTGCCGGAGCAGCCCCGGAATTGGACTTAACGGGAAGTGAGCAAACAGGATCAGGGCGCGTGATTTATGGGCTGCGGCGCCAGCCAGGCACCCCCCCACACCTTCCCTCTCCCTGGGCATGTGGGACACGCGCCGGCCCGCCCGTTCCCCGCGCCCTGACCCGCCCTACCTCTCCGAGCAGATCCGCCGCCTGAGCCTGGGCGCCTCGCCCGTCCCGTCCCGTCCTCAGCGCGAGGGAAGCTGAAACTGGAGCAAACGAGCGAGCGAGCGAGCGCCCGACCGGGCAGCAGCGCCAGCAAGCAATGCGGGCTCCCAGGCGCGCGTCCCGGGCAAACAGTCTGACTGGGCGGGCGGGCGAGCGAGCGGCAGAGGCAGACGGATCCACAGGTGCTACTACTGCGCCCCTCTCCCTCGGGCCGCGCTGGTCATTACAGGCGCTCGCCAGCGAGGCGTCCCCTCGGCAGCCAATCAGGCGGCCCTTCGGCCCCGCGCCGAGGAACACCGTAGGTAGGACGTCCTGCCAGTAGACCGGGCCGATCGGCTCCCAGAGGGGGCCTGGGCCTGGGCCTGGCCTGGCTCGTCCCCAGGAGGAGTGGGCCAGTGTCTGAATGAGCGCCCCTTACCTTTCTTATTCGGAGCGCGGCAGGCAGCAGGGCTGTGGTCACACTTAGGGTTCAATCCAGCTTCAGTCCACTTTCAGAGCGAGAGAATGCACCCGCAAAGTGACAAGCTGTTTTCTTTCAGTCCTAAATAACTCAGAAAATTCAACGTGGAAGGAAAATTACTGGCCACTTTGCTGATGTTCTTATGTTCTCTCGCTCTGGAAGCGGACTGGAACTGGATTAAACCTTAGGTGTGACCACCGCCCAGCTTTGATGCCTTGGGAGAGTGCTTGACACTTTCCGGGCCAAGGGGGGACTCCTAAGGCGCCTGAAGGGCGACCGCGTTTTTATGATGGTGTGAGATTTTTGTGACCCACAAGCAACCTGGTAGTCACACTGTGGCTGCTCTAAAGCACCATTCCCGAGAAGCTGTGTCTTAAAACGGCTTGTTTGAAATGCAATGTTTAAAAACATAATAGAAACACAAGAATTAAAATATATAAATTACAATTACAAATCCCATAGCTGGAATCTATGACAGTTTAGACCGTAAGAAAAGCATAAACATTTTAAGAAATGACAGCTTTTAAGAGAACAAAAGAGGAGCTCTGCTGGATCGGGGCATAGCCTGTCTAATCCAGCATCCTATAATGGCCCATCAAGTACTTTGGGGGTATCTCAAGCAAAAGACAAAGGCAACGCCTCCCTGCAAAAATTCTTTAGAGGCATCCTGCCTGTCTCTCCAACCTGGAGGCAGTGTCAAGGCCTCCATTCTAGTAGCCATTCATACACCTGTCCTACATCAGTTTGCCTAATCCTTTCCTAAAGCTATCCAGGCTGGTTGTTGTCACCACCTCTTCTGGTAGCAAATTCCGTGGACTGATGACCCCCTGGGTGAAAAAAATACTTCCTCTTGTCAGTTTTAATTCTCCTCCCCATCAGATTCATAGAGTGACCCCTGGTTCTAGGGCTGTCGGAAAGAAAAAAATATTTTTCTCTATCCACCTTTTCCTCAATGTGCATCATTTCATATACTTCTGGTTGCCCTTTTCTGCACTATTTCCAGTTCCACAATACCATTTCTGAGGTGTGGTGATTATTATTGGTGGATCAGAGTTGGAAAAGGTCTCTTTTTAAAAGACCATATTCCCTGTAGTCAATGAACCTCTATGGCTTAAGTCTCATGGGAGCTGTAGGATTGGGGAGAGAAACCCTTTCCAAAGTCCAGGGTGATTTGTTGCCTGTGGTAAAGCATGCACACATCTTGAACATAAAGAGGCATGAAGGTGCATGCTGACCGGGTTGTTTTAGGAGACCTTCCTGGTTGGGCCACCACTCCCAGCAGTTAAAGGAGTGGGAATGTTTGAGAAGGCCTACTTGGTGGTAGCCCCCAGATTATGGAATAGCTTCCCCTCTGGGATGCAGCAGACACTTTCACTGCATGCATTTAGGTGCCTGGTGCAGACACACCTCTTTATCTTTCAGCTGAAGAAACAGCTTTCCTTCTTTCAGGCACATCTATTGTTGTGTTAAGTCAGTTCTGTTTTATTGTGGATTATATTGGTTTGATTGGATTATATTGGTTTGACTCCACTGGATGTTTGGCAGGACAGAAATGCAAATAAATATGTAAATTAGAATTGTCTGCTCAGTCATGGCATGCATCTGCACGGTTCTGAGCCTTACTGATAGTTGTATCTTCCAAATCTCAAAATATTTCTTCATACACCAGTGGCATTGAATTGTGTCTCCCAGTTGCAAATGAATGGGACCTTTCACGATGAAGATGAATCTCAAGTTTCCTATACTTCTACTTTAAGCAGAGAGATCACTTTATTGCTAGTGCAAAGAGTAATGGGATAAAGGGCACCCTTGTTTAGTCCCTCCCTTAATGTTGAACTCCCCTGAACTGACATATATTTTCGCCTTAGCCCCTTTGTACGTTTTAGTATCCTACATATATTCTCCCCTAGGCTATACTTATATCCAGTTCTATGTATACATTCGTGACTTAGTCTGTCAAATGCTTTAAATACATCTAATGTTAAAATAGCCAATGTTTCCTGTCTTTGCTTTATACATTGTATTCATTATAAATATAATATAAATCTATTCTTAATAAATCCATACTGATTACTCTTTATTAAGAGAGATTATTAAGTATGTACTGGGCAAGCTCAAGGAAGTGGAAGAATGCAAAGATATTTACAAATAACGCTCATGTTTCAGAAAGTGCCATATACTCTCAACACCATGGACAGCTCCAACTGCTCTGATCCCAAAATATTTTTGTATTAAAAGAAATCCTGGGGGGAGGAGGGGAATATAGGGTGTTTTTCCACTGTCACTAGAAGTACCCATTAAGTACCCATTAATGGGTACAAAATGCCATTACGTACCCATTAATGGGTACTTAATGGGTACTTTTAGTGACAGTGGGAAAACACATTATGGCACTGCTATACTGAGACCTGAGGCAGTCCCACCATAGCCCCACTATTTACCCCATAAAAAGTGCTAGAAAGTATTGCTGGAAAACCTGGTGCTAGTCACAGGTTTTCCAGCCATACCACACTTTACTTACCTTCTGGACAAAGTTCCATCATAGCTCCATCCATTTCACTTGCCATGGTGGCTGACAGAGCAAGTAAATCTTGCAAAAGGAAAACACATCAAAGGATTTCTGGTTTTTCAATGGATACAAGTTTACAATTTAAACATTCAAAACCCTGTGGATTGAAACTTGTGCAGCTGGAGTCCAAAGTGCCCCAGACAGCTTTTGTGTTTCCTCATAGGCAGCCAGAGACAGGCAATTTGAGACCATGATAGTAAGACATGCAAGCCATGGGTCATTTTCAATTCTGAGAGGTGTAACGTTCTTTTTGAGGGCTTTCTAAAACGCTTCTAAGTTTCATGCTCTCCTTTCATGGGAATAGAGGCTGCTGGGTGGAACACCTAGGAAACTGGCCACAGGCCTTTAGAGGCCAAATTATACCATTGCATTGCCCAACTTGACAACATTTGGCCACAGGCCCAAGGCTCTCAAAAGCCTAAAGGGGTTGCCAGAAGCAAGTTGAGTGCTCATCACCCAGCTCTTATGGATGTGTCTGCTAGGTGTTCTGTTTAGAAAACTCCACCTCCATATAAAATGGGTGTGTGTGTTCATTTTATTTGTTGTAACCCACCCGGAGACCCTTGGGTATAGGGTGGGATAAACATACAAAATAAATAAATAAAAGAGGGCATGGCTCCTTCAGAACTCAAAAAATGTTGCAACTGGAGGTACAACTGCATGTTTTGTTCCACTTTTGACACATGTTCAGAGTCAGTGAATACATCAGCAAAGCAACAAGCACCTTTCCTTCCACATTATCCAACCCAGAAAATTAATCATTTAGTTCTTTCTCTTTCTCTCTCTCTTTCTCTCTTTCTCTTCCTTCCTTCCTTCTCTTCCTGACTTTCTTTCCTTTCCTTTCCTTTCCTTCTCCTTCCCTATCCCCAAAGGTCCCAGGGTGAGTTACAGCAGTAAAAATGAAATTGAAATTGAACTCACTGAAAAACCAGAACAGTGCCTGTAAGAAGAGAGGAGAAACTGTTTCCTCATTCAGAGCAGACAGGGTAAACATATGTGTCTTCATTAATATTCTATATGTATGTAGTTAAGATGCTTGGTACATCTCAGGAGCTACCACTGAGAAGCCCCTATCCCAATTCCTCATCCTTATGACTATTGTAGGTGGTGGTTAGAGAATGAAGTTGGATTGAAGATAGATTAAAACTTAAGTATAGCTGGACCTTATGATTTGTTTACAGCCTTTCTAGATCTGTCTGCTCAGCCACAGTCACTCCCCATTTGGATTTTCTAGGGTTGAAAGCCCACAAATAAAATGGATAGAAATGAAAAGGTGTGAGTGCTGTGATCAGAAGATGGGCTGAAGAAGGTTTAAAGTGAAGGTGTGACTACTGGGAAATAAAGTGAAGTTTGATTCATGGTATAGTTTTATTGGCATTTCCTTCCTCCAAGGTATTTCTCAATTTCCAGCCTATAGCCCTGGGATTTTCTGATTGCTTCCCATTCAAATATTCACTAGGGCCAAGATTGTCTAGATGCTGCCACCTGCTGAGGCAGGATTTGAAGAACCGGGCCTAAAAATAGCTTTAATGTAGTGTAAGCACACACAGTTTCTGTTGCCTACACCTGAGCACATAATCTAGAAATGCCAAGTCTTTTTTCCTTTTTAAAATGAACACATTCAGATACCAATGCCTTTGGAAAGCATTGATATCTCTCTCTGCTTATAACTAAAAAGCAAAGTGCATCTGAGGCTGCGTCCAGACATTGCTCACTTATTCTGCTGTATTTGGATATTCTAGAATAAAGCATGGATATTTCAGAATATCCATGTTTTATTCCAATATCCACATATAGCAGAAAAAGGAAGCAACTTCTGGATGCAGCCTGGGGCAGCTTATACTTTCCCCCTTTATCCATGCGCAGTCAACGATCTGGATCTTCAAGATCCAGATCTTTGAGATGGGGTCCTCCTGGAAATCTGGATCTGAAGACCCCATTGTGGACACCTTTAATCAGGTCCACATTAAATCCAGATTTAAGGGCCTGAAGGACCGATTAGATCTGGATTTCCCCTGCCCTCATGGGGACAGGAGTTTGCAGATGGGGCCTTCAATGGGGTCCATGTGGGGACAGGACCTTCCCAATCAGGTACCAATTGGGTTCCTAATGAGGTCTTAGAAGGATTCTAAGCCCTGGTGGGAAAAGGACCTTAGGCTTCCTTAAAGAGGTGGCTGGACATATTCTGAAGTGGCATTTCCACCATCCTCCTCCTCCTCCTCCTCCTTTTCTTAGCTTCCAAGTAACCACCTATTTTAGCAAAGATAAAAAGAAGAAAATAGCACTTATCTAAAATCTTCTCAACTTAGCCTTACTCCAGAATATTTGGACTACGGCAGGTCCTGCCCAGAGATTGCCAGTGACTCCACTAGCATACAAACAGCAGGCCCCTATTCCAGAATAAGGTTCAGTGCAGAAAGGGTACAACGTATCAAGAGTAGAATATCAAAACTGATTTGGTAGATATTGACAACCAGAGGAGTCTCACTCAACAACCTGCACTATATTCTACTCTAGTTGAAGATTCCAGATGAATTATAAGGACAGTCCTATGTAGAGTGCCAGTGCATAGACCACAGTGAACAAGCCATCCTTGTCTAGGTAGGGGAATGGCTGGTAAATTGGCTGTAGGAAATCAATAGGACTCCTAAGCATGGAGTTCACAGTGATAGTTATGGATCTAGGAGTACCCCAAACTATGTACTCCCATGAAGAACAGTAGATTTCCCAGTAAAGCTCATAAAACAGGGCATACACCAAATAAGCTGTTTGCTTTGCTGTTTTCCTGGGACTGATTCCGAAACATGCTAACCCTACAGCTAGAGATAACTTATAGCCATCAGAAGAACATAAGAGGAACCCTGTTGGATCAGGCCATGGACATCTAATCCAGCATCCTGTTTCCCATAGCGGTCCACCAATTGCTTCTAGGCATCTCAAGGAGAGGACAAAGTCAAAACTTAAATCACCTGCTCTCAAATCCCTGCAAATGGCCTTTAGAGGCATCCTGTTTGTCTCTCCAAACTAGTAGCCACTGATACACCAGTCCTCCATGAATCTGTCTAATCCTTTCTTAAAACTTCAATTGCCTTTTCATCCACCTTAGCACAAAAAAGCAGGGCTGCAGCAAAATTAAAGCACTCTGGAATAGAAGAGTTATACTATTTCATGTTCAGCGATGCACAAGCAAATGCTGATGCAAATAAATTGGTTCAAAACATCTTGTGCTAAGATAATCTTTGAATAGCCTGTACTGTATACAGCACCTCTGCTCAACCATAATTGGAGTATAGTTTCCATATCTCATAGACTCCTACTATCTCCTGATATTTGCATTCAGGTCACAAGTGCCATTGATACTTCTGTTGAAAGTTTAAGGTTGAATTCCCATATAGGATCCATCTTAGCAACCCTTCACTTTGAGTTGTGTTAGAAGCAGAGGTTTTGGTAGGTCTTGTATGCTTTACAGGACACACCTGCTGAAGTTCCATTTATCCTATGGCTTCCATAGATCAAACCTTGTGGTGGGGGGAGGAAGGATAGCAGGGAATTAAGGGTGTGCATTATATGATCTTAACAGTTCAAGTCACACCTGATTTGGCAAACACCCTTTCTGACTTGAAATCAACTTTTTTGCACTTAGGTTGTAAGTGCACACAGGGAAGAAGAGTTGGCTTTTATATCCCACTTTTCTCACCCATTTAAGGCAACTCAGTCAAACCTTCTGTTCTTCTTTCCATAACAGACACCCTGTAAGGTAGGTGGGGCTGTGAGAGCTCAGAAAGAGAGCTGTGACTAGCCCAAGGTCACCCACCTGGCTTTGTGTCGGAGAATCCAGTGACTACTGGATACTTTAAGGAATCAAATCCAGTGACTACTAGATATGAGTCCGGCATTCTAACCACAAGACCAGCTGTCTTTACCAGAAATGGCTGTGTGCGTGTGTCAAATCATCCCTCATGCTCCACTTAGGGAAGCGCTGGTGAGGTTAGGGTTGGATCCAGCATCCCAAAGTACAGACCCCAGAACTATGCCCCATCTTCACTTCCTCAGGACATTTTCGTGGAGAAGTGATGGTGCAAAATAGTTCTGTGGGTTTCTCAATACCCAGCCCCTCAACGCAGAGGAGCATCAGAGAAAAACTGGGTGGACCAAGGAGAAAGCAGCACTTACTCTCAGGATGAAGGTCGTCTCGCTTTATGTATTTCCTGTAGTTCAACTGAATGCTCCCATTTTTAAACATACAGCAACCTCCTGCAAAATGCGGCAGCTTCATTCTCACAAATATCCGCTTTGTTTATTGTTCTACATTTTTATAGCATCGCATACCTGACAGTCTCAGGGCAGTTTATAATTAAAATATACCAAACTAAATATAAAACTAAAACTATGAAACTAAAGTACACCACCAGAGTAGCAGGAAAGAAACTAACAGCCAAATGTCTGGGCAAAGAGATGAGTCTTTGTTTAGCATCAAACCTACAATATTGTTGCTTGATGAGGCTTTATTCCACAAACTGGGAACCACATCCAAGGGACAAGAAAGCCCTCTTAACTGACAGGCAGACTTGTCTGAGAGGAGATGCTACTTCACATCTTTGGGGTCTAGGATATTTAGGGCTTTAAACATCAGTGTCAGTACCTGGCAGCAAATTACAACCAGTGCAGATCTTTCAAGACCAGCATGATATGCATCTGGTTATAAATCCTGTTATTT
Source organism: Aspidoscelis tigris stejnegeri (assembly GCA_023333525.1). Lineage (NCBI taxonomy): Eukaryota > Metazoa > Chordata > Lepidosauria > Squamata > Teiidae > Aspidoscelis > Aspidoscelis tigris. The sequence goes on along the minus strand of JALMGA010000007.1, from coordinate 21,465,485 downwards.
TATTTTATTTGTATTTCTATCCCACCCTACATCTGAAGGTCTCAGGATGAATAACATTTAAAAACAAACATATATTAAAGCAGTGACAATATACATTGAAAGAGTAAGTGTCTGAAAAGTGGGAAGAGAAAGTATATTCCCATTTAAGCAAAGGCCAGGGTCTAGTTAGTGGTCTAGCTGTTGAATTCTGCACCAGTTGCAGATTCCAGACGATCTTCAAGGACAGCCCCAGGTAACGCACATTATAATAATCCAACCTGGGCCCTTTCTGCACTTTGTCTTTTTCTGAAATCTATCTCAGAATAAGGGTGTTGCCTGCAGGCTCATGCAGGCTGTGGCAGGTCTCACCTTGGGCCTCCCATCATCTGCACTAGTCTGCAGACAGCAGGGGCCTATTCCAGGATATATTCTAGAATAAGGCCAAGTGCAAAAAGGCCCCTAGTTACCAGAGCATGGATCAGAATAGTCAAAGGATGTCTATCCAGGAATGGTTGAAGTTGATCAGAGATATGAGCAGACGCTCTTGGGTATCACTGCCACCTAAGTCTCAAGGCGGCTGTGATAATAGCAGCACCTTCAAATTTCACACTTGTTCCTTCCAGGAAAGTGCAACCCCATCTAGAACTGGGGGGCTCTTGGCTTCCTGGACACAAGACCATGTAACAACTCCATCTTGTGTGGATTCAGTTTCAGTTTATTGATCCACATCCAGCCCATTACTGCCCCTGTTAAGCATCTGAACTTGTCTCCACCGACTCAGGTGGAACAGAGGGATAGAGATGGATGTCCTCAGCATATTGTGATAACTTACTCCAACCCTAACCCCGACCCATGCTCTCAGTGGCTTCATATAGAAGCTCAAAGGCATGGGAGATAAAGTAAACCTGTGGGACATCACAAATTAGCTCCCAAGATGTCAAGAAGGCCCCCAATATTACTCTTTGGCATCTGCCCTGAAGGTAGAAATGGCATCCCCATAAAACAGTATCCCCAATCCCTAGGTCTCAAAGTTGTTCCAATAAGATACCAAAGCCAGTAGTATCAAAAGTGGATGAGAGGTCAAGGAGAACCAACACAGTTGCATCTCACCCCTTTGCCTCTCCAGGAAGAATTCATCCACCAGGGCAACTGAGGCAGATTCAGTGCTATGGCCAGGCCCAAAGCTGGATTGGAATGGGTCTATATAATGTTTCATCCAAGTATACCTGCAGGTGTATTGCCATCACCCTCTCAAGTATCTTGCCCCCAAAAAGGAATATTAACAACAAAACAGTAGTTATTTAACACTCCTGGATCCACAGAGACACTCTTGAGTTGTGGGCACACTACTGCTTCCTTAAGGGCAGCTGGCACTTCTCCTTCCCCCAATAATGCATTACTACCCCCCAGAAGCACCCACCCTGAGATCTTTAGATAGATAAAGCTAAGATTTGGCTCTGAATGGTGCCAAGGTAGGATTTACTGGGACCCACATACTGGTATGCACCATTCTGGGTTCTACAGTAAACCTTTATTCATAAGATTTTTACTTGCGAGTTTCATATATTAATGGAGTATTTGTAGCACTGCCTTGTTTCTAAAGAGTAAAATATAAGCAAAAACAGATGCGTCTTTCCCAGCACCTGAAGTGTGACTTGCCACTGCTGGGCTGGGTCTTTGGTACTGTAGGTGCGACTCTACCCCGATTGTCTTTTTCCCCCATTGTTTAAGCAAGAAAATCCTAAAAACTCCAAAACAAATAACTGAATTAGCTGAGAACTGATGGTTGGTACTGTTTTATTGTCCAATAATACTGATTAAAATATTTACACTCCTACTCTTATAAATCCACAGTTTAAAACACTCATACCTATGGCTTTTAAATTGTTTTTTTTTTATCTTTTAAGCACAAGATCTTTCTGCAAAAGATCAAAAAAGTTTAAATAATAAACAGTAGCCTGATGCATTGAGTAGACACATTTACTTTGTATTTTAAATGCATTTTCTTTAAATATAAAATGTACCTCTTTTCTAAAAAATAAAAATCTGGTGATAAGATGCCAGTGCAACCTTTTAGCCAACACATACTTTGCTACAGATGCAGCTGAAATTCTATTATAATTGGCCCTTTAAAAAAAAAAAACGAAATCTGCCAATGTGAAGTTAATTTCCTTTCCCCCACCTAAGTTTTAATGCAAAAAATCTAGTTGCTGACAACTTTAAGCAAATTACAAAGCATTGTACAGCAATATCTACATCGTCTCTTCTGCATTAGCTTTGTATATATTCTAAAAGCTTTGTGGAAGTTTAATTCCTTAGTTGTGAGAAGGCACAAGGTTTATTTTCTTTATTTTTAAACAAAAATGTAGCATGCTCTACTTCTAGAACAAACATTCTCTAGGCTTAGAAGACAGCACTGCACGTCATGGTAAATCAGAGTTAATGGCTTATGGATGCACAAATGGCCCCTGCTTCTCTGCTCTTTTAGCACAATCAGGAATAAGCTATAGTTTCTGGCTCAGCAGTAGAACTAATTGGGATAGTGGTTTCTTCACTCCAGCAAAGCCATGATGTGAAACCAAAGGTTCCTTTTGGGTTCACAGTACTTTTTAAAGAGAGACAAACTGTGACCTAAGCTCAGATGAAATGCTAAACCAAGGATTGTGTCCTGCTTCTCCTACAATAAAGGAAGCATGAAGCACGGGCATGTTTGCAGTAAACCACTAGCTACAGTTTACTGTGACAAACAAACTGGGGCAGTAGTTGAACTTCATGAAATAAAGGTAAAATTAAAGCTACTGTGACAATATTAAGGAGGAAATAGGAAATTACCTGCAGTTTCTAAGCAGATCACCCAGCTATCTTTGTCTAAGTCACATAAGAAAGTTGGAACCTCACCGTTTCAACATTAAACTCATTTACTGAAAGGAAAACAAAGCGGTCTTCTTAAGCCTGTCGCAATGGCAAGTTTAACCTATTGGTACAGTCTAGCAAAACTCTACAATTAAACTTCACACAAAGCTCATCCACCTCTATAATATACTTTTGTTCTGTGGTTTTGTTTGTTTTAAGAAAGGGGGATATTTTGCTTCCCCCTCAGATATATGAGGAGAGCAGTTTAATCAAGCATCTTTACTTTGGTCCACCTGTCCGTTTCCTCAAGGGCATCAATATAAGAAAGCCATTCATTGGTGGTGCAAAAGTCAAACAACAAAATTGACAAAAAATAATTTGGTATTACATTTTTCAAATCACAGGTAACGCAGTCAATGTTTCCTAGGGCTCCACCTTTTCCTCTTGCATATCCACTATTGGCTGAGTTTTTAAATTATCAGATTCTTCATGATGTGCTGTGTGGGTCGCTGCCTCATCAACGTGAATAGGTGCATTGGTTTCCAGATCTCCTTGATCCGTATGTCCCGATTCTATTTGTTCTAGGTCTGTTTCCTCTATAAGTTGCGCTTGAACTTCTTCCATTTGTAACTGGTTTACATGTTCCACATCTAACTCTTCCATATGCACTTCAGTGCCTTGTTCAGTCTGAATGTGCTCCACTTCTAAGTAGCTTATCTCCACCTGCTCCTGTAGCTCCGCTAGTTGTTCACCTTTTACTTGGTTATTCTGTATCAAATCCGGGTGCACCTGCTCTACGGTCACTTGTGCTGGATCCACCTGGACCTGGATTACAGGCAACACATGGACTTGTTCCACCTGCTCTATGATAGTCATTGATGCCACTGGGTCGCTGTCGATTGGAAGATACTCCTCTGTAACTATTCTTTCAGAAATATTGTGACTTTCTTGCAAGTGCCTTCTCAGTTCACTGCCTTGCATAAACCACACGTCACATAAGGTACAGTGGTTGGGTTTGTCGCCCGTGTGTATTACTAAATGATCCTTGAATTGATCCCAGCTGTTAAATACACTGTTGCAGACCTGAAAAAAATATAACTTATTTAGGAATACTAACTTAAATTATACATTGCCCAATCATTACTTTAGATTCAGGTGTTAATACCTTATATGGTTACAAACAAATTCTCCAGTATTCTTCTTGGAGTTGGAGTTTTCCACATAAAAGACTACGATGTTAATTATAAACCAATTCACAGTTACAAAAGAACAACAGAGACCACAGATCATAAAATTAACCTCTGTGTAACATTTCACACGTTGTACTGGATTTTCTCCATGGAAAGACAAAACTAGTTAAAATATTCAAAAATGTAGCATCCCAATTCAGTTTCCAGTGGACTCAAACCAGACAGAAGCTGAACTGCTGGCCAGTTCTACAAACAGTTTAAGAACCACACTTGTGTGCATGACCTCTTGCCACTGTCCCCAGCCTTCACCATCCCCATTTAAGGACAAGATTTCTCCCCATTCTGATCACAAATTTAACTTGTTCTCCATGCCTGTATTTCCAAGCAGACCCACACCAAGCTGTGGCCACGTGGCTTTTCATCAGGAAAATGCTACATTTCTGAGGCTTTCTGAGAGTCAAAGACTATGGGTAGCCCATTCCTGGAAAGCCTACTACGCCCGAGAAGCATTTGGCCAGCCGGTGAAAAGCCATGTGGCCAGCGCCTGCAACTCATCTTGGGCTGCTTGGAAATGCGGGGACAACAGATAAGAGGCTACGAATGCAATACTGGGAGTGGAGGTTGTGATCAGGGGAAGCTATGTGCAAGAGCGGTAGGAGTTTCAACAAACGAGTTAGACAATTCAAGCATCCCCAGCATGGTACAATAGTGAGTCAATCTCCACAGGTTTGAAGTCATTTGTTCAGTACTGGGTCCCTCAAATTGGGGGCTTTGAACTGAACTAGTTCTAAGCAGAACTGTTCTGGCACATCCCCAATAACTACTGATTGGCTGTGGTGATGCCAAGAAAGTGAAAAGATGTTCTCTTTCAACATTAAAGAAATGCATGAGGCCACCATAGGAAGCATGACACTCTCTGTTCTGGAAGATAGGTACTTCTGAGGGGCGTAACCTCATCGAACCTCCTAAGTTACACGATCAATTTAGCAGCGGAGCTTTCGATGATGGGCCCACAAGGTGCCCGATAACGCGCTTTCCCTAGTGTACATCTGACAAATCGTGACCTGTCTTGAAGTAGGCACCGCCATCTGCAACCTCTAGGCATATTCACCCTGGACTTACATCAGATTGACTTATCAACCTGATAATTACGTAGTCTTGCACTGAATTGACCAACCCACTTGAGAATCTACATTTACTTCAATGGGGAATTGATCTCTCAATGCAAGTCAATGGAGGGGAGTGGAATGGGCAACCCTGCAGAAGGCTGGGACCTCTACCTTGGTCTAGGGGCCATTTTCACACTTGTGTTGCTACAACAAACAATGTGTCCATAAGCAAAAACAAGATCTAAGCGTGCTTTTGATTCCTTCTGAGTGGGGACTCAAGAGGGTCACTGGTGCATTTTAGTGCATGTTTTAATTTGTTTGTTAGTGTATGCCGAGAGCGCTGTAGTTGGCAGCTGAACTGGTGGCTTTCTGAGGTGAATGAAGACTCCGTTTAAACCAGTATGTGCATGGTAGTATGCCCTTTTCTCATACACACACATCTTTTCTTGCATGCAGATAATATTTTGCTGCAGTTTTTTTTTAGTACACACTGGCAACAAATGAAAGACATGTGCTAACAGTAGACACAGGCATCACTAATACTGTAAGAGATGGAATTCCCTACAGACTGAAGTATTCTAACATAGTGTATGTGGGGCATGCACTTCAATAGAGTTAGGAACCTAGAAGAAATGCAGGCTGTAGCAATAAGACTATTGATAGGCATATCCAGCCAGTCTTAAATGGCCTGCACTGGTTGCAGATTGACAGCCGAAACCAATCGCTTGACATATAAAATCCTGTATGTATAAAAACTTGGACCACAGATGAAGTAGTAACTCCTCCTTTATAAGACTGCCTAAATATTAACCTCTACTGAGGGCTCTGCTAGTAATGCGGCCACCCTCTGTGGACTGGCATTTCAGAAAAGGGCCTTTTCAGTGGTAGCCCCTGGAACAATCTGCTCTCCAAAATTCATCTGGGATTTGCTAGGTGGTTAAATAGCATATTTTCAACCACCTCCTTGCTGTTTTATATGCTCTTCTGTCCTTTGTGCTGCACCCACTTTGTACTGGTTTTACTATCTAAACCATTAAACTATTTAAATGTGGGGCTTTTTGTTATAAAGTTTTGGAGATTTTTAAATACATCTTTACTGGTTTGTATCTGGAACCGCTTTCTGTACACACAGCTATAAATGCATGAAATAGATTAATGTGTTCCTGGTATTTCTCAACCAGCTTTCTCAATCACTTTGCAATATGCACACTAGAGCTACTATTAGAGCAATAAGGCTTTAAAATTCAGCCCCTTTAGACATCAGAGTGGTCAGTACACAAATTTTTGTGACATCTTAAGGACAGCCTTAATATATATAATAAAGCATGAGACACTTAAAGAGTTTGGTCTTCAAACCATGACAGCACGGAGTCTAGTTGAGTTAACGCAGCCTTAAGGACGCCAAAACAATTCATAGTCAAGTAATTACATACCTGACATTCATACAGTTTTTTCCGTCCCTTTTTAGCACCAGCGCCAGACTGGCAGGCCGTCAAGTGACACTTGAGGGTGCTGTTCCGAGCAAAACGTTCATGGCAGTTCGGGCACTCAAATGGTTTTTCACCTAGCAAAGTAGAGAAAGGCATGAATTGAAAAAAGCTGATCAGAATCCACTCAACCTCAACTTGGATTTTTTAATGCATTTCCCCATGAATAATTTCCATCCAAGTATGATTATTCCAATGCTTAGTCCATATCATTCTCATTTATCCACCTCCTCCCAGTAACATCTGGGGTGCCGTGTTTACGTTTGTCCACCGTAAGACCAACTCAGAGGATCATCAGAAACCATGTGGGACCAGCATCATAACTATCTTATAACTCATTACTGCACAAACCATTCAAAAAGCAGGGGTAGAAATCCTGCACAAGTTCTATACTGTTTGGAAAGTTCTCATGAATCTCCTGAAAGATCTTAAGGTCACCAATTTTCCCTCTCAAGGCGTGTTTTTCCACTGTCACTAGAAGTACCCATTAAGTACCCAATGGGTACTTCTAGTGACAGTGGAAAAACACCCAAGGTTTCCTCCACAGTTGGTTCACCAGCCATTTGGTCCCTGGACTTTCTCCTTTTCAATTTCCTCTACATTCCCACTCATGCTTGTTAATTCCCATGGTGCATCTTATTCTGTAGTTAGCGTTTTCTTGTTATTTATTTATTTGTATTTCTATCCCACCCTATACCCGGAGGTCTCAGGGCAGGTTACAGTATTATAACGTTGTTGCTGTGCTTGTAAATCATTTGCTTGTGATGGGTCTCCTGTTCCATGTTCTTCTCTGTTCATTATTGCTGTCATTATACTGTGTTGTAATTCAACCAATAAATTAATTATTTTAGAAAACTCTTAGAACTCAAACGGGAGATTTTGATTGATGTATTTCTTTTTACTGAATAAGTATGCTACCCAATGCAACCACAAAGCCATGAGACTGAAGGTCTAAGAAGTTGCCAGTTATCATTCCTGATAAAACTGTCTAATAACTAGGCTTAGATGTTGTACTGATTGTAGAATCCCCCCATAAAAATTTTTTGGGGGAGGTATCTACATTCACACCTTCTTTTGGGCATCCTTTGGACCAATAGGTTCCTCTCATCCTTGTTATTACTGTTTTACTTTAATTCTTATATCATTGAAACAGATATTTTGTCTGCGTAAATAGTTCTGCAACTTCAAATAAAAAATGGTATAAAAATGCTTGTAATAAATAGGTTGTATGTTACTCAACTGTGACTCACAAGCAAGACAAATAATTTAAAGAATGCCTGTACATCAAAATTGTAAATTACAATTCTTGCAGCCCAACACTAGTAGGGCTCATTTGTAGCAGTTTTGGGTCGGTTATGCCATGTTCCAGGTTTCTTCTTCTCTGAACCTAAGTATTCAGACAGAGCTACAATAGCCATCTTCAGAGGATTCTGCACAGACCAGTCAAAGGGTTTACAAATAGATAAGATAATCCCCTATGACAGACCAAGCTTTCAATTGGAAGCCAACTGATTTCTTCTTTTGGGGTTTGTTGGTTACTTCAGTTATTTGTGTGGCCCCTTTCTTTCCATTAGCACCACTTCTCATGATGCCTGCCTCCTTGCAAAACACACAGCGCCTGCATCAGTGCTCCTGATTTAGCAAGACTGTGGGCCTGTTTATGCTTGGCCAGTCGGGATGGGCACATGCACTCTGGCACACTGCATCTGCACACCACAGAGGTGCCTTTTCCTGGAGCAGCTTAAAGTGGTCATGGGGTGTTTTTCTACTGTCACTAGAAGTACCCATTAATGGGTACAAAAATGCCATTTCATACCCAGTAATGGGTACTTAATGGATACTTCTAGTGACAGTGGAAAAACACACATGGCTGTCTCGATCTTCAGAAACTGCGATGAATCAAAAAAGGGACCTTGGGGTTCTGATGGACGGCTGAATGCAATGTTGGCCCAGTATGCAGCAGCACGGAAAAAAGCAGATTTCAATGCTAGGGAAGGGAATAGAACATGAATCTGCAAGCATCACTGTGCCTCTTTATAAGTTTATGGTAAGACCACATTAAATATACTGTGTACAGTTCTGGTTGCCACACCTCAGAAAGGATATTGTAGAGTTGGAAAAAACAGAGAAAAGTGCAACCGGAACGATGAGTCTGGAACACCTGCCTTATGAAATCAGGCGGCAACATCTAGACCCTCTCTTCAGCATTGAAAGACAGCACTTAAGAGGTGACCGCACTGAAGGTTATAAAACCATGCACGGTATGGAAAAGGTGGATTGGGGGTGGGGGGAACACAACCCAAGCACAATACTCGAACCAGAGGATATTGTACGAAGCGGATAAGACAGGAAAGTTAGGACTGACAAAGGGAAGTGTTTTTTCACTTCCCTTTGCCAGTGGATAGTGAATTTACTACTAGAGGGGCTAGGGACAGCAATCAGCCTGAGTGGCTTTAAGAAAAGGTTGGGCAAATTCATGCAGGACAAGGGTATCAACAGCTACAAGAACAGATGCCGGAGTACTGCAAAGGCCATTTGAAGGGATTAAGAGTAGGAGAGGTTTATCCTCTTCTTCTGTTTAAGCATAGTCAGAAGCAAATGGTGGGCCACTGTGTGAGAAAGGATGCTGGACTACACTGCTTGCAGCCTGGTCCAGCAGGACCTTTCTTATGTTCTTAAGCTCGGTGCAGTCACGGGGCGTTTTTCCACTGTCACTAAATGTACCCATTAAGTACCCATTAATGGGTACTTCTAGTGACAGTAGAAAAACACCCATGGAGTGAGCTTATTCCAAAGGATTTCTATCATGCCTTGAAGGATAAACCTTGTTCATTACTCTAAACTTTGGGCTCTCAACAAGACTGTGTAAGTGATCTTACTATTATTAACCATTGTTTACCATTGTTTTTCTTTTGTCAATAAACCTTTCACATTCTCCTCCTGAAACCAGCCTCTGTGTGCACTCAAACCTCCTCTGCTACACTTTTCTTGGCAGACACATCCCATGATTTGGGTCAATCAAAATAAGCCCCTTACATGTGATTCTAGGTTACATGGTTAAGAGCCCTCCAGAGCACTCAGCTATACTGTTCGGGCACATATGCAATGCTGTTGAGGCAACTCCAGAGCCTTACAATAGGGCAGAGCTATTGCCTTGACTTGAGTTACACCATTAACTGCATATTGGGGCAGGGGGATTCACAGCTTGCATGGAAACTAACTCATGCAATAAACCAGCCACTGCACTGAATAACAGATGAGGGATGTGCGCAAATTTATTTTGGCATTCAATTCAAAAGAAATCAAATGTTCACAAATCCATATCTGTACGAATAGAACGCATTCGAATGTGTTAAAATTCTATTTGATATTAATCTATTTATGTGTACTTGTACAAACATTCGATACGTATCTTCTACGAATACTCGTCTGCATATGAACAGATACGCGTCTGATAAGTTTCCCCAGCTTGAAGAACATCCAAACTATTTTACAAATGTCCGGAATTCATATTGATTTGAATGTTAGCATACAAATATTGTAACATTCGATTTGAGATTGAATGTCCGAATTCGGGCTACTTTGGCCAAATTTTGAATGTTACGAATATTCTTGCATATTCCTATAAGATTAACAGCCTCAGATTGGCAGCAACCCAACGTCACAAGGAGGGTCTGCAAGGGATCAATTGCTTGGCATGACAGAGAGACTTAAAACTAGTCCATCTGTTATCTCCCTGGGTTCTAAGGTGTTTGTGAAATGTTTCACTTCAGTGCATAAAAATAACCATGTGAATATTGGGAGCAACCCGACCCCCAATTCTACCTGCCAGCCCACTGGACATGAATTTCCTTGGTATTTGGAAAGGTGAGTTTGCAGTATTCTTTCAAGTGTCGTTTTGTGACACTATTTTTGAACTCAGTCTGCAATACAGAGCAGGAAAACTACTGAGAAGGACCTTTAAGAAGGAATACATAACACTCTTCTTTACATACCTGCACTGACTCCCTATGTATTTCAAGACTCAATTCAAAAGACTTAGACCAGTGATGGTGAATCTTTTGAGCTCGGTGTGTCAAAATTCGCAAGAAAACCTAGCTTAACTCGGGTGCTGTGTCACATCTAGAAATATCCATAATTTTGTGATATTTGTAGCGCTAGTAAAAAAGTTGTATTTTTGATATATGTATTTTATTAAAAGCAAAAACAAATTCTTTACATTAGTGACTTTTGTTGCTAAATCTTCAATTGAAAGTTGGTATTTCGTACACTTCAAGAACAAGCAAGCACTACACGCCCAGGTGCCAGGCTGACCATGTGTCACCCAAAAGGGCTTGGCGTGTCACCTGTGACACACGTGTCATAGGTTGGCCATCACTGACTTAGACAATAGTGACCTTGAAAGCTCTTCACAGCTCGGAAACACATCAAGAAGTGCCCAGCCTTCTTGATGTTGCACATCTGAATGCGCAGCCAAGGTTCAGCCGTCACACATGATGGCCGATACTTCGCAGTGGCGTTGCTTTATAGCGACGCCACTGTAAATTTACTTTATGCTGATATAGCGGCACTCGCTGCACAGCATTAAGTAAATTCAAAGCTTCCCGCCAGTCCAGACAGGATGGCGAGAAGAGCCAATGAGAAAGCCAATGAGAGCTGAGACTGCAGATCAGCTCCCATTGGCTGCCTCATTCCACGTGACGTGTGTGTCACCCTGTGTGGCTACATGCACCACACAGAAGTCTTGAAGCTCCCCAAGCAGGAAGCTATGGGGGGCTGCTGCAGGCTGGATGCTGGACCACCCCTTCGCAGCAGGTAAGCTGTGTTTTTAATACTGCAGATTCATAGCCCCACCTACCCCACAGGGTGTTCTGTTGTGGGGAGAACAGAAAGTTGTCAGCCGCTTTGAGTTCCCTTAAATGGGTGAGAAAAGCGGGGTAGAAAAAATGAAATTGCAACTACCTGTATGTTTCCGCAGGTGTTCCTTAAAGTGCCCAAAGTGATCAAACTGTTTATCACAGTACTGGCAAACGTGTATTTTCTTGCCAGGCCTCTGCTTCTTGTTTGCTCCACTTTCATCCAGGTGGTAACAGGTAAGATGTTGCTTCAGTGCACTCTCCCGCAGGTACCTTTTGTTGCATAGGTCACACTTGTAACTCTCAGTGGAGTGCGTTTTCATGTGTTCCTTAAAGTGGTAAAACAATTTAAATGTACGGTTGCACTTTTCACAGTGGAAAAGGTTGTTGACGTGAGATAGCTGAAGTTCCATGATCTCAATGCTTTCTACCTGTTTGCTTGCTGGGTCAGATACACTGTCACATTCCTCCTGAATGTCACTTTTTCTCTCCCCGTGGCGAAACTTGCTGGTAATGTCTGCCAGAAGAGCCAAAGCAGACTCATCTGAAGTACCCGTGGTTTGTATATATTTTATTGACTGTTCAGCGGATGTGACCTCCTCTAGTGCTTCAATGTTATTTTCTTCCACATCAAGCGCCCCTTCGGCGATCTCCACTTCAATTTCAACAGGCTCAGATTCTGCACAGGGTAGCGTTTCTGTAATAACATTGGAGGTCTCCGCTATTTTTCTCTTTTTGGCTTTATTTTTATCTTGTGCCTGATTTGATTCAAGTGGTGATGAGTTTTCTTTGTTCCTAGAAAAATTGTGCATAATGTGAGAAGGATCCAAGACCACAAATATTTTAATACTACCTTTAGGTCTCAAGATTAAAACGAATGAAACAGCTACCTAGTTGGTATTTGTTGAAGATTTAACAGTAAATCACTAACAAATCCTAAGGGCAAGTATTTATGATACAACACAACAAAATCAGCTATAGTTATGCAGATGGGGAAATTATGAAACTGCAGCCCCAAGTCCATAACATATTGATTTTCCATTTTTTATTGTTGCAAACTAACCCCAAATTTACAGTGAAGAGTGGTTTTAAACATTTTTTATTAAATTTTCACTGGTGTACCAAAAGCTAGACAAGTTTAGCTGTATTTTAGACCTATTAGTCATCTAAAACAACTTTGGAACGTTAGTATTGACAGTAAATAAAAAAGTTTTCAGCTCCTGATGGATGCCACACTCCAAATTACTTATTGGGAAATCGTTCTCTCCTCATTAACCCAAAAGAAACTGCAAAGAGTTGGTGAGCTGGAAGCACAAACATTATACCAAATGTACCCAGAAGTTCATTTTGGAAGCTGTCGTACTGGGTAATCTCTATTTTTCTGCCTCTCAATTTTTATTGGGTACCTATCAATTCTGCTCATCTCTAGATTTGTTAATCGCCACATTAAAGGTTATCTAGGTATGATTTTCTTTCTATTCCCTTCAATCTTTGATTTGCAAAGGTCCATTTTCATTTGAGTTGTTTTCCTGGGACAAAGGTGGCACAGGTGGAATCATGAGACACACATTCATCTTTGTCCACCCAGTTAATATCCCAACCTGCTCCGAACTTCTGTTGTTCCACTTCACAATAATGACAGAAACAAAAATACTTCCTTATTTAAGTCCAGTTTCCTCGACTCTCACATTTTTTGGCTTATTTTTCATTCTTTGCTCTCATCATGCTTTTTCCTCATACTTGTCCCTGGCTTCCAGAGTAAGGGGTGATCTAGCCCTTCCCATATTTGATAACTACCACAAACACCTTGCACAAGGCCATTTTTTAACGAACTCATCTGTTCTGGCCTTACTTTTGGTAGCTCTATCTTTTCTATTTTTGTAATGCTATGCCCAGGCAAACACTATCCCAGGCTGTATACATATATAGTTTTATAAAAAGCTCAAAACAGTTGTGAGATTACAGTTCTTATGTTCCCATTCTATCACTAATCCACATTAAAGGCACGAAAATGCACCCTGAAATCAAATTTTCTGGCATTTAATGTGAATAAGAGGTGGGAGGGGAACGTTACCTGCTACATGCTACCACCTCTAAGACTCTCTGAGCTGCTTAATGTATGTGGGCCAGTCCCAGTCTCTATACCTCAGTAAACCATAGTTAATGGTTTATTAAGGCCGCAGAGTTAGTATTCATATTTCTCTTTCCAGAGATACAATCAATAAACTGCAATTTATTTTCTAATCTGAATTACAGTACCTATTGTTGCTGTTATTTGCAAAGCAAACTAATAATAATCGTAAATGGCTTCACATCATGGTCAAAGTATGATCCTTATTTCAGTTTACTTCTGGGGGCAAATGGCTACAAATGAGTAAGATTCAAAATGTCTCTTTGACTCTAGCTCTGACATCTTTCTAATAGCTGCCATAAACTTCACAATCGTGGAAAGCCAGTGAGAACAGAACCATCTGACCAGATCACTGTAGACAGTATGGATAACTCTTCAGAGGCATTGCCAGGATATAGCTGTCAGGAAAATCTCACTCACCTTATTTCAAGTGCTTTAATGGCTTCCAACATTTGAAGATACTCAGCTGCTTTCCAGACATCATTTGCCTCTTCTTCTCCTTGTACCATCAGCTTTGCAGTGTATGTGAACTCAATCAAGTGACGAAATGCCATGTTGCTTACACCTGATATATAGTAAAAAACAAAGTAAAATGAAACCCAAAGCTATCTCACTCATAGCGTAGCCCCATGGAAATAGGCCCCAAGTATCACTAGCTTGTCCTGAAAGCTTATCTCCTGAAATTCCTTTCTCTGCATGATTCTTATAGATATAAAAGCTCTGGATCCTTTTCCATTTGGTCACAATAAACACTGACAGGAAAATATAGTTTTGAGGGGCTCGTTTGTTGACTTTGATTCCTATCAGCTTGAGTCAAGATGATAAGCAGTCAGGGAACCCAGTAGTACCTAGAGAACCAAAGGATAGTAGTTATCCTCATCTGCCTTTCAGGAAACGTAGTTTCAGACCAGAACTGGCTCCACGATCAGCTAACAGTCTGTTCCCATCTGGCCATCATCTGGAGCACAGAATGAAAATACTTGCACAATGGGTGTTTTTCCACTTAGCACTACAGTACCCATTAAGGTCCTTAATGGGTGTTTAATGGGTACTCTAGTGCTAGTGGAAAAACACCCAGTATCCACCACCTTCGTCATGTTGACTGGAGCTGAATTCCAACACATTTTGGAGGTCTATAACTTTGGTCTATAAGATGAAGATCTAAGAAGGGAATTGGACCTCCTGGGTGAATTCAATCTTGAAAGGTTTCTTTCCTGAAACCCTTTTAAAAATCTAGAATCACACAAATTTCAGGCTGAGGGATAATGACCAGGTCCCCTTGCTTAAGAAAACAAGCAGTGTTATGATCTACCTTTACAGAATTTGTAAGAATTCCTATATCTGTAAAACATCCAGATTACATTACATACACTGCCATACTTCTCTGGAATATAATGTAGTTGTTTTATTGTAAAATGGACACTCTTGTGTTTTCAACATATCTGAAGCACTCAGGTTAAAAGAATTAACACAACCATACAAAAACAGAGACACAAGCCCCAGGTGAGTTCTGCCACAGTCTACACTATCATGTGGACAACAGACCCCTATCCCAAGATATATATCCCAGAAAAAGTCTAAGTGTGGAAAGGGCCACAGACTCTGCAGATTATGGTCTACTACCTTAAAACCATCTTTCAGCAAAGCAGCTACTGTGCAAACAAGTAAGCTTGAACCAGTTGGCAAAAATCAGCAAGAGGCAGCGTTTCCCACAGAAAAGCAACCCCATTCAGTGAAATATGTTCCACAAGAGATGGTACAGAGAAGAGGACTTGTCCAACAACTTTTAGAGAAAATGTGAAATGTGATGTGAAAAGGTAGACATTTAGGTGGTTCTAGGCTACAATCATTTAGGCTTTGAAAATAATAATCAAAACTTTGCACTATGTTTGTAAACCAGTGATGGCTAACCTTTTGAGCTTGGTGTGTCAAAATTCACAAGAAAACCTAGCTTAACTCGGGTGCTGTGTCACTTCCAGAAATATCCATAATTTTGTGATATTTGTAGCTCTAGTAAGAAAGTTATATTTTTGATATATGTATTTTATTAAAAGCAAAAATGAATAATTCTTTATATTTGCTAAATCTTCAATTGAAAGTTGGTATTTCGTACACTTCAAGAACAAGCAAGCACTACATGCCCAGGTGCCAGGGTGACCAGGTGTGTCACCTAAAAGGGCTTGGCGTGTCACCTGTGACACGCGTGTCATAGGTTGACCATCACCGTTGTAAACACTACTAGAGGTCAGTGGCAGTTGGAAAATGGATCAGGCAATCCAAAACAACTGACAATGGTTTGATCTAGCACAGAAGTAGATCAAAGCTTAATATGTCATTCTTCAAAAGGCAAATGCCAAATCACTGTTCATGCCTCCCACCATGCCCTGTGCTCTACCTGTTGCTGCTGGAGCTGTCATCTAGATGCATGTAATATGGATTTGCGGGTGCATATCTGCATGAGTTAAAAACTGTGGTTCGTTTCTCATATATGTCAAGTGAACTATTTGACCATCAAATCCAGAACAGCTCAGTCCGCTCTATGAACTGACCAACCTACTCATCAAAGGCTTTGTGAACCCCACATCACACCCTGACTTCTTCCCTTCCCTCATCACACTGCCACCTTGCCAAATCACATACCACCTTCTCTTGGATCACACCCTGCAGTCCTGTAGAGCACACCCCACCATTATGTCTGCAAGCTTCTACCTGTTTCCCGGGGCCCATGACACTCTGCTGTGGCCAGTTTTGTGGTCTTGAAAACACAACAGTCCAGCTGACTTAGTCTTCTAGGACTTCTGAAGCTGGGGACTACAGCCTAGCTAGCCCATGAACATAAATGCATCCACTTTCTACAAAGTTCTGGTCAACCACAGTTTAGGCCTTCTGAGCGGTCTTGCAGTCCTCCACCAGAAGGCCTACTAGTAGGCCTAGGAGACAGCATGCCAGCCAGCTCAGTTTTTTCAAGAACATATGTTGGGGAGGGAGGATCAAACAGACTAAGCATTTATTGAATTATCCTCTCCCAGATCAGTTTGTTTTCATACAGAACTGCCAAAGTTTTAACAAAATTTGATTCAATAGGAAATACACTCCAGTTCAGTACTCAAATCTGCTACTGTCCCTACTACTTTAATCTAGACTGAAGGTTCCAAAAACATTTTCTAACATAGCTACATATAGAGCATATTATAACAATCCAGTCTGAATTTAGCACGTGCAGTCACAGCAAGATCTAGTCTTCTCAATGGATAAAGGTAGCGTACCAGATATAACAGAACAAATCCCTGAGTCTGAAAGGTCTTGTTTTCTTGGACTAAATTAAGAGGGGAAAATAATCCAAACACTAATGTTGTAATTTTGACAGATTTTCTAAAAATGGAAACTTTTCATGGTCTTAGATATGAATATTCCAGATATACTCTTGTTACTGACCTGGAACAACTCCAGTCTTTACTAGACCCTTGACAACCAGGCTGCAACATACATGTCAGGTACACAATTCTACCAGCTGTGAAAATAATTCAACTGCCTTCTCACACACCTATCTGTTATCATAGCTTTTACTACAACAACAAAAGATTTCTGACTTTCCTAGCCTTGGCAAGTACACAATCTCCATTTCCAGTAAAAGTGATTAGGGCTTACGCTTTTAGATTGTCACTCCAAGAAGCTGAAAATTCACTCCAAGAAGCTCAGCAGGAGAACAAGCCCTGATGGTCCACCTCTCAAAAGCTTGTTCAGACAGATGTTCCAGGCCTCAAAAAGTGTTTTTATAAAGCCCAGTGTAACTGCTGGTGCAGTCCTTACTTCATTTATAAATGCTTTGAAAACAGGGTATGAAAAAAGAGACAAAATCCTCAGCGTGAGGGACACATAATATTTAGCAACCATAAATTTCGGGTTAATACCAGGGCTAGCTGAAATGTATGCCCCAACCATCACAGATGAAAATAATGCTCCACTTTAACTCATATTACTGGCTTGCAAACTTGTGAAAATGAATGGAATTAAGCCTGACCCAGAAAATAGCAATCTCATACAAGTAATATATTAAACTGGGATGGGCGATTGGGAAATATTTTTTAAACTTTTTTTCAAAGAAAAGGTTTGGAACTTTATCAAATAATAAATTACCTTCTATCTCTACAAGAGGCTCCTGAGTAAAATCTTGAAAGAATTTGTAGAAAAACTGGCTACAAGCAGCAAGAACTGCTTTATGAGCTTTAAAATGATGACCTGAAAAAAATAGAGCAATAATCAATAATGGACCCATTATTTAGTCAAATATTAAGACTATTCATTTGATAGCTGAAGACCATTAAAAAAACCCCTAGTACTACTTATCACAAAACAAGCAGAGAAAGCCTTTGTTCCTTACAATACCTGAAATCATACAATATCACTCTATGTAAATTTATTTGGGTTTCAAATCTAGCCAAGCCTTCTTTCATCCTAGGTAAAGTTATAAAGTCAAAATCAAACTAATCTAGCTGCTCCACTCAAGTATTCAGAGGGATTCACTCTTTCATAAAAAAGACAGCCTACAAAATATGGACTAGCAATTGAAACTAGGTCCCCCCACCCTATATTCTGGTTTCTCTTCAGACTGTATAAATCTTTCACCAAAACTAGGTCCCCTTCAGACCTACCTAGATGTGCAAGTCAAAATCCTCCTCCATGTAATGAATTTTGTGTGAATCCATCAAAGTTGCATGGTTTTACCAGGTTTGAATAGGACCACAGTTAACATCAGTACATACCATCTACAATCAGAGTGATGTCTGTGAACTGATCCTGCTCACGCTGTTCATTCAGTCTGTCCAACATTACTTTGTAATGATCTGGAAACTCTTGAATGCATTCCATAGTCTCTTCAGCTTCCATGGCCAATGGATTTGTCTGGGGAAGAAACAATGAAAACACCACAGCCCATAACTACAAGCATGAACAATTAAGCATGATTACTGATGCTAACAGCTAACAATGCAGAATTGGAACTGGGGGTCTAAGCACAATACTTGCAATTACTATTATTTTAAGTTTGTTATTTATTGGTTTAGAAAATTTCTATGCTGCCCTTCACTGAAAGGTCTCAGGGTAAGTTACAATGAAATTAAACATACTGAATAGTAAAGCTTAATTAAAAGTATAACCCCTTCCCTCCCACCCCAACCCCATCCGCTTCTCTCACCCATTCAAGGGGACTCAAAGCAGCTGGCAAAGTTTTTCTATTCTTCTCCCTACAACAGAACACCCTGTGGGGTAGGTGGGGCTGTGGGAGCTCAGAAGAGAGCTGTGACCAGCCCAAGGCCACCCAGCTGGCTTCATGGTGGAGGATGGAATCCAACCCATTGCTCCCAGGTGAGAGTTCAGAAGAGAGCTGTGACCAGCCCAAGGCCACCCAGCTGGCTTCATGGTGGAGGACAGAATCACAGTACTCCCAGGTGAGAGCTCAGAAAAGAGCTGTGACCAGCCCAAGGCCGCCCAGCTGGCTTCGTGGCGGGTGGGAGCTCAGCAGAGAGCTGTGACCAGCCCAAGGCCGCCCAGCTGGTTCATGGTGGAGGACGGAATGAAACCCAGTGCTCCCAGGTGAGAGCTCAGAAGACAGCTGTGACCAGCCCAGGGCCGCCCAGCTGCCTTGGTGGTGGAGGACGGGGTCCATCCCAGCGGTCCCAGGTGAGCGTGCGGCTCCCCGACGCCCCGAGCCGTCCGGCCCCCTGGCGGTGCGCGTGTTTCCCTGCGCGTCCCTCCTCCCGGGCAAGGGGAGGCAGCGTTGCCGCCGGCCGCTCGACTAAGCGAAGCGGGTCCCCGGGGGCGGCGGGCAGGGCGCGGGGCTGAGGGCGAGGAGAAACATGTTGGCAGTTGTGCGAAACGGAAGTCCTGGCGAGGCGAGGAGGGAAGGGAAGGGGGCGGCGAGGGGCAGGCGGCGGCGGCAGGCTCCCTCCGGCCGCCACCCTGAGGCACTCGGGCCCGGGGGCGGCGCCGCTTCCCACCTGGGCGCCTACCTGCTCCACGATCTGCATTTCATCACTTTTCAGGTGTTCTCGCACGCCGACAGACTGGGCTCGCTAGCGCTCCATCTCCTCCTCCTCCTCCTTCTCCAACGCCTACAGCCTATTGGGGGAAGACTTCATTCGTCGGCTCGCACGCCAATCTCCAGCCAGCGGCTCCGTTCATAGGCTGCGGGCGCGTCGGGAGGGGCGATTCCGGGCGAGCCCGGGGCCCTATAGGGTCAGGCGGCGCATAGATTGGCAGCCCTCGGGGCGAATCGGCATCCCCAGCGTGTCTGCAGCGTATGGAGAAAGAGCCGACGGAGGAGAGTGACAGGCGAACGGGCGAACGAGCGGTCTCTCGTCGACCGCGGGCGTGCTGAGGCGAGTCCCTCCCCGTAGGCCCGAGTGGAGCCTATGAGAGCCGGAAATCGCGCTGCTGCGTAGATTGGCAGGCGACTCGACGAATCGGTTCCCTCGGAGGTTGAATAGAAATGAGAGGAGTTCCGCCCCCAGCCTCCCTCCGACCTGCGGGAAGACGCCTCATTTGAAGATTGGCAGCTGAGGGGCGTATCTTCGTGGAGCCTATGGGAGAGTGGCGGGGCCCGATTGACAGGCCCCCTAACAAATGAACTGCCTTCGTAACGCGTAAGTGCACCCTGGAGTGTCCCTCTATAACCTATGGACCGAAACTCTAGATCGACGTTGACGTTCCATCTGGCGAATCAGCGCTCCCTGAAATGCAAAAGCGCGAAGATGATCCCGCCCCTAGCCGGGCTTCAGCCAATGAGAAGACGCGTGGACTAGGACGCTGACCTAACAAATCAACCCTTTCGCTTGGGAAGTGGCCATTGTGAGAATAGTTCGCCCCGTCTAATAGTGCAGCCTGTAAAAATAGTCCCATGGCTGAGAGTGACATATCATCCAGCCAATTAACTTGTCCATACCAGACTGCGGCCTGAAGTTCCTCCCCCATCTGAGTCTCCTTGGCCTATAGCAGGGGGAGCTTCCACGCCCATCAACAAGCAAAGCGAGGGAGATTTCCCCGCAAATGGACTGTAGCCTATCAAGAGAGGAGCGGTGCAGATTGACAGCAAGAGCAGCCAATCAACTATCACTAATTTACCTCTGCACGATTCTGAGTAAATTAAACTCAGGGTGGGCGTCGCTTCGCCGTCAATGCGCACTTTGAAGGCATGTAGTTTCAGGCTGTGGTCACACTTAAGGTTTAATCCAGCGTCAGTCCACTTTCAGAGCGGCTGCGGTCACCGATTTAATCCAGCTTCAGTCCGCTTTCAGAGCGGCTGTGGTTGCAGATTTAATCCAGCTTCAGTCCGCTTTCAGAGCGGCTGTGGTCGCAGATTTAATCCAGCTTCAGCCCGCTTTCAGAGCGGCTGTGGTCGCAGGTTTAATCCAGCTTCAGTCCGCTTTCAGAGGGAGAAAATACATCAGCAAAGTGACCAGTAATTTTCTTTCCACATTCTCTATCCTAAAGGGGAATTTTCTGAGTTATTCAGCACTGTGGCTGTTGTCACACTTAGGCTGCGTTTCCATTGGACAATTTAGTCCAGATTTTTATCCAGGTTTTTATTTAAATCAGCAATGAGCCCTGGTTTTTTTTTGTGTGTTCCCACTGGTAGCTTATGATGCAGACTTGGAGGGGAGAAACCCCCTCGCCCCTCACTTTCATGTCACCCCACCCCCTATATAAGCCTGGCCCTGATTTGGATCATGGCAGCAGTTTTCTCCACACTGTAACACAGCACTAGAGGATTAAAATAAACTCCCCTTTGTTTTGTGCTATATCAATACATCAAAGCAGCAAAATGGCAGGGGGAGGGAAAACCCAAGTGGAGAAGGGGGGGAATAGAGATCATGGATGTTTTTCCACTGTCACTAGAAGTACCCATTAAGTACCCATTAATGGGTACAAAAATGCCATTATGTACCCATTAATGGGTACTTAATGGGTACTTTTAGTGACAATGGAAAAACACCCCATGACACAGGAGGGAGGGAGGAGGATGAAGTAGGCAGGCATTTAAGAGCCACCAGGTTTGTGCTGCATCAGCTCAGCGGACCAGTGTAAAATGGCAGGCATCGGAGCAAAGTCTTTCCAATTGCTGTCTCTAAGTAAAACCAGACTCTCCCTGCTATGGTCTGAGATCTCGTTACATTGTATTGTAGCCTTTCCCATTGAACCTGTGACTTGCCTTTACTAGGGCAAGGTTTGATCAACTAGACGTCAAGATGACTCAAGGATGGTACCTGAAAATTCCAGTCCAAGATAGAATGTACATGTGAAGCTAAACAGGTGGAGGACTTGTCTCATGTTCTTTTAAACTGCATTTTATGATAGTATCAGAGAGTGTTGTATATCATCTTTTTAAACAAATTATCAATCCCTAGATAACAGAGAAAGTGTATAGGCACCTTAGTGGAACTGATAAATTCTTCACTAGTCGAGTGACCTTGTTTATTATCAAGGCTGCCAGAATACGTGCTGCTATGTTTTAGATTTAGTATTTTAACAATGAGTATAATTAGTCTTATTTTTAGTTTTATTTTGTATTGTATTGTATTATTTCATGATATGGTCAGTGGACTAAATCATTAAACTTACTAAACTAATACTGTAATGTTTGATCTCTTGTTACATAGTAAGCTGCTATGGGGTCTGCTCACTCTTGCCTTAGTACATACTGGTGAGAGCAGAAAAGGGAAGGAAACGACAGATTATTGGATCAAGGGAAATTGAAGAGAACACCCCTAAAATATGGTTCCCTCCCCCCAAAAAACCTGCTTGATGATAAGGGATATTTCCAAATCCAGCAGGGAGATCTCTTTTGGTTTATATATAGATAATCCGCGTTTTGGGACCTTTAATCCTCAGAAACTGTGGATTCCTTTGAATCTTTGGGAATTCTCAACTCTGAAAGCTCTTTAAATCTTGAATATGACAAACATGACTAAGCTGACTCTGTCCAGGAAGGGCTGTAGCTGGCAAACCAGCCATAATTAGAAGCAGGTGTTTCTGAGTACAACAGCCACCTAAATCTCAAGTGATGGTGTTGAATATAAGACTAATGCTGCCCACCTGTTCCTTTCAAGGGTGTACAATCCCATGAAAAGCAGGTTGTCCTGTCTCTTTCACCCTTTGATCCTACCTGTAGGTGGCTGAGTTCATAAAAGAAAGGCACTCAAAGCATGCTCATAAATACCAATACAGAAGGTAGTTGCTTTGATTTTTGGCAGACTCAAGTATCAACAAAAATTAAAGCCTGCCTTATTACCTTAACCCAGATATAGCCAAAATGACCAATTATCTGGTTTTTCACATGGAGTTTCCTGGCACCTCACTGCTTCTGAGTAACTTCACTTTCTCTTTTTCAGAAGAACAAAGTGGATTTTCACAAGTCAATGGTGAAATTATTTTAATGAGAGTTAAAAACAGGCCAGGAACTGTCTAGAAGTATTATGAAACCAGTTTCTTCTTTAAGGAATGCCACTTAAGTGCCACCTGTTGAGCTTTCATAGATAGCCAAGTTTGTTTTGGGGTCATCTTGTCTTCACTGACCTGAAACAAAAACCTCTTGGAAAGAAGCCTTTATAAGCTCATTGAGTTTCCCTAGCAAACCACTGCCAAGAGTAGATGCTTCCTGCTTGCTAGCAATAGCTGGAAGATCGCACTATAATATGATTTCATGGTGGACACAGCATTAGTGACCATCCACAACATGGTTTGTTGGAGTCTGTGATTCCTAATAAATAACAGCCTAAAAGTTACTAGAAGTTTGCATTTAAAGTAGCCATGTTAGAAAAGGAAGGTTCTAGTAGCACCTCAAAGACTAACGAAGAGAAAGAGAAGCATGAGATTTTGTGGACAAGTCTGCTTCCTCAGATGCCACCATACAGAAGGTCTGCCTTGTGATACTCGCAGCTGGACCTCACCTAATGATCTTAATCATCTCACAGGTTGAGAGAGGTTGCATTTTCTATTTTTTTCATTATTATTACTACAGTGCAGTTTTTCTGACATGGAAAGTTGTTCACAGTGACACACAGGCTGCATCTTCACGGCATGTGTTATTTCGATTTAAATAATTCGAAATAACTAACCCAGAACAAAGCTGTCCACACGACTTGCAAATTGATCTGGTTCCGTGGCATTCCTTAACGCGGAATCAATCCTGGTAATCCCCACAGTAGCCCATTTGAAAGCAAGCTATTGGGGAAGGGAATCCTAAACATGACATGCCTACAATACGGAGAGCCCATTGGTTACAGTGCGATTGGGGGCGGGACAGCCTTAACACGGAATCTCATCCCGGAAAATGATACTGTCCACACAGTAAAAAATTAAACACGTATCAAGGGCATGTTCCGGAGTGAGACCTGTTGAAATCAGGATTTACTTTAAAACGGTTTAAGGTGGTTTAACACGGAAGGAGCGTGTTAAGCCAAACTGCCGTCTGTACTGGGCGGAGTCAAAACATTTTGAATTCGAGATAACGACTCCGTGAAGACACGCCCACAGTGACATTAAGTTTGCAAATATGCTTTTACGTAAGTTACTGAGTCTCAGTGAAATATACAGCTTGTCAAGTATATTCTGCAATTAAAATGGAATGAGAAACATTCAACTCAGAAACCTCTTCTGATCCACTCCAAAACTGCACGTAATCACTGGTATCTAACATTCTAATGGTACCCATATTCTGTCCCTCGCCTAAGGCTCTCCCAGTACAATATTTGGGAATAAACCCCTGCCCTTTACTCACCAAGTTAATATTCTGTCAAGGTATGTGAAATTCTCAGGGACAAATATATGGAAAATGCATACTTTCACTGGTTGCTGGTCCAGGATGTCTATGACGAGTAAATCATTAACGAGGGCTTGATCACAAGGTGAGCTTCTTGCAAAGGCTTTTTTAGGACGCAAATAGTGCCTGAAAGTCCAGTATACAGCATTCCACATGTTATTTGTTCTGTTAAGGGATATTTTACTCTGCCTGCTGATAAATGAGTTATTTCTGTCTCTTCCAAATGCCTTTCCTATCCCGTTTTGTTTAACACAGACTTTAGTCTTCTAACTTTCAGCAATAAAGCTAGCCTCTGCACAAAACACCAGAGACTGGACGCTGACCTGACCAGTCACTGAGCATGGGGGGCGATGCTGTGGCATGCACCTGCCCAGAACATGCAGGATTGGTTGTGGTAGACGGCATGGAGACCCATCCAGACCAGACTAGCAGTCTGGACAGATAAGTGCGGCAAGGGGTGGGATAGAAGGCCACACACACCCCTGGGTGATGGCAGGTGCCGGTCAGGTGCCCACTGACTGCCACTGCTACGTGAAGCTGGGGTGGGCCCAATCCAGGGAGGGCGCAACACGCCACCGGGCCGGTTTGATCCTGTCCCCAGCATGGTCCTGTCCAATGGTGCGATCAATAATGGCCACTGACGGCAGCCTGGAGGTGGGACTTCTGGCTCCCGTGGCAGCAGCGCAGGCTGCTACATGTGGGGGGACAGGGCAACCATCTGCACTTTGGCTGGTAAGGAACGCTTTGAGAACCCTTACCTTGCTGGCCAATGCAAATGGTCATCCTGTCCCCTGCATGTACCATCCTTAGAGCAGTCCAGCCATCTGGCTGAAGTGCAAAAAGGGCCGCCCTTTCTGTAGGGGACCTTATTTTGGATTATAGAAGCTTATTTCTTCTATGCTGATGCAGACCACAGCTGGCTTCACCCATACCCTGCCTTAGGCTGTATTCAAAAGGGATGCCTCAGAGGTACCTCAGAGAAACAATGGGTGCCTCCAGACACAGGGGAGAGACTTGTGGCCAGTGTTGGAAAGATTTATTGCTCTTTTTTATGTCAAATAGAATCTTTTCCAGTGGAACAGCAGATGGTTTAACTTTAAAGAAACAAGTCACAGGTTTGGATCTTTGCCTGTGAAACTAGACTCTAAGTGAGCCCGTTGGAGTCAGCAACACAAATGCCTTTATCAGTACAGTGCCTTTGAATTTTCTCCCTGCATTATCTTTGGTCCTCTCAATCTTCCTTTTGTTCTCCAACTTGCAAATTTTAGATTGTGAGCTTCTTAGAACAAAGACCTGAATTTTCTTAAATGTATATTTACTTCTGCTGTTCCTTAAAAATGCAAACTATTGCAATACTTTAAAGCTTGCCATCTGTACTAGTTGTTTCTTCTTATGAAGAAGTTTATTTTAATTTCACACATTCTATGGAACCTGATGGTAAAAGAGGAAACAGGCCACAAGACATCCATTGTTTGCTTACAAACATGCTAAGTAATATTTATAATTGCAGAAGTAAAAACTGCTGAATGAAGTTCCACTTATATAAACTTATATTTAGCTAAAAATCTACATTGTTTTATAAAAAGTACATGAAGATATCATGGTATCATACACAATTATTGTTCTTTTTATTTATCGCCTTCTTTTAAAAGATGCAAGATGATTTACACTTAGCCCTCAGCTGAGCTTACAATAATAGTGGAAGAAACATTCTGTATTTTAATATGGTCTGTCAAGGCATTGTATTCTAGGTAGTTACTTAAGAGAAACATTTCACTGGCAGAGCATAAAAGTTAACAAGTGTTTTCTTGCAGGCAGGTGCATGTTATACTAGAACAATTAGCCCAGTAGTTAGATCCAGTTTAGCTGTCCTATCTCTGGTTACAGTGCTTCATCAATTCTTTCTCCCTGTATCCTCCAATTATATGCTGCTACTGCTAAGTATCTTTTGGCTTGCAAACCTTCCACCTTTGCCTTGTCTTCTGTAGGTACAAAATAAGCAAGGTCAAAAGTTCACATTATCTGTTCTGTAAAAATGCAACAGCTCAGTCTGGTTTTGGAGGGAAAGACGTGTCTTGATTTGATCAGGTATATTCTTAAAAGAGGGAGACTATATATGCAAGCTGTACCTAGCCTAAGAGTTTGGACTACTAGACTGGAATACACCAAGACTCTGTACTTGTACGTGGTAATTTGTGCTGTTTTGTCTTACTACTTCTGCATTGTTTGAAAATCAATTTTTTCCTTATTTTTTTCTTTTCTATGCAAAATCATTTAAACTTTTTCTCAAGTTGTTTCTGCTGTGTTTCCCATGATTGTATTTTCCAAACTGTGGAAGGAGTGCAGAAGCACCAAGATCTACTGAGTCGAATCAGGTCAACTAAGTCCACTTGGTGTCAATGATTTTCTGACACCTGGCCAACCTGAGGTGGTCACATCATAAATGGTTTTCAAGTCTGGACCACATTGGTTGGGAGGTAGCTGCCAAGGACAATTATCTGCCCAAACCCTGATAGAAATCACAAAAAGGTCTCTTATCTCTGGAGTTTAGGGATGAAAGGCTCATGACAATTCTAAAATCCATGGTGTTGTATGATCATTCTCAGAAGCAGCCTTCCTCTAAATTTACGAACAAAGCTAACTTCTGTAACAAAACCTAAGCTTTTCCAATAAACAAGGTTTCTACAACCTGTGGTCCATAAAGCCATTTGTTCTTAGTCTTATCATTTATTTGTTAAACTTACAGTTCCTACTCAGGGTGTTTCAAAGGTATTAAAAATAAGATACAATATAATATAGTTAAAATAATTTTAAAATTAACTACAGCCAGGTGAAAGCAGTGAGACCAGGGGCCTTTCTGCATTTGGCCTTATTCTGGAACACATCCCAGAATAAGGACCTGCTATCTGCATGCTAGTGCAGACTATGGAAGGCCCCATGTGAGACCTACCATAGTTTGCATTAGCTTGTGGCCAGCAGACTGCTATCCCGAGATATATTCCAGAATAAGGTCAAGTGGGAAAAGGGCCCAGGAAGGATATTCTACAAATTTCCAGCCTACAGCTATGACTCGTTACATATTATTATAAAGGAAGATACATATTACCTACCTACTCAAGAGAGGGACAGATATGGATAAAATTTTGCCAAATATCTGCATATACTAATTCAGAAAAAGCTTCAGTTGCCTAAGATATCTTTTCATAGTGGAACAGACTGCGATCCCATGATTGGTACATCTTAAGCTTAGGCATTAACTGCTGATGGCAACTTCACCAGCTCTGCTGTCTCTCCCTTCTGGTTCTTCATCTTTTAACTGGACTTTGATTGTTCAAACACAGGGCACCTTTGACCCTTTTCAAAACAAAGCGTTGCTCTCTGTAAAGTGGACTTCCTGCTATAGTCTCCCTTTTCATAGAAGCAGAAAAGAACATGAGGTCCTTTGACCAGTGGACTGTCATGCATAGGTCAAATTAACCTTCGAGACATCTATCCTTAGCCCAGCTGTGATTTCTATGCAAGAATTAATCATTGCAGAGATATAAAGGCTATAAACTGAAATTGAAACACTAAGCAGCAGACTGATAAACTGTGTGATCATGGTCCTATTTTGTGTCCAGAAAAAATTACAGTTATCTTCTAGAACTATCTGGTGTGCATCACTTTATCTGTATCATATTGCCATAAATCTTCATTTCGTCTGAGATAAGATATTTCCAGGTTCTGTATTACTCAACCTTTGGAGCTCTGTTTACATTCCTTGAATGCCCTGGCCCCAACCTTTCAGTACTAAAAAGCATATTTGAATCTCAGGCTTCCCAAGTATACCTCCATGGCCACACAGTCTGTATTGTACTGTTCCAAGTGCCTTTCCAAAAGGTTGTGGCTACCCCTTGCTTCCACCTCCAAGGCCTTCTATGGTGTCCCTGTGAATTGTCCCTGGCCAGTCATCACCTGGTCATACACCCAGCAATCCAGGTACCCTGGACTGGGAAAGCCACGTGCCTTGATGTTCTGCTAAGAAATACTAGTAATGGTGTGAAAGAACAACAGAGTGGTCAGGTGATTCTGCTTTCCACTATGCATACCCCTTTGTGGAAGAAGTGTTCTAAAATCCCTTCTCCAGGGTGCCAGGAACACATATGCTCATGCAGGGATTTAAAAGTTCACTGCTACTATAAAGTATAGAAGTGGACTCTTTGCCTCATGTTTGGTTACAATACCCATCCTAGATATCCTTAAGAAAGGATTGGACAAATTCATGAAAGATGAGTATAGTAATGATGCCTAGGTAGTCCCTTCAGGCTGAAGAAATCGGCAGGATGCCTCTAAAGGCCATTTGCAGGGAGCAGAGAACAGCTGAAGGCTTGGCTTTTGTTTGAAAATATCCAGAAGCAATTAGTGGGCTACTATGTAAGGATGCTGGATTAAAATTTTATTTAACAAACCATAACACATTCAGTTAATGAAACAATATATCCCTCTCCCATTCCCTGCCTTACAGAGAAAGATGAAATAGCATCTGATCTATTCCATTGAATAATTACACACATTTTTCATTGCTCCTGTTGATACCTCTTGTATAATTAATCATTTTTTTGCCAATTATTCATTATTACACCATTAGTCCATATTCCCAACAGCATGTTTCTTCTTTGCTTTAGATGATCAAATTTTAATTTATTTGCATGGTAATGGAACCAGTTATTTCAAGTCTATTTGAATGACTCTTTCCAAACTAAGGCAATTGTTGCTTGTGCTGTCTCTATCATTTGTTTTGCCATATATACATCCATACTATTTAAACTATCATTTTTAATTAATCTGAATATTATTTATTTGTCCAGTCTTGTATTTATCCCCAATATTTCCCTTATTTCCCTTTCTATTAAGCTCCAAAATATCTGTAATTTGTTATATTCCCACTGGAGATGGAGGGTGGAAAGCCCACATGTAAAATGGATAAAAATGAAAAGATGTGAGCAGTCAGACCTGAAGAAGGAATGAAGAAGGTTTAAAGTGAAGGTGTGACCACAACCATAGAAACATCTCAGCAAATAAAAATGCACATGTTTTTTTCCCTAAATTGGAGCTGTCAGATGGGCTCTAAGCAGCAGACTAGACACAAATATTGCCCACTAGAAGAAGAGCATTAAGATGCAGGAATAGGAAAACTCAGAAAGTGAAGCTTTTGGGATTCTTTAGCTGGTTGTGCATGACATGAATTGGTGTGCTCCATTTAAAGCTGGTCTCCACCAGCTCAAATGTCTGGTGACCTGTGCCAAGTGCCAACTTTGGAGACCAGTAACAAGCATTTTTGACCTCCACGGTTGCTGGCTAGGGCTCTTTCCGCTGGACATTCAGAAATAGCCAATTTCTGGGGCTGTTTCCAGGAGCTCAGTAAAATGGGAATGGACTTCACTCACAGGGTAGGCTGACTCAGCTGTCCACACTGTGGATGTCTGGACCGATCTACCCTCAGGAACATGAAGGAGGTCACTTTGAAACGATCTCACCTTGAAGCAGCCTCTAGTGACATTTCTGCATTGGGGCCACTCCAACAGCTGTTCCCATATGGACAGGTCGTTCCATGGGAAGTGCAGCATCCCAGTGGACCAGATGACCATATAGATGGGGTGTTCCATGGAGGACCAGCAGCCCACTGTGCATGCTGCTGCCTTCTCCAGCAGGAGTCTTCTAAGCTAATCTGTGCTGTATTGCTCCAAGTGAAAATATGACTCTTAACTCTGCTGGATGCAAATACGTCCTTTGGGGCACATTTAAACTAGCTCTTTGATCATTTGGCTCCCAGCCATAGTTTCAAAGGAGAGTGGAAATCTTTAAGGACAGGCAGGGAAACATACTGTGGTTAGAAAAAGTTTCTGCAATTTAACAGTCTGCTGGTTCAGTTAATCTTTTGTTCCTCAAACACACAGTAATCAGAGAGAAAATGTAGCTTCTGCCAATTTGATCAACACTCATACAATTTGATCAAACCACCCATAAACCAGTTTTATTGTATTTCAGGTTGCCTGAACCACCTTGTTAGGTTGCTTATTTAAAAAAGCAAATAAAAAGGAAGGAAGGAAGACATTTGGCCAGATAAATGATGGCTGTACACCACTTGCTAATTTGTTCACTTATCAATACCCTTGTTGGGATCTTATCTGGGAATACTGGGTTTGATTCTGCCCTCCCCCACAAAACCAGCTGGGTGACCTTGGGCTAGTCACACCTCTCTTCTGAGCTCTCACAGACCCACCTACCTCACAAGGGGTCCATTGTGGGGAGAAGAATAGAAAGCTTTGTTAGCCGCTTTGAGTCCCCTTAAACGGATGAAAAAGGCAGGGTAGAAAAGCCAACTCTTCTTCTTCCTCTTCATGTGCTGTATGCTGTATTCCACACAAGAGAGAGAGAAAATACAGTAATCTAAAAACATACGAAGTGCTCTGCTGGGGATTGGACTAGTGGCCCATCTAACCCAGCAGCCTGTCCTCATATTGGCAACCAGCTGCATTTGGGAGTCAAACAGCCAAGACTTCAGTGCAAACCAGCAGCTGGCCTTTGGAGCCACACTGCCTGTTGTCAAAGGAATACACAGCCATTGGGGTTAGAAGCCACTGATAGCTCTGTTCATCAAAAAATGGGCCAAACTATTTTTTCAGCTTTCCACTGCATCAGTTTGGTGGTGATGGTGGTGAAAATTATCTTGTTCTAACACCCCTTCAAACAGCTTTCATGCCACTTTTTAAAAATGAAATGCTTTATGGGGCATTCCCACTCGGATCAGAGTGTTTTAAAACCATGTTTTGAAGCCTGCCTGCCATTGCCTTGCTTGCCCAGGTGCTTGCCTGCCCGCCTGCCTGCCTGCTGTTTCGCCTGCTGCTGCTTCCTGCCACTGTGGCTGCCGTCGGCCACTGCCACCGCCCTGGTCGCTTGTTCTGCTTCCCGCTGAGCAGCCCTGGTGCTCCTGTCCTGAGATGCAGGAAGGTGGCATGGAAAGCGGCGGGAGGGCAGACGGGCAAGCGAGCGAGCGCCCCACTCCCTTTCAGGTGCTGCTGCCATGCCACCACCGTGCTCCGCTTTAAAGCGGAATTAACAGAAACAAATGGGAACACAAATAATGTGTGTTTGCATCCGGTTTTTAAATTCCCCTTTAACAGAGCTAAGTGGGAATTCACCCCAAGAGTCAAACCTAAGCCTGTTCACACTTGGCTTTATTCTGGAATATAACCTGGAATAGGAGCCTGCTGCCCAAATGCTAGTGAGGCTACAGCAGGCCACAGGTAAGGCCAGTCAGAGTCTGTATTAGCATGTGGACAACAGACCCTATCCTGAGAAGTATTCCAGAATACAGCCAAGGGGCATCCTGACCTTTATCAGACAAAACTGACAAGGGAGAGGAAATTGAGTATCCAGGAAGAGGAGATAGCTGACAAACAGAACCATGCAGGAAGGTTACGAGTAGGGCAAGCTGTCACATTTATAATCAAATTGTTTGGCCACTGTGAGAACAGAGACCTTTTTGCTCTTGGGTTGGTTGTGCATGGTTAGCGAACTCCTGGGGAGGGCATCTGCACTTGGAGGAGGCTACTACAGCCTCCAAGGGCACCCTGCTTTCCCAGAAGTTCGTGCCCCACATCCTCCCCAGCCTTCCCCAATCACTTACCTGTTGTGTCCAACCGGGGAGCATTTGCACCTCAGCTGGATGAGGTGGTCAACAGGGTTGCCACGCAAGTGTGCCGGCAGCCCTGCTGCCCTCCTGACACAACTGCAACTGTGCAGAGAGTCAGCATGGTCGTTGTGGTGGTACTGATGCATGCACAGTTGGCCACAGCCAAAATGGCAGTGCCCCGAAGAGGACCGGCACCACAGTCAAATCAAGGTAAGGATTCAGTAGCGTGGGGAGGGAGGGAGAACGGGCAATGTTGACTAGTGCTCCAAGTGTGAGTGCTAGTCAGTGTTGGTTCATTCACGCGCTCCTTTCCTGTCCAGTGGACAGGAAGGGAAGTACGAAATTGCCCCGGGCCACTGACCTCGCCCAGCAGAACAACCTCACAACAAAATAAGCCCAGGCTGTGTTCAGGGGTAGCAAAAGGCGTGCCTCAGAAAAACAGTGCGTGCGGCCCTCAAACCGTCTCACCTTTTCCAGCACAAAATGTTCAGAGATGGGGAAGGGGCAGCCTAGTGTGTGAACAATCCCACCGCAAGGGCTTCTTCTCTCTCTCTCTCTCTCTCTCTCTGTGTGTGTGTGTGTGTGTGTGATATTACACACAGGTATGAAGAACAGGGTTGGCAGTTTATTTATTTATTTATTTATTTACATTTCTATCTTGCCCCATACTCGAAGGTCTCTGGGCAGGTAACAACAGATTACAATAGATTAAAAACCAGGATACAAATTAAAACTAGATACAGATTAAAACAAGATGCACATTTAAAAACACCTAAAAAATTCAGCACATTTTAAACCGTGCACTCCCTAGCGCGGTCATTAATAGTGACTGCGGCTGTACCTGGGGGTAGAATGAAAACCTCAGCCGAGGGCCAAGGCGAAGAGGTATGTTTTTACGGCCTTCCTGAATAAATACAAGGAAGGGGCATGGCGTATCTCGAGGGGGAGACCATTCCACGGTCTGGGGGCCACCGCGGAAAAGGCCCTCTCCCCGGGTGCCCCCCAGCCTCACTACTGAAGGTGGTGGGACGGCCAGGAGGGTTTCATCGTCGGACCTTAAGGCACGGGAAGGTTCGTATGGGAGAAGACGTGCCTTTGGATTAGTGCTTGTTTTCTCGCCTAGCTCCAAAGCAGGCCAAGGTTAAGTGACAACCAGCTGCTCAGAGAGAGCCCTTGGCGTTGACCGTCACGAGGCCCCGCAGGCCAGGCGAGGAAGTTGCTGCCTCAGCAGCCCCCGCTTCCTCTTCTTTCCCCAACTGCAGGCCCCCGCCCGCCCGCCCGCCCGTGCAGACGGCCATGCAGGCCTCTGTTTTCGGTGGCAAACTCCCCTTTCCGGACTCCGCCCGGGGACGAAGCCGCTGCTCGTTGCTCCGACGTGCCGATTCCGTGAGCGAAATAAAGCAACGCTTGGCTCGGTTCGGCGCCAGCCGGCGCTTTCGCTTGCCTTGCAAAGGGAAGGGGAGGGCGTTGCCAAACCGCCCTCGGACTTCGGCCAGCATCTGGAAGCGGAGATAAACAGGCGGAGTATAAATACCGGAGGTGGCTGCGCTTTGTGACTTCGGCGGCGGCGGCGAGGGGCGCGGACGGAGCGAGGCGAGGCGAGGCGAGCAGGTGCTCCTGGTTGCTTCTTCCCCCTGGCAAATCTCTGCTGGCCGCATTAAGGACTTTTTGGGGATGAAGCTGCGAAGAGCGGAATAGTTTTCCTCCAACTTTTCCTCTTGCTTTGGGGCAACTGCGCTGAGTAGCGTGTCTGCTTCTGCTACACTCCGGGTGCAGGGCTTCACGGCTTCGCGATTGTTCATAGTTTTTAAAAGGGCCAAAGACCTTCCGAGCTTCATCTGTGGCTGCTGTGCAGCGAGAAAAGCCCGATGCAAAGAAATCCTCGGGCGCACCGTTGACGCGTTCTTTGGACATTTGCCTCCCAGCTCCAGCACGGCTGAGAAGTGTTTTCTTGGCTTCGTAGGAATGCTCAACCACTTCCCAGCTCCGCGTAGCAAAGGCTGTGGTCACACACTTAAAAGTTCGATCCAGTTTCAGCCCACTTTCAGAGTGAGAGGATACATCAGGAAAGTGGCAAGCTGTTTTCTTTCGGCGTTAAATGGCTCAGAAGATCCACCTTTGGGACAGATAATGGGGAAAGATTACTGGCCACTTTCCTGATGTGTTTTCTCACTCTGAAGGTGAACTGAGGCTGGATTAAACCTTCGTGGGCTTCGAAGTTAAAATCTGATGACTTTATGCATATGAGCTGTTGTTTATATATGTTTAGTCATACAAGTATATAATCAAAGAATTTGCTGGAGTTCACAGAATGCAGGAGAGAGAAAGACAGATGACTTTTAGCAATGCAATATATCAACGAATGCCAGTCAGAAATTAATTCTATTTAGTGGGGTTAATCCCAGCCAGGTACTTTTATGTTTTATGATTGTCTCAGATAATGATATTCCCTTCTGCAGAGCAGTTTGCATAGTAAGGTTAGGAGGACAAACCCAGCATCCTCTGGCTGTTGATTTTGGCATGTACGCAAGCCATGGTATTATGTCCTGCTGCTGAAGGCTTGTGGGAGGGGAAAAGACAAAGGAATGCAGTTTTAAAGTAACTGAATAAGTGTTTTTGAAGCAGCAGAAAGTGCAGTATAACAAAGAGGAAATGCTCCCTCACTTTGAATCTGATATTTTCTTGGAATTAAATGGTTGACAGGCAAAACAGCTGATTGCTCAACGTTTAGGGAACATTCCTTCTTTATTCTTTAATAAGCAAAGTTCTCTTGAGTTTGTCTGTGCAGGTATAGTATTGCACAAGAGTTTGTGCAGGTGTAGTATTGCACAAGAGCTGAACACAGTTATATGAAGTGGTAACTAAACTATTATCGTTACAATTTTAACTTGAGTGCCTGTTTTTCTTCTTTTTCAGCCAAATCCCAGCCATGTGGGTTGGGCTTGGATTGGCCCTGGCTCTCTGCTTTCTCCCAGGGGGAAGAGCAGAGAGCCTGGGTACAAGTACCCGTTGCAAGGAACCTCCAGATTGGCACATTGGGGATGCAAATCCAATGTCAGACTCCAGAGGTCTTGTGACGGTGGTAGCTCTCCTCCAGGCTAGCTGATACTTGTGCTTGCTGCAGGCTTCTCGGTAAGATGATCAGAGCTGACATCTTTATAATGCTCTTTTTTTTGTTTTTGAAAAGTTATATTATGAAGAACATAAAAAATGCTTGACTGCAGCAGCCCATCTAATCCGGCTATCTGCTTTCTCAGTAGCAGTTGCACTGGGAAGACAGCCAGGACACAATTCACTGCTTGCACTCTCCTAGCAGCTGGTCGGCCTTCAGAGGGTTAATAGCCATTGGTAGCCCTGCGTTCCATGAATTGAAGCCATTCAAGCTGATAGTCAACACCACATCTCGTGATAGCAGATTCCAAAGTTTAACTCTGCATTGCGTAAAAATATATTTTCTTTTGGTTAGCTCTGATTCATCCAGGAGTCAGTTTCATTGGGTCACCTCTGCTTCTAGTATTTGGGGAAAGGAGAAAAGCTTCTTCCTATCAATTTCCTCCAGATCTCACTAAAAATACCCAAATATTTGTAACAAAAGGTAAGTTTTTCTACTCTGTAGATCATATCGGTCCCTGTCCTCTGAACTTTCTCCAACTCCTGCTATATCCCTTTAGAGCTGCCAAGATTAAAACTTCACCCAGTTTTACCAATGTTGTTGGTTTATGTAAGGGTATCACAATATCTTTTCAATATCATTTATTGTTCCTAACATGTTCTTGGCCTTTTTCACAGTTGATGCACACTTCCTTTAACAGTGCACCATTGTTCCAGAATCGCTTTCCTGATCAGCCTTAGTGAGCTGCAATCCTATTAGTGTATATGAATAGTTAGGATTTTAGCTCCACTGTTCATCATTTTACGCTTCATCATATTAAAGGCCATTTGCCATTTTGATGCCCAGTGCCCCAGTGTGCAATGATCCTTGGGAGCTATTCACAGGCCCTTTTGTTTTTGTTGCTGCTCATCTGCAAACTTGGCTATTCCATTGGCCACGCTTGTCTCCAGGTAACTTATAAATAAGTTTCAAAGGCCGTGATCACAGGTAAATGGTTGCCATTTATTAAGAAAGCTCAACTAAGCACAAACTGTAGAATTGCCGATTCATACTCCTTTAAGGTGTTAAAGAGCAAAATCCAAGCATTCTTTCCAGAATTAACTTGGTAATGGTAATATATGGGTTGTTGGCTGAACTGGCGGCGATTCATTTGAGGTGTAGGCATTAAGTTGAGTTGAGTTGAGTCTTGTTTTGTTTTTGTTTGTCTGGTTGAAATTTGCCCTGTTGCTATTCGTAATTGCAATGTTTGAGATATAATTGTATAATTACAAAATAAATATAAAAGTTAAAAAAAAGGCTGTGATCACACCTGGATGAACCAGGTTGTCACCTTAAGAAACTGAACTGAAGCCATCCTAATCCTGTTCATACCCAATCCCCAATAATCAGTTCTCAGATCATCCTCAATTCGGGCTGCTATGCTCATACCTTTTATGTTATCTCACTGAGTCTCCTTTACACGGTTCTTTAGTTCTCCACCCCTTTTGATTACATCAACACCACCTGCATTTTAATGGGATAAAGCTCTATCAATCAATAGTGGCAGTGTGGTGTGTTTGGAGCTGTGCAGTGCTAAGAGCAAACTCAGGGTAGTGTTGGGATAAGGGGACTGCGCCCCCCCAAACATCTGCAGTTGAGGCATATCCCAGCCATCATGCACTTCCACCTCCATAGCTGTTCCGGTAGAAAAAAGATAGGCTGTAATTAATCTGCCATTTTCCCTCAAGCTGCTGAAGGACTTTCACTTCTCAGTCCCTTTCAGGGCAACAAAACCTTGTTTCCCTTGCAGATTGCTGAAGGAAAATGGAAGCTACATTGTCCTAAGTAATGTATCATTTATCATTCTTGCTCCACTCTTCCCTCGCTCCCCCTCCCCACAGTGTTCTTCTGGCCATTTAATTTTTAAAGCCCTCCATGTTCTTTGCAAAAGCACATTTTAAGTCTAGCAGAAAATAGATTTCTATTCTTAAAAATGATGGACAGAGTCCGCAAGTTTGCAGTCGGAACAAAGGGAATGGGGGGGGGGGCAGGATGGGAGATGGGGCCATTGTAGGAATGGTGACAGAAATGAAAAGGGATGCAAGGAAGGGATCGCATGAGTGTCACCTGCAGCCAGGCGTTGGGCGGGAGGGAAGTCTGGGTCTGTCCACCCCAGAGCAGTTCAGCCCCCTCTAGCCCTGTTCTGTGGTCACACAGGAGAAGTGAAAATGCACTGGCTGCCCAAGATGGCTTGAGTCCTCTGTAAAAGTGGACTCTGGAGAAGGCGGATTGAGGGACAGCCTGCCCCCAAGATGATCTCAGCAAAAACAATCTGGGCAATGTGACAAGACAACCGGAAGCCGTCTTGAACTACAGGTGTGATACGGCCAAAGTTCCCGCCCTAGAACAGGACCTTGTTATATCTCCACATTGTGAGAAATGGTTGTTTGTTCCTCCTCCGTGCTTATATTTCTTAGCCAGTTCCTTATTCAGAATAGAACCTGTCCTTTTTCTCTTGACCATTAAAGTCTTTGAAAAGGGACTTTTATCAAAAGCTTTTTGAAAATCTATATTTGTGGTATTCAGAGATGTTATCTCTGGCAACCCCAACATGACCCTGTTATATAGGGTTGAAGACCCAATTCTGAACACAGGTTTTCCTAAAATAGTGCTATATCCTGCCTGGTCACCATGAATGTGTGGGACCTGTATGATTGTAGCAAGTGTGCTCTTCTGGAAATTTTGTGCCATTGAAATATCTGGATCTGTGTGTCATTAGATCACACAGAGACGGTGCCAGCCCTGCACTGTTTAGGCTTTACTCCAAAATATTGTTTGTTAGCATGACATTCAGGAGGCACCTGGAGCCAGCCCTGGTTTCCTTTGTAGAGACAGACATGCAAGCAAGCAACAATTCCCAAAGACTACAGTTTGTCATGTGTGCGTTTTCAAACTGCACATGAAAAGGAGGTGTCAAGCATTTGGGGCAATGCTACAGGAAATACTTTACTGTTAATGCACTGGAAAGAATAACAGAAAAAGCTGCCTTTACCTTTAAAAAAGGAAGGAGGGAAGAACGAAACATTTCTAAAAGCAAAGCGTTTTACATAAATAACTCATTTGTTTGTCTTATACCTCCAATTAGACTGGAAGATCTGCAACTGAAACTGGAAAGTGATGGATTAACAAATATCTCCTTTGTGGTGATTAATCACCAAGGACTCCATTCCCAGCAGAAATATCACCAGCTAAGAGAGAGAGTTTCCAAGGACATTCCTGTATACCAGCAGCATACAGGCCAGCCAGATGTCTGGGCAACCCTAAAGGGAAAGAAGGATGATTTCCTGATCTATGACAGGTATGCCCCAAAACTAGGGCCTTTTCTGCATTGGGCCTTGTTCTGGATTATATCCAGCAGGGAGCCTACCATCCGCATGCTGGTACGGACTACAGCAGGCATTTATTTTGGTTCTGATGTCATCCTGCAATTAGTAGTGATCAGTAATGTAAATGTTATCTAATGAACCATAAGCACCAATTACATAGAGGTGGTTAATTGTTCTGAACTGCATGTATAGATGGTGCTTCTGTAGATTTCCCACCAATATATATATATAATCTACATAAATATCCCACCTTCTTTAATTACTTGGGTTACACAGAGTGTTCATCAGTTAGGTTTGCGATATAGGAATCATGGCTGAATTTGCACTTCAGCTCATAGCGTGCAATTAGGCAACACCTGGGCCCCCTGCCTGCCCAGGGGTTGCCTAATTGTATACTAGCTGTGGAGCACGAAATCATGCCCCACAAGCAAACTAACACGTACATGAGACTTATCTATTGTGTCCTTCCGGTGAGCTAATGCACCTCTGCCAGCTGGGAAGATCATTGGAGCTGCTGCGCAAGCATGCTGGCAGCTCTGATGGCCTCCTGATGTGGTTGCGCAGAGCGTCAGCCTTGCCATAGTGATGGTGCCGATGCATGTGCAGTCACGGAGGGTGTTGCACTCAAGATGGCGGTGCCCAGAAGAGGACTGGCCCAGGGATCCATCACAGGTAAGTGAATGATCGTGTGGGGGATAGGGTAATGTTGACTAGTGATCACAAGTGCAAATGCTAGTCAATGTTAGTTGATTGCACACCTTTCCCATCCATGGGATGGGAAAGGAAGTGCGAAAACACCCCATTTCAGAAGGAAAACTGGCCATCCAGTAGTTAATGGTAACCATAACAAGAGATAACAGTAGATAAAACATACCATTTACAGGAGAAATAGAGGCCCTAGTATGTCTAGAGTTAAACCTCTATTGCCTCCAGATGGCAATGTAGTTCCTCTAGGAAAGAATAAAAAATACATTGACCTCCTCTGTTCTTGATTCCTTTGCTGCCTACACTCCTGGATTGCTTCTCAACAACAGGTACACTGGATAAAATGCCCTATTTTTGTCTATACTACCGTCAGATCCTGTGTACGTCATTTAATAACCTGCTCAGGAGTCCTTCAGATGCATGGACTAAAGGAAATGTATATTAAAAGGAAAGGAATATGGGAAAGGATCTCTTGACTAATTATTTTCAGGAGAAGTGTTCTAGCATAGATTTTCCTGATGTGCACCTTTTCTACACAAAGGGCGTTTTTAAAAAATAGATTTTAGTCTTGTGGGGGCAATATACTATTCATGAAAGCACCTGTCTACAACTTCAGGTGACACAAGCATAGGTTAATTAACTCCATGCAAACCAGGATTATAAATCTTCTTTTGGGATTGTTCTGTTTTTGTTCTTAAGGTGAACACTTCCTGTTCTCTGAGCAGACAGGGTTAGAGGAAGAAAATAGTCTGTCCTTACTGTAATAAGCTAGCAAAGATGCCTCTCTTGCCTTACTATATTATTCTAGTGATTATTCACTAGAGTTAGATCCTAGAAAACTCCTGGTGAGCCAGTTTGGTCTAGTGGTTAGGGAGCTGGACTCTTATCTGGGAATACTGGGTTGGATTCTGCACTCCTCCACAAAGCCAGCTGGGTAACCTTGGGCTAGTCACAGCTCTCTTTCTGAGCTCTCACAGTCCCACCTACCTCACAAGATGTTCTGTTGTGGGGAGAAGAATAGAAAGCTTTGTCAGCCGCTTGAGTCCCCTTAAATTGGTGAGAAAAGTGAGGTAGAGAAGCTAGCTCTCTTATTGTATTTCATATTTGCAAATATTAAAACATTGTATTTTTGGGAAAATGATGGGTGGGAAGTTGCTTATAAAATTTTTCCAATGGGGAAAAGAGAGTGTTTGCTTTTAAAACCTCCCAAGGCCACAGGAGTTACTGCCAAATACTGCCATGAATGGACTTCCATGTGTCTGGGTACCTCCTGACAGTGAGGTGAAATCTGGATGTAAAGAGGGAAGCCAGCTTGTCACTCACTGTGATTGCCAGATGTGAAGAAGCAACCTGAAATAGATTATCTTGGTATATTCAGTTAGCTCCATTCAGTACTTTCTGGGTCCTTCTGTGCGCCACTTTCTTTTCTGCTTCTTCGGGTGTTTTTCCACTGTCACTAGAAGTACCTACTAAGTACCCATTAATGGGTACAAAAATGCCATTATATACCCATTAATGGGTACTTAATGGGTACTTTTAGTGACAGTGGAAAAACACCCTTCATGTGTGTTTAGCTGGATCATGGAGGTACCCAGTGAACTAATGGTGAATGAAGCTCATTTGATACATCCGTTAAGAGAATCTATGATGGAAAAATAAAGACAGTTCTGGACATCTAGCACAATTTTATTTTGAATTTACTGCTGTTATTTTTACTGTGCCTGGCAACAGCCTGAAAATCTCTCAGAAATGCCAAGATCACAACTTGCCAAAGTCACCAGTGTCACCCACCCAAGAGTGCCTGAAATCAAGTGGTAAAAAGTGTTAAAACTTTAAACTGACAGAAATTGACAGTTTGAAAACCACCTCAGCTAAAATAAACTGTGGAAAAGTGCCATCCTCTGGGGCTAAATCATGGATCTTGCAGAAGCAGTATTAAAGCCCTATACAGTTGTGAACAGATGCACAAAACTTTTAAGATATTTTAGGAAAAATGAATGCAGTCAGTTTGCATTTCTGAAAGATCTTATGATCACAATGCAACATAGGGCATTTAAGTCCTGAGGAATTTGTTTTTTAGTGTTATAGTAAGAACACAGCTTGAACATATTCTGCATTGGTAATAAAAACTGCATAATTCCTTTAACAGGTGTGGCCGTTTAGTATATCATCTCGGTTTGCCTTACACTTTTCTGAGTTTTCCGTATGTTGAAGAAGCCATTCAAATTGCGTACTGTGAATCCACGTGTGGAAACTGCTCTTATGTGGTATGTATTTACAGTATTCTTGTTCACTGAGGCCCTATCTAGATGGGTGATATATAGAGCAATTCTGCCTGGAACATCTATCTGTGGCAACCTCAGCATAGCCCTGCTATATCGCTGTGAAAACCTGCTGTATCCTTTTTGGGGAAAATCTGACTTGGATTGTAGGTTTTCCTGACATGGAACTATACTGTACCTTCTTTGGGGAGCTGCCATCCTGGCCATGACCCCCGCACATGTGCAGGCTGAAAAAAACAGTGGCACATGCACAGTGGTGGTGATCATGCACTTCTGACTATTTCATGCCATCAAAATACCTGGATGTGTGCATCACTGTATCACAAGCAGGCAATGCCAGCCCCTGTGCTGTCTAGTCAAAAAGCAGTGATTCCAGCGAGATTTTACTTGGGAATATTGCTTGTTAGAGCAATATTCAGGCAGTATCTGGAACCCAGCCAGGCAAATAATGTGGCAGTTAATCTGTCCCCAACACAGTTTTAAGGACTGTTCCTAATGAGGATAAATGTACTCCGGTCCACAGCCATCATGTAAATAGAAAGCTTCATATTTTAAGTGTCTTTTACATGCTGCCCAAGAAGGGCCCTAAAAGGCAGTGCTGGATTTTTTTAAAATGTAGAGATTACATATTTATTTCAGCATAGTCCATTTACATAGGTTACTGAGGAGAGGAAAATATTATTTGAATACTTTGACGTTTTTGAAGAAAGCAAATTTATCTAATTTAACTGGAACAATATTGTCATAAGAGGAAAAGGGGGTTTGATGTAAATTTATATCTTAAGGGGATATAGCAGGTATATGAAATCAAAGTTTTGTCTACACTATCTGAATCTAAGCTGTGGCTTTTAAAAACCTTGCCTATTGAATGCAGAGGCATTCATGTTGTCTCCACTTTTTCCTTCCAGACATCAGAAATCGAAGAAACGTGTAGAAACATTTCAAAGATCTCAGATGAAAAGCTACCTGAGGCAGAACCTGCTTCCCTGCATCATCACCCTGGGCAACATGAACAGAGGCACCATAAACATCGTGCCCATCAGAATCGGCAACATAACAACAGGGTTATGACACATAACAGAGAGGGCCAGCCTGGTAGTCAAGAAATTGTAGACACTGCCCCACAACCAGCAGTTGAGGGGCCTGCTGAGCAAGGGAAGAGGCTCTGACGAAAAGGGAATGCTATTTGCAAAAGACAGTTGAGCTGAAACTGGCTGCAAGTCACAGAGGCCAACTCGGCTAGCTGATGCTGACACTGTCGGCATTTACTGTTTGAAGATCTGCGTAGTGTAACCTCCTGACACTGTCGTGGCCAGCTTC
This sequence comes from Aspidoscelis tigris stejnegeri, assembly GCA_023333525.1. Classification (NCBI taxonomy): domain Eukaryota; kingdom Metazoa; phylum Chordata; class Lepidosauria; order Squamata; family Teiidae; genus Aspidoscelis; species Aspidoscelis tigris. The sequence goes on along the minus strand of JALMGA010000007.1, from coordinate 21,422,605 downwards.
CGTCTTCCTGCAGGTGACACGGACAACTGTTGACAGAGAATGTCATTGAGTCTTGCCAATGACGACTGCCAACAGCTGCCTGACAGCCACAGGCCACAAGGGAGCTTGAAACAACAGGTGCCTGACAGTGAGCAGGAAGGGCAGAAAACTGAGCCTGAAGAACAGTCTAAACAGTTAGATCTCTTTAATTTACAGTGCATTCCATGGTAATGTGGGCGCTGGCACTATTAAGTTGTCCAGCAACTGAGATCTTCTTAAAGGTACCATTATGTGAGCAACTTGTGCAACTCAGAGCATCAGTCACTTACATCAGCCTGGATTTGCAGGTGTACTTTTTAGCTGAAGTTAAAAGTGCTTCTGATCTGGCCTCAAGTTGACTGGGTCAGCAGTTTTTAAAGAACAACAAAATGTCTCATAATGGTATGATTTCTGTTCTTCAGTTTCAGTTGAAGGTATTTGCCATGTTTGGTTAGCTTGTCTTTCTGATTTCCTTTTCCACCATTCTTTTTTGCATTCATGAAGACAGGAGCATAAACTATAACCTAGGGGCTCCTGTTCGATATACAGCAATTAAGAATAGAAAAGGATAAGAAAGGATATGTTAACTGTCCTTAAAAACTCTGGAATCTTTTAAGACCAAGAAAATGCATAAAATGTGAGCTTGTTAACCACTAGAACTTCCAGAGCCACTTAATGATCAAAGTGTATTGTGAGTTAGTACATATTAAGAGCATATGATTCAAAGTAACTTTTTTTAAAATCCACAAGTGATTTATCAGAATTCTTAACCCAGGTTTTTGGGCTGCCAGTGCAGAATGCTGAGGCTTGGAAGGCATTCCGTCCCCACCCCCAAGACTCCATTTTGAAAATAGTGTGAGCGTACCCATTTGTCTATATTGTGACAGGAAGGTTTTCAGAGCCAGGGATAGGAAGGAAAAACTTCATTTCAAGTTGTAACCCTTCCATTTCCTTCTAGATCCAGTATTTTTGTTGTTGTTGAGATTCCTTATATGCTCTGGAAACTATGGATCAAACCTCTTAGAAATTGGAACACACTTGAAATTCTGGAATACTGTGGCTGTGGTTACTTTCTTTAAAAGTGTCTAATTTACTTCACCATTCTACAGCAAGTCTTAACTACTTATGTAGCTAATTAATGAAACTTCTATTATATGTATCTTTGTGTAATTAAATAGTATGTTAACTTTTTTTCCTAACTGAAGTTGTTGTGAGCAAGCATTAGAGGATTTAGAAGTGAAAGTATTGAACAGAGAGAAAGTGCTTAGATTGTGTTTTACCATATTTAATGATGGTTTATTAGGAAAATATAACTCTTATAAAACCTGAATTCTTCTTTTTGGAGAACACTTGTTAAGCATGAAAGCAGTCCAGAAGAAATGTAACAGGGAATTGTTATGAATCTTAGATAAGAGAAGTTTTTAATAAATGAAAACAACCTGTCATTTTGGAGTGAGAGAAGTCAATTATTTCCATGTAAAGTCTCCTGTCGTTTCAAGTAATTCTCAGACTTGTCTCCATTTTAAGCAGGAATTGTGGTGTTTACCCAGCTTTTGCTCCAAATCTCGGATCGTATTGCGAAGCATTTCTATTTCTTTGTTCTTCTCTTCTTGAAGATGTTGAAGCTTCTGGAGAGACGAAAGCATTTTTTTTTGTTTCAGTTGGAACAAGTTAATGTGTGCATATATAAGATACCATTGCTTTTGAGGGAAAAGTTATAAAAACACTCATACATGTTAGGATAATTTGATTACTGATCCCATTACTGATCTACTACCTTAGATTCCACCATCCACACCTCAAAAAGGATATTGTAGAACCAGAAAAGGTTCAGAAAAGGGCAACCAGAATGATTAAGGGGCTGGAACACCTTCCTTACGAAATCGGACTCCAATGCCTAGGCTTCTTCAACCTGGAAAGATGGCACCTGATTGAAGTATAAAAAATCATGCGTGGTATAGAAAAGGTGCATAAAGAAAAATTTTCTCTATCACACAGCACTAGAACCAGGGGGCACTCTGGGAGAGTCACAGATCAGTCTATGGAAGTTGCTGCCAGAAGAGGTGGTAACATCTACCAACCCATCTTTAACTTTCTCAGTTGAAATCTATGTTGTTGCTACATTTATTTCAATCCTGAATTGGTAGGTCTTGAATAGCCTGGCCCACTGATCCAGATGACAGGGAGGCTTGGGCAGGGTAGGTACCATCTGCCCTGGAGTCACTGTTCCAGATGAACTTGCATAAGCTTCGCACCTGCACGCGCACACCGTCAAAGGGTAGGGACAAAGATTCTTATTCGGGGGGGGGGGGGGTTCAGAAGGGTAGGAAGCTGATGGGCAAGGGAGCCTGATCAGACAAGAGGAAGTATTTCTTCATCCAGAGGGTCATCAGTCTATGGAATTTGCTGCCAGAAGAGGTGGTAACAGCTACAAACCCAGATGGCTTTAAGGAAAGGTTAGACATTTGTATAGATGACAGATGTATCAGTGACTACTACCATAGAATGGATGCCTAAGTACATCTTTCAGGCTAGCGGGGACAAGCAGGATGCCTCCAAGGCCATTTGCTGGGATTGGAGAGCAGCAGGAGGTTTGCCCTCATCTCTGCTTGAGATGCCCATGGGCAATTGGTGGGCCACTGTGTGAGATAGGATGCTTGACTAGATGGGCTGTGGACTGATCCAGCAGGGCTCCTCTTATGTTTTTAGTTTGTTATTAACATGTAGGATGGCATAAGGAAAAAATACCCATAACCTCCACCCCACGTGCAGTTATCTCCCCTCTCATATATTCAAAATACTTTTTAAATGCTATAAACTACTGTCCATTAATGTTTATAGCACAGCCGTTGGATTTAGAGACATTCATATACAGGAAAAGAATACTGGGCTTTTAAAAAATTGTTATTCCATCATAAAGGGAGGCACACATGGCCCATATTTATGAAGTGCAAGCAGACACATACCCTTCTGTAGATGTTTTGAGGTAGTGAAGTGGGATCTGGATACTGTCTGGGTGGTATGGTCTGAAGCTTTGCTAACTTAGCATTAAACTGAAGCAAAAAGAAAAAATGTATGTTAAGATAATTGGGGGTGGAATCTCAATTAATTTTAAGTACTTAGGTAGAATGTGATGCAGTGGATAGGAATTTGGACTAGGATAGAATGGATCACGGTGTGGTTCCCTTGTCAGTTCATAAATTCTTTTCCCTCCCATCTTACAGGATTGTTCTATTGATAAAGGAACAGATTTATGTGAGTCACCTTAAGTTCAATGGTACTTGAACACTATAGCCCCAGAATATTTTCACAGAACTAAGAAAAAGGTGGCCAATATGAGACCTTGAAACAAAGAGTGGTATTCTGGATTTTGTTTAGCTTTGATAAAAGGCCCGTGACAGTTGGAGTCATTATAGTGGTGTGTAAAATTATACATGAGGCAAAGTGATTTTGGGACACTGAAATGTTGGAATTGCAACTGCAAGATTCATTGTTGATTAGCAGCATTACAAAACATTAACAGCGGGTTAAACACATTGGTGTCAAAGACTAGGTTTCAGGTCTCTGAATATCAGTTGCTAGAAAAAAATGGAGAACCTTATTCCCTCAAATCCTATGGAGCTGTTTGATCACAGTAGGAACAGAGCTCAGGATTTGGCAGGCTTCCGTTTTATCCAGCAGATGTTTCTTGTAACTGTAAATGCAATATAAACGTAATCCATGGGAGTTTAGATGAATTTCAGTTGTCCCTCATAGGCATTGTTTCCACTGTGTCGACTTAGACACCACTCCAGTGCTCCTAGTGTATTGCATATCCATTAGACACCCTGGCATTTGGATTCATGCCAATGCTCCCAGAGCATAGCCTATTGGGCTAAGTACATGAAGGTCTGTGAACAAGGAGAAATTAAGAAGTCACTTCCTCATAGTCTTCCCTTCTCACACTGTGGGCATCAGAACATAGCACCTAATTTGTGGGGAGGGCTACCAATCTGGGCTGCCAGTCTCATCACCATGCACAGACATGGCTGTTCATTAACATGGTCTGGACCAGTGGCAAACAAGACTATAAAGTAAACTCTCCCTCCAGACACCTTTAAGGGGTTAGTGGAACCATAGCCATAAATTGTGGTATTTGTATAGGATGATTTTGCTTTTACAGTGTGAATTAATTGTGTCATCCTCTGTAGAACAGTTTTTAGCTTTGCAAACTGCACTGTACAATACAAAGATGTAGCCATATTAGTCTGGATCAGTATTTTAAAAAGGAAGTCAAGTAGCACCAAGACTAACAGAAGAATTTTTGGCGTAAGCTTTCGTAGACCTAGGGCAAACTCACACCTTCACTTTCCAAGAAGAACCTCCCTGGGAAGCTGACACTGGAGAGAGTTCATTTTGGATGCCAGCTCCCTCCTTAACCTTGCCACTGGTGAGGTGCAAATTGCTGCCTTTATGGCTGTGATCACATCACCGCGCCAAAGTTACCAACACACTTGCATGGAGCTGTCACTGCAGTGATGTGGTGATGCGGCTATCACCACGCCTGTGCAGCCCCTCCCCTGGCTCCCGTTGTACTTCTTCTAGAGATACAAGTGTGGAGGGAGCCTTACCTGGTGGCAGTGAGCACAGATGTAGAGGTGCATCCCCATGGGGCTGCCCCTGATGTGCTGTGGCTTTGGGGCAGTCTTAATGCAAATTAAGATTCACATTAAGAAGTCCCCATGGCAATGGAGGACAGGGTGGGTTCAAGGCGAACCCGCCCATCCCCATGAAAACCATGGCAAATCCCTGCATCGGGATGTGGCTGTTTTCTCCACCCCCCTTACCTGAGCACTTAATCGCCCAGGTAAGGGATTGATTTACCACTAACACTCGCCTGACAGCTGCCCTGCAATCAGCTGAGCAAACTGTCAGGGGGTTATAGCAGCTCTCATGCACGCAAGCCGAGCTCCGCTAATGATTAAAAGAGACGTGAGCAGGGAGCTAATTAATATGCACCTCTTTCCAATAACCCCGACAGTTGCTCAGCTGATTGCAGGGCAGCTGTGGGGCCTACCTGGGTGATTAAGTGCTCAGGTAAGGGGGGACAGTTGTGATCGCAGCATTAGCAGCGGGGACAGCGATGGGAAGGAGTTGTAGGAAGGTATAAAGATTGAAGTTTAGTTGGATTCTTTGTAGTTTACTATTGAATAGCTTAATACGCATCACTGATGCTCAGAATCTGTATGGTCATCTATGTGTCTCAGGATGGTGCCCTAACAGGAAGCCAGTATCTCAACTGGCTCTAAAACAATTTGCATAATATGGTGGTTTGTTTCTAGAAATGGAAACACCACATTCTATGAGGAATGACTGTTGTTCCTAGCCTTTGGAGGTTTGAGGGAATGGCTGTGAAGCTTGCATGAGCTTTGCAGCAGTGAAGAGGCATGGACCAGACAGTGGACAGTGCTGATCCAGCCCATGGCTCAACATGATCCAGATCCAGTTATTCCAGATCCACTGATTTGGATTTAACTGAGGTAACTGCAGAATAGGCCTTAGTTTATTGGAATGTGTTCCTTTCACAGTCTGTAACTGGAAGCATTGGAGATGGTGAAGAAAGAAGTTTGAAAGAAATGAATGTAAATATCTTAAAACAGTTAAGCATTACAGTGATATGTAGGCCACAAAGAAAGAACTGCTAAAAAGAATCTAAGTGGCAGAAAAATTATCTTAGTCCCAACTGGCTTTGCTTGGAGGTTCCATTAATTTTAGTGGAAATAATTCTTAATTGGTATAACATAAAAATTTCTCAGCAATTTTTTAGGAAGGCTGATTGATCTTTCTGCAAGTTCCATTGTCAAAACAGAAATGCATAATGTTTTTGGCAACATTTTGTCCAAACCACAGAAAGCATGGGGTTGTATTAATGACACTTGATGAAAAAGAGCATTGTGTGCCCCAAATGTGCAATCCTCATACCTTTGGGTAGAGAGTTGCAAAGTGTTAACAGAGGCCAATATAGGTATAAATGCCTCGTGCAGACAGTCAGCAACTCTTTGGCATAGCTTTCAGTCCACTGTCCCTGGGTTTGCCATAAACAGTACAGTACCTCTATCTGCAATTTGATTATCTCATTCTGTTTGTCCTTTTCTTGAGCTAGGAGCTGTGCAGTTAATTCTGCAATCTTCAGGTCTTTCTTTTCTATTAGTTGTTTATGTTCTTTTTCCTTTGTTTCAACTAATAAAGTCAAAAGTCAGAATTTCATTCTTAAAATTATTTTATTTTTTACTTATTTTATTTATGAAGAAAAGCTACAAGTTCAAAATCAAGGGAAAAACTATCAAAGTACTTGTGCTACCTATTATGTTATATATATTAAATCGATTTGTAACTTTAATTTAATTTGTAAATTTGTAATTTGTAAATTTAATTAGTACATTGTTTTTATGAAAAATTATCATTGTCCAAAATGTTACTATTTATATTTAGCAACTCTGAAATATCACTTTAAATTATTATAGATGAAACATTAGGAAATGTGTCTGCTCTCATTTATTTTGTCTTTCTCTTTCATTCTGGAGAACAAATAGCTATTAAAATTCATTACAGAGTTAAGCTACTACAGCTGGTTCTGGTGTTCCAAATAGTTCTCTTGTACAGCTCTACCCCAGCAACAGAAGTAAGCCAGAGCCAGGCTAGGAAAAAAGGGTCAATGGGAGAGGCGTGTGTGTGTGGTCAAATTGTGACCTTCTAGATCTTCTGTCTTTGGTTCGGTGTGTGTTGGCCAAGCAATGAGTTGCAGAAAAATTGGTGCAGTCCATCCCAACTTTGCCACCAAGGTGCTATATACCTGGCTTTGTGGTTCAGAAGTTACATTTTTCATTCCCTTTAACTTATACAGAACAATTGAAATAGGTATAAAATGAGTTACTCCAGCATATTTTATCAAAAAACAAGTCAGATTGCACCAATTAATGAAAACTGCTTCAGAAATGTCAAATCTCAGTATATGATTCAAAATCTATGCTTACATTTTATGTTCATGTCACTATGCAGTTTTCTTTTCTCACGTATGTAATCTTCCTCTTTGATTTCAATTTCTCTCATGAGCCTCTCAATTGCATTTTTATGTTCCTGTAAAGGCAAGGTAGCTTTTCAGGCAATGGTATTATTAATTGCATGTGCCAGGAACAAATTTATTTAGATGATAGAATAGCAATAAAATATTGAATTATAAATTACATAAGAACAACACCAAAAATTTCAAACAACAGTACAAAGCAGGAAGTACTGCTGTTTATCTGTTTGATCAGAAACCAGCAGCGTCTGTTTTTAGAAGGCAGCACTCTTGGAATCTCATGTCTGTTCCCTTCCTTTTCTAGAAGTCTCCATGTGGGAAGAAATGTGCCTTCCCCAATTTCACTTTGGGTCCCCCACAATCTCCACTGGCGTTGGGGAGGGGCAGGCTTGGAGAAGCCTAGCATTGGCCCAATTTGGACTGGTGAGCGTGAGGCTGATAGCTGTACCACCCAAGGATATTTCATCAAGAAAACAGGTAGAGAAAATGGCTTTTAACTTTTTCGCAGAGGGGAGTAGCCAGAATGAGAGTTTGGTCAAAGCAGACCCTGTGCCAGGGTCCCAAGAAGGATAGAAGATATGTTAGATAACAGAGCTGATGAAGACTTGCAAGGGAAGATCGGCCTGTCCTAAGAGGACATAAATGTCTATTTTAAAATGCTTGGTCATAAGTGATATGGGAAGTGTGCTGGAAATCACTTCAGCACCCTTATTTGTTGGATATTTCTCTCCTGTCAACTGTCTTGAGCAGAGGGGAGGAACGCTCTGCTATTTGCCCTCCAGGAGAGCAGCCAACTGAGAAAATTAGCCACGGCCAGTGTGTTCGTGTTTGGGCAGAGCATGGTACTTCCAGTCACTTCTGGGCTATCTGAGGGTTGGGCAGGGAGAAGAGCAGCATAAGGCAGAGAAGAAGGAAAAGGAATTGATGCAGTAAAAGGGATTATGGTCAAGGGGAGGAAAGGGCTCTTCCATCTTTAATGGCTGCACATAAATTCCAGTGGATGTAGTTTCTGCAGGCAGAGCCTGCTAAATATTTTTCTTCCATGCAGCTATTAAAAGGGCAAGAACCCTGCCCTCTTATCCAAGTGGCCACCCTGAACTGACTCCTAACTAAAACTGGAGTAGACCTGTCTTACACTGAATTACCTTTGGAGAGGTGGAATTAAGAACATTAGAGTTGTGATCAGACAGAGAAAAAAAAGCATCTCTGGGGCAGCATCTCTGAGGCAGCTTAGAGAAAGCTTCCAGGTGGAACTGCGCACACACCACTCTGCTCTTCCACTTTCTTGAACATTTTGTGCTATAAAAAGGTGTTGGTTAGAGGAGGCTTGGGAACATGAGGGCTGCATCCAGCTTCAAGGGCAGCCCCAGGTAGATCACATTACAGTAGTCCAATAGTTCTTCTGATTCTATAAGCTCTTTCCCAATTTTGTCTTTTATCATGCCCATTTTCACATGAAATGGTCTCTTGATAACTCCAAGGTTCCAGAGAGTGACTTAAAATATATTTTAGAAATGTAACTACCTTAATGCACTTATAGCCAAGTATTTCATAGCAATTAACATATTTATGATAAAAGAATAAATTACTTTTAAAAAAATCTAAAATACAGTCTCCTTAAAAAAAGATATTCTGTTTAGAAGATCTCACTTGTTCATAGGACTTCAGTTTTTCTTCTGAAACATGTACTGCGTTCTGTAGCTTCTTATTTTCATCTGTGAGAGAATAATTTTTAACTATTAGACTTCCAAGATAAAATGTATTCTGAATTTTAAAACTATCAGAAATTGTATAAACTTCTTGACTTTGAGTTACAGAAAATAAATATGGAACATTTTATTTAAAGAATGGTTAAGAACTCTGTGTTCAGGCAGATTGTCTACTTTGCCCAAATGCCTAGGGGAAAAAAAGTGTGACACATGTACTACTGTAAAAAGCTTATCAATATAACATTCTCAAGGGGATGTCTGCAGGGCTGCACAAAGCTTGTGACACAAAGCTCTGGATATGGTCCAGAAGTGGGCCATTTTTGGCACTTTGGCACACAGTCCCAGGTGGATATCTCAGTACAGCAACTGCAAGGTGTCCACTACGGTATATTAAACCAGCTTCAGGTGTCCACTATATTAAACCAGCTTCACCCTGCATTTTTAGAACAGTTTTTACTATTTTGCAGGAGTAATTCTGATCCTGGGAGTAGATTGAACACTGGTGATGTGCAGACTAGCATGTAGTGAAGTGTGGTCACTGCACTCTGGTCCCTTCCTTGGTGCGGTCCCTTCAGGCTGTGCAGATATTGCTTAAATTTCTTTACTAAAGTTCTGGGAGTATGCAAATAGCTGTTTAAAAATATTTAAAAGCCCTGAGAATACTTGAAAGTGTATTTTCTGGCTTTCAGTATGGATTAGTGCACTACTATAAGGATGTTACCACCTCTAACCTCTGCTTGTGAGCCATTTTTTGAAAAATGTTCGTGGAAGCAGCCCAAGTCAGTGGTTTTGCAGAGGAGAGGCCCAGTCTATCAGCATGTCAAAACTGCTGTGGACAGGTAGTCCTGTCTATCATTGTAACTGAATGGTACCTCAAAGGCCAAATCATATTACTGAAAGATTCCAGGATTGTAAAACTTGGCTTTAAAAAACCCAAAAAACAATGTTTATAAGAAAAGTCACATTTCAACAACTATGTAGAAGGAAAATTATATTTTACAAGCCTTTATAATGGATGGCTTCAAAAAAGACTCTCAAATGCTGTATAACAAAATAATGCTAACTAAACATCCAAGTAATTATTTTACCTCTCAAATTGCATTGGTTTTCTACAGTCTGTTGGAGTCCCTTAATCACATTCTGAAGTGTAGCACATTCTTTTTAAAAATAAAAAGAAGTGTTCTTTTAGTTATTTTGTTTACAATTTCATAAAGCTTAGAATGACTGTAGTAGTAGTAGCAGTAGTAGTACCAGTAGTAGTAAATGGAGTCTTTTGTGCCTGTACAATTTTTATCTATAAAGCATTTTATATAATTTTTTTGAGTTGCTTCTTATTCATATATCCCAAATTAAAAACACACTCACATATAAGATACATCTGTAATCTGCCAAGGAATATTTTAAAGAGTAAATTAAAAATAGGATACAGGGAGATGAAGAATAGATCTTATATGGCAAAAAAAATGACATTTAAGAATCTGCAAAACGGTTATATTATTTAAAAATTACTATCATTAAAGCACGTTGATACATTTCAAAATCTTGTAATTTTACAGAGTAAACACAAGATGGCCCCCTGGTATCTGTGTACAGGATTTTCAAAAGCTTTGCTGTGATCTTTTACTAGGAAAGTTTTAACTTCCATAAACTATAATAAAAGAGAAAAGTAGCGCCAGTTATCAATGAGAGCTGCTTTAAAAAAACAAATACTTTGTAGAACCAATGTTATAGATCTTTTCTTATCTACAAGCCACATATGTATACGTCTAATAATACCTATCAAGAAGATATATTCTTGCATCTACTGAGGAAGTATGCAGTGCTTCTGAGCCTACAGCATGTTTAGATTAGATCTGAGTTGCCTCCTTTTTTCCACATGAAGTTTTCAAAGCATTTTCAGGATATGAGAAATTCCATGCTGGATTGGACCTCTGATGGCCGCTCAGATCTCTAATGAGTTAGGCCTATGTTTGGTATCTGAGGGGACATCATGGGTCTATTTTCAAGCAATTTCTGAAGAAATCTGAGACTATATTCAAACAGAGCTTACTTGATTTATTCTTGAGAAAACAAAACACAAACAACTTCAGGTTATTTCTTAAGGCAAACAAGTACTTTACATGTCTCTCCGTTGATCACGACTCAGACTTTGGCAGGAACTTTGACTCTGGTTCTGTGCTTTGCTTTGGTTTCAACGGTGGAGCTGTCCTTGTGCCTTGGATGAAACTTGCTGTTGTTGTTATTGTCTAGTTTATTTACTTAATGAATTACCCACAATAGTTAATAAGGCTGGCCTATACTGCTCTCTCTAAACACAGGCCTTTCCTAACTCTAACTCTCCTCAGAATATTTTTGGAATGTACCACAGCTATGGGGGTGTTCTGCCAGCCAGGACCAATACATTTGAAAAACAAACTGAGGGGAGTTTCACTTTAGAATTCTGATCTTTAAACAGCAAAGTCAGGCAGGGCAGCAGAACCATAACACTCCCCGCTCAAAATTAAACCAATTTTGCTTTACAATGGTAATAAACAATATATACACAAAATCTTACTGACTATAACTACTCTAGGTATTCTTTACTATCACAGCTAAGTCTGTAATAGGTCTCTGAAAACTTCCAATCTTTCCCTTGATTGAAGTTCTGAGTTGTACCTTTCGGACTCTTCCATCAGGGCTCGGATAAATCTCTTCCACAACACCTGTAGGCCATGAGTTGCGAGCAGTGCTGAACATAACTCAAGTCTGGGAATGGTCTGAGATGGGGCAACCTTTGACTTTGCCATGATGAAACCTAGTTTAATTTCTTCTTTGCCTCTGAGTCTGATATAAGCCACAGCAGCTATAGCTTTTTCAGAAGCATCACAGAATATGTGAAGTTCAGGAACCACAGTTGAGATAGGGTCCCTGAGTACAAACTGTCTCGGTACTTCAAGCATCTCAATGCCCTTTGCCTCTACAGCCCATTTTTTCCAAGATGCTTTTAAGAGTGGAGGTAAGTCTTGGTCCCAACCCTCAACTTGTTGGGTTGCTTGTTTAAATAAGTCTTTACCTATGATCAACACTGGGGCAGCGATACCTAGCGGGTCATAAACGCTGCTAATGGCTGACAACATCTTTCTTTTGGAGTTTACTTCATTTAATTCAGGAACTCGCAGTGAAAATCTGTCGGTTTTCACGTTCCATATTATTCCAAGGCTGGAATGCTTTTGCAAGTCTTTGAACAGAGTATGAACATCTTTCTCTGCCAAATCTTCTGGTGGGAAAGAACTTAGAACTTTCGGACTATTTGAAACCACTTTATGAAGTCTGATGTTAGCTAGCTCCAACAGTTTTTGTACTTCTCTGACCGTGCAGGCAGCTTCAGGCTCTGAGTCAAAAGAGACAAGTAAATCATCAACGTAAAAATTAGAGTTGATAACTTTGTAAACTTTGGAACTATACAAGTCTTTGTACTTTTCAGCAGTTCTCTTTAGACAATAGTTGGCGACCGCTGGAGATGGGGTGTTGCCAAATACGTGTACTCTCATTTGATATTGTTGGATATCTGTTAGGTTGGTGATGTCTTTAAACCAAAGGAACTTTAAGTATTTCCGGTGTTCTGGTTTTACCTGGAATGCATAAAACATTTTTTGGATGTCAGCAATCACTGCTATTTCCTTTTCTCGGAATCTGAGAATGACTCCTAGCAAGCTGTTTAGAAGATCAGGTCCCTTGAGGAGAACATCATTGAGGGATACATTTTCATGCTTGGCACTAGAGTCAAACACGATTCTGACTTTATTGGGCTTTTGAGGGTGGTTCACTTTATGAAAGGGTAAAAACCATTGCTCTGTAGACATATCAAGCTGTGTAGCTGGTTCAGCATATTGGGAAACAAACATGTCTTCCATGAAGTCAACAATTTGTTGCTTCAACTTTGGGTCTTTCAACATTCTCTTTCTTAACGATAAAAGTCTTTTCTCTGCTATTTCTTTGTTGTTTGGCAAAACAGGTCTATTCTCTTTAAAGGGTAAAGGAGTAATCCAATTGCCTTCGGAACCTTGAACAGTCTCGTGGTTCATTACATCCAAGAATTTTTGCTCTTCCCTTGAAAGCGCTAAATCTTCATCCGAACTTGAGACTTCAAAAATGGATTTGCTGCCAGGAGTGACACCTAAACAGCAAACGGAGATGTGACTCATACAGTTTTGCATCTGAGTGGGTCGTTGATTAGGAAGTTTACCTTTTCCAACTAGACTGAAACTTGCTGGGGGACTCATCCCATCAATGCAAACTCGTCCTAATACAGCCCATCCTAATGGAGATCGCTGAGCTATGGGTGCTCCAGATGGACCTTCTATTTGCTCTTGGACTCGGAATAACTCTGGGCAATCCAACCCAATGAGTAGAACTATGTCAATGTCCCGTTCCAAGTCTGGAATCTCATTCTCTAGTCTCTTCAGATGGCTATGGTTTTTAGCCACTTCTTTAGTTGCTATCTGGCTCTTGTTCCTGGGTATTGAATGACATTCTATGAGAGGAGGTAACTTGTAACTTGCTTTGCCATCACATGTTGAAATGACAAAGTTGAGGGCAACTCTCCCTTGCATCTGTTGCCTGCCAGAGCATGTTAGGATGGTATAATCTACTCTTTTAGCTTTAATCTTGAACATCTTAAAAAATTCAGGTGTTGCTAGTGATGCGTCGCTCTGAGCATCTAAAGCTACATAGACCTTTCTCTTCAGTTGGGGTCTGCCTTGAGGGTAGACCTCAGCCAGGCATATAGGATGACAAACACTAGGCTTTGTGGAATCTTGGCATAACTCAGTGCACGCCACTGATGAATCGTTGATATCTTTAGATGCTGCTGGATTGGCTTCCGATTCCCTGTTGGATGATGCATTTTTAGCAGCACTTATTTTTCCTTTAACCTTTGGTGGTGAATTTGATGCTTTGAAGTTATGCATAGCTGAACAATGTTTTGTACTGTTGCATTCAGCACATTTGACTTTGGCTTTGCAGTTCTTGGCAAAATGACTTTCTATGCCACAACACTTAAAACACACTTTGGCCTGTTGGACTATAGAAACTCTTTCCTCATAAGGTTTCTGAGCAAATTCCTTGCATTCAAACAAACCATGTGGCTTCTTATGAATTGGACACAAGATGTCATTGGATTTTGGATTCTTTTGATTAACCTCTGCACTGTTGACTATTACCGCAGCTCTCTTAGTGTCTTTAAGGATCTTTTTCTCTTCTTTGGGAGTACCTTCCACCCTTGTACCTTGGTATAAGACTGGTAAACCAGTTTGAGGGTCATTCCTCTCTTTAGCCAATCTTGTCACAAAATTAACAAGATGTGAAAAGGGCGGGTACCTCTGCAGATTGTTCTGTTTATAATTGAAGACCTCCTTTCCCCATGTCTCCTGGATTGGAAATGGCAATTTTTGAAGGATTTGTCTCTGGGTAAGGTATTGATTCAAACATCCTAACCCTAAAAGATCTGGATTTCTTTGGGCTGCCTCTAGTTCAGCTAAAAGGTCACTTAAATCCCACAATTGTTTACAGTCTTTAAGCTTTAGAGTAGGAAATGTACTCAGTCTGTTAAGCAATGAAGCTTCAATCAAGGTGGACGATCCATATCTCTCTTCCAAACGAAGCCATGCTGATTCTAGTGCCCTTTCAGGATTTGACACATGGGCTGCATATATTCTTTGCACTTGTAGAGCAGAAGAAGGGCCCAACCATGCAATCAGCAGGGTAAGTTCCTCTTCTGGCAGCAGTCCAAAGTCTCTGATGGCTCTTTTAAAGATTGTTTTCCATAGAAGAAAGTCTTCTGGACGATCTGAAAACTTTTGGACGCCTTTGTCTCTAAGATCCCTTCTTGGATTTTTAGAGATAGATGGATTCCACACATCTGCCAAGCTAGGAAACATCTGAGGAGTTTGCTGTGATGTGGACAAGGTTCCTTTATCCCACTGAGCCCCTGAAACTGATGGCTTTTCTTTTGCTTGGAGGTGTCGATCTGTATCCTCAGGCATAGACGAGGATAGTTCTTTAACCTTTGGCTCTGGGTTCCACATGAGCTGAGATTTAGGTGGTGCACATGGAACTGACTGTAAAGGAACATAGGCAGGGGCTTTAATAAACTGGCTCCCCGCCATGGTGTCCTGGTCTCCAAAATGTTTTGCCTTTACACCAGTTGACTGTGTAAGTTCTTGACTTCTGGAAACTTCTTCCTTCATTAAGGGCAGACTAGGTTCCAAAGTAAAGAGGTGCTTGCAGCTATCTTCAGGAAAGAACTTCTTTGTAGGTAGGTGAGTACTCTCTTTGGTTAGAAAAGTAGACATCTTGGCTGAGATATCTTCCTTTGGGAGTAACTTTACATTCTCCTCACACAACTCCTCTTGCAAAGTTTTGGCCAAAATCTTGGCTTTAATTGCATATTTAGCAGCTTCCTTGGTCTTTTGAAGCATCATTTTCTCTATTTGGGCCATAGTTTCCTGGGCCTGTAGCTCTGCTTTCCTGGCAGCTTCCTGGGCCTGTAGCTCTGCCTTCCTGGCAGCTTCCTGGCTTTCAAGCTCTGCTTTCCTGGCAGCTTCCTGGGCTTGTAGCTCTGCTTTCCTGGCAGCTTCCTGGCTTTCGAGCTCTGCTTTCCTGGCAGCTTCCTGGCTCTCGAGCTCTGCCTCCTTACGTGCAAAGACAAGTTCTTCTTCTGCCATTGCGGCCTCTGCCTCGGCTTGAAGAATTTCTGCTTTCAATTTCAATCTCTCTGCCTCTTTATACTGTAGGGCTGCTGCCACAGATGACCGGGTTACACTGGAGGATGCACAGGTACTCTTGCTGTAACTAGTCCGTGAGTGGCTTTTGTGGTGATGAGATCTATGAGTGTGATGAGTCTTTGAACTCTTCACACTTTCGCTATTAGGAAACTTCCCAGTGCTAGATTTAAGACTGCTTGATGGGGACTCATCACTGTCACCAGCCTCCTGCATTATGGCATTGTATTGTGATTCTTTCTCTTGAACCTCAGTGAGCAAGCTTTGCAGTCTCTGCTCAGCTTCTTGGCTGTTGATTTTTTGGAAAACACGGACTCTCTTCTCTACCAGAGTTTTCCATCTAAGGAAATAGTCTTTAAGTTCTCTTTTGGGCGTTAGGGCCTCTGCCTTGCCTTCAGAAGCATTAAACAGGTGCATTGCATTCTGAAGGTTTTTACAGGCTCCTTCCTCTTTTGTTGCAAGCTGAGTTTCTTGCTCCCAAAGTTGTTCTGCAGCCTTCTGTGTAGGGCGTCTTTGGCTGCTAGTGCGTGTGTTGTGTGTATGTCTATCTGCGCTTCCTAATGAACGCCCATCCATCTTAGTTGCTGCCTCTTCCAAACAAACACAGGAGTTTGCAAAGAAAAAAGCTTTCAGAGTAAAACAGCAGTTTGCACAGGATTCTTTTCTCTGCAGACAGGCTGTATGCTTGAGCTAAGCAGACACACAAGCTGCAGGGTAAAAACTTTCTCTTCTTTATCAATCTGGTTCTTTAGCAGTATATTAATCTGTTTCTTTAGCAGTATTAGTGGTGATCCACACAGGCTCCTTATTAATCTGATGGCCGCTCAGATCTCTAATGAGTTAGGCCTATGTTTGGTATCTGAGGGGACATCATGGGTCTATTTTCAAGCAATTTCTGAAGAAATTTGAGACTTTATTCAAACAGAGCTTACTTGATTTATTCTTGAGAAAACAAAACACAAACAACTTCAGGTTATTTCTTAAGGCAAACAAGTACTTTACATGTCTCTCCGTTGATCACGACTCAGACTTTGGCAGGAACTTTGACTCTGGTTCTGTGCTTTGCTTTGGTTTCAACGGTGGAGCTGTCCTTGTGCCTTGGATGAAACTTGCTGTTGTTGTTATTGTCTAGTTTATTTACTTAATGAATTACCCACAATAGTTAATAAGGCTGGCCTATACTGCTCTCTCTAAACACAGGCCTTTCCTAACTCTAACTCTCCTCAGAATATTTTTGGAATGTACCACAGCTATGGGGGTGTTCTGCCAGCCAGGACCAATACATTTGAAAAACAAACTGAGGGGAGTTTCACTTTAGAATTCTGATCTTTAAACAGCAAAGTCAGGCAGGGCAGCAGAACCATAACAGGACCAGTGGCACATCTAATCTAGCAGTCCATTCTCATTGTGGGAACACTTGCATATGGAAAACCACAAGCAGAATATAAATACTGCCTCCTTAATCAATCTATCCACATTCACCTTTGCATTGATGCAAAAAGTGGTTCTGTGTTAAATTAATCATTTTTTAAAAAAAATTTGTGGTGGATCAATGAGGGATGGAAGATGTTTCAAAAAAAGGGGGGGGGACTGCCAGTAACCCCATTACAGTGTATGGGAAGTCCCGTCCCCCTCTTTCTTCCACAGGAATAATTCCATCCAGAGGCCAAGCAGACACGTAAGCTGCTTGTTTTAGAAGAAGTGTGGAGGGTTAGAGGTGGGTGGCTCTTTTTTCACGTGGCCGGCCATTCCAGAAGCCACACCATGGGGCCTTAGAAGATGACCATGTTCTGCATACTACAAAATTGGTCCATGTAGAACACATAACAGGTGGATTGGAAGGAAGTGACAGGGTGGGATGGGAATGGACAGCCCATCAGAGTGGTGTTTCTGCTCCATGTGAAAAATGATTCTGGCAGGACTTATTCCTCCTCTATGGTGGAGTTATGCAATCTGTGCACGCCTCAGGAAGAACCTCTACTTAGATTCATCATCATGAGTGTATATCTTACATAAATTATATTACACTGCATTTCAGTTAAGTGAGTTTTTAAAACGATGAACATTTTCTTTTAAAAAAGTCTTGAACTTACATTAAAAGTTGAAGCATCAAAAGAATGCTTTGAATAAGCCTTTATGTGATGTGACATAACACCAACCTTCCTTAGCTGACTCTTCCTTTGATTGACTTATTGCCAGTAGTCTGTTTGTTTTATCTAGCTGGAGATTCAGAAGATTATTTTTTCCACGAAGTTCTGATATTTTCTGTAGAAAATTGTTTTTTATGAGTCAATCTGCATGCATTTTAAAGAATATAGGGTTAGGGTTAGGGGGAATATACTGCCAATAAGGTTCCACAATGGTGGGGGTGCCTCATGTATCTGATGCAACCCCACCATAACACTGCTATGTGCCCCCTAAAAAGCACTAGGAGATGCCAATGTGCATATTCAGGACAACCAAATATCCAGATGTGTGCCTCAGTAAAACTAGAACGTGGTAATTGCAGAGGGACAATATCCTGCATTAGCGCCTTCTTGTGGGATATCTGGTGGCTATCTGGAGGTGGCCTAGCACAGTTTTATGGGGGGAAACTATAGAAAGTCTTGCACAATTAAATATTGAAACAAAATGCTCATATTTCTTCTATGCAGCTCTTACCTTTTCTATGTGAGAAAAGTCATCTAGAAGTTTATCAAGATTCACCAAACTGCTTTTGTTCATTTTAACTTATTGCTGAGATTTTCTTGTATATTAAAGAGAAAAGGATTTTAGAATTAGTTGGGCATATTTCTCTATCAGCTGACATTGTATCTTATTAGTTAACAAAACTGTATTATTTATCAGCCTCTCTACTTCAGGACTGGAAAAAGACAATTTTTAAAATTGTTAAAAATATTAAAATTTATATCAATCTTGAAGTAATGATTGGAAAGTAATAGGCCCTATAGCTTCTTGCAAAGACAAATGTCTCTGAACGTAAGACTGTCAGTTTTGACCACATCCTTTTAATAGCAGGTAGCTAAGCCTTTAAAAAATGGGGGTTATGGTACAAACATATAGGAAATGATTTCCATGGAACACATCACACATCTAGAATTAAAAAATCCGAAAATGATTGGGAAGAGAAGAATTTTGAATAAGATATGGAAACAAATAGTGTTCAAGGTAACTAAACCACGACAAGTTTGGAAATGGATTAAGACTCTGGGATCATTAATATTCTAAATTATTTAATGTGGCATTGGATTGAAATTTTTATTTGCAATTTGCTCCGATGTAAATGCTCCAATTCTAATTGTTCATTTTATCATTTTAAAATTTATTTGCCATTGCCTGTAAGGAGAAAGGATTAACAGAATATATGTAAAATTGAAATTTATATATTTTTTAAAAAAGCGGGGATTATTGTGCATACCCACAGCAGTCAAAGTTACTAGACGATGTTGAATTGGATCTTTATTTCTTAACACACCTCATTGTTAGCACTATTTTTTAAAGCTAAACCAATAATGCTTTGCCATTGCTTGGGTTCTGTGTATCAGAAGAATGCATGAAAATCTTCCTTTTTAAATAATAGTATAATATCTGTTTTTCCAAATTTGAAAGTGAAATTGCTATTAAGATTGCTGTTTCCTTATTTTTTCTTTTTGCTTATTTTTTTCTTTATCACTACATACTATAGAAGAGTAATTTTATTGTTTTAAAATCACAATTTATTCTCATTTAGTATATTTTTGTTGGTTTGGTAACTATTATTGTTTTATGGGAACTTTATATTCTATTATTATTTTCAATTGTTAAGGCTTTAATTGAAAATAAAATTGAAAAAGACAATATTAGACAGCAGCAACAACAAAAGAAGGCTTGAAAGTGTTTTTGAAACAGTAATCAGATACTTTCATAAAAACAGTGACATCTAAGGCATACTTGAATGTGTCTAACAATTGTCAGACACGACCATTCAACAGAGGTTGATACACAAAGAGCGAACCATATTCTAAATGAAAGGAAAGGCTCTATGTACATGTTAGGAAGACAGACATCTAGCATTCATGCTTCAAAAAACATGTTTCTTTTTTAAAAAGTCCAGGCCTTGGCTCTTCTGAGAGGCCTCCTTAAAGAAGTTTGAAAGAGCTGCCTGAGGGGGACTTTTGTCCCCACATAACCGACGCACTATGCGTGTGTGTGGCACCAGCCAATTCTGCTACTTCCTCTACAGACGTTTGTGGGGAGCAGAGGAAGGCCACGACTGTTATTTCTTTCTGAATTCTTCCTAGCAGCCAAAATTCTCACCACATGGAGCAAATGGGGGTGCGTAAGCGTTGCTGAAAATGCCATACTTTCTGCGGAAATTGTGTCGTTTCCATGGAAGCAGTTCTTCAGTGTCTCTGGGGAAATGCACCCTTAATAGGGTTTGAGAAAGAAGAAAACCTCAGGCTGACAAAAGTTGCAAAGAATGACTGTATTTAATATGAGGCCTGTTTGCCAAGTAGTTAACGTCTTCAGTTAACTACGAAAACCCCAGTAGATGGCTTACAGGGACCTTTTCTCTGCAAACCAATCCAGTTAAAAGAGGTTTCCATCCCTTCTTTCAGAGGGAAGTTGTTCTTTGCAGTGATGCCAAGCTGGGAAATAAGGGTGTTTCCAGACATAGCTTTAAAAACCCATATTTTTCCTATAGTCTAAGTCAGGGGTCCTCAAACTATGCCCCACAGGCCACATGCAGCCCACCGAGGACACTTATCCGGCCCGCTGGGTGTTTTTGCCGCTGCTGACTGTCCTGCCTAGGAATTTGTTCATAGTGTTTTAAAAAACTATATTCCGGCCCTCCAATGGCCTGAGGGACAGTGGACTGGGCCCCTGTTTAAAAAGTTTGAGGGCCCCTGGTCTACGTAAAGCAGTTCCAGAGGAAAAAGTTTGCGCCCACCTATAGGTGATACTCTGGGTTTTACCATTACCATCACAGCAGCAAATTTCTTTCATTCACATGCTTAGCCCCACCCTGCATGCTCAGCTCTGAAAGCTCTGTGAGTTCTCGTTAGTTGTCAGTTTGCCAAAACAGACGGAAAATGCATAATCCACAGCAAGAGTCAGCAGGATGATTTTTGATTATTAAAACAAAACTTTGAGATAAACCTTGTGTGTTTCCACTGAGTGTGCATCTCTCTTGTACGCATTCCAGGTTCTTTCATACTTGAGCAATTTTAACTGTGGAAAATCTGTCTTTGGGATAGATAATGTGCAAGGAAAATGACTAAACTTTCTAATTTGTCCTCTGAGAGTGGACTAAAAGTGGATTAAAATCTAGGTGTGAGCTGAGTCCATAATGATCAAGGGGCTGGAACACCTCCTTTATAAAATCAGGTTGCAACATCTTTTCAGCCTTGAAATACACTGTCCACTAGCTAAATTATAAGAAAGCAAAATAGGGCATTTGTGTTAACTTTTGTATAAAGACCGCTTACAGAAACCTAATGGAGAGCCAAGATTCAATGAGAGTGGAAATGGCTTTAATTGGTTTTATTGTTCAGTTCTTTATCCCAAATCCACTCCAGATGTCTGTTGCTTCTGGTTCAAAGTTGCTTCTGTAATTTTTCACCTGCTAAGGATGTAGCTCTCATGGCGATAGGAGTGGATGGTTGGCTTGAACAATGGAGAAGAAAGACCTGGACTGTTTGCTGATCCTGTTATGCCTTGAGAGCACCCTCTATTCTCTGAGTCATGGATTCCTTAAGGTTCAAGTTGTTTTTCTATTGCATCAGTTTCAGAGAGCAAAAGTGGACTCTGTATCTTTAAGAATATGGAAGGAACTCCAGGAAATTCCTGGGTTCTCATTCTAATTTTGTAGATACTTTGAGAAGTAGACCTGAAAAGAAGCAATCTCTTTTGACGGGAAAGTTAGTTCACAAGAAGAAGAAAGCCAATCTACAGAGAAAGTGAACAGCAAGTATAAAAAGGGACTTTTCGATGAGAATTCTAAATCTTTGTTTGTACTTGTGGAACTGTGGATAAGTAAAGCTTATAAAAATAGAAACCTTGTGGACATTTCTCTGTTCAGGCTGAGTTCCTAAGGGCCAGGAGTTGAAGCTACACATACCAATTCTTTAGTATTGCCCTTGGGACAAAACAGATTCTGTGGGTGTTTTCACACTTCACCCCTCTCCCAGGTGGAAGAAGTGCAGATGAAGTAGGTGTGGAACAGTTTTAATGGGGGTAACTCTGGCTTCCATTAATTGACCATCTGCTGCCTTTACTAACAACTGCCATGCTAAGGTTGGGAACCATAAGAGATTCTGTAGTGTTTTCATGAAATGTGTTGCTTTTGTTTCCTCATTCTAATTGTATTTTGTAGCTTCTTTGTAATTCTATAATATATTATTTTGTATTGTTTGATTTTTTTTTCTGTTACCAACTGATGGAGCAATTTCTCTGGAATGGCAGTAGACAAAATGGAAAATGAAAATACACGTCTCATATCCTCTGCTTCCAAAGGTACATCTAGTGGTGTTCATGCATCCTTAAATCTTTTAATTGGGGTCAAGAGTAATACCCTGCAAGTCTTGCCTGTATGCTTTACAACCTCTGTAAAATTTCTGCTAATAAAAGATGCAAGGATAACATGCCACATTGAAGAAAATAAATTTATTAAACTTGGAGGAGGCAATAAGAACACTGACATAATGCAACCAGAAAGATGTAACTCTTGATACTGTAGTAAAATGGCTTGCATAACCAGCAGAGTACCAAAATAACATTCTGAGATTGATTGAGGTATTTAAACTAGTTTTTGGTGAGAAAAACAGAAATAAATCAGAAGGCTCTCCTGCCCCAAGAGAGACTTACATAGCTTTAATGGCATTAGTGCTAAGAACCAGAGAAAGCAGGTGTTATAAGATGTAACTGCACTTCAGCAGGATTTCTAGCACACACCATCTTTAATAATGAGAACTGCTGAGAAGTCAGCATCCTTGCTTATAGTTGCTGTTTAAAAGTAGGTATATTACATCTTTCTGATATATTTTTATTTCTGACATAAGTACAAATGTGCTGCAATATTTAGAAGCTTAAGCGTAATAAACTCTCCAGCTGAGATGTAACCTCTCAAAGTTTTCTTGCTTTATCCACAAAGCTTTACAAATTCACGCTTGTCTTAAACTGTCTAATGCTGCTGCCACCATTTTGGCTCATTGCTTCAGGTTGCTGCAATCGGCTTCTCTGCAGTTCTAGTAACCTGAGAAAATCTTACATTTCATGTGGTCTGTTAGAGTGTGCACGCCCTTTGTCTATCGCATGGAAAATGAAGAGGCCTTCACTGTTTAGAAGGTAATACTTGCCGCCTTTCACCTTCTGCTCATTCAGCTAATTGCTCTTACTGCTCCCATTCCTGGTTGCTAGGGGAAAGAAGGTGAGGATATCAACAGAAAATAGAAGGTCCAGCAGCATTAATTTGCCTCTCACTATCACTTCAAGACAAAGGGAGCCTCCAGTGACAGCCTGCAGATCAGCACCAAAAGACAGTATGGAGCAATGAAAGCCTTGATCTCATGCTTCAGTCCTAGGCTACCAAGGGAGTCTAGGGACACACATACGGGGTGATATTCCTAGAGTGTGATCTTGATTATCTTCATTCAGCAGTTTAGTCCCATGAGTTCAATGGAATTTTTCCATAAGCAAGGTGGCTGTCATATAAAATGTGACACACCCTGAACACCCTGGGAATTACATCCACATACACATGGAGAGGACTGTGGTGCATTTCATGGTAAGCACTGTTACCAAAGGCAAATATTGGTAAATTAGTAAATGGGGGTCCAGACGTGGACCCTCATCCTCTTTAAAGCAAACTACCAACACACCTGCACTTAAGACAACTTTCCAAGAAGGTGCCTCCAAGTTCCCAATATCATGCCAATTATCACAGCTTTTCTGTTGGCCATGAACTTTGATGGCCTGCTTGTAGCCTATCAGTAGGCAACAAGATCCTAGATAACCCAAGGACTTCTTTCTTAAAATCTCACCTGCTTATTTTTTGAGTCAACTATGTATGAAGATACAGACTAGTACAAATACATGTGTCAC
Source organism: Aspidoscelis tigris stejnegeri (assembly GCA_023333525.1). Lineage (NCBI taxonomy): Eukaryota > Metazoa > Chordata > Lepidosauria > Squamata > Teiidae > Aspidoscelis > Aspidoscelis tigris. The sequence goes on along the minus strand of JALMGA010000007.1, from coordinate 21,398,975 downwards.
CAACCATTTTGACAACTGCAGGTGAATCCTTGCCAACCCTTATGATCCAGCTGTCTCCCAGGATAGTACTGACAGATTCATCCAATAATGCTTCTGTGCACTGCTGTATATATATATTCACTGCTCAGTGGGATTTTACATATTTTGCATGCAGAAGATCTCAAGTTAGGAAATAGTCGAGTTTATGAACTTTGGCTGCAACTGTGTGGCCTTTGGGAGGTGCCAAAGATACAGTGACTGCACATAACCACACTCATTGGACCACTAGACCACTTCAGAGGGAAGCAACTGCTCTTGCAAGTGGACCTTCCCATGAGCTGGAAAACCTGCAAGGGCCAGCTGCCTTGATTCACTCCTACCAAAACCACACGGAGGGACAATGGTGGCAGGCATGATTTACCTGACATGTTTTCTGCCCAGCCCTGTTTTGAGATGTATGGAAATTGGGCCACTATCAGGGCTATTTCCAGAATGTCCCATAATAGGCCCAGGGCCATTTCCTCATTTTCTGCGTGTCCTTTAATGATTCTAGGCACAAACTTTGATGCTGGGGAACTTTCCTTCTCTAGCTTCAGTGTTAGCAGGGACCAAGGGGTGAGGGTGTGTGTGCAAATGCTACAACTCCCTGCTCCTGGACCTAACAGCTTTTGTATGATCCCAAGGCCTGAAGTTGGGAATTTGGATTTTGAGACTGAGCCCTACAATCACAGCTTAGGAGACACTACATCTGGATTTAGGGAGGGTTATTTTCAGGCTTAAACTGGCAGTAACACTGGCCAGTAAGATAGCACGGAGAAAGTAAGCAGAGGCCTTTGGATATAATTCTTGATTATGTAAACAAAATTTGAGTTTGAAGTATGTTAAGGCGTACCATGAGATGGGAAAAATACAGATAAACTGCAAATGTTTATGCTTATGTTTTAAAGCATCCTTACAACTGATTTGTGCAGAATATGCAAAACAAAATTTAAAAAGTATTGTCAACAATATTGTACTACAATGATATATCTAACAATAACCTGATTCAGCATTCATTCAGTATTAGTACTGAGGTCCTTGAGTGCGATTCATCTGAAGGACTTCAGGATACGTCGTGAATAATGTCCAGTTGCCAGTGATTATTTGTATGTATTTCTAAACATTTGATAGAAGTGAAATAATTCCTGAAAGGCCCTGAAAACAGCCAAACTCATTCTAGTTCACAAACTGTTCTGATGTATTGGAAAAATTAGCAAAAGGGATGACAGAAAAAAAACGTGTTATGTTGTGTTTGCTACTTTAAAAAACGTGAAACTAGCAATACTACTCTAAGAAATGAATAGGCCTCAATATGTTGTACAGCAATGTTCTATTACAAGTTTTGTGGAGGTATAAAAACATTTTGTAAAAAATATCTTTCTTACACAGATTTTTAAAAATTGCTACAAATTTGCTTCAGATACATTCCTTAGATGGATTGTTATAATTAAACTGTAGTGTGCAGTGTAAATATAAAATATCCATGTTTGCTTGTGTAATGTATTAAAATAGGTATATTTATATAAATCAAAATATATTTGATTATTTGATCAAACTATTTTTCCTTTCCTGTCCTTTGCTTCATTCTTTTCCAATTCCATTATATAGTATAAACATCTCAGGCTTGTGGCTTAACATTAAATTGTGAGAACCACCTAAATACTAGCTTTTTGAAGCAAAGATGATTTATAACACATTACGTATCTACCCAATGCATCAACAATTATCCCAGATCAAAATGTACAATGACAAAAGACAGCTACTGCTACCGAACCAGCCCCAGCAACAATTTGTAAGACAGTATTTACAACACACGACAGCGATATTTAGTTGATTCAGCATTTTCAGGTAGAGGTGGGAAGGACTGAGGGACCAGCTTAGCTGTGAAAATACTGAAGGTGCTTGTTTTGATTTAAGAATGCACACATCCAAGCCACTTATATTCCAATTAAATATATTTCTGCCTCCAATAAGCACACAGGGGCATCTGATCATCTTGTTGGACATGAAAAGCTGTAGTACATCAAGAAGCTCTTGGTTTTGGGGAGCTCTGAATGCGCTTCATAGGCTTAGGGAGGTGTAAGGTGGGATGGGAGGGCTATGGTGGCATTTTCTATACGGTAAAAGCAAAACTATGGCAAGATTTTGTGCAGTTGGTCTGTGCTCACATAACCACATGACATGTTGAATTCCTTTTCTTGCACAGGGAGAGCTGTAGCATTGAGCATAAGGCCTTGTGGGGATTGTACAAGGTGCACAGAGGTATAGTCTGCCACAGGCACCTCAGCACTTTCACTTTCTTCTTCCACTGGAACTGTTCCATGGTTCACAGTAGTAGCGGTAAGGTTGTCGGAGGCTAAATAGGAAAGCTCAGCAAAGCTCTGGTTTTGAACCTCTGGCTCAACCTCTTTGTGAGCTGTCACAGTGTCACATTTTTTCACATTTGGCTCACAGAAATAGGCACTGTCCACATCAGAGCTCGGTTGGCACTGTGTAACTGATTCCTTTGGAGACTCACTCTGGATTTTCCCCATCTTCAGTTTTTGCCCTGGTGAAAGCACAACACTTCCTCCTGGTGTAATGTCGCTGACCTGTGTGTAAAAGTCGATATTGGCCACTGAGTTCTGGTTGCTCAGCTGGGTTTGGATAAGTGGGTTGTTGTTTTCAGTACAGTTAGGGACAGAAACACGGGCTTTTGAATGCTTGTCTTCACCTGGATGACTGGATATAGCACTGGGACTTAGTGCTGATTTCTCATTGTCTTTCTGATCAAGGCAAAATAGATCCTCTTTGTCGTTTGCCTTTTTGGACTGGTCAATATCTGATGTTCCATCACATGTGTCGCTTGTGCTGAAGTCAGTCTCTGGGATGTCTGGTTCACAGCAGCTAGCCCGTCCAGAATCATCATCCCTCACTCCAAGGCAGCCTTGAGATTTTAAGCGGTCATTGCCTAGGAGCCTGTCTGTGTCAGAACCTTCTGTCCTCTCCTCTGCTTCATCTATATCGAGCTCAATGAATTCCACCCAAGAGTCTTCTCCATGTAGTGGTGGCATGTAGCTCCCGTGGTTGGCTAAGATAGAGTTGACTTCATCCAGGTTTCCTTTCTGTAGGGTAATTTTTTTAAAAAAAATGTCCTGGTGAATATATAGTTACACAAATACCTAAACATGTTTGTATCATAAGAGTTCTGAAAATATACAAATAAGACTTTGTTTACACTCAGTCAAAACAAAACAAACAACACAGGCAAGCTCAGAGGTGGCTGGGAGGTAGCATGGTCAACATTAATGTGCTCATCACACCTCTAATGTACAATAAAGATCTGAAAATGGACTTCCAAAGAGTGGAGATGGGATAGAGCAGAAATGCCACATAGTAAAACCTCTGAGATGCCTTTGAGGAGCTTGTTTGGTGTGAGAAGCTTTACTCAGCGTGAATAATGGAAGGGATCTGCTATTATGCCAAAAAAGAGCAATTGCTTAATGAAAGAGTCTTCTATGGTTATGCTTGGAGTATAATATTTCAAAAGACAAGGGAAAGTAAAGGCAGGGGGCAACCCCAGGTTCCTTGAAATACGAGCCTTGCTTTTTGAAGGTGGGCTACATTTTTAGGTGTAGTATGAGCCATAGATCTCAGTTTTAAATCAGGATAGAAGTTTATCACATTTGTCATATTTATGAAGCAAATATTGTGGTGTACTGATAACTTATTATTTCAGGCAGCATGCAAGGTGCAATAAAATTAGAGATTGCTTTGGTTTTGGAAAGAGAAAATTCATGGTCAGTGATTTCTCAAGGGCAAAACTTCTTTTAACCACTGTGGAACTGCAGTTTTTTTCTTATATAATGTCACTTTTCTGTAACACTACGAAGACAGTCCCAGCTAACCATAGGACTTCCATGTTGACAAATTAAGTGTGGAAGCAGAAAAGTAAAGGGTGCATTTTAAGGCTACTTCCAAACTGGGTGAAAGCAGTGGAATCGTACTGGCATTGAGATGAGATGGTCAGACATCTGTATGGCCTCCACAACACAATGACAGTTCCAGGACACTGAAAAGCCACTGCAATGCTATTCCAGAAAACCATCAGCAGCACTGTGTTGCCCAGAACAGTTTTGTTTGCTAGCACATTTGACAAGGTCTGTGTGGCATTAGCTTGCTCAGACCTTCCAAGAGCTTACCCAAAATGGGAGGGAGGGAGCCCTCAGAAGTTCCTGGTCAGCTAATGCTGCACATACCTTGCCAGAAGTGCCTGCACTCACACCTAGGCTTTAATTCAGCTTCAGTCCACTTTCAAAGTGAGAGAATGCATCAGTAAATTAACAAACTGATTTCTTTCAGCATTATCTAACTCAGAAAATCCACCTTTGGGTTAGGCAATTTGGAAGGAAAATGACTGATCTCAACATACCATCTTTCACTGCCTCAGTGAGATTGCTGTGCCTGTTTGCCTCAGAATAAATTTCACTGAAATCTGCACAGACATATACAAGATTGTACTAGTCAGTGCTGCTGATTTCACTAGAGATTGAGGACTTGATTACACAACTTCCAAGAAAAAAGACAGCTCAAGTGAAGTAAGTCATTGATATAGGTGGCCCTCTGTCGTTCTCCCCCCCCCCCCCCAAAAAAAATCATCACCTTGAAGAGGTCTGGATCAATGCCCTTAATTTTGGGAACAGGAACAGGAGGAAGAATGAGTATCTTTAACCTTGAAAAGAAACAACACTTTTAGTTTTCACATACTTTGATGTTTGCTATAGAAATCATTGTTTTATGAACAATACTGCAAATCCATTTTTTCTGATATGTCAACAGGCATTCATGTGGCATTTTCCTAAGTCAGCTGCTGTAAAATATTGATCATTTGTTGTTCTTTAATCTCACAGCCATAATTATTTAAATATTGGTAGGAAAACCCTGCCTTCACAAGTGAATAAAACTTGGAAATATCGGCTCACTGCCATAAATGGTTTAGACTCTAGGAAAAGCAACTCATATCCAAAATGTGCTGGTATCTCCTCCTTCACATCACATAGACTCTTTCCCCATAACTAACATCCTGATTTTTTTTGCGTAAACTAGCCTAGCTTGGTTTTGTAAAGAAGGGTTCATTAAACATTTGTGCTGCAAAGGGAGGTTCTTTCAAAGTCAAGAAGAGTTAAACGTAACTCGCAACCTACCTGTTTATATTTTCTAGTTTAAGAGTGGCAAAGCACAATACAGTACTCTTGGTTGTCGTTTTTTAAATAGTTTTTTCCCCTATTAATCTTCTGACAAGTAACCCTATCCTAATAATTCAACCCCTTTAGCAAATTAATCCTCTCTTAGTAATTAAGCAATATTCATCTGAAAATTAAGAGTTAAAATGCGAAGCGAATGGTTTTTAACTCCCATAATATTTGCAGCATTGGAACACAGGTAGGTACACAGTACATAGTCTCTCAAGTGAATCAAGAGTTGGAGAGAAGGATTAGAAAAATAGATAGAAGATAAATTCCCATCATTTCGCCCTGGAACCTTCAAGTGACAGACAGGGTATACATTTTTAAATAAATAAAATAAAAATAAATAAACCCTACCCCAACTATGATTTCTACTATTTATGAATTGATGGACTAGTTGTTCAAAGAACAACACTTTAACACAAAAAACTAGCAAATACAGCACAGTGAAACTTACTTCTGTTGTTTGGAAAACAGGACAACTGATAACATGACCATTAGTCCAAGTATCCCAATGACCATTACCAAGGGCCAATGAACATGGAATTCTGAAACAACAAAGTACAAAAACAGATAGTTCCTTCCTGTTCTTTAAATGCCTCAACTGTAGTTTTCTAGATTTTCTACTCTACTGTAGTTTTCAAAATATATGGGCCTTTCTGCACTTACTGTTGTATATTCCATGAAGGGTTGGTTCTAGTGCAATATAAGGGAAGCCATGCTGCCCTGCTGGTACCCTCAATTTACACTGGACCAAAGGATGCCACTAAAACAGGTCCTCCGGTGGCTCTGAGGCCAGGAACTTTTGTTCCTAGCCATTGGAACACTTGGAGCTGACTGTGAAGCTCATGCAAGCTATCCTGGAACAGCTGTTGAAAAACACTTGAACCAGATCAGTAGGTGGCCCTGTCCAGGCCTCTTCTTATGTTCTTATATGTTCTAATGCTCACACATTAACTACCGTATTTTCCGGCATATAAGACGACTGGGCATATAAGACGACCCCCAACTTTCCAGTTACAATATAGAGTTTGGGATATACTCGCCGTATAAGAAGACAAGACCCGGCGTATAAGACGACCCCCGACTTTTGAGAAGATTTTCCTGGGTTAAAAAGTAGTCTTATATGCCAGAAAATACAGTAGTTTATATCCACCAAGATAGGTAACTTTTAAAAAACAAATGCCAGTATTTCAACATTTTCAAATAAAGATAATCCAGTTCCTACTTACTTATTTTTAGTTATTAAAAGACATTATCTTTCTTGCAGTTGTTTTTCAAACCTACCCTACCCTTTTTATAAAAAAAGTATCTGTTATGTCTTTCCAAATTGTTCAGCAGTGTTCTTGGAATAACTAAATTCATTATCATCAGCTTATAGATGGCAAAACTGAAATGCCAACAGCAGACATTTCATTTCTCTGATGTAACAGGCTGTTTAGTAAATGCAGTGTAGGCAGGCTTTTATATTCACATTATTAGTGGGTTTAGGATTTTCTGTTATATGGGGAAATGGAATAAATATGTTCGAAATGAAAAATAAACAAGCAATCCCTCAAGGATCAAAACAAAGTCCTGAGACTAACTGATCAAACCCAAGATGTGTTCATAGCCAGTCCCCATCATTTTACTGTTTATTATTTATTTTATTTATAACATATGTATATTGTTCTTCACCCAAAGGTCGCAAAGTGGGTAATAGGATACGATAAAAACACAAATCACCAGAACATATTTAAAATATATCCCACTCACCCTCTCCCCATTCCTCTCTGGCATGTTTTCTTCCATATTTTATTCTCAATTGCAGATGAGTAGGGTAGTAGGATTTTCTGATTTGAGATCAGAAATAAAAAGCTGGATCGCCGTCTTGTCATCTGCATGCTGGTGGAGACTACAACAGGCCCTGAGTTGATCCTGTGATAGTCTGTACCAGCATGCAGATGGCAGGTCCCTGTTGTGAGATATAGGGTGTTTTTCCACTATCACTAGAAGTACCCATTAATGGGTACAAAAATGCCATTATGTACCCATTAATGGGTACTTAATGGGTACTTTTAGTGACAGTGGAAAAACACCCATAATCTGGAATGAGGCCTAGTGCAGAAATGGCCCCAAACAGGACCAGCATGGCACCCTTGTGGCACTGTACCTTAGCCACAAGGGTTCATGGTCTGCTCAGCTCTATCTATCTATCTATCTATCTATCTATCTATCTATCTATCTATCTATCTATCTATCTATCTATCTATCTATCTATCTATCTATCTATCTATCTATCTGTCTGTCTGTCTGTCTGTCTGTCTGTCTGTCTGTCTGTCTGTCTGTCTGTCTGTCTGTCTATCTATCTATCTATCTATCTATCTATCTATCTATCTATCTATCTTTTGTATGTCTATCCCCCCTATTCTTGAAGGTCTCAGGGTGAGTAACAACATTTAAAATTAAACTTATATTAATAGCAGTAACAGTGCCTGAAAAGGGGGAAGAGAAAGTAGATTTCCATTTGACCAAAGGCCAGGACAAACAAGTTAATTCCATCCCACTGTGAGGACTCTCTCTGGGTCTGTATTTTGGGTTCAATAGCCCTGAGCAGTGAAAATTCCCCAGCTGCAATTTTTGCATGACCAGGTGCAAGTGGCAGATTAGACAACAGTGCTTTTCTCTATGGTGATCCATGGTGGCACTGTAATTAAGAGTGCTGTCAGGACACCCATGTACAGATTTTGCCTGAAAACCTGTAAAGGACCGTAAGTAAATAAATATTTTTAAAATGCATTTTTGCATTCTTCCTCCTCCCACCCATGTAGCAGAAATATGAACCAATATGCAGTAACTTTACTCTCTGGGGCAGCACCAATATTAGAGGAGGCCTTTTTAGCCTAAGAGATGCTTTGACCTCTCTCTTCCAGCCATTTGACAGTAAGCTGAGTTGTGAAGTTCATCTATCACCTAGGCAAAGTAGTGGGCTCCACCTACCTGTGGAAGCTCAATCCATTCTGGGGGCAGCCCTGAGTTTGGTCAGATATACTTAGGCACCACAAGCTTTGCAGCTGTGTGGAAGCATGAACTGGATCAACGCTGCCACTGCTATAGCATTGACCCAACTCACACTGCCACATTATCCAAATCAGTAGGTCTGTTATTCAAATCTACTCGTCTGGATCAAAACGAGGTAAGGGCAGAAAGGGCCCTAGCATCTGGTGAAATAAGGATATACTGCAGAAGGAAAATGTGAACTAAAGAGTGACTTGGCGGGCAATCTTTGTTCCTGTTTACCTTCCTCACATGGCACCAGACCTTTCGAGCCAAAAGACACATAGAGCACATCACTGAACTCGCCATACACTTCAGATACTGCTTTTGCTCGAACTCGTATCTCATAATCTTGACATGTCTTCAAAGCATACAGTGGAACTGTTGTGACATCTTTTAAATCCAGCTGTAATGAGAAATTGAAATGCTCTAAGGTTGATTCTTACAAAACAGCAATGTATGATGATGGCATATGGAAGGCTATTGCACTGCCTGGTGTACCTAAGTTGAACCAAAATTCTCAGCATTAAGGAACAAGGATGTTTAGTGCCAGGAACGTATGCAGAGAATCGCAGTCACGTTCAGTCTAATAAGGTTATCTCATACACAGGTATGCACATCAAAGACTATGTAACTACTACTCCAATAAGAGAATGTGTCACCGCCTATAACCTCAGACTATTGGGTAAACTAAATATTGCAGATGTAATGCTCTGTACCTGGCCAAAAGTACCGTTTACATTACATGGATCAACACTGCATAGTCTGGAAGTCTGAGGACTAAAAAAATTATCTGATTGACTTCTATGCAGAAAGACCTATGTTATCATCCCCGATGCAATAAAACATTAACCTTCTATCAGTATTGGCCATCTATCTCTGCTGGCTGGGGCTGATAGGGTCTGGAAATCCAACAATACATGGAGAGCCAGGGTTTAGGATCTTGGAGACTTCTCACTCTTTACGTACCTCATTCCATTTTGTCTCATTGACTCCTTTATACTGCAGCTGGTAGCTGAGCGTGACCCAACCGTTCCGAACATCAGCTGAGGGTGGAGGCTTCCAGGTGACTTGGATATCCATACGAATGCCTGTTGGGCTACTGTTCAGCACAGACCAGTTGAGACCAATGGGGGGGTCAGGAATTACTGCAAAGTTAGTCCAAAAAGTTAAAAAGAAGTCAGTTTTGAAATTTGCCCCCATATGTCTAATGTACCTGCAAGGAGATGTGGAAGGCAGAGGTGAAGATAAGGGAAAGGTGCTAGGAGAACATCTGTAGCAGTAGGCTGACCTCAGAATTCTCTCCCAACAGACCTGATGCCTGAGCAGGAGGGCACAGCGATTTTAGGCTGCTTCTAAACTTACCATAGTTGAATTGTTCTTTTTCCAAAAGCCGTCCTTTGTCTGGTCAGCTTTAAAGAGACCATTCACAGGCCACGCAGAGTGGGAATTCCACTCTTCCAAAATATCCTTGGGCCGATGTGTATGCAAGAGCAGGATTTCCTGTTCTTCTCTCAGTGTAGTCTTTCCCAGTATTTGCTGCATAAACTTGCTTGACCCAAGTTCTGAGTGACAGAGGGATGCTCCAACATCCTGATAGGATGTAACTTTTTCCACATGCACAATTTTGCATAGTTTTAAGGGTACAATGAATCAAGGGGACTTTTTGCACTTGGCCTGGTGGTACAATCCGTATATGCTCCCAATTGAAACAGATGCACTGTGCGTAGATGCTTCTATACCAGTAGCATTTCCACACATGCTAGAGCATCCCCCAGGTGGATAGTTGTGCAGTGCTAAAATATGCTCCACAGCTATGCTAGCTGTGTGTCTAGCAGAGACCCCCACACCCCGTTTGCACTTCTTCCAGGTGAATGGAACATAGGATGAGGCAGTGCAGGTGCGGCTGCCTGCCACATCACCTGGTGCCCACAACAGTGATGTGCGTACCCATTGCTGCTGCAGCAAGGCAATCACTGTGATCACACTTACCCAGTGCTTGGGGAAGCGCTGGGTAAGGTTTGAATGCATCATGCATCACAAAATGCACAACTTGTTAATTACCGTGGAATTCCTTGTAACTACATGGTCTTGTCCTTGCAGCTTTCTTGACAGAAATTGTACAGATGTGGCTTGCATGACTCTCTTTTGGGGAGATCCTAGAAACCACACTTGCAGCTCTCTGCTGCGCAGGCAACTCCTCTGTCACTGAGCTATGGCTATCTCCAGATGCCACCCAAAAATGGTGCTAACAAATGATATTCCAAAGTAAAGACCCCTGGAATAATCACTTGTTGACTAGACTGTGCATGGTGGTGCTATTTGTATGCAATATAATTGACGTACATATCTGGGTATTTCAACAGCATGGAATACCTAAGAGGGTCCAATAGCCACCACTGACATGAGCAGCCACCTTTTTCAGCCCCCACACATGCATGGTGTCCAGGATCAAGAGGGTGGCTCCCAGTGGCAATGTCCAGACAGGTGGGGTATAATGTTACTTCGGAAAAACCCACATTCAGGGTTGGGTTTGCCCAAAATAGGTGATAGTGAGTTTTTATACCAATATAACAAGACTATGTTGAGGTTGCCCCAGATATGTGTGCCAATTCTACATAGCCAACCCATAGTAGTGCTATTTATCCTCCAAAATTTGCTAATTCTGCTTCAAAATAAGAGACTTGCAAGGGCAGGATAGAGGCCATATTGTAGCTATACCTATGTCCTCCACGCGGAAACACTCTTCATCATAGTGTTGATTTCCACTGACAAGCTTGATGCAGTAAGGTGTCCAAATCGAGGTGTAAGTTTTATTGAAATAACAGCTGTTTTCGCCGCCAGTAACATAATCATGACATTCTTTCCAATCACCTTGGCTAAAATGAAAAATAAGGGGAAATGTTATGATATCATTGATATACATTTATTTTTTCCCCTTTCTTTATCTCTCTCTCTCTCTGCATCTACTACCTTGATCTGTGATTTTTGGTTTCTTTGAATTAAACTTTGATCGGCTGCTGATTCAATTTTGTGAGTAGCTGCTGCAGTAACTCACAGACCTTTGCTAAAATATTTCAGTAACCATTTGCTTTGCCACCTTTACCAATGGTTATCTTAGACTATGTTCACATCCACATTTTAATCCAGTATCAAGTCCACTTTCAGAGTGAAAGAACATATCAGCAATGTGACTAGTCATTTTCTTTCCACCTTAACTAACCATGAGGTAGATTTTCAGAGTGATATATTTCTGAAACAAATCAGCTTGTCGCTTTGCTGATGTGCCCTCTCACCCAGAAAGTGGACTGAACCTGGATTTAAACAGGTGTGAAGGCAGCCTCCAAGTATTATACCTAAAAAACTACACCTCTATTTTTACTACTAGCCTGTTCGCTTACCTTTTTGCGTACAGCAGTTGCATTGTTTCTGGGGTGGTTAAATGGGGAGAATTTCCAGTACTCCAGTAACAAGAAAATGTTTCCATTTCAGGTGATCTGCAGCTGATGATATATGGTCTTTGTGAAGAATCTATATGCAGAACGGGGAAAAAAAGACTAAATATATTTTCAAAAATATAAAAATACAGCAAGAGAAGGATCAAAATATCAAAATGCATATTCATGTCATGCAAAATAGGGATATGACGTGGTCTTCTTTGCATTTGCTGAGCCAGTATGTGAACTTAAAAGAAGCTCTGAAATCTAGGTCCTTTCTGCACCTACCTCACTTAATCCATATTAATGAATCCAGATTAGCTAGATCTGGATCAACCACAGGCAGAGGCATCTGTACCAAGGAGTGCTAAGGAGTGAGGCAATGCAGATGCAGAAGCCCTGTTTTGCATCCGTGGATGCAAACTACTGTAAGAACTGTCCAAATCCCAATGTAATTGGCCTACAGAACCTCCAACCTCATGGACCATGTTTCTGTTGAACAAATGATGCATCTGGGTAATGGGGGTGTGGTGCCTTCGAAGGCAATGCGAAGTCATCTTTCCTGTGGATGCATCAACAAAGCCACTGTTGTGAAGGTACTATGAAGGCATCTTTGCAGCATGTAGATAGCAGGCCCCTATTCTGGCATATATTCCAGAATAAGGTCTATTGCAGGACACAGCTGGGAAAGAAACCTTGTACAATTAAATTTCTTATTTTCTGTTGATACTTCAGTGTTTAGATTCTGCTTAGCACAAGCAGGTAGGACCTGACAGAATTGTTCACATCAAACAAACAAGAAAAGGTCAGATTTCCCATGTGGTATCGGCAGTCCATTATTTCGTCGTCTTGCCTGCAGATGGCATGAGAGGACTCCTAATACTGTAACTGCAAACTTGACTCTCACACCCTCATTGAGACAACTACTGTGAGCTTAAATGGATTAGGTTTAAGTTTACAGTCCATTATCCAGTAGTGGACAGTGTGCTGGACTAGCCCTTGGAAGAGCAGAGTTCAAATGTCACCCGTCTGAAATATTGGTCAGTTCATGGATTTTCAGCCTGTATCTACCGCCTACGGTTATGAAGGAACAATGAGGAAGAAGAAACCTGCCTTATGCTTAGTACCTTGAGCTATATGGAGAAAAAGTGAATTCTTTCCTGCCAGGATTTAGTGCTTAACCAACAAAATAAAATAAAAATCAATCATTTTTTTGAGAGGATGCTTAAAGCAGTCATTATAAGAAGGAGATACTTTTTGACAAAAACTGATTGTAGCAGAGCTTTTATAGCAATGCTCCATATCCTAATGGTGCCATGGGTGCGCTCTATGTTGGGACACCCTTGAAGATTGTTCAGAAACTGCAACTAATGATGCAGAATGCAGCAGCAAGGCTGGTGCAGAGTACTTCAGGCTGGACGCACATCATGCCAATCCTGAATAAACTACACTGGTTGACAGTTTGCAATGAAGCCAGATTCAGGATGCTAACAATGGGTGTTTTTCCACTGTCACTAAAAGTACCCATTAATTGGTACATAATGGCATTTTTGTACTCATTAATGGGTACTTAATGGGTACTCCTAGTGACAATGGAAAAACACCCAATGACTCATAAAGTCCTGAACAACTTGGAGCACAGATATTTAAAAGAGTACCTCCTCTCCCATGTAGCCCTGCCCAGTCAGCTGGAGAGGCTCTTAATAACGCCACCTCTATCAACAGTTAAATATTTCAGGGCATGTGACCAAGGGCCTTCTCAGTGGTAGCCTAGGTTGTGGAATGAGCTCCCCACTTAAGTGTGACTATCTCCTTCACTGTATTCATTTAGACATTTGGTGAAATGCATTCTGCGATGCCTTCTTCATCATAAATAGGTAGGCCCTCACTTCTGGGGCCATTTCCTGGAATACATGAAGTAGGGAAATGAAAATTCCCTGATTGTGATGCTTACATGACTAGAAGTCGCAGTATGTGAGCAAACAGCACATCTGCCAATGAAAGGGTTTTTTTTTAATTGTTACATATAAAATATGCAATCTTCCCAACAGATGGGAACTAAAATTCTTTGAGCACGCATCCATATGGAAGCCATGCCTGAAGTGAGAACGACCACCTGACATGATAGTTCTGCCTGTGATTGGGGCCACTATGGAGGGAGACTCCCATTTGTTTCATTTTTCTTTTATACCCTGCCTTTCACTCTTAAGATCTCAGAGCAGCTAACAGATTTTTTTCAAAGAAAAACTATATTGTTAGATATACAAAATATGGAACCTTATCAACAGATGGAAACTGTCTTTTGAATGCATATTTATGTGGGATCTATCCTTTTTTGTGCTTGTTCCAGGGGGGTTGCACTAATTATAAATGATGTGGGGCTGGGGTCAGGTATGTTAAGGATCATGTGGTATCCTTAAGAACATAAGAGAAGCCCTGCTAGATCACAGCTCATGTAGTCCTGTCTCACACAGTGGCCCACCAATTGCTTCTGGGCATTCGCAAGCAGAAGACAAAGGCAAATCCTTCACTCGTTCTCAAATCCCTGCAAATGGCTTCAGAATAGGGATATACACATATGTTTTTTTTTCAGTTCAGTTCAAATCAAATGTGAGGAAATTCTCATTCAGTCAAATAGAGCCTCTTTGAGTGCGTCAGGATTTGAATTTGATATGAATGTTCTTCGAATGCTATTCAAATAACGATTTGAATCGCTGCTGCCGGTTGTGCCTATGAATCCCCTACGAATCTGCTCTGAATGCATCAAATCCACTCTGAACCTACTTTGAATCCACTCTGAAACCGCTGAAGATGTGACTGGGCAGCCAATTTCCCGGCTCGCCAGGTTCACGAATGTAACAAAGCTTCACAAGAATGCACTGAAACATTCAATTTGCGTTTAAATGTCAATCTTTGAATGTACCAACGTTCAATTCAAATGTGCAAATTTTAATGAATGCGTACGAATTTCAAAACTGATGCATATTTGTGCACATCCCTACTTCAGAGACATCCTATCTGACGCTCCAACCTAGAGGCGATCCATTTTAGTAGCCCTTGAGCGGCATCCTATAAGTGAAGTCTCTTTCCCATAGAAATAGATTATTCCCTCCACCTAACCTCATCTGATTAGGTGCTCCTTTAATATTTTCAAATTCGCTTTTTATATATTATTTTTACATTAGTATTCAGTTTACAAATGGAACTGAAAGGCAGCCTAAACAGCAAATAATTAATCTTGTGTGTCTTAGGAAGATGAACTTTAAAGAGCTGATTTCATTAGAATCCATTGTTCTGTTACCTTCTTCACATGGCACCAGGTCCGTTGAATCAAGAGATACATACTGTACGTCACTGAACTCTCCATAAATTCCAGAAGCTTGTTTTGTTCTAACTCGTAATTCATAATCATGGCATGTCATCAAATTTTTCAGTTGTACTGTTGTGGCCTCTTTGGCATCCAGCTGTAATGAGACATTAAAATACTCCATAGTTGACTAAGGTTGCATCTGCACACAGTAGAAAAAGCAGTCTAAAAGCAGTTTAGAGGTGGTAACATGTGGACCCTAACATTCCCATCCCATCTCTAATCCACATTAAAATGCATGTTACGTGTATTTTCTGACCTTTAATGGGGATTACAGGTACCAACTTTAAGCTACTTTTGAGCCATTTTTTTTCATCCATGGATGCAGAAGCTCTAGATATATCTTTATGGAAGAAGTTAAAAGGTATTAGTAAGGCTGAGGTGCTCATAGACTCTAGAATGGTAATAGAACAGGACAAAATGCCACATCACTCATTTGTATGCTGTTCTCCCTCTCTGACAGCCTTGTTCTGAGTTTTCAGCAACAAATACATGCAAGAATTGGGTAAATAGCACGGAACAACAACAAAAAAGCCCTAACGAGACAAGTTAAAAATTGTGTGTGAATAAGGAAGTACAAAATTTTATTTGTATTCACAAAAATTTCAAATTTGCAGACATTTGCATCAAATCAAAAATACCCAAATATTTGACCGTAACGAACCAATCTCCTGCTTGCAAAATGATCAAACATTCGTATTTCACTGTGGTTTTGGTCATGAAAAGGACGTTTTCAATAGAAAAAAGGTCTTTTTCTTTATAAAAAAAGTTCTAAAACAAATGCAAAAATCCAGTTTTTGATTTAACAATTCAACAACAAAATGAATCATTTGATTTTTTTTTATTTGACAGCGAAATGGATGTGAAAATTTATTTCATGCACATTCCTATGTGTGAAAGATGCCGAAGTTTTATGTTAGGACCACAGGGGCCTTAAATGAAGATTGATCTTCTGGTGTTGGGCTATTGACAGCAAAGACGGAAGGGAATTTTGATACCAAGTATTCCTGACCATTTGGCCATTCTAAATGAAACTGAAAGGGAACAGAAACTTACATCTTTGGGGTCTACTGCTCCATACATACCTTTCTCCACTTCGTCTCATTGACTTCTTTGTACTGTAGCTGATAGCTGACCCATCCATTTTGAATATGAGCTGAGGGTGGAGGTTTCCAGGTAACTTGGATATCCACATAGGTGCCTGTTGAGCTGGTATTTAGTGTGGTCCAGTTAAGTCCAATGGGAGGGCCAGGTATTCCTGTGAAATGAAAAAAGGAAAAAACACACACATAATTTGAACATGTTGCACTTAGGCTCCATGTCATTACGATATTTACACAGTCACCCTTGCCAATTCACCCTCACCTCATTCACTTTTTGTGACTATTAGCCCAAACGAGACACAGCTGTTGGACATGTTCTCTAAAGAGCAACACATTTGGTGTTAGTTTTGGAAGCCCAACAAAGTACAGTTTAGGCGTGTGCCAATTTGAAGTTCAAACCATTCAAAGAGGCCTGGGATTGATACATTCTTCATCTCACAAATTCTGGACCTGTTTAATAACAAAGACAAGGTGATGGGCAAGTGAGGGGCAGTTGAGCATGAAGGATGTTAAACAGGAAATGCACTGCTTCCTCCATCACTTTTTCCATGTTGGCCATGTAGCCAGGGATGAACAGGGCCATGCCAGGTCTGATGTGTGCCGTGATATGCAGTTGCCACAGCCCTTGGAAATGTTACGTGGCCTTATTGTACTGGTGCAGCCTTGCTCAATGTATGTACACGAAATTAGGTACACATATGCAAGAACATTCTTGAATTATATAAGTTCTATTATTTACATTAAAGTTATATTCTCCCATTAAAGAAAGTCATTGATTAAGTGAAGTAGGTAGGAAGGGTTTAACAGCTTCCCACCTCTCCCTCCAAACTCATAGGAGATTCCAATGGCAACACATGAAATCCTTCCTTTGCCCTCTCCAGTTGTTCAAAAAGCAGTCTGAAGGTAACTTGCCCTCAACAAGTATTATGTTGTCTGAAGTGGCTGAAGAAATGAAGAAAGCGAGGTCAACTGCAACCTTTTAAAGTCATATGGCACACAGTCATATTACAAACATCGACCTACTTCTCCATTTGAAAGAACTTGAGTGTTTATATTTTAATGACATATTTATTGGGTGTCTCATAAAAGCCCAGATGGTTAAGCAAAATACTCTTGTAACTAATACAGATGGACCTCCATATCTGCGGGGGATAGGTTCCAGAACCTACTGCAGTTACAGAAAACTGTGGATATTTGAAACATTTGATATAATTCCCGCGAAATCAGTTGAGATTTCCCAGGATTCCTGAGAAATTGTTCATGATTTCCTGGGAATCATGCATGATTTTGAACTAATTCTGACTGCCCCAGGCCTCCAGGAAGCATCAGCTAGTCCTGATGGCACTAGCCAAGGGGGATAGGAGAGGCTGGTTTGTGGATCACAGATAAGTGAAATTGCAGTTACTGGACTGGCGGACATAGGGGCCCAACTGTACTTATTTAGATGCTATTTTAATAACAGTCTGAAAAATGGGAGGAAGATTTTTAAACCAAACAATAGGCTGCAAAATAAAGCAGCAAGATAACAACAGGCTGTTTCTGCATCTAAGGAGGCTGAGGCACTCTAACTGGAACTGCCCACCTGTCTCAGAATAAGGCTGTCCACACTTTGGACAGCTTTTCCAAGATAGTCCACAACACTCTGAAGCTCATGAGGACTTTGAAGCCTGCTGTGAGAGCTCTGATAATCAGGAATGAAAGTTCCTGTCCTTGGAGCCCATGGGCAGCCTATTTCATTGGCACAATTTGGTGTGTCATTGAAATGAGTCTCCCTGCTAAACTGAAACAAAGAAGCATGCATCATTCTGCATGCCTCCCTGTTCTGTGCCAATGTCCCTGGAATGCTGGTATTCCTTTTTAAAAAAGTATATCAGTATCCTAATCTAGGTGGCCATGTCGGCTACCTAGACCAGGCTACATTCCATCCAATGTGAACACAGTGGTTTAACAGGGGTAGAACCTCTTCTGTCCTGCTCCAGAGTGCAGAACAAGAGGCACAGAAGATGTCTAGGCCTTGCAGGATATTGGTACATGAGGAAAGACCCATAGGGCTTTGCTGGAACCTTTCTAATATTCTAAGAGCCCTGCTGGATCCAGCCACAGCCCATCTAGTCCAGCATTCTGTCTCACACAGTGGCCCATCAAATGCTTATGGGCCTCTTACACAGGTGCGGACTGGCAGCTTACACAGCTATTGCAGTTCCAGGGACAAAATCCAGACAAAACACTTTAAAGCTTATTTCTTCTCTTATTATTGACTATGTGTCTGAGTTACAGTGTGCCCTCTGTTCAAACTGAAAAGCATCCGTTGCCAATTCAATCACACTGAACTGAAGTTAGCCGACATAATTCAGAAAGCAAGCACAGTACCTCCTCTCTTGAGGTTATCTACAGATCATCACAGTGTTCTTTTCCATTCTTGCGATTTTGGATTAGCTGCTCTGATTTAATAAGATAAAACCACAACACAGCAGCTGGATGAAGGCTACAAATCTGTAATCCAAGGCCACAAGATTCATGAAGTCAAAAACCACTTACCAGCTAGATGTGGAGGTCATCAGGATCTTGATGATTCCCTGCCACAGTTTACTCAACACTGGGACTTGCAAACCATGCTCTATTAGTACATGGCTAGTAGGTTGTTTCCCATGTTTCTCTTACACGCACAGTGCTATATTTTTTCTGAAAGAAGTTGATTGGCAGCTCTTTTACATGCATTAGCAACCTCCTATCTGGAGTAGTGTGTAAGATGTATTTGGGTCTGCCCAGGAAAATGGTTTCAGAATTGCCGCTTGTACAGAATTCAACAGTAGTACTGATTGGAACATCCGTGTATTCTCACAAAATGCCTCAAGCAGCTTTGATAGAACTACAATTATACCTTTGTCAGTGACAATATTAACATACAAAGCCCTGAATGTCTTGGTACCAAGATATTCTGAAGGACATGCTTGCTCACATATAAGCCTTCTCAGACACTTAAGATGGCCAAAGAGACCCTCTTTGATTCTGCACTTCCACAGAAGCAGTGTGGGTAAAAATACCAAGCAAAAAAAGGAAGCCTAACAATAGAGACCTGCTATTGTCCTCCCAACCAAATGCCCGAAGGAGACCAACAATTGGGAAATAAGGAGGTATCCCAAAAAGATAGGGTAGCTATAATGGGGGACTTCAATTATCCTCACATAGACTGGGCGAACTCCTGTTCAACTCAGTAAAGAGAGAGAAAATCCTAGACCTGCTAAATGACTGTTCTATGGAGCAAATGAACATGGAACTAACCAGGGGAAAGGCAGTCTTGCACAGCTGTATTGCAAATATGCCTCGTGGTAGAGCACCCTGTGAGGAGTATACCTCCAAGGACACTTGCCAGCTTTCAGAGGTGCATTGCATATTTGGGAACACTGCCAGCATTGAAACACTGTACCCCTTTGGGAACCACTGGGCATGCTCTTAGCTCAGTAAATAGGCTTCTTCCCCTTACAGGCACAGGCAGCCCACACTGATGAAGTTCTGTTATCAAACGCATATGAGTGGAGTGAATTAACATTCATTGGGTACATTCAGTTTTAATTATTTTTAAATTAGGGAGAGGACAGCATTTGATACTTTTATCATAATTTGCTTGCCTTTACGAACAGCTTTGAGGCTGCTACATACCACATACCAGTACAGTACGCAAATTCTGATCCTGGAAAAAATTAATAGCGTTATCTTCCTCGGAATATTCATAATACACTTGTGCAAGTGCTCTTACATTCCGTAGGTATTGCTCGTAACTGTACACCTAGGTGCCCACTCCAAGGAGAAACTGTTATAAAAGAAATGGAAATGGTTGTTTCTGGGTGCCTGGCAAAAAGAGCCCTGCCAGCAATCTTTGCTCCTAGCCTTCAAAGGTGGGGTGGGATGGGATAGGACAATGCAGATAGCGACTGTTATAGGCCACCACTCTGGTCATGGTCCGAATCACTTGATCTGGGCTAAGAACACCCTGCAGAGCATGCACCAACATATGCTGTGCGGAAGTCGCCTTGCTTTCTCTGCATTAAGGTCCTATAAACCGAAGATTGTAAAATGATGCCAAATCAGGACTAGCAAAAATCTAGAGATGAAATTATGTTCTGATTAAGGACTCTGCACAAATCAAGAGGTAGGCTGCATCTGCAGGCATTAAAAATCAGCTCTCTTCATATGAAATGGGTTTAATATAGATTCGATTTAAAAGATAATAAAAGGAGACACTTCAGAGTGTTATCCACACTCTGTTACCAAAAGTAAGTCCCAATGTGCCCTCTGTGGTTTACTGATGCAAAAATGGTATTAGGATTGCAGTGCTATGAGAAAAAGGGAAGGTGAAATCAAAGGCTGCAGAATCTAATATGAATTCTGTTAGTAGTGTGCAAGTGAAGGTGAAGAAATACTCTAACCACAGACTTAAGGGACTTGGCCTGCCTTTGGACACTCCAGATTTAAGCTGCTTTCCAGTGCCCTTTGATACACTCCAATGTATACTTTGTGCTTTTTCCAATCTAGCCTATAGAACAACCCTGCTTAGTTTTCAAAATCAGACAAGCCCAATGAGGGACAGGCTAAACGCTCATTGAGCATTCTGCATCTTTTTAATTCTTACAGTGGTAGGACTGAATATTTATTTATTTGTAGGACAATTTCCCAGAATTGGATGCTTGCTGTCGATTATGACTTTGGTTTGAAGATTAAGTGTCCTGCATGCTCATGTTTTTAAGCTGCTCCAGTGCTATGATACTAGTTAACAAGAGGGAGAATTTTAGGACTCAAAAGCCCTTCATTGACATTCATTAAGAAATAAGAGAAGCAATTACGTACTACACAATAATTCAGCAAGATAGTTCCAGCTGTGTCAAGCATGCTTATCTGAGGACAAGATGGAACGAAAGCCATTTGAATACATCAAGGTATATGTGTGTAGAAATAATCTAATTAATATTCATTTTTAATTGTCCAAAAAAGCTTTATGTTGCAAGAGAAGAGGGTGATAAAATCAAGGTTCTGTTGCAATTTTATGGTGGACATGAAATAAAAAGGACAAAAGGTGGATCCTGACCTGTATTTAATTAGGACTCATAACTGCTTGAATGGCATCATGCCAACAGAACTGTTGACTGTGTCTGTTCCCTTGACCAGAGTTTTCCCTGCCTCCTGCTTCCACCCTTTCATGCCAAGCACAATCTGAGGGAGCTGCCAGAGACTGTAAAAATGTTAGAAATCTGTTGGCATTGTGGCTGGAATGCCAAACAGCCCTAGCACCATGTTGGGGCTCTGATGGTCCGCTATCTGCGTAATTTTTAGTTAAGATCGCAATCCAGCTTTATTTCCCTGGCATTGAATAGACCTTTCCAGTCATCCAGTGAAACTCCTGAATCTCTGGCCCTCTCCGGATGGGGAAAATATAGAGTCATCACGGCTGCACTATGGTGGTGTTGCCACATGTAAATTATTGCTAGAAAACTTAGCTCTGGTGGCGGGTTTTCCAGCAATCATGCTATTACTTATCTTAAGGAGGAAGCTGCCATTGTTCTCTGGCCACCATGTATTTGCAGGACCCAAAGAAGGCAACCACACATGCACAGTTCTGACAATGCTGGTCACAGTGCTGTCTAGCTAGCAAGTGATAATGCTGGAGGTGCAATACTCCAAATTATCGCTTCCTAGCCAGTGTCTGCAGGCAGCTCCTGCCTCTAGATACTCACCAAGCAGATTTTTAAAAAAGGATGGTAGATGCAAACTGAGCTTTGTCAGGTGCCTGTGCCAAGGAAACCCACGTGTCCCTGGCAAGCCATGGTGAAACACAGGGCTGGCTTTCCAGTTCACAACTGGCATTGTCCCTTGCCACCTGGGGGCTGACTGATAAAGATCAGCTTGTCTCTACATTTTTATTGGGTTTAACTTACTAATTCCTTGACTGTTTATCTTTTCTTTTTTAATATACTTTATTCAAACAAGAAACTTAGCATTAAGATCATTCAAAACCAAACAATAAAAACATGAACATGATCATTTGGGCAGGAAAGCCTAAATTTAATTCAAAAGCAGTAGGCACAATTAGTCCACAGGTTTTCAGTTCACAGTGGAGTAACCTTAGAAGTAAATGGTAGTGGGATAGACGACTCAGAGTGAGTTGAAGCATTAATGAAAAATGGTTGCCAAATGATCAGATGCTCATCTAAGGAAGCTCATGCCACAAACTCTCTTTCTTAGTCTTTAAGGTGCTACTATAACCCCCTTTTCTTTGGATAATCCAGTCTCACACTGCTACATCTTAGTTGCCAAATTATATAGTAATTCATTTCTGGAGACTGACCTTGCCTATTTGCATATAAAAATGCAGTATTTTCCAGTTTAGCAACACTCCATGGTGTCTTGTACCAATGATGGGTAGTTTTGAGACTGGTCCTCCAACCTAAGGCAATAGTATCTTGTGCAACAGACAGAAGAAAGTCCAGTAAGGTAGGCTTAGGAAGCTAAATGCCCATGGTTTGTTGCTTTGAAGCCACCCTTAAGAACATAAGAGCAGCCCTGCTGGATCTGGCCACAGCCCATCTAGTCCAGCATCCTGTCTCACACAGTAGCCTACCAATTGCTTATGGGCATCTCAAACAGAAGACAAAATCAATACCTTAACCTGCTCTCATCTTCCAGCAAATGGCCCCCAGAAGCATCCCACCACTCTCCCCAGACTGGAGGATGTACCTAGGCATCAATTCTAGTAGCTATTATCTTGTAATCCTGCCAAGCCTACAGAAATCTGCCTATAAACCTAACAAATAAATAAGCAAGCGATCTATACATATTAAATCATTTATTTCTTCCACTGTTCACCCTGTTAGCTGTGCAGGGTCATTAAATTCCGCTGATGTCACTCTAATGAAGCACATAAACACATGCTAGACATTTTTGCATTTTCTAAGGGCAATTCCATCCTTTTTAAAGTTTCCTGGCACATGGCCATTTGGCCCCATTTAGGGCAAATTTATTTTTAAAAGTGAACAAAAATGATACATTTTAATAATTTTAATAAGCACACTTCCTTTGAAATAATGTAATTCAGGGGTTTTTCAGTGCTTCTATAAATGATACATATTTTATCTGAATAAGCCATTTATATAAATTACACTGCAAAATATGCCATTTATATAAATTACTTTGCAAAATTGGGAGAAGTGTATGAGAGTTCAGATTTGTCAGCAAAATCTGACTGGGACAATCATCCACAAAACATAGGTGCGTTCCCTATATTTTATTTATCTGCTATTTTCTTTTTCTTTTTTCTATTTATCTTTTTAGCTGGATTCATAATTTTAGGTGTGGGCACAGGGCGTACAGCTAGCACTGTGCTAAGATTTCCCTACTGCGTTTTCTGGCCCTTTTTGTGTATTTCCCTATGCATGCACAGTGTTAAACAGAATTACTTGTCCGATATAATAACTGGAAGATTCTATTAGGACCCGAGTCAAGGGCTGGTATGTGAAATATCAGCCTTGGTGATATTTGGGTTAGTTTTGTTCCTTATCCAGTGGTTTCAAAACACAGGGCCTCCAGTTCCAATTTGTTCTCATGGTCCTTGCCTTGAACATCTTCAGGTCTGTCAACAAATCCAGCCCTATGAAAGTGATATGCCACATATCGCATGTTTTGAGGATTGAAAGGACAACAGCAGCCACAAGGGCAAAGAAACCTTAAGCCCAAGGGGGGGTCTAATACAAATATTTGTTAATGCAACAGACTTTGTGGCTGTGATTATCTCTAGATACATTAAGAAGGGGAAACCAACTAGCCAGAAGCGCAATGTGCCCGAAGCAGTATGAGATGAAACAAAAAGCCATAACAGTGATCAGACAAACTGGCCTGCGTGCAGGCTGTGTACACTTCTGCGTCATGCTTTCCTATCTCCACTGGTAAACACATCACTGAATAGTTGGTTTAGCAATTCCTTTAAAACACCCATTGTTCGTTGCTTTGAAGCAACCCTTAAGAACATAAGAGAAGCCCTGCTGGACCAGGCCACAGCTCATCTAGCCTAGCATCCTGTCCCACACAGTGGCTGACCAACTGCTTTTGGGCATTCTCTCTCTCTCTTTGCAGTGCCATTCATTTATACTGGCATTCTGGTCTCTACAGCTCCCCTAACACCCAGTTTTCCACAGGAGTGTATTATACTTGCATTACATAGATCTGTAGAGCACAGAAAGTTTCACAAGGGTGACGGTAACTACAAATTCATCCAGACTCTCTGGACTGCTGATGGCATCCAGGGTTTTAATAGTCCACTGGAACAAAACAGAAACCCAAATTTTAGTATAAGGGGGGAAATGAAACCTTCACACAGAACCTTTTCTTGCCAAATACAGGAAATTCTGCTGACATCTGGTTGCAGGTTTCCTGTAAGCATCTGGCTGGCAATCGTAAAAACAGGTTGCTGACTGGTTGTGCTGTAAGTCCAATCCAGCACAACCGCCATGTGCTTATGACTCTGTACTATGAGTAGACAGTACTTGTCCTATGAGACAAAGAGGCAGCTGCTAAAGTTTCATACGGTGCATCTTGGTCAGAAGAAAGGAGAAGCTCGAGACACAAACATCTTAACCACAGCATTTATCAGGAGTCACTGAGAGCTCAAAAACTTTTGGCACCATTTCCAAAGTCGCTTTGTCCCTGGCACAAACCAATTATGTGGAAAGGAAGGCTGAAAACAAAAGATAAGTATTAAATACAGGAAGAGGTTGGGATTAAAAGCAGTTAATAGTGTCATCATTATCATTATTTTCTCCAATCCCTACGTATAATTAACTGGGTCATGCAGACCTTGGACAGTATGATCCTGTTTACTTGAAAAACTGGGAAGACGTTCAATATTTTCAGATAGTAAGGGATTTTTTATGAGCGCCAGCATCTAGGTTTGCATCCAGACATTGCTTACTTATTCCGCTATATTAGGACAATTCAGAATAAAGCATGGATATTCCAGCATATCCATTCTTTATTCTGAAATATTCTAGTATAGAGGAATACGTAAGTGATGTTTGGATGTAGTCTAGGTGCTGTGCCTGAAACCAAAGAAGGGCCTGGCAATTTCAAACCAAAAACAGTATATCTCCTGTCCCCATCCCCTGCTGAATGATCTTTGTTGCTTACAGGCCCACAGTGACTGCTAAAATCCCAAAGTCACAGAACAGAATTCCCTGGGGGATGTGGCAGTTCACATAAGAGTGAGGAGGCAGAGCATTTTTACATGCAGAGTGAGAGAAAAGATGAGACTATTCTTCAGCCTCACCCTCCAGAGACTCTCAGTCAGGGATTCTTTGCAGTGACATCCCCATTCTTCTAGAATGGTTTCCCTTGTGATATTTCAGGCACCTAAAATTGCATCCTTTGTAGTGTTCATACCAGTACAGTGCTATGGATTGGTTACCACTAAATGCCACTTACTCTGTGATGAGACACAGCAAAAAAGAGCATTTCTGAGGTACCCCCTGAGACAGCTTAGATAAGGCTTTGGGGTGTGACTGTTCACAGTGTTCATGAGAGGGGAGAGGGGCAGACTGATCATTCTGTGTTTTAGAGAAGGCTCGGAAACATGAAGGCCACACACTTGTCTCTCTGAGGTGCCTCTGTGGTGCCCTTTTGTGAAGAATACCATGCAAATAATTGTAACCTGCAGACTCCTGAGGGTTAGGGGAACCACTGTTTAGTCAACTGGTATTTTGTCCATGGCACTACAGAGGAAAAGTCCCAGTTCTGCTGCTGCACTGGGGAGATTCATTCTCCCAAAGTGTCCATGGCATGGAAGGGAAGTCCAGGCGAACAATATGAGCCAATATGCTTCAGATGTCAAAACACATTATTAAAAGTTTCAGCACTGCACAGGGCTACCCTAGGTTGTACCACAGAAGGTTAAAATGGGCAATCAGTTCCAAGGTGGGACAGATGTCACTTAGCCACTTTTAGGGCTGTCTGCACTGCATCCCTGATGCAGCTGTGGAATTTGCCTGCTGGTTTTTTTTTTCAGATGTTTACCCAGAAGCATATAGCAGCTAATCCAGTATATATGGGTAGAATATTTGTGAACTGCTTGGAACCACTCAACAAATCAGGATACAGCGCCAAAAATGTGTTATATAAGATACAATTCTATTTTCTTTAATACATCTCCCAGGGTGTTTTTCCACTGTCACTAAAAGTACCCATTGGGTACCCATTAATGAGTACTTAATGGGTACTTTTAGTGACAGTGGAAAAATACCCCCATGCCCCTCCCTATGTAATTTAATTTCTGCTGCTTGCTTTAGTCACCTCTACCATGCCTTCTATTGTTAGACAAATGTACCGAAACTGCTATATTAGAAAAGCATAACCATTAACATCTAATATCTAACAATGGGGCGTAAACAAAAACCATTATTGAAACTATGGACCTTGTCCCAAACCACTGAAACTAATTAACTCTACTAATTAAACAAGTAAACAAGACCTCAAACACCTGGAGTTGACTAATATCTGCCCCTTCCTGCTGGCTCTATTTTCTGCAAGTGCAGTTTGCATTACTGATGATATGGTAAATAAAACCCAAGACTCATTAGGAAGATACAGAGGTATAATATTAAATTATAAATAAACGTTTAATTTTAATTAATTCCTTTTATTTGGTTTCCATGGAGTAAATGGAGGCAAAATCTCAATGAAGAACATGTACACAAAGCAAGCTTTAACGCATAAAATAAGCTTGAGATATTTTGGGCTTAGGGTTTTTTTGAGATATAGAACTGTGTGTTATTCCTCTGGAGGTTCACCAGGAGACTACATTGTACAGTTTTCAGCACCTTGTTAAAACATACCTGCCTCAATACTGAACCTTGGGAGACCCCACTTTTTACTTCCCTCCATCTGTAGACCTGTCCATTGATTCCCACTCTCTGTCCTTTAATCACTTACCTATCCCGATCTTACTCTCTCATTCCATGAGTGATGAGTTTATTCAAGGGCTTTGATAATTTTTTTTTTCAAAAGCCTTCTGAAAGCCCAGACAGATAATGTTATAGAATGGTAAATGCAAAGAAGCTGCTCATTCTTATTATGCTATGTTATTGTCTATTTAGAACCACTGAAGGATCGCTTCCTATTGTCATAAACACAACTTCTCTCCTAATGATCACAAACCAATGGCAATGTCCATAGCACATAGGTTTGCCACATAAAGTCATATTAGTGTATTTAAACAAGGCTTCTGATGAAATCCACACAATGCAGTTGTATAGCCAGAACCATTTGCAAAAACTGGAGATTTTAGCCTATTTTACACCAATGTTCCTGCATGGATTTTTTATAAAGAGATTTGATAAGCCCTGAAAGTACATAGCACAACACTCATTTCACACCTACTGTATCATTAGTTTTATTTGTTTATTTTGGAGGAGAGATGGGTCTTATGAAGGGATTGTTTATTATATTTTGGGGAAGAGGCAGACCTTATAAAGAGATTATTTATTAGTATGTTATATCCTGTAATATCTCTCCATTATTGAAGACTGGATCAACCCTGACGCCACATCCTGATTAGCATCAAAGATTTAGGATTCTAGAGTTTTCAGTGTAAACTGCACATCAAATTAACCTGTTATTTAATTAACAGAAAGGAACAGCACGTACAGTGTGGGATAATGAATGCTGTAAGCTTAAAATTTCATCCCAGAGTAATTTTCTGTAGCTGCCTTAACCTTTTGTAGGAAAACCAAGTTGCAAGAAACATCTTACTAGCGGAGATGTAGGCTAGGAGAGGGATATTAAATCTGAAAGGTCCTTCACAGTGGATTCTCTGATGCTCCTGTGTTGAGACAGAGAAATTTCCAGCTTTCTCCCCTTCACCAGTTCCAGACTGTGCTGCCCAAAGAGCAGATTCAGATCTGCTGGATTTAAAGTTCTTGGCTCTCCACTCCCGCATTCTGCTGGTTACAACTGGCGTGAGAACTGCTGACACTACAGGATCTTCTTAGCTTGCCTGGATAAAGTTCAAGCCCTTTGGCTGCAATAAGGGGCCCACACCAGTAGAGGCTGCCAAAGAAGTGACTACTACATGCATATCAACAGCTGAGGTTTCAAGATTGCACATGTAACTAATATTAGATGTTAATGTACTAATTTGATTTTTAATCTGCATTTAGTGTTTTGTCTTTGTTCCTCTGGTCTCCTCCTCTCTCTAGCTGTCTCACTATGAACCTGTAGTTCATAGTGTCCTGACTCAAAGCTATGAAACCCACAAGCACAAAGCCAGCCTGAAAGATTTCTCCACATGCTTCATAAGGCTAATGAAAATATTTGATCTGATTCTTTAGAACAGCTTTTTGTTTTAAGAACATTCTCAGCAATCAGAGAGCAATGCATGGAGGCTGAGCCATCAGTGGTAACTCACACCTATGCCACTGCAGCGATGACACTCATGCAATGGGGAAAATCTGCAGTTTAACAGACATTGCTCAATTATAAATGTGTGTGTGAGCCAGTTTGGTCAAGTGGTTAGGGAGATGTACTCTTATCTCGGAATACCAGGTTTGATTCCCACTAGGCCAGCTGGGTGACCATGGGCTAGTCACAGCTCTCTTCTGAGCTCTTTGTTCTGTTGTGGGGAGAATAGAAAGCTTTGAGCCACTTTGAGTCCCCTTAAATAGGTGAGAAAAACTATGGGTGTTTTTCCATTAATGGGTACAAAAATGCCATTTAGTACCCATTAATGGGTACTTCTAGTGACAGTGGGAAAACACCCTATGTAGTCACTGCCAAAAACTTGCAAAAAGTTTGCTCATTTCTCCAAGGATAGCGAGGGAAGAGTGAGCAACCAAATGGGAGATTAATTTGATCTTCCAGAACTTTAATCTGATTCACAACTTCTCAAGACATGGTTGGTAGAAATCAGAGACAGGCGTCCAAATAGAGATTTGTCCTTCCCCAGCAACGTCACAGACTTTGAACTGATTCGTCATGTAAAATTTTCTGATCTGAACATGCCATAAGCATTTCTCACCCTAGTCTACTTGTTCCCAAAAATGTAATTAAGTTACTTCTTGGGCCATTTGAAAAGCAGATGATGAAATTCCATGTTACGCTTTACACAACTGGAAACCCCTCATCAAATTTTCTGAAAAACCTTGATGTTGCTCATTTTCCCGCTCAATGATTTCTTTGTAGTTGGTTCACTAGCCATATGGTCCTTTCACTTTTCTCCCTCCATTTCCTTGGTAATTCCATCTACGTAAGCTAGTTCTATCATACATTTCATGCCAAGGTTGAAGTTTGTGGGCTTGTCCCCACGGTCTCTTTTTGTTTTGCTGTTGCGTCAGATTTTAAAAAATGCACGTTGTAATTCGAAATAAAGCATCCCCATGAGGTTCAGGCAAACACAAAGCCGCCCAGGGAATTAGGTGGGTGAGAGGGGAGAAGCCACCGCTGCCAAAATGGCGCAGCGTCCCAGGAAAGAGCCGGCACCTGCCAGTGGAGAGAGGGGGATGCAGTGCTCGTATTGGAGCCTTCTTTGTGTGTGTCAGGCAAGAAGGCAGGCGGAACTACAAAGTCGCTGTGCCACCCGCCGCTCACGGTGGCCACCAGCTCCGGATTCTCCCGCCAGGTGCTGTCTCTTTCCTGGGACGCTGCGGCATTTTGGCAGTGGTAGTGGCGGTGGCAGCTTCTGCCATGCTCGCATTGACAGCAGCAGCAGCAGCAGCAGCCAGGTGCCCCATGCGTTCCAAGAGGGAGAATCCAGAGCTGGTAAGCGGCAGGTGGCACAGTCACTTTGTGGTTCTGCCTGCCTTCTTCCCTGACACACTCAAAGAAGGCTCCAATTGTATGCACGAGCACTGCATCCCCCTCTCTCCACTGGCAGGTGCCGGCTCTTTCCTGGGATGCTGTGCTGTTTTGGCGGTGGCGGCGGCTTCTGCCTGCTCACCTTGACAGCAGCAGCAGCAGCAGCAGCCAGGTGCCCCGTCCTTTCCAAGAGGGGAAAGGGACCTTCCCACCCCCCACCACATAGCCCACTTGCCCTGCTGTAACTACAGCTCTCCTTCTGACTGCCCAGCCTGTAAGAATAGCAGGCAAAGGAGAAACCCCACCAATCCCCGGGAGCGTCCCCATGCTCCCAGGATAATCTGCGGTTGCCCCCTAAAGTAAGATGTAGTTCTGTTTGAAAGGGGGATTTTTCTGCTGCAGATTTTCTCCTTTGTGCCTCATCTAGCCCGGAGTAAAGCTGCTCATGGGGCCACTCCAGGGCAAAAGAAGCTTAACATAGGAGTATTTAAGGCCATGGAGACAGGGCCTATGTGCTCAATTTAGATGTTATTTAGATATTCGTTTTCCTTTGTTTAGTCTTTCCTGTTACTGTAATTCTGTATTGTAAATACATACAATTCTAATTTTAAAAATGTAGATAGGTGCAAGATCTTTATGGCAAACAGTGGCACATGACAGGCCAAGGGGCATGGCGACTGCACCTCCCCACATCTTACACATTATCATCTTACCACAGAGAGCCAATACGGTAGTGTGAAGAGCACAGACCTACGTCACACGCCACTTGCTCTGTTTATCCACTCATCACATGGAGAAACTACTATGTCAAAGTGTTGTCTGTTTAAACTTTATTGTTTACATAACAAAATGAGGAAATAATAGACACAGACCTTGTAAGTGAAAATCCAGATAGTAAGAGTATGGATAACAACAGAGGATTTATTCACCAGAGGGGAGGAAGGAAGAGGAGAGAGAGTGGGCCTGTTCACCTTTACGTGCGTGCCACAGATCAGGACACTCCAGAGACGTTTTCGCATTACTCCCAAACGCGTTCCGGCGCGTCTGTGTGCGAATGCTCAAAGCATCGTGAGCTGTCTTAGCCGGCAAAGGCCGGCCAGGGGCGCGGAGACAGCCGCGGAGGCAGATCGGCAATCAGCTGATTGTCAAACAGCTGATTGTCGAAGCCGCGCCGGCGTCGGAGGCGAGCCCGCAGCTGTTCGGGAGACAGAAGCAGGCGCGAATGCTTCTCCTCCCGAACGCCTGCGGGCGGCTCGTCCACGTTCGAATGCATGTAGAGCACTTTAAAGTGCTCTACATTTCGAACGCGAGAAAGACAGCTGCGGACACGTCGGAGCGCAAGCCCCGCTCGGGCAATGCGTATGCCGTGTCCGCAGCTGTCTCCCACGCGTACCATTCAGCCCCATGCGAAAACGTCTCAGGATGCTCTATCAGTGCACCAGAGCAGTCCACAGCTTGACCGAGAGTGCCTATATCACTCCTGAGGAGGTGGTTTTGTACGCTCTTCCAGATGTGGTGTGGCAAGTGGGCGTAATGGTGTGATGGCACTGTGCAGTTATGCATAGATTCCAGATTGTGCTGGATGTTGCCTCTACGTTGCCATGGTGATCCAGCCTGCCCTGCCTCAGCCCGTTGTAATTAAAGTGATGCCTGGCCAATACAGGGTTTTTTGAGCACTTAAAGTGTAAATGGCCGCTGCCATGCTGGGTCTTTACCAGCATCTGAAACCAAAGGTGTAGGAAACTGCCAAGTGAGTTAACATTAGCTGCGTTTAGCAGCAGTCACGTAGAAAAATGGTCCCCAATTGCTTTTCAATCTGAAGAAGAACTCTGCTGCAATAACTTCTATGGTTACTGTCTTTTGCTGAAAAGCTGTACCTACAATTTTGAGTTATTTTGAACAGTTAAAGACTAATACTACTCAGATTTCAGAAGAAGCTTAACACTATTTTGCTCCATCATTTGCTTTTTATAATTTTTAGGACCAAGAGCAGTGTCTTCAGGGTTTGTAACGCTGAAAAACCTTAACTGTTCAGTAATTTTGGACTTACTTTTTATATTGTACCCACAATAACAAGCTGAGCTGAAAATCTAGAAGAAAGCAAATTCTCATGGAGTTAGGCGTTTTTAAAGCAGAACTGAATGTGTCAAGGTTGCGGGGGTGGATGGTAGGTGGGAGGAAAATTGTGCTAACAGAAGTCCAATTGTACAAACAGAAATCTATTAACTTGTACATAGACACTATTGTACACAACCAAATAGATGTTGCGGAGGAATGAAATGTCCATTGAATTGGATGAATCACTGAGATGGTAATCTTCTGTGCAGTGAGTAGACCTGGTGGACACAGTGAGCCCCTCTTTCTGAGTAAATAGGAAAAGCCTGGAAAAGCTGTGATCTTCAGTTTGGGATCCTAGCATAGTGGGAACAATTAAGGTAACAAATGGATACCCTTTTTCAATTTCCCTGAACTATATTTTGATCCTCTGTAGATAAAAAGGCAAATTTAAAGAGGTTAAAGGGAAGTTTCGGACTGGAGATCCTTCCAACCTACCTCTAATGTCCTGTGTTCTAATTCATGGGCTTCTACTGAACGGAAATTGCACTGCATTTCAGCTTGTCCTGTCACAATGAGTGCATGATCTCATCCTGTTATGACCCATTTGGGCAAATTTTGAGTAGTCTTGTGTGTAAGCTTCCATGCACACTTCTGGGGCTGGTGTCCACACAAGTTGCACTTTTTTTCATATATATGATTTGGGAATATGAAAAAAGATAAGGGTTGGGAACATGAGGGTCACACACTGTCTCTCTAAGGTGCCTCAGGAGTGCCCCTTTTCTAATGTCTGAACACAGCCAAAGTTGAAACATATTAAGCAAGAGAATTTTGAACCAGCTACTAAACCAGGATAGGGATGTGCACAAACAAATTTTGAATTTTTGAATTTGCAAATTTCACATCAGAATGAATGCCTGGACATTTGCATGCGTGGACATTTGCATGAAATCAACAACGCTCCTGACTCACGAATATGAAAAATCGATCGAATTTTTGCACTTTCACAGTATTTTACTGATGAAAATAGGCTTTTTCAATAGAAAAAAAAGTTTAGCGAAAAATGTTCAGCTGTGAGTGCAAATGTTTGATCATTCGAACAAACAATTCAATGACAAAACAACTTTTAGGACGTTTGCAAAACAAATATTAATTTTTCATTCATGCACATTCCTACACCAGGAATATTGTTGGCTTATAAACATATTTTACGAGTTTTATATGGTCCTTTCTGAAAGGCAAAAGATAAAAGAAGGTATAAAAGAATACTGAATGAACAGAATCTTCAAAAAACTGTGCTGAAACTAGGGTTAGTATTTACTTATCCACTAACACCTAGAGAGTTTTTTGAAGCAGTTAGAAAACAAAAACAGGAAAAGCTCTGGAACCAGATGGATTGACAGCATTATATTATTAAAAATTTCAATATAAACTTCAATCTCCTTTTCAACAAATGATGAATAATATATTACAGAAAAGCAGAATTCCTAAGAGCTGTGAAAAAGCATATGATTCCAAAAGAAAGGCAAGACTGTATAACACCAAAGAATTATAGACAGATTTCACTGCTGATATAATGACTTCAGGGTTGCATCCAGACACAGTAAAACACCTGCAATTATTTCGTAATTGTATCTGATTTGCCACACATGATCATGATGCTCCTGTCACAGTCCTAGAATATAACACTGATTCACCGGATTATCTTTATTCTGGCAAAATTAACTATCATACATTATTGTGTAATTGCAGCTTTGTCTGGATTACTGCTCAAGAAGTACAGAGAGAGTTCATCATGAGCTGCTGGAACCCGGAAAAACTTTGTTATACTTGGGAGGGTTAGGTCACGTGGAAAGAAAATCTCACAGCTGTAATAGTGCTCTACTGCTGCAGAAGTGCTAAAACACGGAGTATCAATCTAATGTACAGACAACGTGTGATCAATCCAGATGTGCTTTGAACTGGTAAATCGATATATTGTGGAATACATAAATGATGTCTGGAGGCAATCTGCAATGGTTATGGCAGAAGGACTGAAAATAATTCTGCAAGGATCAGATGGGATTTCTACCTAAAAGACAAGAGGAAAGGCAATCTTCTTTTTATTAACAGCTACATTCTCTCTGGGCAGTCTACTGACAAGTACAACTGCTATGATCCTTAGGCGCAGGAAGCATTCCAAAGTCCAGTTTTGAATGTTCCAAACATGGCTCTAAAAGCAAAGGACCATGTAAACATTGGGGCCAAAAGGCTGGGAAATGCACAAGGGACAGGAGGTCTAAGAAACCTTTGGTCTGAAAAGAAACATCTGTGCATCAGAACTCTTGTGCATATCTATCTATCTGCTCCTTTCGTAGGAATTTATTTACAATTTAATGTGTAATGACAAAGAAATCAAAC
Source organism: Aspidoscelis tigris stejnegeri (assembly GCA_023333525.1). Lineage (NCBI taxonomy): Eukaryota > Metazoa > Chordata > Lepidosauria > Squamata > Teiidae > Aspidoscelis > Aspidoscelis tigris. The sequence continues at coordinate 21,364,507 of JALMGA010000007.1, read as the reverse complement.
ATTGCTGGCATTACAGTATTAGAAAATAAATCACAGCTCATCACTTTGCTAGCCTAATCTTGAATGCTCTGGTTGATTAAGCTTAAGAAGTATGGTTGTCCCTTTTCATGGGAATACAGGCCTTAAGAGACTGATTGGAGACCCTTCCTAGGCAGAACCACTGCTGAGAATCCTGTTAGGACAATCCTGTTATTCTGTGCATTTACATCCAAGGTAGGAAATCACTTGTGATGCTCTTTCTATTATTATGATCATTTATATAAGGATGATCCAGGTTACTGGAGGTCTTGACACACTGGCAAGGCCCCCAGTTTGTTATATGAGCTAGGAAACTGAATCTGGGAGCAAACCTGGATGGAGTTCCAGCAGCACTCATGGAACGGCACACGATGTAACATTCTTAGAACAGCAGAGAAATGCTGACAGATTCATTACCACCCAATCACAGAAAGAATCCACAAGGTGTGTACCTACATAGAGAATTTCTTCTTTTAGATATTGCTGAGTATGTGTTCTTGCAAAAAGTCTTCTCCTTTCTGCAGTGCTAATAGCTTCCAGAAATCCTTTGGCACCTTTACTCTATGTGTTTAGATGAGCTGTCAAGATGCACCTTTGTGCCCTGGCCTTTGGCTAAGTAAAGGAACAGCCTTTTCCTCCCCACATTCAGATACTACCATGGTTTTAATATGTTTAATATGTTATTGGTTTTAATGTGCTCATTTTATATGTTCTAACTCACCCTGATACCCTTGGGCATAGGGCGGTTTACATACATACATACATACATACATACATACATACATACATACATACATACATACATACGGTACATACGGTACATACATACATACACACAGTACATACGGTACATACACACATACATACATACATAACAATAGTCTAAATCCCTTGTGTTGAAATCGAGAGCTCTTCCAATCCTTATCAAAGCGTGAAGACCCTGGTCACTTCAAAAAAGGAAGGGGTATATTGGTCCTCAGTATGGAACACACTCATTCCTATGGTAGCTCCTCTTCTTCATTAACTTTGCTTTTAGCTACTGACTCTGATACTTGGGAGTTACTCTAAGAGAAGGGAATTTCTGCCGAGGAACTGAAGACCAGTAGAACCTTGGGAAAAAAGAGTTCTGTTTCATTCACCCAAGGCTGCATCTACACAGGCTAAAAAAAGCGACTTCTGGCTGTCCAGCAGGTACAGCGGTTACTGAAGCTACTAAACTTTTCCACCAAGATAAGGAAAAACCTCTCGGAGACTCTGGTCAAATATCACCCAGGAAAACATTAATTTAAAGATTTTTAAGATGATTCCCAAGCTGCTTTTCCAAGGCTATTTCCACATAGATCTTTTTATTAATACAGTTAAAAAAGCAATGAAATCCTGTGTTGTGTTACTTCACAAATAAAAAGATGTGCATGTCAGGAGCAAAACTGCAAAGATTTATGAAAGAAATTATTTCCAGCTGGCCATTTCCCCTCTATTTCCTCCTCCTCTTTCTTGCCAATTTCCAAGCGTCTAGCTTTCAGCTAATAAAAAGTGTAATTGGCAAAATCCCACTCAAGGGAGAGACAGGAACAAACAACCTCTCACATTTGCTGAACAAAAGGCCTATCTCTGAGTGAGGTTGTTCAAAGCTTGAAGAAACCGATTCCTAATGTCATGAATTTTTTTTGGTGTGTCAAAAGTAGTAACAGGTACCTTAAACTCTACAGTAGTTCCTTGTTTAGAAAATAAGGCCCTTTCTGCACTTACTGCTGATCTGCATTAAGAAGCCTCTTAATTTGGATCACAGGCCTTGTCATCAGCATGTTAACATGGATCAAGGATGTCCCACACTCGCTAGTCAGGCTCTGACTGCACTGGACAGAGCCAGCTTTGGATTAAGAAGGCCTTATTACAGAATATGGGAGGCAGGCAGCTGGCACACATTAGTGTTCTTGAACTAATGGGGAGTGTTTTTCAGCAGCATGTCATAAAATGCTACCGAAAAGCACCCCTGCAGGTTGTGAGGTGTTGTGCGCGTGTTGGGAAAGCAGTGGCTGTGAAGTTCATATGAGCTTTGCAGGCATGGGGAAGCATGGTCTGGACCAGCATTTTTAGTGCAGATGGCACTGATCTGGCTCACACCTCCAGTGGGCCTGGTTATTCTGGATCTAATGATGCAGATTTAGGGCAGACAAGTGCAGAAAGGGACAAAGTTTGAAAAAGTTCTTTCATTTGACCAAAGCACACATGATAAGCCAAAATGGATCACAGGAGTAGTATGCCATAAACGTAAGGATACCCATTGGTTCAGGATCAAACCATACAAAACATTTCAGGCTGGAGTGGTCCAGCTGTTCAAAATTAAGAAGAAAACATGTGGAAGCTTGCCATGATCTTCCCTGATCTCATGCCAAAATGCTATTTCCTTGGCTCAGTGGTTTGGAGGCTTAGAGACTTGAATCAATCAAATCCAGATCCAGTTTGATTCTGCCAAATCCAGATCCAAACCAGTTTGGCTGAATTGGTAACCATCTTATTGCCACAAATTGCTATGCTAGGGCAACACTGTCTCAGTGTAATATTGAGAGGGATCATATCAAGCTTTCAATGCATTTTTCATCCATTTTGATCACCTGAACCATTATGGGGCAATTCAGATGGTTCAAATACTGAAGTGATGCTCATGCCTACAAAAATGGAACTTAATCCAGAATCTGTCACTGGAAGGATGCTTAACTTCAAAAAGAAGTAAGAAAGACTCCTTGCCAAGTCTGTGTGAACACAGCTGAGATAAAGCCAAAAAGTATTTTAAACTGTCTACAATACACCAAACCTTATACTTTCCTCTCCCCAAAGAAGCAGCAACCAACAGAATTAAGCGATCAAGCCAGGTTTATTTATATACCCAGCCAGTTTCGTCTAGTGGTTAGGGAGCCAGACTCTTATCTGGGAATACCGGGTTCAATGCCACCTTTCTCCATGAAGCAGGCTGTGTGACCTTGGACTAGTCACAGCTCTCCTCTGAGCTCTCACAGCCCCACCTAACTCATAGGGTGTTCTGTTGTGGATAGAAGCATAGAAAGCTTTGTCAACCGCTTTGAGTCCCCTGAAATGGGTGAGAAAAGTGGGGTAGAAAACCAGCTCTTCATCATCCTCTTCTGCTTCCTCCTCTTCCTTGAATGTACTAACTAGAGAAGCTCAGGTAGAACATTTTCTATCAAATTAGTCTGGCATCCAGACAGGAAAAAGCTCACCTTGCTACAGTAGCCCATAAGTACTGAAATCCAAGCCAGATTGTTGCAGTGTGGGGCTGCTATTCAAAATGGTTCAGAAACTTTCCCAGATAAGAAATATGTTTCGTTGCTGCAATGGCCAAACGCTTTTTTTAAAAAATGTTGTTTTAATATATGCCTGATTTTAAATGTTGTTACCTGCCCTGAGACCTTTGGGTATAGGGCAGGAGAAAAATACAAATACTAAATAAATAAATAAATATTACATTTAAAGACATCCCTTCTATGTAGACTTTACAAAAGACTGTGTTTTTGTTTTCCAGAGGCAGAAAATTCCTTCAGTTTAAACTGTGTGAACTTATTATAGTGAAACCACAGGGTGTTCCCAAGACGCTGTTGTAACATAATCTCTGAAGAAAATTAAAAGAAGAAAAGACAGTGGGAACCATGAAATGCTATTCAAAAAGATTATGAAAATGTATTCATTTAAAAATATATATGCTAAGTCTTGCTTTTGTGCTGAATATTGGCATTCCCATGGATAGCAAGAAGTAGAGCAATTAAGTAAATAAGTAAGGCTTAGAACCTAAGGCCGCCCCCAAACAGTGGCTGGAAATCTCACTAGCCAGAGATAATCTGGACTATTGCCCCTCCAGCATTATCGTTTGCTAGCTAGACACGGCTGTGGACTCCGCTGTGTAGTGACCGGCACATCTGGGTACTCAGCCTGCATGGAATACTCAGAAGTGCATTTTGCCACCACTGTGCATGAACATCTGTCTATTTCAGCCTCTGTACATACATGATGGCCAGAGTAATGATGAAGGTCCTGTCCAAAGGGTAAGTAAATACCCATGCTGTGTATGAACTGAGCTGGTAGGCATTCCAGCAGAGCTCCTGGAATGCCTCATCTACACTGTGTGCACACCATTGACTGGAAGACCACAACTGTTTGCATGAGAGCAAGTATACCAGGCTAGGACGTGAAAATGGCATTGTAGCTCATCCTGATTATGGACTCCTTCATACAACATTTCAGGCTGATAAACCAGATGAGGTAGTGCAGTCTAGCAGGGCTGAGAAGCCAGGTACCATTTTGCTGACCATCTACACCCAGAAGCATATATAAAATTATGCACGGCATAGAAAAGGTGGATAGAGAAAATTTCTTTTCTCTATCGCACAACACTAGAACCAGGGGGCACTCTATGAAGCTGATGGGTAGGAGCGTAAGGTCTGACAGGGGGAAGTATTTCTTCACACAGAGGGTCATCGGCCTATGGAATGTGCTGCCAGAAGAGGTGGTGACAGCTACCAGTCTCGATGGCTTTAAGGTAGGGTTAGACAAATTTATGGATGACAGATGTATCAATGGCTACTAGAACGAATGCCTAGGTGCATCTTTCAGGCTGAGGGGGGGGGAGGAAATGGGGCGCTTCTAGGGCCATCTGCTGGGACTCGAGAGCAGGAGAAGATTTGTCCTTGTCTCTGCTTGAGATGCCCATGAGCATTTGGTGGGCCACTGTGTGCGACAGGATGCTGGACTAGATGGGCTGTGGCCTGATCCAGCAAGGCTTCTCTTATGTTCTTATGTTCTTATGTTCTTAAGCAGCACTAGAAATGTGCTGCCTTTGGGCACTCAAACAAAACAGTTATGGCCTGCAATTGCTGAGGCTTTGTTGAGCTGGGAGGGACTTCCTGCAATGGGGATGGCCTTGACATGGACTGCTGGCTGCTCAGCTCAACATGAGTCTGATCACTTGATCCAACTCACTACTAGCAATCCATAGCTGGTTCACTCTGGGGATGGGTTAGCTCACTCTAGGGTGACGGCAACAGCAGCATGCAGATGTACTAATCCAGTCCATGCCTTCCTGTGGCTTGGATCAGTGGGCTAGATTATTTTGGACCAACTGATTTGGACCAAGAGCAGGTAAGTGCAGGAAGGATCAGGGTTCAATCCACTCTCAGAGTACTTTGCAGAAGGAGTGAATGTAATCAATTAGTACAGCAAACATTAATAAAGCAAAAGAGGGTTCCAGGGTTGGTCCCTGGTGTCTCCGTGAAAGAAGGTCATTGCAAACTACTTCTGTATCTGTCAAGAAAACTGTGTGCATGTGTCCAGGTAGTCACCAGAAGTAATATTTGAATCAGTGATACCAAAAACAAAAACAACCCAATGGCTTTAAGAGCTTGCCCAGGTAGGCCACTTCTCATGCCCTTATCTTCAATGTGAACCTGACTTGGAAAATTCTCGAAACAACAGACTGCTGTCCTCCACAGGGCAGAACATCTTGCCACCTCACTTCCTGTTAGTACACATCTGAGTGTGCTTTCTTAAATGTTTTATCTGGCATATTAGTACAAAGGTCCACAATATGCTACCAGTTTAAAGTGGCTACTGCTATAGCTTTTTCAAATACTGGGTTCCAGCCAGTCAAAGCAAATGGATGTTTTTACTTTATCTTTTATATTTTCTTGAGTCAGAGGTAAGCAGATGTGAAGTATGTAATTCCTGGCCAGCCTACTGGCACATTTGTGCAGGCCTTCTGTTTCTCTTGCCAAAGTAACAAGAATGCATTCATGTGGTGTTTCTCAAACTGAGATTCCAGCCAAGAAAAAGAAATCAAAAACCTTTGTTCATTTGGGCCTTGTAGTTTGTGCACCTGCCTAGCTCTTTTGATTGGTGGTATTTATTAACATGTCAATTCCTTCTTTCGGTTGTGTCACATGAAAGCGTACACAGGAACTTATGGTATGTTTTATAGTTATGCTTTTTTAGTTGACAGCAGCCTTTGCTTTATTCAAATAAACTAAAGTATATTACAATAAATGAATATGTAAAAAGGACACATTATCTTTTTAAAGAAGTACCAGAAAAAGAGGGGGGGGAAAGCTTGTGACACACACACACACACACACACACAAATCCCATCGCTTCTTCTACCTGCCCCAAATCTTCAATAGCTGTGGTCAAGTGAAAACAGCTACTGTGATCATGGTGTCTCCCCTGCCAGGTAAGTACCTCCCTCTGAACCTTTTCTTCACCTCAGTGGTGATGGTACTGTTATACAATCCCACTGAGTTAAATTTGGACAGGCCACTGGTCTTGCAAGATAGATGGCATTACTGCTTTTGGCACTCCTGGAGCCAGATACTACCCATATTGTGAATCTTGAATGTGTCCACCCAGATGTAAGTCTCATGAAATACAGCCCCCCAATTCATTACTGTCCTCATTGCAAGCAGGAGCACACACTTCAAAGCTAGAAGCACTTGTGAATGCTTAGTACACGCAATCCCTCCCTCCATGGGTCTAGACACCTACCTAAGGTGTAGATGGTGTCCAGATGCTGCCATCGTCTTTGCTAGTATATGGGGCAACCATGAATCACCGTGCACACACACTTGCACCATGCATCATGTGACGTGCCAGCTCCAATGCAAGTAAAGGCAGGGTCAACCTGCGCCACATGTAGTCACCATGGGGGAAGCTTCTGGACAGAAGGAGCCATTTCTGCTTAGGAAATGGCTCCTTCATGTGCAGATGCTCTGTCTTAGAGCTCCCTACATGGTGACTAGGAGCCCAAGCGTGGAAAGGCCACTTATTTTTGCATCTCCTTCTGTGACGATCTGCAATTTTATGGTGATGGGACCATATCTGGTCCTATCTTAGGACCAGACTAGTGCCATGAATTTGGGTATGTGAACTTTGTTCAGTTTGATTAATTACTGTTCATATAATCTATTTTATAAAAAATGGACCTCTCTCCCTTCCTCCTGAATATAATGAAATAAACACTTCTGTCTTCTATAAGTAAGATTCTAAGTTTGTCTACAGTAGCAAAGAGATTAAAAAGTGTGTACCAACATGCAAATCCTGTTTTGAGTTTTATAATGTTATTTAAAATGCTTCTAATCTGTTCCTCATTAAGAAAGCCTGGTTTACAAAACAATAAAGGCAACAGAATAAAATATAAAACTAAGGCCCTTTCTGCACTTCCCTGCAGGAGATCCAGATCAGTTAATCCAAATTAGCACAGGCCACTGATCTGGATTGCAGGATGATGTGGCTGGATCAGAACCATCTGCATTTATGGCACTGATCCAGATTGCCCATGTGAGCTTCGGAGCTGGCTCCTCACACCTCCAAGGGCTAGGAACAAATGTTCCTCGCCCCAGAGCCTAAGGGGGAGTCTTTTTTGTGCCACTGAAAACCACTTCCTGGTAATCCCAGAACACAGAATCCAGAGAAGGATCTGACAAATATAGACAAAACTGGACTAGCAGGGGGTGAGGTCTCCGTGATCAGTATTAACATATGGATACAAAGACCCAGATGTCTGCTAGCACAGACTCTTAATATGGATTAAGGGTCCCTGCAGAAATGCCCTAATATGCTAAAAAGAAATAAAAATCACCATAAAAAGAGCAAGCCAGCTGTCTTAACCCTTTAACCCATAGACACTAACACCATTCACATCTCTGAGTACCTGTGGGGTCCAATGAACAAACATGCCCACCACCATTCAGGCCTCAAACCCCAGTAAAAACAACCTGCCTTTAAAACCATAGAAACTATTTTAAGATCCTCTGGCTGGTTGAGGTGGGTGACTCCTGGCTACCTTGTAAATATGCATAGTGGTCAGGAGCCAGTTCAAGGGCTTAAAATGAGCCAGGAATTGCTGCCAGGGAACAAAATTGTGGCAGACTTCCACCTGCACATCTGGTCTACAGCAGTGATCCCAGGCATGCTTTCAGTGGTATACTTGGGGACATCTGCTGTAAGCTGGGCCCCAGATCTTAACCCCTTGTGAATGATGCTACTGATAACACCAGATGTTGCCACCACTATAGCTGCATGTTGGAAGGAAGGAAGGAAGGAAGGAAGGAAGGAAGGAAGGAAGGAAGGAAGGAAGGAAGGAAGGAAGGAAGGAAGGAAGGAAGGAAGGAAGGAAGGAAGGAAGGAAGGAAGGAAGGAAGGAAGGAAGGAAGGAAGGAAGATGCAGTATAAAAACATTCTAGACAGCATCATTAATAAAACTGTGTAACATACCCACATGTCCGCTTAATCTTCACTGATGATCATCCATCTTAATGTGAGATATGAAATCAGTGGACTAAGGGCTAAGAACTCTTCACGAAAAGGCAAAGATTCATTCATTCAATCATTGGCTCTTTCACTTATGTCCCATCCATCCATCCATCCATCCATCCATCCATCCATCCATCCATCCATCCATCCATCCATCCATCCATCCATCCATCCATCCATCCATCCATCCATCCATCCTGTATGGAGTTTCTGCAATACTATACAATGAAGCCTGCAAATGAAACATCCATGCTTGGGGGAAGCATTCTGCTGTCTCAAAGGCTCAGAAAGATCACCTCATCATCATTACGGATTTTATAGCATCAAAGATGTCTCTTTCTTTAAACTGGTTTGGACAGTAAACTATGAAAGCAAAGACTTGGGGGTTTCCTGCTGTGATAGGACCAGTGGCCCGCAGCCGCCATTGTCAGGGGATATATTGCTTGACTTGGAGGCAAATGCAGGCTGAAGTTCTCAGCCACATATTCAGGCAACAGTTTTCACGACATTTTTTGTGTGCATATGGGGTTACGAAGCTTTTTCTTAAAGGGAGGACTTTAAAAAGCCCTGTCTGATCACACTCTTTGTTTCCACTTGGCCCCACTATCAGTGGACCAAATGTGGTCCCAAAATGTGGTTGATAAGAGTATATGCAGAGAAAGGTAAGGGATGGAAGTGGAGGGTGATCCAAATGGTCTCCTACCAAATGAAGCATCCTCAGTGTACATATGTGGAGACAGGAAGCCAGTGTATCTGGTATGCTAGCATTTGCCTGCCCTCACCACTTTGCCAAGCTCTGGTTGATCTTTTGTTTTGTTTTATCATGGTGCCTTAGGCCATTTATTCACTTACAGGCACTATTCTGGTACAGGGCTGAGTGCCCTGTACCAAAATAAGCAATCCATCCCAAACTGGGATGTTTTGCTCCTGATGGAGAACAAGGCCATCAACGTAAGAGTAACTTGTTCTGTGCCAGCGCCCACACTGTCTCCAAAGCACATGCCAGCTTCAGAACCCGTGTAGGGAATCTACAAAGCCCCCAGAGGGACCATTTCAGCAACATGCCTTGTTGCCTTGCACATCTCCAAGGTCTGATATACCACTTCCTAGTACACTGGTAGGCCAGACCAGGACACCATTTAGATCACGCTAGTCCAGTCCAAGCTCTCTCCTGTGCAGACGGATTTTGTTAGGAGGAGGCAGGGGCTCCCTTAAACTGCACCAGCAGTGGAAAGGGGGCAAATAATTACAAGTAAATGAAGCAGGAGAATTGTTACTTCTTTCAAGTGAAAACAGGCCTCTGTACTGCATTCTGCCTAAAAGAAAGGAAGTCAAATCTTTGATCTAGTTCTGGAAAAATTGGTATCCAACTATTCCCTTTCACTGGCATATGTGTCCCAGATGCTTTTGCAAGAGGTGAGATGGGGCTGTCAAGATGCTAAACTCTTGTGTGCCTCTATGTGTCCCTCCAAGAGACACTGATTGCTTCCTGATGGGAATGGAAATTAGAAGTCACTGGCACAAAGGACATTTAATAGATCTTACAACAAAATTCCAAGGAATGGAATTTTTTTCTCTAAACACGTGCAGGCAAATTATAGAATATCCTAATCCATAAACATTTTTGAACACTGTTATACTGGAAATGCCTTTTATTTCAAATAAATTGCTTTGTAACAGGGCAGCGCCCCACATGGCTAGAGTGGTCTTTCAGAATCATCAGCTGGAAGTAGAAAGGATCTCCTTGACCTAACTGAAGGCAAAGTTTTTAATTATATCAAATAAAGACACTTTTAAAATTCAATTTTAAAAAAGTATTAAGAAGAGAAATTACAGTGATGAGTCAGATATTCATTTGAAAAGACTGGAGAAGGCTTTTGAGAGTCCCTTGGAATGCAGGGAGAACATAAGAACACAGCCCATCAAGTCCAGCATCCTGTTGCACACAGTGGCCCACCAAATGCTCATGGGCATCTCAAGCAGAGACAAGGACAAACCTTCTCCTCCTCTCGAGTCCCAGCAGATGGCCTTAGAAGCGTCCCAGTTCCTCCCCCCCTCAGCCTGAAGGATGCACCTAGGCATTCGTTCTAGTAGCCATTGATACATCTGTCATCCATAAATTTGTCTAACCCTACCTTAAAGCCATCCAGACTGGTAGCTGTCACCACCTCTTCTGGCAGCACATTCCATAAGCCGATGACCCTCTGGGTGAAGAAATACCTCCCCCTGTCAGACCTTATTCTCCTACCCATCAGCTTCATAGAGTGCCCCCTGGTTCTAGTGTTGTGCGACAGAGAAAAGAAATTTTCTCTATCCACCCTTTCTATACCGTGCATAATTTTATATACTTCAATCAGGTCCCCTCTCAAACACCGTCTCTCCAGACTGAAGAGGCCTAGACGTTGCAGCCTGGTTTCGTAAGGGAGGTGTTCCAGACCCTTAATCATTTTGGTTGCCCTTCTCTGCACCTTCTCTAGTTCCACAATATCCTTTTTGAGGTGTGGTGACCAGAATTGTACACAATACTCCAAATGTGGCCTCACCATAGATTTATAAAGGGGCAAAATGACACTTGCTGTCTTATTTTCTATTCCCTTCCTAATTATTCCCAGCATTGAATTTGCTTTTTTTGCTGCTGCCACGCGCTGGGTTGACACCTTCATTGAACTGTCCACCAAAACCCCGAGATCCCTTTCCTGGTGTGTTGCAGAAAGCTCAGACCCCATCAGTTTATAGACGTAATTTGGATTCTTGGCTCCAATGTGCATTACTTTGCACTTGTTAAGATTAAAGCACATTTGCCACTTGGTTGCCCACTCACCCAATGCTAAGAGATCCCTTGGGAGCTCTTGGCAATCTCTTTCAGATTTTACTACCCTAAATAATTTAGTATCATCAGCAAACTTTGCTATTTTACTATGTACCCCTTCTAGATCATTGATGAATAAATTAAAAAGCATTGGTCCCAGTACTGAGCCTTGAGGGACCCCACTTTTTACTTCTTTCCACCCTGAGAATTTGCCGTTTATTACTACTCTCTGCTTTCTGCCCTTAAGCCAGTCACAAATCCAGGACAGAACCTGTCCTTTTATTCCATGGCTGATGAGTTTACTCAGTAGCCTTTGATGTGGGACTTTGTCAAAAGCCTTCTGAAAGTCGAGATAGACAATGTCTACTGGTTCACCTTTATCCACGTGTTTATTGACACTCTCAAAGAATTCCAATAAATTTGTGAGGCATGATTTACCTTTGCAGAAGCCATGCTGGCTTTTGTTCAGCAATGCTTGCTCCTCCATATGCACACTAATTTTGTCTTTAATAATGGTTTCCATCACCTTACATGGAACTGACGTTAAGCTAACTGGTCTGTAATTGCCTGGATCACCCCTGGATCCTTTTTTGAAGATTGGTGTTACATTTGCTACACTCCAGTCCTCAGGTACGGAGAACAAATAAGTCAATATTAAAGGAAATAAACCCAGACTGTTCATTGGAAGGACCAGTTCCTAAGTTAGAGCTCACATATTGAATGGACAGGATTCATTAGAAAAGACCCAATGGCAAAAGGAGGATGGAAGGTAGATTGGTAGGAAGGTAGAGTCAGTCATGGAAGCAACAAACATGAGATTGGGCAAACTTCAGGAGGTAGTAGAGGACAGAAGGGTCTGTCATATTTTGCTCCATTGGGTCAAAGGGTTGGACATGACTAAACAACTGAACAAGAACAAATTTTGACTTCCAGGACCATTTTCTGGGCTTTCTGAAAAAGGGTCACGCGATTCAACTGAAGGGGAGTGCTGCAGATATGTCAACATCAGTGGTGAAGTGAAACTGGGTTGCTTTCTTCACTGCATTGCAGGGGTTCTCTAAGCTGAACCTTTCTGCAGAAGTTTCACCACTAGGGATGTGCACGAATATTTGTATTATTTGTTATTTGGACGAATTCAGACATTCATACATGAATCAAATATCCAGACATTCGTACTTTAGTATTCTTATGAATAACAAATATTTTGAGTTATTTATACAAATAATTTGGACATTCGTATGTGTATGGATACGTACGCATCGCATATGTATCTGTATGCATCTTATGCGTATCCGTAGGCATCTGTATGCATCCGTATGGGATGAAAATGGGGCGCATACTGGATGAAAACCAGATGTGTACAGATGTGTATGAGATCCGTATCATTGGATATATATCAAATATTAGTACAAATAGATACAAATGTATTCATATCGGTTTTTATGTCCAGACATTCATTTTTCTTTATTCGTACAAATTCGGATTTTTGAATATTTAATTCGTTACAAATTGAATGTCGAAAATTGCATTCGTGCACACCCCTATTCAACACCAAGCTAGGGAGCATCATCAGTGAGACATGCTCTGCAAGATGTGTCCTCTATGAGTGCAGAAATGTGCAATCCCTGCACCCTTTGAGGACCGCCAAGGCACCACTTCAGCATCATGCAGATCCTTCCTTGGCATGATAACTGTAGCACTGTAGTATTGTAGCACTGTGATGGAAACACACTTCGAGAATTCAAGTTCTGAGGCTGTTTGAAGTGCTAAATGTGAACAAACTAGTAGTAATCCATTATTTGTCCTTTCAGGCAGTGGTGGCCTCAGATTGGGATCACAGAAGTGAGATTCCAGTGGACACCTACCTTTGATCTCTCTAAATCAGCGGTTCTCAACCTTCCTAATACTGCGACCCCTTAATGGAGTTCCTCATGTCGTGAAGACCCCCAACCACAGGGGCAGAGCAGCTGGGAGGTGAGAGGGAAGGCGGCGGGAGACTCGTCATGATCCCTCTGAAAGGGTAATTCGACCCCCAAAGGGGTCCCGACCCCCAGGTTGAGAACCACTGCTCTAAATGGTGGTTGGATGTGCTTTTAAACAGTACTTTGTTCCACCACCACAATTGTGATGTTCTAATATACAGGTAGGCACTGTTTTCATACCAGAAGGTCATTGCAAACAGTCCTGCAGATGACTACTTCAGCTACTCTTGGCCTGAAACAGCTATGGCTATGATGTTCAAAAGCAGAGGTTGCCTGCAGTGCACTGTGCAAAGAAAGTGCACTCCTACCCATGTCTACTCCAAAATCAGTTCCATAATGTTCTCTGATGCTTACATTCAGGATTGCTGTATGAATATAGTTGAGCTTTCGTTCACTTCCTCTCTTCACATGGATCAGAAAAATGTTACAAACCCCTTTGCAGCTGCATTTAGCAACTTACAGCTGCACAAGTGACACTACTAACAGCATTGAACTACATCCTTAATCAGTGATTGCATTACATGTTGCATTTATTGCTTAAGCAGATTAATAAAAAATTGGGAAGTGACACTGGCAAATAGTGATAGTGCAACTGCACAAATTAAGGGCAGAAAACTGCACAAATAAAGTTGTTACATAGCTCTGTAAAGACAAAAAAAACTTAGATGCAGACTGAAAAGCAGAACCTGGAAATGGAGCTGTGAATTCTATGTGCTAGTAGCCTTTTCCTATTCAAGATGTCATTCACTGGTGCAAGTTCTTAATCAGCTCATTGATGAGAGCGCTCCATCTTGATTCAGCTGAACAGCAGCTCCTGGGAGTGCCTGAAGTGTGATGGCCAATGATACTCAAAAGCCTATTGATCTTGTGAAAGAGAGCTCTCACACCACTGCCCTGAATAGTGGCCACTAATGGAAGCAGTATGGCAGAGGTGAAGAAAAATGTAAAATCTTAACAGACCCTTTTTGGAACAGCAGTGAGAAGGGCTGCCTCCAGACAAGAGGCCTCTTCGCACTACAGCTAAAACGCTGTAGAGTGCTTCGGCGTGAACGCGTCTAAGACACTTTACCATCCGCATGTGGGCTGGTAAAGGATGCCCAGCCTCCCCCCATTGGCTCCTGTGGAGCCAGGGGTGGGGAGACCTGTTGGGTGCCTTCCCTGGGGTCCCACACACTCCCCGGGAGCAGATTGGCCTCCCGGTGCCGGCGGGACCCCCACCCATCCCGGGCACCCTGTGCGTGTGAACAGGCTTACCTGCTCAGCGCCAGGCAGCAACTGGGGTGAGGAGGCCGGCCGCGCTGTGCGCATATGCGTGGTGTGGCCTCCGATTTGCCAGGCACCCACCTGGCTTCAACGGGCGATCTGCGCAGACGCAGGTGCCTGGCAAATCAGAGGCCACATCGCACACATGCACACAGTGCAGCTGGCCTCCTCACCTAAGTTGCTGCCCAGTGCTGAACAGTTAACTCCTGTTAACACACGCGTGCCCCTGGGGTGGGTTGTGGGGGGTCCTGCCAACTGCATAGGCCTGATCCGGGTCCATGCAGCACATGGGACCCCAGGGAAGGCTCCCAACAGGCCTTCTCACCCCTGGTTCCACAGGAGCCAATGGAGGGAGGCTGGGTGAGGGGCCTAGCTGTCATGGAGAGAGAGTGTGTGAATGCTCTCCCTCCATGACAGCTGGGAATGTCCCAGGATGGGCCGAATGCGCCCGGACAGTTTCAGAGCACATTTTTGTGCTCTGAAAACCGAACGCGTCTATGACATGTTGGGACGGCTGGGGCAGTTTGGAATGGATCCGGCCGCCCCAGAAGAGTGAATGCCCCATCCCAGCACGGCATAGACGCGTTCACAAAGGCCTAATGCGAAAAGGCCTAAGGTGTAAAACCCAGTAGTATCCCTGGGCTGTGTTGGGATTGCCAGAAATGTACGTGGCAATCCCAGCATAGCCCTGGGATATTGGGGCTATATCTCACGGTATTGCTACAGTGGGAAAAAAAGGATTATCCCCTTGCTTTCTCCCACAATAGTGATATTGATTTTCCTGTCCGGACACTGCTGCTGAGAGCCACTGTACAGGAGTGGCAATTGAATGCACACAGCAAGCACCCTGATGGCAGGCACATGGCATCCAGACAGGAGAGTCTAAACACTTGCTCCCTGCTGATGTCCAGCTGTCTGGGCAGCAAACAATTACATTTCAGAATAGGTTTATTCCAGAATATCACTTAATAGCAGGATTTTTGGCTGTCTGCCTAAGGGAAGCCAAGGAATCACATCCAAATTAAGGATAAGCTTGTTCTTTAGAGTTTTAAAACCCTTTGTAGCCATTGTAGGAAATGTAGTTCAATATATAAACTACAGGGCAGGGTAAGCTACAACCAGATTACAGTCCTACTTATACTTTGGGCTTTCTAAGGCAGGAGTTTTGTTTACACACAGGTAAAGCCAAAAGAGTCACTCTAAGCCTGGGTTTCCTTGGTACAGAAAGATGGGAGCACCCATTTTGCGCTTCTGTGTTGGTTTCAGACTGCAAGAAACCTAGGGAATTTTACGGTTTTGTATTCACAACAGGTTTATCCCTGCAATTTTTCTTTATTATTTCTGCCTGTGACTTAGTAGATTGTGTTATTTCATCACCTTTACTACCAGGATTAAGCCTGCTTCATGGGATATATTTTTGCTAATGAACTTGTAAAGAGCAAAGCAAGGCACAGTAAACCAAAATATGGGAGGGGGGGAAGCATGTAAAGGATCTGTGGCAAAAATTGAACATGATGTGTGGCACACATGCTAAAGACCACTGCTGGGCCAGAGAAATGGGACGGACAGCAGTCCACCCAAGTAGCACCATCCCAACCCAAGCTAACGTCAAAGTTGGAGAATGAATGTTCCCTAGCCTTGGTTCTTCTGGGGATGCATTTCGGTGGAACAGTTTGGTGGGCCTCTGAAATCAGTCCCCCTGCCAAGCCAGAACATGGAGATATGCACCCTTCTGCATGCCTCCCAGGGCTGGTCCCCTGGAATGCTGGTAGACCTGTAAAAACGGACTTCCCTAGGTTTCTTGCAGACTGAGATGGAGTGATGCCCACCCAGACTGGGTCTAACTCCATCCCAGTACTGACAGAATGGCCCAGAGAAGGAGGGAATGGCCCATGACTAAGAGATAGTCCAGGAGAAGGCTTGCTTCCACACTGGAACAAACTACAGGTACATGTGAAAAGGCCCATGGTTTCAGAACTGATATTATTATTATTACTATGGGTCTTTTTGCACCTTCTGCTAGTGCGAAGGCTTGCTCAGGTCTCAGATGCACTGGGCATTTGCACTTTGTGATGAATGATGCATCCAAAACTTAACCAGTGCTTCCCCAAGTGCTGGGTAAGTGAAATCGTGATGATTGCCTTGCTGCAGCAATGGGCATGTGCGGCACAGTTGCCCTAGGGACCAGATGACATGGCACACAACTGTGGTTGCAGTGCCCCAGTCTCTGTTTGCCTGGAAGAGGTGTGATTTGAGCCATGGCAGCTAATGTAGCTGTGGAACACTTTTTAGTGCTCTACAGCTGTATGCCTATGGCACGCTCCAGCACACAGAGAAGCAGCCTCCAGCTCTCCCACCAGAGCAAACGGCTCATAGCTCATATATTTGTCTAAAACACCGGCAGGCACATTTTGCCAATATGGTATATTCCCTCTTTCCATCATTTCAAAGCACACTGGCAAAGTTTTAAAAAGTAATGGCTGATAATCTGATACCAGTATTTTGTACTGTAAGCTCTGTCTATATTAGGCACCAAGACACTGTTTCTTCAGATATATCCCCGGCTTTTCTTTCTCTGGCAAAGGGCAGAGTTTCAAAAGAACATATGTGAAAAGCATTTGCTGCCAGGAACATGTTTTGGCAAGTGTCTACAGTAAAGGGGCCAGTATTTCTTCCTTTGCTTGACAGACCTCTGTAACGATGTCTGCAAAGCCCTCTGTCTGCATTTATTTTATCCAGAATGCCCTCTGTCCAAACTGTGGGCTTCCCTTCCCTAAAGATTTAACCACAGCATCAAATCCCAAGCTACTTTACAACATTTGCAACTCCTGTTTGCTTCGACACGATTTATGAGTCTTCCACCAGGATTTCTGCCCATAAAGCAATATTGCTAAATGCTCTGAAGACCTTTGGAAAAAATTATTTCCTCTGTTTTGAAGAGCTGGATGAGTTTTACCCTACTTGGGAGCCAAACCCTTATCCAGAATGAAGGTAATGCAAAATAAATTTCTCCCAACTCCTAGAGGAGTGGAGGTTTGGGCCCCATTGTACAAATATCATGGAAAGCATTTCTTCCCCACATCATACTCATTGGCTATAATCCTTTTTTTCCATAGGCTACTATGACTGTGGATGGTGGAACTTCAGAAAAGAAAATCTGGGCTCCCAAGTTGAGAACAGGCCCTGGGCAGGGGTCTATAGTAGTATGCACCAGCATGTAGATGGCAGGCCCCTATTCCAAGATATAATCTGGAATAAGGCCCAGGGCTGGAAAGGTCTGGGTTGCATAAAAACAGAATATGATGAAGCCAGAACATTTAAAGTGCTCATTAAAGATGTTTCAATTTTAAAATGAGCTAATTTATAATCCTCTAGTTTTGTTTAAATTCCAGATACTCCAGGAAGACTGTGGCAGCACAAAGAAAGTAAATATGAACAACTCCATCAGCACCAATTATATGAGCCTTTTTGGCTAATACAGGATCAGCCAATTGTGGGAGAAGAGTGACCATCTTCCACCCTAGAGGCCATGAGGGGCTGCTTCCCACAAGATTATGAGACACTACTCTGAAACTGCCCCAGATGGCCAATTTGGCATGACCACCAACCTCTATCACATGCACCCCCACCATGCTAAGTGAGCAGCCTGGGTTCTGGACTTTGCACAGTGAATGCAGTCTAACATTCAAGTTTATTTCCAATCCCAGCTGGTGTCCCAGCCAGGGAATTTGGCTTCTGCAGGCACATTCTATCCATATAAATGTTCCTGGTAGCGAGAACAGCTGTTTTGACATAAACACACCTGCCTTATGTCAGCAGCCACAGCAAGGATCTTCATTTCATCCACATGGATGGAGCCTGGAACCGAGATGTTATAGGAGATCTATCCGCAAATGATTTATTCCACAAACAAACAGGTTTCTTCTACTGTTCAACATACAGTTCCGAAAGTGCAACTGCGGTACAAGTCCCACTGAAAAAAAGAATGCTCTCTAGTTTGTGGAGACGCCCAAGAAGTACCATGGCTAAATGGAAGCTCTTAACATTATGACCTTCAAAGGCAGTTATTACGACACGCACTGTGACTAGACAGGGTCTGAAGATCTTTCTTTTTAATACTCCTGAATGAGTTTAATTTACTTATTTTAGTGGACATTATTCATCTTTGACTACTGCAATTTTTGTAATTTTCAATCCTGTACCATCCCTTGGTGGAAGGGGCATTATAAATAAACATTATTCTTATTCTTATTATTCATGGCTGTGGTCTTGGGCTCCTGGGTCATACTCCTGCAGCTTCAAGATAAATGTCACAGTGTCCTCCATCTCCATAGCAACATCACACACTGTCTCGTGCCTTGTCTGCTACTAAAGGGGTTTTTCCACAAGTTTCAAACCTCCTAACAGAGAGTCCATTGCTCTTGCAGGCAATTCTTCTAGAACATTCTTACCGTACTAGCCTCCAACCTCACACCACAAGTCTTCAGTTTTCTTTCATGACAATCAGTTCTGCTCATATACAGAAAGGGATAAATAGATCACCACCCAGTGGAAAAACTATGTTGTGGCTTGTGTTCTGATAACAGTGTAACTGTTAAAAACACCTCAACTTGCAGTTACAGGCCATGCACTGACACAGCATTTTAATCCTTTGTGTGTGTGCGTGTGTGTGTACCCACAGCTGCACTATAACATGGACTCAAAACAGTCTTGCTGACTTGCTCATTCCCACTCTTCTTCTTCAAGTGCTCAGCATAGTCATTCTCTCCTCCCCTCTCTCCTTCCTTCACCAAAACCGCAGCAGGTCCTTCAAACCATGACATCATTGAGGCAGGACACCCAAAAGGCAGAGCTTTGTTCAAGTCCAGTCTTCACCTCCTTTTCATTATAACAGAGATTGTGCCTATGTAGCAGATCCTGGTGGATGTTATTCCATTGGTGTGTATGTGCGTACATGCGCGTGTGTGTAAGAGAAATGACCTCTGAGTATCTCTCTCTCTCTCACACACACACACACACACACACGCTCATGCACTTTTAGTCATTCACCATTTAAAGCCCAGTCTCAATTCCTTCTTCGTTATAATAGTTGTACTGTAAGCCTATGAACCCCCAAATCTTCTCCTCTCTGAGACAAGCAGAGACTAACTTATGGTTTTATGGGAAAAGCATAATAATTCCAAGCTAGGCTTCCAAAAACTGGATGCAACAAGTTATGAGTTATGAAAAGTGTGCTTTCAGAAGGATTTGGAATTTCCTGCTAAGCAAATGTTTACTTATGCAGATCTGAAACCTTGATGGGACTCATCAGCACCTAAGTACCTTCTCTTTGCCAAAGATACCAGCCTTTGTCTACTTTAAATGAGATGCTAGAAGAAATGTGTTGGGGCCAACTAATGACTCCTGACCTGCTGGGATGGGATGCCATCAGCACTTGAGCACCCTCATTTGCAAAGGTGCGGCCCTTTTGTTTGAGATCCACAGCAGGAAAAAGATACTGATCTTGGGTACTCCATGGGCCATCAAGTGACCAGGCAGCCTTTGCTCTGCTTCTGCCCAGGTTTTAATCTCCCACTGTGAAAGCTGATTGGCTGAGCTCTGCTGAAAAACAGGGTCATGAACTCAGAGGGATAAGCAATCCTATGCAACGGGGCTGTCCTGTTCTGGCAGTCTGTCACTTCCACGCTGCCATGCTGAAAATCACTTCTCCCACATGAGCTGAAATCACAAGCTGAAACACTGGCAATCCTGCCATGCTTAGAATATGCAATTCCTGGCCACCTGTACCAGTCTCCAGTACCTGCCAGAGAGGGAGCCTGCTTCCTTTTTCCCCAGCTACACCTGGACCTTTGCTGCATTCTAAAGAAAACCTGCATTCCATGTGTCTCCTGAGAGCCAGTCAACCTATAGCATAACATCTTAGAATTAGACTCCCCCCCTCTTTCCTTCTCTCTCTCTATATATATATTCCTGGATTGTCAAAAGGGGTGCCTTTTTAAATTGACATCTTTCCTCTTGCATTGATTAAACTACTGATCCTTTTTAAACAGACTTTGGGGTTCCTTTTCTTGATCTCTAAGCACCAAGCACCTATTCTTTCATTTCCATTACGTTCAAAGGTCCCAAATGAGAAGACGTCCTGCTGAGCTATATTTCCCCCAATTCATATAAGAGGACAACTTCTAACAGAACTTCCTCCCCCCCAGCCAAAGTACTATTTTCTTCCCACTTTCAGTCTAATGCTCAGAATCGTACTGAGAGCCCATTTAATTTGCATACAGTTTCTTTTGCTTTCAGGAACTTTAATTCACTAAAGGTATGGAATCTTTAAAACTGTCAGGATGCTGAAGACTCAGGAAGGTATGTAGACAGTTTAATTATCGTGTCAGGGCACAGCCACAGAGAAGAAACATCAGAATGAACCTATGATAGACATGGTGCATTACAGGCATTCTGGTCACATGTCACACCAGTAAACTTCGTAACAGGCTTGTGCACTCAGAAGCCAAGGAAATGGCAGAATCCTACAGATATGCAAAATAGCACTTCAAATTCTAAACAGAAGGTTTCAAATGTTTCAAGCTCAAAACAGTACACCCCCTTTAAAAAGCAGATTCTTGCAAGCTTGATTCAGAACTCTTTTGATGGACATTTTGAACCTTTCCAACACTTCTGGTTAAAGTGGGATGGTGCAAGCCCCGGACCCATTCAACGTTTCCCCTTCAGTACTCTGTACTTCTGTACTCTGCCACACCCCCTCCTAGCACACTGCCTCTACACTGGATACAGCCCAGCCCAGTGTCTAGATGGCCAAAATGGCTGACTAGATTGGGCGACCAGTAGGCTTGTCCTAACAGGACTGGTTTATCAGGGGGACTCATTTCAGTGGTGCACCAAATTTAGTTCCTGGCCATCGAAGCCCTTGCATCAGACTCCTAAGCTCATATATGCTTTGGGGTGTTTTTCCACTGTCACTAGAAGTATCCATTAAGTACCCATTAATGGGTACGTAATGGCATTTTTGTACCCGTTAACGGGTACTTAATGGGTACTTCTAGTGATAGTGGAAAAACACCCTTGGAGAGGCACAGGACAGGCTTTCCAAGAATGGATGGACTTTTATAGTTTGGAATTCCTCCAGTTACAAAGTACCAGCTGGACCACTATCCCCACACCAAGTGCGGAAATGGCATTGTCTTTCAAACCTTCAAATGCATTCAAAAATTTTACAGATAAATTTCTCCCAGCCTCCACCCAACTGGGGTGGCAATACCCAAAATTGCTGTCTCCCTATTACTGTTCATAGATGCAGTTAGTTTCTTCCCCTGTTCTAGTGTTATGTGATAGAGAAAATAAATTTTCTCTATCCACCTTTCCTATACCATGCATAATTTTATATAATTCAATCAAGTCCCTCTTAAACACCATCTCTCCAGACTGAAGAGGCCTAGACATTACAGCCTGGTTTCATAAGGGAGGTGTTCCAGGCCCTTAATCATTCTGGTTGCCCTTTTCTGCACCTTTTCCAGTTCCACAATATCCTTTTTGAGGTGTGGTGACCAGAATTGTTCACAATATTCCAAATGTGGCCACAGATTTATAAAGAGGCAAAATGATACTTGCTGACTTGTTTTCTATTCCCTTCCTAATTATTCCCAGCATTGAATTAGCTTTTTTCACTGCTGCTGTGCACTGGGTTGACACCTTCATTGAACTGTTGACCAGAACCCCGAGATCCCTTTCCTGGTGTGTTGCAGAAAGCTCGGCCCCCATCAGTTTATAGACATAATTTGGATTTTTGTCCCCGATGTGCATTACTTTACATGTGTTAAGATTAAAGCACATTTGCCACTTGGTTGTCCAGTCACCCAATGCTAAGAGATCCCTCAGGAGCACTTGGCAATCTTATTTTTTACTACCCTAAATAAGTATCATCAGCAAACTTTGCTATTTTACTATGTACCCCTTCTTCTATCATTGATTAATAAATTAAAAAGCATTGGTCTGAACACTGAACCTTGGGGGACCCCACTTTTTACCTCTTTCCACCCTGAGAACTGGCCATTTATTATTACTCTCTGCTTCCTACCCTTAAGCCAGTCACAAATCCAGGACAGAACCTGTCCTTTTATTCCATGACTGATGAATTTACTCAGTAGCCTTTGACGTGGGACTTTGTCAATAGCCGTCTGAAAGTTCAGATAGACAATGTCTGCTGGTTCACCTATATCCAAGTGTTTGTTGACACTCTCAAAGAATTCCAACAAGTTTGTGAGGTATGATTTACCTTTGCAGAAGCCATGCTGGCTTTTGTTCAACAATGCTTGCTCCTCCATGTGCACACTAATTTTATCTTTAATGATGGTTTCCATCACCTTACATGGAACTGACGCTAAGCTAACTGGTCTGTAATTGCCTGGATCACCCCTGGATCCTTTTCTGAAGATTGGTGTTACATTTGCTACACTCCAGTCCTCTGGTATAGAGCCAGATGTTAGGGAAATATTATATATTTTTGCTAGAAGGTCAGAAATTTCGCATTTGAGTTACTTAAGGACTCTTGGATGAATACTATCTGTTCTCTGTGACTTGTTAAAATTTATTGTCAGAGAAATAGGCATGTTAGTCTAATTTGAAAAGTCCAGCAAGGTAGTTAGTAGCACTTGGAGACTAAGAGGAAAAGGGTTGGTGGCATGAGCTTTCTTAGACATGTCTACTTCTTCAGATGTTAGGGGACCCAATGTCAGGAACAGACTTATAGGAAACTGAATGTAGATGACAAAGGACATGTAAACAGGCCAGTTCCTATGCCAGAGAATGAATGGACACAAATAAATGGACACTTCATCTAGAATCTTGTACTGTTTCCACACGGCGTGGCTTATTACACACATGCTGGCCCACTATACGTAGACCACAATAAGTTCTTACCTTCCTTTTGAAGTTACTGACTTGATCATTTTCAGACAAGGACTCAGAAGTGTGTGCTTCTGGTTGCCCAGTTGAAAAGGTGCTAAGCATGGTATACTTGCCCATAGATGCCCACTGTCTGCATGCTCTCCATGATCCAGCATACCACTGGGGCAGGTGAGGGTGGCTTTTAAGCAGGCTAGCAGTGGAGCCGGGCATCATGGATGGGCTGGTCCACTGGGGACATGACCAGTCTGTGACAGTTTCAGGGGTCAGGCTGCAATGGGCAGTAAGGTTCCCATGTCCCTTGCAAGCCTGTTTGCTGAAGGCAGTGCTTTCTGCCTAGGCAAAGCCCTTGCAAGCTGAGTTTGCAAGCCTTGTTGCAAGACCTGGGCAGAGGGAAATCCTGTGGGGGGGGGGGGGCTGAGTGCAAGGATTGGCTACAGCTGATTTGACTGGGAGATTCTGGAGAAGACTTCGCAGGCAACTGACCAGAGGGTGATCGGTCAAGCAAGGACGGACTGGGCCTTGTGATCATCCAGAGCTGCATTCTAGGACACTGGCTAGGCTTGGGCTGAAGCAGAGCTGAGCAGGGTGAGGAACGTGGAGAGGCTTGCCTTTAAAAACGGAACTATTTTCCTTTAGAGGAAGGGGAGCTGATAGGCTGGGAAGCTGGTAACCTTAAGAGACTCATAGACTTAAACCAACAAATACCTGAACCTTATTTTCTTTCTAGTATTGCTTGTGTATAATAATAAACTTGTTTTAGTTTACTGTTCAGACCGCTTGCTACCCGTGTCTGTGTTTTACACTGTAGTACTCACTCGGCCGTTGCACAAACTCAGCATCCTAACAGAGCCAAGCTACTCCTAGAGAGGGCAGGCACTTACTGGAAGGCTGGGGATCGTGACACAGTCTACCAGCCCAATGGGCGTGGGTCTTCCTTTACTGTCCAAATAGTTCCATACATGAATATGATGGGCAACATAAGGCCATGCATTATTTTTTTCCATCTGAGGGCTTTGCTTTTGCCACAGGTGCACCCCCTTGTACTTTACAAAGCATGCACATTGATGGTGTAATGTAAATAAGGCACAAGCACTTCACTTAGCATCCAGAACCCACTTTACCCCCGCTATAAACTGGTGCAGGTCAGGTTCCTCATTATAGTTGCGACCAAAAGGTTTGTCAGTTCTCTGGCAGAAGTAAGCAAGGCCATGGCAGTTACCTAGCAACTGTGAATGTCTGGAATCATTTTTATCAGGTTGTTTTATCAGGTTGTTCAAAAACGTATTTGAAAAAAGCTGAGATACAGCTACAGTCTTATTTGTGCTGTAATTCAGAAAGGAAAAACAACCACATGCAATCCAAATGGACCACACACACACACACACAGACAGACACACACACACACGGCAGACATTGCTTGTCTGGTAGCTTTATTTTTGTCCTTTAGACATAAATAACAATATTAAAAGTGAACATGTTCGCCAGGGTATGCGAACAAAAAGCTCTTGTCCATGTTTAATTACGGATAGCAGGCATGTGAACCGACTAAGGAATGAATTCAGGATGCAGGTTCCAGCACAGTAAATTACTTCCCATGATGTCTGCATGAATGGAAATTTCATATTATGAACACAGGTGACTTGTGAGTTAGTCCCTGTCCTGCCTAGGGGAACATAGGACCATATCTGAGCACCAAGGTCCTGTTATACCCCGCTGAAAACCCATGAAAAAATACTAGAAAACCCAGCACTTGTTGTGCATTTTCCAGCGATAGAACTTTTTACTTTCCTTATGGACAGAGCTGCCATATAGCTTGGAGGCTGAAATAGCTGTCTGTGCATATGTGTCAGTGATGACACGCGGATCTGCGTATTCTGCACCGACTTGCTGAATACTTGGAAAAAATGCCAAAAAGTAAATAACAAAAAAAAAAAATGCCAAAATACCAACCAACCTGCCATGTTGTTTTTTTCCACCAAACAAGCACCCCAAGAAGTCACAACATTTCTTCAAGCCTTCATGGATCCCCTTCTGTATTCTTTTTCCGAGATGAGCCAACAAAAAGAATGTCCACATTCAGCCTGCGTTAATGTGTGATATGGCTGCTTCCAAAAACAAGCACACTTTGGAAGAACCAATGTGCTTTCCCTGTGAAAAAACACATTCTGCAGAAAATGTGGATTTCACAATAAATACTGCACATGGACATAAGATTTTATACTTTAGTGTGATTCCCCACAGCAAAAAACTGATTCACTGCACAGTAAAACTTGTATCTAGCTAGGCTCTAACAACATGATCAGACAGCCTGGTGGTAGTGGTTGTGACCTGTCTTATCAGTTTGCTGCATGCTTTGCAGCAGGATTTCATTCCTGTGCCAGCAAAGGGTATCCCAGAAATGCCTGAACTGGTACAGGAGGTGAAGAGTGCTGCAGAAGTGCTTGGCAAGTGCAAAATTCTGAGCAATCTCTCCCCTGCCTTTTCATGACTCCATGATGAAAAATGGATGGCAGGTGTATGTGGCTACAGGATGTACCTGTTCATTAGAACATATGCCTGCCACTTTAATCAAGGCTGTCTGATCAGTCTCAAGATTCCAGTCAGCCTCAGCCAGCAGCCAAAAACAGCTGGAGGGCATGAGGTTGGAGACTTCTTCACCATCTTCAACAACTTCTGCAAAACAGAACATAACCTAGTAGTGGCCAGTGGTCAGAGAGAACATAGGTGACTAAACACTGACTTCCTGTTTGATTCTGATCTTCCTTCCTGGAGAGGAAGGAGATCTGGAGAGGAGGCCCTCCTGGTTGTCCTACCACCCACAGCAGCAAAAGGGGTGGGGACCCTTGAGAGGGCCTTCTCGGTGATGGTCCTGAGGCTATGGAATAGTCTCCTCCTTGAGGTGCGTCAATCACCTTCATTGTACACATTTCAGAAGGCAGTAAAGACGCACCCTTTTGCCCTGGCCTTTGGTTAAATGGAGAGACACTTTTCCCTTCCCACTTGCAAATGCTCTTGTTCTAATGCATACTGTTATTGTTTTAATAATGTTTGATTTTAAATGTTGTTGCCCTCCTGGAGATCTCTGGCTACAGGGCAGGATAAAAATGTAAACAAACAAACAAACTTTAGCAAGTCAGGTTTCAAACTGACATGGCAATATGAATTTCTGTCTTGGATTAAAAGTCAGTTTGCTGCTACAGACATCAAGGGCAAATTCCAGTTCAGTCTCTCTAGTGTGCACCAGCTGCTGGCTGCCACTAACATGTCCTTGAACTGGGAATATTATTTTGCTTATTTATGATTCTGGCTTGCTTCCCTAAAACCAGAGAAGAAAACTCAGACAAGTCCACACCTTCTCATGATGTCAGTAAGGGTCTTGTATCATATCATCTTGGCAAGTTTTTGTCCAGACTCACTTCAAGCATCCTGCTACTATTCCAAAATCGTCCACTTTGCATTTCCTATCTGTTGTCCATGAACTACCCTGCCCTCACAACTGCCTGTTCAAGCTGCAGAGTCAAACCAGGTAACTTCTACATAAATCACAAGGGAAAGGAGACCACAAAAAATACGGTTTCGATAATTTTTGCTTAATGCACTTTTTCATTTTTATTTGTATACCACGTTTCCAAAAGAAAATTTTGCCCAAAGTGGTTTACAATAAACAGAAAGTATAAAATGCAAAGTAATGATCAAAATATAACAAAATTACATTATAAAAATTGCACATCATACAAAACATTGCAAAATAAGCCCCCCCCACACACACACACACAAATTGAGGCAGCTAAGAGTGCAGTCTAGAGCAAGTGACCAAAGGTCCCGGCCCTAGTCCTTTTCCACTTCCATCTTTTTTAAAATAATTATAAAATCACCCAAAACTATGGAGAAAAGGTAGCAGGCACCTTGGTGCAGCAGCTAGCTAGTTCTTCTTTCTCCTCCAGCCATAGTTCTTGTATCTCGAGGGAGGATGGGGCACAGGCAGCAAATGCCCAGGTGCAGCAGCAGCTAGTGTGGGTTGACGACTAGCTAAATTTAAGTGTGTGCTAGGCTGCCCCATCTGCATGCCGTAATGCATACAGCTGAGATGAAGAGCCTCTTCATCTCAGCTGTATGCTCTGTTTACACAGGATGGAAATATGGAGTGGCATGTGGTGTCAAAATGATCAGCAGATCTTTTCAAAGTAATCCCCAAATAGACTACTTTGGTATACTAGTCCACGTAGACAGAGTATGAGGTATACCATGCCTAACCTATTCCACGCAGGCATCCAGAATGCAGGCAACCTTCTGCTCCAGAGTGGCCAAAAAAGCCCCAGCCAGCAAACTTCAAAGGACTGGAGCTTTCATTCCCAGCCTTCAAAACTGGGCTGGTATGTCTGCAAAGTGGACATTTCTTGGAAGGGACTATCTCTGTACCATGCGGAAACAGCCTGAAGGTCCACAGAGTTCACAGCCTGCTCCTCATGAAAAACCAAACTCCTGGAGAGCCTGCCAAAAGAGTTATTAAATGACTGACCTCTCCTGCTATTGTTCCTTAGAAAGGAGCTTGCAGTGTGGCCATTTCTTCTTAGGGTAGAAGATCCACATTAGTGTAGTACATACAGACAGTTCTACTCTTCTAAAGGCACTTAGAAGAAGTGGCTGTCACTGAATCCCACTGCCCCCAAATGCAAATATTATTCCTAGGATGACATCAGTAGTGTTTCCCAGTCACACCATGTCCCGCGCTCCATAGTTGTGCCTCGTGCCCTTGAGCAGCTGGAATGTGGTGATTCCTTCTGTTTACTTGGATGGAGGATCTGAAGCGTACATAGTTTACAGAAGTCCTGGGCATTAGTCACAGTGTTTTATGGGCACTGTGGTGAATAGTCATGCAGACTTCAATCCAGAAAATAACTTTTCTCCTTCTCTCACACTTCATGACAAGACTGACAAAGCTCATCAGGGCCATACCAAAAGAGAGATTGAGTGTGGTGACCACGCATCACTATGTGCACAGAATGCAATGATGTGTGGGAATCACTGGCACCCAGGAGCAGAATCTGGCTCATTCCACAGTTCTGTGTGAAGCCAACCTATCTGCCGAGGCCCAAGACAAAGTGCTGAAAATGGTTCACTTCCAGGACAACCGTCTGCATTTCATGTCATGGACCCAGACAGAAATTTCGATGCCAGGGAAACTTTGTTTCCCTGACCTCAAAGTTTACATGGACTGGATGCACAGTCCATGCTGCCAGCCCTCTACCTCACTCCTGGTCCTAACAAATGCTCTGACCAAGGAATGGCCCCTTCTACACGCATCATGTTGCTTGTGCTCATCTTGCCTGCCATAATGGTTTCACCCTGCCCTTACTGGGCCTCACTGTTCCCTGAGATAATGTGGGAATGCCAGTGATGAGTGTGATAGTGGACCAATGCTTCCCAAGGACATACTGAGCAAGGAATTGTGTAAACTCAGACCCAGGATACAAGAAGGATGGGAGCCAATAAATTGAAACTGAATCCAGACAAGATGTAGGTGCTGTGGGTCACAGGGTTTCACGTCTATGAAAATGGGAGGCATCCTATCCTTGATGGAGTTTCTTCACCTTGGGAGAGGCAGGTATGCAATATGGGGGTGTTCTTGGACTCTCCACTGACACTTGAAGCTCAGGTGGAAGCAGTGGCCAGTGGCACTTATTTCCAACTATAGTTTTTTAGATAGGGACAATCTGGCCACAGTTATCCATGCTCCGATAACTTCCACATTAGATGACTGTAATGTCCTCTATATGGGGCTGCCCTTCAAGACAGTTTGGAAGCTGCAGCTGCAGCAGTATGCAACAGACAGCTATCGTATTTTTCACTCCATAAGATACATTTTTTTCTGATAAAAATACCCCCCCCCCCAAAAAAAATGTGGTGCATCTTATGTACCAGTAATCACCAGAAAGTGCAGCTGCCACAGGATTGAGGGTGGGAGAGCAGCAAAAACCCTGCAGCCAAAGCGAGAAGATAAAAATGCAAATTTCCATCTTCTCCCCTCGGCTGCAGGGTTTTTGCGTGGCTCACCATTGCCTGCTGCTGCAGGGTTGAGGGTGGGAGAGCTTTCTCCCTTCACCTGCAGGCTTTTTGCTGCTTGGCTCATGTCGCCACTGCGGAGTTGAGAGTGGGATCACTTTCTAGCTGCTCACTGAAAAGCCTGTAGCTGAAGGGAGAAAGCTCTTCTATCCTCAACCCTGTGGTGGCAGGTGGCAGCAACCCGGGCAAAAATCCTGCAGCTGAAGGGAGAAGCTTCTCCCTTTGTTTGCAGGCTTTTTGCTGCGTGGCTTGCATTGCCACTGCGGAGTTGAGCATGGGAGAAGCTTCTCCCTTTATCTGCAGGCTTTTTGACGCTTGGCTCGCACCACCGCCACAGAGGTGAGGGTGGGCAAGCTTTCTGGCTGCTTGGCGAAAAGCCTGCAGCTGACGGGAGAAGCTGCTAATAGTGGTTTACAACCTCCTGCCTGAGTTGGGGGAGTGGTTTGCTGTAAGGCTATTGCCTGAGGAAATCCAGGCCTTTCCCCACCTATTACACCACCTTCTAGGGCTGGGCTTTCAGGGTGATCTGTCACTGGAGCCACTGTTGAGTGGGCCTTCTCTTTTGCCAGGCATATCCAACCCTGCCTTGTCCTTCCTATGGCCATCTATGATGAGAAATCCATCAGGAGAGGAGTTGGTAGTGGCCACGGGGCCCCGCTCCTCAATGGATGGGTATTCCACCACCCCACAAGCCTTACTATCTGAGATTCAACACGCAGTAGCAGGCAGCGTGTTAAGACTTTTATAAAATGAGGGCCCAATTAGTCCTATACTGTACAAAAATTGCACCCTATTATTCTTCCCATGGCGATTTGGCCTCTGGCACCACCCACCACGGGCATGTGCCCTAGCAAGTTTCCCATGAGGAAATAAGCCCCCTGGGCTACAGAAGTCCCTCTAACCTGCTTAAAATTTTGATAGATAAATTACATGGGAATATTTTTAGTAGTTGCTGTGCCTAGTTCTTTTCCGGCATTTTCTATTGGTTGTGCGACTGAATAAACAGAATGCAGCCTTGACCACTGTGTCATACAGAGCCTTGCATAGCCTTGCCATGTTATACAAACAAGGTGTGTGGCAGGGTAAATGAACTGTAGTATGCAAGAGGTTTACTTAACTAATCAGTTGGCCCACGTGGGCTCAATTTCATCTACAGCCAATGCAATCAGCTCTCCGGAGCTTCTGGGAGAGGAGGAGGAGCCCTTCCTAGACCAGAACTGACCAGGGACATTTTGCACACAATGTATGTGCCCCTAACCCCACCCAAAAGGAAACGGAAACCATAAAGCAGCCCACTGGGTGCATTTGTTCAACATGCCATACTTCACACTTTCTCTGTTAGTCTTATTATTTATCCCAGTTCACACACTTCATACTATAAATTATGTACAATACCTTCCTTTTACAAAGTTTCTGACAGTTGATTAATTGATTTTTCCTTTGAGTTAACAGACTTAAGACACAGTATGTGCCAAACATTAGCAAAGGCACAAACCTTTTAAACAACACTGTGATGATGAAAGCATCACAAAACACAGTTCTTGCACGTACTTTGCCGGACTGTAAGTTGCACTGTTTATAGATCATGTTCTAATACAGAATGTTCTACAAGCAACCATTAAAACAAACCTAGTTTTGTTTTGAGCTTCGTACCGGGCCATTAAAATTTCCCTTGAAATCCCTGCATGGCTGTGTATTTCTTGCAGGTATCAACTGAATTCTAAAATGTTAAGAACTTTGATCTTCCAAGATCACTTATATGAGAAGGATTCTTTCAGCAAAAAAAGAAAACAGAAACTCTTGGATTAAGGTGCAATCACAGGGCCTGTTCACACTTGGTCATATTGTGGAATATATCTCAAGACAGGAATCTGGTGTCTGTATGCTAATACAGAATCTGGCAGCTCTGACTTGTGGCCTGCTGTAGCCAGAATTAGCATGTGGACAACCCTTCTTAAGTTGTTACTTTCTTACCTGCTTATGATGCAGCCCTGATAGCAGATCATTCCACAGCAAGATTTGGGCACTATTTGTATATCCAAGTGGGGAAAGGTTCCAGCTCTTGAAAGCTATGGGTCTATTGGCAACTACTGGGGAAGTGCACAATCCCTCCCCCCCCAAAAAAAAATTTGCTTGGGATCAAAGCAAACGAGATGGAAATTTGCATTTGTGCAAATGGAATAACTTCGAATGTGCTAAGCTTCAAATTCTTTTTCAATCCCTGCTGCCACCAGTCATGCCTGCTTGAATCCAATCTGAATCCATTCCAGTCTGATCCAAATCTGATCTGAATCCAAATCTGAATCCACTCTGGAAGTGACTAGGCAGCTGGTTTGAATGTAATGAAGCTTCAAATCAAGGCAAATGCAAAGGTCAGTATTTGAATATAGCCAATATTCGATTCAAATGCAAAGTTTGGAACGTTCCCAATTCGTACGTGTTGCTAAGGTGATGAACGTGTTTTGTCCATCCCTTGAACATGTTTTGTCCATCTCTAATTGTTCTCCCACAGACATCAGTGGAATTTAACTTAAGGTGCATTTAGACTTTTTAAAAAATGAAATCCCAGGTTTTTCCAATGTCAGGATATTTCTGGTGCAATAAAGGCCAGGTTGTTCGTCCAACTGTTTGAAAAAGTGAGGCAAAGTCGGATTTTTTCCTGGCACCCACTTTGCCTTGTCCCTCCCACCTCAACAGCATGACTGCAATCTGTTTGATGACTGGACATAGATTTCGCATAGTGATCATATGTTTTCAGAATGCCCACCTCCTTTACCTGCTCTTGCTCACATGTGCATTTTTCTGACCACTGTTTCATCAATCGATCAGTCAGTCAAGTGTCCCAGTGATAATTATAATCAGAAATGGTGGTCAATATCAGAGAAACAGCTGTGTTAGTCTAATTCGAAAAGTCCAGCAAGGTAGTTAGTAGCACTTGGAGACTAAGAGGAAAAGGGTTGGTGGCATGAGCTTTCTTAGACATGTCTACTCCTTCAGATGCTAAGGGACCCAATGTCAGGAACAGACCTACAGGAAACTGAATGTAGGAGATGACAAAGAACATGTAAACAGGCCAGTCCCTATGCCAGAGAATTAATGGACACAAATAAATGGACACTTCATCTAGAATCTTGCACTGTTTCCACATGGCGTGGCTTATTCCACACATGGTGGCCCACTATACGTAGACCACAATAAGTTCTTACCTTCCTTTTGAAGTTACTGACTTGATCATTTTCAGACAAGGACTCAGAAGTATGTGCTTCTGGTTGCCCAGTTGAAAAGGTGCTAAGCGTGGTATACTTGCCCATAGATGCCCACTGTCTGCATGCTCTCCATGATCCAGCATACCACTGGGGCAGGTGAGGGTGGCTTTTAAGCAGGCTACCAGTGGAGCCGGGCAGCATGGATGGGCTGGTCCACTGGGGATGTGACCAGTCTACCAGCCCAATGGCCGTGGCTCTTCCTTTACTGTCCAAACAGTTCCAGGGACCCCTAGCATCTGAAGAAGTAGAAATGGTCTGCCAGAAAGCAAAACCAGCACAAAATTGCACCTATTGAGATTGGCTGATCAACCTATGCAGCAAATCGTAGGGTGTTATCCTTCTCATGACTGGTTGAAAGATGCATCGGTTAAACCAATGTCATTTCTTGGTGGTAATGCTGCTCTCCCACCCTTCTGAGTGCGGTATTGTGCCACACAGTGCTCAACTGTGAATATAAGTGAAACCATGGCATCACTGATGGATTTTTTTTCCTTCTGCAACAATTCTTCTTCTCAATAGGCACCAAGTTAAGCAAATATCTGATGATCTTGAGGTAATGCCAGTGTAACTTTGGGTTTTATCCAATTTGTGGATGCAACCTGAGTTCATGAATTCAAAACTGGACTTAGGATAACTCAGTCTGACAAACTGAACTCTCAGTCTAGTTTGGTTGATTTTCCTAACACTTTTTTCAAACTACAGTTTCAGCTTCTTAAATAAATCATTAGCTAAAAAAAAAGCCTGATAAATATTCTGTTTGTCTGTTTAAATGGGTTACAGACAAAATCAACTTTGGAGTGTTTCAAAATGCAGTCATTTCAATATCTGCAGTGAGCAAGCATTGGCACCAACACTCCCCTCCCTATTATAGAGTTGTGTAACAGTTTAATATCATAAATTATTACCCAGCTGCATAATATGGAGCCCAGAGACATCAGGCTCAACTTTATAGGTTGCCATGGATAGCAAAGTAGTTGGCTCCAAGCACTGCATTATGAAAAACAGGTGCGTTGATCACAATGCAGACACATAAACAGGATGCATTTATGTATAATGGCCCCTTCTTTACCACAGAGATGGGAAAGAAGCACAAATGTGATTCAGCTGCCTTTTAATTTTTGTTATTGCAGCTATTTTGATCACATAAAAGACAACTTAAAAGGCCGGCTTCCAGCAAAAGCTCACATTCCTTTTTTTTTTTTTTTAATCCCTCATCTGAATTAAAATATTCAGAAAATGGAAAATGCAGGTATCATTAATGAATTACATTCTATGGAAATCTTTTTAACGCATTGAAAGCCTGAAGTATCCTAGTGAGTTGGGAGTCTGTCAGGTTGGAGCTACAATTAGGCCTCTCCTCCTCCTCCTCCTCCTCCTCATGTAATATTTTAAACAGCACATAACCGATCTTGATACTTCCCATAGCACATACACACTGGAACAATGGGGTTGGGAGCAAAGCTATCAATAAACTGAGAAAATGTGTAAAAGATTCTTTGGCTTCAATCACCCAAGCATCTGGATTGGCTGCTGACTGACACACAGGGTGAGTATCCACACGTATGGATGGCCCTGTGAGCATCAGTCAAGCTGATAAGGCATGATTTAATGTTTGCTTTTCCTTTCTCAGAACTAAAAGCCTTTTTGCACTTCAAGACAACTGCACATGCTCTGGGGCACAGTAGCACAGTCACACGCCATGCCATGACTGATTACCATTGTATGCTGGAGGTTGCCATGGCTGCTACTATGGTGATGAGAATGGCACGGCAATGACCCATAGGTAAGCTGGGGACTGCAGGCATTCACAGTGTGAATGTTGGCCATTCACTGAAATTAACTTCAGTGAAATTAACCTATCCCACTGTGAAAGGTTTCAAGAACCAGTCCAGACAAAAACCAGGGCCTTTTCTGCACTTGCCCTTATTCTGGATAGGGGTCTGTTGTCTGCATTGTAATGCATAGTCTGGCAGGCCTTGTCTGAGGCCTGCCATAGTCTGCACTAGCATTAGGACAACAGGCCCTTATCCCGAGATATATTCCAGAATAAGGCCAAGTGCAGAATGGGCCCAGGTCTGCAAGCTGTACCACTATACCATTTTTGTCCTACCATCCATCAGTGAGGCAATACTGAAAAAACACCCTCTTTTCTCTTTGTTGCTGCACTACATATAATTCCCCAAAGCCAGAGCATCTCTAGAGCTCAAATCAAGAGGTTGCTGGACAGTTTGTGCCCCAAACTCAGATGGCAACTGACACAGCTAAGGTGTGTTTATAATTCAGTAACTGAGGATATGACTGTTTTATAGTGAAATAATATTTGCTCTGATCTCTGTGGGTTTTACAACTATGATGCTTGACAAACAAACATTACTGCAAAGTGTTGGCTGAGTCAACAAATGAATAGCTTGAATTTGAAAATTTAGCTCTCAGAAGTTCCAAGCAGCATTCTCTGTGGTGTTAAATGGCCATGTTTGTTCGAAGCATTTACATTTTTAACCTTACTATGGAAAATTCAGAGTGCAGATAGAGCATACCAGGAGCAGCTATCAGGGTGGAGCCTCTGCAATCTGCACCAACATGTGGACAAAAGAGGCCCAGAAGAAGAATACTCTTTGTACTAGAGGTAAGTGCAGAAAGACCCTTAGAATCTGCACTGACCAGACATCCAGCAGCAGAGTTTTGTTTGTAAGCAGGCCTGTAATAATCATCAGACTGTGGAAACACTAAACTGTGAAAGAAGAGTTAGGAACAGCTGTGACCTACAAATGTTGTTGGGTTGTGTAATGCAAAATTGCTGATTATTGTCTGTTCTGATTAAAGTTAATAGAAATTTGACTTTTTTGCAACAACTGGAGGGCACAATGATGGTTATCTTTGTCCCAAATGCTATTTGGTTACTCACTGCAGAGGGCAACCACTCAGGCTGTGTTCCCATTATAAGCTTAACTCGGTTTCCCTAAACCAAAATAATAGAACCGGATGCAAACGCGAATTTGCCTGATCCCATTACTTTTAACTTGATCCTGATTCTGAGGATTATAGGTGGCTTACGTGACTCAAGGGGGGATTCAAGTGGCTACTTTTTAAAAGGCGCTTTTCGGGGCTACCCTGCCCTCTTCCTCCTGGCGTGAACGCGCCACCCATAACCGACCCCTTCATGGAGCCTAGCTGGGTGGCTGTCGCTTGCCTGGATGGAGGAAAAACGGCAGCGGGCAGCCAGCGATTCTTTCCCCTCCTCTCCCCATTGCCCAGGACACACAGCAGCAGTGGCAACTCAAGCCCCCTTCGCCCACTCACAGCCACAGCCTTAAAAACAGAACCTGCAGCTGCTTTCCTTTCCTTTTTTTAAAGGTCAGAACTTTCAAAATTGTGGAGAATTGCAACATTGTTATCAGGTGTGAAGTGGTTGGATTGCTACAGTGTAGCGGCTGCTTTAAGGGGTGGATTTTTACAGTAAAATCACTATCTTTGGAAGCAAGCTATTGGGGGAGGGAAACCCTACACACGTATTCTCATCCCTTAACATGGTACCGTTCCCACAGTAAAAAATGTAAAGCGTTTCAAGCGCATGAATTGGAGTGAGACCTGTTGAAATGAGGATTAACGTTTACAACGCTTTGGGGCGATTTAACATGCGGAAAGCGTGTTAAGTCAACCTGACGTGGGAACTGCGAGGATTGAAACTGTTTTGAAACTGAAATAAGCTTATAATGGGAACGCGGCCTCACAGGCCCTTCCTATGATTGTTGCCATCAATGAATTTACAGGTTTAACCACCTTGGAAGGAGCTACACGATCATGCATTTCATGCATGTGCACACACACACAGGTATACACAAAAAACACACATTCCTGTAAAGGATTTGCCAGGGGTTAAAAACTCCAAGATTCCAGCAGGAAACTAACTCTATTAACCAAGCACTGATCCGTGGACACGTCTTTCCTGCTTTCCTCCCCGGATTAGAGCTAAAACAGAAAGGACCTCAGGTTCTAGCTTCTATTCCACTGTAAACCTCAAGAGACCCAAGATTTTAAGCAGGCAAAAATGTTGGCCTTACTAATCTAAATGGACCTATTTTCTTTGTACCAGAAATAAGCCCTGTGGTCTCATGCCTCTACACTTACCATTTTCGGGTTCATCAGTCTGCACATCAGTGTGGATCTGTGAGGCCCTGCCCTCACTGGTATGCTCCATACACAAAAATGGAGCATGATCCCAATCTGGGAGGTCTTGATTGGGATCAGTGTTAGGCCTGTTTAAACAGGTTTACCAGTGGACCAGGAGGCCCTGGTCCAGAACACAAATGACTCCTGTGATCAGGACTACCAGGGGACCTATTTCAGGGACACACCAAATTACATGTCCAAATCAGATTCCCCGACGGCTCCAAAGCTGGAAACATTCATTCCTAATGCTCAGAGCCTTTGAAACCAGACCCTGAAGGGCACACAAGCTTCAGAGCTGGACCAGGGGCTACACAGACTAAAACCACTGCATAGACAGCACTATTCTAGACCATGTCATTCTGTGGTCTGAACCAGCGGGCTTGGCTGGTCCAGACCCATTGGTTTGTGCCAATGCAGAAAGGCCCTAAGTCAGTGAGATGCAAATAATCAACACAACCGAACTTGTTTTCCTGATGCCACCACAGAGGGATTGCAGAAAACTTGCTCTAAATGTAAGAAAATGCATGGGAACAAGAGCAGCTCTTAATCTCTGCCTGGACAACACAGTTACACTAACTACAGCTTAACTACAGCAGAAGATGGGTTGCAGAAGGTATAAGGAGTTTTTCAAAGCCTTTTTCTTTTTGCTGCAACCATTACAAACCACAACTGTGCTAACACTAGCCAACATTCCCAACAGCTCCCCGGCTTTGGCAAACTCTTGTTGAAAAAGTAGCACTTCCCCCCCAACACCTTTTTTTTTCTTTTGCAAGTATCTTTAAGTAATCAAAAGATTAATCCCTTCCTAAAACACAGGAACAACATAATGAAACTTAAAATGCCCCAGACTAGTGAGCACTGCAGAACATGTTCTTTTAGGTGAAGAAGAGTAAAACAGTCTGCCCTTCCTTTCTCAGTTCCACACATTTGAAGAGGCCTCTTTACAATATGGGCAGTCATGAGCTATATCAGCTCCTGGGCGAACACAAGCAGACATCAAAGGCAATTCAGCATTGGTCAGTATATTGGATCAGCAAACATACTAGGGGCCTCCCTTCTGCCTGCTGGTGTCATCAAAGGCAGGATCCTAGGAAATTTGCTGGTCCAACTGCCCTAAAATCAAAACATATAAATCAGACTCAAATTCAAATCAAACCTTATAAATTAGACTCAAGCACTTGTTTGGGCTATAGAGACCACTAAGTCTCAGGGTCTTTCTCCACTTACCTGCCTGTAGTTGGGTTTGGAATAGGCCAGTCTATTATCTCACGCAAGGGAGCCCATGGATAGGATAAGCACCATCCACACTGATGGCACTGATTTCAATTCAGATCAAGATTGAAATCAGATCAGATTGAAATGAGCTTCAACGCTACACCTCACGCTATACTGAGCAG
The DNA here is from genome assembly GCA_023333525.1 of Aspidoscelis tigris stejnegeri. NCBI lineage: Eukaryota > Metazoa > Chordata > Lepidosauria > Squamata > Teiidae > Aspidoscelis > Aspidoscelis tigris. The sequence continues at coordinate 21,326,310 of JALMGA010000007.1, read as the reverse complement.
CTGAAATATCCCTCCCCCAGCAGTTCCAAACACAGCAGGCATGCCTTCTACATGTCTCCTCTGTTCTGGATCAGGGTTACTGGTCCATTGAGAGATCTGACTGAACAGGTCTACCAGTGATTCAGATTAAAGGCCTCCCAGGCCTCCCTAGTTGGGATCATACTCTGTCTAATGCAGTCTGAGCCGATCAGTGGGGAGGCGTGGCCTCATAGATCTGGATTAACATCCAGATCTATGAGGCCTAGTTGTGCAGTACATTGTATTAAGTTGTTCAGTTGTCCGTATTAAGGGTCCATGCAGAAAGGGTGGCAGAGTATCTAGCTGTTGATAGTTTTACTCACAGATGAAGATGTTTCCAAACTGCAGCCTCCTTAGAGAGGTACAGTTTTCCCCAGTCTTGAAGGCTGTTTATGTTCTCCAAGGAATTTGAATGTTACTTGAGTTAATAAGATATTGATCAAATACCAACTACTGAGCTGGAAAGTGGAACATCTTCACAAAGCACTAAAATAACATCCAGACCTTGGTCACATGTTATATTTAAGGAAGATGGATGCCGTCTTCAGTCCTCAGAGACCAGATGCAAGGTATGTTTCTGGTTTTTCTGAGGACCGTCTTGCCCCAATAAAGACTAATCTGCAATTGGATAATTCCAGAACCAGGCAAAGGGCCATCCAGCTCAGCAGTGGCATGGAGGTCAGAAGCACGGAAGGGCAAAACCCCACTGCTGCCGGCAGCACGATACCCCACCACCACTGCCATTCTGATACCCTTCTGCCACTGCCACCACCATGCCACCCTGAGCCTTTGTGGAGCTACCCACAACAGCCCAGGAACAGCAGTTCTGCTGGATTCTGGGGTCTCACAATCTGCTTTCAGGTCTGGAGACTGCAATGTTAGGTCTGGATTCTGCAGAGCTAGGTTCAGATCCTGCAATGCTTACTCCTTCCCTTGCACATCAGGTGCAATGTAGGAATGACAAGCTCATCTCTCAATCACCGATAGGTTTGGGTGGAACTTCCAACAGAAAGACAGATTGCAAAGAATGGACCATGGGATAGATCATCTGCATTACTGGTGTGGCTGGACCAGAACAATGGTGTTCCAATCCTCTCAATGTGATTGGCACAAACTGGACTAGAACCAGAAGCTCCCAGAGCTTCCCCAGGTCTTGAGACTCAGGAGGCCACCTATAATAGTGGAGCGAGCAAAAGTGACAACGACCCTATCCTATGGCTCCAAGTTTGGCAGATACCCTTTAGGATGGCTCAGTAAAACATCTGTACTTTTGAGTTCACAGTTCTACACCCTTTTACTTGGGCATGAGCTTCATTAAATATTATGAATCTTCTTTCCACCTAAACATGGGTAAGACTGTTTTGTACATTTCAAAATACACCAAATAGCACCTTTTTTCATATATAAGTCAAAGCGTAGGCATTTTTGTATTGCTGGTGCAATAAAACACATTTAAGGTTGACAAGGAAGCATACACTGTATATATTTGAATTTTCTATAAAATTTCCACTCTACCACAACTTCAGCCTGTCTAGAAATCTGTTATTCTCTCCAGCAATGGCTTTTGCATTGAAACCATCAAGGTGGATAAACAGTGAATGGTTTGGTCCAAAATTCATCCTTATGGAAGTCAACAATATATTAGAGAATTCTTTAAACAATTATTTAAAGGGTCAAGCATGAAAAGCAGTCCATAGGCCACAAGGTAGTAGAAGCAAGGTACATTTAGACTAGATGGGGTACCTGTCTGCAGGGACTTGGTTCAGGTGAGCACAAAACAGACCTTCAACCACCACTGTCAACCTCTGCCTCAGGTGCCCCTGAGTCCCCATCTTTAGGAGGACAGCTCTTGGTCTCACATCTTGAAGAAGGTCCTTCTGAAGTCTTGAAAGCCCAGCAACAAAGGGTACAGAACAACATCCTTGCTCAGATACTTCCTAGCTCCCACTACTGAAGGAACATGGACAACGTCCCTTGAAAATTATTTCAGCCAGGCCACACAGGGAGAGATATTCTTTGAAGTACAGTGATGGACCAATCGATCCAGAATCCACTGCATAGGCATTCCTTTCCATTGATAAACTCTTTTTATGGCCAGAAATGAAGCTATTGCCAGGAGCAGGTATGTGTCAGGTACATCAGACAGAGATTAGCATCAGTGCATCAAAATAAATTTATTATAAGACTCACCATTACCAATAGATGAAGATTCACTTGCAGACACCAAAACGAATATAAACAGCAACAGCTGGAGATCCATACCTCTGGATTGTTCAACTGTAAAAAGAGACAACTGTATCATACCCATTGCAGTAAACACTCGTATAATATAAGTGCCTCCCCACCTTCCTCAACTTTACTGGCCTGCAGAATGGAGTTAAGCCATGAATTTATGAAGGGAGATGATTATAATAAACATTATTGCCTTGTAAAGTTGTGCTGTATAATACACACTGTATGAGGCAGTAAATCTCATTCTTAGAGACTGCTTTCCTATAAACTACTAAGGGTAATTAAGGATTTCCAGGGTACATACCACTTCTGTAAGCATATAAAAGTTGTCCAAATAGGCCTAGAAATTATAGGTGTGTAAAGATGCTCCAAATTTCCTCTGTCCTCCCTTCCTCGACATACAAGTACTGTTCCTTGGGTCATAGTCACAAATTCATGGTAAGGCATCTTCAGGCCGACTTTCCCTCCTCCATTCATACTTTCTGGAGTCTGCTTTTTCACAGGACTCTGTCCTTTTCAGTACTGCGAAATGGGATAAAAGGGGCTGAACTGTACCATGATGGATGGAACCGGCCTTCCCTTCTACGCAATGTCTGCACATGTGGGTGGTAATACTGGAGTGGGCAGCACTCCCCTCCCTCCCTGTTCCATTCCTGCCAAGCAGTTTCTATTTTGATTTGCCAAGCAGTTTGTACTTTGCAGGCCACCATTCCTAGAATGCCCCCCTCTCCCATCCTGCCCCCCCCGGTTCCCCTTTGTTCCAATTACATTTTTACTAAAAATAGAATTCAGTTTTGCGCTAAACTGATAAAGCAACAGATCATATTTTTTCATTTGCTCTCTAGCGGTTGTGCAGAAAAGTTGGATTTTTTTTAATGATCAGAAAAGTACTGTCAGAAGGGGGATCAAGGGAAAGAGTGAGGCAAGAGTATAAATGATACAGTTCTAAGGACAATGTATCTCCCATTTCCCTTCAGCACAGTGGTTCTCAACCTTCCTAATGCCGCGACCCCTTAATGGAGTTCCTCATGTTGTGGAGACCCCCAACCAAAGGGACGGAGCAACTGGGAGGTGGGAGGGAAGGGCGGCAGGGGACTTGTCGCAACCCCTCTGAAAGGGTAGTTTGACCCCCAGAGGGGTCCCGACCCCCAGGTTGAGAACCACTGCTTTAGCAAGTACAAAGGAAACAGTTTTCCATTCAGTAAAAGAGTTTTACTAAAAAGCAGAACTGCTTCAGCAGCTTTAAGGTAAACAGCAGCCTCTAAGTTTTCTCCACAAAAGCTGGGGGGGGGGAGGTTGTGCATGCTGGGGGGGGGGGTTATACCTCGACTGCATATGTTTGGGGGCACAGTCCCCTTACCCTAACAGTATTCTGTGTTACTACCAGTTTGCCATCAGCATCGCACAATTCCAAACACGCCCCATTGCCACTGTTGACTGACAGAACTTTATCCTATCAGAATGCAGATGGTGTTAATGCAATCAAGAGGGGTGGAGAACTAAAGAGTTGTGTAAGGGAGACTCGGGGTGATAACACAAAAGGTGTGAGCATAGTAGTCCAAACTGAAGGCAATCTGAGGATGCATTATCAGGAATTGGGTACAATTCGGATGTCTGCAGTTCAGATTCTTAACAGGGTGGACTATTTTAGGGAGGTGTGATCATGGCTTTGATGAAGGCTGGGATTCTGCACATGCTTGAGATCTGGATTAAGGAGACTCTTAATCTGGATCACGGTCCTCCAATCCACATGTTAATGCAGATCAAGGAGGTCCCATCCCCCATTAGTCCAGCTCCATCTGCACAAGACAAAGGTAGATCTGGATTTCAAGACCCTTAATCCAGATCTGTTGCAGACCCATTTAATTGGATCTACAAGTGGACTAAGAGCCTTGTTCTGGATCACAGAAGGCATGGAGATGGTACACCACTGTGATTTCAAACTGCTAGGGGATGATTTTCAGAAAGGCTGGGAACTGCTACTCCTCGTCTTCAGAGGCATGAAGGGCTGCAACTGCTATGATCATGCAAGCTTCGCAGCCATGAGGAACCATGGTCTGGCACTGCCAGTGCTGATTTGGTCCACACCTCCATACAATCCAGATTAGTAAATCCAGTAATTCCAGTCCCAATTAACTAATGGTAAGTACAGAAAAGGCCTAAGTATGTGGTATAATATAAAATAATTATATAATAATTAATAATAATGTGACATGTTCACAAATAAAATCACCACAGGGGTTTAGAAAACACTTGGAACAAACTAGGTGCAAAAAGAATGAAGGCCTTCTTGCACTTAATGTCACAAGGACAGTGGCTGGGATTTTCATTGTGAAAACCGGCCCCACCCCAAAGCTACCTGGCACTAACCTAAGTGCCATCGAAGTATGGATGCTTCTGTCTGGAAGCATCCACTTCAGTGCAGCAATGGCTATGTGTGCTGGGCCACTGCAAAACAATAAAAACTGTTCCACAGCTATTGAAAATGGGGGACAACTGCACATGCTCAGTGTGCGGATGCTCTGAGCCAGAGTGTTCCTGAGCCATCCCCATCTTCAAAGTGTGGACAGACCCAGAGATTTAAAAATGTCTGGGCAAAAAAAGGAGGTTTGATTGGATACAAAAACAATTTTAATGCTGATGCCAAGAACAAATATAGAAGGGAAGAGACTGATGTGCACTGCGTTGGACTCCTTATAGGCAAGGCAAGATATAAAAATACCTCTACAATAAGAACATTCCATAAGCAGAGTGTTACTACATAAAAGGGCAGGGTTTACAGCAAAATTGCACTGGTGTCTCCCACAGTGCTCTAACTAGAACGTTGCCAGGAAATGCTGCAGAGAAAGGTAATAGAGTTGTAGCACTCTTCATACTGTGGCATGTTGCCTGCATATCTGTCACTTGCTCTTGGCCATCTGACAATCGTGGTCAGGGAACTTTCATTCCCCAACAGTGATGTTACCTGTGGACACTGCTTAGAGATATGAGAAGGGCCACCGCAGGCAACAATACTAGACTAGGAAAGTTCACACCAGCGGCAGTGACGCCATGGCCGAACGGCTTCCAGAAGAGCGAGTAAGCACTTGTGGAGCACTTTCATTCACTAACTGTAGGGCTATTAAAATAACCAGTTACCTCAGCAAGCAAAAGTTACAGTAAACCAGATTCCAGTGGGATATCAAAGGGAGGGGAAACCTTATAAAGACGGCAGCTGAGCAACATAGCAAATAACCTGGAGAAATGCTGGTCTCTTCCATGTAGGAAATATTCAAGGAGACGATCTGGTTTTCTGGACCCAATGGCTGGTGGCCACTTCCCATCCTCAGAATTAGTTGTATCTGTATGAACTGAGCTCAAAAGTAGAGGCAGATTGCTTGGAAAAGACAGCACTCTATAGCTATTGCTTCCTACAAACTAGTTTTGTTTGTTTTGCTCTTGCCCAATTGGCAAAACATAATTAGTCACACATAACTCAGTTTCATAGAAAACTGTATTATTCCATATGGTTAGCAAATTAATATTTTGTTTGTTAATGGAATCCTAGAAATCTGAAGAAATGTGATGTGGCCTTCACAGTACCAGTGATTTCCACTGGTTGACTAGATCCGTACCATGCACTGCCACTGACATGTAATAGTAGTCTGGACTTCTGAAGCTTCTCTGAGCCCCTTTTCTATAAGTGGCAGTTCCTTAAGTCAAAGTAGGCATGAGCACCAGTTTAGGATGCTTTGGCCCATCACTGACTTAGAGAGAAGATGAAGAGCTTGGTGTGATCTATCCTTACTTCACTTCTAGTCATCTTTTGCTTGCTTTGGATGGTTCTGCGGCTCCAAACTATCCACACCACTGAACGTGGCAAAGAGCTGCTCAGTTCTGTGTTGGAGTTGATTGCACCAAGTTCTTCATTTCCTCCTTGCGTCAACCTATAACTGAACGAACCCAAACTGAATCAGGACACATAACTCAATGAGAGCATTGTAGGAGAGACATCTGTGTATGATGCCATTTGCCTGTATCAGTTAATGTTCTTGCAACCGCATTATACATGGTTTAAACGTTCTGGAAAGTTTTGAATGGTAGTTCCAATTTCCGTTTATCATTAACATTTGGAAAGTTAATTCTAACAAGCCCACAGGTGTGAATTTAATTAGTACAAAGGGAACACAGAGAAAAAGAATACACTTCTTAACATCTTTTGTGTCTCTCAGAATGTGGTATTGAAAATTATAAGTATAGGACTTCTTTAAAAAAATCTATTTTGCACTATGGTTCAAATAAAATAGTTTTTATGCTGCTCTTGCAATATATTTTTACATTCCTGTCAAACTACTTCATGGCAAGTTTGCAATAGCCAAAAAAAAAAAGTATGTCGGTTGTGCCCTTAAATAATGAAATGCACACAGTTTTCCACACAACGCAGCTGGCTTTGAGGGCTTTCCTTCACCCAATGGAAATGAGACATTGCTGTTTGCCAGCTGGACGGAATTAAATCCCTCCACAAACTTCCACAGTCGCAAAAGGCTTCAGGCCTCACAGCTCTTCCTCTCCCACAGCTGACAGATGAAGCCAACTTGTCTAACCAATGCAAATGAATAAAAGTCAGGAATGAAAGAATTCTCCTCATTAGCCCATTACTAACCCAGCTCATGTTTAAAACCAATACTTTTTTTTTGCAATTATAGCTGAAGTCTTCAGGACTCCATACTACACAAATATAACTCCTCCTCAGCAAGAATATAGAAGAAAAAGCATAATAACACAGTAAGGCTGAAATTCTATCCCTAGTTAAATGGGAGTAAGTCTAACAGAACATTCTGAGCACACAAGATGGAATATGGCTCTTATAAGTTGCATTGGCCAATCAACATTTGAGGCAGGTGACCTTAAATAAGCTACACTTTCACACATGCTCCAAGTGAACTTTTACAAATGATCTTTTGAGTGCATGCACATAGGATTGTAGCATAACCGGTCTCCCAGAATGAGCAGAAGTTGCAGCCAAAGCCGGGGTCCAACTTCCTGAAATGACTGCTTCCTAACCCCTCGATTTGGGGTCCACACTCCACATCGAAGATCCCAGATTTAGGGGAGCTTTAGTGTGGAGCTATGACTTCTTGAAAGGGACATCCCAACAGCACCTTTTCCAGTCAACTCAGTGCCCATTTATGGGTACTTAATGGGTACTTTTAGTGACAGTGGAAAAACACCCATGAAGACATGCAGGTGTCACAGCCTTCATCAGCAGACGTTTATAAGCATAACGATGGCAGAGAAGATGTTACCCTGTGCTTCCTCTTAGGAATGCCACTTCCACCTCACGCCTTACTCTGTGGTGCATCTTTAAGGTTTGGTTATTCTTCTGCGTATGATGCTGATGCAGCAACAGAATTCCTTAAAGAGACCTACAGTATACTTTTCTGATTTTTAAAGATCAGACACACCACCTTTCAGTCTTTTTGGTCACTTCTGCTTTTTAAAAATCTATCTAAGGTCCACTAGGGAAATAAAAACAAAGCATGCATATTGAAGTAATTATGCAAGGGCACAAGCAATGTGCTCCAGCTACTTTGGGCAGAAGCTGTAGATTGCATTTAACCCATCAAAGAAAAGACTTATTAATACCCAAGGCATGTCTGAATCCCAACTCAGCCAAAGCAGCTGTGCCTGCTAACTGGCAATATTCCTGGGTCGGACTTCAGCCAAGCACAGTTAAAACCCCAAGGTGAAGCTACACGTCAAGTATCACTTGAGATGCAGGACTGATAAAAGCGGTGCCAAACTCTAAAATAAAAATTATTCTGGTGTCTAGGGTAGGGCCCACTGAAAACCAAAGCAGGAAGTATCTAGACTGCCAAGGAGGCCAACTCAAGAAAGCATACCAAACCACATCACATGGCATATTATAGAGCCAAGAACTTCAGTCTATAGGAAGTATGAATTCTATGAGACACAAACATAATTCAGCATTCTGCCCTACCTTTAATATGTACAAACACAACACAATTTTAGCATACACTTTGTCCCTTTTTGCACTGGCCCTTATTCTGGATTAAAGCATAAGAACATAAGAGGAGCCCTGCTGGATCAGGCCACAGTCCATCTAGTCCAGCATCCTGTTCCACACAATGGCCCACCAATTGTTTATGGGCATCTCAAGCAGAAGTCAAAGGCAAAACCTTCACCTGCTCCAGAATCCCAGCAAATGGCATGCTGCCTCCCAGCCTGGAAGATGTACCTAGGCATCCATTCTAGTAGCTATTGATGTACTTGTCGATGAATTTATCTAACCTTTTCTTAAAGCTATCTAGGCTAGTTCTGTTCCCACATCTTCTGGCAGAAAATTCTATAGACTGATGACCCTCTGGGTGAAGAAATACTTCCCCTTGTCTAATCTGACTCTCCTACTCATCAGCTTCACAGAATGCCCCCTAGTTCTAGTGTTGTGTAATAGAGAAAATAATTTTTATCTATCAACATTTTCTATACGATGCATTATATGCTTCAATCAGGTCCCCTCTTAAACACTGTCTTTCTTGGAATAAGGACCTGCTATCTGCATGCTGATGAAGATTGCAGCAAAACTCACCAAGGCTTCTCATAGTCCACACTAGCATGCAGATTATAGGTCCCTATTCTGAGACATGATCTGGAATGAAGCCCACTGCTAAAAGGGCCTTTCTCAGGATTGCCCACCATAAAAAAGCAAAAACAAACAAACAAAAAATCCCTGGGTCAGAACCCAGACAGTGCCTGAGTTTCTGACTCCCAAGGCAATCATCTCAGGAGTCAATGCAGGGATGGGAGGCATGGGAGGCATATGTAATTCACCTCATCACAACTGCCACTGACTGCAAAAAACAAACTTTCTGTCTGGGCTGATTTTCAAAGCACCTCTATCCTCATTTTCACACACCCCTCACATGCGAAGAGAGGGAGGTGAACACTTCAAGTTGGACTACTGGCTACACATCTTGGGTTTTAGTCGGGGCAGTGCAGGAGCTGATAGGTGGTGGGTGCATGTGAACACACAGCCTCCTGGGCATCTTATTATCCAGCTGCTGAGCTCTTATTATCCAGCTGCTGGGCCAGTTTGGTCTAGTGGTTAGGAAGCCAGACTCTTATCTGGGAATACCGGGTTCGATTCTGCCTTCCCCCATGAAGCTAGCTGGGTGACCTTGGGTTAGTCACAGCTCCCTCCTCCTCCCCTTCCTCCCCCTCCCCCTCCCCCTCCTCCTTCAAATAATCCAGGGGGCAGCCTAGGCAATCTATGTGAACATAGCCTGGGACTGACCTCAATGGGCTCAACCCTGTGTCACACCCACATTACTCAGCCCTGCTATATTATTTGTGTTGCAAAGGTCCAAAGTGAGGAGCCCCCACTCCATGTGTGAGTTTCTCTGTAATTCAGAGCCCTGGGCACTATGGTTTATTTAATGAATAAATAAGGCTGAAGAGTTAGCAACGCTGCTCCTGCCTCCTGGCTCACTTCCATTTCAGCTAAAGCTCAGGCTAAGCTTTCCTCAAAGGCTTCTCTTCTAAAGCAAGTATGATACAAAATACGATAGGATGTGTCTTCTTTTTCTGTACTATAGTTGTCCACAGAATATGAAAAAGTCCTGTTTGGGGACTACAAGTTTCACAGTCCTTTGGTAAATCCTGGTTTTTCATTCCTTTCTTCTATACCTTGGTTGTCATACATAGGTGTCAGGAGCTGAGCAACCAAAGGGAAGAACTGTGGCTGAAGATTAGCTCTTTAAACTGGTGAGAACGAAAGTACCTCTCTGGAGATAGTGGGAGAAGCCAACTGGAGGAGAAGCTGGCTCAGATGTGGCCTCACTACCCTGGCTAGGTGGGCCTCAGAAGTGCCGATATTGTGCATAGAGGCTAATTTTGTGCTTGCCATAACAGCAACTGTACCATGCAGCTTAGTTGCTATTGTGAGCCAAATTAATAGAAAAGGGCTACCTCAGAGTGGGAAATTTTGCTTTAGAGAAAATGGTCCCTGACCTCAGGGGACAACTACACAAGACAGTGGGGCATGAAGACAAGGTTTTCTCTATAGAAGACTTAATAAGCCTTCAAGGCCGTGTCCCCATGCAAGCCGTTTGGCTCTAATTGGGCACGCATATGATCGGCTGCGGGTCCAAGAGCGGATGTTGCCCGTCCCATGCCATTCCCAGCAACACGTGCTAGATGCGGGCTGGGTGCAGATACAGCCGTCCCCATGCAACCCTCACCAAACCCTGGCATGGGGGAGCAGTGCCACCTCCTCTGCGCCCCCTCTCTCCTCATTGGAAGGCAGATTGACATCACCCCACCTCTGTGCCACCCGCTGCGAATGCCGCATCCCCCCGCCCCCTTAGTGGCACAGAAGCCAGGACCGAATGGAAATTTTTTTTAAAAAAACCAAAGCCGCTACAAGGTTTGGCAGCAGTTGAGTGGTTGAGCAGTTTTGTGCACCTGGCAAGTGGAAAAATCAAGCCATTATCATGGCCGCCTTGGTGACCAGGAAATGGGGGTGGAATTTTTGACATGTAAAAAGGAGAGAAATCAAGTCATTTTCCTGCCTGCCTTGGCGATCAGGGAAGGGGAGTGGAATACTTATATAAAAGAGTCTTATGGGGCCGTGAAGGCCCCTCATTGTTTCAGCTTTAACACCATTTACTCCCAAAAAATCTCAGTGGTTGTGATCTCCAGTGCACAGGGTAGGAACAGTGTCATGAGACTTGGTTTTTCCAGTACCAAATCTGGATTTGGTCCATGGAAATCGGATCAAATCAAAAGTGCATGGGGATGACCCTTGTTGAAACATTTTGATTCAGATCAGAATGTGCATGGGGACACGGCACTAGTCTATACTGCAGCTGGGAAGGAAGTAGCAGAAATGTGGAATATTGTGAGTGCAGGTGTTACAATAGAACTGCAAGCTTTATAAAGGACCAGGTCTACACTGTATAGATAGCTAAAGCACAATTTCCCTTTCCTGCTTCAGCTACCCTCTCCACATTTCGGCTTAATCCGGAATACATTCTAGAGAAGAACCTGCTGTTCACACATAGTACAGATTAGAATAGGCAACCCTTCCCCTATCATTCTTTGTCCACATTGAATGAAGTGTGGACCGAGCTAGGATATCCAAAATGGGATGTTAGCCCAGTATAGCTGTAGGCTTTGACATCAGGGTCCACAGTGGTAATATACTGGATCGTGGAGGCATTCTGAAAGTATACACCACGAGGAGGGACAATTTGCTAGCACTTTAGGAGGCACTGCTGGAAGTAGGTCCTGCCTGAAAACAACCAGGCCAGAAACTGCAAAACCTAAGAACTTTGTTCTTGGCCTTTGGAACTTTGGTATTGCCCCCAACGGCTCTCTGGAAGCAGTGGATGGGGCTGGAATGGAACAGGCTATGCAAATGGCCCTGTCCCACTCCAGCAACATTCCATCTGTGAAAAATTTTCAAACATTGCTCTTTATAAATGTGTTATCCATGCACCAGTTGTATAAAAACAGGGTAAAGAGCATGCGAGCTGACCTGTCCTCCTTAGCCCATGTGCCCCCGAACAACATAGCCTTAAAAGCAACCAGGCCACTGTCTGTCCTTGCACAGGGAATTAGTGAGTTAGCAAAATCAAGTGGTGAGTGCCAAGAGGATTGCTCACAAACAACACAGAGATATGGGGGTTTCAGCCTGCTTGAGATCTGTCTAAGTACCTTCTCTCCTTACACAGAGTTACAGCAACTTTTGCACTATTTGTGGTGGCAAGCCAATCATGTTCTGCTTTCTTTTGCCAATTATTTCGGTTGTTCCTACTATGCAGTGAACTTTCACAGGAAAAAACTGAATATAAGGTATCAAAGTAAAGAAGACAGTCATTGGTTCTAGAGGAGACCTACTACAGTTATCCTGTCTTATCACTCTATTTTTAGATTCTATTCATAGATTTTGTGACTTGGCCAAGCGGCATCTGCCTAGTGTTGAGGCTAAAATATCTGACAAGTCCATCGATATCATTCCCAATCATTAAATTACTCACCAATCATCTTTGATGTTGCAGCACAGGATATGTAAAAAGACACATGTGATCCTGTGTTTTACAGGTAGATGATATCCAAAGAAGCAAAGTAGCATTTAACCAAGTGTAGAAACACTTTGGATTGGATAAAGATTTAACTTTAGCAGAGAAAGCTCATCTTAATTACACGAGATGAATGGTTTCCAAAATCTGTCTGCAAAGAAACTCCATACAGATCACGTAACTCCAATTAGCAAGCTAGCTGTAAAACACAGACAGATTTTCTGCACTTTAGAAACATTCAGTTTCCAGTTCAGTATTTTATTTTAAAATTTAAGAATTTACTTAGTTAAGAATTTATATCCCACCCTGCACTAGGAAGCCTAATAAAAAATAAAACAGGTGGATATTTTATATATAGTTGATGTGCACCTGCACCAATCAAGCCTGTTCTCTTGAGACTTAGGCACACGATGAGAGCAGATGTGAATGCATTTTTCCTGATTCACTCAGTCCCTTCTTGCGTGAATCCTTTCTGATTCACCTACAGCGCCAATGAACACATGCAAGTACATAATTTATAAACAATACTCAACACAGCCATTTAATTTGACAGCTACATAAGTATGAAGGTTGCATATTTAATAGGCATATGCATTAAGCTTATATGCAAACTGGGGAAAAAGTGTCCATTTATGCAAAATCACGAGGCAGAAATTTATAGGTAAGGAATGTAAACTATTAGAAACAAATATAAAAGATGATTTTTACTTGCCTACCTGTAAATGTGGTGTTAGATGTGATTGAAAAAGTGGGGAGAGCAGTCTTCATTGATAGGGCCGCATAAGAGGACTTTAACCCATTCCCCCTCCAATGCCATTTGAATGAAAATTGCTTTCCCCTCATTATTATTACTTATGCAAGAGAAACTGCCATGAAATGGAAGCCAACAAATGTTTTTCTTTTGGGATTAAAACAAACACTGTGCCTGGGGATGTCCATCAAGAGAGCAGGAGAGAAGAAAAAGCCTCCCAGCCACCAAATCTGCCACCATTTTCCACCCTAAATCCTGAGGTATTTGGTTACATCACAAGTTGAAAAATGACACTCTTTGGCTCCAAAATAGCTTCTGACGTTACAGGCATTTTGGATTCCAGTTGTCATCAAAGCCAACAGAACAGACTTTTCTCCACTTGGAGAAAGCTGCATAAAGTTTTGCAAATGGGGGGAGGGGGTGAAGAAAATCTTGCCAAAACATCTCTTGAAGCTATAGCCATAAAGTCCTTGCAGTCACGGACAAGGGTACACCAAAATGTCTAAGGCTACATCCAAACATAAGTTATTCATTCCACAAAATGTGGATATTCCAGAATATCCATGCTTTATTCTAGAATATTCAGTTATACTGGAATTAGTAAGTGATATTTAGACGCAACCTACATGAGGATTAGTGTGACCTCTGCACCAAATGTTTCCATTGTGAATAAGCCCTAAAATAGCACCAAGATGGTGAAATCCTATTTTCATGGAGGAAGACAGAGGGCATGCGTCAGAAGAGAAGCCTATATTTTCAGAGGAATTAAATTGGATAGAGGTAACCAGGGAAGAGGCCCTCGCATGTCTTAATAAACCAAATATTAACAAATCATCAAGACCAGATGGTATTCATCTGATGGAGGAGCAAGTCTCGTTGCAAATCTCCTGAAATCTCCAAACAATGTTTTTGTTCTCTGTGGATCAAAATGTGTGCTTTACAGAGGTCAACAGGAAGCCTATGATAGAAGTCTTAATCCTCATTCATTGCCTTTGCCATCCCAGTCCACAAAACAAAGAACTCTTAACACCACTTACAAAAAAATAGGGTCCTTCCTGCACTAGGGCTTTGGTCTGGATCGCAGCACCTCTGATCTGGATCCAGAGCCTCCACATCTACATGGTAATCTGGAGCACAGAAGCCCCGTCCTGTTAAGCTGGATCCATCTGCATGGGACAAAGCTAGACCTGGTTCAAGAGGCCCATTTATGGGATCTACTTCAGGGCCTTAATCTGGATTACGGAAGTGTTCTGTGATCTGGAATTACCTCCAGCATGGCAGGAGAGTTGATAGCCGTCACCTCCCTGTGATCTGGATCTACTAATCCAGATCATCTGTGCCCTCTTGCTTAGACACAGCATATCTCAGAGGGGGCATCCGCATGCCAATTTGGTACGGTGCCAAGAGCGGGATTGGCACTGTCTGTCTGCATGGGCTTTTGACTTGGCATGCGAAAAGAACTCCAACTCCCCCTATACAGTGCCAACAGGGGACCAAATTTGGCACCCTGGAAAATGAGTCTCGGCACTGTATGGGGGGCCCAGCGCGCTTGCTTAGCAAGCCAGGAACTCACATGTGGACACTTGTGGGCTAACGGGGAAGAGTTTCCAGCTCACATCATGGGTCACGGTGTGTGTTTTGGCTTCTTTTGCACACCCAATCTGCTAGGCGATATGAGGCAGGGTTGATTTTAAGTTTACAGCATTCCCGTGGTTTTTTGCTGGATCACAGGTGTGCAAAAGTCAAGCGGCTGCTGTCAGAAAAACCATGGGGAACGCCATAAACTTAAAATCAAGCCTGCCTCATATTGCCTAGCAGATCAGGGGTGCAAAATAAGCAAAAAGCACACCCTGACCCATGATGTGAGCTGGAAACTCCTCCCCGTTAGAGGACCTCTGGTCTAATCCAGGAAGGAAACGACAGCAACTGCCGAAATTCTTGGTCTATTAAAATTCAGAAGCTAAACAACCGTAGTCAAGATTCACACACCCAACTGTTAAAGAGTTTCCATGAAGCAAGAAATTCCTGAGATACCCTTAAATGACCTTTCAAGCACGTAGTTTATTGAACACAAACTGAAACCGGAGATATGCTTTCCAGGAAGAACCAGACAGTGTAGATACGACAGTCTCAATAACAGCTTCAGCTGAACCTCACATGATCTGATTATGTCCCGTCAATACTTCTTGAGGCTTTGGCATGATGCGAGCCAGCTTTTGCTAAATATGATATGGAAATATACCAAAGTAGAGCAATCAAACAATTCTAAGGAGAAAAATGACAATACAGGTAACAAGACAATCACTGTTCCTTAAAAATATCTTAAGTGAGATTACACACATCTCTCTGAAAACAGTTTTCTCTTTAGAATCTGCTATTTACAATTTACATATTCCCATTAAATTCCTTTTTTTTAAAAGCAGCTCAAAACCAATTTAGAGGTGGTGTCATGTGGATGCTACTGATCCCGTTCGACCTCTAATCCACTTTAAAAGCCAGATGTGTGTATGTGGATGCTACTAGCTGTAAGCTGCTTTTGAGCCTCTTTTTTACTCTGTGCAAATGCAGCTATTGCTTCCCTTGCTTTGCAGGTCGTGTGCCGCATCTTAGCAACCACACCAGGACATCACTATCTGAGCTGGTGAAAGGGAGGCACAGATAGGGTTGCCATAGGAAATCCAAGCTACACCTTTAACGTACCTGTAGGAGAGAACATTTGTAATAAGTGTTAACTGCTAGAGTTCCCTCTTCTGTACAACTTGTAAAAGCATAGAAAAAAGACCTCGAATAATATTCCTGAATGTTAAGCCTATCTTGAAAGCCAAGCTTTATAGGCACAGAGAACTGTTTAAGTGAGCCACGTTTCATGAATCGAGACCTTCATCTCTTTCTCCAGCAGCGAGAACCATCCCTCCACTGCTCCAACGCAAGCAGAGACGCAGAAAACATTGGAGGAACCCCCAGAAGAATGGCACACTGAACTCTGCTTCTCAATGTGCCTCCTCATGAACTTGAGAAGATGCAGAATTTTGCATTTGTGCAGATCTATGTAATAAACAAACAGTGGGAGGGGCCAGAGCGACACAGGAGAAGAACGAAGACAATGCCCTTGCCCGTCTTGAATGCCCACCAAATCTGATACAGCAGACCTGTAGCGGTGCCCTCCCCTAAGAAGCCAAAATGTGATTGTCAGAAGAGCACCCAGTCAGAGGGAAGAGGGAGGGAAAAGAGGAAGGGTGGAGAGGAAAATGGCACCCCATTATTAGGCTGAGGCTGGAGAGACTGAAAAGTGTGCACAAAGAAATACAGACTAAGTCAGCATTGAATTAAATGGGTGTGATCTAGGGATCTGCACAAATGTTTTTTTGCCATTCTATTTGAATCAAATCGAATATCCGAAAATCTGATTCAATTCGAATCTTTTAAATTCAAATTTAACAAGATTCAATTCATATTTACCAAATTCAAATCAATTCGTTCAAATATTTTATTCAAATCTGCACATACAAATGTCAACAACATTTGTATGTGCACGTATGCATCTTCCCCACAGCTGTACACATCCGTATGCATTCTGTAGTTATCCTGTTTGCAACCAGGAAAGACGCGGATCTTTAAGTGTGTATCATGTACAAACCTGTACACATATGAAAGTCCAGATAATTCGAATGAGTAGATCCAAAGTTTAAAATTTAATTCGAATGTTTATGTTTGAGTTTGGGGATATTCTATTTGAGTTCAAATGTCGAAATCTGGCACATTTGATCAGATTTACAAATATCCGTGCGCATCCCTAGTGTGATCAAGCCAATAAAGGATAGACTCCTTTGTACCCTAAGATGGGCCAATCTGTTGTGGTGTGAATCATGATGAGGCCCAAACTTTACAATTTGAGGCCTCCGGTCCTTTTCAAAAATCTGTCTGTGGAATCACTCCAAATAAGACACGACAGAAGCAGCAGCAAACCAAAAGGGCTTTTTTCTTTTTCCCCATGGAAATGTCTTTCTTCCTCTCTATAGCATCTGATTGTTAATGTTGCTTCTTTTTTTCCAGGTGCTTTGAATCAATCATAATACATATGTGCATATGGACATAATTATTTTTGTTGTTAAAGCGTATACCATACTTCATCCTCCCATCCTATACTATAATAGATCTGTGCATTGTTTTGATGTTTCATGTATTCTATACTTGTGTTATTTTTTTACCCATGTTTGTCACGTTTGGAGCTCTTACTAACAAATATCTAATAAGCAGAAGAAAGAATTTAAAACCAAACATAACCTCTTGGGATTCTGTGCACCAGTAAAAAGCTGCTGCACTCATACAGAACAGGATGCATGTTCATAATGCAGTTAATTGCCGTTTAATGAAGGCACTGATTAACAGGCCCCTGGATGTTTGTAACGCAAGCAAGTGCTGTCTGGCTGGACAGTTTGTGCTGGGCAAATCCTAGGTCAGCGACAGGCCGAGGACAAAAGTCCATGAGAACTACAAGCCACTCTTTGCCTATCTGTTGCAAACAGTTTTGCACTCCATACATTGCCAGGCATCTTTGCACGTTGTCAAGAAGTATGTGAGTGCATGTGTGTGTGTCAGAAAAAAGGGCAGGCAAAGTACTTAAATAATGTAAAGACGCACCTCTTTACCCTGGCCTTTGGCTAGGTAAGGGAACAGCTTTTCCTCCCCACATCTAGGCACTGTTGCAGTTTTAATATGCTCATTTTATATGTTGTAACCCGCCCTGAGACCTTTAGCACAGATGTGGAAAAAAATGCAGCCAAATAAGAATGATTTAAAAAATAAAGTGTTAATAGTTAATTTTTATCAATTTACAAACTGCAAAATGAATGACCAAAGAGAAATCTAAATTAAATAAATATTTGGTGTGGCAAGATTCTAAAGAAAGAGGAGGTTTTGGTTTACCTAATTTTAAGCTATATCATGCAGCCTCATGTATGAGATGGATTGCCAAGTGGTTTTGGCTGAAAGATCAAAGACTACTACAACTGGCGGGAGAAGACCTAAGACAGTGATGGCCAACCTATGACACGCGTGTCACAGGTGACACGCCAAGCCCTTTTGGGTGACACACATGGTCACCCTGGCACCTGGGCGCATAGTGCTTGCTTGTTCTTGAAGTGTACGAAATACCAACTTTCAATTGAAGATTTGGCAAACTAAATTCAGCAACAAAAGTCACTAATGTAAAGAATTATTTGTTTTTGCTTTTAATGAAATACATATATCAAAAATATAACTTTACTAGAGCTACATATATCACAAAACGATGGATACTTCTAGATGTGACACAGCACCCAAGTTAAGCTAGGTTTTCTTGTGAATTTTGACACACCGAGCTCAAAAGGTTTGCCATCACTGACCTAAGATATGGATGGCACGGCTACAATCTGCTCTTAGAATTTTCATCCTGCTGTATAGCTAGGGGGGCTCCAAGGGTGGATTCTGGGGTGGCTGTTGACTAGTTGCAGGTGGGGGCAGGGGGCTCTCAAGGAGCTCCTGAAATGACCTGCGTGGTTTTAAGACAGTAAAACAAAGTTCATCCAACTTTTACTGACCTTCACAGGCACTAAATGGATACCTTCTTGCGCTGACCTTCAGTAACATTTCGGACCTAGTTGCTTAAATAGCTACCTGGTTCCCACCCTCTGCAATCTCAGGTACATGCATCTTGGAATGCTGACCAGGCAGGTCCTGAACAAGGGGCCACTCTGCACAGAAACACTTGCAATTGGAATTAGGGGGTCTGGAAAAGCTAGGCCCACTGATTCTGACAGCAGAAAGGCATAGGTGGGATCAGCACCATCTGCATAACAGTGCTGGTTCAGTCCAGACAAACTCACACCACATTCTCAAAATTCATATGAAAACAAAGCCAGTTATGGAGGCCTTCAAGGGCTAGCAAGAAAAATTCCTAGACTTACAGACTCTGGGGGCAGTATTTCAGGGAAAGCTTTGCCAAGCTGTTGATATCACTCCCCCAACAGTCCTAACATGGAAGCTTGCCTCTGCATGGCATACATCCTTATTTGAGACCAGTCTATCTGGTAGTTATGATTAAACATGACTGCTGATGATCATGATCAAGGGATTAATGAGCAAGTTTGGTCTTCTGATTAGAGTGCCAGACTCAAATCTGGGAATCACCAGGTTTGATTCCGCACTCCACCATGAAGCCAGCTGGGTAACCTTGGGCTACTCACAGCTCTCTTTTAAGCTCTCACAGCTTCACCTAGGTGTTTGTTGTGGGGAGAACAGAAAGCTTTGTCAGATACTTTGAGTCCGTTTGAATGGATGAGAAAAGCTGGGTATAAAAGCCAACTCCTACTCCTTCTTGTCTAATTCAGACAGATCATACCAGAAAGGTAGGGGCTCACAAGATCCATGTTAATTTGTAGATGTTGGCCCCTTGATCTGGATCAAGCCCCTGCGCAAGATGGCGTACGAATCACAACTAGCAGTTTTCAGAAAAAAGGCCCTTTCTGCAGCTAACTTTATTCCAGATTATATCCTGGAATAGTGCAGACTATGGCAGGTCTCACCCAGGCCAGTACAGAAAGAGCTAGAACCTACAAGTGAAAAGCAAGTTTTCCTAGAGTTGCTGCTTCCTTAAACTTCAGCCGCATAAACTTTTCAAAGCAGCATCCTAACTGGATTTGCAAGACCACTGGGAAAGTGGAATTAGGCTTCCATTATTATAAAGGAAAAGATTCATATTCTTTGAAATGCGGCTCGTTAAGAAGCTATGGGAAACTTGCTCCATGCAGTGGTTCATCAGAGAAGTTCTGGCACAAATGTGCTTCTCAGATTACTTTGCAGGAAAAGGAAATGGAGTTGACTCCTTGCCAATCAGGTGAACCTACTTTACGCCTCCAGGGTTATAGTTTCATATTGTCCCAGGAAAAGCTTATTTATAGAAAGTACACTTCAAATGGTCCCTAGTTCTTTTGCATTTGGAGCTTAAGGGTCATTTATACCGCACAGAAAGAAACTTGTGCTTGGCATTGTTTGGGCTGATCAGGTAGATATTCAATTTATTTTCTGCGCTTAGAGCTTTATTAAGTTAGCTCTTCCCTAGACCACAAGCTCCACAGGTCTATTGAGAGAGGCAATTTGAAACATACGAAGGAAGTTATACATAAAGTTTGAAGAAACAACTGCACACAAAGCCTTCCCTCTTCTGAACAGAACTCTGGGGCCTCCAGTCAGCAAGAGGCAATTTGAAGATGTAAAGAAGATCCTGCAATTGCTTCTTGCTAGCCCAGCACACATGGGATGTAACCATGAACCTACCTACATCCTGCTGGCTTCTTTCATTCTAATTCCAGCCAAGTGCCTTCCTACTTCCCTTTGTTTTTTGCACCTTAGGCTGACCTCCAGGTAACTACAAGCAGGATTATGAAGAGATGAGCAGGCAGACATTAGGTAAGCATTGTTATTATGGGAAACCTGCCATTGTTGCAAGATTTCCCATAACGGCAACATTACACCTAATTATCCCAGTACTATATTGGGAAAGTTGTACTTAGGTCTGGCACTCCCAATATAGTCCCAGGAGAATCACAGTTTTAACTCACTTCTGGCAGCAGCCTTGCAAATGTCATTATCCAGCTTACTGAAGCTTCAGAGCAGCACAGTGGGAGCCTACTCTGTCTTCTTTGTACCATTTCTGTACGTGTCACCAAAGCCCCAAAGGTCACACAAAACCCCAATCCCCATCTGAGCTGAGCTTGAGCCAGCTGAGCTATGAAGCACCCCAAGTCTCATAAACCAAAGTCTTGTGTGCATCTCCAGTAGTAGGACCTCAGGTCTACGACAACCAGGTCTTTAAGGTAAATCTGACTGCTGCCTCTGTCATCGATTCATTGTGGCCAACAGCAGTTAGGTCATGCGCTATGTTGGCCATCATTCCATAAAGCAGAACAGCAGGGCCACATATGCAAAACACTTTGTAAGAGGGTGGAGCCCAGCTTGGTAAGAGGCCACATACCTGCCTGCAAAAGGCACTTAGTTAAACCTACAGCATCTCAATAAAAACGATTTCAGATTAGAGAGGTAGGAGGCTTCTGCATTTAAATAAAAGGTTATTCCGATGCTGAGCTAGAAAGACAAAGGCTGTGCATCTAGATGTCCGTTGGATATTCCAGAGTAAAGCAGGCTATATATCCATGTTTTACTCTGGAATATCCAAATATAGGGGAATCAGTAACTAAAATCTGGATGCAGCCTTTTCTGACACCATCCACACAGCCTCCTGCTATAGAGGCAGGGGGTACATAGATGCTACAAGGATCACCCAAACTTCATAGACCCATGGTAGTGAGGCAGAATGCTGCCGCTGCAGGTTACCAGCTGGGCAAACTGGAATGGACCAGAAACATGCACACTGAGGTGGGGCTACTGGCACTCTCACACAAAGAGACGATTCCATAGACAGGAGCAACATGGATGTTCTTTCTCCCAATTTTCTGTTATGCTGGAAGTTTGCTACTTTTTTCTCTTTACTGCAATCATAAAATTCACAGTCACCATAAAACCCTGCATGCATACTTTCAAAGGAAAAAATAACCACCTTTTAAAAGAGTTCCCCTTGTTCAACTTGCATAATTTATTCCAACAAAAAGATTATTTGCAAACTGCTTCGCCTAAATCAATCCTGTTTATCTTATCAGTTTTGACCAAGAACATGATAACCTGTACCATTTTTCTGTTCTGAGTATCTTATGTATTTGCATTTAAATAAACAATTTTAATGAAAATACGTGCGGTAACGTTGTGTTCCAAGTCCTTTAAATATTTATCCATGGGCCTGGTTCCTTTGATCAGTGGCTGCACTCAGACTTCGGTTACTTATTCTGCTACGAATATGTAAACAGCTATAGTCTATAGAACTCCAGAGACTAAACTGCATATTGCAAGTTTTCAGGAACACATTAAATACTTTAACGCTGTATTCACACCCACGTTTTAATCCAGCTCCACCTTCAGAGAGAAAACACACCAGCAAATTGGGCTATCATTTTTCTCCACATTATTTATCCCAAAGGTGTTTTTTGAGTTAGATAAGGCCAAAGGAAAATGACTTCCCACTTTGCTGATGTGTTCTCTAACTCTGAAAGTGGGCCGAAGCTGGATTAAATCTTACGTGTGAATGCAGCCTAGGAATCATTTTGCTGACTGTGCAAGAGCAAAACCATGCAATACAAGGGACAACTGAATATAGTCAGGATTCAACGGTCACTGATTTACCTTTGCTGAACTTGTTGATGTTTTTTCATAAGAAGTACCAGGGGGGACTTCATTATGAAAGCTAAAATTTCCAAACTTCTCTTGGCACACAAACTATGAACTCAAGCGATATCCTATGTGGGACTGCAACTTCCAGTGACTGCTATGGTTAAGGACCATGGGAACTGTAGTTGAAAAAATAAAATGTACTGTTCTAGTCTCCTCAGCAGACAAGCACTTTGCATTTTTATCCTGGAGCTGGCTCTTGCACACTCAAGTCCCAGTGTGGTCTCATTAACCTCAGCAAGGTTGTCTCATTAATCTTAGCAAGTGCCTGAAGGATGAAACGCAAAGTATTTTTCTGAATAACTCTTTCAGAGCTTGCTTCACTTGCCATCAATATCCCCATCTGTTTCAAGACCAGTGTGGTTGGCCCTGGTAAATGCAGCTTTGCTTTATATTGGCATGCAAGACAGACGGATGCTTTCAAAAGCCTTTTCTCTCTCAAATCTGTCCTCCAAGTTCAGACTTTAATTACTGCGCTCAGCGTATACACACTTTTTCTGCATCCTGAAAACTAAGTACAGAAGCACCATTAATTTAAAGACTGAGCACTTCACATACACAGCCCATGGCATTTCTGCCAATTGAGGCTTATTTGCTCTTCTCATCTGTTTAAATTATAACATTAGAATAACATGCTTATAAATGAACCTAAGGAGGCCTTTTTCCCCCTCCCTGAGCTAAGATGAATGTTTGTTAATATTTCAGAACCATATTTTGAAAACGAAAATAATGTTTTACATGCAGGCAGCAAACCTAGCATCAAACATGATCTGATTTCAATGCAAACAAACGCTTTCAAGCGTGCAGTTAACAAACAACAGAAAATGCAAGTATATTTGTCCTGAAGAAGGCTTAAAATAGTTCCTGAAATATCTTGCACAGGAAAGAAAAATTATGTATCCTGCAAAAGCAATTCAGATGGCAGGTTTCTATTCAGGGTTATAATCCAGAATAAGGGTCAGTGCAGAAAGGGGCCATGACGGTCATAGCATAACAGCAGTCCACAGTCAGAGAAAACTGTTATCCAAGGTACAATCCTAGGATCAGGAGCAAAAGATCAAGAATAGTATGAACAAGAAACATTGGATAAGCCAGGTTTTCGCCACATGTCTTGTAACTGAAGGCCTGATGTTTGCTGAGATTACTGTTTGGTCTTGTGGTTAGGGTGCCAGACTCATATCTCGCAGTCACAGGGTTTGATTCCACACTCCTCCACAAAGCCAGCTGGGTGACCTTGGGCTAGTCACAGATCTCTTTCTGAGCTCTCCACAGCCCCACCCACCTCACAGGGTGTCTGTTGTGGGGAGAAGAATAGAAAGCTTTGCCAGCCGCTTTGAGTCCCTTTAAATGGGTGAGAAAAGCAGGACAGAAAAGCCAACTATTGTTATCTCACATTTTTTATCTTAGTACAGAGGACTCATCTTCTTTCCTAAGGGCTCATACCACCTTAGCTTGAACCTGATCAAACACTATTCATAAATGTTATCTATTTGTTTTCTTTTGTTTGTTTGTTTGCGTATAGCCAGCCAACCAGCCAGCCAGCACTATATCAGAAGGTTCAGAGCAGGTTGTAATAAAACCAGGACAGTAGAACAGTCACACAGACTGTTGAAATTAAGTTCTTTAGAGTTACCAAAGTACCTGCAAATGAAGGGCAGTTACCTCTCCAGCCAAAGTCTAGGGTAAAAAGACAACACATGAGGTACTGAAATTCGAATTGTGCAGAAAAGGGCAGAAGGAATATATATGGCGTAGCCAGCAGTTGATTGAGGATGCTGAAGGCAAAACTTGCAAACCCTGAACGTGAAATATTTATCTCCCAAACAGATTGAACTGGTGGCAATTTTCCCTGCAGAAGCACTGTCCACCCATGTCTCTAGGCCAGTGGTGGCCAACCTATGACACGTGTGCCACAGGTGACACGCCAAGCCCTTTTGGGTGGCACACATGGTCACCCTGGCAATGCCAACTTTCAACTGAACAAAATTCAGCAACAAAAGTCACTAATGTATATATTCGTGTTTGCTTTTAATAAAGTACATATATAAAAAATATAACTTTTTAACTAGAGCAAACAAATATCACAAAATTATGGATATTGCTAGATGTGACACAGAACCCGAGTTAAGCTAGGTTTTCCTGCAAATTCTGACACACTGAGCTCAAAAGGTTCACCATCACTGCTCTAGGCCCTTGCCCAATGAAATGGCAGATGGGGCATGCACCGTCTCCCTAGCGCCGCCAGACCACTAGTTGCCCTGCTGGAGTAGCCTCCTAGTTTTCTGATGGCGAGGGAGCATCCAATTTTGAGTGTCCACAGTGCTCTGAGAGAATGTAAGGCTCTGTAGCCGCTACACCCCCTGCTATCCGGACTGATATTCCGGACAAATCACCTTATTCAGCTTTAACAATGAACTCAACTGTTTTATTGTTTACAAGAATAACCAGAACAATTTAAAGCAAGGATTAGAACTAAAGATGACTTAGAACAGTTTCAGTCCAGTTAACTTCCTGTACTGTACCTCCTGTTAGCTAACTTGGCTGTAGAGGCTTTTATTTCCCTCCTCAGGGTTAATATAGATTCTTTAAAGCCCCCAGGCCTTCAATCTTGCTTGACTCTCCACCCTCTGGAACAGTACCAGCCCTCAGACTTGAGCCCTGTCCCCAGCTAAACTAGGAGACTGTCAGTTTTCTAAGCACTGAGCTGACAGGCAGACTTTGCCTGCAGCCCTTATGCTTTATATCCCCAGCCGGGATATAAACTATTACAGAGAAAGGAATCCTGTCTCTCTCCATGTCCAGTTCTCCCTCTCTAGAGAGGCTGCCAGCAGGCCTTTCCTCAGTCCTCTGACTGAAAAGGGCCCGGGATGGTAAGCAGAAGCTCCGCAAATTCCTCACTCACTCACTGCTATCCCCACCCTCTCCAAATTACCTCAGAAACCTCCCTTTTAAAGAAACTTCTCCCCCATGCTCCAATTGGTGGGGGAGAGTCAGCTGACTCTCACTCTGAGTTGCAGCCATGCCCCCAGGCTTTCCTGGGCTCTGCAAGGTCCTCAACCTACACCAATTCAGTGCAAAAAAGAGAGGACTCCTTTAAAAAAAAATACTGCATGGCTCCACGGGCTGCCAAATGCCCACGATTGTCACAGGGCACCTTGTGAGCCAGTTTGGTCTTATGGTTAAAGTGTCCAACTCTTATTGGTAGTCTCCCAGTTAATTCTGCACTCCTACACATTGTCACGGAGAAGACCTTTGGCTAGTCACAGCTCTCTTTCTAAGCTCTCAAAGACCCACCTACCTTGCAGGGTGTCTGGGGAGAAGAACAGGTTTGTCAGCCACTTTGAGTCCCCTGAAGGGTGAGAAAAAGGTATAAAAACATTTACCTTGTTTTATTCTTGGATCCAGAATAACCAGACCCACTGTTCTGGATCATGTGAAGCTGATGGTACTCCAAAGGTTCCTAGCCTGGGAGGGATGGTTTTAGCACACCACTGAGAAACAGCTCTAGCAGTTCCGGATCCAGAACAAGGTCCTTATAGCTCATTTGAAGACTTGATTAAACAGGTTTAAAATAGTCTGGATTAAAGACCTCGTAATCCAGATCTGGCTCTGTCTTGTGCAGACACGGCCAGACTAAGGGGAGGCAGGGTTTCCTTCATCTGCATTAACATGCAAATGAGGAAGCCCAGAGTCTGGACTAGAAGATTTTAGTTCTGGATGAACAGGTGAGTACAGAAAGGGCCAATTCCAGGATGCAGCAAAAACTAGAAGTTTGCACCTACTCCCCAGCTTTTTCTGACAAATTTTCTGACAATTTTTCCACAAACTGGATGCCACTAAAACAAAAGCAAAAGCACAAGGCACTCAGACATGTGCTCTTATAATAACGAGCAAATAAAGTATTCCTTTAATGGAGAAGAGGGATTTTATTCTTACAGTGAAAAACAAATCAAATAAAAAGCTGCCAAGAGATGTGAACATTATTCAGAGACATTTAAGCCCAAAATGTGTCACTGCAGCATCTACAGAATATTTGCCAAACTACATAATCACCAACCATTTTTTCCAAATTTTATTTGACTTCAGTGACTTTCTCTCAATCAGTCTTTATACTTTTATGATTTATACTTTTAAAATGGGCAAGACAAATAAGAAATTTCAAGTTAGGTGCTTAAAATTAGCACTGATAATACAATCATTCCTTGCATAATGAATTGGTTCTGTTCCCAGAAGTTAACACAACAAGCAAATCATATTAAGGGAAAGGATCCAAAAGATCATAGCACTAACTACTGATGTACAAAGGCAGTTGTTTTATTGCTGCTTTCCAAACAGTTGGCCCACCATCGACCTATGACCTCCCTATTTAAATGGTAACATATGCGAATTTTATGGAATTTTCTCTCCCCTCTCCTTTTGCAGAGCGGTTTCCCTTTTTAAATCAATGTTTGCAAGACTACCTTAGGGAATGGCAACAATTCAATGGGATCTTGTGGTTAGAGTGTCAGATTCATATTTAGTAATCAGGTTTGATTCCACCCTCCTCCATTAAGCTGCACCCCCTGTTCTGATCTTGGCTGACAGGAAAGAGGCTTGAGTTTACTTCAGGAGTAACTCAAGCCTCTTTCCTGTCAGCAGAGATTGGAACATGGGGTGCAGAGGCTTGAGATTTCTCCCTTTTCCAGAGAGGCAACCTTACTACCGCCCTGGAAAAGGGAGAAATCTCAAGCCTCTGCACCCCCTGTTCCGATCTTTGCTGACAGGAAATTGAGGCTTGAATTTACTTGGGGAGTAACTCAAGCCACTTCTCTGTCAGTCAAGATCAGAACAGGGGGTACAGAGGCTTGAGATTTCTCCCTTTTCTCTCTTTAAAAACCCAAGCCAGCAATGGAGGGGGAAAGACCAGCGTCCCTTGAAACAAATGTATCTGTTGTTGGCAGCTCTTTCTCTATCCCTCCTAGCCCACCTCAGGAGTCCGCATAAATGCATGTGCGCACAAGCAGATGGGGGAAATGGCTTGAATCATGGTTCTGCTTAAAACTTTTAAGAACTTTTTCACTTACTGCCATATTCCTCCTTTTGTATAGCCTTTTCTGTTAGCAGTGCGGGCATTACGGGCATGGGGAGCTGTGAAATCCCACCCACATGTGGCTGGCATTGGCCAGAAGGCTACAGCTCTGCCTCAGGTAGCCCAGGAGTGTTCCCATATAGGGGGGAAAAAAGTGGGCTTGACTACAAATTTGTCAGAAAAGTCCTGTTTTCACCAGGGGTTTTCTCCCCCCCAGATTTATGCAGGATACTGCTCAGAAAATCCAGAGAGAAGTGAAATGGGAACAAGGCTTGCCGAATATGGATTACTTGCTAATGTAATGGGAACCCTGGATGCACAGTTCGGGAACCCAGTCCGGATTTTAGTGCTTTTGGGAACACACCCCATGTCTCTGAAGGTGAGGAAGGAAGTTGTGACACACTGCTGACAAGTATCGCCCAGTAATCCTGACCATCAGAGATAGTGGTCTGCGTGCTTCCCATGTTCTGGATCAGAGTCCTGGTCCCTCTGGTGGTATCAGTTAAATGGTACTACCAGAGATCTGGATTAAGGCTTCCCTTAACCTGAATCAGGCTCCATCTAATGCAGTAGGAGCCGGACCAGCAAGGGACAAGGCCTCCTTGATCCTTATTAATGTGTGAATATGGAGGCCCAGAATGTGTACTACACAGACCCTTAATCCAGATGAGGGGTTTATGCAGAAAGGGTCTAGGTCCTAGCCTATTTTTTTAGGTTTCACACCTTGGACAGCTATTGCTTTCAAATGGAATTCCAAGGGCCCTTTCAAAGAATTTCAAAACATGTTGGAAATTGTTAGAATATTTATCTGAAGAAGAGTTTTCTTCCACTGACGCCAATAATTCCCTTAACAGGAATATGACCTAGGGTTTTTGGGGGTGGCACAGGCAGATTCTGACTGAACACGTGGCATTAAATGCATGGAATAAATATGTAATCTGTAGCACAAAAGGGGTTCTTCAGAACCTATTCAATAATTCTGTATTAAACAAATAAAAGGTAAAGAATTCTTGAAGGTATGAAATCTGCAGGCACACAGACTTTGACAAAAATAGCCATGAAGGTAGCTCAATGCCACATGACCCCAGAGATGGTAAAATAATTATTTCAGTTAGGAAACAACAGTCAAATTCTGGGAGCAATAATACCGTACCAGTCCAGTGAAGACGAAGTGTGGTGGAAGCTAGTGAAGTGCTCGAAGTGCTGATGGCCAGGACTGGGCAGGTCGGATTGCTGTGGTAACAGCTGTGACAATATCCAATGCATATCCAGACACTGCTATGGTGATCAAGACCCGGTGTGACTGTACAGCCTCACTGCCACATCTACTTGCAGCATCATACTTAGTAGAGGGTGTAAATGCTGCTACCCAGGAGCTACATAGCTGCTCCCACTCAAGCTGTGGACTGCACTTTAGTTGTTGTGACATTTAGCTAGAACCAGGTAGGGGGTGGTGAGCTCCAGGAGAGCAGTGGTGAGTAAATTCTACAGAATACTGATGTGATTTAAGTGTGCCCAAAATTGTTCTGCGGATGTTAAAAATGTGAAACTAATGTTACATTGCCAAATTGATAAATAAATTAAGAGACGGTTTCCTGTGGAGAACTAAAAGCACTGTCATGTTGACCTTTAAAAGCTGACTTTTAAATGCCTGAAAGCAATATTTTATGAGAAAGGGGAGAGGCGAAGAACATCTCACTTCTGTTTCCCATTGTACTGCTGACAATCTAATTTAATCCCACAGTTGAAGGCTTGAAATGCATTCTGAGCCTGCTAGACAGATACAAACACCATAGATTCAGGAAAATGCAAGAGCAGGAGACAGAAGAAAATCTCATTAATACCTCCAATCAATATCTTCTTTCAATATAGGACTGTTTCAGCAAAGCCTGCTTCTGGGAATCATTTATTTTGCTGTATTCATTTAGAAATGCATAACTCAACCTAGAGTTTTTTGTACTACATCTACTGGACCCAACTATTAAAATACAACACTCCCATAAACAACTAACCAATTTAAAAATTTAAAATTTAAAAAAGTAGATAAAACCCCCATATCACAATATAAATTATTGTGACAGATGCCTAGCAACCTAAAGGCCTTTCAGAAGAGAAAATCAGTGGAGTAGCCACAAAAGCAGAGATCAAACAAACCTCCCAAGACATGTTCAAATATTTTCTCCTAGGCATGAAATTGTACAACTCTACAATACCCAGTTAGGAATTAGTAGGCATTATTTTCCAATTAGATTTAATGGGTTTAAAGTCTCTTATTTTTTCATTTTATGTATTTTTTCATTTGTGTGGTTTTTTATTGAAAATGATCTTCATCTTTCTAGAAACACAATCAATGGTTTTTATTAATAGCAAATAATTAATAATAATAATAGTAATAACAATAGTTATTATTGTCATTGCTATTTCAGCACAACATAGCCTGTTGATATGTATAATTAGTTTGCTACTCTACTGCATGTTTCCAGAGGACCTAAGGAACAAGCATATGGGAAATCTAAGCAGCCCCTCCAAAGATTATTATCGGAACCCAGGTACAGAGGTAGGCAAGACTATTATGCAACTGGATATGTCATAGTCATGACAGGGACCTGGCCAATTGCTGAGAGGGATGGGCAGTGCCTGAAATGGAGATTCTGGGTGTTTTCCCACGGTCAGTTAGTACTCATTTTTGCACCCATTAAGGACCCATCTGGGTGAGAGCAGGATGACCCCATTTCCACCACGGCACCCATTTGGGACACATTTGTTTCCACCATGCCTCGGGAAATCCGGATCATATGGGTACATCTAAGCCTTTAATCCAGATTCTCTGTAGACCCCATTAATGGGGTCTGCAATGGGGTCTTCAGCCAGAAAATCCGGATTAAAGGGAGCCTGTTTCCATGAGTGACAGGCAATGGGGTCTAGAGGAGGCTAGGGGGAGGGGATGCACCCATGGGGGGGAGCCCCGAAATCCCAGCTTCGAAGTGATTTTGGAGTCATTTCGCAATCATTCTGAAATGACTCCAAAGTCACTTCGAAGAGATCGGCAAAGACTTTGGAGAGACTCTGGAGCTGTCAGTGCGGTCCGTCCACTATTAGCGCAGACCACGCGGACTTCCCTCTGAAATCCCTCCAAAGTGATCGGCAAAGGCTCCAGAGTCTCGACGTCGGTCTCTCTGAAGATCAGCGCAGACTTCGGAGGCGCTCCGGAGCTATTTCCCACTGACATCACGTATGCTCCGGGGCTGTCTTGCGCTGACTTCAGAGACGTTCCGAAGGGACTCCGGAGTGGCTCCGAAGTCTGCACTGATCTCTTCAAAGGGACTTCGGAGAGTGCGCACCCCCCCCCCCCGTCTCCCGAAACACCTGGGGTGACGGGCAGACCCCTTGGGGGTCGATCCGGATTCCCAACATGGGTGTAAAGGTGTTTCCATGGCAGGGAGGTTAGCACCTGCTAATGGGTGCTACACCTCCCGTGGAAACACATTGGGTGCTTCCCTTAATCCAGATCTACTAGATCCAGATTAAGGAATGTACCCATTCCTTAGATCCGGATCTTCTTAGATCTGGATTAAAGGAGCACGGTGGAAAAACACCCATATTTAGTGTGTCCGCATTGCTGCATGGGTTGAATCAGGACAGGCCATGTTGAAGCTGGAGAGATGTGTACAAACCAATTCACATTAGAAAATTCAATCAAATCTTGCACCGAAATGAAGCTATGGACAGTTGAACATCCAGGCTTTCAATCAAAATGAACAATGCTCCCAGCTCGCAAATTTAAAAAAAAATCAAATATTTGCACTTTTGCGGTATTTTACTGGTGAAAATAGGCTTTTTCAATAGAACATCCCCCCTCCTCCGTGATAATAGTCGGACATGAATGCAAATATTTAAATGAATGATTCGAGAAAATGAATTTTCAGATGTTCAACTGAGAATCAAAAAGGGATGTGGAATTTTTCATTGGTGCCCAACCCTGTAAAGCTGCCTCTAGACATCAGTTGCTTCTTATACTATATTTGAACATTTCTGAATAGATAGTCCAGAATATCCGTGCTTTATTCTGGAATATCCAAATATATAGAATAAATAACTGATGTCTGGATGTCACTCTTAGTTTTATCCCAGAAGAGACAGAAATGAAACTGCTTAAGACAACCAGAGCCCAATAAAAATGCCATAACCTGTCAGGTGTAAATGGTGGGTCCCTATTCCAGGATATAATCTGGAATAAGACCCAGTGCAGAAAGGCCCTTAATATACACACATTCACACACACACACACTACACCCTGAACATGTACATAAGGCAATGGCTGCATTCCCCCCCCCATTAATTTGCCTGTACTGCTAATTCTTTAGGAAGCCCTTCCCTATTTCATCCTAATCGTAGGATTTAAAGAATTATCAGTGAACGCTTCAAGTATAAGAAAGAGAGGAGGAAGGGAGGAGGAATAGAAAATCAAATAAAACCAGTGAAGATACACTCAATAGGTAATAAAAAGACACAATGTGGGAACAGAAGGGGAAAAAAATAATCAGGCTATAAACCAATGGCCGGAAAAGATAGTAATTAATAAAAGATAAATAACGATTATAAAACAGTAGACAAGAAGCCCTTGTTTCAGATGCATAAAAGAAACCACTGCCCTGATTATCAGTTCCTTATCTCTCTGTGCTCTGTCCACAAGCACAGCTAAGGAAATGCATACAGAAACAGCCTGGCACTGTACAGATGCCAGGCTCACATGCTGCCTGAAGTGCTTCACGGTACACTGGCTGGTGCTTGGGAGCAGAACCTGGGCACCCTGGCTTCCAATTTCCATTCAACCACAAAAGCTCAGCTGGTGACCTTGGGCCAGCCACTGCCTCTGAGCCTCACCTACCTCACAGAATTGCTGAGAAGATAAAAAGGAGGGAGTAAAAATGCTGTGCACTGTCTTAAGGGACTTGGAGAAAAGATAGGATTGCTTTTAAACAAACAAACAAACAAATACTGGTGATATAAAACAAAGGTTGCACCCAGACAGGAGGAATACCTTGCAGGGACTGTGGAACAGCTGTCACAATACCAGTTCCTGCGCAGTGAAGCCAGATGCTGTGTAAAAAACAGTACTTCCATCAGCGCTGCTGTGGACTTTCTCTTCCCTCTGCATTTTCTCAGGTGCTTAGGCAAGATCTTCCAAGAGTTCACCCTCACCTGGGAAGCAGCAGGCCTCTCAGAGGGGAGGGTCTGACCATGCTGCTTCAAAGCACTGGGAGAATGTGGGGACACATTCTGTTCTCCCTGAGGATCTCCTTTACTCCGCAGTAAAAGTAATTCATGCCTGGAGGCACCTAATGAAGCATGCTGAAAACCAGGTTACATTTTCAATAGGTTTAGAACCCTGACTTGCCTGGAGAATGTCCCAGGTACTGGTTAGTGGTTGGCAGGCTAGAATCACCAAAGAGGCTCCCCAGAGCTTCTGAGCTCTTCCAATTTGAAACAGCTGAGAAAAGTGGTACCCACTGCATATTCTCTAGTGGAACCAACTCAGCATAGTGGTTCCATCAAAACACATTCCAAGTAAGCCCAGGAGATCATGGTGAAGGAGGCTTCTAAGATAGCAGACCTATCAAAAGTAGGGTCCACATGGGGCCTTTAGGGTTCCATGGGATTGAACTGATGGTGCAAGGGCTACAGACCTGTGTGCCCCTGTTGCACCAGAAGATTGTTCCTAGGACACAGGATGTGCATGGTCCAGCACCCTGGGAGTACTCAGTGCACCATGAGCACAATACATGCACTTTCTATTCCTCTCTCCCCCCTCAATAACTGTGTGAATGAGGAAAGCTTTCCCAAAGCTTCCGTTATTGGCCAGAAGTGCAAATGCCCCCCCCCCCATTTACCAGCCTGAGCCACTGTATCTGAATCCAGAAGTTCCACCTCCTCGCCGCCATGATTAGCCATTCAGTTACATGCTTGGACGCCATTGCAGAGGGGCGTATTCGAACATAGGGACACATTGCAGCCGATCATGTCAGCTCCCGTTATCGAACATTCAGTACTCACTACTCGGTTGTTGATCAAACATCCCTCTCATGACTCGATGACCAGACCCCACTCCCGGGGATCGGTGGTTCAGTCACGTCAGAGGTTGGCAATCAATTATGGCCGCCAACACAACCACACCTTCATGGATGCTGTCTCCCCTGCCCACTGACTGCAGAGAACTGGAAGAAGAGCTAATGGTCATGCCACTGGACTCTTCAAGTAAGTTTTTGGTCCATGTTGGTAAAGGTATGGAGCACAATTTAGTGCTCCATACCTAATCCACAATTAGTGAACTTCTGGGGAGGCAGAGCATGCTTGGAGAGTGTAACAGCCTACTCCACACGTTGATGCTCTTTACCAAAAGTCCCCTAATTGTTGACGACCGCCTACATGTGAATAGGCTTCAGGTAGAAACATCAAATGTGCTCTCATCACTAGGAGCAGCAAGGAGCCACTGTAGCCAATACTGTGGCAAGGAAGCGTCACTTCAGGAGAGAATCTTCACTTACCTGCACTGCTTTCACAACTGTACAGAAGCAGCATGCACATATGTTCTTCTTCCTTCAACCCTTTCACCTCCACGAACTTATCCTTTCAGCCACCACTGAACACTGGTCCCAATATGATATAGCAATGACGGGTCTGACAACCTCAACTCAGGCAGAAAAAGGGCAAGGGGCAGAGTGGGAGAGCAAAAGGAAGGCTAAATGAAATCTGCCCAGGAAAAGATTCTTGTGGCAACATTACATCTTGAGGGCTTTTTAAAATCTAGTTGACAAAAATAAATAAAGTACAAACAAATAAGGATTAGAAGAAAAGCAAAAATATCTTTGACACCCTTGGCTAAGAACTGGTGCTGCACAAGAAAGGGAGTAGGAGCATTAAACACAATTATCTAGCATTACCATACACATCACAGTGCAAGGAAGAAGACATGGGCACAAATGTGGACCTATCAAATAGGTAGATCATCCTTGGTATTCTATGGGCTACACTATCAGTTGAACATTGAAGAACAATCAAGCAAACAGAAAGGCCAGGATTAAAAAAACCCTGATCCTGTGGCTTTAGAAGTAGTCTTATACAAGGTGTTTTCACACCTTCACTTCCATCTATGACCCTCTCCAATATCTTGTCCAAAACAGATATGTTTGCTACTGGGAGATAGTTTGTTTAGATCAGTCATGTCAAACATACGGCCCGCGATCGCACAGGAGGAGGCGGCGCTGTGCGCATGCTGCCGCCGGAGAGAGAGCGAATTTCTACAGGCACCGGCGCTCGGCTTTGCTGCTGCTGCCAAGAGAACCAACATTAATTCTCGCAGCAGCAGCAGCAGCAGCAGCAGCAGCAGCAGCAGCAGCAGCAGAGCAGAGACGGCGCCTGTAGAAATTCGCTCTTTCTCGGATGCTGCCTGCGCGCGGCACCGCCTCCTCCGTGAAGCGAAGGCGAGGCCCAATATGCTTGGGCTTCGCCTCGGCTTCAAGGAGGAGGAGGAGGCGCCGCGCGCAGGCAGCGACCCAAGAAAGAGCGAATTTCTACAGGCGCC
Organism: Aspidoscelis tigris stejnegeri; assembly: GCA_023333525.1. Lineage (NCBI taxonomy): Eukaryota > Metazoa > Chordata > Lepidosauria > Squamata > Teiidae > Aspidoscelis > Aspidoscelis tigris. The sequence continues at coordinate 21,291,262 of JALMGA010000007.1, read as the reverse complement.
GTCTCTGCTCTGCTGCTGCTGAGAGAATTAATGTTGGTTCTCTCGGCAGCAGCAGCAGAGCCGAGCACCGGCACCTGTAGAAATTCACTCTCTCTCCGGCAGCTTCAGTTCTTCTCCGAGCGCGGGGCAGATCCCTTCCGTGCAGATCAGAGAGCTGAAGCTGCTGCTGCTGCTGCCGCTGCCCCCTTTGGCCTGGCGTTGCTTGCAAGGGGCGGAGGCAGCAGCTGCGAGTTAAGTTCTCCGATCTCCACGTGATCGGAGAAGAAATGAAGCCTGCCTGCCTGCCTCCCCTCCCTCCCTGCCCTCCCTCCCTGCTTCCTTCGTGAAGGAAGGAAGCAGGCAGGCAGGCAGGCAGGCAGGAGAGGGAGGGAGAGAGAGAGAGAGAGAAGTGTTGGCTTTAATACCTGCTTTTCTCACCCATTAAAGGTGACTCAAGGCAGCTGACAAAGCTTCTGTTCTCCCCACAGGGTGGTAGTTGGACCAGTAAGAGCTCAGAAGAGAACACAAGCTTTGTCAGCTGCTTTGAGTATATAATATACTATACTATATAATTAAATAAATAAAATGTTATAATAATTCAGTACATTTTTTTTATTTGAATCTGGCCCGCCTACACATTCTAAATTTAATATATGGCCCTCTGCAAAATTGAGTTTGACACTTCTGGTTTAGATCTTCTGACCCTGAGGAGGACCTCTTGAGGAAATAACCCATCCCTGCTTCTTTAAGACCACCAAAGAGGTTTTCATGACTCCCAGGACTCACCTTGGTGGTGAGTTTTTATCAGCCATGAAGGACAAGGCTTTAAAAACCACATAGTTGGCCAGATCCCATAACTGAAACTGATCCAAAATAATTGGACCAGATGGTTTTCTGGACCCTTCCTAGAGATTATTCCCAAGTGAGCATCCAATTCACTGCATATATAAAGCTGACAGATACTGTGATATAAAATATTTCAGCTGTTTAATTTCTACCTATCTTTCTGGAATCCAGAACCCACAGATGGTTAAAACAAGAAGAGACATAGCAATTTTACATGTACTCCTGCAGCAGATTTGTGTCCCAGGTTGTTTTTTAATCTCTGCAGCCAAATTATTTATTTATTCAAATTACATATGATAGTGTCATAATTTGTTCGGCAATCTTTCCCAGGGGGTCTGTTCATTTACTATATAATCCTTTTTTTTAACTGCATTCAGAAAAAAAAAACCCTTCACTTTCTTGAAGCTGGGGTAAAAAGTTACCCCACCCATCCTGATGAGCATTTAAATTCCTGACAAATAAGTATCATGTATTTCAAAGGGTTTCTCTCTATTTTTATTTTACATTTCAGATGGTCTGCCAACATATTTTTGCCATTTGTCATTTTTTTTTGTTCTCTCTAATTTTTAAAGAAATTTTAGATGGCCTGCCAACATTTCTTTTTGCCAGTTGCCATTTTTTATTTCTGTATTGTTACAACATGTCAATACGTTACATGTGGTACGAAGAATGTTACTTATATTACCACACTATGATATAGAACATAATAAAAGATAACTTGTTAATGAATAACCATGCCATCTACTGTTATTTCAACATTCATAACATCACTATTATCACATGGTACCACTGAAATATTTTCAGTGGTAAAAATAAAGGACTGGAAAATGTTCACAATTTTGTTTTGTTCTCTGAACCTTTACCACCACATTCACTTCACTGAGTATGTTTTCTTGGTTAGGGTCAAGAGAAGCTATCTTGGAACTTCAAATCAACACCACTAGCACTCCAAATATGTTTAGAAAAGTTGAATGAAATGATCATGTCCACAGATGAAAAGACAGACAGTTCTAGAATTATTTCAGGATTATATGTATAAAGTCTGGAATTCCTTATATTCAACTTCCTCTTAAAAAAAGAAAATCTGCACTGTAGCAAATCTCTCTAATATGTAACAAATCCCCTTTGACAATTAGTGAACAAATGCACAAATCCTAGCTTAACACACAAACTTTCTCATACCCACTGTTTTACATTACTGTGCGCAATTTCACAGCATATTGTGAGAGGGACAGCATGTAACTGGATTCTCTGGTATCCCTATATTTATAGTGTGGACAGGCCATAACTTGCGACAACCTTGCTATTCCTGTACGGAATGTTCCCTTCTCCCTATCAACCTCGACCCCATTCCATCCCATGAGCGCCCACTTTCAGCTCTCTAGAATTCCCAGTTTAATGTGCAAAGGGCACAAACAAGATGACCTCTAGCTACTGAAAAAGTTGAGATCAAACACTGCCGCACAAATGAGGGTGCTGAGGACACAAGTAAATTTCACTGTATTTTTCTGCGTCTAATACACAATGCCAAGCTACCTGGGAAGGGATGTACTTTAGTGGTAATTGCAACCATTATCTGGGTCAAGATCTACTGAAAAATATCACCAACATAAAACTGTAATTAGGCAATTGTCATAGTTACCTGGCCAGGACTACTCCAGAGAGATCAAACGAGCTGTAGCAGTCCAACATTGGAGTGGTTTAACTCTCCCAGAACAAGGCCATTTGTATTTGAACAGTTGTTCTGGGACAGCTTCAGATCCAGCTGCCAGGGCTCTGATGTTCAGGAACAAAGATTCTTGGCTTCTGAGCCATTTGGAGAGCCCATTTTGAGGGTGTGCTCTGGTGCACCACCAAAATGGGTCACCTACTAAACAAACATGGAAACACGTGCCACATTCACACACAACTCCAAACTCTGGTTTAATGGCCACCATTCTGCTAGTAGACTTTTATAAAAAGGTTTGTTGTTTTATAAAAAGGTTTGTTGTTGTTTTTAACAATACGTGTTAAAAACCCCCACTTTGCAAGTGTACTACATGCAAAATAAAAGGCTAGCATGTATTGTCCTGTGGTCATGCGAACACTCCCAGGTTATCTGGTTGCAGAGCAGCTGTCAGGTGAGTATAGAGGCTGTAAAGAGCAGGGAAGATTTCTAAAAGCAGACGCAAGAGCACTCGCGTCTATTTTTAAAAAATCTTCCCTGCTTTTTACAGCCCCTATAGCCACCTGACAGTTGCCCACCGGGGTGCCCTATACCCACCTGAAAGCTTAATTGCCCAGGTAAGCCTGACAGTTACCCTGCAATCAGCTGAACAACCCTCAGGGGGTTATAGCAGCTCTCAAGAGCAGGAGAAGCCAGCAAGTAGCTAATTAATTATGCACCTCTTTCCGCTCGAATGGGTCAGCCTCCCTGCAAGAAGCTAATTAACAGTCAGCTCCAAGGGGTTGCAGGGGCTTGAAATTTCTCTCTCTCCTTCTCACACAGGCAGGCACAGACAGGGGGGAATCCCTCCTGGAGGAACCTCTTCCTCCTTCCCTCCCTCCTCCAGCCTGAGCCCTCCTTCAGGTGCACACACAGATAGGGTGGACTCCCTGTCAGAGCCCCGAGAAACCCACTGCTCTTTTAAACATTTTATTGGGGCTCTGATAGCCCCTTTCCCCGCCTGAAAGCTGACAGTTGCCCTGCATCCAGCTGAGCGGGGAGAGGGGCTATTGTGCGCAAGTACAGAGCACTGCTAAAATGAGAGCAGTGGGTTTCGTGGCTCTTTTAATCATTTTATCGGGGCTCTGACAGGGATCCCACCCTCTGTGTGTGTGTATGTGTGTGTGTAGGAGGGAGACAGAGAAAGAGGGGAGGGGAGGAGGAAGACATTCCTACAGGAGGGATTCCACCCTGTCTGTGCGTGTGTGTGTGTTCGCACGCTCAGGCAAGGGGCAAGGGGGTGGAGAAAACTGCAGTATCCCAATGCAGGGATTTACCGTGGTTTTCATGGGGACGGGCGGGTTTGCCTGGAACCCGCGTTGTTCTCCATTACAAATGATGACAGGTTAATCAGAATTAAGATTCACATTAAGCTCTCTCACTTCCACCCCGCTTTTCTTTTTTTAACTCCCTGGGGATGTGCCCTCAGGCTCACAAACTATGGCAGCATCTACACAGGAGGCCGAAGGTGGAGGCCCCAAAGGCACGATCTTCAAACGCCTGAGATGCCCACAGGCACAGACTGCACCTCTAAGGAAGGCATCCTTCTCAAAGAGTGAGGTAAAGAACTGTGAAGATACCCACCAGTCTCAGGCACTCGTGCAGCTGAACATAGAGCTACATGTATAGGTAGGAGGACCTAAATTCATGGAGGACAAGGGTAAGGGGACTGGGCCCCCAACAACATGCACAGCCAAGGTGTACACCAACTAGCATGCACCCTTACCCCCAGCCATTCTTCAACAAGACTGATAGTTGTACTATGCTGCTTGGACTAGAACCACAGTGCCAGTTTTGTGTAAAAGTCCTCTTTTAATAAAAGAAAATGTTGTTTCCTTTGGGCATTGCCAAAGGAAAAGGGAGGGAACATTGTGTCCTTTTCCTTGAAGTCCCCAAGGGACTCCATGGCCAGAACCTTTGTTCCTAGTCTTCAGAACTCTAGAAGGCCAACTCTGAAGCTCATGTGAGCTTCAGGATGGTGTGGCAATGGGTATGGACCAACATCATTGTGCGGTTCCAGACTAACCCCACTATGCCAGACTCAAGATTATGGGTATAATCAGACAGATCTTTCTTCAATACCTCCATTAAGAAAACACGTACCTTCTGAAGAGGAAATAACAAAAACAAAACAAAAACAGGCATTCAAACTCCTACCTCATTCCTTTGCCTCAAAGCCTGGCAACACCTCTTTGGTAACCAATATGCACTACTGATAGGCTGCCACTGGCCTGATTTTATGGGGCCCTCATCGTCCCTGGCTGGCAGCATTAGTTTCAATTCTGCAATTGGCTACTTTCACTCCTCTGTCCCCTCCTAACGCAACCCGAAGAAATGAGTCGCCATTGGTCGGTCTTAAGATTTTCCCTTCCAAGAATTTGAGCCAAGGTAAGGAACATGCAGGTGCAAAATGTTTAGGGTCCCCACTCCAAATTTGTCATTTTCAAAGGTGTCCTTTTCAGGGTCTCTGATCACAGCCAACATATTGAAATACAGTGGTACCTTGACATACAAGTGCCCTGACATACAAGTGTTTTGAGATACAAGCTGCCGAGCGAGTGATATTTTGCTTTGAGATGAGAGCAAGATTTGAGATACGAGTATGTAAATACAGTACAGTACATAACAAAAACAACTGAGGTGGTGTTTTGGGAGCTGGAATGGATTAATGGGAAAATTGCTTTGAGATACGAGCGATTTGACATAAGAGCAAGGTTACGGAACGAATTAAACTCGTATGTCAAGGTACCACTGTAACAGATTCTATTAGCATCAGAATAGGATCTATGACAAGACCAAATTACAGAAAACTCACTTTATAAAAAATAATTGTGCTTTAGGTGGCAACTTTCATGTGAAATGCCCATAATACCTTGGGCTCAAACTTTGTCAATATTTGAAGGAATAATCTTTTATCCTGTTCTTCCTCCACTCAGATCAGAATAGTTTTCACCCAAGTGCCTTTTTTCAAGTAACTGTTGGAGCACTTCTGTGTAAACAATGGTGGAGAGACAATGCTCCATTTAAAAGCCCGTTTGATCTTCCTGAAGTTTCCACAAGAAGTCTCCCACTCCACAGGTTACTGCCGTTCAAGTACCGCCTCCCTTCTTTCAAATCTGTCTCTCTTCCCCAACTTGTCAGTATTTTTCAGCTAAAGAGCCTTCAACATCTGTTGTAACGTCTTCAGGCCCATTAAGAAATATTTTCTCAGTCTTGCACAAGCAACAGAGGAAAAGATCTGTCGTCAACAACAGATTCCTCTATGGACTAGAGAAAAATAAAACTAAGAGCCTGTTTACACTTACCTGCTAGGGGTCGGAGATCTGCTCACTAGTGAAATATGTCCACATGTTCTTGTCATGCCACAGAATTGGCTAACTCTACCCTGGAACAATCTAGCTGTGCGGCACTGTGAGCATTGTCCAGATTGCCACAGCAATGTCCAGGCACACACCAGATGTTGCCAAGAATGTTGCCATGGTGATCCACCCCACCCTGGCCTGGCCATCCACACTGCTGGGTCTTCACATGATTTGCACGGTATTATACCATACCAGTCAGGTAAGTGCAAACAGGCCTTAAGCCCATTTCTGCACATGGTCAGTAGTGCCTAGTACATTTCATCCACATGGACCAGTGCTATTTGGGCCCAGCACCATCCCAAGATGCCTCTATCCCAGATTAGCTGTAGATCTGTTGACCATGCCCAGAACAAGGAACATGCTGCAGCCTCATCTTTAAAGCTTATGCAAATGAAGATAATTTTTGAATTTTCCTTGGACTTATTCTGTAATATATCTCAGGATAGGGATCTGCTAATGCAGACTACAAGGGGCACCACATGGGATCTGTGATAGAATGTACTAATATGCAGAAAGCGCCCCCCTCCCTATTCCACGATATATTCCAGAATAAGACCAAGTGCAGAAAGGCCCCCTGACATGGAGGTAGGCACACTATTTCAAATACTGTTCAGTTCCGCTCAGCTCTGCCCTTGTGCACTAGACTTGATATACAAGTGATATGCATTGCCAGTCACTAGCAGTGGTAGTGCTTTGGTAGGGAGTCAGTTGTGTGGACTGGAACACCTGTGGAGGCTCTACATTGCTGCTGGTGTTGATCCAGGAGGGATACCCCCGTGATGCAGACAGAGCCTGCTATGCGTGGTCCAGGACAGACTAGAGTGGAATAGTTAAACCGCTCCAAGCAAGGTGAGTGCAGAAACAGCCTAATGTTCTGTGCCCCATATTTCTATATATTTAGTTAGAATTCTATGCGCCAGCCACAGCCAGCTTCTGAGTGTGTACATAGGGAGCTTACTGGGGATTTATTAATAGCAAATAAGGTTTAGATGCACAGACTGTAAAATGACATTTGCCAGCAGCTTCCTGATATTAAAGGTCACTGATGCTCGATGAGTAAGCCCCTTCTTAAACATTCACATACTGGCCACACAACACAACGAAACAAAATCAAAACTACCCAGAAGTACTAACACGTAGTTAGCAGCAAGCCATTTGCACCTGTAGCCAATAAAAGGACTAGAAGCCAGCAACCCTTTTAACAGGCAACAACATGGCACTATGGGTGCATGCATTGTTTCTAGGAAATGGTGATTTCAAAAACTATCTTCTTAATGTTGTCATTTAATCTTTCATTTCAATTTATAATTATGGCTTATCTTACATAAATCTCCTAGAGCAAGTTACAATGAATAAAAACATATCGATGCTTAATTAAATGTGAATCTTCTAGAAGTATATGGGAATGGGAGCATATAAATGGAATAGATAGAACCAAGATTTTTCCTTTTATTTACTTTCTATAAGACAGAAGGCCAGATAAGATGATGAAAGACTGGAATCCCATCAGCAACTACTTATGGAGAATTACTGTAACTACCATTGTTTTTGTGGTATAATTAAGTGGTCAGCTGATATACAAAAAGACATACTGGGGAGCAGATGAAGAAGAAAAATGAGAAGATGTTGGAAAAATGGAGGAAGTCATTAGAAAAACAACAACAAACAGATGGAGTTATTATTTGATGCTGATGTTTAATTATAAATTTTAGGTTGTTAAAAGGATTTTTTTTAATATATATTTTTAAAACATATATCCATGCAAAAAATTGAAATTAAGAGCAAACAATAATATTAGTAAATCCTGAAAATATAGTATTAAAAAAAAAGGAGCAATTCAATATTTTATTTTTTCTTTTTCAGATGTGGACTTCTACCATTACCACCACCCGCCATGGTTTCTGTTTCATTTATAGTAGGAGCGAATAGTTAAGGCAGTATTGGAAGTACAGTATGAATTGATTGGGACTCTTCAAAATCTGAAATGTACTCAATGGCAGCTAACACGGGTGAGCACAGCTTGAAGCTCTGGTCAAGAGCTAGTCAGTGGACTCTGAGGTCCACTTGATTCTGCAAATCTTCCTTTGATTTGAACTAGATCAAATGAATATCATTGGTACTGTCCAGATTTCAAAAGAAGTTCATAAATGGGTTTCTAATAGATGAAGGTCCTTCCAGCTGCACTTGCACCCACCAGCACTGTAAATCCTTCTGTGATTCAGTACACTTGCAAGAAGCCAGACAAATCCATAAGTATTCTGGTGTGTCCTGGTTACTGGCTGCTACCACTGATACATACAGATTAATTTATTTCTTATTTCAGTTCTAACCAGAATATAGAAAGAGAGAAAGACTGCATTTCTACTAAAATCTATACAATCCGAATACTTGCATTTTTCACTTACACATCCAGCATATGTAATGAACAGGTGCATACATATGCACAGTTCTTAAAAGTGCAACTGAAATATGTGCCTGTGTGCATTTGTACAGAACCAGAAAAAAAAGCATATAGGTAAGACTCAGTGGAAGAACCTGGACAAACAAAAACCCATTCAGCACAGAGACCTAAAAATTTGCTTGAGACACAGCAGAAGCCAAATGCCTTGTCTTTTTTTTAGGGTGCTTACCAAACGTCCATACTTAGGTTTCTGTTTGACTGCAAAGTAAATACAGTTATACATAAAAGATTTTACGAAAAAACTTTATTTATAGTATTTATATCCTACCCTTCACCTGAGGTTCCCAGGGCAGGTTGCAACAGTCTTTTAAACATTTTAACAGAAGATAATTAAAATGAAGTACTGAATATAATCCCCGCCCTGATAGGATTACAGGGGAACTGCTCACTAAAGACCTAGCTAAAGAGGTATGTTTTAACCAGGAGTGATTTCGTATTTCCCTTCCTGTTTGCTGGCCGGGAAAAGAGTGTAATCACCCAACATTAACTAGCACTCACACCTGCGAGAGCTAGGTAACTACAGCCCGTGCCTTTTGCAATTGTTCACTTACCTGTGACTGAATCCAGGGCTGGTCTTCTTCAGGGCGCTGCCATCATGGGTGCGGCACCCTCCGCAACTGCGCATGCAGGACTACCATAGCACTGAAAATGCTGACACTTTGCACAGTCATGTCAGGAGGGCAGTAGAGCTCCTTGCCCAGCTAAAGAGTGAATGCTCCCCAGCTGGACACAATCAGGTAAGCAGGGGTAAGGGTTAGGAAAAGTGTGGAGCACAATTTCATGCTCTACACCTACTGCATAATTAGGGAACTTCTGGGAAGGCAGGCGGCCCAGAAGTTGCCTAATTATGCACTACGCAGGCTGTAGTGTGAATAGACCCCTGGTCCTGAAAACCATATACTATCAATACCTGGTGAGCTTCTGGCACTTTCTGCACATGCATATAAATCCAGATCAAGGAGATGCTTAGTACACATCATCTGCATGGGAATAGTGTAGATCTTGATCAGTACTGTGCTAAGGGCTTGCTAATCCAGATTAGTGGTAGGCCAGATAAATGTGGTCTACATCAATGGTAGCACTCTCAGATCTGGGTCAAGGAAGGGGCATCTCCATGTAGAACAGATTTAGGAATAAGGCAGCCATGGTGTCGACTGACATATGTAGTTCCAACACAACTGTGAAAACGCCTTCGCAACAGCAGCCTCATTGATGGCAATGGTGCCTTCATAGGTGACAATTGTCTCTTTGTAGCACCTGTGAAGACACCTCACATCTGTGCCAAAGATGTCTTCATACTGCCTTCAAAGTCATATTGCACCCCCTGCTACCCAGATGTAACATTCAACTGATAGCGATGTCGCCAATTGCATCAGTTGTTGGAGGTACTGTGGTCTAACTGCATCACAGTATGGGCAGTTTGTATGGCAGTAGTTCACATCCACTGATATGGAACAGGGCTTAGGCATCTGCATGGATTACTCTTTAGCACACATCTGCTGTTCTAAATTCCACTCTATGCCTCTGCGTGTGGTTGATCCGGATCAAGCTAATACAGATCAAGCTAATATGGATTAAGCAAGGTAAGTGCAGAAAGGACCTCTTCAGGTAAAGTATTCCTGGAGACCACCCCAGAAAAGACCCTCTCACATATTCCAATCCCTCACACCACTGAGGGTAGCAAAACTACAAGAAGGCCCTCACTTTATCTTAAAAAAAAAATTCAACACTTGCACAGAAGTATTACACTTATATAAACATTCCCTGATAATTTGTTCAGGTAATTCCTGATAACACTGCCTGAATTGCTGTGAATTCAGAATTAACATTTGTAGTAACTTTCAACAAATTTGAATAATTTTTTCTTCCCTAGTGTAGTCCATCATTTCAATTTTTTAAATATATAGCAAATTCGTCCAATATGATTTCTGATCATGTATTATATCATTCCTGTAAAGTATTTGTGTATTTCCATTTTCGTTCCATAAGTAGTTATGCTGAACAGTACAAGAATTTAATCAACTTCTTATTCTTAATTTTTTTATTAATCCCAACAACAAACAGACCCATCAAGGCTACTTCTAGATTCATGTCCACCTACGTATTCAAAATGTTTTGCCTTTCCTCTTTGACTTCTGTTCTGAATTCGTTTACCTTGGGATATGCCCACCCCACATGACAGAATGTGCCCTTTTGACAATTTCTCAGACTTTTGGTTGTAACAGTTTTATTTACATTAGCTAATTTAACAGAGTTAGAGACAATCCATGGAGGGTCTTCAATCTCTTTCATTTTCAGATTTGCCGTCCAGTGTATTGGTCTCTCAGTATGTGTATCCTAAAGAGCAGTTGAGGCGGCATCCCCTTTATCAAATTCCCATACCAATTTCACTTGTGATTTATGTGTAACTAAATCCATCAGTGTTCCTCAGATTTTAGAGGCCAAGGCCTTTGAATTCTGTGTATATTTATTGTATATCATTATATATATTGGCAATAGTCTCCCTACTGGCTGTAATACCTGAAAATGTATTAATATGAGAACTACAATATTAAAGTAGAGCCAATATTCTTGCTTAAACTGTTTTGAATCTTGTTCAAAAATGTCTTTAATAGCTTCTAAACCTTAGTCCTCTAGTAGTTTTCAAAACCCTACAGGGCAGTGATCGTGTAAGTTCCATTTTAGTAGTTTATCTCCCCCTCATGAAGTCCATCATTCTTCAAATAATTGTATTACCATGTCTGGTATCCCTAATGGTCAGATTATTTATCAATGGGACCTGCATTATTTCAGGATTAGTTCAAAATAAGTACTCAGTTTAGGTATTCCCCAGCCCTTTTAGATCCAGAACGTGAGAGGTGTGTTTGGGACAACTGGGGAGTGCCTTGGTGCACCACCCAAAAGCACTCCCAGAGCCCCTGAAACTAGGCTGACGTACTCCTGGAGAACTCATGCACGTTTCATGGCTGTAGTGTGAGCTGATCTGGATCATTGCTGTTGGTGCTGATCTAGTCAACCCACAGTCCAGTGGGCAGGCAAGTCCAGATTAAGACGTAAGGCCAGAAATGACCACAGTCTAGAGTAGCTTGTGGACAGGAGACTGCTATTCTAGGATATAATCTATCATAAGGCCCAATGCAGAAAAAACCTAAGATTCTTTGACTAGTCCTCTGCTTTATATGTTTACAGGCTCTAGCGATAAAAAGGCTGGTGGGTGTTAAAAAAGGGAAGATAGAGGCTTTGACGAACGGAAGTGGTGAGAATGGGAAAGAGGGAAGAGGCTTCGACTGGGAAGTGGGGAGGAGGAACACAAAGGGACCTCAGGTCACACAATGGTCCTGCTTCCCAAAGAGGCTTAGTATCTAAAAGAGATCTATGGGATAGAGTTAGAAGGTACTACGGTTGCCAGTAACTCCAGTAAGGTACTCTTCTTTAGTATATGCATGTGCTGAATATTGCCAAGCAACCTAAACTTTATGCTTTTTGATGAGTCAAGAGATGGACAGCAAAACCCTCTTTGGAGATCTTGGAAAGATGTTCCACCAGGTGGAGATTCCAGTACTGGACAAAGGTTTGCTGATGTCCCTGTCTGTTCCAAAAATTGTCCCCTGGCCTTTCAAACACCTAACTCTCCAATTGTCCTCACATCTCTCTCCCCTTCCATGCGGAGATCTCTTTCCAGGAGCAGAGGCCCTTCACCCTTTCGCACTATTTCGTTCTGAACTCTGTCACTACCCCATTTCCAGGAAAATCAACGCCTCTAGCAGAAGGGAGAACAAATGGCAAATGTGAAGTGCAGGGACAGCTGGGTGGCTCTGCAGCATGATTGCACTTAATGAGAACAATGACCCCATGTACCTAAAAGTCAATATCGTTTTCCAAGTATTTCATAAACTGAAATCATTATTGCTCTGATTGGCAGCATTTGCAAATTCTGACAATGCCAGAGACCAAGGGGAATGTTCTTGTTTTGCAAGAGACCTCAGGGAGCATCCAGGCAGTTGTCCAATCAGAGCTCTAGACCGGATAGGATTTATCTTTGCTACATTCTATAAACAACAGTCAGGACTAAAGACGAACAAAATCTGCAGTGAATGGCTTAGCTCAAACTCCACAGTTATTACCTTAATCCCTTGGTAAGAACTATATGGATCTTTTTTCTAAGCAATGGCCAAACACAGGCTTAGCTTGAACTCTTGAACTAGAGCAGCAGTATGAATGGTCACAAGCAACCCTACTGTCTCATTCATATCATATTGTTAGACCCTGACCAGCCCCCTGTAATATATTTAACAGTTTGCTATTTAGATACTGTCCTATTTCTGACACTTGCCTGAGGATCTTACCTTCCTTGATCCAGAACAGCTCTTCCAGATCATGCAATAAGTCCCATGAGCGGGACGGATTGCTCTTAGACAGGGACAATGCGGTCTGCACAGTGATGGTGTGGTCCTGACTAGCCTCTGCCCTGGCTCTGAATCTTGCATGATCTTTGAAACCAGACTCTACAAGCTCCAGCAACCAGGAATGAAAGTTTCTGCCCCCTGGGGTCCCATTTCAGTGACGCAATAAGGTGCACTCTTTAAATGGGTTTCTCTATAAACCAGAACATATGTCGGCAAACCTCATGGTGATCAGGATCTCCTATATTGCACACTAATGTGCGGGAGAGAAGCCCTTAGCACACTTGGGCCCTTTCTGTACTTACCTGCTTTAATTCCTGATCAGTGGGTCCAGAAAAGCCTGGCCCGCTAATTCAGATTGTGAAGAGGTGGAAGAGGGATCAGTGCAAGTTCACTCTGCACTTACGGAGCTTGTGCAAGCTTCAGGGCTACACTTCCATACCTCTGAAGGCTAGAAACAAATGTTCCAAGCCTCAGGGCCTCTGGGAGGTGGTTTTGTGACGTGATATGGTGTGATGCTGAAAAACATCCCCTGGTAATCCTGAATGTGGGAGATTGTCTTCTGCATGCCCCCCATGTTCTGGATCAAGGTCACTAGTCCACCGGTAGTACTAAACTTGTTTTAATCTGTACCGTGTTTTAATCTGTACCTAGTTTTAATTTGTATCCTGTTTTTAATCTGTTGTAATCCATTGTTACCTGCCCAGAGACCTTCAGGTAAGGGGCGAGATAGAAACGTAAATAAATTTTTAAAATAATCAAACGGTACTACCAGTGATCTGAATTAGGCCTTCCCTAATCCAGATCAAACTTCGTCTAAGGCACAGGGGACTGGACTAGCAAGGAAAGGGACTTCCATGATCCACATTAACATGCCAATACAGATACCTATATCTGAACTACGCAGGCCCTTAATCCAGATTAAGGGCTTGTGCAGAAAGGGCCCTACTGGGGTAGAACACCAGGAAGTGCATAAAGGCCCCTAGTGCATTCTCAAAAATATGCTAAATTTCAGGATCAATACAAGTAAAAGAACTCTCAAATGGCAGACACAACTTTATGTTAGATAAACCACAGATTTATTTAATCTGCTCCATTCAACTCCTATACCACAGATTGAAATATTTAATACAGTCTGTACCCAGTTGCCATTCTCCAGCCATTTGGGTCCACAGTACCCTTCACTGAGGCTGAAAAATGATACAATCTAAAACAATTAATTCACCTGGTTAGTAAAGGCCAATTTAATGTAATATGTCTGAGCCAGCATCCAAATTTGTTTCTAGTTAACTCAAGGCCAGGTATCTTGGATCTGGCCTAAAGCAAGTAGTGCACCAGTTGGTGCCTCACAGAAGATCTTGGCTTCCAGAATTGCTGCAGCTGCAAGATTTCCAACTATATGGTTTTTGCAACAATTCAGAAGAGGCTCAGAAGGTCAGCTATTTTTGTTCTAGTGGGAAAACTGCATAGATGAAAGCTTCCAGTTAATTCACCTTCTCCATCCTTAGTCACTCCACAAGGGGGACAATTTGCCACCAATCTACTCTTATTGACCAGGTGTAGAGTGGTTGCATTAGCTCACTGAGGCCTAGGGACACTCAAGGAGCAAGGTAGTCATAGCTCAGTGACAAAACACAGTTGCTTTGCCTGAAGAAGGTCATAGATTCAATACCCCTGATCTCACAAAAGAAAGCAGTGATGAACCACTTGTGTATTTCAGCCAGGACAACTGTATAAAAACATGAAACATAATAGGAGCTCTGTAGGATTGGGCCACAGCCCATCTAACCCAGAACCCTGTCTCACACAGTGGCTCACCAATTGCTTCTGGGCATTCACAAGCAGAAACCCACACCTGCTCTCAAATTCCTGCAAACTGACTTTAGAGACATTATGCCTTCTCTCTAACCTGGAGGCAGTCAACTAGGTATCCATTATAGCAGCCATGGATATACCTGACCTCCATGAATTTGTCTTACCCTTTCTTAAAGCTATGCAGGCTGGTTGCTGTCACCACATCTTCTGGTAGCAAATTCCACAGGGCAATGACGCTCTGGGTAGAAAAAATACTTCCCCTTGACAGCCCTAACTCTCCTGCCCATCAGCTTCATAGAGTGTCCCCTGGCTCTAGTGTTGTGTGATAAAGAAAATAATTTTCCACCTTTTTCAATCTACCTTTTCCATAACATGCACAATTTTAAATACTTCAATCATGTCACCTCCTAAAAAGCCATCTTTCAAGGGTGAAGAAACCTAGACTTTGCAGCCCAATTTCTAAGGAAGGTGTTCAGCCCTTTGATTATTTTGGTTGTCCTTTTCTGTCCATGTAATTCCCAGGAACTGGCACACCTCAGAGAGCGTTCTTACATTTACTCTTCAAGTCTCACCTGTAATGACTTGTCCCCTTATACAAAGGAGAAGCACAGTGTTAAGGGCAGCAATGTTCTTCTGGAATAACATGCACTAGTCTTCACCTGAAGACTTTTCCTGCCCTACCTACAGCTAATCGTGTTTGCCCGTGGCGTTTTTTCCCTCTGACACCAACTGCTGTAGCAAAGTTTCGTTCTGACTGCAGCTCAAGAAAAAAACCGTGCATGTTTAATGGGGACAGCATTCAAGACAGGATGGAACAAGATAGAACAATCTATACTGCAACCTTGTCGCTTTGGATGAAGCCCCAACAGAAAGATGGGAATGCGCAGCAGATGCTCAACCTTGCCCACATTGTAGTCCATTCCCTGGACAGGAACTAATGTGGATCTGAAGTTCCTTGTCCTGCTCTTCATTTGAAATTAGTTTCACCTTAAGTTCTGTGAGATGCATCACCTCCAGAACAAGGCTTATGGGTGCTCTTCCTTGAAAGTGCCCCAATGTCTGGCTGAACAACCACTGTAGAAAAGCCTTTAAACCTTCACTGATTCAGTGCAGGAGGCTATTCTCCCAATTCCCATCAAAGCCCTGCATGTTTTTCATCATTATACTGTTAGCACAAGCACTGCAGTTGTTTATATATACATGGGGATTGATCACTAACGTTTGCTCACATTTATGAGATTAATACCTAGTCATATCAGTCTTCTAAAAGTAGTACTGCCCCATGGAATGGAAAACGGGGCTCTAATATCTTTAACAGGGATGTGCATGAATGGGTTTTTTTGCATTTGATTCATATTGAATCGAATGTAAGAAAATTCATATTCATTCAAACAGATCCCTTTCAAATGTGGTAGGATTCTATTCGATACGAATGTATCCGTATGAATTATGAATATCCGATACGAGTGCATACGTATTCAGTAAAATATCCACTCTGAAAGCATCAAATCCACCCTGAATCCACTTTGAATCTGCTCTCAATCCATGTTGAATACACTCTGGATCCACTGCAGATGTGACTGGCACAGCCTCTTCCCCACCTTCTAGATTCACTAATGTTCCAAAGCATTCGTACAAATACGAATGTCCAAATTCCTAAGAATATCAAACATTATGAATATTCATGCACAGCCCTATATAGTTGTGCAGAAAAGCAAATCTCAGCAGGTGCTGGCAATACCAGCTGAAATTTCCTATTCTGTTCAGCTATTAAATGTTTGACAATATTGTCCTTTTGATATGTAAGCCCATCGTTTACAGGTGCTAGCATGCGGATGTTAGTATTCCCATCCCACCTCTGATCCGCATTAAAGGCCAGAAAATGCATTTTGGAAGTGTCTTTTGTGCTTTTAATGTGAATTAAGGCAGTAGCATTTGAATGCTACCACGTCTAAGCTGCTTTTGAGCCACTTTTTCTTTTCTTTTTTTTTTTTTTTTTTGCACCCTGCCTGCCTTGTTGCCCTCCAAATTGTCCGGACCACAACTCTCCCCAAGCCAGCAAAGTCAGAAATGAAACTTATTTTATTCCAACATCTGGAATGAAGAAAATTAATCAGGACTGATCTAGAGCAACAGTTGATCCACCACTTCACTTATTGTGAGTTTGGATACGATTTATACCCTCTGCAATTTGGAAGAGCAAGCAGAGAACCCGGATGCGGAGTGACTCAGATAGTTTTTTACAAGGGCAAGCCTAAAATTTCAGAACAAACTGCTCATCACTGTATTTATCTCAGCAGGGCTCCTAGAAAATAGCAGCTCTGGTTTCTCTGGAATTTTTTATTTTGCTATACTTAAAACAGTAAACAGCTGAGTATTTAGCCAGCTATTTAACAGTCTTATCTGATCTTGGATTTTGACAAAATCAGGCCTGGTTCTAGTACATGAGCCTGAGATCACTTAGTGAAAGGTTCTTGCAAACGTCTTCTGAACTGTGACAAGAAAAATGTATGGACTTCACCCTCTCTCCTCTGGCCTTTCCTAAAATGGAACTAAAATGGATCATCCAGACTGATGATCTGGATGAACGAGACCCTTAATTCGGATCACAGGCCTCCCATCTGCACAGTAATGCAGATCAAGGAGGCCCAGCCCCCTGCTGATCCAGCTCCATCTGTACTAGATAGAGCCAGATCTGGATTAAGAGGCCCATAATCCAAATTTGCTTAATTGGGTCTAAAAGCAAACTGACAGCCTTGTTCCAGATCAAGGGAGGCATACAGACAGCATGTCCCCATATTCCAGAACTACTTGGGGGTAATTTTCTGCAGTGCACTATAGCATACTACTGAAAAGCATCCTCTCAGGCTTTGAGGCTAGGAACTTTCATACCAGGACCCACTGATCCGGATTAATAGAAGGTAAGTGCAGAAAAGATCCTTGATTCAGTGACACCTACCATTCACTTTGCCTTAAGCCAATAAACACAGGTAAGTCACCATTCTAAGTGCAGCAATTCAAAAGAAAATAAAAGCTCAAATTACCCCCCCCTGCAAGTTTGTTTTCCATCCTAAGTAACTGTTTATCAAGCCATAATGCAAGCTGTTCTTGATGAAGCAATACTCCAAGTCATCCGCTGCAGTTTTGATGCCAACTAGAACTGAACCACAAAATGTTCCTTTTTATTTAAAGCATTTATAGCACATTTAAGCATAGATTTAGGGCAATTTAGAAGTGTGTTAAACCAAATCAATAAAGCTCCCTAAAACAGTATGAAACAACATTCAGGTAAAATTTATTCTAAAGTTACCATCAACATCAGGTGAACACATTTTCTGAGCTTTTGGAATTTTATTACCTAGACAGGGAAAGCCATTTTACTGTTTCCATAGGAAGAACAGCTTAAAACTGCCAACCAAAGCAGGTAGGAAAATCAAACTCCATTCAAACTCCATTTCAAATATCTACATCCAACTCATTATCACAGGTTTCATATAAAACTGGACTTAAGTACTTTTTGAATTTTTAAAACCACCTTCTTTAATGTGACCGGGTGGAAAAACAGGATAGGGCTCTTCAATCTTCTACAATCGTGTAGGAAAGAGACTCAGTGGGTGTAAACTGGGAATATTTCTACGGTACATCAGCTGGTCCATTTCTATTGTTCTTATTCTTCTCAGGACATGGAGAAACTAATATTATTAAGGATTTCTGGTTCTCTTCAAGTCTGGAATAGGGACACACTTTATTTAGTTGGCCTTAAATGGGAACTGTTGCCAGTTTGGCCTGGTGGGAGTTGCCATGGCACCAGTGGGATGGCGGTGGCACCCAGATAACCCATTATAGGCCAGATCTGTACCTGTGTATAAAATAGGGTGATAAAGATGCCCTCTTTGTCTTCCTACAACGTGTAACTTAAAAGGGTTCAGTACAGGTGGTTATGAACATGCTGTTAAGCACAAACCGGAAACTTGCATGTGTTGGTGGGTATTTGTCAGGGCTCTTGCTATATACTTTAGAATTATTCACACTTATGTAGGGATGTGTATTAATATTCGTAATATTTGAAATTCGGCTGAATCCAGACATTTGAACTTGAACAGAATGTTACGATATTCGTATGCTAACATTCGAGTGAATACAAATGTTTCCAGACATTCATACAAATAGTTTGGACATTTGTTAAACTAGGGAAATGTATCAGATACGTATCTATTCATATCAGATACATATCTGTTCGTATCGGATACATACCGAATATTTACATGAATATGTACTAATAGATTCATATTGAATAGAATTCTACCACATTTGAATGCGATCTATTAACATGAATATGGTTTTCTGAACATTCAATTCATTTCAAATCAAATGCCAAAAAAAATTCCTGCACATCCCTACACTTATGGTAGTCGGTGTCCTGAAAAGGTCCTAATGGTGCAGCCTGGGGCACCTTCTACTATATTGTGGTCTGACCCAAGTACCACAGGGCTTGCAAATGCTGTTCTATCAGAGCAGAATTAAGAATTACGAAGTTCGATGTCACATACTCTGCTCTTAGGGCAGCACTAAGCACTTCTGCCTTGAAATGCCTGATGGTGCTAAGATTTAAGAGACCAGGGACACTTCTTAAAATTAGATGAACACCCTTTCTGCACTTATCTGAGGTAAGTCAATATCAGTGAGTCTGGAATATCCTAGCCCATTGCCCACTATCATGAGAAAGTGCGGGCCAGATCAACGCCTTCTGCACTGCTTGTCCTGATCCAAATCACCCCACACCAAGATGTCAGGATTTTTTGAGGGTTTTTAAGAGAACAAAACTTGTGTTGGCTCATGATGCACAAAGGAAAGGGATCAAGTGTGACCCAGATTGTCACTTTCAACTCAAAACACCACTATGAGTTTAGGATAGCCAGTCTGAAGGCTACTTACAAAAGGCTTGACCATATGCCATTTCAGAGGCTTTTGGAAATGGGGCACAGGGTGGCCCCAGCATACATTGCATAAACCACTTGAAGTTTAGCCTGATCTAAAACTAACAAAATTAGACATTGGGGTGGTGTGAATATCCAACCTCTTCGTTTGTGACTCAGGAAAGACAGTCATGTTTTTTGTTTTCTAGATTGATTTATTCAGCAACTTCTGCAAATGCAGCAATGATGCTTCTTGGCACCTAATGAAGGAACTGCTCCTTGTTGTCGGGAAAAAATGCCAAAAAATGAAAGAAGCAAGTAGATGTTATGATGTTTATATTGTATTGTAATGTAACATATCCTTCTAAATGCCCCGAGTCTTTGGATAACTGCCAATTTCCCAAAGCATGACTTCAACTATTATTAACAGCATGATGTCTGTGTGTCATTATTATCTGCATCCAGTCCATTACAGATGAGAATAACTCTCTTCTCGAAACCTTGAATCAAACCTTGTATTCCTTCTCTAATGGAATGAGAACACAGAACAAGAGCCCTTAGAGATGGTGACAAGGATCCAAAGACAGGAGCAGAAGCTCACGGCTTTTGGAGTTTCTGGTCTGGCCAGTTTTGTGGCAGGCTCATTTCCAGTGATGCTTCCTGGAACACCACTGAAATGGGGCCTCTATAGTAAACACGACCATTAGGATATCTACTACTTCCGGGCCAGTTGTGGACATCAACATTGAGTTCTACAACTATACCACGCTAGCATACCAAGCATTTTTAGTCCCTCAAACAAAGTGTAATGGAGGGTGGGGCTTGGCCTAGTCCATAGCAGCATGTGGATGTGCTGCCCCTTTTATGTTGCCCCTTATTTCAGAATTTGTTCTGGAATAAAAGGCAGTGCAGAAATGACATAGTGGGATTTATAATTTGGTACTTCTGCAAAAGTTCATGATGAAATAGCTACAATCTCCATCTCTATTGGAACTTCTCCATGTAAACTATGTCTGCAAAATTTTCTCAATGGTCAGATTTTATGCCTTCTGCTTTTCTCCATGGTTTGACACACAATTCACTGGGTTGCTTTTGATAGCAAAACAAAGCCTTCCAAGGCCAGATGCCATCACAAGGGGCATGTTGTTTTACCTATTTCAAGAGGTTTTGCATTTAAACAAGACAAGGGCTGTGTCTACACCCAAGTTTTAATCCAGCTTCAATCCACTTTCAAAGTGAGAGAACATACCAACAAAGTGGCAAGCTGTTTTCCTTCCGCATTATCTCTCAGAAATCCACCCTTGGATTAAATAACACGGAAAGAAAATTATTGTTCACTCAGAAGATGGACTTGAACGTAGATTAATGCAGCCAAGGAGGCAGAAGCCACGTTTTCATTACCGTTTGCTTCCAGGGAGCCTTTTAAATTGTACACTTCAGCAGAAACTGTTTCTCATATCCTAACTTATCTAACCTCTGTAAACAAAGGATGACAAAACTGAAATCCTAAGTGCAGGAGGAATCTTCAAGGGATCTTTTGAATGTGACAATCCTTAGTAAAAACAAGGAGCAAAGCAGGCAAATGTTAATGTATTAATTAGAGGGCAATGAGGGAACCTGCCACACTTAACGCTATAAAGATTGACAAATTATCTACCTTCTGGCCACCTACACATGCCTGAGAAAGAAGCCTTTTTGTTGCTACGTATTTTAGAGCATGCTGTTCCTTTCTCTGAGATTAATTTTTGAGAAAAAGTAGTGGCAGGCCCATACTGTCTTTTTAAGCTTCAGCTGCATCTGCGCACATTAAAAAAGCAACCCTAATCCACATTTAAGGCCAGAAACTGCACTTTGGAAGTACATTTGCTGGCCTTTAATATGAATCATAGGCAAGAGCATGCAGATACTAATCCTCTTTGATCCATTTTTTAAAAAGTGTGTGGATGCAGCCCTCAGATCACAATCTATGCTGAGAGCATAGAAAACGGGTTATTCATTTATGGCATTCTGATGTCGCATGTATTCGGATGAGCAAGACAGCAAACATTATCCCACCCATTGTATTCCCACAATGACCCTGCATGGAAGTATCTGGCCCAGAAGCTCCCAGTTTCTCTTGTGGTTAGAGTGCCAGACTCATATCTCACAGTCACGGGGTATGATTCCCCATTCCTCCATGAAGCCAGCTTGGTGACCTTGGGCTAGTCTTTCTGAGTTCTCACAGCCCCACCTCCTTCACAGGGTATATAGTGTGTGGAGAAGAACAGAAAGCTTTGTCAGCCACTCTGAGTCCCCTTAAATGAGTGTGAAAAGTGAGGTAGAAAATCCAACTCTTTTTTGCTTAGACCAGTGATAGTGAACCTTTTGAGCTCGGTGTGTCAAACTTCGCAAGAAAGCCTAGCTTAACTCTGGTGCTGTGTCACATCTAGAAATATCCATAATTTTGTGATATTTGTAGCTCTAGTAAAAAAAGTTATATTTTTGATATATGTATTTTATTAAAAGCAAAAACAAATAGTGCTTTACATTAGTGACTTTTGTTGCTGAATTGCATTTGCTAAATCTTCAATTGAAAGTTGGTATTTCGTACACTTCAAGAACAAGCAAGCGCTACATGCCCAGGTGCCAGGGTGACCAGGTGTGTCACCCAAAAGGGCTTGGCGTGTCACCTGTGACACGCGTGTCATAGGTTGGCCATCACCGGCTTAGACACATCATTTTGATGGGGCAAAACCACCAACATGGTCCTTCCTACCTTGCTTTACTTGTTTTGCTTACAGATGAATTGGACGTGTCGCACAATCACTTTCTTTCCTTGATAATTGTGAAGGCTCCTAGGGATGCTTCTGATCTTATGTGGAACGGTATAACTATACCATTACACTGCAGTTAGGCTGGGGGCCAGTTAGGCTGGGGGATACAGCTAGCACTCATGGACTGTACACACCATCTCAGACTGCCCAACTTACCATGGTGCCAGATGCCCACCCGTAGCCACAGTGATTATGACATAGCCCGTGTTTGTGCACCAACTATGCAGCGTTTGCACTGGAAGGAAGAGCAAGTGCTGCATCGAGGAGCTCTTCAACAGCTACCGGTAAAGCTGTGGAGAAGTAAAAACCTCTCCATAATTTCAGAAGATTGGGGACGCTGCAGGACAGGGGCAGCAGCGCAGTGTGTGGACGGATCATCTGATAGGGAAGTGCAAATAGGCTCTGGATATCAGAAGAAAAGGAAACAGCTTCTGTATCTTGTTTGTCCCAGATCACATCACTCACTGTTTCCACACTGGATGGACTTGATGCGAGTTCCAATCCAAAACCATTCACAGTTCATCAGATTGTTGAAGGCTGATTTGTGACTGAATGCTCTTCTGCAGCGTTATCATAAAACTTCTTACGGTGCCATTTGGAAACTGAGTCCCCTTGCACAGTTAGTGTTATTCAAAACAAATCTTATCGCCATCCTCATTAATAAGAAAGGTTACACTATGTCATGCATGCTACAAGACAATAGCCAAACACAACAGGTGCAAACTATTTCATACTGGTTTAAGATCTTCTGTGTTCTCGCAGTGTTGAAAGAAATCTGAATGCTCCCAAGCAAGACTTAGGGTGAGAACTTGGACATTTAAATTATTCTACAATGTAAATAAATGAATAAATTAGGAAATAATTGTTTCTTTGTGTGTTTCTAACTCTGTTAAAAACAATAAATGCATACATACATAATACATATCCTACAAAACAGAAAACAACCTAAGTATAAGACTCATATTTAAAGGTAGTATAGTAAAAAAAAATGATGAGAGAATAGTAATGATTCTAGATACTCAATCATTTTTTTAAAAAAAGGCTTCAGTTACACCTTTACTTTAATTCCTCTTCAGCCCCAATTCCAGCCAGTTTGGTTGCATCATTAAATGCCAAGCCATTTTTTCCCTTTTCAGGTTTTCCTTCATTTGGGCCAACACAGCATTAAAGTTTTAATCCCCTTCCAGGAGGCCACCATTCTGGCTCCCCGGCTGCCCAGAAAATGATACCTAAACAAGCCTCTGCTGACTACTGCCCCTCCCCCTTACCATGACAGTCTTCCTCTGCCTCCTCACCCTGTCTTGCTGCGATCCCATTTGTCATCGGATCTACCTCCTCGCCCCCCTTTGCTGTGATTCCTTTGCTCTGTAATCCAGTCTGGCTCCTCACATCCCCTTGCTGTGATTCCTTTGCTCTATCATCTAGTCTGCCTCCTCACTCCCCTTGCTGTGATTCCCTTTGCTCTGTTGTCACATCTGCCTCCTCCCCCCCCCCCCCGCTTGTTGCAGTTCCCTTTGAGAGAGGCAAGAAGGTGTGACCAAGTCGTTCCAGGTCGAAAACGGCCTGGATACGGCTACCCTCCTGACACGGATTAAAATGCTAAGGTATAACTGTGGCCAACAAAAACTATTTTAGAACATCAGCATGGAAACAGGTTTATGGCCCTGTTCACATTATATTTCTGCCAAATGATGTTGTAATCTACACCCATGTTCATATTTTGCTGGACATGGTGTGCACAACATATCTTGCATAATTCATACTTCTCTCTGAACACCACCACTTCTTCTCAATCACAAAATGACCTATTTCATCAAGTTTCCAATTATGACAACGGGCATGAACACCAGAGGAACCAGCAGCATTTTGACTAATGATTATGTGCACTATAGCACTCAAGAATGCATGCAATAATAGGACAAGTAAGTGAAATTACATCTTCATTTTTTTTAAAGGATGTAATATAGTAAAGACTAGTGAAAGTAAAATTATGTAAAAGGGCTTATAAAATAACAAATGACATAAGACAGGATAAGCTAAAATTAGCCTCATCTTACTTATACCCTTGCCAGTCTCTTGGTATCTTTAAGATGCCAGCATAGAGGGCAATGCCAAATGGAGGTTCACAAAAAGGTGCCAAAGTGGCAAGGAGAACTCTTTGTAAGACTGTTCTTCAAGAGGACTACGACACCTTCCCTGACTCCTAAAAAGGGGTGTAGATCTCTTACCTGCACTTACTCGAATCCAGGAAGCCTTCTACCTCACTTCTCTTCCTCTTTGTCACCTTCCATGCTTGCCCTCACTAGCCACTGGTGGTCCAGACTTTTGGAGCCCTGATTCATCAGCCATCTCTTGCAGCCTTTTGCAGGTTGGGATTGGCTATGCAAGCTGAAGAGTCTTTGGGATGAAGTAAAGCTTGTATTGATACTTTATGTCTGTCACTTGAGCCTCTAATTCATCCAGGGGTGCCCATAAACAAGGTCTGAACACACTTTTACCTGCCCGAACTAAGGCACAATCCACTATCTATTTTTTATTTATATTTCTATCTTGTCCTATATCCGAAAGTCTCAGGGTGGGTAACAACCTTTAAAATCCAGCATATCAAACAAACAATATATGATGAAACAATAAAAACCACCACAACATTTAAAATCCAGCATATTAACTATCTACTCAGTTCTGATTCAGATGAGCATAAACAAGACTTTCTTTTTTTAAAGAAATATCTTTATTGGATTTTAGACATATTCTGATTATCAATAATATACATATAAGTGGTTTCCTCTATGTACAACATACACTTCACCCGTGACCCTACCCCCCCCCTACCCCCCCCTAATCCCTTCGTGAGCTCCAAAATTTAATTTAACATGTAATATTTCCAGTCCATTTCATTAGGAATTCTCTTTCTGGTAGTGTTGAGTTCATTATTAACATTTCATTTATACATATTGTCCATACATGTAGAGCCTTGTTAGCATCCAGATCTCTCCAATAGCTTTGTCCTTGATCATTCATGATCTCATTTAGCATAATATACCAAAGTTCCTGGAACCATCTGCCTATATTTAAATTATCGGCGTACTTCCAACAATTCTATTGTGGGTGGCAAAAATTAACCAGTGTAACAACAAGTGTAGGTGTTGTGGTATATTGATGTCCTCAAATGAATGCAATATAAAAATTGCTGGCTGAAGAGGAATTACTTTATTAAACATTATATTTATTCTCGTACTGACCTCCAGCCAGAACTGTCTAATCGGGCATAAACAAGACTTTCTGTAACTTTACATCCAAGAGGTCAGATGGCAGAATGAGCTCAACCTACCAGCTATCTCAATGGTCACAGAAGTGATCAGGTCATACCACCATCCAGTCCACTGACTTTGCTCCCATGTCCCTTCATGCACTTATCAGATCAGGAAGCTCTGTAGTCAGCTTCTAAGCCTCATCGATCTGCATTTTAGTATAGGCCTGAGGCACGTTCTTGTCTGCATTAGATGGGGGTGTGATCCAGATCAGGAAGGCCCTGATTGGAGTCACCAGTGGAGCAGGTCCAGAACATGGAAGGTGTGCAGAAGCCATTCCTCCCACGTTCACAGCTAGGAACTTCTGTTCCTAGAACTCAAAACATTGAGAGTCTAGCCTCGAAGACCACACATGTTTATGACCAGGGCTGGGGCTGGTATGGACCAGTGGGCCTGGCTAGTCCAGACCCACTGGTTCAAACCACAGGACTTTCAGTGCAGAAAGGTCCCATGATTGCACTGGCATTGCACAGATATGCAGGGATGAAGTCTAAGGCTGAGCAAACATTTACAGGAAATGAGATGTTTCAGACTTACATATAAGTTTAGACTAATGGATTCTGCCCAGAAATGATGAAAGGCCAGGGCAGATGCTGCTAGATGCAACTGCGGCAGTACAATTCTTTCAGAGCAATAGGAACCTGAAGATTCCCCCATTCCCCCTCTAACTTCTAGTACATTGTCACAAGGTGCTAATGTAAATGACAACAGCATGGATTAAACATAGGTTGGATCATGGCAGGTCAATTTTTGGGACATGAGCACAATTATTATAAAATGGTCATTGCTGTTAAGACTCTCAAGGAAATTGGAATGTGTTGTTAGGAGATGCCCTGCTACGTGATTGTGGGGGAAATAGCTCACCAGGACGTCTTCTCATGTTAGGATCTACATAATGGCTTGAATAACGAAAGAATAGTTCTTTGGTGCTCAAAAGGAACACAAGGAGATGCAGTCCTTTTTCCTCAATAGAAAGATAGAACGGTCTTTAATAAACAATATTAAAAAGAGCAAAAAATGAAGCAAAGTGCTACAAATAAGCGAATAAGATATACAGAAGGAAAGAGGAGAAAAGCTTATCCTAGGACCCTATGCTGTGATTCGACTGGTTCTCACCCATGTAGTTCTCAGGAGACATGTGGCTTCAGAATGCAGCGAAGGTCCAGATGCAACTACTTTAAAATGTGTGAGCCAGCATAGTGCGGTTGCTAGAATATCAATTTTAAGCCTAGAAACCCCTGAGATTAAATCCTCCCTGAGGCTGTTTCCACACTTGCAGCAGCTGATCTGCTCCAGTTGGAACAGGTTCCTGCTGGAACAGTCCAACTGTCCCAGAGCAAGGCCATCTCCACTTGGACAGCCTGTTCCAGGGCAGGCCATGTGCTGTCCTGAAGCTCACAGAAACTTCAGAGCCTGCTCTGAGAGGGCTCTGACAGCCAGGGACAAAGGTTCTTGGCTTTGGAAGTCCAGGGGGAACCATTTTGGCAATGCTATTTGGCGTGGCACTGGAATAGAGAGGCCTCCTTGGCTGTGATTAGGCAAGCAAAAAAAGAAAAAAGGAGATCAGAGGTAGCTTAGAGAAGGTTTGAGGTGGGATTGTTCACACATCAGTCTGCTCCTACCCCCTCTTCTAAACGTTCTGTGCTAAAAAAGGAGGAGAAGTGTTGGGAGTACGAGGAAAACACACTGCCCCTGTTTGCACTTGACCTTTTTCTGGAGTATATTTCAGGATAGGGGTTTGTGGTCCAAATGCTAATGCAGACCATAGTAGGCCTCACCTGGGGCTTACTGTAGCCTGCACTAGCTTGTGGACAGCAGGCTCCTGTTCCAGAATATATTATAGAATAAAGCCAAGTACAAACAGGCCCACTGTTTCTTGGAGGTGCCGCAGAGGTGCCCTTTTCATTAATTCTGAACACAGCTCCTGTTCCAGATGCGCTTGGACCACTCTACTGGTATTATGAACTAGGAAGCCATTTTGGCCATCTAGACCAGGTGCTCTATCCTGACCTAGCAAGGGACGGGGCCTCTTCTGTTCTGCTCCAGAACAAGAGTCCCAGAAGAGATCTAGGCCTGGTGCTGTACTGTTATGCAGGCCCATGCAGAGAATCCCTTAATAATGATCTCATAGCCTAATCCACCTCACAGGGTTGCAGTA
The DNA here is from genome assembly GCA_023333525.1 of Aspidoscelis tigris stejnegeri. Classification (NCBI taxonomy): domain Eukaryota; kingdom Metazoa; phylum Chordata; class Lepidosauria; order Squamata; family Teiidae; genus Aspidoscelis; species Aspidoscelis tigris. Next base: position 21,263,493 of record JALMGA010000007.1, on the reverse strand, counting down.
AGAATAAAATGGAATAGGTGAAAATAACTTCTTTATATTTCTTCAGAAGAAATAGAAAAACAATTATTTACAGTGCTGATCCTGCATACTGGACCAAAGGTAGCCCCATATAACCAACCCCTGATCAAGCACCTACTTCCCTAATTTCACCTTTTTGGGAGAATTTCTGTCCACCAGAAACAGTATATTTGCATAAAGATCACCAAGGTGAACAGAAAATGTATTTTACTTTTTCACGCTTTACGGCACATCTAAAGTAGGGTAAATCTTCCACTGGGTTTCAATATTTTACATTAAGGAGATCAAGTTTGTGATGTAACACCTCTCCCACAACACTGGACAACTTACAGTACATTTACTGGACAACTTACAGTACATTGCTCCATCCCCACAACAACAGAATTGGTTATCCCTTTGGCCATCCTGTTTTCCCCACGGCCATGCCCAAAGACCAGCCTTCCAAAATGCATATCAGCAACACACCTAAGACTTGGATCTATAAAGTCTTCTGAAAATCCACATTCGAGTTAAATAACAGGAAAGGAAAAAGACCTATCAGGCCCTGTTCGCGTAGTGGGCCGTGATCAGCACACTGGGTAAGTACATTTGTACACTAAACACGACCCTGGAACTCACCCATCCCTCCCCTGAACAGGAGCAACTATCTGGCTCCCAGGCAGTGGAGTTTGCACTCTCTTCTGGGTGCAACGCTACAAACAGAGGTAGCAGCATGGCTGTGGTTGCGCAGTCATGTGCCACTTCCTGATTGCCATAGCAATATCCAAGGTTGTGCCAGATGTTGCTGTGGCCATCGCCATGACAATCTGGTCTACCCTGGCCTTGCAATCCACACTTCAAGTGCTGGCGGCCTGGTCTGGGGCTTTACCAGCTCTTGAAGTGCAGATGGGTTCTGTCACATCTCAGCCTTACCAGCCTAGTTGAGTTTTGAATGCAAGTAATTTAAACCTTAAGTACAGCCAGGCCCTAAATTCCCATCTCTGTTATTTAAGTAGCTTAGCTGTCAATAGTCAAATTGTGTTTGATAGTTATTCATTATTTATTTATATCTCTATCTTACCATACACCCAAAGGTTTTGCATATGGATGCATTTGTGTGATTAATGCACTGGTATACACTAATCGTACAAAACTATAACTGTACATGCACTTCTTTCTCAAAACAGTCCAGGAATCTATTAATCCATTTAAAAAATGCCTTTCACCACTGGATAATGTTTACTTATTTCTTTAAGCAATGAATAATACTTGCTATATAAACACTTGAAGACTCTTTCTCCACTGGGCTTTATTCTGGATTGGGGCTGTTGTTCTCTGCACCAGCATGCAGATGGCAGGTCCCTATTCCAGAATATAAGGCCCAGTGCAGAAAGGACCTAGGACCACAATAAGTACTAATATATTTGACTGTAATAAAGCAAAACACTGATGGCTATGAAATGCCTATGCAGGCATCAGCCATGCTCAGGAACCTACAGTGATTAACATAATAAAGAAAGACCAAAGCTTCCTCTGTCCCACAGAACCCCAGCATTTTTCCTGCAGACTCAGGGCTAGGGACTGAATGTTTCCTGTGAGACAGCCCAGCTCTACTCAACTAAGTCCTTTGAAATGGTTTACATCTCTCTTCATCCACCCAACAAGAGGGAAGTGTAAAGTCAACTCTCAACTATACAAGCATGACACTACCCAAAGAGCTCCTTCTAAACTTCACTGATGCTGATGAAGCATAGACCTAGGGGCTTCTTCACCAGCCAAGCCAACTGATCCAAATCATGCCACATGTTTGTCTGGAACAGTATCATCGGCATGACAGCATGGTCCAGACCTGCCTCTGCACCATCCCAAAGTCTGCACAAGACCAGCCTCTTGAGTCCACCAAAGGTGTACTATACGCTTGCCAAAATGGGTCTCCCGGCAGTGCAAAAGACAAAGGTACACAGAATCGGATGGAGCCCATTGGTGCACCAGTAGACATGTTTAATCAGATCTAATGATCATCCAGATCAGTGTTCTATCCTATAAGAAGGGTTGAAGAAAAAGAGTTGGCTTTTACATCCCACTTTTCTCATCCTCAGTGGCCGACACACCTTCTGCTCTTCTTCCCACAACAAACACCCTGTGAAGTAAGGGGGGAGAGCTCAGAAAGAGAGTAGTGACTAGTCCAAGGACACCCAGACAGCTTCGTGGAGGAGACTACCAGATAAGAGTCCAACACTCTAACCACAAGTCCAAAATGGCTCAGTCAAGGATTGGCAAAGCACACCAGCAGTGGGGGGGGGGGGGGGCGCAGTTGAACCAGTCTATGATTCGGAAGAGAGACCCATAGTCTAGTCCATAGACTAGCCTTCTATGGCCCACATATTCTACTGTATTTGGAAGGGTGAAAGCCAAGTTAGGTAAGCACAAGACAGAGAGTGGATTTCTGTGAGTTAGCCAAGCACATAATCAATGAGACAAACAACACCATAGCAGTGTCCAGTGAAGCTCTTTCTGAGTAAACAATAAGACCTGCTTCCAGGGAAGCATGAACAGAAACATAAATACTAGTCTTAAAAAACATAAAAGAGAATTTACCCTTGATAGTCTACAAAAGAAACAAGACAAAAGACAACAGAAAGCTATCCATCATGGGTACCTTGAAATAAATTATTGTGATTTATTTGTTTACATTTCTATTCCACCCCATACCTGAAGGTCTCTGGGCGGGTGATGAAATAAATAGTAATAAATTCCTTCTGACAGGCTGTTTTTCTAGTGAACCCATAGCACATCTGTGTAGCCTGGTAGTTCTCAACCTTCCTAATGCCGGGACCCTTTAATACAGTTCCTCATGTTGTGGTGACCCCCAACCTAACCCTAACCCCCAACCATAAAATTATTTTTGTTGCTACTTCATAACTGTGATTTTTCTACTGTTATGAACTGTAATGTAAATATCTGATCCGCACGATGTATTTTCATTGTTACAAATTGAACATAATTAAAACACAGTATTCACATCAACCACAGCTGAATATGGATAGAGGAGCAGTGTCTCAGTTCCTATGTATTTTCTGATGGTCTTAGGCGACCCCTGTGAAAGAACAGATCGACCCCCAAAGGGGGTCTGCGTGAACCACTGGTGTAGCTTAATAGAACACTCTGTTTTACAGTGGTACCTTGACATACAAGTGCCCTGACATACAAGTGTTTTGAGATACAAGCCGCCGAGCGAGTGATATTTTGCTTTGAGATGAGAGCAAGATTTGAGATACGAGTATGTAAATACAGTACAGTACATAACAAAAACAACTGAGGTGGTGTTTTGGGAGCTGGAATGGATTAATGGGAAAATTGCTTTGAGATACGAGCAATTTGACATAAGAGCAAGGTTACGGAACGAATTAAACTCGTATGTCAAGGTACCACTGTGCTTCCTTCAAGGATGCCTTTTCCCTCCACTCTTTAGATCTAGCCTTCAGCCCTAGGATTTCCTGGTGGTCAAGCCCAACTAGGTGCTGCCACTTGCTGAGGCAAATATTGAAAACCTATCCATGCACATGCCCAACAACTAAATCTGAGCTACTTTAGGTCACCATTAGTACCATGCCTATTAAATGACAGTACCTGCAAAGGAAGGCTTAAGGCTGACATACAACTATAGTATTCTAGTAAGACCCAAACGAACGCATGTAATGAAGCACAGTGCATACAGGAGATTTTAACCAACCTCAGGTTGGTAAACAAAAGTGCAGCTAAGTGCAAAGAATAAAAATAATGCACCAACAGTGCATTCTCACATACTCCAACTTAATATTATCCCTGCAATGCAATGCGTTTGCGTTTCTAAGCAAAGGATTGGACTGAACTATGTGTGATCATGATACACTGTTTGGAACATTCAGAGGTCCAGAGGCTCCAATTAAGAATCAGCAGAGTTACAATCCAACAAAATAAGCACTTCCAACTCTGAAAAGGAGTGTGGCAAATCTAGAACTTTGAGGTTGGGACAAGAGGGTTGCAAAGAGAAATGAATGGAGCAAGAATTAATTTTTTAAAAACCAGTTGGAAAGTGTGAGCAAAGCATTAGATGGATAAACAGGTTCAAAGCAAACAACGCGGCCTTACCAGAGGCAGGTCAAAATGGTGAGCATCAGTCCATACAGTCACCAGGAGTGGAAAACGATGCAATGGCACCTAACACCACCAGCCGGCTGACACTGAGCGCGACAAAAATCCACTAATCTGGAATAAAATGTGAAAAGAGTGGTGCTTTTTCTCCCCTTTTTTTTTTTACACAAAAAGACCCAAAGTGTGAAGATCACGACCGATACAATGCTTGCTATGCAGCAAAATCAGCACAATGTTGGCAGCCTACATTGCATCCCGCTGTTCTAATTTGGCAAAGAGTTCAGGATCCTGCCCCTGAAGTGCATACAAAACAAATGCCCCACCTGATCCCAACATTCATCACCTCTCTGGCGGCAAAACAGCTTCCCCTTGGCTCCGGTAAGCAGAAAAACGCAAACAGACCCGGAGAGCTGTCTTTACACAAGCAGCTCCAGACACCTGGCAGAGGGCAAACAAGAACCCAAGGAAGGATGAAGAAGCAAAAGAAAAACAGCCTTTTGCTGTATTCGCACCTAAGTTTTCATCCAGCTTCTGTCCACTTCCAGGGCGAGAGAGGAAACATCAGCAAAGCGACTGGTCGTTTTCTTTCCCCCTTTCCCCAGCCCAAAGGTGGATTTCCTGAGTTATTGAACACTGAAAGAAAACAGCCCGTGACTTTCCTGATGTCTCCTGGACTCTCGCTCTGAAACGGCCTGGAACCGGATTGAAACTTCAGGTGCGAACCTAACTCCAAGCGAACTCTTTCGCACCAAGGCCTTTTCACGGACGGGGCTCTCGTCCCGCCAGCCCCGCCCCGCAGACACGTGTTTTCTCATCGTAACCACACACCCACACCAGGGTCCAAGCGGAGCTCGGCCAGCCTGCGAGGGCCCCCCCGACGCCGCTCTACAGACCCGCGCAGCTCTGCCTCTGGGCAGCGGCCAGAACCCTTCGCCGCCGCCGTCCTCCCCCCCCCCGGACAAGCAGCATCAGCTTCTCTCGCCAGAGCTGTCAGCGCAGTACCAGCTCGACCCGAGGGAGGGGGACGGGGACAGGGAGGCGCCGCCGGCCGCGAAATCCAGCAAATAACAAGCCTGCGGCGGTGGCGAGACGGGGCTTTGGGGGCTGGGTCGTGAAGCGACCGTCTCCCGCCCCCCCCCGATCTGGAGGGAAGGAGCGAAGCAAATCAACGCGCGACCCCCGAGGCTTCGCGTCGTTCGCCCGAGGGCGGCGGGCGCGCTTTGCCGTCGAGCTTCGCAGCCTCTCCAAAAGTTTCCTCGAAGTTTTGCGCGCAGCCACAGGCGCGGGCGCGCGCCGTTCCCACCTGGGGGCAGCCGACGGGAGACGGCCGTCAAGCAGCGCGCCTGTCTGAGGTGGCGGCGGGGAGAGAAGGGCGCGCGCGCCCCCCCCCCCTCGCTCTCCGACCCTTCAGCAAGGGAAGCGGGGCCGAGGGGAAGGCGCGCGACCCCCTTTATCCCGCCGTCCTTTCTAGGGCGGGAGGGGACCGGGTGTCTCCTCCTCCGGGCCCGCGGAAGGGGCGCGCGACCCCGTTCCCGACGCCCGCCAGAAGCTCAAGGCGCCCTACTGACCTGCGTCCCCGCAGAGGCGCAGCGGGTCCCGGAGGGCTGCTCGCTCCTCCTGAGCTCTCGCCATGGTACACAGGCAGGCAGGCAGTGGGGGGGGGGGCAGAGAGCTGCGCGCGGCGCCCCCGCCAGCCTTGCTCGTCTGACCGCCGTCCGTCGGGGGGAAGCTCACTTGCCGCCCCAGCCGCCTCCGCCTCCGCCGCCCGCTCGTCTCGTTCCCATGGCTGTCAGGCGGCAGCCCGCTCGAGAGTTGCGTGAAGAGGCGAAGGACGGAGCCCTCGACGGTCCTGGCTCCCGGGCTCTGCCTGGCGGGAAAGGAGAGGCGGGGGGGAAGGAGGGAAGGCGTCTTTTAAGGGGGGGTTATGGCCGCGCTTTCGGCCGCTGCGCGGCGGGCGGGGGCACGGGCGGGGGGGACGCTGGGTGGGCTGAGCGTGGCCCGAGGCGGGGAGATGGGGGGAAGGGAGGCGGGGGAGGGGGAGGTCGCTGCATTCTTCTTCCCAGCTTTGATTGCTGCCCAGCCTATGGGGAGTTGCGGAATTAATGCGCGTCCCTCCTTTGCCTCTCTGGATCCTTCCAAAGCGACTTTCTTTACGCTTTTTCACTTCCTTCCTTCCTTCCTTTCTGCGCTGGGCTGGGCTGGGGGAGTGGGCAGAGAAGACTTTTGGGACTCCAAGGCTGTGTCCTTTGTCTGCCCCAGATCCGACATGGGGGGCGGGGAGGGGAGGGGAGGGGATCAGCTAGGGAAAGAGCCCGATCCTTAAGGCTCTGCCATTGTCTTGGAAATGGGGAGGGTGGAGGGCAAGGAAAGGAAGGAGGGGCCGCGCCGAGCCCCCCTTCCTGCCAGCGCCTCTCACTTCCCCATTAACGATCTGTAAACTTAGTCGTGTGCGACTTCTGACCCTCCAGATGTGCTCGGACTCCAACTCCCGGCAGCCCCTACGGGGAGGAGGCCGATGGGATCTAGGCTGGAACATCTGGTTGGCTCTTTCTAAGGACTAACGATAATATCCTTACGCTGAGTTAGGTGCGTTTTTGAGACGCGCCGGACTTAGAAGGCGGTATGCAGATGAGCAGAGAAATATTTGGACGGCCACGGGTTTCCTAGGAGTGTTAAAGTGATAAGTGTCCCTATAGATCTAGACTGGCTGGAAAATATACTGGAATGTAGCAAAAGCATCTCTGTTTCTTTGCCGAGTGGCAGAAGTGCCCTTAGGGTGGGCCAGAAGTTTCGTCAAAGCGGACAAGAAGCGGAGTGAGACCCAAAACTTGAACCTAACTCAGCCAAACTGGATGCGCCCAGGCCAGCTGGCAGGATGAAGTGATTTATTGGGAACTTTTGATGACAAGGTCCTGAGCAAAAAGCTCATTTTGCCCAAAGCTGAGGATGTAGTGGCAGTTACGGAAGGAGGGACTTCAAGGAAGAGAGAAGTCTTAAGTGTGAAAAGACGTTGGCTTGTGTACAGGGATGGGAGCCGTGGTTTGGCACTCTAATCCACACAGGGGCCTGAAAGTCTGAGCTGGAATTTGTTACACACCAAAGTTCAGCCCAAGTGAAGAAAAGAAAACCTTTCCATTATACTGTTGCTTTGTGTCTGCTCTTCAACCAGCTGTTGTGGAGAGGGAACAGATGTCTGTGACTTTGGCCAGGAGACTAATTAGGAGGCACCAAAATGAACTATCTACAGGTGCTTCTCAGATTATTTAATATTGTAGACAATGCAGACAAGTTACATAATATCAGGAAGGGTTATTACTGTACTAAAGACACCAAGATGTTGCATGAAAACTCTGTTACTCATCTTAAGGAGCAGAAAAGAGTGTTAGGCCTTTTCTGTCCGTGGCGAGGACCAGCGGGTCTGGATGAGTTAGTCCCTCTGGTTCTGACCATCGAAAGGTGTGGACTGAATGACACCCATCAGCATAATGGCACTGGTCCAGACCGGCACCCACCTGGTCTCAAAGCATGTGCAGGTAGGTTTCAAGGCTCCAAGCACTCTGAGCCTCTAGGGGACACATTTCAGCAGCACACACACACACTGCTGAAAAACATCTCATGTTAGGCCTGAGCTCAGGAGGCATTTCTTTTGTATGCCTCTTGTGTTCTGAACCAAGGCCTGCTGGAGCTCACACATGCACGGTGGTAATGATGAGCATGTGTGGGTTTGCCAAATGCCCAGATGTGTGCATCAGTTAAAATGCTAGAAGACAGCACTGGCCGTGCTGCTGTCTAGCTAAGAGGCAGTAATGGTGTAAGGAGGATTTCCCACTGTCTGGAGGCAGCTCCATAATAGGGTTGGGTTGAGTGAAGAATGAGCCAGTTTGGTCTTGTGGTTAGAGTGCTGGGCTTGTATCTTGAACTCAGCAAGTTTGATTCCGCAGTTCCCCACAAGCCCACCTGAGTGACCTTGGGCTAGTCACAGCTCTCTTCTGAGCTCTCACAGCCCCACCTACCTCACTGGGTGTTTGTTGTGGGGAGAAGAGAAAGCTTTGTCAGCTGCTTTGAGGTGAGAAAATCGGGGTATAAAAGCCAACACTTCTTTTCCCTTCAGCAACTGAGTTTCAGGCATGAATTCAACAGGTGATGCTTTTCTTCATCTGGAACTTAACAGCGGAAGAAACTTCTTGTGCTGATACTTTGGCAAGATCTTCACATCAGATTCTGCCACTTGAAGGACTGGAGTGCTTGCTCTGCTCCTGGAAGCAGAAAATGTCATGTTTGCAGCTCTCACACTCCTGGATGTGTTAATATTGAAACCTGGGGACAATATATCTGCTGTTTCTGTTTCAGAAGATGCCAGATGTAAGCCTGGAATGTCAACCATTTTCTGCATTTCCATAATAGTGGAGGGCAAAGTGCAGAACAAGTAAGTCAGAAGGGCCTTGATCATTCATTTGTACAATAATGTTGGGGTGGGAGGTGGGTGTAAAGTGTCGTCAGAATGGTTTTTCTGGCATGAAAAGAGATTCTGGTGCAGGCTCCGGTGGGCAGATCCAAGAATAGCACATAAGCAATAGGATACCTGAAGACCTATATTGCAAAAATTAAAATAAAATGGCGCATGGTCCTGGTCACACTAGTAGTTTAGGGCGACTTCAGGTTGCATTACTTACATTATTTTTTATTCAATTTGTTTTCCAAGCCGGCCTACCCCCGTTAGATTGTTTTAACGGGAGTCCTTATTTTCAGAGGACTCAGCCCATCCTGGCATTCCAGACCACCTTCGCTTCCTCAGTTGTGAGTGAGGCTAAAGGAGGCTGAACTGTGGTGTGATGGGTGGGTCCAGTCGTTCTTTTCAGCCAACGTGCATGTGCGGAGTTCATGAGGCACCTCCACTTCTCTCCTCAGTTATTGATACCCAGCTCTATGTCTCTGAACCATCTGAACCAGGAGAGACAGTTGAAGTTCTTGACAGGTGTCTGGAGGCAGTAATGGGCTGCATGAGGGCCAATAAATTGAAGCTGAATCCAGACAAGACAGAGGTGCTCTATGTCACAGGGTCTTGGGTCCATATAGTTGCACAACTTCGGGGTACTCCTCGACTCTGTGCTAACACTTGAAGCTCAGGTGGAGGCTGTGGCCAGGAATACCTACTCCCAACTATGGGTGGTTCATCAACTGAAGCCCTTTCTGGATAGAGACAACTTGGCCACAATCGCCCATGCTCTGGTAACCTCTAGACTGGACTACTGTAATACACTGTACATAGGGCTGCCCTTGACGACAGTCTGGAAGTTGCAGCTAGTGCAAAATGCAGCCACTAGAATGGTGACCAGAACAGCTAGCTGGACACATATCACACCGGTTTTAAAAGGGCTGCATTGGCTGCCAATTTACTACGGAGCCCAATTCAAGGTGCTGACTCTGACTTATAAATTCCTAAATGGCTTGGGCCCGAAATATCTAAAGGCACGCCTTCTCCCATACCAACCTGCCTGTGCCTTAAGATCTAGCAGTGAGGCCCTCCTGGTTGTCCCACCACCTTCAGTAGTGAGGCTGGTGGGCACCTGGGAGAGAGCCTTTTCGGTGATGGCCCCCAGACTATGGAACAGTCTCCCCCTTGAGATGTGTCATATATTTAGGAAAACGTGAAAATGCACCTTTTTACCCTGGCCTTTGGCTGAGATGATTATATTTCCCCTCCCAGTTCAGATACCATCATTTTAAACATGTTGTGTATTGTTTTAGATTTGTTGAATTTTTAAAGGGCTTTTAATGTATATTCTGTTTTTAATCTTTTGTTTTAACAAAACAAAAGAGACCTTCGGGTATGGGGCGGGATAGAAATGTAAACAAACAAACAAATGTGTATGATTTTTATATTTTGTGTTTTTCTGCAATTTATTATTATTATTTTTATTTTTATTTTTATTTTTATTTTTATTTTTATTTTTATTTTTATTTATTTTTATTTTTATTTTTATTTTTATTTTTATTTTTATTTTTATTTATTTAAATTAATCGCACGGAGAACAAAAGCACATAAAAAAGGAAGGGGGGCATGGAGGTGGAGGAGCAGGCTTTAAAAAGAACCGCAAACACTCACCCTTGCCTCCCTTGAGTGACACAACAGCATTCGATAAGAAAGGAGATAGATTTGACGCAGCAAAAGGAATGGAGAGGCAAGAGTTCCATGGAGGAAGCTCAAGTCGATTGCAGAGAAAAGCGTGAGTGATGCAGTCCAGAGCAAGGATGGTCTGAGGATGACCTATAACGATCTACATGTAAACAAAGCTGATATGACCTCAGGTTGAATTATGAACCAGGACATCCTTTCTCATATAGGTGTGACCAGGGCCCATATCCCAACATCCACTGAGCCACCATCCCGCTATAGAGGAGTGGAAAGCATCGCCAAAGTTTCTTTCTCCTTTCAGTTGCAGTGCCTATTGAAGGTCTGTGTTGTATCTCCTGGGATGTTAGTCCCAGTAAACTGATAAGGAAAATGGGCACACCAAGAACCAAGATTTGGTTGTTGCAATAAAGCACAAGGTTAACTTTGTATTATGAAACCCATTTGGATAGCAGCAAATGCTTCTGGCGCCTGAGCCATTCCCATCTCTGACAATGTCAAGGGAATTCACTCCTCTCCCCGTGTGACCTAAGCACTGAAACCACGAGCCAAATGTAGCCATGCATTTCCCAGAATCCCCAACTTTGATAGTGCAGTGTCAGCAAAGGCAAGGTAAAGATATCTCCAGACTAATACTGGACTTCATAATTGGCATACGGTTAGAAAGTACAGAGGGAAGATCGGGAAACCTGAAATCTCTGTCTTAGCCCAGAATGAAAGATCCAAAATATACCAGTTTGAAACACAAACTTCCAGTAAAAATAAGGAAAAAGGAAGCAAATTTCAAAATTGTCTGCTATGATCCAAAACAGGAGGTGTGGAAATCTGCATCTCAACAAGGACTAACCCAGAGAGATAATCTGTCTGGATTCATAATGTCAAAAGTTCCCTAGTCAACACCAGAAGAACAGAATAATAAGTGTTATTTAGAAACCTAGACCAACCTTTCAGAAAAAATTCCTATTAGAGAATGTTAGGTAGAAATAACGAAATTCAAATTAAGGTATTGATTGACTTTATCTGAAGTGGATGACACCTTTTGTGCTAATAAGGCCCTGCAGATATAATCCCATTGACAACATTCTAGGAGTGCAGACTTCAAATCACATCCACCCAAGAGGAAGGGAAAACCGTATTTGGAAAACAGTTCGTACAAGCATGACATCAGTCCTCTGTGAGGAGTGCCAATCAATGTAAAATCTTGGGTCCAGTTGGACAAATTAAAAAGTAAGAATTTTAATTCATTTTTTATCCAGTGCAAAAGCCTGCCCTGTTTTCCACCTGGAAAAAGAATATTAAAAGTCTAGTTTTGTTTCCCATTCTGCATGATGATCTTCCTCCACCACTTAACAAAAACTGAAATCACGACATCCTATTGAAAAGAAAAACTGAAAATCATGCTCCCCACCCTATTTTTCTTGCTGGCAGGTGTTCCCTGTTGCTGAATTGAAGAGAAGAACTCTGTTTCTGAAAGAAGACGGCATTTTAAGATGCTTTGCTCTTTCCTTTTAAATTGATTTCACTTGAGAAGAGAAGCCTGCTTCTCCCACCCACCACTTTTTTTTGGTGGCCTTGGCTTCACAAGAAAAAAGAAGAAGAGTGCTTGATTTCTGCAGGAAGGTACCTGGGAGATTCCAAAGTGGCATCTTTTACCTCATGAAGCAGAGACAGAGTGGAAGAATGGGTGATCCTAGCTTGCTGTCTCTCCATTCAATAACCCTAGTGGCCATTTGGGATTTGTCAGTGTAAAACAGTGGTTCTCAACCTTCCTAATGCCGCGACCCCTTAATGGAGTTCCTCATGTTGTGGAGACCTCCAACCACAGGGGTGGAGGAGCTGGGAGGTGGGAGGGAAGGGTGGCGGGAGACTTGTCGCGACCCCTCTGAAAGGGTAGTTCGACCCCTAGAGGTGTCCCGACCCCCAGGTTGAGAACCACTGGTGTAAAAGATGGAATGTGGGATTTGTGTCCAGTGCCGCTCTTTTCTCTTTGTTACAGTGGTTCATGATATTCATCTTCCAAAGTTTCTGGAAGCCGTGTCTTTTTGGCCACCCATCACCTAACTGTGTGCTCATATGTTCCTTGTCTACATTCTCAAGCTAAGCCAGAAAGAAATGAGAGATTTTACATTGTTCACCCACCTGGCAATCAACGTTGGCTTGTGTCGAAGCAAAGGTTTTTGTTGTTGTTAAAGAGAACAGCCGCTAAATCAACAAATTCAAACTGTGAGAAAAGGGGCTTTAGAAGGATTAAACATGAGGAAGAGCATCCTGGCTGTACAAACTCTTTTTGTAAGAAACAGGATCCTTAAGAATATGGAGTGATAGAAGCTTTTGATAGAAGCTTTTAAGCAGAGAATGGCTAGGCATGCATCACGCATGCATGTTGTGATAGTAGGTTTCTTGCAATGGCCATAATGGAATGATAAGTTCTTAGCTGTTCTAGCATCTCCCTTGTTTTCTCTGTTCATAGTTCTCCTTCAGTATAAATTATACTAGTATCAGAGCTCCATGATCCTTTTGACCAAATTCAGCTTAAAACTAAAACTTCCCTGGGTACGATCAATCTATTTCTTCATCTTTTGAACAACTAAGACCCCTTGAAGTTTCAGGGAGTATTTACTGTATTTTCTGGCGTATAAGACTACTTTTTAACCCAGGAAAATCTTCCCAAAAGTCAGGGGTCGTCTTATACGCCGGGTGTCGTCGTCTTATACGGCGAGTATATCCCAACCTCTATATTTTAACTGGAAAAGTTGGGGGTCGTCTTATACACCCAGTCATCTTATACGCCGGAAAATACAGTAATTGAACTGCAAAAATGGCAAAAAATAATAAATCAAAAAAGAAAGTCCCTTGTGGACACAAGAAGAAGGAGGGGGATCCTTAAAATGGCGGTGGGCAGAGAAGCAGAGGCTGCTGCAGGCATGGCTAGTCAATGAAATTATAGCAGAGGCAGCATTAGAAGAGCCTACAAACAGTCTTAGCCCACCTCCAGTGCAGCCAGACTTCCTAGAAATTACCGAGGAAAAGCTAAAGTGCCTGAAGACAGCAGTTTTTACAGAGTTTCAAGTGCAGCTTCATCCAATGAGACTGGAGATGGCAGCAGTGAAAAGCTGTCGGGCAGAAGCAACTCTATCAAAGACTCAAAAAACTGCTGCAGAAGCGCTAGATAACTCTACTAAAGAATCCACACAAATTAAATCTGTACAGTCTGAGATGATGTCTCTTTCTGACCAGTCAGTAAGCCTTCAAAATTATCAGAAATGTAATAATATTCACTTAGAAGCTTGAAAGAGGGAGCAGAAAGAACTAGTGTCGCTGGGTTCTTGGTAAAGTGGATTAAGGAGATTGCTCCAGAGCTTGACATTAAAGAAGAAGATATAGCAAGGGCTTATCATAGTCTGGGTCCCAAGCATAACGATACAGACCAGAAACATAGTAGCGGCCTTTGAGAAGTACAAAACAAAAGAAAAATTATACTCCACTCTAAAGGCTAAACAAAATCTCACTTTTGCTGGAAATAGTACAATTCTTCTACAAGATCTGCCCCCAGAGACTATAAAGCGAAGGCATCAATACAGAAATTTCACAGATATTCTCTTCAGATCTGGGGTGAAATTTAGATGGGTTTTTCCCTGTGCAATTGCCATAAATCATAAAGGAAAATTCTACAAAATATCATCGCAAGAAGAAGAAGAAGCTCATTAGCTTCTCCGAGAACTGGGCCTGGAGGTGGTTAATGGCGCTCCTGCATCTATAGGACTCAGCAGCTCATCTCAGTCCTCCTCTGTTTGGGAAAAACTGGACCAAAGATCAAGAAAAGCCTCATCTCTCAAGATGACCAGTGCAACAATCTCCATATCCTAAACAAAAATCCTGACGGACTGCTTCTGGTGTAGAAAGAAAGAAAGAAAGATGGAGGTGCAATGGCTAGGCTGACAACCATGCTGTAATTTAGAACCAATTACATGGGGGGCCAGGGAAGGTCTCTCCTTCTCCAATGATTTCAAATGGAAGGTAGAAAGCCTTCTGTTGGATGTGACTGAATTCCAGCATGAAATTATTTTTAAAAGCAGCTCCAAAGCAGCCTAGAGGTAGTAGCAGTCACACATTAGTTTCCCTACCCCACCTGTAGGTCATATTAAAGGCCAGAAAATGCACTTCCAAAGTACATTTTCTTTTTCCATCAATTAGAGCTTAAATGGGTACACCAGTTACTAAACTTTACTACCTGTAAGGCCACGTCCAGATATCAAGCAAATATCCTGCTAGGAAGTGATAATGCAGGCTATTGTTCCCCCATCCTATTATTGTTCCCTAATCCAACAGTGCCATGGTCTTTGTGTATTTTTGTGACTCACACATCCAGGTATTTGTGTATGCATCCATCCTCACCACCATGCATTCACAGCCATCAGTTTCTGCCTCCATGCATGTGTGATGGATGGAGCTAAATGGCCACTCCATACCCATGGTAAGAAAAAGCACAATTGCTGGAAAACCCGTGACCAGCACTGTTTTTAGTGCTTTTTAGGGAGAATATAGTGGGGGCTGTGGTGGAGTTCCCACAGATATATGTGGCATCCCCACCATAGCGGTGCCATAATTTTCCCCATCTGAAAGGGTTCAAGTTGCTTAGGAGCTACTTTAAAAAAAATGTGTGGATGCAGCCTAAGCGATCTCTTCCTGTAGAATTACAGGCCTCAACACTCTAATTAAAACCAGTATTTGCAGGGTTTGGGATGGCTGGAGATAATTTTTAATGAAGTTAAAATGAGCAGGCTAAATGTTGGATGTAACTGGGGAAAAAGCAAAGCTGTGTTGGAAATCTTTCTTTGGTCTTACTGAATTTTGCTTCCAGGCATGAGGGAAACCCCACAGTTTTCGCAGCATTGTACTGGGAATGACAGATATAGCCATGATAACACTATTTCAGGAAATCCAATGATGTTGAGTTTCCCATAATAGCCCTGCATACCTGCACACCAGGCAAGGTATTTAATGCTATTGACTCACTGGGGACTTCTGGGAGCCAACCAAGACAAAGAGCAGGCACTTAGGTGGCTCCTGGAATTCCCCAGCAGCCTCATGTCATCTGCTGCTCACATCCAGCAGAGCACAGCAAGAGCAAAGCAAGGCTCCACTCAATGGACACTTCTCCCACTTTTCCCCATGGACTGTTGTTGCCAGAGTCATGCCCCATCGGCTTCAATGTAATCCCAGCAGCAGTGACTAGAAGAAGGTGACGGACAATCAGCCATGTTTGGATCCTCTGACTTGAAGTATTTTGGGGGAGACACAGGCACTTTTTATTCCCAATTTAAAGACATGTTCACACTTACCTGTTGGACCAGTTCTACCTGCTCACTGGTGAGGTCCATCCACATTCCCCTCCCCCACGATAGTTGCTGCCCTAGAGTGGGATAACCCCTCCCTGGAGCACCCCAGGACTGCTAAAAAACAGTCCACAGCCTGACCAGAATCAATTGCTCCTGGGGAGCTGTCTTTTCACCCTCTCTTGGGTGCTGCAGAGTGAGTAGGCCTGGCAATGTCCAACTGTGCAATGAATGCTGGTTTGGACCACAGTGATCCAGCTGGCCCATTTACACTGCATGAGCTGCTAGACAAGTACCAGGCTAGTCTAGCCATGCAGTGCAAATGGCTGCCACCACCATTCTGGAATTATCACACCATATTAATCAGATAAGTGTGAAAAGGCCCTATGTCTCTAGACACTATCATAGAAAGGAGAGAGTTCATCAAGCAACCCAGAGATAAAGCACCGATTATTTACTGTTCTGCAGAGTATCAAACAATCTATACGTGGCAGGGATGTCAGTGGTAGTTGCCTAATAGTTATGTAGACATTTCACCTGTCTTTTTCTTTTTTTTCAAAATTACCATTTTAGATTTCTTAGTAATCTGTTTTCCCTTGTACCAAGGTCTTGTTTGTTCTGGCAAGATGAAAGGTTGGAAATGGAGCAAAGGGCAAGATTTCACAGATCAAGTGCCAAGAAAGGAAAGTCCTGCTCTGGTACTGAATCCCAGAATGAACAGGAATTGTAGAGAACGATTAGGACACATGTCTACAAAGAGTACTTCTGCTCTTTGGGCCTGGGGATAAGGTGGCCGTCTTCTGTTTGCTTCCCTTTTGGAGGGCATCTTCACCACTATCATTTTCACTCTATCCTGTTTTTCTCTGGGACTTTCTGCCCAGTCCCTTAATATGAATTAAGGGGCTGTGTAGTTCACTCCTAGGCCTCACAGATCTGTACATTCATGCAGATTTATGAGGCCACATACCCAGTGGTCCAGTATGCCTGCACTAGACAGAGAGTAATCTGGATTAAAGGAGGCCTTAATATTGATCGTGGGTAGACCTGTTCAATGATGTCCACTAGCAGACCAGCACAGCCTTGATCTGGAACATAGGAGACATGTGGAAGATATAGTTCTCTTGTTCAGGACTACTAGAGGATGACTTTCAGTGGCATGTCATAGGCCGCCACTGAAAAGCAGCCCCCAGGGGTCCCAAGGCTGGGAACTTTTGTTCTAGCCCTCGGAGGTGTAGGGGTGGACAGCATTGGTTGATCCAGATCTACGCTGTTAGCGTAGATAGCAATGATTCAGAACGTGCCTTCCTGTGATCCACTTCAGTGGGCTGAGTTATTCCAAACCAGTTGATCCTGGGACTGGTCCAGGGGACATACACACTGTCCCTTATGAGCAAGGACTAAGCCAAACCTTGCTCCCATTGTGGACCAGGCTACGGTGTTGAAAATGGTACCCTCGCCCAGCATACTTTTAGACTTCAATGTTCAGATCAACAGCTGGATCAGAAGTACTCTACTGAATCATGGAGGATACAAATAGCACACGCCAGTGATCTAGTATTTTACATGGAACCCTTTTTGACAGTGCTGCAGGGAACCCTTCCAGAAATGGGTCCAAACAGGTCAGAAACTCTGGAGTCTTGCCATTGCCTTCAGGGGATCTCTGAAGGCAGCAGTGAGCACTGGAGTTTTATTGGTTTAGAGGCACCTCATCTCAGGATGGATCACTTGTTCCCAACCTACTGGAATGGAATGGAAGTGCCAAAAGGCCCACAAACTGTTTTGTCTCATGTTTGGGTTTTTTAACGATAGCCAAAGGAAACACATTGCAAACGTACTGTGGATAAATAACCTTTCAAAACAGTGCCACAAAATAGAATGCTCTGGTTTCCAAAGGGTTAATCCCCTCCCAACAATTCCCAAACTATTGTAAATAAATGCTTCTTATACTTTGCAAGGTGAAGATATAAAACAGCTACATTTCTTGACTTTATCTCTGCTAGACATTGATTAGTTGAGAAAATGCCTCTGAAATTATCTTGCTTTGGCACTCTCTAAATTCATATATAAAATGCACATCCTGACCACAGTTTGACTAGTAGTACGTGCTGGATGGTGTTCAGCAAACATGTTCAGTTTGGGGTTTCTTTAGAAGGAAGCAAGAAAAACATGATGATTACTCTGAGAATGCACAGAAACTGTTAGCATAAGGGGCGGTCTGTACTGTTTCCTACAATAGTTGAATACTGTACTCTAGATAAAACAAAAGAAAAACAATCCATGGATACTAAACCATATTGTTTTAAAGGTTCCAAGGGACCCAATGACACACTTTGCAAGAATTGGAAACAAGGAGCTGATTGCAACAGTAGGGTGGGTCCAGGTCTATTGGGGTAAAGGGAGGGCAATTTAGTCTTCCTCCAAATGCTGGCTGACTATTACACTAGCAAGTGATAATCCAGAATATTACCCCTCAGGCCAGAGATGGCTAACCTTTTGAGCTTGGTGTGTCAAAATTCGCAAGAAAACCTAGCTTAACTCGGGTGCTGTGTCACATCTGGAAATATCCATAATTTTGTGATATTTGTAGCTCTAGTAAAAAAGTTATATTTTGGATATATGTATTTTATTAAAAGCAAAAACAAATAATTCTTTACATTTGCTAAATCTTCAATTGACAGTTGGTATTTTGTACACTTCAAGAACAAGCAAGCACTACATGCCCAGGTGCCAGAGTGACCGTGTGTGTCACCCATAAGGGCTTGGCGTGTCACCTGTGACACGCGTATCATAGGTTGGCCATCACTGCCTTAGGCATTGTTGCTGGTGGGCTAGAGAGAACAGGGGGCAACCTGCCTTTGTGCATTTTAGTGACACACACATCTGAGACGTTTTCGCACGGGGCTGAACGGTGCGCGTGGGAGACAGCTGCGGACACGGCATACGCATTGCCCGAGCGGGGCTTGCGCTCCGACGTGTCCGCAGCTGTCTTTCTCGCGTTCGAAATGTAGAGCACTTTAAAGTGCTCTACATGCATTCGAACGCGGACGAGCCGCCCGCAGGCGTTCGGGAGGAGAAGCATTCGCGCCTGCTTCTCCCTCCCTAACAGCTGCGGGCTTGCCTCCGACGCCGGCGCGGCTTCGACAATCAGCTGTTTGACAATCAGCTGATTGCCGATCTGCCTCCGCGGCTGTCTCCGCGCCCCTGGCCGGCCTTTGCCGGCTAAGACAGCTCACGATGCTTTGAGCATTCGCACACAGACGCGCCGGAACGCGTTTACACGCGCTCCTGCGCTCCTGTGTGTGAAAGGTGAAAGCGTCGTGAGCTGTCTTAATCTTCCCGTCCTACTCCCGTTCCAAATGGAACGGGAGTAATGCGAAAACGTCTCTGGATACTCAGGCGGTGCAAAACACCCAGTGGGTGTCATCTCCACTGTGGCACATGGTGGCCAGAGCAGCAATGGTGCCTCCCTCCACAAGGAAAATAATAGTGCTATTTCAGGAAAATCCACCACCAGGATTGGGTGTTCCTGTAATAGACTGTCATCGTTTTAGGTGGGGGTATAGGGGAGCTGTGGATAGGTTGCCAAACTTACAGCATTCCCACCCTAGTGCAGCCATAATGGCTGCATCCATTTTTTTTAATGGCTTCTCACTTTTTTTTTTTTATTAACTATATTTGGATATTCCAGAATATCCATGCTTTACAAATTCAATATCAAACATTCAGCATATTAATATAAGTATGTCTGGATGTAGAATAGCCTCTATTTTCCCATCTGGACAGGGGCTTAGAAGAGGTAAAGTATGAACAACTGGGCTGAATTAATTGCAAGCAGAACATTACAAAGATGCAATCCTATGCACAGTCACATAAGGGGTGTTTTTCCACTGTTACTAAAAGTGCCTATTAAGTACCCATTAATGGGTACGTAATGGCATTTTTGTACCCATTAATGGGTACTTAATGGGTACTTCTAGTGACAGTGGAAAAACACCCAAGATTAGACTCCTCCAAACTCATAAAATAGCCATCCCTGGGTTGTAATGTAGTGGAGAAGGGTCGGGAAAGCAGGCCCAGGATTTGGGGTGCTAGATAAAGTGGGATGCTGCCCAGTGCTCTTAAAGGGGTCACTTATGTCTAGCTGTTACCTAAGAACAACAAGCTAAATTTTTCTTCTTCTCCATCATCTTTTTTTTTAAAAAAAGTTCATTGTTTATTTTAATACTTCATCAAACACAATATGAAACATTTAGCATATTATTTTGGGGGGGGGGCATTGGGCAAAGAATGAGAGAGAGTTCAGAGCAGAAATGCAATTATTGGTCATCTAACCGTAATGTCAAGAAATGCTTTGGGGACATATAAGTGTAAATGTATATTTTCTCTTGGTGCATAATCAATTCATGACTTGCGCATTTCTGGTACTGTAAAGGTTTTATTTAACTATTTTTAGCAAAGCATGTGGATCCAAAACGAAGGGCCTTGTTCCTGGCCTGGACTAGCAAGAACCACTGACCTTGAACACAGCACAACTATGGCCCTTTCTGCACTGGGACTTATCTCAGATTGTATCCCAGAACAGGGACCTGCTGTCTGCATGCTAGTACAGACTACGCTAGGTCCCGTCTGAAGGCTGCCCTAGTCTGCAGCAACATGTGGATGACAAGTCCCTATTCTGGGATATAATCCAGAATGAAGCTCAGTGCAGAAAGGACCATGGTCTGGAACAGTACCATCTGTAACATAGCACTGATCCAAACTGGTCCCTTTATACCGCCCGATTTGTCAGTATTTCTGTCCTGCTCTAGCCTCTGAAGTCTTTGGGCAGATTACAATAAAGCCAAAACAGAAAGGACAATTAAAAATAGATTTCACTAAAAACAGCAGAAAAATGCTCCTGAAATGGGAGAGCAAGCAACCTTTTATTGGGGACTGATTGTTCCTCATGCCTGTTTGGGCTGCATTGCCAGTTGTTGCGACATGTCTATTCTGTGCATCACATACTAAAAGCACTTGGGAAGGAAATTTCAAATGATTAAAGAAGAGCTATGTGACCTGCTCAAAGTGGTGAACAAAAATGATGCCTGTTTCGTTAGCACAGTGTAAGTGTAGCACTTCTGGGTATTTTGAGGCACACTCCTGGATACTGCTAATAGCTCAATTTTATGAAGAAAAATGTCTGTACAGTATTCTTTCCCCTCCTATGAATTTTTCAGTTGTTTTCATTTTTGCATATTCTTTTTCTCTGCCTGTATTTGAACTTACGAAATGCTAATGAATGCATTCATCCTTTTAAGAAACAAAAAAAGAGAGAGAGAGAGAAAAGCAGTATTAGCAGCAACAGCAACAGCAAAAAATATTCATGGCAGTGCTTGCTCAACTACTAATCTAGTGGTTAAGGAGCTGAACTCTTATCTAGGAATACTGGGTTTGATTCCACACTCCTCCATGAAGCCAGCTGGGTGACCTTGGGCTAGTCACAATGCTCTTCTGAGCTCTCACAGCCCCCTCCCCCAACCTCACAGGGTGTCTCTTGTGGGGAGAAGAATAGAAAGCTTTGTCAGCTGTTTTGAGTCCCCTTAAAAGGGTGAGAAAAGCAGGGTAGAAAAGCCAATTCTTCTTCGCCAGCTTGTACATACTGTATAATATTGACAAAAGGTGATTAAAGCTGCGTCTACTTGTGGAAAATGAGGTGAAACAGAGCTAATCAGAGGATGTTTCCATTGCGCACAGCTGCATATATCATGTCCTATATTGGTGCTGAGGATCACAGAAAGAACTTTTTCGCACTAGATGAAAAGGTGAAGATGGGGAGAGTTCCTAGATGCTACATCTGCAGTGCGTGGAACCATTTCTTTACCAGAAATGGCTCCACATGTGTCCAACGTCCCCCTGAGCATATAGCACTAGAAAAGTTTTAACTGCTCTACCTCCATACTAATGGCAGGGCTGGAAAAGCCATGCATACTTCATTCACTCCTCATCTGGGTGGAAGAGTTGCAAATGGAGTTTGTGATTGGTGACAGAAGTGCAGTTGTGTGCTGCATCACCCAGTCACTGTGGTAATGGTGCCACCCAGGGGCATTGACACTATTGCTGCAGCTCTGCATTTGCTGCACCAGCTAAATTTTGAATATATCATTTGTCACGAAGTGCGGACACCCATTCTATTCCAGGAGTTACCTGGCCAATGCATCTAGGAAAGGTGCATATTGGCCCAGTGTTATTTGAGAAGAATAAACAGCTCTGAGGGCACCCTTACAGTCTTGAGTGCAATGAAGATGCCATGTGGCACTGCTGAGCATCTTTTCTGAGGACAAACATGTTTTGAGTAGCGGAGTTCCTGGACAATGGGGAGGAGCAGGCCAAGACCAGCAGGAACATGGGGAGGGGAGATTGCAGTGAACTTTTGTTTTTCAAACAAGCATCCAAATGAATCAGTTTATTTTGGAGAAGGGGAAAGCCCAAAATGCAGGACTAGGGAAGGAGAGAGGATTACAAAGAAGCAGATTCAAAGGAACTGGGAAGAAACTTAGCAAAAGAAAAAAAGGCTGGAGACAATACAAATCTCTGGTTTCGTGGAAGAAACATAGTACTTTGAGAACATAGTGCAGTCAACCATCTGGAATTTCAGAATGCAGGAGTTCTCAGCAATAAGAATATATAAAATATTAAGAAGAGTTGGTTTTTCTACCCTGCTTTTTTCACCCATTTAAGGGGACTCAAAGCAGCAGACAAAATTTATTCTTCTTCTCCGCATAACAGACGCCCTGTGAGGTAGGTGAGGCTGTGAGAGCTCAGAAGAGAGCTGTGACTAACCCATGGTCAGCCAGCTGACTTCATGGAGGTGTGCAGGATCAAACTTGGTATTCCCAGATAAGAGTCAAGCTCCCTAACCATCAGACCAAACTGGCTCACCAAATGTTTTTAAATGTATTTATGGGTGTTTCTGCACTTACTGCTGGAAATCCAGATTAAGGAAATCCGGATTTCTGAAATCCGTCCCTGGGAAGGTCCGTCTGAACTAGGGATGGATACCAATGAGGCCAAATGCATCTGCACTCACGTGGGAAGCACAGAGAGCGAGGAACGCATCATATGTTTGCTGTGCGGACACCGGAGCACTGATAGCCAGAAGGATCAGGCCTCTCTGCAGCCCTGCAGCCCAAGGTGCACTCAGCCGTCAGTCACCGCTCATTTCCACTGTGCGTGGGTGTGTCAGGAACAGACTGCCCACCAATCAGCAGTGTGCCTGAGATCCCGTGGCTGCCTGGCTGCGCTCAACATGGCGACTTCCAGTCCCGCCCACATGCGTTCCGTCTTCTGTCCCTGTGTGGAAGCTTCATCCTTTGATCCGGAATTTGCAGGCAGGAACGGTTTGAAGACCTAATTTTTCAGGTCTTCCCAAAAGGTTTTGGTGGTCTCTAGACCCCAATAGAGACAGATCTCCCACGAGGCCATGCAGAAGCGGTGTCCTTGAAGTGGCCCTAATCTGTTCCGCTGTGCGGAAGGTATCTTGGAGATGCGTGCCGTATGTGTCCTTATTGGGTGCTTAATGGGGTCTTAATGGCCTGTGCGGAAACTCCCTAAAAATGCAACCCTCCCTTCTCCAACAAGCTATACTGTATGACCTATCACTCATATGCCAGGCAACAATTGCAGAAGGCAAAATAAGTACCAAAGGAAACTGAAATACTTTTGCTAGAAACTAGTCTCAGGCTGCACAAAAGGAAGACTATAGACCGAGTGAAAATAGCAAAGTCATGTGCCTTTTTGTTTTTGCACCGCATAGGAAGCCCAGTTGTGAAGGACAAGCGCATTTGCTTTCACACATCAAGGTGCAAATATCAGCACATATCCACTATGTCCCCCCCCCCCCACACACACACCTGGAAAAGGACCTTCTTGGTGGTAGCCCCCAGACTATGGAATAATCTCTTCTCTGATTAGGACCAGACACTTTCCCTTTATATGCTCAGAAGATTAGTGGCTGAGGAAGCAGCTTCCCTTCCCCTCTTTAGGCACTGTTTTTAGTGTGTTTATTTCTTATTTTGTTTTTATTGCATAACCTGCATACATTCAGTAAATGAAATCTTATTTTCCAATCTGTGCCGAGTCCCAGTGTATAACACTAAATAGCTGTGCCTGAAAATCTAAAGATGTATTCAGTCATACAAATAGGAAAAAAAGAGAAATGTGTCTTTCTGATTTAAATCTGAACTGAACTGCTGTGTCAATGAAGAAGAAGAAGAAAAGAACAATTACTGAGGATGTGGCAGCAAAACAAGTGGGGGGAAAAGCTGTTCGTTTGGCTCATAGCCTGTGACAAGCTGCTTATACACAGGACTTGTGTAGGGAAAGGAATGTTTGAAGGGAAAAATGCCAATAATTTGCCCATGTACTATTGCATTCAGCTCTCAGAGATCCTTCAGCAAATGCCAGTCTTCCAGACGCCTCAGCATTACCTAGGAAATATAATTGCAGCTGAAATAACAAGTATGTTTGGAGTGGGGAAAGAAGAACATGATGAAAACAATCACATAGCAAGGTACAGTTTGATCAGACGTGTCACTTTTAATGTATATGCCAAGGAGCAACTTTCCTGGGTTCAGCCATTGTTTCAGTGCAGAGCTCATCCTTAAAGAGGGGAGGCTGGTCCATCAAGGCAAAACAGACTGAGGGTCTTTTCACACTTAACTTCAGTGGGATACACGTCCCAGACTGTCTGCATTGCCATAGTAATGGCCACGGCAATTGCTATGCTGTGGGTTGTTGCTATGGCAACCATGACATGGCACACAACTCCACAGCCCCAGCTGCACTGCTCCACCCCCACATAGTGTTTGCAAATGTTGCATCTGGGAGTTTCCCGGGAGTGTACTAGATGTTCCTGGTCAAGCTGTGGAGTAGTTCTTACTGCTGTACAGCTATGGAGGACTGGGGCAGCCTTGTATGCTCTTGGATGTCCAGGTCAGAGGTGGGACCACAATGTGTGAATGAAGCATCTCAGAGTGTTTAAGGCCATCCTGATCAAGCAAGTGCAAAAAGCAAGTACCAGTGTCCCAGTACACCCTGTACCTCAAGAATTTCAATTCGCCCTCCCTTCATCGTTCATGCATATTTTAATTCAGGATTACTTAATGTATGCTAAGAAAAACATTTGTCCAGTCTCAACACACCTTTATACATGCTAAATTTCATTGCAGGGATATAAAAGCTTGAAACTGGTACAATCCGGTGTAGGGCCATGACTCCACTTAGGCCCTGGTCACACAAGTTTAGGACAGGATTGCCTATTCATTAATTTGATCTGAGGTCGTACCAGTTTTGGTCACACCTAAGTCATTATAGGTCATCCTCAGCCTGGCCCCACATTGGGCTGTGTCGGTCACACCTTTTTCCAAGATCAACCTGAGCCTCCTCTTGGCTCTCCATCCCTTGTGCTGCATCAAATCTATCTCCTTTCTCATTGGATGCTGTTCATTTCACTTAAGTGAGGCAGAGATGTGCGTTCGTGGTTCTTTTTTAAGTCTGCTCCCCCACCTCCATGCCCCCCATTTTTTTTAATCTGCTTTTCTCCTTTGTGGAATTTTTTTAAAAAAATAAATTTGTGTAAAAATGCTAAATAGAGGAATCATATACATAAAATGAAGAGAGAAGGGAAAGTACCTCATGAACGCTGCACATGCCAAGTGACCACAGGAAAACTGGATCCCACCAACCATAGCACATTTCAGCCTCCTTTAGCCCATCCCCCCACTCACATTTAAGGAAGCGAAGACGACCTGAGATGCCAGAACTGGCTGAGTCCTCCTCAGTCCTGTAAAACTGAGGACTCCAGTTAAGACGATCAAATGGGGGTAGCCTGGCTTGGAAAACAAATTAAAATAATGTAACGTGGCCTGAGGACGACCTGGGGTCATCCTAAACTACTTGTGTGACCAGAGCCTTTCAAATGGAGGCCCTCCCACTGCTCAAGAAAGTGCATGTTTGTCATTGCATTTCCATTAACAGGGGCTACAGGCTCCTCACAACGATCACACCACCCATTTCCAGATGCAATTGCTGCAGAAGCACTTCGAAAATGGAGACATGAATGCAGCAGTTCAGGGCACCTCCTCATCTGCCTGAAGGGAACTGCCTTAATCTGTAAAGTGGAAATCCACCCTAGTTTGCACACAATGGTCAAGGAGTACCATGTCACCTGGGTGCATTCACACCTAAGTAGGGATGTACACAAATATTCATAACACTCAAAATTTGGCTGAACTCAAATTGAATGTTATGATATTTGTATACCAACATTCAAACAAATACAAATGATTCCAGACATTCATACTAATAGTTCGGAAATTCATTAAACTGGGGAAACGTATAAGATATGTCTTTATTTGTATCAGATACATATCCATTAGTATCAGATACGTATCTGTTCGTATCAGATATGTATGTATTCATATCAGATATGCATTCATATCCAATACATATTGAATGTTCGTAGAAATACATATGAATAGATTTGTATCGAATATAATTTTACCACATTTGAATGCGATCTATTTATATGAATATGGATTTTTGAACTAAAAATTTTGGGCATATCCTTATACCTAGGATTTAATCCAGCTTCAGTCCACTTTCAGAGCAAGAGAATACATCAGGAAAATGACCAGTTATTTTCTTTTCACATTATCTATCCCAAAGGTGAATTTTCTGAGTTAGAGAATCCCAAAAGAAAACAGTTTCCCAGTTTGCTGATGTGTTCTCTCACTCTGAAAGTGGACTGAAGCTGGATTAAATCTTTGGTGTAAATGCAGCCACTGTGGTAGCAGCAAAAAAGTCTAATTATTTCCCTTTTACCAGAGGGTGAGTTGGTCATGTGCTGACTCATTAAGAGGACCCCATTGGACCCTGGATAACTAATCACCTTGAGAATCTACCACCTTTAGGGGGTATGGTACTTAATAAAATGGTGGTTTTACATATATAAAGTACATATAATTATTTTTCTGTACATATGTATCACTCTATGCCCACACCTCTGCCTATTAGAACATGAGGAGCCCTGCTGGATTGGGCCACAATCCATCTAGTCCAGCATCCTGTCTCATACAGTGGCCCACCAATTGCTTCTGGGCAACTCAAGCAGAGGACAAAGGCAAAACCTTCACCTGGTTTCGAATTCCTGCAAATGGACTTCAGAGGGCACTAGTCCAAACCAGCTTATCCAAGTTCCTAGCTTTGGAGCCCATGGGGATTGCTACTGAAATGTGTCCCCCAGTAATACCGAACATGGGAGGCATGCCTTCTGTGTGCCTCCCATGTTCAGTATCAGGGCCCTTCAGTACCCCTGTAGAGCCGATTAACAGGTCTACTGGTGGCACCAAATAATGCACTGTCTAATACAGATAGAGCAGATCATCATTAGCATGTGGCTCTGTAAGTCCCAGATGCTTACTACATGGAGCCTGAATCTGGATTAAGAGTCCAAGTCATGAATATATGTTAAAAGACTGAGAAAGACTGTTGAGGTCTTCTTCAAGGACCTTCCCTCTACTGGAAGTAAATTTGAGCAGTAACTTTTGAACTCTTAGGTGCTACAGTACTTTGAGTTATACATAAAACTGGCCTTCTGAAGAAGGAGGAGAAAGAAAAGAAGAGTTGGCTTTTCTACCCTTCTTTTCCCCCTCATTTAAGGGGATTCAAAGTGGCTGACAAAGCTTTTTATTCTCCCCACAACAGAACACCCTGTGAGGTAGGTGGGGCTGTGGCAGCTCAGAAGAAAGCTGTGCCTAGCCCAAGGTCACCCAGCTGGCTTAATGGAGGAGAGTGGAATCAAACCATGTATTCCCAGATAAGAGTCTGGCCCCGTAACCACTAGACCAAAAAGCAACATTGGTCATCATGGTTCTCTAACCTGTCCATACTGATATCTGGTTTTTCACTAGTTTTTGACTTCAGTAAAGGTTGTGACAATCAGTAGTAATTAAAGAATATAGCACAATATTGATAAAAGCACTTTAGAGCACTTTACTGGTGACTCATGGTCTTTGCCTTGTTGTGCGGGAAATAGTATTAAATAGAAAGATTGCCTTGAGGCCATTTAAACTGTAGGGTTTAAAGCAACCTATTTTCAAGGCCATCAGATGTCTGTAGGTGGCCAAAGTCAACAGCCTGTTTTTTGTTATGTGTGCTACCTACAGAAGCCAATATCCATATTTCTGACATCAAAACCCTCAATTCGGAATTGTAGGACCCAGTTTCACAGCTGGCTTCAATCCAAGCAGTATTTCTATTTTGTATAACAGCCCTTACTCCGGATAATCCCAATGCAGAATAAGTAAATTCTGTTTGGATGAAGACCACCTTTTTTATTTGGTTCTTGGCCTATGCACTACTGTTTGTACAGGATGGTCAATAGAGTCTTAGCTCTACAGATGACTCAGGAACTCTTAAGAACTCTGATGAAAATAGTCCATCCTGACTGTTTTTTAAAATTATTATTATTAAAATTTTATTATATAACAACAAAACATAATAACCATCAGCAAATCCCCACAGCAAGCTTATTTCGCTTTCCCTAAACCGAAATAATAGAACTGGATTCAAATGCGAATTTGCCTGTTCCCATTACTTTTAACTTAATTGCGTTCGATCTGGATTCTGAGGATCATACGTGGCGTACGTGACTCAAGGGGGGATTCAAGTGGTTACTTTTTAAAAGCTGCTTTTCGGGGCTGTCCTGTCCTCTTCCTCCTGGCATGGACGCGCCACCCATAAGGGACCCTTTCACCGAGCCTAACTGGATGGCTGGGTGGCTGCCGCTTCCGTGGATGGAGGAAAAATGGCAGCGGGCAGACAGCCAGTGATTCTTTCCCCTCCTCTCCCCATTGCTCAGGGCACACAGCAGCAGCAGCAACTAAAGCCCCTTTGCTTTAAACATTCACATTCAGCTGCTTTCCTCCCTTTCCCTTTCTAAAGTCAGAACTCCAAAGAGCTAGAATTGCACAAAATTGCAACATTGTTATTCCAACCATCAAGGTGTGAAGTAGTTCCATTGCTACAGTGTAGCAATCCCTGTTAAGTGGATTTTTACACTGAAATCACTGTCTTTGGAAGCAAGCTATTGGGAGAGGGAAACCCTAAACATGGATTCTCAACTCTTAAAATGGTACTGTCCACACAGTAAAAAATGTTAAACGTTTCAAGTGCACTAACTGAAGTGAGACCTGTTGAAATCAGGATTGAGATTCATCATGCTTTGGGGTGGTTTAACACAGGAAAAGCGTGTTAAGCCAAACTGCCGTGTGGACTCCGAGGACTGAAAATGTTTTGAATCCGAGATAAGGTTGCTGTGAAGACATGGCCCAAATGTGATAAGTGTTAGTGTAACATGTGTAACATTAAAAAGGAAGCACATACATCCCTAAATACTCTGTGCACATCAGTTGGCAGTGTATTATATACTTCTCATTTCCCTCTAATTTAACTGGACCATAATTCTGCAGCTTCTCATTGAAAAATGCAGCATATATCTCAACTGACCTCTGTCTTGGAGAGCAGTCTGTAACATCTTGGAGGAGATTATTATTTTTTTGCACTGAGGCCTTTTGTCAGCTGCTCTGGATTCCACTTGACCTCAGCTGCCTCAATTTGTGTGTATGTGTGTTTAGCTTATTTTACAGCGCTTTGTAGGATGTGCAATTTTATAATGTATTTTATTATAATGTTTTGATTATTATTTTGCATTGTGTATTTTCTGTTGTTGTAAATGGCCTTCGGCAAATTTTCTTTTGGAAAAGTGGTATACACATAAAATGGAAATGAAATGAAATGAAAGACAGTGTATGGCCCTTGTGTTTCCAATCCTCTTTTAATCCACCCTTTCTAGCATATACTGTTCAGGAGAAGAGGAAGGGCTGACAAGTATGTGAATAATCCTTCCTTCAAACCTTTTCTCAGGCTTCTCAGAGATGCTTTTTTCTTTTCTTTTTTCCCTGTTTTTTGCTGTGTCTGACAACAGACACGATTTGAACTGGGCAAATGTAATGATGATCCTGAATACTGAAGACAATTACATAATTGACAGCAACTGCGGTGGACCCTGATGTGTTGTTAGTCAAGTTTAATGCCCAATGATTGTATGGACAAAGTCTTGCCACCTTCATTTTCTCCATTTCTCCATTTTTCTTCATTATTCTGTACTGTATTATGATGTCTCAGGGCAGGCTGCAGCAGATAAAAACAAGGACCTTTTTCAAGGACCTTCTAGTACAGTACAGGTAGCCCCTTTCTGTACTTCAGCTTGAAGCAATGCCATGCATAGTAAGCCTTTGGAATGTTATATCTGCCTTAGAGAGTGATTATAGGGTGTTTTTTCCACTGTCACTAGAAGTACCCATTAAGTACCCATTAATGGATACAAAAATGCCATTACGTACAGTGGAAATGCCCATTAAGTACCCATTAATGGATACAGAAGTACCCATTAAGTACCCATTAATGGATACAAAAATGCCATTATGTACAGTGGAAAAACACCCAAGATTACAGAGGCCCTGTTTGTTATCATAGGTAGACATGATTAAACCACTCCTCCATCTTTCGTCTGCATCCTATAAATTTGCGACATCACATGCTCAAGTATGAAAAAAAAATCTGTGATGTCCATTGCCTTGGGCCAGCAGTTCAGCTTTATTTGATCTATTCTTTGTGGTATTCTGAATAAGCATCTTCAGATCTGTGATTTAAAGGAATCTATCTTTCTTTCTTTTCAGTGTCCAATTTTCTTATTCATATATTTCCATTAAAAACCCCCATTGGTTTCATCTTTATCTCAGAGCTGAAGAGAAGAAAGCTGCTTACCATTCACACCTCTCCACTGTCAAATGTGAATTGTAAAACAGAATTGGTCTAAATAAATTGGGTGTCAAACATCTGAAGGTGTGTATCAGACTGTAGAAACACATCCAGTTGTATTGAATTTATTGATTAGTGTGAGGATGTATCAAAAACTACAGACTCACAAACAAATGATAAAAATACATACTGATTAAAATAAGTTAAAATAAACTGAACAGTCCCTGGCAAAATTATAGCTGGTGTCATCCTCCTAGCATTCCATCCCTCTCTGTGTGTGCATGGACATCCAGTAAGGGAAGTGCCACCCATTTAGTTACAGATGAGGTAGAACTAGGGATTTGATAGAATATTCGAAATATTCATTATTCGATCAAATTCAGCCGAATTTGGATATTTGAATTCAAATTGAACATCCAGACATTTATTTTTATTATTTGAACAAATACAAATATTTTGAATCATTTGTACGAATAACTAAGACATTCGTATGTGTACGGATATTAATGAACACAGCCTTAATTCAGTACCAGCTCAATTTTGGGCACAGGGTCAACTGTGAATCAATTGTGGTTTGGACAGACCAAAGAAAAGCTTTCATTTAGGGCCTAGTTTTCCTTCTTAGCAACTTGCTTTCCCAATGTAAGGATTTGTTGCTGCTGTTTGGGATAAACTTCCAAGTAAACAGTACCAGCAAGCATTTTATTAAAACTGTGGGCCAATTAATCAATGGTCAACTGATCATTTTTCCAGCTATTCCTCTCATTATTTATCAAACTCAAATGTGTACCATAATCCTATCAACACTGAACAACCAGGATCAGCCAAAATAAGGACTCAGCTGTGGATAGGTGTCAAAGAAGATTCTCAGTCTTTCGTTACTATGTCAACAACCTTAAACAAACAAGAAAATCTATAGTGTGAACTTTTCCCAAAGTAACTAGATGCATGTTATTGCTTCTATTAAATCATCTCTTGGGAAGGATTTTGGATGATTGGCTTTATTTTCCCTCCTGTCTACACTTATTGATTTGTTCTCAAGCACAGATGCTTCCAAGGATGACATTATATTGCTGTTCTTTTGGAACATTACAGTCTGGAGGCCATTTTATAATGGATGGATAAAAGCAAAAAGCAAAAAACAAATGATACAAATAATAAAAAATGCATTTTTGGGTCAAAAACAAATAAAACGTCATGTTGTCAACACCAAGTCTAGATAAGATGAATAAAAGATCATTTATTTATTTAGAATATTTGTACAACACTCCTCATTAAGAATCTCTAGGTGGTTTACAAGAAAAATGGAAACCAAGAATAAAACCACACAAAACCAACAATTATAAAAACATAAAAATTGTGTGGGTCAAGGAAATTTACAAAGGCTGTTTATGGACTTACCAGAGTTTGGATCAAGAAAGGATCTATGCTCCCCTTCTGCATCCTGAGGCCTTTCTGCACGAGGGGTTTTTGAATGCGTGGAGAACACCTGGGTACGCTGCATTCGCACGTCAGGGGTGGCTGGATCTGTTCCAGACCACGCCAAGCATCCCAACGCACTCTCCACACATTCCGTTTTCAGAGTAGAAAAAACTGCTCTGAAAGTGTCTTCGTGCGTTCTGTATGTCCCCAGCTGTTTCAGGGGGAGAGCATTCACACGCTCTCCCTCTCTGACAGCTGGGCCCCTCCTCTGGCCTCCCCCAATTGGCTACTTTGCAGCCAGGGGTGGGGAGGCCAGTTGGGTCCCTTCCCTGGGGTCCTGCCACCTGCATCGGCCAGGATCAGGCCCATGCAAGTGGCGGGACCCCCACCCAGTGCCCCCACCCCACCCCAGAGTCGTGCGTGTGCGTGAACGGGGCTTACCTGCTGCTGCCGGCTCGATTCTGGCTAGAATGGGCCAGAGATGTTCTGGACATGCTCAACTGGCGATCTGCGCATGCGTGGGTGCCCAGCCAATGAGGGGCTGCCCCGTGAGCATGCCCAGAATGTCCCCAGCCTATTCTAGGCAGAATCAAGCCAGCAGCAGCAGGTAAGCCCCATTCACGCGCACACGTGACCCCAGGGTGGGTTTGGGGGTTCTGGGTGGGGGTCCCACCACTTGCATGGGCCTAATCCTGGCCGATGCAGGTGGCAGGACCCCAGGGAAGGGACCCAACTGCCCTCCCCACCCCTGGCTGCAAGGCAGCCCATTGGGGGAGGCGGGGGGAGGGTTCTCGGCCCAAATGCGTTGAGTACACTTCCTCGTCCACACGTAGGCAGGTAAAGGATGCGTTTGGAACACATCCTTTACTTGCCAGTACAGATGGGGAAGTGAATTCAACACGTTCGGGCCAAAGCGTCCTGAGGCGTCTTCACCTTAGTGCGAAAACACCTCTGGTATGGTCTAAGGGAGGCTCCTCTCCCTCCTAGTACTCTCCATCCACATAGGATGGAACACAGGCTAGGTTTGGGTGCACAAAATGGCATCCTGGTCAGGTCTACTGGTAGACCTCTTTTTTGAGAAGACATGCCTCCATGGTCTGGTATACCCAAAGAGACTCATTTCAGCAGCTCAACAAGGCATGCTGCCAGATGTTATTCCTCCCATAAGGACTGAGCAGCAGGGAAATTTGCTGTGATGAAGCATCTACAGGTGCTTCTAAATGACCCTAGGATTTGAGCTTACTGGTGTGAACTCAGGCATTTCTCATCAATTTGGCATCTGTTGTGTCTCTAGTAAAAAAATAATCCAGAGTTTCTGCTGTGAGCCCAGCTCTGTTTGCATTTGATCCAAATTCAGTCTCCTTGACCATTCTCTATTATTTACTGTCTATACCATTGCCAAGTGACCAAGTTAGTAAATTATTAGCTTGGCAATATCATAGAAAACCAGTTCTTTGAGTGAGATATAAAAATGGTGGTTTCACAGAAGCATTTAACCAGGGCTTACATTCCATGTGGGCAAAAACTGAAGTTGTTTTTCAAGTTTACCAAGTGTTTTTC
Source organism: Aspidoscelis tigris stejnegeri (assembly GCA_023333525.1). Taxonomy (NCBI): domain Eukaryota; kingdom Metazoa; phylum Chordata; class Lepidosauria; order Squamata; family Teiidae; genus Aspidoscelis; species Aspidoscelis tigris. The sequence continues at coordinate 21,230,052 of JALMGA010000007.1, read as the reverse complement.
ATGTTTACCAAGTAAACTACTATTTACTTTATTATTTGAGGTTAACTGAGAGGGAACACTTTGATTATTAGAGGTGTGCCCAATGTTGGGGCATTTCTGCACTTGCTTTCCTGTCCATTGGATGGGAAAGGTGCATTAGAGACTAACGTGTACTAGTGTTCGCACTTAGGAATGCTAGTATGCGATTGCCTAGCCCTAACATGACCAGAGACTTACCTGTGTCCAGTCACCCATCTGATCCTTCACAGGGCACCCCCATTTTGGTCGTGGCATCCTGTGTGACTGTGCTGGTGCTGGGGTCATGGCAGTGATGACACTCTGCGCATGCACAGTTGCATCAGGGGTTATCTGAGATGCCAGTGTGCTTGCACAGCACCTCAGACAGACCTCTCAGACCAGAAAGAGCGCAGATCGTTGTCACGTGGACATAAAAGGTAAGTTTTTCGGTTGATCTGCATATGGTGAATGACTTCTTGCACCACAGCTAGTATGTAATTAGGCAATCTCTGGGCAGGCAGAGTGTGTTTGCAGGCTGTAAACGCCTCCTGCAAATGCTGATACATCTGCCCAGATGTTGACTAATTGCATACTACAGGGCCAAGTGCAGAAATGCCTTTGTTCTGAGTAATTTGGAACAACCACAAAGAAATGAGGACAGGGGTACAGGCACATTAGCATTACTCAATGAGTTCATCATGTAGAACTGTGCATTTTCAGGCTGAACTGAAACATGCCCACCTGAATCAAAAAAGATGTCAGGCAGGGCCTTATGTGGTGTGTTGTTGTACATGGGTGCCCTGCTGTGTCTGCAGCCCACTTCAAGGAATGAAAGTGACCCAAGAGGCACCCCTCATGAGGACTATGAAGAGCAATTCTGAGGAGGCTTGGCGGCCTCTTCCACCTCTTCCACTGCAATCCGGAGTGACAGATGACATTGGTTGCTTTCTGCCAGGCACAACTTCCCTGGCCTTGTCTGTTACTTAATCATGCCAGGTGAGAATTTTGGAGTCCCAAGAACTTTGTTCTGAAATTTCCACTCAGCTTTGAATCCTAGGAAGCCAGGAAGGACTGGATTTATACGTGCTGCATCTCCCAACCAAATGGTGGCATTGTCGGTTCCTGCCACATAGGTGATCCTTTTTCAGACTGTGAAGAAAAAGAAAAAGAAGAAGAGTTGGCTTTTCTACCCTTCTTTTCTCACCCATTTAAGAGGACTCAAAGCAGCTGACAAAACTTCCTATTCTTCTCCCCACAACAGACACCCTGTGAGTTAGGTGGGGCTGTGAGAGTTCAGAAGAGAGCTGTGACTAGCCCAAGGTCACCCAGCTGGTTTCATGGAGGAGTGTAGCAGAATCAAACCCGGTATTCCCAGATAAGAGTCCAGGCCCCTAACATTAGACCAAACTGGCTCAGTTTGGCAGCTGCATTATACTATTTCAGTGTGTAATGGAAGAAGCCCTGTCCAGAGGAGGAGGAATATAATGATGTTACGGTGCTGCTGTGGTGGAGTTGTCTCACATAAGGAAGGCAACCTCTGATGGCCCCTCAGGTCTCATAGGGATCAGCCTGTGCTCTATCACTTGAGGGGACACCGAAGCTTATCCGTAAGAAATTCCCATAGAAATGCTCTGGGTCTTTGTTAAAACAGGAATTAACAGGATTTATTTTAAAGTAAACCAAACACATAAACAATTGCCAGTCTCTTTCTCAAAGCAATCAAATACACGTCTTTCAGTTGAAACAAAATGGACACTGACTGAAACTCTGAAGCTCAGATTCTCTTTCTCTTGCTTCGAAAGATTCAGATTTCTTTCTGACTCTTTAGGCGAGTTCCCATTCAAGGAATAAAGCGCTATATACAAGGCTCTTTACATCGGGATTTACACTGATATCTAAAGCGCGTTAACAGGAAGCAAAGGAACATCTGGCAACTGGATTCAACCCCGATTTTGTGTCCCCACTCTTAAACACTTAAAATGCTTCCAAAAATGGATTGGGGAAAGCGATTCTTTGCCCTCCTCAGCCTTTCCCCACCCCTCTCTCATTGTCCAGGGTGCACAACGGTGACAGCAATTCAAGCCCTGTTCGCCCGCTCCACCTTCACAGCCACCATCCCCAGCTGGGGTTCCCTCCAAGAAAAGCACCCTGCTGCTGCCGCTGCCTGCACACACACACACACACACACACACACACACTTAAACATACACACATCTCCCAGTGTCTGCAGCAACTTCACCCCCGAAAAAGCACCCTGGCTGGCTAGCTGGATCACTCTGCTGCTGCCTGCACACACACACTTAAACATACACACATCTCCCAGTTCCTGTAGCAGCTTCCCTCCTTTCCCTTTTTCAAGATCAAGGAAGGAGGGAAACAGCCAGAATTGCACAGGATTGCCTCTTTCAATCTTTAGGCTTGTGTGGGTGAGAAAGGAAACATTGTTATCAGGTGTGAAGTGGCTGAATTGTTACAATGAAACAGTCTGCTGTATAGGGGAATACTCTAGCATTCCCACAGCACTAAGGAAGAAACGTTTTAAAAGCAAAAGTGGAAAAAAACACTGGAAAATTCCGGTGTTTGTTTATTCCGTTTTTAAGCCAAATAATCCTCAAAATACCCCTGAAACTGATTGGGAATGGGGACGAAGAGGACCCAAACTATTTTGAAACTTTTTAAATTGATTGGGGGGTGGGAATGATGAGGATCCAAACCGTTTTGAAACTGTTTTAAAGTGGTAATGGGAAGTTGCCTTTTGTGTTCAACTTAATAGTTCTTGCTATTGCTTTGATACTGCTTTGTTATTGCTTTGTTACTGCCTTACAAACAAAAACGCCTACACATTAATAAGGATGGCCTAAATGCTGTATTTTACGCTGAGCACAGGCCTTCCCTTTTCCCTCTCTCTGTAAACTTTCTCTCAGGAGAGTGTTGGAATGTACCAAAACATATCCATCTATGGGGGTGTTCTCACAGGTCTACCCAGCCAGGGCTAATTCATTTTGAAACTACACTGAGGGGTTTTCCCTTTAGAACTTCTGGCTTTAAACAGCAAATTGGGGCAGGGCAGCAGAACCATAACACAACCCATCATAGCCCTGCTTCGCCCTCCCCCCCAAACAAACCCCACTGTGTACTATTGCTGGAAAACCAAGAGATTCTTGGGATGGAGGGAGGCTGGGGCACAAGTGGGCAGAGGCTGGATGGAGCAGAGGGAAGAAATAAGGAATTGAATTGGACCAAATTGATTAACCCCCGCCTATTTGGTTCAGTACTAGACCAAACGCTTCAGACTTGAGGGGATTCAGTTTGGCACCAAATCCTTCAACACCTCCCCCACCGTTTTTCATTGACTTTACTTTGTTTCTCCATTAGCCTAACCTAAGTTTCAAACTGATTTCGCTTTTCCCTTCCCTCTCTTTTTTAATTGTCAGAGAATATTTGCCAGCCAGAAGCAATTCACTGAACACCAGCGTTGCTCCACTGCTGACATCTGTAAATGACAATAGTTGTTTGGACACCGTAGTAATACCAGCCAGCCAATTATACTTCCAGCATTCTGCCAGGTCTGCTTTGTTCTTCATTCTTATTTTCCATTTTGTTTTAAATTACAGCCATTACTCCATAAAAGGATTAATGTCAGCTAGCACTCCTTACATTACTTGTTCTTAATATCTTTGTTACAGAAAGAAAAAAATCAATGGCGGTTATTTGAATGACTGTTCTGTGCAGTCTTCCTTGATCTGTTTGTCCATGCATCCTCTGCAACTTGTAGTGCAATCTTGTAGAAAGCTCTTACGTTCATCTGCAAAAAAAAAGAATAAATTTCACGTGGCCGGGCCCAAGCTGCAATCTTTTAAGATGCATGAAAAGACATAACAGTGTCAGAAATGTCTCTCTGTGTCTAACAATAGTGGATAAAAGTGGTGAGAGTGCCACTGGAAAATGAATGTTGCCATCAGGACAAGTCTTTGGAGAAGATAGTGCTGGTTTGCCACATTTTGAAGGAAGCAAAATAAGGCATATGATGAGCTTGCTCCAACTGATGTGCCATTTTGTCTCTGTCTGGGACACCAGGGTTAGGCTAGCCACTGTTCTGTATGTGCTGGTCATCTCACAATGACCTCAATTCATTCTGTGTGAAGCTACCTGTGTACTTACCCCAGAACAACCCTATAACTAGTGCAAGATGCAGGAACCAGATTTGCGAATAGGTCATCTCATTGTGCAATATGACCCTGTGCTTAAGCAATTGCATTGCTTGCCAGTTAGCTCCTGGGCCAGATTCAAGATTTTATCTTTGACATATAAACCACTAAGGACCTTTCTGCACTTGCTGGTAAACCAGTTTAGTGCAAGGCCTATACCCCTTCTGGGTCTCTTATTTCTGCCCTTTGGTGCAGAACAGAAAAGCTCCAACACCTGCTAGACTGCCCTGCCTGTCCACACTGGATGGAGCGTAGTCTAGGTGGCCAAAATGGCTGCCTAGACCAGGGAGCTTTTCGCACTTTGGCCCATAGTCATGAATTAACCAACATCTGGGAAAGAGCATTTGCACCTAGAGGAGGTTGTTACAGCCTCCAAGTGCCTCCTACCTTCCCAGATGTTGCCTAATTCGTGACTAGGTGTGGAGCAGGAAATTCACATCTTTCTCAACCCTTACCCCAACTTACCTAATCACGTCCAGCCAGGGAGCATTCACTCTTCGGCTGGACAAGGAGGTCAACAGAGCTGCCGTGCAAGTGCACTGGCAGCTCTGCTTCCCTCCTGACATGACTGATGACAGCACTGACGCATGCACGGTCACGGAGAGTGCCACACTCAAGATGGTGGCGCCCTGAAGAGGACCAGCCCCGGGATCAGTCACAGGTGAGTGACCGATTGCACGGGGCATGGGCTATAAGTGACTAGTACTCACAAGTGCGAGCACTAGTTAAGGTTAGGTGACTGTGCTCCTTTCCTGTCCAGCGGATGGGAAGGGAAGTGCAAAATTGCCCCAAGATACTGGTGGACCTAAAAGGTCTACCGGTGGTCCACGGACTGCTAGAATGGAACAGGGAGGTGTGAAGAAGGGCACGTGCTTCCTTGTTCTGATTTAGCAGGAAACCTGTTTTGGTGGTGTGCCAAAGTGCACCACTGAAATAAGTCCCCTTGCAGCTCTAAGGCCAGAAAACTTTGTTCCTGGCCATCAGAGCCCTCTGAGCAGGCTTCAAAACTCACACGAGCTTTGGAGAAAAGTGGAGCAGCACAGGGGCTCATATTTGTTTATTACATCTTCTTGTCTGTTTGCTGACCTTGGACATTTCTATAGGGAATAAAGAGTCCCAGAGGCCATCTTTTATTTTCTGTTGGGAAGTGGTTTCCTTTATCTAGGGTTGTTGTTTTTTTACGATGTATGATATATAATCTGTTGTATTTCAGAATAACTTTCTATGGCTTTCCTGCAGCTTGTTGTATTTGTCTGCCTGCTAACTCATTTACTTGCCTTTTTGGAAAATATGTAGAGAACAATCTTATCAACAGCTCTTAGCCTTCGCAATTGAGCCCTGTACAAAATGTTGCAGCGTCTGTATTTGTGCTCAAGATTCAACATTTTAATTGGAAATAAATTTCAGGTTTTTAAGTATGTCTTGTTTCTGAAGAGTGTTATCACATTATAGAACAGCAGCCAGAGTGCTCATGCCTTGAGCAGCTTCTGTATAGTACAGTTGGACTGCACCAGCTGCCTTGCTGGATGATGTCAGAGTGTTCTTGGGGAGGCATAGCCTCCCAGGGAACATGCTGCCCACAGGATCCCAGTGGTAGCAGTGCTCCTGAGCATAAAAATCTCTCCTGGGAGCGTTCCAGAAGGACTAGGTTATGCACGAATGCAATTTCCAGGATTCAATTTGATTCAAAAATGAATATCCAAAAATTCAATTCAATTTGAATTTTTTAAAATTTGAGTTTACCCGAATTTGATTTGGGGTGTTTTTCCACCACGCTCCTTTAATCCGGATCTAAGAAGATCCGGATCTAAGAAATGGGTACTTCCCTTAATCCGGATCAAGGGAAGTACCCATTGTGTTTTCATGGGTGGTCTAGGGACACCCCTCCATGGGTGCCTCCTCCCCCCCCGAGCCCCCTCTAGACCCCATTGCCAGACTGTAGTGGAAACAGGCTCCATACAATCTGGATTTTCAGGCTGAAGACCCCACTGTAGACCCCTTTAATGGGGTCTACACGAAATCCTGATTATAGGTCCTGAAGGACCCATTATGATCCGGATTTGCCTAGATGTGGTGGAAACAAATGTGTCCCTAATGGGGTCTGTGGTGGAAATGGGGTCATCTGGCTCTCAGCCAAATGGGTCCTTAATGGGTGCTAAAATGGGTACTTAGTGACAGTGGAAAAAAACCCTATAATTAAGCAAATTTGAATCTACTCGTTTGAATCAAAAATTCAAATTTTTGTAAAATCGTAAATTTGCATTTACGAATGTTGACAACATTCGTATGCACCCCGAAGTTATCCCAGATGCAACCTGTTTTTGTCTCGTACAGATCTGTGCAAGATGCATATGTGCAAGTATACATCATGTACGAACCCATATGAATGTCCAAATTATTTGAACGAATAGATTTGAAAATCCAAAATCCATTTGAATGTTTAAATTCAAATTTATGGACATTCAATTCGAATTTGAAAGTCAAAATTTGGATGAATTTGATCGAATTTCAAATGTCTTCAAATGTCCGTAGAGGGACTCCACTTTAAACTGGCCTCCCTCATGTTCATGGGCTGTGAGCCACTCCAGCCAACACCAGGCAGAGAGGCAGCAGGGGCCATGTGGCACATGAAGCCCGGTGCCATTTTGATCCAGAAATGGGGCTGGTTTTGGATGTGCCACAGAATACCCTCTGGCTTGCAAGGTTGAAGCAGGGGAACTTTTGTTCCTCAGCTCTGACAGTAGGCTGGGTTGGGGGGATGGCAATCTGGGGGGCTGCCAATCTGGGGGGCTGCCAGCATGTTTTACCTCGCTCAGCTCCTGAATCATCTGCACTGAGGTGGGTGGTGGAGCAGCTTTCTCTGGCTTGGTTTCTCTGAAATGCTACCAGCTGCTCGGGAAATGTTAACCAGTAGACCTGAGGACTCTCAGTCTGTGGATGAGACGTTATCTGTGGACGATTTTCTTTTCTAAGTGCTTAGAAAGGAGCCACTGCTTCTTTATGAAGGTTAACCTCAGGCAGTTCTAGATCACAGGCTCAAGGCAGCCTAGTCTAGGACAAAAGGCACAGATGAGAAGCCGCTACTCATTTCTTCCTTCACTTTTTTTTTAATAAAAGTGAAGTTAGGACAAGAGCTGAAAAAGTTGAAAGTAAATGGAAAACCACAGTGCAGACAATACTGATACCATCCATGCTGCCCCACAATCTGGATCAGGGGGCCAGGCTAATCTGGACCCACTGATCTGGATCAAAGACAGATAAGGGCAGAAAGGGCCTGATATGCTGCAAATCTAATGAGTTACAACATAGCATTTCTGCAGCAGCCTGCAGTGGTCAAAAGGGCCCTTTCGGCACTGGGCCTTATTCTGGATGACACATCTTAGTGCAGACTACAGCTTAGGCATGCTAGTGTGCCTGTAGCAACCACCTAAGTGCAAGGTGAAACCTCTATGGCCCTGTCCCCATGCAATTGAAAGTCTGCTGGAACTCTTATTTTGCCTCTGAGCGGCCCCATTCCAGGCTTTGCAAGGCGCTTAGGGAGCTTAGGAAAGTGAGACACCCGCGATAAAATACATGCACTTTAAAGAAGAGTTCCAGCGCTCTTTCGGCGATTCGCGGGTTTTGCTCGCTATATCTGCCTTGAGGACGCTCTGTGGCAAAAGGGGCAGGGATTGCTTGCCTGCACACACAGCCAAAAAGCTGAGAAATGCAGCAGGTTCGCTTCCTTTCCTTTGTAAAAAGAGCCAGAATTGCTCAGAATTGCAACATTGTTATCAAGTGATCTGTGAAAGCCTTAAAAGAGAATGAGCGAAGGATCGCGCTGCCGATGCCTGCAGCCGCTGACTTTGCCGGGGCAGAAAGCCTTTTCTAACAGAGAACTGAGTGAAAGTAAGTGCTGAAAGTGAATGAATGAGCGATCATCTGCCTTTGCTAGGGGCGGGAAGCCGTTTCAGGAGATGGAGATCTGGCTATTTTTCCTTTTAACAAGAGAGGGGGCGGGGGGGGGGGAAAGATGCCCGGAAAGAGAAGACGGCTACCATGGGGACGGAAAGTCCGTTTAGATCGCGGCTACCATGGGGACGCTTATTCCGGAAGTGGAGGGGACTTTTAAAGTCAGCTATAACAGAGGAAGCCGAGAGGGGCTAATAAGTCCTTTGGGGATTCAGCCTATGTGGACTCAATTGGCCCTTTTTCTGGGGCTGGGGGCAAAGATGAACAGCACTGTGTAGCGATACGATCAGAAAGCAAAACAAAATGTGGGCGTATTGTGGGTAATTATATTCAATCTAATTTAATTGAATGAACACTGCCATTAAGCTGTTTTTCTGTGTGTGCACTGCACAGGGTTTCTTTTTCTTTTTCGGTCTCCTTCAAAACAAATATTCATGGTATTCAGGCAAGAAGCATAGATTTATGCCCTTCCAAATTTTACCCTGCTATCTTGAGTTTGTGGGAGTAATTTGTGTTAGCAGACAACAAACAAAACGCCAACAAATTAAGTGGTGGAATCAACTGCTTGATTTTGTTCAAATGGCTGGAATGCAGCAGAGCTTTTTATTTGGTCTTTCCTTTCAATGCTGTTGCTTAAAGGAAAAGTAGCATAACAAAACACTCTTGCAGCAGCTCTCCTTATATTGCTGTGGTTCGAATTCAGTCTGCCAGGAGTATGTATTCCATCACCCACTGACCACTGATGCCACACTGCCCATGAAGATTCAAGTGAAGGCCTTATTGGTGGTGGCACCCCAATGAGGGCACAAGTGGCTTTTAGTAATAGTTGTTCTAAGGCTTGATATCTGTGTAGTGACTTAAAACTGTTCTTTTTTTCATTATGTGTATTGTTGAACTGTCACTTCATTATTTAGATAAATATTTTTTACTTCACTTGATCTAGTAAGTCTTTGTCAGCCCAAGAAATGCAAAGGACTCAAGATTCAGTTATGAATCCTGTGAAATAGATGTGATACATCTCCCCCGTCTTAGCCTTTTGAATCTGATCTCCTGACAGAGCTCCCTCTTATGCCGGGGAAAACCATCTAATCTTATGTCATTGTTTTCTTTGTTTACAAGCATTGTATTAAAGAGGGTCATAGAATCATAGAGTTTGAAGGGACCTCTAGGGTCATTGAGTCCAACCCCCTGCTCAATGCAGGATTTCCTAAACCATCCCAGACAGATGTAGGTCCAGGTTTTGTCATTCACCTTTGGAGTGTTACTATTGATTAAATTATTTTTATTAGCTTGCTATCCAGATCCTTCAGCAGCTTTTACTTTGGAATTTTAGATCTGGTTGTTAGGACTTTGGCTTTGTCTGTTGCAGAGCAGACACTGCACTCTCATTGCACTGCCAAGGCATTATTGGAAATGATTTTCTGTACACCTTATCTAGCTGTGTTTTCTGTACACTTTTGTTTCAGTTTAAAAGCCTGCCACATCTAAATTGTCAGCCATTCAGAGTTTTCATAGAGTCAGGGAAGATAATGGGTGCCGGAAAATTGGTAAATGATTATAGAGCTTAGGCAGATCACAATGAAAAATGCTTCTCCCCAGGTTCATGCAGTTCTGGAAGAATCACTCCAGCACAGCAAGCCCAAACCATTTCCACTGGGAAATGGTGTGTTAAATCTTTCTGAATTTACCTTTTGGGGTGGTGTATGATCTAGACTATTGATTAAACTGTTTTTTTTTCCTGCAGACTACCGCGCCTGGATCCAGAACATCTGTTTTTCAGACCCCTGGGGGACCCATTTTAGTGGTGCACAAAAGCACATTGCCAAAATCGGTCCCCTGAGGGGCTCCAAGGATAGGAACTTTGATTCCTAGCTCTTTAGAGTACTCGGGGGCCATCCCTGAAGCTAGTTTGAGTTTGGGGCCATTGCAGGGGTTGGTCTAGACCCGGGGCCTTTTCGCATTACAGCCCATAGTGCATAATTAGGCAACTTCTGAGGAAGAGCATCCGTAAATTGAGGAGGCTATTACAGCCTTCAGGTGCCCCATGCCATCCCAAAAGTTCCCTAATTATGCAACATGAGATGGTGCTCCACACCTTTACCGACCTTAACCAGTTCCTTACCTGGCACGTCTAGTGGCAAGCATCCGTACCTTTTCCAGTTCTCTGGGGTTGTCTGAGGTGCCGTGCATGTACACTAGCACCTGGGAGGAACATAGTGTCCAGACCTCTCTCTCTGGGTCAGTGTTCTCAGACTTTGGTTAGTTCCAGCTTCTGCTACATAGGGAAGAAACTGTGGTTTGAAGCTTAAGAAAAGCAATGAGTCCTGTCCCAAGAGCCATCACTTATTATTTCTAATGAAAGTGGACTCACAATTCTGTGTCACCGCTAAGCACCTGGAGGCACATCTGTTCATTTCAAAGGCCATCCTCTGTGTAGCTGCCAGATTTTTCACGATATGACGCATAATACAAGGATCATTTTCATGTGAAGAGTGTGTAATTTACAATGAGCAGTAGAAATGGCAAATTATTGCGGCTGATCCTATTGGGGTGCAAGACTAGCATCCCAGACTCAGGCTGTGATCACACCTGTCTGATCTAGGTCGTCCCGTTAAGAAACTGAACTGAAGCCATGCTAATCCTGTTCACACCCAATCCCTGATAATTAATCTTCAGATCATCCTCAGTTCGGCCTGCTGTGCTCACACCTTTTGTTATCTCCCCGAGTCTCCTTTACACGCCTCTTTAGTTCTCCACCCCTTTTGATTACATCAACACCACCTGCATTCCAATAGGATAAAGTTCTCTCAGTCAGAAGTGGCAATTGGGAGTGTTTGGAGTTGTGAAGTGCTGAGGGCAATTCAGCGTACTGTTGGGGGGGAGGGGGCTGTGCCCCCAAACAGATACAGCTGAGGCATATCCCAGCCATCATGCACTTCCATCTCTGGAGCCATTCTTGTAGAAAAAGGAGAACCTACAATCTGCCCTTTTCAAAGCTGCTGAAGAACCTTCACTTCCCCCCTTTCACTGCAATGAAACCTTTTTTCCCCTTGCAGATTGCTGAAGGAAAACAGAAGCTACATTGTCCTTAGAACTGTATCATTTCTACTCTTGCTCCACGCTGTCTCTCTCTTCTCCCAACAGTGCTCTTCTGGCTATTTAATTTTTAAATCCCTCTGTGTTCTTTGAAAAAATGCACGATCGGTCTAGCACAGAATAGATTTCTATTTTTAAAATATGATGGACAGAGTCCGCAAGCTTGCAATCTGAACAAAGGGGGGCAGGATGGGAGGGGAGGCATCCTAGGAGTGGCGGCAGAAGTGGAAAGGGATGCAAGGAAGGGGGATCGCATGTGTTCTGCCCACAGCCAGGCATTGGGCGGGAGGGAAGGCTGGATCCACCCCTCCCAGAGTGGTTCAGCCCCCTCTAGCCTGGTTCCATGCTCACACGGGACAAGTGAAAATGGACTGGCTCCCCAAAATGGCTCAAATCTTCTGTAAAAGTGGATTCCAGAAAAGCCGGCTTGAGGAGGGACACCCCACCCCTAAGATGATCCCAGAAAAAAAAATCCGAGTAAGGTGGCGAGAAGAAGGCTGAAAGCCATCTTGAACTATGGGTGTGATCATGGCCTCTGTGTAGCTGCTGCCTTACCTGTCCTACAGTTGCCACTGGAATGGGATAGAGCCTGCTGTAGTTTGCAGTAACATGTAGATGTCAGGTGCCTATTCCGCGATTTAATCTGGAATAAGGCCCAGTGCCAAAAGGGTCTTAAGCCCCTTTCCAAACAGCTTCCAATTTTAAAACAACATTGGGCAGCACAGTTCTTGCAGAGTGATCAGATCCACCATTTCCATACCTGTTTTGCTCCCATGTAGGCCCTAGAAGGTCAGGAGAAAATTTTAGCAGACTCCAATCTCACATTTTGTTCCTCATTTTGCAGTTTTTTGAATAGTAGCCGAGATCAGTGGTAGTGCTTGCAGGGTAACTTGCTCCTCCTAGCATCTTAGTTAGTAATCTGTGTACATTTACTCAGAAGTAAATCTTACCAAATTCAGTAGGACACAGACATACTTTTGAGTAAACAACCATAGGAATAGGCTGTCAAAAGTTTCCTTTAGGCTGTCTGGTGCTTTAATTTTCCTGTTTTCATTTCTGGATTGGATTCTCTTTGGCCAGCAAGCAGAATGTGTCCATTAATCATTGCTATTGTTCTGAAATGATGCAATTCATGGCTTACATTTTTGCACAGCTAAAGGGAGGAGGGAGGGAGAAAAATAGAGACATGTGGCTGTTGCTCAGTTGCTTGCATAACACACATATTCCATTAATCCTTATTTTGAGCACAGTGAAGAAACCAGTCCGATTCGAGGCATATGCTTTTTTCTTGTATGTCTCTAAGCTGTAGTTGGTGGTTCAAACAAACTCCTCCAAGTCAAAGCTCCCTTAATCTGCACCAGCATGCAGATGGCAGGTCCCTATTCAAGATATAATCTGGAATAAAGTGCAGTCCAGAATGCTTGTTGAGAATACTAGATCCTTTTATCACTAGATGAGTAGACTAACCCAGCATGACCTCTGGAATGCCTAGCCTGCATCTCATAAGTAGACAGCTCCACCTGGACTGGGCAAAGTGCTAAAATAGCCCTATGGCATGAAAATAGTGTTATGTAGCCCGCTCCAAATGTGGGGCACTAATACGCTAGTACACCAAACCAGCAGCTTATGTGTGGATGACAAACGAGCCACAGGTCCTGTATACCGTGCTCATGACACCTGGCGCCATTTTGGTGGGCACCTGGAAATGGCACCGGAAGTATGCTGCTTCTGAGTGCCTGGTCAAAACAGTCCCCGTGAACAACTAAAGCAGCAGGGAATTTTCATGGGCCAGGGCAATGTGGGAGAACCCTAATGTGTCCAGTGGCTATCATCTTTTACGTCACTTTCAAGTCACTTTTTCCATATGTGAGTATATGGCCCAAAGCAAACACTACTGTAACAAGTTATAATGACTTTGGAGGTTCATCTGTCAAAAACTGTGTATTTGTATTTTTGTATGCTTTTGGCTATGGACACCTGGCTTTTGGAATTATTTCGCTTCTGAGATGAAGCATGAACTACCCTGAAAAATCCCTGTTCTGTTACAGGATTTGCTGAAAATGTATTTACTCATTCAAGCTTCTGGTCATTACTGTATTAGAGACATTAGTGTATCATGCTTTAAAACATAGGTTATAAATCTTTTTTTAAAAAAATGTTTTCTAAATTACACTGGCAATTTTAAGGGTGGGTACTGCAGGAATTTCTTAAGCAATCAAAGCATGAGGTCACCATGTTGCTGAAGGTCTGTGCCTAGACATGTGAGAGTCCCATGAACACTATCTTGGGTTCCATAATACAAAAGTGAGATATGTAAACAAATACATCTCAGAGGATTGGCTGAAGCTCAAAAGTAAGCCACATGAATCACAGAGTCATAGAATTAGAATTATAGAGTTAGAAAGTACCTCTGGGATCATCCAGTCCAACCCCCTGATCAATGCAGGATTTCCTAAACCAGAGGTGTCAAACTCAATTTTGCAGAGGGCCATATATTAAATTTAGAATGTGTAGGCGGGCCGGATTCAAATAAAAAAAATGTACTGAATTATTATAACATTTTATTTATTTAATTATATAGTATAGTATATTATATACTCAAAGCAGCTGACAAAGCTTGTGTTCTCTTCTGAGCTCTCACTGGTCCAACTACCACCCTGTGGGGAGAACAGAAGCTTTGTCAGCTGCCTTGAGTCACCTTTAATGGGTGAGAAAAGCAAGTATAAAAGCCAACTCTTCTTTTTTTCTTTCTTTCCTGCCTGTGTGCCTTCCCTCCCTCCCTCACAAAGCCAGCTGGGGGAACTAGTGGCTTCGGGAAGGATGGAAGGAAGAGTTGGCTTTTATACCTGCTTTTCTCACCCATTAAAGGTGACTCAAGGCAGCTTCTGGGGAGAACTGACAGTTCCCCCAGCTGGCTTTGTGAAGCAGGGAGGGAGGGAAGGGAGGCAGGCAGGCTTCATTTCTTCTCCGATCACGGGGGCAGATCCCTTCCGTGGAGATCGGAGAACTTAACTCGCAGCTGCTGCCTCCGCCCCTTGCAAGCAACACCAGGCCGAGGGGGGCAGCGGCAGCAGCAGCAGCAGCAGCAGCAGCAGCTCTCCAATCTGCACGGAAGGGATCTGCCCCCGCGATCGGAGAAGAACTGAAGCCACCCGAGAAAGAGAGAATTTCTACAGGCGCAGGCGCTTGGCTCTGCTGCTGCTGCCGAGAGAACCAACATTAATTATCTCAGCAGCAGCAGCAGCAGAGCAGAGATGGCGCCTGTAGAAATTTGCTCTTTCTCGGGTTGCTGCCTGCGCGTGGTGCCTCCTCCTCCGTGAAGCGATCGCGGGCCGTATTAATACGGCCCGGAGGCCGGATGCGGCCCGCGGGCCATATCTTTGACATGACTGTCCTAAACCATCCCAGACAGATATCTCTCCAGCCTTTGCTTGAAGGCCTCCAGTGAAGGAGAAGCTCACCACCTCGTGGGGCAACCTATTCCAATTGCTAATAGCCCTTATTGTCAGGAAGTTTTTTCTAATATCTAACCTATCTTGACACCCTTGAAGTTTCATACCATTGTTTCTAGTCCTCCCATCTTGTATAAGTGAGAGTAGGGTTGGCTCCTCTGCACCGTGACAACCCTTCAGATACTTGAATACTGCTATCATGTCTCCTTTCAGTCTTCTCTTCTGCAGGCTAAACATTCCTAGATCCTTCAACTGCTCCTCGTGGGACATGGTTTCCAGACCACTAACCATTTTGGTAGCCCTCCTTTGGAGTTGCTCTAGTTTATCAGTGTCTTTAGGATCATCTCCAGGTAAACCCAGAAAAGACTGCTGAAAATGCTGGACAATAATGGTAGTGGTTAAAATCAACTAATGATCTGATCCAATGGCTCTTTCTGCATTGGCCCTTAATCCAGATTAAGGACCAGTGACATTTGTATGTAGGCCTCGGTATGTGCATATTAATGTTGATCATAGATCCCCCCTCCCCACTTGCTGGTCCAGCTCTGACTATATGAATCCAGATCTCTGCTAGTACTACTTGATGCTATCAGAGGGACCAGGGACCAGATCCAGAATAGATGGCGTCCCATATTTGCGATTACTGAAAGGTGCCACAGCTTGCTGCCAAAAGCACACCCCATAGGTGTGGGAGTACAGTTGCAAAGCATGCATGAGCTTTGGAGCTTTGACTTGGGCTAATCCAGATCAGCACCATCAGTGCGAACACCATTGATGCTGCCCACACCTCCATCCACTGATCCATGATCAAGAGAGGTATGTGCAAAAAGAGCTAATATCAGATCACTTCCTGAGGTCTTCATATAATTGTGTTGTCAAAACTGAAAACTGCATTTAAAATAATGCCACCATTTGACAATATAATTAGCTGAATCAACAGATATATCAAAGGATAGATGAAGCATGTATGTGGGAAGAGGAAAAAACGAGGAAGAATAATTATTCTCCAAAGATCTGGCATCAACTCCTGTAGTAAACAGTCTTTTAAATCTTTAGGGTTTTAAAAAAATATATTTTTCAAATGTTTTCTTTTGGAGTTGCCATTTATTTCGTTTAGAATCTTATTTTGAATTGTATTGATTTTATGTACTGTGTGATTCTTATTGTATTGTTTACATTAAACTGAAGTAACAATTTACAGTATGCTAATTAATATGTACAGCAGCTGCTTCTGGCCAGTTCTGTATATAGTTTAAAACTTTCTCCTAACAATATCAGCAGAGGTGACATGGATTATGAATCTAGATGGATTATGAATCTGACTTCCTTTTGTGAGAGTGATGGGGAATATATAGTATAAACACCAATAGTTGCATATATTTCAAGTTATGCATTATATGAATGGAAACTTTTAAAAAGTATAAAATATATTTAAATGTTGGAAGGATAACATTCAGTGGAAGTTACAAATCAAAGAGAAATGTTTTAACTAAGTACCAAAAGCTTTAATACATTGGTGCCTTGTGTCCTTCTACTGGGGGACTGTTTCAAAGCCTGGGCGGCCACCACAGAAAAGACCCTCTTGGGGTCACCATCCTTCTCACCTATGTTTGTCTACTATGTAAGTGTACGCTGCCATCATCCACATCTGGAGATTAATGTTGAATTCCTAAAGGCTCTAGAGGATTTTTTGGTTTATGCTCCTGTTCATGCCCTGACTGCTGTCTAGAATGAGGAAATTGTCCAGGTAGTTGACATGGTTGCTTCCAGGTGATCTCTCCCATTATGGATAGCCTATGCAGCTCTATAAGATGCTCCAGAGCTGAGGGCAATGAAACAAAGGAGACAAGAGCTGGCACAAAAAGTACAACTCATGAGGAATTAGACTGAGTACAAGTTAGTGCGCATCACTGGGCCTATATGATGGCAGTAAAGGAAGTGAAGAAAACTTCCTGATAAAAAAATCTCATGTTGCCAAGTGGAGCTAGTTTGAGAGGTGCAGGGCCTTTTAAATTCTGGCCTGGAACAACATTTAGAGGAGATCTTGGTGGTATGTTGTAAAGCTATTTCAAAACCCTTTAAGGGTAAAGACACTCACATCTGACATGTTTTGGTTGCCACAATTACCTCAAATTCTTGTAAGCGGCCAAGAGAACTTTGGGTGTTTCTGCACTGGCCGCCAAGAAACGGATTAAAGAAAATCCGTTTCCCGGCGATCCATCCTCTGGAGGATCCGTCCAAAATAGGGACGGATCCAAAGAGGCCTCATGCATCTGCACACGTGTGGGAGGATGGATCCTGAGGGTCGGATCTTCTGGGTGCTGTGCGGAGGCCACAGCACCCATTTCCAAAGGCAGCCGGCCTCCCATGCCGCCAACGCTGCCCCCAGAGCTGCAGGACTGGAGCATTCAGCTGCCAGTCACTGTGTGTTTCTGCTGGCGCATGGCGCGCAGGGAAGGAGCTCTGGAGGCAGACCGGCCTGCTTCCGCCCCTCCCAAGACTGTGGCTGCTGGCACATCCATCCCCTCACCATTCCATGTGTGAAAGTGTCCTGCTTCCAAATGGATCGAGGCGAAGGGATGGATTGAAGACCTAATTTTCCAGGTCTTCCCAGAGGATGATTTTTTTGGGTGGCGAGACCCCATTAAGTCTGGATGTCATGTGCTGCTGTGCGGAAGCGGCTGCCTGGAAGGGCCCTTGATGCGTCCTCCAGTGCAGAAGGCAAGTCTTGTATGTGTTTTTAATGTGGTTTTAGCGGCAGTGCAGAAACACCCTTTGATTACTGAGTAGCTATGTAGATTTAGTAAATTAAGTAAAGCAGTATCATTGAGCAGTGTCCAGGGCACCAGCTAGTCTGAACGTACTGGATGAGTTTCAGTCACTGAAGCCTGAGCTTCAACAAATTTGGCTGACCACTTGTATACTTGACACTTGCCCTTCATGTCTGACTAAATATAGCAGGAAGACTCTTATCTGTTTGAGTCAAGGAGCTCATGAATGCCTCACTGAGATAGGAAGTGGAATCACCTTCTCTTAGAGAGCCATCTTTCAACAACTCCCAAGAAACCTAATCTGAACCCACAAGTTGTTAGCTTCCTGGGCAAGGCACTTCAAAGAATGGTGCTTGGATATGACTAAAGTAGGATCTTCACACCATCTTAATGGTGCCATGCAAGTGCTTGGAGGCACAGGGACTGCACTTCGCCATAGCCTTCAAGCAAACATCCTCAGCATTGTGGGAGACAACACTCCTCATGGTGCTTCTCCTGTTCTTCTAAGGCACTGCTGGACTGCTGTGTCTTTTTACATTCTTTGGTCTGAATAACACTGCCCTATTTTAGACGGTACACGAAATGGCTTCCACAGCCATTGCCTGCGCTTTCCATAACCCCAAGTGAAAACATCAAAGCCAGGGAATGAAAGTTCACTTTCATTGTTCGTGTGTCAGAGGAAGAGTTGTGGCATGTGGATTCTGCTATCATGCAGATGCTGCCTGATTCTGTGGGTCCATTTCAGTTGAGCTTTAGGCCTTTGTCACCCTGTGGGATGACATTTGTTGAGACAGGAGGCGAAGAGTATGGGGTTGTTGATTTCCTTAGGGCCCAGCTGCATCTAAATTTTAATGCAACTTCAGTCCATCATCAGAATGGGAGAACATGGCTAATTCTGCACTATAGGAGCAGTTCACAGCTGGAGCCGTTCCACTGCCCTGGAAAAAGGCCATCTGAAAGTGGCTTGCTTTGCTTCAGGTACGTTGCCTCAAGTTGCCTTTTCTCCCATCTCGCATACATGCATTTTGGAAAGAAGGCATACTAGAGCCTTTCTG
Organism: Aspidoscelis tigris stejnegeri; assembly: GCA_023333525.1. Lineage (NCBI taxonomy): Eukaryota > Metazoa > Chordata > Lepidosauria > Squamata > Teiidae > Aspidoscelis > Aspidoscelis tigris. The sequence goes on along the minus strand of JALMGA010000007.1, from coordinate 21,211,522 downwards.
TCCTTTGCTTCCCAGAAACAGGAGGCAAAGTACAAAAAGGCTCTTTGTTTCAGAACACCACTATTTTTACTTGATTTTACATTCAAGATCTCATTTTGTTTCTGCTTGTTTGTTTCCTGGCATTAAAAGAGGCAGGAGAAGAGACTTCTGTTCTAGAGTCCTGCTTAGATGTTGTGCCTAACACGAAAGTTCTTGTTATATAAGACGCAAGGAGCATCACATGCCAATCTACATGCAAAATGGCTGAACTTCCTGCAATGTAAGGAAGGCTAAAAGCAAGAAAGGTTCTTTTACTTATGTTTGGTTGAACAAAAGTGAAAATCTTTGCAGTACCAAGGGCTTTGCTTTATTAATGAAAGTGAACATGGGAAGGGCCTTGTGACGGTTTCAGGGTGCAGGCTGCAAAGGGCAGTGATAGTGCTTTGGCTCTTTTGCAAAATGCATTGCTTTCTTCCTGTGCAAACCCTTGCAAACTGCATTTGCAAGCCTAGGCTGCAAATAGCAGAAAAGGCAAGAAACATTGCCCGGGCTCTTCTGCATTGATTGGCTGCTGGAAATTTGGAGGGAAAAGCTGCTGAGGGACCTTGGGGCTGGATTGACAAGCAGGAGGAGTTTCCCTCAGATGCCAGTGGTAACAGCCAATCAGAGCACTAGAGTATGAAGGGTATAATGGGCAGAGAAAGCAGCAGGCTAGGTCTTTTTGCTGGGCAATTTTTGAAGGGGAGTGATGGTGGAGATCTGTCTCCGAGGGAAACTTTGCCAGAAACTGACCAAGGGGTCTTTTCTCTGAAGGGGAATTGATCAGTAAGGTCTGTTCTTTGGGGGGGGGGAAGCTGAAGGAGGCAACCAGAACTCGTTGTTGCTCTGAAGGAGCTTTGCTAAGAACTGACCGGAGGCTGGAACCCACAGCCTAGCAAGGAAGGGCTAAGCCTTGCTGAAACTGGGATTCAGTTGCTGAGCTTTGGGGAGGGTTGGGTTAAGCAGAGCAAACCAAAGAGGGAAGTGGATAGGATTATCTGCTTAGAAGCAACTGGTTACCTTTAAGCTAAGAAAGCTGTTTTGCTTGAAGCTTGCTATATTAAGAGACATTTGATCTTTCTCTTGCATTATCTGAATTTCCTACTTACTCTCTTACCTTTCTAATTGTTATTCTTAATAAACTTGTTTTGGTTTACTATTACAATGCTTGCTACCAGTTTATTGCTTTAGACCTGTAGTACTCACTCGGCCTAATGCACACTTCCAGCAACCTAAAAGTGCCCAGCTACTTTTTGGAGGGCAGGCACTGGACGGTCTGCGAGAAGTCGTGACAGGCCTCCATCCAGACATCTATTCTCCAGTATTGAGAAGAGAGATACCAAGCCATGAAAAATGTTATGATCAGTGCCTTGAAGTCTGCCTGTCTCCATGGTATTCTATGATGGGCACGAAGATGTGTGGAAGCCTTCAATCCCCCTCCAAGGCCACGGCCACACCTTCACTTTAAACTTTCTTCAGACCTGACCGCTCACATTTCTATCCATTTTTTTTTGTGGGCTTTCCACCCTCCATTTGTACTTTCCTGAATAGAAAGTCCACAAATAAAATGGATAGAAATGAAAAGGTGTGAGCAGTCAGAAGACGGATTGAAGAAGGTTCAAAGTGAAATGTGACTATGGCCCAAGTTGTGAAAATGTCAGTGTGTGAAAAGCAGCACAAAAGCTGCTTCTAGCATCATAAGCTAGGCTATTATCCCAGTGAAATGAGATGCATCTCTATACAGACCTCCATGCAGGCATGAAGACTTCAGAACAGCAGCCTCATAGAATGAAGTGGGCCAATCAAACCACTTTACAGAGCTGCCTAAAGCCTGCAGAGGCCCAATCTAGCACTGAGGCCAGTGACCTTAATCAAGCCCTCTGAGCAGCTGGTCTACATTGGGAGGAATGGACAATAGCCTCACTTAAGGTACCTTTCCTGCATAATGGAGACACAGTTTTTGTTTTATGCCCTTTCTGCACTGGGCGTAATTCCAGATTATGTCCTGCTATCTGCATAATGGTGGAGACTGTAGCAGAATCTGGACAGGGCCCACCGTATTCTGCACCAGCATAGAGATGCCAGATCCTATTCTGAGAAATAATGTAAGAACATAAAAACATAAGAGGAGCCGTGCTGGATCAGGCCACAGCCCATCGAGTCCAGCATCCTGTCACACACAGTTGCCCATGGGCATCTCCAGCAGAGACAAGGACAAACCTTTTCCTGCTCTCGAATCCCAGCAAACGGTCTTAGAGGCATCCTTCTTATCCCTCCAGCCTGAAAGATGTTCTTAGGCATCCATTCTAGTAGACATTGATACATCTGTTATCCATGAATTTCTCTAACCCTTCCTTAAAGCCATCTAGGCTGGTTGCTGTTACCATCTCTTCTGACAGCACATTCCATAGACTGATGACCCTCTGAGTGAAGAAATACTTGCCCTTCTCTGATCTGACTCTCCTACCCATCAGCTTCATAGAGTGCCCCCTGGTTGTAGTGCTGTGTGATAGAGAAAAGAAATTTTCTCTAAAGAAGAGAATGAATAATGCCCTTTGCAAACATGATTGCCTGTTTCAGAGTCTTGCAAAGCTAGCAGAACAATCAAGCAATACTTTGCCTAGATAGATTTTAAAAGGGGCCTTATTTATCTTGGCACCATAAGACAATTTTAGTTGAGCCTTTGAACTCAGAAAATTATTGCTTCCCAGTGAGTTACAGCTTTTCATGGGAAGCGAAAAGATTTTATCTTTTTCCAGCTTCATAATAAGGCAGGTTAGGTTGGGAAAAGGCAGAGCTTCAATGGAAAGCAATTGCTCCTCATATAAATGGTACAGTCTGCCTGGAGAGCAGCAAGACGGAGATAAGGAAATATTTCTTTGCATAACATACAGTTAAAATTTAGATTTTGCGACTGCAAGAGGTGGTATTAGCCACTAGCTTGGATGACTTCAAATTCACGGAAGGCAGGGCTCTCTATGGTTATTACATCTGAAGACAAGGGGCAATTTTGCACTTCCCTTCCTATCTGCTGGACAGGAAAGGAGCGCAATCACCAAACCTTAACTAGCACTTACACTTGCGAGTGCAAGTCACTTACAGCCAACACTCCACGTGATCAGTCACTCACCAGTGACCAATCCTGGAGCCAGTCCTCATCAGGGCACCGCCATCTTGAGTGTGGCGCCCTCCGTGATGGCACATGCATCAGCGCCATCGCCATGATGACTCTGAGGCTCTCCACAGTCATGTCAGGCGTGCTTGTGTGGCAGCTGTGTTGACTTTCTCACCCAGCCGAAGAACGAATGCTCCCCCAGCTGTATGTGATCAGGTAAGTTGGGGTAAGGGTAGGTACAGGTGTGGAGCACGATTTCTTACTCAACACCTAGTCGAGAATTAGGCAACATCTGGGAAGGCTCTAGGTGCAGATGCTCTTCCCCTGATGTTGCCTAATTCTTGACTATGGGCCGAAGTGCAAAAAGGCCCAAGGTGTTGGGAGACTGACAGCAGAGTAAGCTACGTGTTCATGTCCTGCTGGTGGCTTCCCTGTGCACCTGGTTTCCACCTTAAAGAATAGATTGTTGGACTCAGTATGCCATGGGTCTGATCCAGTGGGGCATTTCCTGTGTTTTGATGCTCTTATAAGTGGGAGGAAAAAGCTGTGGATCACTTGATGTTGCTGGCTTGATGTGAGTGATGCAGGTTACATCCATGCCAGTTCTGAGTTGTGCCAATGCATTCTGTGGGATATGCTGCCTAGAGTCACTGTCTATGCCAGTTAATGAGTTAAAGCAGATGTCGGCAGGTGTGGTTGTGATATATTGCAGGTTAAATCCTTACCAGTCCAGAGGTGTAGCTGACGTTGGTGGCGTGGCTGTGATGTGGCACTTTGCATCTAGCTAGTTTTCCTCCATTGTGGTGTACTGAGTAAGACCAATGTTACTGGCCTCAGTCTCTGAAACTGAAAAGAGTCCTGGTCCACCCAAAGGAAGTCAGTGGACAATGGAAAGTCCATGGAATTTTTAGACACGTTTCTTCTTACCCTTGCATTACACTGAAGTTGATTGCTTCTTATACTGTACATAGTTTCATTACACACAACATACAGTAGGAATGAAACTATAACATTCCAAGGAGAGTTTTAAAAAATATTTAAGGCTGTGTTCACACCTGTTTTAATTCCAGCTTCAGTCCACTTTCAGCAGGAGAAGACACATCAGCAAAGTGGCAAGCTGACTTGTTTCAGCATTCAGAAAATCGACTTTTGAGTTAGATAATGTGGAAAGAAAATTACTGTTCACTTTGCTGATATGTTATTCTATTCTGAAGGTGGACTGAAGCTGGATTAAACTTAGGTGTGAACACAGCCTAAAAGACTGAACCTACACTGGACCAGGCTATTGTGCACTCATCCCAGCCTGTCACCAGTCCGGCCCCAATCGCTGGGATCAAATGTTCCTGGGCCTTCACAGTTCCTGGCTGGGACCTCTTCAGTACTGTTGCATTTCCAGCATCATTTCCAGGGGCCTGGCTTGGCATACTGGCTCATGGGGCATGCTGCCTATATGCCCTTTGTGGACAGGTATACCACTGGTACTTCATTTAAGAACTACTTTTAACAGATCTGCTTTAGGAGTAGGATGCGCCACCATTTGTCACTCTGTCCTACTCCATTGCTTTGTCCCATGTGGACAGAGTATATTATTGTGGGGGAAGCTTCCCATATCCTGGTCCAGAGTCTGCATTATTTACACTATGGATTGCTTGGGACCAGAATAGCAGGCCTATGTGGAAAGGGGCTAAATGTCTAAGCTTTCCAGCTTTATTTAAAGTTCAGATGTAATATACTCTGCCTTTTAAAAAGGCCGCATGCTGTTTGTTTACAGACAATAAATGAACTTCATTTTCCAAAGCAGCTTGCACATCCTCATGTTGCTAAATAATTGCATTTAGCTGTTGCTAACAAGATCATTTCCTGGGGTTTCGCTCGCTTTCCTAGCAAATCTGATATTCCCTACAGGCAGAGATATTACAGAGATAGAGGCAAGACTCCCGGAATAATCCAATATATTTCCTCCTCAGCACTGTAAGCATATGAATGCTTTTAATTTCAGTTATACACATATTTCACATTTACACAGGACAATAAAGGTCCCAAAATAATAATCTTTTAGAGTAGTGTATAAATTATCATACATAAGAACATAAGAGAAGCCTTGCTGGATCAGGCCACAGCCCATCTAGTCCAACATCCTGTTGCACACAGTGGCCCACCAAATGCTCACGGGCATCTCAAGCAGAGACAAGGACAAACCTATTCCTGCTCTAGAATCCCAGCGAATGGCTTTAGAAGTGCCCCTCCTCCCCCCCCAGCCTGAAAGATGCACCTAGGCATTTGTTCTAGTAGCCATTGATACATCTGTCATCCATAAATTTGTCTAACCCTACCTTAAAGCCATCTAGACTGGCTGGAGGAACCACAACCCACCCCCAGGGAAAAAGAATCTGAGTGATGTGTAAGGATGGCCTGAAGCTGTCTTCAAATATGGGTGTGATTACAGCCTAAATTACCTTTTCTATGAGTTTCTGGTCATTTGCCAACGCATCTGTCTCAGTCCCAGCTGTCATGGTAACCACTCCACTGCCCATCATGAACACAATGAACAATGAGAACTTGTCACTTTCTTTTCATGTAAGATGCTGAAAGTCTTCCATTTTTTTCAGCAAAGGCTGTGTGCATTTTCCTACTTGATAAGTTTCAGCAGATTTAAGTGCTCAAGAAATGCATTTTGAAGTTTTTCATTCTAAGTAGCATGCCTTACAGAGTCGGTGTTAGAGTGACACTTTCTTCACGGCACTCTCCAGCGGGTCATGGAATCCAGTCATATCAAACTGAGGAAACTCTAATGACTTGTTGAATAACAACTCCCAAATTAGGCAGAATGGTCTAAGGTCTGACTTTAGTTTCCTAATTTGTAGAAACTGCAAACAAGCAGAGTGAAATTTTATTTATTTATTTATTTATTTATTTATTTATTTATTTATTTATTTATTTATTTATTTATTTATTTATTTATTTATTTACCTACCTTTCTATCCTGCCTCATACCCAAAGGTATCTGGGTGGGTAACAACCTTAAAACAACAGCTTAAAACAGAATATACATTAAAAGACTTTAAAAATTTCAACAACTCTAAAACAATACACATTATGTTTAAAATAATACAAAACAGTACAAAGGAGCAAAATCTTCAGAGTTGTATTAGATTAGCATAGAACATAAGAGGAGCCCTCCTGGATCAGGCCACAGCCCACCTAGTCTAGCAGTCCTGCATTGTTTGCTAAGACATGTGGTGCTGAAGCTGCCTGAGGGAGTCTCTGGGCGCGTTCCCACCCACAGGCCAAACCAATGCGAACCCAGATTCCTCTGATTTAGAGTAATCTGGGTTCTGCTGCGGGTTAGGGGTGGAGGCTGGGAAGAGCACCGACTGCGCATCAGGCTGTTCCCAAACAGAAGCCGCAGGTGTGCACAAGCACACCTTCAAGCAGCTGCCAGCCTGCTCCTCCTCAGCTGCCTTCCTCTCACACTTCCCGGCTGTCCTCCTTCACTTGGCTTTAAACCGAACAAGCCTTTTCTTTCCCCCCGTTGAAATGGGAAGGGGAAAGGAAAGAAGGCAGCCAAGAAGGAGGAGGCTGGCAGCGGCTCACAGGTGTGCTTGTGCGCACCTACTGGTTCTGTTTGGAAGGAAGGCAGCTGAGGACGTTAGGAGGAGGAGGCTGGCAGCAGCTGTCTTCCTTCCTTTCCCTCCCCCCCCCCCCCCCGCTGCCTGAGACCGCCGCATCTGAGAGAAGGGCAGCCGGGTAAGTGAGTGAGGAGGGGGTGCGTGGAGGGGAGGCCACCTCTCAGATGTGGTGGCATTGGGCAGCAGGCAGGGGTGGAGGGAAAAGGAAGGAAGGCAGCCACTGACAGTCTCCTCCTCCTCCTAATGTCCTCGGCTGCCTTCCTTCCTTTTCCCTCCCCAAGAAAGAAAAGGCTGGCTCGGTTTAAAGCTGAGCAAAGGAGGACAGCCCATGGCCGGGCTGCACCCCCTCGCTCACTTACCCATCCATCAGCTGTCCCCCTTCACTCAGCTTTAATCTGAGTCAGCCAGAACCCCCCCCCCCCTTGTAGGAACAGGGGTTTTCTTTCTCTGGCATGGGAATAGGGTTGGAAAATCTGGGGTGGATTGGGGGTATTGGGGGATTTAATGGAAACCCCCAATACCGAATCTGAATCCACCCTGGATTTTAGGCCCTTTGGGAATGCGCCTTCAGTGTAACTTGATGATGTGGCTCACCAAGGTCTTGGAGGGCAAAGGGAGCTAAAATGTGCAGGACAACAGTCTCAGATATCTTTGTCTCGAAAGAATATTTTTCTCATGATAAGGGGGGTGTTTAGGCTGCTCTGACTATGAGGAATACTTTTTAATTGCTCTAGTTTGATATTATTACACCTTGCTGTTTAAATCTGTCTTAGGAAGGCAGCCATATTCAAGCTGTTTTCGGCCTGGAATGGCTTGGCCACACCTACCTGCTGCTGTGAGGGTGTGGGAAGAATGCTTGGCTTGATGGGGAGGCATTCCAGGGAAGGTAAGGGGGGGCACAGTGACAGGTAAGGGAGGTGAGGTGAGTTTACACATGGGGTGAGCAACGCGGTTGTTGGAGGGCAGGGTGGGTTGGTTTGCATGCCAAGGAGGTGATGGTGTTGTGGGCAGGCAAGAGCCTGATTGGGGAGGGTTCACGTGCCAAAGGTTAATGGGCTTGGAGGAGCAGTGGCAGCAGGACAGAGGAAATCTTTGGGAGGGGAAGGGCGCTTGGAGTGGCAGTGGTGCAGACGGAGTCTTGACAAGGGGCAGGAGGCAGGGAGAGGGCAATGGAGCAGCGGTGGCAGCAGCGGCAGGGCAGAGGGAGTCTCATCAAGTGCAAAGGCAAGGGCAAGGACAAGAGCAAGGGGATGGAAGGAGGGGCAATAGAGTGGAGGAGGTGTGGAAGAGGGAGTCTTGATGCTGGCGGAGGGTTGGTTGGAGGTGCAAGAATTGGATCAGAGGCTTGCCAAGTCTTACCATTTTCCAGGCAGCAGCAGGAGCAGTGACAGCAGCCTCCTGGACCAAGTTCCCACCTACTGTAAACTCTGGACCAGAGTAATCCGGGTTGTGATGCAGTTAGGTTTGAAGACCTGGAACAGCATCGAGCGCACATTGGGCTGTTCCTACAACCAACCCGCAGGTGCACCCAAGCATACCTGCGCCTGCTGCCACCACTGTCTGGCACCTCCACTATCCCGGCTTCCTCCTCCTCCGATCCTGCAACAACTGGCTGCCGCCACCACTATCTACCACCTCCCCGCACCCCCCGCTCACCCCGGCCTCCTCCTCCTCTTCTTCCTCCGATCCTGCAACAACTGGCCGCTGCCACCATCCGCTGCCACCCCCACCCCCGCTCACCCCATCTTCCTCCTCCTCCTCTGAACTTGCAACAACCATCCAATGCCATCACTCACTTCACTTGCCCCAGCCACCGGCTGGGACTAAAATCTGGACTGGACCAGAAAAGTCCTCAGTAATGAGGTGGTTATTTTCTCCGGATTTCTGCAAGGGGTTCTGCAGTAAATCCAGGGGAAAGGAAAAGGCATGGGGATGACCCTTCCTGGATTCGGACAGCTTGGGAATTTAATGGGATCACTCCATCCCGAGTGCGAATCCAGTCTGGACTTTAGTGGCTTTGGGAACACAACCCTGGTTCCTCCTTCCCAATCACAGCCTTCAAATGGAAAAGGGATTAAAACTTTAATGCTGTTTTGGTACAAATAGAGGAAAACCTGGATAGAGGGAGGAATGTCCAAGAAGGAAATGGCTTAGCATTTAAAGGTGTAACCAAATCTGGCTGGAATTTGGGCTGAAGGGGTAAATTTAAACAAAAGGGTTAAATGAGATGTCTTGCTTTAACTTTTGTGTCACATTTTTTCGGAACTCGGTTTTCATTTTTCTCGTCCTCTGGTCCACATTAATCTGATAATGGGTTAGATTTATATAAGTTGGCTGCTTTAATTTTCCATTACTGATAGCACCATGATTACCACCCTGTCTAAAATCTTCCACTCTTGTTTTGTAAGATTTGAGAGCCTGCCTATGGTGTAATTTTCATAACACTGCCAGACAGCTTTCAAATGCCTCAGTAAGAGCCTATTATGAAGTAGGTGTAAGCCTGGAAAATGGTTTAATTAATTTGTTCTCTTTGACAGACTTTTTTTTTAAAACTGTATAATCATCTTCAAATACTGTGGCAAAAAAATATTTTAGTGTTTACAGTTTCCTACAGGTGCCTCAAAATACTTCACTGGAAGGGACTTTTCAGAGCAGACCTTTCTACTCCATCCTCCATACCCCATATCTCATTGGATGTTCCCCCCTAGATATGGGGCCCTTGGGGACGACCTGGGGATGGTCTAGCACAGAGCGTCCAAAAAGTATGGAGCTCCTTCTATCTGGGAGTGGCTCTGTGCATGCAGGACCGTCCTCACTCTTCAGTAGCACTCAAATTAGCTCCACAGCTATCTTAGGAGCACTGCAGGGGCTCCTAGGATGTTCTTCCACTGTCACTAAAAGTACCCATTAAGTACCCATTAATGGGTTTGAAATGGCATTTTTGTACCCATTAATGGGTACTTAATCGGTACTTCTAGTGACAGTGGGAAAACACCCCTAGATACCTCCCAGACTCAAGCCTTTGTACATACTTCCCTGGAAGGCTATGTGGGGGCAGCGCAGTGCAGCTGTGTCTGAGCAGTTGCACACTGCATTGCCTGGTTGCCATGGCAATGGCTGGCACACATGGCCATTGCCGCAGTGAGTGGGATACACCTGGACACCGGCCTTCACGTGTTGGGTAAGGCAACTTTGGGATTGGGCCTGGGTTCGAAATGCAAGTGCCGGCTTCCATTCCTGATCGTCACTTCCCTGGGACAGTGTTCCAGGAAAGCAAAGTGCAAAAAGCCCCTTGACCCCAATGAGATGACCTCTTGCAGTCGTTAATGAGATCAATATATCCCATTATAGATTGATGTGGACCAAAGGGAGAAACAATCAGCAGCCCTTTTGCACTTCCAATGGGTGTGCACTAGCATTCACGTTTGCAAATGCTACTACACATCAACCAACCCACCACATGTTTGGAGACTTACCTGAGTCTGGACATGAGTCCGGGTGCTGCCATCTCTTTGGGTGCCAGCGCTAGTGCATGCGCACTGTCACCAAGATAACAGTGATGTGCAATGCACATGCATTGACATACTAGCTCACCTCATGTGCCAGTGCACTTGCACAGCACGTCAGATGATCCCCTGGCACCTGGAGGAGGTGTGAATTGTCTCTCCACTGGCAGGGAAAGGTAAGGATTTAAATGTGTGTGGTACACAATTTCCTGCACCACTGCTAGTGAACATTGAGGGAGCTTCTGGGATGGCAGAAGTAGTTTCTGATGTGGAAACGTCTCCTTCAAGTGCAGATGCTCCTCTCCAGAAGTTCCCCCAACATGCACTACTGGGCCAAGTGCAGAAAGGCCTCAGGTGATCAATTATCACTGTAAATAAAAAGACAACGGAAGCTGCTTCTCAACAGCATCACGAAGAAACACACCAGAATAAAAATGCACATTCCAGTACACTTGTCTGTTGTCACATTAAAACAACGATTTGCATTTAATGCGCAGCAAATAGCTCTGTTAGCTCTGTTCGTCACTTGGATCTCACCTTTGCCTTCCTTCCGATTGGGCAGTACAACTTGTCAGTTTGGCCTAGTGGTTTGGAAGCCAGTCTGTTCTCTGGGAATACTGGGTTTGATTCCACAGCCTTCCACAAAGCCAGCTGAGTGACCTTGGGTTAATCGAATCTCACTTCTGAGCTCTCATAGCCCCACCCACCTCACAGGGTGTTCTGCTGTGGGGAGAAGAACAGAAGGCTTGTCAGCTGCTTTGGGTTCCCTTAAATGGGTGAGAAAAGCAGGGTACAAAAGCCAACTCTTCTTCATGTTCCGTCTGTTTTCCGTTTTTGTGCTCCAGCACATTTGCCCTCTAGCATAAAAGCAAAGGGGTTGTAGCTAAGTGGTCATGCAAGCAGCCTGGAAAACACAAGAAGTAGGGAATAGTTCTGCCCCTGGCTGCCTACCCCAGTGAACTCTGATGCCCTTATTAAACTACTCCTCCTAAAAGAGAGCAGGCAGCCAAGAATTTTAAAAATTTAAAGTATTCAGGCTGTAGTGCAAGGTTCTATGATTTGAAACTGATTAAGGGGCTGTTCCTTGAGAAGCTATTGACTCTCCCATTTAGAGGAAGAAAGGGAACGCCCCTCTCACCCTCCTGGCAATACCCTTTCTCAGCCTCCACACATGCAGAATATACGCACATCTAAAACTAAAAATGCTTTGAAAAGGGCAATGTGCTTTCCCTGCGGGAAGAACGCACTCTGCAGAAACACACAGATTCCATGGTAAATCCTTCACATTGGGAATAAGAGATCATATTTTATAGTGATTTCCTCACAGCTGAAACTGATCCAATGCAGATTTTAACTAATGTATGTAGCTATTCTCTTCACCTCATTCACAGCTGTAAAACAGAAAACAAATGAAACAAAGTAAATGAAATAAACCATATTATCCTGGCTGTGGAAGTGGCCATAGTTGGAGGGATAGGTTAACAACTGTCTGGAAGGTTTAACTCTTGGGCCCCATTCCCATTACAAGCTTAAAATAGTTTTCCTAAACCAAAATAAAAGAACCTGATGCAAACACGAATTTGCCTGATCCCATTACTTTCAACTTTAATCGTGTTTGATCCCAATTCTGAAAGCGCTTGAAAACTTCATTTGGGAAAGCGTATCTTTTTCTCTCCCCACCTGGGTGACCATCCTGAGGCAAGGCGAGAGGGCGGCGTACGACCCCCTCCCTCCCTCCCTCCTTCCAGTGGTGAGGGCGGCGGTGGGTGACCGGAACCAAGCGAGGGTCAGCTGCCGCCACGAGGTCTCTCATTCTCCCGCCCTACTTCCAGCAGCAGTGACGACGGGGACCGAGCGAGTGTCCGCCGCCGCCATGCAGTCTCTCATTCTCCCGCGCTCCTTCAAGTGGTGACAGGACCAAGTGAGGGTCAGCCGCCGCTGCCACCATGCAGTCTCTCGTTCTCCCACTGCTGCCTCCATTGCTCTGATGCGTGCCCGCTGCCAACCCCCCTCCCTCACAGATGCACGTGCGCCCATGCAAGGAGAGGCACCCGCCCATTGCCCGTCATGGTGTCCACCCCCTCTCTCTGATTGGGGTTCCTCCTGCCACGAAATTTTTGACATGACAAGGGCGGGGAGCTCCTAGGGTGCTGTTGGGTGAGGGAAACCCTAAACACGTATTCTCATCCTACTACAATGGTACCGTTCCCACAATAAAAAATGTAAACCGTTTCAAATGCAAGACCCGGAGCGAGACCTGTTGAAATTAGTGTTTTATTTACAATGCTTTGGGGCAATTTAACATGCGAAAAGTGTGTTAACCCAACCTGATGTGGGGACTGTGAGGATTGAAGCCATTTGGAAACCGTTTTAAGCTTGTAATGGGAATGGCCTCTTGGTATCTTCCCCAAAAGGGAGTAATAGCAGAACATTTCTGTATCTTTGGCTTCATCCACATTAGGGATGGGTGAAAAATGTTCCTCACCTTCAAAATTAATACAAATTGCAAATGTTCAGAACTTTGCATTGGATTTGAATATTAACTATAGTCGGAGACTCACCTTTGCATGAGAAGCGAAAGCTTTCATGCCTTCATTCAAAGCTTTGTTACATTTGCCAGTGGCATTTGGGCAGCAGCAAAGGGGCTGCCTAGGAAAAGTGGCTGCCCAGTCAACTCTATTGTCAAGCAGAAAGCACTGTTCCATCCAGACTATGCCTTTCCATGCTCTGAACCATTAAGCCAGGCTGCTGTTGGCACGAGACAGAGTTGTCTGCATTAGGACAGCCCGTCTCATGCCAGCCCTCAACACAGGGTCTGAAGGCTGCATCAGCTTTGAAGATAGCTCTGCCCTTCAGAGTTCTGGGGGAAGGCATTGTGGTAGCACCTCTATTGGGCTGCTGAAATGGGCCCAATGCACACCAGAATGGGGGGGGGGCTAAACTTGTTAGCGTGTTGCAGGAAGGTGACACTTAAGCTATTTAAAGGTTCACACCTTGGGCAAGAGCAGTTGCAAGGCTAGTGTGGATGCCCAGGTTGAATACTGGTTTAGGTTAATGCAACTTGTTTGTGTGACCTGGACAGCCTCAATGTTGTCCAATTTCCAATTTCTATCTATTCAGCTCCACCCAAGTCCACTCTGCATCTCACAAGCTGAAATCAAGGCTTTGGGGTAGGTTCCATTTCTGCAACTGCTGAACTGTCTGTGGCTCCGTATCAGCTAGCAGAGCTGGTGACTTCGTTCTAAGTTTATCTTGTATCTCTCTTTACCACACTTCTAGTTAAAAACTCTTTGCTTATTGCTGCTCAATTATTTGGGGAATCTCACTTTTGCACTGTTTTCCTGTTTCAGTAATTCACTCAACTGAAACTTTAAATACTATTGCTTCTTGCTGTATAATAAAATGATTTTCTGTGTGCCTTTTGCACCTTAATAAAGTAGTGCTGAACTGAAATCAGCCAAGTGTCTCCTCCGTTGGGATTGGCTTCAATTTTTATCAGTTAAATTAAACAAGTGTTCCTTAAAAATCCTGTGTAGATATAAAGAACACCGCTAAATACACGTATCCTCAGAATAGCCAGTCTCAGAGGCCCTGGTCATACAAGTAATTTAGGATGACTTCAGGTTGCCTTCAGCTGGTGTTACATTATTTTTACTTACCGACGAATAAGACGACCCCCGACTTTTGAGAAGATTTTCCTGGGTTAAAAAGTAGTCTTATATGCCAAAAAATACAGTAATTGGTTTTTCAAGCTAGCCTACCCCGGTATGACCATCTTAACTTGTAGTCCTGTTTTTGGAGGACTGGCAAGGATTCAGCCCATCCTGGCATGCCAGGCCGTCTTCCTCAAAGTGTGAATGGGGTGATGGGCTAAAGAAGGCTGAACCGTGCTGTGGTGGGTGGGGTCCAGTCTTTCTTTTGGCCAATTGGCATGCCCCAAGTTCATGAGGTACCTCCCCTTCTCTCCTCAATTTATGCATGTGATTCCTCTAGTGTTTTTCCACATATTCATTTTTTTAAATTTATCACACAGAGAAGAAAAGCATATATAAAAAAGAAGATGGCATGGAGGTGGGGGAGCAGGCTTTAAAAAGAACCACAAACCCACACCCTTGCCTCCCTTGAGTGACAGAACAGCATCCAATAAGAAAGGAGATAGATTTGATGCAGCAAAGGGGATGCGAGAGCCAAGAGTTCCATGGAGGAGACTCAGGTCGATTGTAGAGAAAGTTGTGAGTGATGTGCCCCAAACTTAGGATGGCCTGAGGATGACCTATAACGATCTAGGTGTGAACAGTATCAGAGAGAACAGGACATCCTTAGACTTGTGTGGTCAGGGCCAGAGAGAGTGATTATTCCAGGATCACCTAAGAGGCTTTGTACCTAACAGTGAAGTTGAATCTATGTCCAACATCCTCTATGAACTTTCTCAGAGTCTCCATCTGTAATATCACATAGAACTTTCTGAAGATAAAGCCAGTAAGCTAATCAGAAATCGGTTAAGTAAATTCTGTGATACTGCCCATGGTGTGGGGCACATCTATCAGGCATGATTACATTTTCCAGGTCATAAAACAAGTTTATCCAACCAAAATATAGATGTTCAGCTTTTTATCCCCTCAGGGCACAAGTCTCTTCATAGCAGAAAATGAATCTTTCAACATTGCCACAGCAGTATTAAATTAGCGAAGATTTTATCTGGCACACATCATATATTGATGCTTTCATGCCTTGAAAGATGGAATCTCTACATTATCACAGCAATCAAATGAGCACAAAAATAATGGGTTGTTAACAATCGCCATTGGCATGTTATTGCTATTTTCATTTATGTGGTTGAAAATATTATACATGAGAAGGAAGAGAATGACAGAAAACAGTGATTTTGAGGAATGAAAAGATCAGTCATGGTAATGAATGCTATAGAATTTGAAGGGTGAAATACTGAGCTAAATTGCAGGGTTGTTGTGGAATTCTCTGTTGCGCACGAATCAAATATTATGGTATGCTGAGACCCTTTCCCCTCTCCTTCTGCCTTACTTTGTCTGCTTGATACTGGCCCAAAGAAGTTATCTCAGGCTATGCTCACACCTAAGCTTTAATCCAAATTCAGTCCACTTTCAGAGTGAGAGAATGTACCAGCAAAGTATCAAGCTTTTTTCTTTCAGCATTATCTAATTCAGAAAATTCACCCTTGGGTTAGGTAAAGTGGAATGAAAATGGCTATTCATTTTGCTGATGTGTTCTCTCACTCTGAAAGTGGACTGAGACTGGATTAAAATTTAAGTGTGGATATAGCCTTAGTGTGGTAGCTTCATCTTTGTTCCATTCTTGCCCTACAAAAATCTGAGTGAGGGCAGAGAAAACAGAGGCAAGAATGTGACCCTAGATGTGGTGCCCTGCTGGGTATTGGATCCATCGCCATCCCTTGGGTGGGCATTCTCTACCCACAGGATGAAAGAAGTGCACATATAATATACTTCTCCAAACAAGTGGCATCAGAGAGTACATAATCCCACTCTTTGGAGAGCCTGTTTTTTTTTCTTCCATAACAATGATGTTTGGATGCTGCTCCTTGTAGGTATTCAAAATATTGCCCTGTGCAGAGGTAACTTTAGTATTATCACTTATTTAAAAAGGAGTGGGTTAAAAAAAATCCATCTTCAAGAAATGTGACTAAACAAGTTACAAATGCTATTTGCATGTTCAGCTGCTAATTGGGCATCTCGAATGCAATACAATGGCAATGCGAAAAGCTACCCAGAAGTTTTCAGCAGTTCTTAATGTGTTTTGTGCTTGAAATGAAAATGAACCTGTTAAAATAATCACTTCATTCCTTACTTTACATAATTCAGTGATACAGGAAATTTGATGAACTGGGCGATATTGCCTCATGGTAAGGAACACAAAGGTTTTTCATTTTAGTAATTTTTTTTAGTTACTTAATGCCACTGTTTATCATCTGTTTAAAACCTCCCTGGCATTTAATTTTTTAAAAAAGAAAAACACTCAAAGCACAGTTTATAACAATATCAGCATAAAGACAATGTTAAAACAATTTAAAATTAATAGCAAAGAGCGGTGAAAAGTAATACATAAAACTGAGTATGATAGGAAAGCAAATAGCTATTCATGCATGGGACATCTGTGTAAAAAGTTAGGTCTTTGGTGGGTGCAAAAACAGCAGACAAGAAAGCATTTCTGAGGATAGGTGCCACCATGGAGAAGACCCCGTTGCAGGCCATTTCAAGATGTTGCCTTTTCATTCCACAGACTTTGCACAAAAACATGGCTTATGGTAGTTTGCGGCATAAAACAAGGCAACCCCATAAGATCTGCCAAAAAGAGAAAATGTTTTTTAAAATTGTCCTGCCTCGTTGCTGGGTACCACTGGGCTGTGGCCAACTCCTGGTTGAGTGCATGGACAACTCCATGGACTAGGGTTGTGCACGAATGGTGGGGTTGTTTTGCATTCAGTTTGTATTGAATCAAATGTAAGAAAATTCATATTCATGCAAAAAGATCCCCTTTGAATGTGGTAGGATTCTATTCTATATGAATGTATTTGTACAAATTTGTATGAATATCCAATATGAAAGTATACATATACGATACTTATATAATAAATATCCTGTAACATATCTGCTCTGAAAGCGTCAAAGAATCCACTTTGAATCTGCTCTCAAACCATGTCAAATTCACTCTAGATGTGCTGCAGATGTGACTGGTGCAGCTGCTTTCCCACTTCACTGTTTCACGGATTTTCCGAAGCTTCATACGAATGTTCCAAAACATTTGTATTTGTACACATGTCAATGTACGAATGTTGTAACATTCAATTTATGTCTGAATTTGTACAAATTTGTATGAATAATGAATGTTATAAATATTTGTGCACATCCCTACTATGGACACCTTTATGCATTTTTCTTGACAGAGATACAGGGCCTATTTCCACTTACCTGACTGGTCAGGTAAATAACTAGCGCAGTAGTAGCCTTCTGCATATCAAGTGCTGCTAAAGTCCCATACCGGGTCAGCAGGGTCAGGGCAGGCCAGGTCACCACAAGAACATCTGTGGCAACATCTGCGTGGGTGCCAGTGCTAGCAGTGGTCCAGTGCTAGCAGCCTAGACCACTCTGCCCTCTGGGTGACTCTTTAGCCTGGCTGGACATGAACATCTTGGAGGAGATGATTCTTTGTGGGACTGGGACCTTTTGACAGCTGCTCTGGACTCCATCGGAGGAGTTTTTGTACTTATCTGAGTAGTGTGCTGTGCACCAAGGCTGGTACACTCTAGGTACAGGAGGACCATATGGCCGGAAACATAAGAACATAAGAGGAGCTCTGCTGGATCAGGCCACAACCCATCTAATCCAGCATTCTGCTGCACACAGTGGCCCACCAATTGTCCATGGGCTTCTCAAGCAGAGACAAGGGCAAACCTTCTCCTGCTCCTGAATCCCAGGAAATGGCCCTAGAAGCATCCTGCTTGTTCTCCCAGCCTGAAAGATGTACTTAGGGATCCATTCTAGTAGACACTGATACATCCGTTGTCCATAAACTTGTCTAACCCTTCCTTAACGCCATCTAGGCTGGTAGCTGTTTCCACCTCTTCCGGCAGCAAATTCCATAAACCAATGACCCTCTAGGTGAAGAACTATTTTCCCTTGTCGGATCCAACTCTCCTACCCATCAGCTTCATAGAGTGCCCCTTGGTTCTAGTGTTGTGTGATAGAGAAATTTTCTCTGTCCACTTTTTCTTTACCGTGCATGATTTTATAAACTTTAATCAGGTCCCCTCTTAAACGCCGTCTAGACATTGCAGTCTGATTTCGTAAGGGAGGTGTTCCGGCCCCTTAATCATTCTGGTTGCCTTTTTCTGAACTTTTTCCAGTTCTATGATATCCTTTTTGAGGTTTGGTGACCAGAATTGTACACAGTATTCCAAATGTGGTCTCATCATAGAGAGGCAAAATGACACTTGCTGACTTGTCTTCTATTCCTTTCCTAATTATTCCCAGCATTGAATTAGTTTTTTTCGCTACTGCTGTGCACTGGGCTTCATTGAACTGTCCACCAGAACCCCAAGATCCCTTTCCTGGTGTGTTGCAGAAGGCTCGGCCCCCATCAGTTTATGGACATAATTTGGATTTTTGGCCCTGGTGCATTACTTTCCACTGATCAAGTTTAAAGCATATTTGCTGCTTGGTTGCCCACTCACCCAATGCTAAGAGATCCCTCTAGAGCTCTTGGCAATCTCTTTCAGTTTTTACTACCCTAAATAATTTAGTATCATCAGCAAACGTTGCTATTTTACTATGTACCCCTTCTTCTAGATCATTGATGAGTAAATTAAAAAGCATTGGTCACAACACTGAACCTTGAGGGTCCCCACTTTTTACCTCTTTCCACCCTGAGAATTGGCCATTTATTACTACTCTCTGCTTCTTACCCTTGACCCAGTCACAAATCCAGGACAGAACCTGTCCTTTTATTCCA
Organism: Aspidoscelis tigris stejnegeri; assembly: GCA_023333525.1. Lineage (NCBI taxonomy): Eukaryota > Metazoa > Chordata > Lepidosauria > Squamata > Teiidae > Aspidoscelis > Aspidoscelis tigris. The sequence continues at coordinate 21,192,752 of JALMGA010000007.1, read as the reverse complement.
TGGCTGATAAGTTTACTCAGGGCGAATCCCCACAGCAAGCTTATTTCACTTTCCCTAAACCGAAATAATAGAACCGGATGCAAACGTGAATTTGCCTGTTCCCATTACTTTTAACTTAATCGCGCTGGATCCGGATTCTGAGGATCGTACGTGGCATACGTGACTCAAGGTGGGACTCAAGTGGCTACTTTTAAAAAGCCACTTTTCGGGGCTGCCCTGCCCTCTTTCTCCTGGCATGGACGCACCACCCATAAGGGACCCCTTCACCGAGCCTAACTGGGTGGCTGGGTGGCTGCCTTCCATGGATGGAGGGAAAATGGCAGCGGGCAGCCAGCCAGCGATTCTTTCCCCTCCTCTCCTCATTGCTCAGGGCACATAGCAGCAGCAGCAACTAAAGCCCCTTTGCTTTCAACATTCACATTCAGCTGCTTTCCTCCCTTTCCCTTTCTAAAGTCAGAACTCCAAAGAGCTAGAATTGCACAAAATTGCAACATTGTTATTCCAACCATCAAGGTGTGAAGTGGTTCCATCGCTACAGTGTAACGATCCCTGTTAAGTGGATTTTTACACTGAAATCACTGTCTTTGGAAGCAAGCTATTGGGAGAGGGAAACCCTAAACATGGATTCTCATCCCTTAAAACGGTACTGTCCACACAGTAAAAAATGTAAAACGTTTCAAGTGCACGATCCAGAGTGAGACCTGTTGAAATCAGATTGAGATTCACCACGCTTTGGGGTGGTTTAACATGGGAAAAGCGTGTTAAGCCAAACTGCCATGCAGACTCCGAGGACTGAAAACGTTTTGAATACGAAATAAGGTTGCCGTGAAGACACAGCCTCAGTAGCCTTTGGTGTGGGACTTTGTCAAAAGCCTTTTGAAAATCCGTTCCTCGGTGGCCAGAAATGTGAATGGTCCTCCGTAGACTGGGCCACGCCACCACCATGAAAGCTGAGGTCCTGCTGCCTCACTGGACTGATTGGCCACCGCCAGTCGTATCACTGGTTTGTGATGCACCAGCAGGAGGGGCAGTGACATTTTTGGGTGTGAGCCCCACTACCCCTGTAGATTGGTCCCGACCAGCCTGCTGCTGTGGCACTGGCATGTGTAGACCTGACTGATGGCAACAATGCGTGTGCACAGGATACCAGGAATTGATCCCGGCTGGCACATGGCCGCACCTACACTGACAATGTGCTGCCCACCCACTGCAGACAAAGAGCAAATAGTAGCGCCACCGGATGTTCCAGGTAAGTCCAGGGTAAATGTTGGGGTAGGTGTGGAGCATGAATTTGTGCTCCACACCTACTCAGTGAGGGCGGGCATGCTTCTAGGCTAGAGCAGCTTAGTGAGAGTGCATATGCTCTTCACCAGAACTGTACTAATTACTGACTAGAGGCCGTAGTGCGAATTGGCTTCAGGTCTCAGCTACACCAGAGACCATAAAGGACAGCTGCTTATGGCTTTCAGTTGCTGGGAGGCCTGCCTGAGGCAGGGAACCTTGCCATCTCTCCTGGGGATCGTCTAGTGGTGGCAGTCTAGACCACTTTGCCCTCTGGGTGGACTCTTCAGCCTGACTGGGCAAGAACGTCTTGGAGGAGACGATTCTTTGTGGGACTGGGGCCTTTTATCAGCTGCTCTGGACTCCACTAGGCCTCAGCTGCCTCAATTTGTGTGTGTGTGTTTGGCTTATTTTGCAATGTTTTGTATGATGTGCAATTTTTATAATATATTTTTATTATAATGTTTTGATTATTATTTTGCATTGTGTATTTTCTGTTTGTTGTAAACCGCCTTGGGCAAATTTTCTTTTGGAGAGGCAGTATACAAATAAAATGGGAAAAAAATAACATTTTAAATTATTCCAGGGAAATATAAATGGTAACCGATTGTAACGTTTCCCCAATATTATTGCTTCATATAAGCAGGAGTGTTCAAGCTGAGGCCCTCCAAATATTTTTTAACTTTAACTCCCAGCATTTGGTTCTCAATATTTTCTGGCAGCCCGAGAATTGAATGCTGGAAGATGAAGTTCAGAAACATCTGGAGGCCACACAAGTTGAGCTTGAGCACCCTGATAATACTGTATTTTCTGGCATATAAGACTACTTTTTAACCCAGGAAAATCTTCTCAAAAGTCGGGGGTCGTCTTGTACGCAGGGTGTCGTCTTCTTATACGGTGAGTATATCCCAAACTCTATATTTTAACTGGAAAGTTGGGGGTCGTCTTATACGCCCAGTCATCTTATACGCCAGAAAATACGGGTAAGTATCACTATGCTTGCTATTACGAGGTGTGGAGTCATGGTAAAAGTCACACATATCTAAGAGCAGCAGGGATATACCCAGCCTCCCAAAGTCCCTCTGGATGGTTGTTTTCAAAAACATCTGGCAAGTCCACTTCTGACTGAGTCTGAAGGAATGATCCAAGAGCTTCAAGTATTGTTTCAATAAAACATTCTGGAAAAAGCAAAAATGGTGACAGCCCTTGAAATAGTAACATCATTCTGGGCATTCTCTGAAGACAGTTATGACACAGATTGTGAAATGTATAATATTCAAATGTGTGCAAGCTGGCAAGAAGAAAGTAGGCTGGGCTGAAATTTCTCTCCTTCCATCACATTCAGAAGGTTTTTTTTCTTTTGTTTTTCTGATATATGCTTAGGGATGAGAATGCATGAGGGGAATAGGGCTCCTGGTAAAAATCTGAGGGGTGCAGTGACCCCACAGGTCATCCCCATCAGCCTAAAGACCTGCCCTGTGGTGGAAAATTTGCCCTCAGAGGTGACCTGCACACCGAGAAGAAAAACTATTCATAGAGTGCTTGTGGTCCTTGTGTGCCATATGGAGGGGCAGCGGTGACACAACTAACTTACCTGTCCAATTTTCTGGACAAGTAAATGCTTCTCTTCTACAGTAATTTCTGCCTGATATATTATTTCACTAGGAGGAAACTTTGAAGCTGGGAAATTTTCCCCTTGGCTTTGAAGCATGAAAGGATAGGAGGTGCCAGGCACATGGACAGTCACTTCATCCAAGACCAGACCACACACAGTCGCTCTTCAGATAGTGGATACAACCATACTTTTGAGTCACTGTTCCTGAAATTCCCTACAGAAAATGTTAAGGAATGGTTACGCCAGACAATATCATCATCATCATCATATCATCATCATTATTGATGTAATACTGTAATAGTCTGAGAATTCAGATTATCCTAATGTAAAGCTAAACACAAGAACTGCTCCTCTTCAGAATACATTTTCTCTTTTCCTTTCTGCCAGAGACAATGAAATACTTAGATTTGCATATGAAAACATATGGGTAAAAAATTTAGGCCACAGCTCAGCTTGAGAAAGATCGGTGTAATTACACCAGTGAACTAATCAAAGTTCACTGATTAGAAGAAGCTCTTTTTTTGGTGGAATTTAAAATCTCTGGAATTAGTTACTTTTCCAATGCAACAGAGGATTTTGCCAGAATTTCTCAAGGCAAAGTGACTTATAAGGTGAAAATTGTGTCCAGACGTTCACGGACAGCATCTTCAGGCCTAGAGAGAGAAGCTTACAAGCTGAGGCAATTATACAACCTTCTGTACTTTCATGAGAGGGGGAATCCTGAGGAGGATTTCAAAATTCTTTATCATCTGACATTACAATACTCTATTTGGTCCAAATAGAGTATCATATTTGGATGAATATTTTCTTCCTGAATTTTCTGAACTTGTTGTTGGCATTCTTCTGTCTCAAAAGACAATGGAAAGAGTCTGGGCATGGAGGTATGGAAACTCTGAATTGCCTGGACACAAGAGTTTCCCTTTTGGCCTCACTAGTGTGATCCATAAGAGTGTAAACACAAAATTTGGCACTGGGTTGGCTGTTGGAGAAAAGATTATAATTCTGAACTATAACTCCTATGATCTTTTGCTATTAGTTAAGCTGTCTACGGCTGAGTGTAGACGTATTTCATCAACATCTGGAGGGTTACTGGAAGGATAGATGGCTCTCTGAAGGCCCATTATTCTGTTCTTTAACTTTGATCAGAATTATATCCATTCCAGGGTTGAAAAGTGGGCAGATTCTGAGAGACCCTATTAGATTTTTAAGGTGAATCACCACCATTTTCAGGAATGTTTCTTCAGTAAGCATTTTCGATAATATTAAAAATGTTGTCTAGCATGCCAGAATACATCAAGTAGCACCACAGGTAACATTCCTAGAAGGATTCTTGTTGCAAATGGCAGAAGCCAGCAAAACAGACTCAGTGGGGCAGCAGGAGAAGGGTTGAATGGCAATTAGCTTCTCTTCTTTGGTTACCCTCATCAGTGTTTTGATCTGAAGTTGTTACAGGATATAAGTATTGAGCAAATATCTCTCTCACACCATTCTAAATCCCATCTAGGAAACTGTCTTGGCTTCAGATTCAGAATATGAAAGAATTCTCTGCCATTGGGGTTACCATATGAAAATGGAGGCAGGAGTGCTACATGCTTAATGGTGGTATAGAAGAAACAACTTTCAGAAGGTGTTGCCTGTGTAACAAAACATATGCCCCATCTTCACGGCATCGTTATCTCGAATTCAAAACGATTTGAGTCCTCACAGTTCAGACGGCAGTTCGGCTTAACACGCTTCTTCCGTGTTAAACCACATTATACCGATTTGAAATAAATCCTGATTTCAACAGCTCTCACTCCGGAACGTGCCCTTGATACGTGTTTCATTTTTTACTGTGTGGACAGTATCGTTTTCCGGGATGAGATTCCGTGTCCAGGCTGTCCCGCCCCCAATCGCACTGTAACCAATGGCTTGTCCGTATTTGAGGCACGTCATGTTTAGGATTCCCTCCCCCTATAGCTTGCTTCCAAAGAGTGATTCCATTGAAAGAATCCAGTCTCTAAACAGCCACTACCTCCAAAGCTACACTGTAGCGATGTAGCTTATAACAATGTTGCAGTTTTGCACAGTTCTGAACTTTAAAAAGGGAAAGGAAAGGAAAGCCCTGGAGTCCCCGGGGAACTTTCCTTTCCCAGCCAGTCCAGTCCCTCTGAAGGGGGGCGGGGAGAGAAAGAAAAGAAAGAAAAAATTCCCCAGAGCGCTGCTGGCTGGCTCTCCCTCCTTCCCTCCCTCCCTCCCTCCCTCCCTCCTTCCCTCTCTCTCTCTCCCCCTCTCTTTCCTGCTGGCAGGGAGATTTAGTTGGCAGCAGCGCAGACACATCGCTGGCTGGCTTGCGCTCTCCTCCTCTTCCAGCCAGCGGCGGCAGCGGAGGAGCGGGGCAAAGCGGCGGCGGCTCTGCCACCGGGCAACGAGGAGTCCCAGGGCGAAGCCACCCGCGCCGCGCCAGGATGGATGGATGGATGGATGGATGCTGCTGCTGGGAAGGGAAAGGGAGGGGAGAGAAGGGGATGGATCAGGCAGGGGATCCCCGGCGGAGCATGGATGACGCAAAGGGAAGGGAGGGTGGGATCCTGGGAGGGAGGACCAATCACAGGGCACCATGACTGGCAATGGGTGGGAGCACAGGGCTATTGTGGGGATTACCAGGATTGATTCTGTGTTAAGGCTGCAATCGGAATGCCCTCGGAACTGGATCAATTTGCGAGTCGTGTAGACAGCTTTGTTCCGGGTCAGTTATTTCAAATTATTTAAATCAAAATAACGCATGCCGTGAAGATGCAGCCATACCTGTTAAGTAGTTGTATAGAAAAAGCAACTTTAAGGTGTAGCATGTCTGTCCCCTTTCCCACATGGTAGCAATACCTGCCATACCTGGCTTACACAGAGGCATAGGGCAATTCTGCACTACCCAGTATACTGGACCAGCAAGCATACTAGGAGCCTTCATGTGTGTGGTCTAACCTTGGACCTCCTCTAGACCATACCAGCATGCTGATCTGGTACTCCAATCAGTGTAAACTACCCATAGGCTAGTTATAAACACCAGTATATATCAATGCTAGGTGCCTTGCTTGTATCATATTCAATACTGTGGAATTTGATAAATATTATGTATTTATAGAATTAAAACTCAAAGCATGATATTTCTTCATAGTCTACCAAAAATATATCATCTGGAATCTCATAATGATGCACAGGTGAATACCAGTGACATGGACAAGCATGGTCGAAGGTTAGATTTGCTTTGTGCTTTCTTTCAATAAGTGATATATTAAACCAAACTGATCAGACAAAAAAAAGTGATAAGGTGTCCAAAGAAACAATCTAGCTTCTTCTTTTTTTATAGAAGTGTGACCGATCAAAGATAGAAGAAAATAGAAAAAAAGGGAGGGCAGATTCTATTGTTCTCCAGGAGGGAATTTCAGCAGGTGTAATGGATGTTACACCTGTTGAAGATAAAAGAACACTTTCCAGCTTCCATTTGGACTTTCCTGAATGGAAAATTCACAGATAAAATGGATAGAAATGAAAAGGTGTGAGCAATTGGTACTGAAGATGGACTGAAGAAGGTTTAAATTGAAGGTGTGACTATAGCCCAGTTGCTACCTAAAAACAAGGAGTGTAGCTGCCCTATGAATATCAGGGGAGAAGAAAGGGGGAAATCCCATTCTCAGAGCCCCCCTTCCAAAACTATGTCTCATCTAAATGTCTGGTCCCAAAAGGCCCGGGATGGATAGGGTTCTATCAATCCTTTCAGTCTGCAGTGAAAGAGCTGAGGCCTCTTATAGGTCTTGTGGCTGGAATTCTGGCTTCATCTTTGATTCTCCAGGCAGGAAAGGATGCTGCATGTATATGGCCATCTGGGCAAGCCTTTTGCACCTGCTCAGAGACTAGTTTTGGCAAAAAGCTCCCCCACTGACGTAATGGGAGCCAGCACCCAGAGATGCACCTTTAATCAGGAGCACGTAGATATGTGGAACTTCTCTAAAGTCTCAAAATGTCATGAATTCCTCTTTGATCTTACGAACCTGCTAACAAATCTGCACATTGTGTCTGCAGCCACTTCCTGTTGATCCTCAGGTGGCAACAGGTACTGCCTGATCTATGAGTCGTGTTTACAATACATCCCCCCCATATACCACCTGATTCTATTTACCTCAAATGGAATGTCAAAAAATGGCTTTGTGCACACCCCGAGTGTGAAAGGGAAAGTGTGATTGTACTGTTTGTCTGTTTTTCCACTCAGCTGATTGACCAAGATAGGCTTACGGGCTTTCCACTGGCAGGGGAGGCAGAGATTTAAAAATCCTGTTTTTCCACGCTGGGGATTTGGGCAGTGAGTGGCAACGGCAATATCTGGGTTCAGCCTGGCTTATTATCAGGCAAATGGGAACAGCCAGAATATGCATCTGACCTTGTATCCGCATTAAAATAGTCCAACCAGGACTAAAAAAATCAGGTGGGAACGCAGCCATAGTGAAAAAATTAGATGAAAACCGAAGGGACTTTAGCCTCAGACCTTTGCAAAATGTTTGCTTACTGTCATCTACACATCATTCCCCTGGGCCCAGTTCAAGATTGTAAATGAGTCACTTTTCTCCTCCAATTGCCAAGATATTCTGTGTCTGTTCTGAGAAATCAGAGTAGTGATTTGTGCCCTTTTGCCACTTTTAGTATCTTTTGATTAGCCATTTAATACTTGCTTCTTACTTTATATCTATACTTAACCAGCTGGCAGGTTGAAGGAGCGTAGCAGAGTGACCAAGGAAGAGAGGTTTGGCAGAGAGCAATGGTAGAATGTGTACTATGAACGCTTTTTTAAAAAGCTAAGAATTAAAGAATGGTCATTCCTGTGTAGACTGTGGACATACATAACATATAAATCCAGAACACATTCCTGCCACTTTTATGTGCAGATTTATGTTCCATTTGTCTTCCCCCTTTTATTTTGAATTTGTGGATTTTACTGTAGATTTTTTACATTTTTTTCTTTATGCTTTCCATGTTTTTAGCTTTATGTCAGCTGTACTTTTTGTACAGGTAAAGTTTAAAAATGACAATCAGTCAGTCAATTAAACAAACAAACTAAATTGATGGTAGAAACAAGCCTCCTCTAGAAACCAGAGGTTTTGATTCTATGTGGAATTCAATGGAACTTCTCTTGAAATAAGCAGGTAAGGTTTGAGACTGCAGAACTGAGTGCGTAGAGCACCAGCACCAGCACCAGCAAAAGTGAAAGTCTATGGCCCATCCATCCCAGTTGGTTGCCTGCATGCATTACTCATTCCTATAATTTACCTCCATTATAATAATGAGCCTACCCAGAATTTTGTCTGGCTGTTTGCAAAACCGTTTGATTAGCAGTTTCTTGTACTGGGTACTGTGTGAATTGTCAGTGTGTGTAATAAGAGGACATGGAAGGACCAGAAAAGTCACTGCACTGGTACTGACATACAGTGGCAAATGTCTTTGGGGGACGGTCTTCATAGCACTTAATAGGCAAATTATAAGTGATAATCCCACAAGAAATTAATTTGATTCTGTGAAATTCCTCCATTCAAAACACCACTTCAGCATTTGAGGATTCATTACGTCGAGGAGAAATGGATTTTAGTTTTTTATTATTTATAGATTTTAGTTTTTTATTATTTATAGATTTTAGTTTTTTATTAGTTATAGATTTTCAAATACAAAGAACTCAGAATGATAAATATTTTTAAAATGAACAAAAGTAATTTCTCAATTAACTGGTTGACAGCATACATAGTAGTTCATAATAATTGCTGGTTTGATAACAGTGATAGTACTAGTTTAGGGGGTAAGAATTCATCAGCTAGAGAAGTGGAATAATCTAGAAATGGAAATCATGTGTCAGAAAAGATTATTTCAGCCAATGACCTTGGAAAATTACAGTCTGGTAAGAAAGCAATTCCATGCAAGTATGTCCCAAATATTCTGCATCATGCTGAAAGTGTTAGCAATGTCTTGTTCTTCCAGGACCTAGTTATCACCTTTTTAGCTGCTAAGAGAAATAATTTATTTTATTAGCTTTCTATGGTTTAGAGGTTTATTATCATGCCTATAGACATGGAGAAGCCCCAGCTGGAGTGAGCGTGATCTGCTCTGTAGCGATTAGTACAATCTCACAATTTATCTAAACACAAAAAGTTTTGATAACCTGACATTCCCACACTATACGTAAATAACATCCAACAGATTTACATCTTTGCCAACAATAAGATGATATCTGGGGCAACTTCCTTTAAATTGTCATCGATAAATGTATTTTAACATCACCTCTCAAGACTGTACAGATTTAAAAGCTCAAGACTTGCTAATAACTACTTGATCCCATTCTTCATTAGTGAGCTCAGCCTTAAGTTAGTACATATCTCATACCTCTTTAAGTAGAACTGGAGAGATAGGGCCTGCTTGCGATTAACTTAGTGGGGTTGTAAAACAGTACTATCCCAAGGAAATACTATATTCATGGATGGTGGCTGATATTTACACTGCAAGCACTGGCACTGCCCCCAACTTACCTCCAGGCGCTTGCAGTGCAGACAGTCCATCTCGGACTCCAGATTTCTATAACGATGTCTGCTGCATGCCCAGCAGTTGTCATGGTGATTATGACATGTTGCACAACTGCACAGCCACACCTGCCCCACCCCCATATAGTGCAGGCAAATGCTGTATGTGAGAGTGGCCTGGAATATATTAGCTGCTCCCAGTCAAGCTCTGAAGAAGTGAGTCAGTTTGGACTAGTGGTAAGAGAGCCAGACTCTTATCTGGGAATACCAGGTTTGATTCCACACTCCTCCACAAGGCCAGCTGGGTGACCTTGGGCTAGTCACAGCTCTCTTCTGAGCGTTCACAGCCCCACCTACCTCACAGGGTGTTCTTGTGGGGAGAAGAACAGAAAGCTGCTTTGAGTCCCCTTGAATGGGTGAGAAAAGTGGGGTAGAAAAGCCAACTCTTCTTCTTCTTCCACAGCTAGGGAGGGTCAGGGGGTCCTGGAATGCTCTTGGATGCTCTGAGACAGAGCCCGTGTTCTGGCATGGAGACAGTGTTAAGTGCATAGAAGCCTACAATCTGTTTGGATTAAAATTTTACATAGAGTTGAGATTGGGCCTTCCTGTACAATAATCAAAACCAGTTCAAGGTCTATTCATAGCATCAATAAACTTACATATTTGTCACTCTCAAAGATTATTATGCTCAAACTGGGACACTGATTTCATCAATCCATTGGTCCTTTTTCCTACAGCCTAGCTGTAAATTTTGGCTTCTCAGCTGGATGCCTGAAGAAACTATCAAATCCATAGACTATATTCAGATGCAAGATGCTTTCTGGGCAGTGGAAGGATGAGAATGAGCTCCAGATGTTTACTTGAAGCCTTCTTTCTCCTATAGAATCTCCCAAAGATGCCAGATGTATTCAGCATCAAAAGGGCTTCATGTAGATGAAGTCTGGCTATTGAACTGCAGCCCCGGTATTTACAGGTTCTGCTTTACGAAGCCTAGATCTCTGGTTTAAAAGGTTAAGCTGGAGAGGACAACTCAAACAAGTGAATGAAGGGGAAATAATAATAATATTAATACATAATAATAGTACGAGAATATTATTTTTAAACGTGAAGCTCAGACTAGATTAATCATGCTAATGATGAAGAAGGGTTTTAATTTTTTTTCATATCAAAGCTTCTGAGGAATTAGATGTCTCCTTTTATTGCTCATCCATATTTGTTCCTCTTCCTAACCAAGAATAAACAAACCACTTCAGTTTATTTTGTTCTTATCAGTTAAATGAAAATGTGTTTACTGCCAAAGAACTGAATTTAAGTAATTTGTGACTTCAGAACATTTTATTCTTAGCGAGAGGATACCAAGCAGCTTCAGAACTGTAAACAGTTTTCTTTTTTAAAAAAAGAAAAAATGCTGTAAATAAAGCACAAAAAGTGATGTATAAAAAAGGAATCGCCAAATTATACCCTTGGAGTTGTTGCTGAAATTTGTCTTTCATAAGCTCCTGACATTCTACCCAATGTAATTTGTCATGAGAGTTGCACTCAGCAACATGTGTAAGACTATAGTTTTTTGGAGGGGGACCCACATCCACAACTGGAATATTCCCAAACATTTTATTTCAAATTGATTTCACTGTGCCCCAAAGGTCACAGTGAGCCATAGAAACACTGAGGAAAAGAGAATTACTGGCTCTAATTTGCAAGTGGAGTTGAACAAGGGCATCCTGTACCTGGGCCCATTCGGTGAAAAGAGTTGAAAACAGGAACAAGAAATGAAAAATCAAACAAATGCATTGCTTAGATTTATTTTTGTGTGAAGGGCTTGTTGGCACATGGGGTTTGTGCTGAACTGGTGCTGGTGTTATTGCTCCTTGACCATGTGCCGTACATAACGTACATGAGTACACGTACTGCGCTACAAAAATAAACTAATAATAATAATATTGTGCGGTGCCAGAACAAGACCAGAATGCTCAGTGGTGTGTTCCCATTCAAGATTTAAAAAGCACTTAAATCATTTTGAGTGCTCACCGTTCCCAAAGTTTTAAAAGAATCTGCAGTTTCTGAGGATTAAAGGTACCGAAAGATGGATTATCTATATTCAGATCAAAAGAGGTCTTCCTGCTGGATTTAGAAATAATCCTCACTATTTAGCAATGAGAATGCAAGTGGGTTTTTTGGGTAGGGAAGCATGCTTTAGAGGTCTTCTCTTCAGTTTCCCCTGATCCAATGATAAGCCCTGATTTTCTGTGCCTGGCCCTCTGCCATTGGGCTGCCTGAAATGGAGGGGAGAGGTAAAAAATCAACAGAGCCTGCAGACTGTAACAATGTAATAAGAGATCCGTGTAACAAATTGGTGGCTTCTGTCCTGGGGTTGTGAAAGTACTGTGTACTTCCTCCCTCCTTCATTCCATTCACAGCTTTTGCCTGCATCCCTGCCATTTTACGCTAAGCTGTAACAAACCAGCGCTATCCTGTCTGTTTCCCTCCCCCCGCCATTTCGCACTGCTTTGATGTACCAATCTAGCACAAAACAAAGGGAAAGTGATCTTTAATCTTCTACTGCCTTGTTAACAAAAGAGGCTGTGCTACAGTGTGGGGAGAAGCGGTGAACAAAAACTGCTCTCATGATCTGAATTGGGGACAGGCTTATATAGCAGGTGGGGTTTGAATTGCCCACCCTGATGAAGTCAGGGTATGAGGATGCCCAACTGCCAACTGCATGGGGGTTCTGCTGAGGGGAGGAGAGAGGGTCCGCATTATAAGCTAACAGTGGGAATGCAAAGAACCAGACCTCGCTGCTGATTTTAAAAAAAAGCATACCTGGTTTAAATCCAGATTACATTGTCCAGTGGGAACCTGACCTAATGGTCTCGCCCTGAGCCCATAAAAAAGCCTTCCTCACTATGGACTCCATGGAGGATTCTGGCTTCTGCAGTATAAATGGAAATACCCAGAGCTCCTGAAAAAAATGATGCAGGCGGACAGGAACTGCGTTGGCCCCATTTCTGCATCCTGTCACCAACTCAGTGGGGCATTTCTTCCATTCTTCATGCCATATGTTCTACCTCCATGTTGGTTCCCCTGATAGTTGACTCCATCCAGGTCCACAAGGGGCTTCATCTGGGATGGAAGTTCAAAGTTCAGGACCACTGTCAAAGAAGAAAAAAGAAAAGAAAAGACAGGGCATCTTCACTTGCTTTTGTTTGCAAGTCTCTAATTAAACAAAAAATACTGGCAGATGGAACATCTAAGGGAGAAATGGGCTTAAGATGTGCACTAGAGTGGAAACAAATATCCCTTTCAAAGCTTCTGGAAAGATGAAGGCTTTGGGCTTAATTGCAAGTTGTGTTAGACATGATTAACAATTGATGCTCCCCCCCCCCTTAAAATAATATGCCTATTGTATACATGGCTACATAGGAGGAATGGCAGAAGCATTGTTGTTTTTTTCCTTTCCAGAAAGGTAGAATTAAAGTAAAGGAAAAAACACCACTCAGGCTAATCACAGTTTGTTTGTTTTTTTCAAATCAAGTATGCAGATGAGTAAGGAAAGGATGAAAGCTTCCCTCCTCCTGTGTATTCAGATGTCACTGATTATTGCTCTCCTCTCTGAAGAGGAGGTGACAGCACTCAGCCTGGATAGTTTTAAGTAAGGGTTGGACAAATTCATGGAGGTTAGGTGTATCAGTGGCTACTAAAATGGATGCCTAGGTACTTCTTCCAGGCTGGGGAAACAGGCAGGATGCCTCTGAAGGTGATTTGAAGGGTTTCGAGAGCAGGGCTGCCTCCAGACTTGCGGAATAAATCCACAGTTAGAGGTAAAAGCACAGCTTACCTGCTGCAAAGTGATGACCGGCTGTCCCAACTAAAAAGCAGCTCTGTAGCTTTCTCCTCAGAAGCTGAGAGAGCTGAGTCTGCATGTATGATCAGGAGGGATGAGGCAGCCAATCAGAACTGAGCTGCCCCTCCTGCCTCTTGTTCATCTCTTCTCACTGTTCTGCCCAGACTGGTGGGAAGATTTGAATCTTTATACCATGCAGCAAGTGTTCTCTTACAGCATTAAGGTAAGCGCGCAGCAGTGATCCAATAATGTGCCATGACAAAGATCCATGGATTGTCATGTGTGATCCCCAGATTATGACTGTGCATTCTGCAGTGCAGTTTAAACAAGTCTGGATGCAGCCCAGGTAAAGGTTTTGCCTTTGTCCTCTGTTTGAGATGCCCAGAAGCAATTGGTGGGCCGCTGTGTGAGACAGGATGCTAGACTAGATGGGCTGTGGTCCAATCCAGCCAGGGGCATGTTCTTATTTTATTGTTTTAAAAAAGCTCCCAATTTTCTTGCCTCACAATCTAACTCAGAAAATCCACCTTTGGGTTAGATAAGATCTAGTAGCCCAATTGTCTATAAATGACCAAGCTGGCAAAGACTGTTCTAGACTTCTTCTGGTGAAAGTAGGGACCACTTTCTTAAAGATGTTTATAGAGAAACTTTTCATCTGTTGGATGACTGGCTTAATCTGAAGGAACCACTTCTACAGTATGCATAATGGTTTCTTCTGCAAGAATTAGGCTCCTGACTGGTCAGCATGAAACTTGTCATACTTGGGGTGTGATAAAACTCATTTAAGGAGACACTCTCATGTGTCTGGGACATCAGACATTTTACCCCTGGATGTGCCTTATTCTGTCTCAAAGGCTGGGAATGGCTGCTCCTTATAAAAGTCACTGAATTTAAGAAAACTGTCCCTTCCCTTATGTGGAAAATAAATATCCTGCCTCACCAAGGAAACAGAGGCGCCAGTTCTGCCCTATATTCCCTTCCCAGCAATCATTTCTAGGCTGCAATTGTGCTCACACAGCCACTTCTTTCCTTGTGCTTGCCTGCCTCTTCCGTCCCCCATCCCAAGCATACCATCCCAGGCATAATTAAGAATGTACAGAGAGGGAGTAACTTACTATAAGACAAAGACATTTGACAGTTCTCATTGACAATATTTCCTTGGCTGTGGCCACACCTAAGGTTTAATCCAGCTTCAGTCCACCTTCGGAGCGAGTGAACACAACAGCAAAGTAACCAGTAATTTTCTTTCCACGTTACCTATCCCAAAGGTGAATTTTCTCAGTTGTTTAACCCTAAAGGAAAACAGCTTGCCACTTTGCTGATGTATTCTCTCACTCTGAAAGTGTACCGAAGCTGGATTAAACCTTAAGTGTGAGCACAGTGTCTCCTGCCTTCAGCTCTGCTATCAGCTTCTCGAAATTCCTTAAGTTTTGCCATCATTCCTTCTCTCCCACTCTCCTACTCTCAAATGCTCAGCAGCTATCCGTGTATAACTCTTCTCATCATAGCCCACTTTCAACAACACACTCAATGCCACTCCAGCTTCCCTTCCCTTCCCCCATCCTTTCAATCTGCATTTTTTCACATTGATTCTCTCCTGTCCTTCAGCTAATTACCAATAAAATTTGCCCTTTGCTAGAAAGTTCCTGACTTGCAGCAATTTTGCATCTTCCATTCTAACAGCTAGCTCTTAAAGGAAGAGCTTCTAAACCAGTGGTTCTCAACCTGGGGGTCGGGACCCCTTTGAGGGCTGAACTACCCTTTCAGAGGGGTTGCGACAAGTCTCCCGACGCCCTTCCCTCCTACCTCCCAGCAGCTCCGCCCCCGTGGTTGGGGGTCTCCACAACATGAGGAACTCCATTAAGGGGTCGTGGCATTAGGAAGTTTGAGAACCACTGTTCTAAACCATTACACCTTCACTCTGAGAACTGCTCATTTATTACTACTGTCTGTTTCCTGTCTTTCAGACAGTTACCAATCCAAGACAAGGCCTATCCTCTTATTCAGTGAGTGATGAACTCATTCAAAAGCCTTCTGAAAGTCCAGACAGACAATGTCAGGTGGTCTCTGTACTTGATATTATTGGCATCTTGCAGTTTATATTCATGTCGAATGTAGGGATGTGCACGAATATTCGTAAAATTCAGTATTTGTATGAATTCGTACAAACTAGACATTTGTACATGAAGTGAATGTTACAACATTCATACATTGACATTTGTACAAAGCTTCGGAACATTCGTGAAATGGGCAGGTAGGGAAGTGGCTGCGCCAATCACATCTGCAATGGATCCAAAGTGAATTTGACATGGTTTGGGAGCGTATTCAAAGTGGATTCAGGGAGGATTTGACGCTTTCAGAGTGGATATGTTAAAGGATACGTATGGATACGTATCCAATACGTATGAGTTCGTATCAGATATCCATACAAATTCACACAAATATATTTGCATCAAATAGAATCCTACCACATTTGAAGGGCATCTATCGAATGGATGCTAATTTTCTTACTTTTGATTTGATACAAATCAAATGCCAAAAAAATAAATAAATAAAAATTGTGCACATCCCTACTTGAATTTTATCACATTTTGGTCACTGTTCCCTATTGGAAAAGCTACAGCAACATCTTGAGCATTAATTAAAATCAAGTTCACGATTCCCTTTCCCCTGGTAGGTACTACAGCCATCTGCTCCAAGGAATGTTCTAGCTTGGTTGTGACCAGACACAGGGGGAAAAAAAGAAAGAAATACCTCTGAGGCACCTCAGAGAAGGCCCTGAGGTGGGCTTGTTGTCACACCAGTCTGTCTCTCCTCCCTCTCATGAACATTCTGTGATAGAAAAGGTGGATTAGAGAAGGGTTAGGAACACAACCACACACTGTCTCTCTGAGACCTCTGATATACTCCTTTTGTTATGTTGGGATGCTGTCAGTAAATAATGTTAGCAGAGCGTGCCCATCAGAAAGTGCTAACTCCTGTGACTGAAATGCAGACTTATTTACAGCAATAAGAGGATAACTACACCAGCCATTTGCTGTGTACTCAACCAACTCTGGTCCACTGTTAACACATGTAGGATCAACAGAATTTTGCTAGAATTCCAAATTTCCTGCAGATGACATTTTTGTAATCCAAATGCTCTTTGCACAGGTCAGAATAACATGCTACTTTGATGAGTACAGTGTTCTGGATTATGGGTGTTCCTGGGGAAGAGAGAAGGAGGTGTTCCTATTTTTTTTTATCTAGGTTACTGATAGCAGATCTAGTAAAACATAAAAACATGCTGGGAAAACATAAAAAGAATATCCTCATCATTGATAAGCAGCTAATAGTCCTGAGAACAGACCACTGCAATCTTCTGGAGCAGGATCCGGTTGCCATCACAGAAGCAAACAGTCAACAATGGGTCAAGCAGATGAAAAACTGGACAGCACCAGACTTCTTAAAGAAACTAACAGCACTGCATGAATACCTAGAAGCACAAATGAATCAGTTAGTATAGAGTGGTTCCCACCTTGATTAGCTAACACAGGGTAGGATGGTAATGATAATCAAAGACCCCCAGCAAGGGAATAGCACCATCTAATTACCACCCAATAAGCTGCCTTTGTACAACATGGAGACTCCTGCCAGATATTATAGCCACCAAGCTGAATAACCATGTATTCATGACAGCTAAATAGGAGAATGAAAACAACACCAGAACCAAAGCACCAGCTACTAATAGATAACACAATCACACTGGACTCAAGGTGCAGAAAGACCAATCTGAACACAGCATGGATTTTGTACAAGAAAGCCTATGACTCAATGCCACACTCATGGATCCTCAGGTGTGTGGCATTATACAAATTAATAAGACACTAAGATCCTTCATCAGAAACTCAATAGATAAGTGAAGATCAACACTGGAAGAAACTCTAAGTCAATCACATGTGGCCACAAAGAAAGTAATATACCAGTATGCTGTTCTGTCCCCATTACTGTTCTTTGTAGGCCTGAATCCCCTCAGCCAGATCATCACACAGTAGATATGGGTACAGGTTCAAGAGTGGAGTCCCCTTCAGCCACTTCCTTTATATGTCAAGACTATATGCCAAGAATGAATGAAACACTGACTCCCTGATCTACCTCACAAGGATCTACAGCAAAGACCTTGGGATCTGGAAAAACGTGGATGGATGATTGTTAAAAGAGGGTGGAAAATATGGAATGAAGGAACCAGACTACCTGAAACCTCCAGAGCAGGTGTACAAGATAGCTACAGGTGTCTAGAAATTCCACAGATGAATGGTGCTGTAAAGAAGCAAGAAGAACTGAAAAAAACAAATACCTTCAAAAGGTAAGACATATTTTGGAGTTCCCAGCTCAATGGAAGGAACCAGATTCAAGCCATCAATATATAGGCACTGTCAGCTGTCAGATACCCAGCTGTTATAATAAACTGGGTCAAAAAAGACATAGAAGCTCCTCATGCTAAGACCCAGAAACTGCTCAAAGTGCACAGCAGATTCCGCCCCAAGTCAGGCATCAACAGACTGTACACAAGCAATTATTGTGTAGTCCGGGATCATCGCATGGCATATGGCTTCCAGTGTTATCTTTATGATATGGGAAAGAAGCAGGCTGCAGGGGCTTCAATGTGCTAATTTCTGTAGCATGACAACATCAGCCTGTTTTCTCTTCACTGCTATGCAGTGGGTGTCCTGTTTGTCTGTCACAGCAATTCAGCACTTAACTGAAGCAGGAGAGTCAAACCTACCATTAAAGGTAATTATGGAAACCAAACAATTAGCTTCCAATGCAATTTCCCATTTGCACTTGGCATAGCCTCCAAGCGAGACAGATGCATGTTCTTTGCATTATGCTGGAGCTCTTAAAATCATGATGCATCTACATAATAATTTACTTCCATGAAAACAATTAACTACCATTGTGTGTGTTTTTTCAAAATTCTTTTTTTTTTTTAGTGTTCTGTTTCTTTACCTTGGCCTGCTATTTTATACGAAGTGCTGTTCAACCAGACAAAGCCAAGGACCTTCTTACTGAAGTGTCTGCTATATTAACACTGAGTCTGTGAATATATTCAGTCTAATGGTAGAATCTGCATATGTCAGTGCTAGCACAAAACATTCAAGTTCAGTAAGATCTTTGTATAGCTCTAAGTTCCGCTCAAATGTTTGGCTAGGGATTAGGAACGTGCATAGATATCTGGCACATTCAAAATGTGCATGAATGTTGACATTCGCTGGTGAATCAAATGGGTCTGTTGAAGCTTCAATGAAGGTTGGATCTGTCCACCCTGGTCTCCTGCCCCCCTGCCATGTCCCCTACTCCCAAATGCAGCTGTGGCCATGTCCCCCCACACCATTCACATGCTTGTCCAAGGCCCCAATAGGTCTTCTAGAGGTGTGTGCACACCTCCTGAAGGCATACTTGGCCTTGGACAAGTGTGTGAATGGCTGCAGAGGCCGCAGTCTCAATGGGTGGGGGGGGGGGCAAGATGGTACACCCAGTGACACAGGAGACCGCGGGTGGGCCTTTGCTGTCATTTGTCAAGTAGGCCTTCTGGAGCTGCCCGCACACCTCTCCCATTCATGATTCCCAGATGGGGGACATGCGCTCCCAGCTCCTGAAGGCCTACTTGGCCTTGGATTGGTGCATGATGGCAGCAGGAATGGCAGCAGCTGGGGGGGGGGGCGTGGAGGTGGGAAGGGAAGGGAAGGGAGGGATGGGGCGTTCAAATGGGGGAAATTGGCTTCATGAACATCTCTAGCAGGAATGTGCAAAATGCTGCTTTGAATATTTTGAAAAAACAATTGATGAATCAGCCACATCCCTCTTAAATGATCCTGAGTTTACAAGGTGGATCATCTAGCAATCATCTAGCAAATTCCTCCTAGAGCATGGTGAGTTGAGAAAAGCATCACAATCTACAAGAGAGGATGTAAATTTAAATCTGTTAAGCTCGGTGTCAGCTCTAGGATTTCAGTCACTCCAAGCCAACCTATTTGGTGCCTTTAAGCAGCGAGGCAGAGAACTCCACGACTTGTCCAGCAAGTGGACTCTGCGGGTTGTTTGGCCAAGAAGAAGAAGAAGGAGAAGAAGAAGGAGAAGGAGAAGGAGAAGGAGAAGAAGAAGAGTTGGCTTTTCTACTCCGCTTTTCTCACCCATTTAAGGGGCCTCAAAGCGGCTGACAAAGCTTTTCTATTCTTCTCCCCACAACAGAACATCCTGTGAAGTAGGTGGGGCTGTGAGAGCTCAGAAGAGAGCTGTGACTAGCCCAAGGTCATCCAGCTGGCTTCATGGGGGAGGGTGGAATCGAACCCGGTATTCCCAGATAAGAGTCTGGCTCCCTAACCACTAGACCAAATCATGCCATGGCTGTACACAGCTTTGTTGCATCGAGCTGTTGAAGAAGGCACTGACCTGGAAGCAACAGTTCTCTACTCTGCTCAGACAGGCAACAAGGGAGCGATTGAAAAGGGAGATTTGCTGCCGCTTGGAAGAGCCTCACATCACCTGATGCTGCTTTAGAAGCATCTGTGGCAGTTGCAGGGAGAAGGCAGCTCTATGCCATTCAGCCCTCTTCTCCTGAGCAGCTGCTAAGACTAGTGTAGTCAGCTGGACCGGAAGCACTACGGTTGGGAGGCCCGCTGAGTGCTCCAGGCCTGGACAGCAAGGGTCTCTGCAGGCAGCTTGGATATCAAATCAACCCCACCTCCATTTCTTTCCTTGATTCCTTAGCAGCAGCTTAGGTCAATCCCAAGCTGCTTTTCTCCATGCAATAAGAGTGGTGCTCAGGCTGTTTTGTGGATCAAGAGCTAAGGAAAAGCCATGTGGCTGCTACACACTCCTACAACTGGGGCATTTCTACAGTCTTCCTGTCAGGTAGACCAGAGTGAAAGTCTGGGACAGCTGCTGCTTCTACCACAGCTGAGCTCTACCTGCAGACTGCACTGCCTGAGGGTGGTGTAACTGTCAGTGGGCAGTGAGTAAGCTCAGGACTAAAAGCAAGGATAACTGCAGCTATCTTGGAACACCTGCCCAGAACAAGCGCTAAGCTATTTAACCCCTCTCGCTATGATGGTGGAGTCACTACTGAATGAGTAACACCAGAAGGAACCACCACTTTGTAGGAAACGAGGATGAGGCCAGGCCTGATCCCCTTGGGGAGGGGATAAGCAAGTGGTGGCGGCTGGGGTTGGGGGGTTTCTTAGGATACTGGCCATAACACATTGGGCAGTCTCCAGGCAGATCAGGAGGCAAAAAGATGGGGCCACTTATCACCCCTCTGAGCTTAGTACCCAATGCATTTCCCGTACATTGCTTGCACTGCTCCCTAAGTTAGCTGTCATGCTACAGTGATTTGTGTTGGAGAAACTAGTCAGGAACAAACTGCAAACTCTAAATACAGTCAGTTCAACTATGCCCCCATCCTTACATTTGAAAATGAAACACTTTATTATTGAGCTGCTTAAATTCATTCATTCAAAGGGAATGCAAACTCCACAGATCAAACAGGCAAAAGCCACAATCCACCATTTGGATTTTGGGGCCTCTCTCACCTCTGCTTTCTTCCTTTGTGTTTCATGAGCCTGTTCTGGCACAGTTCTCTGTCTTATCTTGTTTATCAGCTATCCACTGTATTCTGTTGATGTCGCTTTGCAGAACAAAAAGCAATTGCTCATAGCACAGGAAGAGAAAGGGAGCCATTGGTTGCTCCACTGCGAAGTGTGAATCCAATGCAGTTGTTTGTGGCACATGTTTCCACCGCCACAACAGACACAATGGTACTTTTCCTGTGATTTATTACCTGCAGACTGTTTGATTAGCAGCTCTGTGTGGCAGAGGGGAAAGAAAAAGAAGCAATAAAATCTGTGCCTTGCAAGCACTCTTCTAATAATGGAAAAAACGGCATTTCCTAGATTTAAAAAACGAAAGAAACTATGGTCATATCTGCACCCACCTTTCTTGGAATGGTTTAATTATTCCTCTCCAGCCTGTTGTGGACCAAGCACAGCAGGTGTTGTCCACATCAACGGACAGAATGCCATCTGGCTGGACCAATGCCAGGAGCAATGGAAAGGCATCATAGTTGTTCTAGTCCATGCAAGGGCTGAACAGAACAGTCTTTGAAGGTAACACATCTACCTCCGTATTCAAAGATCTTTTTTTTTCCAAAACCTGAAGCTAGCATAAGCTTTGAAGATGAGGTTGCATCGTTTTTCTTGTTCCAGACAAGGGCTGTGTTCAGACCTAAGGTTTAATCCAGCTTCAGTCCACTTTCAGAGCAGAACACATCAGCAAAGTGACCAGTAATTTTCTTTCCACATTATCTATCCCAAAGGTGAATTTTCTAAGTAATTTAACACAGAAAGTAGCTTGTCACTTTGCTGATGTATTCTCTCTGAAAGTGGGCTGAAGCTGGATTAAACCTTAAGTGTGACCACAGCCCAGGTATGGAAGTGTCGATGCCTGGACTGGAACAGATCGTGATAATCCATTGCTAATCTATTGCTAATCCAAAGTAAGGACCTCTAGGGATGGTTCTGGGCTGGAAAAGCACTAGTCCAGTGTGGATAAAGTATACTAGGCAGTCATTTGGTCCAAGTTACTGACTGTAGGTGCTTCCAGACATAAATTTAAAAAATGCAAAGCTTACCTTTTCTCCAAAGTAAAGAAATTTACAGGGAGAATAGTACGTCCCCACATTTCTCCAGTGCTCTGAAGCAGCAGGCAGGGCTCTTCTGACCAAGCTGGTCAGCCCCTTCCACTCTGAGAGACGTGCTGTTTCCTGGTGAGGGTGAACTCTCAGGAGATCTTGCCCAAAGACTCAAGAAAAGGAAAAATCCAAAGAAAAAGAGGGGAAGGGGAAGAGAGGTGGGAGGCATTACCCTCTCTCGAGAAAGTAAAATTTGATTGATAGGTTGGGAAGAGGAAAAGAGTGGGGGGGGATGGAAGGGAAAAAGTTCCTTGTTACCATGCTGAAGGAGGGAAGGCTGAAAAGCGTGGACAAAGATGAATGGTATGATCATTATATTAGATGCATGTGATCAAGGCAATCACAGGATAAGTCCCTGTTGCACCCTAAGATGGACTAATATGTTGTGGTGTAACCAGGCCTTACAGGTCTATAGCTTCACAACCTCTGTTCACAACTTCCAGCACCACCAATATTGTACAACATAACATTCAGTGGGCAAAATCTCAAGTGGTAATGGTGCATGTATGTAGAATCGAGACATGCGCCCATAACCATTCAAATATTAAGACATTACTGCAAGAAAGGGGTCTATGGACATTTTGTATCTATGCACACAAACCTGAAAATTAGGAGTAGCTTGCAAATGCAGACCCAGTGTGAAGCACCTGGAATGGGTGTATGCTGGGTTTTGTCAGCTTTGTCTAATGCTTGCTGAATGTTGACTAATCTCCCTTTGGTTCAACGCATGGATCTGCATGCCCCATGTTGGTGGTCGCTCATGGAAATAAGGTAAAACTCAGTTCCAAGATCAACTGATGTCCTTCTTATTAAAATCACCAAGATGTTTGCTTTAAAGTTAATGAAGAAAAAAGGCAGATTAGCCATGAGTAGAATGCATATCTCAAAGTGAGAGGAACTTTATTCCGCTGACAAGTTTCCATAGGAATTTTCTGTTTAAGGCAGAGTAAGTCCTACCAAAGTCATTGCATGTTATTTCTCAACAGGTATTGTACTGCAAGCATATCCTCTAAAGAAGAGAAATAGGCTGATTCTGCACCAGAAAGCATACTAAGGAGGAATTTGGAAGTGAAGATGGAGGATGGATCAGGTTTCTCCTTTTTGCAAAGTTACCCAGTGCTTCAACATAGTAGAGACAATCACCTTGCTGTGGTAATGGGTATGTGCAGTAGCCACTGCTGTGGTACCCATCCAATCCATCTGTCCGTCCATGGCAATGCAGCACATGACTGTGGCTCTGCCACCCCACCTTACGCACCATTTGCCTAGAAGAGGTGCAAACACTGCATAGCTAGGATTTCTGCAGATAATGTTTTTGTGCTCCATCACTAACTGGGCCAGAGGACAGTCTGGCCCATTGGGAGGCACTTTCGGGATGGCATGGAAGCGTCTCTTGGACTTCCCCCTTTTGGCTAAGTGCAAAAAGGCCCTCAGTCTAAAAAGGAGGCTCCTAGTATATTTGCTTGTCTGGTATACTTGCCAGCGCAGTTGCCAATAGTCAATTTGTTTATATGCTTTCTGCATTAATGTATTGATTGCTTTGAACAGTTTTAATTAAAAATGCTTTTATGGTTGTAGCCTGCCCTGAGACCTTCATGTATAGGGTGGGATAAAAATGCAAATAAATAAGTAAATTGGTAAATAATAAATAAGATTGTATTTATGTGACAATGGAGACACCTGCTGTTAAATAAAAAGACTGCAGTTCTAGGTACATTTACTTTGCAATAAGATTTATCTTAAATCCTAAGAACATAAGAGGAATGCTGCTGGATCAGCATTCAGCCCATCTAGTCCAGCATCTCTCTCCCATGGTGGCCCACCAGTTGCTTCTGGGCATCTCAAGCAGAAGGCGAAGGCAAAATTTTGAATCTCTGCAAATAACATAATTTGTTTTTAAACAAAAGATGTAGACTGTGTGCTGTTGCTTTCTGCCACGCATACAAGCTGCCTTTTATTGAATGGACTTACAGATGTTGGATTCCAACTCCCATCAGCCCCATATAATAAGGTATAGGATCAGGTTAGGGATGTACACAAACAAATTTTCATTTGAAAATTCAACTGAATTTAATTCACACATTTTTTCATTGAAACTGAAGTATGGACATTCAAGTGTCCAGGCTTTCAAACAAAATAAAGAAATATGAAAATCTGAATTTTTCACACTTTTGCAGCATTTTATTAGTGAAAATAGGCTTTTTCCAACAAAAAGCTGCAATAATGTTCCATCATGAATGCAACCAATTTTGGGGCACTTGTTTCAATTATGAATTGAATATGAATTTTTCATTTGTGCACATCCCTAGATCAGGTACATTGTGAGTTGGCAGTTCACACCCTGGAGCAGCACAACCATGGCCTTCTAGTTGGAGCAATGGACCTACAACATCTGTACAATAGTTTAGCTTCCTCTGAACAAATGAATTAAGTTGACCTGAGAATTTGCTAGTGGTGCAGCGGTTAAGAACACTAAGAAGTAGGGAGGTCCCCAACTCTGAAGCCTCACTCTGACATGGAAGCACACTGAGTCTTCCCAACTATAGGTAAAATAGCCTCATTGTATTGTGATTGCCATGGGAAAAGAAAATGCTAGGAGAGTGAACGCCAACTGAAAATGCAGAACTGTGTCCCTGAGGTGGACAAGAGGGCCTACAGGTCATCTTTCGGCCAGCTCCTGTATTTTATTCATCTCCCTTCTCTTTTTAACTCTAGTTTCTTCTTTTCAAGTGATCACAGGAATGAGGGTTTAGGAAACACACACTCTATCCTTCCTGAATGGGATTTAGACCTTGGAAGCATTTTCTTATTCAAACTTGTTGTGGTCTTGATATTGAATGGAACAAAATAATAAATATGAAACTAAAGAATAACAATAGAGGATGCTGGAGGGGATGCAGAAATAGAGCAGCTTATTACATATGTGTTGGGGCTGCTGCCCAATTAAACATTTTGGGAAAAAAATCATAAAATTCTGAGAACGTTCCAAATACACATAACACGAACTGCAAAAATATTCTTACTACACAATTTTTCAGGTTTGAATATTGGAACAGAAGAACAAAAAAGATTACATCTTTTAGTGTTGGTAACCCAACAATGTATAGTGCATAACTGGAAATATGCCTTGAATCTGTCGAAAGTAAAATGGTATAGAACAGCATGGAAACTCATGATGAACTAATATCTTTCAGTGAATATTTGAGATTGGAGGGAGTTGATAACATTCAACAATTTAGACTGATCTGGAGCCTGTGCGTTGAAAAACTGAACAGATCTTTCCTAGATTCGACTGCAAATTTATTTTTAACAGATGATTAATATAAGGATGTTTTAAGGCCTTAAGATTAAAAAAAAAGGATATGGGTGACTATGTAGAAGGGGACACTTGGATCAGGGTTTTTTCCCTTTTATTTTGTTTGTATGTCCTCTGATTTGGTTTGTATGTCACTTTGTGTATTTGGTGGTTGTTTAATATTTGTTTGCATACTTGAAAAAAATAATTATATTCAAAAATAATGTACTCTAGCTAAAGTTCTATTTTTCACTCTGAGGAAAATGCAGTGTAATGTAGTATACTGCACTGTGACAATGTCATATTGGTAGTCTGGTCTGACTGAACAATTGTGAATGTGCATTTAACTTGCAGTTTAGGACCCATCTGGATGCAGCCAGCGCTGTTGTCTGGATGCTAGACACTCAAAGGTCAATCATACAGTCTGCATAGCCCAGCAACTTGCAAACCCTGCCTTTTCAAAACTGTATTTGAAGTACTACAGCACAATTTATGACAGTTATGGGCCTTGCTACAGTGCCAATGCTACTAGAATTGATGCCCAAGTGCCACCTCAAGGTCTGAGAGACAGACAGGTTTGAGGATGCCTCTAAAGGCTATTTGCAGGGAGGTGAGAGCAGCTAAAGGTTTGTCTTCTGCTTGAGAATGCCCAGAAGCAATTGGTGGGCCACTGTGCGAGGTGGGACTACAGGGCTGTGGCCTAATCCAGCATAGCTCCTCTTATTTTCTTTTGCTCATTAATATCAGCAGCTCAGACATGACGTGCAAGGCTGCCAGTTCTCCAAGCTACGTTTTCCATTTTGAGATATTTGGGTAGGTAATATCTTCAGATCAAAGGCTCCCCTGGAACCAGACACAGGCTTTACAGCAGCATGCCTGGGCTCCTTGCTTGTGACTGGCCAGTGTATGTTTTCCTTTTCTGTGAAGTTTGTTCTCTGTTGAGTTGTACTAACTCTTCCTAGAAGTTGAGTACCAATATCATTTTATTGGCGAGTGTCTGTCTCTTTCCAGATATGAAATCCGATGTACTCAAACCTAGAAGGCACGCTGTTGTTTGTTGTAGCTTGTGCAATTATCAGACATTCTTATGCTCATATTGTCCAAGAAGCCACTGAATTCCGTCCAACAGTCCTGCTAAAGTGGCAATTTCGATGTCCCGCATCTGCAAAATCCAAGAAAAAGGCAGTTGTTGGTATATAAACTAAAAACAGCCCTCAAATTACAGCAGGAATTGCAACACTGACAATATATATTCCATGTGTTTAAAGGCTCAACAACTGTTGAAAAATGATGCAACAAGGGCTACTTTCAGACTGGCAGAATAAATCCGCAGTTAAATGTAAAAGCGCAGTATACTTACTGCGCAGCGATGACCAGGCATCCCGATGTGAAAGACAGCTCTCTAACTTCTCCATTGGAGCTGCGAGAGCTGAGTCGGCACATGCCGTCACGGGGGTTGAGGCAGCCAATCAAATCTGAGCTGCCCTTCCTGCTCTCATCTTGCTGTTCTGCTTTCACTGGAGGGAAACTTCAGATTTTATTTATACTGCACAGCGAGTGTCCTTGATCCAGCATTAAGGTAAGTGTGCAGTCCCGATTGGAGAATGTGATGCCACGACGATCCATTGATCATTGTGGGTGATGCCTCGATCAGGACTGTGCAGTATAAACGTGTCTGGATGCAGTCAAGGGTCAGAAAGAAGAAACTTTTAAACATTTCTGACAATCTACTAGAAGACATGATAAATGATAGTACTGCAATTCATTCATGGCCTTTAGCATTAGTTAATCACACACAAATGGCATTCAGGTGTTTTAGGAAACCCTAGCTGGAAAACTTGTGGGCGCTTGGAGGTTCATGGAAGGCCAACAGTCAGAATGAGTGACTCTAATGTTACCAGTAGTACCACTTGCTAGCACACTTCTGATGCAGATGGCTTTTTAAGTGAGGGCTACAGATCACTTAGGGAAGGAGGCATTATAGATCCTACTGCTGCATTATTTTAAAAAGCTTTTTAAAACTCCCTATACTCCAATTTGATTTTTTTAAAAAATTGTGATGACCCTAACTAAGGATGTACCATCCTGACATGACTATTACTTGAGGAGGGAAGGTGGATTCCCATGCTGGAACCTAAGAATCCCTGAGTCTGTTAAAATAAAAGAAACTCTTCTTTTAACTTAGCTATTATTTTAACAGAGCCAAATACAGTAACTCAACAGAACCACTTAAACAGGTAATTCAGGCCTATGGAAAGACAGCAGGATTAAAGGTAAATGAGAAGAAGACCAAAGTGTCATTGAGAAACACGACATACAAGGAACAAGAAGTGTTCCAAGAGAAATAAAGATCTGCTATAGAGAAGAAAGTTAAATACTTGGGAGCGATATTGACCAAACAAAATATAGCTTTATATCAGAATAACAATTTGAAAATGTGGTCGGAAATCGAACGAGATCTATTTGCTAAAAGTCAAAGAACAGTAATAAAACGCACCATCCATGGTTGGTGAAGCAGGTTCATCTGTAGCTGATGTGCCATGAAAACACAAGGAATCCTTTCAGTTCCGGCATAGGAAATGCAGGATAAAACCAGCAGAGGTCTGCCGGGAGGCCCAAGATCCGGATCAAGCATTGCTGCTAGCCGAGCAAATTCAATGTCACGCTTGTGTCCTGCAAAAATGAAAAGACGCAAAGGTAATTGCCTCGCCATTCTCTGCCAGCTGCCCTTAAGCATTCCAAAGAGAAGCGTGAGCATTATTCAGAATCTCTTACTTTTATGAGCCTCCGCATTTGCAACATAGATGAACCCATCAATTAGCCTACACATGTTCTTGACATGTTCAATCAGGCTGTACTGCACTGTCCCATCAACGTTGGTCTCTTCACAAAATATCTTATTTATGTTATTAGTGTCTTCTTCTCTTGCTCTGTGTCTTTCTTCACTGAAAAGAAAAGAGACAAGAAAGTTTATTCAGACATTTCATCATTCATTAAGCTTCTATGATTGGCATGTAAAGCCCTAAATAACTTTGGACTAAGACACCTTAAAGAGTGGTGGCCCCGTTACAACCTTAGAGAAGAGTCCTGAGGTCATCTGGAGAACTCTGCTGCGAGTTCCATGTAATACAGAATACCATCTCATGATTGTTCACAGCTGGGCCTTCTCAGTGGTGTCACCATCCCTTTGGAATGTCCTCCCCTCCTGAAGTTCATGAGGCAGCTACGCTTTACAGGTGCCTATGAAAGACTTTTTTTAAAAAAAATCAGTAATTCCCTGTGTGCAAGTTTGTTTCTTCCTTGGCCCACCCAGTTTTTAATGTGTTGCAACTGCCGTTTTCACTTTGCTGTTAAGCCCCGTTTTTAAGGTTTCATAAAAACATATAAAAATGTCATAAATAAATCATGCAAAAGGAAAAAAAAGATGGAAAATAGCTGGTGGCTGCCTCTGGTCAGACACACATCAAATTGGTTTTAAAGGTTCTGCACCAGTTCCTTGTTCCACTGCCCATTTCAATTCACTAATGCTGCTGTCATAAGGTACTGCGGCGGTAGGTCTGACTCCTCCATGCAGTTTTTATGCCAGATACAGAAATCCCTGGAGAACTGCCAGGGATCAGATCTGCAACTTTCTGCTTTCCAAACAGTTCCTCTACCACAAAGTGACAAACACATCCATTAAAATATCATGCTCTAAATAATATGGTCCTCAAATAACAAAAGGGTCAACCACATAGACCCTTCTGATTGTTAAACTCAATAGGAGAAGCTCTCCTTCTGGACACATGAGTGGATCTACTTTGTGGTGGCCCCCAACCTGTTGAAGAACCTGCCATTTAAGGTGCTCTTGGCATGAATACTGAACACGTTTTGGTGCCTGCTGAAAAAAACTCCCTCTCACCCTGGCCTTTGGTTCTTAAAGGTACCTAAGTACATTACTTTTGGAGGTTTTAAGGTTTTGGGAGAAGGGCTGGACTGCCTGTTTTTAACTGCTAATTTTATAATGTTGCATCTTGATTGTTAATGAACAATCAAGTTTTGTTGTGCCTTGTCCTGTGTAGTATCCTGAGACGGTAGGGTGAAGGAAGGACAAAAATTTAAGTGGATAAAAAATGAATGAACAAATAAATAAAAATTATACATCAAGGCCAAGTAATAAATGTTCACTGCTCAGTTCTCGCCCTTGGAGAACTGCAGGTCTGCCACCAAACCCCTACACTAGGAAATGGGCTGGAAAAATCTAAGACAAATACATCACATGAAGTTTACCTGGTTTTTGAATACAGTGTTAGAATATTGAATTTCTGACCATTCAGGTGAAATGTGACTCCTGAGCCAACCCCTGTTTGAGATAAGAAATAAACCTAGTTAACATAAAGAAAGGAATGATTTATCAAATATCTAATTCTTCATTTCAAAACTTTGGGATGGGTGAGCTGTACAACACTTGTAGGGGAATGGTCTTTTCTCTTTCCAGGTTTCCTTTTCAGAATCTATGGACTGGCACAATATATATTAATCATATAGCACGTAGAATTTCAGTTCCATATTCTTTTCAAGATCTCTGTTTCCCACAGGAAATACATGTACAAATCCATAACCTTTTCTAGGAAACAGAATGCTGTATAAAACCTATGTGGCACTTATTTTGTCATCCAGAAAGAATGAAAGAGACACTTTGCTCTCTGAGGTGTCTCTGTTACATTATCCAGTGGAAAGCACCCAACTGTGTACACACTTAGTAAAAAAGCACCTCAAAAGTGCCTTAGAGATGATATTTTTTCATTGCCTCTCCAATCCAATTTTCTAGCATAGAAAGTTTTATGAGAAAGGAGAGGAGGAGGGTGGCATTTGAACAGTCCCAGCTGTGAACCAACTCTTTGGCTGTGTTCAGATACCAAAGAGAAGACTTCGAGGTTGGGTTGTTCACACACCAGTCTGCCCCTCTCTCCTCTCATGAATATTCTGTGCCACAAAAGTGGATTAGAAGAGGCTTGGGAACACAATGACTACACACTGCCTCTCCCAGGCATCCCTTTTCTTATGTATGAACACAGCCGACCTTCTCTCTAAGCTGCCCCAGAGGTGCTTTTTTTTAAAACTGAGTTTGAATGCAGGCTTACTTAGTTCTCAAACCTCATTTGTGGACTTTCCAAAGGAACCAGCTGGTCACTTTGGGAATAGGCTGTGCGATTAGACAGACAAATGCTGTAAGCTTTTGGGTAGGGAGAATCTTTTTAGGGTGTGCAAAACACTGCTCCAAAATAGCCTCATATTGCTGTCAGTGGGTTCTGTATTTGTGCAAGCTATGAAGTGTGTGTTTATGGGTCTCTTGGGAAAGGGAGGAGCATGCAGCTGTAGAGATGTGCTAAACTGGTTCGGGTTTCAAACCTGTTCAAATTGAACAGAGGTGTCCGAAAGGCTTGGATTCAAACCAAACATCCTGCCTGTTCAAGAACCTAACAAAGGGGTAGTCACACGAACTGAACCAAACACTCTGCAGGTTCAAAGAGGAAAGTTCAAATTCTAATCAAACAAAGGGGGTGTTCAATTCAAACTGAACAGCCAACTTGAGTTCGTGCAATCTCTATTCAGCTGCTAGAGAACATGACAGGTGGGGACAGCGTCATATGATCACCATGGTCATTTTCCCTTTAACGTAAGAACATTCAATTACCATGTATTGGCCTAGAGGGGATGCCAGCCAATGGCAAAACATCTGGACTTGTCATCATCTTGAACACCAAGGATTCATCCAGCTCTTCAAGGCCTGGCCCAAACATAGCAAAGCGAGGTTCGGCATGAACAAGCAGTGGTTGGAAGAAGGTACCATCCAGCATGCGGAAAAAGGAAGACTTGGTTCCACTACTGCTCTGACCAGATGTCACACATCTTCTATTGCAAGAATAGCACTTCTTATACCTGTTTTGGGGGGGGGGGGGAATAGTAATATAAGATTGACAATCTTTAAGAGTAGTAGCACATATTTTCCAGCATAATCATTAGCCACTTGAAAGTTCCAACTTCTGTCCTCCTAACTGAAGAGTTTTATACTTGCAAATTTAAGTTCAAGCAATTTTCTTCATTTTAAATCTGTTTTCCAAGACGTTTTATGCATTGTTGTGTACAGTTTTCTGAATTTTCAATTTTAAACTGGGTTTTAGATTTTATGGTTCGTATGCCATGTTTTAAGGCAATGCACCTAAGGGTAACTTGTAAACAGAGACATATGAAGAGCCTATAGGCGATACAAGAATCTAATTCTGTAATCAAGTTGCAGTGTTCCAACTGTGGATGAGACCAGAAGAGAGCGGGCAGCCTGATGTAATATCCTGAAAGCTTTCTAAGGAACTGGGATGTAAATCAATTAAATAATAATAGGAATGTAGTTAAACGTAGTATCCGAATTTGTCTGAATTGCGAAGCTAGAATACAAAGAAAAAAAATGTTATTTTAAGGTGATTTTGTTTTGTGAAGCAATGTGTTTTTTTAATTCCAAATTTGCCTGACTGCAAGAAGTCTTGAAATACTAATAGAACCTCCAACAGATGCAAAATACAATTCTGTGTAGTGTATATTTACTTAGACATAAATCTCACTGACTGCAACAGGATTTCAGAAGGCACTTACACTGTCATGTAGTCACAACAATCATTTTCATGCAGCTCAGCAACGGATCTAGAAAATATGTTTGAATCCGGGAGTGAATTCCAATCAGTCGAATGCCAAGAAGGAACATCTCGAAAAAGAAAATATCTCCAAAGCAAGGGATCCTGAACTGTCAGTCTCCAGTAGTGATTGGTGCTTCCTAAATAACTTAAGTCTTTAGGCGAGAGAAAGGACATAACGTATAACTTCACATTTATCTGAAAAAAAGAAAAACACACTAATAACATTTAAGAACTTCTCTTTCACAAAAAGTAAATCCTGTTTTTGTAGTGCGATTTGCTATCTAGTTTATAGATTTTTAAAGCGTATAGATGTCAGTTGAGAAACGGGTTATTTTTAACTCTGGGAATTGCTATAAGGAAATACAGAATAAATGAATAAAACACCAAGGACTGCCATTACACCAAGGACATCTCAAAGACAGGGAGGTTCCTAAAACACATTTAGCAGTGTTGGTTTAAGTGTGAACCAGCTAGTTCACACTGAGTCTAAGCATTGGCAGTTTGGGGGCAACCTAAAACAAGCACACCCTGATGCCTCCTGACCAAACCAAATCACAAAAGCCTCAAACCAAACTGGATAATGTTGTTTTGGTCCAATTCAAACTCAGTCTGTGGTAGTTTACTTCAGACTTGAACCATCACCTGGAGAGATCAAAAATCAAGCGTGCAGAGGAATTCATTCTTGTCTTTTGGGATTGTCTTGGAGGTAGTGGATGTCAACACTTGCCTACGCTTGCACTTCTCTCAAATGCTGAGAGATAAATTCAGCCCTAGCAAAGTTCCAGGGTTTGTTGGTCCACTTGTCAGAACTTGAACTAATGTCTAACACTATTACATTGGCAGCAACAATCATTTGTTTTGTGGGGACAAGCAGGATACCACTAAGGCCACTGCAGGGATTGGAGAGCAGAAGGAGGTTTGCCCTTGTCTCTGCCTGAGATGCCCATGGGAAACTGGTGGGCCACTGTGTGAGACAAGATGCTGGACTAGATGGGCTGTGGCCTGATCTAGCAGGGCTCCTCTTATGTGCTTATGCTTTAACGTCTTATTCTTAATGTTAAGAGTTTTCTCCTCTGATTTATATTTGCACTTAATGGTACTGTTAATGGAGTGTTTGAGGACCAGGAAGGTTTAGTCACCTGATGGCCAGGCCAAGCCCTCAAAATTCTAGATGAGCTTGGAGGATCTTTTATTATTCTTGGCACACCTGAATCCTATATTCATCTTCCAAAATAACTGATGTCTGTAAGCTTGGCACTAATGGAGATAACACAGGATGCACAATACTGGCCCCAAGCCAGGTGGCAGCACCCAGATTCTAAGGATGAGCCACAAACCACATACGGTGTATTTTAACAGAGAGAAAACTCTATTTGGCAACAATTTCCATGATAAGTCACTGTGTAATTAATGCCCCCACCCAAAGGCTTGTGGATTCCAGTCCAAATCAAAAATACATTCAGAAATACTCTCCCTTCATGTAAATACATTAAAATCTGACCTCCAGTAACATCTGCACCCGTCATAAACTGCTCAAAAGCCAACTTAGAGATGACAGCACATACATGCTAGCCCCTTAATCCATATTAAAGGCTTGAAAATACACATCTCTGGCCTTGAACATGGATTAGAGGTGGAGTGGAACCACAACTCTAAGCCAGGGCGTTTTTCCACTAGCACTAAGTATCCATTAAGGACCCATTAAATACCCGTTTGGCTCAGAGCAGGAAGACCCCATTTCCACTACAGAGCCCATTAGAGCCACATTTGTTTCCACCACAACTAGAGAAATCTGGATCATAAGGGTCCTTCAGGACCTATAATACAGATTTTGTGTAGACCCCGTTAAAGGGGTCTACAATGGGAATCTTCAGGCATCAAATCTGGATTATAGGGAGCCTGTTTCCACAACAATTGGGCAATGGGGCCTAGAGGAGGCTCGGGGGGGGGCACCCATGGGGAGGGGTGCCCCAAACACAAAACTTCGAAGTCCCTCCAAAGTCCCTCTGAAGTTGCCTTTGGAGATTAGCACAGGGTCCGAAGAAAACCCCTTGTGAGAACAATGCCATTGTCAAAGTCTCTGGAGGATCTTCAACATTAGCGGCAGATCACTCTGGAGATTCTACAGAGCCGTTCCAGAGGATCTTAGAAGATTCTCCAAGCATCTATGGAGATTGCACCCCCTGTCCTCCCCAAACACCTGCGGTGACAGGCGGACCCCTCCTGGCTAGATCCGGATTTGCACATGGGTGCTCCAGGGTTTCCTCAGCAGGCAGGCTTGCACCCATTGCTATTGGGTGCTAGACCATCCATGGAAACACACCGGGTACTTCCCTTAATCCGGATCTACTAGATCCGGATTAAGGGAAGTACCCATTCCTTAGATCCGGATTAAAGGATGTCAGTGGAAAAACACCCCTGCTTTTTAAAAAGTGTGATGAAGCCTCTGCTTGGCTTAGAGATATCCTGCAAGGAGGAAAAGAGCAACACTTTCGGTTCCCCACCAACTCTAAGGGACGTGGCCTCCTTCTGGGTGGTTACTGCCTGCAATTCTCCAGTGCAGACGCTGGGGAGGGCCAAGTGAAAGTGAAGCAACCAATGAGAGGAGGCGGCGGGAGGTACCCACCGGGTGACAACTGCACAACAACAACGTGGAACTTATTGTGTACTTCCTCCTTGAAGTTTGCGTTAATAAGCAGCACCGGGGCCACAGGGCTCCCCTCTCCCTCTTTGAATTACTTACTCTTGTCTCCTTGGACGCTGTTTGTACAAGAAAAAGCCTTGGCTTTTCTACCCCTTGCCTTACTGCTCGTGAAACCTAAATCCCACTCTGGAGCATGCTCGGCTACGGCTGTGGCCACACCTCAGGTTTATTCCAGCTTCAGTCCACATCAACAAAACGACCAGTCATTTTCTTTCCACATCATCTATTCCAAAAGCTACATTCCTGAGCTCTTTTAACACTGAAAGAAAACTGGTTGTCACGAGGCTGATGTATTCTCTCTCTCTCTCTCTGAAAGTGGACCGAAACTGGATTGAGCCCCCAGCGTGACCGCAGCCCCAGTGGAGCAGGCGATGCGCTTACCGGCAGGCTCTGCAGGGCGTTGGGCGGCCGTTGCTGCGCCTCCTCTTCCTCGCCGCCGTCGCTGCCCGCGCGCTTCCCTCCTCGTGGCGCCCAACTCTCCCGCAGAAGCCGGAGGAGGCTGCCGCTGAGGGAGGCCTGGAAACTACTCCAGTCTCCGCAGGTGCTGCTGCTGCTGCCGGCGGTCATTGCGCCCGCGCGACTGGAGGAGGAGGAGGAGGAGGAGGGTGGGCTGGGCGCCCTTGGAGAGGGGACCGCCGAGTTACGCGCGGCCTTCTTCTCGGGCCACCCTCGGGGGACAGAGCCCAGCGAAAGAGCCCGCCTTTACCCGCCACCGAGCGGCGCCTCACCCGGAGAGGAAGCGAGGGCTTGCGGTTGGAGAGGGGAACTCTCGCTCCGCCCATCTTCCGGGAATGCCCATTATGTGCTCCGTCCCCGAGCGGTTTATTTATCTATTGGCATTTAAAATAAAAAAATAAAAAACCTGCTCTACTAAAACCCAAGAGTCAATGAATTGGCTTTTCTCTGCCCCGCTTCTCTCACCCATTCAAGGGGACTCAAAGCGGCTGATAAAGCTGTCTATTCCTCTCCCTGCAACAGAACACACTCTTGGAGGTAGGTGGGGCTGTGAGAGCTCAGAAGAGAGCTGTGACGAGCCCAAGGCCACCCAGCTGGCTTCGTGGAGGAGTGAGGAATGGTGTTCCCGGATGAGTCTCACTTCGTAGCCACTCCACCAGACTGGCTCGCAAGCATCCAAACAAATAAGAAATGATAGAAAACAAAAATCTGCAGCTGTTCAGAGTAAAACAGCCCTCCCAACGTAAGCAACTACTGCGCAAACAGGGAAAAGTGGTTTTTCACACTACCATGCAATGGATCCAGGGAATTTCCTGACTTTAAGTATAACGCCCCTATTCCAACGATCATGGGAACTGTAGTCAGGTTTAAAAACAAACTGAAAGAGAATGAATATTAGTAACCTGCTGCGATTGTCGGATTTTGGAAACTAAGCAGGCAAGGGCAGTGATTCCAATCTACATAGTAGCCAAGGAGAGAACACTAGACTGGGAGTCCGAAAACTGTCTGGGAAGGCAGTAGGGGGGAAAGAGTCTGCATATTATTGACCTCGGAGTTCTTAGAAGGACAAATACTGGACATTAAGGTCGAATATTTTGGCCACATAATGAGAAGAGGGGACTCGTTTGGAAAGACTCTGGTGCTGGGAGATTGAACACAAAAGGAGGAGGATGAGACAAGATGGATGGAATGGGCTGCATCCACACATTGGTTACTTATTCTGCTCTGTTTAGATATTCTGGAATATCCATGCTTGATTCCAGAATATTCACTTTAAAGTGGAACAAGTAACTGAAGTCTGCATGCAGCTGGTGTCATGGAAACAATGAACGTGACCTTGGGCAAATTCCAGGTACAGTTGCGGACAAAGGGGCCTGGCTTATTATGGTCCATGGGGTCATGAAGACAAGACTGAACCACCACTGCCACCACCCGGAGTCTTCACTTTTACCTTTATTCGTATTTAATCAATTTGTCCCTGTCCTCTGGTCTTGATTTGAGTGGTGCAGATGTTTCACCATCAGCCTCGGTAGCAATATTGGCACAAAATTTTGCTTCTTGATTTTAGGTGGTATATATATGTTTGGGTCCTGTGTATGATTGGTAGGTGGCAAGACTCTTCAGAGTTTTCTATGTGTTGGTGTCAGCAGCAACCTTTAACACCAATGGTCAATTTATAAGATTTCACCCATTCCTTCTAAGGTACCCCTCCCAGCCCTATTCCACGGCACGAAAGCCAGAACAGATTGCAAAGGCTTCTCACTCTTGCAGTAAGCTAATAGAAAACTCATTTTCCAGATTTAAAACTTTGTTGAGCCAAAACACTCCTATCAGTTGAAATGGAGGGCTAAATTCTGTTAACAGAGAAGCGCTAGGATAGAAAAGAGGCATGTATGCTGCCCCAGAGACCTAACTCTGGAAGCAAGGAGGAAAGGAATGGAGCATACAAAGGAATCACAAAATATTGCCCAACAGAACAGTGCATCACACTGCAACATTTTATTGCTCCTCCAGCTTTTCTTCAAACTGTAAAATGTGGATTCAGCAATGCTGCCCATAAGACGTGATTTTTATTTGCATTTTCATCCTGGCCTATATCTAAGGGTAGGTAATAGCAGTAAAAACAAAGAGAATCCACAAAACTCAGCCTCCAATTAATTCTTGGTTATATACAGCCACCTTTATTGTAGTAAACATTCCTGGTTCCATGTATCATCCAAAGTCTTTCCCAAAAGCGGCTTATTTCAGTAGCCTTACCAGGAATGAGCGGTCTAAGCAAACTTTGAATTTTATGAACTGCCATTTATCAGACATCAAACATGACAGATGAATGAAGCTCATTCTCCTCCTTTCTCATCCTTAAAGGGGCTCAAAGCAGCTGACAAACCTTCTATTCTTCTCCCCACAACAGACACCCTGTGAGGTAGGTGGGGCTGTGAGAGCTCAGCAAAAGAACTGTGACTAGCCCAAGGTCACCCAGCTGGCTTCATGGAAGAGTGCAGAATCGAGCCAGCAAACTAAAAGATAAAAGTCTGGGACTCTAAACCAGAAGACCAAACCGGCAAACTAGAAGTACAGCAGTCTTATGCTCTTTCTTCCCCTGCCCCATTTAAACAAACAAAACAAAAAGAATTAGTAACAACTATTTAATAAAAGTAGTTTAAAGCTTTTTCTTTTCATATTTATTGGCTGCAATTTGTTTTTAACTGGTGTACGCAGTTAGCGTTCTTGAACTCCTGAGCCATTCTTAATGCAGTTAGACCACATCAGAATTTCTTCAGCAAAAAGTCAATGATCAGAGTAGATTCATAAAGATCCTATTAAATTTTAACATGCTATGTAAGTTTGCTTCAAGCAGTATATAGTTTGAATAGCTATGATTCTTAAAACTTTTATCTACTTCATTCAAGACATAAAAGGCTTTCCCCCAGTTTAACGTTTTGGCTTGGAACATGCATCTTTTTAAACTACATAAAGAATAATCAGCCTACAGCTGACTCTGCCGCTCTCTTTCTGGGTTGCAGATACCAGCACTATCATCCATCTTCAAATTTGTTGAGATCAAAAAGTCAAGCCCTACTCCCTCTAGAAGCCACTATTTTTACTAGGACCCTTTCCAAACTGGGCCATATTCCATTGGAGGAAGAGGTCTAAGAGGCCTACTGTCCACATGCCATTCTAGGATAGCGCAGGCCTCACCGGAACACCAGGCCTGGGTTACCTCAGAAGGTGGACAGCTGGCTCCACAGAGAAGATGGGAAGAAAGTAGATGCCCATCTCTGTACATAACTCACATACTTTGAACAAGTATATATTTTCAGAAGACTAGTCTTTCATTTTATAGATTAAGAAACTTATCACAAAACTATTTTGTTTCCATTTTGTAATATGCAAGCTTTGCTTAATAATAGGCATGAACACTATTGTAAGTATCAGCGTAAAAATTATATATTAAGGATGTTGCAAAGGCCACTCAGATAATCTGTATGTACATATGGAGGTTAGATACTGATCAGCCTAAACCACCAGGGTTGTGTTGTCCCTGGCAGGTTTTCCATGATGAAATACTGCCTTCAGAAAGGGTTCTCTGCTACATCTTCATTTAAGTTTTGAAGTGTTTAAAATAGTCCAGTATGTGTTTTGCATTTTTAGTATCCCAATCATGTGCCCTTAAAGGTCCCTCACAGGCAGCTATGTACTTTTGCAACATTTTCTCTCCGGTCTCTCGAAAGTCCAGAACTTGGCTGTGCAAGCCACTTGGTGGTTCTCTGTCTGTAGTTTGCTTGCGTTCCTTTTCTCTTCCACAGTATTTCAGTCCCCAGTAGCACATTTCTCCACAGTACATCATAGCCAGGAGGTGCGTATCACTAAATATGCCTGCCAAAAGAAAGAAAAAGAAAATCAAGCTGCCCATATCTTTGGATATTTAGATGAAGAAGAAGAGGAGTTGGCTTTTCTACCCCACTTTTCTTACCCATTTAAGGGTACTCAAAAGATACTGGTCACACCTTTACTTTAGAACAACTTCAGGTTGTCTTCAGGTCGCATTACTCACATTATTTTTACTCAATTCATTTTCCAAGCTGGCCGAACCCCATTAGCTCGTCCTAACAGGAGTCCTCTTTTTCAGAGGATTCAGCTTGTCCTGGCATTTCAGGCCAACTTTGCTTCCTCAGTTGTGAGTGGGGAGACAAGCTAAAAGAGGCTGAACTGTGCTGTGGTGGGTGGGGTCCAGTCTTTCCTTTCAGCCAATGTGCACACACGGAGTTTGAGAGGCACCTCCCCTTCTCTCCTCAGTTTGTGTGTATGAGTTCAAGCAAATTTTTTTTTTAAAATTAATCGCATGGAAAAGAAAAGCACATAAAAGAAGCATGGGTGTGGAGGTGGGGGAGGAGGCTTAAGAAAGAACTGCAACCACACCCCCTCGCCCCCCTTGAGTGGCAGAACAGCATCCAATAAGAAAGGAGGTAGATTTGATGCAGGAAAAGGGGCAGAGAGTCAAGAGTTCCATGAAGACGGCTCAGGCCGATTACGGAGAAAGGTGTGAGTGATGCAGACCAAAGCGAGGGTGGTCTGAGGACGACCTATAATGATCTACGTGTGAATAGAGCTGGTACAACCTCAGTTTGAATTATCCTATCTTATATTGGCGTGACCAGGGCCAAAGTGGCTGACAAAGCTTTATATTCTCCCCACACAGCTAACACCCTGTGAGGTAGGTGGGACTGTGAGAATTCAGAGCTGTGACTAGCCCAAGGTCACCCAGCTGGCTCCATGGAGGAGTGCAGAATCAAACCTGGTATTCCCAGACATGCACACCCACAGACAACAATTGTTTAGTCCTCCATTTAACAAACAAACAAACAAACAAAAAACACACACCAAAAACTCACTTTGGTCTTATTTAATAAATTATTTCACTTAGGATAGGTCCCAACACTCAAACTGATTTAAAAAAATAGAATAATGTTTAAAATATAACCCCCCAACCCTGGCAGGATTATATTCAGAGGAAGCTAAATATCAAAGGCCTGGGTGAAGAGGCATGTTTTAACTAGGCACTGATGTTGGCACCTGGCATGCCTCCCAGTAGGAAATTCTTGCAAAGCCCGAGGCTAACACAGAAAAGGCCCTCTCATGTGTCATCAGCCCTTACACTTCTGAGGGTGGCAGACCTACAAGAAGAACAGTTGGCTTTTCTACCCCGCTTTTCTCACCCATTTAAGGGGACTCAAAACGGCTGACAAAGCTTTCTACTCCCCGCATCAGACACCTTGTGAGGTAGGTGGGGCTGTGAGAGCACAGAAAAGAGCTGTGACTAGCTCAAGGTCACCCAGCTGGCTACACGGGGGAGTGTGGAATCAAATCCAGTATTCCCAGATAAGAGTCTGGCTCCTTAATCACTAAATCAAACTTGGTCCTTGGCCATTAAGGGTGTGCATGAATATTTGAAGGTATTTGAAATTCAATCAAATTTGTCTGAATTTCGACATTCAAATTTGAATCAAATGTCCATAAATTCAAATTTAAAAATTCAAATGAATTTTGAATCTCTTTGTTTGAATTATCTGGACATTCACATGTGTACGGGGTCATACATGATGTGTGATTGCACATACGTGTCTTCTCTGAATCTGTACGTGTTTGAACAGATCCATACACGATGAAAACAGGTTGCAAATGGGATAACTAAGGGATGCAAACAGGATGTGTAACGATGTGTAAGAGCACAGACGAATGTCATCAACATTCGTAAGTGAAAATTGAAATTGAAAATTCAAACAAAGATTCAAATTTGCTCAATTCAAATTGAATTTGGTTATATTTGAATTTTAAAGATTCACATGGAATTTTCAGATATTCAATTGGCATCGAATCCCAACAATTGCATTTGTGCACTCCCCCACTGGGCTATATATTGGTGCTCCAACTTCCATGCAGCAAAGGGAAGATAAAAATGTAATAAACATGGTACCATTTCTTTGTTAAGACATATTCTGTCTTTATGCTTTAACTGTAAATGCTTTGGCTGGAACAAAAGATTTCCTGCTTCCCCTGCCTGTAATTATGAGCAAACATTATGCATTAATGCTCACAAGTAGAGTACTATGTTAGTACTCTAATTTTAAACTGTAAATGATCTCCCCCCCCCCTCAGTTCAGCATCAGTTTTAGAGGCTTCCCTGGCATCAGCACTGCCTAAGGAAGTAAAAATACAATTTCCTTTCTGCTGCTTTTCCTAAAAAGATCTGAGATAAGATCCCT
Source organism: Aspidoscelis tigris stejnegeri (assembly GCA_023333525.1). Taxonomy (NCBI): domain Eukaryota; kingdom Metazoa; phylum Chordata; class Lepidosauria; order Squamata; family Teiidae; genus Aspidoscelis; species Aspidoscelis tigris. Next base: position 21,151,365 of record JALMGA010000007.1, on the reverse strand, counting down.
ACACTAGTTTTTTGGGAGAGAACTTGCCAAACAGCTGGCAACCATATCTCTGCACTGATCTCAACTTGGAAACCAAATCAAAGTGAAGCCCAGGCTGGCCACCTCCATTTTAATACAAAAACATGCAGCTGACATGACCCAAACCTTCAATTCCAATTTATTATTAATTTTGTACAAGAAAGGAAAAATGTACCCTCTGTTTACCTTCCTGGACCAATCTAGCTGTGCCTGCATCCTGAAACAATAATTCCTCATTTGGATTGTCGGGACATCGAAATTCAAGCATCTTCACCAAATACTGGATTCCTTCATTCAGAAACTAGAAGCAAAAAGAAAAGGTCTAGCATTGCTTTTCACACATGTGTGTGAAACATGGTGAAGGGAGTATTAAGACGTGGAGCTGCTTTGCTCCCTCAGGGCCTGGACAGCGTACAATCATTGAGAGGCCAACGAATTCCAAGTTCTATCAGGGAATTCCACAGGAGAATATCAGAGCATCTACTTAAGATATTTTTATCCTGCTTTCCATTTTAAGAAATCTCAAAGAGGTTTACAAAACATGAAAAACAAAGGAAAAACAGTGGTTAAAACATTAAAAAAACAGGGTGAGCCAGGGAAGAGAAACCTTTCACACAAGGAATTGATGAGTAAAAAAACAGGTCTTTAACAAGTACATTTAAGCTGTAAGTGTACACACCTCACAAACAGCAGAAAGGAGTGCATTACAAAGGGAAAGGGTCATCACTGAAAAGGCCTGACCTCATTCTGTATCAAGCGGAACCTGCAATAAGACCTCTCCAGATGATCTTAGGGCTTTTTCAGTGTAATAATGGGGGAAACTGGGGTCATGCAATGTAACGATCAGTGTTGCATTATAGGAGTTCTAAAGTCATTCTTCTTTCTGCGAATGTATTGCAGGCACTGAAAACACAAGACTAAATCAAAAAGCTGGCTCCAAGTCCTGACCTCCATTCCAATGAATTGCTGAGGTGTGATCCAAATCAGGTTGTTCAAAAACATATACCAAAGAAATATAAAAAATTACATACTTAAGTTTTGTATAGAGGAATGAGCCAAACTACCTTCTAAATGCTGTGCAGGTCTGATCAGAAGTTTCACCAAGGGTTTTGTTGAGGTTACAGTGTATTGCCAAAAAGGGAGGTTCCACTAGTTACTTGGGTGTAAAGTTGCGAGAATTTCTACATCTTAAGTAATATTTTATTATAACACACAGTGTTACCTAGATGTAAAACACATCCAGAAGGCCTGGAAATAAAAAGTGAACAACGGCAGTAGGCCAAACATGTGAGAAAATATGATTATTGATGAACAGAAGGGATACTCAGCTGGGTACAAGGGGTCTGTTTGCACTTGGCTTTATTCTGGAATATATCCTGCCACAGGGATCTGCTGTCCACATGCTGGTACAGGTTACAGTAGGCCCCAGGTCAGCCTTGCCAAAGTCTGCATTAGCATGCAGATGAGAGACTCCTATCCTGAGATATATTCCAGAATACCGTCAAGTATGAACAGTCCCCAGGACAGGTGATGGCTGAAGTCTTAAAAGTATGGAAAAGAACTGCTCAACATAAGGAAATCTGGAGAGGTTTGGGGCCACACTGCTCTAGCATTGGTTCAAAAACAGGTTTATGATGTTGTTGATAATGATATGGAAGGTACTGCTGAATTCAGCTAGAATTCTCCAGAAGCACACAAAGCAGCAATCAATTTCAAGAGATGGATATTAACTTACCTTTTGGAATGAATCTGTGTTTTGCATCAGCCTTTCTTCCCTTCCCTTCATTGTATGGCAAAACATGTAGAGCAAGGCTCCTCTCCTCCAGTAAAGACATTCTAGCAGTTCTATGCCAAGCACAGAGACTGGCTGGAGAAAGAAAAGGAAATTCACATTAAAATACTTGGATCTCAAAAAAGAAAGATGTGTGGGGGAAATCACAAAAAGTAGCTGATCTGGGGATAGCTTGACAGAGTGAATGCCATACTAGTTTAATATGAATATCCTCACTATGGGGGGGGGAGAGATGTTAACAACTTTGGACACACTATTTCGTAAGTATTTATTTACTAAGTTTCTATAGATGCCGAATAAAATATACTAAAAATAACATGGAGTTAAAACCAGAATCTATTAAAAAAACAAAAACTTGCACTATAACAAATTAAAGTTTCCCTCTCCTATAGATATTGTTTAAAAGAAGTGCAGTGGGATAACGTGGCAGACAATATGAACCATTTTTAAAAATATGAGCTCATTTTAAAAATGTAATGTGACTTGAAATCAGTACCTTTAAATGCAGCAGGTAACTGTACTTAGCTTCTCACTATTTTATATCGCTTTACTCTTCCACTCTTATCATATGCCTGATAAGAATCAGCTTCACTAAATAAAATGGCATTGTTGAATGCTGACTGATGCCAATTCCCAACCATATAATTTACAGTGAAAACTATAAAGAACAATGGCATGGAAAATCTGGAGGAAAATACTGTGGGTGGAAGGTTTGGGGATTTCTACATTGCTCACACTCAAACTCCATGCAGAGTTGTGGGTCAGACTTAGTATTTACCTCCTGAGTTGTGCTACATTGCTTTATCAGGGCTTCCGGCTCTGAAAGTACACTGATTAATTCTTCAACTTTCTTCAGGGAAGATTCTTCTGGAAAGTCTTTATCAACCAGCTGGTTTTCCTCAAAAAAGGTGATATCTAGTAGGGCCTTAAGAAAGGTGAGAGAATTCAAGTATTAGAAGATGCAACATGCTGTCTTGCTATTTTGGTGGAAAAACCAACCTACCACTGAGCATAGATATTGCTCATTTCATCCACTTCTGAGTGTTAACAACTAAGCTATATAGATCAAGACAGTATGATTAAAATCTCAGCAAGCTTTTCAGGCAATTCCTGGTGATTATATGGCTACATCCATGCAATTTTCTTGGCAGATACAGAACTGGTTTACTACTACCTTTTTATCTGCAACTCTCAGATTTCTAAACAGTTGCTCTACTGCTGAACTACAACCACTTATATCAGCTGTATTAGTTCTGGAAAATGAGCATGAGTAAACAGGAACATAAGATGTGCCCTCTGGACTGGGTCAAAGGCATATCTAGTCCCTAGACTGTTCTTACAGTGGGTCAACCAGAGGTCCGTGCTTGAGAGTAGTGAAAACTGACTGTTTTAATGTTCAGAAAGCCCACTCTGTACCGATATCTGTAGAGTGAGATTTACAGTCTCCAGTTTTGTGGCACAACTTAGTTTAGGGAAATACAATTGTTGCTAGGGATGTGCATGAATATCTGACGAAGTCGGAATTCATAGGCGTAGACACAAATTTCAACATTCACAGATGAATCTAAGCGGGCCTATTTGTCCGTGAATTGGATATTCAGGTAACTGTTAAAGCTTCAGCAGATACCTGATCCCTCTCAGGCCTCCTGCCCCCATGGGGCCCCATTCCCCCCACAGGCCCTGTCACCCCACTCACCTGCCACCACCGCCACGCCTTCTTCCTAGGCCTTCCGGTTCTGTGTGCATTTGAATATTCATGCATGAATATGAAGCCCCACACATTTGTGGGGCTGGGATTCGGCCGAAGCTGAATTTTTCCACGTTCCATTAACATCAAATCAAATGTGAAAAATGGCACCCCTAGTTATAACTGATTGTCACTTTAGTTACCCAAAGATTGTTGGACTGTCTTACGTTTGGCTTGATGATTCATGAATTCTAGTTACTGTTAATACTGAGCTTTGATTTCAATTGGGAGTTTTGATTTCAACAAAATGTGCTTCCAGATACATTTGGGCATGCAGCCTTAGAAGCTGTAATCTATTACTGCACAATACCTGGGTGTAAAGTTGCAAGAATTTTGACAGGGAGTGATCTTCACTGGATTCCCTTGAAAGAGCTGTCAAATTGTCCAGTGTAGAAGCAGCTTGGGTTAAGAAGGCATCTGTTGATGGAAAGATCTCATTACAAAGTATACAACTATATTCCTTCCACTCTGGCTGCTATATTTTGCACCAGAGCACATTACAATGAGCATGGGCCAGTGTGACCAAATGGTCTCTATCAAGGAAGGAATACTTCCAGATTTTGCTTCTGTTCCTTTCAGAGGAGTGCAGCTCTGTCTACAACAAGGTACCATCCCACATCCCTGATGCAAGAACCTGGGACAAATAACGCTTCAATTTGCTAGACTGCAGATAACCTTTCACTGCCCTCAGGTACTGGTCTGGTCCAGGATCTGAACTGTTTCCCCTGTTATGTATGGATCAGAAAAGTATAGGGGCTGCCAAACCTCCTGATTCCCATACCCAATGGCTTCATATAGATACTTAAAATCACAGGGCTCAAGATCAAAAAGAAGCGCCCCATGCATGTTGTACGTTGGTTTTTACTGGAAGTAGCTTTGAGATTTTGGAATGGCATAACAACCAGTCACTCACTAGCCACTTTTTCTGTGCAACAACAGTAAACAGCTTTATAAAACAGATTGCCATTCATTGGCATGTAGTGTGCCCCCCCCCCCGCCTCATCCTTACCAGCAAATTCTCCTCCCTGACTCAGGCGATGCAACCTCCTTTCGAGACTCGCGAGCGGCTGCTGCAGCTGAGCCACAAACCCAGAGGCTGCCATATGCAGAAGGGAACTTCTTCCAGCGTAAACAGGACAGGAGAGGGTCAGTGCGTGCCAGTCTTGCAGCGGCAGCACCGCGCTCCACGTGATATCCGCCTACGTCACGATCACGCCCCCCTCCTTCACGTAATGAGTCACATGACAGGGAGGCCTCCGATCGCGCGCGATGCGGCGGTTGAGGAGACCTAAATCGAACCCCGAGACATAGCAAAAGTATAGAGGGACAATTTGCATCTAGAGTCCAGTTCTCGGGTTTCTGAGTTGGTTCTCCCCCCCACTGCCTTTTCTCCCCCCCATTTCCATTTTTGCCAACTTACCTGTCTCTTACAGTGAGGAAGATCATAGGTGGAAGAAAGATTTCCTCACACAGTCACATACACACACAAAAGAGCCCAGAGGAAGAGGCAGAAGACTGCAGTTCACCGTGGGTTAAGTTGTTGATCCACCTTTGGACCAACGATAGATGAGGGAAGGACAGGTTCCTTGTCTGCTCATTTTAAAATTATTTTGTGGAAGATTTTCTCCATCTTTCTCCAAACCTACTGTGGGTGTGCAGAGTTTCGGCAGAACGCTGCACCGTTACTGCAGATAGGAAGCCTTGGTGTGCATCTTTAATCCTGCCTGGAGGCGCCCTCTATGGGGCAAAGAAAAACACTACAGCGAGTTAGGATGGGCTTGGAGCCTTCCATATGTTCCTGATGGAATTTGCTGCCAGAAGAGGTGGTAACAGCAACCCTTTAAGAAAGGGTTAGACAAGTTCATGGATGTCAGGTGTATCAATGGCTACTAGAATGGATGACTAGGGAGGCAGGGTGCCTCTAAAGGCCACTTGCAAGGAATTAAGAGTCGGTGAAGGTTTTGCCCTCATCTTCTGTTTGAGATGCCCATATGCAATTGGTGAGCCATTGTGTGGGACAGGATGCTGGACTAGATGGGCTGTGGCCCAATCCAGCAGAGCTCTTCTTATGTTCTTATGTAAAAGATTACGTGGTAAACAACCAATGCCACCTTCCCAGAAGAAGGGTTAGAGGCCTCTAGTCAGCCATGAGGTGTAACCAAATTGTTTGAGACCACGTCAACCACCTGTTGGAACACACTTCTTCGGCTGTGTCACAGTTTCAGTCCAATTTCAGAGTGAGAAAATACATCAGCAAAGTGACAAGCTGTTGTCTTTCAGTGTTAAATAACTCAGAAAATTCACCTTTGGCTTGGATAATGCGGAAAGAAAATTACTGGTTACTTTGCTGATGTGTTTTCTTGCTCTGAAAGTGGACTGAAACTGGAGGTGATTTTCCCCTGTCACTAGAAGTACCCATTAAGTATGAACAGTCCCCAGGACTAATGAGTACCTAATGGCATTTTTGTACCCATTAATGGGTACTTAATGGGTACTTCTAGTGACAGTGGAAAAACACCCTGGCTTAAACCTTAGGTATGACCACAGCCTACCAAATGCTACCTCTGTTACTTGTACAGCTCTAGCTTATAATGCTTTATTAAGGCACAAGGGCACCACCAAGTGGCTACTGTACATTTTTTTCCATGGTGGAGGAAGAAATAGCTGCTACAGACTTGCACTAAAACCTGGAATCCTGTGTGGACTTTTTTTGAAATGCCAAACATTCCCTTGGCATTCCAAATATAGTCCTGATTTAGCAATAAAAATCCTGGCTTTTCACTATTAAAAGATATCCAGCGATGACATTGGGTTTCCTGTAGAAGGGATGCTTACCTTGATATCCGTCAGCAGCTTTCAGAATAGGAGTGACTGGGGCTACCAAAAGCCAGGCAGATTTATGAAGGACAACAAAAGAAAGTGGTTGGGTGGCTTCCAGTAGCCCCAGGCTGCATCCAAATAAGGCAAATACAGTGCTATTACAGTGCTGCTATGGTCAGATTGCAACCCCCCAAAGTCTGCCTTTTTTGTCCCATACTGGAAAAATCCAACACTGGTTGTGAGTTTTCCAGCTTTAGCACTTTTTAGTGACCCACTTAGACATAACAGGGACCCTCAACAGACGTATCCCAAGGACTGCTCCTTATGGCTGGTAGGGGGCAGAGAGAGGCAATTGTAGGAACTTGTTTGGATCCTGTTGCCTCTCCCTGTCTCGAGACAGTGACTGCATATATTAGCTGAGTCCCTACTCTCTAGTAGAAAGAGTAGTGTGGTACTCCATTTTCATCTGGGAGGAAATCCCAGACACTGATTATGCTAAGGCAATGCAAAAGGCTCCAGATCACTTGCTCCCAATTACAGGATACATTTTCAGCCTCACCACACAACTGCTGCTTGAGCAATGCTGTAGCTGCCACCTCTCATGAGGTGAGTTTAGTAAGATCCTTAGGGATAGCAGCTCTGGAGAGGGGGTTATAGCCAGACAAGGTAAGAGGAACACAAATGAGAGCCCAGGGGGATAAGGATGACATAAGGAAAGCAATAGCCCTGGAATGACTCTTGAAGGCCCCCAAACCACAGAGCTACGTGATTTGCCTTCTGCAGGGACAGATAATCTACCATTTTGTATTTGTAGCTCAGTAGTAGCTCAAACTGCCTGGAAATCAGAGGCTTGCTGGTTTGATCCTCAGCTTCTCCCTGGAAGCAGGGAATGGCAAACCATTTCTGTATCTCTGCCAAGAAAAATGCATAGAGGTGCTCATGGAGTCAACCAGGAGTTGGCCACAACAAAAAATTGTAAGGCCTCCATCAGTTGGCTCCATGAGCCAATTGAGAGGCTAACCCATGGCAGTTTTCCAACCTTCCCTTTGGGATAGCCACCCTATTCGGTGCCTCCTTCAACTACATTTACCTATTTTGAGCCATCTATTCCACCAGAGCCAGTAGGTATTAGCTACCATTGGAAAACAGGATGTCTGCTTAGAAATCAGGTGAATGCAGACATTTACTCATAGTGTACAATATCCAACCTTTGTATTTGCACTGAATCTTACATGCTAGGAATCTGTGACAAACAAGGTGTTGATGTATCATAGATAGAACTGTGCATCTGGAACATTCAAAATACTAAACACCTTAATGCTGCAAAAGTGTCCAGTATTTTTAGGGTGTGCAGCATACTGTTTTGAATGCTGCTGTCTTCTGTTTTGAAAGCAGAAAGTGCTACAGTTTAAAAATGGCGGTTTGGGGGGAGCTATCTGTGGGGAACAGAGAACATTTTTGTAGGTCTGGGTTTCTTACCCTTTCTATGTAAGACTGGGTCTCACATAGCCATGAACTTTCAGCATGACCAACCAACCTCACAGATTTTAAGTGGTGCAAATAAAACAAATTCAGCATTTATTATAATTCTCCTTAAGAATTACAGGAAAGTAAATATAAATTATACTACATTAGATGAGATTCATTCAGAAATAATTTAGAAATATATCCACTTAACAGGTTAATCATTTCTATTCTTTTGGGAAAATTTCTGACTTTAACAGTGATGAGTTACCATTGCCACACATTTTAAAAGCTTTAGTTGAGGTTTAAGTATATTTTATGACTAGTCTCTGTAATGATTAACCAATACAAAGTTACCATTGTACTTTTCTTCACATTAAACTGTGGCAAATTATCTTCATTCAGCTTTAGAAATCCAAACCCCAGCTACTGTTCCTTGCAAAATACCATTCAATATTTTAATGTTCTTCCTGGTCTGTATTGTGATGGCACTCACACCGTAGGGCAGAGTACACAATACACTGGGGTGTATATAGGTGTTGCTCCTACAGCATGATTTTGTGTAACATGAATTTCCTTTTACCTGATTGAGAAAACACATTATTCATATAGCATGGTTTTGCTGCCATACAGTTAGTAAATGCAACTTCCCCCATTTAATGCAATTTTTCTCTGCAGTGCTGTTCATGCACACTGGTAGTCTTTTGGTCTGCACTCTGCAGTGCCATCAGCTTACGTTCATTGGCTGGGCTTTCACAGTTTTCCATTAGTCATAGTCAGTGAGGCAGATGTACCGTGTGCCCGTTTGTTGGCTTAGATTGGTGTCAGATCAAAAGGACACTTTTTGTTGGCATGGTGTGGACTTCAAATGAAGTTGACAAGCTGGTGTGTGGTGGGCTTGGGTGCTTCCACCTGCACCCCAGGCTGCACCTGCTGTTTGATCTATGTAGACGTCAAATTTAAGGGGATCCTTTATTGGGGTCATTCTATGAGGCAAGAATGTCAGGACTGACAAGGGGAAGTATTTTTTTTTCCACAGATGGCCATTGGTCTACAGAATTTACTGCCAGAGGTGGTGGTGACAGCTTTAAAAAGGATTAGATAAATTCATGGAGGACAGGTGTATCAGTGATTGTTGGAAGGGATGCCTAGGTACTTCCTCTAGGTTTAAGAGACAGGCAGGATCCCTATAAAAGTTGTTTGCAGGGAGTCAAGAGCAGGTGAAGTTTTTGCCTTTGTCTTCTGCTTGAGATGCCCAGAAGCAATTGGTGGACCACTCTGTGTGAGAGGGTGCTGGACTAAATGGGTTATGGCCTGATCCCATGTTCTCTCAGATGTCAAAGTCTCACAGCTCACATCTGTCTCCAAGGTTTGAATGCAGAGAAAAAGTTACTATTATTAATCATAAAATTACACATTTTATGCTTTTTTCATGCAACCCTGTGTATCCTCACAGATCTGTGTAATGTTATGAACCAATTCAGGCTCTTAAGATGAGAAGCCATCTAGAAATATTTTAAATAAAGTTTACTCAACACTGTCCTTGATATGGAGCCTATTCGCACTTGGCTTTATTCTGGAATATATCCTGGAATAGGGACTTGCTGTCCATATGCTAGTGCCAGCTTCAGCAGGCCCAAAGCGAGGTCTGCTAGAGTCTGCATTAGCATGTGGACCAGACCCCTATCCTGAGATACACTCCAGAAAAAGGCCAAGTGCAAATAGGCCCATAGACTTTTTGACTTAGTTTATTGATTTATGGCATATTCTTGTCTGTGCACCAAACCATAAAAATTATGGATCCTGAATTTCATTTCCCTGATAACATGGCCTTTTATTTGGGTTTTCACTCTGGCCAGCATTTTTTCCTTGCACTGTGCATTCCTTTTTCTTTGCAGTTTTGTCTCATTAAAGTTCATCTATTATCTATGCTAAGGCTTGATTATTAAAACTCTTCTACTTTCACCTGCACAGTCATCCTACCCACCTACTAAGGGTGTGTCACGGACATGGGTAATGGTACTGTAAATAACGAAAAATTTAATTTCTTTTCTCTCTTTTTAAATTCATTCTGCAAAACAGATAGGAATGGTAACAGAGAGCAAATTTACTGACTTGTTTTGGGGTCTTGAAAGCAGAAACACAGAAACCAGCGGATGAAGTTTTTCACAGCAAACATTCAAGGGTCAGTGGAAGGGTTAAATATATCAGCTTCTGCAGGATATTTTTCAGTTATATGGGGACACTAATGATGTGTGGTTTTAAAAACTAAACCCCCAGGAGGCAAGATATTTTGAGTATTGTGTGAAAGTTCTTCTACACATGTTTAATGGTGTTCAGTGCTGTATCTTATAACCCTGCAGCACCACTGGTGTCTGCTCTGCTCCTGGAGGCAGAACCTGAGGGTGCAAGGAGAACATGGGCTAGGGTTGCTCCTGTCACAAATGCATAGAAAGATGGCAGAGACAGGAACAGGTTACAGCTCTCTCCGGAAGCCACTGACAATTTGCCAGGCTCTCAAAATGGGCCATTTTCATGGCCATTTCTAAAGCCTCATCAAATGTCACAGGTGCCTGGCCTGCTCCCTGAGATAGAATTCGTTGCCAAAAGTGCTTTTTGTAAAAAAAAATAAAAATAAACACACACACACACACACACAGACTGGGTTCTTCCACTATATGCACTGTGGACCAGGTAGCAGTGGCAAGAATAGTAAAATATTCCTGGCATGCAACTCTATCCAGGCTAGGACATGCCATCCGACTGGATGGGCCCATCTGCTATGGGCTGAAGAAAGTATTCCAGCCCAGGACCACTTTTTTTTCTACTCGCCATGTGATGTGTGTATGTGCAAGAAGCCAGAGAGTAGTCAAGAAATCAATGTGGTGGCTGCTCCAAACTGACTGAAAAAACTGCAGAGTACAGTACAGTAAGTTAAAGAAAAGTTGAAATAAGTTTTTTTAAAAAGTAAAATCACTTAGAATTCTGCACAAGGATCCATAGATCCAAATTCAGCCTAAGCAGCGTTTTCTGGAAAACCAGTACACAACATTTCTATAATTACTAAGTATCTGGCAAACATCTTTGGGCTGTTAGCTGTATCCCACAATCACACTATTTCCCAGGGGCCTCCTGAGTTAAAAACAAGTGTTGGTGTGTTCCATCAGATATTGCAGTGTCCAAATGAATGAGAATAGCTATGATTGCTCAGACCTTGATTCTGCACATTTTGACCGGTTTTTGTTTCCCCCTATAGCAGCACAAATGCCCAGCAAAGTGCTGACTAGGAGGAAGTCCCACTGTGGGTGTTTTTCCACTGTCACTAAAAGTACCCATTAAGTACCCATTAATAGGTACGTAATGGCATTTTTGTACCCATTAATGCATACTTAATGGGTACCTCTAGTGACAGTGGAAAAACACCCCTTGTCTGACATGGCTTCCCCTTCGCCACTACAGTAAGTTTCCAGCCGCGCTTGGGAGAAAAGAGCGAGAGGACTCTGGGTTTGAGATTCCAAACCTTGCTGATGGTCAGAAAAGGAACAATCCTGGGAGGTGGAGCAGAGGGGACTATCATAGGTGTGTTTTTTTAAGGGGGTACCAAGAACTGCTCCAAAATGTTCGATATACTCGTTTTGCAAAGCATGCAGGGAAAGAGAGAGGGAGAAAAGTGCTCCCAGGCTTCCCGGGCCGGGGTGTCTCTGGCCGCCCCCCGCCGCTCCTATCCCAGGCGCCGTCCTTGGGCCTCTGCTGCGTCCCGCCCGCAAGGGGTTAAAGAGCCACGTCAGAGGGGAGCGGCCGCCGAGCCCCCGGACCCTCCCCCAGCGGCCGCCTTGACATTGCATCGCCTCTCCGGGACTTGCACCCGAGGAGGCTCCCGCTCGCTCGCAGCGCAACCCCTCCTGCCTTCGCCACGCGCTCCTTCCTTCCTTCAGCAGCACCAGCCGCGCGCGTCAAGGGGGCGGGTATCCATTGCCATTGCCGCCGCCGCCGCCGCCGCCGCGCGCCTTCCCTCGCCCAGGGGACTCTCTCCTCCTCCTCCTCCTCCTCGCCTTGCGTTGCTTGCACAGCTCGGAAGATGGCGGCCCACAGCTTGGCAGTCCGCTTCAGCCGTTGCCGCCCGGCCGCTGCTTCCCCCTGGGGGCCCGCCTGGGGCCCGGCGGCGGCGGCGCTGCAGCATCTCCTCAACATCCAGGCGAAGGTGAGTGCGCGCGCAATGTGAGAGAGAGAGAGAGAGAGAGAGAGAGAGAGAGAGAAGGGTTGCGGCAGGTGCGCAGAGCTCTCCCGCGCCCTGGCACTTTGGCTGGGCGTGGAGTGTGTGTGTGTGTGGGGGTGACTTCTCTGCTGCTGCCGCCACGCGCAAGCCCCCCCTCCGTTTCAGCGCAGTGGGATGCGCGCGCGGGCTTAGGGTTGCGGCCTTCCACTGCCTGCTTTGGGGACCGGCAAGAACTCAGCTGTTGTTGCTTAGCCGGCCGGCTCGCTCGGCGCCAGGCCAGCCACGGTTTCTCAGAGTTGCTGCCTTCAAGCCTGCACACGAAGAGGGCCAGGCTCCCCCTTCCTCCTCCTCCTCCTCCTCCTCTCCACATCCCCGCCACCTCTGGCGCTCGGGAAGCTCTCCCGAAATAGAAGCGCGCGCGCCCTACTGACATTTCGCCGCCTTCGTGCTGGTCTGATCCGCTGACCCGAATCCGATTTATCCCTCCCGGCTTGGCCTGGCGCCCTTGGTTGCTGGCTCGCTTCGGATCTGTTCGGACGGGGGAGGCATCGGCGGCGCTGGGTTCTTTGGATGAATGGTGGCATTCCTCCATCCTTTGGGAACCCCCTCGCTTGACCAGGGCGATGGGTGACCAGCGGCGCCTCCTTCGACAGCGCTGCGAACCAAACGCCCATCTGTTGACCTTGGAGAGGAAGGAGGAAAGCTAGGCAGCAGCTGGACTTCCAGGAACAGGGTCGGGTTATGTATAGATTGGTGTAGGGCTAGGTAGAAAAAGCCCTAAACTGCTGGGGCCCTGGGAATCTGAAGGAGCACCTTTTCCCGTATAGACCTGCCTGGGGACTGAGATCTCAAGGAGAGGGCCTCCTTGAAGTTCCTTCTCTTTCAGAGGTGCTAGGCATATGGACTTCCAAGAGGGCCTTTTCTGTGGTGGCCCCTAGATTCTGGAACAGCCTCCCTCTTAAGGTTTGCCAGGCGTCTACATTCTATACCTTTCGAGGCCTGGTGAAAACGTATCTTTTTACCCCCCTTGCGCTGACCCATTTCTAAAATAGTGTTCCAGGGAAGTGCAGATACCTGTGCTGAGGATCCACAGGAGTTCCCCAGGAACTGCAAAAGGGAAGTAAGGCGATGGCGCTAACATTATGCTGGCAGAACATGCTTATGACAGGGACGTGATCTTAGCGTCAGAAGAGATGAATCTAGAGGGGCCTTTATTTGGGGGGGGGGACACCCTTTTCTAGTTTTGTTGGCCAGTTTGGGATTGGGTGAAGGTTTGACAAATGTCCACACCGGAAGTGGGGAAGGCTATTTATAGGCCATATGTGAACTCTGAGGCAGTAACAATTACATTATTCTGGCAGAACATGCTTATGACAGTGGTGTGATCTTTGCACCAGAAGAGCCCTTTCTCAGAAAATATGTGGAAATATATCTCTCTCCACTAATTTTGATAGGGCTTACTTCCAAGAAATTGTGCACAGCACTGTGTTCTTAAAGGCAAGTACTGTACTGAAATAGATGCATCTTCTGTTTGCAGAAACTTGCTAAAGTTGCGTTTCTGGTTTTGCAATTATTGTGAGGTTTTGCTTTTGCTTCTTTAATGATTAAAGCTAGATTTTGGCATGAGTTAGATTGATAATAAATCATGTTGTGTGCTTGTGCCTTTCTTCCAAGTTGGTATGTTTTTAGGCCTGGGATATGGCTAGGAACTTAAGGACATGGGATGTCAGACCCTATGGAAATTAGCATGTACTGATAGTATGTGAGAGTAAGTCTACAAAGGATCCACTTGTCATTAGATTGGTTGAGCCTCCCTTCACCAAAGTAATGTTTGATCAGCGAATAAGAAGGTATGGTGGTAGTTTAGGCAAGAACCTGACCTGCACTTAGGTATATGGTTTTACTTCTGTCCAGGCATCTGTGAGTGGCTTAATTCAGGATTAATGTGTAGCCCTGTTAGTCAGTTTGCCTACATTATCAAGTCTGGCTATTGATGTCAGTAGTGGCTGTTGAGAGGTGTAGCCTAGTAATATTCCCCATAAATGAACACCTGAGATTGGTAGAATAGGGCTCAGGGTTTGGGCCTATTAGGCCTTCCCATCTATCTCACTGAAAGTCTGGCAATTTTAGGTTCTTGCTTTCCTTGCAACACTTATTTCATCTGGGCTGCTGCCAGACTTCCGGAATAAATCTGCAGTTAAAGGAAAAGCGCAGCTTACCTGATGCAAAGCGATGGCCAGCTGTCCCGACTAAAAAGCAGCTCTGTAGCTTCTTCCTCGGAAGCTGCGAGATCTAAGTCAGCATGCACTGGCACGCGGGATGAGGCAGCCAATCAGAATTGAGCTGCCTTTCCTGCTCTCATTCATCTCTTCTTGCTGTTCTGCCTGGACTGGCAGGAAAATTCAAATCTTTATACCGCGCAGCAAGTGTCCTTAAGATAAGTGCGCAGCAGTGATCAAATAATGTGCTGCCACAACGATCCCTCAATCATTGTGTGTGACGCCTTGATCACAATTTCACATTCCACTGCGCAGTATAAACAAGTCTGGATGCAGCCCTGATCACTACAGCAATCCTGTGAGTAGTAAATTGCGGCTGCATGTTGTTTTTCTTGCTTGCTCTCAGTTCTGCTTTGTGTTGAAGATTTAAGATCAACACTTGCATTTTGCCACTAGGATGTTGTAATGAGCAAAATGAGAGATAAAAATGCTTTAATTATCAATAAATATTTTTGCATCTTCTGGACCCAGTCATTGATCTTTTCACCTGCTCATACAGTAGGTGGGACTAAGAACAGATGTCAGCCGCATTGTGACTGGACCACCAGGCAGCCCTCATACTATGATGGGAGCCATCAGTTGCTTGATTTGGAGGGGAAAAAAATAATTAGCCAACAGGTTTTTGACTTACTGGTGGTTGGGCAAAGGCCTTTATCATAGCTCTGGAAAGAATTTCTTGGAGAGAGCTCCATGCATGGAAAAAACAAAGATCAGATGTGTGGCAATTTCCTAGAAGTCTCTTTTGATGCTATGTTGAAGTAAGATAAAATTATGCTGTGGGGAGTGGAGGGGAAATGTCTGGAGGGCCACAGAGAGGGACACAACTGCCTTATGGGCTCCAGGATCAGGGGAGACTCAACTGCCCTGAATTCCAAATGACCCACCCTGGTTTAAAGTAGCACACAGTAAGAAAACTGGGTAATGTTGACTTTAAAAGTTGCATTTAAGTATGTTGGACCTTGCATGTTTCAGAATTAATGGAGTTTCACTTCAGCAGTGGGAATGGTGTGGCAAATGACTTTGACCTAGTCGGCACTGTCTGACTGGCTGAGAAATGTGTCCTTGTTGGAGAAAGGTGGAGAACGGGTCGCTTGAGACATTAGTTGCTGTTCCAGTGTTGATGAAACACAGCATGTGACTTTCCAGGCTAGGAACCACAGGCGCTGGCTATTCAAAGAATGTTGCTCATAATGCAGCCAGGAGCCTCTTGCTGAGTGACACAGCACTAGCTAAGACTTCATTTTACATCTGTCATAAATGGAAAGAAAATGAGTTACATTGGAAGTAGTGTAATAGACAATACATAAAATTGGAAAGGAAGCTAACATTGTCCACTGCCTTGCATTCTTCAGAAGAAAGACAAGATGTAAACGCAAATAAGTAATTCAGCCAGAAATGATTGTCTATTACAGCAGTAGGCTAGGCTGGATTGTCTATATAACAGCAGTAGGCTAGGCTGGGGGTCTCCAACCTGTGGTCCAGAGTCCGCATGCGGTCCAGGATGGCTATGACTGCAGCCCAGGACAAAATTGGAAATTTACTCAAACATTATGAAATTATGTACGGACCTTTTTTGGGGCATCAGATTTTGCTAGTTTTTGTATATGTAATGTGTGGACCAAGACAACCCTTCTTCTTCCAGTGTGGACACAGAGATTCCAAAAGGTTGGACACCTCAGGGCTAAGGCCCATCTGGTGCTGGGATGATTCCACGCTGGCCAGTAGACTGGACCAGCAGGCACACTAAGGGTGACTCCAGATGGGACAGCACAGCTTCAGTCATCTGCAGTGTCCATGGAGTTTCTGGGGACGCTGCAGGGATATGATGAGTGATCAAAGCTTCCTGTCTGGCTGACTGGAAGGGGCTGAGGAGCCGCTGTACAGTTTCTGGTTGGTGTGTGTGTCCATCCAACCAGAAGCAGCTGCACAGGGACTCCACACAGAGTCTGCAGTTCCCGATCATCGCCTCTGGCAGCTTGGCAGTGGCTGCAAAGGGACAGCAAAGCTTTTGTCCCATCTGGAGGTGACCTAGGGGTCTTTCTTTCCACACAGTGGTGTGGCCTCTGGGAGACCTGGCCCAGCGTGCGGAAGGGAGGCTTTTAATACACTTGCTGGTCTGTGTATCAGTAAGTGCAGAATCACCCTTGGTTCTCAGATATCTTGCAGCTAAAGAACTGCATGGGAAATCCATAGTTCATTTGATGAATACTCCTAAGCGTATCTACACAAAAGTACAGCAGAGTTCAGCAGGGAGTTGCATACAGGCAGGACCAAAAACTTGTAATTATTTCATAATTGTACCTATTTGCCAGACGTCGTGGTGCTCCCCATGATATAGTCCCAGAATATAGACCGAATTTACCAGGTTATCATTATTCTGGTAAAATTAACTATTGCAGCGTAATATCCTCTTATTCCATAACTGTGGGCTTGTTTGCACTTGGCTTTATTCTGGAATATTGCCAGAGTCTGCAATAGCATGTGAACAACAGACCCCTATACTGAGCTATTATTCCAGAATGTAGTCAAGTGCGAACAGGCCATGTAGTTCTGTCTGAACTACTGGACGAGTTTGGCATGTGCTATTTCTACCCAGGAGTACTTCATCTGATATTATTGTTAGGTCACATGGAAATAAAACATTGCAGCTGTAAGTCACTGTGCTGCTGTGAAAATGCTAAAACCCAGGGTATATATCTAATATATAGACCATAGGTGCATCCCGACTACCGCACAGCGGAATGCAGTTGTGATTGGGGCGTCACACACAACCATCGATGGATCATCGTTGCAGTGCGTTATCCCATTGCTACTGCACACTTACCTTAACGTTGGTAAGAGAACCCTCACTGTGAAGTATGACGGAAATTAGAATCTTCCCACCAGTCTGATGCGACTGCGCACTCTGACCCAACTCTTGCAGCTTCGATGAGGAAGCTACGGAGCCTGCTTTTAGTTGAACAGCGATTTGTCCTTGAATTGTGGATTTATTCCACAAATCTGGAGGAAACCAATGATTGATAGTTCCAGATGTGCTTGACAGAAAATATCGATAAATTGTGGAATAAAGAAGTGGTGCCCAGAGGCAGCCTATGATTTATTTATTTATTAATGGAACTCAGTGGACTTTTCTTCTGGGTAAGTATCGCATTCTGTGGCATTTAATAATATTCACAAATGCTTGGCAATATGTTAAGAGTCAGTACAGACTACGCGCATAAACCACAATAGAATAAATACTGAATAATGATTAAGGGTCTTTCATAACAAATAGTTATGCTGGTTGTTTAGATGGCAAAACAATAAAAATGTTTGATTTCAATATCTGTGTAATGATAATAATTTAAAATTATTTTTCATTACTCTTCATATTACAATGGATCTTTTAATATAATACTGCATTTTGCAAAAAGAAACGTATCTCTTTTTAAAAAACAAGCTGTTAAATATGAAATTTAATTATTTATTTAAAACCTTTCTATCCAGCCCCTCACCCCAAGATCCCAGGGTTTTGCTCCCTCGGCTATTATTGCTTCCTATCTAAACAGCGCTGGTCACAGTGCTGTCTTTGCACATTTTAGTGTGGTGCAATCTGTACGATTCAGCTTCCATCCAGTTCCTGGATGGATGCGTCGCCACCTCTGTGCATGTGTGGTGAGCTGTTTCAGCCTCCATGCATGCACCCTGGATGGAGCTCTGATTGATGCTCTGCCCAGAAAGGTAAGTGCCTCTATTAAAAGGGCCACAGCTGGAAAACCTGGAAGTAGTGCTGCATTTTCCAGCAACGATTAAAAGCACTTTTTAGGGACAAAAAAGCAGGGCTATGTTGAGGTTGCCTGAGATATGAGGTGACCCCACCAGAGCACCGTAATGGCACTATATTCATCCTGTCTGAATGCAGCCTGACTCCTCTGTGCTCAGAAATAAGTCCTTTGTGGGCTCAGATATCTTTTCTACCCAGAAAAGAGAGTTAAGATCATGTACTTTTTTTCAGGCATTGCGTGGAATGTATTTATTCTTGCTCCTTTCTCTTAGAAGTTGCTTAATGCAATCTGCTGATATTTAAAAATAGGAATAAATATGCTGGCAGCAAACTTCTCATGTCTGGCTTTGGATTCTTTGGGGAAATCCAGGTTCAAGAGTACTGATAGTTTAATACAGCATTTTATCTGTTTAACTGTTGTGAGTCTTTATTTTTATGCAACAAATAATAGGAGGGGGTTTATAATAACTTATTTAAGTCTTCTAGGCAACCCTGTTGCTGTTGTTTCCTTACTCAAGGGCAAAGGCAAGACTAAAAGGGCACATAAGATGGATTTAGACCAGTGGCTCTCAACCTAATGCTGCGACCCTGTAATACAGTTCCTCATGTTGTGGTGACCCCCCAACCTAACCCTAACCCCCAACCATAAAATTATTTTCGTTGCTACTTCATAACTGTAATTTTGCTACTGTTATGAATCGTAATGTAAATATCTGATATGCAAGAAAGATGTGTTTTCATTCTTACAATCTGAACATAATTACAGCATAGTATTCACATCAACCACAGCTGAATATAAAAGTGTCATTTTACCTCCAATACTGCTGCTTTCTTCACAGTAGCTGCTCACTACTGTATTGGTATGGGGGGGTTATGTGATGGGGTTGGTGCGATGATGTCATCATGCCAGGTACTTCTATGAGGCCATATCTGCATGTGGGCGGACCCACCTGGAGACATATAGAGGAGCGGTGTCTCAGTTCCTATGTGTTTTTCAATGGTCTTAGATGGCCCCTGTGAAAGAGTAGATCGAACCCCAAAGGGGTCGCGACCCACAGGTTGAGAACCACCAATTTAGACTGTCATGGGCCATCTTACTTTTATTACATGCGGTTTATCACATTTTCAGGCCCTCAGAAAGGCTCCTTCCTTGAGGGGGATTTCTCGCAATATTGTCTGTACGAGAAAATCAACTCCCAAGCTGGGATTTACTATAAAGCAGAAGGACTTATGTTGTCTGGACGTCAGCTCCCATGATCCACTATTTTGGAATTGTGGGGGCAACCTGGACCCAAAATGTTAGGTGCGCATGAGTGTAGGGAAGCAATCATGCGTCTAGACCACCTAAGTCCCTTTGCTTTCCCTAGATGTTTGCATGGCCATCTGAACAAACAGTGATTATTTCAGATGGCTATATTTCATAATGTTTTAACTGCCTTCTGAAGGTGGCCATAACCCTTGGAATAGAGACCCAGCATTCTGGCTTTAATGTGTGACATGCTAAAAACACGGAACAATGGCCTAACATGTAGGCAAAGCAGCAATCTTACTTACCTGGCACTTGGTGAAGTTGGAATGTCTTGGATGTGGCAAAGTGCGGACAGCTGATCCATCTCAGTTGTTCTGTAGTTTCCACACCAAAACGAGGTGTGGAAAAGCTCTGATATTTCTCCTGACTCTTTGCCTGTTGTGTTTTTTTTTTTTATGCTTCTAGAGCTCTGGCTGTTACTTTTCTACCAGCAGTTGTCACAACACCAAATTCTATACAGACCCAGTGGAAGCAGTGAAAGATATACCCAATGGCGCCACTCTCCTTGTTGGCGGTAAGTACTGGGACTCTTTTCCTCCCAGTCCCAAAATTTATTTATTTATTTATTTAATCCTGCCCTATGCCCAAAGGTCTCAGGGCAGGTTACAGTAAAAACCATAAAAAACAAAGTTTAAAAAAGAAACTACTGAAAACAATAACCCTAGAAACAATAGCTGTGCCTGGAAGGAGAGGACAAGCTGTTTCATTAACTGAACCCCAGAGTAAAGAGGCCTATCTTCATGCATCGGTGCCTAACGCATCTCAGAGGGGAGTCTGTGACATAATCTGGGGGCTAACTCTGAGAAGGCCCTGTCACAAGTGGTCACTAGTAAAAGGTGGTGGCACAACCAAGAAAGCCACACTGACAGATCTTAAAGGATAGGCAGGTCTGTGTGGGGCAGAAGTGTTCCTTTAAATGTCTTGGACCCAAGTCATTTAGGGCTTTATGGATTAATGTTAAGGCCTTGATTTAGGCTTGGTGGCAGATAGGCAGGTAGTGTATTTCTTTTAGAACTGGCATGATATGTGTTTGGCCAGCAGTTCCAGCCAGCAGCCTAGATGCTGCATCCTGCACTAGCTGCAGCTTCTGAACAGTCTTCAAGGGTAGCCACATGGACAACACATTGAGACTCCTTTTGCCCTGATGCAGATTAAGGTAGACCCCCCCCAGAGCTTGCCATAGTCTGCACCCACATGCAGATGGCAGGTCCCTGTTCCAAAATATAAGACAGAATAAGGCTCAGTGCAGAAAGAGCCTGAGTGGTTCAGTTCTGTAGATGAGAAGTGTTGCCATTTCTGAAATGAGAAGGTGAATATTCCTTCTGAAGCTCAGCCAACTTGCTAGAATCAAGATTTCCAGGCACATGGTAGAATAATAGTTTTATTTATAGCAGTTCTTGGGCTCTCATGCTGTGTTCAAGGTTTCTTCTGAGAACCTAAGCTTTCAGATATTGCTGCAATGTTCATCTTCAGAGCCAAATTCTCTGAAGATGGATATCACAGAATTATCTAAAAACTTATTTTCTCAGAAGAAACCTGAAACACGGCACGACAGCCCCCAAAACTGCTACAAATAAGGTTGAAGTCGACCGTGAAAGCCTACATACAACCAGAGTAATAGTTACCATCCTTCCACATTAGGTCTTCTATACTTTATTTATTATTCTAGTGCTTATTTTTTTGCTGCACTACAAGTCTCAAAATTTGTAAATGGTTTGGCAAGTTGGTCCAGGATAGTGGAAACTGTGGTCCAGCAACATCTAGGGGGGCAGAGTAGGTAAGGCCTTTTCTGTACTCTGATTAAGGAAGGAGAGGAATTGCATTTTGGAGCTTAGGGCACTTCCATACTTGCTGGTATACCGAGTAAGCAACATTCTCTCAGGGTCCGGTCTTGTGGTTAGAGTGTTGGATTCTTGTCTGGTAGTCTCCTGGTTTGAGTCCTCCATCCAGCCAGTTGGATGACCTTGGGCTAGTTACAGCTCTCTTTCTGAGCTCTCACAATCTCACTGGCCTCACAGGGTGTTCTGTTGTGGGGAGAAGAATAGGAAGCTTTGTCAATCGCTTTGAGTCCCCTTAAGGGTGAGAAAAGTGGGGTAGAAAAGCCAACTCTTCTTTTTAATTTGTCAGGAAGCATGTGTTTCATCTGAGACTCAGCAGTAAATAGGTTGGGCTACCTTTTGGGTGTTCTTTCCTTTCGTCCATTTCCTTTTCTTTCTTGATGAGGGATAATATATTCAGCAGACTTTTGAAATTAGGCCTTACACTATATGTACCAACCTCTGAATTATAGTGGCAATGACGCTGATTTTTGCCCTTGAAAATTTATAGTAAAACATTATAGGTGTAATTTAGGGTAAAGGCAAGCAGAGAATGACATTTTGCAACTTTCTAGGACAGGGTGGGTCTGCAAAAATTGGTTGCAATCCTTTTGATTATATATAAAAAAGGGTGTGAAAGTTGCTAGTTGTTGCTGATATAAAAAGATCTCAGTATATTCTTGGCTGGTTCCAGAGTTAGACCTTCATTGTTGGGAAAATTGGTTTGGAAGATGAACAGCCTAGTAAAATGTAAAAAAAAAATCTTATTGCTGAATGGGAGGTGCATAAAAGCCAGCGTTTTCAGAAAGAGGACGCTAGGCCAGTATTCAACTAAATAAGGACATTTGGTTTGAAGGGAACAGAAGTATTTGGATTTGTATCTTGGACAAAAAGGAGAATCCTTTCTTCACTGGGCTTTATTCCGGATTTTACTGGAATAAAGAATAGGAGCCTGCCATCCACGGGCTGGTACAAACTTTGGCAGGCTTTGACATAGTCTACACCAGCATGCAGATGGCAGGCTCCTGTTCCAGGATATTAGCCTGAACAAGGTTCAGTGCAGAAAGGGCCAAAAATTCCTGCTAGTTCATACCATGCTCTGAATCTTCTGTGTCTGCCAAATGAGTGCAGAGCCACATTGCATTTTGTCTCATGCCATTGCACATGTGCACCCCATCATGCGGGTGCAAATTCATGCTGAGATTCTCTGCACCTGCACAATGATGTCCTGTGCCTGAGTGAAGACCCATGACAGAGCCTTTTATGGAAAAGGCTATAATGGCAGTGGCTGTGCTTCCGAAAAAGGTGAGGTCCCCACATCTTTTGGATGCAACTCACCTACCTGTGCTGAGAATGGGCCCAGGTTGTCAGGTAGAGCACTTCACAACGCTGCCCCTTTAGAAGCAGCTTTTGCTGTGGAGCTGTTCAGTTAGCTCTTCTCATGCTGAGTAGCATATCGGGAAATGAGATTATCCAAGGGACTCTGATCAGCAGCCAGATTTACAGCATCATCCCATTTTACATTAATCTGTTCAAGATCTTTTAGAAATGTTTGACGCCAGATGTTATGTGGCCTTCCTCTTTTCCTGTGGCCACCCATGTCATTGCCGTTTTGGGGATTTTCTCATCATCCATCCATAGAACATAGCCTGTGAATCGTAGTCATCTTTTGGCGACAATTTATGCAGGCCACTTCTTAGTTTGTGTTGTGGTTGTAATAGTTTATTTTAAAGATCCGCCTCAGGCACCACTGATGAAAAAGATTTAGCTTATGTACTGACTTTGTTGACATTTTCCAGGCTTCACATCCATAGGTAGTCGTTTGTAAAATTAATTGATGCACTGATTAATTAGTTTGCCTTTGTACAGGTTTTGGACTCTGTGGAATCCCTGAGAACCTCATAGGAGCCCTGTTGAAGACAGGTGTCAAAGGAGTAACAGCTGTCAGTAACAATGCAGGGTAAGTGCCTGTTCACACATTATAAAGGTTGCCTTTTGGACAACAACAGATCCTTGGCTGTGTTGCACCTGGGGAAAGGGGGAAGCAAATGCATTTTTTAATTTAGGTTTAATGAAACCTAAATGCCCCAAAACTGCATCTGCCTTTTTTTAGCAAGCAAGCAAAAATATATGGTTGAAGTTGAGAAATATATGGTCCTGCAATTGTGTTGATGCAGTTACACCTGTCCCTCATATTGCTATTTTATACAGTGCTGTTTTGCTTTCACACTGTCACTACAATGTAACCTTCCTTTGTAGAACTTTGAAAGGCCCTACTAGTATCTGTAAACTATTGGTAGCATTACAAGTGATTACTGGATGCCCCCAAATGGTTTACATTGTGTGGTTTGCAGAAATAAACTACTGCTTTATGTAAGGGATGGCTACATGTTAGAAGTACTTTTACACTGTCTGAAAGAGTTTTCTTTTTAAAAATGGTTAAAGCCACACTCAGAGTACAAGAAGTACCAGGGTAAAATTCTAGGCCTTCTAGCTGTCTTCCAAATATCCAGTGTGCGAGTGGCCTAATCATCTTTGATTTTTTTCACCTCAGTCAACTCTCTTCATGATTTGCCCAGTTCAGGGGTCTTTCAGCACTTGGCCTTATTCTGGAATATATCCCAGAACAGGGCCCTGCTATGGAAGGCCCCAAGTTAGGCCTCCTGTAGTCTACATTAACTTGTGGTCAGTAGACTACTATCCTGAGATATATTCCAGAATAAGGCCAAGTGCAGAAAGGGCCCAAGTCTCACTCTTAATAAGGCCAAATCAAGTCAAGGCGCCTGCCCGAGCCTACCTATGCCCAGTCTGTTGGGGTACCTGCCTGTGCCATGGCTCCCTCTTCTCTTTAAACAATAGAAGACTCCCTGTATTTTGATAGCAAAAATAAGCGGGGAAAGGAAAGAGGTGACTGTATTACCTCCCAGAAGTTTTCTGTTCTGGGGTGATCTCCAGAGGTCAGAGATGTCTCAAAGGGCAGCACGCACAGTCAGCATGTACTCAAATAGGCTACAGTAATCAGGCACTCTATCAGAGGTTTGTGGCTTGGATGAAGTTTCCAGTGCTTTGGCAAACTTCACTCCAGTAGAATTTAGCAATCAGTATCGGCAATTGCAGGGTAGAAGATCCAGAAACTCAAATATGTACCTCCTTGGTCAAGCCAAGCAGAAAGTTACAATTGTCTAATTAACATGTCAGTCTAGCTAATTGTATTCTGGAAAGCAGCATTAAGGTCAGGCTTGGGTGCTTCAAACCTTGGTGGCAATGGGAAGCTCAAAAACCTCAGAGGTGGAGTGTTGGCACAAATCTCTCTTTGGCCTAAGATAGTGAATTCAGGACCTTGGAGCCCTCAGGAGCCTATTTAGCACTCCCGAAATGGGTTCTCTGTAGTCCTAGAGGTAGGCCTTGCTATAAAGGTCTACCAGTATTCCAGTCCAGAAGTGGACCAGGAGACTGTTTAGGGCTTCCTGATCTGGAAACCATCTTGTGCACATGGAATAAACCAGGGGCACGCAAGAAGGGAGTGTACCACAGTCTGCACCAGCATACAGACAAAAGAGACCCAAAGGAGGACTATGGCGTGCACTGATCCAGATCTAAAGGAAGTGCAGTAAGGCCCTTGTACTCCCCAAGCATGTCCTCAGGCACTGTCTGATCCAGCTTTGTATGGAAAATCTCCCTAACAATAGACAGCATCCAGATTACTTGAGGAAGAGTAAATAAAAGGCGATAATTCAACTGGACGTGATTTGGTTATATCCCAGTTGGCATTTCAATATTCTGTTCCTTTTATGGTAAGATGCAAGTGCTTACTGATGCAAATGGAATTCCTCTGCTCTGAGGGTGATTCTGTTGTTCTTGCAATGCATTTTCACTCTTTGTAGGGAGGGCTGGAGGCAGATATCAGAGGTGGACAGTGAGGGGGAAATGGCCAAGCATAAACTATTGGCCAAGGCATGAAATGTTTGCTGGACAGTCTTATAGCTCAATCCTATGGTTTACTCTTTCCATCCTTCCAGCACCTTCCCCATATTCTAGTCTGCATGTTTGGCTTCTGGTGTAACAGCATGCTTAATTTATTAAAGTTGAATGTTATTGTAGGTAACATTAACATTCACGTTCAAAGCTTTCTGTTAAATAGGCTTTGGAAACCACTATCTTAAAGTTCTATTTCCTCCTGGAACAGAAGAAAGAGACGTGCGATTTTCATTTCAGTTCTGTCCAGTTTTATCACTGCTGAATAAGCCTTTCAGACAATATCAGAAGAATTTGGATGTTTATTTTAAAGTGTGAAAGGATAGCTCCAGGGACTTTTTTTGTTCAAACATGCTTCTCTTGAATGTTACTCTTCAGGAGTTAAACATTAATAATTTTTTTTCATCATCTGGCTGTTCCGCTGTTGACAGTGGAAGAGAGTGATAAGATAATGCTGATCTCTCCTTCCATTAAAACACTTGCCTGTTTTCATTGAATACCATTGCTGGAAACTTTGTCCAGCATACTGGGAATATTAAAGCGATGGACCTCAGTTGTGTTGATGTGTTTTTACTTTGCTTTGACAAATGTCAAAATTCTTTAGTAATTCACAGTAAAAAGCAAATAAGAAATATTTAGGAAAAAATTAAGAATTCAGTAACCTGTTAGATTTTGAAATTCTCTGTCTTTTATAAGGACCTTCTTGTTTTATAATATTCAGTGCTGATGGTATCCCTAACCATTAACTATGGAGAAGTTGTCTTACAGTAGACTACTAGTTTTTCAATAGTTCCATCTGTCACCATCAATTCCATTCAAGATTCTTCTGTCTCTCAGAGTTGTTTAGGCACTCTCTTGCTTTTTGTCTGAAGTCTAGTCAAAGTATTTGCTGGTTGGAAATAAAAGTTGACCCTTCCTGTAAGTAGGAACCTGCTCACCTTGAGAGAAATAACCATCTTTTCAATGTTAGAGTCCCCTTTAGATGTTTATAATAGATCTCTAAATTTTGGACTCAGGGCAAAACGATTTACATCAGAGTGTTACTTTCTTAAGTGACAGAGATACCCAGCAGTGGTTAGATTGTGGAATTCTTGTCTGGTAGTCTCCCAGTTCAGTTCCTCACTCCTCCTCAAAGCCAGCTGAGTGATCATGGGCAAGTCACGTTTTTCTTTCTGAGCTTTTACAACCCTATCTACCTCCTAGGGTGTTTGTTGTGGAGAGAAGAACAGAAGTTTTGTCAGCTGCTTTGAGTCCCTTTAAGGGTGAGAAAAGCAGGATATAAAAGCCAACTCTTCTTCTTTTGCTTTTAAGCAATACGGTATGCAAGAGTTTTATCATGAAATATATAATCAACATCACCTTAGAGCAAAGTAGCCTATAGTAGAGCAACTTGAAATGTGGATCTCCCATGCTCTATTCTGTTCCCTTCATCAGGTGCTCAGCATTTTTTTTGAAAAGAATAAATGATCATCCAAATCTTCCAGTTGCCTTTGACTCTTATGACAGAACTACTGTATTATATTTATTATTATACAGTATAGCAATTTTGATATACTGTACTCGCCAGTTCTCACTATAATTTAATCATGTTATACATTGGTTTTAAAATGATTTCTATCATTTTCATCCTAGTAGTTTAATTTAATAAATGCTTATCATTGTATTACTGCTCTCCAGATCTCCTTGGAATATTGTGATCAACCCTGTAACACTGCTTAAATATTTTTCTAACTTGGATTTACTTCTGCAGATTGTCAGATTTCTCTCAGTCGACTTGGACATATTTCTTGTGCATGAAAGATGATGTTCTGGCTTCCTGGGAATCTATACTCTGACTGCGTGTTTGTTATTTTGTACAAGTGGATTCTACAAGATAGATGACGGCATTAAATTTGAAATTGCTAGGGAGCAGAAAGATGGATGAATGGAGTTCAGGTGGAGTTCAGTTCTCTTCTACAGTAGCATTCGTACTTCTTACTAGTTCAGCAATATCTGTATCTGTTGAGTCCATCTTCTGTTTTCAATGTACTTATCATTTCCTAGTTACACTTCAGATCTAGAGTTTTTCCTCTGAATTTGTCTTCAGGATCAAAGGGAAAAAGTTGTATCAGTCATGTCAAATATGTGTGAAATGTTTCAAGTGAGTTTTCAATTGAGCTTGGCACTAGCTGGAAGATTCTTGCATGCCAGAATTAATTGATGATTCTGCTGGAAATTTCCCCCTCCCCCAGCCTTGATTCATGTTTTACTAAAGGTAGAAAGACTAGGATACAAGGTAGGTAGTCTAGGGTACAAAAGTGTAGATAGGAGACTCACCAAGGGCTCAAAGAAGTTCAAGAAAGAAACATCTGTGACCCTGGACAGATATGTGCCAAGTATAGCTTATTAAATGTATATCCCACTTTAGTTTCAGTATGGAATCCAGGGTAGTATATCTTGCATTGTAACATGGTTTCCATCAGCTGCTGGTGAGACTGGCTCTGCTTAGTTATAGCATGGTGGTTGCACTGTGAATATCTAAGTTCATATTTTCAGCTAAGAAGAAGAGTTGGCTTTTCTACCCCACTTTTCTCACCCATTTAAGGGGACTCAAAGTGGCTGACAAAGCTTTCTACTCTTCTCCCCACAACAGAACACCCTGTGAGGTAGGTGGGGCTGTGAGAGCTCAGAAGAGAGCTGTGACTAGCCCAAGGTCACCCAGCTGGCTTGATGGGGGAGGGCGGAATTGAACCC
This sequence comes from Aspidoscelis tigris stejnegeri, assembly GCA_023333525.1. Lineage (NCBI taxonomy): Eukaryota > Metazoa > Chordata > Lepidosauria > Squamata > Teiidae > Aspidoscelis > Aspidoscelis tigris. The sequence goes on along the minus strand of JALMGA010000007.1, from coordinate 21,123,432 downwards.
GGTATTCCCAGATAAGAGTCCGGCTCCCTAACCACTAGACCAAACTGGCTCACTAGCTAAGTCACTGCAAAACACTGTTGTACATTTATAATACATAGTGAATATTTAAAATTTCTATTTATTTGTGTTTTAAATGTTTGCAAGGCTGTCCAGAATCTGTTAGATGGTAGGATAGGGAACTAAATGCCTTCTTTTTTGTGTGCATGTCTTCTCCTGTCTAGGTTGCTGAGTCCACTCACTCATGGTTAACTATGATGGTTAAAAGATGTGGTGAGGCCCCAAACTTTTCTGTTAACCAAATCTGATTGGTTTTTCCACGTTTAGGGGTTGTCTGTAACCCTTAGGCTACTGGTCGGCAAACTTATTAATCAGCAGAGCCAAATATCAACCATACAGTGATTGAAATTTCTTTTGAGAGCCAGATTTTTTAAACTTAAACTATATAGGTAGGTACATTGTTATTAACTTAATTAGGGTACTCCTAAGCTGGAGGAGCCACACTCAAGGGGCCAAAGAGCTGCATGTGACTCCCGAGCCACAGTTTGCTCACCACTACTCTAGGGCAAAAAACTGTCCTTCTCCAGGAAGGCTTATCCGCAGAGATTGCTGTGGAGTACAGTTTTTGCTTTTTCTGCCAAATTATCTATTGGTCTTTACTGAGGTCTTTTAACATCCAAAATGGCAGAAGGATATGGGTGGTTTTGGGGGCTCATTGAGACCCTGGACCTGACTTCCTGCCCCCAATTTGAATGAATGAATGAATGAATGAATGAATGAATGAATCCCTTTTCGATTCAGAGCATTCAGAACAGTGTAAGCAGAGTCTGAAAACTTTAAGGAGGGGAATGCCCTGGGTGAATGATTCTCTTTGAGGTGCGATCGAACAGGGTGTTTTTTCAGTCATCCTTTTTAAGAAAAACCATCCCATCCCCAGATGTACAAAGAAAGTCCAATAAATGGTTCTCTGAATATATATCAGAGAACCTACCTTATTTTGTCACACTGCAATCTCCATATTTGCCTCCAAAGCAGGTAACACCTACCTTAAACTATGAGTGCTACCTGCTAATTGGCCACTAGTTGGGAAACGCCATCTTTTGCTTATGTGATTTCCCGCTCAACCCAGCTTAGAGAATCCCAAATGATGAAGAAGCATCCTTTCTGATACTGCAAGATGAGGTAAGACATATGTAGGGGGGAATTCTGTTGTTATGGACTCAGATTTGTACAGAGGGTGCTTCTTTAAGTGTGTCTGATCATAACTCTAAATTTAGCAACATATATCCATCTGAACTTTACCACCCTTGAGGTTACTTCTTCTTAGAAGCACTGTGACATTCTAGTTTCAATTGTTTTTCATTGTAATGCTATGCCAGGACCTTTGTTTTCTGTTTACAAAACTTCATTGAGCCAAACTGAGAAAAGTTGGCATTCAGTGTAGTTTTAGGGTGTTTTTCCACTGTCACTAAAAGTACCCATTAAGTACCCATTAATGGGTACGTAATGGCATTTTTGTACCCATTAATGGGTACTTAATGGGTACTTCTAGTGACAGTGGAAAAACACCCTTAGTCTCCAGAGAATCAAAATGGCCTTGAGATGCAAAGGGTATAATTGGGAGTATATGTATTCTTTAGTGGTAAAAGAAGATGCCAGAATGTAACCAAGTTTGAACTTTGTGCTGTAAATCTTTAAAAATAATCTTACTGATTTTGTACTTTTATGTGTGCAGAATTTGCTGCACAAAATTTGCTCACAATCATTTACTCTTATAATAGCACTGATCTGGGACATCAGCATCAGTTATATTTCCAGAATGTTAAAACCCAAATCAGAGCGATTAGTTTACTTTCCTCAGATAGTCACTGCTTATGTTCTTGGGTCAACCAAGTTAACTAACTACAGAATAACTTTCTAATTTTAGCAGGCAGGTTATTTCAGTGTTTTGGCAGGCCAGATAGTCCTGAAATGTAGAGGTTCTAAAGTTGTCACTATTTTGACAAGATTGCATGCTGTTGAGGGATCGTATGAGGAATGGAAATGCAGAAGGTTTTCCAAGGTGAAGTCAGCCACTGCATTAAAATGGTTTGTCATGCTAACCTTCATTGAGGTAATGAAGAGATGTCATTTGTAGGCTTATGTGTATTATGGTTGTGGAACACGTGAAGTATATCATATAAACATGAAAAAAACTTGACTTTCCTCCAACAGGATTCTATTTTTATCGCTTCTGAGCAACAGAAGTTGCCCTGTACCCATGAATGCAGTTATTAGAAAACCAGAATCTCCCAGTATAAAGCCCCTGAATTCTTGCTAAAACCCTGTCCATCACATGTAGGAAATGGAACAAGTTTCCAGGTTGACTTCTTTTAAAAAAGTAATTTTCTATTTTTTCTGTTCAGAGCAGGATCCCCTCAATGTCTAGCTTCTTCACAGAGCTTAAGAATATCCCTTTGTTACTCTGACTGGATTTCCCTTCTTGTTTTCTTAGTGTGAACCAGTGTTAACAGATTCCATCTTTCATCTCACTCATGTGTTTTTCCTTTCCTATGTCCCATGGTAGCCATTTTGTGTTGTTACACTTTCTCAGAATTTTGCATGTACTCATCAAGGTTGATTCCCTCATCTAGAGAATTCACTGAGCATAATTCAGATTGGAAGGAGCAGTTCTGAATAGGGATGTGCACGGATTATCTGTGCATTCGGAATCCGGATAAATATGTCCGGATTCCGAGATTCATGGACGGATAGAATAGGGCCCTATTCAAAGGGCCCTAGCCATTCACGAATCGGATAATCCAGTATCTGTAGATGCTTTGGTAGAAGCTTCTAAGGATACTGGATGCCCAGTGGCATCCCTACCCCGGCCATCTCCCTTGCCATCCTTCCCTAAAACTGCTCCCCCCCAATGGCCCCCTTACCTGCTCTGATGGTGGCGTGAGCCTTTCCCAAGGCACTTTGGAACTGCGAAAGGGTTCTGAGGGCTAAATACAGACCTTTATTTAGCCCTTGGAACAGTTTCATGGTTCCAGAGCACCCTAGAAAAGGCATGTGCTGCCACCGGAGTGTGTGTGTCCACCTCCCTGGGACCAACTTACCTGGAGGGCGCACTCTGGTGGCGGCGTGGGCTTTTTCCATGGCCCTCTGGAACTGCGAACGGGTTCCCAGAGCTAAAAGTATTTAGCCCTTGGAACCCTTTTGCGGTGCCACAGGGCCCTAGAAAAGGCCCGCGCTGCCACCGGAGCATGCACGCCCACTTCCCCGGAGCCGACTTACCTGGGGGCGTTCTCTGGTGGTGGCGCGGGCCTTTTCCAGGGCCCTCTGGAACCGCGAGCTAAATACAGGCCTTCCGGTTTTACGGTTGGTGTGGGATGGCAGCAGTGGTGGTGGCATAGCGATGGTGGCGTGGATGGCGACAGTGAGGAGGTAAGGTAAGTGGAGAGAGGGGTGGGAAAGGAGGGGGTGGGAAAGGAGCTGTGGTGGGGATTCATTTCAGGCACAGATATTTTATAGAATATCTGTGCTCGGATACGAATACCCCCACATTGCTTTCAAGATGTATTGAGGACACTGACCTAGTCAGAGATAAAACCTTTGGCACACAGTAACTCGAATAGAATGTGGAAAAATGGCTCCATGCACACCCCTAATTCTGAATCCCTTCTTACCCTCAGCCCTGCTGTCTTCATCATGGTATGCTATTGAATTCTATCCCATTCCTCTCTTCACCCCACATACTATTTGATTCATGGTCTGTTTCTCTGTGCTTGGACATACTCCACCCGTGTCAGGGCAGCCAAGTTTATTTGTTGCTAGCATAGAAATATTCAGGATTATATTAGATATATAGGCAACTTCCTCCTAAGTGCTGCCATAAGCTTTAAAAAACCCTGTTTTCTGTATATTTTATGTTTTAAGTAGGGCTATTTTCTGTACCCCTGCTCTGGCACTCTCTTTCTTATTTATTTTTTAAAAATCTAAATACAGTGGTGGTTATGGATGTAATAGGTTTTTGTTGTTGTTGCTGCTGAACCCCCATATGCAAGAAATGGAAACTGTTTTTCAAGGTTTCCTGCAAAGAGTAGGTCAATTGTTTGGTGTGGTGCCTCCTGAAATGGTGGCAAAAGAATGGAAACGTAAAGGCTATATTGAAGCAGGAAGTCTCTGTAGTTAAGGTTAGGAGCTTAGAAAGAAGAATAAGGAAAAGAGGAGCATCACAGTGGCTTGGTTCCTCCATCTGTCCACAAATCATTTTGTGCCATCTTGTGCAGATGTCAGTGTTACAAAGACCTAGTTAAAATTATAATAATCACCTTGCATGCCTCTGCTTTCACTTGCGTTCTATACCCAAAGAAGTTGAGATGAAACATCTCAATGTAGTTGTTTGCTCTTGAAGTGAACTTTCAAATTATGTTTGAAAGTTGTAACTCAGTGAAGGTTATAACTTTGCCAAGGCTGCACAGGGCAGGTTAAAGTCCTGCTTTGGGACATGGGCAGATACCTTTTATCAGTGTGGTTGTATAATTTTACTGGTCTTCACAAGCTTAGCAGCATATCTTTGTCTAATAGTCCACGTGGTCTGGTTTCTTTAGATGGTTTAGAGCAGAGGTGGCCAAACAGAAGTCTCCTCTCCAGATGTTGAACTGTTGTTGTTAGGTACTATCAAACCACGTCTGACTCCTGGTTGACAAGTACTTCCACAGGCGCCTCTATGCAGCTTTCTTAACCAAAATATAGAAGTGGTTTGCTATTTCTGATGTCCAAGGAGAGGTCGAGGATTGAACTGGCAACCCTCTGTCTCCTGCTGCTGGTATTGCCACTGTACTACAGCTCCTCTACAACCACCATCATTCCTTGTTCATTAAACTATCTGGAACTCATGGGAATTGCACTTCAACTAGGATAGTTTAGCCATCATAAAAAGTGCAAGGATGCCTGCCATTCATGTCAAGTTGTAGCTTTAGAGATAACTTAGTTCCTGTTTTTCCAGGCTGCCACCTGTTCCTGCCGCTCCCACCAAATTGCTTTCAAGATGTATTGAGGACACTGACCTAGTCAGAGATAAAAATTTGGCACACAGTAACTGTTACAACATCATGGCTTGTGGGGAGAAGGTGGAAGGTGTTGTGTATGTACTGGGAGAGCCAAACTAGTTAACCAGTGCTGTTACCTGGAAAGATGCATTCATTTTAATTTAATTTTTTTCAACATTTGTATCCCACCCTTCAGTTTGAAACCCCCCCCTCCCATTCCCATCAGGCCTAGTTGATAAAGCTTTGCTGTCTGGGGTAGGTGCAAACTTAAGTCCAGTAATGTCTGGGCTAAGGGCTGAGCTTTAAACCCTAAGTGTGACATGGGAAAAACTAAGCAATTTGTAGATGGTTGAGTTGTTTTATATTCCAGCTGTGTTTAATCCCTGCAATATGGTATTAGCCTGAAAAACCTAGCAGGCCTAGGCTTTCATCAGCACTAAGGAGCCATTAAGGAACAAGTGCAGAGCATGAAAAATGCTGCTATTTCAGACAAGCCTATAGTGAAGCCAGTAGCAATGCATCTCTACAGTGACTAGAAATATTGTGCACCCTCATGCTCGCTGGAAGGTCTTGTTTCATAGTGACTGTATGTCAAAATTGTCCTTTTATAGGGTGGACAACTTTGGACTTGGGCTCTTACTTCAGACAAAGCAGATCAAGCGCATGATATCATCTTACGTTGGAGAGAATGCAGAATTTGAGCGTCAGTATTTATCAGGAGAGCTGGAAGTTGAGCTTACGCCACAGGTAAAATATTTACTTTTTTTATGTCCCTTTTTTTTTTTAATGTCCAGTGAACTACTATATTTTTCTCACACTTGTTCCAAGGCAGGGTATCGTAGCTAATATGAGGGGCTTTCTGCACAGGGTATTGCCTCGTAAGAAAGGAAGGTTATTTCCCTTTCCATTGTGTTCCATCTGCACAGGATGGCCTACAAACTGGTCTAGGGTACCCAAAATGCGACCCTCATCCAGTTTACAGTAGACTTGGAGATCAAGGTTTGCTAGCGTGCTAGGGATAGTATAGGAGACCACAGAGGCATGTGGACTATACATCTCCATGATCTGGGATATCACAGGGCTCCCTTTTCATTGAAGCAATAGGACCTGCTGCCAAAATGACCTCTGTGGGAGCTGTGAATGCTAGGAACTTTCATTCCTAGTCTTTGGAGCGTTTGGAGGCCCCAGTGCCATCTGGGATGGGTTTTGGAACCAATTAAGGGCATGGGACATGTTGTCTTAATGTCTTGTCCCTGAACTGTCCTGTTGTGGAATTGAAATGGTAAGTGTTAATCCACCCATAATTCCAACCTCTGTTAAGTGTTGCTGATATTTCGTCATAGGTCTGTTCTGTTTTATTTTGTGCAGGTTTATATATGGGAAGGAGCATATTTTCCGGCGTATAAGACGACTGGGCGTATAAGACGACCCCCAACTTTGCAGTTAAAATATAGAGTTTGGGATATACTCGCCGTATAAGAATACAACACCCGGCGTATAAGACGACCCCCGACTTTTGAGAAGATTTTCCTGGGTTAAAAAGTAGTCTTATACGCCAGAAAATACAGTATATGTTTTAAAATGTACAATTTTGTTTATACTTTTAACATAAATGTTATTTAGTGCCTTTGTTGTTATTTCTTCCTTTTAACTTTATGTTCTGTTAAGTGTTTTTCTGCAGAACATACATTTTTTCATGCATTCTTCTATTCCATGCTGCAAAATCTAAAGATGTGTAATCTGTTAAGATATTGGTTCTGATCTTCAAGCAGTTTCAGGAAACTGAGCTGTAAAAATGCACAGTATCTCTGACTTTTCTGGGCTCAGTTATAGGGTGCATCCAGAGGCGTTCATTGCTGTGGGGGCGTCACACATGACGATTGATGGATCGTCATGGTGATGCGTTATCTCATAGCTACTGCTCATTTATGTTAATGCTGATCTAACAGCTCATGCAGGTCAGAATTAAGAAACTCTGAATCTTCCCTCCAGTCTGGACGGAATGGCGAGAAGAGCCAATGAGAACAGGGAGGGCAGTTCAACTCACATTGCCTGCCTCATCCCTTGTGACCACACGCGCTGGCTCAAGTTCTTTCAGCTTTCGCTGCACAAGCTGCAGGAGGCTGCTCTAGTCCAGACACCTGGTTGCCGCTTCGCAGCAGGTAAACTGTGATTTCCCCCTTAACTGCGGATTTATTCTGCTAGTCTGGAAGGGGCCACAGTCTGTCACTGCAATCAGGCACCTGTTCAAACCCCTGATTATCTTTGGCTTCATATAGATAATGATAACGGATTGCCCTTAGGTGAACTCCACAAGTGAGCTCCTAGAGCAGTGATGGCCAACCTATGACACGCATGTCACAGGGACACACCTGGTCACCCTGGCACCTGGGCGTGTAGTGCTTGCTTGTTCTTGAAGTGTACGAAATACCAACTTTCAATTGAAGATTTAGCAAACAAAATTCAGCAACAAAAGTAACGAGTGTAGAGAATTATTTGTTTTTGCTTTTAATAAAATACATATATCAAAAATATAACTTTTTTACTAGAGCTACAAATATTAAAATTATGGATATTTCTAGATGTGACACAGCACCTGAGTTAAGCTAGGTTTTCTTGCGAATTTTGACACACCGAGCTCAAAAGCTTCACCACCACTGTCCTAGAGAGATGACCAAAAGGTTCCCATGATTACCCATGATGTCTCCAATTCCTAAATTCCTTGATTCTTCCAATAAGATACTGTGTTTCAGAGTATCCAAAGCAACAGAGATTCAGGAGCATGAACAAGATTTCACTCCCTCTATGTCTCTCCCACCAAAACACGCTTTCAGTGACCTGACCTGAAATGGATTTAGTTAGTTCATTTCTTCCAAGCATTGTGTCCTGAGAGATGGGTGAATACCTAAGATTTCATCCAGATGTCATTTATTTATTTTGCTATTTTGGGGTACTCTAGGATATCCAAAAAGAGCAGAATAAGTAAGTGATAACTGGATGCAGCTTATGTCCTGGTACGGGGAGGGAGGGGGAGTGGACTTGCTGCCATCTTATGGCTAAAACAGGAAAAGGAAAATTTATTTGTTCATTCATTTACTATATTTATATCCTGCCTTTCACTTGATGGTCCCAGCATGTGTTACAACAATAAAAGATAAAAAAAATGAAAAGAGAAAATCCATAAAAGAGCAAAATGTACTTAAAATATAACCTCCATCCCTCCTTGGCAGGACAAGGTTAAAAAGAAGTTAAATGTCAAAAGCCTGGATGAAGAGGTTGTATTTTAAGCAGGCACTGAAAGGCAAATAATGTTGGTAGCTGGTATAACTTCACTGGGAAGCAGTTCCAAAACCTGGGGGGCACCACAGAAAACCCCCCTTGTCTGCCACCATCCATGACACTTCTTAGGGTGGTAGATCTACAAGAAAGGCCTCATCTTGGGGAGTTTAATGCAGCCACTTTGAGTCCCCTTAAAAGGTTGAGAAAAGCAGGGTATAAAAGCCAACTCATTGTCTTCTTCTATGGGGACTGACTAGGAAGCATACTAGGAGACTCTCTTGCTCATGGTGTTGTGGTCTGAGGGTACCTCTGCCGTGGTCTCTCTTAGACCACACCAGTGTAGAATTGTGCTTGGTCATCACCCCTCCTATATTTATTTATTTATTTGTTTATGGGGACATCTTAGGACAGGCCACAATTTCCTATAAAACAACAGCATAAGACGTCAGTAAAATCAGTAAAACATTGTTAAATAGGAACATCATTAGAATTATGAAATTCTGTCCTTTCTAGGGCACGCTTGCTGAGCGGATTCGAGCTGGAGGGGCTGGTATTCCAGCATTTTTCACCAGCACAGGATACGGAACTTTGGTACAAGAAGGGGGAGCGCCAATCAAATACAATAAAGATGGCTCTGTGTCTCTTGCCAGCGAGCCAAGAGAGGTAAAAGTGTTTTGTTTGTTATCTGTGTTTATCAGTCATCAGCCGGTAATGTCAATAAAGGTAACACTTGTGAATTTAACTGTGGCCCTTTCTGCACTTGTAAATCCAGATTAAGAAGCCTCTTAATACGGATCATGGGATTCCTATTGATACATTGATGCAGATCATGAAGGCCTCATCCCTCGGATCTCTTGTGGACCTGTTTAATTGGGTCCACAAGAGGAACAAGGGCCTTCTTCTGAATCTTGGGAGGCATGCAGGTGGCATGCTTCCTTGATCTGTAACTACAGGGGAGTCGCATTTCAGTGGTGTGCCATAGTCCACCCTGTCCCCCAAGCCTTAAGCTAGGAATGTTTTTCCCTTAGCTATTGGAGGTGTGGGGGTAGCATCTGCGAAGCTCATGTGAGCTTCACAGCCACAGGCAGCCATGGGCAGAACCCCAGTCCTCGTGCTGAACCGTAGTTTTGCCAAACAAACTGCTTACTTAGGCTTGAGGCTGCTACTTTGGAGCAGGTGAGCACTGCATAAAAGGTTTGGCGAGTTCACCTGTCTGTGGAACACATTTTGTGGGTGTGACTATTTGCATGTGATATAGTTGTGCAGGTACGGAGAGCCTCAGTGCACCTGCGTGATGATAGCTGTGACATAACTCTGCACACTTAAGAGTGGAAAATAGCAGTGGCTATTCCCCACACCTTTTATGCAGTGTGCACCAATTCCAAAGTAGGCTGTAGGTGCCCAGGCTCCCTGGGTGAGGCACCTCATTTTGATGAGCTGCAATTAGGCACAAACCTAACAGATCTGGGCCTCTTTAGCCTGATCTGAACTATTAACCTGCTCAAAGAGTGGCTGTCACTTATGCAAGCCCTCCCAAATTGAACCACTGGTCATGTCTAATAGACAGTTCCTTTCTACACTACAGAAGTGACTCTGCTGATCTTGGACTCCACACTGTCTGTTGGTCATTAGCACATTGTCTACCAGTTATGAATTGTCAACCTAATGACTGAGGGAATGAGTGGTGAACCAGTTTGGTCTTGTAGTTAGAGTGCCAGACTCATGTCTTATAGTCAAAGGGTTTGATTCTACACTCCTCCTTGAAGTCAGCTGGGTATCCTTGGGCTAGTCACATGTACATTGCAGGCTGTCTGTTGTGAGGAGAAGAATAGGAAGTTTTGTAGGGAGAAGAACAGGAAGTCCCTTAAATGGGTGAGAACTGGAATGTTGTTTGATCCCAGCAGTTTGTTTTGCATATAAGAACATAAGAGAAGCCCTGCTCATTGGGCCACAGCTAATTTAGTCCAGCATCCTGTCTCACACAGTGTCCCATCAGTTGCTTCTGGGCATCTCAAGCAGAAGGCAAAGTTGAAGCCCTCACCTGCTCTCCCAACCTGGAGATACTACTTAGGCATTGGTTCTAGTATCTAGTGATACAGGTTCTCTTCTCCTAATAGGTGGTTTATTCACTTTAATTTTTAATTTTTTTTTTGTCTTGAGCTGCTTTAGGAGGAAAGGTGAAAAAGAAGTTAGTAATACAATCTGTAGTCACAGTCCTGAGGATTACATGAATATCTTGATCAAACAATAGCATCACTTTTCTCTAAGGAGATAAGATGATGGCCAACTCTCCTCAGTTTTAAATCTTAAAAGGTATTTGTGATGAATAATTTGGTAAATCTTCTTCTCCCCCTGTCCTTTCTTTTGTAGGTTAGGGAATTTGATGGTCGAAATTATATTATGGAAAAGGCAATCACTGGAGATTTTGCATTAGTAAAGGCTTGGAAGTCAGACCGGGCTGGAAATATTATCTTCAGGTATGATGCATGCATGGACAAGGTACAGTTTCTCTAAAGCAAACCTTTCAAGCTGTTTCTTAATTTACAAGGATATCTTAGATGAGAAAGCTGCAAATTCTAGATAAAGGAAGACTGTAGTATGTGCCAGTTATTATTTTGTGCATGAAAAAGGATTGTGCCATATTACCCTGCTGCCCTAGAGGAGCACAGTTCCCAGCATCATGACTTGCCAAGACTGGAAGCATCTCACAGCCAATGACAACTATGTTTCTCCATTAGTTTGTTAGTCGTGGCCTGGATCCTCTGAGTTAAGTAGCCAAAATATTTTGATTTCCTCTGTTTATGGGCTATCTTGGGCACAGTGCTGTCGGTTTTTTGTACATCGAGCTGCTGTTTTTGTTGAACTTGGGAGATGCTCAGAAAAGGAGCTTACAATCTCACCTCATTTATCTTGATGTCACCTTAAATAGCATGCTATTATGATTAGTGAGCCACAGAGAACTTGCTTCAAGTACTGAGGCCATGTTAGTCTATTATGTGCTCTTCCCGTTAAGTGGGACGGGAAGGCAAGTGCAGAAACGCTCCTAGATAAACTGAGTGTTGCTTCTAACTCTTTATCTTTTAAAGTGATTTCCCCTTGTTTGTAAACAAGCATTTCCATTGTTTAATAAACATGTGTTTTTCTGTGGTAAAAAAAAGGAATTTACAGGGACAACAGGGTGAGGTTGGAATGAAAAGAAAGAAAAAAAATGGGTCTTCAGAGCTTGGTAAAAGCCTTTTGGTCTTTTTGGCAGAATTCACACCTAAATTTTAATCCAGCTTCAATCTGCTTTCAGTGTGAGAGAGCTCGTTTTCTTTCTCCAATACTTAGCTCAGAAAATCCCCCTGTGGGTTTGATAAAGTGGAAAGAAAATGGCTGTTCGCTTTGCTGATGTGTTCGTTTGCTATGAAAGTGGATGGAAGCTGGATTAAAAATTTGGGTGTGAACTCAGCCCTGGTAATCAAATTTGATCTTGCTTTGTAGAGAGATTGTTCATGAAAACCCCACAGTGATCATAAAATCTCCTTTCTCCTTCTGTGCTTTTTCTCATGATATTGTGGAAGTATCTTTCTGTAAAGGTCTCAGATTCACATTTTGGGAAATATCTTTTGCCTAGAAAAGTGATGACCATTTTGTTTAAGCAGTGCTGAACTTGGTTGGAAGCTATCTTTGGTATTTAAGCATAATTACATTTGGCAGTGTAAGAAAAGGGGATCCAAAGAGGTCACACTTTTTATTGCCATTTTTAAGTTTTGGCTTTTATCATCCTTTTCTTAACCTGCACAAATAATGATGTTTTCACTATCATGAGTGCATTTATAATTTGGGAAACAAAGGAAACCAGGAGAGGGCAGTATAAGCCCAAATATTTTCTCAATTTTGTGAGACATTAAGAATGGAAAGAAGTATCTAGAAGATACTGTTATTCATTCAATTGATATTTAAATTTTTTCATTGAGGTTAAGCTATAATTTTGCACACATTATCAGGAAAGATCTGTGATAACCATTCAATACGAAGAGTTCTTTGTATGTGAATGTAATATTATAACTGATAAAACGGAATTAATTCTATTATGGCTTAGGGATGTGTGGAGACTTTGGAGAAGCATAAACAGAGAAATGCCTTAAGTGCTACAGTGACTATGTTGCTGTGAAAGTGCTCAGAAATAATTAAATGCTGAATTTGGCCCACAGACTTAAATTCCAGTGCCTCCTCCCAAAAAACAAGATATTAAATGATTCATTTTCCTGTGGATTATAGACTTAAGTTGTGAGCCAAAGAGTTATGAAGCCAGTTCCATGGATAGATCTGGAAGATACAACATGGTGTGGCTTTAGATATGTATAATCTGCCTTAGCAATAAAGCTGAGTTGGTCTGATACAGTTTTAGACTGTAAAAATAATCTGTTTTGAGATCCTACCTATGCTGCCCATAGCTGTGGAAGAAAGGCAAGACAGATGTGGGGAAAATATAAAGGAAAGGACTCTATGAAAATTAGATACACTTTCCTTTCAAGCATTTTGTCTGATTTTGTGCGAAGCAGGCTACTGAAACAGTACATGGTATATGACTTGGCCTGGTTGCCAGAATAATCTGTTAGAGGCGAATAGAGCATTTCCTGAATGTGGGTGTTTTCCAGCTTCTTCATTAAGAGTTTATCAGTGACATGAAACCGGTACTGCCATGTTCCCTCCATCAGCATCTGACAATCCACCTCCATGACAATCCACAGGTAACCTTAGGCTGTGCGTCGCCATTTATTTGAATTAATCCCCACTGGGAATTAATTTCCAGTGTGAATTAATCCTAAAAAGAATGCCTTTGTTATTTCCCCTGTGAAGCAGTGATATATTGCTCCACATTTACACATTATTTATAGTTTGAAGTATAAGGTTATACCATAAGGCTATTCAACCAATCTCCCCGTTAAGAAAACAAAGAATCTGTTCTATTGGTAATTTTCCTCCATGAACCTGGTAAATTAAATTGACCCAGTAGTTTTCCTGGTAGTACTGAATTGTATTAAACCAGCTGGAATGTTGCAAGAATATTTTATATCATTTTCGACCACACATTTTTTTAAAAAAAACCTATATTTCTTTCTTTTTCAAATAGGAAAACTGCAAGAAATTTTAATCAGCCAATGTGTAAAGCTGCCCGAACAACGGTGGTTGAGGTAAGACAGAGCAAATACTTCCCTTTCCTGCAGAGTTATTCTTATGGTGAGATGTTGATATATGTGATCTAAATCATGCAGGTTAAAATGTCCAGCTTGAAATGCATTGCATCAGAGGTCAAACTTACATGACTTAACCACGGGAGATATTTACATATTTTACAGTAAAGGGGTGCCGGTTTATAAGAGAACATAAAAGGAACCATGCAGGATCAGGCCGGAGCCAGTCCAATCCGGTATCGTGTGGCCCACCAATTGCTTCTGGGTATTCTCAGGCAGAAGAGAGAAACAAGACCTTCACCTGTTCTGTGATTGCCCAGTGCAGCAGTCGACTTGAGATTAACAAGCTAATGAAATATAGTGTCACAACGTAACTGTTGTCCTTTGTCTTTGGGCTCCAATAACCACTTTACTCAGGGATGCTAAAATGTGGCCTTGCGTATGTTCCTGAATTAAGGCCCTTTCTGCACTGGGTCTTATTTCAGGTTATATCCTGGAATAGGGGCCTGTTTGACATGCTAGTGCAGACAGTGGGAGACTCTACCACCACCTGCCGTAGACTTCACTAGCACTCATATGGCATCCCCCTATTCCAAGATATAATCCAGAATAAGGCCCAGTTCAGAAAGGGTTCACCACTCCCATCATAGGGGCTGGTGCAAAATGAGGTTCATAGCTGAGGCTTCCCTCTCATGCGGTCTAGGTAAAGGTACTTGAAATAGAACTCAGGTTCAATTCCTGATGACTTCAAGATCAAATCCACCTAAAAGAGAGGTTTTCCATTACTTTCTTCTGGGTTATTTTTCAGTTCCTTCTCCTGTTCTACAGCACCTCGTATTCTTAGGTCTAAACCTACTTAGCTTCTGAAATCAGGCAAGGTGGTTCTAAATGCTGAAGCTGGACACACTCTTGCCTTAGGTTATATTAGACCCATGGAGATTCAGAACAGATGTTTGTCTGTGCCTAAGGACCTGTTGTCCTTTTGCCTCCCTCTGGCAGACTACTCTCTCTGGTGTTTTCGAAGGGAGCACTCTATAATGTACATATATAATTGAAACAGAAACGGAATGTTCTGTTCTGCTTGTCGGTGGAGGGAATGTACCCTTACTGCCTTCACTGATAAAAGGAATGGAATATGGTAGCTGATTATGGGGAAAAAATTGTAAACAGGCTTTTATGATTTTTCTTAAAGATAAACCCTGTATTCAAGTATAACTATATAGGGCCCGCTTCCCACATAACTTGCAGTCTATGCAGGTACACGGAATTAATCTTCCTCCTCAACCCAATGACAGAAAAGAACAAAAACCTCTGCATGGAAAGTGATTTTGCAAGTATTGTGGTGGAAACTTAACTGCCTTTCAGGCACATTGAAAGGATTTGTGGGTTGAAGGAACAGCAAGTAATCAGTCATAGGGTTTCGGAAGAGTCTAGATTTGCAGTCTTTAGGAGGCTAAGCATGGTAAAGAAGGCACAGAATAATGTATCACGGTTGTGGGTTAAAAAAGAAAAAAATCCATATACAATATGTAAAAATAGAATGGTGTGGGTGGAACCCTGACTAAATGCATTCTGAATTGGAACATTAAAAAAAAAGCTCACCTGGTTTTCTATCGTAATTCTATCTTGGATACATCTGTCTCTTTTCTACTTTTTTACACTTCATTTCATTTCTTCTCTTTTTGTTGCATTTTGTAAAGGGAACATGTTTGTGCTAAATAAAAAGTCCAGTACTGACAGGACTCTTAGACTTCCTTTCATTTTGAATAATGTATTTATTAAGGACTATTTAGGGGTCTGTGAAGTGATTATTCAGCTAGCAGGGATGGACAACAGTTTGGGGAGGGGGTCTTAATATTCCATGCAGTAGAGCTCTTTAACTCAAAAGTAATTAAGCAAATATAATTAAAAACTCTACAGTATATTCCGGGTTCTATAGCAACACTCTTATAATTCTGCTATCAAAGGTACAATGGGCCCTTATTATACTGTAAGACAGAAATGAATGAGTCTATCGTTCGCTTAAAATTGTGGCCTTGTTATTTATTCCTAACCTTGAGGATCTGGAGAAGCTGTCATGCTTTTAAATACACATTTTCATAATAAATAAGAACGGCTTCTCTGAAGCCCCACAGTTCTACCTTGCAAGGTTGAATTAGAAGTGCCCATATTCAGTTTTCAAAAGAAGTTATAGAAAGAAATACTTTAATAAAACTCTGAGGCAGCCTTAAAACGCAGCCTAGAAATGCCAGTAGCACACTTAATGCATGTCCATACATTGCCATCTTGAATGTCTCTAGCAGCGTCATAGAATGGCATAACCAAATCACCGTGGCTAAATGACAATAGCTCTTTAACCACCCAGAACAGCTCTGCTGGATGATGATTGCTTAAGGACTCAACGAAGGTAGAGAAGTGAGCCCCTTTGCCACTACCACTGCCATGTGGTAGGCACAGTAGTGTGCTTTTACCCATGCTCAGCCTTGCAGCTCCCAGCTATACCAGGGTGCCTTATGAGCTCTGCAGAATTTTGAAGAGCATCTGGGAGCTCTGCTTACCCCATTATTCCAAAGTGAGAATTCATGAGATGCCAAGGGTGGGCCACCTCAATGGGTCCTTCACCCCTGCAGTGAGGAACACACACCATGAGCCTAAATTTCACGAGCAAGTGATCTGCCCCTGACAAAGGACTCACTACTAGTCCATCTAGTGACAGATCACCACTCTCCTCTTATTTAGTAAAGACCAAGACAAGAATGTGTCCTACAACATGGGTTGGGCCTATAACTTGCTGAGAATCCCCCCCGCTTTTTTGCAGCAAGTACATTTTTACATGATGCAAAAAAATAAATAAATGACTGACAATTTGAATATAATTCTGGCAATTTTGAATGGAATTACAGTGGGAAAGCAGGTAACCTACTCCTATGCATATCTTCTTAGAAGGAAGTCCCATTGATTTCAGTACTAAGATTTAATTCCATGTAAGTGGTTTAAGGTTATATAGGTTTGTAAATCAGGACTTGAGTTGTAAAGCTGCCAAGAAAAAGAATGCTTTAGACTTAGAAATGTGGGGTGGCAGTTGGCTGGGATGGAATTTGTGGTCACCTCCAGATAATTTTACACTGCAACTACTACCTGCATAAGACTATGTTTTCAGTGGCTAAATGGTTGAAAATGTAAGAACTTCCAGGTTGCTCTTGCAGTAGTAGATTGAATACTGAAATATATGCTTTCCTCTAGTTCAGCGGTTCTCAACCTTCCTAATGCCGCGACCCCTTAATGGAGTTCCTCATTGTCACGATGCCCAACGATCCAGTTAGTGCCTGCCCTCTCTAGGAGAAGCTTGGCCCTGTTAGGATGCTGAGTTTGTGCAACGGCCAAGTGAATACTACAGTGTGGACACAAAACACTGGTAGCAAGCGTTTCAACAGTAAACTAAAACAAGTTTATTATTATACACAAGCAATACTAAAAGGAAAATAAGGTTCAGGTATTTGTTGGTTTAACTCAGGTTTAACTCAGAAAGTCTCTTAAGGTTAGGAGCTACCCCTTTCTCTAAAGGAAAATAGTTCCCCTTTTAAAAGACAAACCTCTCCACATTCCTCCCCCTCTGGCTTGCTCTGCCACAGCTCAAGCCAAGCCAGTGTACCAGAACGTGGCTCCAGATGATCACAAGGCCCAGTCCGTCCTCGCTTGTCCGATCATCCAGCCTGGTCAGTTGCTATTGAAGTCTTCCTTCAAGATCTTCCAGCCAAAAGACCACTGGTCAGCTACTGGTTCCAGCTCCCTCAGGATTCAGCTCTCTTCTCCTTTCAGCTCTTGTACCAGCATGAAGACCTAGTCTACTGTCTTCTGTGTTCATTTATACCCATATCCCTGACCCTGATTGGCTGTAACCTCCTGGGGAAAACTGCTGCCATAAAATGCTGCTGGCAACTCCTGATTGGTGGGAACTCCTGCTCTAGCCCCTCCAGCACTCAGATCCCCGGACAGCTTTTCCCTCCCCAAAAGCAGCTGCAACCAATCATTGCAGCAGGGCCCGCACAGGATTTCCCGCCCTTTTTGCAGCCTCTGCCTAGGTCAGTGATGGCGAACCTTTTGAGCTCAGTGTGTCAAAATTCGCAAGAAAACCTAGCTTAACTTGGGTGCCGTGTCACATCTAGAATTACCCATAATTCTGTGATATTTGTAGCTCTAGTAAAAAAGTTACATTTTTGATATATATATTTTATTAAAAGCAAAAACAAGTAATTCTTTACATTAGTGACTTCTGTTGCTAAATCTTCAATTGAAAGTTGGTATTTCGTACACTTCAAGAAGAAGCAAGCACTACACGCCCAGGTGCCAGGGTGACCAGGTGTGTCACCCAAAAGGGCTTGGCGTGTCACCTGTGACACGCGTGTCATAGGTTGGCCATCACCGGCCTAGGTCTTACAACAAGCTGTTTGCAACAAGGCTGGCTATTGCAGCTTTGCAAGAAGCCTGCAAAGCCCGAAAGCAAAACAGTTTGCAGCCTGTACCCTGAAACCGTCACACTCATGTTGTGGAGACCCCCAACCATGGGGGCGGAGCAGCTGGGAGGTGGGAGGGAAGGGTGGCGTAAGACTCGTCGCGACCCCTCTGAAAGGGTAGTTCGACCTCCAAAGGGGTCCCAACCCCCAGTTTGAGAACCACTGCTCTAGTTCCTTTTTACAGTTTGGTCTAGTGTTTAGGGAGCCAGACTCTTATCTGGAAATACTGGGTTTGATTCTGCCCTCTCCCGTGAAGCCGACTGGGTGACCTTGGGCTAGTCACAGCTCTCTTCTGAGCTATCACAGCCTCACCTACCTCACAGGGTGTCTGCTGTGGGGAGAATAGAAACCTTTGCCAGCCACTTGAGTCCCCTTAAATGGATGAGAAAAGCGGGGTAGAAAAGCCAACTCTTCTTCTTTATTCTAGTTTAAGCATAGTTTAAATCTTAATGTGAAATGTTAATGCTGAATGTGAAAAGGGACTCTTTCTTTTTTATGAGTTCACACACTAAACAGATTTTTGACCTGCTTCGATTGTGCTTTAAAAAGAAATTATACTTTTTTCTTTTTGGCGTAAAGTTAAAGACTGTTTCTCCGTGCCAGGATTCATTTCAGATGTACATTTAAATAGTGTCTGAAACTCTGAAATAGAAAACCCCTTAAATTTGTTGTCTTTCATAATAAATAAATAATTTTTATTGCACACACAAATTAAAAAATGATATGTAAATTGTTGCAAAACAACATCGTAACAATATTCTTGCCCTTCCCTCCTCCCACCCAGAAAGCTTAGGATATTAATTATCCAACCAATACAAAAACTGATGAATATTTCTCCTCAATTCAACTTTAAGTTCCAGTGAATTATCTAGTTCCAGTATTCTTTCCAATTATTGCTTGGAGGGATTTTAAATTAAAGCTGGGCATTAGCTACTAAGGAGTCAAACTGAAATTGTTCAGGTATATAATAGTGCTGTTATCCTGATGTATTTTCTTATGAGAGATGGGGAGGAGGAATAACAGTCATTATTTCTTTTTTTTTAAAGGTGCCCAAATGTTGGAACTATAATATATCAAAAATCTGATGTTCTAAATTAATTTGATAAACTGTTCTTTTATTTGGACTCTTGTAACTGCTAGGCTAATCCATATTGAGTAGGTATATGCAGTGAGCTGAAATTCCCGATCTAAATAGCAGCATTTTTAATTTTATTTATTTGCTGTTAGTTGCACATTGCCCCATGGAAGAGAGGAAAATCTTTGCACTGTCTCTCCTCCCACTTATCTATGAAGCCACTATCTCCCTGGCTTTGCAGTTTGTCTCTTTGAACAACACCAGGCCAGTTCAGGTGGAACCTTGGTGGCTCAGTGTTGTTTAAATAACCAGCTGGCTGTAGTACCAAGCTGGGGAAGCAACAGTGTTGGATGGTAGGGAGGTGCATATAGCCAAGCCTTCCCACCATTCCTAGCCCAGAGCACATCTGGAGAGCAAGAATAGTAATACTTTGCCAAGGGATTACTGAACTATTGCACGTGCCAGTCTGGTCTGGTGGTTAGAGTGTTGGACCCCTTTTACATGGTAGTCTCTTGGTTCAGTTTTTCACTCCTACAAAAAGCCAGCTGGGTGACCTTATTTATATTTATATTCCGCCCTATACCCGAAGGTCTTAGGGCGGGTAACAACCTTTAAAACAACAAATTAAACCCAATTTTAAAACCAATAATATACATAAAACATTTAAAAGACTCAGCATATTAAAATACTAAAATAATAGTATTTGGCTAGTCACAGCTCTCTTTCTGAGCTACCACAGTCCCACGTACCTCACAGGGTGTCTGTTGTAGGGAGAAGAAGAACAGAACGTTTGTCAGATGCTTCGAGTCCCCTTAAAAACGTGAGGAAAGTGCAGTATAAAAGCCAATTCTTCTAATAGGGAGCACTAACATTTAAGCATTGAGTAGCAGTCAATTAGGTAGAAAGCTTGGAAATTCTAGACTAGTTCAACTCCCTATGGTCAATTCACAGTTGAGATAGCAGTGGTGTTCAGGTGCTTACTTAAAATAGAAGGAAAAGGTAAGGATGACCTCAAGTTGAGCCTGACTCTTCAGATGACATTCACACATCTATGCAGTTTTTTTTTTTTTTTTGGCAACTGTTGAAAGTGTCTTGCTGTTGCTTTCTTGTGGGGGAGAATCTATGGTTTCAAGGAGGCAGGATTCCCATATTTAGAAGGGCCACAAGTTGTAAAGTTCGAGGTGCATTGAATCACTATTCTGCTGAAGTTAACCATACCTAGATGGATGGGAGACCACCTGGGAATTACTCTTACAGACCTAGAGTTTTTAGTTCTAGTGTGGGTGGTTGGGTACATGGGTGGGAAGAGCACTGCATGTACAAAGTAAAGAAGTAGAACTTGAATATGGAAAAAGGTTGGGATGAAAATTGCCACTGGGTCTCTCCCCACCCCCTCCCCAGGTATCCTGTTTGTAATCATAGTGCTTTTTTGAAATGGTTTCAATCTTCGCGGTCCCCACGTCAGGTTGGCTTAACATACTTTCCGCGTGTTAAATTGCCCCAAAGCGTTGTAAATGTTAACACTCATTTTAACAGGTCTTGCTCCGGTTCGTGTACTTGAAACGTTTTACATTTCTTGCTGTGGGAACGGTACCGTTTTAGTGGGATGAGAATGAATGTTTAGGGTTTCCCTCCCCCAATAGCTTGTTTCCAAAGATAGTGATTTCATTGTAAAAATCCACCCTGTAAGCAGCCGTTACACTGTAGCAATCCACCCACTTCACACCTGATAACAATGTTGCAATTTTGCGCAATTCTGGCTCTTTGGAGTTCTGACCTTTAGAAAGGGGAAGAAAGGAAAGCAGCTGCAGGTTCTGGGAGATGTGTGAATGTTTTTAAGGCTGTGGCTGTGGAGTGAGTGGGCGAAGGGGGCTTGAGTTGCCGCTGGGCAATGGGGAGAGGAGGGGAAAGAATCGCTGGCTGCCCGGTGCTGTTTTTCATCCATCCAGGCAAGCGGCAGCCACCCAGCTAGGCTCTGTTAAGGGGTCCCTTATGAGTGGCGCGTTTACGCCAGGAGGAAGAGGGCAGGCAGCCCCAAGAAGTGGCTTTTAGAAAGTAGCCACTTGAATCCCCCCTTGAGTCACGTACGCCATGTACGATCCTCAGAATCCGAATCGAACACAATTAAGTTGAAAGAAATGGGATCAGGCAAATTTGTGTTAGCATCCAGTTCTATTATTTAGGTTTAGGAATGGGAACCCGGCCACTGTGTGTTTAACTTTGTTGCCCTAAAAGTTGTGAGAATAGATGGTACCTGTATTAGTTTATCGGGTATTAGAGACGCCTAGAGAAATAACCAGTGTTAATAAATGGACATCTATCCACCTTACCTTTCCTACAAGAGTTAACTGCATCCAAACTAGGAGGTCCATTGGTAGTTTTATTCCTAATGCCATGTTTTTCACCCATAATTTTGTCTACAGGAATATATCCAATAAACTGCTTTAGAGGAACAGTTTTACTCCAGACTTCTTTTTTTTTTTTTATTAAGATGGTGTGTTGGTGGTGAGGAAATCATGGTTTGTGTAATTCTTAGAGAAGTAGATTCAGAAAACATGTTTAATTTTTGCTTTAGTTTTTCATTATCTATCTACGTCTGTTTTGTCAACTGAGATTGATAGACCCAGGCATGGCAGGTTATTTCTGTCAACTGCTCTGGAACTGTAAATCTGTTTTTTCGGTGTTCCTTGTATTATTGGGAGTTTTGGGGTGGAACAGCTCTGCAGCGCTCAAAGTGCTCTGTAGCAGTCTGTCTTGTGAATTAAGGCAGTGTGACTTTTCACGATAGCAGAGATGTGCATGAACAAAAATTAATGTTCATTTGACAGTCAAATGGAATGTCAGATGGCACATTTGGTTGAAGTCATACAAACTTAAAGCAGTGGTACACGTGATGATAAACTCCGAACATGACTTGTGCAATGCACTCTTTGGAGTTATCATTTACCGTATATACAATCTAGAAACTGGAGGTGATCAACCAGTGGAACAGGCTGCCACGGGAGGTGGTTGGTTCCCCTTCGATGGAGGTCTTCAAGCAGAGACTGGACAGCCATCTGTCTGAGATGGTTTAGGAGATCCTGCCTTGAGCAGGGGGTTGGACTCGATGACCCAGGAGGTCCCCTCCAACTCTACCGTTCTATGATTCTATGATTCTATGAGGTGGTACAAAATATAAGCAGCTGTGGAGGTTCCATGAGCAACCTGAAAGGATCACACTATTTCCATTTTAAAAACATTGTGTCAGGCTGCCCGTATCTTTCCAGGCAGAATATAAGCAAGGACCCAGAAATTGCATATAAAGCCTGAAGTGAGTTGAGCTTCGGGTATTTGAAAGAACATTTTCAGCTTCAGGCTGCACGTTGGGATTCTCAGAAAAAGTTCACCCAGAATTGTTTCCAGCTCTTCTCATGATAACTTGCTAGTATGTATAGCTTCCTCCTGTGACTGCCTTTAGGTTGTGGAAAAAGCTTCCTGAACATGAAGGACCTGCCCAGTCTCTCAAAGACCTCAGAAGTGTGTTTAAGACCCTTCTATTTAGGGAAGCCTTCAATTACTAGTTATAATAGTGTGAAATTTAACTTTATCTTGGTTTTCTAATTTGTATGCTGCTCTTATTTTGTAAAATATCCTGAGATGTGGATCTGTTTGATAGAATGAATGAATGAATACCTGACTGCCTGCCTACCTATCTATATATTGGCTATAATGGCTACAATACTCGCTCCTATTCTCAATGTTGAGTTTACAAGAACTTTTTCCGCCTCTTTCAAGCTATTTGCAGACTAAACATCTCCAAAGCAATGAAAGGGCACAGTGTGTAGCAGTTTGCTAATCTTGACTAGGCCTCTTCAGTCTGGAGAGACGGCGTTTAAGAGGGGACCTGATTGAAGTATATAAAATTATGCATGGTATAGAAAAGGTACATAGAGAACATTTATTTTCTCTATCACAGAATATTAGAACCAGGGGGCACTCTATGAAGCTGGTGGGTAGGAGAGTCAAGTCTGACAGAGGGGAAGTATTTCTTCACCCAGAGGGTTATCAGCTTATGGAATGTGCTGCTGGAAGAGGTGGTTAGACAAATTTATGGATGACAGATGTATCAATGGCTACTAGAACGAATGCCTAGGTGCATCTTTCTGGCTGGGGGGGGGGGCAGGTCGCTTCTAAAGCCATTTGCTGGGATTCTAGAGCAGGAATAGGTTTGTCCTTGTCTCTGCTTGAGATGCCCATGAGCATTTGGCGGGCCACTGTGTGCGACAGGATGCTGGACTTGATGGGCTGTGGCCTGATCCAGCAGGGCTTCTCTTACATTCTTATGTTCTTATGTTGTGTGAATCACATTGCAGATGCACTTTGAATTCGTCTTTCTTTCATACCCATCCAGGTAGAAGAAATTGTTGATGTGGGATCATTTGCTCCAGAAGATATTCACGTTCCTAAAATCTACGTTCATCGTCTCATTAAAGGCGAAAAGTATGAAAAAAGAATTGAGGTAAGTTATTGTGGGTTTCAGGCCATCCTGTGAGTTTGCTCATGCACTGTAGGTGCATTGACATGGGCCCTTTTTTGCACGTAGCAACTTTAGATCCAGATTTTTGGCAGTGTGCTGTGCTGTGCTGCTGAATAACAGCTGAGTAACACCTTTGTGATCCAGATTACAGCCCTTAGTTGAATTGTAGACTCAGTATTTTGGGTATACAATAGATCCAGGCTAAGGGCTTCTTAAGCCAGATCTGGCTCCATCTTGTGCAGGTGGAGCCAGACCAGAGCCTCCTTGATTTGCATTAACATGAGGATCAAGAGGCCCAGATTCTGTACCAAATGTCTTGTAGTCTGGATCTAGAGGTTAGAGCAGAAAGGACCATGAACTCTATTCTGCTTTTCTTAGTCATGGGGTGTGGGTGTGGGTGTGGAACATGAAGCTGTGCAAGGTTTTGAAAATATCCTCACTTACAGGAAATCTTGACTAGCTCTAATTTGGGCTTGAAATGTTTCAGTGGACAAATGTTTTGGTATATCTCCTTATACTTTGGAAGGTTGCTTCTTTTGGACTCCCCCCCCCCCCCCCGTATTCTAACTAAGTCTGTCTTGTGTGAATAATGGACCCTCGCATATACAGTGTGCTGTCTGTATTGTGTTATAACCGAAAGGGGGAATGTGGTACAGTTATGAATAGAACATTACTTGCTAAGATTTGGCAGGTGAATTTGAGTTCAAGTTTAGAAACCGAATATTACAATTAAGGACTGGCGATTGCTCTATTTGGAGTCAGGATGAAAAGTGGCTAGTTACCCTCACATAATAGTCCCTTTCTGCATGAGCCCTTAATTCAGATTAAGAGCCCATGTAGTAAGCATCTAAGGCCATTTCTGCACTTACCGTAGTTAGTCCAGATTAAGTAAATCTGGATCTTTGGAATCCGGTCCTTGGGGGATCTGGTCCTTGTAGTTCCAGATCTAAACGATACAGCACCCAATGGCAATGGCTACTAAACAGGGTTGCTGTGTGGCTGCTGTAGACCCATCCTAAGGCCATGAATAGGCCCATGCAGGAAGTGCTGCCCGCAGCATGGTGCGATTAGCCTGCGCAATTGTCAATCAAGAGTCACTTCAGTTGACAGTGGGCATGGAAGGGAGATGGCTGTATGGGAGTAGCCTATGTAGCTACTATGTTGTCTTTCACCGGTTGCATAGCTCATCTGTGTAGTCATTCTATAAGGAAGGAACGTAGCAGCTACATAGGCCTGGCCCTGGACCCCATTAGCCTGGCATGCATGTGGATGTGTGCTCTGAAATCTGGTCTTCCAGGCACAGGAACGGATTGCAGACCCCTTTCTACAGCTAATCTGGATTATGGGGCCCAAAGACCCCATTGGATCTGGAGCTTGACGATGCTTGATGACGCAATCCCAATGGGTCCTAACACAGTGTGGAAGGTGCATAGCGAATGCAAATCAAATCTGTACCAATCAAGTTCTTAATGATTTCTATGGACCCCATGCAGAAACAACCTAAGCCTCATGGATGTGCATAGTAATCCTGTCTAGGAGGACATGCCCTTCTACTGGTCTGCTTTGTCTGCATTATTTATTTAATTTGTTTAAATTTATATCCTGCCCTATACCCAAAGGTCTCAGGGCAGATTACAACATTAAGAACCAAAGAACATATGAAATGAGCATATTAAAACCATAACAGTGTCCAAATGTGGAGAGGAGTAGCCGTTTCCTTATTTAGCCAGGGCAAAGAGATGCACCTTCACAGCCCTCCCGAACACATAAAGTGAAGGTGTCTACCCTTCCCAGTGAGGCACATTCAGAGGGAGCTAAGCATCAAAGGTTTGGATGAAGAAACACATTTTAACCAGGTGCTGAAAATTGTATAAGGCTGATGCTTGGCATACTTCCCCTGGGGGCCACCACAGAAAAGGCCCTTTCATGTGACACATGTCCTCAGACCTTTGAACGAGGCAGAAGTACAAGAAGGGCCTTCCCTTAAGGTATTAATATGTCCTGCAATCTTTTAGGGTTGTGAGATACATCAATATAGAAAGTTTTGCATGACAACTGCAAGCTTGAAAACTCTTGTCCTTATGCTAAAGTCTGGCTTCTTCTTGGTCCTTCAGTCCTGAAACCTAGCTGTTATGGTAAAAGTAAGCAGGTCAGGCGTGTACCAAAGAACCAGCCAACACTGGCTAGAACAGTGGTTCTCAACCTGGGGGTCGGGACCCCTTTGGGGGTCGAATTACCCTTTCAGAGGGGTCACAACGAGTCTCCCACTGCCCTTACCTCCTACCTACCAGCTGCTCCACCCCCATGGTTGGGGGTCTCCACAACATGAGGAACTCCGTTAAGGGGTCACGGCATTAGGAAGGTTGAGAACCACTGGGCTAGAAGATGCCTCAGAGCCTCATTTTTACCATCTTAATTTCCACAGAGTAAGAAAGAGGGATAGAAATAAAATAAACACGTCTCTTGTGTGCCAGACAGTAGCTGGGCTCAGAGAGCTTTCCATTTTTCACTTTGATCCTAATCCTCAAACATCGCTCATATTTTTGTCTGTGACTTGAAGAGGTTGGAGCAGATGGTTGATGTAGATCACCTTCATTGTACTGCGCTGTCTTTTATGGTTTTTTGGGTTTTTTTTTTTTTTTTTTGCAGTCCTGTTCTGCTTCCCAACATTTTACAGACGCCTTTTAAAAAAATGTTTTATTATCGGCTAGACAAAAGTTGCCGTGTAGATTAATTTGGGTCTGCTGAATTTTGTAATCCTGGCAGGGATCTGTCTTGTCAAGGAAGCGCTAAAGCTGCAGGCTTCTCTATTTACTGACTTAAGAGCGCCTATAAAAATTGAATCTACCTAGGAGGTTCTGGCTGCATTTTCAAAAGTAAATTGTCTTGGATGTAATGCAGTTATCCACCAGAGTGCTGCGAAAGGATTCCAGTATAAAACGAATTTAGCTAGAGTGTCTGGAGAAGGAAGATACGTTTTATCATATTAGAAGAATAATTATATCTGTATTTCTTGCCTGGCTATGGTTATGGCAGAGCAAGAAGGGCAGAGATAAACCTAATTTCTGTATAAATGTTTATTTAAATATCTGCTTCTGTGGTGTTTGATTTTTAAAATGAGAAGCAGAGCCTTGGTCAACCTGCAAATGAGAAGTTTAAACCCAGAAATCTTGTCCCTGCACCTCCAAATTTGGAGAGAGTTGAATGGGTTTGCTGTATGGTAGATGCCCAATTTCTGATTCTGATACGTTTATAGGAATATCTTTGATGGAACTGAAGGTGCCCACTTTTGGGTCTCTTAAAAAACTGTTTTGCTAAATGCAGTGAGAGAGACACCAAAGTGTAGTGGTTACAGTACCCCTATGCTCTCTGTGGAACCAGTCATTGTGAGAACACTGGAGCTTTGAATGGTTGCTGACCTAGTCCAGTGACTTGATAGTGCAGCAACCAGTCTGATGCCTGTGAGAAACCTGCAGACACGACAGCGCATTCTGGCCCTCCTCACACAGAAGTTTTTGAGTTGTGCCAGCTCAGGTGGTTCAGCCAGTGGCACAGCTGTCATGACAACTAACCCAGTGATGGCTGATGCTGCTGACGGCAAGGCAGTTGAAAGGAAATTGCACCAGGATTCAGAACAGGGAGAGATAATGGCAGGTGGTATCTTGTTAAGGAGAAGAGTTGACTTTTCTACCCCACTTTTCTCACTCATTTAAGGGGACTCAAAGTGGCTGACAAACCTTCTGTTTTTCTCCCCACAACAGATACTATGTGAGGTTGGTGGGGCTGTAAGAGCTCAGAAGAGAGCTGTGACTAGCCCAAGGTCACTCAGCTGGCTTCATGGGGGAGTGCAAAATCAAACCTGGTATTCCCAGATAAGAGTCTGCTTCCCTAACCACTAGACCAAACTGGCTCACCAGGCTGCAGTTCCATTCGAAAACACATGGCCATGGATCCCACTGATCCGCCCCCAGAGTCGTTCATCATAACCTGCAGTTAGGGCATCGTTGAGGACAGATTATGTCCCTCAGGCTGACTGGGAGGCCCTGTGAATGGGGATGTTTGTCCGCTGGGCCCTGAGGGAGCTGGAGGGGAGCCCCTATGTGGAGGCAGACTTGTTCAACTTAGTACCATCTGACTCTTTTCGACTGTACCTCCAGTCAGCCATAGCCAACATGACTTTGCTGCCTGAGACTGAATGGAGCCTCAGTTCAAAACATCTGTGGGACATAAGCTTGGCAAAGGTTGCTGAAACAGCTCTGATTGTATGCCCATGACAGTAACATATATGCTATTGTATTTTTACTGTTTTTCTAGCGTTTAACTCTCCGCAAACCTGAGGACTCCCAAAGCAAGCAGAAGAAAAGTGGTGACAACGTAAGAGAGAGGATAATTAGACGAGCAGCTCTAGAATTTGAGGATGGCATGTATGGTATCCTTTGCACTAAGCTGTTTCCCTTCTCCTTGTATTAAGGCTGAATTTATTCATGTGTCGCAAAAAATGAGAGCTTGAATTGTTTGATCCTTGACTTGTTTTTTTCAGCCAATTTGGGAATTGGCATTCCACTCCTTGCTAGCAACTTCATTAGTCCAGACATAACTGTTCATCTACAGAGTGAAAATGGTGTCCTTGGTTTGGTAAGAATAAAAATCATACTCTACTAACAAAAAACAACAAATAAAGGAAAGGAATGTGATGTAAAGCGTATTTCCTAGTTATTGGGACAGTGATTTAGATTTTTTTTCTTTTTTAAAAACTAGGGACCTTACCCTTTACAAAATGAAGTTGACCCTGACCTCATTAATGCAGGTAAATCGAGTGTTTCCTGTCATGTTTGCTTCTGCTGTACCTTTTTTTTTGGGGGGGGAGTAGTTTATTCTGGGAAGTAGGGATGTTCTTGAAAGTACTTTTGTTTGAAAGCTTAAGCTGGTTAGTGGTCCAGACTGCTCGTGACCTCTTCACATTCCCAGCTATTTTCAACTATACCTTTACCCCGCACCCCACCTCCACCCTCCATTACCTTAGCCTTTGGAGTGAGTGAACGGAGAAACCCAAACCCCGTCCAGGCATGGTGGTGGTGAGTGAATAGTGAAGGTATAGTTGAAAATAGCTGGAAATGTGAGGAGGTCACGAGCAGTTTGGATCTCTGGCCACCTTAAACTTTCAAACAAAAGTAGCTTTGGGCACAACCCTATTGGAAAGATCTAGAAAGTGAGACAGAAACTCAGAGAAAGAGAACCTTGGACAGCTCCTTTCAGTGTTGGACAGTTCGGGCTGTGATCAGACACAGCAAAAAACAGCATCTCTGAGGTGACTTTGAGGTGGCTTGGATAAGGCTCTGAGGTGGGATTGTTCACACACTAGTCTGCCCCTCCCCCTCTCATGGCATTCTGTGTGCTAGAAAAGGTGGATTAGAGAAGGCTTGGGAACATGAGGGCCACCACACCGTCTGTTGAGGTCCTCCTTTTGTTATACATGAACACAGCTTCAGATTAGTTGTGAAGTATGTGTGAGAGAGAAAAGACTAAAGATGTTGCTTCAGCAAAAGTCTGAAGTTGAATGGGGATAAGGGGTCTGGAGTCTGGAGAAGCAAACTTTTCTGAAAGCTATCAGTGTCTTAAAAGAGCTGATAGGTCAGATGGCAGCTCTGTATATTTTAGGAGAAATACTGCTTTATAGCTTTAGTTTCTCTCATTTTCACATCTCTGTTCTGCTTCTGCCATAAAAATGTTGCTGAGCTCCGTAGTTCAGTTAAGTTCTTGTTGATATAGATCCCTGTTGCCACACTTTCCTACTGGTCTTTAGTAAGCATGACATCCAATTTCTTCTTCAGGTAAAGAGACTGTTACTGCCCTTCCAGGAGCTTCCTATTTCTCTAGTGATGAGTCTTTTGCCATGATTCGAGGGTATGTAATTAAGAACCCAATTTGCTAAATGTCAAACACTTGGTCCCGCTGGTAGCTGAACTTATTAGTAACCTACACCGAAGTGACTCTCCATCAGTTCTCTCTAACAGAGTCATGCAATTAATATTAAAACTCAATAAATGTAGCAGCTGGATATTGGAACTTGAAATAGTCAACTCAACTGGCTCTAGAAGTTGCCAACCTGACATGCTTCTGTAAATCTTCATTATATGAACAGGATACCCTATTAAGGAGCCTCCCGCAGACTATATGGTGGCTGTTGTTTTATTACTATCTTCTGGTGTTGCTTAGTAAATGAAGCTGCTGGTGTTATGTTTATGCAAATAATCACAGTTAGAACATTGTGTGCAGTTTGGGTTGCTTGAACATCAAGAAAGATATTGTGGAGTTGGAAACAACCAGGGAGCTGAAACATTCTGTTAGGAAAGATTTCAGCATTTATAGCCTTTTTGTGAGAAAGGCACATAAGGCAAGTTGTGAATGAAAAAGGAGTTGGTCCTTTGTTTGCAAATTTTTCTATCAATGGCCATTAATCAGGCCATTGAAAGAAAGCAGGATGCTTCTAAGGCCATTTGCTGGGATTTGAGAGCAGGAGAAGGTTTGCCCTTGTCTTCTTAAGAAGCCCATGGGCAATTGCTGGGCCGCTGTGCGCGACAGGATGGTGGACCAGATGGGCTGTGGCCTGATCCAGCAGGGCTCCTTTTATGTACTAATCTTGATTCCTGTGCTAACTACTTCCACTAGTAGCATCTAAACGCAAGCAACTGGGGAATGTTTCTGTGCTCATTTCTGTTCCCTGTGAGCAATTAGCTGGCATGAACAGGCTGCTGAACTTCATGACCTATTGATCCAATCCAGAAACTCATTTCGTATGTTAGGTAACTATAGTTTCTGGAGTTAACTAGTCCTTAAGACACTGAATAGAATGTATTTGAAAGTAACAATGCAAACGTATGTCTGTTTCAGAGTAGGTCTCCTAGAATTCAGTGGAACCTGTCCTTTCATAAATGATACAGGAGTACAAGCTAAATCTGAAAGTGATCACAGTCTTATCCACCAGTAATGCTGCTGTACACACAAGTAGAAATGTATAGTAAACTAAAAAAAAAGTATTTAGATATTTTGATATTCTTGAAAGTGTGCTGATCATTTCTTTTGATCTTTTTGTTTTTTAACAGGGGACATGTTGATTTGACCATGCTTGGAGCAATGCAGGTGTCTAAATATGGTGATCTAGCCAACTGGATGATTCCTGTAAGCAAAGCAAGAGTTTGTAGTGATTTGAGAATAAAGAAAGTGCCTTTTCCTGATCGTATCAAAGAAAGGTTTTCTGCTAGGCTTGTGCAAACACGTATTTGAACCAGTTTGGAGGCCTGAGATTTGCTATATTTCTGGGCTTTCCTTGGTACAAAGAGGCTATTAAGGAACAGATGAATAATGCAAAAACCATGAAGGAACTTACTGGTATGGACTGGTGCACTTTGTATAGTGACATCTGCACGAGCATGGATTGGGCATTCCTTAGGTGAGACTTGGAGAATGACACCCCCAACGGCACAGCTGTTTTGCATAGAAGTGCGCTGAGTGGTGGAGGTGCTCTCAGTTCTGGGCGGGTCGCAGCATCTGAGCCCTCTGCTTCTGGGGGGACAGAACCCTAGGGCATGCCACCCTTGTTTTAGCTAGCAGAGGAGAGGACTTCCTCCAAGGATTGGACGCAAGGCATGACACCCTCTTCTTTCCATTCAGTTTCCTCTACCACTGAGCTACAGACACTAGCTCCACTAAAACCATGAATGGTAGTCTCATATTCATACATACACATGCAGATCAGATTGGGAAAGAGAGAATGTTGTCTTCCTGTTGTCTAGAGCTGGATTGATTGTCCAAATTCTTGGTAATTACAAGGGCTAGGGAAAAAATCCTTGGAGGACTGTATCAAGCCTTTTAAAGGATGTTAATCAGCCTCAAAGCGGAGTGCTTACAATTCTCCATTTTATATTCTAGTCTAAACTGTTAGGGGGTTACACCTTCTTGCCTCCAGCAACAGACTTATTCTTAACCAGTTTGGTGAAAGCCTGTATTAGATATAGCAGACTGAATTTAGCTGCTTTCCAAAGGCAGAAACTCCTGTAATAATAATAAAAAAAGATTTTCAAAGCCTATCATGACAGTTTTCATCTTGCAAGAATTCCTTTTAATACAGTGTAAGCCTAGAGCCCCGTGTGGGCTCATTTCCCACTGTGAGTCTGCAGTTTGACATATTTTGTTGTCAGCTATTAAGCCTTTTCACTCAGCCTCACCTGACAACAATTTAGCAGCTTTGGAAGGAGAGTCTGGTTCAAGGAGAATTTGCCTAATCTTTTGTGTAGTTCCAAGATGAAATAGTACCATCAAAATGGCAGTTGCAGAGCTAATTCACTTCTCAAAAGGCAACTGCTCCTCTGAAGCTATTTACATTCTATCACCTTAAAGTCTCATTGATTCATTAAAATGTGGCTACATTTCAAAAACCTCGGCACCCACATTGCTGCTTGTTATAAATGGTAATTAGGGATGCGCATGAATATTCGTAACATTCACTATTTGTACGAATCTGGACAAAATTTGGACATTCTTACACAAATTGAATATTAAGACATTCATACATTAACATTCATATGAATACGAATGTTTCGGACCATTTGTATGAATAGTTTGTACATTTGTTAAACTGGGGATATGTATCGGATACATATTGATACATATGTGTTCGTATAGGATATCTATCTGATGCGTTTGTGTTGGTATAGGATCTGTATCCATTCTTATCGGATTTTTGTACAAATTTGTATGAATACATTTGTGTTCAATAAAATCCTATCACATTTGAAGGGAATCTATTTGAATGAATACAAATTTTCTAACATTCGGTTAGTTATGAATCAAATGCCAAAAAACCCCTTTGTGTAATGCTTAAATCGAGGTAGTTTTACTGTTGGGGCAATTGGACATTGCCACGTCCCTACCAGAACCCCCTTCCAAACACAATATAGCATCTCCCCTACACTATGCAATATTGGTAGGTATCAGTTATTTTTTTTTACTCCGAGGCTTGCTGAGTTATTTCTGTGTCGTGGGTGTAACTGAAAGGCACAAGCATGTGGATGACTAGTTGCCTATTCCAGGATATAATGTGGAATAAGGCCCTGTGCAGAAAGGGCAGAGTACTAACCTAGGTATACTAATGGTATTATTCAGTGCCAGGTACATGTTTCTGTTCTTTCTGGTGGTGGCTGAAAATAGATATGGTGCTGGCAGCTTTAATGGATCTGCCGTTCGTCTGCCAACCCAAATGCAAGGTCCTGCTGGATGGACCTGCATCCTAATGGGGTATGGTCACACCTTCACTTTTTAACTTTCTGCAGTCCATACTCAGGTCTGATGGCTCACACATTTTCGTTTCTATCCATTTTACCGTATTTTCCGGCGTATAAGACGACTGGGCATATAAGACGACCCCAACTTTCCACTTAAAATATAGAGTTTGGGATAAACTCGCCGTATAAGAAGACGACACCCGGCGTATAAGACGACCCCTGACTTTTGAGAAGATTTTCCTGGGTTAAAAAGTAGTCTTATATGCCAGAATATACAGTATTTGTGGACTTTTCTGGCATAAAATAATAGGAATGAAAATGTGTGAGCCATCAGATCTGAAGGTGGATTGATGGTTTAAAGTAAAGTTGTGACCACGGCCTTAGTGTCCCTTACTGC
This sequence comes from Aspidoscelis tigris stejnegeri, assembly GCA_023333525.1. NCBI lineage: Eukaryota > Metazoa > Chordata > Lepidosauria > Squamata > Teiidae > Aspidoscelis > Aspidoscelis tigris. Next base: position 21,090,157 of record JALMGA010000007.1, on the reverse strand, counting down.
AGTAATAGGTTTTGAGTGACCATGTGTGACAGCACATTATTGGTAGATATGTTTTATAGCAATGTAACTGTACTGAAAGGTAGGCAGTGGGCAGAGCTCATTAGAATAGAATAAGGAGGGGGGCGAAATAGCACAAGAGCTCAGCCAATGGAAAGAGACTAGGCACAGAATGCCAGGTATAAAAGGCAGTGCTAAGGAGGGAAAGTTGTTCTAGTTCTTGATGTGGTTGTTTGAGCAGTTCAAGTTTGAATGCGTTATTCCTGTGAAGTGAAATATTGAGACTGGATCCGGGTTCTTAGGCCTGGGAGGCGGGGGTTAGCCAGGGAGAATCCTTATTATAGCAGAGCGGTGATCAGACAGTGAAACAAGTTTATGATTTTAAAGGTTGTCTGTTTTCTCTTCAGTAGTGTAATCAATAAAGCAACAGTTCTTGTTATTTTCAAAGAAGCTTGGTCTGAAGTGTTTATTATAGTATACTATAAGGGTAACGCAGATGAAAAGGTGCCTGTTCCTTTAAAAATAAAGGTATTCAAGCTGAGCCATAGCCAATGGAAGGAGGGGAAGCGTTTCTCCCCCATTGTCGCTTGGGGAGAAACAGGAGGAAGCGGCATCAGCCAAGGTGAGGGTGAATCGGGGCATTAAAAAGACCATTTTGAACAACGCTACTAAATAAAATAAGAAGTGAAGGATATTCAGGCTAAAAGTGCCATGTTACGTGGAATCCACCTTTGGCTGAGGCGGGAGTGCTGTCACACCATGTGTTTGCAATTCTTAAGTAGCAAAGCCTCCGTCAGTGCTATGCCAGAGTCCTAGAAGCACTGTGATAAAATCATGCCTGCAACACAGAACCGTTTTATTGCTGCTAATCCTCAACAAGGCAAAAGAGGGCCTCATTCAGGGATATTTACAGTACCAGCTTATGGACTGTGCCAGCTGCAGGGTTATTGTGTGTTGAATATTAACAATCAAATGGCCTGTATCAAATGGGACCACAGCCTCGTTACTTCCTGCCTCAAAGAGTTTTGAGTGGAGGTGTTTGATAGAAAATGTTCAGATATGAGATGCATCATTGTATTGTCACCACATGTCTTGTTATGTAGTTGATATGGGTAGCGCCTATGTTAGCTGTTCCCACAGCAGAAAATATCTAGGGGCTTAAGACTTGATGGGAAATGCTGAATTCTAGCTTAAGCTCATGATACAATTTTGCTTTTGGAACCAACAGTGCAGTGGCTCTTTTGTGATGGGACTGTGCCCTCAAGGGAACTGCTACATTGTGAAGTAAGCTTTGCAATGAGTTTGCTCTCTTGAGTGGCAGGAGAAGGAGAAACATTGAAAGCAAGATCATATTCTGAATAATGATGCTTTTCTATTAGTAAAATAGTGCTAAATCATTGAAGATCATAGATTAGGAGGAAGTAGAGGGTGATTTACAAGGCCTTCTAAGGATGAATTAATATTACTATCTTATATACCGATTTTGCTAGTACGTTATGTAATGGCAAATAAACCGCTGAACCAGTGACAGATGCCCTGAGGCTAGCAATGGATGAATCCTAAATAATAGCTTTAATAAAACTTCTGCAGTTAGCATATACATATATAGAAACTTGCTGCTAACTTAGATCAACCTGCCCTGCATTCTGAATGGATGCTGTCCATTGTGGTTGCTTATCCAGAGCAAAATCTTATTAGTGAAGCTGCTTTATGCAATATCAAACCAGTGGACCATCTATTCTGACAGCAGCTCTCCAAGGATTCAGGCAGGGATCTTTTTTAGCTTCTTTGAATTAAACTTTATAATGCTTTTTAAAAGAACCTGCTGGAACATTCTGAAAAGAGGCAGGAGGGGAAAACCGAAGGCAGAAAAACTCCCTTTTTCTATGGCCTTTCTTTTCTTGAGTTCAGGTTCTGGTTTGTTTGTTTGTTTTTAAGTTTTTCTCTTCCCTTGCCTTTGGTATTAGCTGGAGGGAAATAAAGCATTCCAACTGGTTTGTGCTTGGAAAGAAAGGTGGAGAGGAAATATTAAAAGCAGGTATGCACATTTTGGGCTTACATGAGCAATTTAGTTCTGTGGGCTTGGATCCAAATGGTCATTGGACTAGAAGCTTATCTCTGCACATGTTAGGTCAAAGAGCAGAGCACAGCTGGCCAGCCAGCAGTGGACAGAAGAGGAGCAGGTATCCAACTTCCTGAATTTTGGGTTGTGCATAAGTCTGGACTTGCTTTTTCTTGGGATGCAGCCATGCTTCCTGGATGAAAAGGGGAAGAAGCCATTGCACATGCACACAGAGGCTCTTATGTATCTATGTCAGCCAGTCTGGTCTTGTGGTTAGAGTGTCAAGAGGTCTCCAAGAGCATGAAGCCAGCTGGGTGACCTTGGGCTTTGTCAGAAGGTTTGTCAGCCTCTTTGAGTCTCCGTGGCTGTGGTCACACCTAAGATTTAACCCAGCTTCAATCCACTTTCAGAGCAAGAGAACACATCAGCAAAAGTGACCAGTAACTTTCTTTACGTATTATCTATTGCAAAGGTAAATTTTATGAGTTAACACTGAAAGAAAACTGCTTGTTTTGCTGATCGATCCTCTCACTCTGAAAGGAGTCTAAAGCTGGATTAAACCTTAAGTGTGACCACAGCTTTTAAGGGTAAGAAAACCAGGGTATAAAAGCCAATTCTTCCTCTACTTATTAATTATTTGTTTGTTATTTACAGTTTTATACCACCTAATTCCTAACAGTTCTAGGACGGTTTACACATTAAACATAACCGTTAAAATTCTAAAACTAAAGAGGTTCACCAGAGTAGTAGAAATAAAACCAACAATGCTATAGCCACCACTACTTCTGCCATCTCCCTTCTCTTTCTCCAGCTTTCCTATGCTTCCTGTTGTCCTATTCTGTTTCCTCCTTTCTAGTCATAGCTTAGCTCAAACCTTTACATAATGCATTGCACTGTGTCCACTGGATAATGATGGTGTAGACACATGCTAGATAGTATTATTCCAGTAGGTGTGTTAATTAGGCATTTGCATCTGGGAAACCACATGATGCTGCTTTCTGCCATGTCTCATAGTAATGGAAAGCCTTTGGAGATGGGCAACCAAGCTTTACAAAATCAAGCTGCATTGTTGGCATTTAACAGTGACCTGATGGGCGTATAAAATCATGCATGGTGTGGAAAAGGTGTATAGAGAAATATTCTTTTCTCTATCACACAAAACTAGAACCAGGGGGGCATTTTATGCAGGTGATGGGCAGTTAGGACTGACAAGGGGAAGTATTCTTTCAGCCAGAGGTTCATTGGTGTATGGAATTTGCTGCCAGAAAAGGAGGTGACAGCAGCCACCTTGGACAGCCTTAGGAAGGGTTAGAGAACATTCATGGAGGATAGGTGAATCAATGGCTACTAAAATGGATATCTAGATACTACATGCAGGTTGGAGGGAGGCAGGATGCCTCTAAAGACCATTTGCAGGGTATCAAAATCAGGCAAAGGTTTTACCTTTTTCTCCTTGAGAATGCCAAGAAGCAATTGGTGGATCACCGTGTAAGACAGGATCCTGGGCTAGATGGGTTGTGGCCTGATTCAGCAGGGCTCCATTTATATTTTATGCCAGAAAATATGAACTCTTCCTTTCCAAACAGCCAGGAACTAAGAAGGATCTTTAATTGCAGATTCTTTCTCCCATTGCACTTCAGGAATGGTTATATGAGTGTTACAATTTATTTTATGATCTATGTGGCAAAAAAAAATCACTGTAGTAATTTTCTACCATCCCTTGCTCTGCCTTTTCCCTTAGTCGTCTTCCCTCCAGATCCAATCTAGTTGACAGAAATGACAATCTGATGATGATAATTCTTTAATTATACCATTTTAAAAGGGATAGTCCATGGGAGAAATAATAGAGCATTTCAAAGCAAATAGTCTTTTATAGAGTCATAGACTTATTTATTGAGGAAACTGAAAATCAAAATACAGGAAAAAAGCTTTGTATGTGTGTCACTTCTTTTGTTAAAGAAAAAAAGAAAAAGTTCATAATTCGCTTTTGATGTTGATGTTTATATTATACTGAAAATGTAATAATTTGGAAAATGGGGGAGGGGGAATGTCTGGGATTTCCTTACAGCAGTGGTTCTCAACCTGGGGGTCGGGACCCCTTTGGGGGTCGAACTACCCTTTGAGAGGGGTCGCGATGAGTCTCCCGTCGCTCTTCCCTCCCACCTCTCAGCTGCTCTGCCCCTGTGGTTGGGGGTCTCCACAACATGAGGAACTCCATTAAGGGGTTGCGGCATTAGGAAGGTTGAGAACTGCTGCCTTACAGATACCTGTTGGTAATGTCAGTAATTTCAAAATTCATAAAGATAACATGTTGCTGAATGCTAGAGGTTGAGTATTTTTAAATCTTTGAAGGTTCTTCATAATAAGAGAGTATAAATATATTCACGCATCACTTTTGTAAAACCAGCTCTTGTTAACCAGTGATGGATTTCTAAGCATGTTCACTTGGTTATAGAACTTTCTCAGTATGAGTCAAAGCCAGGGTGACTATTTTTGATCATGCTGGTTCTTCATGAGACATCTAGGGCTCTCTTTGCTATATTTATGGTCCCTTGCTTTTGGGTGCTGTCAAAGCTGTGCAGCGGTTCCTGATCTGCCAGACTGGTGGACTAAAAGCTTCACAGGAACACAAAATTGGCTTCTAGTCCACCAGAATGGTAGATCAGAGGCTTCAGTGTCCTGGTGGAGTGACTTCCCATCTGCCAGACGGGAAGCTCCATTGGCAGCAGCGGAGGCAAAGCATTCAAAGGTTAAGTTTGCAAAGCTTTCATCCCTGTCTGGAGGCACCCTAACTGTCTGTTTCCAAAAGGAGTAAAGTTAAGAGATGATGAATGTGGCATTGTAAGAGGTTCTTGGCTCATTTAGGTTAGAGGCAGTATATACATTCTTAATATGGCTGAATTCTAGTCAAGAGAGCCAAAAATCCCATCCTCCTTCTTCCTTGATGGGTCCATTAATAAGTCTTGGTTCCATTAACTGACTTCCATAACTGGATCAATACGCAGTTTCAACTTTGTACATATGTTTAAAGGCACTACACAAATCGTTTGTCACTAATCACTTTGTATGACAATTCTGGGTCTCTGTAAGAGCATGATCCAAAATTTTAAATCATGTGGCTACGTGCGTGGAAGAATTACACTTTTAAAAGTACAGATTCAGGTTGCATTTCATTGTTTGGAGCTGTATTTGATCTTATGGCGTATTGATTTAGTATCCTGTAATAACAGTAAAATTTGGGTTTGTTGCTTGCTTTTTAGGATTTTCTAAAATTCAAACCAGTAAAACAGGCAACTTCAATATATTAATGATTCTGTTGTCTTTTCTCTTTGATTCTCTCTTTCTCTTTTCCGTGAAATTTGTTTTTAGGGTAAGATGGTCAAAGGGATGGGTGGTGCCATGGATTTGGTATCCAGTTCCAGAACAAAAGTGGTTGTTACCATGGAGCATTCTGCAAAGGTAAAAAGATTTAAATATCTTTGTCCTTTTTTTCTAAAAACAATAACCAAAAACAATAACCCTCAATTAAAATCCAAGATCGTTTCTGTACAATCTTGGCCGTTGTTTCCTTCTTTTGGTTTTCTGTGCTCCTTCCTGGCCTGGAGCAATCTTCCCTTCATCACACCATTTCCATCGTCTTTTCAACACAGCCTTTCACAATGTTTTTGGAATAAAAATGTGCATGCTAAAATAATACAGTGCTTGAAAATGGGGAGGAAAAGCTGTATCCCTGTTTAGCGAAAGGCCGGGGCAAAGAGGTGCATCTTCACTGCTTCCCTGAACATGTAAAATGAGGGTGCCTGACGGCAGACTATTCTTCCATCTGGGAGCCATCACTGGGAAAGCCCTGTCCTGGGCATCAACCCCTCATGTTACTGAGGGAGCTGGTACCACCATGCCCCCCCCCTACAGATATGAAGGCATGGGCAGGTTGATATGCAAGAAGGCGTTCCTTTAGATATTTTGGGCCCATGTCATTTAAGGCTTTATAAGTTAAGGTTGGCATGTTGAATTATGCTCGGCAAGAAACTGATAGCCAATGTAGCCCATTTAAGATCAGCGTGATGCACATCTGGCCAGTTCTTCCTGTCCATAGTCTGGCAGTTGCATACTGCACCAGCTGCTTCTTCTGAACTGCCTTCAGGGGCAGCCCCGTGTAGAGCCCCCTACAGAAGTCCAGACTTGATTTATTTAAATTTCAGTGTTTATAATAATCTCAGGGTTGCATATAGCAATGTAGAAAAAAAAATCCACAATACAATCAATCAGTATTTTAAACTATTCCAGCCATTGTAGTAATAGACCCAAATCAGACATTCAAAATATTAAAACACGTAAAAGATCCTGAAAATAAATCCTAGTTAGTAGGAATACAACTAGCTACCTGTAAACAAAAAGGTAGATCCTGTACTAATAGAAACTGGTGGTGGGCAGCTAGCACATATCTAATGTTTCTTTTTTTCTTGCTGCTTTGTCTGTCCAGCCATAGTTTTAAGACAGAACAATGCCACACAGATGCCTGAGAAATTTTAATCAACGCAGTTGGATCACGGGGGGGGGGGGGGGGGGCTGCAAAGAGCAGCCAATGCCAGATAGTTTTGTAAAGACCTGATGTTTTGGCTGATCTCTGTTCTTCTGCTCCCTTTTTGATGGCTTTTTACAAATACCGTTTTTAATCATGGATGACAGTAAAATAACCTGACAGCCGTGTTTTGTAAGGCTGGAGTCACGGTCTCTTTCCTGAAAGCTGTCTTTTTCTACAAGCCTGTGCATTTGAGTCTCCACAGGATGCTTAGAGGAGATATTAAATGACCTTAAAGGTGTTCTTGATGGGTTAGTGAATGCTATCCTTTAAAAATAGCAGAGATAAATGGTTACTGTGCCTTGAAATTACCGACTGCTGTTGGTCTCCAGTTACATTTTTCTTCAAATCCGGTTGGTTTTGTTTGGGGAATTGTCTTAATAGAAGTGGAAGATAGCAATGGGTATGAAGTAAGAGTGAAACAATTTTTCCTTAAGGCAAAGGGGAGGAAAGAGAAGGAAAGTCTTTTCAAGACTAGACTTTGCTTAAAACTTAAAACAGTTTTCCTCCAGTGGTAGCAAAATCAACCTAATCCAGATAACCCGTCATTGATTGATTTGATTTTCTAAAAAGTAGATTCTTGAAATGTATGAATTTAAATGATCAATAGGAGATAGAAGCAAAGGGGGTAAAATATTAAACAGTTTCATCTAATGTAGTGTTCATGCACAAAAAAGGGGCTTCTCATAATTTGAAACATGTTTACACCTTATGCATTGAATTGTGACTCTTTGCTGCTGGTCTAAAAGGCTATTTTCACACACTTGTATTTGTGGAAGGATCAAATAATGCATCTGAAAGCATTGTAAATTTGGTGTAGTCCAAACATCTCTGATTGATTTTGAGAGGACTCATGCCTCTCTGTAATTTAAATGTAACTGAAGATCACAAGTACAAGGTTATTGCTTAAAGACCAAGCTGCAGAAAATGATTGTAGTTGTGCATAGTTTTAGCATGGGGTTAAGACAGAGGTCTCAAATTGTGACCCTCAAGAAGCTTCTAGAGCAGTCAGTGGCAAGGAATGTTGGGAACTGCAGTTCAATCCCAACATTAGGGGGCTGTAATTGGGGGGCTCCCACAATTTAAGTTAAGGTTCTGTCCAGTTCTGTTTCTAATGAACCTGAATGAATCAGCTACAGAATTTGAACCAGCCAGCTGGTTTGGGTTTAGGTTTGCTGAACCCCTTCCCCACTTTTCCCCTTGTGCCCATGGCCTCCCCATATTTTTGCATGTCTCGGTGGCTGGCCTCCCCTCTCTCCCTTGCTTTGCACCCACCTTCAATGTCGATTAGTCGTGTTTGAGGCCTTGCTGGAAATGAAGCCATGCACGTCCATACTTTGGGCCTGCTGGGGGGATTTGTACTCCTCCCTTGTGGGGAGTCCTGGACACATTTTGCAGTCTGAGTAGAATTTTGGAGGATCATACATCAGGCAGCAGTGGCTGAGGCCAGCAGGTAGATATAACTTCCAGCTTAGCAAGTTGGTGGATTTTGGTTCAGTAGCAAACCATATGAACTAGGAGTGAACCAGCTTATATCAAACATGATCCAACACATCTCTAGCAAAGCTATAGATGTATCAAACTTGCCACCAGCACCGGATTTTCCAGCAGTAGTTTTTAGTGCTTTTTTTTGGGGAGGGGGTTGCCACAGATTCATGTGGTAACCCCACCATACTGGCACAATATTGGTGTTATATTTCCCCCATCTGGACAGGACCTGTTTCTTGGGGTTGCCACCATGATTAGTTGGCCACCTGCAAATCTTACTGCATCCTGCCTGTACACCGCTAAAATAATAGCTCAAGAATTGCTGGCCACTTACCTATTTTTTTAAACTAAAAATCATTCATTTAAGCACTCTTAATTTTCATGTCTCTTCCTCCCCACCACCTTAAACCAGATTCTTCTTTCCAGTCTTGCCTCCAGTTTTTGGCTTGTTTCCCTTTCTCACCTCCTCTGGATCTGTTTCTTTGTGTTTGATGGTTGGTTGGTGAGCCTCAAGGCCACAACCCTGAAGTAATACCATCCACACTTTCCCAAACATAAATCCATGGCTTTTTACCATGCTTCAGAGACCAAATACTCAAATTCTGGAATGTTTGCACTTTTTTAAAAAAAAGATACTTGCTTAATGGTACTTCTCGTGACAGTGGAAAAACACCTATTGTGTTGAGTCCATCTTTCAAAGAGCTGAAAATTAATCAAAGTTTGAATAAAGTAATACGGAATAAAGAATGCTCAGTTTGTCCTATATGCCACTACATCACTAGTATATGTGTTCCTAGTTCACTGAAAGGTATCAGTAGCAGAACAAGAAGTGTAAAAGTCTAGACATTCATCCAATTTGCAAAAGTCACGATTCCTGAATCATAATAGCCCTGAAATTTTTGAACAATTTTTCGTTCGAGACTTTTTCTGTGACAGGTATATGAACTTGAAACTCTTTTTTATTTCATTTTCTTGTTGTAGGGAAATGCCCACAAGATTTTGGAAAAATGCACTTTGCCAATTACTGGAAAACACTGTGTGAACCGCATCATAACTGAAAAGGTATTGTATTTTGATTTTTCAAATACTTAAGTCCTTTTTTTGGAGAAGCTTTTTTATTTTTGCGACAATCTTGAGAGGTTGGTTAGTCTGCAAGCATCCCAAGATCAACTCCTGCATAATAATATCCAAAAATCCCGTTCTACGATATATTTAAAATTTAAATTAATCCTTATTTCGCCAAAGGCCAGAGTGCAGGTGTGTCTTCACTGCTCTCCTGAACATGTGAAATGAAGGTTGCCTGCCTGATGCATCTCAGGGGATAATATTCCATAATCTGGGAGCCATCACTGAGAAGACCCTATCCTGGGTCCTGCCCCTTTTGCTACTGAGGGAGGTGGTACAACCAGCCTTTTTTTTTAGAAGCTATCTTTTCTTTCCTTGTGTTGGCTGATAATGATTTCCAGTTCATTTCAATCCAATAGGCTGTATTTGATGTTGATAAAAAGAAGGGACTGACTCTAATCGAGATCTGGGAAGGGCTGTCGGTTGATGATATCAAGAAATGCACTGGTACTGAGTTTGCGGTGAGTTACTATCTGGTTAACTGTTGTCTTTTCCATGCTCAGAAATAGTTAAGTCAACAGGCAAACACAAGCCTCAGTTTGTGTTTCTGTTCACCACCTGTTTGTGCTGCACGTAGAGCAACTCCAACTTTCTGGGGATTTGGTGGTCCATTAAAAAAAGGAGAGATTTTTGTTCATTTGGAAATAAGATGGCTGAAAGCATACTGAATTTTTGATCGAGGTCTTTGTTTCAGTGGGTTAAGATCCTTTTGCAGACATCAGAGAAGTCCTTAGAGCTGGGTTGCTCAACCAGTTTTTTAAAAAGAAGGAAAAAAAAACTGGACCAGCAATGTTACCATGTTGGATGAGATGGTTATAATACCTGGGTAAATTCCAACATCTGTTAGTCCCCAGTGATGCCAAAGATGGGAAATGGTGGAAAATGTAGTTCAGTAGCATTTGAAAGGCTACACTTTAGTCATTCTGCTGGAAACCCACTTAGTTTATTTTCAGCCTCAAACTATTTTCTTTTCTTTCTTCTGTAATGCTATTTTATGCTTAGCCCCTGAAGACATTCTGGAAGTTGGCTACTTGCTAACAGCTGGGCTGTGGTCCTACCTAAGGTTTAATCCAGCTTCACTTCATTTTCAGAGTGAGAATACATCAGCAAAGTGACATGCCGTTTTCTTTCAGTGTTAAACAACTCAGAAAATTCACCTTTGGGATAGATAACGCAAAAAGAAAATTACTTTGCTGATGTATTTTCTCCCTCTGAAAGTGGACTGAAGCTGGATTAAACTTTAGGTGTGACCACAGCCCTGGACGTATTTATGCCACTAATTTTAGATAAATGTGCTTTATGGGAGGATTCTATCTCTAAAATCAGCAATGAGACAAAAACTACAGAAGAGCGTTGTGAATTTATTTTGGTGGGGGTAGAGATGTAGGTGAGCATTTCCATTTTCTCAATTGATTAGGAAAAACATTCTCTAGACAAGTCCCTCTCTGTGACTTCTGCTCCGGAATGGAAGCTCATTGGGTCTTCTGAGCTATGAGTAAAATGGCCTCATTGCCTTGTGAGTGTTTAGGGGGAGGCTAAGGGCCTTTTCATGATTCTCCTTCCCTGGCATGCCCAAACCATTTGAAACTTAGCTGGTGCTTAACTAGGCGCTGGCTAAATGCAAATCACCTCCATTAAGGAGGCGATTGTGGTGCTGTGGCTATGGCGTCAGGGCACATGCACATTGGCACCTCACTGGGATGGTGACCAGGCAACGCAGTGTGCAAACACACCTGCACTGTCCAGTCACACATTCCTTTCCAAAGAGGTTGCGGATGGAGTGTGCAGGGGGTTCCTGGCCAGTGGCTAGGTAAGTTGTGGAGCAGGAAAATACGCTCCACACCTATCCTGGCCTTGGGACACTCCGATACCTGCAGAGATGCTTCTAGGATACAAGTGTCTCTGATCAGCATGCATGCTCTGTTTGGGAACATACCTTTTTGCAAAGTGCTAAAAGGTCCTAGGAGAGTGAATCTTCAGAAAATCCAGAGTGGAGTGCCTATGGCATTTGGATGCACCACGGGTCATCCTTTTGCAACCAACCCTGTGCCAAATGCCTTGTTTGCATCAATTTGGATTGATTTGGTGATGCTGAGAGAGAAACTTTGATGCTAGGGACAACTCAGAGTTTCCATGTCTTCATGTGCAGGCCCTTTCTATTGTCTTTTGAGACAGAAAGATGCTAGCATCTTATAGACATTCTGAGACATTCTGATTTACAGCCATCTGCCTTCATTACAAAGCTGGCATTATATCAAGAGTAAGCAACCCATTCTGGATTTGATTTGGCTGAAAAGACAGACTTTTCTAGTATTCTTAAATCAGAGCTACTGCAGCTTGGCTTATAGATAACTTAAACCCATCTACCCCAGTTTGTTCCATGCCATATTTATCATCTGAATTATAGCAGCACCATAAAAAGGCAGAATGGAAGGATGGTTGCATGAGATTGCTGGGTTTAAAAAATATATATCAGATAAATGTTCTATATACCCCCCAAGATTTATCTGTTTTGTTCTTCTGTTAAGAAGCACTAAAAGACATTAATGCTACAGTTTTACACTCTTACCTGGTGTTAATCCCTATAGAACATGGTGAGATTTGTTTTTTGACAGGTTTCAGCGTGGTTTTTGAGGTAAAAGGAGTTTCTAGGTATTTTTAAAGAAAGGAAGTCTTGGATCATATTTCCACAGCATCACCTTGAGAGCTCTGTATGTGCTGCAGCATACCAAGAGCTTCTGTTTCTACTGGTGTTGCCATTTACTTAGTGTTCATAGAAGAAAACAGACGTGTAATCTTCTTGAACCCAGGCTACACATTAATACCCATTCTTTCCCCCTCCTTTTTACCACATGACAGCTCACTTGCATCCTACAGTTAGCCTTGTGTCTTCTTTCTTGGCCCTGTTTTGTGACCCTTTCTCAAGGGTTACTCATGTGTTTCACCAGCGCCAGTAACCAGTATTTATTATTTATTACTTGTTATACCATTTTTCGCCCAGAGTCTTTTACATAGCAAACTACAGTATACTTGTCAGATATTTCATATGGCATCAGTGTGGGAAATACTTCATTTCTGTTAACTTTCCCTCCTTTTCATTAGGTTTCTCCAAACCTTGCACCGATGAAGCAGATTTCAACCTGAGAAACAGAGTGGGCTGAACAACTGTGCCTCTGGTGAAGGGGAATCAATCCTTTTTGCAATTTTGCATTTTTTTAAAAAAAAAGAGGTCTTTGTATGTAGTTTCATTGGTAGTTAGCTTCAAGCTGACTGTAACTAGATTGATATAAATGTTTGCGCACAATAGTACAGTTTAAAAAAAAAATAAACTCTTATCCAGTGTCTAAATATTTATAATGATCATAAATGCAGGTTTAACTGTTAACAAACAGTGGCAAAAGATGGTCATCCGATTTTAGAGGATCGTATCTCAAGTTGTTAAGGTGAGTTGAACAAAAGCAAATAGCTCCCTCACTTATACCTTCATGTGGCCTGCAGTTAAACTAAGAAGCCTCTAATTAAGCATAGTTTTCCATTTTAGTTGAACCAGTAAGCTAAGATTACCAACTTCAGAATCACCCTGCATTTTAAACCATTTTCAAGCCATAAAATAGAGTCTTGGCTACTTCTAAAACCGGTGCTCATCATTTCCTGGTGTGAGTGAAACGGAAAACTATAGCTTCTTACTTGCTCATGGTTTTGATTGCTGTACATCACAGAGGCTTGTAAACAAGATCTTAATACAGCATCCTTATATGAAGACAGAAATGGCTTTTCACGCACAGATCACATAAACTTTGGAGTGCCTCTACATTGGCTGTAATTGCGCACAGGCAAAGCAAAGAAATCCAGGACACCATATTTTATCTACAGTACTTAATTCAGATGTGTTTCAGATAGCCGGAAGCTCTGCTTGGAGAAAGTCTATACATAGGGCAGGGTAAAATTCTTGTTTGAAAAGCTGGACTTTGCATCTACATGTGTGTGCATGTTAATTTCATACCATCACAACTATGAATACGTTACAAAAACCAAAGAGATTTTTGTTTTTGAGCAATCCAATAAAATTAAGACCACCAGGTTCTCATGCTGACTTTTGGACTTCTGGCTCTGTGTCCTTCCCAGGTTGAACATGCTTTCGTACTGAAGGTCCAAGTTAGAAGAATAAGGCCCTGTCTAGACAGGAGTATTATGGTGCCATTACAGTGCTGCTCTGGAGAGTTTGTCTCCGCTAAAAAGCACTTTCTACTATTGCTGGAAACCCTGCACAGTTGTGGCTTTTCCAGCAATAGTGCTTTTCAGGCAAGGCACTTACTGCTGGACAGAGCCACTACTGTAGCTCTGTTCATTGCACAAGCATGGAGACTGAAACCGGCCTCTGTGCATGTGTGGAAGGGACAGCAAGCACATCCAGGCACTCCAGAGGCCTGGATGCCCGGAAGTTCACATTATTTAAAACATGCAAAGGCAGCACCAGGCACAGTACAGCGCTCTCTGGCTAGCAAGGGATAATGGCAGGGCATCAATATCCCAGGTTATCCCTTCTTAGTAGATTATTTGGCTGCTGTCTAGAGTCTGCCTAAGATGTGTAAAATTAACAGATTTTAAAAAGAGAAAAAAAGATGCATAACCCCAAATTTCTGTTATGTTTGTGCAAAATTTTGGCCTTGATCACTTGAATTTTTCACAGTCTTGGGTTGTTCAGGGACACCTAACAGTAAATTGAGACATTATGTTGAAATGGAAGCCATTGCCATATGTGGTTTGAAGGAGGTGGTGTGGTCTGAATCCCTACTGTTTATACTGCCTGGATTTTGCCTTTCCATTGTTAACAAATTTATGGGATGGAAATGGGGACAAAATTGGAGTATTTTACTACAGTTGCTGTGCCATATGTTCTACATCCATGGTGTAACGAACTTGCACGAGTCAGGGAATATTTCTTTAAAATCTTTTTCATTAGAAGAGCCACAAGTTATAGCTGGGGTAGACAGGCTGAGTCACTCAAGAATCATCCTGGTGCTGTTTTGAAATGTGGCAGGTGTTAACTGTAGGCCCCTGTTTAGCTATTAAACATATTGGTAATTTTGCTTTGGACAATCTTACTCTTCTGTGGCACAAAAGATAATGAGATAACTAAGATACTGTTGATGACATTTTGGTGGAACATTGACTTGTGTTCCGTGTGCTGATGCTTGTCTCTAGACACACAGCTTGTGGTGCATATATGTCACATGGCTCCTCAGGGAAGCTCAGCTGTCCTCTTCCCTTTTGCTAGAACCTGACAACATGCTGGTGATGGCAAAGCAGAAAAAGAATAAGGGTAGAATCCTTAAATCACAAATCATTTTCCTTGCTGGACATCTTGAAAGTGTTGCTTTGGGTATCGACCTGTACTGACTGCTGAGGTTCCTGAATACCTTTACATGAATTCGAAATCTATGGTAGTCTATTCCATGAATCCATCAGTGTACTATTTTTGTCAGAATCAAAAATCCCAGAAGCATGATGGCCACCAGAGGGGGAACCATTATTGTCACCTTCATAACAGCTCCTCAACTGCTTTGCGGTTCCTTGGAGGACCTTAGAACCATGGAGGGAAGCTTGTCCCAGTGGTGAGTGACCCAAGATAATATTGGAATGTCTTCCTGCTGTGGCCTCACTTTATGTGGCTGTCAGCAGTGTGAAGTAATTGTCTTGGCTTTCTGGCAGTAGTCCCTTCCGTTGTGTTCACACAACCCATCATTACTTGTTCATTTTAAAAACTTCTTTACATTAAGATTCTATTGCTTCCTTCATGGAGTCTAAAGCAGCACTCCTTTGATTCTCTGTTAAGTTTCCCATGTAGACAGCGACTACACACAAATTTGCCTTGATTCATTGAGGTGGTTGGTGGTCTCATTTGCCTTCATTTCCAGAATCTGCTCCTGAAATATACAAATTAAGTAACAATCACGATAAGCCTTGGGAAAATGAGGACCAGAATGCTTCATTTCCTCATGGGCAAGTATTTTAAACAGCTGCACTTGGAGCATATTAGCAAATGCATTTCAAAAGATTCGCAAATTATTTTATTAAATACAGTCTCTGCCCTTTGCTTCAAATCCCTTAATGAAATCTAATTTTGACCTAATTTTGCCAGTTTTCTAGGCATTGTATTCCAGGTAGTGTGACCATATTTGTGGGTATGTATGTAGAAAGAGGGAGGGAGGGACATCAGCCAAGGGAGAGGGGTCACCGTATCTTCTTGCTTTGAATAAATGATCAATCTACAATGTGATCTGTCTTTTTATTGCTACAAAACTGGGAGTGTTCTAATTCACTTTTTTGAAAGGGAATGAAAAGCACGAAAAGACTTGTGGCTCAGGCATGTTAATGCATTCCAACACATTGCCACTGCTCATGGTACACAAAGACTGGGATGACTATAAAAGGGCTAGTGGGATGTGGATGTTACACAAGATATTAAAGCAATACTAGCAGATCAAGAGGCCTGTTCACACTTGGCCACATTCTGGAATATATCTCATGATAGGGCTGTGTTGTCCACATTCTAATGCACACTATGGCAGGTCTCACTGGGGGTGGGCCATAGTCTACACTAGCATGTGGACTGCAGGCCCCTATTCCAGGATATATTCCAGAATAAAGCAAAGCACAAACAGGCCCAAGGTGTGATTTGTGGTTCATTAGTAGATAAATTTAAAAGCTCTCTTGTGATCAGTGTTCTTGAAGGGAAAAAATCCCATTCATTTTCTACCAGTATACTAGAACTCAGAAACTATTGTGTGAAATGGAAGATCTGTTGATTTTATCTATAACTTGGACAGAGGCAGTCTAAAGTACTGATTTCAATGAGGCACTTACAACCAACAGGTATAAGAATGGCAACTACTTTTTAAATAGAGACTAAGTCAAATTAGCAGAGGAAAAGAATTTTGAGGGCTGTTGGTCAGTGTGAGCAGAACAAGTGAGGGAGATTTCTGTGGACTGAGACATCCTTTTCCTCTTTTGTTTAGCTTGAAGGAAATAATTGATGGCTTTTTTTCCCAGGGTTTTTTTTAATGGTCATTGTGGTGAAATGCAGCCTTCAGCTTCAGAGAGGACACTTCCTTTACCTTTACAAGCTGTATTGAGGAAGAATGAACTATTTCCTTAAACTTTTAATTGTGGTTTTTCCAGATTGGTAATTTCAGGAGCTAAGACAGATCTTTGATTGAGGTGGCTTTTCCATTCCTCCAACAGAAAACATTCAACTGTTAAAATGTTAGGTTCTGTATAATAACAGAACTGATGCCCTTCGATTTAACATTTCTTCCCTTCTCTTACTATTTTTTTTTTAATTTTCTCTTTTGGTTCTACTCACTGAAAAGGGAAATGTGAATATTAAAGTGCTGTAAATTGTTATTCCTCTGTCTCCTCTTTGTATCTGCAAGTAGCCAATAAAATAAATCACCTGGAGCTCCTTGTATCATTCTTGATATTTTGAACATGTTTTCAGCATGCCTGTTGGAATGAGAAGTGTGCATTTCTTACAACCTCTTGCTCCTCTGAATTACTGTTAATAATTAGATTCTTGATAAGAGCTGATTGAGTGTACAGTCACTGCAACGGTAATAATTGTGTTTATAGATTTATAGTTGAAAATGACTGTGCAGTTTTCTTCCTCCTCTGCAGAAGGAAAAGGGGGTAAATTACAGTCAGTAGTGACCTGAGAATTGGAAACCAAAATTTTTCTGAATATTCCCCCCCCCCGTCTGTTACTGTGTGTCCCCTCCCTAAAGGTGCCATTTGCTGTAATGACGTGTGTGAAATTGAGTGAGAGAGTGGCCTTCTGGCTTCCTGTTCTCTTCAGTGACTGGTGCTGAATGAAAGAAAAGTAGATGAGTGATGGTCACAAGGCAAAACATCTTGTCAAGGCCCAGTGTAAATTTTTAAATTTGATACATGA
Source organism: Aspidoscelis tigris stejnegeri (assembly GCA_023333525.1). NCBI lineage: Eukaryota > Metazoa > Chordata > Lepidosauria > Squamata > Teiidae > Aspidoscelis > Aspidoscelis tigris. Next base: position 21,072,952 of record JALMGA010000007.1, on the reverse strand, counting down.
TTTAGGATTGCCAAATAACTTCTTTCCCCTTTGCTGAGTATAGAGTATAGGGCTGTGATCAGACACAGAAAAAAAAGAAAGAAATAATCTCTACAGCCAAGTTCCACCTGGCCAATTTAATCCAGGTTTTAATTTCATTTTTTAAAATCAGCAGTGAGGCCTGTTTTTTTGCTATTCCCACTGCCAGCTTGTAATGCAGACTCACAGGGGAGAAAGCCCCTCCCTCCTCTCAGCAGGAGCCTTCCCCATACAGTCAGCAAAAGGACAATGTCATGCCCTGGCTTCATGAGGCAGGCAATTCAAACCCCACCCCCTATATAAACCTGCTCTTGGTGATCATGGAGCTTTTGATCAGTTACCAGGAATGAGGGGAAGCAGGGCTATCTAAAATTGTGTCTAATGTGCTCACAGAGAAGATCTTGGGGCAGAGAAGGGACTGCATAAAGGCAAAACTCCAACCATCACCCCTCCCGAGAAATCTCCAAGCAAACAATGGACATATATAGGATTAAATGTTCCCCTCTCCTGCCATCTATCTGGAAAGCTGGTGAACCAGGACTGGAGGCGAAGGAGCTGGTGGCAGTTTTTTTAAAAGGGATTTTTGTTGCTCCTGCTAAGAAAGTGTCCTAAAGTCTCCTAAAAATATGAGTAGGGTGTTTCTTTTCCTTAAAGCAGCAAGGTGGGTGGTGGTGGTGGCAGAGATCGGTGTGGTGATGGGAGGAGAAGGCGCCGCTTGGTTCCTCCTTCCAGCTGACGAGTGCTGAGCATTCACAGACATTCACTCATCACCCCCTTCCCCCTCCCTCTTTTCAGACAGAGAATGCCCCCAAAGCATGGTTCCCACCCAAAATAACCGCTTGCGTTCCCAGTGATAAAATGAGGATTATTTGTAGATCCAGCAGAGAGTCCTCATTTAATCAAAAAAGGGATTTTCCGCGTTTTGGTACCTTTAGTCTGCAGAAACGGGGGATCCCTTTGAAATTGTCAGGACAGGGAGATCTTGACCTGAATTCAAGCCTGCCTAAATCCTGTATCGAAATGCACCTTAAGGCAGCTTAGAGAAGGTTTCAAAGTGGGATTGTTCACACACCTGTCTGCCCCTCTCCTGAACATCCTGAGCTAGAAAAAGTGGATTAGAGAAGGCTTGGGAACATGAGGGCCACACACTGTCTCTGAGACACCTCTGAGCTGTCCTTTTTGTGATGACTGAACAGAGCCTTGGGCTGCGATTTGACACAGGAAGAAGCATCTCTGAGACACCCGTGAGACAATTTAGAAATGGCTTTGAGGTGGGATTGTTCACACACAAGTCTGCCGCTCCTCCCTCTCTTGAACTTTCTGTGCTAGAAAAGACAGAGAATGGTTAGGAACATGAGGGCCACACACTGTCTCTCTGAGGCATCCATTTGTTATGATCAAATACGGTCTTGAGGTAGAAATGAGAAAAGGGAGGGAGCCTTAAAACCAGCATAGTAAACAGTAAGGAGCTTGTGTATCAGGAAAGTCGGTGAATCTGTGCAGATTCTAGAAGATCCTCCCCAAATGAACTATTATATTAGAAATATGAGCGCTAAAGTGGATTTAGAAAACTTTGGTCCACAACCTATTCACCAAAACTGTCCTGAGGCCGGCCATTAGTGCTGAGTCTGACACCAGAACATTCTGAGTGAATATGGGACACTTGGTGCCTTCTCTGAAAGATGGGTGAAATTTTATTTCTGTCTCAGCAGATTTGAGAAAATCCACAACGAACATTTTGGTAGTTTGAAACTATGGGCTGAGATTCAAGGGCCTCTTGTTTGGTGCACCTCAGTCCCTTGCTTGGTATAGTTAATTCTTTGGACTTTGTTCCAACCAGGTAGCTTGCTAATGCATGCGGGACAAAGATGATGCTCCCACTAGAAACTTCATGATGTAAATCATGGAGGTCAAAGATTCAACATGCAACCATCCTGTACTGTGCTGGAGTTTGTCCAGACTTCTTGATGCTGCGCATCAGATTGCACAGCCAAGATGGAGCTGTCACACATGATGGCTGATACTTCATACTGACATTGCATTATAGCAACGCTACTGCGAGTTTACTTAATGCTGGTCGGAGAACACTTACTCTGCAGCTTCAAGTAAATTTGAAGCTTCTTGCCAGTCCTGATAGGACGGCAAGAATCGCCAACGAGAACAGGGATGGCAGCTCAACTGTGATTGGCCGCTTCGTCCAATGCAAACTCCCGCAGCTTCCTCCTCGGAAGCTACTGGGGGCTGCTGGAGTCTGGACACCGGATCCCCTCTTATTTTTTAATAACTGTGGATTTAATCTGCTAATCTGGAAGGGGCCCTAGTCTTCTCATACTTGGGCCGCCAGGGTGATTAAAACAAAAATAAAACAAACCCTGACCTAATTGATACTATTTTATCTTAAGATTCCTTGAAATGCTACAGATTTTGCTAAGAGTTTTGAAGTGAATACATTAGTCATTTATCTGCACCTACCCCAGGATGTTTGATATGCATTGCCTTCACAACAGCCTTCAAAAACTTACCATGATGCCTGGAAAGGATAATCCTTGGTTCCATCCAGACAAGGCAAATATGGTGTCATTACGGTGCTGCTATGGTGGGGTTGCTTGACATATTTCCTCCCCCCAAAACACAAAATACTACTGGTGGGAGACCCAGTCATGGTTGTGCAAGCAAGGCCTTGGTTTCCAGAGAATAAAAAACTGTTTTCAGCAACAAACACAGTGAGCCATGGGTGACTTGGTATTGTAAGGCTTTGGATTGAGGCCGTAGTACTTCCCTTTTATTTAAAGCAAGCAGCACTATCCACTTTATGTCATTAGCATGATGACTTGTGGGTAATTCTGTGGTTTTTTCAAAGTCATTTTTCCTTAACGGTCTTAAGAGAAAATGTCAACCTGTTCTCCTTCAGCCATTATTTTGTGAGCAATTCTTTTTTTAAAAAAAAATGGATTAATCATAATAGTCTTTCCCTTCCCAGCAGTGATCATTAAAGCTGCAATCCTGAATTCATTTGCATTCATATAAGATGACAAGCCATCTTCTTCGTTTCTCTCATGATAAAATGCCAGGAAAGGTGTCTACATCCTGAAGAGTTTATGGTGTTGTGATGGATGCAGAAGTAACACTTAGGCCAGTGGTTCTCAACCTTCCTAATGCCGTGACCCCTTAATGGAGTTCCTCATGTTGTGGAGACCCCAACCACAGGGGCGGAGCAGCTGGGAGGTGGGAGGTAATGGCGGCGGAAGACTCATCGCGACCCCTCTGAAAGGGTAATTCGACCTCCAAAGGGGTCCCGACCCCCAGGTTGAGAACCACTGACTTAGGCCATGGTTGGACCTTTAGTTTAATCCTCCTTCAGTCTGAATTCCATTCTGACTGGGCACACCTTTAAATGCTAAGCCATTTTTTTTCTCGGGACATTCCTCCCTTTATATGGGTTTCCCTCTATTTGGACCAATACAGCATTAAGGTTTTCATCCCTTTTCAATTTGAAGGGTGTGATTGGGAAGTAGGACTCTCACCAGAACCAGGAGGTCACCGTCAATGCTGCCACTGTTGCCTGGAAAATGGTAAGCCTTGGCAAGCCTCTGCTCCAATTCTTGGCCCCCGACCTCCTTCCTCAGTCTCAAGACTCCCTCTGCCCTGCTGCCACCACTCCATTCCCCCTCCTCCAGCCCCCTTGCCCTCACCCGCGCTGACTCCCTCTGCCCTGCCACTGCTGCCACCACTCCAATCGCCCTCCCCATGCTCCTGCTTCCCCCCCCTCACCCAGACTTTCTCTGTCCTGCTGCCACTGCCCCCAACCCCATGAACTCTCAGCACATGAACGTGCCCCTCCCCATCCTGCAACACTATCATCTCCTTGGCATGCAAACACCCCCCATCCCTCCCCACCCCCCGCAACTACATTGCTCACCCTGTGCGTAAACACAACTCAGCTCACCTCCCCTACCTGTCACCTCAGACGCTTCCCTTAAACAGTCCCGGAATGCCTCCCCATCAAGCTGAGCATTTTCCTCACCAGCTGAAGATTACCTTGTCAAGAAGGCTTGCTGGAGAAGGCAGGGAGAGTGGCACGTAGGTGTGGCCAAGCCATTCCAGGCAGAGAATGGTTTGGATATTGCCATCTTCCTGAGTTGGATTGAAACAGCAAGGTGTATCTGCGCACACAGAAAGATCCAGCTTTATTCTCTCTTTCCCAAAAATGCAGTGGCAATTCATTTCCATATCCTTGGCAATAAAATTGCATGGATGTGTATAAAGTTTCCAGGAATAAAGGCCAGCCTGAGGGTGTCCTATCCTTCATCTAATAAAAAGTTCAAATGAAAGCTGGTGGTTCTAGTGTTATGTCAAGATCTGTAGTCATGTACTAATGACTTCCCATCAGCTCAGACAAATGGCCAATTGTCAAAGAATCCAGTGAGTGATCATTTCCCCTTGACCTCTTGCATGGGTCTTTGTAACTCTGCTTCTGTTAATATATTCAGGTCTTGAGGACCAATATACTTCAAGGGCCCTGAATAAGAGTGTAAATTGAAGATGCACATGGATTTGGTAAAAGTGGGATGGCTTCCAAGTAGAAGATTTTGAAAAAATATATAATGGATCAGGATCAGATATGGGAATAGTTATTGGTCTTGTTATTGGTGTTTATGACCTTCAGATGAAGGGCAGAATATTAATACTTGGAAACAAACAAACCCACCCTTCACCTAGGAATATTCCATATGAATGGTTCTCCCCCTTTTCCCAACCAACTTTTAATGTTTCTAATTAATTGCTTCATTTTAAGTGTATTTATCCTTGTTTTTAATTTAGTGTATGTGTAAATTACTTCGGGAATTTTACAGGAAGTAGTACAAATAAATATTTAAACTAATAAATGTAGGCTCTGAGAGGCTGTTTCAAGTACTGTTTCCAGCAGTTTTACGCATCCTTAACAGCCATAATGCTATCTGGAAACACCTGTGATTAATTAGGAGCTGCAGTTCTGGCTGTGGCTCACGAAGGAGGTATTTGGAAGACAGCAGGTTGGCAAAGTCTGATACAGATTGGGGGAACTTCGCACTTTACCAACCATCCATGGATGTCAAAAGTTGAAGTTCCCCATGCGCATACTAAGAATTTGCACTAGCAAATGCTAGTAGATGCGATCCCTCCCCCACACACATGTCTGCAGACTTATCTGAGGTATGGGCGCGTGTCTTTCACCCAATGTGCATGTGCTGGCACCATCACCAGGACAACAATGCCACACCACACATGCACTCTGGCTTGTGCAGCGTGTCATGTGTTTCTCGTTCCACCATAGAGGTGCAAATGGCCTTGCCTAGAACCTTACTGGCTCTGGAGCAGGTTCAGGTAAGGTTGCATGTGGTATGGACTGGTTAACTATGATTAAACCTGCAGCCCAGGTAGTTGATGTTGGGGAAGGTTCTGGACAGAAGAAGCCATTTCTGGTTGAAAAACAGCTCCTTCACCTGCAGATGCAAGCTTTGTGTGCAGCTAAGGTCTAGTACACAACTGTTGAATTCTGAAACATAGCAAATATTATTTTTGCAAAATTAAAGTTCCTTTGTGCAGGGTTTAAGCTACTATTGCTGTTATTGATGGTGGTGGTGAAGAAGCAAAAACTGAAGTCCTTTCAGTCTATAGGTTAATCTAGCCTTAGAGAAGAAAACAGCCAAAGAGAGCAATTGTTTATTTGAATTGCAAATTTATTTCAAGGAAAGGAGCAGTAGATAATGTCTCATCATAACCTTCACAAACATTGCCTTTCTCTGACACCAGCATTCCTTCCCCATATGGTGACATTTGTCTCAACATCAGTCCCTTGATATATCGAAAAATAAAGCTATTCATCTCAGTGTAATGCTTCTCATAAATGCCTTGCCATTATACATACCACTTGGAGAGACACTGACTTCTGAAAGGATTTCATTCCCCTGGCATTCTGTGACCTAATTAAACCTTTCTGTACCTCCTCCCCCAATATTTGGATGTGTTAGCCATGCTATCTCAATCTCTGATCCTGTTAAACTGCTATTCTTAAGGCAGCGACACAATTCTTTACAGCACAGAACATGGTAATATTCCTGAGGTTTATCTCCCACCATAAACTGCAGCAAGTAGTTAATGGAATAGCAAAAATGTGATTATATTTAAGTATTTAACCGCCTTTTCTTACACCAACATGTACATCAGGAACGGAATGTCCCATTCGATTTTTCATCTGGAGATGCCAGTTGATGCAACTGAGGCCCTCCTCTTATTTTATCGCCTCTTTCACCTCTTCAGTTCTCCATGTGTTTTCCTAACAGGAAATACAAAGATTATGGAGTCTTATGGGAAATTTGCATTGCGCTTCCTTTGGACACTGTCCAAGGAACGGAGGTAGACATTCACATTTTGAACACCTGCCCCATCTCAAAGTGCCCTGGGACTTACCTATAGTATGAATGCTGACATCCACACCTTAGAACAACAGCCATACGCACCGGACATTACCGTGACAACTAGTCAACTTGGTACATGACCATGCCACCCCACTCCCTACACTCTTCGCACAGAAGCAGTGTGAAAGGTGCATGCTGGAGAACCATAGACACCACTAGTATAGCTATAGAGCAGTTTTTAGGGCTCCACAGCTATTTGGGCTGGGGGATGGTCCTGCATGCTCAGAGCTGCTCTAGAATGTGTGCAGTGTGGATGCTCCATGCATTCACCCATCTGCAAAAAGGCCCTTACATATGTTTTCAGAAAAGCAAATATTATGCAGATGTACTAGGACAGTATTGTCTTGCCTGGTGATACTGAAAAACCAAAAAGGAGAGGACAGCCTGAAAGTGGCCTGCATGTTAATAGGGAAAAGCACCATCTGTTATAGCGCTATTTATAATGTAGTTGGGGGCTGGAAGCAAATAGGACATCATTACTTTGTTTATTAAGCTGGATCTCTAGGCTAGGTCTAATTCCCATTGATAGGAGAATGTCTCTCACTTCAAAATCCCCTCAAAAGTGTAAGAAGGTAGAAGGAGCCCTTCAGGATCTGGCCACAGCCCATCTAGTCCAGCATCCTGTCTCACATAGCGGCCCACCAGTTGTTTCTGGGCATCTCAAGCAGATGACAAAGGCAAAACCTTCATCTTCTTTCAACTCCCTTCAAATGTCCTATCGAAGAATCCAGTCTGTCTTTGAAACTCCAACCTGTTGGGATAATAAACAACACGGACACACGGATGGTTGCGAAGTAGATAGGAAAGCTTTACTCTCTAAGCATCTCCAGGGTTTTTATGCCTGTAACACAGAATACATCTGCTCAATGGAAAAGTACCACAGGATGTCCATGCATGGGAGCTGTGTCAGAACTGGATAGATCAAGCTTAATTCAAGGATAGTGCTAATAGGAAGAGCCATATATGATGTTATAGGTAGGAATCGGAAGCCTGCTTGTGGAGCATGCTAGGCTCGTGAACAGCTACGTAGATCGTCCCTGGAATGCTATATTTGTCCTGGTTGCTTTTACTTCAGCTGAAATGGGCAAAAATGCACTCCCACACCAACCATTTTGAGTGCTGGTAGAAAATGTATGACTGAGAATGCATCCAGACAGGAAGTATACTCCACAGGGCCTGCGGAGTGGCTGTCTAGAGACCATACAGGTTTTACAAAGCTCCACGGTCCTGAAGGAAAGCCCAGTGCTGTGCAGCAAAAAAACCTCCCACTTAGCATTGGCTCTGCAGTTTTTCCTCCCTTTTCATTTTCCTGGGTGTTTGGACAAGATCTCATAAGAGTTTGTCCTCACAGAGAGGGAGGGCCCGAGCTCATAAGAGCCCTGCCTGTGCAGTTTGGAGGATTTGGGAGAATGTGGGAACAATCTGTTCTCTACTTCAGCCTGACACCAGGCTGCTGCCATTGGGCCAAAATCAGCCTACCTTGCTGGGCCTGGGGTCCTCCTTGTGCGGCTTAGAGAGCGTTCTGCTGCTCTCTGCGCAGGCATGCGCTCTGGTAGACTGACCCCACACTGGCCCCATGTCAGGTCAGCATGGGGCCAAGCTACCAGAGCATGTGTGCCTGTGTAGAGAGCGGCACATCATGCTCCAGGCCGTGCGAGGAGGACCCCAGGCCCAGCAAGGTAAGGTATCGTGCGCAGTGTGTGTGTGTGTGTGTGGGTAACACGAATCCGTGGGTGCGAATGGTCACCTAGGGATTTACTGCCGGCTGCTGCAGTCTAATTGGGGACTGCAGCAGTTGGCGGGACACCGGGACACCCCCGGTTTGGTCTCCCCCACCCTTTTTTGAGGAGACTGGGCTGGCAGTGTCTTTGGTCTCCATGGGGTACCCTGGGCACCTCCCTCCCTCCAGGGGCCCATGCCACCTGCCAGGCCTGCGTGCAGTGACTTACATTGTCAGACCCTCTAGTCCGGTGAGGTGGTTGCCCGGCTGGCTGGGGCAATGTGCCGCTTCAGACAGTAGATGGGCCCCACGCTGCTAGAGCATCGGAATGGAGGTGCACGTGCCAGTAGATGGGCCCCATGCTGTCTGGCCAGGCATGCAACCACCTCATCATCAGACTAGAGGGTCCAACAAGGTAAGTCATCGCGCAGTTGAGGGGAGGGCATGACCCCCCTGGGTACTGGTGGGCACCTAGGGGGCCCCTGGCAGCTGGCGCAGCTCAGCCCAGTCTTGTCCCCACAACAGATGCCCTGTGATGTCAGTGGGGCTGTGAGAGCTCAGAAGAGAGCTTTGACTACCCTAAGGTCACCCAGCTGGCTTCATGGAGGAATGCAGAAGCAAACCTGGTGACTACAAGATATGAGGCTGGCACTCCAATTACCAGACCAAACTGGCTCACACCTGCAATGGGTACATGCCATTTCCATGCATTTCAGGTTGCACATACGCATACTGGCTGCTAATAGTAGCAAACCAGTCACTTCTAGAGAAGATTGAAAGTTTTATACACAGATTTTTATACTTATGCATTTTTTTTCTAACTCATAATCAAGACTTTTAAGCCAATCTGTTTGAATAGTGTGCAATATTTGACCAAAGTCCTAAGTTATCTACCTCTATGTAGAGCACACTAAAATTAGCTAGTCTTATCCTGGACAGACATAGCAAGGAATGTCAGTTGCATGGTGAGATACAGACCCAATTTAGCAAATCAACCATGGAGTCCTACAGCTTTCTGCTGAACTACAGCGAGAGAGATGGTGATCCCAATTGCACAACTTGAAAACTTAAAGCATCTAGAGAGGGGGAGGAGGAGGAAAACTAAGACGTCTCCTATTTTTTAGAAATGATTGAAAATGCAGCCGAGTAGGTCTGACATTATGTGTCAGTGCAAAATAAATTTAGTAATAGCCTGTCAAATGATCTTTCCGCTGCACAGCAAGTGTTCTGACTCTATCATGATGGTTAATGAACACAACACCTGGCTTTCCTGATTGGCAGCAGACTTAAGCAATCTTTCAGGATAGGCGCTGGTGCAGAGAGTAAATTTATAACGATCTCTTTAAGTTAAAGAATTAAATCTTTTCTTCTTCAGAGATTTGAACGTTGCCTGTCCGGTGGCTGTCCGGAGCAGCATAAAAAGCATACATGCCAGGAAGAAAATCAGTACTGACACAGACTCATAACTAACCCGAGCAGAATTAAACCAGCAAGTGGAATTGGTGGCAGAAATGAGATTGCAAACCACAACATGCGATGGAAATCACACCCGATACAAGCTATTGACCATTCCAGTGTGGGAAGGGGCCCTTCCAAGCTTTATCAGGGGGAAATGGGTTTTATGTCTTATTCAAATGTCCATGCACAAAACCACAGGGAGAGCTACTAACCTTAGTAGATATGTTACCTCTTTACCATATCCTGATTCCTTGGAGCCTTAATATGGTCTAGTGGTTAAGGAGCTGGACTCTTATCTGGGAATATTGGGTTTGATTCCACACTCCCCAATGAAGGCAGCTGAGTGACCTTGGGCTAGTCACAGCTCTCTTCTGAGCTCTCACAGCCCCACCTACTTCAAAGGATGTTCCGTTGTGGGGAGAAGAACAGAAGCTTTGTCAGCCACTTTGAGTCCCCTTAAATGGGTGAGAAAAGCAGGGTAGAAAAGCCAACTCTCCTCCTCCTCCTCCTCCTCCTCCTCCTCAATATCACCAGCCTGAACTCCTACATCTCCCAGCATTCCGAAACCAGTGGTAAAAATAATGGGATTTGTGTAGCTCAGCAAAGTTGAGAAGACCTCACAGTGCTATTATCATGGTTAGCAGTGGTTCAAAATCATTTTTGAAGCTACAGAGAAGCTTTAGCCCATCCTGGGAAGATAATGGAAACAATAAAGTCAATCTTCACAGCCAAACATCCTGAGAGAAGAATCATTGGCTGTGGTAACACCTTCACTTTAAACCTTCTTTAGTTATGTCTATCAATCACAATGCTTATACCTTTTCATTTCTATCCATTTTATTTCTGAACTTTCTGTTCTTAATTTGGATTTTCCAGCGTAGATAGATAAAATGGATAGTTGGTTTGTTTTAAACAGAACTACTAAATTTCAGTTTGTGCACATACCTATCAGGTGCTCTTTCCATATTAAACAATTCAAGGAATTGTTTTTTCAGAAATAAATTACTTGTCTGAGTGGCATCTCATGTGGCATGAATGAGTTCATCATTGCAGACTGTGAAAAACCCTTGTGTTGGCTGGGGGCATCTGTGTGTTCTGCATTGCAGTCTGCAAAAGATACCTGGGTGGGGCACCTTGTGTGGCATCTGTGTGGTGCAAAGATCTAGCATTTATGCCTACTGGCATTGTTTCTATGGGAGATGCTTCCAGGGAAGATGGTATGTTGTGCCCCACTTAATTCTTATTCCTTTCCTCTGTTGACTTGCATTGGGAGCCCTTTCCCATTCACGTCCATGTAAATTTGAACAAGGCTGGTCTACCACAATGCAAGTCAATGAAGGTTGTTTCCCCATGTTTTCCTTAACCCCCATATTTGTCTATTGTTCTCACTGCATTTTATTCAGGTGTGAGCATGTGTGTTCAGCTGCACCTTGCCCCCTTCGTTGGTGAAAATGATGGAACTATTGCAGTACTTTCTACAGACACAGTGGAACTATTGCAGTACTTTGCTTCAGCCTTAAACCTATATGTAGAATAAATGGTTCAGGTGAAAGTGGCTTTTAGTAACAGGTTCAGCCTTGGAGCAACCATTAGGGATCTAGAGATGTGAACCTAAAAATAAGTTTGGCTGAAGACCAGTACACATCCTTCTTAATGGATTGAAATCTAGCTTCCTTTGGGACTACACTACCTCTACAGTTTGTTCAAAATAAGCAGGCACTTTAGGATAATCAAGCTGGGTTATAGATTTTTAGCTGTTGGGAATCTGGTATTTTTCTCTGTAGAATTTCTACTGTGGGATTTTTTTATTTTTTATTTTTTGCTGGGAAAGAGTCCAGCGTCAGCAGTTTCTTTCCACAGAGCAAGATTCATGGAATAACATAATATCACAGCACACAGAATCTCCAGGGATCTAAAGCTCATCTGTACACTTATATAAAGAAAGAATCTGACAACATTTTCATTCAGTGAATCCCAGGACAAATTCCACCACAATGTGCTGAATACCTCTTTTTCTGTGAATACAAGTTCTGGGCAAGGGATGGTGCTTACATTGTTTCAAGAAATTAGCCCTGGGAAGCAGGAGTACCTTAAGATCTGTAAGGAATGCTCTTGATGGCACTAGCCACTTGTTCCAACAAAAATATAGGCAGTGGATGTTATCTGTAAAGAAAAATCTTAATATAAAGAGGAGCGCCACCAGATCTATTTCAACCTTAGGTGAATCTCTCAGAGATTGGAGGGATGTAACTCTCCTTCTATCCCTGATCCTGGTCTAATAGTCCCTCCTTCACTTCCCTGATTGGCTCAGGTACTGTGAAGTCACATTTTCCCCAATCTGCCTACTATACATTCTCTTTAACATACATCTCATGTGCAGAAAACGGCTACTTTCTCTGCCTCTGGGTCCATATTCATGAGGTACTTTAAGTAGAGTTCACAGATGGGACTTCACATAAGTATTTATTTATGTTCCCCTAATATATATATACTTTCTAGGAGTGTTTTTAGGTATAGCCTCCTAATTGGTATTAATGGATAAAACTTACTCTGCATATGACATAATGCCAACATATGAACAATCCTAATTACTGAAAATAAGGTAAACCACCATTTTTAGAGATTACATCTGCTGCCCTGTCAGGTAAGCCCTTTTTAAGGGATATCGTCATCCATTAAGTTAAGGTTACACAAAGTACCATCTTTCCTAACAAACTTACATTCACTTACAGTACATCAAGCTAAGATGCAAGCCCTCTTTATCGGATGTTTCATCATCCATTAAGTTAAGGTCACACAAAGCACCATTTTCCCTAAGGTCACACAAAGTACAGTTCCCCCTAACAAGCAAGTTAGTATATAACACAAAGAAAACTTGCAAACTTTTTTGTAAAGACACAGCAACTTATTCCTCTCAGACTCCTTCGTCATCTTTCTTCAAAGAGTAAAACTACAATAAGAAAGAAACCTAAAAGAAAACTAAAACATATAATAACACTATTACAAAGAGTTAAGGGGTGTTTTTCCACTGTCACTAGAAGTACCCATTAAGTACCCATTAATGGGTACAAAAATGCCATTACGTACCCATTAATGGGTACTTAATGGGTACTTTTAGTGACAGTGGAAAAACACCCAAGATTTCTGATCTCTCTCATGATACCATTTATTCTATAATTCCTATTCAGTAATCTCTCTCTGGGAAAGAGTTTCTACTTTAATCTTAGAACCGAAGGTGTTAAATTCTTCTCTGTTTCATGGAAGGTCTGTAGAAGGTTGCCAGGTAAAACAAACATTTAACTTCTTATCTCAAGTACATAATATTTTTCTCTAAACACATTGCCTTGCACTACTATGAACTAAATATTTCAATTTTAAAATATCAGCTTTCTATTTCCCCACTTTTATCTGCTTATTTTTAACACACTATCAACTTTAAAAAGCCCTTTCTGGTTCTGATAGTCTTATATCATCCAGTCATTTCTAATTTACACTCTTATCAGCTTAGTTATAACATATATTCGGCTTTAAAACCTATATCATATTTCTTTGGCTTACATTATCTTATATTCTCAGAACATCTCTATTCTACCCACATTTCAAAATATCCTACTATTATGACAGGGTGCTTTCATCCAAATAACTCCTGTTCTTATTCCTCACTCCTTTTTGTATCTTATAAAGACTTTCATTCCTTCACCAGATTTTTATAATTATACTAACACACAATCAATCTTAGCTTTGGTTTTCTTCTTTGACAAACATGTTTTCATTGCCATTGTTCAAACATCAAATCACTGATCATTACAGGGCTTAAGTAAAACAAAAACATCTGTCTGGGTACTGCATATAAAAGGTAAACAAAAGTGTCCATTAATATCTCATTTCCCCCCTCCCTTCTGTCTTGAGCTAAAAGACTGTTTTCCATCTTCTCCTGATTAGTACTGGATATAGTCCAACGTATTTTGCACATCTGCAATTTGGTTAGCTTTCTCTTCTTTAAATTGGCTCCTTGTAGATTCCATACCTTCCTCGTTCATTTTATACATGTCTGAAAAATGACTTTGTTCAGTAATCTCCATTATCATTTGCTCTTCCTATTGCTTTTTGGCTCTTTGGCTGAACTTGCATAGATCCTTCTATAAAGTTTGGTTTCTTTTCAGGTCTTGCAAATCCCCAGTCTTTCACAAACTCTTTGCACATCAGAGAGGTCTGCTTCTTAAACTCTGCTTTCAGCTAATCTATTGCATAGAAAAACCACAGAAAAAGTTTTCTCTCTTCCGTTCTGCAGCCCTTTTGTGCTTTACTTTAGGAGAAAACAAACTGAAACTTAACATGAAGAAACAGGGATATATTTGTTCACCATGGGTGAATCCCCAAAAGACTTATTTGCCTCTCTAGTCTCCCTCTACTGTCACTGTATTCAAGCGGACTTTAAAAGTGCCCTGCACTTCCGGAATAAGCGTCCGCATGAGGCTCAGCAAAGCGCGCGTTTAAAACGCACCACAGAAGCGTGTTTTCTTTCCCCACATCTTTTTCTCCCCGCCCCCTCTCTTGTTTAAAGGAAAAATAGCCAGATCTCCATCTCCCAAAATGGCTTCCCGTGCCGGCAAAGGGAGTGATCACTCGCTCATTCACTCTCAGCACTTACTTTCACTCTGTTCTATGTTTGAAATGGCTTGGCTGCAGCCATCGGCCGCGCAATCGTGTGCTCATTTACTCTTAACACTTTCACAGATCACCCACTTCACACCTGATAACAATGTTGCAATTCTGAGCAATTCTGGCTCTTTGAAAGTTCTGACCTTTACAAAGGAAAGGAAGGGAAGCTGCAGCATTTCTGGGAGATGTGTGAATGCTTTATGGCTGTGTGTGCAGGCAGCAATCCCTGCCCCTTTTGCCACGGAGCGTTCCCAAGGTAAATGTTGCGAGGAAAACCCGCAACTTCCAGAAAGAGCGCTGAAACTCTTCTTTAAAGGGCACGTATTTTGTCGCGGGTTTTCCTGCTTTTGTAGCACTGGAAGCTCATTAAAAACCCTGGCATGGGGGCGCTCAGAGGCAAAATAAGATTTTTAGCAGACTTTAAATTGCTTGGGGACAGGCCCTATCTTCCCTTATGGGACAGTAGCTTCTTGCTGTCAATTTTCCTGCATCAAGTGCTTAATCCCTTCTTTTTTCTCATTTACTAGAGTGAAATAAATCACAGCTGGGGGTAAATTCCCCCCAGTGTGAGCAGCTAGGTGGTTTCAGTTATAGAATTTCACTGTTCTATTGCCCCTCATGCTGCAATTCCAATATACATTACCCTTTTTCCAGCAATTGATGACAGACGCTTATATAGTGCAAAATCTATCTGAATTCATCATACAAAATAATATTCTTCATGCATATTTGAAGGAGGAAACTAAGGCAACATTCACATTGTCTTGTTGGACCATGCCCGATGTGTGTTGGGATTGTGTAGCCTGCTTGCCATCATGGCCTCCTGTGGCATGCACAGCCCTTACATCTGGACCCCCTCCCAAGTGCAGCACCCAGCACACATCTGGCACTGCAGAAGTGGGAAGAAGAAGAAGAAGTGGCTTTTCTATCCCACTTTTCTCATCCATTTAAAGGGACTCAAAGTAGCTGACAAAGCTTTCTATTCTTCTCACAACAGAACACCCTGTGAGGTAGGTGGGTCTGTGAGAGCTCAGAAGAGAGCTGTGATTAGCCCAAGATCACCCAGCTGGCTTCATGGAGGAGCGTGGAATCAACCTGGGGATTCCCAGATAAAAGTCTGGCTGTTCATCTATTGTAAACTAGCTTTAGTGCATGATTTTGTGCACCACAAGCAACCTAACCCTAACCCTAACACGGTTAAAAGCTTACCTTTCGCATCCATACTGCAACCATTTCCAGGGTGAGGGGTCACCTGAGATACTGCGCAAGCGCGCTGTTACCTTAGATGACCCCTGTTGCAGCTGAACTTGCACAGACCATCATTGTCGCCATAGTGCTGGTGCCAGTGCACGCACAGACACACAAGAAGACGTGATCAACATGGCGGCGCCCCAGTGGGGATCAGATGCTTGTCTGGAGCAAGGTAAGTTTCCAGACACTTGGGGGTTAAGCTACTGCGCACAAGTGTTCCCTAGTGTGAGTGCTAGTACACATTAGTTCATTCTGCACCTTTCCCATCCAGTGGCTGGGAAAGCAAGTGTGGAAATGCCCCAGATGTTTAAAATGAGCAGTAGTGGAGAGAGGAGATGAGATACACATATGAAATGTAAAGTAATGCTCTAATAAAAATACTATTATGAAAATGTAATTTATAAGGGTTGCAATTTGTGTTGATTACTGACTTACAGTTCATTCATGGGTAGAAAGTATTTCTAATCCTTGTACACTTTTTAAAAGTGGCTAAATATGCTCTCAGTGAACACTGACTTTGGCATAGCTAGCAGTAATCAGTCTTCTCAGGTAGGACACAGACAGGAACAGATAAGTGTTAGAAAGCATCCTGAGAAGAAGGAAATCTAACGTACTTTCAGCTTTTTGCACGGTGAATAATCAGTCTGACATAAAGCTGAAAATATGTTGCAACGTTGTTCTCTCTTAGGGAAAAGTTGACCAAACATGATGTCAGTGTTATAAAAACATTGAAAACAATATTTATTCTGTTGGGTCAAAACTAATTACTTTATTCAATATAGATTCATGGATGGCTTATTACTCAGTTCCCATTTCATTTCTTAATTAATTTAACTAAATGAGACTTTATACCTAGTGCTCGTATATTTCTCTCAGTGTAACGAACTGTTATGTCTGGTTGTAATTTGTTTAATAAAGATTTCTTTTTTTTAAAAAAAAGCTGTTTGACTTAAAAGTTGGAATCATCCTATGTATCTCAACAGGGGCTGAATACTCACTGAGCTGTAGGAATGTGCACAGATATTCGTAACACTCAAAATTCGGCCAAATTTGGACATTTGAACTCAAACTGAATGTTAAGATATTCATATGCTAACATTTGAACTAATACAAATGACATTCGTATGAACAGTTCGGACATTAGTTAAACAGGAGAAATGTATCAGATAAATATTTATTCGTATCAGATCCGTATTTGTTCGTATCAGATACGTATCGGATACGGATTCATTTGTATCCAATATGTATTGAATGTTCATACAAATATGTATGAATAGATTCGTATTGAATAGAATTTTACCACATTTGAATACCTTCTATTTGTATGAATACGGATTTTCAAACATTCAATTCATTTCAAATCGAATGCAAAAAAAAAAAAAAAATTCTGCACATCCCTACAAAGCTGTGATGGCAACATGGGAGCACCTTGAGGTTCCATATGTTGCTCCATGATTACTGGAAGTACGTGGAGTATGAAGGACACTGCACTTATCAAAGTTCTAAAGGAGTTGGTAAAAGTAGACAAGGAGTAAAATACTGTGACACTTCATATTCTTCTGCTTCTGCTTCACCACTGTGCTACTGACACCTTGTGTAGACTGGCCAGTGCACTTCCTTTGGGCCAGAGAACATGCCTCTGTTTTCACAAACACAAGGAATAGTCCACTTTTTGTGAAAACTGTCCTAGCCAGAAGCATCAAAGCCAAGAAACAAAAGTTCCTCTGCTTCGATCTTTCTGCAGTAGGCCTGCAAACATCACACAGATGCCTTACAAAACCTGCTATATATATTTTCCCTGCACTGCTCTGTGGCACAATCCACTGTTATGTGGCTCTTGCTAACTAGAAGAGTTGGCTTTTCTACCCGGCTTCTCTCACCCATTCAAGGGGACTCGAAGCGGCTGACAAAGCTTGCTATTCCTCTCCCCACAACAGACACCCTGGGAGGTAGGTGGGGCTGTGATATCTCAGAAAGAGAGCTGTGACTAGCCCAAGGTCACCCATCTGGCTTAGTGGAGGAGTGCGGAATCAAACCCAGTGACTACAAGATATGAGTCCAGCGCTCTAACCACAAGACGAAACTGGCTCACCACTTCTTCAATATTTGTAGAACTTCTGAATATAAAGTAAACAGGAAAGGGTTGGAGTATTTGTCTGCTGAGTTGTTAATCCCAATCAAACTATTTAATATTAAGCAAAGGGTTGCACAGCTAGAAGCCCTAAATCCCGTTATTGGAGTACTGACTTAATTGGAACAGTAAGATACATGGAGATTGTGCTCTTAACTATTTATTGAAAAATGCATTTAGGTAGGAAAGACCTTCTCCTGTTTACTAATTGCATAGACTGGAGAGGAGGAGGAGGAGGAAAGCAATTTTATGGCTTTCCAAGAAGAAAAAGGAACTGTGTGTATGACCTATGTGGAAAGTTTCTGCAAGTGTGGAGCACACATTCAGCATAAGGTGGAGTGGGGTTTTATATGAGATTTGGTTTTAAATATTGCTTTTGATATAGTCAGTACTGACTAATCAATAAACATTATATATGTGGTGGTGCATTGACATTTTGGATACACATGTGGGGTAAGTTGGAACTGGAACATATTGAACCCACATCCTGAGGGATGTATAACTGTAGATTTACTCTTACTAGGGTAAAAGTCAACACTGCAAAAGAATGATAAAAAGAATATAGATATATTTGAACAACGGATCTAGAGGCTGACATCATAAACAGCAAGAAGAGGACCATATTTATTATTTATTCATATTTCTATCCTGACCCACACCAAGAGGTCTCAGGGCACTCAAAATAAAGCCAATAAGTGGAAAGTTACCCCAGGAAACTTTGAAGTCCGGAAGAGAAAGTCCCCAGCATTTCTAAGCTTCCAGTGCTGGCTCTGAGGCCTGCCACAGCCTTCAAGAGTTGGCTGCCACAGCTGGGCAGACCCAGCTTTGTAAGGATGGCCCTTCCTCGGTCCTCAGCTTGGGCCAGGCTTGGTACCTGCCATGTGAAAGCACCCTAACTCTGTGCTAGAAGCTGTGTGTGTGTGTGTGTGTGTGTGTCAGACACTGGAATATAGGTACGATGGGAAAATACAATACTGTAGTCAGCTAAGGTATATTGAGAGCAGAATTGTTGATACCAGTTCCTAATACATCTGTGCATTTCCATGGTACAAAATACCCAGAACGGCTTAATGCATGGTACCTATTTCTGGCCTGGTTTTGATGTAGTGGCCATTTTCAGGCTGAAGATTGGAAGATCAAGCATCCACACAGGTGAGCCTACATCACTATTCTGGGAAAACTTGTGTGGAGAGTTGATTTTCTCCAACGAGCAATAATGTAGGATTCCACCCTTTTTTTTCCCAGGGGCTATGTTAGGATTGTCAGAGATATGCATGCCAATCCCAACTAAAACCCTGGGATGATCCCATGTTTTAGATCCTGTCTGGACTTAGCATTGGTAAATGCTTCTCAAGGCTTTCACTGTTCTCTGGGATATTTCTTTCTCGGTTGTTCCCATAAGAATCAGCATTGCGCTGATTCCCTCAACACGCAGAATAAATATTTTAGTCACTGTGTTTATTCGATGTGTCACCTCATCTCTCAGATTAGAGAAAGGCCTATTATATTACTGCATCACTTATGTTTCTATTTTTTTTTTCCGCAGCAATAACAAGGTTTGTATTTATAATCTGAATCATGTTTCCTCCTCACCACTTTTAAGGGTGAAAGGAGAGAACGATGAGAGGAGAATTCTGGAGCTGACTTTGGAGATTCAAATTAGAAATAATTATAAAAAGAATGGGTGGATGGGAGAAAATAGAAGTGCTGCCTAAGTGGGATGGAAATTTACCGGCTGTGCCTTTCCATTTCTGCCTCTTGGTTACTGTGAAATTTCAATATGTAAATGAGTAATATGGACAATTTTACTGAATTCCAGGTTTCTGGAATCACTCACTCACGTCCCTACACTTCCCAGGGAAATAAAGAGACCATAAGAAGAACCCTGCTGGTTTTCCTCAAAGGCCTCTCTTTCCCCACAGAGGTTAAGTGGTTACCTGAGGGGAATCTACAAATCAGATCTTTTTAAAAAATAACAACAATAATTTAGGATTATTCTTGACACTGCATGGAGTTGATGACTTAGGAACAGTTAATTCAAAATCAAGTGGTAAAGCTTTTCCTTCTCTGGATTTCTCAACTTGGGCGGAAGATTTAGACATGCCCCTGAAGAGAATGGAGGGAAATACACACAACTGAACAGAAAGAAGCATTTCTAAAGCAAGGATACTCAATTTGCAGCTGCCCAGATGTTCCTAAATTAGTACTTGCAGCATTCCACTCTCTGGCATCTGGAGGACTTCAGTCCGAGCAACCCTGTTCTGAAACAATGGCAAGATTCACATGGATCTGTTATGACACCATAGAAGAGCCCAAACGGCATAGGGACTGACTGATTCCACACCCATCAGGCCACCATCTTGCTGTAGAGGGGCAGAAAGTGCAGTCAGGGGGTGTCGTGTCCAGTGTCCTGTCTGAGTCCTCAGATGAGGAATTTCCGACTGGTGCACCAGCAGATGCGGCACTCCCACCTGTGGAAGAAGCACAGGATTCCCACTTGGAGCCCACTTTGTCCAGCACAGGCAAGGCCAAGGCTGAACAAACACCTGACTGAGAGTAGACCAGGGGTGTATCAATTCTGTCAGGAAAAGACTCAGCTGTGTCTGTCCTCACGCCTTCATGTGAAACAGCTGCAAAGGAGGACAGAACACAGCAATAGCCCATATAAGCGGTCTTAACCCATTTCCTGCTGTTGCAAACAACAAATCTATTCCGGCAACCCTTTGGACTTCAGCTTGTGTTCTGACTTGGCTCCTCCCTGATCTCTGACCTCTGACTACATGGATGGACTCTCTGTAACTTGATCCTTTGGCTTGGACTGACTTCTTCTGGTAATCTGACTTCCCTGACTGGCTTTTGGAACTGACTTAGCCTTGTCAATGCTGTTGGTGGTGTGTAGCTGCTCTAGACAGCATAGGAGGGGCTTTTCAGGCAGAGTGCAAACAAAGCATCCTGATGGCACTCTCCACTATCCTCCCACTCTGCTGTTGCCATGGGAACCTACCTGTGCCACTTCCTTCCTGGAGCTCTGGCCAGTCCCGTTTCAAAAGATGCAGAAAAAGGCTGACTTCTGGGGCCACTTCCTGCACCTTTCAAAATTAGGCTGGTCTGGGAAGGAACATCACACTCAGGGAACTTTTGTTCCTCAGCTTCAACCTTAGCATGGAAAGAAGAGGGCAGCTGGGCGAACAGTGTGTTAACTGCCTCCAGAGCTGAAACAACTGCTCTACACCTTCTTCCAGTGTTACAATCCACCATTTTGTGACTGACCAGAAAGTGAGGCTGACCTCAGAAGTGTCCAGTCCTAGCAAGGGAAAAGGCCATCAAAGGCCTGAGGTACAGCATCAAATTCACTGAAAGCAGCAGCAATTTGGACTTCAACTTTTGACACACTTGGCAGATTTCAAGTAATTACAATGGGTTCCTTTTTCAGTACACTAAGGGCATGTTCCCATGCACGTTTTGGCCCAAATCGAAATTGAGTTCGGCGAGGGGTGTCCCCATGCATTTTAGATTTGGACCAAATCACCCAAACCAGGACCAAATTTGGTACTAGAAAAAATAGGTCTGGGTATGGTTTGGGGTTTGGCACACATTGCTTTGTGAGCCGAGCCTGCACATGGGGACGGTCCCGGGATATTTGGGGAGGAGATTGGCACTTGCATCAGTGGGAGGTGGGATTTCATGTCCTGGGCTTGCCGTTCCTGCCCAGTGCATTGAAAATTGTAACCGCTGAGATTTTTGGGGAGTAAATGCGTACTTTTGGTGTTAAAGCCGAAATGATGAGGGGGTCAAATGGCCTTCAATGCCCCACAAGACTCTTTTATTCAAGTATTCCATCCCCGTTTGCCGATCACCAAGGCAGGGAGGATAATGGCTTGATATTTCTCCCTTTTACACAGAAAATATTCCACTCCCTTTTTCCGATTGCCAAGGCGGGCATGATAATGGCTTGATTTTTCTGTTTTAAGATTTCTGGTTGTTCTTGCAGTTCCCGGGTGGTGCGGAGGTGTGGAAAACTGCTGAACTGCCACAAACCTCCTAGTGGCTTTGGTTTTAAAAAATTATTATTTTTTTCTGTTTGGTCCTGGCTTCTCTGTGTCACTAAGGGAGGTGGCTGCGGCATTTGCAGCAGGCGGCATAAGGGTGGGGTGACGTCAATCTGGCTTCCAATGAGGATAGAGGGGACGGAGGGAAAATGGCCTCTCTCCTGTGCCAGAGTTTGGTGCAATATGCATGGGGAATGGCTGAATCCACACCCAGTCCATGTTACCAGGAATGGCATGGGGACAAGCCACTGTTTGCTCCCAAAGAAAGGCATTTGCATGGCATGGTGCTAAGTCTTCCTGGGTCCTGTCATATACCCTCTAAATTATTTTTGCAAACATCCACAGAACAGCATAGTTTGAGCAATAAAACTGCTAAATTCCAGGTGCACATCTGCAAGATAGCCTAGTTATGTCTTTGATCATTTATTTATTTATTTACAGCCTTTATGGCACCATTGTTGCCTTCCCTACCTCACAAGATGACCCAGAGAGCTTCCATGACCAAGCGGGGGCTCAGTCTTAGGGATCCCTAGAACTTCGCACAAACCTTTCACCAGTTGCCTGTAATCAAGACCGTGTTTCCTTGTTACTAACAGTTTCATGTGTGCCCTGGAGTGCCTTGGTTGCTTGGCTTTGCAGGGCTGTTTAATTAAAGGCACTGAATATTCTTTAAAGGCCTTTTTTGCATTTACCTTTGGTAGGCTGGACCAAGTAGACCGGATCCTGCTGAAATAGATGGTTCCTGGTGCAGAACAAGGCAGTCCACATTGGGACAGCCATTCCAGTCCTTGCATAGGCTCTGAAGCTCATGCTAGCTATGGAGCCAGAGCAGGAGGCCTCCAATAGCGCCAAAGGCCTCAGGGACCCATTGTG
Source organism: Aspidoscelis tigris stejnegeri (assembly GCA_023333525.1). Taxonomy (NCBI): domain Eukaryota; kingdom Metazoa; phylum Chordata; class Lepidosauria; order Squamata; family Teiidae; genus Aspidoscelis; species Aspidoscelis tigris. The sequence goes on along the minus strand of JALMGA010000007.1, from coordinate 21,050,332 downwards.
GCAGAACAACTTGCTATGCTGCTACAATGAGTCCCATGGTATACCAGACCACAGGGGCATGCTGTCCACAAACTACTGTGGTCCAGTATATCACCCCCAGGCAGGCAGGCAGGCAGGCAGGCAGGCAGGCAGGCCACTCCAGGCCTCTTGTTTCAGTCTACACTCCATTCTGTGTGGATGGAGTGTACTAGCAGGTGGCAGGGCAGATCTTAGTCCTCAGGGAAGGGAGGCTTCTCGTACAGTTATGGTCTAACAGCAAGTGTGGAATCCCCCTAAGTCCAAGCCCATGACTGATCTGGCTTGTGGATCAGTCTCTTAATAAGCGAGCCCATTTTTCTCTCCTGAAATCATTCATATATTCCATCCACACTCTATTTATAGCCCTTAGTACAATAAATGATTGCTAAAACAGCAACAGTGCCTCTCTTCCATTCCCTCCAAGAGCCAACAGCATGTTAATTGGCCAGCTAAACACACAGCAAATTATAGACCTAGCACAACATTTTTGCATTTTAACCTAGCTTGTACTCTTGTCTATTATATTATGTGAAAATAGCAGCCAGGAGGAATTTGCAAAAGTAGGTGCCAAATCCCCAGGGAATGCCTTATATTCTGTGGCTACGGGAAGAAATCCGGTTAACGGCAAGTGACCTTTTTTATTCCTGGGAAGAAAACTTCAGCGAGGTTTTAAAACAGAAAAATGCTAATCCGTGCTGTTGTGCTAGACTCCCAAGTTTGTTTTTTATTGTTTTTTATTGTTTTGCTTGGCTTCTGTTATACTGCTTTCCATTTGGAATTTAAGAGACAAGAAGTCTTATGTATTTTAATTTTTTTATTCAGTTTGTATTTTATTTTATTTCATCTTGATCACTTGCTGAAACATAGGCTATAAAGGCAGTAAACAAGTAAATAAATAAAAAGTATCTTTCTAGTGAGCTACCCTGAACTGATGATAGCCTTGTCTTCAACCTTAAGAAAAAGCAGAAGAAAGCATTTAAGAACATGACAAAATATTAGTTCAAAATAGTAGTTCTGATGTGTTTTCGCATTACAGCGAAGATGCCTTGGAACGCTTCGGCCCAAACATGTTGAGAGCAGTTCCCCATATGCACTGGCAGGTAAAAGATGCATTCCAAACGCATCCTTTACCTTCCCTTGTGCAGACAGGGAACTATTCTCAGCCCGTTCGGCTTCCCAAAGGCTGCTCCGATTGGCTCCTCTGGAGCCAGTGGTGGGCAGCCCAGGGGACTCCTTTCCCTCGGCTCCCGCTACCTCCAGGAGCCAAGATCGTGGCTTCTAGAGCCAGGGGGACCCCCACCTAACACCCCCCAACCCACCCCGGGTCACGCGTGCGCGTTCACGGCCTTAACTGCAGGCTGCCGGGTTGATTCTGCCTCCAGGAGGCCTGGTGTGCTGTGCGCATGCTTGCAGGGCGGTCCCTCATTGGTCAGCCACCCGCACCTGTGCAGATGGCCTGGTGAAGCCAGGAGGGTGGCTGGCCAATGAGGGGCCACCCCACAAACATGTGCACAGCATGCCAGGCCTCACACGATGGAACAAGGGACCACACATGATGGAATGATATATTTGGCATTACTTTTTGTTGGGTACTTTTAGGGCGCTTCCCCATGCAAGCCATTTGGGTCTGATTGGGCACACATTGGACCTGGTACGGGACCTGGTGTGGAGGATAAAAGTCAAAAAGCTTTGAAGTTTTACAAAGCACATAGATCTAAAAGAATCTCAGGACAGAAACACAAAGGTGTGAGCATAGTGACTCAACTAAGGATGAACTGAGGAAAGATGATCAGGTACTGAGTGTGGTCAGTGTTAGGGTGTTTTTCCACTGTCACTAGAAGTACCCATTAAGTACCCATTAATAGGTAAGTAATGGCATTTTTGTCCCCATTAATGGGTACTTAATGGGTACTTCTAGTGACAGTGGAAAAACACCCTTAGTGCACTTTCAGTTCAGCTTCTTAATAAGATGGACTATTTCAGCATGATGTAAACATGGCCCAAATAGAGGGTGGGAAGTCCACAAATAAAATGGATAGAAATGAAAAGGTGTGAGCAGTCAGACCTGAAGATGGACTGAAGAATGTTTAATGTGAAGGTGTGACCACGGGGCATACATTCATATTTTGAAATTCTATTTCTTATTATCCATAATATGTGATTGGCTTGACATTATCACTGAACTGTCTACCACTCAGCCAGAAACTTCTCTTCCCCTTCCTTTTACCTGTCGAATCTTAAAGAGGACAGTGACACTCCATGGCTAGGGCACTGTCTAACTTTGCTAATGCTAAATGCTCTTCGACTCAAGCTCTAACATCCTCTATGTGAACGGGGAGACCTCTTGTTATTTATCACTGTCAACTGGATATGTAGCACAGTGGTGAGCATTCTAAAATGACATCTCAAAAGAATGCCAAACGTCCTGATTTTGCCTCTGTGTCTGAGCCCAGGAACCTTTTTCAAAGAAGGCCCAAGGACAAATGTGCTTCTTGTATTTTGGGGGGAAGAGGAGAATAAAGAAAATGGCAGAAGAGAAGTAGGGATGGAAATCACCTTCACTGACTTCTGTTATTGCTGCTCCTAGGGAGGAGAGTGGCTCATATAACTCAGACTGAATCCCCAAAAGATTTATTTGCCTCTCTAGTCTCCCTCTACTGTCACCGTATTCAAGCGGACTTTAAAGTGCCCTGCACTTCCGGAATAAGTGTCCGCATGAGGCTCAGCAAAACGTGTGTTTAAAATGCACCTTCCATCCCCACAGAAGCGTGTTTTCTTTCCCCACATCTTTTTCTCCCCGCCCCCTCTCTTGTTCAAAGGAAAAATAGCCAGATCTCCGTCCCCCGAAATGGCTTCCCGTGCCGGCAAAGGGAGTGATCACTCGCTCATTCACTCTCAGCACTTACTTTCACTCTGTTCTCTGTTCAAAATGGCTTGGCTGCAGCCATCGGGTGCGCGATCATGTGCTCATTTACTCAACACTTTCACAGATCACCCACTTCACACCTGATAACAATGTTGCAATTCTCAGCAATTCTGGCTCTTTGAAAGTTCTGACCTTTACAAAGGAAAGGAAGGGAAGCTGCAGCATTTCTGGGAGATGTGTGAATGCTTTATGGCTGTGTGTGCAGGCAGCAATCCTCGCCCCTTTTGCCACAGAGTGTCCCCATGGTAAACGTTGCAAGGAAAACTCAAGACTTCCAGAAAGAGCACTGAAACTCTAAGGGCATGTATTTTGTCATGGGTTTTCCTGCTTTTGTAGCACTGGTAGCTTGTTAAAAACCCTGGCATGGGGTTGCTCAGAGGCAAAAGAAGATTTTTAGCAGACTTTAAGTTGCTTGGGGACAGGCCCTCAGTGGCACAACAGAGATGCTTTATCTGAAGAAGGTCTCACACATTTTGTTTATTCCCTGGGTTGTGCTAGCCTGACAAACTGAATCCAACAGTAATGTCGTTTTCTGCAACCAGTCTTCCTCATGCCAAAGAAGGAAGCTTTGGTCAGATCTATCTGCAGCTGTGTCTCGATTATACAGCAAAGGCATCTTAAGTGTGGCCTGGTTCCATTACTCTTTGGTTGTGGTCACACATAAGGTTTAATCCAGCTTCAGTCCACTTGCAGAGTGAGAGATGACATCAGCAAAGTGACAAGTTGTTTTATTTCAGAGTTACACAATTCAGAAAATTCACCTTTGGGATGGGTAATGTGGAAAGGAAATTACTGGTCACTTTGCTGTTGTGTTCTCTCACTCTGAAGGTGGACTGAAGCTGGATTAAACTTTAGGTATATCTCCAGTGAAGAGCAGCTATTCTGAGGGCTTGATTAAAGTGCTTTCTCTTGAGATGAGCCATATGCTTTGTTATCAGTCTTCTCAGAACTTTGGTTTATGCCTGAAATCTGAGGAAAGCAGCCGCACCTTGGAGCACAGCCATTATATTTTGGTATTTGCTTGCTGCACATTTTATAGTTATCTCTACATTTCAGGAGAGCATCAGCCTTCTAAATGATACTTCTGTTTTCATTATGTAGACAGATTGTGACATCTCATTTTTAAGAACTGAGACCAAGAAATAAACATTTACATAAACAGTCAGGTCCTGTTCAGATGAGTCCAACACAGGACGGCCTAATCATGAGTTTGAATTCAGATCATACCAGTGCTGGTCAGACATGGATTTGATATCGGTCATCCTGAGGCCATCCCTGCCTTGTCGGTCACTCATTTCTGCACAGATCAGCCTGGGTTTCCTCCATGGAGCTCTTGGTTCTCCCTTTCGCTACATCAAATCTATCTCATTTCCTATTGGATGTTATTCATGTCACTCAAGGGAGGCATTTCCTATAGAATGCCATTCGTGTCACTCATGGGAGGCGAGGGTGTGTGTTTGCGGGTTTTTTAAAGCCTGCTCCCCCACTTCCACACACCTCTTCCTTTTTTATGTGCTTTTCTTCTCCTTGCAATTAATTTTGTTAAAAATAATAAAAATAAATGTGCGTAAAAATGCTAGAGAGAGGAATCATACACATAAACTGAGGAGAGGGAGAGGTGCCTCATGAACTCTGTGTGTGCCAATTGGCTGAAAGGAAATACTGGACACCACCCACAACAGCACAGTTCTGCCTCCTTTAGGCTGTCCCCCTGCTCACAGGTGAGGAAGTGGAAGATGGACTGGAATTCCAGGCCGGCCTGAGTCCCTGTCAGTCCTGTGAAAACAGGACTACATTTTAGGATGGTCTAACGGGTTCAGGCTGACTTGGAAAGTGACTTAAATAAAATTAATGTGAGTAACATGACCTGGGGACCGACACACGTCAACCTAAAACACTTGTGTGACCAGGGCCTCAGACAGTGAGAAGTTGTTGACCGTGATGTGAGTTTCACCTGTGAATCACATAACCAAAGATCCAACATAGGTTCCTGATATGCAGTGAAATTAAACCAGCCTCCAAGCACAGATCATGGCACAGCTTCTGTCAATAGATAAACCTCTTTTTCTTGCTCCTTCCTTCTGGGATCAATTTCACCCTTAATAAAACAAGATGTTTTGTTTTTATTATTCAGTGGGGTATCATTAGAACACCACATTGCTGGGTGGGGGGGGGGCGGAATCCAAATACAGCAATGGCGTTAATCTGTTATGGACAACTATTGATTTGATTTGCTAAATGAGAATGCATGTTACTGCAAAGGTACAATATTAGCTTGGAAAATGACGACAATTTTATCGACTGTGTGGGCTGAGAATAATAAGTGGCAGCTGAGCATAGCTCGGTACCTTTTGAGGAGAGAATCAGAAAGGAAATTACTCCTTTCACATTAAAAGCACTGATATAGAGGATGGTTTACTTCATTTATGGTGTCTATTAATCTATTATATAGAATCGTTGGGCAAAGAGAGGTTCTTAACACTTTAGCACACCGTGGGACACTTAAGTAGAACTTCTAATGTTCTCTTTTATTGGCAGAAGCTCTATTTTGGGACCTTTTGTTCTAACTAACAGTTGGCAAACCTAGATGAAATAAATCATTCAGATCTTCATAGGCTTATCCATATTCAGTCCTGCATGGAGCTGGATGGAGCCGCTCATCAAAGGCATCACCATGGGATGACTGGAACTCTCTAGAATAGTTGGACCTTCAATTTGGCCCTGTTTCCTTCAGATCATTTCTGTGAGCGTTTTGCAGTTATTTATTTATTATGTATATCCTGCCCCTATACCTGTAGGTCTCAGGGTGGGTTACAAGTTTTAAAACAGCAGGTTAAAACAATAATATCCACAAAAACACTTAAAAGAGAACAAGCAGACAAACAAATGGAAAAGGCAGCATATTGTTAAAAAAGTATTCTAAATATTAAAATACTAATAGCTACAGTGTGTGTGTGGGTGGGTGGGGGGGGGGGAATAGTCAGGGATAGAAGCCATCATTCACATTTCAAATACTGACATCCCACAGCATCCCATTCACCATGGCAATGGCCTTGTGTCCTGGCCATAGCCTTAGCCAATGTGGCGTGTGACTGTGCAGCCACATTGTGAATGCCGGTGAACCACCATAGGTGTGCCTACTATTGCTGCAGAGCACGTTTGAGTGCTCCACAGCTATTGGCAATGGCCCCACATGCTCAGAGCCACTTCCAGACAGTCTGTGAGCCAGTTTGGTCAAGTGGTTAGGGAGCCAGACTCTTATCTGGGAATACCAGGTTTGATTCCGCACCTCCCCCCCCCCCCAAGTGACTAGCCCAAGGTGGTGACCCTGGGCTAGTCACAGCTCTCTCCTGAGCTCTCACAGCCCCACCTACCTTACAGGGTGTCTGTTGTGGGGAGAAAAATAGAAAACTTTGTCAGCCACTTTGTGTCCCCTTAAATGTTTGTGAAAAGCCAGGTAGAAAAGCCAATTCTTCTGCTACTGCTGCTTCAGACAGAATCAGCTCCATGCTGTGTGAATGCTTCATGCAGGAGCATCCCTGGGCTTCCCCAACTGCCTAAGTGTGCAAAGGCCTCTAGTATGGGTACCCTAAATTACTGACAGCTACCTGACAGTTACACAAAACTATTTCCCGTTCATTTCAGTTGTAGAATTAAACCATCCTTAGATTTTGTTTCTTGTTTTAAACCTTGTATCTTCTCTGCTATTGATTTTAGTGGGGCTCCTTGTATTGATTCAACAAAACCTAGAGCGTGACTGAATGTTTATGTTCTCAGCACATTTCCTCAGTGCTCTGGCTTAAGTGGCATTATAGTGCAATATAGTGATCTTCTACTGATATGTTGTTGGAGAGGAATTGATGAAGAGAATCTTCTGAGAATCCAAGAGATCAGTACTGCATTTCTCTGGCTTGGAGACTAGTTAAACAAGCAAGAGCAACAAGTTAAGATGAAAAGAAGACCATGAATCTGGAAGGCTATCATAGGGTGTTTTTCCACTGTCACTAGAAGTACTCATTAAGTACCCATTAATGGGTACTTAATGGCATTTTGGTACCCATTAATGGGTACTTAATGGGTACTTCTAGTGACAGTGGAAAAACACCCATAGACAGCTTCTTTAGGGTCCATTTGAACCATGCTAGCCATTGCTGGGGAATACTGTATCTACTCGATAATGTGGCCTCCAGAAGACTGTGCCTATAGAGGAGAGGACTGAAAGGAGACATGATCACTGGGCATGTCCCCATGCACATTTTGGTTTGAATCAAAATCGGATTCAGGAAGGGGCATCCCCATGCATTTTAGATTTGGTCTGATTTCCATGGACCAGATCACCCAAACCAGGACCAAATTTGGTACTGGAAAAAACTGTTCTTGGGTGTTCTTCCACTGCAGCCCTTAGATCTGGATCTAAGAAGATCCGGATCTAAGGAATGGGTACATTTCTTAATCTGGATCTAGTAGATCCGGATTAAGGGAAGCACCCAGTGTGTTTCCACAGGAGGTGTAGCACCCATTAGGAATGGGTGCTAACACCTCTGCTGTGGAAACAGCTTTGCACCCGTCTGGGGAATCCGGATCAACCCACAAGGGGTTGGTCCATTACCCCAGGTGTTTTGGGGAGCACGGGGGTGCAGTCTTCGAAGTGATTTCGAAGTGACTTCGAAGTCAGCTTCAAAGTCACTTCGAAGCATGAGCTCAGCTTTCAAAGTTGAGCTCATGCTTCAAAGTGACTTTGAAGCTGGCTTCGAAGTCACTTCGAAGTGAATGTGAAGTCAACTTCGAAGTGACTTCGAAGTGACTTTGAAACCAGTGTTGGGGGGGGGCAAAGGTGCATCCCCTCCCCCTAGCCTCCTTTGGACCCCATTGCCTGTTTCCAGTCGAAACAGGCTCCCTTTAATCCAGATTTTCTGGGAGAAGACCCCATTGTAGACCCCTTTAATGGGGTCTACAGAAAATCCAGATTAAAGGCCAAAATCTATCCATTAGATCCGGATTTCCCCAATGGCAGTGGAAACAATCGGGTCCCAAATGGGTGCCATAGTGGAAATGGGGTCATCCAGCTCACACCGAAATGGATCCTAAATGGGTGCAAAAATGGTTACTTTTGACAGTGGAAAAACACCCCTTCTTGCATGGCTTGGTGCCTCGACATGTCTTGCATGGTTTGGTGTCTCAGCACGTCTTGCATGGTTTGGTGTCTCGGAATGTATTGCTTTGCGAGCCGAGCCTGCGCATGGGACAGTACCAGGCTATTTGAGGAGGAGATTGGTGCTCGCATCATTGGGAGGTGGGGTTTCATGTCCTGTGCTCGCCGTTCCTGCCCTGTGCATTGGAGATGGCAACCGCTGAGATTTTGGGGGAGTAAATGGCTTTAAAGCCAAAACGATGAGGGGGTCGAATGGCCTTCACTGGCCCAAGAGACTCTTTTATACAAGTATTCCATCCCGCTTCCCTGACCGCAGGCAGGATAATGGCTTGATCTTTCTCCCTTTTCCACTTGCCGGGTGTTCTTACGGTTCCTGGATGGAGCGAAGGTGCGCAAAACTGCTCAATTGCTTAACTGGTGCAAAACCTCGTAGCAGCTTTGCTCAAACAGCTGGATTTTTTTAATTGTTATTTTTGCCATTCAGTCCTGGCTTCTCTGTGCTGCTAAGGGGAGGGGATGCAGCATTTGCAGTGGGTGGCACAGGGGTGGGGTGATGTCAATCCAGCTTCCAATGAGGAGGGGGCAGAGAGGAGATGGCACTGGTGCCCCGTGCCGGGGTTTGGCATGGTTTGCATGGGGACAGCTGTATCCGCATCCAGCCCACATCCAGCCTGCACTACTGGGAATGGCATGGGGATGAGCAATATTTGATCTCAGTCCCACACCCGGTCAAATCAGAGCCCAATCAGAGCCAAGCGGCTTGCATGGGGACGTGGCCACAGTCTTCAAGTATCTGAAGGGCTGTCACAGTGCAGAGGGGTTGTCCCTATTTTCACTTTCACAAGATGGGAGGACTAGAAACAATGGGATGAAACTTCAAGGGAGTCAGTGCCGATTAGCTATTATGAAAAACTTCCTGACAGTGAGGGCGATCAGTCAATGGAATAGGTTGCCACAGGAGGTGGTTAGCTCTCCTTCACTGGAGGTCTTCAAGCAGAGGTTGGACCTACATCTGTCTGGGATGGTTTAGGAAATCCTGCATTCATCAGGGAGTTGGACATGATGATCCTAGAAGTCCCTTCCAACTCAATGATACTATGATTCCCACTGAATTTTCTGACCATACAGGCCTTTATTTGTTTATTTAGAAAATTTATATCCCGCCCTTCACCAAATGGTCGCAGGGTGGGTTACAATGAAGCTTGGAGCATTCATCAATGCAAAAACTGTGCCAGATGCACTCCAGCAGGAGACCTCTTAAAGTACATGGTGCCATGCACCACTCTGGTCCTGGTCTGTATCAAGTGATCTGGGGGCAAGATGGGTTTGCGCATCATGCACCCATAGAAAATATTCTAGGGGTGCTGGGGCTGTTACAGAAAAGGCCATGCACTTTCACAGAAGATTTGGTAATACCTGAACTTAACTTGAACAGAAGCTGTTGGAGCTCAAGATCAATTATGAGTGCTTTGCAATTTCCATAAGCAACAGGAGCCTTCAAAAACAGAGCTGTCCTTTACAGCACCTTCCTCAAGACAAGCAGCTTAACCCAAAGCCCATGGAGCAGCACCACCTAATGGTTGTAAGTGTTGCTAGTGTTCTCTTTCAGGAGTTTTCCTAAGTGTCTGTGTGTGTTGTGGTTGGGGATTACAGAAGTGCCACCAATTACCAAAAGGTGTTCATTATGTAATATAATCACACTTTCAGCAGATACTTAATATTGGGAAGGGAATGTTTTCCAAATGGGAATTGACGTTACTAAAGACAGTCACTACTCAAGCCATGGAAAACTTAATTGTTCTTGGTGGTACAAATTTTATTAACTTAGCCACCCAGCAACCCCGAAGAAGAAGAAGAAGAAGAAGAAGAAGAAGAAGAAGAAGAAGAAGAAGAAGAAGAAGAAGAAGAAGAAGAGTTGGCTTTTCTACCCTGCTTTTCTCACCCATTTAAGGGGACTCAAAGTGGCTGGCAAAGCTAGTTCTCTTCTTCTCCCCACAACAGAACACCCTGTGAGGTGGATGGAGCTCTGAGAGCTCAGAAGAGAGCTGTGACTAGCCCAAGGTCACTCAGCTGGCTTCGTGGAGGAGTGTGCAATCAAACCCTGTATCCTTGGTTAAGAGTCCGGCTCCCTAACCACTAGACCAACCTGATATTCCTCTCCAGATAGCCTCCATCACTCCAACTACAAGATACTAAGAGTGACCAGGAGAATTTTGCATCCACACACATCCAAAATATAAAATGATAAAGAACAGCAAACTCCTCTTTGAAACTCTGGGAACAGTTGAGATGGGGTATAGTTCCAGGGCCTGGATTTTGAATGCTGGATCTCTCTCTCACCTCACCAGTGCTTTGCTAAGTGCTGGTGAGGTGCAAATCACTGCCATTTTAGCAGCAATCGCTAAGCCATGACAGTGGTGCCCGTGTCTCTGTGTGGTGCCATTGCCACATTGACAGAGCAATGCTGCACTAACCACAACTGCCACTCCTGCCCAGGCTCTCTTCAAATGTCTCCCAAATAAGGAGAAGTGTGGAATGAGTTATGCCGGGCAGCAGGGAGTGTAAATGTAGAGTAGCTGCTCCACATCTACATGTTCTGGGAGAACTGCTGCATACCAGTAACTATTACAGGAAATGCGGATGCTGCATGCATCCGTTCCCCTGGAATTTCCTACATGCCTAAGTACAAAAAGGCTCTTTGAAATACAGTGACTGCATCCAGACATTGGTAACTTAGGCCCTTTCTGCATGCAGACAACAGACCCTTATCCTGAGATATATTCTAGAATAAGGCCAAATGCGGAAAGAGCGTTATATCCATGCTATTCCAGAATATCCATTCTTTACTTTGGAATATCCAAAAATAGCAGAATAAGTAGCTGATCTCTGGATAAGTCCTATCTTATGGGTTATCAGAAACTACTCAACGAAGTGATGCTCAATAGTTACCCCTCCTCAGCAAGGGCTATCTTTATGCTCTTAGGTCCTCCTGGAGGGGCAGGGAAGGCACCTGGGTATTTCGGCAGCTTAGGCCACCAATAGCCTGCATATAGTTTTGCCAGGGACAGGAATCTTTTTCTCAAGATATTCTCAAGTCTAGGGTTGTTTTTTATGAGGAAAGTTTTAAAATCAAAGAAAAGAAGGAGGAGCAAAAGTAGTGGAGGGAAAAAAACCAGAAACGTTTATGCAGATTTCATTTTCTGAACAAAATTTGGAATGTGAAACAGAGCAAATCCAGTTTAAAATTAAAACCATTACTCTATATTGCATCTACAGTTTAAATTTTTACATAGTTTTTTCCTATTTATTTATTTATTTATTTATTTATTTGTTTGTTTGTTTGTTTGTTTGTTTGTATTTCTATCCTGCCCTATACCTGAAGGTCTCAGGGCAGATAACAATATTATATTAATCTTAGACAGGTCCCTGCCCTCAGGCTTACAATCTAAAGAGACAAAATACAAAAGGAAAATGGTGTGGGAGGGAAGAGGGACACTCTTAATGATAATAATATTACATACAAATTAAGGTTCTTAAAGATCTTAACTTGACCAGATATGAAACAATTAAAAACCTTTAAAGATGTATTGAGAAAAAACAGATCCCCCCATATATATTATTGTTTATGCATCATGCTTTGCTCTGATTACCCACAAGTGCACACTGAACCTTCCACAAGAAATTTTAGCAGCTTCTGCGCAATCCCTTTGCGCCACTTAGATGCCTCATTTGACCATGGAGCCCACACACTACCGGGAGGCATGACTTCCTGGGAAATGAACTCACTGCGGGGGGGGGGGCACCCAAGGGTGAAGGCCATGACTGGAAGTGGTCTCTCTTGTGTTCTTGGCCTTCCATTCCAGCCACCAGCAGGCAGACAGAAGTGGCTGGAGGTGACTATGGCCGCATTTCCAGTTCTGAGGGAGGTGGTTCTGATCCAAGTGGAAGGGGGAGTTTTAGGTTGGTACAGACCACTGTCGTGCAGATAGCTGTTGGCATGCCATGCCATGCCATGACTGACCTGTTCTGGCCTGAATCACTTGGTTTGGGCCAGGAAATATTCTTCACACCATCTGCCAAGGGATGCAGTGTGAAAGATGCCCTTGAGGTGGAAGTTGATGCAGGAACATATTCTGCAGGGATTGAGCATCCAAATAGCTGCCCCCAAATTGCCTTGGGGTATGCCAGCACATGAGCATCATGGGAAATCTTTCAGCCCCTCATTTCAGCTGGCTTGACCTTTTAGGCACAAGGCGCCCTCCCCCCCTCCATTTTGCTCAAGTGACTCAACGACAACTCTGAGCCAAATCATCAGATCGAGACATCCCACATTCTCCTCAGGGCTCCCTATCTCTGGCCTCAGGACAGTGTTAGGATTTCAGGGTAGGAATGATGTCTCAATGTTCTGCCTTGGATTCAACCCCCATTGCCTAGGAAGCCACTGTGAAGGGCATCTGGATGCAGCTTTGGAATAATGTTGTTTGGCCTCCTAGGCACCATTAACATACACTCAGGGTGTGATCAGACAGGATTTGGTTGCTCCTTTACCAAGGATCACCTCATCATTAGGCAAGAAAAAGGTCATCAAAGAAGCTACCTGCAGAGCACTAAAGAACCTATATTATTTGTTCATACTTTTTCTTGCCTTTCCTCTTTGAGTCTCACAACACCTTCCTTTGACTAATTACTGATTGGCCAGTCCTATCCTGCCCAAATTAGTTTGAAGCTGCAGGTAGTAGCACATTACACTCCATTTTTGGCTATTCATAATCACCAGCTGTGCCGCATAGCCCCCATCAATTTAGATCACACATTCAAATGACCAAAAAGAGGGGCTGAGGTGCCATCAGTGTGGGTAATGACTGTCTCCTTCAGTGGACCCTGTGTCCACCCCGTAACAGTCCTGGAAGCTTTGATGGGGACATATAAATGCCCCATCGCTCTGATGATTCCCATGGCTGTGTTAACATGGCCTAATTCCAGGCTGAGAGGCAATCTCTATGTTCTGCCCCTGGGAGAGGGATGGCCTGGCCACTATGGGCAAAGATGGCAGCACCTTAGCATAGTTTTTGGAACTTTGTGTACCTGAGAGGCAGAGGCATCCCTCCCATCACAGGAATTTTACTTATGATTTACTATATTCATATGAGCCTAACTCCCAGATGGGCATGCATAGAATTGATGACCTTGTAGCATTTATTTCTTCTGTCATCTAGGGTGACACAAAGTTCCATGGCTAGTAAGCTGTTCTGCTGTCTGGCTGGTGGGTACCAGCCACAGCTGGCCATAAAGGTGTAGTTGCCATATCTGACTGAACTTGAAACCATACACAATATTAATGGGTTTTATGGCACGGACATATAGTTCTCTTAGGTAGCTTTTTGTGCAGTGCAGCAAAATACCCTGAACTGTATCTCTCCGTTACTGCATTCTTTCAAAAGGAGCTATTTCAGTGTTGGGAAGTGTCCCTTCAAATGAATTTCCCCTCCCCCCAAAAAGATGAAGATGAGACTCCCTGCCTGTCAGATCTGGATGATCAATGGAGCCCCATCACATTTTTCACTGTGCTCATGTTCCATGAAGGGTGCCGGTAAGTCATATCGCTCTTTTTCAGCCATCAACTTGTTGCAGCAAGCTATCGGTTTTGATCCGAAACATTAACAACATGTTCTTAATACTTTAATGGCTCAATACAATGGACTGTTTGTTCAAGATAAAACTAAGCACATCATATCTCACTCATAAGGAGACAGCTGAATCGCTCCAGCAGAGATTCCAATATTCCCTTAACTTACTTTCACCGACACCAGCTGGCTCCATTGCAGTGCTTGGATTTAATCAATGTATGATCCTGGATTTCTTCTGGACTTGGGAATAAATTAGCTCACAGCGTGTGTCTTTTATGCTTCCCATAAAGGTAAAGGCTAATAAATTACAGTCAGTGATGTGTTGTAGAAAAGGCTAGCAATGCTCAAACAGAGAAAAATGGATCTTCCCCACAAATTAAAGACATTTCCATTGTTCTTCCACCTTCCCTGTCCCCTGATGAGCCTGAACAGGGCTTCAGATGCTCTAGATCAGCGGTTCTCAACCTTCCTAATGCCACGACCCCTTAATGGAGTTCCTCATGTTGTGGAGACCCCCAACCATGGGGGTAGAGCAGCTGGGAAGTGGGAGGGAAGGGCGGCGGGAGACTTGTCCCGACCCCCAGGTTGAGAACCACTGCTCTAGATCCAGGCCTTTTTTGGCATGTTTGACAAGATAGCACACAAATCGGTTCATGCATATCCCTTCCTGCTGCATGAATTCCACATAAGGATGTCCACAGTTTTTCCCCTCTTCACTTCACACGGAAGTGAATGTGATGGAAATTCGCATTTGTGCGAAAGGAGCCACTTTGAATGCGCAAGGATATAAAATTGCTTCAAATGCTTGTTGAATTCACTTCAAATCCAGTTGCAACTCCGAATCCACTCTGAATCTCCTCCAGAGATGACTGGGCAGCCACTTTACCACCTCCTCACCTTCGCGAATGTAAAAAAGCCTTGAATAAATGAGCACAAGTGTTTGCATGTGAATGTCAATCTTCAAATATAGCTAATATTCGATCAGAATGCGAACATTCAAAGCTTTGATGTTTGTACAAATTTTGAAGCTGACAAATCATTTTCACCCATCCCTGATTCCACACCTTTCTGCTTTGGGCCTTATTTCTGGATATATACTGGAACAGGAGCTAGCCATCTACAGCCTGGTACTAGCATGTGGACAGCAGGCCCCTATTCAGAGATATATTGCCATGTCTTGACCTCTGCCTACGTTTCTCATGGGCTTTGGAGAAGAAACTGGTGATATGGCTGACGTTGTAAGTCAGGGCGAACAACAGGGAGATGTGGAGGCCCTTGATGACTCAGCAAAGGCAAGAGAAATCAGTCAGGCACAGAGACTGGAGGTTGTGTGAGAAAATGTGCCCATGACTCAACAAGTTCTGATAAGGTGTTGTGAACAACCAAACTGGATACTGTGATTTCCCTGTGCCTGTGACTTGTGCCCCAGACCCTGGATTTGGGTTTCAGGTCTTGTGATGTATGGATGCTGGACTCTGGTAAAGGACTCTCTTTGTATTCTTCTTTGTGTAATCCAATCCTAGCTTGGTCTCTCAATATAAATTCCTGAATTGCTGCTGGTAAAGCTATAAATTAAAGACTGTTGTTCCTTCCCACATGCCTGTTATTGTTTTGTGCTGCCAAACGCCAACAGCAAGGCATACAGTATATCCTGCCCGGTGCAAAAAGGCCCTAGATTCCTGGAAGAAAGGCTTAATCTTCCAAATAACAGCCCTTCATCTCTTCTATCACCATTGTTAGACATTAGCTGTCCAATGAGTTGGCTACATTGGATCTGACAGTGCTGGCTACCAATGGTGTAGGTACATCAAGCGTGGTACAATGCATGGAAAGCAAAAGGGTGTAGGCTCAATCCCCAGGTTGTCCCAGAAGAAGACAATGATAAATCACTTCCATTCCATATCCTTGCCAAGAGAACTGCATGGAGGCGTGGTTGGGATCACCAGCAGATGGCCTTAATTCAATGGTGCCTAAAAAAGGTGTTCTTTTATATACATTATCTACTCTCAGTTACATTCATTCCTAAATTTAATTGCTTTTTTCTTAGTTTTTGGAACTTTTGCAAATCAGAGCATTCTTCCGAAGTGTTCTCATATCTCCTTCATATCTCATATCTCAACAGCCTGGATGCTGCTGCTCTAGCCCATAAAACATGGCTCTCAGGTAATTACTCTTCATTTTTTATTCATTCTGTACCTTTTATGTTTTATTTTACTCCTCCAGTCATCTTAAATTCCAAATAAGATTCTTAGCCTTCCAGATGCACACTGAAGAAGTCTCGTAAGACTAACTTCTTATTTAATCCATGTCTGCTAATAGTGGTAGGTTTACTTTGCAAGACCCCGTAGCTAAATGTGTAGCTTAAATTGAAAAACAATAATGAGATCTAGTCCCATGGGAACTGCACTCCTTATTAGCAATTCATCTCCCATTTTCTCCAATGCTATTACATTTCAACACCTAATTAGCATCATAATCCCAAACTAGTCTGCATTTAATGAAAATATTTCAACATATTCATTACGTGCCGTTTGCATAGAATGACAACTTCCGTTCTGGAGAAACACAGAAGATAAATAAGTTAAGGCTGAAAAGTACACAGAAGTTGTTTGGGGTAAGGGGAAGAGTAAATAGGGAAAAGTGATTGAAGAAAAACAAATGAATGTGTTTAAAGAAGCAGATTTCTTTAAATTTGAGGGTTGCTGTTAGATCGCATTGGGTTGACCACATTGGCACCTTTATGCAGTTTTCTTGGCAGAGAAACAGAAGTGGTTTGCCATTACCTATTTTTGGGGAGAGGCTGGGGATTTAACGTGTGCCTCTGCGCTTTCCAGACAGTTTGCTCTACCACTGAGCTGCAGCTGTTCCCAAATTTCAGATCACCTGCACCTTATTCCTACAATCTTGTCAGCAACTTTCTGCAGGATTTACCAAATCCTATTACTTTTAAAAAGGAGGTCTGGGGAAGGAGGGATCTTGCAATGATCTCCTGTTCTTTTATAAGGGATTGCTTCTTTGTTGACAATTCCCGTATACCTTGGAATGGGAAACAGCAGGGAGCCAAGCCACAAAGGCAGCAAAGGCTGGAGATATGCCTGACTGGACATGAAGCTGGGAAAGAGAACTTTAAAAACCAACTGGAAGGGGTAAATGGGGAGAGATGATGGAAGAAAGCAAAGAAGCAGGATGTTAGTGACTGCTGGTCTGCTCACTAGACCGACCTTTCCACACTCCACTGCATTCCTTACTGCCCCAGAGTTGACTAACCCCTCCCTGGAACAAATTAGCAGTGGACTGACCAGGTAAGGCTAGCTGTCTCCTGGACATCAATGTCTGCCCCTTCTTCTGGATGTGGTGTGTCAAGTGGACGTAGTGGTGTGACTGTGGGAGCACAGTCACACATGCGCTGTCCAGATTACCATGGCAATGTCTGAGCGTGTGCTGGATGTTGCTTCAGTCATTGCCATAGAGATCTGCCGTGTCCTGCCCAGGCCATTCTCACTTCCAAGTGCTGCTGGCCCAGTATGGGGCTTTAACAGAACAGTACTTGAAGTGTGAATTGCCACCACTGCACTACCATAATGTTATTATACCACACTAGGCTGGTAAGTACAAAAAGGCCCCACTGTCTGTCCCTCAGAAAGGGAACATTTGCTGTCAGGACGGGAAAATGAAGAAAACTGAGAAGGGCCTGTAAATACGGTTAAACATGTTAGGGAAGGTTAGCTAGATTCATTCTGGAGGCAAGATCTTGGCTGAACCATGCCTTTGGTTGAGGAGATAGGGAGATAGGTACTTCTGACAACTGCTGCCACCGGAGCCCTGAGTGATAGCAGAGAATTGAGGGCTGTTTTTGCACCTACCTCTGTAATCTGGATTTAGAAGATCCAGATCTTTTGAGGTGTGGTCTTCCCTTGAATCCGATCAGAACCCAAGCTGAGGAAGGATTATCAGGTATTGGGCGTGGTGGGAGTCAGGGCATTTTGAATCTGGCTTCTTAATAAGACAGGTTATTCCAGCAAGGTGTGTCAGGCCCCTTCCTTATATATATTTAGGAAGGTAGTGAAGACGCACCTCTTTGCCCTGGCCTTTGGCTGAGCTGTTAATGTTCCCTCCCCCAGTACAGACACTATCATTTTAAACATATTGTATATTGTTTTATATATGCTGAATTTTTAATGTCTTTTAATGTATATTCTATTTTAATCTGTTGTTACCTGCCCAGAGACCTTCGGATATGGGGCGGGATAGAAATGTAAATAATAATAAAATAATATAGCCTTGATTTCTGTGCTCCTTGTGTCTGCAGACTGTGTGCTCAGAACACTCACTTTCCTGCCTACTCAAGTATACTCTTGTGGACCAAAACCTTGTATTGATTTGTGTAATTTAAATAACATCTCATTAGACTTATTGATGAGTTCCAGCACCTTGAGGGACTGCTTCATTTGCATGTAAATAGAGACAGCTCCTCTGAGCATCCAAATTTAAGAGTAGTTAAAGGTCCTCAGTGGTGTGAAACAGGGGCTGCAGAAAGTTAAGGACGGCCCCAGGTAAGATTTGGGTTGGTTGCACTTAGCAAAAAGGTGAAGACATGTGAGGGGGAACTCCTGAAAGGTCCCTCTGCATTGTGCACAGCTGTGTCTTCACCAGCTGTGGCTCCACATGTGGAGATGTAGAACAGTTAAAACTGTTCTATTTGAGATGTGCGTGAAGCCAATCGAATGGGCAAATATTTGGCTTTGTTCCTGGTTAGCGATCCCAGATGGGGGAGGTCCATGAGCACCTCCAGAAGGCCTGCTTCGGCCTCAGAGCAGAGTGCCAATGATGGTGGAGGACTCAGCTGCATTTGTAGGTAAGGGGGCACAGCCAAGGGGACAGGATGCCAGGGAGGCTGGGGGTGACCAGTTCCATTCCATCAAAGCTTCAGTGAAGTTTTGACAAAGGCCAGATCCATTTGATTCATGGGCAAATGGGAGCCCATGAATGTAGGCCACATTCCATCCATTCATGAATGTTGAAATTCATATGAATTAGTGCAAATTTCCAATTGCACAAATATTGGTGCTCATCACTATGTTCCACATTTATCCTGCCTGCCTCACAGGGTGGTTCCATTCACAGTTTTTCCTCATAGAGGAGGTTCAAAAGGGGTCTGGGTTGGGTCAGTGTAGGTGCCGTTAGTTCTGCGTTATCCCGTCACCATGGAAACTATCCTGAGCAGGTGCGTTGAATCTGTTTCCGTGGCTCTGTGATCACCTTTGTAATGGAGGAGATTTGCACCTCACAAGCACCTAGGAAAGTGCTATTGAGGTTAGGGATAGATCCAGCATCTCAAAGTCCAGATGCCGGATCTATCCCCCATCTTCACTTCTCTGGGAGCACCAAAATGGGCCTGAAGATGCCACCGCACCCTCTGTAAAGTTAAGGAAATGTAGGCCCTATTCTATTGTCTGCAGATATCATTATTTGTACGAATTCCCTACCATGACTAGAACTGGTTTTTCTAGCAATAATTCTTCACACGTTTTAGGGGGGGAATAGCAGGGTTGTTGCGGTTGTCACAGACATGTATGGCAATCCCATCACAGCATGTCATAATGGTGCTATATCCCCCCTGTCTCGACAAGGCCCTTGTCTAATATGTAATCCCTTAAGTGAAGATGTACTGAAATGCCTGCCATTCCTTGTCAGAGGTTACACTGGATGGTGCTGATGGGAGCTGCGGTTTGGTAATGCCTGGAGGGCCATGCATTAGCCATCCCTGTTTTAGAAAGGCACACCTGATACTGGCAATTCTAGTCTCGGTGCAGGATCAATCTCAAATGATGGCAGCATCACTTTAAAGTGACATCCTTAGACTTATGCGACAGAAGAAGAGATATGAGGCTTTCTTACACAGAGCAGTTAATTGCTCCATTTCACTCAATGTTTGCACATTATGCTGCTCTTCAGAGAATCTGGACCTCAGCTTTAATCACCTTCTGTCAGCACAGATGATGGCTCAAAGTGATTGTGTCGGCAGAAACCAATGGCTATAGAACACAGCTTCTGGAGGCTCTCTGCTCGACTACAGCTTCATAAGAACATAAAAGGAGCCCTGCTGGATCAGGCTACAGCCCATCTAGTTCAGCATCCTGTCTCACACAGTAGCTCACCAATCATTTTGAGGCGCCTTCAAGCAGAAGGCAGAGGCAAAACCTTTACCTGCTCTCGATTCCATATAAATGGCCTTTACAGGTATCCTGCCTGTCACTCCATTCCAGAGGTGATACCTAGGGGTCAGTTCTAGTAGCCATTGATACACATGTGCTCCATGAATTTGCTAAGACCAGAGGGAGAAGACAACTTTCTCCTTCCAAAGTGACTCATTAGAGTATATTAAACTGGTCTACTAAAGTTACTTTGGAGGGAGCCAGACAGCTTAGTGGCTAGGGTGGACACCCTAGCCTCTGGTCACTCAGGGGGCCCCTTATGTGCCTCTCTGGATACTGACTAAGTCTAGACTGTATGAAGTGGAAACAATCCTTCAGAATCTTAGGAATAAGAAATCTTTCCCACTGACTTGCTTTGTTATTTTCTTAATCCAAAGTATCTTCTACATGCAAATCAAGTGCTTCGCTGCTAAACTATGGCCTTTCCCCAATAAATCACCACCTATAATAAAAGTTAGTCTGCTTTTGCAGAAAACATGTAGGTGCCTATAAAAGTGTCTATTTTTAGCATAAAGCTATTCTTCAGTGTTCTAGAGTCTCACAGTACAAGGCAGCCTTTTCATTAATGGATCCTGAATCCTGACGCAAAAGTCCAAAAAGAAGCAATAACCTATTTTGTTATGAATCAAGCAGGCTTTTGCTTTTTTGTTCATTCAGGTTTTTGAGAGTGTCAGTGTAAATCTCACACCAACATTCTTCCATTAGCAGAGTTGAACTCTAGCTGGTTACATCTCCCTTTCAATTCCACATCAAAGGCTTCATCCAGGCAGCCAGCAAATGGACTGTTTGATGAGAGGGCAGAGATCAACCATGGAGGTGGGAGGTACACTGTTTACACAGCAGGTTCCTCCAGACCATAAGGACCTAAGAGGAGCCCTGCTGGATCAGGCCGCAGCCCATCTAGTCCATAAGGACCTAAGAGGAGCT
The DNA here is from genome assembly GCA_023333525.1 of Aspidoscelis tigris stejnegeri. Lineage (NCBI taxonomy): Eukaryota > Metazoa > Chordata > Lepidosauria > Squamata > Teiidae > Aspidoscelis > Aspidoscelis tigris. The sequence goes on along the minus strand of JALMGA010000007.1, from coordinate 21,029,467 downwards.
CTGCTGGATCAGGCCGCAGCCCATCTAGTCCATAAGGACCTAAGAGGAGCTCTGCTGGATAAGGCCTCAGCCCATCTAGTCCATAAGAACCTAGGAGGAGCCCTGCTGGATCAGGCCACAGCCTATCTTGTCCATTAGAACCCAAAAGGAGCCCTGCTGGATCAGGACACAGCCCATCTAGTCCAGCATTCTGCCCACACAGTGACCCACCAATTGCCCATGGGCATCTCAAGCAGAAGATGAGGGCAAAACCTTCACTTGCTCTCAAATCCCAGCAAATGAACTTTGGAGGCATCCTGCCTGTCACTCCAGTCTGGAGGATGTACTTGGGCATCCATTCTAGTAGCCGTTGATATACCTGTCATCCATGAATTTCTTTAACCCTTTCTTACAGCCAACTAGGCTGGTTGCTGTTGCCACCTCTTCTGGCAGCTAGTTCCATAGACTAGTGACCCTCCACAGCTCTAAGGCTTCAGTCTGTACCAGTTTAGTTTCAAGCTGGAAATGGCCCCAGAAGATTACCACTTTCAGACCAGAAATGGTCTTATATTTCACCTCCTCCCTCAGCTGTCACTCTGCTTGGCAGCAGAAGAGACAAATCTGCTGCTGACCCACCTTCATTTCATTTAGCCCACCCTACAGCTAGTCTGGTTCCAAGGGACGTTTTCGTATCTCCAGGAAGGACTGTTGGATGGTTGCCCATGGGACTATTTGCTCACCAAGCCCTGCAGCCCAATTTTGCTCATGTGGATGCATCCAAAGGTAATAAGAACAAGATTCCTTCAGGAGATTTGAGGGGTGCTTTGTGAATAAAACATGCAGAAATGCATAAATTATTACAGCCTAAATAGACACTCAGTCATAATTAAAATTAATTGAAAGATGTGGTGGTGAACATCCAACAATGAAATTCACCAAAGCTCTTGTAATTGCAAGATTGCTGCTTCCATAAATGTGGAGAAAGTATCAATTTCTTGCTTAATTTAATCAGCTTCATCGGAAGAACTTGGGAATCTTCTCTGTTTTAAAAAATTGATTTGCCACTTATTGTTTTAATTACAGCATTGGAAAAGGGTCAATCAGTCATTACAAAAACCTAAAGATTTTCAGAGTCTTAAAGGTACGTGGTAGGGGTGTGCATGAATGCAATTTTTGACATTTAATTAGTAACAAATCTAATATTTGAAAATTCGAATTCGTATGAATAAAGAAAAACAAATGTCTGGACTTTTGAACCAATGCAAATACATTTGTATCTGAATGAATCTCGTGTGCAACCATGTGCATCCCGTTTTCGCCCTGTATGCAACCTATACGTATCTGTATGAGTGCATATGGATACACACAAGATGTGTACAGATACGTACACATACAAATGTCTGAATTATTTGTACGAATAACTCAAAATATTCATATTCATACAAATACTAAAGTACAAATGTCTGGACATTAAATTCATATGCAAAGGAGCATTCAAATGCACGACCCTAGTACTTGGTGAATCTCTAAATCAAATCCTAGCTCATTTCAGGATCTGAACAGTGGGATGCAGGATTTGCATTTTTCTGGGGTTAAAAAGATAAAAAGTGTTGTATATTTTCCCCTCCTAAGATATGTGAGGAATAGGGAAATGATATATGCACCAGCCTAGAAAAATCTGAGTTGAAATCCCCAATTCCTCATTATTTGAGCACATTCAATATGGATCAGAGTTTATTCCAAACTAGGAAGCAGGTTTAGAATAGATCTAGGAGATCTAAGTAATTAAGGAACAACCATGAAAATTGTATCAGCCAGGAGGGTTACATGGATGGGTTTATATAAACACAAGGAGCTGACCTGGGTCTGATAGCGCTGCACAACAAACCAACCCTTTTCACAGTTTCCTTCTGCTCTTTCACTTCATCAGTGCCTTCTGTTTAAGACGGGGAAGAGATCCAGAGTAAGCCAAGTGTTGAGATCTTGGCATCAAATTAAACTTAAATGTGAAACAGACAGAGAGAACAAAACTCTTCTATGCTCCATCCCACACATTCTCTTGGTGACTGTGTAAATATGACACCTTCCTATTCAACAGAACACTTCAGAGACAAAAATACTTCTCTGGCTTCCTTTAGCTGTGCAAATCAACACAATTTTTAAAAAGTGAAGAATCCTGCCTTTTGTTTAGTAACACCTAAACAGTGATGGGATTGGCAAAGGGAATGCACAATTCTTCCATTGGAAGATAATAAACGTGCACTGGTCTATTGGAGCCTCAAGCAGCTGAGCAGTGTGCAGTATTTCAGACTACAACTCCCATCAGGTTTTGCCCTATGGGCACAGCTTGACAAATTTGGTTTATTCATACAGTAGATGTTGACAGTGAAGTAAGGATTAAGGGTGGTTTTTGTTTTGTTTAGAATTATGTTAAAAGATACATGAACAGTAATAACAGATGACGTTCCTGAGACTATTTCTGCACCTATCTGCCCTAAATGTGGGTCTGAAATAGCTGGGCCCATTGGTCTCGATCACTTGAGGGCATGGGCAGGATCATCACTGATCCATCAGTCTGCACTGATGGTGTTGATCTGGCCCATGCTTGTTGACAGCTGTGAAGGTCACAGAATCGTGAGTGGCCTTTGATACTCTTGATCAGATTTCTGGAGTTGTATCCAGGAGCCTGCTTTCATATACGGCTTGGACCAATCTATCCGTCCTTCTGCATTAAAGATGTGCACAGCTCCCGCCTCCCCATTTACTTTGCATTGAATGGAATGGAGTGGAACTTTGAATTTGTGCAAATAGAGCCACTTTGAATGTGCCAGACTTCAAATTTGCTCAGAATTCACTTCGAATCCCTGCTGCCACCAGTTGTGCCTCCAAATCTGTTCCAAATTTGCTCCAAAGCCTTGAACGAAGGCACAAATCTTTTGCTTCGCATCTGAAGGTCAGTCTTTGAATACATACAATACTGAATTCAAGAGCAAAGCTTTTTTTGTCCATTCCTAATGCACATGGCAGAAACCTGGGGCTATTTTGCACTCGGCCTCATAGTTCACGATAGGGTACCATCTGGTAAGGAACATCTGCACTTCCAGGAGGCATTTCCAACCCAGAAACAATTCCTGCCTTACCAGATGTTACCCTACTGACTACTAGATGTTACCCTACTGTCTACTAGATGTTACCCTATTGTCTGCTAGAAATTGTGCACCATACACACCCCAGACCTAACCAGAACCTTACCTGTCATGTCTAGCGTCACACCCATTCACATCATTTCCAGTGCTAGGGATCATCGGAGGTGCTCTGCAAGTGTGCTGGCACCTCAGATGACCCAAAATGCAACTGTGCGTGGCGACAGTGAACATGCATTCACGCCAGGCTGCAAAAACAAGATGGGGGCACCTCGACATGTGCTCAGGCATAAGTAAGTCTCCGGGGCATGTGGGACTTAGTCTGGCATGTAGTAGCATTCCCAAGTGCGAACACTAGTACATGTGAGTAGGAAATGCACTTTTCCCACCCAGTGGATGGGAAGCTAAGTGCAGAAACACCCATGGACTGGCCCACCATAGCTTAGGAGACTGCTTTAAAGGACACACACTGGTGGTGTTGTGTGATTAGTGCTTTCCCATGAGGCTCCCTCTGGTGAGCAGATGCCGCAGTCTTTAGAGACAGCTCAACCAGGTCCCAGGAACTATGCAGAATCAGCCTGCAATTTTTAAATATGTGCATCCTGTTATATTTCACCAGTTTATATAGTTTTAACTTTTGCTCCTCAAGCTGCTTCTCTGGCAGTTTTCTTTCTAGCCCGTGTCTGTCCTGATCTCCAATGGCTGTGGCCACAGTGTCAGAAAGAAACTGCTGTAGTGTGTTACTCCTAGACTTAGCTGTTACTACCTGCACTACTTAGCCTTTTAATCACACTTTTGCAAACATGATGCTTTGTTTTAAAGTTCAATGACCTTTAAAAAATGGAAAGATATTTTTGCAACACACAGTCCACGGTCTTTGACTGAGTAGGATGAGGAGTTGAGAACTTCAAGGAAATCATTAGGAAAATGTGAATTATTGACATTAATTGTTAGGAAAAATGCACATTTAGAAGTGAATGTAGAATCTCTCTTTAGGAGCTGAATCTCTGCTGAACTACTCTGGCAGAATCCAGGTGACCATCCTGTGTAAACATGGGTTGGTTGTCTCATAAGGGCAGAATGTCCCACTATAACCAGCTACTCACAGTCTGGAGGCTGTCCACCCTATGCCAGTTTGCTCTTGTGGTTAGAGTGACAAACTCTTATCTGGTAGTTTCCTGATTTGATTGCACACTCCTCCATTAAACCAGCTGGGTGTCCTTGAGCTAGTCACACCTCTCTGAGCAATCACAGCCCCACCTACCTCACAGGTGTCCATTGTGGGAAGAAGAACAGGTTTGTCAGCCGCTTTGAGGCTCCTTAAGGGTGAGAAAAGTGGGGTATAAAAACCAATTCTTCTTTGATCAGCTCTGACCTTCATATGGCTGTTCCAAAGACAGAGAAGCCTTACAGTGCTCTGACTACTATAAGACCTGCCTACCTTTTAACCCTCCATCCTTCATACTATCTGCTACCTACCTCTCCCCAACACCTTCAGTGGGTGCTAGCTACCAAGGGAGGACTGTAAGATGAACCTTGCCATCAAGGCCATCACCCTGACTGCCCTCATTGAGGGCATCTGGATGCCCACCTGAAAACCACTAGGAGCAGCTATGCTGTCCTTGTTCATAATCCTCATCAGTTGGCATTCAGTGGTTGGTTCAAGGCTTTTATGATTATTAGCCATTAATAATCCTGATCCTTCCGAACATGTCTAGCCAGTTTTAGAACCACCGGAGCCGGACATTATCATCACCTCTTCAGAAGCAGAGTCTAATTCTTCATTCTTCCATAGTAGAGATCACCAGTATGTATCCACCAAGAGCTCATCGGTGTCTGGTGACCATTAGAAAGCCCTCCAGATGTTGCTGCTGAAGAGCTACACTGTTTTCGTTAATTTCCCCATTATATAGGCCAGCAGGGCATCTCTAGGGCTGCATTCCATAGGGGGAATTGAAGTGGGGGCTGAAGTGAAAAGAGAAGGGCCTCAAAATTCCAAAAATCCCCTGTTTATTTCTGAACATTCCTACTCCTGCCTTTCACCAGAAAGTCTCAGGGCAGTTCCCATTCAATAAAACGATGCCGAACGCGGATAAAGTATTGTTCAAGAAAAACAGAATTGTGTTGTTGCTTCCAAAAGACTCGCTGGCCCCAGAGGCAAAGTACTTTTTCCTTTCCTCTGTTTTCATTCTCCCAATATTGTGCTCCACTGGATGACTCCTGGCTTTGGAATTTTACGAAAGGGAGTGAAAAACCAGAACAACGTTCTTTATAATTGCATCTCGCCGGGCGCTCAAGGCACTGAGCGGTCAGGGCTGCTGGGCGATGTGACCTTTCCGAATTCTCCCTACAACAATTCCCAATCTTTGGCCCTTTTTCCCCGGCTGAAATTTGGCCAATCTTTGGAACGGATTGGCTGGCCGCATCTTTTGTGAAAGGCTTCCTGTCGTTGAGATCAAAAAGCAAAAAACCCAAATACCCCTCAATCTCTCCCCGGCAGCCTCCCAGACAGCCTGCCTGCCTGCCTGCCTGCCCACCCGAAGCGGCGTGTGGGCATCATAATTCGAATTAGCATGTGCCTGCGCCATCACCAGCCAGTGGGTGTGGCGCGGCGCAGCGCGGCGCGTAAAAACTCTCGAGCCAAGTGGAGAGGCTGGGAAGGGGCGAACAGTTGGGGTTCCGATCCAGGGTCCAGAGGCAAGGTGGGGACGGAGGTGGCGATATATAGGGCTGCATCCCCTGTCTGCCGGCAACGGACGAGGCAGCGAACACTGCTCGGAGTGTGTGCGTGCGCGCGTGTCTGTGCACGCGCGTGTGTCCCTTTGCCTCCCCTCGTCCGCCCGCAAGCATGGCTTCATCGCAAGACAAGATCGAGCTGAAATTCGCAGACTGGATGGCAAGTTTGCCAGGATCCATCCACAACGTGCCCCTGTCCAACCTGGCGATCCCAGGTAAGCGATTTCGATCCCAAAAGTGAGGGTTTGCGGGTGGGGTGGGGGTGGGGTCCCGATCGGGTTGGTCGCGGTTGTGATTGGCAAGCAGAACGGGAAGCTGGAAAGCTCAGCTACGCTTCTCGCCTTATCTCTTGTTTTTTCCACCGTTCCCTCCATCTCCAGAAAGGTGACTTGCTAGGTATTTTACAAATATTTTTTTCTTTAATTTCCTTGTTAGCTTTGCCTGCAAGGGGGTCGGTTTTCTGGCGTGACAAGAAGGATGGGGAGCCTGACGTGTGCCCACCACCTTTCGATGTGCTGGAAATGCACAAAAGCATCTAGGCGCATGCATTTTTCAGAGCAGGTCTTTGAAAACTTGGGGCACCTTAAAAGCAAAGGTGTTTGCCTGCCTAAACCCTGGTCGTGGTTACCCCACTGGAAGTGCCACTGTGCCCAAGGGGACTTGCATCCTCCTAAGTATCTTTAAGGTTGCATACCTGGTTTGGCCAAAAACCTTTATGGAAGAGAAACACATCTGTGATAATGCCAGCATCTCTGATCTACACTTCATAATAAGTCCACCAAACCAGATATGACAATATAATTGGTTGGAGATCTAGTCTGTGACTTTAACCACAAAATGATGATAATGAAGATGATGGAACTGGTGGGTTTTCAAGGGGTCATAAAACCCTTTTGTTGTTGCGTCTGTGGCGATCAGTGGTCACGGCAAGCCCTCTGAAAACTGATAGGTCTGAAACACATGGCTTAGCGTCTGCTGTTTAAAATCCTTGCCTTCTCCACTGGCCTCTATAGCCAGGAAATCTGTTTTTTTTTTACTCATACTGAAGAGCTTGGATGATTCCTCCACTCTCTTAGAGCCATTCTGGATTCTTAGTATTCCTCTCAAGTCACTCAGATGTTTACAGAACAGGAGGGAGGGAAGTTCATTCTCTTGCAACCATTTCTGAATTCCCACATTGCCCCAAACCCGTCTGCTTTTGGTCCTGACAGAACACCTCAAGGAGACATTGGCAGGAGTTCCTTTTAATCTGGCCAAGCTTTCTGGTTCAGTTGTGATATGAATAACCTCTGGTGTGCGCTCTCTCCTTCAACCTGCTCCCTGGCAAGGTTGTAGGCAGTCAAATTGAACATTTGGCACTGCCAATCCCTCCCTGTTTGGTGTTACAATCGGAGCAGAGCCAGGCTTTACTCTGCTGAAGCTGAGGCCACACACACAAGGAGAAGGCGGGACTCACTGGAGAAGACCTGATGCTGGGAAAGATGGAAGGCTAAAGGAGAAGGCTAAAGGAGAAGCTGAGGATGAGATGGACAGATAGTGTTGTAGAAGCAAGAAAACATGAGCTTGAGCAAACTTTGGGAGGCAGTAGAGAACTCTGGCCTGCTAGGATCCATGGGGTCAGAAAAAGTCAGGCATAACTAAACAACAAGAGCCAGGCATATACTTTCTATACATATATTTAATATATTAAGTGCCTAGCTTTTTCAGTAAGAAAGTAAATTTGGTTGCGGGATTCTTCCTGCCTCGTTTTCTCCTCAAAATAACATTGGAAAGTGGAAGAGAATGTAATTGACCCAAAAATGTCATTAAGTCAAGATCACCCGGGGAGGCCTGTGACCAAGCATGCTTTCCATTTCTGGCCTCTGTCCCTAGTTGCAGTCTGTTGCTCTGATCACCACACTGTACTGCCAAGCATGCTTACAGAGCGACCCCCATTTCTACATGGTAGAGTTAGCTTTCTATGCCTAAGTTCATAGCTTTATCTAGTGATGCTGGACTGTTGCCCTACTACAGTGATCATGTCAGACGTTGTGTGTGGTTAGGCCTTTGTGGGCAAGCATAGGTATACATGATGGCAAGCAGGAGATAGAAGAGAAAAACACCCCTTATACAAATCAGTGGTGCAACCACATCTGGAATACTCTGTGCGGCATTGGACATTGCATCTCAAAAAGGATCTAGCAGGACTTGAGAAGGATCAGAAGCTGGGGGTGGTTCCTTGTGAGGAAAGATTAGACCTTTTTAGTCTAGAAAGGAGAAATGTAAGAGGAGACATGAAAAAATAATGCATGGTGTGGAGAAAGTAGTTCCTCCCCTTTCTCTGAATCTTAGAACTAGATGCCACCTGGTGGAACTGAATCCTGGAAGAATCAGGATGAGCAAAAGGAATTTTTAATATATACAATGCATAGTTGAAACTTTGGAGATGCGGTGTTGGCTACCAGCTTGGGTGGGTTCGAAAAGGGGTTGAGCCAGTTCATGGAAGTCACAGCTATAAATGGCAATTAGCGCTGATGGCACTAGGAGGTGGTACATTAGCTGCCGAAAGGGTGCAAGGAGAGCAGGCTGTGTGCTCATGTTCTACTGATGGGTTTCCTTGTGCGGCTGGTTGGCCTGCATCTGCTGGATTAGATGGGCCCATCCAGTGGGACATTTCCCATGTTCCTTATATGCCCTGTGAATGGCATTTGACGGGGTATGATGCCTAGGCTAACCAGTTTGGGGAAACCTGTCAGGTACCTTGCTTCTGATAGGACACTTTATGGTTGATAGGTTGTGTTCAGACTTTTAAGCTATTCAGACTCCTGTGTTGCTTAAATGTGCACATTCACAGCATTGTCCACATAATGTCCTCTTCATCAAATTGACAGCCCATACTAATTTAGTTTCAATTTCCTCTGACAGTAATGAGATCCGATGAGTAAAAACAATCCATTTCTCATTGGCAGCAAATGACCCATTTGCCTTGATCTGGGTGCACACTTGCTCGGTTTCAGCCTACACATTCTTTGTTGTCTTCTAGACATTTTAGGTTACCTGCAACCAGCATGGCTAGGGATAGTCTAGAATATCAGGAGAGTGAAGGATTCAGAAGATATATTTATAAAGATAAATGCTGCTCTCTGAGTCAAGGTCTGCTTATAGCCATATTAAATCTTTTTCAAAATCATCTCCTGCCTGCCTCTGTCTCTCTGGTTATCACAGGAGCCGGCATGCATTCATTTTGTTTATTTGTTTATTTATTTATTTCAAGAGTTTATATGCTGCCCTTCACCCAGAGGTCTCAGGGAAGGTCACAATAAGAAGGAATAAAATACAGAAAATGTTAAAACATATTTAAAAATGAAACCCAGCCACCCACCTGCCCTCCCCAACAGGACATTGGCCCGAGAAAGCTATTTAAACATCCTCAGAGTTGGCTTTGAATGGCAAAATGTGGAGGATCATATGTTTTCTCAGCCTTGGATCTCTTTACAGGATGAGTTTATTATCACGGCCTTGATTTTTCTCATGGGTTCAGTAAGGGGATAAGCTACACATATCTTGGATTGGAACAGAATACTATCATTAGCACAATTATATTGTCCATGAGGACTACTACTGTCCATCAGCATCGGGATTAGTCTTGAAAAACAGAATCAAGGTATATACTGTAATGATTAGATTTAATTTTTAAGCCCTTTAAAAAAAGCTATTTTGTTCTCCGCCATGGCTATTGTTCTCACACATGATGTTTATATCACCTTTCCACTCTTTTTGTGCTGTGTGTAAATGCCTAGGAATTCTTAGCATGGGAGGCAAAACTAATGAGGATTTTGGCCAATGGTAAATTTTGACTTTGCTTTGCAACTGAAGTAAAGAGAGCATCTTTTACGGTTCTTCTGAGTAGGTATGTCTAGGAATTTACTAGTTCACATCTACTCAGACAAATGCCATAGAGTCCCATGGGACTCGCTCTCATGTGGATAAGTAGCATTGAATTCCATGGGGATTACTTTTGAGTTGGCATGTCTAGGATCCTACTGTACAGCCTCTGTGATGAAAATGCTTCATGATAGTGGCAGCAGAAAGTGGTGGGCAAAGCCCATAGAATATCTGATTGCAAATGTGCACGTCTGTTTGAAAAGATGAGAGATCCTAGATAACCTGGAACAAAGGACATGACCTTAAAATATGGAGTACTTTGTGGAATAAAAGAGGTTTGCTAATTTAAGGGATATCAATCGAGCTAAAATGGGTTCAGGCCGATGACTCAGGGTGTTTAAAATTCAGAGGAGCTCAAGAGTTGATGCACACTGCTTGTTGAAACCGAGGGTAATTTTAATATCTGTCTGCTTCGGAACTACTAGTGCTTAGTGTAGGAAGCCAGATTGAGGTAAAAATCAGTCGCTTCATTGGAGGAAGATATATATTTTAATACGTTCTTTTAGTAATTGCATGGTTTGAAGAGCTTTGCTTGAAATAACATTTTAGAAATGAAAGGAAGAAAGGGTGGTCATAGAGGCATACTTTGTGTTCGTTTGTACAAAGGCATGGATTTTCTGCTAATTGCTAATTGAAACCTAGTATATGCTAATTGAAATCTAATGCATGCAAATAGGTTAATTGCTCTGACATAGAAAGTGGATGCCTTGCTGACTGGAGACATGTTTATCTGGTGAGTTAAATTTAAAAACAAAAACACACAGTCGATGCTTGCTTCTTCTCTTCGCCTTCCAGGTGTATTGAGGTGTGATTTTCTCGTATCTTAAGCTCTAAACAGATTAGAAAGGGGAAGTAAGTTGGATGCCTGTTAGATACACTGGCCAGGGAAAACAAACCGATTCTATAGCGAAGAACTAAGTTTATGGAACAGTATGAACTGCGCTTGCAAAAACAGAAGATAAATGTGGGTAGACAACATTTAATACCAGTTCCTGAAAATACATGTTTTATAACTCAACTGTGAAGCATGAAAAATGTTCTGAGTTCCATCTCTAAGCATTTATAGGTTGGACTGGAAGAAGCTCTTACATGGATTCCAAAGAGCCACCGTCAGTCAAAACTGAGAACCCTGACCTAGACCCTTTCTGCTGGGAGTGGAATGCTGGGAGTTTTTGTTCATAGAATAATAGAATCATAGAGCTTGAAGGGATCTCTAGGGTCATCAAGTCCAACCCCCTGCTGAATGCACGATTACCTAAACCATCCCAGACAGATGTAGGCCCAGCCTCTGCTTGAAAACATCCAGTGAAGGAGAACTCACTACCTCCCATGGCAACCCATTCCACTGACCGATCATCCTGACTGTAAGGAAGTTTTTCCTAATATCTGATCTTTATTGACTCCCTTGAAGTGTCATACCATTTCTAGTCTTCCCATCTTGTGAAAGTGAGGATAGGTACAATCCCTCTGCACTGTGACAGCCCTTCAGATACTTGAAGACCGCTATCACGTCTCCTCTCGGTCTTCTCTTCTGTAGGCTAGACACTTCTAGATCCTTCAACCTTTCCTCATAGGACATGGTTTCCAGACCACTAACCATTTTGGTAGCCCTCCTTTGGACTTGCTCTAGTCTGTCAATGTCTTTTTAAAACTGTGGTGCCCAGAACTGGACACAGTACTCTACATGAGGTCCACCAAGGTAGAGTAAAGAGGAATAATTACTTCTCATGATCTGAACTCAGTACTCCTCTTGATCCATCCTAGGATGATGTTTGCTCATTATGCAGCTGCATCATATTGTTCAGGAACATCCTGAGGACCAGTTTGAGAACCACTCATCTAGAAGACCAAAGAAACATATCGCTCTGTTGGCTTGATGGTCCTGCACAAGCAATTGCTTTGCAGTTCCAGTAGGTACCTAGTTTAATACAGAACTGGAGATGCCCAGGAAACAAGTGAAAAATTAAGTAAACCCCAGAGATTGCTCATTGGTATTTGGGTACAGAAACGTGAAAAGCCCATTCTCCCTTTGACAAGTTCTCTCATCCTGTCAGATTGTGGGTCAGCTCCTGGTTCCAGGATTTGTGGGGACATTTGGACTGACAATCCCTAGAGACTTCATAGAGGTGTCTTAAGCAAGGAGAGATGAGGTGTTCACACAGACCATTTACTTGCCTTTGATAAGTGAACTATTTTGGATAGTTTTCAGGTAATGTAACCATGCAAGGAAGCTCTCTGCTGGTCTCAAGATCCCAGCACATACTAACCATGCTGTTCTTTAGAGTCTAGCCCTACTACAGTCTCTTTATTTCAAAGAGAGTTCTGTTAGGATGCTTGCACAGCAGCTCTGATGGCCCCATTGCACTGATAGAGGTGCAGATGGTCGCCACTGGATGCAGGGTAAGGATATGGTTAAAGTTAGTTTACATGTGTTGCATGCTTTTGTGCACCACCGCTATTTTATGATTAGGCAACAACTAGGAAGGCAGGAAGCGCTTATAGACTGTAAGTGCCTCCTGCACTTGCCCAGATGTTAACTAATTATAAACTATGAGGCTGAGTGTGAATTGGCCTAAATCTCAAATGTTGGGGACCTGTTTTCTATCCTTACATGATCATCTTTTCCTGCACTTTGGTGTTGCAGATGCAAAGAAAATAGACTCTCCAATAGCCTTGCATGCAATACAGTATTTTTTAAAGAAGATGAAGAGGAGAGTGGGGGAAATGATCTAAAGCTGTATTAAGGCTAGTTTGTGATGGTTGGTTATATACACAACACTTTCAGGGCATAATCCTTATTGATCACAGTAGATATGACTTCAGAGTAAACATGAGCAGGCAGAATTTCACTTTAGCCACTTCGACATCGTCAAAAAAGGCTGGGGGAAGTACTGTAAAAGAGAAGACAATGTCATATAACTAGCATCATAACTTCTTTTTTTTTCTCCTTGTGTTTGGGGAAATGAGATACCCCACACACATTACCATGGGTTAAACTATTGCATGTTGGAAAACCAACAATGGAAAAACCAGAAGTGAGAGGAAGTACTGCTGAGATTTCTTCTCACAGGTGATTTTGCAATAGGTTTTGGGTATGGGTGGAAACTCATTGGTATAAACAGAAACGTGATACATAGGTAGTCTTGCTGCCTTGCAGCCAGCTGTTGGTGGACAACTGTGGGGTCCTCTGTGGGCCAGTTTGGTCTAGTGGTTACGGAGCCAGACTCTTATCTGGGAATACTGGGTTAGATTCTACCCTCCCCTATGGAGCCAGCTGGGTGACCTTGGGCTAGTCACAGCTCTCTTCTGAGCTCTCACAGCCCCACCTACCTCGCAGGGTTTTCTGTTGTGGGGAGAAGAATAGAAAAGCTTTGTCAGCCACTTTGAATTCCCTTAAATGGGTGAGAAAAGCAGGATAGAAAAGCCAACTCTTCTTCTTCTTTTTCTCCCATTATGTCTCTCTGCTTCTAAACTGGACAGCTCCTCAAATCCCAATTCCATTTGACAACTGTTCTCCACACTAACTCCCTTGCCTCAAAGCCACATCTTGATCAATTCTAGCAAAGGCTAACCTTTTCAGCTGTTGGGATGTCTGTTGTTGTTTGTCTCACCCATCATGCAATATATGACATTCTGGTATGAGTGTTTTCCTTGTTTTTATTCCTTACAATTAGACATGATGAAAAATAATGATGAAGATGAGTTAAAAGTGTCCTTGATGAAAACCATCAAAGGTGTTATTAAGGTACCACCCTTTGGGCTGTGATGGCCCAGCCTGACTTCATGGTGCCATAGAAATAGGGTTTAGAAGAAGAAGAGTTGGCTTTTATATCCTCTTTTTCGCCCTTAAGGAGACTCAAAGCGGTTGACAAACCTTCTGTTCTTCTTTCCACAACAGACACCCTGTAAGGTAGGTGGGGCTGTGAGAGCTCAGAAAGAGAGCAGTGACTAGCCCAAGGTCACCCAGCTGGCTTTGTGTAGCAGCGTGGAACTGAGCTGGGAGACTACCAGATAAGAGTCTGACGATCTAACCACAAGACCAAACTGGTTTAGAGGCTCTGGCGCTAACCCTTCAACATCAAAGGTGATTTAGGTTACAATAAAAAAAAAACACCTTAAAAGTAGCTTAAAGGTGATAGCTGTCCCATGCTACTGTTCCCAACATTTTTCTAATCCACATTGAAAGCCAGAAGATGCATGTCAAAATGTGAATTATAGATGGAACGGGAACATTAGCTGCCACGCCTTTTCTTCTACAAGTGGATGTAGGCTTAGAGTCTCCAGTCATTCTAAGCTGTACTTGCACTGCAGGTTGCTATTCTAGTATAGGCTGTGTGTGCCCTGAACTGGAATTAGCAATTGGGGGGGGGGGTCATTTTAATGGAACACCTTGTTGCACTACTAAAATGGGCCCTCCATGATCTGGTATACCACCCCTTAGTATGCTGGCAGACCTGGGCATCTACATTCCATCCTGGGCTGATGGAGTGTGTTAGGAAGAAGAAGAAGAGTCGGCTTTTCTGCCCCATTTTTTTCTGCCCCACTTTTCTCACCCATTTTAGGGGACTCAAAGCGGCTGGCAAAGCTTTCTATTCTTCTCCCCTCAACAGAACACCCTATAAGGTAGGTGGGGCTGTGAGAGCTCAGAAGAGAGTCATGACTAGCCCAAGGTCATCCAGCTGACTTCATGGGGAAGGGTAGAATCAAACCTGGTATTCACAGTTAAGAGTCTGGCTCCCTAACCACTAGACCGGTGATGGCCAACCTATGACACGCGTGTCACAGGTGACACGCCAAGCCCTTTTAGGTGACACACCTGGTCACCCTGGCACCTGGGCATGTAGTGCTTGCTTGTTCTTGAAGTGTACAAAATACCAACTTTCAATTGAAGATTTAGCAAATGTAAAGAATTATTCATTTTTGCTTTTAATAAAATACATATATCAAAAATATAACTTTCTTACTAGAGCTACAAATATCACAAAATTATGGATATTTCTGGAAGTGACACAGCACCCGAGTTAAGCTAGGTTTTCTTGTGAATTTTGACACACCAAGCTCAAAAGGTTAGCCATCACTGCACTAGACCAAACTGGCTCAGGTTCTCTCTGGTTATGTGTAAGATGTGGGTGAAAGAGACCCAGGATTGTAATCTAGTCCACTGCCAAGTAGAAGACATCTCTAATAGAACATGAGAATACAAGAGAAGCCCTGCTGGATCAGGCCGCAGCCTGTCTAGTTCAGCATCTTGTCTCACACAGTGCCCCAGAAATTGCTTAAGGGCATTCTCAAGCAGAAGACAAAGGTGACACCTTCATCTGATTCTGAATTCCTGCAAATGTGTGTCTCTCCAACCTGGTGGCAGTACTAGGCATCCATACTAGTAGCTATTGAAGTATTGATACACCTGTTCTCCATGACTTTATCCTTTCTCAAAGCTTTCCAGGATGGTTGCTGTCACCACCTCTTTTGGTGGTAAATTCCATAGACTGATGCCCATCTGAGTGAAAAAACACCTCCCCTTGTCAGTCCTAATGGTCTTGCCCATCTGCTTCATAAAGCGCTCCCTGGTTCTAGTGTTGTGTTGTAGAACCTTCATCCAGACAGCAGTTACTTAATCAGCTTTATTTGGATAATCACATTTTATTCCAGACTATCCATGTTTTATTCTGGATTATCCAAGTAAATGGTGTTTGGGTGAAGCTAGAAGAAGATATTCTCCTTTCCCACAGCCTGCATTTTTTTTATACTTTCAATTGGGTCACCCCTTAAATGCCATCTTTCAAGGCTGAAGAGGCCTAGACGTTGCACCATAAGGAAGGTGTTCCAGCACCTTGATCATTCTGGTTGCCCTTTTATGCACCAGGCCTTCAAAATAAAAGACTACTCTCTGTTAAATAGGACTCTGTGCAACATAAAGTGCCTGAGATGGGCTATTTCTTGTACTACTCATGAACACTGAGGATCTGCAGAGATTCCACAAGCCACAGTTCATTGACCCTTACAATAAATTCCTATTTATCCTGCCTGCTGGAGCCTTGAATCCATCCAAGTGTTCACTGTGAACTTTGTGAGCTACCAAGGATAGAAACAGCTTTAGCTGTTATTTATAACCTTTCACTAGAAATGAAGTAGCCCCTATGGATGAATGATTTTATAATGTGTTCTTATTACCTCCACAGAAATCTGAATAATTTGTCCCAATGGTAGCATCTGCATTTATTTCTATAGCAGGAAGAAGGCTGATCTCACAGCATTGGTGTTGCAAGAGTTTGAGCTCGAAATTTTGAAGATTAGCCCTGTCCATGCTAACCTGTTGTTAATTCAGGGTCCTGTTCGTACCTGGCCATATTTTGGAATATATATCGGGCCACATGCTGAGGCCTGCTGTAGACAGTACTAGCATTATTGGGCCCCTATTCCAGGATATATTCCAGAATAAAGCCAAGTGCGAACAGCTCCCATATCAGTTAGCCCAGAAGAGCCAATCCTATTGATTCAGACTATGGGGAGGCATGGGTGGGATTGCCAACTTGTGTATGGATGGTACTGATCCATACCACCCACATTGAGTGGCTTCAGAGCTTGCACAAGCTTTGAAGCTGCACCCCCGCATTTCTGAGATCTAGGAATGAAAGTTTCTAGCAGAGGGGGCTGTGGGATTGCTTTTCTTTCTTTCTTTCTTTCTTTTTGGCAGCTCACTATTGTGCACTGCTGAAAAGTACTCCCTGATGGTCCTGGAACATGGAGGCATGCCTTCTGCACACCTCCCATGTTCTGGATTAGGGCTGCTAGTCCCTCTGATAGACCCAATTAATCAGCTCTACCAGGGATCCAGATTAAGGGCCTCCTTAATCCAGGTCTCACTCTGTCTCATCCACAGAGCAGACCACCAGGGTGTGTGTAGCTATAATGAGCAGATCTATCAGGTGTGGAAGTGAACTACATGGACCCTCAATACAGATTAAGGGTCTGTGCAGAAACACCCATTATCTGTGTACTGTTGTTGAAGGGAAAACACTTTTGGAAAGGTTATCTTCAGTTTCCTAATGGACTTGTTTGGACAGATACAATATTGAAGATGCTCTAGGGTAATAAGATAGAGTTGGTTTTCTGATAATTTGCTATAGTCATACCTATTGCTTGACCTTTCTGCTTCAAATGAAAAAGAGGCATATGACTTGAGTTATTACTGGGCTTTAGAAGATTTCTGTGCCATTATCAATGCTACTCTAGTTCATAATAGCTGTTATTTCATGGATCTGACTTGACAGATCTAACTCATTCATGCATAATATCCATGTTTGCATTGAGCTAATTCAGAGTGCATCAAAAAAATTTTGTACTTGAAAATAAGGTTTATAAACTGTGGTTTTCTCTATCTTTTTCTGCATGTGCAATTGTCATCATCAACATAATTAAGCTGGTGATGTCTACCATTGTGAATGTGCCCAGAAGCTTCCTTCTTTAACTCACAGATTAGGACCACCAGGCCACAGTGGGGAAGTGGTGGGATTTCCCTGCAGATCAAACATGACCTTAAGAGATCAAAACAAAGCTGCTCATTGGAGCATCTTCTCTCACCTACAGCCTGTCCTGATGGGTATTCAATAGTGACTCCCATGCTATACGTTCTTCTTGAATAGATTTTTATCATTCTCTAGGATTGATTATATTCTATGTTCCTCAAACCTTGCAAATAAATTAATTCAAGCTGATATTAGAACTATGATGTACTCAGACCATGCTGCAATTGAACCAAAATTTTTTGCTGTCGGTTAAATCAAGTGAAGAAAAATCGTGTAAATTTCCATTATACATCCTGGGCAAGCAGGCCACTAAACAAAAAATAAATGATGAATTGCAACACCATTTTTTAAACAACAATATGGATACACTGAATCCTTTATACGTTTGGGATGCAATGGAGTCTTATATGCATTCTATTGCAATAACAACAGCAATTGGGTTAAATAAAAAACAAAATAAGGAAAGAAAGGACTTTGAGTTCTCAGTCTTATCACTGGAGAAAATCCATAAGCAGCATCTAACACCCCAGAACAGACAGAATCTAGATAGGGAGAAGAATAAATTGCTACTATTAAATATAAAGAAATTATCATATCAGACAACAATAGGTAGTAAAAAGCTATATAACTTGGCAGATAAAAACTCTAAGCTCTTGGCAAATCTATTTTTTAAAAAAGAAGGAAATTCTAAATTATATATTAGAATTAATTGACTCTAATGGAATAAAGCATAAATTGAATTAAAAAAACAGATCATGAAGGAATTTTATTCCAATTTATATACTGATCAACCTATTGATATTACAACTTGTGAGGGAAAAATGGGAATTCTAATCTATATGGTATTTTATAATTAGGAGCTTTCATTTGCTTCAAGAGCCGTTATAGAGATAGCTTACAGAAAGATTTGTAATCAGGATGTACTGCTTTTGCAACGGGGCAAATAGGGTGAAAACAGGAAACCATGATCTTAGTGCTTGCATTGCTACCTGTGAAAAAAGGAACATCACAGAGGAAGTTTAGGATGCACGTAGCTTATTTAGTAGGTTCCAGTAACTAGCTTGTTTATCAGGGAAATTCCATTATGATAAGTTTTCTTCCAGTAACTTTATGATGCTTTCTTGACGTATTTCATGACTCTGTCTTTACGTATTTCTTGATCTCAGGTCATAACATTATAAAAGGTTTTATTCTTGTTCATTCTGGGAAGGAGAAACTTTCTCCTTCCATGCATGCATGTTTGATTTCTGATATATACAAATAAACAATTGATGTGGTATTGTACTATGGTCAGTTTTCTTTGACAGTTTTGGAGGCACCGCTGGGATGGTCTGGAAGTCCAAAGGGACACCAGCACCATATTGACCACAGCTGACCATAGTCCAGCAAAGACAAAAGGATTGAATTACCTAGTAGGTAGGTGGAGGTACCTCAAAAGGTGTTGGGTTTTTGGATCAGGCCTAGGATATATGGTAAAAGTCCCACCGGTAAAAGGAAAATATTGAAAAAGGATTGGTGGAAAGGCCACCAAGTGGGACCTGAATTCCCCAAGGGGGGTCTGCTCGGAGACCAAGGCTGACACGCACACATCATACTTGCACAAGTGGACCGGTTACATAAGGCTGTTTCGACAGAAGAAGTAAATGGCGACAGGTGGAAAGGCCCCTGCGCGTAACCGAGAGAGGATTTGGGGAAAGGCAGGAGAAGGACCTGCGACCGGAAGGTAACACTATTCTTTGGAGTGGTAAGTATGAACCTTGTGAGGTTGAATGGTGAGACTTAGTATGGTATAAAAAGCAAATAATTGTGCACAATGAGTGTGAGCTACGAATGAAATAGTGAGAGAGTGCGTATGGGTGAATATATGCTGTGTGGAGAGTATGGATTATGTTGCCAAGCTCAGGTATGTGGGTGTTGGCTTGGTAGTAGTGAAATGAAAAGAATAAACGGATAGATAGTGGTGGAAAATGGGCAGTGCGACTTCAAAACAGCCTAAGGAACCACCAAGACAGACACCAGCATGGTGTCTGCGGTTGGAAGGTAACATATTTTCTTGGATTGGTGAGT
The DNA here is from genome assembly GCA_023333525.1 of Aspidoscelis tigris stejnegeri. NCBI lineage: Eukaryota > Metazoa > Chordata > Lepidosauria > Squamata > Teiidae > Aspidoscelis > Aspidoscelis tigris. Next base: position 21,010,089 of record JALMGA010000007.1, on the reverse strand, counting down.
ATTAACCTTCTTAGGGTTGAGTGGTGGAACCTTAGAACGGCAGGAATGGTGAGTGAGACACCAAATAAGACCCTTACCCTCCCGTCTGTAAAATCCCTTCTCCTTCTATGTTTCATCTGTGTGGTATGTGTGGACATTGGATAGGAAGGTAGAAATAAATTAGGGTTATGTATGTTGAAGGGAAAATATGATAATGACAGAAGAGGAAGCTTTGTGGTTATTGTGAACATTGTAGATTTTGCTATCTGTTTGGAGCACTGGGTGTTGGTTTGGTGGTTAACAGATTCAATGGAAGTCTTGTCAGGACCTCAAATTACTAAGAGGCAGAGAGTAGTATTGAGCACTACTCCAGTGTTAGATAGGTCAAAAAAGAGACGCCAGATATCTGTGTTGATGGAAAAATTTAAGAGCGTGTGTGGAGAATGAGGACATTTCCTTTAAGTTTTAGTGATGTAAGTTTTAGTGATAAATGTTATAATTGTCTGAGTGGCTTGGTTGTGATTGGGTCGACCAGTATGAAAGCCGGGTTGTGGAGTGTTTGTATGATTGTTTAGGAGCTAGACCCAAGCCTATATGGACAAAGGGTCCAGCCAGCAGAAATTGAGAAAAAAAAAAGGGTTCTGACCAAGCTCTAGTCTGATGGAACCACCTCCCAGAGGAGAATGAAAATTTCCCTGGTTGGAGGATTCCACCAAGAGTAGGGAAGTTTTTTTAACAGAGACCCATGTGGGTAGCTGGAATTTGATTGTGGCTAATTGGTTTTAAAGGGATTGGAGTTCTTTGAACTGAACACTGTAAAGAAAAGAAACCCCAGTTAGAATTTGCTTTGGAGGGAACCTTCAACCCTGAAAGCTTGGAATGTCCCCAGGAGGCAGTTAACTAATACTCTCCAAAGTAGCAAACTATTTAATAAGGTAGCTGGGAAAAAATTGAGAGAACTGCTTAGAACAGATATTAGTAAGGGTTGAAGTGTGCTGCGTTATGTTTTAAGATATCATAGATCCAAATTGCCAGGACTCATCCCTGACTGAATAAGTTTCAGTTAGGATAGGGGGATTCTGAGTATCCAGAGAGAGAAAAGAGCAAGTTATATAGTGCATATAGGCATCAAATCATTTTATCCCTGTAACATTATATAGAAGGCACACAGCATTTGACACTTCCTTCTTTTAAACTGTATGCAAATTGAGGAACTAAGAAAAAGTGCAGTTTTATTTGATGAGTGTTTTGGATAACGATTGTTTGTCTGTAAGTATTAATTTTCTTTATATCTGAACTGTGAATAGGGGCCCTTGTCTTGTGTGTTTTCCGTTTTCTGTTGTGTTTGATTAAGGATCACTGAGACATTCAGAACTGTTACCATGTCTTATATTGACCAATAATTGTCTTATTTGTGGATTGTAATGTTCAAGAAATACTGGCATGCCGAGGCTTGTGTTAAACTGCTAGCCTCTTGAAATGAAGCTTCAGAATATTTAGGTTTGTGATGTATATTAGTATTTGGGTAAGTTTTTTTAGATCCCAGAGTTTTAAATATTTAATGTTTTAAATATTGTGTGAGTGTTCAGGGAAAGTATGTATGTGTTGGATAATGTTATAAATGAGTAAGCCTGTTTGTTGAGTGTTGGGGAACAAGGCTCTTATCTGGGAATACTGGGTTTAATTCTATCCTTCCCCATGGGATCAGCTGGGTTACCTTAGGGCTGGTCACAGCTCTCTTCTGAGCTTTCGCAGCACCACCTGCCTTGCAGCTTGTTCTGCTGTGAGGAGAACAGGAGGGTTTGTCAGACGCTTTGAGTTCCCTAAGTCAATGATTGTATGGGTGAGAAAAGCAGGATGTAAAAGTCAATCCTTCTTTTTCTAAATTGTGTGTTTGAATGAAATTATATATTCACTGCAGAAAGGGGGTGCTAGCCATAAACTTTCTTCCATGGTGTTGATTGATTTTGCAAGGTGAAGAACATACATAGTTTATTATAAGATAATGATTTAAAGTATTCATAAGGTTTATTGCAAACACTGCGTTGAAGGATGCACTATGTTGGGCGTTGTCATTTTAATAATATAGATGAATTAGGAAGGGTTTAAGCTCCCAAGTGTCTATGGGACCCTTTATTTATATACAAATTGACTTTATACACATGTTACCATGTGCTGGGTACCCTTCCTTTGCAGATCAGGGTAGCCTCTTTATGGGCCAAATCGTTCATAATGTACTAAAAGCTTTTAATATTCATCAACTTTTTCACTATGCATACTTCTCTCAGTCAGCTAGGGTAGGGGAGAGACAAATTGGGATAATGAAGGATTAATCAGCTAAAATTTGTGTGCTGTTACCAATTTAAAATGGGTAGATACTATTCCATTTTTTTGTTGTATGGGACTCCTAGTAGTGTTCTTAGTCTCTCATCATGAGATGAGTTGAACTATGAGGATGGACCCACCAACAATGAAATTTGAACATGGGTTATTAGAAGAAACTTTAATCTTTTACTCTAAGATTTGCTACTCTATTTCTAGAATGAAAGAGAGTGGATTAAATATTGGAAATTAGACTGTGGTAATCTTTCTATTTTTTTTAACCCATTTTTGCCCATGGTTCATTAATGAGCCGATGAGAAGAACTGAATATTATTAAAGTGAAGAACATGAGTTTTTAATGAAAAATATGTTTTTAGATATACATATATCATGGATAAGAATTAAGTGTTGAGTTATTACACTAATGTGTGTTTCTTTTGTGATGTTTTACTGGGTATATTGTCTCTTATAAGTCATTTATTGATGAGATCTCAAATTGGTTGAATGGTATTTGACGCAAAACAAACAGTGGATAGTGATAGTGGATGACAGAGATTTGAAGATGTGAAATTTGGTAGGTATTGAGGTCATGACAAGCAAATGGGGGGAAAAGGACAATAACCAAGGTAATTAGTGAATAAGCTGTCCACTTGTCTGAAGGTTTAGATACAAGGGAAAATTAGATTGGTGAATGAATACACCCAGTTGCAATGAGGCAAAGACCAGAGAGCAAATTAGTTAGGTGGGGGCGATGTTTTGTCAAATGTTTGTTATGGGATAGCTCCATTTGGCTAAATAGTGTTATCTGAGAGGAATGGAGGATTATGAAAGATGATGACAGTTGGAAATACTTGTCTGAACATCTACTTAACAGTACAAGATGCAGAGTAGGGCTTTAGGCTGGTGAGTGTGAGTCTATGTATGTTACAACCCAAGGGAGGTTTTAGAAACCAATGGGAGAAAGAAACTAATTTTGGAGTACTTGAGAGCTTAGAGAGTGGCTCTTGCCTCACTGCAACTGCTACTAGGAAATAAGAATAGATCAGTTGTTTGTATGGTATATCTAGAGAGTAGTTACGTGGAAACAAGAAATTGGCTATATTAAAGAATTGCTCTTCCAATTGCTTTGTTTTTTTATGCATGCAACACCTAGTGGTGTACATGATATCTCTCCACAGGAAATTGTTGTGGGACGACCTATGAGAATGCCCACTGATCCACCTGCCAGGGTATTCGAGCATGGATTATTAGATGATGTTTTAATCTCTTACTGTAAAGTTCTGATTTATTCTATTAGGTCCCTACATGCCAATGTGAAGGATGTCCTGCTTGAGCCTGCTACTGGGCCTATTCGTTCATGGAACTGGGGATTTGGTGCTTGTGAAATCGTTTCATCATAAATCAGCACTTCCGCATATCGTATATTATTGATTAGCCATGCAGCTGTGAAGTGTGAAGATCTTTCATTTTGGGTTCACGTTTCTCATTGCCAAAGAGTTGGTGATAATAAAACATTGCATGTTGACACTGGTCCAAAAATATCCACTGATCCAGGGGTTGACGTTGCATCACAGTCAGAACATCACTTGAGTGAGGCTCTACAGGAATCCTCTATAAGTCATACGTATAATTTGCACATCCCTTTTAAGTACGGACTTGGACTTGGACTTGGGGGAACACATCATGGATTCTTGTCAAGCCCGCATGCAGGATACCAAGAGAGTTCGAAAATATCTGATACCTACCTATGGACTATAGCTGTAATTTTGATGTTATTGGCTTCTCTTGAATATTTATGATACAGTGCTTTTCCACTTTTGGGTGAATGGAAAGGGAGATTTTTATACTAGTGGGTTGGATGGTACGGAGGGAGGTCTGGATAGAGATTTGGGGTATAGCCTGGGTTCAGTGGAAACACAGGAGGGACCCAGTTTTTTTTCGGAAGAATCGGGATTTGGTGGAAATGAACCAGGGGAATGCTGGGAAGAAAGAATTGAGAAGGGGAATATGGTAACATTGGTATTTGATGAAACATATCCTTTTACACATGAGAATCTTCTTAAAAATACTTATGTCAAATTGATGCATCAGGTTGGGAAGTCATTAAACCAAAAGGACTGTTGGATATGTACACATGGCCCTAGTCATGCTAGGCAGCCTTTTCCCATGAGATCCATTCCCGATACATCAATTTGGAGATTAGGGTTTTCCATACTGGGTATGTGACTAATTGGACAGCAGAATGGAATAGTACATTGGCTACACACAAGATGGGTCTGGTTAATAGGTCTCTGAGTCAAGAATTTTTGCACGGTGAACGGTTTGAAGTGATACCTTTTGGAAAGGCAGCACTTTGTACACAAAGTCCTTATAGAACCTTATTGTTTGCACAACATAATCAAGATATTTGGGTAGGTCACCAAGAGTACTGCAATTACACCTACATAGTATTTCCAAATCGTACTTTCCCAGATGTTCATAATCCGGATCAACAGATGGATTTTCCTAATAAGACGAATTGGGTGGACACAAATGGTCTACCTATTTCCCCTTACCTAATACTGCATTGTAATACTACCTTTAGATCTAGTTATCGTATTATTAGGCTTATTGTAGGTCTACATGTTTTATATTTTGCCGAAACAGACATACTTCCTGAGATACTTATTCCACAACCAACCTGTGAGGCCATAATGGGTGAAGAAGGGGGAGGTACAACTAGCAACTTGTGGGCTCACCCTCTTCGTTGGGTAGGATTGAATATCTATCGGAGATTGGGATTCTATACTTACCCCCCATTTCATTTTGGGAGGTCTAGTTTTAACTATGAGCCTTCTGCTCTTACTCTTAATAACAAAGGAGTTTTCTGGTTATGTGGTAAGTTTGCTTGGAAAGTGCTTCCTGCTCTTTGGCAGGGAAGATGTACCTTGAGGAACATAGGAATGGGAGGAAGTTTATATAAAACCCTTCCTATTTCTCACAGATGGGCCCAAGAGATAACTAAATGGAAGACATTTTGGGAATTAATTTTTCCCCGATATGTGGTGCAGGCTGCATTCTCTGAAATTCGTAACATTTCTGCCCAAATTGAGTTATTGGCTAAGGAGACGTCTGGTGCATTAAAAGCAGCTGCTAAAGGTTTGAAGGAACATACTACCCTTTTGACCCAGCTCATCTTATGTATGGGCCATTTACTTGCACAGTCTGGGGCTTTTGTAAGGTAGTAGGCAAGGAATGCTGTATCTACCTTAATAATACTTCTACTGAAATTCTCATGCAGAACTTATGGAGCATGTACGTATGGGGCCCCCTGAGACTGGAAATTGGGATGATGGCTGGGAATGGTTAGGGACTGTGTTCCACTTCATTCCGGAATGGCTGAAAAATTCTCCTTGGGGCTGTTGGAATTCCACTGAGGATAATGGTCTTGTACCTCATCATAAGAGCATGTTGTTTCTTGGGACCTGGTTTTTGCAGAAAATCACGTGGCCATGAAACTGTATTGGTTTTACAGGAAGGATGTCAATCTCCGCGTATAGATAATTCATTTGGTGATTCTAAATTTTTGGATGACCCCTTAATGAGGCTTAGAACGCCTCATCAGGAGGGACTGTGAGGGAAAAATGGGAATTCTAATCTATATGGTATTTTATAATTAGGAGCTTTCATTTGCTTCAAGAGCCGTTATAGAGATAGCTTACAGAAAGATTTGTAATCAGGATGTACTGCTTTTGCAACGGGGCAAATAGGGTGAAAACAGGAAACCATGATCTTAGTGCTTGCATTGCTACCTGTGAAAAAAGGAACATCACAGAGGAAGTTTAGGATGCACGTAGCTTATTTAGTAGGTTCCAGTAACTAGCTTGTTTATCAGGGAAATTCCATTATGATAAGTTTTCTTCCAGTAACTTTATGATGCTTTCTTGACGTATTTCATGACTCTGTCTTTACGTATTTCTTGATCTCAGGTCATAACATTATAAAAGGTTTTATTCTTGTTCATTCTGGGAAGGAGAAACTTTCTCCTTCCATGCATGCATGTTTGATTTCTGATATATACAAATAAACAATTGATGTGGTATTGTACTATGGTCAGTTTTCTTTGACAAACTATGGATAATTTTCTTAATAAAGCTAACTTGCCTAGAATTACAGAAGCACCGAAAGCAAATTTGGTCCATCCAGTTACAGAGCAAAAAGTTAGAGAGGAGATACAAAAACTGAAAATAAATAAGGCGCCAGGGCCAGATGGGTACTCAGCCTTATTTTATAAAACTTTTAATGACCAACTAGTGAATAAATTGGCAAAACCATATTCATATATTATAAATACTGGTATTGTTCCCCCATCTTGGAGACAATCTTTAATTCTTCCAATACCAAAAGCAAATAAAAATTTGGCTGAACCTAAATCATATCGTCCAATTGCATTAATTAACTTAGACACAAAAATATTTACAGCCATTTTGACTCGTAGAATAATTAAATTTATTTACAGCTATATAAAAACAGAGATCAATCTGGATTTATGGAAGGAAGATTGATAATAGATCCAATTAGGACTTTATTAAACATAAAACACTATGCAAAAAAGCATAATAAACCTTTAGCTATTTTGGCCCTAGACTTAGAGAAAGCCTTTAATTCGATCTTGCATAAATACCTGCAAGGAAAGAAACCTAGGATAAGATTTAAATTCTTACAAGATGCAAAAGAAAGAGGAGGTTTGGGACTGCCGAACTTTAGATTATATCATGCCGCAGCCTGTTTGAGCTGGATAGCCAAATGGTTTTGGCTAAAAGACCAAAGACTTTTACAGTTGGAAGGAGAAGGGCTTAGGTTTGGCTGGCATGGGTACTTATGGTATGACAAAGCAAAGGTTAATGCAGATTTCAAGAATCATTTTGTAAGAAATGCCTTATTTAAAACTTGGTCAATGTACAAAAGCAAACTCTATAGAAAGATTCCACTCTGGGTATCACCCCATGAAGGTCTGTTAAAGGAATTTGGGGGGGTGGGGTGGACATTGGTATAAATATGAGGATTTATTATACAAAAATGACAATAATGAATTTGATATTAAATCAAGGGAACAATTGATCCAAGAGGGAAAAAATATACAATGGTTTACGTATGCACAAATAGTTGATATATTTAGAAAAGATAAGCAAAATTTTAATTTTCAGGAAGAAACTGAAGATTGGGAAACAAAACTGAACAAGGCGGAAAGGGGCACTATTGGGTATGTTTATAGAGTACTTTTGCAGATCGATATGGAACATGAACAGGTTAAAGAATGTATGATTACATGGGCTAGAAATGTTGGGTATAATATACAGATGGAACAATGGGAAAAACTGTGGACAAAAAATATGAAATTTACAAATTGTATATTATTAAAAGAAAACATTTATAAAATGATGTATAGATGGTATTTAACACCACACAAATTAGGAAAAGTCTACCAAAATATATCAACCAAATGTTGGAAATGTAAGAAAGCAGAAGGAACGTTCTACCATATGTGGTGGACATGTAAAAAAGCAAAGAAATACTGGGCTCAAATCTATAAGAGTATGAGATCAATACTAAAGAAGCATTTTTTATTTAAACCAGAATTGTTTTTGTTGGGTATAATAGATAACTCTTTGAATGATATTAATGTATTGGTATCATATATGGTGACGGCAGCAAGACTACTATACGCACAAAAGTGGAAGGAGAAGGAGATTCCTATGGAATATGAATGGTTAATTAAATTGGTTGATCTGGCAGAAATGGATAAACTGACAAACTTGTTAAATAATAGAACAACTGATAAATTTGTAGAAGATTGGCACCTTTTTATTAAATATCTACACGAACTACAAGTGTCGACAGAAGGTTTTGACTAAAAATGAAGAAGGCAGTCAGAAAATGACAAGAATGACGAAAGAAGCAAAGGAACAAGCAATACTAAGAAGGGAAATCGGAGAAATGGGGGAAGTCATACAGAATAATAAAGCAATACACACTAAGAGAAGATACAAGAAATTGTATGATAGATATTGTTTAATTGTTTTTTTATGTCGTATTGCTTTTAAAATCAATAAAAAATATATATAAAAAAACCCTGCAAAAGGTCCTAAAAGAAATGAACCTTGGAGAACAGTTTGTAAATATCATAGAGGTCCTATGCACAGACAATACGGTGCAGTTGTGCATTAACAATACTCTGTTAGATAGATTTGATTTAAAAAGGGGAACAAAACAAGGTGACCCAATGTCACCAATATTATTTAATATAGCACTGGAACCTCTTATGAGAGTGATAAGAAGCGAAAACTCGATAAAGCCCTATAATATAGGGAACCACCACATCATTACACAAAATTTCACTGATGATAAAGTTATTACTACTTCTAGGCCTTTAGAATCAAAAAGTAAATTGGTACAAATATTCAGTGAATTTAGGATCACCTCAGGATTGGCAATAAATTACTCTAAGACAGAAGTCTTGTTTCAAAACATTAGCCCAAACATACAGCAACAAACCTTGGAACTGCTTGGCAACCCACAATACAAAACTAAAATAAATATTTGGGTATTTATATACCAAAAAATCTAAAGAGGATTCTTAGAGAAAATTACAACCCTATATTCCAACAATTAAAGAAACAAATTAGAGACTGGGAGGACAAGCATCTATTACTGTCAGGAAGGGTCACAGCAGCAAAACCATTAACTTCAACAAGACAAATATACAATAAATTTAAGGATACAATAAACAGCTTTATCCAGCCTCCTGGGTCCCCGCGACCACAATTGGGGCAACGCCAAAGAGGTAAGGAGGGGATCGCTCGGGCTCTTCCCTGGGGGGGCTAGGGAGGGCCTCATAGAAGCTCCCCCTGGCTCCAGAAGCAGCGATCCGCCGCTTCTGGGGTGAGCCCCGACAACAGAGTCTCCCAGCTCGCCATGCTTGGCTTTGGTGGAGCCAAGCATGGCGGGCCAGGGGAGGGCCCCGGGAAGGCACAGTTTCACTGCGTGGAAGCATCCTAAAAGGATGTGTTTTCACAGTGAAACACCCATTAAGACTACCTAGGATGTAGTCTTTTTTTAACACCCATTAAGCACACATTAGAGACAGATAGGGGCGGACAGGGCCGCCCCTATCTGTCTCTAATGGATAACGCTGTGCGGGCGCGGTCCACCCATTCCGTTCTTATTGGGTGCTGCTCTGCAGATGCTGTTTCCCACATGTGTGCTTAATGGGTGTTATGGTGAGGATGCTCCATACTAAGAGCGGCTTAAAAAGGTGCCGCTGTGCGGTTGTGTGCTTCCACATGTGTCCTTAATAGGTGTTTAAGGGCATGTGCGGAAGCACCCCAAGTGTGGATGCAGTCTCAGTTCCTAGGGAATGACAGCAGAAGAAAGTTTTTACACTTATATCATATCCTGTTTGTGATCCTCATAAAAACACCCCAAGGGGTGATAACATGGATCCTTTACTTAGGCTGTGATCACACACAGATAAAAAATAAACAACTCCCCCCCCCAATCTCTGGGGCACCTCTGAGACAAGATAGTTCACATGTGGGCTTGTTTACATACCAGTCTTAAGATGGATTAGAGGTGGCCTGAGAACGTGGGACCCCCACAATACTCTGAGAAGCTTCTGAGCTGCTGTTTTTGTTAACATGGGCTGTGTTCAGACATAAAAAAAGGGGTGCCTCAGAGATGGTTCAGAGAGACAATGTGTGACCCTTGTGTTCTTAGGCCTTCTCTAATCCACTTTTTCTAGCACAGAGTGTTCATGGGGGATAGGGAGATAGGTGTGTGAACAATCTCATCTCAAAACCAGCTGCCCCAGAAGTGTTTTTCTTTTTCCTGTGTCTGATTACAGATTGTGGAAATGGACTTAAAAGGAGTCTCATGAGGTACTGTTTTTCCTTATAGAAAAAAAAATCAGTAGGGTTCATGTTCTCATATTTTTATCTGTTCTGAGGAGATGAAAACAGAATAAGTCACTCTCTGTTCTCTTTTATCCTCAGCTCTCCCATGTGTGACAGTTCAGTTTGGAAACCTCCCCCAATTTTCAGGTACCAGCTGTTCTGGGGGGGCAAAGAGAAGGCTTGGTGTCATCTGCCAAGTGACTGTCTCTCCATCTCGGTACCGGGGAGACTATGCAAGGTTATATTGGGTCAGGTCTCCCTTTGCAGTCTGTTGTAGCGGACGACTCAGGAGCCAAAATACAGAGTAGTTCAGATGGGAATGGGGACCTAATCCACAGGATGTTGCTTAAAAAAAAATAAAACCTTCTGCTAACTTCTGCTAGACTTAAGAACTAGGGACGTGCTGAAGGATGTTTGATTCTACATTCCAAGAGAGGGACCTATGCTGATGCTCAAAAGTCCTTTCTGCACTTACCTTGGTTAATCTGTATTAGCTAGATCCATATTAGCTAGATCCATATTAGCTAGATCCATGTTAGCTAGATCTGGATCAATCCCGTGCAGAGGCAACTGCACTGAGTGGGCTTTAGAACAGTGAATGTGTTCTAAAGAGCGCTAGCATAGATGTAGACCGCATATATCCGGTCTACCACTAATCCAAATTAGTGAACCCTTGGCACAGTTCTAAACTGGATATACTCTACTCCTGTGCAGACGATGTGTTCTTAGCAGCAACTTGATCTGGATTGCCATGCAGATGGCATGTTCTTAGCAGTTCCTTGATCCAGATTAACAAGTAAGTGCAGAAAGCATCCCAACCTCCATGCCACATTTTCTGCAGCTAGAGTGGTTATTACAATAAGAACCAAACTGAGTCTACATTTCCCCAAAGCCACAAATGCTATTCTGTGACCACTTTTTTTGCACACATTATCTGTTAATGGATCCATTTCCGTGATGTCCAGTACCTTAATTATCCACTCAGACGATGCAGATTTCAAGTGCTGAGCAAGAGCAGAGTAGTTTTGCAGTCACTGAGAGTTTTTGCAATAATAATAATCTGATTGGCCCTTGATAATCCTCTTCCAGAGAATTCAATATTAAAGTTAATATACCAGATGTCTGTCTGACACCTGTGACTTGAAGAGCCACCTCATTCGTCTGGATCTAAAAAGACGTGACATGATGCATGCTTTGCCATCAGATCCAAGGATCAGGCCATTTTCAAGGTCAGAACCAAGCACTGTATTGTAGGGGGGTGCGCGAATGCAATTTTCAGGATTCGATTTGAATATCTGAAAATTTGAATTGATTTGAATGTTTAGAATTCAAAAGTATTCACATTCATTCAAATACATTCATATCTATTCATGTGAATTTTCAATCTGTATTTGCAGATACGAATGTCGGCAACATTTGTATGAGCCCATACGCATCTGTATGCATCCTGTAGATTATACATTAAGGGGAAGAAAAATTCTTTTCTGGATACTTTCAAGCTGACACCCATGCCGTCCAATATGAACTCAAGGGCTGAATGGGAGTGATGGGGTGTAGGTTCAGATTGACTCCTGCTTGTATCCTAACATGGTAAATGCACTCAGGATGCAGTCTGAACACCCTTTCGTTTGAGAAATTTGCATAGGATAGATCTGTTAGTCATCAATACAACAAAAAGCTGTCCTCTGCAGAACCAATTGCATGTTCAATTTCTAGCCTGAAAAAAGGCCATTTGAATGCATTCTCCCATTCTACTGAGCACCTAATTTCACTGACTGATTGAAACTCCTGATCCCAAAATAGCAGCCCAAGTTTTATGGGAACACATTTTCAGAAGTGTCACGTATGTATGGGAGTTAGTACAAATCACGTTGCTTGTTAACATATTAACAACAATGGAATTTCTGCCTTTATTTCAGCTTTTGATTGTCCTTCTGTGGTTACATTCCAAATCAGGGACAGCAGCCTTTCAGATGTTCTTGAACTACAGCTTGTATCACCCTTTGCCATTAGCCACACTAGCTGGGGTTAACAGGAGTTGTAATTCAAGAATATCTGGAGCATCATATTTTGGTTTATACCACCTCTTGTAGTAGGATGCTGCTGCGTAAGAGATTCAAAATGTGTTAATCTGAATGTTACAGATTACAACCCTTACTGCACTGGGCCTTGTTCCTAATTATATTCTTGCTAGTGCAGACTATGGCAGGTTTTAGGCAGGGCCTACCAAAGTCTGTCCCAGCATGTGATTGGCAGTTCCCTATTTGGGGAAATAACCCAGGATAAGGCCCAGTGCAGAAAGGGCCTACCGTATGTGCCAGCATGTGGGAGAGAGACTGCTAGTACTTATGCTGGTCCAGGATACAATTGGACACCTGTAACTGCCGGGAATACATTCCGGCTCCTACTGTGGTTACCTGAAATCGTGGATAATCATGAACAGGCCTTCCAGTATGCCACCTCAGAACCGGAAGCACTTTTTCAGCCTCCAGCAGGCCTATTTTGGCTATTTTGGCCTCCGGAGAGCATTGGAATAGGAGTGCGATCCCACCTGCCCACCTCCCACCTGCCTCCTTACATTTTGGGATGGCTCTGGTAGTGTCATGTGTCTATTCCAACACTCTATGGAGGCCGAAATAGGCCTTCTGGTTCTGGGTGCTTTTCCCTTATGACACCTGTCGGGTGTGTGTGGGGCTGATCGGTTAACTGTGGTTAACTTAAACTGTGGTTACTGAATCAGTGGATATGGGGGTCCAACTGTACTGCCCAGTGTGCAATTGCCCTTTGTGTTGGGTTTATTCTTCAGTATTTACAAAATAAATGCTACTTTAAGGAAAGGAGTGCTTTCTTCCCCATCCCCCCCTTTTAGTGACATTTTAATTGTTGCCCTCCTATTAGTATTTTCAAATTGCCGGTGTCGTATTACCTTTTAGGTTGACATTTCCTATGTTTGTATTTCACCAAGATCAAAAATTTCTTGGAAAGCTTTAAGAACAGATGTTTAGGCAGTTGGGGGCTACTGAAGCATACAAAAAAGGATCACATGATTTAGTTATTCAAATATTGCTGAAATGCATCTTCCCATTTTACTGTGGGCATGAATAGAAAACAGTGCAGACATAGTAACTGGGAACTTGCAGGTGGGCTTTCCTCCAGGATTCTTCCTTCCATTCCTAGGCTGTTTTTCACACTTACTGGCATCCTGACACAGCATGGGGACTTGGCCTCTTCAGGCCTTCTGTCTTCAGCATTCTGGCGTAGTCCCTTGCTAGCAAATTGTGTCCACATGGACAGTGTAGCCTGGTCCAAGGCAGCCAAAATGTCCACTTAGACAAACCTGGGCTGAATTCACACTTCAGCCCATAGTATGCAATTAGGCAACATCTGGGCTGGTACATCTGTACTTTCAGGAGTTCTTTACAGACTAGAAACGCCCCCTGCCTTCCCAGAGGTAGCCTAATTGCCTACTAGCTGTGGACGAAGATTTCATGCTCCTTAAACCAACTAACCCTAACGAAAGACTTACCTTTAGTGTCCAGCTGGTGACCATTTGCACTTCTGCCATCTGGGGAGGTCATCAGAGCTGCCGCGTAAGCATGCTGGGAGCTCCAGTGACCCCCTGATGCAACTGTGCAGAGCATCCGTGTCATCATAGTGATGGTGCTGATTGATGCAGAGTCATGGAGGACACTGCACTCAAGATGACGGCACCCAGAAGGGGAGCAGCTCAGTGATTGAACACCCCATGATCGATCGTGTATGGGGTGGGCTGTCAGCGATGGGAAGGGAAGTGCAAAATCACCACTGTTTTAACAGATCTATTGGACAACTAGGCCAACCCAGGGAGGTGTGCAGAAGTGCCAGTCCCTGTAATTGGCCTATGACCCCAATGCTCCAACATCATGTCTGGTGCACAGATGTGGGGCTGAACTGGGGTTTTTGAAGTTATCTTCAAAGCCTGCATAAGGAACAGTGGAGAACTCTGAAGCCCCATCTTCAAAGCTGATACAATATTTGAGGATGGGCTGTGATGCTTGTAGGTCTTGATGTTTGGACAGAACATAACCTTTTAAACAGACTCACTGCTGAATTGGGGTGGGGGAATCCTTATTTTGGGTCAAAATGGTGTTAGTTCTTAACGGAGGAAGTGTATGAGGAGCAGCTTGCTCTGGTTTATGAAGCATTCTTATAGAATTAGATAAATTCATGGAGGACAGATAAATTCATAGCTTCAGTGGCTGCTAGAATGGATGCCTAGGTACTGCCTCTGGGTTGAAGAGACAGGCAGGGTGTCCCCAAGTCCATTTGAAGGGGATGGAGAGCAGGTGAAGGTTTTGCCTTTGTCTTCTGCTTGAAGCCCAAAAGCAATTGGTGGGCCACTTTGAGAGACAGGATGCTGGACTAGATGGGCTGTGGCCTGATCCAGCAGGCTCTTATGTTCTAAAAAAGTGTAGAAAGGCCAGAGATAAAGGGTTTTTGTTTTGTTTTGCTTTTTAAAAGTCTACATCTTTATCATAAAATCAGAATTTCCTTGACATCTCATAACTTTTTTAAAAAAATAACTCATTTTTAAATTGTACCATTTTTTTAAATGTTCACATGTCCTACACAAACTGTTGTGATTGTTGAGTGCCATCAAATTAAATCTAGCTTTTGGTTGACCACCTGGATGTTCTAAGCAGTTTTCTTGGCAAAGGTACAGAAGTAGCTTGCCATTTCCTACTTCAGGGGGAGGCAGAGGTTTGAACTGAAGACCCTCTGCTTTTCAGCACATTGCAGAAAGTTCAAACCACTCCTACTCAAAATGTACATGTGTTAAATACACATTTCATTTAAGAGGTTGTGCATTTAATGTAAGAAGCTGCATACTAATTTTGCATTCATGCAGACAGTGTGCATAACAAATAATGTACTATATTTTTGCCATGTAAGATCCACATTTTTCCCCCAAAATAATTTCTCCTAAAATCAACTGGCATCATCTTTTGTTATTTATCTTTCCTAGGTATTCCTTGGCAAATTATAGGTGAGTCTTATATGCAAGCGTGTCTTAAATGGCATGAACTATGGACTTTACATAAAACAAACACAGTGTTTCAAGGAGAAACTATCTAGACTGCAGCAGCAGTTTGATTTTAATAATTGTAACCTTGGGTGCTTCACCTTCAGTGATTTAATTACTCTTCTCACATTTATAACTCAGGCTGCCAGCACCTCTGCTTTATGGCTGTATGTTTATTTAAATCTCTTTTCAGTGTCTCTCAACCTTGTTCCTTTTCAGGGTTGTAACCCAAGAACAAGAACTTTTAAGCAGAGGCTGAGTTGAGATTGTTGGAGGTTCTTGCCCTGAGCAAAACCTAGGAGTTTTTGCCACTGACCTACCTTAATCCGGATCTAAGGAATAGGTCCTTCAACTAATCCGGATCTGATAGATCCAGATTAAGGCCCTGATGCATCCCCACGGGTGGTGCAGCACCCAATAGCAATGGGTGCTAGCCTGCCCGCAGTGGAAACACCCGAGCACCCATGTGGCAAATGTGGATCGACTCACATGGGGCCCGCCCATCACCCCAGGGTTTTGGGGGGACAGGGGGTGCAATCTCCGTAGATGCACCGGAGATTCTTCAAAGATTCCCCAGAGCCTTTAACAGAGGTCCATAGGACTGGCGTTGGTCTCGTGTGGATCCTGTGCTATTCTTCAGAGCCAGCTTTGGAGATTGTGCACAGGCTTTGGAGCTTTGGGTTTCGGGGCACCCCTCCCATGAGTACGCCCCCCCGAGCCTCCACTAGACCCCATTGCCCAATCGTGGTGGAAACACACTCCGTATAATCCAGATTTGATGCTTGAAGACCCCATTGTAGACCCTTTAATGGGGTCTACAGGAAATCTGGATTATAGGTCCTGAAGGACCCATTCAATCTGGATTTCCCTAGAACTGGTGGAAACAAATGTGGGGTCTGGAAATGGGGTCTTCCTGCTTTGAGCCTAATGGGTCCCTAATGGGTACTTAATGCTAGTGGGAAAAAAAACCTAGAGTGCAACCAGACAGGGCTATTTTCTGTTACCCCTTTACCTGTAAATGTATAAAAGAATGTGTGAAGCACAGTTACTGGGTTGAGAGCCTAGAAACCTACCCTATTATTTTCTTCCTTCACCTTCCCTGATTACAAGTGCTTGTTATTGATGGCTGCTCATCTGCTGGGTTTCTGTGGTCCTGATTGGTACTATTTTATCCAACTTTTAATGTTTTATTGATCTGAGTGCTGTTTTTAAATTCATTTATACATTTGTTCCTTTTACGGCTTGTTTGGCTGAATGCAATGCTTTTGAAACAAAATAAATAAATAAATTTCCAGGAGTTAGTAATACATATCATGAAAATGTACCACGTATATTAGAAAGCAGTATTTTTTAATCTCCTTTAGAACCTTAGAGTGAGTTATGCATGATCATCATCATTTAAAACTAGTAATTTACATCTTTTTACAGCTTTCTGTAAAAGTATCTTGAATTGATTTCTAACCAGCACATAAACAAGGTTAAAAACAGTAACAAAAGCAATTGTGTGGTAGAGTACTGAAACGACAGGTGGAACAGGAAGTAAACAGATGATCCATCTGAATAAATAGCATTGTTAAATATAATAAAAGGCCCCAATATGATGTTTATATCTGAAGAAATGTTATCTACTGTGTACTTGTGACTGGAATTTTGAGTATACAGTAGCAGAAGAAATTAAGTGGATTGAATTTTAGCATTACAACATTCAGAAAAATGACAGTAGCTGAGCTAATAATCTGCAGTTCACCTGCAAATAAAGCATTGGGCTCTCTTAACTTATTTTGGTAACATTGGTATAAATATATTGAACATATAAATTTTCCTAATGCCCATTTTTAGAATCAAGGGTAGGAGGGTGTTATTTTATAAAACTTCAGGCAGCTTTTCTATCTTCTTCCCTCCCAATTCTCTTTCTTTCTGTGTTGTGTCTCTTTACAGTGTAACCATGAAGGTAGGGAATCATATAGAATTAAATACTGTGGGCTCTGACGGCCTTCAGACATGATCTATAATGCAACATGACACCATAGCCGCTTCCAGTCTGCCAGACTGGAGGATCATAAGCTGTTACAGGACAGTGTAACGGGTTATGGTCCACCAGACTGGAGGATTGGAAGGTTCAGCGTCCCTTTGCAGCGGCTTCCTGTCTGCCAGATGGGAAGCTCTGTCACCCACAGAAGCAGCGGAGCATTCAAAGGTAAGTAAAAAAGATGCTGTTTATTAGCATCTTTTTATTTCGCTAAATGCTTCACAGCTGCCGTGGGCTGGAAAAAGCTGTGAAAAGGTGGCAAAGCTTAGAGAACGTCTGAGGCTATGTTCAGACATACAGTAGCAAAAAGGGTTCTTCAGAGGTGCCTCAGAGAGGCAGTGTGCGGCCTTCATTGTTCCCAAATCCTTTCTAATCCTCCTCTTCTAGCACAGAATGTTCTGGAGAGAGGGGAGGAACAGATTGTTACATGTACAATCCCACCTCAAAGCCTTCTCTAAGTCATCTCAGAGGCTCCCCAGAGATGCTTTCCCCCCACTGTGCTGGATCACAGCTTCAGTAATAGCAGTTCAGAGGTGCCTCAGAGAGAGTGTGTAGCCCTAGTGTTTCCAACCTTTCTCTGCTTAATCCACATTTTTCCACCACATGTTTAAGAGGGGGAGAGGCAGACTGGTATGTGAACAAACTCATCTTGATGGTCTTCAGTTAAGGCTGCCACAGGGAGGGGCTTTGGACAGGGAGGGTGTGTGGACAGAGAGTGCTTGACATGGAACCTCATTGTGTCAGGAAAACAAATGCACTAAATTCCGTTAAGTCTTTTGTTATGTTGTCTCCTGGCTTGCAGGGCACGTGGAATTCTGGCAGATTTTATTTTGATACATGAGGAACCCCCCCCCCCCGAGGTTTTACAACATATTAAAGAATAAAAACTACTGTAGCATGATTCCTTTAAGGGGTTTCTTTCAATTGTAGATTCTGCCCTACCGAAAAAGATTAGTGGTTTAAGCTGTTGTTGTAATTAATCAGTTTGCCGTGCAATAGTCCGCAACTCCTTGGAGAACCCTCAACTGGGAATTCTGCCTCAGCTCTGCTGATGAAGCCAGTGCAGAACCTCTCTGATCCCTTAGTCCTATGGATGTGCTGGGGGCAACTGTGGCTGATGCCCATGGACATTCCCAGAAACTTCCAGAATGGCCACATAGAGATTCAGAGGCCTTCAAAGAAGACCAGTTCATGAGCAAATTACTCTTTGGGCTCATGTGCACTGCCTCAGATCAAATAAATATTTGCTGTGTGATTTAGGCCATGTTGGCACTTATCATTCTAGTACTATATGGACCAACTGTCCTATATAAGAATAAGCGACCCATCCCAAGGTGGGATGGATTGTTCTTCATGCAGAACAAGGCCCTCTGCATTGGGATGGTCTGGGGTACACCAGTCCTTGGTCTAGGCCCTTTCTGCACTGGCCCTTATTCTGGTTTATATCTCAGACTAGGGACCTACCATCCTCATGCTGGTTCAGAGTACAGAAGACCCGGCCCAGGGCTTGCCATAGCATGCACTAACATGTGCATAGGAAGTCCCTATCCTGAGATATAATATGGAATAAGACCCAGTGCAGAAAGGACACTAGTTGTGAAGCTTACACTATCTTGAAGGCAGTGCAAGTAATGCTGAAATGCTCAGAAGGCCAGGAATGAAAGTTCCTGGCCTTCAGAGCCTCCAGGGACTCATTCCTCTGCAAGCTGGAGCCTAAAACTTCCAAAAAGGCACCTGGGAAAGGGCCTTCTCAGTGGTGGCCCTGGATTATGGAATAATTTCCCCCTTGGGGTACATCAGGCTCCCTCACTGATCAGGAAGGCAGTGAAGACACACCCCTTTGCCCTGGCCTTCGGCTAATTGAGGATACCTTTCCCTTCCCACATTTAGCCACTGGTAGTTATTTCCAGATACTGTCATCTTAATAGACTGTTTACTGTTTTAATTTATTGGATTTTAAATGCTGTTACCCGCCCTGAGACCATCAGGTATAGGGCGGGATAGAAACAAACAAACAAACAAATAAATACGTTATCCTTCCTTGGGCATAGGCAAAAATAAAGATGAAAGGGAATTAATCAAGCATCTTAACTGTTTGATTGTTGTTTTGGGGTGGGGGTGGGGGATGCCTTTGTGACCATCTCACTGGCTGTAAGTGCTTCAGTCTTGTTTATGAAGGGTGTTTAATCTTTCTTCTTCCACCTGATGTTCAGTTCTGCCTATCTTGAGCACCGGCGAGAATAAAATACTTCCCACTGTGTCAATTTGAAAGTGAGCTCCGCTCGCTTTGTGGCACTTTTGAGCCAGGCCCTGAAGATTAGCTGAAATGGGTGGAAGAAGTCTGCTGTTGCTAGGAGGGCAAAAAAGCCTTTTCAGGAGGTTTATTGGATTACAAAATTTGCTAATAAAAATGAGCTGGAGAGGAAGTGGAGCTATGCCAACTTCTGAAATAATTCCTGTAATAGGGTTTTTTGAAAGAAGGTGTAGCAAAGAAACTTGGACTTCATTTTTTATTTTTTATTTTTGCAGATGACATTTATTTCACAGGATGGCTATAAATTTGTTTCAATTGTCTATGTGCTGGGTGGATAATTACATGTGGAATGATCTTTTCAAAAAATGGCAAAGCAGAAGACTTGGCTTTTATACCCTGCCTTTCTCACCCTTAAGGGGACTCAAAGCGCCTGACAAAGCTTTATATTCTTCTTCCCACAACAGACACCCTGTGAAGTAGGTGGGGCTGTAAGAGCTCAGAAAGAGAGCTGTGACTAGCCCAAGGTCACCCAGCTGGCTTTGTGGTTAAGCACAGAATAAAACTCGCTGAGTACAAAATATGAGCCCGGAATACTAACTACAAGACCAAACTGGCTCACAAAGCTTATCTGGGGACCAAATCTGGCAGCAGAACTGGGACAGGCAGTGTTGCTAATTAGGGGTGTGCATGAATGCAATTTTTGGGATTCAATTCGAATCAAATATCCAAAAATTCAATTTGATTCGAATCTTTAAAATTCAAATTTACCCAAATTCAATTTGAATTAGGCAAATTAGAATCTATTTGTTCAAATTGTTCAGATTTGCACTTACGAATGTTGACAACATTCATATGCACCCACAGGCATTGCTTTGCATCCTGTACACATCCGTACACGTCCAAATGCATCCGATAGTTATCCCATAAGCAACCCGTTTTCATCCCATACGGATCCATACAAACGTGTATGGATGCAGGAAAGATGAGTAAGGGCAAGCACGCATTGTGTACGAACCTGTACACATATGAAGGTCCGAATAACTCGAACAAATAGATTTGAAAATTCAAAATTTGTTCGCATGTTTAAATTCAAATTTATGGACGTTCAATTTGAATTCAAATGTTGTAATTCAGACGGATTCGATCGAATTGTGAATTTCTTCAAATATTCATGCACATCCCTATTGCTGATACAATCTACAATCATTTCTGGCTACTCCAATCTGTTCCTGTCCTAGGTTTACATTTACTGGTTTATCTGAAAAGTTGCCTCTTGTGACATTCACCTACTTCACAGTACTAGCTGTTGCCCATTGTAAGTAGTGAGACAGAGTTAAAGGGCCTGTTTGTATTTACCTCTTGGGCATGGCCAGGATGCTCCATTTGCTCTTCTCACTGCCTCCTGTGTCCTGGAGCATCTGAGATGGTTTTGCTTCCCCACAGCTTCAGTGGGACCTGCTGGGGAGCTCCTCCTGGACACAGCGTTCATGCTTTCTTCTGGTGCAGATGCTGTGTGTGGTTGCCCAAATGTGCACCATGCTATGTCACATTGCAGGGGCTATGGCAACAGTCTCGGATCTGCTGGATGTTGCTGTTGCCATTGCCATGGTGATCTGGCTGGGCTGGGCCTGACCCAAGTGCTGGTGGTCAATTTCAGGATTGTTTCAGTGCTGGAAGTGCAGAGGCATCCTGGTTTGCCCCATTTCAACTTCAGTGGGATGGAGTCGCTTTAATGTCCCACTAAGGTAAGTGGGAACTGGTTCAAAGTCAGCTAAAAGGAAGAATAAGAAGTGCTAATAGATGGGATAACATCAAAGCTTCAGGTTTGTGCAAACCAGCATCGAAATTGACCCCACCTGAATACAGTGCATTGACCTACCCTGAACTGAAATATTTGCAGAGAAGAAAGGGGAATGATATGGTGAACCCATACAGACCAGTTAACCCTGCTACATGGACTGTATGTGGAGGGGTTTTTTTTTTTTTTTTTTGAGATTAAGATTCCTCCACCAAATCAAGTATGTCAGATTACTGTCAGGAAATTAAGCTTTTTTAAAAAACGTTTTTGGAAGTGGTATTGTGATTGTGGAATTCTTGGAAAGGCTCAGCTGGAATCTTTGTGTTTTCAACATCAAGATATTTTAATATTTGATGATTTCAGTTTCAGTCTAATTTTTTTTTTTTTTGGCATTGCTCATCTATGTTTGTTTAGCTCCTTCTCTGCTCTTGCTGTTTTTTCTTCCCTTGTTTAGTTTTTGTTAGATGTAAGCAAAATTCCATCTTGAATGCTTTTTGAAGATGAGTGGCTGAATTTGCTCGCTAGATCACTCACTTCCTCCTAGGTGCCCCTCCTGGCTTTCTGAGAGCCCAGGAGGAGGCCACGGCTACCCAGTACTGCATGAGACCACTTGAGGACAGGTGTTCTAGGGTATCAGAGCAGGTGGGAATCTTAGGCCAAATACTATGGTCCAAAATTTGAAATTCTGAATAGTGTGAAACTAAGGAAACAACATAAGCTGTCCACTTGGAATGATCAAGAAATAATTGTTCATGGAGCCAATTCATTATGGCATCTCAACTGCAGCACTATCAGAGCTATGACTCACTGGATCAGGAAATGTTCACATCCATGTACCAGGCAGTTATAATAGGATGCTCTTTGTACTGCCCAAGTGGTGAGAAACCTTGGCTAGTTTACAGTCAACCCACAAGCCTCCTAAAAGCATTAGGAGCTTTCAGCTAGTCTTAAAACTAACTAGCAGTTTTGACACTCTGGGGAATGCTAAATGCACATGTAGTTTGTAGCTTATGAACCTAAAAAGTCAGTACAGTCAGACCCCCATATCCACTGATTTGGTAACCACGGTTTCAGTTAACCATGGTTACTGGATCAGTCCCACCCGACCCCCTCCGAGCAGCATAAAGGAAAAGCACCCAGAACCAGAAGGACTGTTTCAGCCTCCAGAAGGACTATTTCGGCCTATGTAGAGTGTTGGAATAGGTGCGTGATGCCACAGGATCCCATCCCAAAATGCAAGGGGGCGTTTGGGAGGTGTCCAGTGGTGTCGCACACCTATTCCAGTGTTCTCCAGAGGCTGAAATAGGCCTTCTGGAGACCAGAAAAGATTTCTGGTTGCACAACCCCAGAACTGGAAGGCCTGTTGATGATTATCCACTGTTTCAGGTAACCACGGTAGGATACGGAATGTAACTCCAGAGGATATGGGGGTCTGACTGTACTGAAAAAACAAAGGACACAATTTACACATTTGTTACACAAAGTGAACTGTGTGTTTCCCCTTTATGCCCATAAACAAATGGGAGAAAACAAGGGGAGAAAAGGAAAGAAAGTAAGAAAAAGTTAAACACCAACTTTCTTTGTCAAAACAGAAAATAAAAATAAAACCAGTTTAGATTTCAATTAGATTGCAGAGGTGGATGGTAAGCCTTTGTGCCATCTCCCAGGGTAATTATGTACAGCATATTATTAAGTTTTATCCATTTTGTATTTTCTCATTTCTCATTTGCACTTCCTAATGCTGGGGCCATTCAATGTCATTTTTTTAAAATAAAGATTTTATTTTTAACATACATTAAACACAGGTTGTTATTTTGCTTTGAATCAAATGATGACATTCTTCTTATACCATCTTTTTCTAGTTTTGCTGTATTTATATTTCCATTGCCTTTGGTGGAGTGTTTGTTTACATATATTGAGCAACTCTGAATTAATTTTAAAAAATCCTCTTTAGCACCTAGCTGAGAACCAACTTTTCCCCTGCCTGCCCAGATATCTATTTTATGGCCCTGACATCCTGCCCTGTCATCAACTTCATTTCCATGAAGCCAGTTTGGTCTAGGGGTTAGGGAGCTGGACTCTTATCTGAGAATGTTG
Organism: Aspidoscelis tigris stejnegeri; assembly: GCA_023333525.1. Taxonomy (NCBI): domain Eukaryota; kingdom Metazoa; phylum Chordata; class Lepidosauria; order Squamata; family Teiidae; genus Aspidoscelis; species Aspidoscelis tigris. Next base: position 20,986,617 of record JALMGA010000007.1, on the reverse strand, counting down.
GGTTTGATTCCACATTCCTCCATGAAGCCATCTGGGTGACCTTGGGCTAGTCACAGCTCCCTTCTGTGCTCTCTCTAACAGCCCCACCTATGTCACAGGGTGTTCTGTTGTGGGGAGAAGAACAGAAGGTTTGTCAGCTGCTTTGAGTCCCCTTACATGGGTGAGAAAAGTGGGGTAGAAAGGCCAACTCTTCTTCTTCTTCTTCTTCTTCTTCTTCTTCTTCTTCTTCTTCTTCTTCTTCTTCTTCTTCTTCTTCTTCTTCTTCTTCTTCTTCTTCTTCTTCTTCTTCTTCTTCCTCCATGTGCCCTAAAGCTGGGGTTCTTATTGTGGCCCCCAGCAGCCTTCACTGGACAGATCTGCCCCTCATTAGTACCCCCAAAGGGCCAGGTGGAAAGGCTTCCTATGCTGCTGCCTTTCTTGGGCTGGTTGTGCTGGCATCTGAATCATGGCAGAGAAGCCATGTTGGACTGGTAACCCAGTGATAAGGCTGAAAGCCCCTGCTGCCACTGCCTGCCCAGTGGGACAGCATAGAAGGCTGTGCTGCAGGAGGGTGCTTCCTATGGCCAGGCAACTTGGCCAAGTTAGCCATCCCGCCAACCATCTTTGAGCAGTTCATCCATTTGACCTCTCCAAATATTTCTCTGGCTGCTTCATTTTTTGCTGAGGGCTTAAGGTGCAAACTTTGCCTGAAACGTCTTCAACCTTTCCCCAACAGTCATGTGAGTAGCAAAAACCTCCTGGTCCCAACAGACCTCCTCCATCAACAAAAAGTGATAATTGTTCCAAAGCACCAAATTTTTCATGGGCAGGTGACTGGGGGAAAGGACCAGAGATAAACAACTCAAATGTCAGTGATGGGCCTCATAAAGAGGTTTGTGGGCAGGTGAAAAATGAAAGGGAACCTCTCTTGCCTGAGGTGGAGATGACAGGGGCCCAGCCAAAGAATGGCCACACAGGTGAAGCCTCCAAAACTCACCAAGCTTGAGCCTAGTGCAGAGCAACTCTGGTTAGGGTATTCGGTTATTTTGTGGGCAGTGGTGGTGCTGCTGCAGGTCAGGACAACTTCGCCAAGGTGTCTGGCCACAGGAGGGCACCTTCTTGCATTGTGGCCTTCTTCCTTTCTCCAGTGGGCAGCTAGTGCCAGAAGTGGCTTGCACCCTCCACATTTAGCTACCATTCCAAAGTGGCACCTCTGCTGTGTCTCAGGTGTCAACACCACCTGACTGGGGTAGGCAGCAGTGTGGGAAGCTTTTCCATATGACCATTGTGGGGCACCTTGGATAAGGCACATGGAGGTGGAAGCTGTTGCTAGAGTAGGATGCCAGGACCATAAAACAGATAATTCTCCTGAGGCAGGTAGGGAAAAAAAAAACAAGATTATTCTTACATAGGTGCTGAAGAGGAATTATTTCTGAATGCAGAGTTGTTCAGTGTATGCAACAAAACATTTAATCAAAAGCAATGGAAATGTCAGTGCACCAAAACTAAAAATGGGTATAAGAACAATGCTATCATTTTGTTCACAGCAAAACAACGGCCTTGAATGGCTCCAACGTTAGAAAGTGCAAATGAGAAAATACAAAATGGATAAAACTTAATAATACACAGTTCATAATTACCCTGATTCGAGTGTCAAGCTGACATCTCAAACCTTCCCCCCAAAAAAAGACTTGTTAACAACAGATGCAGAAAGCAAATTATTATCAAGCAGTCTCCTATATGTTGGTCTAGATCTCAGTCCCTCCCTCCCTCTCACACACCACACTTAAAAGCCTGATGTTTATGGACTAAAATTTCTAGCCATGTTCAAAACATCCTAGTTCATTTTGGTTCCTAGCCAAACACTAAAAAGCTAAGTGAGGTGAAAATGTATTTTGTTCCTGAAGCCTAGGGAAGGACATTGGAAAAACAGCACCCTTATATGTCTCTAGTAGTGCATGGTGTGACCTTGCTGTGTGCATTTGTTTAGAGAATAACAGCCGAAACCCATGCGGTAGTTAAACCAGCATTCTAAGAAGATCTGCCTGAACAGATTTCACGGCTTTGCAATACCAGTCCCAACCATATCAGCCCAACATCAATTTTGGCCAGGGATGGTGGGAACTGTAGACTAATAGAAGTCCTCTTATCCGTGACCTCAGCCCCAAACATCTGGAGAGCATTGGGACTAGGATTAGATCCCTAACCATGGGTTTTTCTGCACTTACCTTAAAGTGACATAGGCATCTTCTGGGCCTCTTTCGCCTGCATGTTAGTGCTGGTTAGAAAGGACTTGCTCCATCTGGTACTTGGCGCCTGCATTGGATGGACCATATTCCAGATTACCAAGACAAACATGGCCTCCTGGTTTGCTTCTGGGTTGGAATACCAGTAAATTTCATAAGAAGGCCGACTGGTTTACTAGGGGCATGGGGAACCTGGTCGAGAAGCACACCTTGTTGTATTGTTGAAATGGGATTTCAAGGCCAAAAACTTTTGTTTGTAGCTGTCAGGACCAGCTCTGAAATTTGCATGAGCTTTGGGGCTGACAGTGGGGCCAGACCAGAACAGATCGGGATCCAGACCAGCACAGGTAAGTGCAGAAAGACCTCAGGTCTCATCTGTGAAACAAGGGGCATTTCTGCACTTGCCTTTGTGTCTGTTGGATGGGAAAGGTACACGATAGACTAACAATTACTAGCTCTCGTACTTGATAGCACTAGTATACAATAGCATAGCCCACATGCAATCAGTCACTTACCTGGCTCTGGTCATGTCTCTGATCTTCCACAGGGTGCCGCCATCTTGGTCATGGTGCCTGGTGCGATTGTGCGTACACCCATGCCATTGCTATGGTGATGCTGATGCTCTATCCAGTCTGACACACGCACCACCCCATTTCTGTTCCTTAAATGACACTGTCCCAGAGGTGGACATCCCTCAGTTGTGCCCCCTGTTTTAGAGGCTGGAGTGTCACTGATTCCATGTTGCTAATGCTCAGTTCCCCAAAGGAACCCAAACATAGCTGTATAAGGGCCTGCTTATACTATGTTCACTGGAATGGTACTATGGTCCACATGGTCTGGCTTGGACCATCCAGATCACCATGGGAGTGACTGTGGCAACATCTGCTGTGTACTTGGCTATTGCCACTGCAATTGTGATGTGGTGTGCAATTGCACAGCCACAGCATTCCCTCTAAGCCCTCTCGTAGCGTTTGCACCCAGGAGAGAGTGCAAACAATGCATCTGGGAACTAACCACTGCTCCTGGTGCAACTGTGGTCAAGTTCTTATTTGTCCACAGCTACGGAAAACTGGGGCAACTAGAGGAAGCTCCTGGACACTCTGGATTGGCAGAGGTGATGTGTGAACAGACTTGCCAAGGAGAGGCTGCAGCTGTTCTAGACAGGTACATGTGAACAGACCCTAAGAAACTCTCCCTAGTTGGAGCCTGCCACAATGTATGACTTAACAATATGACTGGATGTGTTTTATGCCCTTTTGAAATAGCTTTTATCTGTCGGTAGACTGAACCTGCAGCTTTGCTGTCCACATTGTTGGCATTATAGATCTGTGAAACATTTATGAAATTTTCACAATTAGACAAAAAGTCTTGGAACATGCCCCAGGTTATTTCTCTGCTCGTTCTTTGTTGACAAGATGGTAGGAAGGAAATGCATTCAATACAAGCTTCCCAGCATGGAATTGTTCCTTGCAAAACATGTTTTGTAAGGGCTTTGTTAGAAGAGCCAGACTTCCTTTCACCTTCACCCTTAGGCCAATATTGTGCTAAACGGTTTTTGGGCTGGAGCCAGCCTGTGTGTGACCTTGATGGCTGACTCCTTGATGGAAATGTTGAAGACAAGTTTAATAACTGAATTAATACTTAAACTGTGCTTGCCCTGGAAGTTATTAAAATGAAAGTATACTGTCGGGTGTGCTTCATTCTCCAAAGGGTGTGTGTGTGGGGTGGGTGGGGTGTGGTTCCATTGAGGAAGGGAGAAGAAACTTTAGTTTAGAAGAATTATAAAGAGTGGGAAATACATGCAAGATGACAGGGTGGTTTTCTGCAATTTAAATTCTTGTTTGTTTGCCAGCTAGGGAGGAAAATGTTCATGGGCTTAATTCTGACTCTTTCTATTAGATTTATGGAAAACCAGCAGGATTTTCCAGATCCAGTTCATTGTGGAATCAGCACTGGGCATTGTATAAGATGGGCTGTGTTCGCAGCTAAGTTTTAACCCAGCTTCAGCCCACCTCCAGAGCAGAAGAACAGCTATTTTCTCTCCACAACTAACCCAAAGATAGATTTTCTGAATTAGATAGTGATGAAAGAAATCAGCTTGTCACTTTGCTGATGCATTCTCTCAGGGTCAATTTGCACTTGGTCCAAATGCAAGTGGTCAACATGTGGTTAGATCCCACACAGAGCATCTGCACTTGGAAGAGCTATTTCTTTACCAGAAGCACCCTCTCCATCTGAGAGCTAACCATGCATTGACTTTGTGTAGTGCAGGATTAAGTGCACCACGTGTGAGCTAACCTTGTGCTATGTCTTGAGCTAGGCAAGCTCTGGACTTCCCATCCACACTTCCTGGTATGAGGAGGGGCGTGTGATGTGCCACACACCAAAGGCCTTTTCACACTTCAGCCCAAAGTTAATAATTAAGCAACATCTGCGCCAGAGCATCTTTACTTAACAGGAGTCTGGACAGGGAGGTCAACAGGGCTGCTGTGCAAGCGTACTGGCAGCTTTGCTGGCCTCCTGACATGCCTGTGATTGCTCAGACCATCAGCGTCAGCGTGGTGACACATTCACAGTTACGGAGGGTGCCACACTCAAGATGGGGGCACCATGAAGAGGACCAGCCAGTAGTTGAACAGGAGGTAAGTGTTTGATCGCGTGGGGGTGGGGGGGATAGGCTAACGTTGACTAGCACTCCCAAGTGTAAAGCGCTGGTCAACATTAGTTGACTGCATTCCTTTCCCGTCCAGCAGATGAGAAGGGAAGTGTGAAATCACCCCCAACTGACACAGCCCATTGCACAGTTGATGCTGGTTGATGCTGGTGCACAAGTGAAGCCAGCACTGGGAGGGAGGATGCCAGCCATTCACATTTAAGGTAGGTGTCTGGATGCAAGTGCAGATGCTTAGTGCATTTGGAGCCATTTTGCCCAAGGCTTCCTGAAGCCTGGGAGTGAAGTGTGAAAAGACCCAAACTTTGAAAGTGGACTGAAACAGGATTAAAACTTGTCTGTGAACACAGCCATATGTTTACAAGGGTCTTTGTTCATGTCTGTCATCACAGAACTGCACCCATTATAGTGTTTCATCAACTATTAGCTGTACCTATTCAGATTCCTGGTACCACTTGCTTTTTAGCTGCCTTGTCCTCTGGCCCACCTGTTCCAATGGGCAATAACCATCATTGGGCATAGGATGATCTTTGTTCCACGTGCAATCTGTTTATTGGAAATGCTACCTCTTGCACTGTTCTAAACAAAAACTCAACTGCTCTGTGTGTGAAGGGCAAAGAAAACTTTAAGGATTGCTCAAGGAAACAGAAGATATGGACCTCCATCTCTCAGTTGTCTTGGGAAACTTCCAGGCTTTTGATTAAACCAGTCTAAGAAATCACAGACAAGTTAAGGAGACTCCTTTCCATCTTCCTCTCTTTCCCCCCTTGATGCTGCTGTATTTTTAGTTCAGATTCTGGGATTTAATGTAAATACTGCACCTTCTTCTTTAAATTATGTATTTCACGTTACATAGGATATATGCTTACAAAGGTAAGCAAGGTGGGTAAAGAAGTTACCTAGTCAACCTCTGTGGGCAAATCTGTGGCTGTGTTCAAACCTAAGTTTTAATCCAGCTTCAGTCCACCTTCAGAATGAGAAAAAACATCAGCAAATTGTGCAGCCATTTTCATTCCACATTATCCACACGAAAGGTGAATATTCTGAGTTAGATAATGCCAAACATCTTCTCACTTACTCTGAAAGAGGACTGAAGTTGGATTGCAGCCTATATGGTGTTTTATTTTTGGATGTAGGTCCAGTGATTTTCCAAGATGAGGATGAGAGATGGCACTCTGTTTGTCTGATTTGAAGGTACTCCTTCAGCCTTATGTGGATGGACCCAAAGTTTCCTTTCTTTTCGCCAGAATAGTTTCTTGATGTCTGAGGCTCTACTGCCATTCCTAGACTCTCAAAGCAGTGTGTTCCAGTTCTCCCCTCCTCCCCCAGATGAAGTGACTAAATAGTATACCTAAGGGCAATGTAGGGCACCTTCTTTGAACATTGTTATAGTTTTAAGCTAGTATGGTTCACTGAAAGTATATGAGAAGTAAAAGGAACAGTTTTTAAAAGAAATGGCTCATACTGAGTTGTTCTTTTGAAAACTCCATGAAAGCAGACATTCCCTGGCCCCTGTTTAGCTCTGTGCACTGCGGAGGAATTTTTGTTCCATAATGCAGGAAATAAAGGTTCAGTAGGGTATTGCTGCTATTTAAACACCAATTAATGCAATCATTTCTTTGCTGCAGAAATAATGGATTCCTTCTTGTTTTTTAATTTACACTGACTTGGAAGTGTATATTAATCTGCTGCTGCTTAGCAGGGAGTCATTACCATATATGGGATCCCTATTACCATCTCCTTCTCCTTTCAGAGGTTTTGCATGGTAATGCTGTCTTTGTGGAAATGAATTTGGGAGAAGCATCACCAGGGATGTTAATGCTGCTCTCGTTTCTCTGTTATTGCTATTCTTGTTACTCATACAAACTTGCTTCCCTTAGTACATTTCTCAGGTCTTGCTGTTCTTAAAACATCATACATTTCAATGGGAATTTAGCACTGACATATAAAAGGAGAGTGTTCTTTGCGCAAACTCTGTGACTGTTTGTGATGAGTGCAATATTAAAGGTTCCAAAGAAAAGTACCTTAGAGTTTCGTATGGCAACCAGAAATTTGACCTAATAAAAGGGAACAGCGAGGATAGAGCTGAGTTACATTATACAAGGGCATTTTTTGCTAGGTAGGATGTTTAATCATGGCTTTTCGTTTTCTTTTTTGGAGGGGCGTAATCAGCTTTGCCTTTCTTTTGAACCATAAGTAGCTTATTTTCCTGCAAACACTATGGGCTGATTTGTGCCAAAGGCTGTTTATGCAAACATGTGCAGTACGGGGAGGAAGTAACAATTTTGCAATGTAAGGAAATGCTGTAGAACCACTTGTCAAGAAAGCTTGCTCCATAAATGTTGCACAATGGCTGTGTCTAGACAGGGTGAAAAATGCAAATGTAATGCACAGTAACATTCAATTTAACGGACGCCTTTATTGATTCTCCACTGTATCTATGCATTATACACACGACACTTTGGGTTTAAAAAGTAGTGGATTTAACCACTTTTGCTGTTGTTGCAAAGCATTGCGCTACTCTGTGTTTTTCATCTCTCTGGGCAAATGGCTGAGAAGTAACAGGAATTTCCCTTCACTTGAGAATACAAGCAAGAAATATGCAGAAGTTGTAGCTAGAATTTTGATTGGTTCTCATCCTTTCAATGATTATCCAATTATATGCTATTGTTGGAGCAGCACAGAAAGTGTAGGGAGGTTTAGGGAAGGAGAAACCTCTGGATGGAGTTATCATCTACTGCAGTTATGTGCTTGGTTTGCTGAACAGAATGGAAGCTTCCTCAGTTATTGCCTCCCGGCTTCCCTGCCTCTCTGGGCAAGCTGACGCTTACCTCAAGGTATCTGCTCTTTAAATAGGGAAGTTACAGGTACTGAAGTGGGAGTGTTCATATTTTTTTAAAACACTTGGACATCATTTATGGTGTCACTCAGGTTTCCTTTCCACACGTTAGTAGTGCAGAATACAGGAATCTCCTCTTATGGCTGGTATGATCTATTCACCCAGGATGGGGCATAATCCAGATTGGGGGGCTCTGATCTGGATCACTGGTAGTCCTCAACATCAGAGGCTGCTGGCGTATCACCAGAAGGCATGTCTCCATGTCACAGATTACTCAGGGACCCATTTCAGTGGCACACCAAGATGCACCACTGGAACGGGTGCGCCATGGGTTTTCAAGGCTAAGAACCTCCGTTCTTAGTCTTTCAGAGCCTACAGAGGCTGTCCCTGAAGCTCATTCCAGTTTCAAGGCTGGTGCAGGGGCTGGTATGGGCCAGCACCATTATGCAAGCAGTACTGTCATGAACCACACACCTAGCTGTGGACCAAACCAGCACAACTTCAGTGGTTGAAACTCATTGGTTTAGATCATGGTGAGGCAGTCCAGAATGGCCCTTTGTCAAATTTTGGATCTACCTCACTACCATCCTGTCTTTCATCTTACACAGCAAAATGTTTTTATTTCTACTGTCAGATGGCTTAGACTTTCTATGTGATTTTTTTCCTATGATTTGAACTTGTGCCCATTGAAGTAATGGAGAGAACAAATTTATTCCATCATTCATTTGATAGCCCTCCAGATATTTGAAGAATAGCTGTCAGTTCTTCTCTAAAGGACTTTTTTTTGACAGGCTAAATCCCCCAAACTCTTTCCACCTTTTTGAAGGGAGATGGCCTTGATGTCTCTCAGCATCTTTGTTGTTTTTCACCCTTCTGAAACAGTAGTAGCTGGAGGTGAACCTGGAAGCATCATGTGCCATCTGGCTTCTTTGAAGACTGAATTGTGCAATAAATCCCTCTTTGATCTGGCATGTTGTATGTCAGATTAAAGAGAGATTTGGCATACAACTGTGGATACAAACAAGCATGACTTTATATTCAGTGATTCCAGGTGCTTTTGCGTACCTCTGCAGGCATCAAACACTACTGTTCCCCTTTTGGATCAAGTCTGTCTAGTATGTGGACAGTGATGGGCAAACCGTATCAACCGCATTCAGATATCAGTCAAATTTCATTGAATTCAGTTAAATGGATGCAGAATTCAGATGGCTTCCTCAGCTCAGACTGTCAATCCTACAATGAAACTGATTAATGTTCTTAGTCAAATAGCCTTTCTGGATTGTGAAGTCTGCATGTAGCCAGCAGTACAAAATCTTTGCCAAATACTAGCATGCATTAGTCTGCAAGATCATGACATATAACCAACAAAGGCCATTTCTGCGCTCACCACGGGCATTTCTTCATTTGCTTTCCCTTCTGTTGGACGGGAAAGGTGCAGAAGAGCCTAACATTGACTAGCACTCACAGTTGCTAGCCAAGACCATGCATGATCAGAGACTTACCTATGTTCGATTGTGTGTCTGATCCTCTGCTGGGCTCTGCCATCTTGTTCCTGGTGTCCTGTGTGTCTGCTTGTGAACCAGCGCCATAGCTACAGCAATGCTGATGCTCTGTGCAAGTGCATTTGTGTCAAGGGGTCATCTGAGGTCCCAGCATGCCTGCGTGGCACCTCAAATGACCCCCCCCAACTGGAAAAAGTGCAGATGGTCATCACTGGATGCCAAGGGTAAGGGATTGGTTGGGATTGGGGAGCATTGGTCTGCTTGTGGTGCATGATTGCAGTTAGGCAACCTCTGGGCAGGCAGGAGACACCTACCCAGAGGTTGCCTAAATGCAGACTATGGGTTAAAGTGAGAATCTGTCCCCTATTTAGAGTGGTTTAATTACTCCACTCCAGCCTGTTCTGGATCAACACGGCAGATTCCATCCACATTGTGAGAGGTGGGGGGAGTCTGCTGCTCTTGGACCAATACCAGCAGCAATGCGGAAGCACCGTAACTGTTTTGCTTTTGCTATTGTTTGGCCTTCAAAGAAGTTATTGAACAGCAGGAACATTTGAGCTGCAGAGGGTGGTAAATGTGTTTTCAGACAGATAAGATCAAACAGGAAAGTGTGTAGCGCATTTTATCTCTTGCAAACTGTCCAGCTCTGGATTGGGGCTGCATCTACACACAGCTGCTCAAAGGTGCATACTTGTACCTTAATCCACATTAAAGGACAGAAAATGTACTTCCAAAATGCACTCTTTGACCTTTAATGTGGATTAGAGGTGGAATGCGAACACTAGTGTGCACCTGATACCACCTATAAAGTGACAAGCTGTTCTCTTTCAGGGTTAAATAACTCAGAAAATTCACCTTTGAGATAGATAATGTGGAAAGAAAATTACTGATCACTTTGCTGATGTGTTCTCTTACTCTGAAGTGAACGGAAACTGTATTAAACTTTAGGCATAACCACAGCCCTCTGCAAGATCTCATGAAATCTTGCAGAGGGCTGAGCCCCTATGAGGTGAGCCCCAAAGTCCGTATGGTGCTGGCAAATCTTCATTTGATCTAGTCCAAAATGTGTCTGTCTCTTCCCTGGAGATGGCCATTCATCTGGAGCTATCTGCTTGTCAGGAGAGGTAATGTCAAAACGGAGAAACTTTGCCTATCCAAATTACTTGGATGAAGTGGGTGTACAGACATTTATATATCTAGGTGTATAGTGAGGTATCAGTTAAATCATGGATGTGCATGGACCTGGGCAGAGGACCTGGGCTGAACACTGAAGCTGGGTGTTTGTAACCTTTGCCAGTCCCTCTCCCAGGTTGGATATAAGAGCTGGTTGGTGCTGGAAAAACAGGAGAAGAACTCAATTTGCTGCTGCCTTTTCTTGTACTGCAACTTTTAATTTTCCTTTCTTATCATTGAATAGTCTTATTTTATTAATTTTCCCTATACTTGACATCATATAGTTTGCATATTACATAACCTATTGTCAGATTACAATGTATATTGGATGTTTTTATGGACATTTTTGTTGTATTTTTGTTCTCTTGTGAACCACCTCAAACATTTTTTTAAAGGTGGTGTATAAATACTAAACAAATACAAATACGATTGTGTTTTTCATATATTTCCTACCCAATTTCATGGGTTTGCCTTCTGGAAGTCTGTGGGTGGTTGGGAGAAAAGCTGTGAAGTGAGAGAAGTGGAGGGAACCATAGCAGAAAGCTGACACCTTTCTTTCTGCTCTCCAGCCCTGGTGTGGATGGAATTGCCAGTATCCTCACATCTTACAGACAATAAAGCAAGAATATTCCCACCTTATGTGCTGCATCGACTGCAGAGTGAGAACTTGTGAGCTTCACTGCAAAAGTGAAAGAGACACATTCTTCATTGCTCCAAATTCACCTGTAACCTTGCAAGTTGACAGATGGGGATTACTGCTGTGTGTACTTAAGAAAATGTATTAGTTTTGCTGGGTCCAGGAAGCAGTTGAAGCGCTGGTTTGTTGCCCTTTGACTGACTGTATTTAGTACTTAGGGATGGCTTGCATGGGTGAATGTGGTGTCACAAATTATTCACTCCAGAGACAATGTCAATGTCAGGCACAGTGCATTTCAGTGGAGACAGCTGATGCATTTGGCAATGGGCCATTAAGCACTGAATGATCCAGTGGGAGATCAAGTTCTGTACTTGCCTGCATTAGCCAGCCCTACGAGTCAAGCTGTAGGAAGGAACAGCTGGGGGTAGGGAGACAGATCTCAATCAGGAACACAATAATAAGAAAAGAGAATTCATTCATTCCCTATACTGTTTCTTGGTGGAGACCCGTCCTCCGTGTAGAACTGGAGTTTGCCCCAGATTCAGAAAATGAAAGATACAATCTGATGTAGCCTTACATTTTACTACAAGAGCAACTAGCTTTGGGTATCAGTTTTCAGCAGAGAAGTAGTGAAGGAAGGAGGTTGAATCTTACTCCCTACATTGCGTCAAGATGGCTTAGAGGTGGTAGCTCGTGGTAGCCATTCCACCTCTAATACACATTAAATAGTCTGCAAGTGCATTTTCTGCCCTCTAATATGGACAGAAGTGGGAATACCTCTGCCACCTCAAAGGTATTTGGAGCCATTTCAGTCTGGTTTCAGTCTAGGTTAGGGCACTGAACCTATTGCCCTGGTTAATGACCTCCTCCAAGAGAAAGACAGAGGGTGTGACCCTGCTATTCATTCTTGATCTCTCAGCAGCCTTCGATACCATTGATCTTAATATGTTCCCACATAATGGAGGTTGGGTGTTGGGAAGACCACATTGCTGTGGATTTGCTTTAGGGATGTGCTGAACTGCAGTTCATTGAAGCACAAACTAAAGTTAAAGGCCTAAGACAGTCATGTGCTTTACCTGACAGGTTGTCCTCAACATCTTTATGTTACTCACAAGGAATCCGAATGGGGTGGTGGTGTGAAATTTACCCATTTCCCAAAGTATGGCTCCTTCCATTACTGCAATAACAGTGATTTGGGCCGCAGAGAGGCAACAGGCCACGGAAGGGTACAAGGAAGTGATTTCAGTGCTATTCCTAGTACACTGAACCTTAGACACCTTTACCAGGCCCCAAGAGCACTAGCATCACCACCCCTCGATGCTTTGGCAGGAAGGAGAGGAGGGGGTCGCCTCACAAAAGGCGTCTGCACTGTGTAACGGGATGCACACAAAATCTGCTTTGATGGAGTCTGAGCCTGCCTAGAAGAACCATAAGATTGAAGAGCCTTAGTTCAGCCCATAAGTACTTAGCACCTGAATATTAAACACACAGTGCATTTGAGTAGTCTTCTCTGCTGCAGTAAATTGCAGTTTAATTTACAGTTTATATATGTATTACAGTTATATAGGCATTTTTTGCAAATCTGCACCCTCTTTTGCCCCTGTTTTTCAATGGTATATTTCTGCTCCCCTTCCTTGATTGTGCTTTTGCAGACAGCAATGTAATTCACTAGCTGCCCAAAGGCTTGCGTTTAAGCACTGATCAGTGCGGGAGGGGTAATTTAATATCCCAGATGAGTGAAAGTGTATATGTATTTTTATATTCAGTCTGAAAAATTTGATCATGTTTTACAGTTTTAGAACACCTCTCGGGGGGAAAAAATAATCCCTGTAGACATCATGCCAAAACTATACAAGTTTTGACTGGAGGGATTAAAAACAAGTTATATACAAGACCATTCCAGTGTCTGCAATTTGTATAATTTTTCATTAATTCTGATGGACATTGAGCAATTAGGCTGCAATAATGGGACAACAGTACCTTAACAAATGTCTCCCTTGTGACAAGCATGGATCATCTACAGAGAACCGCTTGTGGGCCCTAGAAAATACAGAATGGCATGCTATGATGGCGTACGTTGGTCCCTTCTCTGTGGTAGCACTCTTTCCTCTGCTATTCATTTTGAGGCACCTATTGAAGACATTGGCCTATTCACGGTTAATTCAATGGGATGATGTAACAATATCATCCCGCTGAGGTGAAGATCAGGCACAGAGAGAGGTATCTGCACTTCAAATCCTGGTGTGGTCCCCAAATGAACCACCCGCACTTCAAGTGCAGATGGCCTGGCCTGGCTGGATCACCATGAGGATAGCCATAGCAACGTGTGGTGGGTAAGAGGATACTGCTGTGGGGATAGTTACATGGTGCAGAACTGCACAGCTGCAGCCATGCCATCCTGTCCACTCACAGCATTCACACCCACAAGAGAATGCTGCAACCAGGAGCTCACTTGAAACCTACAGTCAGGTTGTAGACTAGTTTTTGCTTCTCTACAGCCATGGAAGACTGTGGAAGCTGGAGAGAGAAGATATTAACTATGAAGCGAACAACTTACTAAATATAGAGATTAATCTTACCACAGATCTGACAGTTCTGTTCACTTGCTGGTCAGATGTGTCCAGACTGATCTGCTGGTACAGCTGCCCTGGAGGGGGGAACCCCTTCCCAGAGTGATCCAACTGTGAACTGCTAAAAAGCACACCACACCCTCCCAGAAGCAGCTGGATTGTTCCTGGGGAAGTAGTTTCACATCCTCTTCCAAGTGTCCTGCGGTGAGACTGCAGTTGTGCACAGCTGTTGGACTGTCATGCCAATGTCCAGCTTCACACCAGATGTTGCCTTTAACATTGTCTTGGTGATCTGGGCAGCCTTGGGCTGGCCATCCTCACTTCTAAGTGCTGCTGCCTAGGGACGGGGCTAGTAGTGTGAATGGCCACCAATACCATCCTAGACCAGTAAGCGCAAATCCATCTCAGTACAAGAAGATCAAGAAGCAGCATTGTGCCAATTCCTCATACTATCGTAGTCTGATTCCCCATGTTAATAGTGATGGTCCCTCTGAGACATTAATTTTCTGCTTACAAAACTTCTGAGCCTCTAGTTACTACATGAAGGAAAGAGGCAGTTAGAGGTGGGTGATCCTCATGGCATGAGTATGTCAAATGTGCCAACAGCACCCTATTTGATACAGGAAAACAAAAGACCTTTTTTTGTGAAGAACAGCATGATTCTGAAGTGGCATGCCTTGTATTAAATATTAGTCAGATTCACTTTGGCAATGGTGGAAAATTTGGGTCTTTTTCTTTCAAAGGAACATGGGTAATTGCATAGGAATTGAAGAGTACCTGCTTTAGGCTATGAATGAGAATAATTTTGCAGTTGCTAAGAGAGATGGTAGAGGCATCTCTGGCAAATGCTTTGATCATTAGCCCCAGGTGCCCTGGCAGCACATCTGCTAGGCAACTACAAGGAACAGATACAGTCTAGGTTGCTTTGGCAGATGGGCTTTGAGTTTTTCAGTCTTTATTAAAATTAAAAGAGAAAAATCTCATCTTGATAACATGGGACAAAAAAAATAAAATAATCCAAGCTCTTTGTTGTAGGGTGTATAATATGACAGGATGGTATACTTCTATAATTTGGGGACCAGATAGTAGCCCAGCACCTGAGCCCGCTTTTCCTTTCTCATTCATACCTGTTTCAGTTCAAAGGCCTATTTGCACTTAGGTCCTGGGATAGAAGTAGGCCAGCTCTGGGACAGGGCATTTGCTCTTGTGAAAAGCTGGTTCCATCTGGAAGCCTGTCCCAGGTCTGGCCTACTTCCATCCAGGTGTGGAGCATGAAATCAAGCTGTCCCCGGCTGTCCCAGAGCTGTCCAGTAGGGAGACCATCTGCATTCTTCCTGCTGGACAGCTCTATGATCCTGCCCTGGGCTGCTGCTAATTGGGTTGTATCGGCCCACCAGCTGGCAGCCCCTTTCGGGAGTGGGGTGAGACCCAGGGCTGTCCTGGAGTTCCGTGGGCTGCCACCCTGATCAGGCTGGCAGCAGCCAGTGGGGGCTTCCTGGTTTCCCACCCACACCTAGGGGTGTGCACCTCCCCCACTCCCCCTGCCCCACTTACCTTTCCAGACCCCTTGCTCGGTCTGGAAAGGTGCCGGGACTTGCTGGGATTGATCTACCACTCTCTGCACAGGTGCGCACAGCGGTAGACCACCCCCATGCTGACCTGAATGTCTGACTTAGGCCCCATAATCTGCACCAGCATGTGGGAGCTGTCCAGGGATATAATCCAGAATAAGGCCCAGTTCAGAAAGAGCCAGAGTAGCTAGCCCAACTACTGCAAACCTCAATTTTAGGCCTTCCCAGTCTCCTACCTGTAGAAAAAGACAAGAAAAAATAAATGTGACTTCTCATCAGCTTTATTTTGTCCTTCATGTTGCTTTGATGTCTGCTGTTAAAATTAAGGCTTTGGTTTGACTGATTTCACTGGGAAGAGTAGATGTAGATGCTTTTAGCAGTCCTGCTGAGGTCTATGGCAGGATCTGCACTATAATGGTTTCTTCTGCTTTTATGGCCACTGAAAGCTCTCTGGCCACAAAATTGGAAAACGGGTTGCTTGGTTTTCCTTTCCCCAATGTTGAGAGGACCATATAATGAGCATATTGTAGCAGAATAGTTGAGTTTCCTCAACTATAGGAAGGACCTCTGATTAGTATGACGACTTTTGGTACAACTTCCTCACTGGAGATCTCTCTCAGCAGTTCAGCTGCTCACTGTTGACAACCCTATTTTGAAAATGAGAAATGGGGCTAATATGCCCTACAGAAAATTTTAGCTACACAGGGCATTGCTTTTGTAATTATAGATGCCAAAGTATCACTCTCAAAAGAGTGTGGATTGCACCATTTGAAGAAATCAGTGCAAACGTCCACCCCTCACAGTTTTATTATTTATAACTTTCTACTTTTACAATTTTATTTTACAACAATGAGCTTAATGAAATTTGCAGAATAATACATTACATTCCAATAATAACTATAATAATATAACAGATAAAAACACTGAAATAACAGTGCTGCTGCTGCTGCTAAATAATTAAGAGCTATAGTAGGATCTGGTAGCTCGGTCGGCAAATAATACCCTGTCTGGGAATCAGAGAGCTCCAGGCATACTGTTTAAAATGCTACAGCAAACAGCAGACATTTCCCACTTCTGTGTCCACTTCCAACCTTTGCATGTTCCACCAAGAAAAGCAGAAGAATTCTTGATGTGCGTGGAGGCAACAGAGTTGTCAAGAAGCACTACATTCTTAGTAATGATTTCTGTAATGGATCCAGCAGGACAGCAGGAAATAAAAATGGAGAGATGAAAGGTGAAGTTCTGGCTTAAGAATCTCAAACTGCAGCACTCCAGTGTTTCACTCCTGGGATTCAGCTCCCAGCATTTTCCCAACATTCTGGGCTAAACAGCCTTCCAGCCTGCAAAAACCTGTGAACCCTACACTAACCCTAGGTGAATTTGCACTTTGACTTGTAGTATGTAATTAGTCAACATCTGGGTAGGTGCATCTGCACTTTTAGGAGGTGTTTACAGACTACAAATGTACCCTGCCTGCCCAGAGGTTGCCTGATAGCATACTAGCTGTGGTGCATGAAATTGTGCACCACAAAGCATACCAACTCTCCACAATCCCGACCAATCCCTTACCTTTATTGTCCAGCGGTGACCATCTGCACTTTGTCTGGTCAAAGGAGTCATCTGAGGTGCTGCACAAGTGTGCTGGGACCTTAGATGGCCCCCTGACATGACTGCGCTTGTGCAGAGTGTCAGCATTGCCATAGCAACAGTTGCATAGGACACCAAGACCAAGATGGTGGCACCCAGATCCCAGGACTGGACACACGACTGATCCCAGGTAAGTGACCAATCGTGCATGGGCTAGACTGGTGAGTGCTAGTCAACATTAGTCTCTTCTGCACTTTTCCCATACCAGAAACATCCCATATCATCAGTTCAGCTGAAGAATGTGCCACCATACTCGTGCATTACCCTTCACAATCTGGTGTCTTCCAGAAGTTGTTGATAGTTGATTATTAACATGCTGTTGATTATGGTTGCTGTCACGATGCCCAGCGTTCCAGTAAGTGCCTGCCCTTTCTAGGAGTAGCTTGGCCCTGTTAGGAAGCTGGGTTCATGCAATGGCCAAGTGAATACTACAGTGTGGACACAAAACACTGGTAGCAAGCGTTTCAACAGTAAACTAAAACAAGTTTATTATTATACACAAGCAATACTAGAAAGAAAATAAGGTTCAGGTATTTGTTGGTTTAAGTCTATGAGTCTCTTAAGGTTACCAGCTTCCCAGCCTATCAGCTCCCCTTCTTAAAGGAAAATAGTTCCTTTTTAAAAGACAAACCTCTCCACGTTCCTCCCCCCCTGACTTGCTCTGACTCAGCCTAGCCAGTGTACCAGAACATGGCTCTAGATGATCACTAGGCCCAGTCCATCCTTGCTTGACCGATCATCCAGCCTGGTCAGTTGCTAGTGAAGTCTCCCTCAGAGCCACAATCCTCACAATTGTCTCCTTCAGAAATCACTCAGCCAAAAGACCAATGGTCAGCTACTGGTCCAGCTCCCTCAGGTCCAGCTCTCTTCTGTTCCCTTCAGCTCTTGTCCCAGCACGAAGACCCCTGGTCAACTACTGGTCCGGCTCCTTCAGGATTCAGCTCTTCTGTTCCTTTCAGCTCTTGTCCCAGCATGAAGACATAGTCTGCTGTAATCTGTGTTCCTTTATACCTTTTTCCCTTGGCCCTGATTGGCTGTCACCTCCTGGGGAAAGCTGCTGAAATAAAATGCTGCTGGAAACTCCTGGTAGAGGTGCCTGTTCCCCTTGCCTGATTGGTGGGAACTCCTCCTACTAGCCCCCTCCAGCACTCAGATCCCCGGACAGCTTTTCCCTCCAAACTTTACTTGCAGCCAATCATTGCAGCAGGGCCCGCACAGGATTTCCCGCCCTTTTTGCAGCCCAAAACCCAGGTCTTGCAACAAGCTGTTTGCAACAAGGCTGGCTATTGCAGCTTGCAAGAAGCCTGCAAAGACAGTAAGCAAAGCAGTTTGCAGCCTGTACCCTGAAACCGTCACAGTTGCTGACTACACAGTGACTGAGGCTGATGGGAGTTGTAGTTTTAACATCTTCGGAAGGGCATAGATTACTCATCCCTGCTGGTCTAAATGCCTGTTTTGTGCTTATCAAGAACACTTTTTTCTTTTCAAGCTGAGGGAAAGACATCATTTTGTCCAATCCCATTTGTTAGCACTTTGCCTAAGCAAACAGAGATTCCTAAAACAAAGTTTATCTCCTAGCCTTCATATCCATCAACATAGCATGATCTTCAGGATCCTGTTCAACCTAGCAGCGTTTTAGCATCCCTATTATAGTAATTATTGTGACCTTCATTTTTGTGATGCCCAGAAAAGCAGTTTAGAATACTATATTGAGGCTTTCCTCCATTTCCAAATCTGTAGAGTTTCCCCCACTCTCTGAGGAAGTAAAAAACACTATTTTGCACTGAAATTAAATATTGTTTGATGCTATAAAAATACTGTGGATGTAGTTTAACATATGCAGAAATGGAAGATTATGCAAAGTATATCTATATTATGCAAATAGTCTTGATTTTTTCCTTCTATCTTTGTAGTTGATGGGTACTCCATATGTCAACTGTTTGCATTGGGAAAGAGTACTGTAGTAAGATGATTAAAATAAACATGGACCCAGGGGCTGTGGCATTCAGACACTGGGTGCACAGGGATCTGGTCATTCAGGCACTCCTGTGCCAACCCAAGCCACCTCCCACCCTGACAGAAATGACTACCTATCAATTCCTTTTTAAGGCCTCTGAGGTTTTTACCCTAGTGTGGATCTCCCATCCAACCCCACCTATGCAGTTGAGGACCATGGTGGGTCTCACTGTGGCTGTGGCTCTGCCTTGTTTTCTATCCCTCTGTCTTGTCATGCCCTGTATTCCCATAGGAGGAGGCTATGGAATGTGGCTGACGGTTTTATATTTGTGTCATAGTTGGTTAAAATAATAAGCAATAAGAACGTTGAATGAATATTAGTTTCTGGGCATCAACTGGTCCTAGGGCTATTTAGAGGGTATAAAGGCTTAATATTTGACTATACTAGAGTGGGATCTTATTAGCTATCTAATATGTATGCTTGACCACAAAGCGTTTCTAGCATCCATGCTTTTTGTGTGATTCTGGGGCCTGAGTTAGGGGTTCTTAGAGAGATGGACTAAAAATGTCTGATTCTGGCACCATTTCCCACTGTTACTGTAAGGAATTTCCTCTCCCAAGAGTAGCTGTGCCAGAGCTGTCCTAATTGCATACCAGAGGCCTCAGTGTGAATTTAGCCCAGGCTGTGTTTTGTGGCTGTTGCTGTTGTCAACCAAGAGCCAAAGTTTCCTCTTTGAAAGAGCAGAAGGTTGTTACTGGTCAATTGGAACAGTGCGAGGCCTAGATCCCTTCTGAGCCTCTCTTTCCTGCACTCTGATATAGATCAGAGAGACTGAGTGTATATCAGTCTAGACTGGATCAGTGTGTGTGTGTGTGTGTGTGTGTGTGTGTGTGTGTGTGTGTGTGTGTGTGCTGCCAAAATTTGTCCTTTGGGGGCTCAAAGGCCAGGAACTTTAGTTCCTGGTTGTCAGATCTCTCACATAGCTCACGTGAGAGAAGGAGCAATGCAGGGCATGTATGGGTGTTCCAGAACTTGTGGTAGCCTAGCCCCCACACGATTGATCACTCACCTTGTTGGTTGCACGTCTGATCCCACTGCATGGCACCGCCATCTTGATGATGATGCCCTGCGCAATGGCACATGCACCAGGGCCATTGCTACAGTGATGCTTTGTGCAAGTGGAGCCGTGTCAGGAGATCATGTCAGCTGCCAGTGCACTTGTGCGGCAGCTCAGATGCCCCTCTCAGCCAGAAAGAGTGAAGACGGTTGCCAGCTGGACGCTAAAGGTAAGGATATGGTTGGGATTAGGGAGGGTTGATGTGCTTGTGGTGCATGATTTCATGCATCACAGCTAGTTTATAATTAGTCAACATCTGGGCAGGCAGGGGGAGTTTGTAGGCTGTAAACACCTCCTGCAAGTGCAGATGCACCTGCCCAGATGTTAACTAATTGCATACTATGGGTCGAAGTGTGAATCTACCCTATGGTTAAGAATAGGGTTCACAGGTTTTTGCAGGCTGGAATGCTGTTTTGCACAGAAAGCTGGAAAATGCTGGGAGCTGAATGCCGGAAGTGGAACATTGGAGTGCTGCAGTTTGAGATTCTTAGGACAGAACTTCAGATGCACCTGCCCAGATGTTGACTAATTATAAACTACAGGCTGCAGTGTGAATTGGCCTCTAGTCCAAGACCCTGTTCAAGGATAGCTGGAGCTCTCCCGCAGGGATCCGTTAAAGTGGGACCAGTTCCAGTTTGAGTGGTCCAGTCCAGGTGAGTGCAAAAAGGCCCCATAATTAATTGATACTTTTTGCACATTTTTTTTCTTGAAGCTTTATTGCTGCGCTTTATTCTCCTCTAACTTAGCAGTACGACCCATCATTTCAATAAATGCTGGTAGTTCTCTTGAATATCTGTTTGCGTTCCCTTTGTCTGTTCCTGCTTTGTTAATGACAGAAGCAAAAATGTAATCAAACATATGCCTTCTTCCCTCTGTCCCCAGATCTAATTTCTGAGAAGTTTGATTTCGGCTTATCCTTTTAGACTGTACAGTTCTGCTGAATTTTATATTTTATTCATGCTGTGGTTTTTTTTGGGGGGGGGGTTGGGCCTTTTTCTTTTTTATGAAAACCACTTAAGAGTTTTGTTACTGGGTAGTGCATAAAGATTAAATTTAATAGTTTGATGTTCCAGCAATCCATACATGTCTGGACAAGGAATTTGTCCTTACTTGTGCTTCTAATATAGCTTGGTAGTAGTGCAGCCTATTGCAGTATTATATATAGAGAGAAATTAGGACAAAATAATTTATTCCAGGAATAGTCTCCATACTTCATTTTTCACAGTGTATAAACTGGCCCTCCATTATGCTTGTTTAGTTTAGAAAAGCAGGGTAGAAAAGCCAACTCCTCTTCTTCTTCCTTTATTCTCATGACATCCCATAACTTCCAGATTGTGAAACCTTTGATATCCTGTATGGACAAGGCCTCAGAAGGCAAGAGAAGAGCTTAAATTTCATAAAAAGACCAGAGATTGAGAAGGAACCATTGCAGCCAGAGGGAGCAGAAAATAACCTTCTACTTTGCATTCCCTCTCATTCTTACCTGAAAAACAAAATGCATTCAAAATATTTTCAAGACACAGTCTGAACTGTGAATAAAATGGCAGAGTCCAAACAAATGAATCAAGAGGCAATGCAAATACGTTCTGCTATTAATTCAAGTCCAAGAATCAGCAGAACTCTGATTTTGTAATATAGTTTTGGGAACTTTTAAAAAAAGATAAACACCACTTACAGAATTTTTAACAACAGCACAGATTCAGGACTTTTTGTAGCTTAAATAGAATCTATTACACAAGTGGTGAATGAAGATTAACATAAAAAGACTGTAGGGAGTATAAAAATACACCTCCAGGTCTGTCTCGCCTAGAGGAACTATTCAGATCACACTGAAGGAAAATTGCAAGATTGGGTGGAGGGATCCAGGCAGGTTCTCCTGATAATGAGCTCCAGTAATGTCTTTTAGGATTAAGTTTTGTTTAGCGGTTCTATAGTCAGGTTTCCCACTGAGAACCCATTTCTCAGTATGCCTTGTCATGTTGCTGAAATGGGTCCCCCAGGGGCTCTGAGGCTTGGGACTTTTGTTTCTGACCATCAGGACCCTTAGAGCTTGTTCCAAAGTTGGCATGAGGTTGGGGGCTGATCCAGGGACTGAACCGGAACAGCCATCCAAATCAGATGTCCTTGTTCTGGGACAGCTGACCTACTCCCACTGGAGTTGTTCAGTAAAGAAGTGTGAAAATGTTCTTAACCAATGACTTAGGCCCTTTCTGTAGTGGCCTTAATTCAGTGCTGGAATATTTTACAGATATTGATTTTTACATATTCTTCCTTGTGGGAGCACTCTCCCTGTAGAATGCTCTCCTTTCTGCTTTTGTGAGATGCCATACTGGAAGGAACAAGTAACCTGGGGTGTTTCCATGGAATGGGAAAGGAGTACAATCAACTAACATTGACTAGCGCTCATAATTGCGATTGCTAGTCAACATTAGCCTACCCCCCATGCAATCAAACATTTACCTCTGTTCAGTCACTGGTCCAGTCCACATCTGGGTGCCACCATCTTGTGTTCAGCACCCTCCATGCCTGTCCATGCATCAGCATAGTCACTATGATGGCACTGATGCTCTGCACAGTTGCAGTTGTGTCAGGGGGCTATCAGAGCTGCCAGTGTGCTTGCGCGGCAGCTCCAGCGACCTCCTCAACTGGCAGAGGTACGAATGGTTACCGGCTGGATGCTATCATGTAAGTTTATTTATTTATTATTTACATTTCTATCCCTTCCCATACCCCAAGTTGGGTTAAGGCTTTATGAGCCTGTGGAGCATGATTTCATTCTCCACTACCAGTATGCAGTTAGGCAACTTCTGAGCAGGCAGGGTGTGTTTCTGTGGTGCAAACATCTCCTGACAGTACATGTGCACCTGCCCAAATGTTGCCTAATTACATCCTATGGGCTGAAGTGCGAATTCAGTCCAGGTTCAATTTATTGGGTCCTTCCTACATACTATGGTGTTGCCCACAGCACACTTCACTCCAAATCTCCTGCTGTCATTTCCCAGGCTTCATATAGATATTAGAAAGCATGGAAGATCATGGCAGCCAGTTCTGCTGCTTAAATTGCCACTGTTAAGATGATTAAGGATACTTAGAACTTCTAGTTTTCCTTGTGTTTTTACCGCATAACAGACAGTTAATATTCATGTGGAAGAAGACGAGCCTGTTCTTAGCAGAAGTTGGAGAAGATCTCTGTATCTCTAGTTTCTGTTATGAGACTAATGCAAGTGTGTTTGCATGAAATTTCCATTAATCAATAGTTTTGGACCCTTAGTTATTTAAGTCCTGGGGATTTCTGTGTCTCAAGCACAGACTCCTTTGTTGAGCTATAGCTCCGCAAGGGCCATGAGTATGGATTCGCATAAGTCACTTCCTTGACTCTTGTGGCTTATTTTTCAGTGGGGAGATTGGACAGAGATGCAAGAAAAAGAACAAGCCAGGTAATAAATTACACCTCTGGAGGTTGCAGTCTCTCATTTTCCATTAGCATGGCGTGAGCGCCTTAGAGAGACCAGCAGGATACAATGGCAGGTCTGACATTAAACAAAGCTATCCTTCACGCATCCGTGTCAAGCTGCTGTTGAAATAGTATTTTGTTCTGGAATGATTGTCCAGGCAGCCAGCCCTCATTAAACAAAAACCTCAGTTCAGTCAGCAGTTGGAGTTTTGAAGAAGCATGAGACGGAATGTTTTCCTCCCTCCCCTCATCTAATGATCAATCTGTTTATTTCAACTTTGGCAAACTTCTAAACTAACAGAAATTTATTATCTAGAACTCCCTTCCCCAAATATGGAGTGTGTCCAGGCTTACAGATACTGCACATACCGATGTCACACCTGATGCCCAATATTGCGTAATGGTGGTGCATTGTGCCATCGCTACTTCACATTTACCTACTTTGGAATGATGAGCATTTGCTCCGCAGTTTCAGGTAAATTCGAATGTTCCCACAAGTCTGGACTGGACAGCAAGAACAGAGAATGAGAGCTGAGCCTGCAGCTCAGCTCCCATTGGCTGCCCCAACCCACATGACATGCGCCTTATTGCACGCACATGGAAGTGTTGCAGCTTCCTCTGAGAAACCTGTGGGGAGGCTGCTTCCCAGACAGAGTGTGATGGCTTCGTAGTACGTAAGATGCATATTTTGTTATAACTGCGGATTTAATCTGCTATTCTGGATACTACCATGTACATTTAAAGTCACAGATATTAAATAATAGCCAGCTTTACTTATTACTAACAATTTCCCCTTTGAGTTCTTAAAAATAGTGTAAGAAAATATCTGTATCCAATCTTTTTATGCTGTTTGTTTGAATGTTTTGTTCTACCACATTTACCCATCCTATATTCTGGACTGTTTAAGACAGGGGCCTTTTTAATTCAGTTTCAATCCACTTTCAGAATGAGGGAACAAAGTGACAAACTGTTTTCTTTCAGTATTATCTAACTTGGAAAAATCCACATTCAAGTTAGATAATGTGAAAAGAATACGATGAATTGCTTTGCTGATGTGTCTTTTTCACCCCAAAGGTGGACTAAAACTGGATTAGAATTTAGGAGTAGATAAGGCCTTGGATCTTGAGGATTAGACAAGAAATGTGAGTGAACATGAACTTTTGCTGGGGAGCAGTAACCAAATAGGGGGCCTTTTAGAGAGTTTGGCTGGCCGCTGTGTTTGGTGTTACATACTTGGTGTACTTTCTATATGGGCCTCTTTTCACTTTCCACTATAGAGCACTCCTGGAGAGGCCTGCCTGCTTGCCATGCTGCCGCCATCCCAGAGCTCCGCAAGGCTGCCCTGATCTTCAAAGGGAACCCCCTGTCAGCATTGCTTGCACCCTCTTCTGGGTGTGATGCTGTGAGTGGTCATGGTGGCATGGATGAATCACCATGGCAACGACTGGGCACATGCTGGATGTTGCTGCAGCTGTTGCCATGGTGATTTGCCCTGCCCGGGTTAGGCATCTGCACTTCATCTTGGCCTCACATATCATTCCAGTGAGGTAAGTGCAAACAGGCCCCAAATTTATGGTCTAGACAGCACTAATTTAATCTGCATTATTTGGATAATCCAGAATAAAGTGTAGATAATCCGGAATAAAATGTGTCTGGATGAGTTTTACTCTGGATTATCTAAATAATGCAGATTAAATTAGTGCTGTCTGGATGAAGTGTTTCTGTGGCATGAGAGACCCATCTTGGTTTCTGTCCCAAGGCCCTTCCACCTTAGCTATACCCCCCCTAAAAATACCAGTCCTTGAATCCTAACAAGCCTTCCCTTATTATTTAATATGAAGTTTTCTAAATTGTAAGTGAAAGAAAGGGGTAAAATTATGGGGAGAAAAAATGGGAGAGAGAGAAATGATGATGCGGTTTCATAATTTAACAATTTTCTGAAGTGGTTGTGATGACTGAGGTCTTCCAAGAGTTCTAAGAAGCTTTTGTCAAGATATGAATAAGAGACAAGAAGGATATGGCAATGGATTACTTGTGTAACATGCAGATAAATGACACCCAAATACACAGTCAGTAAGAACGTATAGATATTGCTTATAGTGTGCCAGTTTAAAACCTTGGGCTTATCTTTACTTATTTTTTATGAGAAGATTGCAACAATATACCACACATTTTGGGTGACAGAGATGCTTGCAGAAATCATGCAATGCAAGACAGTGAGGGGGGCGTTACATTCACTTCATCATAATTTCTGTATATTCTGGAAAAACGCAATAGCCTTTACACAACAGAAAGTAATTGCAGATCAGTGTTTAGTTGATCCTGAGTGATAATGACAATATTACAAAAGAAGAAGAAGAGCTGGCTTTTCTGTCCTGCTTTTCTCACCCATTCAAGGGGACTCAAAGTGGCAGACAAAGCTTTCTGTTCTCCCCCCAACAGACACCCTGTGAGGTAGGTGGCGCTGTGAGAGCTCAGAAGAGAGCTGTGACTCACCCAGGGTCACCCAGATGGCTTTGTGGGGGAGGGCGGAATAGAATCCGGTATTCTCAGATAAGAGTCCAGCTCCCTAACCGCTAGACCAAACTGGCTCACTTTTGATTTTTTTAAAAAAATAAGTCCATGATGACTATTATGTCCTGCTTTATAGATAACCCTTTGCCTAAATTTGAATGTCTGTGTGGTCCACAGTATGATGGAGCAAGGGTGCTTTTTTGACTCACGGAGACCTTTCCATAGTTTATCCAAAATTCAGGTTCCCACTTTGCTCAGTTTTAATGAAAGATGGGGAAGCTGTGACTGTCCAAAAATTGTTTAACCACAGACTCCCTTATTCAATCATATTGTCTATACTGGCTGTTGTGAAAGATGGATTTCAGTTACAGAAAAGATAGGTATTCTCATTCTTGTTTTAATCTGCATAGCAGTTCCTCTATGAATGGAGCAGGAAGGCACAAAAAGATTGAAAATATTTCTACATTAATGAGCAGAGCTGAGTTTGTTAAACATAATGATGGTAGGAGTAGGGAAATCTCATATGATCAGATAATTAAGTGAGTGAATAGAAAATCTGCCAAAAAGCTTCCCTTCCAGGCACAAATATGTTCTAAGCTATACATTTCTGTGGTTTCTATTGTAGTCCAAGTTAGAAAAATCACACATGCTCCTGTTTGTGGGGAAAATTCAACAATTTTTGAAGTTTGTTAAGAAGAATGGTTTCTGTGCCAGCTTGATTTTTCAGTATTTAATGACTTGCCTGAAGTAGCAGCATACTGTATAAAAAGGCTCGTGTTGTCAGAAGATAATGACTCCTGAAATGCTGTCCCTGGGCCTTTTCAAACTTACCTGCTGGAGTGATCCAGGTTTTTGCTGAACCACCCTTTCTGTGCTGGGACACCGCTCCAGCAGCCCTGGAGTTGACAAAGCTCTCCCGAGAGCAATTCAGCTATGGGCAACTTAGTAGAAGTCCAAAGACTGACCAGCAGTGTCTGGTGTGCTTCAGGGACAGCATCTTCATACTTCTTCCAGATGAGGTGTGGGGTGCTTGATTGTGGCTGTGCAATCAAGTGCAGCTTCCAGATGCCCCTGCAAAATCTGAACCAGCACTGGGTGCCAGTTTGGAATTTGCAATGGCAATCTGGGTGGGTTGTTCACATTAGATGTGCTGCTGGAACAGAACTGGGGTGGTCCAGCGCTCCTAATGTAAATAGTCCCTACTAGCCTTGATCTTGACCAGCTTGGACTTGTTTACTAGGACAAGTCCCATCTAGTAGGTGCAAACCTGGCCCATCCTTATTTGCCTTTGGTATGATCTGGCAGTTTTTCCAAGGACATTCAAGTAGACTCTTTAGTCCTATCCATCCATCTTGTATGATATCTCATCATTCTGCTTCCACCAACCTTTCTGATCATAATGATCTTTTTCTTTCTTTCTTTCTTTCTTTCTTTCTTTCTTTCTTTCTTTCTTTCTTTCTTTCTTTCTTTCTTTCTTTCTTTCTTTCTTTCTTTCTTTCTTTCTTTCTTTCTTTCTTTCTTTCTTTCTTTCTTTCTTTCTTTCTTTCTTTCTTCAGTTGAAGGCCCCATGGCAGTTCACAGCATACAATAAAACACGGAACATTAAAGCATACTTCCCTGGGTCAATCTTTACTCTACTGCCCAGCAGCTTCATAGCTTACTCTGGATTATATCATGGAATAGGGACCTGCCATCTGCCCAGGGCTTGCCATAGTTTACACCAGCATGCAGATGGTGCGTCCCTATTCCACAATAAAATCCAGAATAAGGCCCAGTGCAGAAAGGGTCATGCAGGATTTCCTGTAATCATGGGAAGTCTTGCGGGATTTGCAGGGAATCATGGGAAATCCCACAAGGTTTCCCAGTGTTTCATATATCTGCAGTTTCCTTTAACTGTGGTAGGAAAGGTACGTATTCCTCATTGATATGGGGCATGCTTGTACCAGGTTTTTAAGAAAATAAATAAACTTCTTGGGCAGAAAGGATCTATAGCTCCACTCTAGAGTATTTCACAGTTGGAAATTTAGTTTCCTTTCTTTATCTCTCCCCTCCCCCCCCCAAACATGTACAGCATTCCAGCTACTTTGATTCTAGTGACAACCAAGAAGCTTACTTGAGAGGATTTAAGAATATAAGAGCATAGGAATAGCCATGATGGGTTAGCTCAGAAATCTATACAGTACCGCATTCTGTTCCTCCAAGAGCCAAGTCTATAGCCATGAGATATCTACTAGTAACTACATAACAGGCAACAATGCACTGTGTCTGATACTGGAGGTAACATCCCAACCAGTACCCCAAGTAGTCGCTACAGCTGATCCACTCTTCCATGAACTATTTGATTGTTATTTGAAGCCACATGAGCTTCAAGGACTGACAGGGTAGTGGGAGCTCCTGGTAAAATGAGATGTTTTCTTTGATGTCCTCCTTTTCATGCTCACTGAACATATTCAAGCAGAGGCTGGGCAGACATCTGTTGGAGGTGCTTTGATTTGGATTCCTGCATGAAGCAGAGGGTTAGATATCATGGTATAAATGGCCCTTATTTACTCCTTCAATTCATGCACGCAGTATAAAGATGTTGCCAATTATTCAATGGCTTTTCCTTAACAAAGATTAGCCCTGTATTTGCACCTACATGCTGTATCCCAGGACTGGCAGGCTTCCCCATCGTGGGATATGCAACACATCCTAAGCCAGGATGGGTTGCTTCTGATGTGGGACATTGATGTCCACATTGGGATGGTCTATCCCACACCAACCCCCATGCTGGCTCTGAAGCTCATGCCAGTTTTGGACCCATGCATGGAGCCTCCAGGTCCTCTGAAGGTCAGGAACAAAGGTCAGCAGTGCACTTTGTTGCACCATCAAAATGGCTCTGCCATGGTATGTCTCCATGGTCTGGTATATCACCCATAATACACCAGTAGACCATGTTGTTGAGGTCTACCAGTAAACTGGATTAGGGCACCCAGGATGCCCTAGCTCAACCTATGCTGCATCCTGTGCAGTCTAGTGTATGGAAGGGAAGCCTCTGGTGTAGGCATGTGCACAAAGGGTTTTTTTTGGCATTCAGTTGGTAACAAACAGAATGTTAGAGAATCCGTATTCGTTCAAATAGATCCCCTTCGAATGTGGTAGGAGTCTATTCCATACAAATGTAGTTATATGGATTTGTACGAATATCCAATATGTTTCCAATATGAATGAATGCATATCCTCACGAATGCATACGTATTGATAAGTATCCGAGATACGTATCCCATAACATATCTGCTCTGAAAGTGTCAAAATATGAACTGAATCCACTTTTAATCCACTCTCGATCCATGTCGAATGCAATCTGGATCTGTTGCAGATGGGACTGGTGCAGCCGCTTTTCCATCTTCTCAATTTAACGCATGTCCGAACTGTTTGTACGAATGTCCGGAACATTTGTATTCATATGAATATTAATCTATGGATGTTATAACATTTGATTTATGTACGAATATCCAAATTTGGATGAATAACGACTTGGATGAATATTCGTGCACGACCCTACTCTGGAGCCTTTTCTATCATGGAACAGTGTTTCTTTGCTGGATACCTTATTCTAAGTTGGCATCCTTTGATGCCATAAAGGTCAAGTGCAGCAGAGATCAGGACCAAGGCCAGCTCACTGTGTGAGCTCTCTGTGTGTTTTGTTGTCAGGCAAGGGAGAAGTTACTCAAAATGTAGCACATCTGAAATGTTACTCCATAAATGATGTGCAAATCCCGCTACTTTGACATTTCAGGCGCCTGCCGTGTGAGGAAATTCTTTAAAGTGTAATGGATTTTTGTTCTTTCAGTTAAGACTTTGGCTGTAATAAAGGCGAGAAGCCTTTTGTTGTCTCCAGAAATAGTTTTAGGTTGTTTCAGACATAATAAATGGGCCCTTCAGAGGTGTGTCAGAGACACCTCAGAGAAACAGGCTGCAATCCAGGTAATAACAAAAGGGGCACCTCAAAGACTCTTCAAAGAGACAAATGTAACCCTCATGTTCCCAAACCTTCTCTAAGCCATTATTTTAGCCCAAAATCTTTAGGAGAAGGGGACGTGGCAGACTGGTGTGTGAACAATCCAGCCTTGAAACTGTCTCTAAACCGCTTCAGGGACACCTCAGAAATGCTTTTATTTACTGTCTCTGATCACAATAACAGTGTGTGGCCCTGGTGTTCCCAACCCTTCTCTAATCCACATTTTCTAGCACAGGACATAGAGAAGGGGCAGACTGATGTGTGAACAATCCCATCTTGAAGCTGCCTTAGTGGTGCCTCAGAGATGGGATTGGGTCTTTTTGTTTTTGTTTTGTTGCTATGTCTGATCACAACCCTAGAACTAGTGATGTTCTAGTTTTACAAGCAAAAAGTTGGCAGGATTAGAAAAGGGTAGTACAGAAATATGGCCTCAGACTGTCCAGGCGTTGCTGGCTGCTAAGAATGTTCTGCTATGGAAATCTCTACCATGCAGTTCCTAAGAAATAATCCCTTTCCCCATATAAGTGGATATTTGGTTTGTAAAATTTTGGACTGACATCAGTTGGAAGAACTGTGTTCTTTGACATTGAAGAAGATCATTCTCGCATGTTACCTTTGCAACTAATGAAACAAATGAGAGCTATTCAAACGTATCAAGAACTTAGAGTATGAAAACCAAAACAATTGTCAGTGAGTGATGTTCATGGCCTGAAGTAGAACCCAGCAGGAATTCTGCACATCTCAGAACCTGAAGGGGAAAGCAGCTGTAGTTACATATTCAGTTCAGGCATTTATCCTTTCCTCCACCCTCATATTTCAACTTCTGGGTACTCAGAGTGTCATAGGCAAAGCTACTGCAGTTATTTTCAAAGGTCATCAAAACAAATGTGAAGCTAGGAAGCATCTTCTAAAAGTAAAACATTGGATAATTCTGCTGCTGCTTCAAAGCCCTTTAAGAACACCACGTAAGAGCATAAGAGGAGCCCTGCTGGATCAGGCCACAGCCCATCTAGTCCAGCATCCTGTCTCACACATTGGCCCATCAATTGCCCATGGGCATCTCAAGCAGAGACAAGGGCAAATCTTCTCCTGTTCTCGAATCCCAGCAAATGGCCTTAAAGGCATCTTGGCTGTCTCCTCAGCCTGAAAGATCTACTTAGGCATCCACTCTAGTAGCCACTGATACATCTGTTGTCCATATATTTGACTAACCATTTCTTAAAGCCATCCAGGTTGGTTGTTGTTGCCACCTCTTCTGGCAGCAAATTCCATAGACCAATGACTCTCTGGGTGAAGAAATACTTCCCCTTGTCCAATCTGACTCTCCTACCCATCAGCTTCATATAGTGCCCCCTGGTTCTAGTATCATATGATAGAGAAAATAAATTTTCGTTATCCAACTTTTCTATACCATTCGTGATTTTACTGCTGTGGAATAAATATGGAATTGCTGTGGCTAGTTACTAGCTGTTAGCAAAATAACAAACCTGAAGTGGACAAAAGGTAATTTAACTGATTAGCAGTTTGAATTCCCCTGTATTTTTGTGACATTTAAGTAATCTGGACACCAAATATCATTTGTTCCCAAAAATTTCCATGGTATTTATTTTTTTTAAAGTAAATCTATTGTTTTATATTATCTTTAGGATCTCATGACTCGTTTAGCTTCTACATTGATGAAGCCTCTCCAGTTGGACCCGAGCAACCTGAAACTGTCCAGAACTTTGTCTCTGTGTTTGGGACTGTGGCTAAAAAGCTGATGAGGAAATGGCTGGCAACGCAGACGATGAATTTTACAAGCCAGCTGGGAGCAGGTATACGATATTTTGACCTTAGAATCTCCACTAAGCCCAGAGACCCTGACAATGAACTGTACTTTGCTCATGGTTTGTTCAGTGCCAAAGTCAATGAGGGACTTGAGGAGATCAGTGCCTTTCTGGCTGACCATCGTAAAGAAGTGGTCTTGTTGGACTTCAATCACTTCTACGGGATGCAGAAATGCCACCATGAGAAACTGGTCCAAATGCTCAAAGACACTTTTGGGAGTAAAATGTGTCCGGCTATCTTTGCCCATGAAGTCTGTCTCCAATACTTGTGGGAGAAGGATTATCAAGTTTTGGTATTTTACCACAGTCCAGTGGCTTTGGAGGTCCCATTTCTTTGGCCAGGACAGATGATGCCAGCTCCATGGGCAAATACAACAGATCCAGAAAAACTGATCCAGTTTCTCCAGGCGTCGATTACTGAGAGGAGGAAGAAGGGATCGTTTTTTATATCTCAGGTGGTGCTGACTCCCAAAGCCAGCACCGTGGTTAAAGGGGTCACTAGCGGACTCAGAGAAACAATCACAGAAAGGTGAGTCCTTCAGAAACCAAAGTGTGTTTAGGTGGATGGCAACCATGTGACATTAGTTTTCTGTACTACTATTAAAGGATATGATAATCTCTCTCTTACTCAGCTTTTCTTCCCCTTTTTGGGGATTTATGGTCAAAATCACAAAGGTAAAGTTAATACTGTAGGATTGTAGTTTGAATTGCAATTTATTGTCATGAGATTAAGGCATCTTGATAAGAACATCATTTTTTGCCTTCAAAACCTGCATTTTCTTTTTAATTATTTTTTAAATTATCTGTGTAACTATTTATCTAATTGCATTGGTGTAACCTGCTTTTGGATAAGGTTAGAAATCAGGTTGTTATGATTTGGGAAAACTTCTGTCTTGTTTTTTTCTGGGATTAGTTAATTAATTTACTTATCAACTGTAGAATTGCAGGCTCAGATGTTAACTACTGTTTTAATATTATGCATATTCCTAGGATCAGGCCCAATTCAAAGTGTAGGTTCCAACTAGGCTCGCACCAAACCATTGTTCAACATAATCAAACTGCAGTAAAGAGATCTGGAACAGCCTGCCCATGGATTTATTTAATTTTATTTATTTGCATTCTCATCCCACCCTGTACCCAAAGGGATTGAGGCAGATCACAGCAATAAAAACAAAATATAAAATGAGCAGCCTAGAAACAATAACAGTGCCTGAAGCTGTTTCCTTAGCCAAAGACTGTGGGAAATAGGGGCATCTTCACTGATCTACTGAACATATAAAGTGAAGGTGATGCATCTTGAGGGGGAAACTGTTCCATATTATGGGGGCTGCCAGTGAGAAGGCCCTATCCTGGGTCCTCACTACTGAAGGTGGTACAACCAGGAGGGCCTCCCTTGCAGATCTTAAAGCATAGGCAAATTGATATGGGGGGAGGCATTCCTTGAGATATTTGAATGCAGAAGTAGTAATGACATTCACATCATGGGCTGAACAAGTTAATTCCCTTTCTGGTTCTTGTGGTCCTCACTTTCTTTCTAATTACCCTTAGGTGCTGATGGGAGCTAAGGTGAAGATGCAGCATACCTGCATGTCTTTACCATTATTTGATCCTGTTGAACCACGGTTCACACAAGACTAGTTCTAACCAATAAAGCCCTAAATGGATCAACCTGGATACCTGAAAAATTGCTGTATTCCATATCAAACACCCTGGACTCTGAGGTTATCCAGAGCTAGCTTGCTAGACATTCTGCTTTCCTAAGATTTATGGCAGCAAACTTTATTTATTTAGATTTATATCTTTCCAAACAGTCCCAAGTTAGGTTACAAAAATTTAAAACCAATACACAGCAAGTTAATAATGAAGCTAAAAACAGGTTTAAAAAGAATAAATGAATCAATTTAATTTTTAATTTAATTTAATTTTAGTTTAGTTTGGTTTAAAACTACAGCATCCAAGCAGGCAGGATAAACTGTTACTGAGCCACTCAGTAGTTGCACCAAGCTTGTGGAATATACAGCCTCATGCTGTAAGTCAAGCCTCCTCCCTAGCTAGCATTTTCTTCATTCTACTATTCCCCTCTGGACAGAGAGTTTGGATTTTGTTTGTTTTTGTTTTCTTTCTGTTACATTTTGATATTGTATTTTAACTTGGTTTTGTAGATCGTAACCTTGCAAGTCATCCCAAGTGCTATAAAGCAATGAGATGGGACACAAAAATAAATAAATGTATTTGCAATGTGCAATTCATATAAGTATATGGAGAAATAGGAGAAATTCAGAATGCTCCTTTAATCCATCAAAAAAGCCAGGAGAAACAAAGACCTTTTTTGCACCAATCCTTATTCTGGATTATATTCTGGAATAGGAACCTGCCACCTGTATGCTGGTGAAGAGTATAGCAGGTCCCAGGTGGGGCCTGCCATAATCCATACCATCATGTGGATGTCATGTCCCTATTCTAGAATATAATCTGGAATAAGGCCCAGTGCAGAAAGGACCAAAATGAAGATTCAGTACCTAAGAACGTCTGTGTTCTCATTTGCCAAAGCACACTTAATTTATATGCACAATATATATTTGCAGAAGATATAACTTGATGGCCCATTTGTACTTGATGGCCTCTTATTAAATTGCACTTTACTAGATCTGTGAAACCTTTATAGAGATATGAACATTCAAATTTGAATAAAATGTCTATAAATTTAAATTTAAACATTCAAACCAAGTTCAAATTTTGAATGTATTCGTTCAAATTATTTGGACGTTCATATGTGTATGGATACATACATGATGCATAATTGCCCGTACGCATCTTTTCCACATCTGTACGCATTTGTACGGGAAACGGGATGCATACAGGATGCATACGGATGTGTATGGATGCGTACGGGCACATACGAATGTTGCTGATATTCGTATGTGTACATTTGAATTTAAAATTTGCAAGAATAGATTTGAATGTATTCGATTCAAATTGAATGTGAATACATTGAATTTTAAAGATTCAAATAGATTCAAATTTTCTGGTATTCAATGTGAATCAAATCAAGTAGGGTTAGACAAATGTATGGACAACAAATGTATCAATGGCTTCCAGAACAAATAACTAGGTGCATATTTCAGGCTGGGGGGGGGGGAGAGGAACCGGGGCGTTTCTAAGGCCATCTGCTGGGACTTGAGAGCGGGAGAAGGTTTGTCCTTGTCTCTGCTTCAGATGCCCATGAGCATTTGGTGGGCCACTGTGTGCGACAGGATGTTGGACTGGATGGGCTGTGGCCTGATCCAGCAGGGCTTCTCTTATGTAAGTCCCCAAAATTGCATTCGTGCTCACCTCTAATCCTTTATCTATCAGAGGCTTGGCCAAAAGTGAACTCTGTCTTGAAGAAGGGCACAGTTGGCCAAAGAATTGTTTTCTGCAATTAAGAATTTTCTTCTTCAACCAATAAGATTATTCTTCATTGAAGTGTGTTTAGTCATACCACCCTAAGTCCAGGGCTGGTGTGAGGAAAAGGCTTTGAAGCTATCCTTTCAGAAACCATCTCAGTTCATAGTTAATTCTTGACCAATTACAAATACCCAGACAGAGCTCTAGCCCCATTATGATGTATTGAATGCAACATAACTCTGTATAGGTTGCAGTGGATGAGTGCAGCATCCACACAGCCCTATACTCAGGCAGCCAGGCATCTTACCCTAAGCACTCCTCTGAATGCTATATAAAGGCAGAGCAGAAATTAACACTCTAACAGCACTTACTCCGACTTTGTTAGCCAGTTTGGTCTTGTAGTTAGAGTGTTGTACTCCTATCTCATGGTCTTCCGGGTTGATTCTGTGCTCCTACACAAAGCCAGGTGGGTAACCTTGAGCTGGGCACAGCTCTCACAGCCCCAACAACCTCACAGCGTATCTTTGTGGGGAGAAGAACAGTAGGTTGGTTAGATTCTTTGAGTTCCCATATATAAAAACCAACTACTACGACTCCAGTTTGGTCTAGTGGTTAAGGAGCTGGACCCTTATCTGGGAATACAGGGTTTGATTCCACACTCCTCCATGAAGCCAGCTGGGTGACCTTGGACTAGTCACAGCTCTCTTTCTGAGCTCTCACAGCCCCACCTACCTAACAGGGTGTGTGTGGTCAGGAGAAGAACAGAAAGCTTTGTCAGCTACTTTGAGTCCTCTTAAGCAGGCAAGAAAAGCATGGTAGAAATGCCAACTCTTCTTCTTCTTCTTCTGGTGCCACCAGCAACAGTGTTACTATTTGTTCAGGCTTGTCAGTGTCTCTTACTTGGCACTGCTTCTTTGAATATAGGAACTGTCCTATATTCTAGGTGCTTATGTCTGAAGAAATTGTCCTGGCCGGAAACACCACAGCCAGAGAACAAAAGTTCCACAGCTGTGAAGTTTGCACAGCAGTATGGCAGGAAGCCTATGATCAACATAAGCATAGTTGACACATTAAAGAGAGCCCTGAGCTTTTGCTGCATGGCAGCGACCCTGTTATATATCCCCTCCACATATATTATCTCAGAGGCTGCCTAATAGCTGAGATACTTTTTGCAGTCACCTAGAAACAATTATTTCAGATGGTGGCTTTTATAAAAACTGAATTTGACCCACTTACTTATAAACCTCCCCAAAATATGAGAGATCAAGGAAAACCCTATGCAGGTTAGTTTTGCTGTTATACAACTGTTTTATTTTGCCCATGAATTCCTGGGAAATGCAGTTTCATGAGGGAGCTAAAACCGTTAGAGCTTTAGTGCTCACCATGAAGCTAAAGCTCTTTTGGTTCCCCAAGGAAAATATTACTAAAGGTAAGTGTGATTCTTAGTAAAGATGAGTCCCAAGTGATACAAATATATGAACCCACACATCTTTGCTCTTGTCGTGCTTCTTCCTCTCTTCAAAGAACTTTATTTTTAGCCTTTTTCCCCCCATCTGCTTTCAGATTAATTAATGATTAGCTTCAAAGGTTATTTTGAACCAGATTATTCAAGTACATGATCGCCGCCTATTCAGTACATTTTCTGCCAGGAGAGTACAGTACTTGTGCAGCATATAGCCTGTTGCTGCAGGGATTTATTTCTCCCTTCTTGTCCTGTTGGTTTGCTTTCCTCCACCCTATGATCTGCTGACAACACATTGGCAAAAATTAAGGCAAATCAGAGTTGGAATACCTTTCTATGGGTAGAAGATGGCTAAGCCCGCAAGGCTTGTTTAATGGCATAATAAATGCATTCCTTTGACATTTCAGAACAAAGGGAGATTTCCCATCCCCTCATTTAATAAAAATCTAAAAGGTGTGGATTTATGGGAGATTTGTGGGGAGCAGGAGCAGAATAAAAACAGACTGTCAGTGATGGGTGTAAGTTTCAAGATAATGTGCTGATAAAGCACTTGTGTTTCATATTTTTAAAAACCCTGAAGTATAATAAGGGGGTATCTTAAGAGTAGTGCAAAAGGAACATGAGGGGGGAAATTAGGGCCTGTTCACACTTTCCTTAGTGAAATTGTATAATAATAACATTCCACTGAGGTTAAGATCAGGCACAGAGAGAAGCATCCACACTTCAAATGCTTGAGATTGGACCACCAGCTCTTGAAGTGTGGATGGTGCAGCCCAGACAGGCTGAACCACCACAGCAAAGGCCATGGAAATATCCAGCCTATATCAGGATGCTGTCACGGTGATCAGGCCATGGCATGTGGTGCTGCAGCCACAATGGCTTGCCCACTTGCAGCATTGCAAGTAGATGTGAGTGCAAAAGCTGCTGTGAGAGAGCTCACCAGCTGCTTCTGGTCAAGCTGTGGACAGGTTTTTACTTGTCCACAGCTGTTTAAGCTTGAAGCAGCTGAGGGATCTTCAGGATTACAGTGGTGGTACAGTGTACATGCAGACCTCCCCTGGAGTATCCGCAGCCACTCTGGAAAGATAAGTGTGAACAGGTCGTCAGAGCAGCAGTTCTTCCCAAATAAGTAGTTTTCTATGAGAAACCATGCGTGTCAGATACCATCTAGTTTTTACTAGTAAAAAATCTATAATGGAGACCATTGAGAAGAATCCCAAAATAACATCTAGACCAGCGGTTCTCAACGTGGCTAATGCCACGACCCCCCAATGCAGCTCCCAATGCCTCCATGACCCCAGGGGCGGGGGGTGGGGCCAGGGGCGGGGCGGGGCCAGGGGCAGGCCAGGGGTGAGGCCAGGGCCGCTGGCGTCGCGTTCGGTCCTCCCCGACCCGCAACTCCTCCTTGGGGGGGGGGCGATGCTGGATTCCAGCGGGCGAAGGGGGCGGGCGGCGAGGCACCAGGCGGTGCAGGTCTGGTGCCCTTCACCGCCATCGCCGCCCGGCAGGCAGGCATAGCACCGGGTGGGCGCCCGCCCTCAGCGGCCAGCCCAGCCGCCTGGGGCTGCCCACAGTCGCTGCTGCCGCCATCCTCCTTGCCTCTCTTGCCTCGCCACAAGCGCCGCTGGGGATGCTCCCGCTGCTGCCTCGAAGGCAACTGCCACCCGCCACCACCGATCTCTCCTCACAGCAGCGGCGGCGCGGCAGGGGGCGTGGTGGGGGGGATGCGGGGGGGCCTGCGGGAGCTTTCGGTGACCCCGCCGAAATGGCTGCACGACCCCCAATGGGGTCGCGCCCCACAGGTTGAGAACCACTGATCTAGACTGATCTTCTGCTAATGCTATAAAAGTACTATAAAACCTGGTTGCCATCCAGCATCTGCTTAAGATCTTCTAATGTAAGAAATTCTGCCTCCTTCACTTTGAATGGCTGACTTCAGACTGTTCCAAAATGTGGTATCCTAGTGCAATGGAAAATGAAGGAAGCCCTTATCTCTTTGTGGATTCTGCCAAAGATGCCGAGAAGAGTGTTGGTTTCTGGGAGGAGGGCAAGAGCAGGAGGAGGGGCAAGGCTTGACTTTGCCTGCTCTGATCTATGCTTAGATCCATCAGAATTCTTCACTTCTCACTGCACAGCCTGAGATGTTAACTGAAAAGCGGCATTTTTCTCTGTCCTCAGAAATTTCCTCAGCCTCCAGACCACCACAGCAATATGTGAACCATTTTTAGTGTTTTAATGCAGCAGTGTTCACCAGGAACCTACATTCTTATGCTTTCGGCACTTGGTTAAAACATATCTCTTCACCCATCCTTTTGATGCCTAGCTTCCTCTCAATGTTGCCATGCCAGGAAGGGAGGGAAGGGGCCTTTTCACACTACAGCCAAATGGCTGTAGTGCTCCAAGGCTGGTACGCATCGGGGACAGCTGGTACACGTGGGGAAAGTGTCCCTTACTGGCCAAGGTGCAGATGGTCAAGCTGTCCCCCTTGTGTACCAGACACCCCCCCCCCATGGGAGCTACACATCCTGCCCCTGGGCCACCACCATTGGGCACTACCAGCCGTGGCAGCTGGCAGCCCGATGCTGAGGTCAGGTTCAGACAGGCCCCAAGGTGTGTTGTGGTGCCATGGGCCCCCACCACCTGCATTGAGCCCATCCAGATCTCCTGTGGCGGCAGCAGCCAGCAGGGACCTTCCTGGTGTCCACCCTTGCATGTGGCCTCCCGCCCCCCCCCCCCCACTTGCCACTTATCTGTCCAGACTGGTGGTCTGGTCTTGATGGGTCCTCCTGCTGCTTCCCACGACCAATCTAGAGCATTGTGCACAGGCATGTGCCACAGCATAACCCCCATGCTGACCTGAACGTCTGCTGAACAACTGCCTTTTCAAAAATGAGTTTCAATCAAATAATTCATTGATCAAAACTCATATACTGCCCTGAATCAGTCTCCATTGGATGTTTGCTATAACTGGTAAAGTATCTGCTTTGTTTTGTTTTGCTTTACTATACATTTTTTTTGTGTGTAATTGGTACAGTATCTGCTTTGTTTTGTTTTACTATAATTTTTTTCATGGACCGTAATCTTCCAAATGATGATTACAGGGGAGATGTCCTCATGCAGAATATACGCAGCCAGTTGTAATATCTCAGCTGTGTGCAGACTGATAGGCTACAACAGAGCATGGCCTCAACAAAGCTGCGTGTGCTGACGTTGTGTGTTGACGCACAAGCGTCTCCTAGGTTGCTGTTTCTCTAATGCAGATGGGAATTGTGAGGGCTCAGTTCATCTGTCCTTCTCTGAATGAAAAATGGCTTGGTTCTTTCTCCCCTCCTCCTTGATTGCCACAGAAAATGCACAACACCAGAGCATTATTGTGATCAAGATAAAAGTAAATGGATTCTCCAGGCCTTCCCTAAAACACTGCTTGATAGCCAATATACCAGGTCTGTTTTAGGTTGATAATATTCACTTAAAGGTTCTGCTGTTCATGCTGGAAGTGGCTGGTCTGTAGAGTTTAAAGTTCCCCATAGTTCTTTTCTGAATCACAAACACAGCCCCATTCAGTGGTTTATTCGGCAGCAGTTGGCAAGACTAGATGAATGACAGGAAGTAGCCAGATGCCATCATGTTATTTTTTTAAAAAGGACTTTAATAAGAAACATGGATACCTGTCTTACTGCTTTAACATAGGCTGCCTCTAGACATCACTTATTTATTTCACAATTTATCGATTTACCAGTTTAAACCACATCCAGAATTATCATACATTGGGCCAATTCGCACCTTTATTAGGTGTGCTGGCCAGGTAACTCCTAGAATAGATTGGGCATCTTCATTTTGCGACACCCAATCTATTCAAAACTTAGACAGCACTTAACTAGGCCCTGGTGAAGTGTGAATTGCTTCCCATTAGAGAGTCAATTGTGAAGCTGTGGGAATGGCACCAACGTACCTGCGTGGTGCTGTTGGCCTGGCAACCGGGCAGTCTAGAGTGGAACCATGTCTGCAGTGCCAGTCACAAGCTCCATTTGTACCTCTTTCACCTAGAAGAGGTGTGGATGAAGCAACCAGAGGTGTCCCAGCCCTGCCACTGGTAGTTAAAAATGCTCCACTGCTATACACATGGGGGGAACTTCTGCACACATGGAGCCACTTCTGGTAAAGAAATGTCTCTTTGCAGTGTGCATGCAGCATCTAGGAGTTCTCCCTATCTTCACCTTTTTACCAAGTGCAAAAATGCTCTGTGTCTACACAGTAGATCAATACCCCAAGTTTCAGCATTTCTGTAGCAGCAGAGTGCTATTACAGCTGTGTGATTTACTTTCCACATGACTGAACCCTCCTAATAATAATAATATAAAAATTTCTGGGTTTGGACAGCTCCTGCTGAACTCCTGCTGTACTTTCTATGCTGTTATCCAGACAGAGCTGCAATTAACGGGAAAAACTGGGCAATGCACTACGGAAGTTAATTTTACTAGAATAATGATAACCTGGTAAATCGGGTTTATATTTCGGGACTGTACCAGAAGCACCATAATCAGAGGTCAATTTGGCTCATAGTTTACAATTAGTCAGCATCTGGGCAGGTGCATCTCCACTTACAAGTTGAAACCAGAGACAGGTATAAAAATAGCTACAAGTTTTAGAAAGGGCCAAGGGAATGTTGTGTCTCCTCTCACTGTTCATCTCAGCAGCCCTCCTAAAGTTCACAGAAAAATTCATCCATGTATGTCTTCTACTATTGTAGGCCATCAATGGCCATTAGCCACTCATGTGGCACTGGACATGTGTTCGCTGCTGCTTATAATGGAGTAGACATAATTTATAAAAGTAATCTGAACAGTTGACTTCTCTTTTTTGTCTCTACTATGAATGTTTTTCACAGTTTCACTGTTTGCTTCACAAAAGAGGTGTATTCCACTCTTTCTTTGTTTCTGCACTTACCTGGATTATCCTGGTACAGGATGTGCTGCCCTGTACTGGGATACGCGACCCATCCCAAGCTAGGATGGACTGCTCCTGGCATGGAACAAGGCCACTTGTGTTGAGATAGCCTGTTCTGCAGCAGTCCCCTTGCTGGTTTTTGAGCCCATTACCTCTATCCATCTTCACTTGACCTTCAGAGACAAAGAACACACCAACAAATTGATTCTTAGGCCATATCTCCATAGCACATAGAAGATTCTTTGGAGGTGCATCCGGGCTTACCCATTTCTATCACATCCTTTGCAGAAGGGGTATAAGGATCCATGGAGGGATTTGAGTGCTCATCTAAATTGCAGTAAGTTCAGTGCAAAAGGGGCAACTCTTAGATCTCCCTTCACACTCTGAATCTTTGCTGCAGCAAAACATGCCACATTTGAGTGAGGGCCTGTTGTACTTACATGCAGAAGGTGAAGAGACCCGCGCTGTCCACGTGTGGAGTCTTGAGAAATGTATAAGAACATAAAAGGAGACTTGCTGGATTGGGCCACAGCCTATCTATTGCAGGATCCTGTTTCACACAGTGGCCTAGCAGTAGCTTAAGGGCATGTCAAGCAGAAGACAAGGGCAAAACCTTTGCTTCCTCTTGAATTCCTGCAAATGTCCTCTAGAGCCATCTTGCCTGTCTCTCCAACCTGGAGGCAGTACCTAAGCAGCCCTGGCAATGGTAGTGGATCTGCCAAGTTTCTGGCTGAGGCCACTGGAAGTTGCTCCTGACCTCAGAAGCCTGCTTCTAGAAGGCTGGCATGGAATATGGTCCATTTCATCGTGTGGGGGTTGGCTTCCATGCACGGAAAGCACCTTTCGAGCTGCTTTTCTGTATAGAAAGGGTGGAAAGAGAAAAGTTCTTTTCCCCCTCGTGTTACAGTAGAACCAGGGGACATTCTGTGAAACTGATGGCCCAAGATTTAGGACTGAAAAGGGGGTCATTGGTCTATGGAATTTACTACCAGAAGAGGGAGTAGCATCAACCAGCCTGGATAGCTTTAAGGAAGGTTTAGACAAATTCACGGAGGTCAGGAGTATCAATGGCTACCAGAATGGATGCTGAGGTACTTCCTTCAGGTTGGAGAGCCAGGCAGGATGCCTCTAAAAGCCATTCGCAGGGATTCGAGAGGAAGTGAAATTTTTGCTTTAGAAGTCTAGAAGAAATTGGTGGCCACTCTGTGAGACAGGATACTAGATTAGATGGGCTGTGGTCTGATCCAGCAGGGCTCCTCTTATATTCGTATGTTTTTATAAAGTCACTCCATACCTCCCAGTGTCCCTTTGGTGTGAGGTACTGTGGAGATTACCTGACTTCTATGTGCCTCCAAGCCCACCCACTTTGAAAGCTGTGTGGAGACATGGCTTAGATCTTCCTTGTCCGACATTCTTTTACCAACAAAAATCATAATAATTTACAGCATACATATTCTCTTAAGGTTCAAGTATAATATGTCCTTCCAAGCTGAAACTTATGCTAAGGTGTGTTTTTTTGCAAAAAATATCTGTTACAAGCTCCTTTTATGCACCTTTCTTCTCTTTGCTTACAAAATTTCACTTCATCCAGGATCTGAAATGGAATTTGTTTGCTTCTTTCCCCCACACGGAAGGTGCAATAAATAAAGAATAATGGCTCTTAAAGGAACAAAAGCAACAACAGCCATCATCATAATAAAGAAATCACTGTGGTTTATGCTCAATTTGAAATACAAAGTCTGCATCTGTTTAGGGCATGAAAAAACATGAGAAAGTGTTTTGCAAACAGTAATAAGTTGAGTCTCCAAAAACTTCACTGAGATGTTATAATTTGCTTCTTGTGGTGAAGATGCCAAGATACTTTACAAACAGCTCCGCATATGAGAGAGGAAAAGGTAATGAGACAAAATCTGGGACTTGCTGTGATAATTCTTTGACCACATTTTATTGATTCATTGTAAAAGGACCATTGTTGTTTTGGTGATGGTGAACAGAATCATTAGGAAGATGCACCTTTTAGAGACTGCTAAGAGTTGAGCTACTGGGTGTGTCTCCTGCACAGGGTGGGAGAGCAGTTCAGCACTGGAGCCCCAAAACCCATTCCTGGAGTTGTCTGAATCCTGGAGGGACCGTTAGGTCATCCCAGCCTCATGCTGAGTCTGCTGCCAGGGAGATATGATCCTAGTTACCTTGATGGGTTTTGAGCAATTGAAGGATCATTCAGCAGGCTTTGACCTTTGGCAAGATTTTAAAATTGTGGAGCCATTGAAACGACTAGTTTTGGTAGCTAAGCAACTGTCATGTAGAATATATTCCTGCTTGATAAAGAGGCTTGAAGGAGTGATGAACAGTTTGGAGCCTTGGCGAACGTCCAGGTCCATCCTTTGTTTACTGAGCCTCATCAGAGATGAGTGTTTTGCCTCCAAAGCCTTCAGACAATTACAGTATTGCATTGTGTGAAACATTAAACACCTGAGTGTGATACGAGATGAAGACGACCAATAGTGCTTTGAAATGGGGCTCGAGCATCTTTATTTTCAAACGCTGCCCTCTGCTTTTAAGTGGGCTGTTCAGAAAAACTCAGAGGAAATTAATGGGGATTCAAGGGTAAGAAGACTTACTTGCCTGCCTTAAATCCAGGATTAGTTTTTGAGACCTAGAAATGTAGTCGGGCAGGATGACTACATCCCAGCTAAGATGTTTTAATATTTGATATTTTTATTCATATTGTATCCCACCCTGGGACCATTGGGTAAAGGGTGGGATATACATTTCTTAAACA
This sequence comes from Aspidoscelis tigris stejnegeri, assembly GCA_023333525.1. Taxonomy (NCBI): domain Eukaryota; kingdom Metazoa; phylum Chordata; class Lepidosauria; order Squamata; family Teiidae; genus Aspidoscelis; species Aspidoscelis tigris. The sequence goes on along the minus strand of JALMGA010000007.1, from coordinate 20,942,336 downwards.
AACAATAAAAATATGTATGCCATTATTATTGTTTTCTGGTTCAGTTCAAATTAAACCAAGAAGTAAAATCCTAGAAAGAGCATAGAAGGAGACCTGCTTGATCAGCTCATAACCTATCTGGTCCAGCATTCTGTCGCACATAGTGGCCCACTGGTTGCTTCTGGATATTCTCAGGAGAAGAAAAAGGCAAAAATGGTCTTTAGTGGCATCCTGCCTGTCTCTCCAACCTGAGACAGTACCCAGGCATCAATTCTAGTAGACACCAATACACCAGTCCTCCATGAATTTCTTACAGTTATCCCTGTCTGCTGTTGCAACATCCAAAAGGGTCCAAAAGGACCTCTGCACACTATGGAAATGTTTAATCCTTTTTTAAAAGTATCCAGGCTGATTTTCTCCTGTGAGATTCTATAGATTGATGACCATTTGGGTGAAAAAAAATACTCCCCCTGTCAGTAATAACTCTCCTGCTTATTGGTTTCGTAAAGCACCCCCTGGTTCTAGTGTTGTGTGACAGAGAAAATAATACCGTGCATGATCTTATATACTCCCTTGAGCTTCCTCCTTTAATGCCATTTTTCAAGGTAAAAGAGGCCTAGATGTTGCAGCCTGATTTCATAAGGGAGGTGTTCCAGCCCCTTGATCATTCTAGATCCCCTTTTCTTCATTTTACCCAGTTCTACAGTATCCTTTATGAGTTGTTTTGATCAGAATTGTAACAATATTCTGACTTTTGCCTTACCGTGGATTTCTAAAGGGGCACACTCATGTTTGTCAGCCTATTTTCTATCACCTTCTTAATCACCTCTTGAATTAAATTTGCTTTTTTCACTGATGCTGCACACTGAGATGACACTTGCATTGAGCTGTCCACCAGAATCCCAAGATCCTTTTCCTGGTCTGTCACAGAAAGCTCAGCCCCATCAGTTTATAAATGTGATTGGGATTTTTTGCCCCAATGAGCATCACTTTGCTCTTATAAGGTTGGAGTGGTCCAGGGCTTGCAAACACAGAAATGGCTTTAGATATGTGCACCTGAATATGATTTTGATTCATTAATTTTATTTCTGACTTAAAGTTTGATAGCATCTCCCACCTTTTTCCAAAGGATCCAAGGTGTCTCAATCTGTTCTCTTCCCCTCTCCTATGAAATAGGATAGGAGGCAGTGATTGACCTGAGGCCAATTTCATAGCTGAGTGGTGATTTGAACCCAGAGATACCTGGGTTCTATCCTGATACTCCCACCTCTATTTTGTGCAGTCCCTCTTTTCTATATAAAATACTTATTGTTTCACAAAAGTGAAGATGTTTCTGCATTGACTATTGTTCAGCAAGGGTCCAGAGGCTTCCTTTCAGCATGTTGGTGTAGTGTAAGGGAGACAATCCCCTTTGATAGTATGCTCCATCTGCATTGAACAGAGCGTAGACTGGACTGAGGTAACCCAAAATGGCCACCTTGTCCAATTTATCTTTTAGAAAAGGTCTACCAGCAGTACAGTGACTGCGAAACTGGACCATGGAGCGGTGTGGGAGGTACATACCTCCAAGTTACAGTTTACTGGGGCCCTGTTTCAGCGTGCAACAAAATGTCCTACTGAAATGGGTTCCCTGGGAGCTCAGAGGCCAGGAATATTTGTTCCCAACTGTTGGAGCTGTCAGAGGCCGGATCCAAAGCTCATGAGCACTTAGGTGCAGGCGTGGAGGCTGTCCTGGAACAGCTGTCCTAATGCAGATAGTCTCATTCCAGGACATGGGAACCACTGCAGATGACCCAGGCCCTTTCTGCACTGGGCCTGATTCCAGGTGATATTCCATAATAAGAAGATGCCACACGCATGCTGGTGCAGACTACGACAGGCCTTGCTTAGGGCCTGCCATAATTTATGCTGATATTTATACTGCATGGCATGATCCAGTGCAGGAAGGGCTCTAGTCTCACTGGAGGGGGTCCACCTAAGGTAAGTCCATAAAGTCAGACAAAAGATATCACAACAGAGGAAATAGTGTTTCCCTGCTACCAGAGACCACACAGTATAAGCATCAGCATGAATGCCATTATGTACACAGGTACATAGGCACACAGATTCAATGCCCTGTACAGGTACACAGGGGCACAGGTTCAATGCCCTGTACCATTTGGCCCCCGCTATCCTAGCCAGCCCCTCCAGCATCTGCCATCCTTTCTTGCAGTTAACAAAGCTGCAAAAGCAAAAACCAATTTCACAACAATAGTAAATGCCTTGAATCGCCTTGAGTTTCAGGGCTACTGTCACTGAATAAAAGTTCCCCTGTCCTGACTTTGCATCTCATTGTGCTCATAACCGCTGCTACCCAATGTATCTTTCAATTGCTCAGTGACACATGATACATTGGTCCCTGAGCTAGCTGGTTTCAGTTTCCTGAATTCTCACATCGCTGCTCCATTTCACAGTCGCATGGTTAACCATGTCACTTTGGCTCCTGCTCTTAGTTATTCACGGAATATGTCATCAAGGGGAATTCATCCAACAGAACAAGGACAAATGAATTCATTCCTGGCTCCCAGTGCAGTGAAAACAATGCGTATGAGATGGTTTTGTTTCAGGAGATAACATATGCCACTGTGATTGCCTACACTTGAATTACCTTTAGCCATGTTCTTGTCAGTTATCATAAGAGAAGACCTGGTCATGCCTGGCCAATAATTTGTTGTAAGATCTTCAGTGGATATGTAGCTGCCAGAGGCATCAGTTCTGGGAATTCAATAACAAGAAACTGCAACTGTGCAGGACATGAACTGTAAGAAATTCCATATGACTTTACTAGATATGTGATTGTGCAAGACTGGTAGATAAGAATCATGCATTTCATGTTTCTTTCTTGCAACATGAGGAGGGGGAAGATTTGAAAATGTATGATAAATGTGCTACTTATTTATTTTAAAGGAGTAATCCCCAGACTTGGATAACCTGCATCTGCTTGGGCTATAGCTTCCAGTACTCACAGACATATCACCTCTCATAGATAGATTTTTTCCATTCACAGCATGTAGATTGTGAAAAGTAACAGTTCCACTCTATTCTATGATGCTCAGGGCACATCTAGAGTACAGAGTACAGTACAGTTCCAAGACTCATGTACTGTACAGTTCCAAGACTCATGTAATGAACATCACAACAATGAAGCATGTCCAGTTGAGTTCAGAGATCTGAAAACTGAATGCTAGGGAGAATGATTAATAAAAGCATAAGATGAGCCCTTCTGAATCATGCCACAGTTCATCTAGGCCAGCATCTTGTCTCACAGAGTGATCCACAAATTGTCTATGGGCATTCTCAAGCAGAAGACAAAGGAAAAACCTTTATCTACTCCCAAATCTTTGCACATGGCATCCTTCCTGTATCTCCAACCTGGAGGGGGTTCATAGACATTGATTCTAATAGTCATTGATGCACTTGCCCTCCATGAATTTATCTAACCCTTTCTTAAAGCTATCCAGGTTAGTTGCTGTCATGAGCTCTTCTACTAGTAAATTCCACTGCCATGTACCTCCCCAGCTGTGACTACCAGCCTATTTAGATGCCGCAGGATGTCAAGGTTTAAAAGGTCTAAAAGACAAAGTATAAAGGAGAGACTTCTTACCTTTCTTCCAAACAGTCATGCAGGAGAGGGAGCTATTGCTCCAGTAGTCAGGACTGTAATCAGTGAGTCAGTTTTGTACAGAAGCGTAATTCTGCTGAAAGACCAGATTGTCTTTCCTCATGTTTCTGAACAACAACAATCCCTCTCATCCATACCATTAGCTGTGATGAAATAGGTCTGGAGGACAACAGGTTAGCTATCTCCCACTTCACTGAATGATCGGCTCCTTTCCAAGATATGGATCTGCACATGCTTTTTAAAAAAGCAGCTTAGAGGTGGCAGTATCTACAGGCCTGTGCCTTAATCCACATTAAAGGCCATAAAATGCCCTTCCAAAATGCATTATCTGTTCTTTTATGTGGATTAGACTTGGGATGGGAACACTAGTGCCCATGTGTTATCATCTCTAAGCTGGTTTTGAGCTGCTTCTTTAAAAGTGGCTACGTGCAATCCAAGAGATGGCTGTTTCCCATATGTATTTCACTGAGTAGGGGATGGTTAGAAAAGTTCTAAGTTAATTTTCCAGCTCAGTGATGGTGGTGGTGGTGGTGGTTGGTAGGTACCATCAAGTTGAGAGTGACTCCTGTTGACTCCGTGGACATGTACACAGAGTTTTCTTGGGAAAAATAGATAAACAGTTTTCAATTACCTCTTCTGAAAAGATCCACGGGATTTAACCAGTAATGCAATGTTTTCCAGATACAGTAGTTGCTCTACTACTGAGCAATAGCCACTGTGTGCTACAAAGGCTTAGCTATAACTGATAAGAGCCCTTTTTTTTCTCGTTAAGTCAACAGGGACCGTCCTTGAACTGTCCTCTTTCATCTGTCATGTCTAGACATAGCCAGTCAATGTCTCCTCTTCCATAGGCAGCTATGAGGAGAAGTAATGTCAGATCATGCTAGCTGAAGCTGATGGGATCACAGTAAAACAGCTTCAAGCGCGATGCCATTTGGGATGAGATACTCCTGTTTATTTATAAGAAAGTCATCAAGTGTGGTTGAGCTTTTAACTTCAATGGTTTGGATCACCATGGCCATTATTCAGTGCCCAGTGAGCTAAAAGCTGTCCTCTCATAAAATATTTTTTTATTGCAACACCCCCCCTCCAGGCCCTTTCTGCACTTACCTTAGATGTGGATTAAGGAGCCTCTTAATTCAGATCCTGGGCCTCCATATTTGCCTGTTAGTGCAGGTCTGACTTGCTGCTCTGACTCCATCTGCACTAGACAGAGCAAGATCTGGATTAAGAGGTCCTTAATCTGGATCTCTGGTAGACCTATTTAATTGGGCCTACTAGGGGAGTAAGGACCTTGCTTCAGAATGTGGGAAGCTTGCAGATGGCATGCCTCCATGTTCCAGTACTACTGAGGGCTGCTTTTCAGCAATGTGCCATAGGACACCACCAAAAAGCACCTACGCACGTCCTGAGACAAGGAACCTCTACCAGAGGCATAGAGGGTGGGGGGATGCCAGCAAAGCTCTTGTGAGTTTCATCACTACAAGAAGGTGTAGGCCAGATCAGCTCTGTCAATGCAAATCTGACCCATGCCTTCTTGTGATCTGGATCAGTAGGTCCAGTTTTTCCAGAGCCACTGACCCAAATCTATAGCAAGTAAGTGCAGAAACGGCCTCAGTGTTATGTAGTGACTGGCAGTTGGGGGTTTAATCCTGGGAAATCAGCATGACAGACATGAAACTGACAGATCGATGGCGAAATCTTCTCCAACCTCACGGGTCTGCTGTGAAGATAAATGGAGAGGAGAAGAAAAATGTTCACAGCCTTTTGCCATTCGGAGAATGGAAGAGAATATAAGGGCAAAAATAAATAAATGTGTCTTGAAAAGGAACCGTGCTCCTTTCTCCTTCTAGGGAAATAGCTCAGACATGAATTTAAGAATAAATTAAAAACAAAAAGATTCAAAGCTTGGGGGGAACCAGAAGTTATATCCCTCTAATTATCATTTGAATATGCCCTGAATTGAGAAACCTTGTAGCTTTTCTTATAATCTGTTACAACGGATTAATTATCTAAGAGCAAGGCAGTTAAATAACTTTATAACAAGTCTGGCAGTGTAAAAAATGACCTCTATGCTGTAGTCCATCATGTTCCCTTTCTCTTTCTCTTGTAGGAAGATACCAAAGTACATCAGCCCAATAAAGTGACATAAATTACCATAATTGCTCTGTGTAGACGTCCAGCACCTGCTGATCTTGGATACCATCAAACCGCATGGCTTGTGCTGGGGTATTTCTACTAGACACTAATTCAAATGATCCAATTAAAATAGTAGCTGAGACTCCATAAAGTAGCACGATGTGAATTGAATTCCTTTGCTGGCAAATAGAGCTGCCAGAGGTGCAAAGAGTATCTATAGCAAAGAGTTCACATTTTCCACAGTGGCGTACTAATTCAACCCACTTCCAGAGCCTCTAGCTTCCCTTCTCTGTGCTCGTGGGAGTTGAAACAGAGGGTTTATCTTTTCACCAGAGAAGGTTGTGCGGCTTTTAAATGGGAATAGACACCACAGAGTCAGGCCTTTCTTGGTCTCTTGTGAGACTGGCTGGCAGTAACATAAGGTAGGTCTTTGCAGACCAGCTGCTTAGGAAATGAAACAGGCAGCTAGCCATCCTTTTATTAAATGTTGAGTATAGTTTAGAGTTTTGTGCAAAAGCTGATGCCTTGCACACCCTGGTATGTATCTGAATGTAGTTCTAGACCTTGAATCATGGGGTGTTTTTCCACTGTCACTAGAAGTACCCATTACGTACCCATTAATGGGTACTAAATGGCATTAATGTACCCATTAATGGGTACTTAATGGGTACTTCTAGTGACAGTGGAAAAACACCCATGTTGAGGAAAACCTGGTGGCCTGATACTTGCACTTGTTTGCACTAAACTTAAGTGGGATGGTATCCTACTGAAGTTAAGTGCAGGGATGGTGGCCAGTGTTCATACCACAAGTGATGGGATAATCCGACCAGCTCTTGAAGAGGTGGTGCTATGTCAAGAGATCTTCTCTGAATCCAGAAGAATTAAGTAATTACTTTTGGAGGGCAAGTTACTGGAGAGGGCCATGGCCATTCAGCTGCAGGTTCCTGGCCTTCAGTGAACCTCCCCCACCATTTTGATGGTGCATCCTGTTGCACTGCCAAAATTGGGGGGGGGGGAGCATATCCTGGAAGAAGCATGCAGCCCATTGTCCCAGAATACTGTAAGTAGCATGCTGATAGATATTATTGTTAAGGTCTACTAGTAAACTAGGCTAAGGCACCATTTTTAATGCCTTAGCCCAATTTATGCTCTGTCCTGTGCAGATGGAGCATGCTAAGAGAGGGTAGAGTTTCCCCTCTTCTGCACCAGTGTATAGAGGAGAGATCCCAGGACTCCTTCGTAGCATGGGGCAACATTCCATATAGAAAGAGCCTTGAGCATAGCTAATCTGGAATAAACATTGATTTACCAAATTAAAGGCCCAAATAGCAAGAAATTAAACATAGATTAAAGAAGAAATACAAAGTTTGGAAAAACCTTTTACAAAGAATAACAATTTTGCCATTGGAGTCTAGAATCATGGAAATTGCATGATTTACACATGCCTTTTTAAAAATTAGTGCCTGAATTGTAATTTGATCCTTAACTGGGATTAATTCTCGAGAACTGTAAATTCATTGCTCCATTTCCATTTCTTATACATTATAGATGTGAGACCTGGAGATCCGTGTTCAGATTATCATTTTTATGTTAAAACGCTCTCTGTATTCTTTGAAGCACAATCGTCTCTAGCAATGTCAACCAGAAGCTATTTGACATAATGGATTTGAAGAGAAGAGCAAAACATTCTGCTGTACCAGTCCAGTGCAGATGGCTTTTACGGTACTGATTATAAGGAGTAAAGCATAAGGATGGGAGGGAGATTTAGCACTAAAATATAGCTGCAGTGTGAAGGAGTGTGATTTATTTTTCATTTTTATATCCTGCCACACTTGACTTCTGTAGGATTTTATCAGAGACATATGCTGTTTCTGCATGTACCTTGCCTATCCCAGTACTGCTCTGTGATGGGATACACAATCTGTCCCAAGTCGAGATAAGACTACCTCTGGCATGGAACAGGACCATCTGCATTGGGATAGCTTGTTCCCTATTTGCCCTTGTGCTGCGTCCAAAGTTTGCACCAGTCTTAGGATTGGCACAGGGGGACTCTGAACGCAAAGCCTTGTGAAACATTGGCAGCATTTACACAAACCAGCAACACCTCTCCAGGTTTTTGGACAGGTGTCTTTTCTAAGTATATGTAGAACGGTTCAGGATTGAACCAGACAATATGTACATCACACATCTAGACTTCCTCCCTGGTTCCATGCCTGGATTGTCTCTGCAGCAATCATATCCTCAGCTGGCAGAGAAAAGGTTCTTTTGCATTTGCGATGTAGCTTTTCTGCCTGTTCCTTTTCTCCTCACTTGAATGTCTGGTTACGAATAACTGATGTTCTCCACCACAGGAGGCTTTTATTGAGAACACTGGTGTTATTAACAATCCAGTGCACAGCCAGAACATTATGACCTAGTCACACAACTTCTCTTCCTGGTGCTTGAACTTGACTCCCCTCCCTCATGAAAAACAAAAGGTTAATGTGATTAGCTTTGCCATCACTTAACTCTCAGGGGCTGTGGCCACACCTTCGTTTTAATCCTTCTTTCCCCATGGTACTTTTTTTGTTTCTCCATTGTCCCTCTATTGCAGCAGACTTTAAAAATGCACGTTCAGTTCCAAATTAAGCATCCCCATGAAGCTCAGCAAAGCGTGCATTTAAAACACACCTACTGTCCCCATGGAAGCGTGTTTTCTTTGCCCGCATCTTTTTCTCCCCGCCCCCTCTCTGGTTGATAGGGTGCCGGCGGAAACGGGGAGGGACTGTGATCTGCGCGGCCACAACCAGGAAGACAATCCCCGCACATCCGAAAGAAAAATAGTCATTGGTATTCACAACTTCTCTGTCCGTCTCCCCTGCCTGTAAAGGCAGTGGCTGCAGCCAGCGCTTGGGCGGAAGCAATTCATTATGCTATTCACAAGATCTCCATCCGCTGAAATGTCTCCCCTGTCTGCAAAGGCAGCGGCTGCAGCCAGCGATCGTGCACACATTCACTCTCAACATTTTCAATTGTGGGCGGAAGCAATTCATTACAATGTATCTTATGTGATTGGAATGCCTGCCTACTGTTTTCATAGATCTTGAATACTGGCTATGGATGAGAAGCAAAGAGAGAGAGAGAGATGATCTCTCTGGCCGGCAATCCTGACCCCCAATACCTCTTTTGCCACGGACTGTCTACATGCTCCATGTTGCTAGAAAAACCCGACTACCAAAAAGTGCGCTGGTAGTCTTGTTTAAAGGGGGGGTGGGTTCTGCCACAGGTTTTCCTCCTTTGTGGCCCTGGAAGCCCGCAGAAAAGCTCTGCATGCAGACGCTCCATGGCAAAAGAGGCTTTTTAATGGATTTTTCTTTGTATGTAGACAGGACCACACCCTTTCAGTCCTATCTGGTTTGTTTCTGGACTTTCCTCCTTTCAATTGTACTTTCCTGGGTTGTGATTTTTACAGGTCTCAAGCCGTTATAGAGTGTTAATCTGTTTTCCTTTTTTTGGTGTGATCCAAGAAGAGGACTAAAGGGGGCTGGAATTGTACTATAGAGGGTGGATACTGCATGAATTTGCCTTCCCTTTTGCCCAATGTATGATTATGTACTGTTGGGTGACAGAACTTTTATCCTATGATGGAGAGGGGTGGAGATCTACAAAAGTCTCACAAATGAGTCTCAGGATGGGAACAGAAAAGTGTAAGTATAGCAACACAAACTGAGGACAAAGTGGGGAAGGATTATCAGGTATTGGGTGTGATTGTTAGTGCATATTTAATCTGGATGCATAAAATGTGGTTGGATATGTGGACCTTTAATGGCGAATTTGCACTTGCCCTTCCGTCACCTGCTTGCTTGCCACCTCCCTGGTGGATCCTGGGCTGCTTGTCCCTCAGAAAGCCTCTTCGTTGGCTGCCAGGATGAGGCCTCAGGGTCTTTCCACACTGGCCACTTAAACTGCATTAAATACAGATTAAGGACAGATATAAAACACTTGCCAAGTTGCCTTCTGCATTGCAGCACATATTAGTGACACTTCAAGGAGTGCGCTTCCACATTGGCTCGTGGGAGATCCATCTCTAATGGGGTCTAGGAGCCGCTAAAACCAGTTTCCGTGAAGACCTGAAAGAAGGTAGTCTTAATCTGTTCTTAATCAGTCTTTGCATTGTAAATCCGCATCAACAGAGGACGCTTCCGCACACAGATGGAAGAGAGAACATATGTGGGTGGGACAGGAAGCCGCCATGTTGAGAGAGGCGGCGGCAACAAGCCACCATGTTGAGAGAGGTGGGAGAAGCACAGTCCAGCCATGAAGTCCCTCTCATACGGGCTTTCCATCAGGCAGGCGCCCAGCTACGGCGGCAGAGGGACAGCAAGTTTGAATGTAGCAATTCCATGTACAAAAAGCAGGCTTCGGCGCCAGGCGGGCACGGGATCTCAGACACGCCGCTGATTGGTCTGTGCATGGCAGGAAAGGAGTGGTAACTGATGGCTGAATGCTCCAATCATGTAGCTCCTGGGGTGGCGTGGCCTCCAGGAGGCCAGATCTGTCTTGAAATCTGTGCTACTGCGTCTGCACTGTGAAGACATAATGTGTTCCTCACAGTCCATCCTTCCCAAGTGAGTGCAGAAGCATGGGGCCTTATTTAGATCCATATCTATTTGAGACAGATCTTGCTAGAAACACATTTCATAAAAACGGATTTCCTTAATCCGGTTTTCAGCGGGTCAGTGCGGAAACACCCTCAGAATTACACTTGATTGTTTTTAAGACTATAGACAGCTGCTGTTAATCAGAGACAGTCTATTAATTGCTACAAGCTTTTATAGGGCAGGATAAAAATGGAAATGGATGGAAAGTGGACTGAGGACAGAGTAAGCCAACTGTGCACTTCAGCATGTACAAAAGAGCAAGCGGGCACAAGATGCAAATTACTGAATTTGGTGAGGTATTACCAACTGTACTTTTATGGACTAGGCCCCCAATACCATAGTGGTCCATATAGGCAATGCATAGCCAGAAAGAGCTGAGCCAGTTTGGTCTAGTGGTTAGGGAGCTGGACTCTTATCTAGGAATACCGGGTTTGATTCCACCCTCCCCCATGAAGCCAGCTGGGTGACCTTGGGCTAGTCACAGCTCACTTCTGAGCTCTCACAGCCCCACCTACTTCACATGGTGTTCTGTTGTGGGGAGAAGAATAGAAAAGCTTTGTCAGCCGCTTAAATGGGTGAGCAAAGCGGGGTAGAAAAGCCAACTCTTCTTCTTTTTCTTCTTCAAGACAAGCTAGGTGTAAGAGATTCCTGTTCCCCACTTTGCTATCAAACTTAAGTCTGGAAATTTTAAGTACTCTGTGAGTGAACAATGGCTGGGCCTCCACTTTGGTATGAAGCAATCTGGAAAAGAGGCACTGGTGCAAAAAAAAACCCTCGTTCCATCACTGGGTACTTTTGTGATTCTGCATTGAAGCACAGAGGTGTCTGATAATGGGACAAGCAATATGTTTTTGTTGAGGACAGCAAAATACACCTTACTGTAGAATTCATGTGCAAGGGCAACTGTGCCCATAACAAAGGCAGCAAGCTTGATATGGGCACTTCTTGCCATCATAAATGCAGATACAGCATCTAAGTGGAAACACAGCCAGTAAGAGTGGTTCTGGGTCCACTGGTAGGCGTAATGTGGAGATCCTATCTGGTCTTGTATACTGTACAGTAGGGTTATGCACAAATGTTTTGCTTTGATGCAAAGCGAATGGGCATGGTACTTTGCATTTGTGCAGATGAAGTCCCTGTGAATTCAAGAGACTTTGGCTTCACTTTAAAACTTTGTTGGGGGTTCAAAGTGAAGGAAACTGGAGATACCTGGCTGACTGCTTTCCTTGGCAGCATTGCTGCCTGGCATTGCAACTGTTGCCAGCTGCGTTCTGGAAGCTTCTCCATCCAGAGGCACCCAGCCAGTTGCTTTCCCCATGGTGCCACTTGAGGAAGCAGCTGGCCAGCTGGCAAAGCCACTGTGGAAGTGCCAGGCTGGCTGCTTTCCCCAGCAGCACCAGGTAGTGAGATATGGTACCAAAAATGTGTCATGTCCTATTCCTGTGGTAGACTAGAGTCTGTATTCTGGACTATGAAGGATGTGCAGGCCACATACCCCTGTAAGCCAGAATATTATGGAAGTACTACCAGAAGTGCTGCTGGCAATCAGCGTACATCCAAAAACAACCTTCCTGCTAACAATAAAAGAAGGAACAAAAATTTGTGGGCTTACTGAAGACAGCTCTTGGAGCAAACTACTGCTAGGCCACATCAGTGTGGCCTGTACCTACTGGCTCATGCCATGAGGCCCACAACAGCCTATGCAGTAAGGAAAGGATCTTAGGGTCCTACACGTAAATATTAATACTGTGAATTGCATACGGAGGTGAATTGGTAACCAATGCAGGCCTATCAAGAAGACGTGCAATTTCCAAGAACTTTGAATCCACAGAAATATCACACTATGAAGGATTCCCTTCCTAGTTCTTCAAAGGCATTCCAAAAGTATTTGATTACTTGGTGAGCTTTGTATCAAGAGATACCTACCTACCTACCATAAGATGCTTGCTAGTACAAGGGAGTATAATGTGGGTGTTCTAGATTTCTGAGAACATTCAACCATGTGTGTAGCTGCCACACAGCATGGCCTGCATTCTCTCTCACTAAAATGCTTAATGAGCCATTTACAAGAATGGAGGCATGCAGAGCCTGGAAATTTTCAGGAAGGGTAAACAACTGTTGTATTGCCACTAGAAAGACATGCTGCTCACCACCCCCGGGAAAAAACATCAAAATCAGAGTATAGACCATTAACCCTCTCCTTCAAATGCTTGAGAATTGTCAAGGATGCCAAATCATTTTTTGTGGAAAGTGAATATACCACTTTACAGAAAATATAGTCTCGGGAGTGGTTTACAAAATACAGGGAGTAACCAACAACTAAATACTACCTTTCTCTTGGATTGCCCCTCTTGAGTTGAATTAGTCAACGGCAGCTTAGGTCAGAGGATCTGAGTGCCAGTTTCACACAACACATCACCAAAAAAAGCAACAGTTCCCCAACACATCACCAAAAAAAGCAATATTAAACCAGGTGTGGTTAGGACAGCCCTGGATTTGGGAACATTGCAAACCCTTTGAATAAACATGCCAGATCAATCCCCCACAACCCCCTCTTCTGCGGAGAGCTCAGCGTGGCTGTGCATGCATGTCTTCTCACACCACAATGACAGTGACATGTCGTGCATGTTCAGTCACTTTTCTGGTCATCTGAGGTGCCAGAGTGTTGGTGCGGCACCTCAGACAACTCCTGGCACTGACAGTGGTGTGAATGGTTGCTCCTCTGGCTGGAACAGGTAAGGTTGCAGATTTGTGCATCACCACTAGTTGTCCCTGGGATTGCTTCTGGGGTGGCAGGAGATGTTTCTGATGTGGAAACGCCTCCTGCAAGGGCAGATGGTTCTTCCCAGAAGCTACCCCAGTGTCTACTAGCAGGCCTCAGATGTCTCTAGGTAATAACTTCCATCCTTTAGCACTGACCATGCTGGCAGCAGAAGGAAAAAATTGGAGTTTGTATCTGGAAGGCACCAGGCTGCTGTCTCACTTTACATTCTGCATCATAAGTTGGAACAGCAGTCGTACAGCTTGTTGGAGAATAAACGGCCTATGGTTTCAATAGCATCTTAATTCATGGTCTGTCCTCTGAAGTCTACCTACTTATGGTATCAGCCATACTGGGACAAGTTCTGAACCACAGTAGGGACAGGCTATCTCAGAGGTGTGGGCATGCGCTCCAGACAGTGAGTCACTTCAGACCCTCACAGGATTGCCCATAGCAGCTGGAATTGCAAACCAGGGACCTGAAGTGTAGACGGAAATACACTACATTTTTGGTCTATGGCAACGATTCCAGTCAGCCTTCAGACTTGAGACAAAACCATTTTATCCAACTCGATTGCTAATCTGGGGCAAAAAACTTGGTCTTGGTCCCTGTGCTTTCATTAATGAGTGAACCTTCTTCTTCTTCTTCCTTCCCAGAGCTCTCCCTGCCATGATGCAGTGGGTCCGGACACAGACACCAGGTGAAAGTGGTATCAACATTGTCACTGCAGACTTTGTAGAACTTGGTGATTTTATCAGCACAGTCATAACACTGAACTACAACTTGGACGAAGCTGAAGCCGATACAACTTGATAGTACTGTAATGTGTCCAGAGTGGTCTAAAGTGGAACTTTTTCCCCAGTTGCATTTGGTTGTAATCTTGTGAAACAGATTTTGCAAGCACATGCTGAATATTATTATTTTCTTTTGAATGTGCTGAGGGCTTAGAAAAGATAGGCAAAAGCAGGGAAGAGGCAATATCATGATTTTTCATTTTATATTCTAAATTTGTTCTGATTATTCTGTAACATTATATGTCTCACAAAAATCATCTGTGGTTTTGATCTGCACAGTTATCAGAGAAAAGCATTAAGCAATGTGTGTTATGACCATTTTGATGTTAGTTCACAATATCATTTCTAATTTGAATAGAAGTACAATAACTTATAATTGGCAGCTATATGTTGCTGTCTGTCTGTGCAATAGTCTTCTCTTGTCACTGGTACATTTGCTGTGAATTAAGGTCTTTATTTAATTCTCTCAAGGTGTTCTACCACCCATTATTGGTTTTAGTCATTGAGATGGGAGGGAAAGGACCTAGGTATTAAAGACCAGGAAAGAAAAAGCTAGTAAATAGGCAGTGTGTAGATTTTCAGGAAATTATAACCACTTTGCCTCCATGTTGTGATTTTTAAAGCAGTCCCCAATTGTTGGCTTGACTTTGTCCACTCTTTATGGAGTAAAGATGTTGCCATTAACTTTTGCCATGATATAGTTCTGGAGAGTGATCCTACTTCAATATGCAAAACTATGGCTTCTTGACAATTCTATAGAAACCTTTAAAGTCACTAAATATTTCAGTGACTAAGCCGTAAAATATATTTACCACTTTTTGTCTGAAAGGTGACCAAGGTGCGTAAGTGGAGTGATTTGAAGCTAGAAATAGTAAGAGGAGTCATTTCTGAAAATGCAGAAAGCCAAACAAAACTATTTAAGCACTTCATTTAATGGGAAATGAACGACATGTATCTGCTAAACAAATGACTCCTCTTACCACTCTGTAGCAATTACGTTCTGGATTACTTCAGAAAGACATCTTGCAATTTTAACAAATAAAGCTGTTGGATATGTAATGTAAGAAGTAAGGTCAGATAGCAACCATTGTCCCTCATGATTTATCTGGATTAAATGTAAAACTAGACCCAAAAGGTATATCAAATACAGGACTAGACTTTTCAAAGGGCCTTTCCACACCTGCTGGTGGACCTGACCATGGTCCACTTCTTGGCTTCTTTGGTCTGCACCTTAGAGCAGACCAGAGACACTCAGCCCCCTTCTAGTATGCTCTGTCTCTACAAGAGAGAGCGTACGTTGAACTAGGACACCCAAAATGATATCCTGAGGCCTATTCGCACTACAGCCCGTGGTGCATAATTAAGCAACTTCTGGGGAAGAGCATAAGCACCTAGAGGAGGCTGTTACAACCTCCAGGCACCCTCTGCTTTCCCAGAAGTTTCCTAATTATGCACTAGGGAATTATGCACTATTTACCAACCTTAACCAGTTCCTTACCTGGCACTTCCGGCGGTGAGCACCCGCACCTTTTCCGGTGCTCCAGGGTTGTCTGAGGTGCTGCACAAGCATGCTGGCACCTTAGATGACCATAGATGCGACTGCATGTGCACAGAGCATCAGCATCATTATAGCAATGGCGCTGATGCATCCACAGTTTTGGAGAGTGCAGCAGACAAAATGACAGCGCCCTGAAGAGGACCAGCCTCAGGATCAGTCACAGGTGAGTGACTAATTGTGTGGGGCTTAGACTCTTAAGTGACTAGCGCTCACACATGTGAGCACTAGTCAGTGTTGGGTGATTGTGCTCCTTTCGTGTCCAGCAGCTGGGAAGGGAAGTGCAAAATTGCCCCTGGTCTGGTCTTGCCAGAAGACCTATTTTTTGAGGTCCACTGGCATATGAGGGGGTAA
This sequence comes from Aspidoscelis tigris stejnegeri, assembly GCA_023333525.1. Classification (NCBI taxonomy): domain Eukaryota; kingdom Metazoa; phylum Chordata; class Lepidosauria; order Squamata; family Teiidae; genus Aspidoscelis; species Aspidoscelis tigris. The sequence goes on along the minus strand of JALMGA010000007.1, from coordinate 20,926,453 downwards.
TATACCTGACAATGGAGGTGCGCAAACAGTACGCCGCTTTGGTCCAGTATACCGCAGCGTAAACATTTTGATGGTACAGCAAAGCATGCCATCAAAATCACCTCCCCGGGAAGGCCTGAGCATCCAGAGGCACCCCACTGGTGCAAACTTTAGAGACGGCACAGGGGCTGACATGGCACAAGTAATTCTAATCCAGGCAGCCTTGTACCATGAGCAATATGTCCCAACTTGAGATGGATTGCTTATTCTGATACAGGGCACCTCTCCCCCTGCCCCCACTTGCACCGGAATAGATAAGGTAAGTGCAAACATGGCCATAGTGCTGTACTGTATATTAAAACATTTCAGTTAATATACAATATGATTGGAGAAAATCAACTAGTAAATAAAGACACAGTCATAGGAGTGGGTCTCACTGAGATTTACCTTCAAATAGATTTGCCTAGGATGGCATTGTAAATGATCTGATTAAATTAAGGCTACTTTCACACAGTCAAAAGCCCCTTTGAGGAGATTTAGGCCTGTTTGCACTGAGGTAATCAGGACAGCCCAGCATGCTCTGGGACAGATCATACACATACTGCAGAGAGTGGCCCAGAGTTGTCCTGATTGTCACTAGCTGTGGATGCTTCCGGTAACCCCTGGATGCTGTCACCATAGAAGAAGAGTTGGCTTTTCTACCCCACTTTTCTCACCCATTTAAGGGGACTCAGTGGCTGACAAAGCTTTCTGTTCTTCTCCCCTCAACAGAACATCCTGTGAGGTAGGTGGGCTTGTGAGAGCTCAGACGAGAGCTGTGACTAGCCCAAAGTCATCCAGCTGGATTTATGGGGGAGGGCGGAATTGAACCTTGTATCCCAAGATAAGAGTCCAGCTCCCAAACCACTAGACCAAACTCCCTAACCACTAGACCAGTGGTTCTCAACCTTCCTAATGCCATGGGCCCTTAATGCAGCGGGAGACTCATTGCAACACCTCTGAAAGGGTAGTTCGACCCCCAAAGGGGTCGTGACCCACAGGTTGAGAACCGCTGCACTAGACCATAGCAACAGCCTGGCATGCCTGGCTGTTGCTATGGTGATACCGACAGTCTGGGCCTTGACCTTCCACACTTTGAGGGCCTCTGAGTAAGTATAGGTTAGGTTGAGGATGGTCACTATCTCTGAACATAACATCCACGGGACACTGTTCCATGAAAGTTAAAAAAAACCACTTAGAATTATCTTAGAGGTAGGATCTTTAACATATAAGACTGTCCCACTCCATGAACATTCTGGGCTAGAAAAAGTGGATTAGAGACTGGGTGAGAATCCAAGGGCCTCATGCTACACATGAATACGTTTAAGTCTTTCATTTTTAAAGTTTTCTTTCAGGAGGAATTCTTATATTCTCAAAACTGGTTTTTGTAAAACCGAACAATATAATGCATTCCTATTGAAAAATACTGCTAAGCCTCAATTAATATTGCCTTGTTCACTTCTGACTAAAAGCATGTGAAAAGCACTTAGGTAAATGTGGGGGGAAAGATACCTCTACTTTACAAGGACAATAGCTGAGTGTAGAGTTGAGAGCATCATTATAACAGGCAAGCTTTACGCGTGGATAGCTGTTGAAACACTTGCAAGCCATCCAGAAAACATTAGTTATTGAGCAACTATAGAAATATAGTAAATAAATAAATAAGGAGCAGAGTGAAAGGTCGTGAGCCAGGAAAGAGATCAAGGTAAGCTCTAACTGTTAGTTTCAGGGGGAAATGGATGTAAATCAGTGATGCTTAACAGCCATGGATAGTCAAATGAAGTTTTCATGCAGAGGATTTGCTCCACCTATTAATCAAAGGGAAAGCTAGCAGGAGCAACTTCCCTTGGCTGTTTTCCACCTGGCCTCAAATTCCTTTTATGAATATCTTAACACATTGGGGATTCACTTCAATAGAAATGTTGAGTGAAATATAGCAGAGTTTCATATATATGAAAGTTTGGGGAGACTGTCAGGAGGTCTCGAAAGGCCAATTGTTGGGATTCGAGAGCAGGTGAAGGTTTTGACCTTGTCTTTGCTGGAGGTGCCCATAAGCAATTGGTGGGCCCTGTGCGGGACAGGACCCTGGACAAGATGGGCTGTGACCTGATCCAGCAGGGCTCCTCATGTTCATATATATAACCCATGCAAATTTCATAAATAGGTTCAGCTATATTGTGTATTAAAGTTATTAATATGTGAGCTAAATATTAGTTTTTGTGGACTTGGCTTTTGAAAAGCTTAAGGAAGAAAAAGGACAGAGAAATTTCCACAGATAATATTAAAAACAAGTTGTTTTGTTAGATATTTTATTGCTGTTACTGAACTAAAGAGGGAAAGGAGTGAGAAAAAAGGCAATCTTTCTGAGTGTAATGTTTACTTCAAACAGATTGCCTTTTTTTTCAGTGGAGAAGCAAAACACATAATGGAGACAACTGTGAATAGGAAAATTTAAACATCTGGTTCATTGGTGGTTCTAATCAGTGAGGAACAGAAGGGCTTGTCATGTCTCACAACAATTTTAGGAGCACACTGTTTCTGCACTTACTGGACTGGATCAGCTTGAGCAGTTCGCCTGTTCCAGGACAGCTCCTGGGAGATTCAGAGCCAAGCTCCAAAACTCTTACAGCCATGAATGAAAGTGACGGCCTCATAGACCCAAGAGAACCCATTTCACTGGTGCATCCTCCTGGTAAACTGTACCATGAAGATGTGTGCTTTGCACACTGCTCCATGGTCTGATTTACCAGTTTCTAGTACACTAGTAGACCTTTTTAAACAGGTATGCTCATTTCCCAAACTAGGTAGCCATTTTAGGCCACCTAGTCTAACCTACGCTACATTCAGTGGAGGTGGACCATACCACTTAGCATACCGAAGGGGTGGTGGTGGCCTTCTTGCCATACCAGATTAATAGTAAGTGTAGAAAGGCCCATAATTAAGAGCTTGGTTGGAACAATCAGAGCTACAGAACTTCAACATTGTAGAAGTATCACTATGTAGATCAGCTATACATAGGAGGTATGCAGTATTTCCTCTACTGCCTAATCTAGATGAGGTTATGGAGAAAGAATATCAGGAACCCAGTATTAAATCCCTGCTCAAGTCTGAAATGAATTTGTTGTGTGCAGGAATGTGCACAAATGGAAATTGGATGTTCAGTCTGCCATTGAACCAAACATTGAACATTGAACCCGTTCCTTTGGATTGATGGACAACTGTCAGGAGGTCTCGAAAGGCCAATTGTTGGGATTCGAGAGCAGGTGAAGGTTAATTGAACAAACAATTGTTTGCTTTCATACTTCATTTTTTCACCGGGCCTCAAAGAAGATCTGGATCTTTGAGATGGGGTCTTCCTGGAGATCAAGATCTGGATCTCCATGTGGATCCCATGTGTCTGTGTGAGCCCTCTAGCACCCAACTGGAATGGGTGCTAAATGGGGTGCCGTGTGGATGCCATAGCACCCATCCCAAAGCTCCAGACCCAGAAGAGGGCGGGGCAGAGAGGCATGGCTCATAGCTACTTATGCAGTAGCTACAAAGTCTGTGCTGGCTCTGTAAACTGCTACAGAGGTCCGGCAGGTCTCCGTAGCTGTAAGAGCAGGTGTAGGAGCTGTACAATCGTATTTCAAGATATCCAAACAACCTGATTGAATTCCAAATACAAACCAGTTTTTTCACATCCCTAGATGTGTGTCCTGAACCGTCACTGCCTTTCAGCTTGTTACCTTTCAGAGCACTCACAAGATACAAGTAAAGGGTCAAGTTAAATCATGAGCTCTACCAGATATCAGGATAGGATATCTGTGCAGATCTAAGCAAACTTTGAAAATTCTGTCCCCTCCTGGAGTCCCTTATTCACTATATCTACACACATAGCATTGTTACTAAATTCCACTGTTACGTTCTGGAGGCTGGTGCTTTCTAGCCAGTTTTTTTTTTATGTAAGAGGGAGTGGAAACTCAACTGTGTTTTTACACAAACACACATTCCTAACTTTTCATACTCACTTAGTTTTCTCCAAGTTGCCTCTTGTTTCTTCCTGCTCTTTCAGCCTTCCAAACAAGGCCTTTCACACTTTCCCTTTTACCCCCACTCTAGCCTAATGGCCAATGAGATGGAATTATGAGACATTGTTCCCCTAACACAGCTGCAGCCTCCAGATGTTCCTGAATTACAACTCTCATCAAAATGATGGGAGTTGTAGTTCAGAAACATCTGGAGAGCCACAACCGTGCAACCTTTCTCTAACCTAACTCTCATGCATACTGCCCAGACTGCTCTACTTTGTTTAAATAAAGATACTCAAACTCTAATGCTGCTGGAGATGTTCTTGGGCTACAACACCCAATAATTTCTTTCTGTGATTTGTAGGGTGTTGGCAGTTGTAGTTCAATGGAGTTGTAGTTGAGGAATAGGATGCTGAGGAACATCTGCAGGGTCACAGATGAGCACTGTGGTTTTATTCCTGCACTGGACTCTCTTCCAGATAACGACCTGTCTGCATGCTAGTACAGGCAATGGCAGATCCCTCCTGGGTGTAGCATACAAATGACAGCTCCCTATTCCAGGATATTATCTGGACAAAGGCACAGTGCAGAAAGTTGCAAAGCTAGGCACCATGAATATAAGCTAGCTGTACATCAAAAGAGCATCCAAGTAAAGAAACTGCCCTTTGTACTGCTTTGAATATTTTTGTTTACTTTATATGATAATAACAACGTTTACTTCAGCTGAATTGGGACATCTACCATTTATTTGTTCATTTAATCAAATAACCTATATCTATGCTCCCACTTTTCTGATTCTTAGAGTGAAGCTCCAAGGGCAATGCACTTCATTTAAAAAACATCATGTATAAGTGCCCTTTTGTTTTTCTTCTTACTGAGAAGAAGAAAAGCAAGGAAGAGCAGGAAACGGGAGATACAAAGTGCTGAGGAATTCTCTTTTCACTGATTTGACATTTGCCTTTTAAACTAAGGCCCTTCCAGATTCTTTTAAAAATATATCATTTTATCTTATTGAAATTTGCAACAGTGCAGTAAACAAAGAATCAATCATTATGTCAAAAGTTTAACAATACAGATTGAACAATTATTAACATATGCAAAAAAATACAATTATACCCAAAACAACACTGATCTAATTACCATACTAAAAACAGACTGAAAACCTAAATTCTAAGAATGAATTTTAAATGAGGAAATATAGGAGTGAAAGTGTAATTAAAGAAAGAAGACTCAAATGAGGGTTTGGGTCTAAGTGACACGTTTGATTTATCCACAGTAAGTAAAGGCATCCACTTTTTCTGAAACCAATCATTAGTATTTATACCCAGCATCTTTTTTTTAAAGAAATCATGACATCATTTAGAACCATAGTCTATATTCCCAATAACCACTTCTCTCTATTAAGATTTTTAGCAAATTTCCAGTTTTGTGCTATCTCAAGTTTTGCTGCTGTTAGTAAAGATTTAATGTAAGATTTGATGAATCTTTATGTTTGACTTTTGAATCAAACTAGAATAGTAACACTAAACCAGGATTCAGAGTTAAAGTCTGTGATGTAATAAGGCAGACATCTTTTTCAACTACTTTCTAGATTGTTTGTTTGATCCAACACAAATGCCCTGCCTTCTGCTGAGATGGGACTATTTCAGCAAGTGTTGCCTGTATTGCTAGCTACTGTCTGCTGAATTCCATCTCGCTAACGCTATGTAAGTGCAATTGGCAGGATTGCCGGACCACAGCAATGGGCGTGTATGGCAGTAACCGTGATTGTGGCGCCCAGTTCCACACTCCAATGACCCAGAAGAGGTGCAAACAGTGTGCCAGACTGTGCTAGCCCTGTAGCTAGTAGGGGTGTGCACGAATGCAAATTTTGACATTTGATTTGAATCTAATATTCGAATGTCTGGATTCATGCAAATAGAGAAAAAATGAATGCATTTAATCTGAACCAATTTGAATACATTCATATCTATTCATACAAATATTTGATACATATTTGATGATACGAATGTCGACATCCCATTTTCAACCTGTACGAATCCTGTTTCATCCTCTACATATCCGTACAGATATGTACAGATAGGAATAAGATACGTAAGGATACGTATCCATACAAATATGAATGTCCGAATGATTTATATGAATAATTCAAAATATTTGTTCAAATATTGAAAAAGGATGTCTGGACATTCAATTCAAATTTGAATGTTCGAATTTGGCAGAATTCGATCGAATAATGAATATTTCGAATATTCTTGCATATCCCTAGTAGCTAGTTTAGTTGTCTGGCACATGCAGAGCCACTTCTAGAATAGAAGCAGCTCCACACAGTGTGTATGCCCCATACTGGTTGATGCCCAGTATGGGGCATACGCGGGGCTATATATCCCAGCTTCAGCTCTGGGAAAGAAATGTTGGCTGTGAATTTTCTCCTTCAGTCTGCTTTCCTACTTGCAGAGTCCTGTGTATGTAAAGTTATAGAATGCTCTAGATTATATTGCTTTAATTCAAATAATTTTGCATATTATCAAATCTTCAGTATTGTGTCTTTTGGAAAAGTGAGATAGCTTGCAATGTAATACACAAAAGCTACGAGCTGACTACAAAAAGAAAAAAGAAAAGAAATCATCACAAATATTCTGTTAGTGTGTTCCCTCTTTATGAATTGCAGTGTGGTGTAATACAGTGACTTATAGTATCAGAAGATTAGGGCCCTTTCTGTATGTCCTCTTAGCATGGAATAGAAAAGGGCCCAGAGGTGATGTAAAGCAAGCCTTGCTCACCTCCTCCTGTGAGCCAGTTTGGCCTAGTGGTTAGGGAGCTGGACTCTTATCTGGGAATACTGGGTTCAATTCCGCCCTCCCCCATGAAGCTAGCTGGGTGACCTTGGGCTAGTCACAGCTCTCTTCTCAGCTCTCACAACCCCACCTACTGGACAAATAGAAAAGCTTTGTCAGCCGCTTTGAGTCCCTTTAAGTGGGTGATAAAAGCGGGGTAGAAAAGCCAACGCTTCTCCTCCTCCTCCTAATACAGTCTGGATGCCTGCAGACACATGCTGATTCCAGAGATGTTGTGGGGATACTGCAGGCAAGCAAAGTGTCCTGTCTAACCAACAGGAAGTGGCTGCAAAGGGAATTCTCAGCTTCTGAGTGTCCTGTCTGTCCAACAGGAAGTGGCTGTGAAGTCCCTTCACAGCTTCCCATTGTCTTGTCTGTCAGACAGGAAGCTGCTGCGAATGGAATTCACAGCTTCTTTCCTGTCTGGAGGCACTTTCTGTCTATATGGGGCAGAATATAGACTAGGCTGGGGTCCCCAAAATGGCGTTCTTGTTTGGTTTACTTGTAGACCTTGTTGTCGAGATCTATCAGCATATTAGGGAGTGGTATATGGTGTGCAAATGGCATGAGTCCATGATCCAGTGTACCATTAGGAATCCATTTTGGCAACTCAACACTGCTGAAATGGGCCCTTGGAAGCTCTAAAGGCCAGGAAATTTTATGCTTGGCCTTTGATGCATTGAGAGTTGATACTGAGGCTGGGGCAGAACAAGTCATCCCTATGTGGATAACCTTATTCCATGTAAGGATCAATCCATCCCAGATTACCCAGGGCCACTCTTGCTCTGAGAACAGGATAAGGGAGGATAAGGGAGCGTGTAACCATGTGAGGCTAAAAATAGACAGGCACAGGAATATTCCTTCTTGAAAACAAATTTGGACAGGACCACTTTTGCCCAAAAGAAGAGATGCTCAGGTTGATTTTTGCACAGGGGCAAAGAACAGGAAAGGGAGGAAAGCTTGTGTGCAGGAGCAGAGAAGAGAAAAAGAGAGGAGACCTGCCAGAGATCAACAGTGGCAGGGAAGAGTTTGGGATGAAGTGTAATAGAGGGCAGAACAACTCCTTGTAAGTTTGACACAGTGCTTCCCTTGGTGTGTTAGGAAAACAAACACACTGGACACACACTGTCTGTTTCTGGTCTGTTCTGTCCTGAGGAAAACTACAAGTGGATTTCCTTTCAAAGTGAGGCTTATGTGTAGCTAGGGCCAATGTCTTTCAGCTTAGGCCTGTTCTGCATCAGGCCTTATTCTTGCTTATATTCTGGAACAGAGACTTACCATCCACATGCTCCTGGAGACTACAGCAGGTACTGGGTAGGGCCTGCTGTAGTGCACATCAGCCTACAGATGGAAAATCCTTATTCCGAGATATAATCTGGAATAAAGCCCAGTGCAGAAAGGACTTTATCTTATGGGATTGCTACGTCTGCTCCGTTGAGCTGCTTGGGAGAAAAGTAGAATAGGAAAAAATAATAATAATGAGCAAATGAATCAAGTTGACTCTCGGCAATTAGTTGCCTAAAGCTCTAGTTGACTAAATGACTGATTAAATGGATCAAAACTGATTAAAAGGTGACAGCTGGGGTTAGCCTACTGTGCACTAGCATTCTTATGTGTGAACAATAGTACACATTAGTCTGTTATGCACTTTTCCCATCCAACCAATGGGTAGCTAAGTGCAGAAATGCCTCTGCTTTGCCTCTCCTGTGTTTCTGCATAATTGTGTCATGTGTCACGTTTTCAGCACATAACCATTGTAAACAAGAATGAAGGAGTTAGGGGGTAAGGAAGAAACCTGTTGCTCGTGTCTACCCTTGCTGATTATATTGGGGAACACTGGAGAAGTTTTTAAGGAACCCAGACTTCCCAAAAATATAATCTTAAAATTCATTGTTTTAAGTTATAAGCAGGAAACAATCATTTGTTGTAGGACTCTGTACCTTTGAGGACTTTTCTATTGTAACTTATAAATCAACATTCATGAAATCCTTCATAGCATTACGTTAACATTTGACAAGATTAAGCAAAAGGTGTCACTGCTTTTTAACTGAGTATACTTTCTGGAAATTAATATGTTGCAGCAAGAGAACTACAGTGTATGAACTTTATCAGCCTGTGAAAACAGTTGCTGTCACAGATGCGCAGATACTCAACCGGACAGTGCCGGGAAGCAGCTTTGGATATGACCGGGAAAATCCTTAACAGCCCCCAGAATCACCAAATGTTACTCATAATTGTCACTGACAACAACTGGAATGAGGCCAATGTGGTTTAGGAGTAGGTGTCTTTCCCTCTGTTTCTCTCTGCTTAACCTAATCATGTGTTTCAATTATTCAAAAAATCTGGTTCAAGAGTCTCTTCTATGCCAGGTTATCCAGGTAATTAACCAGACTAATTATCCATACATACAACCTTACCAAAAAAGCCAGGTGTGTCTTATAGACGGGCTTATTTTAGCAAAATCTGAAGTTTTAAAGTCTTCATATGGTAGCATACTTTAATTCAGCTGTCTCCTCAAGAAGAGGCAGGTGAAAGTAAGTGATGGCCCATGTGGGGAAGTGGGAGCCACCCATTGGAAATCCTCACAGGACAAAAATGAGTTAAAGTGATCCTGCTCCAGGACTGGATCTACTGGATCAGGCACTCAGGCCTTGTCCCATGGCTCTTTGGTACGGTTCCAAGTGTGGGATTGGCAAGCTCTGTCCCCATGGGTTTTGGATTTGGTCTGTGAAAAGCATGCCAACCCCTCCCAAACCATGCCAGAAGGGTGCCAAATTTGATACCTGAAAAAACAAGTCTCGGCACGCTTTGGGGGACTGGTGCGCATTGCTCAGTGAGCTGGGAACGCACATGGGGACACTAGTGGGCTAACGGGGAGGAGATTTGCGCTCACATCATTGGGAGGTGGGGTGTGCCCTGCCCTTTCCATTGAAGATCGCAGCCACTGACTTTTTAAAACGCCGATTGCAAAGGCAGGCTGGAGAACATCACCATCCACGCCCAAACTGTACCTGTCCTGCGTTGCTGGGAATTTCATGGGGATGTCTGAAATACGTTCCCGGTCCTATGCCCGGCCCTTGCATGCCCAACCAGAGCCCAAAGTGTGCCAGACGGCCAGCATGGGGAGGCAGCCTCAGAGAAAGGGTGTGGTACCTGATCCTTTGGAGGTGGAGCAGGGCCAGCGGGTGGTTGCAGCCTAGGAAACCCAAGCCAGTCAGACTACATGTCCACCTAGTGCTTCAGGGTCCTGGGGGTGACATGCATTTAGCCTAAGAATGAGGTAGGATTGGGGGCCATATCACATCGCCACACACCCTTGAATGTATTACTGCCCTAGGCATCCTGTACGACTGTAATACCCTAAAGCCAGCCCCATCCTGCTCTCCTGCCCAGAAATCTATGCATGAATTCACATGCCCTTACTTCTTCATACATTTCAGTTCAGGATTAGCTAATAGTGCAGCCATGCAGGCCTGGTAATGTTATGATACAAAAACGAGAGCAGGGGTTCTTTTAATAGCAACAAAGAAGAGGGAACTTCAGTAGGGGCTACCTGTGTGACAAGGTACACCTGCTGAAATAATTCCATATGGTCATCCTGCACCAACTTGCCATTTTACATTATCTGATCTACCACAAACTCTGCCTATTCTGCCCTGTGGGTGCACCTTGTTTTTAGCTGTCTTGTCTTTTGAGCAGCAGTCACCTCTAGGAAATATCAGTTCATCCTACCTTCCCTAAAATGAGCAATTGTGAAGACGAACCATTAGACAACTTCATAGAGCAGCTTCCGTATATTGTATTTCAGATAGGGTGTCCAGAGAAACACAAGTCCAGATGCTTGAAGTGGAGTCCTGTGTCTGGATAAAATGACTCAACTGATAATATATCTGATAAGTCTAACTTCTTTCACGGTGAAGCAAAAGCTAATAGTATATTATATAAATATGTGTGGCTTATCTCTGCGGTAGCTTCTGTGTTTACATTGTTTGGAACTGTTCCTGTTCACCTGACAACAAATGATAAAATATACTGTATACTATGTAAAATGTATTGATTATGAATTTGCTAAGAGTTCAGTGATTTACACCACTACCCTTATAATTTTGAAATTGTACCAGTGTTCATGTAAGTTTTTCATGTTTGTATTTGTGTGTACATATTTGTGCAGGGGTGTGGGTTGTGTACATTGTATAATACATGAAAATTAGCAACGTAATCCTAAATGAAAAGGGTAGTTGTGTCATCTTAATGCTGCATTTGCTTAATTTTGTGAAATCTTTGTGAAACTTGTGTGTGTGGTTGAGGAATTATTGTGGTTGGGGCTGATATCTGAAGAATTACTTAAAGAGACTTTTAAAATAACTGACTGTATGCAACACTCAGTATGGCTTCTTAGTTCCCAGCCCAAGATTTGATTGTATTCCTTCCTGGTATTGTAAAGATGTCTTTTATAAAAAATGAAAGAGTGAGGGAGAGAAAACCACTTCAGTTCTGCAACCAGCCTTAGTCAGAATGGAATAATTTGCAAGGGCTGAGATTGCAATCCTAGGTTTTGTAACAGTGAAATTAAATAGAATTTGAAATTGCTCAAAGAGTCGTGGTATTGTCTAGTTTCACAACTGAGAAGCACAAGAAACTAATAAAATTGTTGCAATTACTCACACAAGTCTTACTGCCACAGGCATAACAAAAACAGAACACTGAAACATGGGGCCTTTCTGCACAAGGCCCAGTACTAGCTGTGAGGAGGGGGGAGGTCTGAGACAGAGTATTTGCATGTAAATGTTCCTTTGGCACTCTCCCATAACCCAAAGCTACCACTATGGGATATAGCAAGGGATAACTATGCAACAAGGTATTTATGTGAATTTTGTTGCCAAAGAAGACAGGACAGACCTTTCTACACTAGGCCTTATTCTGGGACCTTTCCACACTGGGCCTTATCTGGGATCTGCCATCCTCTTCATGAGCATGCAGGTGGTAGGCTCCTATTACGGGATATATCCCATAGTGGTAGCTTTGGGTTATGGGAGAGTGCCAAAGGAACACCCTTGGAGCAGGCTGTTGGAGCATGCAGTGGCAGTTTTAGTCCAGATTACACATGGCACATTGGGGAGCTCAAGAAATGGTTGCAGAACACAGCTACAGAAAAGAGTAGAGTTTGGGAGATTTTTCTATGCCCTTTCTACCCTCTTTGTGCCACAAGATACCAATAAGAGTAAGCCCCAAATTTGTTCCATGTGTTAAACAAATAACAAATTGTGGAGAAAGGGTAGCGTGATCAAGTAGAGAAGGGATTGATAGGGATTTATGTATGAAGGTGAAAAGGTTGTTGAATAGTTTAAAAACAAGAAACAAAGAAGAATAGAAACAAGACTGAACCTTCCACTTTCTAAATGCCAGTAAGCATTCTCTCCCAGGCTAAGACACTATTGCAAAGAACAATTTCTATTTTCTGTTGTCACCTAAAGAATTGACTTTATGGTAGTTCATAAATCTTGACTTTTGTCCTGAACTAGATAAAAGATGCTAGGAGGCGGCGTGCAATAAGCAAAGACAAGGTAGATTTTCACTTTTAAAGATTTGAAGGCTGATGAAGAAAGCACGCTCAGCAGTTGAATGATTTGCTAGTACTGTTATGCTCCAATACATCTGCCTTTATATAGTCTTTTTATTGTAATAGAAACAGAAAAAAATATTCTACTAGGTTGGACTCATGGTCCATTTGTTGTTTTATTCTTAGAAAAGGAAACCAGATGCCTGCAAAAAATATAATAACAGACCTGGCCAACAGCACCTTCTCTTCAAAAACATATTATCTGAGGCAGCAGTCATGACTGACAAGTTATTCACAGTCCTGTTCCTCATGAATTTGTCTCATTTACTTTTAAAGTTAAGATTGATTTGCTACCCCTACATCTTTTAGTGAATATTGTATCTGTGAGGAGTCATAGGCCTTTTCCATATCTGCTGCACTACTCTAGAGAGCTCAGTCCAGCTTTGGGGCCTCTGAACTTGTTGGCCAAGATATTTTTCAGCTGAGTGAGCCACAAGGCCCACATTTTGGGCCTTTTCTCAGTTACCTTAGTGGTGAATGTGGGGGACACTCCAATATGGCACATCTGCACTTTACAGTGTCGCTTCCATGCTAGAAATGGCTCTGCATGTGCTGGAGTATCTCCTGGGCATATAGGTGTAGAGCAACTGTTCCACACCTGTGCTAGCAGCCAGGCTGAGATAGCCTAGCATGCTCCATATAGATCTCTTCTGGGTGGAAGTGGTACAGGAGAACATATCCAGCGGCATGTTACACTGTCCGATTGCTGTGTCAACAGCCCCACACAGGCATGTTCACACCCTTGTCACAGCAAAGTGGTTGTCACTGCAATGGTGGCAATTCACACTTATCCATTGCCTAGTGAAGCACTAGTTTCAAACGGTTTGAGAATCCCTAAATGCAGATTTTCAAAGCATTCCAGACATTTAATTGGTCATCGCACCTCATCCAAGTGTGAATTGTCCCCTTGTCTGTATGCTAGTCAAGCTCTAATACATGAAGGTAAAAGACTGCTCCATGAATGGTCATGGCAGAATTGGTGCTGTATCCTGTTCCATGGCATCATCTTTGTGGATGAAAAAGCTGGGGGGGGGGGGCGCTTGAGGACTTCTTGAGGACTGTTCCATATTGCAGACAACATGCGCTACAGTACAGACAGGGCCACTGAGAAAGGTTTCTGCAGAGATGGTGGAAAACTGTGTTCACATCAAAAATATTGATGTATACAGCAACCCTCTTTGCAAATGGCCATTGCGTATGCATGACTTACTGTTTTTCTTACAGGTAAGCATGTTTCCAGAAATGGATCACACATTCTGAAATGGATCAACCAACCTCAAATATTTTGTCATATGACTTTTTTTTTTTAGTTTAATTTAAAACTCTTGGATTAAATAAGAAATGACCGATGTATCACATGCTGCTATGCCTGTTTTTGAAAAAGAGACATGAGATGCAAGTGAAATCTTTTCATTCTCCATTAAAGGTTAAAAGAAAATGCATCTCCATGGTGCTATCAATTCGGCTACTTAAATGGCTACTAAGTGTTGGGAAAGAGTTATCAAGGTCATGCTATAACATGTTTGCAGCACTGCAGTGGTTTGCTACTGATTCATTGCCACACGTCAAGCTACTAATACTTGAAAGGTAAGGGTAAAAGTGCCACCATGTTGAACTCAGCTTCTGGCAATCCTACGGATAAATCTATGCAGTTTTCTTGGTGACAAGGCAAAAGTAGATTGTCATTCTCGTATTCTGGATAGTATTTTGTGTTACCAGGTAGCTTCCCATCCAAGTACCATCCAGGTCCAACTCTGCTTAGCTTTGAAAATCAGACAAATCTTTAAAATAGCTCAGATCCCAAATATTCAGAGTATTATGTTCTGAGAGATATCTGACAGGAATTCTGCTAAATGAGGAGAGGACCAAGAACAGGGCATCCTGGAGGAGGAGGAGAAATACTGACTATATTTTTGCAAGATATCTCTGTGACTCAGGATTTGAATTAACAATGGGCTAAAATGTCAGTAATTACATTTGGTAGACTGTGCAACTAACCTATAAAAATCAATTTTTAACCTTTCCTTCTCACTAAGGTCCCAGAACAGGTTAGGAAGTATATACAACAGAGTTCATATTCAAAATGTAAAATATAAAATGACCTTTTACAATATAAAATATCATTACAGAAAGAGGGAGAAAAAGATTTTTTAAATGATTGTCTTCATAGGCTAGATTTTTGCATAACTTTTTAAAAAACTTATTGGATCTGTGCATGATTTGAGAAGATGGTTTTATCATACAGTATTAGATGCTTCCACCTATTTCATGGCATGAATATCAACTGGAACACAGATACAGAACCACTCCTAAAAGCTTAAGAGGAGCCCTACTGGATAAAGCCACCACCCATCTAGTCCAGAGTCCTGTCCACACAGTGGTCCAGCAATTGCTTCTGGACAATCTCAAACTGAAGACAAAAGCAAAATCTTCATCTGCTCTCAACTTCCTGCAAATGGCATTTAGAGGTATTCTGTTGTCTGTCTTATGTATTCCCCAAAGGGGTCAATAATGACTCTTAATTAAGTATTATATGGGACAGATACAAACTTCCCCCTTTTCACTTTTTGTACACAAAGGGCTATGCTCCTTTTAACCTCCCATAGATTTATAGAGTTGGAAGGGACCTCCAGGCTCATCAAGTCCAACCCCCTGCTCAATGCAGGATTTCCTAACCCATCCCAGACAGATGTAGGTCCAGCCTCTGCTTGAAGACCTCCAGTGAAGGAGAACTCACTACCTCTCATGGCAACCTATTCCACTGACTGATCACCCTCACTGTAAGCAAGTTTTTCCTAATATCTAATCTGTATTGACTTCTGTCAAATTTCATACCTTCCATCTTGTGCAAGTGAGAATAGGTACAATCCCTTTGCACTGTAAGAGCTCTTCAGATACCTGAAGACCGCTATCATGTTTCCTCTTAGTCTTCTCTTCTGCAGGCTAAACATTCCTTGATCCTTAAACCTTTCCTCGTAGGACATGGTTTCCAGACCACTAACCATTTTGGTAGCCTTCTGAGGGGTTCCCGCCTCAGTCAAGGGTGGATTCCTTGTAACTCAGCACCTTCGGTCTTCTTACTCTTTTATTTTATTTAAGCACTATTGACAAAAAAAAATAACCTTCAGACATACTAATTCACCCTCACTTCGGTGGCTGCTGCTTTTTCCTGTCCCCCCCACCCCTGCCAACCAACAATGGTAGAGGAATGCCTCCTGCCATCTGCCGCAGCACAGCTTGAACACTTTTACTTTCTTAAAGGAACAGGAACCTTTTCATCAGCGTTCCCTTATAGTCTACTGTATAGTCTAATAAATACTCCAGACTGAACTTTGTTGTAAGGAACAAATACTGTTGCTTTATTGATTACACAGGCAAACATGCCTGTGCTGCCATTTGCAAGCTCCATTTGCACTCCTTCCATCCAGAAGAGGTGCGAATGAAGAATGCCGGGCTGTCCTGTTGCTAGTATAGAGGTAGAGAAGTTTTAAATTATACACGCAAGGGGAACTTCTCACGCACAGAGCCACTGCAGTGTGGATGCGGTGTTCAGGCTTTCCCTCCAACGTCACCTTTTTGCCTAGTGGACTCGGTGGCATGGAGTGCTTGATGCCAGCTATGGCTGGTGTACCAGCTACGGCCTTTCTTGGACAGGGATAACCTAGCCACAGTAGTCCATGCACTGGGCATTTCCCAATCAGACTAATGCAATGGTCTCTGTGTCGGGCTGCCCTTGAAGAAGATTCAGACGCTGCAGTTAGTTCAAAATGCAGCAGCCTGACTACTGACTGGTACAACTTACAGGCAACACATAACACCCATTTTGAGAGAGCTGCACTGGGTGCCTATACACTTCCAATCTGAATTTAGGGTGCAGGTGAAGGCCCAAATGGCTTGGGACCTCAATACTTGAGAGAACGCCTCCTCTCGTACAGATCTACCCATGATTTAAGATCTACTGGAGGGGGGTTCCTCCGTGTCCCACCAGCAAGAGAAATCCACAGTGTTAGCACATGGGAGATGGCCTTCTCAGCCGTGCCACCCTACTTATGGAATGCCCTTCCCGTGGAGGTCCGATGGGCACAAACCTTTGGCCATTAATTCACTCCAACACTATTTTAATTTTACTTTAACTTTTAACTAACCAACTAACTATGGTGTTCAATACTTTTTAATGGGGTATGTATTTAATGTCTTGTTTGTATATGGGTCTTTTATTGTAAGCTGCCCAGAAATCTACGGATATAAACATTTGAAATAAATAATACTGCGAAAAGGCTCTTATTATTGCATTGGCTGTGTGTGAAATCTAGGGAGAAACTCCCATATAAATGAATGAGTTTCCCTCCTGAAGAAACCTGCAATACACCATTACTGCCAGAAATCCAAGATCATTGCTGTATGCTGATTGTACCCCATGAAGCAACAATTTGTCTGCAGGCAATTTAGAATAACTGTTAATAGCTCCATTAATGGTCTCATTTTAATCCTTTGCTTTTTTTCATTTCAGATAACCAGATACGCTTCCCGGGGTGCACTTGTTACCTGAAAGAGACAATTAGGGTATCCTATATTCAGGATCATGAAAATGCATTTCCCCGATTTTCATATATCAGTCTTACACTTCAGAATGCAATGTAATTGACCTGCCACAGCTTTGAAAAATGATTTCAGTGCAAGAGACTGATCAAACCAATTCAAGTCAACCTCAAGTAGTTTGAGCCCGACGCCATCAACAACAGAGCCATAGACTCTAGCAACCTATGGATTGGGACCCATGCAATTAGTGTCATTATATGAAAAAAACAGGCAGGGTTCCTGCTTTTTTGCAGGTACACAGATGAGGGAATTTCAGCAGGTGTGACTTGTTGTGCACTTACCACCACATGCAGAAATTCGCTCTTCCATGTAGCTACTAAAGGAGCAGATACGCTGCCCTCTTTCCTTATGGTAAACATCCCTTCCCTTTGTTGTCTGGTTCCTCTGGGGTTCCCAAGCCCTGAGCCATCACTGCTGTTGGATCACATTATCAGAATCATTTTCCCAGGCCTTATAGAAAGGACATAGGCAGAAGTAGATTAGCCAGGCCTGTCAGCTTTACTGGATAAAAGATCACAAAGTGAACTACGCACGCAGAGGGCCTTTTTGCACTTTGATCAGCAAGGAGTTCAGGGTATACCCCAACATGGGGTATACACACTACGTGGAGCCCTTTCCATCCCAGAGGCAGTTCCATGCATTCTAGACTGCTCCCCATTGTCCTAGTCATGGGGTGGGGTAACACAGCTGCCGTTGCATGTCATGTCACAGGTTGCCAGGGCAAGAGGTGGTCTGTACGTCTGTTGCTGCCTGTTGCTGTGGCAAGGCGAATGTTGCTGCTATAGCAATGTTCACATTTACCTGGCACATAACAAAGTGCCAGGTACCTTTGGGATGGATTGGGGGAGGCCTCTAGACTTGCACGGACACCTCCTGATGGCCTAGTTCAGGCTTGGAGGAGGGCATGAAGGTGGTGGAGGCCATGGCAGGCAGCAGCTGGATTTCCAGGTAAGGGGGCATGGCCAAGGGGACGGGAGGCTGGAGGGTGGGCAGATCCAACTGGATACATTCGATTCACAGGTAAATGGTGGCCTACAAATGTAGACAGTTTTCAAGTTGCATACAAATTGTGAATGCATTGAATTTTTTTTAACCAATCCTTGACCCAGAACATAGACTAAGCATTTCTATTCCCCCCTAGATCCTAAAGCTCATATTACAATCACCCCACACTGGCCTTGAATTATTGTATTCAAGGACAAAGATTGTATTATTTATTTATTTATTTATTATTTGTATTTCTATCCCGCCCTACACCCGAAGGTCTCAGGGCAGGTAGCAATGCTTTAAAAATTCCAAACATTAAAACACAACAATATATATTAAACAGTAATACCTACAACAACATTTAAAATCCAGAATGTTAAAACAAACCAAATATATATTAGAAACAGTACTACTTAAAAGCACAGTAGCACAGCAGACAAGTTAACAAGGCTGTCACAAAGCCTGACACTACCAGAAGGGCATGGATGGGAAACCTGATGAGCAGCATGATGTTCATTTTTGTATGGTACCATATGCATCCATTCCTGCACCAGGATCACCTAGAACCAGTATTATAATCCATGTCCTGACAGACTAGATTCCTGTAACACATGGGGTTATCCCCTGCTGGCAATTCTGAAACGGCAGCTAGTGAAAAATATTGCCACTCACTGTTTGAATGATAATATAATATTATTCTCTGTGGGGTGCCATGTTTACTTGTCTTTCTATTAATACTACTTCATAAAACACTATTTGATTTGGGGTCAAACCACTTGATTCTCTGACTTGCTTGCCTTCTTCCTTTTTATTTTTGCTAGCAGAGACAGATGAAGAGATTGGCTCCAAAGTTAATGCCAGGTGGCGCCAGTGTAGGAGCTGAGCTGAAACGTGCCATTGCTGTGTGAATGGCATTGTTCCAGTGGCCCAGTGTGATGGATCCCAGGGGTGTTTCTGTACTTGGCTTCCCATCTGCTGGATGGGAAAAGTGCATTACCCACTAACATCTACTAGCATTCACACTTGCAAACACTAGTACATGCCACACAACCCCCTATGTGCCTGGATACTCACCTGTATCTGGTCACGTGTCCGATTGCCACCATCTTCTTTGTGCTCACTGGCATGACAGCGCATGCACTGGTGCTATCACCACCACTGCTGTGATGCACTATGCACATGCAATCACATTTGGGGTCATCTGAGGTGCCAACATGCTTGTGCAGCACCTCAGATGACCCTTAGCACCGGAAATGGTACGAATGGCCATGGCACTGGACAAGAAAGGTAAGTTAATGGTAAGGGTTGGGATATGCGTGATGCAGGATTTTGTGCACCACTGCTAGT
Source organism: Aspidoscelis tigris stejnegeri (assembly GCA_023333525.1). NCBI lineage: Eukaryota > Metazoa > Chordata > Lepidosauria > Squamata > Teiidae > Aspidoscelis > Aspidoscelis tigris. The sequence continues at coordinate 20,907,035 of JALMGA010000007.1, read as the reverse complement.
AGATGCTGGGGTAGCATCTGGTAAAGCAGGAGGAGGTTGTGGGTTGAAAGCACCTGCAAGTGCAGATGCACCATAGCAGAAGCTACCCCATCGTCTACTATGAGACCAAGTGCAAACTGGCCTCAGGTTTGAGACAGATCATTCTGTTCCTGATCCACTATTACAGATCAGGTCCTCAGATTTTACAGGTGCCAGTACATGCTGTTATCTTGGCATGTTCTCCTGAGCTGCCTCTGCTAGGAAAAATAAAAAGGAAAAAGGTAGGCAGGTGACAGTGTGCCAAATCAAAAGCCCTTTAGTTTCAAGTATAATTAATTAAACTTAACTTAGACTGGCTGCTATCCATGTCTTCTAGAAGCAGATGCTGTTTATATTCATGGCCTAAAGGAAGCACCATCAAGGCACCATGTTTCTCTGTTGTCTGTGGAATTTTGCAAGAAGAATATGCAGTGTCCTCATTAACTCGTGTCCAGTGCCCACAACAAACTTGTCTAGAGGTTCTGGAGTAATTGCAAAAATGGAGCTTGACCCTAGAAGCTCCTTGGTGGGCTTTTGGTACAAACAGTGAAGGAAGATAGGTGTATCACTGGCTACAAGAACTGATGCCTAGGGACCACCATCAGGTCAGAGACAGGCAGAATTCCTCTTAAAGGCCATTTAAGTCAAGAACAGGTGAAGCTTTTGCCTTTTCTTCTGCTCAAGAATGCCTAGAAGTAATTGCGGGCCAGTGGGTGAGACAGGATGCTAGACTAAATGAGCTGTGGTCTGAGCCAGCAGGGCTCCTCTCACATTATTATATTCTTATGTTCATAGAAAGGATGTGTGAATTTCTGTTAGAAAAACTGGATATAGATGGCCACTTTATTCTTCAATGATTACCCAGTATTTCTGGAGTAACAATCCTGTTGGATCTTCTGCATAGAGGCCTTCAGATTCTTGGAGAAATCTTCAGAAAACAAGGTTGCTGCGCTATTTTCTGGCTTGTTTTCCAAGCAGCACATGGTATAAATGCCAAAGCGCCATTGTTATAAGATTAAATGCTTAAATATTATTCCAGCCTTCATTGCGCTGACTGCTTGGGAATTTATGAATTTGAACAATGATCAATTTCCTCCCTAATCCCCCAAGAGAGCTTTAAAACTAGGTTTTAATTAATTTAGTCACAGCAGAACATTGTTACCCGCATTAAAGACCTTCATTGGTATGCAGCGCCACAAACCTTTATGTGATAAGGATGGGGGTGGCCATGGCATTTCATTAGTTTGCCTTCACCTTTCGCCATCAGGGCTAATTTGCATTGAGATTGCTTGAATTGGTGCCACAAGTAAATTGCCACATCTCATAAATTCATTACAGAGCCATTTTAAAAGCACAGCCTGCGACCGTGAACCCAAGAACACAAACAGGGAGTAAGACCCATCATTTTGACAAAAGCAAGAGATGGAAACAATTCAATTACATTTTGTGCAGTGACCCTGTTTTTACTCCTTTTCTCTGTCTGGGAGAGCGCGGGTGTGTTTCAGGGGAAAGAACGTGGTAGAAGAAAATGTAAGATGGCACTCTAAATTTTGTGGAAGTGTTTTTCCTCCTGCTTTCGAGACAGTCACTTTCCAGGTCTCTGCTCCTTTTCTGTTTGCTTTAACAAAATGGTCATCTGGACAAAAGGTGCAAAACAAAACAGACAGATTGGTGTTTTATTTGTAATGCAAAGTGCCTGTGAACAGCACTGTTTATGATATTAGTCACTAGTCCTGAATGTTGAGCAGGCAGAGAATTTTATTCCAGGTTTCGCTGAATTTTAAACCTCTTAATAGTTTATGATGCTAGACTAGATGATGTAAATTTGAATATGATCTTATAATGGGTAGGAGAGTCGGATCTGACAAGGGGAAGTATTTCTTCACCCAGAGGGTCATTGGCTTATGGAATGTGCTGCCGGAAGAGGTGGTGACAGCTACCAGTCTAGATGGCTTTAAGGTAGGGTTAGACAAATTTATGGATGGCAGATGTATCAATGGCTACTAGAACGAATGCCTAGGTGCATCTTTCAGGCTGGGGGACAGGACGGACCGGGGTGCTTCTAAGGCCATTTGCTGGGGTTCTAGAGCAGGAGAAGGTTTGTCCTTGTCTCTGTTTGAGATGCCCATGAGCATTTGGTGGGCCACTGTGTGCGACAGGATGCTGGACTAGATGGGCTGTGGCCTGATCCAGCAAGGCTTCTCTTATGTTCTTATGTATAATGAATCATAAGTGGAATCTTCAGAACTGGTATAATTATGTAATTAACTAATTTAAATTTGATTATTATAGGAACCAAAGACTAAAATATATGTGTGAACAGGCAAGAAATACATTAGAAGACTGTAAAGACCTGATCCAATATAAAAGAAGTATGAAAGCTGATTCCAATATAAGATTGTAGTTTAACAGCTGTTCTGCCTGGGGAATGGGAGGAAGATGGGAAGAAAATTAAGATAATATTAGAAATACAGTATGTGTATGTTTTTATATATATATATATAAAATATATATAAATATATATAAATTATATATATATATAAAAATTATATATATAAAATATATATATAATGTGTGTGTGTGTGTAATGATTAGGGTATGGATTCAGATGAATTTGGACATTCTTATACAACTTAAATGTTCAGATATTTATACTTTAGTATTAGTACGAATATGAATATTTTGAGTTATTCTTATTAATAATTTGGACATTTGTATGTGTATAGATATGTATGGATCCGTACAGGATGAAAACAGGATGTGTACAGTTGCGTATGGATGTATACAAGATTCGTATCATTGGATACATATTAAATATTTGAATGAATAGATACAAGTGTATTTGTATTGGTTTGATTGTCCAGATATTTGTTTTTCTTTATTCAGATGAATTTGGATTTTCAAATATTTGATTTGTCACAAATCGAATGCCAAAAATTACATTCGTGCACACCCCTAACAATGATCGGTGTGATAAAATAAATATATATTTTAACTAGAATACCTTTATAATTTATTGGTTACTTTACTTTGTGTAACGTTTGGGGAAAGGCAGGACAGAAATTTAAATATCAAAGAAATATTATTTTACCTTCCATTCTGTTTGCATTATTGTTATAGATTTTTAATAGTCAACTGACTTGTGATTATTTTGTGCACTTAATGAGTTTCTAACTAAATTTTGCATTAAAAAACTAGGCTGTGTGTTTTTTCATTTTTGTTTTGGCTCATTCTGCCTGAATCCTTCTTTTGCACATTCAGTTTTGGAATCACTGCTCTAAAAGGATTGTGACCTGGAATTCACTTCTATGCTGTAAATATATATTAGGTCTTGTTGTGACTATCCAAGGTACTATTCTTATATCCAGGGCACATCTTCATACTTATTAACTTGAACATAACAAAAACAAGCAAACATATAAATGCTAGCAGCTAGATACATCAGCTGCAGCAGGTGGTTGAGTAACTGAAAAGAAGATGGTACAGCAGAGGTGGGAAAACAAATCAAGGACAGATATTACCACCTACCTTAGATTCACCTAATTTAGAAAGTAGAGAACAAGCCAGGAAGCTTACCTCCTCTTTTGTATCAGCAGAGATATACTGTACTACAGTGTATGATAAGTAGAGAGTAAAGCCTAGTCGGTTGCTAAGAGATCTGCAGGGAGGATATTAAAACTGCACATTCCAAATGGAGAAGCAAATGGAGAAGAAAAACAAATTGCACAGTTTCCTGTTGGGGCAGAACATGCACCAAATTCAAATTTCCCTCAGTTACCAATTCTGAAGGCCCAGCTAAATCCAAAGCTGCTCCCAAATATGCAGGGGCTGGACTGCTCCATCTGGAACTAGTACTACAAGAACAGCTGCCTTCTGGAGAGGCCCAGCTGTTGTTCACAAAAGATTTAAATCTCACCCAGCTTTTGAGCTGGCATAGGAATATCTGTTTCACGGGTATTATCCCCTCTCTTCACCAAATCTCTAAATAGAGATCTCCGCTGTACTTGGTATGTACCTCTATATATGTGAGCCAGTTTGGCCTAGTGATTAGGTATCTGGGAATACTGGGTTTGATTCCACCCTCCTGCATGAAGGCAGCTGGGTGACCTTGGGCTAGTCACAGCTCTCTTCTGAGCTCCCACAGCCCCACTTAACTCTCAGGGTGTCCGTTGTGGGGAGAAGAACAGAAAGCTTTGTTAGCCTCTTTAAGTCCCCTTAAATGGGTGAGAAAAGCCAACTCTTCTTCTTCTATATGTGGTGGGAGACTGTTAAAAATATGATATGTAAAATTATAGCCACAAATATCATGCCAACAACCAAACTAATTTTTCAATCTTTATTTCAAGGCTCATGTATATCTCGTCAGTTCTGGGATTTAAGGATTGTTTTTTAACCACGGCAGAGTCTGAAGTGACACAACACTGGAAAGCAACTCATGGATTAACATATGAATCTTGGTCTATTCGCATTTGGAACTATGTTCTTAGTGATGAAGTGAAATACCAGATGTTAGCCTTTCCTGTAGTTTTTTATTTTCGGGGTTGCTGAAAATATGTGTGGAGGCTTAAACAGGCATCTATGCATGCACAGATGTGACAATGAGCGCATCTGGGCATACTGGATGCCAAAATGCCTGGATGCTCACATCAGGCCCTGTCCCCAAGCAATTTAAAGTCTGCTAAAACTCTTCTTTTGCCTCTGAGCACCCCCATGCCAGTGTTTTTAACAAACTTCCAGAGCTACAAAATGAGGAAAACACGCAACAAAAAAGTGCCCTTTAAATAAGACTTTCAGAGCTCTTTTTGGAAGTTGCGGGTTTTCCTCGCAACATTTACCTTGGGGACGCTCCGTGGGGATTGCCACCTGCACACACAGCAGTAACACAAGCAGCTTCCCTTTCTAAAGCTCAGAACTAAAGAGCCAGAATCACGCAGAATTGCAACATTGTTGCAATCGCTATGAGGTGTGAAATGGGTGGATTATTGCTAGAGGTGGATTTTGACAGCAATAACAGGGAAAATGGTGAGTGAATGAGCGATTGTGCGCTGGACAGGGTGGATTTTGACAGCAATAACAGGGAAAGTGCTGAGAGTGAATGTTTGCCAGCACGAGAAGCCATTTTGGGAGGCAGAAGATCTGGGAGACGAACAGAGAACTGATGGCTATTTTTCCTTTGGACTTGTCAGAGATTGTCTTCCTGGTTGTGGCTGCGCCGAGCGCAGTCCCTCCTCATTCCCACTGGCACCCTATCAACAAGAGCAGGGGCGGGGAGTAAAAGATGCGCGCAAAGAAAACACGGCTCCCATGGGGACAGAAGGTGCGTTAAAAACGCACATTTTGCTGAGCCTCATGCGGACGCTTATTCCTAATTTGCATGGCACTTTTAAAGTCCACTTCAATAGAGTGACAGTAGAGGGACAGTAGAGAGGCAAATAAGTCTTTTGGGGATGCAGCCTCAGTTGCGGAGATGGAAAAGGTTATATGTCATAGGTTGCAGTATAGGAAAGGGACTGTGGGAATGACTTATAGACTCCTAGTAGATGGTGGAGACCAAGTGCAAATGTTGGTGGAGAGGTGGCAGGATGATATATGGCTAACACAGGGGGAGATGGGGTGATTCAGGAAGTGCATAGAATGAAGAATATAAAGATGAAAGAGATGAGGCTTAAACTCTTGTATAGATGGTATCCTATGCCCACTCAGTTAGCATATACGATCCCAACATATTCGTCAAAATGTTGGCACCAGTGTGGGAAGAAGGGTTTTTATACACCCATGTGGTGGCTTTGTCCGGAGGTGATAATTGTTCTTGGATGCTGTGATTATGAAAATGAATTCTATGTTACATGGGAAGTTATCTACCTGTCCAGAACTGTGTCACTTGGGGGTGTTTCAGAATCAAGATGCTTTGTTAAGGGGAAAGGATTTGGTTAGCAAATTAATTTGGGTTGCACAGAGGGTAATAGTTACTGAATGGAAAGTCAAGACTAAGTGGACAATTGGGTGATGGTATGCTTATCTGATTGACTTGTTTAATTTTGATCTTTTTAGAGAAAGGCACAAAGTATATTTGGGAAAGCGAATTCAAACAGTATGAGGACAGTAGATATTTGGAGCAAGGTGTTAGATCCCAGAAATGTTTTGGTACCAAGTATTCTTCGAGATGGGTTTGGCAACATTCATTGCTTGAGCCAGCAGACAGATTGTTAGTTGTGTGAAGGTTATGTGGAATTGTCTTTTTGGATTGTCTTGGTTGTATGTTTGTGATTTGTATGTTTCTTCTTTTTTGTATGTTGGATGTACTTTTTTGTTAATCAAGTTATAATACACAAAGACAGCACTGGCTTTGGCATTGTCTAACTAGGAGGCAATAATCCTAGAGGGATATCTGGCCATGGTATGGAGGTGGCTTTTGACAATATGCTAGATATTTAGCCTTAGCTGTTACCCACTGCAGCCATATTCTCCTAATTTTTTTGTATTTTCTATTTTGTAGCACCAGCTCCCAGCACTTGTGTCTTAGGAAAGCACGAACACCAATAGCAACAGATTCTCACTACTGAGTCTGTCACCACATCAAAGAAGACTTAAGGCTGTATTTATCCATCTATCTATCTCTAATACAATAAAAGCAATAACTAACAAGTTGGCCACCACAGGCTGATGACGTTTGACCCATGGGAGACTAAGAAATCAAGGCGGAAGAGAGGCTTTCTGCTGCAGACATAATTCTGTTTCACTGCTATCATGCTGGAGAGCTGACACTTGGCTGGATACCAATCTTCCAAGAACAGTGTTAGAGAAATCTCCAGGGACTGTCTTTTCATGTCTTCCATTTAGCATTTGGCCAAGTCAGATATAGCCGATAACTGAGAGTTGGACATTTTGACAATGAAGTTTCTCACATTTGAAAACCTCCACTAAGCTTCATTCTCATGGAAGCCATGGGAGCTTTGAACCACTGGTGCTCCATATGTATGCACCTAATGATTAAGAAAATAAGAAATGCCGTTTAGTCCAACATCCTGTGATCATAATAGCTAAATGGTTCCAAGTAGGGATGTGTATGAATGTATTTTTTGCATTCAAATTCGAGTCAAATCGAATGTCAAAGCATGTGATTCAATTCAAATGCTTAAAATCCAAATGCTAAAAAATCCAAGTTGAATCCATTACATTCAAATATGTTCATTCAAATGTTCAATTTGTATTTAAAGATATGAATATCAACAACATTTGTATGTGTTATACATATCTGTACACATTTTATATGCATCCCATTTATCCCGTATGCATCTCGTTTTCATCCCGTATTATATGCACAAATGTGTACAGATATAGATAATATTTGTGCAGATATGTATGTAATACATATTTATCTGTACATGCAAATCATTTGAACGAATGTTTTGGAACATACAAAATCTCCTTGAATGTCTAAATTAGAATGTGAAGACATCCGATTTGAGTTCGAATGTCCACATTCATCAGATTTGAATTAGATATTCAAATTTTTGAACTTTTGTGCACATCCCTAGTTCCAAGGAAGGCAATAAAGAGAGAAGCACAGAAACTTGATCCTCTCATAGATTTTCACTAGCTGGCTTTAGAGGTATAGTGGCTTCTATGCCAGAGATGGCCACCCAGCTATCAGCATTAGCAACCCTAAGACTTCAGGGACAGAACATTGGGCCTGTTTGCACTTGGCTTTATTGTGTAATATGTTCTGGAATAGGGGCCTGCTATCCACATGCTAATGCAGGCTACAGCAGGCCCCAAGTCAGGCCTGCCAGAATTTGTATTAGCTTGCAGACAACAGAGCCTTATCTTGAGATGTATAATATGGCCAATTATGAACAGGCCCATTGTTTCTAAATAGGATAGCTTTGAGATCAAACTTGCCTTTTTATTTATTTGTTTGTTTGTTACATTTTAAAGCTTTTATTTTCATCATTAACATCCCCTCTTTTGAAGTGGCCAAGATCCCCAGAATCAATGGTTGAATTTGGGGAAACCAAGATGTTTCCTTGAAGTCTAAACAGAGGTGCTGGAGTATCAGCCCCTGGTTGTACTTAACCCTCTAGTGAGTGTTGGTCAACTCCTTTGTCAGTGACCACACCCCAGAGCTCACCAGCCCCTCCACAGTCCTAACAAGCTGGGGACAGCTACTGTAGAGTGTAGTCCACATCTTGACCAGGAGAAGAAGAAAAAGAAGAGTTGGCTTTTCTACACTGCTTTTCTCACCCATTTAAGGGGACTTGAAGCAGCTGACAAAGCTTCTATTCTTCTCCCCACAACAGACGCCCTGTGAGGTAGGTGGGGCTGTGAGAGCTCAGAAGAGAGCTGTGACTAGTCCAAGGTCACCCAGCTAGCTTCATGGAGTGCCGAATCAAACCCGATACTCCCAGATAAGAGTTTGGCTCCTAACCACTCGACCAACCTGGATCATGAGGTTGCTGCTGGGTGGAAGTATTTGCTCCCCTCTTCTGGATGCGATGCTGCTGCGAGTGGGTGCAGTGGTGCGGCTGTGGCTGCACAGTCACACACTACGCCCCAATCATCATTGCAATGTCTGGGTATGTGCTGGATGTTGGCATGGTCATTGCCATGGCAATCCAGCTTCCTTGGGCCTGGCCATCCACACTTCAAGTACTGGTGGTCTGGTTCAGAACTTCATAAGCCCTTGAAGTCCCTATGGTCCCTCTGTGCGTCATCTCCACTTGACTGGTATGACATTATACCATTCCAGTCAGGGAGGCGTGAACAGACTCATAGATTTCATTAATAATATAACAATGTCTGATAAGCCAGCTTGTGGTTAGTGTTGGACCCCTACCTGGTAGTCAACCAGTTTGATTCCAGATTTTTACATGAAGCCAGCTGAATGACCTTGGGTTAGTCACAGATCTTTTTCTGACCTATCTCACAGGATGTCTGTGGTGGGGAGAACACTCTGGTAGTGTCCTTATGTTTCATAATTATCTTATTTTGTTCAAAATGCATCCAGGTAAGGTCTTCTTTGAGATTCACAGGCATTCTTGGAATAACTGATGCTACTGAACCCTATTCAAGATGTTAACTTTAATTTATAATATTCCAAATAGTCTGGGCCCCAAATTTCTAAAGGAACACCTCCTCCCATACTGACCTGCCTATGCCTTGAGAACTAATCTTTAGTTGATCTTAGGGATGGGCATGAATATTCAAGATATTCGGGGGTTTTTTCACTACTTATTTATTTATTATTTTTAGTTTGTGTTATCTTACATATTTTACAAAACATCATTCTTACCAAATGTGATACAAAACACAAATTTTTACAATTTCTCCCCCTCCCCAAGTGAAATAAAATTAATACAATTTTCATTATTCATATGAATTCATACAAATTTGGACATTCAAATATGAATCCAATGTCTGGACATTTGAATTATTCATACAAATAATTCAGACAGTCGTATCTGTACAGGTACATACACATCTCGTATGCATCTGTACACATCTGTACACATCTGTACAGATGCTTACAGGATGCGTATGGGTATGTACGAGATGTGTATGCACCTATACAGATATGAATGTCCAAATTGTTCGTACAAATACATACATATGTATTTGTATGAAATCAAATGTCCGGACATTCATTTTTCATTATTAGGATACATTTGGATTTTTGAATATTTGATTCATTACAAACCGAATTCAAAAATTGCATTTGTGCACACCCTTAGTTGATCCTCCTCTCCCCACATATTTTAGTATCTTATTACTTTAATTTGTTCATGTTTTGTTTTGTGCTGCTGTCTCCTGCCCTGAGACCTTTTGGTTTAGGGAGGGATAAGAATGCAAAAAACAAACTTCCAATCTACAGCTTGTTTTAAATTTCATCTAAAATGTAATCTACACTGGAAGTCATCCAGGTATTTGCAACAATCCTGATGTTTTACATTGCCAGCAGCACCAGAATGTTTGAACCTAAGAAAGAAAACATAAAGGCACATTGCATGCTCACATTAAGAAGAAGAAGAAGAAAAATGCAGCCAGGCAATTTCCCCACTATAATGTGGAATTTCTATATGTTGCGTCATATAATGAGGCACATCTGTCATAACCCAATGCAGTCCAAACAAGCAAATACATTGAATGCACATTTTGCTTCTGTGAATTTCAACAGCAGTATCGTTGCAGCAAAAGCATTTTCGAAAAGAATTGTGTGTAAGTATAATCTGGCCCAAAAGGAAGTGAAAGACATTTCTTAGACTAAAAATGATGAACATGACAGAGTGGAGAATGGCTTGTAAATGAAACAGATGTGCCCACGACACATCATAAATCTCAGAGAATGGAAGGTGCTTTTCTAGTTCCATGAAAAAGAACATGAAATAAGTTAATAGGCTAGCTGTCTGCCCAAATGATATTGTGCAAACGCTTTTGACTGCAACTCTCCATTCCAGTTTCCTTCTGCTCACCGTGTACCACAAATGCTTTTCTAGTAGCCAAAATTAGGCCTGACTGTTGTGAAAGGCAGGTAAAGAGTTAATAGTTTAGATGGGGGAGGAAAGAGTGGGAAAAGACTTACCACACTAAAGACTGCAATTGATCAAGTCCTCCACATCAATCAGTCAATCAATCAATCAATCAACAATCAATCAATCAACAATCAATCAACAATCAATCAATCAACAATAATCAATCAATCAATCAATCAATCAATCAATCAATCAATCAATCAATCAATCAATCAATCAATCAATCAATCAATCAATCAATCAATCTATCTATCTATCTATCTATCTATCTATCTATGTTTTGTTTCTCTCTTTTTTTTTTTTAGAGTTTGTGCCTGGCCAGTCATCCAAGGCTCTCAGGAAGAGTTACAACAGCAAAAAAAGGTAAAATTTGTAACAGTTGAAGCATAGTTAAAATTCACTATAAAATACAATATAAAATATAATTTGCCTCAGTCCTTTGCAGGACTACAAGGAAACTAGGAAACTGGAGGTAAAGCTACTATTTGTCCATTTAAAGCCAAAGTTAGTTGGAAAATTGAACTTTTACAACTAACTTCAACTTTAGGGATGTGCACGAATATTCGTAACATTCACTGTTTGAATGAATTTGGCCAAATTTGGACATTTGAATTTGAATCGAACGTTGGCAGATTTGAATTTTGATGTTCGAATTCCGATAAAATGTTTTGATACATTTTTATGAAGCTTCGTGTGGGATTTGTATACTCATACGAAGCCTACCACATTCGAAGGGGGTTTATTCAAACGAATACGAATTTTCTTGCATTCAATTCAAATCGAATACAAAATAAACATTTGTGCACACCCCTGTTCCACTTACATTTTTGTAGTGGCACTCAAAGAGTTGTTTATGTGAATGACACTTTGGGTGAAAGTATGGAAAAGTTCTAATACCATGAGTTGACACTGTTCTGGAACTCTGTTTGGACCAAGACTCTCTCTCCAAGAGAATAACAAAGTTGGATGTTCTCCTGGACTATTGTTCTTCAACACTGTGAAATACGGAAGCACTTTCAGCCAAGTGAACACCTGCAATACCATGCGATCTCTGTGTTATCTCAGTAAAGAAATTGGGTGCCACAGTTGGTTACTTACTCCCAGCACCTGCAGATGTTATAGACAGCTTCTGAGTCTAGCCCATTGCATTCATGCTTCATAGTCAAAGGCATGGAATTAGAGAAACCATATTCTTTCCTGAGCTAGGTTTATAGTGCATATGTAGTGCCAAAAAACAGAGGTGTTTTTGGAGAGCTGGGGGGGGGGGATTTGTACTTTGCCATCTGTCTGTGGATGGCAAAGGTCAAAGTCCCTACGTGTGTACTAAGCATTTGCACTAGAGAATGCTACTGTATGCATTTCCTTCCCCCAAGCATCCACAGACTTACCCAATGTGCAGACATGTGGTCTGAGTACTGCCATCGATCCTGATTGTAGTGCCACTGCTTGGGCGCCGGCACCATCACTGGGACAACAGTGATGCACTGTGAATGCACAGTGGTACCAACACATCACGTGATGCACCGGTGTGCTTGTGCGGTGTGTTCATATGCCCCTCTGTGCACCATAGAGGTGCAGATGGGGGTGCCACTGGATGCCACTGGTCATGGTAAGTGCACATGTGGAACACAAAATCATGTAGTTTGCTTCCAGTGCACCCCTGCACAGAAGGGGTCATTTCTGAGTTGGAAATGGCCCCTTCCAGTGCAGATGCTGTCTGGGAGCCAACTGGAAGCCAACTGTGGGGCCAGGTGCACAAAGGCCCCTCTTTTCTAACCCTAAAAATCACTGTTCCTTTCTTCTCACCATAAACAGATTATTCCCACATCAGGACATACATGGAGATAGGTTTTTTTTTTCTTTTTAACATCTGAAATTGAGAGAAACATCACATGGAGATCCCAGGGCAGGGCACAACATATGATAGAACAAACACTAAAACATATTTAAAATATTGCCAGAGGAGGTAAGCACAATTAAGGGAGAAGGGTAGTTAGTAGAAGATTTAAAGTGAGAAGAATAAGTTGTGGTGTCCTTAAAGTCTGTAACAAGGAGGTGTGTGCATTAATGAAATCCTGTAGTTGTATAGTAGGACTTTCAGTATGGGCGTTGTTCAGTAACCGGCACCTCATGATGTCAAGGCCTCAAATATTCCTAGGTCTCTCTTGGCTCAAGAAAAGAAGTATCATGGTTTTATGTATGTTTGTGGAAGCAACTTTCTAAATTAACTCACTACTGTTTAACAGTCACAATCCAGAGGCAGCTTGTTTGAGTCTCTGGGCATAATTAAATGCAATTAGCATAATTACATGGGACTGAGTTACTTGTGATGTTCCAGATGTCATCTCAGCTTGATGCCTTCTCATACCATTATGGGTTTTTTACTCAATCTAGCACCCTATAGGATCCAAAACAGGAAGTGGGATCATGATAAAGCATCTTGGCCCAGGGAAGTTAAGAACAGGGACAGGGCTGGCCAGCACATACAGTAATTATATTAGTTGATTCAAATGGTTATTTTAAAGTTATGGGCTATAAAATATCCTTTATGTGACCCAGTTCTTGGTCTTGGGCAGTGATGGTGATCCTTTTGAGCTTGGTGTGTCAAAATTCGCAAGAAAACCTAGCTTAACTTGGGTGCTGTGACACATCTAGAAATATCCATAATTTTGTGATATTTGTAGCTCTAGTAAAAAAGTTATATGTATTTTATTAAAAGCAAAAACAAATATTTATATTTACTAAATCTTCAATTGAAAGTTGCTATTCCGTACACGTTGGTATTCTGTACATGCCCAGGTGCCAGGGTGACCATGTGTGTCACCAAAAAGGGCTTGGCGTGTCATAGGTTGGCCATCACTGGTCTTGGGGTTAGAATGTCAGGCTCTTAACTGACAGTTTCATGGATCATTTCCACATTTCTCCACGAAGCTACCTGGGTGACCTTGGACTAGTCACAGCTCTCTTTCTGAGCTCTCACAGCCCCACCTACCTCACAGGGTGTCTGTTGTAGGAGAAGAACAGATGGTTTGTCAGACACTTTGAATCCCTTTAAGGATGAGAAAAGCGGAGTACAAAAGCCAACTCTCCTCCTCCCTGTCCCCCTCCTTCTTCTGATACTGTAGCTGCTCATATACATATTTCTGATGTTCCTTATTATTGTTATTTATCATGTACCACCTTGAGATGAACTATGGAACACAAATAGAATATACACATGCTGGAAATGCTGTTCAGTTTCTCTGTGGAAGTAGGCAATGGCAACACACTTCTGTATCTGCTGGTCTGCAGTAGCATGTGGATGGCCGGTCCCTAGTGTGGGGTATAATCTGGAAGAAGGCTTAGTGCATGGTGTCAACAGTGGCCATACTGCCCTACTATCATTTCCAACTACAGACCCCATTAGAGACACATCTGTTTCCACCACAGCTAGGGAAATCCGGATCATATGGGTCCTTCAGGACCTATAATCCAGATTTTGTGTCGACCCCATTAAAAGGATCTATAATGGGGTCTTCAGCCTTCAGGTCCGGATTGTAGGGAGCGTGTTTCCACTACAATTTGGCAATGGGGTCCAGAGGAGGCTCGGGGGGGGGGGGATGCACCAATGGGGGTGGTGGTGCCCCAAACTCGAGACTTCAGAGTCCCTCCAAAGTTGCTACTGGGTGCTAGACCACCCATGGAAGCACATAGCGTACTTCCCTTAATCCGGATCTACCAGGGAAAAACACCCCTAGAACTCTTTTATGTAGAGGCTTTACCTGCAGAGGGTGGAGAGACAAAACCAACCAACAATCCCCAATTGCATAAGCAGTTCCCAGCCACGAGACATCAGACACTGAACTTAATTGTAGCTGCTTGGTGGTTCAATGTACAGAATTCATTATCTATGCTTTGAAGTTATGTTTAATGACATTTTAAAGATATTTAAATGGCGCTAAAGATGTGTTAAGTGTGCTTTGATGCTCCTTACAGGCTTGTTTCCTGTATTTTTATATCTTTTCATTTCATACTTTGCCTGTTGGTTGTTCCTAAGAAATGTGATGAATAAATTATTTAATACTAAGATTAAGATTAATTAGGACAGTCAGACGGAAGAGAAGACAGGACACCTACATCTTTCATTGGTATGCAGCACAAGTATTTTTGCTACTGTTAACAAACATGGGAATTAAACCTCATGAAATGTTTTAGGTACACCAACCTATCAAAACTCGGTTTGCTTCCAGAAGGAAACAGGAAATTGTGGGATCGTCTTTAGATACCACAATTGCCTCTCAATGCCCCTGCAATCCTAGGACAATCTTAGGTCCTTTCTGTGCTGTGGTCCAGTAGATCTGGATCCATAGATTTGGAATTCCTGGGCTCTATTGATCCAGATTAAGGGGAGGCAAGGGCCGGATCCATGCTGTCTGCATGGATGGCACTAATAAGGATCAAGCCTCCTATGGCTGTGAAGCTCATGGGGTGAGGCACAAGCTCTGCAGGTCCTTGCTGAAAATCACTTCCAAGAATTCCATCTCCATGATCTGGATTGAGGCCCTGGGGCCAGATTGTAGACCCCTTCTTTGGTAGATCTGGACTGTGTCATGCGGGTGGATCTGCCCATTTCCGGGGGGGGGGGAGACACTCCATAATCTGGATCAATGTGTGGATGCAGAGGCCCTGAATCTGGATCAGAGGCCCTCTGATCTGGGTCAACACCCTCATTCAGAAAGGGCCTCAGTCTCTTACCTTGTCTATACAGTTATAGTGGCTGTTCAAAAATACTCAGATGTTAGCTAGTGCCTGCCACTTCCCTTTATGTCTCCTCACATACTTGTTAGTACCTGGATATTTTGCAACAACAATGGTAACTCAAAGAGCCAACAGACAAAGGCCACCTCCAGATATCTACTTAGTAGTAAGCCAATAAAGAGGGAAATCTTCCCTACATATTTATCACCTCCAAGCTAGACAGCTCCACGTGTTTTACCTTAAGTGAACATCCAGCCATTGGGGAGCCTGGAATGCCCACGTGTGCTCATCATCACCTCCATGCATGTGTGGTGGCCTGTTCTGGCCTCTGCACATCGGATGAAGCAATCATGGTGGCTCGGATCATTGTAAGTAAATGTATTATTGTTGGGATACCCACAGTTAGCACATTTTTGGGGAGGGTGGAGAAGTGGGTCTATGGCGGAGTTGCCACAATAGCAGCATCGTGAAGATACCATTTCCCCCCTGTCTTGATGGGACCAGAGAGAAGCAACAAGGAAGACTTGACACCATTGCTGGATTTTCTGTTATAGTGGTATTTTGGATTTTGGATCAGCTAACAGAACTGTCCTGGGAATGCCAGCGATATGAGTGGCATTCCCAATATAATCTTGGGGTGATCTTAGGTTTCTGAAGCCATCCTCTTTTTGTCTGTCCCTCCATCAATTAACATCTGGATTGCCTTCCTTTGTGAGTGCTCCTAACTCTGCTAGTAACCCAATGCAAAGAACCATATCAGGTGGCGCCTCCTTCACCATGAAACTCCATGCCATGAAAAGTGACATCTGTGACATTCCCAACCCTCCAGCTGCGTGGGAGGTTGTTGCTGGTTGTTAGTCAAGACCCCCATCCTGTTTCATTCTTCCTCCTCTTGTCCGCCCAGCAGAAAGCAATCAGCCAGCCTATTTGCTATATTGCAATCATAAAAGTGCTCGCCAAGGACTATAATGTGATTACAGGGCTCCCTGTTAAAACCCTTCTAAAGCATTTTCGTGTTTCATTTTACAGTTGTCTGTGCTGCATTTATCAACCATCTATAAAACATGACAACTCCTCAATAAGGGCTTCGCGTAAATGGCAGAAAAAGTAAGCACAGACCTTTGCAGACAGTAAAACCTGAAAAGTCTAGGACTGGCTGGGATGATCCAGTGTTGCTTTCCTCTGCTTCCCCCAGCTGCTGCCAAATAATTTGCAGTTCAGGAAAGGCTAATGGAGCCATAAACAAAGCACAGATGCCACCATGACTTTCTTTATTGCGTTGCATTATAGAAACGGTCCTCTGGATATTGTGCCTCCAAAGGCAGCGGGTGGGAGCTGCCTGTCAGAAATCATACCGATAAATTAATGTATTCCTGTCCAGAGACTTTGTGTTTCCAGGCCTCAAAGGCAGCAAGCCTTGAATGTTGCTAGAACACTGGTTGCAAGAGCACAGACTCTGGCCCCGTCCACATGGAACCTTTTTGTCCCTCTATTGTCCCTCTATTGCAGCAGACTTTTAAAATGTGTGTTCAATTGCAGAATAAGTGTCCGCATGAGGCTCAGCAAAACGTGTGATTAAAACGCACCTACCGTCCCCACAGAAGCATGTTTTCTTTGCTCGCATCTTTTTCTCCCTGCCCCCTCTCTGCTTGATAGGGTGCCAGTGGGAACGGGGAGGGACTGCGCTCTGCGCGGCCACAACCAGGAAGACAACCCCCGACAAGTCCAAAAGAAAAATAGCCATGGGTATTCACAAGTTCTCTCCCCCACCTGCAAAACCCACCAGAAACATTTATCACTTTGGGATCCAGAGCTTGCCTCCAAAGATAGTGATTTCACTGTAAAGATACACCCCCTACAGCAGTGGTTACACTGTAGCAATCTACCCACTTCACACCTGATAACAATGTTGCAATTCTGCATAGTTCTGGCTCTTTAAATGTTCTGACCTTTTGAAAGGGAAAGGAAGGGAAGGTGCTGCAGTTCTGGGAGATTTGTGAATGTCTAAGGCTGTGTGTACAGACGGCAGTGGCGGCCGAGCCAGGGTGCTTTTTTCGAAGATCTTGTGAGTAACATAATGAATTGCTTCCACAAGATCTCCGTCCACCTACTGTTTTCTTGCATTCAGTATAGATCTTGAATACTGGCTGTGGATGAGAGGCAAAAAGAGAGATGATTTTATTTGAAGAGAAAACAAGGGAGAAGCCTGAAAAAAGGAGGAAAGATGGGACCACGGCTGGCAATCCCTGTCCCCAAATACCTCTTTTGCCACAGAGTGTCTCCATGCACTATGATGCTAGGAATATCCGCGGCTTCCAAAAAGTGCATTGGTAGTCTTGTTTAAAGGGGGGGTGTCTTTC
Organism: Aspidoscelis tigris stejnegeri; assembly: GCA_023333525.1. Taxonomy (NCBI): domain Eukaryota; kingdom Metazoa; phylum Chordata; class Lepidosauria; order Squamata; family Teiidae; genus Aspidoscelis; species Aspidoscelis tigris. Next base: position 20,889,391 of record JALMGA010000007.1, on the reverse strand, counting down.
TTCCGTGCATTTTCCTCCTTTGTGACGCTGGAAGCCTGGAGAAAAGCCGTGCATGGAGATGCTCCGTGGCAAAAGAAGCTTTTAAACAGGTTTTTATTGCATGAAGATGGGGCCTGGCATTTATTTGTGGGTTTGTTTTCATATCTGTCCCGCCATATACGCCAAGGTCTCAAGATGAGCTGCTGAAATCAGTATGTAAACACAATTAAAATTATTCAGTAAGCACACTCACACAATGAAACCACAATTAACCATGCCTGGGAAGGGGAAAGCAAACTACCTCTTCAATCAAAGGTTAGGTGAAAAGAGTTACGTCTTTCTTTACCCTACTATAGATACACAGAGATGGAGCTTGACATGCCTAAGTGGGGAGCTCATTCTACAACCTGGGGCCATCACAGAGAGGGCCTTTTTGTGTGGCCATCTGCCTTTTAATACCCCACTTCTTTCACCCTTGAGGGGACTCAAAGTGGCTGACAAACCTTCCGTTCTTCTTTCTACAACAGATACCCTGTGAGGGAGGTGGGGCTGTGGGAGCTCAGAAAAAAAGCTGCAACTAGCTCAAGATCACCCACCTGGCTTCATGTAGGAGTGTGGAACTGAATCAGGAGACTAACAGTTAAGAATCCAATACTCTGAACCACAAGATCCCAGGCTCTGTGTTATTTAACCATCCTATTCGAGGAGATACTCCCTGTTGATGTTTCACTGTTCCCCTTGTTTTTAATTAATTCTTATCTTATTAAATATTGTTTTATTTTAGATTGTACGCCATTGGCAGGTTTTCTATATATTTTATTGATCTGATTACTGGTTTGTAAAGCGCTGAGTACTAATAATAATAAGATCAAACTGAGTTCTTCAGCAGATCTTAATGGATGGGTAGATATTTGGGTCTCAAGCTGCTTAGAGTTTTATAAATAAGACCAAAAGTTTTAAATAGGACTTAATAAGAAATTGATAACCAGTGCAGTTCCACCAGCATGAAGTGTGTTTGGTCAGGAGCTCTTATTGGTAACCTTGCTGCAGCTTTCTGCATTAGTTGGAGCTTTCAAACCATCTTCAAGGGGAACCTGGCACAGAAAACCTTGCAGTAGCAATTGTAATTGCATATGACCATTTATAGGAGATACATATTTGGGTGGCTGAGCAAATTCTACTGGTGGGAAGGCAAGGGGCACAAGTGTAAACATTTCCAGCCATATCGAGCAAAGCAGGGACGCAGGAGGAGAAAGAGGCAATAGATGGGGAGCTCGGTCAGAGCAAAATGAGGCTCAAAAGTGTTCACACCTGAACTTGACTTCACACGTGGGCAGTTCTTATAGCACTGCATCTACAAATTCTCTGAGCTCGATCATCTTTCTGCAGAAGTTTTGTCATCTGACTAGCTAGGATGTTCTGTGCAAATGTGCAATTCCTACATTATCATGGTCTAGAAGCTCTTCTTTTCTGAACCACATGCCATCATTGTCTCTCATGCCCCCATGCTTTGGTTTTTTTTTTTAAAAAAGGGGGGGAATTACACATAAGATTCTGTTACTTTTCAAAGATATTTATTAAAAGCTTGTTGGCAAAGCTTGTGCTAATTAGCACTTCTATGTAACTAGATTTTAATCTGCCCATATGACAGTTCGTCTGATCTACAACTCATCAAAAAGTGGTTGATTAAGATAAAAAAATGAAGAGCAGGGTAGCCATATGGAAAATGACAAGAGTAGGAATGCCATATGGTGAACGAGGCAAGGCTTCCATGTCTTTAATAGTCTTATAGAACTGGAATTTTCAGCTACTTTTGCCTGCACCTGAAGCTACATCTGCTGCCTCCTATATGGTTAACTTTAATGTAACATGGGACCTCCATACTGCCTGTTTCTAACCTACTACTCCCACACCATTCTGAAACTTACAGACATTTCTGATGGTTGAGTGGCATGTTACCTAGCAGAGTAGAGAGAAGAATCAATCAATCTTTGTATTAATTCCATTGTACACAGCTTGAAGCACGAATGGGCAAAGTTGGTCCAAGTCATTATTTTACTCTGTATAGCTATTCTGACTATCAGGTAAATGTGATCAAGATAGCCTCTAGGTAGTTGCTCTGGAAACCATTAGTCCACTAAATCAGCATTGATTGGATTAAGAGTATACATGATGGGATACCAAAATGCCCCAGGTAAGTGGCTATTAATCTACCCATTGAAATGCATTATCATTTTGCACCTACAATATTTCAGCCCCCTTCCTTTCCTGCTGAACCCCTCCCTGCCCCATACACAGCAATAGTGATATAGCGGTATAAAAAGCGTCCAGATTCCTCTTTCGGTCTCCCTGTGTGTTCCATTGCTAATAAAGCTTGCTTGCTTGCTCACTCAGAGAAGCCAGCAACACATGCTGAAGTCACTGTTTATTTCTTGGAAAGCTGAAGGGACCCACTGAAATCACTAACAAGCCAGGAACCCAATTTTGAGCAAGATAAGCTCAGAAAGAGGCCCACTTTCCTGGAGCTATGCTTCTAAAGTTTTATGTATGTATGTATGTATGTATGTATGTATGTATGTATGTATGTATGTATGTATGTATGTATGTATGTATGTATGTATGTATGTATGTATGTATGTATTTGCATTTTTATCCTGCCCTATACCTGAAGGTCTTAGGGCGGGTAACAACAATATATATGCATGCATTAAAACAATAGCAGTGTCCGAAAAGTGGGAGGAGAATATTTATCTCGATTTAACCAAAGGCCAGAGCAAAGAGGTACATCTTCACTGCCTTCCTAAATGATTTTGGAAGATGTCATCACTTGGCATTTATGTCCACAGAATCTAGTCTAATGTATTGCTCCCAAAGGTCCAGGTGGGAAGCACTGACTTTGTTGCTGCCCTAGGGCATCTGCAGTCAGGCAACTGATTTTGATCCAACCACTATCTCAGGTCCTGGGCTGGCATAAGCAGACAGCAGGCCCAAGTCTACAGAGTTTTCTGGAAGACATAGGGCTGAGTGTTTACCTGTAAATTGCTGTCAGTAGTGCTAGAAGAGTGCCCCAAAGCACATGTCTTCTAGTGAATGGGAAACTCTGATGACACAGGTGCTCAATAGGCTGGAGGAAAGCTGGAGTAATGGCAGTGGACAGCTGGGACGAGTTCCAGTTTCTATGCCCTCTTCTGCTGCGAAAGGGACACTCCTGGAATGCTCCTGGATGGACCATACGCATTGCATGGAGACCCTTCTATCATTCACACTTAAGATGGTAGAAGCACCATGCCTTGCCAGGCAGTCATCTTGGATGGCATTTCTTTGGGCATGTGAAGGCTTTTTCCAGTTTAAACTGATAGGACAACTCTGTAGCATCCATGTTGCTTATAGAAGCTGTTTTACTAGAATCATGGGAACAAAGGCAGTTAAGAAGCTTGCCTGATGCTGCTCTGAAACCAACATTAGATTTGTTGTCCTTAAAGTAGGGGGTGCATGGAGCCATTTATCCACAATCTATTTGAGGTGAATAGAACGTGGAAAAATTCTGCTCCGGCCGAATACCGCTCCCGATGGATGTGGGGGTATTTGGATCCAAGCACGGATATTCATATCCGTGCCCAGAATGAATCTCCACCACCACCCCTTTCCCATTCTCTCCCACCCACCCATCCTTTCCCATACCCTCCCCACTTACCTTACCTCCACAGCACCTTCTCTGTAGTGCCTTCTCTGTGGTGGCGGAAGGCCTGTATTTACCCCTCAGAACCCTTTTGTGGTTCCAGCAGGGCCCAGAAGAGGCCCAGGCCACCACTGGAGTTTGCCCCCCAGGTAAGTGGGCCCAGGGGAGGAAGGCGGGTGAGCTCCGGTGGCAGTGCAGGCCTCTTCCGGGGCTCTCTGTAACTGTGGGCAGGCTTCCCCAGAGGTAAATACAGGCCTTCTGGTAAAACCTCGGAGGTAAAACCTGGAAGAGGCCCGGAGTGCTGCCGGAGCAGGTAAGTGGCCTCCAGGGGGGAGGCTTGGGGTGGGCTGACCCGGGAGCGTAGACCCCAGGGTAATTCATTATCCTTAAAAGCTTCTACCAAAGCTCCTACAGATACTGGATTATCTGATTTGTGGACAGATAGGGCCCTTCAAATAGGGCCCTATTCGATTCGTCCACAAATCTTGGAATCCGAACGTATTCGTCTGGATTCCGAATGCACGGATAATTTGTGCACAACTCTGCCTTAAAGTATTTCTGTGGGAATCAGCATTCTGTCTGTGAAAAGGAAGGCTTCAAACTAACTAGTATGCTATTGCTCCCTAGTGGTGAACTTTACTCAAAACTGTGGGAGAGGAATGTTGTTTATAGTTATACAAACCAATATTTATCACTATGCAATCAATATGCGAATATTTATCAATATGCGATCAGTTTTCCATATTCACATGCTATGAAGTTAAGTGGTGAGACCCCATCCACACTACAAGCTTTTAAAAACACTGACTTTATGATCAAGTGAAAAGACTATCTATTGTAACCATTTTATTTCATTTTTAATCTAGACCAGAATCACGAAGGCAGGTGCTGATGTGCTAATAGCTAGAACAATTTTTAAAACATTTCATAAATATACACTACATATGCATAAACTTTTAACAATGTCTCTGGGTGCATCCCCAAGGAATTTAAAATGTGCTAAAAATCTTCTTTTGCCTCTGAGCGCCCCCATGCCAGGTTTTTGAATGAGCTTCCAGCGCTACAAAAGCAGGAAAACCCGCTACAAAATACTTGCCCTTTAAAGAAGAGTTTCATCGCTCTTTTTGGAAGTCGCGGGTTTTCCTTGCAGCATTTACCTTGGGGACGCTCCATGGCAAAAGGGGCAGGAATTGCTGCCTCCACACACAGCCATAAAGCACTCACACATCTCCCAGAAATGCTGCAGCTTCCCTTCCTTCCCTTTCTAAAGCACAGAACTTACAAAGAGCCAGAATTGCGGAGAATTGCAACATTGTTATCAGGCGTGAAGTGTTATCAGGTGTGAAGTGGATGGATTGCAACATTGTTGTCAGGCGTGAAGTGGGTGTATTTAAAGTCACCGCTGCTCTACCGGGTGGATTTTGACAGTGTTCTGTGAAAGTGCTAAGAGTGAATGAGCAAACGATCGCCTGGCCGATGGCTGCAGCCGGCACAGAAAGCCATTTTGGGGGACGGAGATCTGGGAGACGAACAGAGAACCGAAGGCTATTATTCCTTTGAACAAGAGAGGGGGCGGGGAGAAAAAGATGCAGGGAAAGAAAACACGTTTCCGTGGGGACGGAAGGTGCGTTTTAAACATGTGTTTTGCTGAGCCCCATGCGGATGCTTATTAAGGAAGTGCATGGCACTTTTTTAGTCCACTAGAATAGAGTGACAGTAGAGGGAGACTAGAGAGGCAAATAAGTCTTTTGGGGATGCAGCCTCTGTAAGAATGGTCTAGATCAGGGTTGTTCCCTTGCAGCCCTCCAGATATGCCTGAACTACCACTCCCAGGATTCAACTCCCAGCATCTGTTCTTCTGCTGGGAGATAAAGCTTGGCAGCATTTAGGCTGTTTCTGCACAAGGGCTTAGATCCAGATCAGAAGGCCTCCAATCTTCTACACACACATCTTGATGCAGATCATGGAGGCCCTGCCCCCCTGTAGCCAGAACTGTCTACACAGGACAGAAGTAGATCCAGATCAAGAGGCCCTTGATCCAGATGTACTGTAGATCCCATTAATGAGACCTAAAATTTGCTCTGAGGGCCTTAATCTGGATCATGGAGGGGTGGAGATAGCATGCCTTCGTGATCTATATTTCCTGGAAGGAATTTCTGGTATGGAATACCATAGTGCAGTGCCAAAAATCACCCTCCCATGCCATGTGGCTAGGAATTGTCATTCCTAGCCATTGGAGGGGAGGTGGCTGCAGATTCTTTTCACACGTGCTGCTGCCTGGGCTGTTACTGCTGCTGCCACCTTTCCTACACAGCTTTGTTAAGAACCAGGAGCCAGGATGGCCTATAATAACACTATTTTGAAGTGCTTTCCTGCTGGAGCACTTCCAGTCATGGATTACAGAGCTGGGAGTGTGCCAGGCAAGGAGGACATGCAGCCACCATGTACCATAGAAGGCAGAGACACTTCATTTCCAGCACACATCTGGCATAATCCAAAAGGACCATGCAGATGTTGCCTCACATGAAGTTTTTCTTAGGAACTCTGTTGGAAGCAATTTGCTGTTGCCTTCTTCTGGACAGATGTTAAGGAACCAAACTTAGATCTTCTACTTGCAAAGCAAATGCTCTACTACTAAGCTATGGACTAAGCTATAGACCTCCCAAATCTGAACATTCCTTACAGAATGACAGTTTAAGAGCAGATCGGATCTGTCTTGGTTTGTGGGGATTCATTTTGCTTGCATAACATACCATAGCCTCAGTCCCCATTTGCATTTTGTGCTTGCTTAGGTTCATTACAATAATTAAGCCTTGCATTTTGAAGCTCTGAGCAGTCAAGTCCTTTAGAAATGGTAAGTGATTAAAGCTTCATAGCAGATGTGCGATAAGAATGTTAAAAGTATCTTGCAGGCAGAAATAAAGAAGAGGAACGGTAGGGGGATGTGGTCTCTGATAGTGATGTGCAAGTATATTTGAAACATACAAAATTCAATCCTATACATTCATTTTTAAACATTTGAGCAAATTCAAATGTTTCGAAGCATTCATACGAATTATTTGGACAGTTGTATGTGTACAGATACAGGTACACATTACACACATATCCATACACATCTTATTTGTATCCATATGCAATCGTACAGATATGTACGGGATGAAAACGGGATGCATACGAATGTGGATGGACACATGGATGTTGTTGACATTAGTATCTTCAAATATGAATAGAATATTTGTACATACAGATATGAATGCATTCAAATCAGTTCGAATTTGAATACATTTGTTTTTCTCCATTCGTACGAATTTGAACATTCAAATATTTGATTCAGATAGAATCAAATCCCAAAATTGCATTTGTGCACACCTCTAGTCTCTGATGATTAGAGAATTCATTTCTGGACACTGCTCATGGCCAAAGTGAAAATATCTCCACTTCACCTGGAGGTAACAGGTAATGTACTCCATGCTCCCCCCTATCTGATGGTTCCTAAAAATGGGAATACAGTCTGCAAGCAAATTCTTTAAAAAACAACAGTTTTGTTTTATTTGAAAGAGCTACAATTTTGTGGTTCAGCCTAATTTCAATCATAGCCTATATTTCGGTCAACACAGTAATTCAGAAATTGCCCTTGAGCGAAGTATATTTCCAGCAGAAGAGGAATGTAAACATTTATACAGAGGTTCTGAGATGTGACCCAACTAATTCCACCAGCAATTATATGAAAAATTACACACGAATCCCAACAGCCATTCTATGGATACCAACAGTTAAAAACTGGATGTTGTACTCAGCAGTGATGTTGACAGCAGTCTGGGCCAAAGGACAAACATGTTTATTTTTTCCTTTCTTTTATAAAAGCAATGAAAATAAAATAAAATTGAAAAAAATATACTCTTTAAAATTAAATTTGATAAACCTGAAACAAATAAAATATGGGGAAAGCACGTCAAATGCAAAATAGGTCCCCCAGGGATCCAAGGACAGAAACTTTCATTCCTGGCTGTTAGAAATGTCACAGGCTTGCTCTGAAGCTCATATGAACTTATGGAGCAACATAGTAACTAGGGATATGAATGAATATTCGAAACATTCAAAATTTGATCAAATTTGTTCGAATTTGGACATTCAATTTTGGACAGGGGGAATGCTACCCTACTGGTTCTCCTGGAGCGGCTTTTGATACCATTGACCACGGTATCCTGCTGGAGAGGCTATGGAGTTTAGGAGTTGGAGGCAGTGCTTGGCATTGGTTCCGCTCCTATCTCCAGAGCCAATCTCAGATAGTGGTGATGGGAGAGACGGAGTTGACACCCTGGGAACTCACTTGTGGGGTTCCCCAGGGGTCAATCTTATCTCCCATGTTATTTAATATCTACATGAAGCCGCTGGGAGAGATTGTCAGGAGATTTGGAGTGAGGTGTCATCAATATGCAGATGATACCCAGCTCTATCTCTCTGTGCCATCTGAATCAGGAGAGGTGGTAGAAGTGCTTGACAGGTGCCTGGAGGCGGTAAGGGGCTGGATGAGGGCCAATAAATTGAAACTGAATCCAGACAAGACAGAGGTGCTGTGTGTTACAGGCTCTTGGGTCCTTGATGGGGTTGTAATACCCGGGAAGGGACAGGTGTGAAATTTGGGGGTACTCCTGGACTCTGTGCTAAAGCTTGAAGCTCAGGTGGAGGCCGTGGCCAGGAGTGCCTACTCCCAACTACAGTTGGTGCGTCAACTGAAACCTTTTGTGGACAGAGATGACCTGGCCACAGTTACCCACACTCTGGTAACCTCCAGGTTGGACTATTGTAAAGCTTTCTACATGGGGCTTCCCTTGAAGACGGTTCGGAAGTCACAGTTAGTGCAAAATGCAGCCGCCAGAGTGCTGACAGGAACAGGTAGCCAGTCGCATATCATGCCGGTTCTAAAAAAACTGCACTGGCTGCCAATTCACTACCGAGCCCCAGATATCTAAAGGAGCGCCTTCTCCCATATCGACCTGCCTGCCTTTTAAGATCTGCAGGAGAGGCCCTCCTGGTTATCCCACCACCTTCAGTGGCTAGGTGGGTGAGCACCCGGGAGAGGGCCTTTTCAGTAGTGGCCCCCAGGCTGTGGAATGGCCTCCCCTTGGAGGTGCATCAGGCCCCTTCTCTGTTTATGTTCAGGAAGACGGTGAAGACGTACCTCTTCACTCAGGCCCTTGGCTAAATGCTCTCTACACTTCCTGACTGCAAAAACTATTGTTTTTTAAACTGCTGTTGTATCATGATGATGATGATGGATTTTAAACTTTGTATGGGTTTTAGCATAGTTTGATACAGTTTTAATATGTTCGTTTTTAACTGTTGTGAGCCGCCCAGAGACCTTTGGGTATGGGGCGAGATATAAATAAAAATAAAAATAAATAAATAAAAATAAAATTTAAGCATTCAAAGAAATTTCAAATTTTTGAATCTGTTTGTTCAAATTATTTGGACATCCATATGTATTCGGATATGTACACAATGCTTACTTGCCCATTTGCATCTTTCCCGCATCCAAACACATTAGTACGGATCTGTACGGGACAAAAAGGGGATGCATATGGGATGCGTACGCATGTATATGGGCACATACAAATGTTGTTGAAATTTGTATTTGCAAATATGGTCCAAAAATTGACACAAACAGATCCGAATGTATTCGGATTGAATCAAATGAATTTTAAACATTTGAATTGATTCAAATTTTTGGATATTCAATTCAAAGGTCTCTGGGCGGCTCACAATTCAAATTGAATTGAATCCCAAAAATTGCATTTATGCACACCCCTAATGGTAACTGTCCCAGAATAGCTATCCAAACACTGATAGTAGGTGTATCCAGACAGGACATATACTTCACAAGGGCTGCAGAACAGCTGTCAAAAGGCTAGAAAGCAAAAACTCCAACTTAGCTGCGAATATTGGCCACAGATTTGTCCTTTTCCTGGGTGTTTGAGTGTGATCTCCCAAGAATTTGCCCTCATTCAGGAAACAGCAGGCCTCTCAGAGAGGGAGGGGCTGACCAGCTGGTCAGAACATTGGGAGAATTTGGAGAACGATCTGTCCCTCCTGCAGACTTCTTTACTCTGGAGAAAAGGTAAGCTTCACACTTTTCATTTATGTCTGGAGGCACCTAGTGTTGATCTGGTACTCACGGCCCTGTTCAGCTGGTGGACTGCTCCAGTAGGAACAAACCAGGTGGAGCAACCCTCCTCGGTGTAAGTACAGAAACATCCTTAAGCTCTGCCACAGTATTTCACAGTGTAATTTTTGGAGAAGGATTTCTTAAAATGAAATGAAATGTATTTTGACTATAGTTTTCCTGCCTTTATAAAATAAACAGCATGGGACAGTTGTAAGTCCTTTCCTCACTTCCCATAAGTCTGGAACAAGAATGGGCTGAGAGACCACCTTTCTGCCTACTGCAACATCTAGGCCTCTTCAGCCTTGAAAGACGTGATTGAAGTATACAACATCATGCATGGTGTAGAAAAGGGGGCACTATATGAAGCTGATGGGTAGCAGAGTCAGATCAGACACAGCAGAGTATTTCTTCATCCAGAGGGTCATTGGTCTATGGAATTTGCTGCCAGAAAAGGTGGTAACAGTAACCAGCATAGAGAACTTTAAGAAGGGATTAGAAAAAATCATGGAGGACAGGAGTATCTGTAACTACTAGAATGGAGTCTGGGTCAGAAAGACAGTCAGGATGCCCCTCAAAGCCATTTGCAGGGAATAGACAGCAAGTGAAGGTTTCACCCTTGTCTTCTGCTTGAGATGCCCATAAGCAATTTGTAGGCCACTGTGCGGGAAAGGATGCTGGACTAGATTGGCTGTGGCCTGATCCAGCATGGCTCCTCTTATCTTCTTATTTTCCTGGTGTAGGATAAGGAGACACTACCCCCTCCTAGTACTCTCTACCCAAACAGGATGGCGTGTAGACCAAGCAAGGACACCCAAAATAGCATCCTTGGGTGTTTTTGCACTTAATGTCTGTGGAATACCATCCCGTGGAAATTAAATTCAGGGACAGTGGCTGATGTTTGCATTGCTCTGTCCCAAGCTTAACACAGACTTACCTGGAGTCCATTGGAGTGCAGAGGGTCCCATCCAGGACCATTTGCATTGCCATAGCAACAGCTATGCACTCTGGGCCATTGCTATGGCAATCAGTGATGCGGAGCATGACTGCGCAGCTGCAGCTGTGCTGTCCCGCCCCCAGGCAGTATTTGCATATGGTTGTCATGAAAGGTTTCTGATGCCATGGAATCTGGGTTAAATTGATTTCAAGAAGTGGACCTAAGCCCAACAAAATGCTAATATATTCCTTTCATCCTGCAACAGTAGCTTTTAAAGCAAAGATTGGCCTCTCTCTTTTCTTTTTTTTTACAAAAAGCAAAGCCTTGATTTTTCCCTTGGTTGCTATAGCAGGTTACCATAGAAACAGTCACTATTAAAATCCCTTAAAGTATTTATTAAAAGTGGGGGGAGGGGGAGAGAAGGAACATAGGTTTTAAAAAGTAATGTTCCCACCATTTTCTTACACTATTTTAATAAAATCTCCTTTTGCATAACTTCCCTCTCCCCAATTTCTTCTCCAAAATGGGCACAGATGAAAAAAAAGGGAAGATTAAAGTGGGGTGGAATTTGCATACATTTTATTTGGATGTCTTAAAGGAGTTATGGGGAGGCAGCATCTGCCAAAAACCGTCTAACAGCAGCAAAAAAATATTTATAACTACTAATGCTACTGCCTCAAGATTAAATGGATTAATAAAAGGCAGGATATAGCCATAATATGCTGGTGACAGAACATGTTCGTTTACACAAGGAGAGGCAGACACTGAGGCAAGAATCGTGATCCAAAATATCTGGTGGGAACCCAGGGAGTGATTTATTATATGGGACAATAATATAACACAGGTAACATGAAATATATGGCAGGCTACACTAAAGTCTGGTTTAGCGCAAATGTTGTACTTTCAACACCTATCACAGGGTGTGTTCCCATAGGTGTTTAAATCCAAATCGAATCTGAATTTGGTATCCAGAGTTCCCACTTAATTTTCTATAAATCCGAATAGAATCCAAATTTAGTATCCAGTGTTCCCATTCAATTTTTCATTCCCTGATTTTATGAGGACTATCCAGTGAAAATCCAGAGAAAAGAAGTCCTGAGGAAAACTGGGCTTTTCCCCTCTTTTGGAGCCAAGTCTGCTTTTTCCCCCAAAATGGGAATGCTCCTGGACTATTAGGGTGGTGATCTAGCCTTCTTGCTAATGGCTGCCAGATGTGGGTGGGATTTCACAACTGTGAAGGTCCCTCCCTCCCTTGCCATGCCTGCAATGCTAGAGCCCTGATCAAGAAAATGCAACGGATTGGATTTCCCCTGAATGTGTGTGTGGGAGGAGAGTGGCTTGACTCATGGTTTTGCTTTCAAAACGTTTTTGCTTGATACATATGTATCCCTCATGTATCTCTCATAGCTACATTTCTAGTAGCTGCTACCAATCATCAGAGGGATACATATGTATCAAGCAAAAAGATTTAAAAGCAAAAATGTGAGTCAAGCCACTCCCCCTGTGTGGGCTCTGCTCCTTTGCTGACCTGCTTGAGCGCAGATACTGTCTTCCCGGTAACGTGGATGGAGGTAACATTACAGAGAATGTCCAATCTGAAAGGGAGGGTCTGAAAGGGAAAGTGTGATTGCCCTGTGTTTGCCTGTTCTTTTGCTCAGATGATTGACCAGGTCAGGCTTGCAGGGTTTGCACTAGGTGTGGTGGTGGAGATTAAAAGGTCCTGTTTCTCTGTGCTGGGGATTTGGATGGTGAGTGGGAATGGCAATATCCGCTAGTTTGGATCACAGCAGGCCCTACCTACATGTTCCTGTAGGTCTCAATGGTTTTTTTTTCCCCACTGCCTCCAATGGGCCATCTGAATGCAGAAAGGCCTGTCCCACAACAGCATCAACCCATTCCAGTGTCCCACTCTGTCCCAGAACATCAAGGAAATGTGCAAAATCAAATCAAATCCCCAATAATGTACTGTATGGGAAACACTTAGAGCAGCAGTTCTCAACCTTCCTAATGCTACAACCCCTTAATGGAGTTCCTCATGTTGTGGGGACCCCCAAGCACAGGGGTGGAGCAACTGGGAGGTGGGAGGGAAGGGCAGCAGGAGGCTTGTCGCGACCCCTGTGAAAGGGTAATTCGACCCCCAAAGGGGTCCCGACCCCCAGGTTGAGAACCACTGACTTAGAGTGACACTTTGCAATTTTATAGAGTATAAATTGACCTCATATTCTTCACAAGAAATCCATACCCTGATAGGAGGAGAGACCTCTAAAAACTGGCTTATCCCTTTGTCCATACGGAATTTCTTCTCCAGGTACAAAGAACATGGGATGGTGCTCGCGATCTCACTCCATTTGAATATTTGATTCTAGAGGATAAGGCTAGAGAAAAAGGTATAACCTCGGTAATCTATAAAACTTTATTGGAAAGCAATAGCGGAGAACTTCAGAGTATGAAAGGCCTTTGGGAACCAGACTGTGATATAACTACTAGCAGGGAGGAATGGCTGAAGATACTAAATAAGATATATTCTTCTTTCAAGTCACAAGCCAAAAGGGAACTTTCCTCTAAGGTCCTATTTCGGTGGTATTACACCCCCATTGCTCTTCATAGAATCAATAATAATATCTCTCCCGTGTGTTGGAATAATTGTGGAAACAAAGGTACTTATCTACACATGCGGTGGCAATGCACCAAGGTTGAAAAATTCTGGAAAATAATTCAAACAACACTTAGTAAAATTACATCCCAGAATATATTGCTCTCCTTGGCTGTAGTTTTTTTAAATTATGTTTTAAGTATGATCCAGTATCTAAATGTAGCAGGGATTTGATTAGGTCTATGATAACAGCAGCTAAGGCTGAAATAGCACTCCATTGGAATGCTACTGACCTTCTGAAGAAGAAGAGGGAAATGGATCACCCATGTATGGTTCCTCATTGTTAATGAGCTCATCACGGCCCAGCAATATAAAATGCAGGCTTTGGAACAGCAAGTGCAATTTATTAAAAAAAAAACAAAAAACGGAAACTTTTCACTGTTCAGGCCCAGTTCAATTCCGCTTTCCACCCCTCCTCCTCCTTTTCTCTTTCAGCTATAAAATATAAACTATTATCTTTGTTCCCGGACTTAAGGATTTAATTCTTGTATACAGGAGAAACACTGTCATTTGTCAAATCTCTCCAGGCAATGTGGTTAATGGTTGATTATGTTATTAATTGTTGGCTGTTATGATTTTTTTTTAAAAAAAGGAAAGGTGCAGAATGAGGAGCATTAAATTAGAAGAACAGTTGGCTTTTCTACCCTGCTTTTCTCATCCATTTATGTGAACTCAAAGCAGCTGACAAAGCTTTCTGTTCTTCTCCCCACAACAGACACCCTGTGAGGTAGGTGGGGTTGTGGGAACTCAAAAGAGAGCTGTGGCTACCCTGGTGTCACCCAGCTGGCTTTGTGGGGGAGGGCAGAATCAAACCTGGTATTTCCAGATAAGAGTCCAGCTCCCTAACCACTACTGGCTCACTTCATTTCCTTGTTATTCTTGGATACCACTAAGCCTTGATCAATGTCTAATTGACTGCATGGGCACCTCTATGCAGTTTACTTGGCAGAAAGACAGACGTGGTTTGCCATTGCCTACTTCCATGGAAAGGCTGGGACTGGACTGGCAAACCTCTGATTTCTGGACAGTTTGCTCTAACACTGAGCCGCAGCAGAACGATTTTTACCTTATCTTGCTGAGAAGCAATACAGTTTATGTGGAAAATGAGTACTGTGGAATTGCTTCCCCCTGAGATGACCAGTACCTTCACTATATATTAAATGCTCAGAAGAATGGTGAAGACGCAACTATTTCCTCTGGCCTTTGGCTGAGGAAACAACCAGTTTTTATTTATTATTTACATTTATATCCCGCCGCATACCCGAAGGTCTCTGGGCAGGTTACAACCTTTTTGTGGTTAGAGTATCGGTTCCTATCTGCTAGTCTCCCAGTTCGATTCCGTACTCCTCCACAAAGCCAGCTGGGTGATCTTGGGCTAGTCAGAGTGCTCTTTCTGACCTCTCACAGCCCCACCTATCTCCCTGAGTGTTTCTTGTGAGGAGAAGAACAGAAGGTTTGTCAGCCTGAGTCCCCTTAAAGGGTGAGAAAAGCAGAGTATTAAAGCCAACCCCACCTTCCGGCACTATTATTGTTCCTAATGGGTTTATTTTAAATTTTGTTTTTACTGTTTCTTGTATGTAACCTTCCCTGAGATGTTCAGGCAGGTTACAGATGCAGCATAAACAAACAAACTTATTTGCTTAGAACAGTCAGAATGAAAATGCCACACGTACCAGACCTATTGGGATGTTGTTCTTCTTGTTAACATTTTCTTGTTATTAATATTTTATTGGGGGATGTCATTGGAGCAAACAAAAACATTAATACAGTAGACTAATCAGATTTTTCTGCAATTTGCTGGAAACAATTTGAACAGCCTTAAAACCTCCATTAACACAATCATGAACATGACCAAGGGCTTGATAGTCTTTGATTCCCTGGAGTTTGCAGTTTCAGGAATAAATAAGCAGTCAAGATGAATGCACACTTAAATAGCGTATAATAGGCAGTGAGAACAAGAGACGAAAAAAGAAAGAGAAAGGTGGGGAAGAACAAAGGAGCATAACAACAATTTATGTTTTATAGTACTTACTTGGAGTGGCCATCTCTTGTATGTTAGGGAGAACAGTCCTAGTGCTGGTGGCCTAGATTCAGGACTGCCCCAGAAATTGGCATGTGGATGCATCCCACTTCCCCTAATCTTAACTTCAGAAGTTAAGTGTGAATAAGCTCTGTTCCACATCAGGTGTGGAAGGGCCTAAGGGGTGGTGGTACTTTGTCAGAAGTGCCTCACTAGCTGCACTGACAGGTGCCTCTTTGGCCGCATCCCCATTACAAGCTTATTTCAATTTCCTTAAACCAAAATAATAGAACCGGATGCAAACGCAAATTTGCCTGTTCCCATTCCTTTTAACTTAATCGCGTTTGATCCGGATTCTGAGGATCGTACGTGGGGTACGTGACTCAAGGGGGAACTCAAGTGGCTACTTTCTAAAAGCCACTTTTCGGGGCTGCCCTGCCCTCTTTCTCCTGGTGTGAATGCGCCACCCATAAGGGACCCCTTCACGGAGCCTGGCTGGGTGGCTGGGTGGCTGGGTGGCTGCCGCTTGCCTGGATGGAGTAAAAACAGCAGCAGGCAGCCAGTAATTCTTTCCCCTTCTCTCCCCATTCCCCAGGGCACACAGCAGCAGCGGCAACTGGAGCCCCCTTAACAGCCACAGCCTTTAAAACAGAACCTCTAGCTGCTTTACTTTCTTTTCCCTTTCTAATGGTCAGAACTTTCAAAATTGTGCAAAATTGCAACATTGTTATAAGGTGTGAAGTGGGTAGATCGCTACAGTGTAGCGGTTGCTTTAAGGGATGGATTTTCACAGTGGCTGATTTAGGGGGTGGATTTTTTCAGTGAAATCACTATCTTTGGAAGCAAGCTATTGCGGGAGAGAAAACCTAAGCATGGATTCTCATCCCTTAACATGGTAGGGTCCCCTCAGTAAAAACTGTGAAACATTTCAAGCGGACGAACCGGAGTGAGACCTGTGGAAATGAGGATTAACATTTACAATGCTTTGGAGGGATTTAAGCCAAACTGACGTGGGGTCTGCGAGGATTGAAAACGGTTTGAATTTGAAATAAGTTTGCCGTGGGAATTCACCCTGTGTTTCCATCTTCAGAGTGTGAAGGTGCCAGATGATGCAATTATTGAAGTGCAAATGGGCACCTGCCTCTTGGACTTAGAAATGCCCTGTTTTCTTTCAGGTTTTTGTATTCAAATGGATCCTTCATTATTGTTTTTGTAAACAGTTGTCGTGTCCCAAGTGGGTGGTGACCTGTGAGCACACACATGCGAATGCTCACCGGGCTAGTGGTAGCAGCAGCCAGGTCAAGTTCCGGGGTTTAGGCACTGATAACACAAGGTATGACACCAATCTCCATGTATTTTGGAGTGATAAGACTCTCCTAACTCATCACTGGACCTTAAAGTTCAGCCAGATGTTTGCTTGTGTTTTCATTTGTTGCCATAGTTACATCTGATTTGAAATATCCATGTTTTTATGCCCTAAAAAATATTTACACTGTTTAAATTGCTGCTTTGTAAAAAATTAGCCTTGTTTTGGCTTGACTTTTCGCAAGCTTTTTTTTTTATTGCACAGCTAATTGCTATCTGTTGGAAAGGGTCTTGGGAGTCTCATCTCCTTCAGATGTTAAAGAGATGTGGTCTTGTGACAGGGTCTTCTCAACAGTGGCCCCCCATTTGTAGAATGACCTTTCTTGGCATGTGCATAAAGCACCAGTGCTTCCTATTTTCCATTGCATGGGGAAGAGAAGCCTTTCCCCTTATCATTTCAGAGGAAGAGGCATTTTTCCTTATTCGAGTACTGTGTATTTTGAAATTCTTTTTGTTTGGTATTTTGTTTGGACTGTTGTGGCCCTGAGATCTTGAGTCAGAGGGCAGGATATTGGTGATGATGATGATGTGTGTCAGATGTGCTTCAGAAATTTTAACAGCAAAGGCAAGCAAAATTGAGGTAACAACATTCCGTGTAGAAGTATCAACACATTCGTGATTGTTAAGAATGGGATCAGAGAAAAGATTGCTTAACTCATAAAGACGTAGGAAGTATAGCAGATTATCCAGTGCCATTTTGATAACAAGCAGCTTGAGAAAGTGTTAACTGTATTTTACCAAGGTCAGACACCCTCATTCCTTATTGAAGACCAGGCTGCTGTCATGAAATGAGAAAGAAGAGCTGGCTTTCATACCCCACTTATAAGACTCAAAGTGGCTGACAAACCTTCTGTTCTCACCACAACAGACACTCTGTGAGAGCTCCGGAGAGCTGTGACTAGCCCAAGGTCACCCAGCTGACTTCACGAAGAAGTGCGGAATCAAGCCCTGTGACTGCGAGATATGAGTCCAGCATGCTAACCACAAGACCGAACTGGCTCACTCTGCACTCTGGGAAACAAGGCTCTTATTTTTAATAGCCACCATAGTCTTTGTTTACTGAACCCCAACAGGTTGCTCCTTCCCACAGTCTCTCTCCTCTCCCAAGCACATATTGATCCAATTTATCCATTCCCGTCCTCCAGAGTCTGTGATGAGAGACAACAAAACTAAAGCGTCTCTGAGGTGCCTCTGAGGTGGTCTAGAGAAGTCTTCCAGATGGGATTGTCCACACACCAGCCTGACCCCCCTCTCATGAATATTCTGTGCTAGAAAATGCGGAGTAGAGAAGTGTTGGGAACACAAGGGCCCCTCCCTGTCCCTCTGAGGTGCCCCTTTTGTTATGTCTGAACACAGCCTGAGTCTGCACTAGGAAGGAAAATATGAAGCAGCCATGCTAATTTGCTACCTCCAAGTCTTAGGCTTCTGTTTCTGTAGGCCTTCTTGAAATTGGTAGGTAGGGGTGTGCATGGATACAATTTTGGGGATTCAATTCATTTTGAATAGAATATCCAAAAATTTGATTCGATTTGGATCTTTAAAATTCAAATTTACCCACATTCAGTCCGTATCTATTGTTTGAATTTTCAATTCGAATTTGCACTTACGAATGTCAACAACATGAGTATGTACCTGTATACATTGTTATGCATCCCGTTATTGATCCGTACAAATGTGTATAGATGCAGGAAAGATGTATACAAATGCCTGAATAATTTGAACGAATAGATTTGAAAATTCAAAATTCCTTTGCATGTTTAAGTTTGAAATTATAGACATTTGATTCAAATTCAAACGTCCAAATTTGAACAAATTCAATTGGATTTTGAATGTTCCTTCACATCCCTACTGGTGAGCAATCCAAAAATCATGTTGCATTTGATCTCACGTTAACCAATCCTCCACCCCTTCCTGTATGCCCTGCAATTGCTCATTCTCAAGGCACTGCCAGGATACAGGGGCAGTTTAACGAAAGGAGGGATGCTGGCTGCAGCATGTTGGCTTGTTTTCTGTGTATGTTGGCTTTCTGGTGTAGATATCCCAGGCTGTTTGGAGTGTTGTTATTCAGCTTTCTGTACAAGCTGTCACCTCAAAGATAGGCTAACCTTGAGAAGAAAAGGAGAAATTTGACCTCTGAATCTGGCAAAGCCCCAATGTAAATGGACTTAGTGTGCACCAGGCGGGAATTGACCTGAAATCGAGAACACAGGGAGATTCCCACATTGAGCAATGTTATCCTCTGCATGGCTTCTGTCCAGTGCTAAATGTTTCTCAAGAAGACCAGAAGAATTTTGAAGTGTTCCCAGATCTACACTGCTTGATTTATGAGGTATTGACTTGTTCATTAAAAATAAAGTAAATAAATAAAAACAGGAAACTTACAAAATCACTGGGAAGATCTTCAGCATCTGATGATTGCTTAAAGGAGCTCCTCCTGTTCCTCCCACATTGTCTGCACCTGCAGAACAGCATCTACCAGCATTGAGTGCAAATGAGAAGAACTTCCAAAGATTAGTTTGAAGCCACTGAAGTTTGCAAACCGTGATGAAAGAGGCTTCAATGAGTAGTGCTTCAAAGCTTTCTGCTTTAAGAGGCTTTGGGGGAAATCCTGGTGAACCCATCTCCCTGTCTTCACACACACCTGCTGCTGGAAGAAGAAGAAGAAGATTTAGTTTTTATATCCCACTTTTCTCTTCCATTTAAGGGAACTCAAAGCAGCTGACAAACCTTCTGTTCTTTTCCTCACAACAGAATGCCCTGTGAGGCAGGTGGGGCTGTCAGAGCTCAGAAAAGAGCTGTGATTAGCCTAAGGTCACCCAGCTGGCTTCGTGGAGGAGTGCAGAATCAATCCCAGTATTCCCAGGTAAGACACCAGCTCCTTAACCATACTGGCTCAGTGAAAGGACTGAGTGGCAGTTTGCTGCTTGCCTTTGATGTCCCTTGCATGACAGATTGTTGGATCAAAGAACAGTCTGTTCATGCTAGAAACACCAAAGACAAGCGGTGAATCGCCGCTCAGCAATTCCACTGCATCCACAGGCCCCAGCCTGCTACTCTTCCCAGTCACTGAATTTTTAATTGATATTTGATATTTAGCTTCTGGCTTCACTTACCAGTTAAGGTGCATGTGGATATGTTTTTGTCAGAACATAAGAGTGTAAGAGGAGTCCTGTTGGTCCAAGCTAGTGTCCTGTTTCACACAGGGGTCCACTGATTGCCTCTGGGTGTTCTCAAGTATAAGGCTCTCTGGAAAGGGCCTTTAGAGGTATCCTGCTTGTCCCTCCAATCCAGAGGCATTACTGAAGCATTCATTCTAGTAGCCACTGAGACACATGTCCTCCATGAATTTATTTAGTTCTTTCTTAAAGCTATCTAGGCTCGTTGCTGACACCACCGTTTCTGCTAGTAAATTCCATGGACCAATGACCTTCTGGGTGAAAAAATACTACCACCAGCTGCCACATTTTTTGTTAATAGAAAACAAAATATGCAGGTCTGGAGAGAATACATCATACAGGCTACCGGAAAGCTTTCTCACAGCCCCATCATTGCTCAAGGTCCTTCTGGCAGATTCATTACTACAGTAACAGTTCTCATGGCCTGGCTAAAGGCCTGAGACTAAAGGAAGCAAGCACGGATGAACTTTAGCAAGACAGCAACATGGATGTGCAGTGGCTCTTACGGAAGGGTGTGATTGCCACCACAGGCACCTTCATATGAGAGGTGTGAATTCCTGCCCTTTGGTAGAGTACCCCAATCACTGTGCTATTGGATGCCTCTGCACTAGGGATGTACACGAATATTTGTAACATTGTTCGGATGAATTTGAACATTCACACACGAATTCAATGTTGTGATATTTGTACATTGACATTTGTACGAGCATGAATGTTTATGGACATTCGTATGAATAATTTGGATGTTTGTTAAACTAGGAAGGTGGGAGAGCGGCTGTGCCAGTCACATCCGCAACAAATCCAGAGTGCATTTGGCATGGATCGAGGGCAGATTAAAAGTGAATTCAAGTTGAATTTGATGCTTTCAGAGCAAATTTATTACGGGATACATATCCGATACATATGCATTCGTGTTGGATACGTATCTGATATGTATGTGTTTGTATTCAATATTCATACAAATACATAGGAACACATTCATATTGAATGGGATCCTACTACATTTGAAGGGGCCCTATTCATATGAATACGGATTTTCTAATGTTCGATTCGTTACGAACTGAATGTCAAAACTATTGTGCACATCCCTACTCTGCACTAAGCAAAGAGATGCAGAGGCACCCTTCACCATGGCAAACATGGTATTTTCATCAGGCCGTCTTCTCCATCACAGGGTGTCACAGCCTCTAATTGAAGTTTCCAGTTCACAAATATTACCCCCCCCCAAAACAACAACAACAACAACGAGGCTGTTATCCAGAAGTGCTTTTGAAAAGCCTCACTTGCAAAGATTGACCTCGAACTGGAAGTCTGGAAAAATAAAAATAAATACAAGTGGCTTTTCTAAAGCACACTGTGGCATGAACCATGCCCCTGTGATTTTCATAGACCGCATCTATAACCCTGTGAACCCTGGGCACCACTTGCACAAACGCTGCACAAATTGTATAGAGTGAAATGTGAACACTGCATGTAGTATCTGGAGGCACCCAGAGGGGAAGAGCATTAAACTGTAATGCACTGAATTTTGTTACCTGCCCTGGGACCTACGGGTATAGGATGGGAAAGAAAAATAAATAAATACACATGTGGACAAGTTTGCCTTTCCCGTTCCCAGAGGGCAAAGGGAAGAGAGAATTTGCCTTTGGTTTTGAGACTTCTTTGAGGTATCTGTTGGTCTAAATTCATTCCCCTAGATTCATACAAAAGTGAACGTCAGCCTGCTTCACTTTGAAACTTTTTCTGCCTGAGCATTCAGAGTAAAGTAGTTGTTGTTGCCAAAGGGAAATAACAGAAAAATCTGGAATTTCCCAATCTCATTGTGACTAGGAACTTAAACGCAGATTGCTACAAGTAAGCCAAAAGTTCATGTACTTTCTCTTGTCGATCTAATTCCCTGCAGTCTAGCCACCCAATCCTTTAAAACTGCATTTAATGTCAGTTTGAATAATTTTTCATTCACATATCTATACTGTAGGGATGGGGTGTGGTTGAGGCAATTGTGTACAGTAGCTCGGTGTTACTAAGCCACAGTAGTGTGTAATCATCTGCCATGGAGTTGAGTGTTGTTATTGCTTTTTTTGTCATTTGGTTTCGTTTATTAAAGAAAGCCTGTTTGGGGAACTGTTATTTAATTGTAGCAGCAACATCGGGGGAGAAGATGATGGACTAAGGGCTCTTCTCCATTGGGCCTTATTCCAGAACAAATTTCAGAACAAGGGCCTGCTGTCCCACAGCAGGGAAGTCTACGACTGGCCTGGTCCAATACACCAGTCTATGGGGGCATGTGGATGGCACATCTTCACAGTCTAGTATATTATGAGACCCATTATGGCTAGGTTTACCCCAAAGACGGTTAGATCTTGGAACCACAAAGGCCAGGAAAACAGTTCCACTTTCTAGTCTTTCCAGTCTCTGGGTTGTCATTTTCTTTCCACATTATCTATCCCAGTTTAGCGCTTCTCTGCTAAACTGCCTCTAAACATTGTAGCGGCTTTGGTTAGCTTTTTAGCTGGCAAACTTCAGAAGCTGCTTGCCAGCGATCAGGGAGTGGGGAGTTGAATAAGGGTTGTGGGAAGAAGCTCGTGGGACAGCAAGGGCCAGATGACCCCCACCCTCATCGCTGCATTTTTACCTATCAAACTGGGGTGATCTGTTCTTTTATGTTTGCCTGGTGATCAGATCACAGAGAAAAGAGGCTCATTTCTGTTTGATCACTGTTTAAAAATGGCCAGCAGTTGAGATCAGGCAAGGGGCGTTGGGTGGCATTTCCCTCCCCTTGCTACAGTGGGGGGCACAGTGGAGGGCACAGAGAAAATGATGCTGTCTCCACGAGCAGGAGTTTAGTGTGGTTTGCATGGGGACAGGCAGATTTGACTTGAGCCTGCACTTTCGTCAATTGCGTGGGGACTGGTCAATTTGGACCCGGCTCTGTATTTGGATTACATTTTATCCAGTTCAGACTAAATGGAGTGCATGGGGACCTGGCCAAAGAGGAGTTATTTTACACTGAAAGAAAACCGCTTGTCACCGTGCTGATGTATTCTCTCACTCTGAAAGTGGACTGAAGCTGGATTAAGCCTTAAGTGTGACCACAGCCTCGGAGGCAGTGGGCAGTCCTGGTATGTAACAGGTCATCCAAATGCAAATTGCCCTGTTCCAAAAGCAAACAATCTCAGCATGGAACAAGGTGCAGTCCCAGAATAGTGAGGATTGGTGTGGAAAGCCCCCGAGTTTCCCAGACACTGGAGATGAAAATAGGTAGTTCTTAGTGATTAGGGTTTTTAATTTTATATGGAGAAGTGTCAGTCACTAGAAGTACCACACAGAGATTTGGTAATAATATAGAATCAAACTCCAACCCTTCTAATGTGTGCAGGTGAGCAATAGACGGAAAAAGTAGAGAACTCTTTTTTTAAAAAAAATCCATATATTCAAGTTACACTTCTCTAAGCTCACGGTTCAGTGTTTCTGTGAAGCAGTTTTATAAATTGCAGCTGGCAGCCTCTGTTAAGAATTGACTGGCAATTTTTCTGACATTCTCCCTCCCCCTTAATGATATATGAGAAGGTAAGGAATGCTTTTAGAATCTGCTCAAGTTTCTCGAAACTTTTAAAAGAAGTAGCTGGAGGAGGAAGAATAATGAGCTTTCAAAATATATCATTCTCAACTCTTGTGATTATTTGAAGTCTGAATTCTGGCTTCCAGTAAAAGATTGAGAAATATTTTTGGAAGAGGTTGCGCTTCTAGGAAGCGCATGCATGGGGCAGGGCAATGGTTAGTAATCATGCCTAGGCTTCTGAGCATTTTCTATTTCATGGGCGGGGGGGGGGAATAACTCGAGTTGTTTAAGGATTATCTCAGAGGCATTTCATTAACCAAGAACATTTATGTTTGCCTAAGAACTAAACCCTAATTTTTTGTTGCTTGTAGATTCTTTACAAGAAACAAGCATAGTCTGTGTCCATACAGAGTGAGGCAGGTTAGAAAAGACTAGTGCTATGTGTTCAGACATAAGAAAAGGGCCACCTCAGAGAGGCAGTGTGTGGCCCTTGTGTTCTCAGTCCTTCTCTTAGCCACCTATTCTAGCATAGAAGGTTCAGGGGAGGAGCAAACTGCTGTGTGAACAACCTCATCTGCTTCTCTCAGTTCCTCAGAGGTGCCTCCAGAGATGCTTTGGGAGGGGGTTATCCGATCTCAGCCTTAGGGATGGACTGCAGGTGGAATTATGCACAAGTCAGCTGATTCCTCTCCCTCTCTTGGACATTTCAGGTTAGGCTGCCTCCAGATGTCGGTGACCTATTCTGCTATATTTGGATATTCTAGAATAAAGTGTAGATATTCTGGAATATCCATGCTTTATTCCAGAATATCCAAATATAGTGGAATAAACAACCAATGTCTGGATGCAGCCATTGAAAAAGGTGGCTTAGAGGTAGTTTGAGAATATGTGGTGCATTCTCTGCTGATAGGAAGAGATAATATGGGGTGGATGGTGACTATATGTTGATAGTGCTCAATGTTTCCTTCACCTGATTCTACACTTCCAGACTCTTAACTTCTTCCTGAAAAATATGGAATGCACCACTACCAAAAATCGTTAATAGTTAATATAGAGTTGATGGCCACCAACTTGAAGCAGTTATCAGAGGAGAGTAATTTTTCATATGTTCAACGTATGAAACTTGAAAATGATCACTGTAACCACAGGAACTGTGAGAATGCATTATTTTACCTGTCAGAGGCCCTGTTCACACTTTATGTTTTTGGCCTGAGCACTGAGCAAATTATATGCTTATTCCTCCCATCACAAAACTGTGAATTGGAAATATGGTTCCAGTGATGTAGACTTCTTAACAGTATTTGCCGGAACTGTAGAAAATCTTATATTTGTTGCGCATTGTTTGGTGAGAAGACTATGCAGTGAGAAGCATGAATATGGAAATGAAGTGTTACAGGAAATGTTTGGGTCCTAGAATTATGGTGTAGCTTGCAGTTCGGCCGGAAAAGACTTTCCCTCTTTGTCAGGAGCATTATTTTTCAGGAAAACTGCTGCTGGCTCTTCACAGCATGGCTGTAGTTGGTGACAAAATGAAGTGAATTGCTATCTTCATGGCCTATTCCCCATGGGTCTGAGTCATCACATGACCAAATGGCAGGAGAGTGGAGTCCTATGAGCCTAGAGGAGAGCTCCAATAGCAGTTTCTGCTTTGAAAAAATAGCTCTTCAGGGAAGTGAAATGCCGTGTTATTTAGCTTTCCGAATGTCTAAGCAAAACACAGACAGCACAGTTCTCTGAACCCAAAGAGGAAATTCAGACATTTATGGTCCAGTCATACTTTACAATTGTTATATAAATGTTATGCATACTCTGTGCTACTTCCATTAGACTGACTTTGCTCAAACTACATGCTTTGCTCAGTTTACATCTATTGGAAAATGCTTCTGCAAAGCTGTCTGCACAGTTTTTCATGTTACAAAACTTTCAGTAAGAGTTTTGAGAAGCATTTGTTTGTAAGTCTGAGTAAGCCTGTACATGTATGTCTGTCACCCACTTGAGGTATCATCAATGAAAAATAGAGGAAGATAGTATATAGGAACCTTCTGTCTTGTCCTGTAGCCCTCCCTCTCATAGTGAATGGCACAAAATGGAGAATTCCTGAATACTGAGATTCTAAAACCATCTAGAATTTTCAGGAGCAGAAAAGACACTTTGAAGATGTTGAGGTGGCTTATTTTTGATCCTCCTCTCACTTGTGTCATTAGCTCTTCATTGTAACATCTGAAGAAGACAAAAGAGAGGACTGGAAGTGGTTTGATTAGACACGGCGACCAGCAATAGTGGCAAATCACACAATATAACTGGGAAAGCCCTGTGGAAGGGGCAAATGAAATGACCAAGGACATCACATGCAATAGCTAACACTCCCTGGATTTTTCTCTACCGGTTTGGGTCCTACCTAAGGACCAAGGAATGCTTTTAATATTTCCCCCCATATTCTGTTGTGATACCTCTGGGGTAATTGGGAGCCAGTCACTGTGGTTTCATCCCCATTGGTTGAGGAATGATTTATCCCTCATGCAGCAACAAGGCACAGAAAGCAAAGAACTTCACACCACTGCAGTTCTGAAACAGCCCTCCAAGGCTGCCAGAAGCCATCGGTGGGTAAAACACCATGTGCGGTAGCTCAAAACTCCAGTCAGAACTCCAGCTGGAGACAGAGGTTCCACTAGATCCCCACTTGCATAGAAGAAACTCTTTCTGGAACTCCAGCTGTTGAACCCTGCTAACCTGATGATGTCTTTATTGGAAAGGCAAGGCCCAGCAGTTGTTTTTTCTGCTGTCAGGGAAAGCCATCCCCTTTGCCCTTTGCCCAGGAGACAACCACCCCTGGAGTGGGCATGTACAGTTGCCCCTCCCTTGGGTGACCAAAGGTTGCCCCAATCTATCATAAGGATGCAATCTGTCACCACCAAATCTACCTATGCAGACAAATAATCACAAAGAACTTGATACACTGTGTCAAATGCCTTGAGAAAAAGGTAAGATACAAATACAAGAAGTAAATACTTTTCACTTGTTTTGAAATTTATTTGTTTGCATGCTTGTATTCTACCTACTTTATAATGACTCCGGGCATTGTAGCTACTGTTCCAAAATATGCATATGCTTATTCAGAAGGAAAAGTAGATTATATTAGACAGAATTACCATTATAATATGCATACTTTGGACTGCAGATTTAGTTACATTTTAATGGAATACAAACAAATACCTTGACCTTTACAATCACTGTTTCCTTCTCCTTTCAGTACATTTAATTCATCCAGGACAACCATATCTAATCACTTTGGAACTTCACATTAACTTTTATTTTCCACTTTGCATTCAAATTATTTATTATGTAGATGGCCATGGTAGCTAATCTAAGACAATATGTTGTTCTTTTTGCCTGTTAACAGCAATATTCTCATTCTTTCTAGCATTGCGGCTCAGTTGAGGGGAAGGAGCAGAAGCAATTTTACGCTGATTAATTACAGGCAGTATTTTACTGAAATGAAGTGTAAGCCATTTCGAAAATGAACTAGTAGCAGTCATCAGTACCGGCAACTTCTAGGAACATCCATTTAGGCTGTGTCCCCATGGGGCTGCCAGTGCCTCGCGGTGGATTCAGGGCAGCCTTAATTCTCATTAAGGAGTCCTAATGGCACTAGAGGACAGGGCGGGTTCAAGCTGAACCTGCCTGTCCCCATGAAAACCGCAGTAAATCCCTTCATCAGGATGCCACGGTTTTCTCCATGCCCACCTTGCCTGGGCACTTAATTGCCCAGGTAAGGGGTTGCTTTACCCCAAACGATCACCTGACAGCTACCCTGCAGTCAGCTGAGCAACTGTCAGGTGGGTATAGGGGCTGTCATGCGCATGAGCAGAGCTCTGGTAAAATGATTAAAACAGACATTAACTTATATGACATAGCATTCTGAGTGATTCCACACTGTCTAGTATACCAGATCTCCTTTCTGCATGCTGGTGTGGTCTAAGGGAACTGCACTTGAATGGGGAGGGAGACTCTGAGTATGCTTGCTGGCCTGGTATTCTGGCCAGTGCAGAATTGCCCTCTAACTTTAAGCTACAGCTGTTCGCTACAATGGAGGGGATCCTCTACATTTTATAAAAGACAATCGTAATTGCATGTCAAAATTAGCTTAAGGTAGACAACATGATACCGAGAGATATGCAATACTGAAAGTGCCATAAATAAATACAGTGAAGTGCAAATGTTGTTTTCACAAGAAATTATCCTCCGGTATATCACACCCATCAAAGCTAGAGATCAGGTAGTCAGGGTTTAGATGTGATTGATAAGGCACTTATTTCTTCCATATAGGCTAATCTGAAGATTTGTGTTTTACAGTACCCAAATCTGTATGGTCCATGACTTGGAGTCTGTTTGTACTTGTTGGCCAGGTATGGCATAGCCCTGTACCTGGCCAGAATCTTTGATAGTGCAAATAGCCAGGCCAGGGCTGGCTAGATTGCTAAGGAAACGTCCAGTCCATGCTCAGATGTTGCTTAGGTGAGCTGGATGCTGCACATGATTTCACAACTGCGGTCATGCTCATTCACCACACTGCAGCCAGAAGAGAGTGGAGGGGCACATGGATTGCTTTTTTGCAATCCACAGCTAGATTTCCCCACAGAGGGGATATTCCATTCTGGAGCAGCTATGGCAGTGGTGGAATGTGAATGTGCTGACCCTAGAGAGGACAGAACTGCTCCATCAGGTAAGTGCAAACAGGTCCTTGGTAGGGATGTGCATGAATATCCGTAACATTCGATATTTGCACGAATTTGGACATTCGTAGGAATACGAATGTTTTGGAAAATTCGTACAAAGCTTCAGAACATTTGTCATATCTGCAGTGGATTCAGAGTGAATTTGATGTGGTTTGAGAATGGATTCAAAGTAGATTCAGGGTGGATTTGATGCTTTCAGAGCAGGTATGTTACAGGATATATATTGGATATGTATCAGATACATATGCATTTGTATCAGATATTTGTACAAATTCATATGAATACATTAGTATTGAATAGAATCCTACCAAATTCAAAGGGGATCTATTTGAACGAATATGAATTTTCTTACAATCGATTTGTGAGATGGTCCACATTTTTTCCACTGCTCCATTTTATTCTTAGCTAGCTTATCAGGGGACTTAAGAGGTAGTGGCTTGCCCAGGATAACCCAGCAAGCTTTCATGGCTGTGGGGGGATTCAAAGCCATGAACTCCTAGGGAATAACTAAGCACTCTAGCCATTATACCATGCTCTGCCTTTATATCTTCTATAGGATTAAATCCTACAGATGCATGTAATAGAAATCTAGTGCTGGAGCAGTTCCTTTAACCCTAATTGTGGGGAAAGCAAGTCTTAGCACAGGTATTTCAGTACAGTAATTATACCTTATATTTCTGTGAGTCACTTACCTTGCAATACTTTGAATACTTTATTCAGCAGCAAGCTCCAATTTCAGCAGTTGTCACAGCCTGATCTGGCCACTGGTCATTCACTGCAGCCTATTGCATAATACATTAGCTAGTTCCTACCCTGCTATGTTACAGAAATCGATGTCAAGCTGTTCTAATTGCAACCATTTTTGTTGTTGTTTTGCATTGCAGATTTTATTGACTTTGGTAGCTCTGGTGCATCTATAATGATGGAGGAAAAAATCAAGTGGTTCTTCCTGATTGTGTTCCATGCTGCAATTGAAAGCAGTGAGGGATGCTATTGTGACCATTATCCGTGGGCTGCTTGGTCCAGTTGCTCAAGGACCTGCAATTACGGGACCCAAAGTAGGAATAGGTAGGAGAGAAACATTGTGACTTCTTCCAGTTCTTTCTCTTTCAAGAGGCTGCCTCACCCTGCAGTTGTTTTGCTCAACAAAGATAAACCACACTTGCGTGGTTCTAATTTTATTCCACAAATGCCGTAATAGCAGTGTTCTGTTATATATATTGTGTTCTCACTGGCTGTGGTTGGGAAAGTACACATATTATCATTGCAAAAATCTCGTGATCTCAGAGATTTCTGAAGCTTGAAACAAAGCATTAGGAGTTTTCCAGCTCTCTTATTGGCCATGTCCCCAAGCAACTTATTTGCCTCTCTATTGTCCCTCTATTGTCCCTCTATTCCAACGGACTTTAAAAGTGCCGTTCAATTCCGGAATAAGCGTCCCCATGAGGTTCAGTAAAACACACATTTTAAATGCACCTACCGTCCCCAAGGAAGCGTGTTTTGTTTGCCCTCATCTTTTTCTCCCCACCCCCTCTCTGCTTGATAGGGTGCCGGGGAGACAACTCCCGACAAGATCCTGGCCGCCAATCCCTGCCCCTTTTGCCATGGAGTGTCTCCATGCGCAGTGTTGCTCGGAATACCCACGGCTTCCAAAAATTGCTCTGGTAGTCTTCTTTAAAGGACAGTCTTTTTACCGCGCATTTTCCTCCTTTTGTGCCGCTGGAAGCTCGGAGAAAAGCTGGGCATGGGGGCGTTCAGAGGCAAAAGAATCTTTTTAACAGACTTTTTATTGCTTGGGGACGGGGCCTGTGTGTCATTCCAAAAGACCTTGGATGGTACTTAAAACAACTTAACATTGACATGGTTACCATCTGTCAGTTACAAAAAGCCACCCAACTGGGTTCTGCTCATATCTTTCTATTAGGTATGAGATGAAAACTCTGTTTTCCTTGGCCCTGGTCACACCTTTAGTTTAGGATGACTTCAGGTCATCTTCTGGTCACAAAACTCACATTATTTGTATTCAATTTGTTTTCCAAGCTGGCCTACTCCTGTTAGAGTGTTTTAACCGGAGTCCTCTTTTCCAGAGAACTCAGCCTATCCTGGCATCCCAGGCTGTGTTCACTTCCTCAGTGTGAGTGGGGGCTCGGCTAAAGGAGGCTGAACCGTGCTGTGGTGGGTGGGTCCAATCTTTACTTTTGTCCAGTGTCTAGGGGAGGGTGACAGGTGTGGAGCTTGTGAGGCACCTCCCCCTCTCCTCAGTTTATGTGTATGATTCTTCTATCTAGCGTTTTCCTGCAAATTTATTATTATTTAAATTAATTGCATGGAGAAGAAAAGCACATAAAAAAGGAAGGGGGGCATGGAGGTGGAAGGGCAGGCTTTAAAAAGAACCAAAAACACAGACCCTCATCTTCCTTGGGTGACACAATATCATCCAATAAGAAAGGAGATAGATTTGACAAAGCAAAAGGGGTGGAGAACCAAGAGTTCTGTAGAGGAGGCTCAGGTCGATTGTAGAGAAAGGTGTGAATGATGGCCTGAAGATGACCTATGATGATCTACGTGTAAACAGAATTATGAGGCAGGACATCGAATTATGAATAGGATGTCTTACCTCATATAGGTGTGTTCAGGGCCCTTCAGATTCAAACAACTTTTTAGAAATCTGACACACCAAGCCAATATCTTAAGACTTCAACTTTTGCAGTAAATCAGATTGATTTCCAGAATCTCTAGCCTACTTGATACATATCTGGAACAAAAGCATTTATTTCGCCCACTAATTTTACATTTGTTCATCACATTTGTATCCCTATCGGCCAGCTGATTTTGAAGCTAATTTGACCTGTCTTCACAGGAACTCCTAGCCACAATCATGCTCTTTGTATTCCAGGCAAATAAGAATGGATGATTACTATTACAAGAACTTCTGCTCACAGCTTTGCACTACTCAGGAATCCCGCCCCTGCAACCAGCAGATGTGTCCTATCAACTGTCAACTTGGGGACTTTGGTCCATGGTCAGAATGTGATCCATGCATTGCAAAACAAGTACGTAAAATGTGAGTTGTCCATGCTCCTTGGCATTCTATTCTAAGGGAATGTTAATAATGGGAGTTAAAAATCTAGTTGCTACCACAAGTTATTTTTGGAGAAAGAATTTGCTTACCCTCCTTTTAGGTTCCAGGCTAAGTGCCAAAAGGATAAATGTGTTTCTCTCCTGGTACTTATGAGAAGAAAGGGAATAATTCCCAATAAACATTCTACCACTGTAGCTGTTAGCCTGTGGTCTAGTTGAAAGTACATAAGAAGTACCTCACTGCATAAGAACTATGGCCCATCTAATCTACCAGTTCGTTTCCACAGGGCCTTTCAGCCTAGCAGAAGCCATACAATGTATTGTCTACACAGTGTGTCGGTCTACAAGGAGATCATATTTCCCAGTTGACCAATAAGTCAGTGCAGCATGACACCTGTGAGTGGGATACAGCATCAAAATAGCACGTATCCTGCACCAACTGTAGATTCCTTACAAACAGTCCAAAGCATTCTACCCTGGAATATTGGACCAGCTGCATGCAGATAGCACATGGGCCTTGGTCCAGTATACCAAACCTAGTGCTGTTTTGCCAGTTACCTGAAAGTGACATTGCCAAATGCTGCCACCTTTTTGCAAAGGCACTAAGACCCCAATTAAGACCCCATTAGGAACCTGATTGGTACCTGGTTGGTACCAATCAGGAAGGCCCAGTCCCCATGTGGACCCCATTTAAGGCCCCATCCAGCAGGCCCTGTCTACACAAATGGGTCCAGGAGGGCAGGAAAAATCTGGATTTAATGGATTTCATGTGCACCCATTTCAAGGTGTCCACTTTCCAGTCTTCAGACATCACTTACCTGTTGTCATGGGGTCCAGGGGCTGGGCCAGCAGGAATGGAGCTGCACTTGCAGGTGACACCAGCTCCACCCTGCCACTCACAGCTACGGAGTTTTGTACAGGCTCCATAGCTGCGAGTGGTGTCCCTGCACTGCTTTGGCTGGCAGCCAGAATCATTGTCACCACCACCCTCGTCTACTACAGATCC
This sequence comes from Aspidoscelis tigris stejnegeri, assembly GCA_023333525.1. Lineage (NCBI taxonomy): Eukaryota > Metazoa > Chordata > Lepidosauria > Squamata > Teiidae > Aspidoscelis > Aspidoscelis tigris. The sequence goes on along the minus strand of JALMGA010000007.1, from coordinate 20,857,034 downwards.
AGATTAAGGGCCTCCTTAATCCAGATCTGACTCTACCCTGTGCAAACAGAGCCAGGCAAGCGGGAGTAGATCAGAAGGCCCATGATCTGGACTTAGGGCCTTCTTTATCTGGATCCCCAGTGAGTAAAGAAAGGGCCTACAATCTAGAATAGAAGCCTACCATCTACATGCTGGTGTAAACTGAGGATATATCAAAAAATATGGTCCAGTATGGAAAGGACCCAAGGTTGCTTCTAGAAGTCAGCATGGATAAATAGAAGTGCCCTAGTTGTGTGCCCTGAAGACTCCTGGAGGAAATGGGTGTGGCACTAACTCAAGGATGCCTTGGCTGGATGTGATTTGGGGCATTTGGGGCTGTCTATGGTTGAGAAAGACCTGCTTCAGAACCACAATGGCCTGGATAGCCTTTTGAAAGCAACCTGGATCAAAGGCCAGCTTTTGAAGAAAGACCACCTCATTGAAGGCACAATAAGTGATCCCAACAGTGATCAATAAAGTTGGTAGTTGGAGAGGAACAGGGAGGTGTGAGGCAATAATTGCTCATCCCATCACACTCTTGCCCTGCCTTTCAACCCTGCTATTTCAGACCTGTGGGCCACCCCTGCTTCGGACTCGTTTTGTATCTAAGTTAGAAGATCGCTGGAGCCTTTCATACTGCAAATTTTGTAACAGGAAAGTGAGTGCAATTTAAATAAAAGACATTACTGGAGGGCTTGTATGAGTGAGGGTACAGGCACAATTTGTTCAAACATTATGCAGACTGTACCTGGTGACAGGTAATCCCCAAGTGCAGTTTGTATAAATGCTGGGCAAATTTTCTACTTCAAGTGACAAGGAACAGGCATACAAATTAGTTCAGAATTGTTATTATTTTGTCCTTGCTTTTGTAAAGACTTGCTTTGCTTAGTATGTACAGTTGTCCCTTAAAATTCTTGGAAAACACTGAATTGCAAACTCACAAAACTAAAGTCATTTGGCATCTATGAGAAGTAAGAAGTATGGGGGGGGAAAAACAATGAGGAGTTTCGTTTACTCCTGAAACTTTCAGAAGTCATATAGAATAGAACTGTGCATCAACTCAAATTTGTAGGCTCAGTTTAAATCAAACTGAACCTCACTGAGTTTGGTTTGATCTAGAACCAGGCCAAACTAAAACTGTTAACTGTTCAAATATTTTAGAAAGAAAGAAAAATACATTCAAGGCCGGGTGTGTCCTCACCTGCATCTTTCTCGTGTTGTGGTTACTACTGAGATCTGTGGAGGTACACAATTCTGCTTTTCCCTATGTTTTTTTGAGCCAGAGAAGGTGCACAAGCATGCAGTTGCACAAACTTTGCTTTTGAAAGGAAAAAAAAAGGCAGTCCATGGAAAGTGGCCCTATTTAAAGGGTCTGATGGCAGTTGATTTTGAATGGTTTCAATTGAAACACTTGGTGTGAACACCACTGGTTTAGTTCAAATTGAACCAGGCACTTTTGGATAGGCAGGGGTTTTGGTTCAATTCAAACTGGGTGGAACCATTTGGATCAATTTGAACCAGTCAAACATCCACCAAATTTGCCCATCTCTACTTTAGAAGCATAAAAGGACTTTCAGACAAGCAGGTAACCAAATCTTAACTATCCAGTGGCCACTGGATTTCCAGTAATATCCCTACTTACCTATGCATTTTCTGAGCAGCATGCAAGATTAGACTGCTGGAGATTTCCAAGAGTCAGCCAAGTGCGTGGGAAAATTGGCTAATATTGTTGGTCCCCTTGGTTTGAATTCCTACTTGACTAAGAACATAAAAGGAACCCTGCTGTATCATGCCACAGCTTATCGAGTCCAGCATCCTGTATTTTACAGTGGCCAACCAGTTGCTTCTGGGCATCCTCTAAAGCATACTAAAGCAAAACCTTCACCTGCTTTCAAACCCTTGCTAGCAGCCTTTAGAGGCATCCTGCCTGTCTCTCCAACCCTGGAGGAAGGACCTAGGCATCTATTCTAGTAGCCATTGGTACACATGTCCTCCTTGAATTTGTCTACAAAAACTTCAAGGTGGCTTTGGGTCAGCCAGCCTCTACTTCTCAGCCTAACCTGCCTCACAAGGTTGTTATGACAATAAAATGGAAGGGAGAATAATAATTTGCAAGATAGAGAAGCCACTAAACAAATGGATGAGAATTCAATTAACACTATATGTCTGTTATTTCAGGGTCACATTTTCATCTAATCTCATTGTTAGAATTCCCTGTCTTCAATATGCCTGAAAGACAGGATTAAACTTCATGCTTATCTGAATTGAAATTTGTTAACCTTCAAGGTGTCACAAGAGCCCTGGTTTGTTTTGTTGCACCAAATCAGCATGACCAAACTTAGAGGGAGAAAATCATTATCCAGCTCTATATACTGAGGTCTCAGGTTGCATATTATATATGGAAAAATGAATACAGGTACCGTATATTCCGGCGTATAAGCCAACTGGGCGTATAAGACGACCCCCAACTTTCCAGTTAAAATACAGAGTTTGGGATATACTCGCCGTATAAGACGACCCCCGACTTTTGAGAAGATTTTCCTGGGTTAAAAAGTAGTCTTATACGCCAGAATATACAGTAATACAGGTAAAAAAAAAAAGAAACAAAAAGAAATGTGTGGCTTTTTACTTGACTCCCTGATGCTGTGAGAGGCAGTTAGGTGGGTGAGGCCACATCTGGGAACCTGAACAAATATTCAAAACATTCAAAATTAGATCAAATTCATTCAAATTCGGACATTTGAATTTGAATCGAATGTCTATACATTCAAATTTAAACATTTGAACAAATTTTGAATCTTTTGAATCATTCATATGAATTATTCGGATATTTGCATCTTGTTTGTATCCATAGGCATTTGTAAGGATACGTAGGGAACGAAAACGGGATGCATTCAGAGCCAGTTTTGGAGATTGTGCACAGGTTTCGGAGCTTTGGGTTTGGAGGCATACTCCCCATGGGTGCACCCTCCCTAGAGAGCCCCCCCCCTAGACTCCATGCCCGATTGCGGTGGAAATGTGCTCTGTATAATCTGGATTTGATGCCTGAAGACCACATTGTAGACTCCTTTAATGGGGTCTACAGGAAATCTGGATTATAGGTCCTGAAGGGCCCATTCAATCTGGGTTTCCCTAGAACTGGTGGAAACAAATGTGGCTCTAATGGGGTCTGCAGTGGTTATGGGGTCTTCCTGCTCTGAGCCTAATGGGTCCTTAATGGGTCCCTAATGGGTACTTAGTGCTAGTGGGAAAACCCCCTCAGATCATATGAAATAAAATCCCCAATCCTTGTATTAAATTAAGTCCTTGTTCTGCCTTCCAGTTTCGCACCAGATCCCTGATCCGCCCTTCACAGTTTGGAGGTCAAGCTTGCAGTGAGCAGCTAGTTGATTCTCGGAGGTGTTACCCATCCAAACTCTGCAACATAGAGGAAGTTGACTGTGAAAACAGATTCCACTGTGTGAATGGTATAGTAATCTTGGCTTGATTTCCTCTGTTTTGAGTAGTATATTTCAAGATGTTTTGTACATACCTAAACAGAAACCATCATTCCACAGGGTAGTCACTTACCTGATAGATAGAAAGAGACGGAGCGATGACTTAGAAATGCAACTGAGTGAAAGGACAGAGGAGACTGGACAGGAAGGAAAGTAATTAACAGAAGGGACTACAGAGAATATTTATTTATTTATTTATTTATTTATTTATTTATTTATTTATTTATTTATTTATTTATTTATTTATTTATTTATTTATTTATCCTAACCTATACCCAAAGGTCTCAGGGCAGGTAACAACATTTAAAATCATACATATATTAAAACAATAACAGTGGGAAGAGACAGTATATTCCCATTTAACCAAAGGCCAGGGCAAAGAGGTGTGTCTTCACTGCTTTCCTAAACGTGTACAGTGAAGGTGATAGATGCACCTCAAGTGAGAGACCGTTCCATAGCCTGGGGCCCTCACTGAGAAGTGCCTCTCCCAGGTGCCCACCCCTTTTACTGCTGAAGGTGGTGGGACAACCAAGAGGGCCTCCCCTCCAGATCTTAAGGCACGGGCATGTCAATATGGGCGAAAGCATTCTTTTAGATCTTTGGAGCCCAAGTCATTTAGGGCCATACAAGTCAAAGTTAACACCTTGAATTGGGTTTGGTAGTGAATCATCAGCCAATGCAATTCTTTTAAGACTGGTGTGATCTGTGTCCAGCTAGCTGTCCCAGTCAGCAGTCTAGCAGCTGCATTATGCACCAGCTGCAGCTTCTGAACCATCTTCAAGGGAAGGAGTTGCTTCAGACCTTTGCCTGGGGTCTGCTTTAGTCTGCACTAACATGAAGACTGCAGGGACCTATTCCAGAATATAATCTGGAGTAAGATCCAGTGCAAAAATTGCCCTTGATTGCAAAACTGCTGTATGCCTGGGGTGCTGGATGAAAAAGAAAATGAGTCTTCAATGAAACTATTAAGGATACTGGAGCCCTGTGCTCTCTTCTGTATGGCAACTCCAATTAAGATAAAATATATCCTGTATCTAGGAGAAATATGCCCCCCTCTGGGTGGGTGAGGAACTGGGATGATCACATGCAGAGAATAGAGAGAATTGTACAAAATTCACACTTGCTGAACTGATATGTGAAACAAAAACAGTACGCTTAGAAGTGTGTAGTTCTCCTAATTTTGTGATGCAGTTCTCTGAAGCAGCTTTGTAGAAAGGCAGATTTTAGACAATGCTATGTTCAAAAAGGGCTGGTTGGTGAAAATCTTATTATACTGCTTTATTACATTAGATAAAATTGTTTGCAAACTGTGTAAATTAGACAAAATTGTGTAAATTAGACAGATAAGTTGCTTAAAGGGCTGATCTCATCAGGATGGATGAGAGTAACTGGACTGCACAGCTGAAAGGGTAATTGGGAAAAAGTTCTGAACAGAAATATACTGAATCAGATTTGGAATATGTTAATAAAGAATAAAGAATCAGGGGAAACAGAGTTATGAAGGAAACCTATGCTCTTTCTTCATCTACAGTACTTATTTTTAATTCTGTATCAGAGGGTCTGGAATAGAGATGTGCCTGAATTTTTTTCCTGTTCTCTTCACATTGAAGCAAATGGGTCAGAGCTTCACATTCACGCAAATATGGCCACTTTGAATGTGCTACATTTCTAATTAACTTCAAATTCACTTTGAATACCTGCCTGTTGAAATGCTTTGAATTATCTTACCTTAGTTTTTGTCAAGATCCTGTATATTTTTTGTTAACTGATCCACATCCAGAGAAATGGGGAAGGGTTTTTGCATCTATTGAGGGTTATTTATGTCTTGTATCAGTTTAGTTAATTGTGTATGTTTTTTTAAAACAATAAAGTAATTTTTAAAAAAATACAGAAGGAAATTCCACCCAATGAAAATATGTGGACTTTATCCCCCCCCCCCGCAAACTTTTACAGCTGATACCACTATGGTAATGCTTGATGCTCTGCACAAGCACAGACATGTCATGGGGTCGTGTGAATTGCCAGCACTCTTGCATGGCAGCTCCAGATGACCTCCTCACCCGAACAGAATGCAGATGCTCACCGGCTGGCCTCTTAAAGATACGGTCAGCATTGGTGAGGGTTGGGTTGCTTGTGGTGCTTTTCTTTCTTCTTCTTGTAATTTGGATAAATACTATCAAGACACCTGAGAAGTGCAAGTGTGCAAGCTCTGCAAGTGCATGTGCATTTGTGCACACCCCTGCCATGCATTACAGCTAATTTACAATTAGTCAACATCTGGGCAGGCAGGGGGCACTTGTGGGCTTTAAGCACCTCCTGTAAGTGCAGATGAGCCTGACCAGATGCTGACTAACTGTAAACTACTGGCCATGGTGTGAATTGGGCTCTTGTCTCATGCCACTCAATCCTTTACGTGTTTACTTGGAAGTAAATTCCATAGAAAGAGCAACTTGTCACATCTGTTTCCTAGTAAATGTGACCAGGACCATGATTGTCTCCTCCATTTCACGTTAAAGAACAGCTTGGAAAAATAAAAGTTGGGTTTGCAGCTAAAGATTTGCCATGATCCCATGGGCTGCATTGACTTCGTGTCATAAAGTTCTGCATTCTTTGTCACCATTGTATACCACACTGGCTGCTTTTGGTAACAGAAAGTGCCATGGTAATCAGAACAAGGACAGATTGTACATTTTAAGGCAATGATGGGTCTTTCCGCACTTACTGTTATCTTGGCATAATGCAAAATCACACACCCTTCTGGCACACTCCATCTGCAGTGGACGGAGGATATAATGGCCACCTAAACTGCCATAAAACACAGGAGGCCCAGGAGACATGCAGAAGAACTCAAATCTCCATGGGCTTTTTTTTTTTTTTAAGCAGGGGGACCCATTTCCACAGAACACAAAATTGCACTGTTAAAATGGGTCCCCTGAGGGGCTTCATCATTATTTAGATTAGATTTTGGTATTCATTCATCTTAATGAGGTGATTGCTGAATGAAATTTTTGTTTGGGTAGTCATGCCACAGTGGTCTAATATTTCTGGTTTCATTTCTACTTATTTATTAGGCTTATATACTGTAAATTTTAAATGAATCTGTGTGGTTTACAAGTTAAACAATAAACCAAAAGAAAAGAAAACAAATACAGAAAACAAAATTAAGCATGGTCACGATACTGAATAATGCCAAAGGTACAGGTGAAAATTTATGCCTTCAGAGATTTTAAAAATCATTTTGATATTACATAAATGCATAGTTTGCATATTTGGGCATTTATAAAGCTAATTTTCAATTATATCCTTGCTCTGCATGTGTGTATCACTGTAGTTCAGTGGTAGAGCAAACTACCTGGAATTCAGAGGGTTGGTGGTTCAATCTCCAGCCTCTCCCCAGAAGTAGGCAATGGCAAACCACTTTTGTATCTCTGCCAAAATGACATAAAAGTGCCAGTGAAGGTGCCAATATAGGCTGAATGCAGTTTTGTTTATACTGCACAGCAAAATGTGCAGTCACAATTAGGGCATCACCCACAATGAACCCACTTATATTACCACTGAGCTACAGCTTCTCACAGACACAGTCAACACAGATACAAGCCCTTTCTGCACTGGGCCTTATCCCAGATTATATCCTGAAGTAGCAGGCTGCCATCCACATCCTAGTGCAGACTGCAGCAGGCACTGGGTGGGCCACTATTTTGGGATCTAATCCAGAATAAGGGCCAGTACAGAAAGGGCCACATTGTAGAAGGAGAAGAGAGATAGAAGGACGTGTTTTCTCTTCACAGCAGGAAAGCATACAGTCAAGATGCAATTCTTTCTCTGCAAACAGGTCGGTGTATCAGTCGAAATTTGGCATGCAATGGAGAGAATGACTGCGGGGATAACTCAGATGAACAGAACTGTCGGCGCATAAGGAATGTGTGCAACAGAAGATATGAGATCATTCCTGGGGCACACTTAATGGGACATGGGTAAATGATTTTTAGATGCTTTTCTTTGCATCTTTCTTTCTTCTCTTCATTTATGCCCATTTCACTAAGGGGTTAGCTGTTGGTACCTTCTGTGACCACCTAGACTTTCAGGAATGTTTCTTCTCTCCAGATATCATATCTTAGCAGGAGAGATCAGAGGCGAAGTTCTTGGCAATTCATTCAACGGAGGCAAATGTACGCTTGTCAAAAGCAATGATACCAGAAAAACATTTCGTGTTCCTGCAAATGTGGAGACTGTCAGCTTTCAGGTAATGGTCAAAATATATTAAGCACATAATTTTAAAGCAAGGGATAGCATGATAAGACAATGGAGGTCTAGTGGAAGCCTTCTACATGAATAGGATTTTATATTAAGCTGAACAGAAATTGACAGCTTCTGATGAATCCTGAATACCAGATTAACACATCAAGAATGTACCCAAAACCATCTGTGCAAGCCCTAGCTGACCCTAACATTTCATCTCTGATGGCTTTTTAAATATTGACTGAGATTTTGTAACTGAGTTGCAACCCCAAATTTCTTTCTTTTCTTTATTCTTCTTGTAATTTGGAGAAACACCATCAAGCCACCCGTGAAGTGCAAATGGGCACAGCCCTGATGAAATGTGAACATTGACCACCACTTGCACAAATGCCACCTTTGAAACAAAAAGTTCCATCTGAGCTACCATAATATGCCCGGGCCTCGAGTCTATTTAATTTTTAAAATCCATTGTGTAGAATAGGAGTGGCTTTTAAAGGCATCATATTTATAATTCCATATATGTAGTACTCACATGCAGGGGGAAATGGGAGATAGATCGTCCAGCACTGTCCCCTGCTAAACAGGGGGCAAGAAGGCACAGAATAAGGCTTTAACAGATTGTGCATATAATCAGATAAATATTTGTGCATCCCTTCTTTGTAGGTGGAGGATAAAGAGGATGATGTTACATCAGATTTCTACAATGATTTGATTCCCCTAGAATCCAGTGTTTCCAGATCCAGTTCTTTCCATGGTTCAGGCCACAGCTTCTCTGGAATTCCTATTTTGTTCTCCAAAAGGAGAAAAGTAAAGATCACATCTTCATCATCCTTCAAGGAAGCACTGCAAGCTTCATATAAAAAGGTATGCCTGTTTTTGTCTGTAGAGCAGAAGCAAAAATGAAGATCATCATGATGATGTTGGTGATGCTAATGGTATGTTAGTTGTTTTCTCCATTTGGTCCCCATAATGAATATATGCATGGATATCAGCAGTGCTAGGTTCCCTAGGCATTATCTGGGAAGACAAAGTATTGTCCTTGTTCTGGTCATCAGATGATTTTCTCTGTCATGCCCCCCTCATTGTAGAAATGTCTCCCAGGGGGAGGGACAAATATGAAATGGAAGTTGCAGAGTAAGTAGGGATGCTGTGCCATGCATATGAAAGCACCAAATCTGGTTCTAATGCAGAAGAGAAGAAAATGTTGTCAGTTACCTCCACACTCAGTTCTAGAAAGATCTTCCTGCTCTTTACTCTTAAGAAAAGTAGCATCAGAATTATGTGGGTAAGACTCCAGCCACAGCTGCTTTAGGTGAAAGCCTTGTTCATATTTGAACAAATGCTGGATGACATTCACAGGATATGGACTATGGTCTGCACAAGACAAGGAATCCATGCAAGTACATATTTGGTGGGGTCCATCCTCCATTACTTGAGCTTGACTGCAGAATTTCCCCTTATTACCATTCTTTAGGGTGGGTCAAATATGGTTAAGAGTCTGATCAGATACTGCTAGAGGGTTGACTCTTGGCACCTCTCATTATTACCAGGCAGACATCCATCCTCATCATTCAACTGTTCTTGGGTCTCAAAGCTTCAGAAAAGTCAGTGCAGTGATGGGTGGGATATCTCAGAACTGGAGTCACCTTTTTCAAGCTATACTGATTTGTTTGACTGTAAACTGCATAATCAGTAGGTGGGAGTTTCCCTTCCCAAGTGAAAGACTTCAGTGATGTAGCCTGCTCCTGTTCGTACATCAGAATACTAAAATATCTTTATTTTCAAAAATATGGAAACCTGTGATTCCTTGTTCTATGTGTGGGGGGACGCAGTGGGGAGTGGAAACATGAAGTGCCTTGTATACTAATTATCTCATTTCCAGAAATCTAAAATTGGGGAAATAAGAGCAAGCAAGTGGCAGGCAATGTAACCAATTACAGAATAAAAACCAATACTAGGAGCATTTTACCTCTCTGGTACAGGTTGCCAATGGAATGGGACAGGGCTTATCCACATTTGGACAGCCCATTCCACTCTAGTCTTGGCTCCTGCCTCCGAAGGTTGGGAATGAAAATTCTCAGCCTTCTATGTTTCTGGGAGGACCATTTTTGGAGGCACACCATTTTCAACACCACATTTTTTATATATAGTGCTGACAAAAGCCCGCCCCCACAGTATTCCAGCCTATGGGGGCAGGCTATCTACACACACTTCATAGCCCTGAATACAGTCCCAAGTCTGTTTGTGAACTACTTCAAACTGTGGTCACACCTAAGGTTTAATCCAGCTTCAGGCCACTTTCAAAGCAAGAGAACACACCAGCAAAGTGCCCTGTAATTTTCTTTCCACATAATCTATCTCAAAGGCGATTTTTATGAGTTATTTAACACTGAAAGAAAACAACTTGTCACTTTGCTGATGTACTCTTTCACTCTCAAAGTGGACAGAAGCTAGATTAAACCTTAAGAATGACCACAGCCAAAGAGGTTGACAGCAGGACTGGAATAAGGTACCATTTGGCATCTTATCCCAGCCTGGAGCTTTGTCCAGTGGGAATAAAGAGTGGGGTCTGCTGTATTCTGCACTAGTATGTAGACAGCACATGGACTGGAACACGGTGCATTATTATGTTGAGTATGGGAAGGGCCTGAATTTGCAGTAGTTATGGCTGCAGTAAAAGAGTGGCCATTGATGTATAATATTTATTTATATAAAATGCATTTGATAACATTTGTTTAATAAGAAGCTACATTTCTTTTCCCACATGGGAACAAATATGAACATAATTGCTTTAGTGCCTGCACTATAGAGATAAGCTTTTTCATAAACAAGGAAAAATTTGCTCTGTCACAACTGAACAAATAGACAAGAAATGTAAATGGGGGGAAAAGAAAATGTAAAATAGAAGAGAAGAGAAATCATTCTGGAAATGATTGTTGCAATTTACAAAAAAAAGAAGCTATGAGCGGTAAAACAAGGATAAATCAGCAAAGAAATGTGTTGTAGTGAAATGGCATAACATGCAACTTCTTAACTGGCTTAGTATGGGCACAAGTGCAAAGGACCTATTGTCACTGGGCCCTGCTGAATTGGGCCACAGCTGATTCTGAGGGAAAAACTGTAGGAAATAGCATACTCAAATGCACAGAAATAATTCCATATAAGTTATCAACTGAAGTGCATGCTTCTTTAAAAAATTTTTTTTTCCAGAACTCTAAATTTATTAGGATCCATAAGGTGGTTGCTGTGTCAAACTTCACAATGAAACCCTCAGACTTATATCCTTCTGAAGTATTCTTGAAGACCCTCAACAGCCTTCCTCTGGAGTACAACTATGCACTCTACAGCAGGATATTTGATGACTTTGGGACTCATTACTACACCTCTGGGTCAATGGGGGGCACATATGACCTTCTTTATCAATATAGTGCTGAAGAATTGAAAAATTCAGGTTTGTTACCAGTTGCTGATATCTTATTTATGGTCCCCAGGAAGGGCAGAGGGAGGGAGCTGTTGTTCACAATTTTAGCTTGTGCAGTAATCATAGTTGTTGTTTCTCAGAAACCTTTTAGTGAGACAATAAAATAAAATGATAGCAAGAGGAAGTTTTCTTTTCTTTTTGAAGGGAAAGTGTAGGGTTTTTTTTTTGTAGAAACTACAAGGAAAGGAACCTAAAAATCATGGACTCTTCAAGATTACACAGAAGTCAGAATTTAGAAAGATACAGGATGAAGTCACACCAGACTTCATCAGAGTTTTCCCCATATTAAGCTTGAATTTCAGATTGGCTTGTTCACACGCGTACAAAATAATGTTCACTCTATACTTGTTTTTCCATTTACACTATAGTTCTCAGTCCTCTGTCAGTTATTTTTCCATTCCCTGCATTCTTTTTTTTTTTTTTTTTGCTCCCTCTGTTCCCTCCTGCTGGTTGGCTCTTTCCCTGCTAATCATTTCTTAGTTTGGGTTTGGGCGTGGTGAAATTTCCCTCGTCTTCTCCCATCCTTCCCACTCCATTCCCTGCGTTGCCCCTCAAGGGGGGAGGTTCCATTCTTGTCAATCAATCAATCAATCAATAATCAGCCAATAATCAATAATCAATCAAACAATCAAACAATCAATCAATCAGTCAATCAAAGCAGCCTCTGATCCTAGGGTTTGGGGTGAAAAAGGGCTCAGGCAGGCAAAACTGCAGCTTAAAAGGGGCAACTGAATATTTATTCCTTCTCTCTCTAAGGCCGTGTCTTCATGGCAACCCTTATTTCACTTTCCCTAAACCGAGATAACAGAACCAGATGCAAACGCGAATTTGCCTGTTCCCATTACTTTCAGCTTAATCGCGTTCAATCCGGATTCTGAGGATGTACGTGACTCAAGGGGGACTCCAGTGGCTACCTTTTAAAAGACGGTTTTCGGGGCTGCCCTGTCCTCTTCTTCCTGGCGTGAACGCGCCACCCATAACAGACCCCTTCACGGAGCCTAGCTGGGTGGCTGCTGCTTGCCTGGATGGAGGAAAATCGGCAGCAGGCAGACAGCGATTTTTTCCCCTCCTCTCCTGATTGTTCAGGGCACGCAGCAGCAGCAGCAAATCAAGCTCCCTTCCCCTTAAACATTCACACATCTCTCCAAACGGCAGCTGCTTTTCTTTCCCCTTTTTAGAAGGCCAGCACTTTCAATAGCAAGATGTTATCAGGCGTGAATTGCTTGTTTGCTACAGTGAATTGACTGGATTGCTATTCGGGCTGCTGCTGCATTTACAGCTTGCTTTGGAAGCAAGCTATTGGGGGAGGGAAACTCTCACCCCTTAACACGGAAGGGTTCCCACAGTAAAAAATGTAAAACGTTTCAAGCGCACAAACCGGAGTGAGACCTGTTGAAATGAGGATTAACATTTACAACGGTTTGGGGCGATTTAACACGCGGAAATCGTGTTAAGCCAAACTGCCGTCTGGACTGCGAGGATTCAAAACATTTTGAATCCGAAATAAGGGTGCCGTGAAGACACACTGTAAGAGTCAAAATGCCCCCCTTGAGAGAAAATAGATCACATGAATAGATACATTGTGGAGAGAGGAGGGATGCATTTTGAGAGTCTACTGTTCCCAGCCCTCCCTTGTGCAATGCCCAAAATGAAGGCTGTCACTGCACATGACAAAATGGGGAACTCACCCAAAAAAGCATGACTCTCTCCCAAAATAATCTACTACTTGCACATTCTCACTTCATGACATGAGATGGACTAAGGATCTGAAACAGGCTAAGAACTCAATTCACAACTTCACACCTAATTCCAGGGTGGGAGAAAACATGTATAGCCATAGGCCTGGATCTCCTTCTCCTTCTTCTTTTTTTAAATTAAACTTTTACTTTACTCAACAATATACATTAAATATCCATCAGATGTTAACTTGGCAATTATATAAAGCCCTGAATCTCCTTAACTGAATGGATATATCTTGGATATTACCTTTATGAAAGGTAAGGCATTACAGAAATTTTCTCCCTTACTCCATAGGTTTAACTCAGGAAGAATCCCAAGAATGTGTCCGGACAGAAACAACTAGACGTATCCTTTTCTATAAGAAAAAGAAAGTTCATACAAAATGCACCAACAACAGAATGACTTCACAGCATGAAGGTGACTGGAAAGGAAAATGTGCTGCATATTATAATTTTGAACAGGCTGGAGTTTAACCATATCAGATACATATGTGTTTGTATCAGATATCTGTATGAAGACATTCATATCGAATTGGGTCCTATCACATTTGATTTTCTAACATTTGATTCATTACAAACCGAATGTCAAAAAACCCATTCACGCACATCCCAAGTGCGCTGGCATGTCACCTGACCCACCCAGCACCATAGAGGTGCATATGGGCTCAGCAGAGACAGGTAAGGCTGTGTCTGCTTAAGGTAAGTGCACATGTGGAACACAAAACTGTGCTCCACACATAGCTGGTTCCTGTGTGGAAGGGGCCGTTTTCAGTGTAGAAATGGCCCCTTCCAGTGCAGATGCGCCATCAAGGACAGCACTGGAAGCCAACTACCAGGCAAAGTGCAGAAGGCCCTAGGATATGGTCTTAAAATTGTATTCTAATCCTATGTCTATCAAGTCTTGGGCAGTATCCTCTGCACACTGTTTTGAATGAATGCTGAGAATTTGATCATGTTTCTACTGGTTACTCTTTGAAAAAACATACTCATTTTTAATCTGTTCCAGGTTCATTTTTGCAGTCCTCTGAAAAATCTATTTCATTAGTAAAAGGGGGAAGATCTGAATATGCTGCCGCTCTTGCCTGGGAAAAACAAGGGGCGTTCCCAGGACACACTGTGTACACCAACTGGCTTGAATCAACTAAGGAAAATCCAATAGTAGTTGACTTTGCGGTAGGAAATCAGAAATTGAAAAACACAAAGTTGATACTGGTTTGACCATTAAAGCTGATATTTTACATTATTGATTTAGAGTATCGATCCCCATAATACTTAACAATTTAGTGAATGGTAGATTTCTTCTAACATAATACAGTAGGATCTTGTTTAACATGAGAGTTCTGTTCTGGCTAGTTGTTGTTTAAAGCAAAACTCATGTGAAAGTAATAGATGTTTCATATTAGAGAAAATCCATTAAAGCAAAATAAGAATGCTTACTGAAACAAGGAGCCTTTTTGCACTTATCTTTAATCTAGCACACAGCACCGAGAAGTCACCTTCAGGGCCTCGTCTGTCCACATGTTAGTGCATCACAGAAACCCACCAACTGCTATTATGCTCTGTCCACACAGGATGGAGCATGATCCAGATCATGAGACCCCTGATTTGGATCACTAGTAGACCTTGCTATTGAGGTCTCCCTGTATACTAGTGGGGTCTAAGCTCGAACACATAAGCATAAAGAAGGTGTACGCCTACAAGTTCTGAATCCAGGGAGACCCATTTTGGTGGTGCACCTTATTGCACCAAAATAGGTCCCTGGAAGGGGGGAGGCAAGGCTAAGAACACTCATTCCTAGCTGTCAGGGCTCTTGAATGCCAGCCCCAAAGCTCATGCAAGCTTCATAGCCGGTGTGGGGGCTGGTGTGGAACAGCATCATTGTACAGATGGCACTGTACCATACCATGCCTTCCAATGATCTGGACAAGAGGGCCTTGCCAGACTGGACCCACTGAGCCATATCCCGGCAAGGTACGTGCAGAAAGGTCCAAGGTCTCAGTAAGCAAATTGTGTTATAATGAAACCACACAAGCCCAATTTGCTTAAAGCAGAGTCTTTCTCTATTAAGTTTTATTTTGCTTTGTTTTATTTTAATCTTCATTCTAGTTGATTGATTAAAACCTTCCAATGCTAAATTAGGCTGTAAGGAAAAAAATCATACCAAACTTGGACATATGCAAACTGCTGTTTTGAAATGCTTGAACAGTCCTCCCACGTTATTACAAAGCCTGCATTTAATATAGGGCTGTGTTCCTGCTCTTCTGGAGGAGAAGAGGTGTAATTTTGTGCATCATGATGGATGATGGAATTGAATGTAGGTTCCAGGAGGGCAGGAGAGTGACAGGCGAACATTCAGCTCCTCAGCAGCTTGATAAATGTAAGCTTTGTGGCTCTACTTGGTTCTTTCTGCACTGGGCCCAATTCTGGATTGTATCCTGGAATAGGGACCTGCCATCTGCATGCTGGTGCATGCCATGGTAGACCCTGGGGCCTTCCAGAGTTTGCACCGGCATGTGGATGGCAAATCCCAGAAAAAAGCTCAGTGCAAAAAGGCCCTTGTTTGATACTGAAGCAAGAGCTCCCCAAATGGGAGCTTGCTAATGGTACCAAAGGATGTTTTGTGCATTTCATAACATCAGCTTATTTCTAGGAGGTGTGTACTCACAGGCAAGCAACTCTTCAGATATATATTAAGTAGGCAAAGGAGGGGGTAGGAAAAACAAAAAAAGGGAAAATTGATTTTAATTGCGAAAACAATGATACATTAGCTTTTAAGTATTGCAATACAATAAAATGGGTGTTCAAATGGATAAAGTTTTCTTTGTGCTGTCAACAAATTGTAATAGGTTTGCCATGTGGACTGCAAATCAGGGTTCCTACATCCTTAACAGCTAGATAGTAATTCAATTGCTGACATTTCTTCTTCTGCATAATAAGAAAGATACATTAACACTGACCTTAGACCATTTCCTTACTTACCTTAGGTGTATACTCCTGCTGCTCCATTTCTGCTGGAGTGGTGTACCTGTGCAATCAGGCCACATGTCCTGAAACAACACCAACATTTGGATGACTGTTCAGGAACAGCCCCCCCCCACCACCACCACCAGCTCCGATGTTCTTTGAGCGTTGGAGTCAGCTCCATGGACTCCAATGGTCAGAAATGAAACCTCATGGCCTCAGAACCTCCAGTGGATCCATTATGGCAGCGTGCTTTGATGGCCCACCAACGTGAGTCCCCCGCTAAACCAGAACATGTCTCTGTGATCTTGTTTAGCAGCCACCGGTCCATTGGTAGACCTTTTAAAAAAGATCTACTGATATCCTGGACAGGGCAGCCATTAAAAAGATCTACTGATATCCTGGACTAGTTTGGTCTACCCTCCATCCAATGCAGACAGAACATACTAGCAAGGGTCATGACCTCCCTCATACCACACCTCCATGTGGAAAGGTGGCCTGTGGACCCTTTGCTGGAGTGCTGCAACAGTAAGTGTGGAAAGACCTCTAGGATTCTGAAAGCATCCAAGTCTGTCCCATAATCTTCAGAGTGAGTTAGCAAATGCCCACATTAAAGAAAAGGATGATGTAGTCACAGAGAAGTATAGAACAGGCTTGCCTCCAGCGATCTGCCTAAAAGATATGGCAAATCTTGCTTGCTATGGTTATGAATCAGTAAACTGATATTCTTTTGAAAGATATAGTATGCTGCTATGTCAGAGGGAAATCTAATTGGCCAGGGTTGTTGCCATTTACTGTGCTTTCCCCTTTCAGCTGGCTTCCATTTTGGATTTGGTGAAGAACTTTCCATGTGCAGTTACAAAACGCCACAACCTCAAAAAAGCTCTTAGTGAATACATGGCACGGTTTGACCCATGTGGATGTGTTCCATGTCCCAACAATGGCAGGCCTGTGCTCTCTGGTTCTGAATGCCTCTGTGTGTGCCAAGCTGGTACTTTTGGCAATAACTGTGAGATGAGAGCACCTGACTACAAATCCGGTATACATATTAATATAAGCAATACATGTGTTTTCAGTGTAGCTGTGCAAAATAGATGAGCATTACGTTGATAGTGAGGCCCTATGGCTGGAGAGGTTATATATCACAGCGGAAGCTGGCATACAGCAGAAGCACGAAGGCAGCGGGAGAGCTACAGAACTGCAGGCAATAAAGCTCTTGGCAGGCTACCAAGCAGGCTTCAGCGCAGGTCAGGAATTCAGAGGCAGAGAAGGAAAGACTTTATCCAAATCCATTCTGGTTCAAGCCATGAATGCATCATGAGAGTTTAGGAATTAGGAAGTAAGGAATAGGGATGTGCACAAATATTCATAACATTCGAAATTTGTATGAAGTTGGCCGCATTCGGACATTTGAATTTGAATCAAATTCAAAGACTGTCATTTGAATTCCAATGGAATGTTTGGATACAATCATATGAAGCTTCATATGGGATTTATATGGGATTCGTATGGGATTAAACGTTTGTATCAAATACGAATCTTACCACATTCGAATGGGATCTATTCAAATGAATACAAATATTCTTGCATTCGATTCAATATGAATCGGAAAAAAAATCACATCTGTGCACATCCTGAGTAAGGAATGTGGAGACTCAAGCTGTTTGCAAAAATTGCTAGGAACAATAGAACAACTGATGGAAGAGCAGTAAAATATAGGTTTCCTTACACAGCTGGCCTAATCCTGCCAGCCATGCCTCTTGTTTTCCCTTGTTTGCAATCCTCTGTTCTAGAACATGCTGCCTTTGTCTTGAGCAGCTGGAATAGTTTCCACTTCCTCATCCTCCTCTACCTACTGAGGTGTAAGTAATATCTCAAGCTGCATCTAGACACTTGCTTATTCCCCTGTATTTGGATATTCCGGAATATCCAAATATAGCAGAATAAGTAAGCAACGTTTGGATGCAGGGTAAGAAGCACTGCAGGACCTGACTGGGGCCTTTTCTGAACTGGACCTTATTCTGTATTATATCCTGGAATAGGGACCTGTTATCTACATGCTAGTGCAAACTACAACAGGCCCCATCCCTCATCTGCCTTAGTCTGCACTAGAAGAAGTCATAACAAATTATCTTCCTCTTCCTCACCTGCAGAGTTGTCCATGACAGAAGCCTTGCTTTTGGTCTCTCCAAACGGGTCTTTGATCCCAGGGAAAAAAATCAAAGATCCAGATTGGGGCTCCAAGTCTGCTATGTAAGTTGCCTTTCTGGTAGAACTTGCATTGCAGGTGACCATTTGAATGTGAAAAATTATTTATATTATGTGAGCCTTAGAGATCAAAGAACCATCATAAACTCACACTGGGAAGATGAGCAAGAATTGTGACTTTTATTATTTAGATGCCATGGCATGTGGAAATTGGTGGCCATCAGTACCCAACTCCTAATTGTAGAGTACATAATCAGAGGTTTAATGCCTGTTTCTTTGCATTGGTAGCATGTGATTTCCTTCTGTCCAAGTATGAAGAGTGGCTGGATGCCACAGTGCCTTTTCTTGCCAGCATTTGGCAAGGGTAAAGATAGAAAAATATTGTACCAGATCCTCCATCCCAACCTTTTATGTGCTCTCTACAGTTTGGCACCTGAGGTTTACAAAATGTTTGCCTTCTCTTCTGGCAACTTGATATTTTATCAGATCTGTGCATCTTTTAATTCTTCCAGATAAAATAGGAGTTTGAGCAGATCAGTTAAGAAGGAGGCCTGAACCCTGGACAATCTGAGGGTGCCTCCAGATTGCAGTAAAAAGTTGTGATTGTCCTGGGACTATACTGGGAATGCCACACATATCCATGTCATTCCTGATATAACTCTGGATTAGTTCTTTGAAAATCCATAATATTATGATTATGAGAAATCCAGCAACAACACCAGATTTCTCATAATAGCATTTGTAATCTTATCTTCTCAGCCAGCTCTTCATGTTATTGTTGCTGGTCAAAAATACCTGGATATTGGAAATTAAGTGTGGGTGGGTGGGGAGCAAAGGGAAGTGAGTTAATGCCTGTTAACATCCAGGTATTTTTTAACAGCCACAATAACATGATGAGCTGACAGATGATGTAAGAGCCTAGGATTGTCCTGAGATTTCCTCCTGCCATCTGGATCTAAAGAATATCCCACAGTTTTTCCTTGCTGTCTGGAGGTATCCTGAGAGTCACTTATGGACTACAAGATGCTCACGTGTCATATAATAAAACTCTTGACAGAACATCTTACACCTGGATCCTCAGAAACTCTAGCCATTTTTACATTTGTGCAATAGATATTCCAGGAGTATCTTACACCTAGCACCTAGCATTCACCATGCTAAGTGTTATGATTAATCTTGGGCCTTCTTTAATGTGTTTCAGTTGCTGTTGATGGATACTGGAGCTGTTGGTCTGCATGGAGCTCCTGTAGTGGCTCCCGTAAGAGATATCGGACTCGTGAGTGTAACAATCCTTCACCACTCAATGGAGGAAAGCCGTGTGAAGGTGAAGAGAGGCAGGAGGAGGAATGCTACCACTCCTTATTCGTTGACCGGTAAGATGGAGATAATAGGAGTGATTATGGGGAAAGCCACAACTAGAGATGTTGTTTTTGTGTTCAGTTCATATTGAACTGAATGCAAGAGAATTTGTATTCATTCGAATAGATCCCCTTCCAATGTGGTAGGGTTTTAATTTGATATGAATTGCCTACGTATCCACTCTGGACGCATCAAATCTACTATAACCCACTTTGAATCCACTCTGAATCCATTGCAGATGTGACTGGGCAGCCGTTTTCCTACCTCCCCAGATTCATGAATATAACAAAGCTTTGTACTAGAGATGTGGAAGAATATTCAAGATATTAATTATTTGGACAAATTTGGTCATTCAAATTCAAATCAAATGTCCGGACATTTGTATTTTTAGTATTAAAACGAATATGAATATTCTGAATTATTCATACAAATAATTCGGATATTTGCATGTGTATGGATACGTACGCATCACAAACGTATCCGTACACATCTTATCATATGGATACATACAGGATGAAAACGGCATGTGTACGGATGCATACAAGATTCGTATTTAATATTTGTATGAATTGAAACGAATATAGTTGTATCAGTTCAAATATCCAGACATTCATTTTTTCTTTATTCGTACTAATTTGAATATTTGAATATTGCATTCATGTGCACCCCTGCTTTGTACAAATGTACAAAAACATTCAATTCATATTTGAATGTCAAACTTCGAATGTACCGAAATAAGCTTATAATGGGAATGTGGCCTCTGTGTGTTTTGTTCTTTAGGGGAAACTTGTGTATAAATGATGAAGAAGGTATGCGGGAGAGGGACATTCTTGTGGAACAGCCTGAATCTGGATGCCTTAAACCAGACCCACCAGAACATGGATTCATCCGGGTAAGCATAAAAAGTCCTACTAAAAGGAGTAAGGGAAGATTAAAAGAAGTAGGGAAGATTGCTGGCAGATGCTGGCAGAACCTTCAAGTATTTCTGCTAAACAGTTTGATCTTTGCCCTAGCTTTTGGGCAGGCACACAAATGAGTTTATTACAGTGCCTGACAAAAGTTCTGTCGCTTATCCATGTTGTTGAAACCAAAGCCTATAACCTGACTTAAAATTCATCCATTGGTTTTAAAAATGACTCATATGAAAGCTGAAACCCTCCCAAATGAGGTTTTTAAAAAGAAAATAAATATGCTGCACTGCTGAAATATTGATCATTTAATGAACACAGAAAGGTCAGATTTTGGCTAGACAAAAGTTTTGTCACCCACAAAAAGTAATGTGAAAATCAAACAGATAATTCACTTCAAATACAAAGATATGTTTCATAACATTGGTGAACGAAGTTGTGGTGCTATTAGAGCCATATTTAATATTTTGTGTGACTTCCATGAGCTTGAAGGACTGCATCCATGCGTTTCGGCAATGATTCATACAATTTATTGATGAAGTCATCAGGAATAGTAAAGAATGCAGTTTTAGATGCCTCCCAGAGTTCATCAAGATTCTTTGGTTTTGTGTTCCAAGCTTCCTCTTTCATCCTACCCCAAACATGCTCAATGATGTTCATATCTGGTGACTGGGCTGGCCAGTCCTGGAGCACCTTGATCTTCTTTGCCTTGAGAAACTTTGATGTAGAGATGGATGTATGAGATGGAGCGCCATCCTGCTGCAAAATTTGACCCCTTTTATGATTGGGAATGTAAGAGGTAGCTAATACGTCTTGATATTTTAGGCTATTGATATTGCCTTCCACCTTGCAAATGTTTCGCACACCCCTATACTGAATGTAACCCCAGACCATGATCTTTCCACCACCAAACTTAACTGTTTTCTGGGTATATCTTGGATCCATACGGGCTCCAGTAGGTCTCCTGCAGTATTTGCGGCAGCTGTGGTGTAATTCAACTGAAGATTCATCTGAGAAATCCACCTTCTGCCACTTTTCCATCATCCATCCGTTTAGTAGGCTGTGGGCCTTGGCAAATACCACACGGTTTTTTTAATTGCCTTTTGTTTAGTGTTGGCTTCTGGGCACTGATTCGACCATGGAGGCCATTTCGAGACAGAATCCTACAAACTGTTCTAGTTGACACAGGGACTTGAGGTGACCAGGCCTGTTGGAGCTCTGCTGCAGTGGAAGAAGGGCTGGCTTTTGATTTTCGAACCAACAAACGTTCCTTCGTCTTGCGGGGTCTGCCAGACCTGAGGCATTTCCGCACTGCAACGCGTTCCAAACGGAACGCGTTCAGGCGGAAAGCTTAAGACATCTCCGGGCGCTTTCCCCGTTCACACACAGACGCGCCAGAACGCGTGTAAACACGTTCCGGAGCGTCTGTGTGCGAATGCTCAAAGCGCCGGGAGCTGTCTTAGCCGGCAAATGCCGGCCAGGGGCGCGGAGACAGCCGCGGAGGCAGATCGACAATCAGCTGATTGTCAAACAGCTGATTGTCGAAGCCGCGCCGGCGTCGGAGGCGAGCCCGCAGCTGTTCGGGAGACAGAAGCAGGCGCGAACGCTTCTCCTCCCGAACGCCTGCGGGCGGCTCGTCCGCGTTGGAACGCATGTAGAGCACTTTAAAGTGCTCTACATTTCGAACGCGGAAAAGACAGCTGCGGACACGTCGGAGCGCAAGCCGCGCTCGGGCAATGCGGATGACGTGTCCGCAGCTGTCTTTTTCGCGTTCCGTTCAGCCCCGTGCGAAAACGTCTCTGGGCTTGTCAAAAAAACATCTCCAGTCTCTTCAAATCTTTTTTTAATTCTTTGTACTTGACGCTGAGACACATTAAAGGTGCCAGCCACCTCTGCAGAAGATCTGGTCTTCAGTCTCCTGATAATCAAGGCTTTGGTCGCAGGGTGGATTTTTGGCATGTTGTCAGAGGTCAAGTTGCAGTTCATGTGAAGGTCTGGAGTGCTGGAGTTCTTTTTATACACACCCACTAATTATCTGATCAATTAGTGAGCACAGGTGAGGCTGTAAACTAGGATTAGGTGCATTATATGACAAGGCGACAAAACTTTTGTCTAGCCAAAATCTGACCTTTCTGTGTTCATTAAATGATCAATATTTCAACAGTGAAGCAAATTTATTTTCTTTTTAAAAACCTCATTTGGGAGGGTTTCAGCTTTCATATGAGTCATTTCTAAAACCAATGGATGAATTTTAAGTCAGGTTATAGGCTTTGGTTTCAACAACATGGATAAGCGACAGAACTTTTGTCAGGCACTGTATACTGTTTCCAGCATACAAAGCTGACAAAGAGGACCAAATTTCCAAGGTCTAACACCTGGCAAGTGAGGTGCAGGTGTGCACTCACCAAGATTAAGCTTAAAACAAGCCTGTCTCCATTGCTCTCTTTAACTTCCCTCACCCCCTCCAAAGCTGGCTTGCACAAGGGGTTTGTGATGATATCACCACATTACAGGCCAATTTCCACTTGGACTCTTAGTTTGCAATAGGTGAACATCTAGAATGGTGCATCTGCACTTGCAGGAGGTGTTTACAGCCTCAAAATACCTCCTGCCTGCCCAGATGTTCATCTGTTGCAAACTAGCTGTGGGGCACCAAATCAGGTACCAGAAACATACTGATCCTACCTAATCCAGACCCAAAACATACCTGATGCATCCAGCCCGGTGACCATTTGCACCATTTCTGGTGTGAGGGGTCATCTGAGGTACCTCAGATGACCCCAGATGTGACTGAGCATGTGCAGAGCATCATTGTCACTGAAGCAGTGGTGCCAGTGCATGTGCAGTCATGAAGGAGGACACAATCAAAACGGCTGGGTCCTGGCAGGGATCGGACACATGCCCAAAGCAAGGTAAGTTTCTTGATGCGCAGGGGTTAGGTTGCCATGTATTAGCATCTCCTAGTGTGAATGCTAGTACATGTTAGTCTCTTCTGCACGGATGGGAAGCCAAGTTCAGAATAGTTTCCTGTCCTCCACACAGCCCCTACTGGGCCTCAATAGGGCTGTTGTTCCAGCCAGTAGCTCTGTTCTTGAATCAGTGCAGCTGGGAAGGGGCTACTCACAGCGTATTCACCTCCCTGCCTCCAGGATTTTGAAATATTTACCCCATCTCTGCTAACGTAAATGGACCTGGATCCTTAGCAAAAAATTGTTTAAAAGGCACAGTTTGTTTGAAGAATTTCCTGTGTGATGCAAACCTGGAAAGAAAACAAGGTGGAACTGCACAGACACTGGAAATTTATGGAACAAAACCCATGACTAGCTGCATTACAAGCTCAAAGCCATTCATACTTCCTTTATCAAAAAAAAAGATGGAAGGAACTGTTTGATCCGATGTGTAGAACATCTTCTCCAGCAGCTAATATAAAGCACAAGATTGTACAGAGGAGAAGCTGAATGTTGTAATGATTATATTATGAGAGCAAAATGGGAACAAACCTGCATGGCAGAAAATAAAAACAAGGATCTTTCCGTTTATTACTTAACTTGAGGCTGCAGTCACACTTTTGACCCAGTATTTCACTGTTAACGCAAAATCTGGTAATCATGTTGAGTTTCCATTAATAGTTCCTCTTACCTTTGCATCTGGTGGCAGCTTCTGAAATGAGTTCTCTCCCTGTTACTCAAAGGGCGAATCCCCACAGCAAGCTTATTTCGCTTTCCCTAAACCGAAATAATAGAACCGGATGCAAAGGCTAATTTGCCTGTTCCCATTACTTTTAACTTAATCGCATTGGATCCGGATTCTGAGGATCGTATGTGGCGTACGTGACTCAAGGTGGGACTCAAGTGGCTACTTTTTAAAAGCCGCTTTTTGGGGCTGCCCTGCCCTCTTCCTCCTGGCATGGACGCGCCACCCATAAGGGACCCCTTCACTGAGCCTAACTGGATGGCTGGGTGGCTGCCGCTTCCATGGATAGAGGAAAAATGGCATCGGGCAGCCAGCCAGCAATTCTTTCCCCTCCTCTCCCCATTGCTCAGGGCACACAGCAGCAGCGGCAACTAAAGCCCCTTTGCTTTAAACATTCACATTCAGCTGCTTTCCTCCCTTCCTTTCCCTTTCTAAAGTCAGATATTTTAGAATTGCGCAAAATTGCAACATTCTTATCAGGTTGAAGTGGTTCCATCACTACAGTGTAGCGCTGCTGTTAAGGGTGGATTTTTAACACTCAAATCACTGTCTTTGGAAGCAAGCTATTGGGAGAGGGAAACCCTAAACATGGATTCTCATCCCTTAAAATGGTACTGTCCACACAGTAAAAAATATAAAACATTTCAAGCACACGATCCGGAGTGAGACCTGTTGAAATCAGGATTGAGATTCACCATGCTTTGGGGTGGTTTAACACGGGGAAAGGGTGTTAAGCAAAACTGCCGTGCGGACTCCGAGGACTGAAAACGTTTGAATCCGAGATAAGGTTGCCGTGAAGACACGGCCGTTGAGTTTCCATTAATAGTTCCTCTTATCTTTGCATCTGGTGGCAGCTTCTGAAATGAGTTCTCTCCCTGTCACCCAAAGTCAGCCAAAGAATAACAAAAGGAAATGGTCGATTGCTTGGCTGGTTTCCAGTAGCCCCAGGCAAGCTGATTATGAAAGCTGTTGGCAGATGTGAAGGTAAGTCCATGATTTCCCATCATGTCTGCCAGGGGCAGCAAGGGTCAATACCAGGATCTCCTTTAGATCCCACATTTCTTCTTGCCATCTAGGGGCAGCTTTTAAAGGAGTAAGTATTTTGTCTGCTGCTATGACTCCCGTGTTAAACCAGGTTTTTTATCTTTGGACACAATGTAGTTTTTTTAGTCTGTTCCTTTAAGCATGTTGCTCTATAAGACCCTTTCCTCCTGTTTTGCAGGAAAGTATAGCTTGCCCTGATTCTGATTTAGGAAGATGCACTGTCTACATGGATTCATAGAAGTCACTCACTCTATGTCTGTTAGATTACACCAAAGAAATATGTCAAACTGGAACTACAAGGCATTTTCTGCACATACCTGCCTGTCATCCAGATCACAGAAAGGCATGAGCGGCATCAGCACCATTTACACTGATCCAGATTAGACTATGCCATGCCTACAAAGTTTGTGTAAGCTGCACAGCTGTACCCCTTTTAAGGAGCAAAGATTTGGACTACTTGGAAAAATAACCCAAATATTCTTGTTCCTTAACACCTGCACATTTCTGGAGGGTGCTTTTGGGCAGCGCATTCTGGTGCACTGCTGAAAGGTGCCCCCTGGTAGTCCTGAACATGGGGAGCAGCCTTCTAGACCCTTCCCGTGTTCCAGGTCAGGCTGTGCTGGTCCCTCTAGTGGACCTGGTTAAACAGCTGCACCATAGATCTGGATTAAGCCCCCCCCCTTAAGCCCCCAGAAAGGGCCATTGGTTTCATATACATATTGGTTAGCAGTTGATTTCCTTGTGCATTCTTCTGTCTGCCTGTTAGCAACCTTGATGACGATGATTGAAATTTATTGCCTTGTGCAAGAATTCAAGTTATGAATTTATTAAATAAGACAAGACACATAAAACAAACCTCCCGCAGGATTGCTACCATATAAAACCCCGACAGGCTCTGACACAAAGCTAGCATGCATTCTTGATGCTTGGTTCTCATGATTCATGTGTCTAGCAGCAGGATGAATTATTTCCCAATTTTAATTGCAGATTGAAAAGACCCATTATGACGTTGGTGAAGATGCTGAAGTGGTGTGCGTTAGTGGATATTCTCTCGTAGGGTATCCATTTCTTCGCTGTCTGCCAGATCAGTCATGGGCACAGCAGCCAGTTGAATGCCAATGTAAGAGCCAGAAAGATATCTGTGATTAAAATGCTTGCTGTATGTTTGACTTTAGAAAGAAGGGTCAGCATGTGGTATTGCATCACCCTCTTCCAAGCCACAAGGTACATATCTTTACTGTGCATGTAGAAAGAGTCAATGCATTCATAGAATGTATTTTCACTGCTGCCAGGTATATGACTGGAGGAGCTATGGCAAGGAATAGGAACAAAACTAGTGGCAGTGAGCCTCCCATGCATTGGATGAATGTGTGAAAGGGACTCTGCGTATCTCTCTGCAGGGAAGACAACCCAATAGCCTTCTGTGAAGGTGGCCTAGTCCCACAGAGTGAGGCACCCAATTAAAACATACTTCTTCACCCACCTAATGTTCTGCCATGGAGATGTGGATGGTACTGTGTTTTAATTACAAGTGGATTCGCACTTACCCCTTCAATCCTGGGGCAGGGTGAGCTGCATTGTCACAAGAAATGTAACCCATCCCAAGCTGGGGCAGGTTGCTTCTGGTATGGGACATGGCCCTCTGTGTTTGGGAGGATCTGACCTGTGCCAACCTTGCCCAGCTCTGAAGCCTGTGCTAGTTTCAGAGCTGGGGTTGGGGCCTTTGAGCCAGTTTGGTCTAGTGGTTAGGGAGCCAAATTCCTATCTGGGAATACCGGGATTGATTCCGCCCTCCCCCATGAAGCAAGCTGGGTGACCTTGGGGTTCTCACAGCTCTCTTCAGGGCTCTCACAGCCCCACGTACCTCACAGGGTGTCTGTTGTGGGGAGAAGAACAGAAAGCTTTGTCAGCCACTTTGAGTTCCCTTAAATGGTGTGAAAAAAGCCAGGTAGAAAAGCCAAGTCTTCTTCTTCACGCAGGCTTTTTGCCATAACATTTATTTGTGTTCTTTTTTTTATTACAGTATCTGCTTGTCCCAGACCATCAGCATCTCATGATGTCTCAATTTCTCCATTCAAAAGTGAATACAAGATTGGGGAGACCATAAGGCTAAGTTGCCCTTCAGCCTTGACCCTGACAGGACCAAGGCAATATACCTGTGGCGAAGGCCCATCTTGGAAACCTAGTATCTTGAGACTCCTTACCTGTGAGAAAGGTAAAAGAAGCTGAGGAGAGTAGGGGCTGAAAATTGTATTAGGACTGAGAAGTTTCATGTCCTTAACAATGAAGTAGTTGTGGACCAGGCATTACCTTTCACCCTGACCTACCTCATAAAATCTGGGTAGTTTTGGGTGTCCCAAGCATCAGGTTCTATTTTAATTTTGGGGCATGTTCAGAGGTACCCAGGAAGATGTCTTTGAGCCAAACGGCAGAACCACAGTCCATAGGATGTGGGTGTGTGTAGATGAACACACCTGCTCTGGATTTTGATAAGTACCTATGTTGGA
Organism: Aspidoscelis tigris stejnegeri; assembly: GCA_023333525.1. Lineage (NCBI taxonomy): Eukaryota > Metazoa > Chordata > Lepidosauria > Squamata > Teiidae > Aspidoscelis > Aspidoscelis tigris. The sequence continues at coordinate 20,829,377 of JALMGA010000007.1, read as the reverse complement.
ATTTCTTCACACCCTGAGCAGACATAGGTCATGTTAACTTCAGAGAAGAATTTTCTCATTCTGAAGGAGCTGCAGTCTTGCTTTGGGTTGCAGCAGCCATATTGCTACTGTGGCCAAAGCAAAGGACTGCTAGAGTACATGTAGCATGGGCTGCTGTCATGGTAGCTGAAAAAACAAATGGCTTCCATGGACTGGTACTGTCAGTCTTTGAACCAGCTGGGTAAGCAGCTATATATTATAGGGATGTTCAAGAATATTAAAAATATTAGTTATTTGATCAAATTTGACCGATTTTGGACATTGGAATTCAAATAGAATGCCCAGACATTCATTTTTTAATATTCAAACATATACAAATATTTTGAATCATTCATACGAATAATTGACATTGGTATGTGTACAGATGCGTACACACTACATACGTATCTATATGCATGTGTACAGTACAGATACGTACAGGATGAAAACGGGATGTGTTACCTGTGACTTCTCCATCAGTACATCTTAAGGGGTGTTTGTGTTGTGCATGGATTGGGATTTCCAATGCCAGGCTCTTAGGGATACATTCATTGGCCCCTTCATTTCATATCTCTACCCTTATGAATCATAGCCTTGCTTGCTTTTGCAGACAATATCACTCAAGCTGAAGGCAATTGCAGGCCAGGCCAGAAGCTAGCTGGATCCCAATGTGTGTGCATGTCCCCAGAAGAGGATTGTAGGTAAGATATATGTAGAAAAGTTTTGTTCCAGAACTCCTTTTTCTGGCCAACCAAAGATAACGCTTTTTATTTCATCCACTGAAGTAAATTTGAGGGTTTTTTAAAATTAATGGATAGTTCAAAAGCACTTAAAAGAAGAAAAATCCAAGCAACTTTTGTGGTTGCCTTAATAGCACTTTCTCAAGGAACCTGAAAAGTTTGCTATTGTTACGTTAAAAAATGAGAATTCCCTGTCACCTCTGAAAGTAACATTGGCCACATGTGGATGGGGAATAAAAAGCCAACAGAGTTCCATGATATCAGGGTGAAAACCTGGTATATCCTATTTTGGGAAAACCCAACTCTGAACATGAGTTTTTCCAAAATAGCACTATAACCTACCTGTGTGGCCACTGGTGCTGGGTGCTGCTGTCTTGAACTTGACCACTGCGCATATGCAGGGCCTGATAAGGTGGCCACAGATGCATGGTGGTGGAGACTGCACACTTCTGGGTCAAAATACCTGTCTGTGCGCACCACAGTATTGAGCAAAGAAAATACCAGCTTTGCACTGCTTTGGCAACAAGTGGTTCTTCCAGCGGGGCTTCACTCCAGAATAGAACTTGTGGCATAATTTCCAAACAGTGCCTGGAGATGGCCACTGTTGTCACATTCCTGCTAAATCAGAGGAAAGGCTTCACTGTACATTTTCATGTTCACTCTTCTGTTATCCTTATTGCTTATTTATATTGTTCATTTGGCAGCCACTACTCTGAAGATGTGTGCATCCTGGATGCAGCTTCTGAACAAGCTCTTACAAAGCCCAGCTGTCAGTACTTGGCAGAAAAGTGTTTGAGAGAGAATTTGTTCTATTTCCTGCATCCTGGATCCTGCCGCAGTGAAACTGATTTGAGCTGGGTGAGAAAACGGGCCAAAATCTCTGCCAGCAGTGTGAAGAAAGAACCCTGTGGCTTTGACACTTGTTATGACTGGGAGAAATGCTCAGGTACCCAGGACTACTGCTCTGAGTTTAAACAATCTGTCCTGACTTGGAACACTTGCAGCAAGTGACAACAGTATGACTGATTTAACCAATTTATGATGTTCCACAGACTCTAGGGCTGTGCAAAACACCATTCTGAATGCTTTATGAAGCATTTTGAATAGCCAAGATCTTTTTTACTTCAGCAATTAGACAACCTTAACTTGCTGAAAGAAAAATATAAAATCTTGCATGGTGTGGAAAAGGTGGATAAAAACCATTATTTTCTCAATCACACAGCACTAGAACCAGGGGGCACGTTATGAAGCTGATGGGCAGGCCAGTTAGGACTGACAGGGAGGCATTTCTTCACCCAGAGGGTCATCAGTTTATAGAATTTACTACCAAGAGAGATGGTGGCAGAAATTAGCTTGTATAACTTTAAGAAAAGGTTAGACAAGTTCATGGAGGATAAGTATATCGATGACTACTAGAATAGATGTCTAAGTGCCACCTCCAGCTTGGAGAGATGGGCAGGAGGTGTCATTTGCAGGAAGAAAGAGCAGGCAATCCTTAGAGAATGCCCAGAAGCAATTAGTGAGTCATTATGTGCAAAAGACTGCAGGACTAGATGGGCTGTGGAGGATCCAACAGGCCTCTTCGTATATTTTAATGGTAAGCCACTTGCAGAGGTCCAGAATTTGGCCAGCCCTGAGCAGCAACATTCCCTTCTTAAAGACTGGAAATACGGTGCTGTAGTAATTCCAGTGTGATCTTTGTGGAGGGTGTAAAGAAGGTACTTTCAGTAGTGCTTGGAAAACAGAAGAATAAGCGGCAGGGACAAAAACAGGACCAAGAAGTTTCAGAGAGTAGCAATGGATTCTTTACTAGATTTTTGGCCTTGGCAGCTGGCGAGTGTTACCAATTTATGACACAGAAACTAGAAAATAAGTCAGTTTTCTAAGATAACCTTTTAAACAGTTTTTAAAAATCCATCTTGTTCAAATAACTGCAAAATGGTGAAAGTGCTTTGTGTGCAAAGAAGATGAATGTGTATGTTTTAAGATGCAAAACCCCCATGAGGTTATTTCGACAGCCACTATTGTGCAACAAGGGGAAATCGGACATAGTTTTTCCTGTAAAGTTATGAAATGTTTATTGGCTGGAACATCACACACAGGGGCTCTTGCCAAGAAAGGAAAGGGTGAAAGTTGTGTAAATAGATTTCAGGAAGAGGTCTAGCATAATAACTAAGCATTTGGTGCACTGGTTCTTTGTGAATATCAGTTGCTTTGTAAAGACAACAGCCGGATGTCCCACTAGGAGGTGACAATGCAGGAAATTGTCCCTCCATGAGTACCACCTCCTAGCCATATAGCATCATGGTCAGCTCTGTCAGTGTGTGCCCTGGGACCCCTGTCAAAGGCATCTTTATGGGAAAATGAGATGTGGCCAGAATCTCAGAAAGTGTATCTGGCAGGAGATCTCTTTGCATGTTGGTTTATTTTCCTCATAGTCTGAAAAAAAAAACCCTCAAAGGCAGGAGGTTGTTCATCAGACCTTCAGAGACTGACAATGTTACAGTGATGCCACTGCAAAATTGTGCTTCTTGATTTTCATTCTGCATGGACAAATGATTTCTTAAAATGAAAAGTGAGGTTCTGCGAGGTCCTTTCTTCCTAGGGTCATCACCATCTTAAGGCAAGATCTTCATGGTCAAATTGGGCCACACCAAAAATGTGCCAGGGCTGATGTCACTACACAGGAAATGCAGTGGTGGCATGTAGACTGCGTCTACCTGTCTCCCAGATGCTAGTGACAAAACGTGCTGAAAATAGTCAAGTTCCAGGGCCTTTTCAGTGCTTCTCATCATGGCCACCATTGGAAACACTGAAGCTGGGGAATTTCAATTTCCCTCCCAACCTCCAAGTTGCACAAGCTGGGATACATGGCCACAAAAGGGCCTTTCTCCTTGCTGCTAGGTTGAAGTTTGTACTCCAGCCTTCACACAGCCTGCATGAATCTTGGGCTTTGATCTGCAGACAGATCCATCCCACTAGCCAGTTTGGTCTAGTGGTTAGGGAGCTGGACTCTTATCTGGAAATATCAGGTTTGATTCCACCCTCCACCATGAAGCCAGCTGGGTGACCCTGGGTTAGTCACAGACAGCTCTCTTCTGAGCTCTCACAGCCCCATCTACCTCACAGGTGGGAGAAGAACAGAAAGCTTTGTCAGCCACTTTGAGTCCCGTTAAATAGATGAGAAAAGTGGGGTAGAAAAGCAAACTCTTCTTCTTCTTCCTATGTTGATATAAGTGGTGCTGGCAGACAAAGGCTTATTCGCATTACGGCCTCTAGTCAATAATTAGTGCACCTCTGGGGAAAAGCATATGCACCAAAAGTGCACTGATAGCTGATTAGGTGTGTAGCACGAAATCAAGCTCTACATGTTAACCAACATTAGCTAGTCACTTACCTCAAGTATCCAGTGGCGCAACTATTCGCTCTTGCTGGTGCTCCAGGGTCATTGGAGGTTCCACCCAAGTGCACTGAGACCTCAGATGACTGTAGACACGACTGCTCATGCACAGAGCGTCAAGGTGAAGGTGCTGACACACACACAGTTGCGGAGGTGCTGCTGCCAAAATGGTGGTGCCCTGAGGTGGACCGGGCCCCAGGATCGATTGGGCTGAGTATCCGATCCCAGGGGGAGTGAGTGAGTGAGTGAAGTTGACTAGCGCTCAAGTGCAAGCACTAGTCAATGTTGGGTCATTGTGCTCCTTTCCTGTCCAGTGGATGGGAAAGGTAGTGTGAAAACACCTCACGTTTGGGGAAGGACCAGCAATAAGGATCCAATCTACATAAGACCAAAGCTTGTCTTCCATTGTTTTTCAACCACATATCAGAGCATAGCTATCATTATCTGAGCCCATCTTTTTATTACACACCCAGGAAGCAAAGGGAAACCTTTCGGAGCATTTGGCTGGCTACAGAAATGTTTGATTACTACATTCTGTGCATGGCCTGAGGCTGCAATCTGAATGGGATAAAGGGACTGATATTGTTGTCTTTGCAAGGGCCCTTTGTACTCTAGCTATGCCCCTGCAGCATCTGGGAGTGCATCCCCATTTTTAACACATCTGGGGGCATGTCCCCATGTGCTTTTTAATGTGAATAGAATCCGAACTCGGGAAGTATTGTCCCCATGCAAAATCTCCTTACTGGACTTTATAAGGACCAAATTGCCCAAATCCATACCAAAAATAGTATGGGAGGAAACTATTCTCGACATGGTTTGGGAGCTGAGTCTGCATCATTTTTGTGCCTATTTGGGGAGGATATTGACTCTAGTATCATTAGGGAGTGGGGTTTCATGTTCTGTGCTCACCATTCCTGCCCTGTGCATTGGGGATCGCAACTAGGGGTGTGCACAGATGTAATTTTCAGGATTCAATACCCAAAAATTCAATCCAATTCAAATATTTAAAATTTGAATTAAACCAAATTTGATTTGAATTAAGCAAATTCAAATCTTTTCATTCAAATCTTTTATTCATATTTGCACTTGTGAATGTCGACATTCGTAGATGCCCACATGCACCTTCCCCATATCCATATGCATCTGTAAATGTCCGTATATGTCTGTATGCATCCTGTAGTTATCCTGTATGCAACCTGTTTTTGTCCTGTATGGATTTGTACGAATATGTAAGGATGCGGGTAAGATGCGAATCTGCAAGTATGCATCGTGTACCAACCCATATACATGCAACTGTCCAGAAAATTTAGAAGAATAGATCCAAAATTCAAAATTTGTTTGAATCTTTAAATTCAAATTTATGGACATTTGATTTGAATTTGAATGTTCAAATTTGGGCATATGCAATCAAATTTTGAATACCTTTGACTATTTGTGCACACCCCTAATTGCAACTGGTGAGCATTTTGGGGAATAAATGGTAGTACAATAGAAACCAATAAGGGGGTCAGATGACCTTTGTTGTCCCATGAGTCTCTTTCCCCAACTATTATTCCACCCCCACTTCCCCTATTGCCAAGCTAAGCATGATAATGGCTTGATTCCAGGTTGATCTTGCCCACCTCTGCACCACCGCCTTACCCAGTATATTTGTGGTGACGCAGATGTGCGCATGTCCGCTAAACTGCTGCCAAACCTTGTAGCGGCTTTGGTTAATGAGCTGGCTTTTTATTTATTATTGACTTTTAACCCTAGCTTCTCTGTGCTGTGATGGGGGAGATGTGGTGTTTGGTGGAGTTTTCCTGTAATTGCTACAGCAGGCAGCACAGGGGTGACGTCAACCTGGCTTCCTATCAGGAGAGAGGTGGCGGAGAAGAAAGGATGCTGTTTCTCCATGCAGGGGTTTAGCACGGTTTGTTTGGAGATGGTTGTATTCAAATAGAGCCCATGTAATCAGCAAGCACATGGGAATGGGCACAATGCAAACTTAGCCCTGCATTTGGAATAAAAACTCTATTTGGATTAATACACCCTGAGTCCCATTTAAATATAAATCAAAATCCTTGTTGTTGTTTTCCTCTTGCAGAGTTACACCATAAATGCAGCTGCCTGCTACCTAACCAGTGTCCACCACCAGGCGAGGTTCAGCTTTTCTGCATCCAAGTTAGATCAAGAAAAATGACAACCAACCTCTGTAGGTTAGGAGCAATGAAATGTGCCAACATGAAAATGGAAGTCCTGCATGAAGGAAGATGTTCCGACTAAAATTTCTTCTGACCCTTACTGGATCAGCAGTTTTGCTGTCTATTTTTGTATTAGGTCTCTATCAGTGACTCTGATTTAATGGACTGAGCACACCAACCCGGTTTTAGCTGTATGTACAGGCAGACTATGCAAGGGGTCAAGACTGTGACCGTTAATCCTTTCTTCAGCTGTCCTGAGTGTCTATAGTTGGAAGGACTGCAAAGCTTGTTCTCAGTGTGGACATGATGCTTTTTCTCGTTACCTAACCCAGGTTCTTACCCATTTTTTCAAGGGGTTGGTGGACCCATGGGACCCTTAAAAGGACACTCCAGCAGCATCATTTTGGAGTAAATCTAGTAAACTGTCTCTCCTCTTGCTGAGGCATTAATGACTGAATTAACTGTGAGTGCCTGAAAATATCTCTCTTGACATCCTTTTAAATTCTACTGTTCCTTGGAAGAGTTAAAAAAAGATGTCTTAAAAGACACTTATGAATGAAGTGCTCTTGTAACATCCTTTTTGGCACTACTCTACATTGTGGAGCGTTCTAGGCGAGGATTCCCAGGAATAATAGAGTAAACGGAATGCCTAGAGTGTCACTTTCATGATTATTTTCACTTAGAGGTTGTCTCCTGATATACTGATAGAAAACCATAATGCAGGATATTGCTTTCTGTCTTGACAGCACGGGCCTCAGTGCTGTCTTCCCACATTTTGACTCACATGTAAACTAGGTAATTGAGCTGCTTTCAAATTCCTGGATGTGCACGTGACCATCTCCATGTTTGCATGATGTGTGTATTAGCTCCACTCATGCATGCTGAACAGAGTTCCGATTGCTGCTTCATCCAGAAAGATGAGTCTGTTGCTAAAAAGGAGGGTCACCACCAAGAAGACCCTTTCATGCAGCACCCTTTCAGGCTTCAGGGGGCTTTCTAGAATTTTGTAAGGAACAATCTCAGAGGTAGGTTGTATAGTCAAGGGTTTAATCAGTTCTTAACTGTTGAATATAACAATTTATAAGCCTACATATAATAACTAATCAGCCTACAGTTCCAGCAAGATTCAGCAAAAGGTTACTTCTAGTTTAAGGGATAAAATGGAGGTGGAAACTGTTACAATACTGCAGCCATCTTTTCCACAGAAAACTAAGCATGGTTTACACTTGTGATAATAATTGTTGTTACTCAATATGTTATTACTCTGATATTTAGACAGGAACAGGAAAACTACCTGTTCTTTCAAAGAAGAGAAATCTCCCTCAGAATAACAGTAACAATAAATCACTGTCTCTGATAAGGCCCCTGGCTTTTTATTGGAAATAATCATTCATTGGCTTGGCATTCCTGGATCTTTCTTCATCTGATATCAGTCAAATGTCAGGGCCGTTATGCGCACCTTTCCAGTTCAGCAATGGCAGCCAAGGAAAAAAAAATATTCATCTTTAGTCAACACCCTAGAGCCAAGCTGATGTATAACACACATTCAGGCAGACATATGGTTTCGTGGCATAGCCTGGGGTTTTTATATCCTTCTAGAATGTTTTGTTTAGAAAGATCCTCCTGCAGGATTAGTTCTGCTCCAATGATATATTTTTGCTTTTGGAAAATACGAAGTAGGACGTGTTTTGGCTTTATCACTGTGTCCTTTTCTCCAAGGCAGCGAATTTCCCCAGTGACTGACTTAAGAAGCAATCCTTCTAAAGTGAAGGAAAAAATGGGAAACACATTAATCAAAATGAAACCAAACTTTATTTGATTGTGGAGGTGGAAGGAAGGAAGGAAGGAAGGAAGGAAGGAAGGAAGGAAGGAAGGAAGGAAGGAAGGAAGGAAGGAAGGAAGGAAGGAAGGAAGGAAGGAAGGAAGGAAGGAAGGAAGGAAGGAAGGAAGGAAGGAAGGAAGGGACATTTTGATTGCCTGGAGTAAGGATCTGCACAAATGTTTTTTTTTGAGATTCAACTCGTAACAAATCAAATGTTAGAAAATCTGTATTCATTCAAATAGATCCCCTCAAATGTGGTAGGATTCTGTTCGAATCGATACAAATTTGTACAAATATCCAATACATATCCGCTACAAACAAATACGTATCCAATACAAATGAATATGTATCTGATACATATCCTGTAACAAATCCACACTCTGAAAGCATCAAATCCAACCTGAATACACTTTTAATCCATTCTCGATCCATTTTGAATGCAATCTGAATCCATTGCAGGTGTGTCGTACCGCCACTTTCCCACCTCCCTAATTCAACAAATGTCTGAACTGTTTGTACAAATGTCCAAAACGTTTGTATGAATGGTAACGTACAAACCTTGTAACATTAGATTCATATGTGAATGTCCAAATTCAGATGAATTCATACAAATAACAAATGTTACGAATATTCATGCACATCCCTAGCCTGGACAGAAAATTCCACAACACTCATGGAGGATCTTAAGCAGTTTCTGTCCTGCTTGGCACCTGCTGTAGTTTGCACTAGCCTGCAAAGAGCAGCCTCTATCCCAGAATATAATCTAGAATAAAGACCAGTAGAGAAAGGTCCTTTGACTGTGGGATTTACCAAATATAGCTCCATCAAAGTGTCTCTTTCCCAAAAGATGATCTTTTCTGAAGAAATATTTTTGTTTCTGTTCTCCATAAACAAGCTGGGGAAAGTGTTCCTCAGCTGCCTATTCACAAGCTGCCTATTTTGTTATCCGCTCCCTCATCTCTTTTCATGGCATCCTGTTTATGGTGGTACCCTTGGTACAAGCAGCCTGGATGGCTGGGCCTGAATGCAACACACTGAGAAACGTCTTCCACTTTCTCTTGGCACACTGACTTTTCCTCTTCCATTGAAGGTTACCCCTTTCAACAATTTGGCAACCATTTCATTTCACTTCTGTGCACAGCTTCCTCTGTCCATTCCACCTTCCTTTGACCACCGTTGCCCTCTTCAATCCAGCCGCATCTATAAGACTGTGGCACCAGCCTCATAGCTCCAGTGTTGCCATGTATTTCCCAGAATCCCCTACTCTGAGTGATGTGCCAAGCACTTCTGGACTACAATACTGGACTTTATAACTGGCATTTCATTGGCATATAGGTTGTAAGTACAGAAATAGGATCATAATAGGGAAATTCCTGTATTAGGCTAGATCAAAAATCCAACATCTTTATTTTTATATATATACCCTCTATAGCAGCAAGGAGGAAAGAAAAGAAAAGTGCAAAATAAATTGCTTTTCTAGAGAGCAGAAGCTTGGAAGGATATCTGCATTTCCAAAGGAACTGGCTAGCCAGGAAATAATCCATTTAACTCTGGATTGCAACTGTTGAAAAGCTTCTGTAGAAAAACTAGGCACTGGAGAATAAGAGCCATTTGGCAACCAGACCAACTTTGTCTACAGTTAATATCTGTGAGATCTTTATCAGAGATGCTGGATAGGATTAATGTGCTCAGATTGAAACTGTTGTTCCGGCTTGATTGGATCACAGTCTGCAGTGAAGCCAGGTCATTGACTCTGATTTTGTAACCAAAATCTTCTCTGTCTGGAGCTAAGGGTACCCAGAATCACATATTCCTTTTGTTTCCCCTCTCCTGCCTCTTCTTGGCCCCATTCACCAGAATGGAACTTCCAATCCCCACCCCAGGGGCTGTACTTTCTTTGTTTAAATTTCCCATCTCTCTTCTTGTCACTAAATTGTTATTTACCTGAATGGGATTCCTGACCCCGCTCCCTGGATTGGGCTTTAGAGAAAGGGTCTCTGCCCACAGTTTAAGACAGTGCAAATAAATTAATAAATATCACTGGGAACAGTCAGATACAGTTTTACCCCCATCAACTCAATGGTTTTCTGCTGCTTTCTCAGTTCTTGTCACTTTCACCTCTGTTGCTTGATCTCTGCTTCCTGTTCTCTACATGCTCATAACTTGTTCTAATAATCCCAATCCTGATCACTGATGCAAGAAGCCTTCCTGTCTAGCCCGCTGGCCTTGCTTTTCCGTCTGCTTGATGGTATTTCTTCTTCCTTACCAGTAAACCGATCGAGGTTAGCCACAGCTCTGCTGATATTACAAAACTGCATAATTCTTGATCTCTGCAGCTTCAGCAGAGAGGTTTTCCGTCATCCTACCCATTGGAACATCAGTCTCAAGAACCAACTGCTCTTGGTTAGGTTAAAGCTCCTGGGTAGTGTAGGGTGTTCTTAGGATAGGTTCTTTTCTTCCATCTCCTCTTTGTACTTCAGTTTGCCAAAGCTCACCTTAATTGACATTTTGTTGATATTTTCCCATGTGCTGAACTCCACTCCTGATTTGGTCAGTGTTGTGCCTACATCATCTGTTGAGATTCCCTCTGCCTATATTTTTGTTCTTTTTGATAGCGCTTTGTGCAGTGCCTGCCTGAAATTACCATTCTTCTCTCTTCTCTCTTCTGCTACTGATCACTTAATAAAAACTTAATTTTTGTTGAAGAAATTGTCTTTTGGAGTTTATCTTGCCTGTTTATCTTGTGTGATTTCAATGGAGTATTTGCCGATTTATCATTTTTAAAGCCATAAAGCACTCACAATCTTTTGGGGGTAAGTTGTTAGACTAACCTAGTTTCCCCAATTAGTACACATGTCTAGACCACAACCAGTGACACTGATATGGTTCCCAAGTGCTTGTCTGCTGTCAGGATGTGAAATCTTGGGGCCTCCTTTGCAATGTCCCATGCTGCTTTGCCCCCAGGAGTACATCTGCTAGCACAGCAACTAGATGTTGTCCCAAAAATCAGTGGCAGCATATAAGTGCCAAGTGTGGAAGCCCTGAATGGCATCAGAGGACATCCTGTGTCGCATCCTGTGCTATATCCCGTGTAGAGGCAGCAGAAACAAGTTGGTGCAGCCTTACAGGCAGGATCCTCATTTTGTCACTTTCAGGATTATTTTCCTTGCTTGATTCTATCCTAGCTGCTTTCTCCTAGTCTAGTCACGTCCAGTCCACATTGTCCTTGGTAATAAGCAAAGATTTTCCATCATAAAACTTTTATTTTCTCAATACACTTTACCATTTCCAAGCTTCAGATATTTAGAGCTGTGACGGATTAGTCACAAGCCGCTTGTTGTAGTGGTTTGTGATAAAGATTTTTTTCTCTATCCACCTTTCCAAAACCATGCATGATTTTATATAGTTCAATTAGGGCACCTCTTAAATGTTGTCTTTCAAGACTGGAGAGGCCTAGACATTGCAGCAGCCTGAATTCACAAAAGAGGTATCACAACCCCTTGGTCATTCTGGTTGCCCCTTTCTGCACTTTTCTCTGTTCTACACAGTCCTTTTTAAAGTGTGGTGACCAGTATTGTACACAATATTCAAGTGTGTCCTCACCATAGATTGCTGCTGTGCAATGGATCAACACATTCATTAAGCTGCCTACTAGGACCCCAAAGTCCCATTCCTGGGGCCTATTTGCACTTGGCTTTATTCTGGAATATATCCTGGAATAGGGGCCTGCTGTCCATATGCTAGTGCAGGTTACAGCAAGCCCCAGGTGAGGCCTACCAGAGTCTATATTAGCATGTGGGCCACACACCCCTATCCTGAGATATACCCCAGAAAAAGGCCAAGTGCGAACAGGCCCCTGGTCTGTCCAAACCTGATTTGTGTCTATAGTGCACCACCTTGCACTTACTTTTTTTTCATATTTTTTTTATTTTCCCAAAGCATTTTCCAATCATTTCAACAAAAATATTCCCCACCTCCCATTGTCACAGTGCTTTGATATTTTCTGTGTGACTTCCTTCGTTCTTCTGACTCCTCTTCTTATAATCGTTTAATTCTATGCCCCCCCCTTATGTGTCTTTTATTCTTTTCCATATGCGTTAGCTAAAACCCTCTGTCATCACCTCCAACTCCTGTAGATATTCAATAAGGGGACTCCAGTCTTCCAAAAACTTATTCACTGTTTTGTCCTTTAGTAAGTTTGTCAGTTTATCCATTTCACCCATTTTGATCAATTTAATTATCCAGTCCTCCTCCGTAGGTAACTCTTCTTCCTTCCATTTCTGTGTATATAACAATCTGGATGCGGTCACCATATATAACATCGGAGTCTTTATGCTATTTAAACTATCATCAACTATTCCCAACAGAAACAATTCTGGTTTAAACATCATATTACTCTTCAAAATTTGTCTAATCAGGTTACCTATTATTGCCCAGTATTCTTGCTTTTTCACATGTCCACCACATATGGTAAAAGGTATCCTCTACTTTTTTACATTTCCAACACCTTGCACTTACTAACGTTGAAACTAATTTGCCACTTGGTTGTCCATTCTCCCAATATGAAGATGAGCTCTCTGGAGCTCTTCACAATGTTTCAGTTTTCACTATCTTAAATAATTTGGGGTTGTCAGCAAACGTTGCTATTTCATTGCTCTCTCCCATTTCTAGATCATTTATGAATAAATTAAAAAAACACAGGCCCCAGTGGGAGAGCCGACTTTTTAATGATCTCTCAATGGAATGCAGAAGAAAAATCACTGGGCCTTTCTGCAGTTTGGTGACTGGGGAAGTCGTGAGGCACTCTGGTTTGAAGTGGCCATACATTACAGAGCCACTTGCATTCTGGAGCAACTCTGACTAAAAGGTGCTCCATAGCTGTTCTAGGAGGGTCTACTACACTCTTAGGTAGTTCTGGCACACACTCCTTAACCAACAGGCCAGTTTGGTCTAGTGGTTAGGAAGCCGGACTCTTATCTGAGAATACCAGGTTTGCTTCTGCTCTCCTTCACAAATCTAGCTGGGTGACCTTGGGCAAGTCACAGCTCTCTTCTGAGCTATCACAACCCCACCCACCTCACAGGATGTCTGTTGTGGGGAGAACAGAAAGCTTTGTCAGCTGTTTTGAGTCCCCTTAACTGGGTGAGAAAACTGGGGTAGAAAAGCCAACTCTTCTTCTTCTTCTTCTTCTTCTTCTTCTTCTTCTTCTTCCATACAAAGGGTGCGTGCAGACAGGGCAGCACTTAGTTAAGTCCTGGGTAACTGTGGGATGGGGCATGTGGTTCAAAATGCAAGTATCTGCTGACATCCCTGATCTTCACTTTCCTGGAACACTGACCCAGGGAAGGGAAGCATGAAAAGGCCCACTGCTTCTCACCTTTTCTCCCATGTCCTCAAGTGCCAGCCTTTGAAATGTCCTAAGGTTTCTTAGGGCCTTCATTGGCAGCACTTGCACACTTCTGACCACTTGCAATTACTGCTTGGGAAACTGGAAACCAGTTCAATAGTGCTGTGAAATGTCCTTTTCAGAAGTTTCATGGATAGGTATGTCAAGTGCCACTTCAGACAGCCTAACAGCACACAAGTGGTGCCCATGCCCTGTGATACTGTGCAGTAGACAAAAACTGTCACACAGGCAAGTTTATAAAGCAGAATTGCAACAAAGCTGTTTTAAAATATTATTTATTGATAAAACACCCACACAGTTTTAGGGCTGCTGGAGGGTCTAGCCCTGTAAAGTCTGTTATTTCATAAAACAGGGTGTTTGTCTATCCCGTGGTTATGGTAGTTTAAAGCAAGGAGCAAAAATTGGAGTCTTGAGGCTACCATGGAAAAGGAGTGATAGTTCAGGAACATTTGGAGGTCTGCAGTTAAGCATCCTTGCTCTAGAACCAAGGATGATCTAAGAAACACAACTAAGTAGGAGAGCATCCCACAGAGAGAAGGAGGTTTACTTATGAATGATAGTTTTGGCAGATACAAAAAGTATCTAACAGCACATCAGAAGTCTATCAGAAGCGAGTACAAGGGCTGGAGCCCATGGATTGGGATGGCAAGGAGAAGATGGCCAACTCTAGTTGATAGGAGCATCTCCCCTTCCTCACTGCCCTGGTGGCCTGTATCTACCCACTGATCCCCAAATGCCCTTAAGCCATTGTCACTGTATAGAAGGAAAGCCGTACTTCAAAGATGGATATCATAGATTTAACTTTGGGCAGTTTGTCCTTTTCTAGCACATATGTGGGCCTAATGGCATAGGTTTCTCCATAGGTCACTCAATATACATGCACCCTCTTCCCATATCCCATATATTGTAATATATTTAATAATTCCTGTCTCATAAGGTACAATTCATGTAGCTCATGGAAAAATCCAACTTGCTGCAGGGCTTGAAAAAGGTATTTCAAGGACTTTGGGCATCACAGGGTCTTATGCTAACAACAGTGATATTCTGACCCCGGCACTTGAGGAGACCAGCTTCACATTCTGTCATTGTCCGCCGAGCAACGCTTCCATCCACATCAACGCATATGCTTATTCCTCCAGCAGGGCATTCTGCAACTTCTTGGCATGTGCACCGGTTGGTTGGATCTAAACCACAACCACAAATTAGTAGATTAGTCCAGTGCATGGAAATAATGGGCTTGAATTACCTGAACAATCTGAAGTAACCAGCAACTGTGCAAAGTCCACCCCCCCCACACACACACACACACCAAGAGACAATTAAAAGCTTAGAGTGTATTGGGTGATTTTAGGAAATGCCCATAGTCTCAAGTCACAAAGTGGTAGATTTAAATGATAGAGGGAAATCAGATAGGAACAGATGAAAATCTGCTTCATACCAAATAAGGGCCAATTCACACTTGGCCTGTTAGTGCATGTGGGGCGAGCTCCCCGATGGAGAATATGCACTTGAAGGGGCTCTTTCTTAACCAGAAATGGCTCCTTCCATGTGAGAACTCACCCCACATGCACTACCCATGGTACAGGTTTAATTGCACCATGCCATGTACTAGCACCATTGCTGGTAAGGCTCCATCTACACACCCTTCAGGATGGAAGACATGCAGGAGGGTCATGTGCCAGGCTATGCATGCACAGTGATGCAATGAGTTGCTCTGGTGAGGGAGCTGTGCCCGGGCGCTGGCATTGGGATTCGAAGAAGTTTCTCAGGTAAGTCCTAGGGAGGTTCAGGAAGAGCCTGTATCCCCTTCTCAGGTAAGTCCTAGGGAGGTTCAGGAAGAGCCTGTATCCCCTTCTCAGGTAAATCCTAGTGAAGTTCAGGAATAGCCTGTATCTCCTTCTCAGGTAAGTCCTAGGGAGGTTCAGGAAGAGCCTGTATACACTGAGCATCCACAAATGGAGATGCTTAGTACATACATGGGCCATTTTGCACTTTGTTTCCCAGCAATGGGAAGCAAAGTGCAAAAAGGCCCTAACACAACTTCAGGATATGCCTCTCCTGGGATAGGGTGTAGAGGAAGCTGCTTACCATGACACGTCTCCCACAGTTGGCATGAGCCACAGGGTCTTTCAGCAGTGGGTGGGGCTCTGCAATTCTCCTTACTAACCAAGGCATACCTTCTGCCCATGCACTCTAGGGCATGTAGCTTACAAACAGTTAGCAGTGTGTTCTTCTTGGTTCTTTGGTCTGTGGCACAGATATCCAGGGAAGAACTGAAATGAAAGTCAGCACAGCATTAATAGTGCATAATGTTAGCAATCTTGATGTAAGGAGTGGCCAATACCCCATAATAATTCTTGTTATTCCTGCTGTTTGGGAAGAAGAGGTGTTCGTTTCTGTTTGGATGGGTGGAGAATTTAAAGAATTTCAGACACAGCCATCTTATGAAAGATAGGTAAAATATACCAGGGCTGTAGTCACACCACAACAAGATAGTCTGTCCTAGACCAGACAGAGAACTCTGAGCATATCTACCTTGGAGTAGGAGCAGGCCAGCTCAGAATGTAGCCTTCTGGCCAAAACAAGATATTCACTCCTGTTTTGCTTTAAAGGAGGTGATTGAATAATGTGTGACCCTGCATTTGTTTACTCTGTGCTTGACAAACTCCCACAATCCTCTACAGCCTAAACAGAAGTTTATTGACCCTTTGCAGCATGGGAAATGATTCATGGCTGGCATGCCACATTCAGTTTTACAAGCCTGTTCTAGAAGAACAAAAATTGCAACACAAAACCCAATCTGTTCTTGTAGCTACACTAGTTATTATTTTTGCAAGCCAGCTCCCAGATGTATGACTGCATACCAAAAGATTCTGTTTGTTTTGTTCATGAATGTAATTATGAAATCATTTATTTCAAAGTTTGTCAGTTAAACTTCAGTGTTTTTTTAAAAATCTTGTTTAAGGAATAAGATATTAGCTAGAAACCCATGCTAAGGCAGAGACTGCTGATATATCCCAGCTGTTATGGAAACAATAGCAGGTACAAACATTGCTTTATTTCAGGTTCAAGCTGGGACTCTGTTGAATTTTCACCAGCCCCAGACAGTCTGAAAGGCTGGGAGGTTGTAATTCCAAAACATCTGGAGAATCCGAAAGGCCATGTCAACACCTTGCTGTGCTGCCAGTCCCTCAGTATCACAGTAGTCTAGAGCATGAGCATGCGTGTTGGAATGCCAATGTGAGTGGTCCTTAAGGCACTTTGAAGAGAAACCTCTGGAAGGGAAGCAAGATTGTCATACCAATTTTCTAGACACCCATGTGGCAATTGGAAGTGGTTAGCAGTGTTTGAAGGCAACCTAGGAGGTCACGGTAGTTTCCTTAGGTTTCGAAGGCTGCCCATTGTAAACAATGAATGAGGAGGTGAGATGGAATGATCCTGAGACTTTTCACACTAGTTGAAAAGGTGAAGATGGGAGAAAATCCCAGATGCTGCATTTGCACTGTGCATGCAGGGGTTCAACCTGAGTGTGCAACTCTACCTGTCCACTAGCGGCAAGGTTGGAAGAGGTACAAATGGAGCTTGTGACCAGTGGTGCAGGCACAGTTGCTCACTAAATACCTGGTCACTGCAGCAACGATGCCATGCCATGCATGCATATTGGTGCCTCTGCCATGGCAATGCAATCACCTGGTTAAGCCCCAGGTAAATTTCGAATGGTTTGGGTGTCCCAAAGTACAGATGCCCAAACCATTCCAGAATGTCACTTCTCTGGGTCGTTTTCCCAGGAAGTTGAAGTGCAGGATGGCTCCTTGCTTCTGCCTTCCATTTGGTAACCCTGCTGCCCATTTCTGGCAGCAATCAGATGTGAAAGACTAATCTTGTCCTCCAACAGCATGCAATCACTCTATATTCAAAGAAGCTCAATGATTTATATGAACAAGAGAGTAAAAATACATAAATCCAATAATATAGCCATAAAATTATCAGTCAAAGCAAGTTTCTTTTTTCTAAGACTGGCTGAAATTCTAAAGAAAATTAATTCAAAGTGCCTTTCCGTTTAATGTAACAGGCAACCTGTCTGGAAGAAGTGTCCTTCCTGGCCCATCTATGTGAGATCCAACTAGACATACTAGATACCGAATAAACAAATCTGGTCCCCCTTTGTTTAGGAGACTGTATGCCTGTAGAGGTCAGTTTCCTGGAAGATCGTGAGGAAAGCTCTTCCTTGTGGGTGTTAAATTAGCAAGACATTTCTGAGGGTTCTTTGACACACCCATGGAACAGTTCCTGAAGGACTTCCCCTCTGCACCTCTGTTTGGCCCAAGGGAGGCTGCATCTACTGTTACTATGCTCCATCCACACTGGAGGATGCATAGATCAGACTAGGTGGCCCAAAATGACCACCTAAACCAGGATACTGGTAGATCTTTTTTAAAATGTGTACTGGCAGTGTAGTGGGTCCTCAACCAGACCACAGGGCATATGGATGCCTCTGAAATGGGTCTCCAGGGTTCTGAGACTTTTGTTCCTGCTCAGTGGTGTTTGTGGAGGATGGCTCTGAAAATACCGAGTTTCTGGGCTACTGCATTCTAGAACAGCCATCCAAATGTAGACCCCATTGCTGTTGCAGTGCATGTGGGCCTGTCCAGATGATGGGCCGCTGGTCCAGAAAACGTAAGTGCATAAATGGCCTGAGGTTCTTATTTAGGAATACAGGGAAAAGATGCAACCATTTCAAGACAGTGCTCTGAAACTTAATTGTGAATTCAAACACATTTCCCAGTCAAATTAAGCACTTCTCTGATATTGTGATGTGGAGCAGTTTTGACGTATAGGAAGTGCACACAAAAATACGCTTAAAATATATATATTGTATGTAAAAATTAACTGTGAAGCATTAGAAAATGAGTATTTCACATTAAGTACAGGCTTTTCATGTACTTAAAAAACACATAGTCTGAATAAAATGCAATATAACGTATCTCTAATTTCAGGCTAGTGAAATTCAAATAAACACAGATGATAGTGTTCAGGCTATTTCAGCTTTTTCTTTGATTGGCAAAATCTACTTTTCCGTGAAGGAGTGGAACAATCTGAGAATGAGTCAAGAAACCAGTGTGACTGACACTCTGGAATGTTCTATTACATACAGTTAACAAGTCATTGTTTCAGGGTAGCAAGAATAAATAACATTTCCCCCTGCATTTTGAAGAACTCTGGCTACACCTGTCCATGACTTTTATGCTGCATAGCCATGACATGATCCTCAACTGCTTACGTGGCAAGTGGGCATGCATGCATGCAACCATGCTTCCATAACTACAGCTACAACATAGCAAATAAATGGGCTGGAAATTCCAGCATTCTTGCTATGTCAGCTGAACATCCCAGAAGCCACCACTGTCCCAGAAACACATCTTGATGATAATGGCAGCTGCATCATGAACGGACAAAGAGCAAAACTCTCCTGCCACTCAGGCATCTGGAGGGAAGCAGAGGGGTGCTTTCACACCCTGCCCCAACCCTATTTTGGCTGCATGTAGATATAGCCTGTATCTTCTTTCCCATTATTTTGTTGGTATGCTTCTTTTGCAATGAGATCGGTTGCAAGCTTCCTCTGTCATTTGGTTCCTTATTTGGTTCCTTACTTGTACTTGAAGACATTTAAGAATAAAATATGAGAAAAGTAGCCTACTGGGAGCCATTTGCCAATGTGCAACTGTTTCATAGGGCAATTCTGCACTGGCCGCTATACGAGACAAGAAAACATACTTGGATCCTCCCTTCTGCACACTGGTGCAGTTTAAGGGAAGCCCTGGCCTTCCTCAGACCACACCAGTGTGTGGAAGGGGGGCTCCTAGTACGCTTGATGGTCTGGGATTATTGACCAATGCAGAATCGCCCGCAGAAAGGATGCTAGATTATTCATTATGTATCTTTCCAGTGCCTTCCAAAGTAATTTATTTTATTTCACCTTTTCACTTGTCTCTGATATTTAATAGCCTAAAGAGACCTTTCTGTAACCCACTGGCACTCTTCTCAATCTCCAGAGCACATTATTTTGTTCTATGGATCAAATAGAATCAGCACTGTCTTGCAAATAAAAAATGACAGCTTTGTCAAACAAAGGAAAATGGCAAAACAATGAATGGGGGAGGGGTCAGAGAGGCTCAGGGAGCCCCCTTGTAGCTCTCTTATTCAAAGATTATTTATCCAGACCTTTCTGATCTGTCATGAACTCATCACTTCAACAGAAGGTTCATTTACATAAGAAAAAGAAAAGCCTTCTAAACTTACCCACACTCATATGGCATCTTACAGATGCATTTCGTCTGCTGAAATTTCTCCCATGGTTGGCATTCAGGCTCTCTTGGTTTTGTATCCACACTGGGAACTAGGATGAAAATAATATGTATGTATGTATGTATGTATGTATGTATGTATGTATGTATGTATGTATGTATGTATGTATGTATGTATGTATGTATGTATGTATGTATGTATGTATGTATGTATGTATGTATGTATGTATGTATGTTTATTTGCACACATGTGTATCACACAGACAATCTGGAAAATTACAAAAAGTAGCTAATCCACTCACTATCAATGAAGAATACCAACTAACTGCACCACTTCAAAGAGCCACCTACATTCCCTTTAGAGTGACCAGAGGATGAATTTAGCCAGAGTGGAGCAATGTAGCACTCCCACCCACTATGTTGCATATCATTTCTTCTTCTTTTATTTTTAAGGTTGTTATTGCCCAGTTACACTTACGTTTTACTCCATTTTCCTTCCACATTATCTACTTCCAGCACAAGATGCAAGTATGAATATTTTAAAAATCTTATTCCCTGTAGGAGGGATGCAACTGCATATTTATTGAAAAGAACAATCACGGAACATACCTCTTCTCCTGCACTGGATGTCGTCGATATTTGGAGACCATTTTAGGTTAGGTTCACACAAAAGGAAAGGTGCTCCTTCCAAGGACATTCCACCAGGACACCTCAGTATTAGTTTCTCTCCTATTTCATACAAAGGTTTTACCGGCTCTCCTCTCAGCCCTCCTTCTAACAAAGGTAAGACACAAGCTGTTTCTAAGGAACGAAGATGGGAAGAAAGCAAAAGTGGCCCTTATTTTTATTTCTAAACAATTAAGATGGATGGATGGATGGATGGATGGATGGATGGATGGATGGATGGATGGATGGATGGATGGATGGATGGATGGATGGATGGATGGACGGATGGATGATAGTGCTTTGATTCTGCACTATAGAACTGATTTCTGCAGTGAGGCCTACAGATACATACTCTGGCAACTCCTTGGTCCAACAGTCCACTTCAGATCTTCAACACATGTAGCCACAGGGCTCCCCATGAGAGCATATCCATTATTACAGCTGTAGATAATGCTTTTACCTACAGGGTAAGATGAGTCAGCATCCTGCAAAGAAGCAAACCACAAGAAAGTCAAGAATGACTTTCCTGCCCTCTAGGCAAAATCCTTAACTGGTGGAATAATTGTTACAGAGTTTTTCTGAAGATAAAGGCCCTTCCTGCACTGGACCTTATTCAGGATTATATCTCAGCATAGGGGCCTGCCATCTGCATGCTAGTGAAGACTATGGGTATTTTTCCACTGTCACTAGAAATACCCATTAAGTACCCATTAATGGGTACTTCTAGTGACAGTGGAAAAACACCCTATGGCAGATCCCAGGCAGATGGACTAACTATGCACAATGTAAATCCCTTTTCCTTGTTTAATTTACCTGCCGCCAGTAAATGAGTCACTGGCAATTCATACAAGGATGGAAGGATGGATGAAACATACATGGCCTCCCACTCACATGTTAGCCACTCTTTAAGCCTGTTTATAATGCTCTTACATTTAAATGCAATTTAAAACATGGCAGAAAGACCAAAGTCACACCTTCACTTAAAATCTTTAGTCGAGGGTGGAACGTCCACAGATAAAACAGAAATGAAAAGGTGTGAGGATAGCGATCAGAAGATGGAATGAAGAAGGTTTACAGTGAAGGTGTGACCATGACTAAAGTCTCTTCAAAATAGGATTATGACCTTGCTTGAATCAGGTTACCAACTTTTCCATAAGACACAGATGAAATTTTGATCAAATTACAACGAATGCCAAATTTCTCATATTTGTTCATTCTTTGGGGAGAAAGATAAATGGCATATACATTTCCAATGCAACAAAATAAATTACTTTCACTCACAATTATTTATTAGATTTATATCCCATCTTTCTTCCATAGAGTTTGAAGTGATGAACATTATTGTTCTCTCTTCTACATTATTTTCACCTCAGCTTGGAGAAATAAGTTAGGGTAACCACAGCTATACACAGAATCATGGGCAACACTTCAGTGTAATCCACAATATATATTATGCTAAAGGATTACAACTAAATATTTAATAATTGCTGATTAGAGTCCAGTGGGGCCCATTAGTATTTGAAAAACAACACAGTAGGATTTAAGTATAATCAAAATTACGCTATCATGCCAACTGATAGAATCTGTATAAACAGAACATTTTGTTATGCCTCAGTACGTGAACATGTTTATTTTCACTGTATTTACTTATTATAATATTTCCTATTTACTTGAATCAGGAGAACATTCTGTTACACCTCACGTACTTGAACGTATCCATTTTCCAAGGGAGGCGGTGGAGGACAGGATTCTGTGCCAAATGAAGACACATCAAAGCAGTGTGGCTCTATTGAACTATAAAGTAAAAATTATAAAAGATTGTAATTATCATTATTTTCAGGGTTCAAGAGATGTGTCATAACATGCAAAATTCATTTGAATTTGTATGAATTCTGACATTTGAATTTCCATTGAATGTTGGCACATTTGAAGATTCACATTTGAATTCAAATAGAATGTTTTGATACACTTGTGTGAAGCTTCATATGAAGCTTTGTATGGGATTCCTATGTTATTTATATGGATTCTTACTGGATACAAATCCTACCACATTCGTAGGGGATCTATTCAAACAAATACTAATTTTCTTGCACACACACACAAATGTGCACATCCCCAGTCACATTTCATTTCAAAATGTTTCATTTCTCACTGAGGTCCCTGTTCCGCAATGTAATTAAAATTACTGAGGTCTCTGTTCCACAACGACAGATGAAAATTATCCTCTCCAGCATGAAGGATGGGGAGGCATGAGGAAACCACGCGATTTTCTTTCTGCCAGCCCCCTTCTTAACACAGTATAAATAAAATCTTCTTGATATTTGAACCTCACATGAAAATGTTACTTTTTGAGGTATACTTTTTTCCCAGTCACAGATACAAGCCACAAAATCTCACTTCCTTTAATGCAGTGGTTCTCAACCTGTGGGTCAGGACCCCTTTGGGGGTCAAACTACCCTTTCAGAGGGGTCAAGACAAGTCTCCCACCACCCTTCCCTCCCACCTCCCAGCTGCTCCGCCCCTGTGGTTGCGGGTCTCCACAACATGAGGAACTCCATTAAGGGGTCGCGGAATTAGGAAGGTTGAGAACCACTGCTTTAATGGAAGAATTAATCTTTCTTTCTTTCTTTCTTTCAAGAGCAAGATTTGTCATTTGTCAAGAGCAGATTTTCATGTGGTTTCCTGTTTAGGATAGCACTTTCCTGTTCACACTTTCTTCAGTGGATTGGTACAATAATTCCATTCCACTGAAATAAAGTTCAGGCATGGAAACAGACATCTGTACTTCAAGTACTGATGCAGTGGATGGCCAAGCTCACACCTGAATGTTGCCATGGCAATTTGTCCATGGTGCATGACTGCACAAGTGTGCCATCCCAGGAGTGTGCCTCCCCAGGAGCATCCAGAACTGTTCTTGGAAGATAAATGCAAACAGGATCCTCCAAAACCATTAATGGAAGATTCAAAACTGCATCATTTTAAGCTCATATCCTAAGATATATTTTGTACTTAGTTTGCAACAGCTCCAGAACTTGGAAGAACTTAACGAAGGATCAAGATTCTACCCCACTGTGCTTCAGGCTGAATTCACACCTTCGCTTTCCTGGGCAATCGTTCCAGAGAAGTGAAGATGACAGATGGATTGGCCATCTGTACTCTACAGTGTCCAGCAATCCTAAACATAGCTGGCACTTCATTAAGCAGGGGAAAGACATTCCAGCACATGCGGAGACACTTCCAGGATGGAAGCATCTCGGCACAGTGTGAATGCTCAATTTCGCGATGCCCTCGGAACCACCTTTTCAGATTTATTTGTATTTGGGGAGGTAACTTTATACAAATTGTAGGGAAACTAGGTCCAGTTATTCCCAACTGTTCCTGGATGGTACAGATGAAGGATATAGGTAAGGCTAGAAGGATATAGGTTAGGCATCTTTGGTTAAAAGCACTGAATATTTCAAAAATTATTTGTATCTGCAGCTGTTCTGGTCTTTAAAGCGTGTGGAAAGCTCAGGATAGAAACTTGGGAATATTAAACCTTTGGAAGAAATGCTTCTCCTGACTTTTGTCATTCTGTACCAACTCTTAGTGCATACTATTCCACCTACCGAAAATATAGTATCTCATCATCCTCACACTGACGGCCTTCAGTTGCTTCACCAATGCAGGACCTTCCACCACCTCTAGGTGAGGGGTTATTACAGCTCCGTCTTCGTGATTTCCTTCCATCTGTGCAAGAACTCCATGAGGACCAGCAGCTCCAGCTTCCATCAATGACACCTGCATGGTGGCAGAAAGACTTATACCAAATTTTACAACTGATGGACAGGCATTGCAGCCAATCAGGTTAAAAATCCACTTGTTGGCAGCACTTATACATATTTTTAAAAAGCTGCTCGAAAGCAGCATGGAGGTGGTAACTTGTGGACCACTAGTGTTCCCAATCCATCTCATTTCTAATTCATATTAAAGGTGGAAAAATGTATTTTAGAAGTTCATTTTTTGACCTATAACGTCAAGATGCCATTCATCTAAGCTGCTTTTGAAACATTCTTTTTTCTGTGTGTAGATTTCCATTTGTTTTAGATCTGGAAGAACCCAGCACACTTATCAGGACTTTGGGGAAATATGGATGGGATCAGCACTGTCTGTACTGATGACATTGATCCACATTAAGCTTTGTAGATGACACCCTCACAGCCCCCAATGGGGGTGGTGGTTGCATTTCAGCAGTGTGCTATGGTTCATCACTGAAAAGCACCACCCAGTAGCCTGGAATATGGGGTTGTCTATGTACTGGAATAAGGTCTTGGCTCTTTGGTGAAATGCTGGGTAACTTTGGGATGGGGTGCGTATCCCAGGGAAGTGAAGGTACAAAAAGGTTCATAGTAGGGATTTTATTCATTATTTTCTAATGAATAAAATGTCAAAAAAAAACCCATTCATGCACATCCCTAGTTCATAGCATTAAATCAGACATCTGGGAACTTCCATAGGGATGAAAAAAAAATCTAAATGGAGGGACTAAGTGATGCTAAAGGGTTGTAGTGGCCTTTCTTGAGGCACTATGGGGAGATAGCAGCTTTCTTTTAAAACATCATTTCCCTGTAATGCTAGAGATTTCCTGAGAGGCTTCTTGAAATAACTGTAACTCTTTATGGATTTGACTTTTATGTTGCTTGATCGGTTTTAAATGCCTGAATTAAAAAAATGAAATTACTTGCCTGGCTGGTCTTGAACAAGAGTTCCCAGCTCGCATGCTGCTCCATAGGTATATGGTTTGCAGAAACATAGGCACTGAGTGTCCACAATGGCTGGCTGGCCACCATTTTGACATGGCCGACATCTGCAGGGATCATTTTCACTCAAGTACTCCTCAATGGCTTGTTTCAGGTAAAGTCTTTTGACAGAGGCACAAGGTACTTCCTTCACCAACTCATGCAGTGGCGTGAGCTATTATATAATTATTATATTATATAATATTATATAAATATATACTTTAAAGAACATTTCATTCAAACTGCAACATTATTTACCTCTATATTCCACTCTTAGGGTGCGTTCCCATGGTACTAATTTGTATCTCTATTGCCCCTCCACTGAAGTGGATTAAAGAAAAGCGGGTTCAATCCGGATTTAAGCGTTCCCAAGGGGGTAAGCAAAACACGCATTTAAAATGAACGGACCATCCCCAAGGAAGCGTGTTTTGTTTACCCGCATCTTTTTCTCCCCGCCCCTCGCTGTTTCATTGGGTGATCGGGCGGAAGGAATTTCCAGCTGCCGAAACGCCTCCCCCCCAGCCAGCGATCCTGCAATCCTTTCCTTCAAAAAGACCAAAAGAAAAATTTAAAACTTCTCTGTTCGTCTCTCCTGCTTGCGAAGACTGCAGCCGGCACTCTTTACAAGATCTCCACCCAGCCAGCTCTTTTACACTTTCACTTTCGCGGAAGCAATTCATCACAATGTATCTTTGCTGTTTCTCTTTGGGATTGGAAAGAGAAACAGCAAAGAAAAAATGCCTGCCTAGATCGCTGTTTGCATAGATCGCTGGCTGGATGACAGGCAAAAGAGAGACAGAGAGAGAGAGATGATCTCTCCGGCCGGCAATTCCCACCTGGGAGAGAATCCCCGCCCCCTTTGCCACGGAGCGATCCCATGGAAAATGTTGCACTGAAAACCCATGCCTTCCAGACAGTACTGCTTTAAACAGGTATTTTTTAAAGCGGGTTTTCCCCATTAGTGGCGCTGGAAACCCGGATTAAAGCCGTGCATGGGACCGCTCCGTGGCAAAAGAAGATTTTCAGCAGACTTATTATTGCATGGGAACGCAGCCTTAATCTAAGGAGGAAAGAGGGCTATGGGTGTTTCTGCACTTACCTTTGCTGGTAAGTGCATTCAAGATGGTCTTTTACATACCCTTAGCACAAACTCTAGTCTATACAAATTGAAATTGAATCAGTTACTGTATCAGTTAAAATCCCTAAAAATAGGTTTTAAATTGGGCAAACAATTTCTTCTGCATGCTTATAAAGCAGAGGCAGATAAATATCCGTTGTACATTTCAATGCAAATCACTACTAGAGAAGCTTCCTAAACTGGATGGGAAACAGCAGTAAAAAACAACCACCCAAATGTGACAAAATGACACAGCACAGAAAAAGTATTTTGAGAATTAAACCACATCTGACATACAGGTTTCTGGCTGTACATTTCTGCTCAATTAAGTCTAACAAATTTGAGGGTTTTTTTGTAATTCTAATACAAATCTGTCTCACAACAGATGTCTCAGAAAAAAGTGGACAGCATTTTTACACCAGAAGGTGTTAGGCAATAGCACTGGGAGAGACAACGGGACATTTATTAAGTGAGTAATGCCAGTTACCAACCTATCATACTGATGCAAATGTGATATTTATATATACTATCTCTCAAGCTATAACCACACATAGCACCCCCAATCTCTGAGGCATCTTAGAGAAGACCTTGAGGTGAGTTGGATCACATACGAGTTTTGTCCCTCCGCTTCCCATAAACATTATGTGCAAGAAAAGGGGAGCACTATGAGACATTTTGCAGAGTAACCACAAAATTCTATGACAGCAGTTAAGGAGTCTGGGACTCCCACATGGATTTTAGGGTATGATCAGACAGGGCTTATAAAAGTCATTCCTTTTTTAAAAAAAGCATCCCAAACTCAGACGCACTAAAAAATGTCTTACTAATGGTTGTCTAAACATGGGGCTGAAAAACTACTTTATTTTACCATAGTGCAGTCTTCATTCATCTCCAGGTCAGGTCACACCTGCCCTAACTAAGTGTGCCAGCCATAGGTTGGCAAGAAACCCCTACTTCTTTATTTCTGTAGTTTCCTGTCCAACCCAGTTTAAAGAAAGAGGTGTCTTAAGCTATGAAATTCTGAATGATGAAGATACAATCTTTCTGAGGTTTCAAGGCAGGATAAGGCAAACACAGGCAAAAAAGCGGGGACATTTCATTCTCAAATCTGCCCAGAGGGCACCTTATTAAACATATCTGATCACACCTTAGATGCCTTTCCTCTGCCCCGGGGCATGAGTGACCATCCCCAGTGACTTTGACATAGCAAGCAATGGGTATATGTTGCACTGAGGTCAGAGACGGGCATCTCTGACTATGTACTAACTAGACCATGGTCTCAGTGTTCAGATCACTAAGGAATAAAAATTCATATAAATCCCCACATAACAGACTTCTTAGCATGCTCCTCTTCTTAGAGGACTGCTGACAGACTTCATCCAGATGCTGCCACTTGCACAGAAGGCCTAATCTTCCATCTATACAGAATATGGACTCGCATTCTTCTGAGACCACAACCTATGCATTTCAGTGGAAACTTTAAGCACATTCGCTCTGATTGGAAACCATCCATTTCATAGGGCATGTGACTATATAATGTTTAAAATTAAGCCTCATTTGATCTCCAGCACAAAGGGATCCTAAAGCATGGAAAACTATGACAACAAAGTGTTTTTTAAAAAGATCTTTTAAAAGGCAAGAACTATAGATCCTACATGTTTGCAAAAAAACAGATGAAGCTTGGAGGTTGGAAGAGAAAACCACATAATTCCATAGCTAATTTGCCGTGGAGTAACAAATCTGTTTTAAAAAATAGAATGAATCAGAGTTTTACCTTTTGCTTAATTACACTAGGAAAAAGGGACACGGATCTAGCCCAGAAGGAGTAGCGCTGAGTATTTGCGGCAGGATTCTGCAAATCTAGGTAGCTTAGACCAGCTACAGCTGCTGGACTCCCTCCTAGCACAAATGGGTTAGCTTTAATCTGATTGTTTCTGGAACCTGGAAAAATGCAGCATGGGAAAATTAAACATTTGATATTGTAAGTCTGTTAGAATAAGATAGAGGCAATTAAAAATGTGTTTTAAAAGACCATTACAATTATAATCTGCTTGGAGAGTTTAAAAATGGAAGAACAAAATCTCCTTCTGCTTAATCTGATGCCCCTTCAAAACTACTGCCCCAGACAATAGCTGAGTTTGCCTACATATCCAGTCTCATCTTGGATGGTTTTGTCACCTGTTTGGCTGTTTGGTAATCCCAGACATCCTCAGTCTTAGCAGAAGGAGATAATCTGCTCTTGGACCATGCATTCTGCTCCCTTTTCTCTGTGTTGAGGAATGTCAAGGTAGGAAGACCATGGACTGGCAATGAAGAGGTGAATAGGAATTGGTTTAAACAGAACAACATTCACCATTCACCGTGGCATATGAATACTGTAACATTCAATTCATAATCAAATGACCACATTTGGCTGAATTTTGAATGTTGCAACTATCTGTGCATATCTCTACTGCTAATACATACTTGTACTTGGCAAATTAACTTCAGTCCTTGGAACTTTCTAGCATAATATGAACTGTCTAGCCACTGCCATTTGAAACCTTTTTGGTTATTCTTCCTGCTGTACCTTATTTGATAGTTTTAATGTTAAATTTTGTCCTTGTTGTTTTGAGTTCTAAATGCTTTAATTTTGCACTTTCTATTTTTGCAATAAATAAGACAAAGTGGAAATTAAGTACTGCTCTCGGTACACAGTCTGGTTGGTGTTAACATTTCCCAGTACCCTTTAAAAGCAGCCCAACGTAAAGCATACAATCATGATTGCATATGGGTGTTGAGAGGACTGAGGATAAAGCCAGGCCTTGTCTCTCCAGGAGGCCACAGCAGGCGCGCTTTCCTGTTGAATTTTGGTCTAAAAAACATAGGCAGCTAAACTCTGATTGAAGCGTCTCATAGAGCAAAATGGTTTGGTACTGTAACAAACATGTAATGCTAAATAACACCTTGAGACTAGGGATGAGTGAAAAATGTTTCTTGCCTTCACAATTCGTACAAATTTCAAAGGTTCAGAATTTGCATTCAAACAAAATACTGGCTATATTTGAAGACTGATCTTTGCAGCTGAAGAGAAAACTTTTGTGCCTTCATATGAAGCTTTGTTACATTCACGAGTGGATCCAGAATGGATTTGGGGTGGACTGAATTTGAAGCAAATCCAAAGCCTACCACATTTGAAGTGACTCCATTCTTACGAATGCAAAGTTCTGTCCCATTCACTTTGATGCAAAGCAAACAGAAGGAAAAAAATGTGCACACACAGTTTTATGTCCCTGTTTTATTGTTTTATACACTGTTTTTATGACTTTGAACCTTTTCACACTAAATATCAGAGAGATACTATCTCAGTGAAGTTAAGTTCAGGGGTGTTGGCTGACTTTCACCAGTACCATCCAAAATTTCACTAGCGGCCCTCCAGTGTGGACGATCCATCGCACCCACACACACTGCTGCAGAGTCTGAGAGCCTGTTTGCACTTGGCCCTAGTTTGAACTATATCTCAGGACAGAGGTCTGTTGTCCACATGCTAATGCAGACTCTGGCAAGCCTCACTTTGAGCCTGTTGTCGCTTGCACTAGCATGTGGACAGCAGGTCCCTATTCTGGAATATATTTCAGAATAAAGCCAAGTGTGAATAGGACCTGAGACTTTACTGGAAGTGCCCTGGGTTACACAGAACTAGGGCAACCACACATGCTCTGAGACAGTCTGAAATAGAGGCAATGCTGCACATGCAAATAGAGCATTCCAGGGTGTGTACAGCTGTCCTGGTCACTTAAGTGAGAAAAAACCCTGTATTGCATTTTAAAATCTATTTTGCTTTTTGTGGAGTTTGCCAATCAAAGAGTGAGTTATTACATGAACGAACATATTTATTGTTTACTCACCTGCAGACTCCTGCAGTAGGCTATCCAGTTTTTGGCATTCCACCTTTGTCTTCTTCACTATCCCAAAAAAGTTCCAGCCGGAAGAGGTACACCTGTGCATATCTGTCATGTCCATACCTAGTCCAAGAGACAAGCAAGTGCAGGGTCACAGAGGAGATTCTGACCAAACGTTATTCCCAGATTAACCTCTGGCAGGGTGCCTTCAAGGGCTTTCACAGGTTCCCAGAAAACTGCGTGAGCCCTCATTTGTCCATTGTGTTCAGAAGTAACAAAAGAGGCAGCTTGAAGGCACCTCTGAGTCAGTAGTGTGTGGCACGTGTGTTCAGCTGTATGTGTGAATCTGAGGATCAGCTGTGATTCTGAGACTAAAGTTTCAGAATCACAGCTATTAATATGGGGGGGGGGGAACGGACAACCCTCCCTAACCTGCCAACCTCACTGCCATTTGACAGAGCAAAGAGAACACTCGCATTAAAGAGAAGCAATGGGGAGGATGCTTTGCTCAAAGTCCCTCCCCTTCCTGTTTCAAATTCACCTTGGCTGCATCTCCACTATGCAGTAAAGATACTTTAACCAGGCTGGTCTCCGTTGGGATTAATGGGAACTGGTCTCACTTAAAGTATCTTTGCTACATAATGGAGATGCCGCCTAAGACATTTTCACATAGCTTCCACTCACTAGTAAAATCAATAAAACCAACGAAGACCATGAAGGGACAAGGGCAACAAATGCTCAACTGAATCCCACCAGTAGTGTTTGGTGCCTGATGCTCCTATTCATTTCCAGAGTTTGGGAAAGTACCTGATTTTGAGCTTCACCCACATACATTTAATTAAAAAGCTGGTCAAAAGTGGCTTAGAGATAGCAGGATGCACCTCCAATCCACATTAAAGACCAGAGAATGCACTTCCAAAGTGTATGTTGTGGTCTTTAATGTGGAGTAAGGCCACTAATATGTGTATGCTGCAACCTCTAAACTGCTCTTGAACCCCCTTGTTAATGTGTGCAGAGACAGCCCTAGGCTTCCCCTCCCCTGAGTCTCAACCACAGGGCTTAAAGTTTTACAAATCAAGTTTTATACGTTGTCTTATTCACAAAGGAATTTCTTTACTCTTTGACCTATCTGTACACTACCTTTCGTCTTCATGCTATCTGTTGCCATGTGAAGAAGGACCTTGTAATAGCCTCCCAAAGATCCAGACTGCATAAAATGTGTTCCAAAATGTTCAATTAATCTTCTGTAAGCATTGTATTCATAGAAAGTGGGAAGGTTAGCAAGCTCCTTCCAAAAGGGTTCAGCAAGAGTTAGAAATTCTGGTCGGTTATTGATGAACTGAGCAACTTCCACAGTGTTTTCAATAACCATAAGGTGATTACTCTAAAAGAGCAAAAATTGAATAAATTAGGCAATTGATTCAACAATGGCAGAAAAGCATCTATATGAAGGATCTATAACAGATTGCTACTGGAACATGTTTGGCTGACTTTTGGAGCCCTTTCACATTTACCTCCAGGACAGTTCCAGGCGCAGAAACACGTTGTTCGCACCACAATCCACTGGAGTTGTCCTGGAGGCATCGTGAGCTGCTATGGACCTGCTGTGCTTCACCTTCACATGCCAGACACAACATCCTATTGCTCAATCATGATTAGGATTGGGTGGTGGTATATGCAATGTCCAGACACAAAGCAAGGAGCACAACAGGAAAGGTTGCTGATTGCATTGCTAGTGTGGCTGGACATGAATGGGCTTGTTTCAGTGCTCAGCATGTGAAAGGTCCTGACTGTTTTTGTTGTGCACCAGCCTGGAATCGTCTTCGGAGACCATTTTGAAAAGGAAAGCAAAGACTCCAGATATTAAAATATTCTGCTACTCATCTTTCCAGCTTGCAGGCCCAACAGTTAGGAATAATGGGAATTGAAGTCCAGCATCTAAAAGGGCTGAGCTTCCTACTACTTGAAGAACACTAATGAGTTCATACCTTTGAATTGCTCTCTTCAAATTTTTGTGTGTTGTAGTTGTGATAGTTATTTGCATTTACACGAGTCTCCACTTGTTTCTTATATGCCCAGGTACTGTTGTAAAAGTCAGTGCTGAAGTCATTCTGAACTCTCACCTGTAAAAAAAAGGGGGGAATACCTCCTTATTTTCTAAATCAGTTTCATTCCAATTACATATTTTAACAATTACATTATGCTGTGTTCACTTTGGCAGCTCATGTACTAAAACTGGAACAATACAGAGAAGATTAGAATGGCCTCTGAATAAGTATGACACGCAAATTCATGAAGCGTTCTGTATTTTTTTTAAAATTACATTATGCTTCTTTTCTGCAGGTTCCTTCATCACTTGTTGCCCAGAGGATATTTATTTTATGCAATCATAAAACTTAAGTAACATCTAAATTACAATTACAAAACACTTCCTTCCTTCCTTCCTTCCTTCCTTCCTTCCTTCCTTCCTTCCTTCCTTCCTTCCTTCCTTCATTCATTCATTCATTCATTCATTCATTCATTCATTCCTCATCAGTGATCCTTCAGCATTTATGAGAGACAGACCTTGGGAGTTACAAGACAAGGTCACATCTTCACTTTTAACCTTTTTCATTCCATCCTCAGGTCTGACTTCTCACACCTTTTCATTTCTATCCATTTTATTTGTAGATTTTCCACCCTCCCTCTGGACTTTCCTGAATTTGGATTTGATAATGTAGAAAGAAAATGAATAGTCACTTTGTTGAGGAGTTCTCTAACTCACTGAAGCTGGATTAAAATGTAGGTGCAGATGGGCCCTTTGCTGCTAGGCAGTGATGCTTCTGACCAATTTCACTTTTGCACATTTTACTCATTACCCTTTTCTGTTTGAACATTTGTCTGCAATTTGTTTTTTTGAGGCACGAGGGTGAGTCACAAATTATCCCCACTCTGGCTGTAGACTTGTTTCTTAATCAACTGTCAGAAAAGACAAATTCATCATTTTTTGACACAATCTCCTTGCCTTTCAATACACTTTGTCCATCTGTCAACAAAGTTTTTGTATTCCCTCATTAAAAATATTTCAAGCTGAGCTGTGAGCCATGAAGACAATGCTGTCTTCACTTCTTCATCAGACATGAACCTTTGTCCTTGTGGGACTTCTTTCAGGGAACCAAACAGGTGATAGTCCAATGGGGTGAGATCGGGACTATAGGGAGGATGTTTTAACACTAGGGATGTGCATAATTTTTTTAAATTCTATTTGTATCAAATTCGTATTCATTTGAATAGATCCCATCAAATGTGGTAGGATTCATATTTGATATGAATGTTCAGTCTCATACGAATCCCATATGAATGCATATGAATAGAATATGAATCCCATACAAAGTTTCATACAAATGCATCAAAACATTCAATTCATATTCAAATGACAATCTTCAAATGTGACAACATTAGATTTGAATTTCTATTCTATTTAACTCCTCAAAATGCAGTTTTGGAAGAGTGTCAACAGTATGGGCAGCAGTGTATGGATGTGCATTGTCATGCAAAAAGACAATGCCTTTGGATAGCAGCCCTCCATATTTTTTTCAGAATTTTGAGGGTCAGCTGATCAGCTCTTCACTGAGCATCACACTGTAATGAGCATTGTTGACTTTTTCCTAATAACATTCCAATACGGGCCTTTGAGAATCCTGGAAAGTGGTAAGCATCAATTTTCCTGCTGATGGATGACTTTTGAACTTTCTCTTGGTCAGCAAGTGAGAATGTTTCCATTCCATGTTCTGCCATGGTTTCTTGTTGCTCTCCTTTTGTCCAAACCACAAGGGGGGCAGCCATTGTTTCTTGCACCGCAGTCACAAACAAACTGATGTAACATGTTCACAACTACACAGCAGTGATTGGAGAGACAGTGACCTCATGCGGAAAGCGCTAGTAAGACCGTGCGGCTAACAGATGTTTTAATATAATCAGAGTGCGGATAATTTGTGAGTCACCTTCATCCATTAACAAGGCATATTAATGCAAACTTAAGTGTTTGTGTGTGTGTGCACATGCGTGCATGCATATATATTTTCCATCTGATGCCTTCTATGATATTGTTCAGCAAAAATGTTACCACTCACTTCTGCTCCCTAAAAACACAACACATTTGTACTGGATTGTATCCATGGGCAATAAATATCAGTTATGAATCCTCAAGATAAGGCAGAGATAATGCGTAACGAAGCAAAACAAAAACACCTGGAAAGTGTAAGCCAGGATGCTTTCACTCAGTCGGTAATAGTCTCTCTGGTCACCGCTGAACACCTTTCTGCACTGGCCACCAAAACTCTTTGTGTGGATGACCCCTCCTTTCCTTTCACCAGTAATGGCATCGAAGCTGCAGTCAATCAGAGGTTAGGACAGAGATTGTTATGCACACAGGCTTTAGAAAAATTAATTGCAATGAAATACTACTTTATATCTGCAGATTGTGCTCAAAATTGAATCATGCAAGAGTAAGCTAGTCTGTAACAAAGTTTGGTATTGGCAGAGTCCCAATGCCGATCCCTTCTGAGTATGTTACATCAAGGAAAATGACGTCCCCTTGAGTATGTCAACAGCAGACAGCAAGTGCCTGCTAATCCTAATGTATTTTATTGCTATGGCAACTGCCCCTGCTAACTGACATTCCTAGGTAAAATTAATGGAACTTGACAAGTGACAATGGCCAGTCCCCTCCCATCATTTTTTCAATGTGTGTGCTCTGAATTGAGGGCACCCACAAGGCCACAAGGGTGGATAATACCCTTAATTTATTTTCTTTGAAATATTCATCGGCTATTCTTGCAAATCCACTGAGAACCAATGGTCAGGAGGTTGACAGGAATAAAGGGCTATTCTTATCAACCCATTGTATCAGTGGGAGCTGATGGCACCAAGCGATATGAATGCCAGGCATGACTCACACCAAATCAGAGATTTCAAACTAGCAACTAAAATTACAGTCACGCTCAGTAATGCCAAGATGGCTGCAAGAGGAAAAAAGCAACAGTCCTCAGGGGCTGCCAAAGCTGCTGGCCAAAAGATGGCACTGCAATTATTCTAATGATGCTGGAATGTCACCATCTCTGCTCCTCATTCATAATCAAAAAGAAACCCCAAAGATTTGAGAAGATGAATTTGCACTGAAATCTGGATAGACCTCCACGAGTGGGATTTTTGTACCAGGATGGTTCTTTACTTATTTTGGGCTATAGCTCCCATCATCCTCAAACTAGCATGAGCTGTAATTAGAGATGATACCATAGCAGCAACATCTTAGCTAGTCTGCAAAGCAAGGTTGCTTATATCCTGGACTCAAGATTATGGAGCAAGATTATATATGTGGTTAATATTAGGGGTGAGCATGAATGCATTTT
This sequence comes from Aspidoscelis tigris stejnegeri, assembly GCA_023333525.1. NCBI lineage: Eukaryota > Metazoa > Chordata > Lepidosauria > Squamata > Teiidae > Aspidoscelis > Aspidoscelis tigris. The sequence continues at coordinate 20,793,670 of JALMGA010000007.1, read as the reverse complement.
TTGCATTCAAATTCAATTCAAATATTCAAATATTCTATTTGATCCAATTTTTAAAAATCCAGATTTTCAAAAATCTGATTCGAATCTGGATTATCTGGATCCGCACTTTCAAAAATCCAATTCGAACTCGGAAATATGAATGTCAGCAATATTCGTATCCGATTTTCGAATTTGTGCATCCCGTTTTCATTCTGTTTACATCCCATTTTCATTCCACATTATAAATCCAAATAAACACATTATTCGGATGTGATATAAATGGATCTATTCAGTTGAATATCTGAAATATGATCAAATGTGTTAATTCAGATTTTCAAAAATCCGATTCCAATTTGAATGTTGAAATTCAACAAATTCGAATCGGATTTTTGGATTTTCAAATATCCATGCACATCCCTAGTTAACATTCATATCCATGGGGTCTCTTTCTAGGATAAACAGTCAGGAACTAGGGAACCAAGCTCAGCTTAGGCTGCACCCAGATAGGGGTTAAAAAGTGCAATTACGGCAGTGCAGACAGAGCTAATTTGTCCCATGCACACACATAAACTGGATCAATGGGCCTCCGCCCGCTCATCCAGAACAATACAAGGTAAGTGCAAAAAAGGCCATGTGTTCTTGACCTAGGGCAATTTTAAGAGTGTAGTTCCCTCCCCCCATTCAGCATGACCACTGTAATTGACTTGAGGAAGGTTACACAGTACAACCCTATCAGAAAAGGTCCTGCCATATCATTAGGCAAATAACAGCTGGGAGTCAGGTAGCAACAGCAGAGCCAAGAAGAACAGGGCTGTTTGTGCACGTATAAAATTTACCCAGCTCCTGTGAGCTCAACATTAGGGGGTGGCTTAAGAGGCGGCTTTGTATCCCCGCACACCGTCTTGATTCCATCACATCGGTCTTCATCTGCTCCATCTTCTTCACAGTCATGATCTCCATTGCACACCAAGGATTTACTGATGCATTGTCCTGAGGCCATAAAGGGGGAGAAAGAAAGGGAATGGTGGTTCATTCTCTATTATCCAGAGCTAGAAGTAATGTGGCATCTGATCCTTTCATTGCCGCCACACCGCAGAGCCCTTTAGCCATTCATGCCTACCAGGGAATTATGGCAATTAGGATTCACTTGGAAGACCACAGTTTAGTCTGCTCTGCAACAATTCTTAAAAATATAATAAATGATCACACCATAGCACCCTAAATTTTCTGGCTAAATTAAATTTTACAGCCGAGGCAGAACTAGTTAGTCTCATAAGCAACCTTGGCATTTGATTCGAATGTTTAAAATCCGAATGCTAAAAAAAAAAAAAAAACAATTTGAACCTATTACATTCAAATCTATTTGTTTAAATGTTAGATTCGTATTTAAAGATATGAATGCTCACAACATTCGTATGTGTTATACGTATCTGTACGCACTTCATATGCATCCCATTTTATCCTGTACGCATCCCGTTTTCATCCCTTATTATAAGCACAAATGCATACAGATACGTACAATATTTGTACAGAATACATTAGAATGTATTGAACCATTCTAACGAATGTTTCAGAACATCTGAAATCTGTTTAAATGTCTAAATTCGAATGTGGAAACATTCGATTTGAGTTCAAATGCCCACATTCCGCAGATTCAAATCGGAATTTCATATTCCAAACTTTCGTGCAATCTATTGAGTACATTCATTTGGAACTAATTTCCTCAAAGACTGTCATTGTTTTTCTAGATCTCCCTGTGCTTTGTGTAATCATGAATAAATCAATTGCTGAGTCACACCTGAGGAACATCTGAAGCGATCACCACACCCTTCTTCCGTCGGGCACCCTCTTGTTGGAACGCATGGACGAGATTCTGCCGAACTCCCTGAACATGGTTGTCCTCCAAACTGTCCATAAACTGCAACGGTCCTTCTGCGAATCTAAACGCAAAGGGAAGCAATAAGATGGGTGAGTGGACTGTTTGGGGCATTAGAGTATTACTCCCACAAGGAAAACAAATGGTAAGGGGACATTTATATGCTGCAGAAATGGTTCCTTCTTTTCCCCTCCATTCATCTACCATCTTTTCATGAGACCTTCCATCACTGTCTTTCTGACCATACATGTTCACATATCTGTTCGTATATCACATGATTAAAGAATCCTTGGAAAGCCTCTCTTGAGACACAGGAGCAGGTGAGCTACTTCCACATCAAGAAAGAAGTTTGCATGAGTTGATTTAAAAATAATCACACAAATATTGATTTTCTTTACTTGTTGTATTGATTTGTTATATTCCCTGTATTTCTTTTTTCTGTTTGTTGTAAACCGCCTTGAGCAAAATTTTGTTTTTTGGAAAGGCGGTATACAAGTAAAAATGGACTGGAATGGAAATATTTGTAACATTTGTTATTTGGACGAATGTGGACATTCGTATACAAATAAAATGTTACAACATTCATACATTGACATTTGTACTTATACAAATGTTTTGGAACATTTGTACGAAGAAGAAGAGTTGGCTTTTCTACCCCTCTTTTCTCACCCATTTAAGGGGACTCAAAGCGGCTGACAAAACTTTTCTATTCTTCTCCCTATAACAGAACACCTTGTGAGGTAGGTGGGGCTGTGAGAGCTCAGAAGAGAGCTGTGACTTGCCCAAGGTCACCCTGCTGGCTTCATGGGGGAGGGCGGAATTGAACCCTGTATTCCCAGGTAAGAGTCCGGCAGCCTAACCACTAGACCAAACTGGCTCACGAAGCTTCAGAACATTTACAAAACAGAGAGGTGGGAAAGCGGCCGTACCAGTCACATCTGCAACGGATCCAGAGTGCATTCAACAAGGTTTGAGAGCAGATTCAAAGTATATTCAGGGCAAACTTGATACTTTCAGAGAAGATATCTTACGGGATACGTATCGGATACGTATGATATTCATCGGATACGTATGTGTTCGTATCAGATATTCGTATGAATACATTTGTATCAAATAGAATCCAACCACATTCGAAGGGGATCTATTCGAATGAATACAGATTTTCTTACATTCAAATTTATACGAATCGAATGCAAAAAAAAACCCATTCATGCACATCCCTAAATGACACATTTCTCACCATAGCAGGGAACACCTTATAAGTTACACCTACGTATTCCCAAATAATTGCCTGACCTCAAAATTTATTAGATACATCCAATAATATCAGGGCTTATAATTAAGGTTCTGCTAGTCTAACATCTCTTGAGTCAGAACTTCATGTAACTTGGACATTGTTTCCAACCACTGTCATAGTGCTATGAAAGCACCACGAAGGGGCAAAGTCTGGACTCTGCAGCTTTCTGATGCATTGGGTACTCTGGATGAACATGTCTTCCACATGGAATCACAGTGATATGCCCAGTGTAAGAGCTCATAAGAGTGCTTGAATGGAAGAGTGGGAGTAAGCACTCTATAGTGCTTATTCCTACTTTTCTGGTCCTGGCATTCAAGATTTCTATATATATTGTACATGTTTCTGGCATGTGCCATCAGGTAATCTGGACCAACACTGGCTAAAGTGCATGGCGTGGATGGAAGCTCCCTACAAGTCTCATGTAGCTAAGGATTATGAAAGCAGCATGTGGACGTCTTGTTTTTCAGTTCATACTGGACTTTGACATGGTTGAATACAGGAAGTGTCCCATAGAGCCACTTCCTGTGCTCAAAGTCATTCCCCCTCACCCATCAACATTGCAGCTGGGGAACTTTCATTCCATAGCTGCAATGCCGAAAAGTGGAGTGGCTAGTGTGCAGCACTCTTCTTGGGTAGTAGCACTTTTCCCCTTATCATGTGACTCTTGCCCTGAACTTTTTTTAAAAAAATGCCCAAGGCAGTTTACATAAGACAGAAAAAATTCAGCATCAAATAATACATCACATGTTATAACAAATAATACATTAAGTTTATAAAGAAATTTATAAAGCAGGTGGGACAGCAGGACACTAAGCCTCCCACCCCTGGTCCATGCCAGTGTTGGGGCTGGGTGCTGCTGGGGTTTTGTAGCTTCCACTGCAGGTAGAACGGCTGGATACTGGACTTATGATTTTGGGACAACTAACTATACTACTACTGAACAAGAAACCATGATTGCACCATTCATGGGTCTCATTTATCTTTGATTGGAGAAATATTTATTGATGAATTTTGATATTTTGGAAGGGGTTGGGGTAGAATCCTTATTTGCAGAGCTGGTAGTCCCTGCACTGCACATATATTCATGGAATATGTCCCAGATTTGCTCTTTGGCATTTCCAGGTATGATTCAAAGACTTCTTCCTGAAATCTTTGGGAGTTGTTATCACTTACAGCAGACAACACTGAGCTAGATGTACAAATAGTCTGTTCTAGCACAAGGCAGTTTCTTGTTCTCTGCATAACAGATGAGCTATATTTATAATACTGTACCTGAGTTTTAGTACAGCCATCACATTCTGACCAAGGACCAAATGGATCCCAGCTGCAGTGTACTGGAGATGCCCTGTCAGATTTTATACAGAGAGAAAAAAAAATCCCAGAAATTAAAAAGTGGCCTATAGCTAAGTGGTAGAAAAGCATCTGATTTACACAGAGAACATCTCCTGTACCATGCCCATGAATCCCTGGCAAGGTCTGGAAGAGAGCATGGCTACAAGGCAGTATAGATAATATTAGGAGTGGGGGCTGGGATGTACCAAATAAAATATAGTCAACAGGTGTAGCCTATACTTGCCTACATTGCCTAAAGTTACATACTTTCAGTGGCCACCCTTTGGAGAAGTGTCAAGCAACATCACTTTATATATTTTGATGACTAGTAAAAAAGCACTCCTTTACCTGGACCTTTGATTAAAGAGGTCATTTATTCTACACTTTGGGGGCACTATTAGTACTGTTGTAGGTACCATTGACTTGTATCTAATTCCTGGCAACTACAGGTACACATCTATTCAGTTTTCCTGGGGAATGTAGAGGTTTTGAGTCCATTATTTTCTTCCAGGGACATGGCATCCATCTTCTTTCCAGCTACAACCCTGTTCTCCTGCCACTATACTGTTAGATTTGTATTTGCAATTTTATATTGTAATTATAACCTTCTTTTGATTCTGTTGTTCATTAGATACAAGCACACAAATGACCTTGTGCATAGCAAAACAATTGCCAATATGTTTTTGTTCACCTGACCTTGGGTGTGAACACACCTTACTGGAATCGCCCATATTAGTAAGAAACATGACTCAAAGTACACTAACTCCAATCACAAGCAATATCTGATAATCCTTCCTCAGTTTGTCCTCAGTTTGGATAGCTATGCTCACAGTTTTCTGTATCTATACTGAGACTCCTTCATAAGGCTTTTCTTTTTAGATGTCCACACCTCTCCAGCATCAAAACATCCCCTGTACTCTTATAGGATAAAAGTTATTTCACTCAAATGAGTGTCATCACACATTGGGCGAAAGGGAAGACAAATTCATACAGTATCCACCCACTATAGTACAGTTCACCCCCCTGTATTCCTCTTCATGATCACACTCAAAAAATGAAAGCAGATTAACACTCTACAGCTTGAGACCTGTACAAATTAAGACTCAAGAAAGTATGATTGAAGGGAGGAAAGTCCACAGATAAAACAGAATGGATTAAAAAGGTGTGAGTGTTGGCTCCAAAGACAGAATGAAGAAGGATTAAAGTGAAGATGTTACCACAGTCCTTGTGAACAAAAACAAACAAACAAAAAACTGGTTGGTTATTTTTAAATCCCCTTTCACTTGCAATAATTCTTGCCCCCAAAAGAACTTACCTTGAAAAGTCAGGGAAAGATCTCACAATTTCCAGCAGTATGAGCACTTCCAAAGCCTAAAAAAATGTCAGAGAAGGAGCCAAGGTCAACAACTGGTGTGATTTCCTAAATGACAAAGAGGCCAGGTGTGACTTGAATGTAGATGTTCATTTTATTCCCCCCTCCTTTCTATAAATTAGCAGTTCTGCCCCTGCCTTAGTCTTCTCTGCCAAAAATCTGCCCCTATCAATTAGCATTACATTAGCATTTCATTGGCTGGCAGAAATCCGCTGATTGATGTTTCTTACCTTCATGCTGGGAGACATATTCAGCTAGCAAGAAGCAGGGGGGGGGGGGTCCTCTTATGGGACAAGGATACAATTCAGAACTCAGCAAAACAGCCGTCCCTCTGTCTGAAAACTTCTGAAGACTGAGATTGCCTAGTTGTTTTGCTCCCCTCCCCTGCTGCCTCTTTCTCATTCCTTCCTTCCTTCCTTCTTTCTTTTTTCTTTTCCTTTCTTTTACAAGGAGGCTTTAAGCAATAGTGAGGAATGTTAATACCAATTCATCTCAGATCCACTTGGGACACAAAAGAGCCTGTTCCGTGCAATGCTTTAAGTATTCTAAAAGGAGTAAAGGGAGGAGGAGGAGGAGAAGTCCTTGACTAGTTTAGTACGCCACAAAGAACAGGACTACAGAGCTGAAATTTTAGACAGAAGAAAGGATCCAACTCTATCTTCTCACCAACACTTTCAGCAACTTGTTTCTACACGCAGTCAGGGCGTGTAAATGGCTATGTTCCAACGGCAGCTAGTTCCCGCCCCAAGACCCAGGCTGGATACACCAACCAAAGAGTGTGATACTCTTCTCTCCAGGCACCCTTTCTGAAAATGTAATCTGGGAGCCAGAGTTTGGCCCACCACGCTGACCTGAAAACGCAGGGGCATTTTTTGCTGGCATCCCATGCACAGTTCCAAAAGCCAGGTAGGTCAATCCAGAGCTACAGCTGCAAGGGTAGGTGGGAGAGCTCCCCATGGTGCTGACAATGAACCACCTCCTTGGCGGCATTTCATGTGGAGGCAGCCTCTAACTCATACACATCCATGCCCCAGTTTAGCAGGGGTGGGTGGGTTGTCCCTTTCTTTGGCAATGCATCAAACTGTACCTCTGAAATGGTTCCCCCTAGGCCTCTCAGGACAGGAATGCCAGTTCCTGGCTGCCAGAGCCCTCATAGTTGGCTCTGAAGCCAGAGCAAGTTGCAGAGTGGCACAGGGCAGAATAAGGCAGCGTAGTGCAGATGACCTTATTCCAGGTCAGGTGGACTGTGCCAGCCTGAACCCATTTCAAGTGTATTCCTTCAACCTGGAATGGCCAAAGTATCTTTTTGGGTTGGTTGCACGTTGAGGTCACATTTTAATTTGTGCAATGCAAAAACACTTAAAGTTTCCTCCCCAGATATATAGTAGTGTGAACAAATGCCCAGGGGACTAATTGGATATTTATACTTGTGTGAATTCAAGTTGATTCCATCTGGTGTCTAGAAGAGAAATAAAATAGAAGGCACAGCTTCAGACATCATTAACTCTTTCTTCTAACTTAATGTACTCTTACAAGAGTCCCTCATATTTCTTTAGTTTTTGGCTCTTTTTGTAGGAAACATTCTTGAGATTCCTCTTTACATTTTGAGTGTCCTTGACCAGTAGTATCACACATATTAAGGTTGGTTTTAAGCCATGTATGTTAGAAAGCCCTCTGGCCTTAACCTAAAAAGTGTGGTTATTCTTGGACATCTTAACCCATCCTTCGATACCTTTCCTGTTAGTATCCAATAATACCACTCTGCTTGTTATCTCCTGTGTTCCCAGACACCAAGTTTCCCCATCTATTACTTTTGCAGATGGTGAGGGTCAAATTAGGTTTGGAAGGAGATAGAACGCCCGGTTGTAACATTCTTAGCTTGGGAAATTGGCTTTCAGCAAGACCTTCTGGACTTGCTTCTGTTAGCAAATGTCATCTGCCTTTTTCTAATTAGTGGTAATTAGCTGGCTCCAAAGCTCTTAAGGTATTTATCACATCTTGGGGACTAATAGAATGTGCCAGGGGACAATGCCTTTTGGAAATGTGTCAGACAACCACATTTGGTTAATTTTTGCAGCACAAATGGTTCTTTCCCAAATGACTTCATGGAAGCAGACTTTCACATGGGTCCAGCCAAACTTCTGAGACATCCAAGGAGAACTCATAGTTTATTTGTACATCCACACATTAGATTTTATGCCACAGTAAAATATATATTCAGTTGAGTACTAATCACAGAGAGCCAAGCTACTTCAAATTTAATTTAGCAGTTAGGACATTTGCTATCATGATCTCAGTAGAAAGGTCTAACGGCGGCTTCCAGGTTATTTGCGGCCATTCTTAGAACTATGTGATCCACAAATGTGGTGTTCAGTTTAATGGGTACAAATAGATGGGGTCAGACGCCGGCCTGTCTACCTACCTGTCAAAGTAGCCTAAGGCCCTTTATCCAGATTATATCCCAGAATAGGGGCCTGTTATCCATATGCTATTGTGGAATATAATCTGAAATTAGACCCAGTGCAGAAAGGGCCCATGTTTCAGACAACAAGGATAAACTGAGGCAGAATAAAGTTCCCAGGAAAAGGGCCTTCGTTAAGAACTGGCTTCACTAGGCATCTGTCAAGGGGGAAAGTCACACTTACTTTTCCCCGTACTGTAGATACTTTTATTTTAAATATTTGGGAAAATTATTTCTTTTTAAAAAATGTGTTGAATCTTTTAAAGTGTTTTAATGGATTTTATTGTTTTAATATATACCAGGTTGTAAATTGCTGTTTTAAAGGTTGTCACCCGATCTGAGACCTTTGGATATAGGGCAGGATAGAAATATAAATAAATAAATAAATAAAAATTAACTTCCTTGGGTTACAGCAAAGGGCATGCGCAGTCAGTCATTGCTACAGTGATTGGGTGATGCAGCCATGATGACCTGCTCCCACACACAGTAGGGATGTGTAAGAATTTTAAAAATATTCATTATTCAATCAAATTCAGCCAAATCCAGCCATTCAGATTCAAACTGAATGTCCAGAGATTAGTTTTTAAATATATGAATATGAATATTTCAAGTCATTCATATCAATCAGTCAGACATTGGATGTGTATGGATACCTATGCATTACATACGTATCCGTATGCATTTTTTTTGTATCCGTACACCTAGGGCAGTGATGGCGAACCTTTTGAGCTCGGTGTGTCAAAATTCACAAGAAAACCTAGCTTAACTCAGGTGCTGTGTCACATCTAGAAATATCCATAATTTTGTGATATTTGTAGTTCTAGTAAAAAAGTTATATTTATGATATATGTATTTTATTAAAAGCAAAAACAAATAATTCTTTACATTTGTTTAATCTTCAATTGAAAGTTGGTATTTCGTACACTTCAAGAACAAGCAAGCACTACATGCCCAGGTGCCAGGGTGACCATGTGTGTCACCCAAAAGAGCTTGGTGTGTCACCTGTGACACGCATGTCATAAGTTGGCCGTCAATGACCTAGGGGGAGAGGGCACCCATGGGGAGGAGCCTCAAAACCTAGGCTTCGAAGTCATTTTGAAGCCATTTTGAAGTTACTTCGAAGTTGCCTTCGGAGATTAGCAAAGACTCTGAAGTCCCTCCGAAGGCAACTTCAGAGATTAGCAAAGGCTCCGAAGACAAACCTCTGAGAACAAAGGGAAAACAAAGCAGACTGTTACCTTCAGGCATGGAAAGAGGTACATATTAATGAGGCTGACTCATCCTGTTACCTTCAGGCATGGAAAGAGGTACATATTAATGAGGCTGACTCATCCCTGCTCACAAGGAGCTAATTAATATGCAAGCTCTCACAAGGGGTTTGTCTTAGGAGCCTTTGCTAATATCCGAAGGCAACTTCAGAGGGACTTCGGAGATTGCACCCCCTGTCCCCCCAAACACCTGGGGTGACAGGCAGACCCCTTGTGGGTCAATCCGGATTTGCAAATGGGTGCTCTGGTGTTTCCACAGCAGGGAGGCTAGCACCCATTGCTATTGGGTGCAAGACCAGATTAAGGAAAGTACCCATTCCTTAGATCCGGATCGTCTTAGATCTGGATTAAAGGAGCACGGTGGAAAAACACCGCAAAAGGCAGCATTGGCAATGGTAGGGTTGGAGGTGTCAATACAGCATTTGAATAGGGCCGCTTCCATTCCTTGGCAGCATTGTTGGGCTTCTTCTTCATGCATCATGGCTGCCAAGGAGGAGCTGCCAAAAAGGAACTGCCCCAGTAGTGACTTATGTAGCTTTCTTTTGCAACTTTTTCTGAAGTGCTGAAGTTTGTTGTTTTTCAAGAGAGCATTTTAGGCCTTCGATACAGAACAGCATATAACAACACTCATTAAAAAGATAGAGAGAACATGAAAAAAGCTTCCAAAAACCACAGGCAGAACTAATTGCCACTTCTTGAACAAAGTGACAGGTGCCTGATGAACTTCCAATGGGACCAAATACGCTATTATACGGTGATTTTTAAAAGAAGCAGAAGAACATTTCTGTTCCAGTAAAGCCCCTCCCGAGCACATTTCTCCACCACCACCAAATAAACAAAACATTCCTCCATTTAAATATAATACACAAAGTTCAGTGTAATGTATAGCAGAATTTGCAAGCGTGGTACCCTAAGGCACACTGATATCTCTGATGTCCTCTGGGTGTCCGTATTATTCCCTGAAACAGGATGTTTAGCAGCAGTCCTCCAGATGTATCCATCTAGCACTGGATGGGAGCTAGAGGGCCACTATTTAAGCACCAAAGTCTAGAGGAAAAAAGCAACTGGGGCATGCATGAAGCATACCCTCAAAATTTGAACCATGGTGGACCCCAAAATTTTTAGGATTCTTGATATCACTTATCACTGTAGAAAGATCTTTGGATCTATGAAAAGCATGTTTTCCAGGATTCACAGAGTTAATTCATTTATTTCTTTAAGGATAAAGTTTGGCATTAAGCTAGCATCCTTAAATTTAATTCTTGTTGAAAATGTTTACCTTCTTGCCACAGTCAATTTATATTGTATTTGCTTATATTTCTAAGGAAGTATAAATAACAGTTTGATTTCACTTTATTTTTACTTCCCTTTACTGATCTTTTTGCAAATCACAATTATTAGCAGGCAGACATTTCCTCCTACGGAATGGAGAAAAGCAATCAGATACTGGAAAAGCACTGACCTCTAGCGGCAAAGTGCAATAGCATTATCCGCATAACATCACTCGCCAGAATCTATTACAAGAGGAAATTGTAGGCTTTTCTTTAAATCCCACAATCACCTCTTGTCTGCCTTGCCAGAGTACAGAAGGCAATTCTGGATTCCTACCCCATCTTCCAGCTCTTCACGTAATCACTCCTGTTCTTGAACACCAGGATGTTAGCAAGTGCCCGTCCACTTTCCTTTGTTTTTTTCCTGCACATGCTAGCATTCAGGTGTTCAGGAACAGCAACGATTACGCAAAGAGCTGGCAGACAGAGGTAAGGACTCAGGAGTACAGAAAACCCAGCATCATCGCTGAATTTTCTGTAAGACTGGTCAATTTGATTTTTGATCGGCCAACCCAGGACTATATTAGGATTAGCACGGATCTGTGCGGCAATACCCACATATTGCCAGATGTTAGTGGCACACGCAGTTTGAAAATTTCAGGCTAGCAGAAAAACAGATCCTGTTTGGTCATGTGGCTACAGTGCCAAACTCATATCTTGCAGTCACGGGGTTTGAGTCCGCACTCCTCCATGAAGTTAGTTAGGTGACATTGGGCAAGTCACAGCTCTCTTCTGAGCTCTCACAGCCCCACCTACCTCACAGGGTGCCTATTGAGGGGAGAAGAATAGAAAGCTTTGTAAGCTGCTTTGAGTCCCCTTAAATGGGTGAGAAAAGTAGGGTAGAAATGCCAACTATTATTATTATTATTATTATTATTATTATTATTATTATTATTATTATTATTATTATTATTATTATTATTATTATTATTATTATTATTATTATTATTATTATTATTATTACACAACAGTAATACACAAGTAAAACACAGCAAACAAGATCACTACACTGGCTTTTATGGTAAATCACACAATGAGTGCTTCCTAAGCACCTAGGACGGTGTGATATATTGGCATATGATGCATGAAGAACTGAGCAGGGGGAGCTTTTGCAACTGACAGATGGTGGTTTTGTCAGTGCCAATGGTTTTCAAGTGCTGGTCGAGGTCTTTAGGGACAGCACCCAGTGGGCTGATCACCACTGGGACTACCTCTAGTGGTTTGTGCCAGAGCCTTTGGAGTTCAATTTTCAAATCTTCATAACGTCATTTTCTTGAGTTGCTTCTCCTCAATTCTACTGTCTCCTGGGATGGCAATGTTGACAATCTATACTTTTTCACCATCATGAGGTCTGGCATATCAGTCTGTATCTGGAAGTTCCTATTATTGTTGTTATTGTTGTTATTTTTATTTACATCCTTCTTTTGACATTTATATCCAACTTTTCTTCCAAAGAGCTTAAAACAGTTCAGCCTGTTTTCCTCCCATCCATACAAATCTTTCCGAAGACGATATGAAGTAAATTAGTTTGAGAGGCAATGAATGGCTCAAGATCACCCAGTGAGTTTCAGGGCCAAGAGGGGCCCAATCCTGGAACCCCAGATTCTAGAGAACTGCTTTAGCTACTATACTGTTCCCAGTGGGTGACCATATATATCAAGTGGACTCTATTTGTTTTAATGGGGAACAAATTGTATTATATTAATTGGATTAATTCCCATTAAATTTGTTGAAAATACATAATATGAATGCAAGTCTCATGAGCCACATTAGTTCACATATGCCAAAATAATATTCTGTACACAAGAAAAGAGCATAAGACTGCATGCTTAATGTAAGACCTCTTGGGATTGCTACTTCTATTCTGATGGTGCCCCTTGATAGGAACACAACTCAGGGATTCAGCAGTCTTCTGAAAATCTGCTTCAGATTAATCGTGGGATACATAAAGAAGCTATCTGCGGTAGAGGTAGAACTGTAATGAAAAAAGCAACCCTAAAAGGACTCTATTATTTGGGGGAACTTTGTTGAGAAATAGTATGGGAAAGGGATACCTCCACACCCTCTTGATCCTTCTCCTGTGAAATCTTTTATTCCTCTTTGTCTTTTGTCATTTTTATACTACTTTATATTGCATCCTATACTGTATATTTTTTTGTTTATGTAGCACTTGCTGCTCTGTTTATCCTGTAGCCCCCTTGGACTCCAGACAGAAAAACACACAAATGAGATGATTATGATGTATCATGGTTTACTCTCAAAACTGTTGCAAAGTTACAATCATTTTATCTCTATAATTTTCATACTGACATTTTATGATAGCCTGAGTTTCCAAGATGTTATTTATCTTATACTTGGAAATAATTTACTACCAAAATAGAACCTTTCCAACAGCAAGAAGCTATCATTCTGTAACAGTTTGGTTGTATCACAGCTTCAGATACACAGTCTTTCTGGGTCTTGGGAAATCTTCCATTGACAACCATTGATTTCCAAAGTGGTCATTAAAGCTGAAATGAATCAAAAGCTGTTTTCACACTTACCTCCTTTGGAGCAGTTTAACTAGTCTGCTCCAGCCCGTCCCATTCCAATGCCAGCAGATGCTGTCTGCATTGCAAACGGTGGGACAACATTGTTCTGGTTCGACACCAGCAATAATGCAGACATGTCTTCTCTGTTCCGATCCAGTTGAAATTTGTATTTTTATTTCTGCTGCAAGCACCATTCACTTTTCTCTGCAATTGGCCCATGTCCCCATCACTCCAACATTATGTCCAGTGCGTGAGGGCAGAGCTAGACTACTGTACTTCTGTGTCAGGGTTTTGAAGACAATCTTCAAAGTTTGCATAACAAACAATGGAAAACATTGTAGCCTCATTTTCAAAGCTTATGCAAGCTTTGGAATTTATCATTGAAGATGGGGCTGTGGCATTTTCCTTAGAATCATAGAATCATTGAGGTGGAAGGGACCTCTAGGGCCATCGAGTCCAACTAGCTGCTAAATGCAGGATTACCTAAACCATCCCAGACAGATATAGGTCCAGCCTATGCTTGAAGACCTCGTTGTTTCGGACTTGGGGCCTTTCTGCACTTCCATCAGGGATATGGGAATAGTGTAGTCACACTGGTGTGCGCTAACATTCGCACTTGCAAATGCTGGTACACACCAACCCACCCTCCATGCATCTGGAAACTTACCAGAAGTGGAGACACATGTCTGGGTACCGTCTTCTGGGGTCTGGATGCTGGCACAACTATGTGTGTGCATGTCCCAACACCAGGGCAATGGTGACATGCTGTGCACACACACTTGTGTTTTGGGTCACATGATGCGCCAGCGGGCTCATGCAGCCCCTCAGATGACCCCTGGCACCTGAAAGAGTTGTGGCTGGGAAAGGTAAGCTTTCAGATGTGTATGGTACATGATTTTGTGCACCACTGCTAGTGGATGCTGGGTAGGTTTTGAGATAGCAGGAGACATTTCTGGTGTGGAAATGCCTTCTGCAAGTGAGTCTGGAATAACCAGACCTATTGATCTGGCCCATGTGGAAACATGGGCCAGATCAGCACTGACAGCACTGACGGTATTGATACGACCCATGTGTCCCTGCCGCTGTGAAGCTTGTGAGAGCTTCACAACTGTTCCTCACATGCCTCTGCAGGTCGGACCCTGGGGGTAGTGGGTTTTGGTGGCATAATATGATGCACTGGAACACAGAGGTGTGCCACCTGCAGGACAAGCAGGATACTTCTAAGGCCATTTGCTGGGATTCAAGAGCAGGAGAAGGTTTGCCCTTGTCTCTGCTTGAGATGCCCATGGGCAATTGGTGGGCTACTGTGTGAGATAGGATGCTGGACTTGACGGGCTGTGGCTTGATCCAGCAGAGCTCCTCTTATGTTCGCCTGTATTCTGAAACAAGGCCCTGGTCCCTCTGGTGGATCTGATTAAATGGATCCAACAGAGATCTGGATTAAGGGCCTCTCAAGATTCTCCTCTATCTTGGGAGTGGTGCCTACTTGATCCACATTAACAAGGTGATGAAGAGGCTTCTGATCTGGACCAGGAGACTCCTTACTCTGCATCTAATGCAAAGGCAGAAATTTTCCCCTCATCTAAAAAAAAGAAAAAAAAAGGAATAAGTTACCTTTTGGAGTGGTAAGTTCCCCTTCATAGGAGATCTTCAAGCAAAGGCTGAATAGCTATCTTTCTGGGATGGTCTAGTGAATTAGGAAGAGAGTTGAACTTGAAAACCTTGCAGGTCCTTTCCAATCCTATGAGTCTATCTCAGGTGTCAAATGCAGAATCTAGACTGGACTTAAGAGCTTGGATTTTCCATTAGATACCATGGCTCCAAGCTGCACAATATTTTCAACTTAGCACAGGCACATTGAATTGAGGCCCACCAAGACAGGTGGAATGTAGTGCTAGTATGAAGCCACTTCATCTGGGGTAACCCATCACAACTCCATTATCTCCTCCCCTAGAAGGCACTAAAAACATTTGCTGGAAAACCCAGCATTTGTGGCCGGCTTTCCAGCAATAGTGGGTTCACTTACCTTATGGATGGAGCTGCCATTATAGCTCCATATACCATGCATGCATGGCGGCCAAAACTGATGGACATGCATATGCAGTGGTGGAAACGCACTTCTGGATATTCATTGCTAGTCAAATACCTAGATGTATTTGTCACTTTAAATTCAGAAAAACGAAGTGATAATGGCGCGGGAGGAATATCCACATTATTGCTTTCTAGTGGGTTATCTGGCTGCTATCTGGAGGCGGCCTGAGTCTACAAGGCAATCAGTGAAGGTGAACAAGAAACAATGTAGTATGTTCCAGCCAAATTCTGAACTTTCACCAACCCCCTAATATTGCCCAAGGACACTTATTTTAGGTAATGTAGAATAAGTAAAGCATTTTACGGGAAAGATAAAACCTTCCAGAAAATGGCATAGTGGGAAGAAAGGGTTCTGGTGATCACATTTGCAATATGATTTGGAGTACTGGGAAGAACGTTCTCATTTTCATCTCTTCTCATTTTCAATAGGCAGAGCAGGGGGAAACGGAATTGAAAATTAATATTATAACCATGAAAATTTTTACTCATAAGTCTCACTGTGCTTAGTGTACCTCAGTCACTAGCATATTTAGGACTGCAGCAGTTTGTTTTCAATTTGACTGAAATGTAATTGCAAAGCAAATAATGGCTAGAATGTACCTTATAATTAGACATTGCTCATTTCCATTATCTGATCTAAATCATTACTACATCACTTCTTTGCCTAAAAGCCATTTTTAAAGCAACATGAATACTTGTACGTGTGTGTGAGAGAAAGATTCACGAGTCTGAGCTTTCAGTAATGGACCAGGAAAGAGATCTTGGGGTTAGGGTGCCAGACTTTTATCTGGTGGTCACCAGGTTTGATTCTGCACTCCTCCATGAAGGCAGCTGGGTGACCTTGGGCTAGTCACAGCTCTCTTCTGACCCTCACAGCCCCACCTACCTCACAGGGTATCTGTTGTGGGGAGAAGAATGGAAAGCTTTGACAGCCACTTTGAGTCCCCTTAAATGGGTGAGAAAAGTGGGGTGGAAAAGACAATTCATCCTCCTCTTCTTCCTCTTCTTCTGGTTAACTCAATGAAGGAGTTATCCTAGTGCTCAGCAGCAGTATAAAAGAGCTGATTCAATATTGGGGATAATTAGGAAGGGAATAGGAAATAAATCTGTGAGCATCATTATGCCTCTTCATAAATTTATGGTGATACCACCATTGGAATACTGTATACAATTCAGATCACTACACTTCAGAAAGGATATTGTGGAACTGGAAAAATGCAGAAAAGGACAACCAGAAAGATTAGGAGGCTGAAACACTTCCCTTATGAGTTCAGGCTGCAACACATGGGTCTATTCCGCTTTGAAAGATGGCATTTAAAAGGAGACCTGACTGAAGTTTATAAAATCATGTATGGAGTGGAAAAGATAGCTAGAGAATAAATAAATAAATAATGGAATTGCCACCATATCCATGAGTTGTGATTTATTTAAGGGAACCTTTCTAAGCTCCTACTTAGAAGCTAAGCTAACTTGCTCACTTAGTTAAAAGCTAACATGCATAAAGAGATGAACTGCTTAGATTCCTCTTACTAACATTAGAAGTGTATTTCAATTACAGCAAGACTCATATCTGAATAAAGATGTCCAAAGGGATCAAATTATTAGACTATTTCCGTTTCATTCTGTGTGAAGTGTCCTTTGCGTCTCCTAAGACAGATTTTAGAATTCCATTTTGGAAAATAAATGCCATTATATCCATGGCAAACTGCCACAAAAAGGGTGAATTCCCACTTAGCTCTGTTAAAGCGGAATTTTTAAAAAAGGATGCCAATGCACATTATTTGTGCTCCCATTTGTTTTTGTTAATTCCACTTTAAAGCGGAGCATGGTGGTGGCACAGCAGTGGCAGCAGTGCCTGAAGGGGAGCAGGGAACTTGCTTGCCCACCGCTTTCCATTCCTCCTTCCTGTGCCTCATGAGCATGGCTGCTTGGGGGAAGCTGAGCAAGCGAGCAGCGCGGTGGCAACCACAATGGCTGGTGCAAAGCATTGGCCGAAATAGCAGGCAGCCGGGCAGGCAGGCAAGCAGCCGGGCAACCAAGGCAGCGGTGGGTGGGTGGGCAAGCAGGTGGGTGGGTGTTAATTCCACGGTTTCAAAACACTCTGAGCCGAGTGGGAACACCCCACTGGGAAAATAAAGTGTTTCATTTTAAAAAATGGGAGCGAGAGTTGTTTGAAGGGGTGTTTAATTTGTTTTCTCCCAATTACCTCAATAGGCTATGCTATCTAGGTTGTGTGAAGAACAGCCCCAACTGTAGAATATTCTGGGGAAAAACGTGCCATCATCAAGCATGTAGTAATATACATATGTCTCACTCTGAGTACATTTGAGAGACGCAGTGTTTTATTTAAAAAAGTAAGATCTCAGGTATTATATTTTGTTATTCACTTGTTACTTGTTGGTAACTACTCCTGAAGGCAGGAGTTTAATTGTATGTTACAATCTTGTTTGTTTATTTAAAAACTTTTTAAAAATTAAAATATATACCTAAAACAGTTTTAGAATATAACCATCCCTCCCTGGCAGTCAACACATGTAGTAGTGACAGTTTTGCAGAAAAATAACTGCATGTGCTTAACCTTCTGAGATTCATGAAAACAGACAAAAATTTCCTATGACACCCTTAATTATTAATCAGTTAACTCTCATTCGTACAACGACAAAAACCGAGGTGTCTGCGACTATAATCCTGACTATGGCTGTGTTCAGACATAACAAAAGGGGCACCACAGAGACAGTAGGGGTGTTTTTCCACTAGCACTAGAAGTACCCATTAAGTACCTCTTAAGGGTCCTTAATGGGTATTCTAGTACTAGTGGAAAAACACCCTAGGTGGCTCTTGTTTTCTCAATCCTTCTCTAATCCACCTTTTCTAGTACATAATGTTCATGAGAAGTTGAGGGGCAGACCGGGATGTGAACAATCCCATCTTGGAACCTTAAGCTCCTCAGATATGCTCCCCCCCCCCCCCCCCCCGTATCTGATCATGGCCTTAGTGATATTTCTAAGGAATGAACAAGGCCGGTGTGTTTGCAAAAACAAAGACTGATCAGACTCCTTCAAAGGAGTAACCAACCAGAGCCGGACAACTTGAATTATATTGTTCTTATTTTGCCTTCATTGTGCATGTCAGAGAAATCTGATATGTACTCCTACTTCTTAATGTGAATAAATTAGATGCAAATTAACTTTATCGGGAATATTGTAACTTCCGGCCAGGATAGGTATAAAAAGTTAGGCTGTAATGTGAGAAGTTGGAAGCTTGTCTTGACAGGGTTTCTGGAAGGCAAGTTCTTCCATATACTGCAATATAGGGTGTTTTTCCACTGTCACTAGAAAAACCCATTAAGTACCTATTAATGGGTACTTAATGGGTACTTCTAGTGACAGTGGAAAAATACCCATAGATTTAAAAAAATCATTTCCCTCTGACCTTTCTGCTTATTAAGGAACTCACATGGGAAAGATTTGCTGATAGAGCAGCAAATTTCCTGACAACCTAAATTTTCCTAACATATTCATTCCAACATTTTGTTTGAATTTTTATCCCGCCCTATACCCAAAGGTCTCAGGGCAGGTTACAACATTAAACCAGCAAGAGTATAAAATGAACATTAAAACCATGACAGTGCCTGAACGTGGCGATGCTCCTTCCATCATGCAGCCACAGGACTGAAGAAAGACTATAAAGTTTGAATATCTATGTGTGATTAAAGGTACTTTATTACACAGTTCTTGTAACAGTCACAGTTGATGTTTTTCAGTATATATCTTAAACAAAGCAAGCCTTTGACCTTTGCCTGACTGGAAGTGTATTTCATTTATAGCAGCCCTGAGACTTCTAAGGGCAGCCTGTAAGGCCGTGACCAAGCACAGCAAAACACGTGGGATCGTTCACACATCCGTCTTGCCTCTCTCCCCTCTCCTAAACACACTGCAGTAAAAAAGGTGAATTAGAGAAGGCTTGGGGACGCGAGGGCGACACACTGTCTCCCTAGCGACCTCCGAGGTGCCATTTTGAGCGTCTGAACACAGCTCCATCCAGCGCTCTCACCCTAACCTGGTCTTTAAAGAGCAACCTGAAAGACGTCATCAAGTCGCAACCAATCAACTTCTCCTTACGCTCTAAGCCCCGCCCCGGCCGAGCTAGCCAAACTCAAGGAGTCCCCTCCGCCCACCCAGCCAGGCGTTGCGTTTGTTTCTGCGCGCGGCCGGACCGATTAAGCCGTTGCACAGCCGTGTGTCCCGGAAGCCGTAGCGAAGATATTGCGGAAGTTGGGGGAGGAGCTCGCTCTCTTTTCGTTCGGGTCGCCGGAGGAAGATGGTGAGTGTGGGCAGCGGGTGCCGTGGGGGATCCGGTTTTATCCGCCGCCATCCGAGGCCTTGGGACCGGGGAGAAGTCGGGATGCGACAGACTAGAGTTCACTAATCTTGGAGAGTCGGATATTGCCCGGGAACGGGCTTCGCCTCGCGGGAAACGCAGCTGGGCAGTCGGGGCATTGAATCCCGGGCGCAGCCGTGCAGGGGAGTTGGGAGCGCGCTCTGTGTCCGGTTACGCGGCGCAGCGCAGGCTGAACCACACTAGGCTGTTGGCAACGCTGAATGGCCCCGAGGGTCTGCACTTGGCCTTACTCCAGACTATAGCTTGTTGTCCACATGCTAGTGCATTCTATGGGTGTTTTTCCAGTTAGCACTAGAGTGTTTTGCTGATTAAGGGTCCTTAATGGGTACTCCAGTGCTAGGGATTTTTTCCACTAGCACTAGAGTACCCATTAAGGACCCATTAAGGTGCTAAGTGGAGAAACATCACATGGGAGACCCCAGGTGAGGCCTCCTGTAGTCTTTGTTAGCATGTGGATTATAGGTCCCTATATTCCAAGCTAAGGCCAAGTGTGGAAAGCACTCAGGGCTTGTTGAGCTTGGGAGGGCGGGAGGGATTCTGTGTTTTACCACCACAGCGAAAAATAGTCATTTGTTCTACGTTTTGGGGTTTCCCTTTCTGAAATGGTGCCTCCTCTTCCCTCCCACTTGCACCAGATTGGGCTGTTTATAGGTAGGATTACAGCTCTGTAAGTGTGTGTGCATTTAGTAAATGCAAGCAATAGAGTTGTGATGTTTTAAATAGTTAAGAGTTGTCCAACAATTTTTCAACAATACAATTGTCCAACAATATTAAGGTCACTTCAGGGGTAAGGTGGGTAGGCTTTGTGGTTTTGCAGCTCCAGCAGTTAGCATATTTGGGGTGTTTTTCTACTTAGCACTAGAGTACCCATTAAGGGTCTTTAATGGGTCCTTAATGGGTATTCTAGTGCTAGGGTTTTTTCCCACTAGCACTAGAGTACCCATTAAAGACCCTTAATGGGTCCTTTAGTGCTAAGTGGAAAAACGCCCTTAGTGGGGAAAGACAAACATTTGTATAAATAGTCTATAGCTTGGCAGAATGGACTGTGAGCCTTGCCTTGAAAGAGGAGTGCTGGCAACTTGTGCTGATAGGGACATTTCAGAGCCTTCGAAAAGAGGATAGCTTGCACACAATATAAATGTAGTTAACGTCCATTGGTTTGCCAAATAACTGTTTTGTGACATATGTAATAACCTTCTTTTGTTACCTGCTCTGGAACCTTTGTGTAAAATGCTAATACTAATTTATCTTTATTAATGTATGTCCTGTGTTTAATCCTGCAGTTTTCACAATGCCGATAGGTGTAGAATATTATCAGCAAAACAAGCTGGTACTAAATAAATGAGGAAAATGTTTATATGCATAGAAAGTGCATTCATCCAGATACTTAATAGTGGAGTGGTGCTACTAAGCCCATTCCACAAACTTTATGATTACCTGGGAGAAAGAAATGACTGGGGAGGGGGTAATAATCCACTTGTGTAAATTATTAGAAATGATTAATTCCTTGTTAGCAGTTTATACTTCTAACAACTGAACTGCTTTCACTATTTTCTTAGGTATATGCGCCTATTTTATGAAGTTTCATTTTTTAAAAACATTAGTTTTTATTGAGCATTCCACAGTAGTTTAAATTAAATCTCCTACATGTTAAAAACAAGGATAAACAGTTAAAATGTTATTTAAAACTAGATGGGCAACGACAGAACAGCCATTCACACAGAGAGGGTCTGAGGAAAGACTGATGTCTTTAATAAGCTTCAAAATGCTGAAAGAGAAGACAGCTCCTAATTATTACTGGAAGAATATTTACACAATGAAACACATTGGGAAAACCATCAAAATAGTAACTCTTGAGTCAAACAAGGGATAATAGCAACTGGACAAAGCCTGGGTTTAAAAAAATGTATGTAGGATTTAGACTTCCAAGATTTGATGATCTGCCAAAACTTTTTTCCGCCTGTGTTTTAGACGAAGGGAACATCGTCCTTTGGCAAGCGCCGCAATAAGACACACACTTTGTGCCGGCGATGTGGGTCCAAGGCTTACCATCTCCAGAAGTCCACTTGTGGGAAATGTGGATACCCTGCTAAGCGTAAAAGAAAGTGTAAGTGCAGAATTTCACAAAATGCAAGAATAACGAACAATGTTTCATTTTTACGTGAACACTTTCCTGCTCTGAAGTCTACATATAGTAAATACGAATAGATTTAATTTTGTTCAGTAGGAGATGGCTGAATGGGAAGGATGATCTTTATATTTCCAGTTTAATATAGTCTTGGGTTTGGCAAACCTTGAAGTTGTAGACGATCAAGGGTCCTTTCTGCACTGGACTTTATTCTGGATTATATCCCAGAATAGGACCTTCTATCTGCATTCTAGTACAGATCATGGGAGCTCCGCCCCCCCCCCCCCCCCAAGTAAGCTCAGTGCAGAATGGCCCAAGGATTCAGTGGAGACAGGCCATTCACATGAGAATGAGAAATAGATTGCTCCTTTCCTCTTATCTTTTAGCTCTTTAGACAATCCTCTTATTTTGCTATTTGGAAAATATCTCTTGTCTCAGTCTCATCTCAAGTTTCTTTCTATGAACAGTGAATAGGAATGTAGTCTAGTTCTAGAGGAAAAGTGGAATGAGCATCCTTTTGTTACTTTTTATACTCTTCATATGTAGTTTGTGCATTTTCTTTTTAACTATAATGTATTTTGTGTTACTTATTTTGTATTCTTTGTTGCAAATTACCTTGAGTTTCTTTGTATACAGGTATGCAAATAAATTGAGAATATAAGCCTGAAAAGTTGAAACTTTTATTTTATACAGCAAGTTTTATAATCAACAGGTTATATGCTTTGATGAATATGTAAAATTTGCTCTTTTCTTATAGATAACTGGAGTGCAAAAGCAAAGAGACGCAATACTACGGGGACTGGTCGTATGAGGTATCTGAAAAAGGTCTACCGTAGATTCAGGTACAGCAATATTCTTGTAACATTATAGGAAATAATAGGTGGAAATTCATTTGGCCTTTTCACCCACGTCAGAAAGCTTCTTATAAATGAACATTTATCAGTGGGTTATACTGAATATCACTGACAGCTCATTACTTTAAGGGCAGGTGGCCATGGCGGCATGCACTTTCTCTTGCCTTGGGGATGGCATGTGGTTTCGTATCCGGCAGTCACCTGCTCTGTGACCGTTTGCTCTTAAAGTTATGACCCATCCCTATGCTTATATTTTATTCCCTTTGTTCTTTGGATCATCCTTATCTGTAGTGATTGATGTAAAATAAAATAGTGTTTTTCTGCTACAAGCTTGGTTGGAATTTGTCAAAGAAAGGTGCTGTTCAGTAACACTCAGCACATCAAATACACTTTCCTTGTGTTGACTTTTTTTGTATCTTGATAGGTGAAGCCCAAATATTCAACGGGCATGGCCTAATTTTTTCTTTTGCTTATTTCACTCTGTCATTTCATATGCACAGATAGGGATGTGTACAATAGTTTCCCTGATTAATATGACAGTTCTGTTTCCCAAAGCTCACATTATATGTGGTCTATTTTGCTTCTTTTGTAGTAAAAATGTACACAGCTATTTGGCTGAGTAGCTCAGTGGTAAAGTTGTCTAGGAAGAAGAGGGTTGTAGGTTCTATCTCCTAGCCATTCCCTGGCAACAATAAACTAGAAGTACCTGTGTAGTCGACCAAGAATCAAACCCAAATCAGTGGCATTCAGCAACAGATACTTACTGTGTTGGGTACAGACAAAGTGAACAATCAAAAGTAAAAGCCGTCAGCTTATCTGTGATGTTTTTCTTTTTAAAATGTCTGAACATCTGAGTTCTTAAGTGATTTCATGCTGTTTACTGAGATAAGCTGATTAAAAAGAATAATCAAAGTAAACAAACAGAAATGCTGAGTCCAGAACCGTTATTGAAGCAGCTGTCTTTGCTCTTATTTGCTCTTACAGGAATGGATTCCGTGAAGGAACAGCACCAAAACCCAAGAGAGCTGCTGTCGCAGCATCCAGCTCATCTTAAGGACTCAAATGTCTGTTCATAATAAATGGTCTGAACCATAGAGAATAATTGTGATGTTTTTGTATTTACAATATTCTTAAGGAGATCAGTTACATACTTGCTGGCTAATGAAGAGTGTGACTAGAAGTTTGATGAGAAGATACATAAAAGTCTTTTTTTTAAAAAATACACAAATTCAGTTTTAAAACCTTGCACCTGTTGTGTGGAGCTTCTTTTGGGAAAAATGGTAACAGCTGGAAATGCTTCATTAATGGTAAAACCAAGCACATTAACTTGCTGTTTGTTTTATTCTCATTTTTCATTTATTTAAAAGGCATGCATATGCATTGAGGGAATAAAACTTGCAGACTTGGTGGAACCAGAAAAAAAAGTTCATATGTTTTGTAAGGCTCCCCCCCCCCCCAAAAAAAAAAGCTAGTTATTTTCTACAAGTTTGTGGTCTTTTGCAGAACTTACCTTTCCTTTGGACTTTGAGCCAGTTTGGTCTAGTGGTTAAGAAACTGGACTCTTATCTGGGAATACTGGGTTTGATTCCACCCTCCTCCATGAAACCAGCTGGGTGACCCTGAGCTAGTCACAGCTCTCCCCTGAGCTCTCACAGCCCCACCTACCTCACAGGGTGTCTGTTGTGGGGAGAAGAACAGAAGCTTTGTCATCCACTTTGAGTCCCCTTAAATGGGTGAGAAAAGCGGGGTAGAAAAGCCAACTCTTCTTCTTATTCTTCTTTGCTAGCTAAGAATAGATTTGTGTTTGATGGTATGAAAGAGAAGATTCGATCTGGGATTCTAGCATAGTCCTGTTAAGTGTGGGATATTCACCATTCATAGTAGGAGGCTTCCAAGTAATAGAACTGGATTCTCTTAGTAGGTAGATTTGAGGTAATCTGGCAACATGCTAGCAGTGTTGCAAAACAGAGTTTTCACTTCTGGAGTTTTAAAGACTGCAAAAATTCAGTGTAGGTTCACTGAAGTAAAATTTTGCCTAGGAGTTACAATAAGATAATTACTATGGTGTTAAAGTAACTTGTTTTTTTCTAATCATGCCCAGGCTGACAAAAAGTTCTTTTATGGGGTATTAAAGCTAGCCGTTCATGGGCTATAGTTTAAGAAGCATATCAGTTCTGGCACTATCGACAAAGCTGCTAGTTCTAGCGGGAAAGCAAATAGCTGCAGTGTAAAAGTCAGAAATGATATTTGGAGCAAGTTCCAAATAACAAAGCTTGCTCTTCTTAGCTTTTGGAGTCTATACCAGGTGTTCTTTCCCCAAGATAAGAAACTGAACATTTCTGGACCATTGTGGTGGTGTAAGTTTGGAGGTCAGAAACTGGCACGCTTGGATAACTTGGGACTTTCTTCTCTAAGGAACATCTATAATTCATTGGCAATGACACTAGTTTTTTGAGGTGTGGAACAGGCAAGTAGCTTCATACCCTGCTTGTGAAAAGAATTTTAAATATTTTAAAAGCTACATCAAATAAATTAATACTGCTCATGTATGTTGATTTCAGGAAGTTAAGTCAATATAGTAAACTGACCCATGGATTTATGTAATAACAAAAGCAGCACTGTATTTTCTTGTTTCCCACAAGACCTTCCTGTTTGCCCTATTCTCTTCTGATTCTCCCAGCCTACAGTACACATTTCCCTCTACAGTAAAATAATACCTGCATTGCACTCAAATGAATTTATTGGCTAATTCCTACATTCTTTCTTACAACTCGAAACATGCAGGTACATATGGGTTGACTAGCAGCAAAAAATTTATCTCCCTGCCCTCCCCTCCTTTCTAACCACAGCTGGTATGTACTGTTTGAAATGATAGGGATTTGAAAGTCGCAATAGTCTAAATTGGACATCTGACATCTTAGGATATAGACTACATACTTTAATGGAAGAGGACCATCAAGGTGATTAAGTTACTATTTTAATTCCACTCGTTTCGTCTAGTGGTTAGAGAGCCAAATTCTTATCTGGGAATACCAGGTTTGATTCTGTTCTCCATGATGCCAGCTGGGTGACCTTGGGCTAGTCACATCTCTCTTCTGAGCTCTCATAGTCCCACCTACCCCATAGGGTGTTCTGTTGTGGGTAGAAGAATAGAAAGTTTTGTCAGCTGCTTTGACTCCCCTTAAATGGGTGAGAAAAGCAGGGTAGAAAAGCCAACTCTTCAGAATTCAAGAGATTCTATGGTTATATCATGTAGCATTTTTAAACAGCATTAAGCAGCACATAGAGTTGCAGTCTTTCTTACAAAACAGCGAGTGAAGTGGATTTGTATCAATTCCATTTGTGGAATCTTTTTCTGTACAACTGTTGATATAATTCATACTTTGTTCTAATGCTTTGTTTGCCAAAAACTGAATTGCATGAGAAACATCTTCAAAGTCAATATATCTACTTTTACTGTGTAACAAGGAAGCCTTTATCTGGCAGCTAAAAAATTAACATGATTGAACATCAAGCAACCCTTACCATTTTTTGGGCTCTCCGGATGTTGCTCCATGCTGAATTTAAACAACTGCAGAATTCATAATGCGACTCAATTGTTTCTGCAGATTGTAGGCAGTTAATACCAAAGTTGTAGGGCCAGGCAACAGGGGGGCTGTTATGCTAGCAGCACTCTTCTCTTTGTTCCTCTACATTGATGAGTCAGTTTGGTCTAGTGGTTAAGGAGCTGGACTCTTACCTGGGAATACCCGGTTTGATTCTGCACTCCTACATGAAGCCATCTGGGTGACCTTGGGCTAGTCACAGCTGTCTTCACGACCCCACCTATCTCACCATGTTCTGTTGTGGAGAGAAGAACAGAAAGTGTCAGCAGCTTTGAGTCCCCTTAAATGGGTGAAAAAAGGTGGGGTAGAAAAGTCAACTTTTCTAATTCTGGGATGCACTAGAAATGTCGCCAGGTTGGCTGGCATTGTGTTGAGACCTCCAGTACTATTTTGGGGCTCTTCTGGTCTTATCAGTAGCTTAATTCAAAGCAAAGGTAGTTCAGGAGATCTTGCATTTATCTGTACTGACTGATCCAGCATGGAGGCACTTACACAGAGCCCACATACCTTGTGGGCTCTTCTAGCACTGCATTGACAACCATTTCCAGGAACCTGATGTGGTTGTGGAAAACAAACAAAGGGGGCAGACATGGGGAGCTCCCAGACATTGCTTTGATGCAGTCCTGGAGGACTGTCTTCTACGTCTGGTGGGCCGTGCTACAACGCAATGCTGGTATCTGCTAAGATTGCCTTTCACTGTCTGGAAAGTTCTTTAATAGGCATGCAACGATGATGCACACTTATATGCAGGAGAGTTAAAGGGCATAGGAAAGCTTCCCCCAAACCTTAATCAACTGGCAAACCTTAATCAACTATACTTCTAATTTACAACAGGCCTGCTACTTCCAGATATTTCTTAAATAAAAAGCATAAGCTTCACAAAATCATATCTGTTTTGTGACACCAAGTGTGGATTGAAAAGTGAGGGAGAAGCATCCTATAGCACAAGCTTTTTAAGATAACATATTTTCTTACGTTTATCTGCATTCCTCTACTCCAAACAAGCAAAGCATGATACTCGATAATGACTTCTTGGAACTGGCTCTTATAGCTGGCTTTGATACCTTGATCTTAATCATTTTCTGTCCAATCCTCAGTATCAAGAGCATCCAATATTCAATTCTGTATACACATCAGCCAGCTTCTAAAGTATAGTTAGGCAGCAGATCACCAAATGACTTGCATTAGTTCGACAATTGTTTCTGCCTCTCAATTAAAGCAACAAAAGAATGACTCCACCAAAATAAGGCTTCTAAAATGGAAGGAAGCAAGAGTAATTCATGTAAAAAGGCTGAATTCCTAAACTGAAACATTGGTAAGTTCAGAATGTCTTCAGAGACATTTATAAATACATATCCTCTGCGCCTGGTTCTAGTTTATAGGTTCGAAACTGTAATAAAAACCAAACTAGATTTAGCAGCTTATCCTACCCTGTTGTAAATCATTACTTGGTCTTCAGAGAATGAAAGTTGAGATAAAAATGGTATTCTTTCAAGTACTGCATGTCATTTTGCTTAGGTATATTTTCTCAACTTGATTTGAACTTGAAAAGATTGTTACACTGTTTAGTACCTTGTTTCCAGACATGAGAACAGTTTTAAAAGTTATGTTTTATCCTGAGGAGGAAGAAAAAACCTTGTTCTCAAAAACCACAACAATTAACAGCAAAATAAATATTAAAAGCAACATTTCCTGTTGTGCCAAACAGGACTTCTCCCTTCTTGTAGTTTCTTCTGTGTTTCAGTTGCATTTATCCCTGAAATTAATAATAATTGCAAATGCAAACTGAGTTTTTCTGCTTTCAGCACAAACAGGACTTTGCACATTCAACTCTGCCCTAAAAAGCTTAAAGCGTTTTAAGGTAGATAGTGAAACTTGTTATCTCCACATGTTTCTTTTTAAATCAAGCAACAAGGAATACTTATTTGGACATTGATTGTTGGGGATTACATGATCATGTACAGTTGATGGAAGAATCCTACGCATATGTTTTAGCCACTAAAAGTAAAAGTAAATTATTTCCCTTTTCTCAACCTAGTAATGATCATAGCCTATGTGGTCTAATGTGACAAGTTATGCATATGAACTGTATCCAAAAGACCCTTTCTAAGGAGAGTAAGTAGGCTGGTCATTGTTGGAAGCAATTTAACTAAGTGGCCCTTTTGTCTCATCCCTGGCTGGCCTGGGCTCTGCTATTATTAGTGCTTTATCTCCAGTTTTTGCTGGGTCAACTATGTGTCTAACTTCACCAATGATCCAGGATCCATCAAATCTTGGATTAACTTCATTTACTGTGTGTTTGGATTCCACAGAACTGTGGACTTGCTACTGGACTGAAATCACTCAAGGAGATAAGGCTCAAATTCACTCTTCCCCTGCCCTCAGGCTTCCTGAGTGTTGCTGGATCCTGATCCTGCCACAAAGAGGCAAGAGCTAATTTGGAACCAGGATAATTGGACTTACTTGACATCACACAAGGCTGAGCCACAGGGGCAAGCAAAACCAATTAGGATACTGAGTTCTTAGACCAAATACCTTGCTTCAACAGTACTAAAAAGGTGAAGAGTTAGGCAGAGTGTTGGCACTTCTGCCTTATCCTGAAGCCTGTCTTTTTGAGTGTTATGATCCTCCTACCAGCTAGT
Organism: Aspidoscelis tigris stejnegeri; assembly: GCA_023333525.1. Classification (NCBI taxonomy): domain Eukaryota; kingdom Metazoa; phylum Chordata; class Lepidosauria; order Squamata; family Teiidae; genus Aspidoscelis; species Aspidoscelis tigris. The sequence goes on along the minus strand of JALMGA010000007.1, from coordinate 20,764,502 downwards.
GTATATGTGCATGCATGCTTCTGTCTTGATATGTTTGTTGATCACTGAGAAGATCATACTTGAGCAAAAGAAGCCCTCAAGAAAGGTTTACAGTGGTACCTCGACATACAAGTGCCCTGACATACAAATGTTTTGAGATACAAGCCGCCGAGCGAGTGATATTTTGCTTTGAGATGAGAGCAAGATTTGAGATACGAGTATGTAAATACAGTACAGTACATAACAAAAACAACTGAGGTGGTGTTTTGGGAGCTGGAATGGATTAATGGGAAAATTGCTTTGAGATACGAGCAATTTGACATAAGAGCAAGGTTACGGAACGAATTAAACTCGTATGTCAAGGTACCACTGTACCTTTGTTGCTTCTTGGTCTCTGGCTGACAATGGCTGGGATACAAGGTTATTTCTCCTCCAGACACATATAAAGTGCTACCTCATATTTTCTGTGCTAACAGACGGAAACTGAGGTGATGCCTAATGTTTGACTAATTTGTCCCAAGTGTCTTATTGTTGCTCCTTGTGTACTGTTATTTCCATTCACTTATCTTGCTTTTTGCATGCCTTTTATGTTTCAATAAAGTAAGCCCATTTCTCTGACTACAGCAAAAGCTACAGAATAATACATTTTGTAATAATTTTGGTCAGTACAATGCTTTGGCGTTTTAAAGGAACATGAATCATTTGTCAAACCAATTCACACACCAACCCTTTCAGGATTCATTGTCAAACAGTCCTTTGAATATTAAGCCCAGTTTGGTTCAATAACACACTCAGTGAGCCAGTTTGGTGTAGTCGGTTAAGGAGCCGGACTCTTATCTGGGAATACCAGGTTCTATTCCACCCTCCCCCAGGAAGCGAGCTGTGCGACCTTGGGCTGGTCACAGCTCTCTTCTGAGCAATCACAGCCCCACCTACCTCACAGGGTGTCTGCTGTGGGGAGAAAGTTTTGTCAGCCACTTTGAGTCCCCTCAAATGGGTCAGAAAAGCCAACTCTTCATCATCATCAAGCCAAGGGGATTTGATGCAAACTGACCATATACGTACTATACATGCTGAAGGCCCTAGATTCAGTGCCTGGAATCTCTCCAGAAGGCAGCAACTATGAACTACTTTTCTATTTCTGCCAGAATCATATGTGTGTGCCTGTATTTCCAGGAGTTGAGCTTGACCTGAGGGAATCTTTAACTCTGCGCTGATTTATAGGTGGAGAATAAGCCACAGGTTGGTCATAAGTGCATGCTTTCAATGATTACATACACATGCATGCTTTCAAAGGGGTTATCATTTAGATTGCACATACATTCTACTGTGATGCCTGCTTGGGAGTGGTCTGACCCTGGAAGTGGCCACAACTGGTTTATACTGGCATGCGGCCACCCTGGGTTCAGCTCTGGTAACCTGAGAGCCTCTTAAAGAATTCTCACTGTGAGCATCACTCTGTCTTCATAGCAGCTGGAAATTGATGATGGTGTGTAAATACCACTTCCAGTTTCTCCAACTATCCTGACCAGTGAGGCCAAGCTCTGAGCAGGGAACACATGGCGGCAGAGGGACCACCTCCCCTTCTCTTTAAATCTAACAATGCTCTGAGCTCTACCACATGTACAGTACATTCAGCTTGAGGTTCAGAAAATACAAGGTTCAATCACTTGTGATTTCTGGGTCACAGATTTTAATGAAAATTTTGTCTAAGACGTGACAAAAGGTTTCCTCACAAGCACCTCAGAGAGACAGTATGTGACCTTTGTGTTCTTAACCCTTCTCTAATCCACCTTTTCTATCACATACTGTTCCTGAGAGGCGGGAGAGACACACCGGTGTGTGAACAATCCCACCTAAAAGCCTTCTCTAAGCTGTCACAGAGGTGCTTTTTCATTATGTCTGATCACAGCCAGCATACTTTAGAGTACTTCAGCTTTTTCTAAGGGAAAGGCTCTCAAAAGTGTTTTAAAGTACAGTTTTTATCAGTTCTAAGTATTCAGAAATCATACGAATTGTATTAGGCTGTTTGAATATTTTTTATTTAATAAAGTAAAAAAAAACCCTCAGGGCACCTGGCTGAGGAAAGCTGGAATCAGCAACAAGGGCATGTTGTACACGTTACCTGCCCTAAATATAGTGGCTGCCTATGTCCTTTGTAGTTTCTGATTTAATTGCTAGGGTTTCCTATTAGTTTTCAATCTGGATAAATAATTTCTCTGTCCTAGGCAAGTCAATAGCTATGAGGGTTGGTCAATTGAATGATATCTCCATTGACTTCCAGTGTGAGAGGCCAAATACCTTATAAATACCTAGTGCATTATTTATTTATTCATTTCCTAACTTATACCCAGAGGTCTCAGGACAGGTTATAATTAAATTAATATAAAATAATTTAAAGTGAACTCATTAAAACAACAAATAACAGGATGGATGCTGTTTCCTCAGCCAAAGGCCAGGGCAAACAGCTGCATCTTTGTCAGATGTTTAAGTGTATACAATGGAGGTGCCAGATCTACCTCAGAGCGGAAGCCTTTCCATAATACAAAAAGCTCTAATGACATTAGACGAGGGATCTTCACAAGAGGTAGATGTTTCCTCAGCCATTTTCCTCAAGCTCGGATTGGGGGAAAGACATGAGAATGTGTTTTGAGAGCCTGGAGAAAATGATTGCTAAAATTTTGTGACTGTTTTTATCTATGATCTGCCTTTTATTCTGAGATCTCAGGGCAGGTAATGAGGGAAAAGCAGAGAAAGAAGAAAATGTATATATTTTTTAAAATGAATGCATTTTTAATTACAGTCACAGACCAAAAGCAGAATATATATTATTTTTAGAATACATGTGTATGGTACTGAAAACAAGGATAATCTTGAGTAGAACAGAAAAACCAAGATGGAAAGCTGCATCTTAACCAGGTATTCCTGAATAGGGATGTCCACAAATATTCGCAAATTCAAAAATCCAATTCGAATCCGACAAACGTTGACATTCAAATTTGAATAAGATTTAATAACATTTGAATCTAGACACTCAAATGGATTTTGGATTTTCCGAAACATTCGTTTGAATTATTCAAATGTACAGATACGTATGCATTTCATACGTATCTTACGCTTAAAATATGGGATTAAAACGGGATGCATACAGGATAATACGGGATGTATACAGAATGTGCGCAGATATGTATGTTGTTGACATTCATATCTTTAAATACGAATCTAACATTTGAATGTACAGATTTGAATTGGATTTTTTGACATTCAGATCTTAAACATTCAAATCGAATCAAATGTTTTGGCATTAGATTCAACACGAATCCAAATGCAAAAAATACATTTGTGCACACCCCTACTCCTGAAATGGAAGGCTATTCCCTATCTAACCTTACACAACATCCATTTTGTTGACTTGCTCATAGACCTTTCTAAAAACATTGCATGTGTCCATGTGGCTGAAGACCACACAGAGTCACTGAGGTGAAGCAACCGGAGAAATCAATAGCTTTATATAATATGCAATATACAAAGCCTTTCATACACAGATTTCTTGTACCTTGAATTCAAGTTTCATCTATCCCAGAGCCCTCACCTCCTATTCAAACGGAAATGCAGGTAGCTGAATTTGCATTTTGCTTGTCTGTGTGATAATGAGACTAGGAACCTCACCACTAGTGAAATTTCCTTTGCTTTTGTTGGGTACTGTCAAGTTATGGCAGATCCAGAGGTGATCTGCCATCTACTTCCAGGGAGAAGCTGAGGATCGAACTGGCAACCCTCTGCTTTCCAAAGTATGCACATCACCACTGAGCTTACAGCCATTCCCTGGGTGCCTGCTATCTGATAATAGGCATGAGTCAATGAAGAAAATGACTTGCAACAATGGAAACAAAGCCATACTTAATAACTACATTTACTAAATGGAAGTGACTTAATAATGCTTTCCATTATTTCTGGGATCTATGCAGTGCCAAACTAATTAACTTTGGCACAGAGGCAGTGCAATTTTGTGCAGGCAGGCAGGCCGGCAGGCCCAGGAACATTTCCCATTTATAATAGCGTGACTTTCTTCTGAGTAAGCATAGGCAGAATCCAGACTATATGTGTTTTAAATAGTGGGTGTGTTTTCAGGTAGGAACAATCCAAGTACTGTATAAGGTCTCTTTTCCCTTTCTCTTACTTTTTTGTGTTTTAAACTTCTAAAAAAAAGAAAGGGGCCAGAGCAGAGGTCAGCTGTAGGAGTTATTGACCCTAAGGCAAAAGCTGTATTTCCTAATAGCAGATATGCTTATTATGTTGGATTTTAAACCTTACGTTGGTTTTATTATAGTGTGTTCAATTTTAATGTGTTTGTTCTTAAATGTTGTAAGCCGCCCAGAGACCCTCGGGTATGGGGCGGGATATAAATATAAATAAATAAATAAATAAATAAATAAATAAATAAATAAATAAATAAATAAATAAATAAATAAATAAATAAATAAATAAATAAATGCTTTCAGTTCCAACTCTGGTGTACAAGCCTTTTCAGCACTTTCCTGAGTTAGATCTGGATCAGTGGATCCGGATTAACAAGACTTACTGATCTAGATCATAAAGGCAAGCGCTGGATCAGCTCTGTCTGCATTGGCAGCACTGGTCTGGCCCACACCTTTAATGGCTAGGAGTGTTCACACCACTGAAAAGCAGCCCCTGATAGTTCGGAATGACAAAGGCATGCCGTTTGCATGCCTCCTGTGATCCAGATCAAGGCCCTCGGTCCAGATGTAAACCCATTGTCTACAAGAGATCTTATTCAAGAGCTCCTTAGCCTGTCTCTGTCTTGTGCAGAGTGGACCAGCAGGAGGCATGGCCTCATACATCTACATCCACATTAATGTGAGGATCTAGGGGTGTTTTTCCACTGTCACTAGAAGTACCCATTAAGTACCCATTAATGGGCACAAAAATGCCATTACGTACCCATTAATGGGTACTTCTAGTGACAGTGGAAATATACCCTAGAAGTGTAGATCCAGATTGAGTGTGTCTCGGACTGCAACTTTACTAAGACACTGTGGTTTCTCTTCTCTAATCTGGAAACTCTACTTTTACACACTTTCCACTCCTTGCCTACACATGATTCAGGAAACTGTAGCCTTCCAGCTGCTGCTGAACTCCATGTGGGGTGGGCTCAGACTTCATATTGGTCAAACCCTGGACTTCCAGATGTTACTGAACAGTTGCCATGATCTACTCTACCCAATCTGGCCAAGGAACAGAAATAAAAGGAAGTGCACTGCAGTTATCACCTCACCACCAAGTGAGCCCTTTTATGGATTATTCTATATCCACCAAAGACAGCTTTATAGAGACATTTCATGTTCCTTGGCATGCAACAAAGCCCTTGTGAGCCAGTTTAGTCTAGTGGTTAGGGAACCAGACTCTTACCTGGGAATACAGGGTTCGATTCTGCCCTCCCCCATGAAGCCAGCTGGATGAACTTGGGCTAGTCACAGCTCTCTTCTGAGTTCTCACAGCCTCACCTACCTCACAGGGTGTTCTGTTGTGGGGAGAAAAGAAAAGCTTTGTCAGCCCCTTTGAAATGGGTGAGAAAAGCAGGGTAGAAAAGCCAACTCTTCTTCTTCTCTGAGGTGTAGCGAAAATGCAGAGAAACCAGAAGGTGTGGTTACAGCATGCTTTCACATGTGCATTAACATTCACAGTGCATGCAGATTAGGCAATTTTTATTGAGCTGTTATTACATTATTGGGGGGCAGTTTTGTGAAGAAGACAAAAGTCTGCTATGGTCTGTCAAGATTTTCATTTATGCATATTTTGCTTGATTCACAATAAGTCATTTAGTTTCAAGAAATAAATGTCACAGTTATACAAGTCAAGTTGGTTAGCATGCAATCCGAACTCCCCCACCTTAGCGTCGGCTGATTTTCCCTTTACTCAAAGAGAATAGAGAAAGAGAGGGAGACGGGGAGAATGAACTATTAGAGATTTTATACACAGCAATCCCTTCGGCTTTTTCTCCCAGGCAGGACAGCGGGCCTCTTCACTACAGAAGGAGGTGCTGGAAGGGAAGAAATCCACGCCCTTAACCACATACATTTCTCGTTTGAGGCGGGGCCGCCTTGGTGGTGGCGCCCCGCGCGCGCTCTCCCTCCCTCCCCCGCTTCCCCTTCAGACGGGCTTTTCCAAGCCCAATCCCCTCCCCTCCTCCTCTTTCTTACTCGGGGAGGGGGGAGAAGAGGAGGCGGAGGAGGGGAATCTCGCCTCGCTCCTGCGGCGTTGTGCGCAGGCTCGGCTCTTAGCGCAAGATGGCGGCGGCGGATAAACAGAAACACGAGCACGGGCGGGTGAAGATCGGGCACTACATCTTGGGGGACACGCTGGGCGTGGGCACCTTCGGCAAAGTCAAGGGTGAGCGCTCGGGGGAGGCCGAGGGGACGGCGGTGGCGACTGGGTCGGGACCGAGCGGGTTGTTTGGGGGGCTACCCAGACCTCCATCTTTCCCAGATAACGTGGGGTGGCGATTGGGGGGATAAGGGGCTCCGTGGCTCCTCCTCGCCTCCCATAGGCGCGAAAAGGACAAACTCCTGCTGCTCCCCACCGGGTCAAGGAGCGGGGACGAGCGACGATGCATCCCGGCGGAGGTGCATCCACGGGAGCCCCCCGCTTCCGGCTTTCACCAGATGCTCCCATCCGCCGGGAAGGAGGAGGGTCCTCTCGTCTTCGCTGGGTGTGCATGACTTTGCAGGGAGCCGGGGCTGCCCTCCCGTCCTGGCAAAGGAGCAGCTTAAAAACAGAGCAAAACTTTTCTTTTTAAAGCCCATCAGCCAACACCAGCTGCTGATACAGGCTGCAAATAAACCAGCTGTTTCTTTATGCCCTGATCCGCTACATGGGTTGTCTTTCTCTTTTGGGGGGGGGGGCAGTGCATCCCCTTTGCATTGAGAAGAGGGAGCCACAGCTTTATGATGATGATGATCAGTTTATTTCTATAGCGCTGTACATATACTCAGCACTTTACAGACAAATAATCAAATCAATAATATATATATAGCTTTTAACACACAGTGGCAATTCCCACCCTTATTTCTAAAGGCGCTTGTGCTCTCAGGACGGTGTGTATGGTTGGATTCTTCCAGATTTAATATAACCCATGTTTATTGTGCGGAGGCCCCGCTGGCGTTCAGTACATGCCTGCGTTGCACCTTCTCAGAAGATCCAGTGTGTGCTTTCTCTTAAAAATAAGCTCCATTGAGCTCAGGGTGACTTGCTGCCAAGGAAATGTGCGCAGCGGTGCAGCCTCATTCACGGTGAGCGTGGCCTAACGGGTTTTTAATGACTACTCCAGCTTACAAAATGTGGAGCAAAAGTCTGCTGCTGTGTCAGTTTACCTTTAGGAGCTTGCCATCACCTTCGGGAGTCCTCCTCCAGTAGCTCTCAGTGAGAGCGAAGTTCCCTGTTCCTGCTCCATCCAGTTTCAGCCAGTCTAAGGCTGCTTATTCCTTCCTTCTCTCTTTACTCCACTTAAGTGGGTATGTGAGGGTTGCTCTTGTTATATGTTAAAATAGGCACCCAGGAGTATGAGTGAGAGTGCGTCTCGGTGAAAGTTAGACTGACTGATTTGTGCTTTGCAGTGATAACCTTAACATTAAATTATTCTGCTAAAGTGTGTCCTTGCAGAAGGTATCAAGATGATCGGCTGTTTGTATATATAATGTTTTCAAGTGTATGCTTTCTTAAAACGATTTGTGATCTTGCAGAAAAAGGGAGTTGAATGGGAAGGGAGGAATTTTCGTCTATTTCTTCCAAAATAGTAGTAATAATAATAAAAAAAAGATTATGCCAGTGACAAAGCAACAGCAGCAACAAAACAGATAAAAAGGCATGGACTTTAGGGTACAGATTGCTAATTTTTGTGACCTAAGAGTTTACTAGCTTTACTAGTTTGCATACCTTGCTAACCTCTGAGCCAGTTTGTACTAGTGGTTAGGGAGCCAGACTCATATCTGGGAAGACTGGGTTGATTCCCCTCTCCTCCATGAAGCCTATACCTGGACATCTCAGGGCGGGTTACAATATGATATTTTCATATTTTCATTTTATGCTTTGGTTCTTTCCCTCACTTCTGTGTTTCAGGCAAAAGGACTTTTCTGTGTACATCAAGCTAAATGAAGTCTTGTTTTGTCTCAACTGGGAAGTGGGGGAGGGAAAGTGGAATGAAGGGAGGGGTGTGAGTACAAATCATTTAGCCATATAATGGTTTTGACTGTCATGTGTGAATTGAGCCACTGAGTCTAACCTGAGTTATATTGCTGTAAAGTTGTGCTTGCATAAAGTGCAGCTTTTATTAGTGAACTCTTGCTCATACTTTACTCACAAAGCTAAATTTTTGTAAAGCGTGAAACTATATTAGCTAAAATCACATTATATTAAAGGGTGCAAGCAAAGAAAACTGTAGCCTATGAAAATGAGTGATCACTTTATACTTTTATGACATGGTTTGCATATTGTGTTGTTCCTGAGAATGGATCTGATTGTTGTATGAGGGATAACTATTGTTAAAAATAAACTCTTGATACATCTGCCTACCCTAGTGTCTTCTGTGCAGTTATACATATATCAGTTGGGTTCACTTTTTTGTCTGGAAGCTTTCTGATTGCCATCCTTCAGCTCTTATCATGTGTGAGGTTGGGCTTTCCACTGGCAAACTGGGAGATGGGCACCTCAGATCTAAGCTTTATTTCTCCAGTGTTGATATAAGAGCTTTTCTTGTGTGTTTCCTTTTAATATTTTGCTGTAGGTTGGTAGCCTTCAGTTTCAATTCTCAAGATAACTGTCCTGTTTATTGGGTTGGGTTGCTGCTTATTTTGTCTCCCATAGAGGGTTTATGTCAGGAGGTGGTTTAAGAGAACAGGTTCCTTCACTGGCAAGTAAAATGTTGTTAAATATTAAATATAGAATATTATGAAGTCACACTTCCCCCCCAGCAGTCCTAAAATATTTTAATTTCCCCTCCCAGTTGGCAATGTTCAGATTCAGCATTGTTGCCGTACGAATGACATCTGCCATGTTGTGTTGCCAGAGATTATATCGTGGAACATAGGGATTCTTCTGGTTCAAAGCATACAAATCCCCCAAAGGGGGCTAAGAATGTGGTGTTGTATCCTTGACACATCTGGCCGTGTCGAACAGCGAGGAAAAGGTGAGAGTGGTAGTAATCAGCAGGAGAACTCTACTCTTTATGTTGCTGTTCTCTTTCCCCTCAGCCTTGTTTGCAGCCAAGAAAAAAAATGTGTTTTTTCTGCCTCCTTTGGGCTTGCCAGAGGTCAAGGAAATATGCAGTAACAAGCAGGCAGTGTTGGCACTGGAAACCCCATATGGCCCTGACTCCTCGTGGTTGCAAGAAACCCTGTGAGGGGAAGCAAGAGGAATAAGGAAAGCAGTGAGTAGAGATTAATTCTGTCATTCTCACCTTCTCCTCTGTGTCATAGAGCACAGACCTGTGAAGAAGAATAAGAATTGGCTTTTCTCACCCATTTAAGGGGACCCAAAGCAGCTGACAGACCTTCTGTTCTTCTCCCCACAACAGAAAACCCCACGAGGTGGGGTGGGGCTGTGAGAGCTCAGAAAAGAACTGTGACTAGCCCAAGATCACCCAGCTGCATTCATGAGGGAGTGCAGAATCGAACCCAGTATTTCCAGATAAGAGTCTGGCTCCCTAACCACTAGACCAAACTGGCTCACATGGAACTCTGCATTTCTAGTTCCCTTTAGGGGGTTCTTACTCTTCAAACTAGTATACAAACTCATTTGTGTCCATCTCTGGTGGAATATATTTCATTACACATGCTGGTAGTGCTATAAAGGTAATAGTAGTTGTCTTGAATTCCTTAGTGGTGTGGTGAACAAAAAGAGCAGTAGGGTATCATCTGTGCTTGACTCTAGTAATCCATCAGATTATAAGGATTTTGGGCTGCTTGAAGCCTTTGAACAGACTTCCTTGTACATCTGGGGTGCTGCAACCACAAAAGTAACTGACACATTTTTGCCTCCAGGTGAGGGTGGTAGGCAGCATTCCAGATGAGGCTAATTTAGTCTCCTCTTCGCCCATGTTAGGATTTTGTTTGATCTAGTAAATTGCAATAATCTGTTGAAAATCAGAATCAGAAGCTAACTCTTATGGTAGATGTTCAGGATGGCACTGGAAAGTCGGTTTAAGAAAATACGGAAGGAAGGAAGGAGTGTACAGATATACAGCCCAGCTTCTTCTGAGATGGTTTATTATTAATTTAGCACAAAGGTCAAAGCGTATAAGCAGGAAAAAGCAGCTGTTAATGTCTCTTGCTGTTGTGCCAAATTGTGCCATAATATTCACTTTGTTGATTTGTAGACTTATTCCGAGCTAACGTTTAGTCTTCTTTATGGAACTCCGTACTATTCACAGGAAGATATTGTTAAATAGTAACAAATACTTGATTTGAATCAGTAGGCTAAGGTGTGATCCCAGGGACAGCATGCTGTTTGGTACCATCAAACCTGGGCATATGCATGAAGTTTTTTTGGCAGCTCCCAAAGTGGTTTGGCATTGCTGTCTTCTGTGATTGAACCCTTAACTCTTTGCTCTCCAGGCAGTTCCTCTACCACTGAGCTGGTATGATCTATAATACTGTTACAGATCTGTAATCTATAATAAGGTGAGCCACGCAAAAAAGGAATTAATGAATTGTGTATTGTTCCAGAAGAGAAATTGTAAGGCACTTATTGAATATACTAAAGGTGATGGATTGGCTCAGTATTAAAAATGAACATAAAGTCCAACCCTGTGCCAGTTTGTTCTCTTAGCAAAAGTTTCAGAGTTCATCTTGCCCGCTATTATAGAAGCATTAAATTGTGAAATTGGAAGAAACACAAGGGCCACTTAGTTCAAACCTTTGCAAAGCTGGGAAGTCTGTATCCTGTAACTTGATCCCGTTGTGACTATCTTCCTCAGGCTACCACCCTCTGGGTTGCTTAATTTGTATTGATCTAGGAGACCCATGGCCTGAATGGTTTGGGTTTTTATGTTTTTAAAGATCATGTTATGAGATCTGGTTGGATTGTTTTCATAATATCATTAATGAGAAAGGTAATTTGCAAGCCAACTTAACAACTGCAGCATCTGTAACGTTATTTTTACCTTAAAAATGACTAGGCAGAATGAGCTGTTAGCACAAATCTCAATGAAGAAATTGTCTCTCTGCTCTATCTGTTCTGTGGGCAGTTCTAAGAAATACATTGAGCATCTGCTATTCTGCTTGCTGCTGTCTGAGACAGGATTTTGAATCAGATGAATCACTGAATGTACAAATCCAAGTGTTGATTTCCAGTATTCTTCCAACATCTCTGACTAACCCCAGCAAAGCTAAATTGGCATAAGGAGGGAAGAGTGTTGGCGTAATAATAACTGAGTCGGTAAAAGTTGTTAGTATGTTCAGCTACGAAGAATACTGTGAGGACTTCTGCAAAATGCAAGCAGGTGTCGAAGTGATGACTCGGGGCGTCTGTATTAAACATTTAAACTTTATCTGTTCCAACAGAATATTCTTTTTAATTCATGAATTGGTGGCGTCACAATGGATAGACTGCAGCATATACTTTATTCTTTTCCTGTGTGTCTTCACAGGAAATTGCAGCCTCTAAAAGAGAAACAAAACCTTTTTCAAGTTAACAAGTTTCTTCCATGTTACAGAAACCTATTGCGTAGATTGAGGATTTCATCATCCATTCAATTTCTGTTAATGAGATCTTGACAGACATTTCAGTGCTTGTAGAATTAATGCCAATTCTTGCAGAGTGAAAGGCAGCGTGTTGATTGGAGAGTTTCTGCTCCTCTTGAACATGGCAGCTATTGCCTTACAAGTTGTTTCACTCTGTTAGTTGATCCAGCAAGAGATCTTGAAGCGCTATTTAGTTTAGTACCTCTAGAACATAACCAGAAGTGAGAATTTCATAAGACAAGTGACATATCAGTATAGACTGCACATCAATAAAGACTAGCATCAAGAAAAGTAAAATTGTTTTTAGTGTAATGGATATTAGAGTGAAAAGAAGCAGTGATGATACTCTTGGGGGCATTTTATTCTCTGACGAGCCAACATGCTCATGGATGCTAAGGTTTCTGGCCAAAGTTGGCATAAGCCATCTATACTAATATGATGCCTCCTAGATAAGTCATTTTGACTTTGTAATTTCACCAGGGAGAGCACAGGAAGTCAGAAGCTTGTGAAAGTGACCACATCTTCATAGATAGGGAGTAAAAGGCACCACTAGTGCTTGGCATCTGAGGACATTTCTGGGCATGGCATATGCAGATACTTCAGTCTTCTGTAAACTCTGAAAGTATATAGCAACTTCCTATTTGATTTGGCATTTCACTCCAGATATTTCCAAGAGCACCCCAGCCACTGTTGGCTATTGCTAGGACCCATGAAATGAAGCCACTTATTAAAAAAACAGGCAAATAAATGTTCCAAAATTTTCCTAAAAAAACAAATTACATTTGTGCTAATTTTAAACAGCACTGTTTACTATCAGAAGAGGTGTGTCAGCAACCAGCCTGGATTGCTTTAAGAAAGGGTTGGACAAATTTATAGAGGACAGGTGTATCAGTGACTACTAGAATTGATGCCTAGGTACTATCTCCAGGTTGGAGAGACAGGCAAGATGTCTCTAAAGGCCTTTGGCTCTACTACATGGGCTGTGGGCAGATCCAGAAGGGCTCATGTTCTTAGTTTGACTTTAATGTAAAGACACTAATCCACTTTGTCTTGCTCAGCTTGAAGCTGCACTATGCACAACCATGTTCTTGAAGTCCTTAGCAACAATAGCAACCCTGCAGATAGGGCAGCCAACATTGATTTCCAGATCCCATTACAAAATTTGCATAACATTGTGGTTTCCTGAAACAGAACCATTGTGTTCCCCAAGGAGTAACCAGCTGCATCCATCTTCCTACCCAGGTGAAAAATGTCCCTTTCTCTTAAAGTAAAAAAAAGCAAAAAAAAAGCCATGCTTAATTAGGAATTGGAAAGAATGCTGAATATTTGTATTGTATGTGTTTAGATTATGCTGGGACAGACACTTGGTTAGCCTGCAGGGTCCCAAGCTGGCCATCTCTGTGAACACATCATAAAACCTGAACACAATTAACTTGCCTTAAAACAGGAGAACTGTTGCTACTTCCTCTCTATTTTACCATCATTACAACACTAAAGGGTAGATTGGGATGAGACAGATTTAAAGGCACACTGTGAGCTTCCCTGGTTAAGTAGAAGATTTGAATCCAGGGCACTCGGGTTTCAAACCAGCCCTTTGTTTCTGAAAGTATTTGGCGTGATTCCTCCCTTTTTTGTTTTTGCCAGATATTTATGCCCCTCGTCTTTTGGGGGTGAAATAGTCAATAATATGATGCTAAATTTATTTGTTTTAGTTTGTAATATGTTTTATTAAGCACATTGTGTTTTTTTATATTGTTACATAAAATTTGTGACCAATTAGCATGTAATTATTTTGTCTGTGTAATGAGCTTTCAGTTGAATTTTGAATGAAATGTTAGCCTTGTGGCCTTGTGACCCCATGGGAACCCTCTGCCTGAGGTGGCATGCCCCAAGTTTGGAAATCGCTGTGCTAGTTCTTGGGCAGCCATAACAGGATAGAAAGAAAAGCCAAAAAGTTAAATGAAGGACTTGTGAGGGAGCCTTCTGCTGTACAACCTTTATTTATGTCTCTGTGCAACATCACATTTCCTTCTTGTTGTTCCCACTTCCTTTTGGGTAGAGCTTTTTTTTCTCGGCTCAAATCCTGTGCTTATTATTGTGGAAGAAAATTCCATTGTATTTAGTGGAACTTATTCCCAGTTGAGCATTTCTGTGATTTCAGCCTTGTATAGAAATCCGGATTGCTCGTTCTCTCATCTTCAGCACCTTAGAGTTTACAAATCATGAAATGGAGCAGGAAAGAATAAACCAGATTATTTTACTGCCTCGCTAATCTTCCAGCATTACCATTTCCTCAATAAATGAGTTGTAGTGGATGCACAAACACTGCTCCTACGGAGTTGAAAGTACTGATTGATTTTTCAGCTGATAGCCTGGTTTGTACAGTGAAGGAGCAGGTGGTAATGACCTCCCTGTTATGGAACCGGTGCTTTAGATACACTTTGTAGTGATCTGGGATCTCCTCTTTGCCCAGTCTGTGTTTTATTTTGCGGCTGCTAGAACCCTGCACATTCTGCCAGGCCTTGTGGAATAAAACTCTCAATACTCTGAACATACTCTTAGTGCTGCTTTTTTATTGTATGTTTTATTGCCTGGATATTGCCATTGGCAGCTGCATAAATGGAAAATCAATCTATAGTGTTTAGCTTGCTACAGAACCAATGCTTTGCATAAAACCCCCAGTTAAACTGATCCATTCGTTTTTTTCTCCTGGAGGCCTTTTGTGTTTCCATCATGCCGCATTGTTCCTTAACAGTCCAAGCCTCAGTCTTAGCAAGGCTATCACTTTGACCTCAATTGATGGTCCTGGTATGTGATATGTATCTTGAATGAGATTCTACTCACGCTTTGTTATGAGAAATAACACTTGTGCTCTAGCGTGACTGTTTTCTTTTCTCCTTGTTCTGCATAGCTTTTAAACTTTTGTTGAAACAGAACTTGGTTATGCAGGCTTTGGGCCAGGCTAAACATCTCCCCCAAAGCTTCAAAAATGGGCTTTGCTAATGAGCTTTGCCAAGTAACAGGAACATGATGGAGGGATAATATTTCTCTTCATTCTACTCTTCTAGTGAGTAAAAGCAGTCCTGATTCAGCTAGTCAGGTTTGGAAGTAATTAGAATATAAGTGGAGTGTTGCTGATCCAGCCACAACACATCTAGTCCAGCATCCTGTCTCACACAGTAGCCCACCAATTGCTTCTGGGCGTCTCAAGCAGAAGATGAAGGCAAAACCTTCACCTGCTCTCAGTTCCCTGCAAAAGGCCTTTAGAGGCATCCTGCCTGTCCCTCCAACCTGTCCTCTCCTAGGCACACACCTGTCCTCAGTGAATTGGTCTAACACTTTCTTACAGCTGTCTAGGTTGGTTGAGTTCCCCATAATTTAGGTTGCAAAATGTTCTCTCTCCTCAGAACACTCCACACTCAGAAGGCAGCACTTTTTCAGAAAGAGACTTGTTTGGAGTTCTGGACAAAACTTCCGCCTATCTGTGGGAATATTCTGAGTTCAGGTATAGGGAGGGATGCTTCAGCCATCTTTACAGTTAGATAATTGTCAAGTGACGAAAAAGGAGGCATTTCTTCCTTTCCCGCACTTCTTCTCACCTGACAGTCAGCTGTCAGATTTTCCCTTGAGGCAGTGGAACTGAACGCTGTTACTAAGGGGAAATAGTGCTTGGGGTTGAAAAGCCACATTTTTCTCATTATGGATAATGGTTAGTTTTGATGTCAAGAAGGAGAATAAAACCCAGGCTTTTGAGTCCCTTTGGGACCTTAGTTCAGGGGGATTCCTGTCCCTGCAGAAAATAAAAAGCCTATTTTATCTCAGAAACAAAGAATTTCACAGTCTAATGATAAGCAAAGGTTAGTATTTGTGGGTTTTTTTGCTGTATTTGGGCACAGACAGGGACTCCTACTGTCTCCACATTTTCTCTTGGTCTCCTCCCCCCCTTTTTTGCTTTTGGGCTACACTGGAAATGCCTAGAGGGGAGTTCACTGTCACAATGAAGAAAGGAATCAGCAGAGGATCTTCTTAGCTGACTGGGGAGGGGTCTTCCTCATATTTTGACAGAAATTCTTGGTGTCAGAAACTAGAGTTTCCTTTAGGTCCCTTGAGCTCCTCATTTCCCCCTGTGGATGGGATTTTTGGGAACTCTGAATATTTTGTTGGAACTAGTTGTTGTTCTAATGAAATATGTGGGTTTCTTCCAAATTAGAATATTTTTAAAAGGCCCATGCACGTCTTTATTAGAGGGTTAGACAGTATTAGACAGTATATTAGACAATATATTAGAACCAGTTTGGTCTAGTGGTTAGGGAGCCCAGGAATATTGGGTTTGATTCTCCCCTCCTCCATGAAGCCAGCTGGGTGACTTTGGACTAGCCACAGCTCGCTTCTGAGCTCTCAGCCCCACCTACCTCACAGGGCGTTCTGTTGTGTGGAGAATAGAAAGCTTTGCCTGCTGCTTTGAGTCCCCTTAAATGGGTGAGAAAAGTGGAGTAGAAAAGCCAATTCTTCTTTTCCTTCTCCTCCTTAATTTGGACCCCTGAACATCACTTAATTCCTGCATATAAATGGGAGATAAGCTTTTCCCGTTTCTTTTCCAAGTGCAGATTCTTTTTATTTCTTAATGTGGAGCAATAACTTCTAACAGATATAGTATATTTGTTGAAGCTGCCTCCCCTTGAAAGTTACTATTTTTGATTTGAATTTGTTCTCACTCTCATTTTTGGAAAAGCTTGTGCTTGTTTGCTCTAGAAATAACTTTCCCACAGAGGAAGCAATTTGAACTTCTCAAGCTTGCTTTGAACTTCACGATTCAGTTGCTGAGGTGGAGACTGCCAACAATCCTTTGCCAATGCCTTTCTTTCTTTCTTTCTTTCTTTCTTTCTTTCTTTCTTTCTTTCTTTCTTTCTTTCTTTCTTTCTTTTTTTCTTTCTTTTGTAGATCTTTGAACATTTTTTCTTCTCACCAAAGATTCTTGCAAACTTTTTTAAAAAACTGAATCTGCGGAGCACCTTGGTTGTCTTGCTTCCTTAGAACAAGGAAAAGAAACAAGTCACATTCCCTGGTTAAGTGTTATGCCTGAACAATGCTGCTGACACTGTCCTGAACTAGGCTTGTTCCTAGCCTCTCAGCTGTGGTTCATTCAGAGATTATGTTAAGTTTGGGTTACACAAACGAAGTGAATATCTCCTTTATCCTAAACTTGTAACTACTGTTTATCATGACATGCAGTCTGGCTCGACTTGGCTCTAAATTTCAATTAGGTAAATTTATAAGTATATTAATAAGTTGTACACCTTAAATTGACCTCTGCTACAGAGATGATGCCATCTTCTAAATATTGGTCACATTTGTAATTTTCCAGCATTTCTGTTCTTTCTAATTAGAGATGAGTGAAATCCAGGAGGGGAACCATATAAATCAGTGGTTCTCAACCTTCCTAATGCTGCAACTCTTTAATACAGTTCATGTTGTGGTGACCCCCAACCTAACCCTAACCCCCAACCATAAAATTATTTTTGTTGCTACTTCATAACGGCCCCTGTGAAAGAGTAGATCGACTCCCAAAGGGGTTGTGACCCACAGGTTGAGAACCACTGACATAAATCGTGGTTTCTCTTTTTGAGAAAGGGGTAAGGTATCTAATGATTGATTTCTATGGTGTTTAATACCACCCTTTACCCACATCACAGAGTGGCGACCAAAACAAAACTCCACAAGAAGAATAAGATAAAAAGTAAACATCAAGTGGAATAAGACTAAAAAGAAAGGAAAATGGAAGGAATAAGATGAAAAGGGTTACTTATTAACTATCAAAGGCCTGAGTGATGTGGTTTACCATGCGTGGCAAGGCATTTAGTGTTGACAGCTGATGTATCTCCAATTTTAGGCTGTTTCACAACTTAACAGTTACCATAGAGAAATCTCTTTCCATACCTGCCATTTTGTGTACATCCCCTAGTGACAGAATTACTAAGAGAGGTTCCTCATAAGTTTTTAGTTGACAGGCAAAGCTGGGGGAGGGGGGGAATGCTCCCTCAGATATTTAAGGTAACTGGAGCAGATTCTTCAGAATTGGCATGATAGCTATTTAGCCAGATATTTCTGACAGCAGTCTAGCTGCAGCATTCTTCACTAGTTCCAGCCTCCAAACTCTCTTCAAAAGTGACTTCACATAGAGTGCATTGCAGCAGTCTAATCTGAAGGTTAAAAAGGATGAACCACTACCACCAAGTGGTCTCTGGCCAGGAAGGGTTATAGCTGCTCAGCCTGGGAACATGGAGGTGGGCTTTCCTGACTACCATTGACATCTGTGGATCACTGAGATGTGGTTCAAATGGTTGTGGGGAATCTGGTAGCATGCCCAAGCCTCACCATAAACCAGTGACACATAGCACATCCATCTTTTTTGGATTCATTTTCAATCTGCAAGACTGCATCCAGACAGTGATATAAACCAGAGACGTACTCTTCTGAGTCAGAATAGAAATATCGAGCTAGATGCCATCTATGTACTGCAAATATTCTCTACTGGAGACATTGGAGACCCATTACCAGTAAGATTAGAAAAGAATGCGTTAAAGAGATACATAATCTGTCTTTATGTACGGAAATGAGATTGTTGCTGTGATGCATAACTAAGCACAGGAAACAGTGTGGGGAAAAAAACCATACCTGCACAGCCTGACATTAGGAGAAATCCAAAAGTGACAGTTGATTAAAGAATAATGAGTAGTTCAGCATCAGCTGCTGGGGATGAAAAGCATATAGAAGAAATAAATATCTCTTTCCTGCAAACTCCAAGACAGCTTAAAATAGAGAGAGTGCGTGTCTAGTGCATGGCTTCTTCTCAGAGGCAGCAACTGGAATTAAGAAAAAAAAGCCAAATTAGATGAAGAAAACAACAAAAAAGAGTATGTGTTGCTAGTCATGTAGCCACCAGTATCTCATAAATAGGAAGTAATCACATTTTCTTTCGAGGTTAGTTAACATCCTATACGCTCTTCTTGAACCCCTGTTTGTACTGTGGCCTTTCAAGTAATGTGATTTCCCATAGTATTCTTCAGTTGCAGCCTGAATAAAGTATGTATTGAACAGAGTTTTGGTTTGGGTACATAAGACATAAGAGGAGCCCTGCTGAATCAGGCCACAGCCCATCTAGTCCAGCATCTTGTTTCACACAGTTGCTTCTGAGCATCTCAAGCAGAAGACAAAGGCAAAACCTTGACCTGCTCTCAAATCCCTGCAACTCAGTCTGGAGGAAGTACGCAAGCATCCACTCTAGTACCCATTGATATACCTGTCATCCATGAATTTGTTTAACCCTTTCTTAAAGCTATCCAGGCTGGTTGCTATAACCACCTCTTCTGACAGCAGATTCCATAGATTGATGGCCCTCTTGGTGAAAAAATACTTCCCCTTGTCTAAACTAACTCCTACCCATCAGTTTCATAGAATGACCCCTGGCTCTACTGTTGTACAATAGAGAAGATTTTTTTCTCTATCTACATCCGGTGAAGATGATGGTAGTGAGAAACGCTGTATAAATAGTGTTTATGGACTCACTGAGACTTTGAATATGTAGGGGAAAAACCCCAGAACAATTGGAGGTCAAACTTTATTGTGTAGAAATCACTAGGAACCTTGGGCAGTTACAAAAAAAAGTTTTTCAATAGAAAATAGCCATGTGTAAGACTTCATGCTGAATGTCATAGAATCAAAGGAAGCTTCTTTATTCCAAATGAGATTCTATCTAGGTCAGTCTTGTTCATGCTGGATTTTGCAATCCTGATGTTTTTCAGTGTGCCTTGATGAAAACTTACTCACATTCTAGTGCCCAGCAGTAGCTCTCCTGGCATCAAACTCTTCCCTAGCTCTAGCTGAGATCTCCTGCCTGGAGAATGGATGCTCTTGGTTGCCTCTGCTTTAAATACTGTTGTTTTTGAGAAGATCATCCATTTCATGTCACAGATATGGTGGGAGTAAGCTTTTTTTTTTTTAAGATGGTCTTGAGTTTTTTTGCTCCTTTAGAGGCTCATAACTTGGCCTGCCACATGTTCAGGTCTGCATCTTTCGTGGCAGGTATACAGGAGGCACCTTCCAAGGAATACTCAGATTTGTATTTCTTATTTCAGATTAGTTCAAAACATGATTTGTCACCCTTGGGCCTTTTTGCACATACCTTTAATCTCGGTTGAGGATCCCTGTAGGATGCTTCTAGGCTACATAGATCCACACATTAATGTGTATCTGCAAGGCCACATCTCTTGCTGATCTGCACAAGTCAAAGCCAGGTCTGGATTAAAGAGGCCCTTAATCCCTGATCTGTTGTAGACCTGTTTAATCAAGTCTACGTCTTGGCTAAGGACCTTATTCCATATCATGGGAGGTATGCATGGGGAGAAGAATAGAAAGCTTTGTCTGCCGCTTTGAGTTCCCTAAGAGGTGATTGGCAAATTGCATGTCACCTCTGCAGATGCAAGTGGAGTCAAGCTTTGAGCTGCTGGATATAATGGAGGTGCCTGCTATTCCCTTATGAATTGGTTACCCCTGATGACAATGCAGAGGAGTAAGAGGAGAGGAAGAGCCACTGCAGTCTTAATGGCTCAGAAGAAATTGTAGACTAGTAAAAAATATTAATGAGCTTCCTTGCTTATGTGTTGTTTTCAGTATTCTGAAAGCTGCTGTGAGTCTAGAAGAATTCTGTTAATAATTGACCCTTAGCACTTCTTTCCATGGGGAAGTAAACTAAACAGTATAGGTGTTCAATGCTGGGTGGGATTCGTAGCAGAGAGTTCTGTTACCACCAGAAATGCCCAATCCTGGAGGATGATTTTATCTTCAAGAACAAAGGAAGGCAAAGATAAATGTGAAATGTCCTCAACAAGAGGTACTTTATTTAAAAAGGAAAAAAAAGTACGAAGAGGAGATATTCCAGAACATGTCCTGCTTCAGCAACAGCAGAGCAGGAAGACAGGAAGAGAGGCCAGACAGAGAGATCAGAGAAAGAAAGACAAATTGCTAGTCTGTCTCTGACTCATCTCATCCCTATTGGATAGGATTGGCAAGAACAACAGCAGAGGCTGCTGCATTTTCCCAGCAAACTACCTCATGCTTCAGATTATGTCAACAAGCCTTCTCAGTTAATGTGTTAATGTTAGCATGACGGTCAGGGGTGCTTGGACCATTAGTATTAAGTAGGCAGCTTAAATCTGCAGCCCTTTTTGCCTGCATGGATAATCTGGGAATACTGGGTTTCATGCCACACTCCTCCATGAATCCAGCTGGGTGATCTTGGGCTAGTCGCAGCTCTCTTCTGAGCTCTCACAACCCCACCTACCTCCCAGGGTGTCTGTTGTGGGGAGAAATCATCATCATCCCTTTATTTGTATACTGCCTTTCCGTGGAATTCTCCAAGTGGATTACAATAAAATACAAGAACAAAAAATACAATAATCTTATATTAGCATGTAATATAAAATATTTAAAATTCTTAAACACACTCACTCATATATTTGCTTCTGTCCTCCATCTCACCAGATACAGGGGATGGTAGCCAGAGAGCTGTTCTGTGAAGCTATTTTCTTTGAAAATATACTAGTTTCAGAAACAACTTTAAGCTAAGCCTTTGCAATTTTTATGCATTTTTACAGAGACTGTATCTATTATATCCATGGTTCTTAACCTTTTCTTTACCATGGACCCTCTTTACATAATGTTTGTTGCTGTGGACCCCTGCCCCCCTACCTTGCATCCCCCACTTGCCCTTGTGTCTCCTATCCATCTGTCCCCCACTCATCACCACTGCTGGTCTACTATGGACCCCCTGTGGACTTTGCGGACCCCTTTGCGTCTCAAATAGAATCTTAGCACATTCAAAGGGGATCTATTCGAATGAGTACAATTTTTTTTACATTTGATTTGTTGTGAATTGAATGCAACCCCCCCCCCATTCATACACATCCCTAGTTTGTTTATTAAAAAAGTAGCCTTGCACATGAGAATGGATTATTTTTGTTAGTATGATGGAGAGCCCTTTTCCACGTTTCATTGAAAGGCTTTTCTAGTCCAGCAGTTAATTTTCTAGCTGGTCAGCCAGAAGTCTTTGAAAAGTCCCCAGTCCAGTTAAGATGTGTAGGCCACAGTAATTCCAGACTGTAATCTTACTCCCAGGAGATACTCAGAAGTTTGTTTCCTAATCTGAATCTGGAGGTCCCATATAGCTGTTGTCAGAAGTTGTTTTATCTGTGAATGTTAACACCTGTAATTTGTCAGTAAAGTTACATTTTTTTCCTACTGTGTAAACTGGATCTCCTCTTTTGCACCCCTGCTTGCAACTTGGTAGAAAATGGTGAAGCTGCCACTGAACATCAGGGGAGTTCACTGAAGTAAACAGAAAATACTGTACAATCTGAAACAGGAGGAACCCCCTGTGTACCGCTCCCAGGGGTTTCTTACAGAAGTTGTTCTATGGTGGGAACTTCCTTGCTGCAAACATGTTACTTAGAAAAGAAAGAGAGTCGGATTCTATTGGGCTGGGACATCCTGTGTGCTTTTCCGTCTCTAATATACTTACTCAAGCCTGTTCAGAATTCCCACAGACAGCATGCTTTGTCTGTCCTTTTGGCCCCTGGCCCTAAGTTGGAATGCTTAAGCAACAATATTTGTCCAGCCTTTCTAAATGTCTTGTTTCTCCTCCACTCCCTTCTTTTGCAGTTGGCAAGCATGAGTTGACTGGGCACAAAGTGGCGGTGAAGATCCTGAACAGACAGAAGATTCGCAGCCTTGACGTCGTAGGAAAAATCCGTAGGGAGATCCAGAATCTGAAGCTTTTCAGGCATCCGCACATAATCAAGCTGTAAGTTCCCAGACGTTTCAGTTCAGGAATAATTGCTGTGATATCGGATGTCCCTTTGAGAAACAGCTTTCCTGTTTGGTGGATAAAATGAATGTTGGCAGGTTTTCTGGTGTGACTGCATTTGCTCTCTGTGCTAATAACCAATAATGGCAAGCAGCCGTTTACGACTTGCCTGAAGCTAGAAGGCACTTGGCTAAAATGCTCTTTCAGCATGGTATTTTGGGGGCAGAAAATAATTCTCCTGAAGCCTTGGGAAAACAATAGGCATCTGAACAGAATCTGATGCATGGATGCCTTTAGGGTGCTGGGTAACACAGTTCCTCCTTGGTGAGCAGTTAAATGGTATTCTTCCTCTTACATATAAGGCCATTTATACAGGATTGAGTGAACAAGGGTAATATTTTCTTGGTTGAGAAAACTGCTGCAAATATACAGGGAAATGCATTTTTCCCCTGTCATAATTCAAATTAGCTTTGTATGAGAACTTTACTTTAGAGTCCAACCAGGATCAAAAGTGGTTGGAGTTAAGATGATGTGTTTTTTTGACTCAGACCTTGCCGAGCACAGTAGGACTACTTTTAAGAAACCAAAGAACCTGACATTTCATGATAGAAGAGAGGATTACTCAAGTTAAGATTGGCTTGTATCCTTTTGTGTAGAAAAAGAAATGTCGTTCTAGATATCTCTGGACCAATAGACAAAGGTAAAGAAATAGCTTTAAAAAAAAGGAAAGGAAGAATGCAGTATTCTGTCCTACAATACTTGGAACAGAAGGCTCCTTCGCCCACGTGATCCCCCTTGATTTCACTAGTTCCTTTTCCCTTGCTGGTAGGACTGCTTCCTTATCACCCCACTCACTCTTAACTACAATAGAATCAGAGATGGAGAAAGTGCTTGTACCCTTGACAACATCTTTTAAACCCCTAAGAGGTATGAACAGGTGTCTGTCACTCAAATCGCATTAAAATGGTGGTAGAACAGAAGGTATGGAAGAAGCATGTGATTCCGTGGTAATACTGACCTTACAGGCTGTAGCTGAAATCCTGGGTCTTCTGTAGGTTTCTTTCAGGAAGATTTGTAGAGTTATAACAGCCTCTAGTTCCAGCTAGCTTTGCCAACAATTTGCTAGGCTAGCTAAGCAAATGGTTCATAGGTAGCAACATGAAATAAAAAGAGCAGGGATGTAATAATGCACATGTGCATAAGGTCTTGGTATCAGCCTCAGGTATCTTCAGGTATGGCTGAGAAAGAGCCCTGTTTGAAAATGTGGGAAACGGCTGCCATCTTGTGTAGAGTACTGAGCAAAATGGATCAATAATCCATTTCAATTTCATGCAGAACACATGTGCATTCTCAGTAGTGCTTTGTGGTTTTCTGGTTGTATATGTAGTAGCCAGGAGTTTTCTGTAATGAGTTTAGATATTGCCTAATTAGCTTACCTAGTCACCCTCCAATCAAAAATTGGACAAAAATTGATTGAATAGCAAGAATCCAGCTCTGTGTGTAGGCTTTGTTGTTCTGTGGTCTGAGATCCATTTCCCTTGAAGGGCGTTTGCGTGTTGTTGCATCAAGATACAGAACTTGCTTTGAACAAAGCCTGCCATTCTTATGCCCCAACTGTATCTGGTCACTTTCACATTTATATTCACAGTGTGCCAAAATGTGCAATTTTTTTGGGATGTGTCTTTTCGTATGATAGTGGTAAGATGAAAGGTTCCCATCTAAATTTCCTTTGTCCTGGGATCTACCATTGCACTTTTGGAGGTGTCAGCTTAACTGAAACACTTAAGGTATGCTGGATTTTGTTCCTCTGCCTGAGATTTTAATTGGGGAATTAAAGTTTGGTGTGCACAAATTTCAGACTAGAAAACAGGATCTTCTGAATTGGAAGACAGTTGGTTCCAAATAAATATGTGAGTAGTTGGGTGCTTATCCATGCTCTGTCCTTAATTAATGGTTCTTGTTTCATGCAGGGAGTTAAATGTTATATTGTCTTCCTCAGATACCAAGTCATTAGTACACCGTCAGACATTTTCATGGTGATGGAATATGTTTCAGGAGGTGAACTATTTGATTACATCTGTAAAAATGGAAGGGTAAGACTCTTGAACTTTACAAACCTTCATCTTTATACTTTGATTGGAGCTCATATGCATTACTTCAAAGGGAAAGTGTTGATCTCCTTTGAAAACAGCTTTCCGATTTGAATGTATCTCCTTATGTTCTAAAAAATCATAATTGCACCATTCATAGAAGCAATCATACTGAATGCAAGTGAATCTGCTGTTCCAGTATTTCCCTGCTGCAGAGGTGGTGCAAAATTCTTCCAAACTGTTTGAAATAATCTGAATCATCATAAATGCCCTGGAAGGGAGGTGGGCTGTATACCTGTTTTCTCCTGATATTTGGAGTCTTTAGGGGATGGTCAGTATTCTGATAGATGTGCTGTGGTGTGCAATAACATTATCAAACTATGGTGTGTCTCTTGGTGATTCATTATTCTCTCCACTGAAGGTTTCGTAAAGGCAATGAGGGCAGGTAAGCTAGGTAACTGTACTACTCCGCTCCACCCCAGAGCCTGGGAGATGGGGTGTATCTCTTGTAAGCATTAGTCTCTTCAAGTGACACAAGGCTGTTTCAGATATTTCAAAAGCAGCCTTTGTGTACCTCTGTACTGTTGCTGTGATCAATGCTTTTGTGAGGGATAGATTTCATTTTTGTAATTTTCTACCCTGTGCTTCATCTTGCAAGTAAAAAACAAATATTTCAAC
The DNA here is from genome assembly GCA_023333525.1 of Aspidoscelis tigris stejnegeri. Classification (NCBI taxonomy): domain Eukaryota; kingdom Metazoa; phylum Chordata; class Lepidosauria; order Squamata; family Teiidae; genus Aspidoscelis; species Aspidoscelis tigris. Next base: position 20,739,138 of record JALMGA010000007.1, on the reverse strand, counting down.
AGCCATTTCACTGTCAGGTGGTTTCCATTGGATGGAGGGATCTCTTTGATTTTTCATTAGGACAATTGCTACATTAATAATTTTGTATGTGCAATTATGTTGTATCTTTAATAAAGAAATAGCAAGTTCCTGTTGCCAAAAATTGTTTTTTTTAACACATTTAGCTGACGGCCTTTTATGAAGATGAGAGGTAATTTTTCCAACGGTTGAGCCTTTGAATTGGTTAAATATTCCGGTTGAATGTGACAAAGATTTTAAGCAGCTATCCTTTGAGTCGTGAAGTATTTGTATTGACCCTGTTTTTAAGAACAGGACATTATTTTATTCTAAGTTTTGATTTCTTCATTGCATTCTTTCTTTTTATTTTCAAATGAGAAAGACGTGTGCAAAAGATTGGAAAATGCTCAGTTATTTTACAGCATGAATATGTTTTCAGAAACGTACCCTTATTTTGCTTTTTCTCTTCTCTCTTAGCTTGATGAAAAAGAGAGTAGACGTTTGTTCCAGCAAATTCTTTCTGGTGTGGATTATTGCCACAGGCATATGGTAGTTCATAGAGACTTGAAACCTGAAAATGTACTGCTTGACGCACACATGAATGCCAAGATTGCTGATTTTGGTAGGTTTCTTTTGAAGCATGGTTTTGTATTTGGTAAATGTTAATCTTTGCATTTGGGAATGAAGAATCTGTCTCCCTCTGAACATTGCTGGACCATAAATTCCACAATCGTAGATAGCTTAGCATGTTGTCTACAGCCAATGGGATTGGACTTCTAACATTTCAAGGAACATGTGATGCTTAAGTGAAATTTTCAGCAGAAATGTGACTTAAACAAAACAGTCCATACTACATCTTATTAATCAGCGTGACTCGATTGGAACTGACTCGGCTTACATAAAGTTTAACTTGATATGTGTCCCCAGTAGCTGATTTGCTTCTGTATCCAGATAACACACATGAACTGCATGAAAATAAAAAACACACAAAACTGCTTCAGTGCAGTGCATTAAGCACTGCAGAGTGTTCTGTGTGATTTCTGTGGTGTTGTTAAAAATCAAATGTCTGTTGTTTATGTAGGATTCAAGAGATAAGCAGACACTGAGCATGCATCTTGGTGAATGCATCCGAGTAATATTTTCCCCTGAATTAAAAAAAATTGTATGTTTTAACCCAATGGCTTTCAATGTATTATTGAACATATTTACTAGCTAATTAAGTCCTACCTGAATTTGATTGAGTCTAATGTAACTCCCACTGCACTCAGTGGGGCTGAATGTAAACAGGATCATCAGTCATTGCTCACTGATACAGCCTCTGTTCTTTTGAGTTTTATTAGAAATTTTTCTAGGGAGGAAATTTTGGCTTTAAAAGCATATATTAATATAATCCTAAATCAGGTAAGACAAGCAATCCTTTAAAACTATTTGTAGGTAGTTTGTCTAAAGAATGTATAGCTTATAAATTTGGGGAATTCTCCACCATAATCTTAATATTGTAAGTTGTTTTGAGGTCTCTGAGGGAAGCTGCTATGTAAATGCTAAGTATTCAATTATTTCCAAGGTACAAATAGTTTTACTATTTATTATTAAATCTTAAAGTCAGCATACTTTTGGACTGCAAGTGACTTTATAGATTAAGATGGGACTTTACCTTTTTTAAAGTTCTCCAATATTATTAGTAATTCAGAACCTTGTGAGCAGAAGAAGCTGACTGGATATTGCTGTATTTGGGCTTACTCTGTCAATCTTCACTAATAGCATACAGGTTTAGTACAAATAGGAAAGGTAAATATTCCAGAACTGCCTGTTGCCACCCCCACAGCCAAGTTGAACATCACTCCTGTGTGGGACAGCTGCTTGCTATCACTGTTGATAGAGACAATTTGCCCATTCATATTTTTTTGTCCCTGGGACTGCTGCAGACTTACTATACGTTTGTTCATTAGTAGTGGCTCTTGTAAGGCAACATCTTGGCCCAGAAGACTTAATCTGTGATTGTTTGTATGCAAAGTATGCCCCCTGTTACTTGAATTCTAGCTGTTCCCCAACTATAATAGTTTTGCAAGTTGATAATCTGTGACTGGCTTTGATGAGATATGGGGTCATCCTACCATGATCAAGCCTTCCTATCATAGAGGGGTCCTGCCAAAATAACACTGATACATTTCCTTACTGGAGTTATGTCTTTAAATCTAATTCCTACCCACTTGGTTAATTTGGCTGCTGCTTCAACTGTGATTTTAGGCTGTGATGCTCCAACTTTAGTTGAGAAATCTGTCCATCCCTTTTTTCATTGCAATTTCATATTGCCTTTTTTTCAGGCAAAGAATTGATCATATTGTGCCTAAATAGTGACTCATTTGCTGAATGTGATTTACTATAAATACTACAACCATACTCTTTCCTCATTTTAGTTTATGTGTGTGTGTGTAAGATAGCATTTTGTCTTGATTTAAAACCAGGACTTGCCATGTCATCTGTGAGATAGGCTTGTTATTTGCTTCCAAAAAAGTTACTAGTATATTTCTAAGAACCTTCTTAAACTGATGCAGAGGAACATTCCTGCTCATCTTTAAGGTTACAGCTAGTAAATCTTTTTAACGTTTATAGTAACTTAATAACCTAAACTTTCTTTGGATTAATTGACTTAAAGTAGCTGATTCTACTTAACCTAGAATGTCTGATTTTAGAAGAACATCTTCTGCCTGCTGTATGCATTTTTTGCTCTAGTCTATAGCAGAATTGAAATACGATAAGGTGTATGATGTCCTTCTTGTTTTATATTGTGTTTTTTGCATCTGTAAATATAAACTTAGAAAACATAACATTTTAATACTGTGAGAGGCTTTACATGTATGTTAGTCATCTGGGGCTCTTCATTTGAACTTTTGTACATTTTCAGGCCTCTCAAATATGATGTCAGATGGAGAATTTTTAAGAACAAGCTGTGGTTCTCCTAACTATGCTGCTCCAGAAGTAATTTCAGGAAGGTAGTTTCTCTTCTTGGATAAATGTATATATGTATGCTCAAAAACAAAGCCCTGCTCTTCAGTGTTAAAGCTGCAAGGTAGATTGCTAAACATCCAGGTTTGGAAATTTGACATTTCTGACTTTGAGAGCTTCTTTTGATTTCATTGCCATCTGTGTATGATTATAGCCAGAACAAGATAATTATATTATGACTTAATAAACTAAGATACAAGAAAGACTTGCAAACACATGTATGTTGGAGAACAGGAAAGGAAGTATTTCTTCCAGCCTGGTATTCTGTAGTTAATGGCTTTGGAGTCAACTAGGATATGAAGTAAAATTAAATTAAAAAACTGCTTCAGCCTTTGTTCTTCCAAAGCCATTAAACATAAATTACATTTCTTATTTTATAACTGTTGTAACCTGCTCTGGAACCCTCGGGTGAAGGGTGGGTTATAAGTACTGTAAAGAAAGAAATGACTGAACATGGCTGGTGTTGCCAGTACTAATGCTTCTGGTTTGTGCAAATCTCCCCTCTTTTTGTGAATACTTTCAGTGTCTTAGAACCAAGACCATTTGGAGTTCTGGGGCCCACACTTCTTAGGGACTTGAGTTACTCGAGAGTGTCATGGTTCCTTTCTGGTGAAACACATTTTCCTTAAAGCAGAGTATTTGTTTCACTATCTTGAGTCTTATAGCTATGGTCGTATGTAGGCTTTCATGGCTAGATTCAGTCCCATCTGTAGCAGTTTTGGGGCTGTTACACCATGTTCCAGGTTTCTTCTGAGAACCTACTTTCTCCTGGAACACAGCATAACAGCCCTAAAACTCCTATGAATGGGATCTTATAGTTAGGCACTACCTGAGGCATCAATGAACATCTCAGATAGAATACACAATACTGTAAACACTATTTAATAATAACACTGTGATAGCAATTTCATTGGATACATAATTTGATTCATTGCTGTTATAGTATTCTTGTGCAAGGGGTTCAGGATGGAGTATGAGGGGCATGGTTTGGTTGTTGTACTCAGAACAGTGCCCAGGGTTCAGCATAAAGGTACAGTCATGGTTATAGCTCAGTGATAGAGCAAACTGTCTGGAAGCAAAGGGTTGCCAGTTTGATCCCCAGCCTCTCTCCTTCTGTATTTATGCTGAGGAAACTGTGTGAGGTGCTCACGGAAGTGTCCATGCGGTCAGCCAGGAGTTGGTCATGACTTGGTGGTACCCAACAAGGTTCAGTGTAGTTATATCACTACCCATCCTTCAATTGAAATCAGGAAATCTTTTAAGTGTCCTGTGAAATCATATATTTCATTCCTTCTTCTATGTCAATTTCCTTGCCAACTTTGAGTTAGTCGTTTTGTAAGCTGAACATTAGTAAGAGCTCCTTACTAACCAGATTCTTGAAAATCAAGAGCCTTCTCCTGCCTACTTATAGTAGACGAAACAGTAGTAACTGTGAAGTAGAATTTATGTTGGTGGAAACATGCAATCCTTTGGCATCATTTTGACCCACCTGCCAGCAGGTAGTGATGCTGTCTGGGGCAGAGAGGAATTCTGAACCGCATCTGAACCGCTAATTGAAGACAATTGCCATCATGCTTGTGGTTCTTCAGATCTTCATAAAGTGGAGCTCACATCCGGAGTAATTAAGGGATCTTTGAAGAGCTGCAGCTGAGCACCTTTGCCACAGTGACTTGCCAGGAGTTTTAAGCTTTGACTGTTCTGACTCATGCACCCAGTTGGTTGTGCCATTGTGACCTCATTTTATATTAAGAAGCTGCTTTAAAGGCACGTGGATCTTAATTAGTAAATTCACAGAAAATGACGAACAACTTTAAAAAGATACTTCTGGTTACTGACACAAAATTAATTATGAACCCTGTTTTTCAGACTATATGCAGGTCCTGAAGTAGATATCTGGAGCAGTGGAGTTATTCTCTACGCATTGTTATGCGGAACTCTTCCTTTTGATGATGATCATGTGCCAACACTTTTTAAGAAGATATGTGATGGTATCTTTTATACTCCCCAGTATCTGAATCCAGCTGTAATTAGCCTTTTGAAACACATGCTGCAGGTGGATCCCATGAAAAGAGCTACTATCAGGGACATAAGGTATTTTTCATCCATCATGGACACAACCCTAGTTCTAAATAACTACACAAGGAATAGAACATAAAAGCCTGGTTTTTTATTTGAATTAACTTCAGTCTGTTATTCCAGCCAAATAGGAGAGAGATGTAACCTGCTATTATTTAGAGTTGATTTATTAGTTATTTCTCTCATTACATTTGCATTTTGCCCTTCACCCAAAGATCCAAGGGAAGATCACAGCACTCAGTAAAAAAAAAATATTATTAGAAACAATAAAAATCCACACCCTCTTCCCCAAACACACCTAGGGGCCACTATAGAGAAGGCCCTCTTGCATGCCACTGCCCCTTGTGACAGAACTACATGTACCTTTGGCAATGCTTTCTGCTTCTGGATGGTTATTTTTTTTTATTGTTGCTGTAATAATTTTTCTCAAAAATGTTTATTACTATACTATGTATATTGCTGTATTAGATGTTTTTAAATATTAATAATAATTGCTTAGACTCAAGAGATATTCTGTCTAATCAAACAGAAGTATATACTCTTGAAGATTGCTTTTTCCTGCTACTAAATTCTGCTTATAAAACAACTCTGGATACATTCTGTTATGTATACAAAGCATGTTTTGACACAACCAGATCCCTGTTACATGAGCAAAGTGAGCTCTTGCTTCAGCTCACCTTGTTCCCGGTTGCCCCTTCTGACCACTTTTGGAGCTAGAGGGGGACAGCACTGTGTGCTGCGCCACCTTTGTGTCCCACCAGTGAGACATAGGTGAGCTAAGTGCTGACTTTACTCTAGAGCCATGTTTTCTGGGCCTTCCAAATGAGATGGTCACAGGAAAGCATTTGTCACCTGGGAGGGGGCCTTCCCAGTGATGGCCCCTATGCTATGGAATAGTCTCCCCCTTCACTGTACATGTTTAGGAGGGCAGTGAAAACCCATCTCTTTGCCCTGACAGTTGGTTAAATGGGGATATATTTTCCCTTCTCACTTGCAGACACTGCTGTTTTAATATATACTGTTTTTGTTTTAATATGTTAGATTTTAAATGTTGTTACCTGCCCCAAGACCTCCCAGGTATAGGGTGGGATAAAAATTCAAACAAACAAACAAATCCTACTGTTATCCAGTGAATGATCACAGTTGCAGCATTTGGTGTGACTTTCTGTGCTGAACCAATCAAGTTCATCTGTTAAATTTTTTTTAGCATTAAGGACTCATAAACTAAATCGGTTGAAGTCAGTGCCAGAATTGCAGGAAGTGGCTTTCCAGGGAGTTGAACAACTAGCTTTTAAAATGACAGGATTGTTTTGTATGTAGGGAACATGAATGGTTCAAGCAGGATCTCCCAAAGTACCTCTTCCCGGAAGATCCGTCTTACAGTTCAACTATGATCGATGACGAAGCCTTAAAAGAGGTCTGCGACAAATTTGAATGCACAGAGGAGGAAGTCCTAAGCTGCTTGTATAATCGAAACCACCAGGATCCTTTAGCGGTTGCCTATCATCTCATCATAGATAACAGAAGAATAATGAATGAAGCAAAAGACTTTTACTTAGCCACAAGCCCACCAGATTCATTTCTTGATGATCACTTCTCCCGCCCCCATCCCGAAAGAGTGCCATTTTTAGTTGCTGAAGCGCCAAGGCCACGCCATACGCTGGATGAGTTAAACCCACAGAAGTCTAAGCACCAGGGTGTTCGAAGAGCTAAGTGGCACCTAGGGATCCGGAGTCAGAGCCGACCAAATGACATCATGGCAGAAGTTTGTCGGGCAATCAAGCAGTTGGATTATGAGTGGAAGGTATGTATGTACCAGTCTTTACTGAATTAGCCATTGACCGTATCAGATTTACAAAAAAACCACCTAGACTCATATAAAACATACAAAGATAAAATCATGGATCAGAGGCAAAATAACACCATAATTATTTGTCCCCATCCCTCTTACAAAGCACCACATCTGTTTCAATGAATAATTTCCTAAGTTGGGCAGCTTTAACAAAGCTACCGTGTGTGTCCCCTGGATGTTTTCCCCCTGAAGAAGGCAAGTAAATTTACATTCTGTATTCTGGCGAGTTGCATTTTGTAAAAGAGGATGAGTGGAAGGTGAGATTGCTTGAGTTTCCCTCCCCAACATGTAGAGTTCAAAAGAAAACTATGAAAGCGAACTTTCATACAATTAGGGTGGCAGATAACTTTTAATTGTACTTTTTAGGTTGTAAATCCATACTACCTACGTGTTCGAAGGAAGAATCCAGTGACTGGTACATATTCCAAAATGAGCCTGCAGTTATACCAGGTGGACAGTAGGACCTACCTGCTGGATTTTCGTAGCATTGATGGTAGGTAAAGTTGCCCCTCGTTGGAAGGATTTCTGAATACTTATCACAGTGGAGGATTTCTCTGTGAGGAATTCTTGAGGCACAGGAGCCATTAATAGTCTTTAAAATGTTGAGCACTAGACATTTCTTTTCAGTTACAGTTGGTTCTTTCCAGACCATAATGCAGAGTCCTTGTTGCTCAACTTTAACCTCAAATCTTGAAACAGGTAGCTGATAAGCTAGAGGGGGGATCTGATTTTCAAGATAAGCTTTTTCAAATGTTAAAAGCAGGGAGGTTGAAGCAAAAGGAAGGGCTTTTTATGCAGCTGGAACTCCTGAGCAATTCCCAGTCCACAAGTCTCCTTGGCTCAGGTAGGGTTTTTTTTTTTTTGTTGTTGTTTATGTAGAGGGTTGGTGAGTAGAGACAGAAGCTATGAGAGAAACTCAGACAGGGCCACCAGCTGGATCCACTGAGAAGGTCAACATCTCAGAATAGCTCAGTGAAGAGTCCATCTTTAGAATCTATATGCTTGATTTGACGGATTCTACAAGGAACAAGTTTTTCTTATTATTGATACCTTTCCCCTCAGTTCTGTATTGATTAATAATTGTGTTTATTCAGCTTATATTTTAAATACAACAAAAAACTTAGGAATTTTTGTCTGTTGTGCCAGTCGGCCTTTTAGTAGATTTTATGTATAATTGATGTGTATTACCCCTTTGTATTTTGGTATATGTACACTTTACTTTTGATATGGTCTAATTGGACTAATCAATATACCTATCTGTTATCTCCCTCTGCCATTGTCCAGTCTTACCAGCAAGTTCTTGACATTGTTTTCTGCTTCCCCTCCCAGATGAAATTACTGAAGGAAAATCGGGTAACACTACTCCGCAGAGATCAGGTTCTGTGACTAACTACAGATCTTGTCAGAAGGATTTGGACACTGATGCTCAAGGAAAATCCTCTGATATGTCTCTTACCTCATCAGTGACCTCTTCCCTTGATTCTTCTTCAGCTGAATTAATCCCAAGATCAGGGAGCCACACAATAGAATTTTTTGAAATGTGTGCGAATCTTATTAAAATACTTGCACAATGATTTATAAGATGGCTTTTTTTACAGCAATAAGCATGCCTAAAAAGAAAAAAAATCATAGTCAGATGCTTCCAATTATAATCAAGTTACCATTAACTTTTGGCACAGAGAAGACTAGTCCTATTGCAATTTGCACAGGAATTGGACTTTTCATTGAAAAAGCAGTCTAGACGTTTTCACATAATGAAGCAAGTTACAATTAGACAGGTACAAAGAAAGACAGCATTTTTGAGCAGAGTTTGTTTTTCATTGTGTACACAATGTGGCTTCATGGAGTATTAACCATAAGGATCTTTTTGTAGTTTGTCTTTTAATTGCTGATGGTAGATTCCTGCTGCGGTATATGTGGTCATTTCTCAATCAGGGCCTTAGGAAGATGACTTTTTGGATCTGAGTCTCCAGTTTCACCTCATTCTATCAGTATAACTGTTTTCCTTGTCAAACAGCACTTCAAAACATCTGGCACTTGTCTCTGTTATTACACCCAAAATCAAAATCCCGGTGCAGTAAAACCTGCCTAAGACAGGGTAGACAAACTGTGCCTTCCAGATTTTGCTGAACTTTAGCTTCCATAAGCCTTGCAACTTGGAAGTAATGGTGGGGGTTCTAGCTCAGCCATATCTGAAAGGTCTTCATTAGGTCAGGTACAGCCAGTAAAAGCAGTGTTTGGTTCACAGCTGTAAAATGAACAAAAAAACCCACAAGGACCTGAAGAATTCTGGAATATGTTCTGTCAAGCTGAAAAGGGCTTTAACCCCCCCCCCCCCCCAATACATGTATTGCCATTCCCATGTGGCAACAACTCTGAGACCTCTGTTTAATCATGGTTATTGTGCCTGGCTAGCACAAGTTTTTCCTATTAATCTAAGTAGATATTTTGATCTTGCTTATAGATTAAAAGTCTATAGTTCTGGCTTCTGGCATGACTGATAAGTCTGTAGCTGGTAGGTTCACAGCTGTGTATGTTTCTTGTGTCAAAGTGGTACTACAGGAGGTCAGTCTTGTACATGTACCCAGTGAGTATGGGGATATTGATGACAGAACAGCTCAGGTGATTGGTCCATGTAGCTCTGGAATTCCTTGACATTTTGATGCTGCTTTTATCTTCAGGTTTTTTTTATGGCAGATCTGATTCTTCATAGTTAGAGATTACTCAAATCGGAAAATCACTGTTTTAACACCCATTGTTGTCTTCTTAGATCATTACTTTTAAGTAAAGCTCTGAACAAACTCAATCGAAGGTTTAGTTCAAATCAAACTGAACCTCATTTAGTTCAGTTTGATCTAGAATGAGGTCAAACATGCCTATCTGGTTCTAGATTTTTTTTGTTATAACTGAGAATTGCATGATTGCACAATTTTGGGCAGAATTGTGTGATTCTTAGTAGTAACAAAAGGGCCAGATAGGGTTGTTTTATAATATTTTGAATGAAACCATTGGGTTTGATTGTGTTTGACCGGCCACCCTCCCCTTTGGCCACCCAAAGGTCATTTTTTAAAAAAAGGTAGAGCCATTTTCTGAAGAATTAAAGAAGGAATTAATGTTAAACCATGGTCCTTAACATAAATCCTGATGGAGAGTTCTAAAGTGAGACCATAACATTTAGCCAAGCTGATTCCTGGTCTTAAAAAATATGTATGTTGATGCAGCAGGAATGCCTGCTTCTTGCATCACAAACTACTGTGGGGAGCAGCCTTCCTTATGGTTTGCTCGATGTGCATTTATTTTATTAATACAGATTCAGATCACACTGTAATTCTGCTTTGTTGGTGGCCAATACTTAGCCATACTTTATGTGTTCAGGTGGGAATGGAAAACAAAACCATGTGAAGTGTTATATATGCTGTCTAGAACTTATCAGATGAAGAAAACAGGAAGATAACTTAATCCTGCAATTTACTTGACATCTTCAGCAGTAGAAGTTCCCAGTATATTGTGCCAACAATGAATTGAGAACTGCCTGAGAAGCAGTGTTCCTGTTTGAATTGAAAATACAGTAATCTGGATCTGCTGTATGGAGTTTAGAGAGGGTTTATATGATTGTATCTCAACTGAATAAGGTGAAAGTCAGCCTTTGAGCAGCATACACAATCCATTTGTTCCTTTGTTTGAGTCAAAAGGAAATAAGCCTCTAGGCTTCTTAATTATCCATTAATTATAGTTTCTGGTTAGGCCCAAACACCTTTGGAACAAACTGCCTTCACACCATTAGTTAATATCTTGCCTTGTTGTAAGCTGTTGACCAGGAGTGACCTGTTCAGATGAAATGTCAAATTATGGTTAGTGGAAGACATCCTGATTTGATACTGATTTCTGCATGAAAGTGAACTCAGTGGCCTAAATTATCTCTTCAGCTCTTTGTTTCTCAGAGTTGTTTGCTTGCTTGTTCATTTGGAGAAACAAAAAGACTTTTGAGTTGTCACACTTGAGATACAATCATCCAGCTTGAGATCCATAGCTGTTCCTAAATATGGACAGAATTAGAAAACACACAGAAGTGCTTGAACTGACATCTGCTGCATCTTGTATTTTTGGTGAAAGTTGGAGCTTTTTAAACTTTGTGCTGTCTTTAAAAATGAAAACCATAACTCCATGATTGCTCCTGGAATCTTGCTGTACACAGGTCAGTCAGCGGTAAATATTTGGTGTGGTCTTCTCTCATAACATCTTTTGCTTCTTTTCCATCATGCTGCTTTTTAGAATTCAGCAATGTCATCAAGTAATGGAATAACAGTTGTCAGAGTGTACACCAAAATAATACTTTGTGGCAGGAGAGAAAAGAATTCGGAAGGAAACAGTTGGGATATGTTACTGCTGTAATACCTTAAAAGAGAGGCTGTTTGGGGGGACCGAGTAATAGTCGTACCGTCTTAATTTTTTAAAAATGTTTTTATGTCTCGTTCTGCTGCATCCATTCAATAATTGTGATTTTTTTAAAAAAAAATAGTTATGCTGTGTTACTTTTGAATTTGTTAATATTGCACTTGGCAAATTGTATAAACGCACACTTTTTCTGTTGGCTTTTTATTGCTGAATTGTCTCCTGAGAAATCTTCATTAACCCACAGGTTCTGACCTTTTCAGGCATCAAAATAGTGGACACAGGCCTAAGGCACCACTGTTGTCCATCACCTTTAGTGGGACATGCAGCTAAGCTGTATACAAGCTTATATGGAACTAAATCCCATGGAGTTTAATAACAGGTACTCGTGGGATTGAAGGGCAGTATATATGTAAGAGGGGGGCTGTGTTGAAGACCCTCTTTGATCCATCCAAGCTACATTTTGATTTCCTGCCAATCAAAATGTAGTTCAGGGAGATCAAAGGGAGGCCTCCCAGTTGGAGTTTTCCTTCTCCCCCATGCCCTTCAGTACACAGGCTGCCTCTGCTTCCCACTATCTTTGCATACAGACTGCAGTTTCACAGTGACATCTATTCGGTGCCCGTTGAAAAGGATAGAAAGTGTTAGCTAGCAACACTTGCTGAATTACTCATTGGCCTTACACCGGTAAGCGTCACAGTGCAAAATTTTTACATTTTTCATGTATTTTAATACTTTTTGTTCTCAAGCTACCAGGCTATATATTTATCATAAACTATAGTGGCTAAACAAATAGCAAAACAGTACTGTTGCCTATTCTTGAATGGTCAGTTTTAAGTTTTTTAAATAGCATTTGGCCATTAAATGCTCCTTTTTCTAGTCATTTTTAATATATGTTTTTCATAGCCTGGGGTTGTCCAGTGTGTATTATTCCAGCAAAAAAAATTAAAAAATCACTTTTTCACATTTTTTACACTTAGAACATGCTGGTATGGAATTTTTTTCTTTTTTAAAGACGTGTAGTCTTGCAGTGAAAGGTTAAAGCTGATTTTTCTTAACATTAATAAAGTGCAGTAGATGGTTGTCTGGCAAGAACTGCTTTGCAAAGAAGACACCTATAGAACTGTGAAGATATGAGGGATGCATCAAGATACCCTCAAAATTCATGGGAAGCATCATGTAATTGACCAAGTACTGTATCTTCAAATTATCTGTTTCTTTGCAATTCATTGTCTAGGTTGGGTGAGTGTCTGCGTGCAATGTAAGTTAACACTGGCAAGAAGGTAGAAGTCTATCTTTGTGGTGCAATATTTTCAAAGACCAACTTTTACATATGTTTTGATATTTTCAGTGGTTCAGTACAAGCTTTGGAAAGATTTACTTTGTCAATTGACTTTACTGTTTATATAGCTTAAGAAATGGACAACCACCTTCTGTTAATAAACAAGACGAGCCTATTGCATATTTTTCTGTTCTGTTCTTTTTTTCCTTTTTCTTTTGGCAATACTGAATGAAAATCTGCTTGTGATAGTTGTACATGACTTGTTACTTTTAAGAAACATTAAATTGTATTGCAAGTAAACCTGTTTAATGTTTTTCTTTGCATTATTTCTTTGTTTCTTACATGCCTTTATCAGTGTTTAAAAACAAAACTCCCATTTCGAGGTGTGTGTGTTTTATAAAGAAATAAATGGGCATTCACTGACAATTTTGATATAACTCACTTCTCTCTGCCTTTTAGCTGTACTGGTTTGTTTGAGGACATTCTAACAATCTCAGGAGAAACTGTGTGTTGAACTAAATCAGTGGTTCACAACCTTCCTAATGCCACAATCCTTTAATACAGTTCCTCATGTTGTAGTGACCCCCAACCTAACCCTAACCCCCAAACATAAAATTATTTTCATTGCTACTTCATAACGACCCCTGTGAAAGAGCAGATTGACCTCCAAAGGGGTCCCAACCCACCGGTTGAGAACCACTGAACTAAATGGAATAGTTGCATTAGAAAAGTACCAAAGGTTTTGAAATATAGGTTTCAGGAATAGGTTTGCCCCTGTCTCTGCTTGAGAACACCCATAAGCAACTGGAAGCCACTGTATGAGACAGAATGCTGGACTAGATGGATTCTGTCCTGATCCTGTAGGGCTCCTCTTATGTTATGTAAACAACCAAGATAAATGAGTTTGAACAAGCTAATAAATAACATTAAGGAATTTAAAATTAATTTAATTTAATGGGTACTTCTAGTGACAGTGGAAAAACGCCCTTAGTGTTTATTCACTTTGTTTTTAGATTATGTATGTATGGGTGTTTTTTCCACTTAGCACTAGGGTCCTTAATGGGTACTCTAGTGTTAAATGGAAAAACACCCATAATGTGTATGTCAGTATCTTACTGTTTAATAAAAACTATTTTTAAAAAAGGTGAGAGAAAGCACCAGCAAATTATCAAGCTGTTTTCTCTCAGCATTATTTAACTCAGAAAATTCACCCTTGTGGGTAGAGAAAGTGGAAATAAAATGGCCAGTCGTTTTGCTGATGTGTCCTCTGACTCTGAAAGTGGACTGAGGCTAGATTAAAACTTAGGTGTGAACGCAGCCAGAGAGGGAGAAACAAGACACAAGTCCCGCCCAGTCCCAAAGACTGGATTTTAAAAAAAACTTCTACACAGTCACCCGTAGCGTTACATCTTACATTTTATTATTTAATAACTGTATATCCCGCCCTTTACCAAATGGTCCCAGGGCGGGTTACAAAAAGAATAAAACACATCAAATATTAAAACGTAATCAGGAAAAAATATAACCCCGCTCCTCCCATTCTCAAACTGCCAACCGGCCATGTTTTCCTGAGCAACAACGCACAACACGGAGTACCCCCCCCCCCCGTCTTCCTCGTCCAGTAACAACCTCCGGAAGACCCACCCTCACTTCCGTTTGTATCCGGAAATAACTTCAAATGTCGGGAGGCGCTACCATAGATGCCGCATTCTAAAAATGTAGAGCGGCAGTTTCCGGTATCGCCGCTCTTGGGAGGAAGTTGGGTAAACCAAGGTGAGCAGCAGGCGGACGGAGCGGTAGAAGGGAACAGGAGGTATTTCTTCTTCTTCTTCTTCTGTCGGCTGTTCTGCGTTTAGGAAAGAAAAAGGAAGGAAATATTTTTGCGCAGAGCTGGGCAAAATACGGCCCGTTGTCGAATCCCATCAGCCTTTCCTATTTGCTGAGGCTCACGGGGGTTGTAGTTCAGCAACCTCTGAAGCGCCTCCTCAGACGCTTCTGTGTCTTAGGATTTTTATGCTTGATAAATTTCACCGAATCCTTTTACCGCCTCTAAGGCGCGGGGGTTTCGCCCCTTTCACGCGTGACCTTAACTAGTGTGTCTATTTTAGCCCCTCATTGTACTACTCCTAAGGCTGCGTCCACACGTACATTTTAATCCAGCTTCGGTCCACTTTCAGAGTGGAAAAACGCAGCGGCAAAGCGACTCGTCATTTTCCTTCAGTGCTGTCTAACTCAAAGGTGCATTTTCTGAGTTAGACGAAACAAAAAACAACAACTCATCACTTTGCCAATGTGCGGTTTCACTACGAAAGTGGACTGAAGCCGGATTAAAATGTTGGTGCGAACGCAGCCGAAGTGTCACAAGAATTTTTTAGGACATATTTGAATCGTGAGGGCTTATTATGGCCGTAGTTCACACTTGCTTGCTCTTTTTTGCATATCACTTCACTCTAGTGAAGAAAAAGTGAAGCCTTCAAACCCACATAAGCTCTTTCTGTCTTTTTTTTTGCCATAGCAACGGTATAAAGCAAAATCTAGTCTAGCAACGTTTATGCAAAAGTCACTCGAAAGGGGCCTGGGAAGCATTTAAAATCCTTCAGTTTTGAAGAGAACTGAAAACTTTTCCAGTCCATCTCCCCATCTCCATCTTTTTAGCTTTAAAAAGTAGAAAGTGATCCTGTTTTCTACTTCATAATGGGGCAAATACTAAAAAATAGGTGCAGAAGCTTTTTGGATATTAAGCGAAGTTCTCCATTGGATGATATGGTGACCCTCATGTATGTAAAAGGTGGATTTAGATATTGTTGATGTAAATCTCCATGTTCCAAACAATGTTCGCTTGAATGTTAGCTGCCGAAGTATAACTTGGAGGATTTGATAGCATTTATCTTCATTCTACATCCCTTTGTTGCCAGAGTTCAGGCTGACAGTACTGCTGCTGTTTCTGGTGACAGTAGTACCATTTCTGCACAAGAGGAATTGATCAGCAGGCTTTGGGGCAGCTCAGAGTTTGAAGAATAAGCTATTCTTGAGAATATGTTCCTTTATGCACTGGGCCTTATTCCAGACTATATCTTGCTATAAGGACTTGCCATCTGCATGCTGGTGCAGACTACAGCACACCCTGGGATATACTCTGGAATAAGTTCCAGTGCAGAAAGGACCTAAATTGCTCTTAAGAAATCTGATCCTAAAATGTGGACACCAGTACAACCAAATGAAGGCACAGTGCTCTCAGTGTGAGTAAAATGGTGTTTGGGGAAAGGAATATGGTAAATACAAACAAATGGAAAAAGAGAGGATACATTTAAATATTATCTTTTTATTATTTTGACCTGCCCTGGGGACCTTCTGGTGAAGGATGGGATATAAATTCTTAGATATAATTAATGTTAGTTGCTGAATTAAGGAGGATCAGTTTCTTCTGGGTATTCATCAAGGAGATGAAGGAAAAATCTTCACTTGCTCTTGACTCACAAAAAATGGCCGTTAGTGGGATCTGTCCTTCATCAGTTTGCCTAACCCTTTCTTAAAGCTATCCCAGCTCGTTGCTGTCGCCACCTCTTATAGGAGTAAATTCAACAGGCTAATGACCTGCTGAGTGAAAAAACACCTCTCCTTGTTGGTCCTAATTCCCTCTAGTTTCGAATCCCTGATCAGCCATGGAAGCTAACTTGGTCTTCGACCTGTCACTACTTGTCTGCCTAAGCTACCTCACAGAGTTATTGTGAGGATAAAATGGGGGAGCATGGCAAATACCATGCCAAGCCTTGAGTCTTCTATTGCCACTATCTTTTAAAAGTGATATATTGTGCTGTGTAAAAGAAGTAGGTGTAAACACTTGCAAATATATTATTTCCAGCTTTCTAAAAATGGCTTCCTTTGGATGGAAGAGAAAGATTGGCGAGAAGGTGTCCAAGGTAACATCCCAGCAGTTTGAAGCTCAGGCTGCTGATGAGCAGGATCTTGCTGACAGTGATAACGTTGATTGGCCTCATGACTCTAAAAAGAAAAAGGGACTTCTCCCAGAAGAGAATTTGGCCAAAAGTAAACGTCTGAAGGATGAAGGTGTAATACTGGCTGAAAATGAAAGGTATGAATCCTGCTTTGCTCCACTCCATCCCCAGATTTTGGTAACGATTTATCCAATTTGCATGTGTTGTGTACTGTATTCTGAAGCCTACTTGATTTACATAGTTTTGCTTTTTAAAAAATATAGGCCTTTTATGCACTTGCCATGTAATGATCTGAATCAGTGGATCCCACAGAACCAGGTTACATGGATGTGTGTGCTGGATCAGCGCTGTCTGCACTGATGGTGCTGATATGGGCTGTGCTTCCCCACAGTTGTGAAACTCGTGAACTTCACAGATGCTGCCTCCCCCGCAACCCACTTCCATCATTCCTACCCATTTAGTCTGGCAGGCGGTTTTCTGTGGCATGCTATGACATGCCTCTGAAAAGCACCCACCAGTAGTTCCAGACACAGAGGTATGTCATCTGCATGCCTCCTGTGGTCCAGAACAAGGCCTTTGGTCCACCTGTAGACCTAATTAAATGGATCTACAACAGATCCAGATTAATCTGGGTCTGCCTCTATCAAGTGCAGGTGGAGCTGGACCAGTGAAGGTAGGGCTTCCTTGATCAATATGTGGATCAGGATGCCCATGATCCAAATCAAGAGGTTCCTTAATCCAGATCTTCAGTGAATGAAGAAAAAGGACTTCAAGACATTCAAAATCCACTGTCACTGCAGGTTCTGATCCCTCTAGGTAGGGCATCCACATTCTTTTTTGAATCCAAACTTCTTTGGTTACTAGATGCACTGATCTTAAAGCTAACTGTAGACAGCATCATGATGCAGTCTGCTGCAAGCAGTCAGGTCAAGAGAAGAAAATAAAAATTCTAGTAGTAAGACAAATATTTTGGTGCAAAAAATGTTAATGCTCAATTTTCCTGCCCTGAGCAGCAGAAAATATTTTTTGCTATCTTGAGCAATATAGGTGTGTGTTTGTCTGTGTGTACAATGTTTTTCATCCTATATGGAGCTGCCCAATCCCACTGTTCTAGGCAGGCAGAGATGGAGTGGTGATCCTCTTTTACCACCCCTGTGCTGCCTGGGGCAACAAGAGACACATCACTAGCTCTAATCTTTGAGTTGCTATTGGTGACCAGATAACAACCCCGATTTCCCGAAAATAAGACATACCCTGAAAATAAGCCCTAGCATGATTTTTCAGGATGTTCGAAATATAAGGTCTATATAAGTGTTATAAGCCCCAGTGTGTCTTTAGGAGCAAAAATTAATGTAAGACCCTGTCTTATTTTCAGGGAAACACAGTATGTTCTTTGAGTTTTGCTAGCTGTGACGAGTGTTGAGATTGATGGAGATATTGTTACTTCTGTGAAGAAGGGCTAGCTGTGCCCATGATATCTCTATGCTACTTGAAGATTTGTGTCTAAAGCATAAGATTAAAAATAGTCACAGACACTCCATTGCTACTTCCGATGTGAGAAAGGGGAAGAGTGGAAGGAGGTTGAGAGAATGCTGCACAAGCTTGTTATGAGGTCTCCATTATCTCACTATTCCTTAGCAATGAGGCCATTGTATGGCCAAAGCCCTGACATCAGTCCTTTAACATTTTATTGGTATATATGAAGTGTTCTTACTTTGCTCATGAGGTGAGGGATTTACACTTCTGCTGTCTGATGTGCTATTTATTTCAGTAACCTTGATGAATGGATCATTAGCAATAAACAGTAAATCCAGATTACTGGTATCATTTTCTTTTCCTCCAGCTACCAGTACTAGCCTGTTTGTGGGAGACTGTGTCCATGAGTGCTGTAGTTGTATTAATTTCCTGTTAGTGGCTACTTAAGTCCACAGATGCTTCACATAAAATTAGAGCCTCATTTTCAAAAGCTAATCCTGAATTTTTTAAAATTATGTTCTTATAGGGTAACTGTGAAGTTCGCAGACTGACTCTGCTTTCCTCTTGCCTGTTGATTTGTAAACAAATAAAACTAGCTGTTATGTTTAAGTTGTCTGGGAAGTTTGTACTGGTAAATAGTTTGCAATAGTTTGTCAGTGGATCATTGTCTTCTCTGAAATATATACTTCATATTTGACAGGGGGCTCTTTATCAAAGAAAGATTGTGGTAAAGAATAGTTTTTAAAACCTGCAGATTTCATAATCTTTGTAGCCATTATCTACTAATACTGCTGTCTGGCCTCTAGATGGCGGCAGAGTCTATTCTGAAACTCCGCAATGCTTAATGTGCAGAAGTAAGATAATTTTCTATGCAAGAAATTTTGAATAAAGGATGTTTCTAGCAACATAGGTATTAGCTAATCAGAAGTCTGAGAAAGAATTTTTTAGTGAATGTTAGTAATACAAGGCATAGCGTTATTTGAAGTGACCATCTTCAGATCAGTACTTGTTTACTTTGTTTGTAGTTGTAATTATTTATTTGGAGGTGAAATCCTGTGAAATGCTGCCTTTGTCACCTCTTTTAAAATTTGATGTGAGGTGGTTTGGATACTTATTTGATCCATTTATCTTTTTTTTCACCTAAATACATTCATGTTGTTAAGATGTTAATGCAGACTGTGTCCTGTTGAAGGAAGGAACCAGAAAATCACATATTCAGTACTTATACCTAACTTACTTGTTTTGATATGGATGTTAGTGTGACTTGTCTGAAACCTTTGCGTATAGGGTGGGATAGAAATATAAATAAACAAAAATGCATTACTGTGTTGGGATAGCTTTAGCTTATGAAACTGGAACAAAATGCATGAACCTCAAGAAATTCAAGTATTTTGTTGGAAATATTTGGCTGTTGTTAAGTCCTGCTATAGAAACCCATTCTGAGTTCTTCTCTTTCCTTTATGGTGGAAGGTGACCCAAGGAATTACTTTCTGTGGTGACATTGATTTATTTTGTTGTCTAGGTCTTAACGCTTTCCTAACCCTCCTAATTTCAATAAGTAGAAATTATTTTTATAATACTTTTTTCAACATACAGAGACCTAGTTTCAAATTGTTAAATCAGCTACAGAGATTCCTAAGTTTCTTGGAATGGTTATTATTTCTCAGGTTTGCCTACCTTAACAGTTACTTTGAAGATAAAAATAGAGGTTTTATGTAGAAGACCTTTTGCTTCTAAAGGAAATCTGATTTTATATATATATATATATATAAGTTTTCAAGAATTATATTACTCTTATTAGGTTTTCTTGTTGGTTGTTCTGTGAACAATTTTCATTTGCCTTTTTACATAAAAACAAGACCGTTTACAAAGAGAACACTGTGAAATAGACTCTAATTAGGGTAAAACTCATTAAGATCACCTCTTGAATACCAACAACCTGAAGAAGAAAATGATCACATCTTTGGAGAGATCCAGACAATTAACATGTCTGTGTACAGTCTAAATGTTTGTTTCTTTGAATTTTATAATACTGACAAAATCTGATTTTTAAAAAAAATTAAAAGTACATTAGGTTATTGATAAGTGAAAGGCTTCCTGGCAGTTTAATAATGTTTTTCCTGGATACCAATCACTTTTAATTGTGAAGAATGTGTAGTATGAAGACAGAGATATTACAAGTGTTTGACCAGTTGGTAAAGCTGCCTCTTCATACGTAAATGTTAAATTAAATTGTACTGTTTATATATTTTTATTGAGCTGAATAATTTCAGGGGAAGTGCAGCAGCTGTTTAATAGAATGTAGTAATATTATGTAACAGGCTAGGAAATGAAAGATAGGACATGCAGTTGTGAGAACAAATAGAGGCTTGTGAAAATTTGTTGCTCAGGCTGAGATTTTGAGAGAACATAATATACCATGGGAATACCACTGAAAATAGTACCCATCTCTAATTCACCCCCTCTTATTCTCCACTCTTCTTAGAATATTCCTTGTATCATGCATTCCTTTCTTTCCTGCACAATATCTGGCTATGATGTGAAAGAGAAGAGTGATGTTATCATGACATATCAAAATATTTGATTACATGCTACAGAGGGCAATCACCATATTAGAACTGGGCCAATCCTGCATTTTTGAATATATCAACCTTTTTATTAGTTACAACTTCAACATTTTATTTACGGTCAGCATGGACCCATAAAGAAGTTCAAAGTTGAAACAACAAATTTAAAATAGAGGTAAAACAAAGAATTAAAATTAAAATTTCAGTAATTATTTTTTGATCTAGTGTCCTCTAGTAAAAAATTTACTATATTGCCACTAAGTCTTCCTGATTGTTGTTTAAAGACAGATTGGATTAGTTTGTCATTTTGTCCATTGTAAAAGGAACATCTCAGAAGAACATGCTCAACAGACTCAGGTTCCTGTTTGCATTGGCAGACTCTTAAATTCATTAGAATGTTTTCATATCACCCAAATAACATCTGTGAGTACATTCAGTCTCATTTGGGTGAAAACAGTCCTGTGTATGCTATTTGTTGATGTGGTTAAATAAGGTGCGATTTGAGATGTGATCAACCAAATAGTAATGGAGAACAAAAAGAATTTTATTTTAATATAAACTCTAGAGTAGAAATATATCTGGTTTCTTGCCAGTACTGCATAGTTGGGCTCCATATGGAAAAGGTAATTCAGAGAAAGGTCAATATGAGTAAGTTTGTTGGCAATGAATCTGTACCATGGACTCACATAAAGATAGTTTTTTGATAGGAGGCCCTTTGTATTTTGGAAGACATAGATCATGAGCTAAAATTTAATTGCTTAACTCCAAGCAATTGTATCTAGGAGTAGCTGGCCAGTTTACATTGTTGAAAAATGTAGCGCGGACAGGGAAGCTGTAGCTCAGTGATAGAGGAAACAGCTGGAAAGCAGAAGTACATAGGTTTGATCCCAAACATCTCCCTGAAAGTAGGTAGTGGCAAACCACTAATGTACCTTTGTCAAGAAAACTACACAGAGGTGCCCATGTAGTCAGCCTAGGTGGTGGACCCATCCAAGTGGTACCCAAAAGTAACTTCAGCCTGGTCTTAGTTTGGTTAAAATTGTGCCTTCCAGATATTTTGGACTAGAAGACTCATAATCTCTGGTTAATAGAAATAGTCTAAAATATCTAGATGGCATCAGGTTGATGAATGTTAGTTTGCCTGATCTTGAAGTTACAATTACCAAAAACTGCATAGTCAACTGAAAAGATAGAGGTTGCAGTCATATGCAAACCCTGGGAGAGAGCCCTGTGAGTTTAAAATTCATTTATTGATTTAATGGTCAACAGATCTTTAGACTAAAATTACATAAATATATAAAATATAATCGCTCAGCAAAGTTTTTGTGAAATACATTGAACCGAGCAAGATGCAACTTGAATTTCATTTTCACTGTGTTGTTTTGTAAAATCCATCACTATAAAAGTTATAGTGTCGCTCACTTATAAAAACATATAGCCATAAATAGATGTAGATATACAGAGAACATACATAGAATAGTGTTGAAAATATTCTGCTACTGTACAGTTGAGTTCTAAGTTGCATCCATTGGAAGCCTCCTGAGCATAATGGATTTTTCAAATTTTTAAATTTAATTCTGCTCCTTGATTACAGTCCAAATTGGGTAAGTACTGATCAGTCATAATTCAGTGATTGTAACAGTAAAGTACATATATATTATATTCAAATATATTGTATTTCTTTCCATATAAGACCTGCAGTTTTTTCAAAATAATCCCCCCCCTCCGCAAATAACCCTGTGTCCAATCTTTTTTAAAATTATCTTTCCTAAATATTCTCTAGTGGGTCTTATATGGCATGAAACAGTGTGTGTGTGTGTGTGTGTGTGTGTGGTGGCGGGGGTGGGTAGGTGGGTGGGTGGGTGGGTGCAGAACCTGTTAGTCTGTAAACAATGTCAGGGTTTAAATGTAATAAAAACAGAAATATAGGTTGTCTGCTCTACCTAGCAGTTTTGCTCTTACAGCCATCTTTTAACTAACACTAGGGTTTGGTTTCCACAAACCACTGTATGGTGCAAGCAGTAGAAACTGTAGAAAATTGGATATTGGAGTCCCCATAGATGCCTAGTCTATTGATGTTAGCAGTTGGCACCATGAAGGAGACATCTGACCTACTGTTGTCAGTCAATGGCACTGTGGAAGGAGTGCTCAGGCAGTCAGCAAGTCACTGGTGCTCCAAAGAGGACACTTAGTCTGCCAGTGTGATTCAGTGCCAGTTCAAAAGTCGAATCATATTATTGAACATTTCCAGAATTGCATTAAGGAACAACTGTGTTAGAGCAGTAAGTGAAGAGCCAATGTCATTATAATAAGAGCAACAGAGCTATAGACAATCTTGACATCTGTTATACCCTCCTGACATGAATTTCTTCTGAGAAGGTCTGAATAGGATTAATTGGTATAGTCTTGAGATAGTGGAGCTTCATGGATTTTAAAAGAGATCTCATTCAGATATGACCTACACTTCTGCATTTTCGCTAGTGCTTTCTGATAATAGTGGCTTTCATTATCAGAATTATAACTTATCTCAGGGTGTTTCATTTAGTATTCCAAAAGTAAAACACTGACTGTAGTTTATGGAACAACTTAGATACCCTACACATATCAGCCCTTAGGTTTCATCAGATTGTTGCAGAAGTAAAAAATCTTTGGATGTATTTCCTTAGTTTCACCTGTAGTTAATTTGCCTAACCTTTTGTATATTGCACATATGGAAGCTCGTTCTCTTTCTGTGTGCATGTATAAGCCTTAGTGAGATAAATGCTAATTTTTAACTGTATTTTCTTGGAAGAGAAACTAGTCTGAAATATTTGTCCAGGAAATGTTTTGATGTGTGTTTTCGTATGTCACACAGAGTACACCACCTTGTTTCTCTTGAACAGTAGCCCTCTGTAAAGCCTAGCCAGTTAATAGTGAAACTGAATAACCCCTAGTTCTGGCAAAATTTAAAGGTAAAATTTGTACAGGAGCTATGGGGTGCTGATCAGTAAGTGCTCAGAAGACGCCTGCAGAGTCTCCAGAGTAGCTTCCAAAAGTAGATGATGAGAGATCCTGTTACCTAAGGTTTAGAAATCAGCACTTGATAAATTAATGAGGTCTGTCTTCATTATAAATGGCCAGGCTTAGGCTGTTTCCAGGTTCAGATTCTCTAAAGAGCAAGAATGAGATCATATGGAGTTTCCTCAAAGCACTTCCACGCTGTTCAGTGTAATAAAGCACAAAACCCAACAACTGCTTCAAAAAGAAGAAATGTGTTAACACTGCTACCAGTTACCATGGTATTTTTACATAGTGAGGCAAAAGACCTTCTGGGAACTAAATAATTAAATGCATATACAAGGGATAAAAGAGTGTGATGGGGGTTTGTGGCTCATTGTTGCAAGGTGCCACCATTCCTTCTGTGGCCATTTAGATCCCTTGAAATTCAGCATAAGGTGTTGCTCTTTGTAGGATAAATTAACTGAAGATATCTTCTGTACAGGAATAGTAGTCATTAAATTGCATGCTGCCTTAAATTGTAGAATGACACAAGAAAACCATCCTTGAGAACAAAAAAATTGAAATCAGCTGCAGGCCCTGTCTTTTCTTTGTGAACAGTTTCAGAAAGACAAAAAATAGCTTGTGTCTTAGGGAAATCCAAGGATTTTTCTACTCTAGGTAAAAACAGTTTGTTTTGTTGCTTCTCTGCAGGGCGTTATCATAGAGAGTATAAGGTAAAAATTACTACATTGTCATCTAAAGATTTGCTGCCTGGAAAATTGAAGATCCATGAACAATGTCAGGTCCAGGTGCATAGCTAGGGTGAGGCGGGCAGCCGCCTCGTCCAATCAGCTCTCCTTGCCCCTGGTGCCTCATAGCTCCAGGCAGAGAACCTTATGCAGGGTGTGACGAGGCGGGGCTGAGTGCTGGTCTGTGGCGGCAGTGCAGACCGGCAACCCCCCCCCCCCCAGCCTGGTGTGAGTCTGCAGACCAGTGGTTGGGGACCCCTGTTCTAGACAGCCATTCATATTTGGAAAGTCAGGTGGAAAAACTGTGGCTTATTTGGACAGTGTTACTCATGTTGTACCATGGGCTAACAGAGTTTTGGGCAATCTTTTTGTGAAGATGGGAAGATTATATGGAGTTAAACTGCATGAAAACCGGTTTTGATGTGATGTCCCCAGTGTGCGCCCTTTGGGCATATTTGTGCCTTCTGGACACTTGTGACAGCATTTCAACCTCTTGAAACAAACAGATATAATAATATTTCTCTTCAGCTCATCATTTTCACAGCAATTTGTCCTCAGTGTCTTTGATCTCCACTGAGTTTATATATAATCCTTAGGTTTCTGGGTAGATGCTTTCCTTCTCAGTATTAACCAGAAGTAATCAGCAACTTTGGTGGTCTTTATCATGACAAATGACAGCCATTTTAAACTTGAGACTTTCTTAGTATTTCATAGTTTTCAAATGTTAGCAGACCCATTCCTTCGGTAACAATGATGTGCTTTCAAACTTGTTTGAAGATTATTGTGTGCATGTTCTGGTTATGCTTCGAAAGAATGGTAACACTGTTATTAGAGCGCTTTGGTAAATGAGGCAGGTATCATCCCTCCAGCATACTAGATAATTCATGAGGAATTTAAATAAAGTTCACAAGCACGGAGAAGAACTCATAACTCCAGAGTTCCTTGGCTTTGGGAGTGCTGGTTGGAATCCAACAGGGTTAGACGGCTGTTGGTTCTCCTCATCTTGGCCTCAAGGACCCTATATACTAATGACTTCCTAAAGTGGGAAGTTTGTAAAGCTGACGTCTTTACTGTTCCTTAAATTTGAACAATTATTTGGAAGACAGATCATGGTATTCTCCCTATGGATCCACTGTCGGCTGAAAATCCGATGGTAAAGCTCACTAGCTTATCTTTTCTTCTGTCCCCTCAGGCAAAATGGTTCTCACAACTTTCAGAGTTTAGAGTAAGTTTTGCTTGGAGTCATTTTCACAAATTGCTCCAAATAATGATGGGCAGATCATTGTATAACATGTGGGGCTCTCACAGAGGTTATCTCATGTAGGCCACTATACTTGGACCTACTCAATATGAAATATTATTTGCTCTCAGGAAGATGGGCTCCATGTGATATTTTTGCCCTGACTGGAATGTGAAGTCACAAGAAAATGGTTCTTTTAAATTGTTGAAATGTTGTTTTCTGATATCATATACCAGATGTGTATACTTCTCAGATTCACTGCATGGAGTTCTCAACATTAGAGCAAGAGGAAGAGAAGTCCATTTGTGTGCACACTGAATCCTATCTTCTGTGGCTTACCTCTTCTGCCTTTTTGTATGATCTTTAGAAATTATTGTCTGGCATTTTCTTTTTCATCGCCTGTAATGGTGAGGAAATGAGATGATGGATGCTGTTACTTCACTAATAGGAAGGGCAAATGTTAGGCTAGGCCCCCATTCCACCCCATGCAAGCTCTCCCCCAAATTATCTTAATGCAAATTAGAATCACCATCTCCTTTTATAAGGTGTGGTTTAAAAGATAACTTTTTTATCGTAACTATTCCAGTTGTGAGATTAAAAAGGGATTATGTGTTACAAGAAGTGACCTTTAATAGATGTCTGTTAAGACAGTCTTAACTCCTCACAGTTTGAGCAAAGTACAGAGTTGTCCATTTTCTAAGCAACAAGAGACCTCCAATAGCACTGAATTTCTAGAATCACAGTCCATCACTGCTGTGACAAATAATTGTTTAAAAAGTTAGCAACTAAAGCAGAATGTGAGAGATGCACCACTGTAGTGCTTTTGTGGCTTCAGGCTATTTATTCATTGATGAATCTGTGATCACTTTTAAAGTAATACTTAAGGGAATTCTTTTATTTGTTAAAAATGTAGCTTTTAATAGTTATTTTGTGTTCCTTATTAAAAGTTTTGCCTGTGAAACCAGATCTGAGTCTTGAGTGTTTTTCTTTCTTTCTGTTTTTGGAGAACAGATACTTTTATTGCTCCTTTTTTTATATAACAGCATATCTGTTCATTCATGGTTAAAAACTGCCAGAATAAAAATTGGGGAACAGGGGCGATCCATGAACAGCCAAGGCACACTGATGTGACTTTCAATAAAGAAAATGTAACAATCCTAGATGAAGGACATTTTGTCTCAAGTTAAATGTCAAAAATTGACCACACTGTATTTGCTGATCAACGGTGTTAACTCATGCATAAAACACGTTTTCAGCCTCCTGTTACTGCTAATTTCAAGTAAAAAGTAGGCTGGTCTCCAGATTGCTTGCTTTATGATGGTTGAAAATCTGAATTATGCTGAAGTACAAAGCTATATGTGCAGTTTACAACTTAGCTTGTTTTTGTATATGATCTTTCCATGGTACAACAGTGGTTTGATTCTCAATGTGGGCAGGTAATAGTGTTTT
Organism: Aspidoscelis tigris stejnegeri; assembly: GCA_023333525.1. Classification (NCBI taxonomy): domain Eukaryota; kingdom Metazoa; phylum Chordata; class Lepidosauria; order Squamata; family Teiidae; genus Aspidoscelis; species Aspidoscelis tigris. The sequence continues at coordinate 20,712,117 of JALMGA010000007.1, read as the reverse complement.
CTGATCAATGACTAATAAGGCTATTGGACTGCTCATCATTAGCAGAACTCATGTAAAAGGCACAGACCTGGTAAAAGCGGCAACTATTTCCTATAGCTGAAAATGCAGACATCATGTAGAGCTAACTACAAACATCTGCAGCTTTATGAACAAGGAGGTCATGATAGAGGAGGATATGACAGAGGGGATCTTGAGTGTTTTTAACATGTGATAGTACCTGCTGATTGTGGATGGAATCCCTCTATCTACTATATAATTTTGTAATAGGTTTTATCAATTGAATGTGTTGATTTTATGCTATTATTGCAGCCTTACACCACACTAAAACTTGGACTAAGAGCATCATATAAGAATGTTTTAAATATAAAACCTATAGAGATGTGCAGTGTTCATCTCTATAAAACCTATAGAGATGTGCATTTGTGAATTCGTAGGAACATAAGAGGAGCCCTCCTGGATCGGGCCACAACGCATCTAGCTAGTATCCTGCGCCACACAGTGGCCCACCAGTTGCCCATGGGCATCTCAAGCAGAAGACAAGGCAAATCCCAGCAAATGGCCTGCCTGACCCCCAGCCTGGAAGATGTTCTAGTGCCATTGATACATTTGTTGTCATTCATAAGTTTGTCTGACCCTTTCTTAAAGCCATCTAGGCTGGTTGCTTTTAACACCTTTTCTGGCAGCAGATTCCATAGACTGTTGAGCTATTTAATCAAATCATTTATGTTTGCTGTGTTTTTTCACTTTAAAAAGGTTTCTTTTATATTTTTTAATGGAAAAAATTGCAGGGGGAGGGTGTTCATTTTAAAGTTTGGTTTGAAGAGATTAGAACAGAATCCAAAAAAAAGTTTGCACTCATCTTTAATCATCTCAAAATAGTCATGGAATGAAATAACAGTTTTCTAGGAAGTGCTTTATACATTTTATATGAACCACTAAAAGTCTACCAGGATCCTGTCAGCCTCTTATTTACAATCCCTTTTAACTGTTCAATGTGTGGAAATTTGGTTTGTTCACCATTTCAGCAGAACCAAACTCGGCATAAATTATATATATAAATTATATAACTTTTATATAAAGTTTGGGACACTTTTACTATACTGTTTTATCTATGAAATTGTGGGAATGATCCGTTTTTTACTAAAAAGAAAAATGTGTGTCTGCTGGCTTATCTATGTTTAGATATTCTTCTGTTTATTTCTTATCTTTTTTTTAAAGAAGGAAGATTAATAATTCAAAATACAGCAAAAATACTCTTGGATCTCCCCTATCCCACAATTTTTATTCTTTCAGTTTTTAACCATGAATGTAATTGGGAAGAGAGACAGACTGAAATATCTAATGTGATACTCTCCAAATATTTCTGAAGGGAGAGAATCAACTTTGGAGCCACAAGGAGGCACCAAAGTATGTGTGTTTCTTAGGAATAAAACTGGAGTAAAGCAGTTCCTACTTTTCCTACAGTCATGCTTTGTTTAAGTTCTTGGCTTATGGAGAAATAAGATTCAAATTTTGACTGTCTTAGGAAGAGCATATGCATATCCCTGGCTTATGACTCACAAATTTTTAAGAAGTTTGCACGTGAATCAGGGCATTAGAGTTCTTTCCAGGCATCTAATTTTCTCTTCCTGCTTGCTGGTAAGGGTGGTAATTGGTTCTTTTCCACGCGGAAATGTTATTTTCAGGTTTCTTTTGATGTAAGAGTTAAAGCCAATTAGGATCTTTTCCCTAACCAGATCTTTCTACTTTCTTACCAGTAAGCCACAAGTGGTGTGTGTATTACATCACCATCATGGGATGACAGGTGGTGTATTTATGGCTTCTTTCTTTTCACACTAAAAATGTAACCTTCAAAACACACCAAGGTGGATAGGAGGAACCCATACTGTGCTCTTCACAGTGAGAAAAACTTAATGTAGGTTTTCTTTACATGCGTTCTGTCTTCTAATATTACCTATGTGTAATACAGTATATGCAATTTTCATATGGCAAACTAAATTGCACCAAATCAGTTTTCTGAAGTTAAAAATATGCAGTATAGTGAGAAAGGCAGAGGCCTGACCTCCACTGCAGTCAGCAATGTGGCCAAATGTCTAGATTGTATCCTTAAATTGTATTCTGGTCCATGGGATGGAAGCAACAGATTCTTCCCCCCCCCTTTTTTTTGCCCTTGGGGGCAGGAGGAGAAAGCACCCAGGGATTTAACAGGGCATGATGGCATCACTGCCTTTTTAGCTATCTTCCCATTATGCAAGTTGAAACATTGCTTGAATCTCTGGGACCATGCATTTTCTGGAAGCTGTTTAGGTCTTCCTATCCAGAGATTTTTAAGAGCTGCTTGAAGATCCATTTCACCTCCTTACAGATCATCTACTTGCTCAAGGGGATCTTATTTTATACTTGGTCCTTCATGCAAATGTGAAATACCTTCTCTATCGTCGTAATTATAGGATTCCTGGACCTGAAGCACTTTACCATGAAGACTGCTTTGGAGCTTTTTGTGCCAGTGGGAAAAAATCTACAGCATAAAGGGGAAAAAAACGCTGCATACAGCAAACATTGTGCACAGGAAAAAAGGGGGACACACATGAACACGTACCCCAAAACAACCTGCAGAAGTAATAAACCCCAAAGCACTCTGAAGCCACTCAGTAACCCAGTCACTCAATCACCAAGCACAGCACGGATATAGTACACAAGACCAGATGCACTCAGAAGTCAGTCAAAACTCATCAAAATCTGAGGAGAAGGATGGAAGGAAGAAGAGTTTTTTATACCCCACTTTTCTCACCTTAAAGGGGTCTCAAAGCAGCTGACAAGTCTTCTGTTCTTCACACAATAGACACCCTCTGATGTAGGTGGGACTGTGAGAGCTCAGAAAGAGAGCTGTGACCAGCCCACGGTCAGCCAGCTGTCTCTGTATAGGAGTGTGGAATCAAACCAGGAGTTTCTGCTGTGTTATTTTATGTTCATCTTTGTTAAGGAGTCATCACAATAGCTAAAACTATATGCATCCTGGGTAGGAGTGAAGCAGAGGAGGGGAAATATAGGAATGTTTTGGGATGTCTCTTAAGATTTTATAGCACGTAATTGATGGATACCATGTGTTTGGATATTGTATTTTGTGTTAAGAGATGAGGATAGTACCAGGGAGTGGATAAAGTTGGAAATAATTGTAGGGGATTTTGAGAATTACATTGCTTTGCAATTAATAAAATTACGGTATTTGGCAAAGATATCTGAATAAAGTATATGATCTTGCATGAGAGGAGTCCTTTATTTCTGCCTGTGATTCTGGGTGTTTTTCCACTGTCACTAAAAGTACCCATTAATGGGTACGTACTGGCATTTTTGTACCCATTAATGGGTACTTAATGGGTACTTCTAGTGACAGTGGAAAAACACCCTCTGACAGTCTCATACTGCCCTATCTCAGGGCAGATAGCAAGGAGGGAAATAGAAGGTAATTAAAATTTTAAAGCGATAAAACTATTATGTGAAACAAAGTACTATGTTAAAGCAACGATTCAAATGAGGACTGTACAAAATACTAGGGGTGTGCGCAAGTGCAATTTTCAGGATTCAGTTCAATTCAAATAGAATACTAGAAAATTAGATTCAATACGAACCTTTTAAATTTGAATCGAACTGAATTCAATTCAAATTAAGCAAATTTGAATCTATTCGTTCACATTTTTCACTCGAATTTGCACTTATGAATGTTGAAAACATTTGTAGATGCCCATATGAATCTTCCCTGGGTCTGTACACATCTGTACGCATCTGTATACGTCCATATGCATCCTGTAGTTATCCTGTATTCAACCTGTTTTGTCCTGTATGGATCCGTACAAGTGTGTACAGATACAGGAAAGATGCGGATCTTCAAGTACTCATTGTATACGAACCCGCACACATGTGAATGCCCAAATAATTCAAATGATTAGATCCAAAATTTGAAATTCAAAGCAAAACTTTACATTTGAATTTAAGGACATTTGAATTTCAAAATTTGGTTGATTCAGTCGAATTTCGAATGCATTCCAATATTCATGCCCATCTCTACAAAATACTAGAGGTGTGCGTGATTTTTTTTTGTTTCACATTGAAGCAAATGCAAAGGAACAAAGCCATTTCGAATATAGTAAGATTTGAATTTGTTGTGAATTCACTTTGCACCCCTACTACCAGTCACACTTCACAATCTGCTTTGACTCCGCTTTGTCTCCGCTCTGAAGCCTCACCTTTGGTGCAGAAATATCTAATTGAATAAAAAAATAGAAGACGTTTTTACTCAGTTATTTCAGTTTTTAATGGGAATTAATGCACAACTGCTTTATATATATTTATTTTCAGTAAAGTTGATTGTAGATTGGGAATTAAAGGCATTATTTTATTATAATCCTTTTTCTCCTTGCTGAATTTCTACAAGGTAATAGCTGTCAGGGTGTGGGGGAGCTAAGCTGCTGGATTTTGCAATATTCCACGCTATTTGTGAATGATACAAAGAAGGAATGAATTGGAGGTGGGTGGCAGCAGTATGTGGGTTGAAAGTAGTATTTGCAGGTGTGGTGAGATGGAGGTTTAGCTTGACATGAAATTGCTGAAGTCTAAATGACTTTGCAGTGGATGAGGGTAATTATATAACTTGGTAGTATTCCAGCTGCAGCCACTTCTGAGTAGCCAATTGATTAATCTCAAATATTTATGGTCTATTCTTCTTGCTTGGATAGCAGTAACACACCCTATATGAGTTACAAGGGCAAATCATATTCAGTATTCATTTGGATATTGCATTGTCTGCTTACAGGGTCTTTGAGAAGAGTACAGAGCCCAAAATAATTTTGAGTTGAGCTAAATGAAGAATTGTCTGTCTTGTGGCCAGAAACACAAGCTTCTGTGTTGATTGGTAGGGGCTGTGTTAGTGATTCTGCTTATAACCGTGTAGCAGGTGAATTTTTTGAGTAGAGGCACACTGCCTATAGAATTTTCCACCAATAAAATTAATACCTGTTTCTTCAGAGAAGTTTTTCCTGTGCGTTGGAGTAGAGTGTTTTGTTGCTGTTTTATTGCCATGAAGGTTTTCATTTAATTCTATATGCAAGTTTAAATATGGATTGAATTTCTATTCTATTCCAAATATCTGGCTCGCCCAAAAATTCTAAAAGGCACTAGGCTGCTCTGAACAATAGTAATCCAGAACTCTTCTACTATTGTAATCTGGAGAAATGCCATTGGATAGCTGAACGGATATGTTAGTAGGTATGTTCAGTTCACAACTGAAACCTTTTGCGTGCTAAAAACACTCCTTAATGCTTCGTCGTTCTGGAATAATTATAAGAAGAATGTGATTACATTACTGACTTGAAGGCAATTTTGGCATTATTGGGCAATAAAACATTTCTTTCCTAGCTGATTGCTCAAATACTTTAAAACTTTAAATAGCAACAGTTTCAAACATTCCCCTAATAGTTCTATATGACAGCTGTGATCTCAAAGTCCAAGGTGATTTGTAAGAGAGTCACACTCGTAATTAAAGGTGTTTTTCACATGGGTGAGCCATGCTTAACATGCTGGAGAAGAGGTCAATAATATTTCCCTTTAGCTTCTCAACTTCCGGTTGCTACCTGTGGAATTTTGTTTTTTGTATATGTTTATCCTGGACTTTCTGGCTGGGGTTTACTCTTACTAAAACTCCTATAACAAGTTCTAAATAGCCATTACTTACTTTTTCTAGCAATGATATGCTGTAGGATGCCTCTAAAGGCCATTTGCAAGGAATCAAGCAAGTGAAGGTTGCTGGACCAAAAGGGCTGTGGCCTGATCCAGCAGGGCTTCTCTTATGTTTCTAATAGCCAGAAAGTGCTGTTAAAGAACAGTAACCCAGAAGGGAAATTCCTTGAGTGTAGTAGAAAAGAGGCAAATGACTGGGGAAGATACCATATCTTTAAGATAAAATCTGCAGCTCCTGAGTAGCATGCAAATAATATTTCCCCCCTCCTCAATTTTAGTCATTCTTTTGTGGGTAAGTGTTACACCATCCACAGGATTTGAACACATATCAATTGCTTTCACCTATAATTTGCTCTGATACATTTAGTGGAAATCTGTTTCTAAACTGAAATGGTGCTATGTAACTGTTACAACTCTGTTACAAAGAATTGGTTCTGCACTTGAAGAATAGAAAAAAGTGAAACAGGCTGTTTATTATTAAGAACAACAGTTCCTGTGAGTGATAAGCTTATTTATGTGGTGTATGCTGTTCTTCAGACATAACAGATTTGGAAGTCTTAAACTTGACAGCAGAACTTTGGAATATGGAGGAGAAATGTGGGATTACAAGGTAACTGGCTGATCATCAGGTACTGAAAACCTTAATGTTGACAGGTATCGTTATGTTGAGTACAAATGATTATGCTAAGGTCAAATTCATAAAGTATTTTTAAAGGACTAGCTGTTCCTTTTTGAATGGTTTTCAGTTATGACATTACCATCGTGACTAAAGTTCTATTCACAGCCATGATCCTATTGCAGTTGTGGTAAAGTGGAGTGGAATAAATCTGCATATTTGTTTTGGGGCGTGTTTTCTATTCTGTAATACTAGAACTAAGGGGCACTTTATGAAGCTGATAGGCAGAAATCCAGGATTGACAAGGGTGAGTTTTGTTTTTTTACCCATAGAGTTATTGGTCTATGGAATTTATTACCAGAAGAGGTGGTGACAACCACTAGCCAAGAAGGTTTCAAGAAGTAGTTTGGCAAAGTTGTGGAGAACAGGTGTAGCAGTGGCTGCTAGAATGGATGTCTGAATATTACTTCTGAGTTGGAGGGACAGACAAGATACCTCAAAAGGCCATTTACAGGAAGCTGCAAGCGGAAGAGTTTGCTTGAGAATGCCTAGAATCAATTGACGGATCACTGTGTGAGATAGGAGTAGATGGACTGTGGCCTGTTCCATAGGATATCTCCTATGTTCTTGTTCCTCATGTTTTTAATATGGATGTAAAATTGTTGGTGGTTTTCATCAAAGAATTTGAAATAAAATGCCATTACTTCTCTGATGTGGCACAGTTCTTTTATGCATTCCATTTTGTGTACACATTGAAAATCTGTCTAAACAAGACAAACAGCATAATATTGGATCTCAAGTCCAGGAAATATAGCTGTGGATCTGTCAGAATAGCCCACCAGCCTCTTCCAGGCCATTGGCAAGGAATTTACACAGACACAGGGATGCATAGACCTTCAGTTTATTGAACAAATAGTGAAAGACAGAAAAGTGTGTTTGTTGTCCTTTAAGAAGGGTCCTTATCAGTTAGCAAGGGCAAGCCTGTGAAAGTCTAAGCAACTAGGATAGTTGCCAGGGAACACAGGGTCTAGCAGGAAGGCTAGAGGGCATGGGCTGATATTGGTGAGAGCATAAACTGGTAGGGCAGTAGCTCTCACATGATCCCCCCTCTCCATGAATTGTCTCCCCCAGAACTGTAATGCAGGTCTGTGATAGTCCAGGACCAGGTTTGTCTGGATATTGAGAATGGAAGTGGCAGAGCAGGCATTTGTATGCTCTGTTAACCTCAAGGTTGTAGTAGTACAATGCATTTTACTCGGGGCTGTCCTCAGAAATAGGTTGGGAGCTGCAGCTAGCACAGAATGTAGCAGCCAAAGGTGTTGGAAGCACCATTGGCTAAGCATATATCATAACAGAAATGTACCCTGGTTTGTAGATTTCTGTAAAGCCCAATTCAAGTTGACATTAGGTGTCATTAAATAATTGCAGACTCCTGGTAACTGCATGGACCTATCAATGCAGCTTTCATGGGAGATCCAGAAGTAGTTTGCCATTGTCTTTTTTGGAGGAGATGTAACGGGGTAGAGATGTAAGGGAGCAATTGCTCTTCTTCGCTTGAGAAGTCTGGCCTAGTAAGACCTGGATCCCACATACTCGAAGGAAACCTCCTGCTGTTTAGAGCTGCCCACTGCTACTGTTTTCAGTGGTTCAAGAGGTGGTAACATTCAAGAGGCCTTCCAAATGATAGTACCAGCAGCTTGTAGAATAAACTTACTTCTGATATGCCCATGCACATTACAGTATATATTTCAAGAAATGGCGAGTAAGCTGCTTGTTTACCTTTGGCTAAGAAGATTTTCAATATCCGTGATCCTGATTACACAGCTAAAGTTGTCTTTTTGTAGGTTCGCACCTTTTATTTTTCTTCAATCCATTTAATTTTTGTTCTTGATTTTGTGGCCTGCTTAAACACCATTCGCATAGGGTAGGCTATAGATACAAGCAGGTAAATATTGTATTGAAAGATGTTAATGGCACCACATTGTAACAGTGTCTTCACCTATGGTATGCATAATGCTGCCACATCCTGGACTTCAGTTTTGTTATATACAAATGTATAGGAAGGGAACCATCTTGGTATCAGCAAGAAAGGACTGATTTCCAGCAATGATTTTTTTTTCCTTTTAATATTTTGTACTCAGGAAAAAAAATGAATTTTCTTCCGTCTTGACTTGGAGCATATCTTGCATTTTTTCATTCATCTTTGCTGATACATAAGTCCCCAAAGACATTAGTTTTTTTTATTGCAACTGTGAATTTATGGTTTTTAATTAGTCATTATACTAGCAAGTTTACATCTGTTTGTTTTGTGGCTGTCAGATATGGTCGGTACTCTGTGCAACACGTAGCAAACCTCACATTCTGTTTTTGTTTTTTCTTCTAGGAAGAAAGTTAATGCCGATTTCCTGTAGATTTTAAAAATCACAAATAAGCCTCTTTTGCAATTAGACGTGATTTATGTTTGTGAGATTGCTGTTAGTAAACAGTCCAGAACTTGTAAACTTCTTTGAAAATGAAGCTTGCATTTCAGAATAAGCAGTGGGTAGGGTAGCTGCATTAGCAGAGAGGCCTGCAATTTGAGACCTCTGGAGTGATGGGAATGTGTACGATGTTCTGGTTAAAATCTTCTCCTTGCTTTTGCTAAACTAGTGTTTGTTTGTTTGTTCATTTGTTTTTCACAGTGTTTATATCCCACTCTTCACCCAAAATTCTCAGACAGCAGTGTTCGTGCAGGGTTGTCCAGCTTGGCCCTCTGCTGCTCACGGGGACCACACTCTGTAGTCCCAGGAGAGGCTGCGAGGGCCCAGCAGTACTTTCAGCAACTGGCAAATATTCCTCCAGTTGGCTGGCAGTCGTCAGTTGGCTGTAGTGGGCAGCAGTTCCCGGTATCTCCGTCCTGCTCAAGAGCTACCTGGCTCCACTCCCTGTATTAAATTGCAAGCTTTGACTTTTTTTTCCCCCCAGAGATCCCCATCAAGAAAATTGTGAGCAGAGGCAAAGAGAAATGTGGCAGGCTGTGTGTTAGTACAGTTGGATGTTAATTTGGGGTATTCAGCTGGAAGAGTTTCTGACCTTTTGCAGGCGGTTTGACACAGTTTAGACTTTTGGGAGCTTTCTGTGGATACCTCTTAGCAAGCTGCATTTCTTCTTGGGCAGAGTGGGTATGCATACACAGAAGCTTTGTCAGTGCCAGGAAACTCCTAAGGCACCATTGCACTTTGTGTTGGTTGTTCCTAGTTTTCTAGATGCTATGTGTTCACCCAGTGGGATGCTGTGAATTTCATTATAGGCATATGGCAGCATTGTTAGGTATAGACTCAGGAGCAGTTTAGCTTGAAATATTAATCTTAGCATGAAGTCTACAAGTTCATCTTATGGTTACAATACTCATTCTTTCGTATGTACTCTTTGCTGCTCTTGCCACGTTTCTCCCGACCTACTCCCTACTTTGCGCAGTATATTATTGAATGAAGAATTCTGGGAAGCCTGAACATTAGCCACACTTTTGTGACAGTTTGGTTAATCCTCATTAAGGCATTGGTGACCTGTGAGTTTTAGAGTTCTTCAAAACTGAAAGTTCTTAAATACATTGTATACTAATTGTGGAACCATATAATCATTCATTCAAGTTTTTTATTACAGGAAAGAAGAAAAAAGAACCAGACTATACTGACTAAAAAACAAAAAAGAGAAGAAACCTAGCTAAAAGTGACTTCCGTTTATCCCTTCAATAATTAATAAGGGCCCCTATTTCAGTTTTTCCCTAAGCACTACTCTTGATAATTTCAAATGTCTTATCCTTCAAACCCCAGCGCTAACATATTATCTTTCTTACACAGAAAGTCCATAAGAGTCTGCTTATAGTGATCATTGTTTTTGACGTTCACTTTTATCTTTGTTCGACACTGCAGGGATGTTATCGTCTGGAGATTATTTAGAAGTCTTGGCTTTGTTGAATCTTAGCTTAAGCAGTTGCCAGTCTTGGTGCTGAGATGCAGTGGTTTTGAATGCTTGTAACTATAGTTGCATGAATAATAAGATGTGACCCTCTTCTTTGGTTGATGCTTTCAACATGTGCCCACTGTGGGTTATAACTATTGCACTTGGAAATGTTTATTTATTTTAAATATTTATAGATCACTTCCCATTAAACTGTAATCTTGAAGCGGTGTATAAATTACAATAGTTATATAAAAAACATAATTCAGATCAAGGATAGGAGAAATGAGCAAATATTTACTGTGGGAAAGCCTTGGTGAAAAGATAAGTCTTTAGTTGGTGTCTAAAGATGAGGAATGTGGGTGCCCTATGAATATTAGAGGGAAGACAATTACAGAGAGTGGGAGTGGAATCTGATTTTTACAGCATTAAAGATGTCCATGTAAGCCTTGACAGTTTTCCAAAGAGTGCAAAGAGTCTCCTGCACAGCATCCTTACCACTAATTGACTAAGAATTGTATTAAGCCTTTATTCTCACTATGCTACTTCCTTCTGCACAATCTAATATTATTCTGGCATCTGAGGTTCTCAAAGTCCATGATACGATTTTACAGTCTGGCTATCTCTGCCGTCAAGGAGAGTTGCCGATGGTAGAATCAAGTATAGTGGAGAGTATGGCCTATGTATCCTTCAAGGCACATATCAAAGAACACAATGCGTCTTCTGTGTTTTTAGTAAGAATTGTGTTTATTCATCACATGATGTGAGGAGCATTATTGAACTCCCATTCAACTCATCCCTTCCCCCTCATGTTTTTTGTAGGTGGCAATTATTTGCATCACACAAGTTTGGGCTGAACAATCCTGAAGGTTACACATAAATAACTGTGGTTTCAGAAGATTCATGGTGTTCCTTTAAAGACTTGTTTTCTAATAGAGACTGCGCATTAATTTAAATTGGGTGTTATGTTCAATTAGAACCAAACATCCTTTGGTTGAGTTGAAATTTAAATTTTTTCTTCAAATAGGAAGGGAATTTGGTTCAAACATGAACCTTCTAACAGAGCAGGATCACTAGGTTCATTCAAACATCTCTTTGTTTGGATCAAATTTAAACTGTGTTTATGAGCAGGCAGGGTGCTCAATTTGATTTGAACAGGTTCAAACCTGAGCCACTTTGGCACTTCCCTGTCTCCTACTCATGAATGTAGAACCTTTCAAAATTTAAGGTAGACAGCCACATTTGCTCCTTACTCCCTGTGGCAACCCAGGCTCTAGTTGAATTTTATTTTAGGCATGACGACTTTGAAGTGCCAAATTCTGATTCCGTGCAGGGCAGAAAGTGTAATGGACAGTCCTCCCCTCCCACAGAGTGATGGGAAGGCTAGTTCCAATTTGTGAGAGTTTTGCATGAATATCCAGTCAAAATTGTCTTGATCCTTTGGAGACTTTTTGTATAAAAGCCAGCCTTTAGAACATGCATAAATCTCGTAAGAATGTGCTGTTTTAAAAACTTTCAGGTACCGAGAAGCTCTTCACAAATGGGATGAAGCACTTCATTTAACTCCAGAAGATGCTACTCTCTATGAAATGAAATCACAGGTAATGCATGACTGTACTTCAGCTGCTTACAGACTTGTGAATGTTTTATCCATTTATTTTGGCCATAGCTGACATACAAACAAAAAGTAGTAAAAGGTTTTAGTGTCACCTAGCCAAGCCGGGGGGTGGGGGACCCATTAAATTCCGTGACTAAGTATCACTTTCTGACAGTAATCAGAACAAAATTGATGCTTCCTTGTATTATACTAAATGTAAAGTGTATCTCTGTAGAAGTAAAATTGTTTCCAGGAGAAACTATTAGTACAGTAGTTATCTTCATGGACTGAGTTAAAAAAAAGGTTTTCTTTCCCTTCCTTTTTTCACTTTAAATATCTGATTACAGATGGTTTCAGACCTTAAAATGGTTACTGAAAAATGTGGACATTTCAAATGTTGTGAAACTGTGCTCATTTCCCCATGAAATATCTGAAATCCTGTGAGATTTCACAGGAATCATGGGAGATCTTGTGTGATTTCATGCTGTATTTCTCACTGCTCCAGGTCTTCAGGAAGCCTCAGGTAGGCCTAACGGTGGCAGTGGTGGAGGAGGCTGGTCCGGTCGCCATGTATAATTGAAACTGCAGTTACTGGATTAGTGGATACGGAGCTCCTACTGTAGCTCTTAATTACAATCCAGGGTGCTCCTATTCAAGTGTTTGTTTCTGCCTACAATTTTAATTATATGAAGAAAGTGTGGAAAGAAGGTCACTGGCCTTCAAGTATCTTTCCAGTCATCCATTAACAAGTGGAATCTAATAATCTGTAATGGAATGCTTATTATACTCCTGTAGTTTTCCCTTCAATTATAAAACTCTAAAATGGGTGGAGGAACCCTGCCAGAGAGCAGAAGGGGAATTCTGCTGGATCAGGCCACAGGCCATCTAGTCCACCATCCTTTTCACACAATGGCTCATCAATTGCTTCTGGACATTCACAAGCAGAAGATTAAAGCAAAACCTTAACCTGCTCTTGACTGCTATGGAAATGGCCTTGAGAGGCCTGTCTGCCTGTCCAACCTGGAGGCAGTACCTAGCTTCCATTCTAGTAGCCATTGTTACACTTGTCCTCCATGATCCAACCCTTTCTTAAATTTATCCAGGCTGGTTGTAGTCACCATCAGAGCAGGCTCACCATCACAAATTTGCACCCTGTAAATCATGTCAGAACAAACACTTCAGTCTTTATTCATGTGGAGGAAGAGAAGAAGAAGAAGAGTTGGCTTTTCTGTCCTGCTTTTCTCACCCATTTAAGGGGACTCAAAGCGGCTGACAAAGCTTTCTATTTTTCTCCTCAGAACAGAATACCCTATGGGGTAGGTGGGGCTGGGAGAGTTCAGAAGGTCACCCAGCTGGTTTTATAGGGGAGGGTGGAATCAAACCCGGTATTCCCAGATAACAGTCTGACTCCCTAACAACTAGACCAAACTGGTTTCAGTGGAGACATCATATCCAGCCACAATTAAAAAAAAAATAGCCACAATTTGGTCTGGTGTCATGGTTTGGAATAAGTTTGCAAATCATGGTTAATACCAAATGAAGCTTGGGACAAGGATATTCACGGGATTTACTTTCTCTCCCCAGTTACTGACAAGTGAATGGACTTTTTTTTGTGTGTAAGACCATTAACAGCAAAAGCAATGGTTGATGATGGAAAAAAAGAAGCACCAGAAAGTGTTACAAAAGTGGTGCAAAAATTAAGTGCCAAAGAAGTTATTATCCTAATGGACTCTGCGACCTAAACCAGATAACAGTGCTCTGAACTGGCTTGGTTCTGAGTTACATTAGATCTGGACCACTTTTACCACACTGCCCAGTTTTATGACCATCTGTTTCTTCTATCACTCTCAATTGTTTTTTCCCTTCAATGGACTTCTGTGATGAAGACGAAGCATCTGATAATCAGTATTTGTGGAGAGGTGCTGAACCCTCACACACCAGTTTGGAGTGATACCTTGACAAAAACAGGTTAATAATTGTTCCATTTCCAGAATCCATCATGCCTTACATTGTTGTTTATTTGAACACTCGAGTGTTCACTCATGGTCTGCTCAAAAACATTTTACACAAGCTACAGTTCACTGTTGCGTCTGTATTGAGCCACGATGTGGAAAATTAAATGTCTGGATAAAGTGATGTTCTTTTAGAGATTTAGCAGCTAGTGTTTAACACATTAAAAAATCATAAAACATTCAATTTATTAAAAATAACCCTAGTTGAGGTAGTGTTCTGTTAATCTAAAAAAGCAAGCATGTCAGTTCTTATGAGGTGGTAGAAATGTTCAGTTAGTTGTGGTTGGTCAAAAGACAAAGAAATGCAATACATTTTTAAAGGTTTGTAAAGGTAACATAGAGGCAGCTGTACAAGTTGCAAGTACCTTATGACTGGGATGGCTCATGGATTTGAACCATGCAAGTCACTGATTGAAAGATGAAATTTCACCCACCTGAACTGATTGCGTAGTGTTGATTGAAAAGTGCCCCCCTTGGTTTTTCATTGCTTCAGCTGGCTGAAATGGCCTTTTGAACTGACCTTTTCTTGGTGGTTTCTTGCAGCTTCTATACACAGGGCTTTAAAATGGAACGTTCTTCCATGGTATTTGAACATGAAAATATTGCAGACAATTTGTTGGAGATTGTGCATATCAGTCGGTTCTACAAATGAGCAAAGGAACACAAGATAGGGGAATCCTTGTTGTGTCCTTTGTGTAATTCCCACTGGAAACTGAGTATGTGCCAGCAAACTAGAGAATCTTTCACAGTTGTGCGCAGGAGTAAAGGATGTTCCCTTTGAGCTGAAATGTTTTCTTACTGCTTCCCTCGCTATATCTAGATGATGTGCAATAGATTTTATATTAAAATATATTAAAGATGCTGTATTTTAAAGTGTCGTCTCATTGCAGGTGTCATTGATTCTGCAGCTTTAAATCATTTACTCATTAGTTTGCTAGCTGACAGTGGGACTGTTTCATTGACTGGTTATCTGTTTTTATATTCTAGTATGTTATTTTTATCATTTCAATTTTTTTTTGTGTGAAATGCCTGGGTCTTTTTTTAAAAAAGAGAAATTATACAGAAATATGCTAGATAACGATGTAACAAGTAAAGATTGTGGCCCTGGTGCTTATATTGTATACTACTGATTTTCACACTTAAAATATAGGAATAAAGACAGATAGGAATAAAGTTGAAATATTTAATATAATGGGTAGAACTATACTCCCATGTTGGAAGACTTGCTTTGTCTACTGAAACCCCTGTGCTCAGTAAAATAGCTTGTCACAGGCAAAGACAAGTCACTTCCATGTTCTTCCTAACAAAACATCTTGGATATGCCCACATAGTAACCAGAAAGTGAACTCAACACAAGGATGTCCTTACGTACACTGGTTTTTAATATTTATTGATCTTATTTAAAATGGTTTATTGATTTTGTTTAAAATATTTATATACAGCAATATACAAAGAATGACTGGAAGTCCTGAAGGAGGATAAAAAATGAGGTTTTTCTTTTTTACAGTTTTACTTAGAATAAGAACTGTTATTTAAAAATATACTGTCTAACATTAATGCAGGTAATAGGAAAAATAGTAGATGACCGAAGCTAGGAAAGGTCATGTCCCAGCGCGACAGTAAATATTCTACTATAAAAATGCTAAAAGCTTAAGAGCTTAGTTATGAACAATCTTTCTTATTGATTCCCTTCTTTGATATTAAATTATTCATAGAATAAAATGTTACATCATTTTGGAGCAAATATAGATGAATAAAACTGGCAGTTACCTAAATTGGCCATTTGCTGATATAAAAACCAGAAGAATAAGCAATTTAAGCAACTTTGAATATAGTCTGTGCTATTTGAATCTCTTAATGTACAAGTGTGAGTAATATGTAAGTGGAAGAATAGCAGTAAAGCTGCCGTTGTCCCCAGGTGGTAATGGAGGTCATTATCATCTACCATCATCTGTACTCAGTATAGTTGAAGGTCAGGAATTGGGGAAAGGAGCTTAATGGTTTTGGTCTCCACTGACTGTTGATATGTCATTTTGTTCTCAAGGAATTACACAATTTACAAGATTTTCAACTCCAGTCTTTCGGATGTTGAGATCTGATGTGTAATTTAAGTGTTCCCTTAATTTTTTGGTGCAGTATATTTTGAATTCGGTTTTAGCATTCCCTCACACCTGTGGAACTGGAGTTGCCTGAGCTGTCAATAATAATATTCTCTTCTCTATTTCTAAGGTTGCTTGTACATTCCATTTCATTAATGGCTAATGAAGGAGTTCTCATGCATCCACGTTTTCTGAACAAGGATATGTGTGTTGACTTTCCAGTTTGATAGCTTGCATAGCTTTGTTAAGCAAAATCTGTGAATGGGAAGAAGAAATAAAGGAGATTTGTCACAGGGACAACTTTACTTTAGGCTGGCATTATTATTCTTATGCCTTGGTACTGTAACTCTACTTGGGTCAGTAATGTTCTTTAACACAAGACTTGGAAGCTGTGTTTTCTAGATGTTGCCAGGACATTTTGCCAGGCTTTTTGGAATCCGTGGATTCTGGAATCCAGCAGAATCTGGAAAGCAGACATTTCTCCATTAGCTCCTAAAGAAGTATTATTTGCAATTACTTTTCATGCAGAAGATTGAAACTTCAGTCTGTGGCATCTTCCCTGAGAAAGCCGGCATTGAGCCACTTCTCCAGAGGAAAACTGCATAAATGTGCCCATGTAGCCATCACAGGTCAAACTCAACTTGACCTCCCATGTGAGTTTCTCCTAGGCAAGCAACCACAGAATCATTATTTCCTATTTTCAAGCATTAAAGTTAATATTTCCTGTATAAAAGGTTAAAGGCTGCACCTATCTCATATCCTTGATATAAAACAGTCAGCAAAAGTTTTGTTGTTTGCAAGTAATTGTGCTTCGTGGCTTCCAGTTTCAGCTGCAATGTACAGTAGGCTAATTGTTCACTTGAGATCCTGTGCAAACGTGAACTAAACAGCATCCATTGTGAACAGTGATATTCTGTAATCATTCCCATTTCTACCTGTTATCCAACACTGCATAGGATGAATTAATGCTTATTATTGGGAGGAATGTTGATGGAAGTCTTCACTGTTGTGCTGTGCAGGAATCCCACTTCCTCTGGGTCAGAAGTGTATTCTTAATAGCTTATATAGCCTTCGTATAGAAGACTGAATGACATAAACACATAAAGCAGATCTAATTAGATTGGCCATATATTTAACTTGGATGCTTTTCAGACTTCATTGCTCAATCCAATTGTCAGAAATCAATTTTTTTCCAGAACTGGGTTGATTGTATTTTTAGTATATGAAATTCAGACTGCATGGCTGTTGCTAGCATGTTAAATATTCATTCTTCAAAGGTTGGCAAACTAAAGTAATGTATATAAAATCTGACATTAGTCAGGCAGACCTGGTAAGTAGCCCAGCAGAGAATGCTCCCTTTTAAGAAAATGCGTAGAACAAATTGAACAAGTTAGATATTTGTTAGGAGGATGCTTTCTACCAGTCTGTAGAAATCATCTATGCTGCAGGCATTTATTTATTAACTTATATTTCTATCCCACCCTATACGCTGCGTGGGAAGAGGATGCTGTTCCCTCAGCCAAAGACCATAGTAAAGAGGTGTGTCTTTAAACACCCTGAACTCTTTTTCGGTCAGTTGAATAATTGGATGGCCATATAAGTATACAAACCCATCCAAGTATTCTTTAGCATGCCAGCTATACTTCATTAGGAACATTCTTGGCATGTTCATTTGGACACATCTAGAATGCTAAATTTGGACAATTTTTAAAACTGATAGTATGTGGTGGTGTTCAGTCCTCCAATCCATTTCCGGGCTGTTTATATTGACTCCAGGCATTTGAAGAGTGGCCATCAGAATTTTTTACATGAGTTGATAGTTTGAGGACTGATCATTATTATTTTTCTCTCCATTCCCAAATTAGGTCCTGATGTCTCTCCATGAAATGTTTCCTGCAGTGAATGCAGCAGAAATTGCAGTCCAGAAAGATCCCCATTCTTGGGAAGCATGGCAGACTCTGGGCCGTGCTCAGCTTGGATTAGGAGAAATTGCATTGGTAAGTTTATTTTTTTAGGGATTGACTAGGCCTAATCTTCCATCCTAAATTGTTTCTGCTAACATACTTAAAGACACACAGTACCTAAATTCTAGTGATTCCATTTACAAAAAATTGACACTGATTATTTTTAGCTTAAAATACTTTATTTTAGCGGACTGTTGAGATGCAGTGATTTGTTTACTATCATGTTTTCTATGGTCAATGCGTATTCCTTTCTGTAGATACATGAAACCTGTGTAAATCAATGTATCAGTCATTCTTGGGCATCTTTGTACTTTTAAAAGAACAATCTGTTTTTAAGAACATCTAAGCATAATTTTAAAGCCATGAGTATTGTGAATGATGATATCTCCTAATCTGCTCTGGATGACACTTTCATGTGTTTTATGAAATACAGAAATTTTGACTTCATGGGAGAGCTACAAGAAGAAAAAAGAATGCCTCAGTGAACTCTGTCTTCAGGCTAACTTGCATACCTTTGGAAGATGGGAATAATTTTTGTTTTTCCTACACTTGCCTTAGATGTTAGACAAGCTGAACAGAAAGAAAGCTTCATTCTTTTCAGCTCTGTAGAAATTACCAAAAAGCAAAGCATTGCTCAAGATACTTTGGGTCCTTTCTGGGTTTTCTTGGAAAAGATATAGATCAGCATCTTGAGATTGTTATGTCATTTTAGGAAATATGATTGGCACAGTCTTTGAGATGTTCCATGGTTGTTTGTGAAAGCTTTTCTTAATGGAAAGAAATGGGTGTGGATGGAGTCCTTTTATTTGCATTGGCTCTGCTATAAAGAGCTGTAAGTGAAAGATGAAGAAATGAAGGCCAACAGAAAATCGTATAATCCAGGACCCTGAGGTCAATAGAAAGTGCAGTTCTTTTGTGTA
This sequence comes from Aspidoscelis tigris stejnegeri, assembly GCA_023333525.1. Classification (NCBI taxonomy): domain Eukaryota; kingdom Metazoa; phylum Chordata; class Lepidosauria; order Squamata; family Teiidae; genus Aspidoscelis; species Aspidoscelis tigris. Next base: position 20,693,237 of record JALMGA010000007.1, on the reverse strand, counting down.
TCTGTTTAGATGAGACAACATTTGGTCTAGTTAATCTACTTTAAAAGGCTTTCGTTTTTTTAAAAAATGGACCTACACAGCACTCCACTTACCATGTGGTTACTTTAGAAAACAAAGGCATCCTACAGTCTGTTATTAGCAGTTCAGACTCAACCTCACTAACACGTTCAGCAGCCAAGAGATTGATATATAGAAAATTGGTGTCAATGTATTTGTGTAAGGTCTCCTGGTTGATGAAATATGTCACAACATTTTGTTCGGAAAGTAACAATGGGAGGTGAAGAGGTTGGTACCAACATAGTTTAATGGCGAATGTGTTGGGCTAGAATATGTAAGCCAAACTTTCTTCACTAGGGTGATATGAGGATAGCATAGAGAGAAGGAGATTAGTATGCACCACCTTAGGCTCTTTGCTCTATTATGCAAAGGAGGAAATGAACTGTTTGCAGCCGGTTGCTTTGGATATGTGTGTACATGTTCTGAAAAAAAAATGCCTAAGCCATCCTAAAAATTGCTTTGTAAGGTATACATTATTTTAGTAATATAAGAACATAAGAGGAGCCCTGCTGGATCAGGCCACAGCCCATCTAGTCCAGCATCCTGTTGCACACAGTGGCCCACCAATTGCCCATGGGCTTCTCAAGCAGAGACAAGGGCAAACCTTTTCCTGCTTTCGAGTCCCAGCAAATGGCCTCTAAAGCATCCTGCTTGTCCTCACAGCCTGAAAGATGTACTCAGGCATTACTACTTCAGTAAATCATAATTAAGCTCATTTATCTTGAAGAAACCCTGGAAATACCGCCAAGGGACGACTGCTTTCCCCCTAGGAAAAAAAAAGGCAGTATGATTTATCAGGAATGTGTATCAGAAAATAGGAAGAATTTTCGCCCCTTACTTTCCTAGTCTAAAAGATGCTGTGGTTATACTAAATGGAAATGAGTTAATACAGGCACTTATCCAGCTCCTTGTCAAACTTTGGACAGGTGATAAATTACTTTGAAATGAACCCAAAGGGGACTTACTTAAAAAAAAATCAAAAATATTAATTGAATTAAAGCATATCCTCCTGAAGGGACCTAATGTTATGGAACAAGATTTAAAAAGGAAGGAGAGAAAGTCACAGAAAATCAAGTAAACTGGACAACACTCCCAAATATTAGAGAGACCTGTTTGAAACTAGATGTTATCTCACCCCAGTTCAGGTCTCCAGGGTTACAAAATCCACCTCCCTACAATGCTGGCATTGTTAATCAGCAAAGGGAATATAGATTTATGGTGGAAATTACTCTCAGTGCATTCATATTGGGGTAAAATACAATGTAAAATCTTATAGCAGGTTTTAATTCTTACACCCGAATCAGCTTTATTTATTTATTTTATTTTATATTTATATTCCGCCCCATACCCTAGGGTCTCTGGGCGGCTACCAACATATAAAATATACACATATCAAAACTGTATAGAACAATGCTAAAACCAATACAAAATTTTTAAAAACCAGCATAATAATAATATTGATTAAAAAAAACACAACAGTTTAAGACAGTAGAGTGTGCAATGGGGGGAGGCGGAGGGGACATTTAGCCAAAAGCCTGGATGAAGAGGTACGTCTTCACCGCCTTCCTGAATGTAGATATATGACTAAATAGATACTGGGATGACAAGAAAGTGAATACTCCATTTTTTAGTGTATTCAGCACAGGGAGTGATTGTCCAACAATGGAAAAATGCAGAAATCCTTACTAACAAAACAGTATAAAAATAGTAAATAGAGATAGTAATAAATGAACATGTCACAGAACAAAAACTAAAAATAGAAGGTATTCTGAAAGAGGAAAAGTTTAGTAAAGCCTGATGACAGTTCATAGAAGTCATACCACATTTAAGAAAGGATTATTTACCGTCTATGATAGCACTCTCATTTTGGTTATAAACAGGAAAGGGGTCAAGTGTGCCCATACCCCCAGCAGTTTATTGTTAAGACTTTTTTTGGAAGAAACACAAAGCAGGCTGTTTTGAATATTAATTATTCTAATGCTTTTGATGTGTCATATAGATATATGCATGCCAAGAGATAAATATATATAGTATCATTTTGAATTTAATTTAGTAATAAAAAATTAAAAACAGATTATTTGATGTTTTAGCTCAGCATTTCTAAATGGGAGCAGAGAGATCCAAAGCTTCTTGAAGCCTGGTGTGAAAGAACTTAACCTCTATCTGTATCCTGTCTTATATTTATTAAAAGATTTGTAGATCACCTTTGCAAAATTAAAAGGGAGTGGCCATAACTCAGTGGTGTAGTTTTTGCTTTGCATGCAGGAAGTCTGATCAAAGCCAGCTCTCTGGAGAAAGGCATGAGAAACCAACTTCATATTATAATCCAGAATTCAAGGATGCATAGGTGTCTGTTCTTGGAAACATGGAAGCAAGTTGGAACTTTTATTATCCAAAGCATTAGTGAGCATTTTGTGCTATGCACTAGATGGCGCTGCGTCAGTGCATCACTTCCAGAAGTTGCCAAGGAAGCTCAGCCCCTACTGGCTCATCTTGGGTCAGAAAGTTTGGAACAAAGTTCCTACCTTTCACTGGTGACCCTGACTATCTGTTCAACTCAAGGCCTTCCTTGATGTGTTTTTTTTAAAACCCTCTTTCCAAGTAATTTGCACTGTAATACAACTACAGTATAATAGTGCTGTATGTAATAATGGGGCTTTTCCCACTAGCACTAAGTACCCATTAGGGACCCATTAGGGACCCATTAAGTACCCATTAGGCTCAGAGTAGGAAGACCCATTTCCACTCTAGCCACATTTGTTTCCACCAGTTCTAGGAAATCTGGATTGTATGGGTCCTTCAAGACCTATAATCCGGATTTCCTGTAGACCCCTTTGGGGTCTACAATGGGGTCTTCAGGCATCAAATCCAGATCATACAGAGCACGTTTCCACCGTGATCTGGCAATGGAGTCTAGGGGGGGCTTCGGGGGGCAGCACAGCCATGGGGGGTGCCCCCAAACCCAAAGCTCTGAAGCCCATGAATAATCTCCAAAGCCGGCTCTGAAGCTGGCTCCAAAGCCAGCTCCAAAGAATAGCACAGGCTTCGAAGAGGATCCCATGTGAGAGCACTGCCAATCCCATGGACCTTTGTCAAAGGCTCCGGAGAATCTTTGAAGTTTGCAGCAAAAAACTCTGGAAAATCTCCGGAGCTTATAGCAAAGATCTGGAGAATCTTTGAAGAATTTTCAGAGCCTCTACAGAGATTGCAGCCCCTGTCCCCCCAAAAACCCAGTGTGACGGGCGGGCCCCACGTGGGTCGATCTGGATTCACCACATGGGAGCTCCGGCATTTCCACTGCAGGTAGGCTACCACCCATTGCTATTGGGTGCTGCACCGCCCTTGAGGACACATCGGGTACCTCCCTTAAACTGGATCTACTAGATCTGAATTACTTGAAGGACCATTTAGGGGGAGGTTAGTGGAAACCCCCCCCCCCAGTAAATCAATATAATTCCACATTTAAAATAAGAGACCTCAACTGTTAAAATGACCTTACCTCCTGCATTTACATAAACCCAGAATACATTCCTTAAATGATCTGGAAAACTATAGATTTGTCAACTTGTGTCTATCAGCTCCATCAAATCTTGGCTTAGTAAAGAATGATGTTCAGCTACACATATTGGTGTTTCATTCCTTCCTTTGCACAAATGGCAAAACAAACTGAGAGCTAAATATAGTTTCCTGTTTTATCTGAACGAAGATCAGTAGTTAGCAAATTCCAGGCAAGCTATGTTATATAAGCTGGGTTTTAACCACAGCATGTTTTTGTTTGTATTGGAAACCATTAACTGTTCTATTCCGGTTCAGGCAGGAAGTGATGTTAAACTGCCTCTTTCTGAAAGGAGGTGTACAATAGTTACATATGGGTTATAGATATATGTTTGCTCATGTTTTGGTTTATTACACTGAGGTTTGAATATCCAAATCTTACCAGTATCAAACTTCCTATCTGACAGCATGAAAAAAACCAACCATATAATTTCACAAAGCAATACAGGTCAAATTACCATTTATTTAGCAAGGCATTTTAGTCTCTTTTTTTATGTATTGATATCAAAGTGTCAAGAGTTTTGTGAGAATAATAATATTTTTTCGTCTGTGAGAACAATATTTTTTCTTCCTACATTTTCCTCTATCCTTCCTACATGTTTCTCAGTTGCTTCATTGCACATTGGTATATGTGGAGCATGTAGACATGTAGACCATATATGATTTCTGCAGGGTTTGTTAAGAGTGATTTGAGCAGTCAAGAAAATTGTTCTGTGTTTACAACATTTGAGCATTCCTGGCTTATTTTCATTCTTGGCAAGAATCTACAGAACTTTTTCTCTGCAAAGTGAGAAAGAGGAGGAGACCATCCAATAGAACATTTATGATTTTGAATATGTGTTTTGAGATTGTTACCGACTGTGGCTGAGTTATATTTCATCTCCTGTTTTCTTCTGAGTTTTGAGGATTTTCAGATATTTTAGGGTGTTTTTCCACTAGCATTAAGTACCCATTGAAGCACCCATTAAGGATCCATTTGGCTGAGAGCCGGATGACCCCATTTCCACTACAGACCCTATTAGAGACATCTGTTTCCACTACAGCTAGGGAAACCCGGATTATGTGGGTCCTTCAGGACCTATAATCTGGATTTCATGTAGACCCCATTGAAGGGGTCTACAATGGGGTCTTTACCCATCAAATCCAGATTGTAGGGAGCCTGTTTCCACTACAGTTCGGCAATGGGGTCTAGAGGAGGCTCGGGGGTGGAAACACCCATGCGGGGGGAAGTGCCCCAAATGCAAGACTTCGGAGTCCCTCTGAAGCCAGCTCTGAAGTTTCGTTCGGAGATTAGCAAAGGCTCCACAGAGAAACCCCTTGTGAGAGCAATGCTGCTATCAAGCGCTCTGGAGGATCTCTGAAGTTAGTGGCAGATCGCTGTGGAGATTCTACGGATTCTGCTTCAAAGATCCTGTGGAGCGCTTGACAGCGGCATTACTCTCGCAAGGGGATTCTCTGCAGAGCCTTTGCTAATCTCCGAAGGCAACTTCGGAGAGACTTCGGTAATCTCTGAAGGCAACTTCGGAGAGACTTCGGAGCCGGCTCTCGCAAGGGTTTTTTCTGTGGAGCCTTTGCTAATCTCCGAATGCAACTTCAGAGATTGCAATCCCTGTCCCCCCAAACACCTGGGGGGACGGGGTAGATCTGGATTTGCAAATGGGTGCTCCAGTGTTTCCACAGCAGGCAGGCTAGCACCCACTGCTATTGGGTGCTAGACCACCCATGGAAACACATTGGGTACTTCCTTTAATCCAGATCAACTAGATCCGGATTAAGGGAAGTGCCATTCCTTAGATCCGGATCTTCTTAGATCTGGATTAAAGGAGCCCAGTGGAAAAACATCCTTAGATTACACACTAACCTCACATATGTCACTCTGGCCCACCATGCAGACTGAGAGTATATTTCTAGAATTATATCTGACAACTGTCCAGAGTTCACCCTTTCCCAGAGAAGAGTAGTTAGAAGTAGAGAAGCAGTTATTTCATGAAAGGCATTCTGCGCTTACCAGCTGAGAACTCTGAAAACTTCTACAAGGACTATAATGTGAAAATTGCTAACCACATGTTCTGGACTGTATGCAAAACTATGTGTTGTGGATATATTTTATAAATCCAAAATCAATTTTAAACAAGAGCAATTATACTTGGGCTGAAGGTTAAGCTGATGTTTTGCAGATGATTCCAATAACTGAACATAAAAGAGAACATAAATAACTGAGATTTTTCAAGTCAGATCTGTGTTGGTAGAAACTCATAGCTTACAGCAAGGAAAATAATTATTGCAGTTGTGAAGTTAACTGCAGGAGAGATCAACAAAAGCAGAAATGGAACATTGAGCCTGTTCACACTTGCTGGCTTGGTATGATATAATAACAGTATACCATGCCAGGAAGGATCTAGTGAGGCGGCAGTCATTCTCACAATGAGTGCTAAACTAGCACTGTATGAGGCCAGAAGCACTCATAGTGCTAATGGACAGGCTGAGGCTGGCTGGATTGTCAAGGCAATGTCTGAGACAACATCTGCTGTACATTCAGATGTTGCCATGGCAATTTGGATGCTGTGCACAACTGTGAACACTCACTTGTGGCTGCACTTGAAAGAGAGAAGATTCAGTGACTAGGAGCTATCCAGCTGCTTCTGGTAAGCATGTAGACTGCCTCTTAGCAGTCCACAGCTGGATTGCTCTGGTGGTGGTGGCATCAGTGATAGTGTGAATATACCTGCCCAGTTCGAGACTGAACTCCATCAGATGAGTGCAAACAGGCCCATTCATTAGGCGAGAATAGAATGAATTAGAAGTTTATTTGCCCTTGGCTTTATTCTGGAATAGGGGCCTGCTGTACACATGCTAGTACAGCCTGTGCCAGGTGCCAGGTGAGGCCTGATGGAGTCTGCATTAGTATGCATACCTTCGTCCTAAGACAGTGATGGTGAACCTTTTGAGCTCGGTGTGTCAAAATTCGCAAGAAAACCCAGCTTAACTCGGGTGCTGTGTCACATCCAGAAATATCCATAATTTTGTGATACTTGTAGCTCTAGTAAAAAAAGTTATATTTTTGATATATGTATTTTATTAAAAGCAAAAACAAATAATTATTTACATTTGCTAAATCTTCAATTGAAAGTTGGTATTCTGTACAATTCAAGAACAAGCAAGCCCTACATGCCCAGGTGCCAGGGTGACCATGTGTGTCACCCAAAAAGGCTTGACGTGTCACCTGTGACACGCGTGTCATAGGTTGGCCATCACTGTCCTAAGATGTATTCCAGAATATGGCCAAATGGCAGTGTTGATTTTCACTGACAGATAAGTCCTCCATGCTTCCTCTTAACTCTTAGCTTTCTAGCATAACATGTTTTTTTCCACTACATAGTGATCTGTGAGAGTTAAAGCATTATACAAGGGATGGTTATTTTGGCTTCGTCTTGAAAGGTTTGTAGATTTCCAAAATCTTTCACTAAGTCCTATGAAGTAAAGCATTCTTAAATTCTAAAGATAAATAATGAATGAGACGAAGATAAGTGTGGATAAAGAAAGATTAAGCACAAGAGTTTCAGCAAAGAATGAAACAATATTCTTGATAGCTGGCCAACTGGTAAAAGAGGACAGAATGATATTTCCATATCCATTCAGGAAGGAAATATCTAATTCTCTGTCTTTGTCACGCACAGGGGATTCATGTATTCATTCATTCACTTTATAGTTACCCTTCAAATAACCACTGGATAGCTTACTTACAGAGTTAAGGAAATATGTTATAGCAATTGCCCGATAAATATTAATGCTTATAATCTATATTCAGTCATGGGATTTTCAGCTCTGTTTACAAATTAGCTCAGACTTTCTGCATGCAAAGTTGGATGGTGTGGACATGGTTCCTGTTCTGATGTTACTACTGAAGTAGAATAAACAGAAAAGCAAGAACTTGAGTCTGAAAACTTCCCATTGTGCTTCATGGTGCTTACTTGCAGAGCTGGCAGTGGGACTGAGAACAATGGAAGGAACAGCAGGAGGAGACCATCAACTTTCTGTTCACTACATTGCTGCTCCTGCTTGTGAAGCACCACTTGGCATTTTCATGCACTGCTGCTCCTGCTTGGTCTCAATCTTTGAAAATTACTGGAAGAGCAATCCTCAAGAAGCGTCTAATGGACTAAGGCAGTGGTTCTCAACCTTCCTAATGCCGCGACCCCTTAATGGAGTTCCTCATGTTGTGGAGACCCCCAACCATGGGGGTAGAGCAGCTGGGAAATGGGAGGCAAGGGCGGTGGGGGACTTGTCGCGACCCCTCTGAAAGGGTAGTTCGACCCCCAAAGGGGTCCCGACCCCCAGGTTGAGAACCACTGGACTAAGGGGACTTAGAAAGAGCGACTCTTCTTAGACAGGAGTTCCATGCTGGCTGAAAATATCTCCTCCCCTATTTTCTCTCCCCTTACAGCAGTGCTGGCTTCATTCCTTAACTTGAATGGGGCTAGAAATGGGTAGCTTTACAAAATTTCCAGTTGCTGCTACAAGCAGTGTCGGTATAATGCTACAACAGGCTCTAGTTTACTGCCTAAACCTACATGCTCTACAAATCAAAGCACTTGTATGTATTATAACTGAATAACACTTATTCCTTTGTTCCAGTTATAGCACCATGTTCAAGAGAACACCAAATAAATAAAATCAACAAATAAAGCCACCGCAAGAGCAGAATTTGTACCTTGTGTGTGTGTGACAAATCACAACATATAATAAAACAAACACTAAAAGATATTTAAAATATAGCCCATCTGATCAACTAGGAATTAAGGGCCCAGATGAAGAGGTGTGTTTTAGCCAAGCACGAAAAACCACATAAAGATGGTGCCAGATGTACCTCCGCTGGGAAGCTATTTCAAAGCGGGGAGGGAAGAGCATAGAGGAGGCCCTCTTGCGTGCTACAACCTCTTGTACATCTCAGGGTAGAAGAACTATAAGACCCTCACTTGGTGTTTTTATGTGCTGTGTTGTGAAAAACATGATCCCTCTCCCAGTTAGCCATGGTTACTGGATTTGACCATTGACAGTGACATAAGAAAAAAAAAAGTTGTCAAATATATTTTAGTTTTTTATGTTTTATTGTATGTTGTGGCCCATTCTGGGACCTTCGGGCAAAGGATAGCATACAAATGCAATAAATAAATTTGCAAGCTGTTGTATGGACTATTTGAATGGGGCTTGTAAACAGGGCAGTTTGAAATCCTCTGGATTAGAATTATATTACTCTAATGGCTGCTACATTATTAATTTAATCATCCCCAAAGAATTTCTTATCCGATTACTAAACTTGCTATCTAGCAGCGGATATTAATCTAGTGATATTGGTAGAATAAAGGTGCTTGGTAATACAATTTATTGTCTCATAAAAACAAATGACATTTTTCTTGAAGAGTTATACTGTAACAAATTTATGATGCGATGAGGTTTCTGGGAAGAGAAATCAAAGTTGTTTATGTGTTCAGCAATATTTCAGATATTTTCATACTTATTTATATTCTGGGCAGAATCTTGATGCTAATAGTTGTTGAAGAATACTCTACAAAAAGAATACAGCTAACCTGTTTTTTGTCTGGCCTATTTACCTCATTCAGAAACTTTAAGAGTTCCAATAGGAAATCAGATCCAAAATATGTCCTGTAAATCCAATTTTTCCTGTTCTGTTTTGAAAATCAGACAAACATCGAGCAGATCACGGTAATAATATGTGCTTGAGCACTCATTAATGTATATCCCAGATTTATTAATACAGATTAAAGCTATCACTCACTCAGCTCTGTGGAATGAATGCATCTTGATGTGGAATGGCTATGTTGCAGCATTGTAGAGATTTATATTGGTTCTTTTTTGCCACTGGAATCGTATAATTACTGTATTTTCTGGCGTATAAGACTGCTTTTTAACTCAAGAAAACCTTCTCAAAAGTCAGGGGTCGTCTTATATGCTGGGTGTCATCTTCTTATATGGCGAGTATATCACAAACTCTATATTTTAACTGGAAAGTTGGGGGTCGTCTTATACACCCAGTCGTCTTATACACTGGAAGATGCAGTAGATTTACACAAAGGCCAAAGAATGCAAATCTAAGTCTTGATTGTTAACACATTACTACAGGAACATATTTTTTTTGTATTTTAAGGGTATATTTTACAAATTGAGCCCTTCAGTCATGGAAGGTATATGTGAAGGAAAGAGAGAAAAAGAACATAAGAACATAAGAGAAGCCCTGTTAGATCAGGCCACAGCCCATCTAGTCCAGCATCCTGTTGCACACGATGGCCCACCAAATGCTCATGGGCATCTCAAGCAGAGACAAGGACAAACCTATTCCTGCTCTAGAATCCCAGCAAATGGCCTTAGAAGTGCTCTAGTCGTCCCCCCCCCAGCCTGAAAGATGCACCTAGGCAATTATATTATAGTACCTTACAGTCTTGATTCTGTTTAGTTGCCATGAACTAAGAACTATGATCACACCTCTAGTTGCAACTATAGTTTCCATTGCTTGTTTGGTAAATTATTTGCAAAAGTGAGTGGGGCAAATGATAATGGGTACCCAATCTAACACCTTGTCACTCACATTCTTTACACTTGTGAAATATTATTACAATGTGCTTGTGGCCAGAACTAGGAATACATTCTGTCGAGGTTTCTTTGCAAAAAGATCCGATGTAGTTGTTAGTAGTACAGCTGTTCCCTAAATTTTGTAGGTGTTAAGACTTTTGGAAAATGCTGCAAATTTCAAATTCACAGATTTTAAATCATTGTGAGTGGAAAAGGGGGTTAGGAAGATTTCTTAGTTTTGAAGCTGCAGAAAAAAATGTTGAAAGGTCTGTTTGATTGTCGAAGCATCTGTAAGCCTACTTTAGCACCAAAAAGCACATTGAAACATCAAAGTAACTGAAAACAAGCAACCAGAGGCCACATACAGCCTGTTCCAGAACTCCAAATGGAGATAAATGCCACATTATCAGCACCCTCACATGAGGGGAGAATAAGCTGAATCAACAGTCACCAAATGAGAAAAGGCCAAAAGGCCAAAAAATCCTTTTTCTTTGAAATTTTTCAATATTATTGTGAATATGTAAGTTTGCAAGTACAAAATTTGCAAATAGGCCAAACTTGCAAGGCAAAAAATAAAAGAAAATAGAAATGACTGTGTCTGTGTCCTGCTACAAGCACTTTAACAAGAACTGTAACATCTCTTAATTATTATTTTGCTCTCTAACCAACCATTTCCGTGGCTGTCTTTGCAGGCCATCCGAAGTTTCCAGGTTGCTTTGCACATCTACCCGTTGAGCTCTGAACTGTGGAATGAAGATCTCTCTTGGGCCAGGAAGTTGGAACAGCAGAAGAGAGCAAGCAAAACAGAGACAGGAGTTCATGGAATACCAGCTCAGGGACAGACCTCAAAAGATCCAATCCCGGATTATGATTTTGAGAGTGAGGAGATACTGGCTGTGTGTTCAGCCATTGCTGAGAAGGAAAAAACTGCTCTGGCTTCTAAAACTGTGGTCATTGTGTCTGCGTCAGGGGATGTTGAGACTGTAACTGAAAAAAAGGAGAATGCAGTGAACCCTGATGGCACTGTTTTTATCAAAGCACGATAAACAGTCCCAAGTCTTTCAGTAATAGCCGTGTCCTTGGAGGACTGTGTTTCACCTTCCCCTTTGCTTCTAGCCTTTCTCTGGACCATCAAGTGCTAGGATTTGCCTGCTTCTACCATGCAAGACCTCCCTTTCACTTCCAGAACCCTTTGCTACTGACATCTCTGGGAAAGAAAGATCACAGAGGGCTACACATCAACATTGCTACATCATTGGCTTTTTCGCAAAACAAGTGATCCTCAGTATGGGAGAATCAGTCCTAGGAAGAGAGGCAGAACACCAAGGAGACATGGTAAAGACCATGTTAAAGTTGGTTTCATGGAGATTCTCAGTTGCAAGTCTGAAGTTACATGCACCCCCTAATTTGCTCCTGCACACTATGTGTTAGCTTGGAAGGTGTTTTTCTCCACTTGTTGTGCATCTCCACCATTTAAAGACTATATCTCCACCTTTTTAATACCCCTTCATGATTTTAAGAAGAGGGGAGAAGGATGAAAAAAAGCAATGAGCAACAGAATGCCTGAAGGCAGAATCTAAAGCTGAGTCTTGAAAATAGGAAGTTTGCTATTGTACAATAGTGCACTGAACAATTTCATCACTGCTGCAACAGCTGATGGTATTGGGTGGTGTGTGTGTATGCATGTGTGGCACAAAATGCTGTAAAACTTTTGTCTTTTTTTTTTTTGCATCTGAATGAATAATACATGAGAATAATACAGAGCTCTTGGCTGTGATCCTTCCACAGCAGAGCTTTTAAAAAAGAAAGAAAGAAAGAAAGAAAGAAAGAAAGAAAGAAAGAAAGAAAGAAAGAAATGTCAGCGTACAGTAATCATAAAGTCACTGGGAAAGACCACAGTCATCTTCTCAGGATTATAAAACCAAGAATCATACTGTTTACCTTCTCAAAATAAGTCCACTTTGTCAAGGCTAAAAAGCCAGTGGAAGGAAAATGTAGTGATGTGTGCAAAAAGAAGTTAGAATAGATAACCAGGAGCTAACTTAGTATTTAGTCAGGAGACTCCTGGAATTGCATCATAAGGTGATGTGTGCAAAACACATCACCAGTTCTCCTAAGACTGATGACAACATCAGAGGGATTGTGCAAGAGTTGTGTAAGACTGTGTAACACTTGCGAAATGCCAGGATATGACACTCCAACTCAGATAGTGGAAAGGTATAAAACTGGGCACGGCTGTGCCTTTGCTTTGCCTTGCCTAGCTGGTCGAGGAAGAAGGAGAATGTAACTTGCTATGCAATAAACCTCTTCGGAGAAGTTACGGCGTCCCTGACTCCTTTGTTTACACTGGCGAAGAGGGGGAGAAGGAGGGGCCAAGCCTCAGCAGGATCGGAGATCCAGATCGGGAAGCCAGGCCCTTCAGCACCTTGGACAGCGACAGCTGAAGCTGACAGTCTGGGAGCCAAGACACAGAGAGGGGAATTGCTTTTCCGGGAAAGCAGGAAAGCAGGACTTTGTGTTTCCAGCACGAACCAAGGCGCGACTCTGCGAATGGAATGCTGATGGAGATTTATTACCACAGGGGGGGCAACCAGTTACCCCCTGACAAGGGTTATGTTGCCCAGAGCGTTAACCCCGCGCGTGCTGGAAAGTTCAACTGACTGTGAGTGCCGAAAGGCTGAGTGAAAAGAGAATCGGACGGCTGTCTGATTGTCTGTTTTGTGTGTCTGTCCTTTGTCACGTTTGACAGAAGAAGGAGGAAGGAAAGTGCACTGCTTGAGAGGTGGAAGCTGCACGTTTTCTGACACTGGATGAGACGAACTTTTCTGTATGGTGTGTTTACACTGAAGCGGCGCTTACCAGAGAACGAGTCTGGAGATTGTGGCAGATTTGCAAGTTGCAACATGGGGAGTCAAAAGCCCCCCAGTGCAAAAGACATTTGTCCTGTTAGAAAGTTTGACTGATGAGTTTGAAAATATCCTGTGGAGCCTACAGTGTGTTGACCAGAGGCAGCTGGCTGCAAAGATGGTGGCATCACGAGTCTTGGAGGAAAGCCAGCGTAAGGACTACGAGGCAAAACTCCAGAGACAGGAAACAGGGGTGACTCAAACCCACTCAATCGAGACTTTCAATGATTTTGACCCTGAGAAAGCATTTGTGTCCAGAGGGAGGAAATGCTTCCACGGTGGTGGAAAGGATCATCTCATGAAGGACTGGAGAAAGTTGGCTGAGGAAAGAGCCAGGATGGAACCCTGGTGTGCTGCAAGCAACAGAGGGGTTGTAAAGAACTGTGAGTCTATAGCCTGTGTGGCTGCAAGCCCTAGTTGGGTGTTGGACTTGGGGGCAAGTTTTCACATGGCCAATTGTGAAAAGCTCTTGAAAGAAAAGATGCCTCCTAATGCAAAAGGTGCATCGGGGGGGCGAGGATCTGCAGTAGGAACTGAAAAAATACCATGTTTTGAAAAAGATTTTTCAAATGTATTGTATGTTTCGGAATTGCAAGACTGTTTAATCAGGGAATCTGAGCTAACAAACAGTAATTATGCTTTGTGTTTCAAGGGGAATGATTGTACTTTTAGCATAAATGATGGAATTTGTGCTAGGGCAGTCAAGGGAAACAAAGTGTATGTGATGACTGACGGGCTTGAATGCACGCTAGCTGATAATGTGCTGTTGCACTTAAACTGCGCCCATTATTACCAGAAAGTCATGGGACATGTGAGCTTCACAAGTGTGAGGAAACTAGTGGGAGTGTGTCCAAAATTTCAGCTGAAAATTTGTTCAAACCGTTGGGATTGTTCAGTTCGCAGCCAGGTAAAGCCTGAGGTTTTTCCTGTGGCCAAGTTTAGCAGACGCACGACAGAAAGATTGTTTCGGACTGTGCAGGCAAATTTGGCTGGCCCTTTAGCAAAGACTATGGGCAAGAATCAGTATTTTATAGCCATTGTGGATCAACATATGATACTAATGGCAGAAAGAAAAACAACACAGAAAAGGTGGGGAGGGGCAATTTTGAATATTAATCATGTTGCTAATCGTGTTTGGAATTCTTTTGTAAAGGAAATGCTTTATCATATGCTGTATGGTAGACCATCAAACCTTAAATGTATAAGAGGTTGTGGGCAATATGCAAATGTATATAATGTATATGTACCTGCAAATTTCTGGAAAAGGTTAATGTTTGTGGAGTATTCTGGTAACAGCTATAGATTTTGTTCAAGTCATGGAAAAATCTTACTGTCCAGGAGTGCCAACTTTGAGAGATATTCCAGCAGGGAAAGACTCCACATTAATAAGGAGGTTTTTCTCAAGCTAGGGCAGAGTGCCACAGATGCTGGAAATGGAGGGGCACTAAAGCAAGAAGGTTCTACAGATAGTGAGACTAACACATCTGCAAATGAACAAACACAAACACAGCCTAGGTCAGATAGTGGAGATGGAAAAGGAAGGACAAAGGTAATCCTACCAAGGAGAACTCAGAGAGTTAGAAAGCCCCCAGATTGGTTTGGGACACAGACTGCAAACACTTGCATAGTGATAGCAGGAGGCAAGTGGGTATTCAAGAGGCAGGAAATGCCAGAAGAAACCCAGAAACACGGGGATAGAGACAGCAGAAAGGTGAAGGATCCTAAGGTACCTAAAGAGGACCAAGGAAAGAGAGTTAGTAATCCAGGCCAAGAGCTGGAGTGCTGTGTGGCATAGTTCAAATATTATAGCTGCACAAATCAATACATTTTGGAGGGGATTGTCAAGGCTAAAAAGCCAGTGGAAGGAAAATGTAGTGATGTGTGCAAAAAGAAGTTAGAATAGATAACCAGGAGCTAACTTAGTATTTAGTCAGGAGACTCCTGGAATTGCATCATAAGGTGATGTGTGCAAAACACATCACCAGTTCTCCTAAGACTGATGACAACATCAGAGGGATTGTGCAAGAGTTGTGTAAGACTGTGTAACACTTGCGAAATGCCAGGATATGACACTCCAACTCAGATAGTGGAAAGGTATAAAACTGGGCACGGCTGTGCCTTTGCTTTGCCTTGCCTAGCTGGTCGAGGAAGAAGGAGAATGTAACTTGCTATGCAATAAACCTCTTCGGAGAAGTTACGGCGTCCCTGACTCCTTTGTTTACACTGGCGAAGAGGGGGAGAAGGAGGGGCCAAGCCTCAGCAGGATCGGAGATCCAGATCGGGAAGCCAGGCCCTTCAGCACCTTGGACAGCGACAGCTGAAGCTGACAGTCTGGGAGCCAAGACACAGAGAGGGGAATTGCTTTTCCGGGAAAGCAGGAAAGCAGGACTTTGTGTTTCCAGCACGAACCAAGGCGCGACTCTGCGAATGGAATGCTGATGGAGATTTATTACCACAGGGGGGGCAACCAGTTACCCCCTGACACACTTATAGTGTAAAACTTCTTGGGATAAAAAAATGTTTAGTTTCAAGATTATAGAGCAAGAATATGGAGCCGCATCAAGGAAAGCAAAAGGATTTGGTATAAACGGTACACCAAGTCTGTGAAGAAAACAACCAATATCCAAATCCAGATGTGGAACAGCCTTACACCATCCTAATGGGGGCTGGGGTAGAGACCTGCTACCACATCTTTACCAGTCCCTTAGGGGTTAAATGCAACCTTTATGTAGGATTGATTGCTTTCTCTGTCTGGACCTGACAGGGCAGTGGCATGAGGTCACTGTTCCATAAGGCACATTTTAGGGTCTGCAGATGCGTCCTCTGTTCTACTCCAGCCTTCCAAGGGGGAAAGTAATGCTAATTGCAAATGATATTTGATTTTTAGATGATGTGCACTGCTGGTGATGACGCATGACCTTGCCCAGTCAAGACCAGGGAAGACTGGGGGTTGACATATATCAAGTAAGCCCAGATGAGACTGCTCCTAGTTTGGGGGGAGAAGACAGGAAAGGCATGTTAGCACAACACTATTAGCCACTGCGTATGGGTGTCCTCAGTTACTTGGAACAGCATTCCATGCCCCTACAGGACACTGCATAGTAAGCTAATTGCTGATGGTGCCATTTTCCAAAGCCACTATTTTTTACAGCTGTGGTTTTTTAAAAAACAAAAACAAATTGAGGCTGTGAAGATAGTTTGAATGTGGTGAACTAAATGGGACCTTGCCTCATGCTAATGTTCTGCACCCAAGCCGTAGTTTTATTTTAATGAAACTCTAGTATATTGAGTACTGTATACCAGAAAAAAAGAGTTGATGGCAAATCTGGCAGGTTCCACCCTCTTACAAGTCGCACTTCCAAATGTAAGCATGACTTATTTGTAGTCATACGGATTTGAATTTCTTAAAAACAGAGGACCGAGATGTTTTTCACCATTGGATTAAACTCCCAGCCCTACAAAATCTGAATTATAATCATGAGAAATTGTGAAGGAGGGGAAAAGGGAACAAATATTACCTAAGGTGAATGCTCTGCTGTCAAAAGTTGCTTTTCTGAGGCCAGTTTCCCATCCTCCCCCTATTATCCTTTACCAGTATCCGTGGTGCTTTCCACCTTGAATGTGGATGGGATCTTGAGCTTATCTATGCTTTTTAAGGTTGATTCTCTTTCTTCTGTCTGCTCCATAGTACAGTAATGCTGTGTCCAACTTTAAGAAGTAGCATTTAGTTCTTGCTCTTTGGTTCCAGGTTCTCTGTTTAAACTTATTCTACTTTTTAATACCAGAATGTTTGTGTTGTATGCCTGGGTTGTCACTGGATATCTTCCAAAACGACCATTAAAAGTTTGCTTCCTTAAAGAACCAAGTCTTTGTTTAGAGCTGGTGACATCTAAAAGCAGTGCTACTTGGTTTATAAGCACTGACATCTGGAGCTGCCGGTATATCCGTCTAGAGGTATAAATGTTGCTTCCAGATAAAGCAGATTCAGAATTCTGCAATGGATTTGTTTCATGCAAGTTTTCATGGGTTGCTTAATTTGCAGTATGGTTTCCTAAGTGTTTACTATTTTGTATGAATTTTTTTTTTATGAGCAGCAGTACAGAGCACAAAGACTCTTGACCATACGACGTCTGGACCACCTACTAGTGTGCCTTTTTTAATTTCAGCAGGCTTTGCCCACATATTGCTAAGTATAAGAAAACAGAATTCAGTGTTTTTTTACCATACTGTCGTCTATTTCCAGATTGCTGGTCAGAACAAATGGCAATAATCTTGATGCTTTCTTTCAGCAGGCTCAAGTCCCAAACTCTCATGCTAACTTTAAAATAAGTTCTCTGTTTAACCAGTGATTGTATTCTCTTTCCTACCCTTTCTTCTTCCAGTTTGGCAACTGAAAAAACAGGTACCGTATTTTCCGGCATATAAGACGACTGGGTGTATAAGACGACCCCCAACCTTCCAGTTAAAATTTAGAGTTTGGGATATACTCGCTGTATAAGAAGACAACACCTGGTGTATAAGACTACCCCTGACTTTTGAGAAGATTTTCCTGGGTTAAAAAGTAGTCTTATACGCCAGAAAATACAGTATATCTCTGCTGGAACAACACTTGGTCCAGTAACCTCCAGTGAGTGATTCATAAAGGACCAGTAAAGTTCCCTTCTGTGAATAGGTACAGTGTCTTTGTATCTGTACTTAAGATAACAAGCTAAATTGAACCATGCATCAATATGGCCATTTACAGCAATAAAGCAGCAGAATTTTTAATTTGCACAAGCAACATGGGTTAATAATAGCTTAATAATGCTATTTGCACTTAAAAGGAGAAATTATTATGTGAACAAGACCTGGGGGTGGGGGGGGTTCCACTAGCACTAAGCACCTGTTAGGGACCCATTAAGGACTCATTAGGCTCAGAGCAGAAGACCCAATTTCCACTGCAGACCCCATTAAAGCCACATCTGTTTCCACCAGTTCTATGGAAATCTGGATTGAATGGGTCCTTCAGGACCTATAATCTAGATTTCCTGTAGACCCCATTAAAGGGCTCTACAATGGGGTCTTTAGGCAACAAATCCGGATTATATGGAGCACGTTTCCACCACGATTGGGCAGTGGGGTCTGGGAGGGCTCCAGGGGAGTGCCCTGAAACCCAAAGCTTCGAAGCCTGCGCACAATCTCCAAATCCGGCTCCAAAGCTGGCTCTGAAGCCGGCTCCAAAGAACAGCACAAACTCCAAAGAGGACCCCATGTGAGAAAAATGCCAATCCTACGGACTTTTCTCAAAGGCTCCAGAGAACCTTTGAAGTCTGTGGCAGATCGCTCTGGCTCTGGAGAATCTTTGAAGAATCTCCGGAGCATCTATAGATATTGCACCCTCTGTCCCCCAAAAACCTGGTGTGACAGGTGGACCCCATGTGGGTCAATCCAGATTTGCCACATCTAGGCATCTAGAATCCGACATCTAGAATCAAATCAGTTTATTTTTATGAAAATGGAAGTATTTGCCTTGGCTGTACAAATGTCGCTTTATCCCTCCCACAAACATCTCATGAGGTCAGGCTAAAAGGTACCCTTCCGCCTGTATTTAATATAGTTTTCAGTGGCAGAGGAGAAGAATCAAATGAGTAGGCAGTGACATTCACATCCACTTTTGTACTCCAGTGGCATGTCTGCGTTTAATTACAATTTTGCAAAGATTTATGCCAATACAAACAGTTTTGAAAGAAAGTATCACTGACATTCAGGGTCAGGATTCTAATTCCAACAGAAAATGAGTCACACAAATACTCTTTATGCAGGCTTCATATTTAGCTTGTCAAAAACCAGATCTCAAAATATTTGTATATGCCAACAACACAGAGCTGCAGTCTCAGCCCCTGACCATGCCACAGAAAACAGGATTCTCTAGGACAGTGGTTCCCAATGTTGTCTGGGCTACGACCCATCTAATATAAGTTTACCAACTCGGGACCCACCTCTAGGAAATTTAACCTTTACCAATATGAATAAAGGCTCGGTCGGTTGGTGTGTCGTTCTACAGGCAGGGCCCACTCAATATTCGCTGGTGGGTCGCGACCCATAGTTTGGGAAACCCTGCTCTAGAACCTTCTTACTAAAGTGAAGTCTTGGGGCTTATTGCTGTGCATGAGAATACTTACACTACCTCCTCCCTCTTTCTTTGAGAGTAGAGGTGGCAATGTTTTTTTTTAAAAAACACACACATTCATTTTTAAATATAGTGCACTCCCTTTCTAACAAAGGCAGTAATAAGCAGCATAAAAGCAATCTGCGGAATTCCATTTTAGTACAGTATATCAGAGGTACTACCTCCAGGATGGAGAGGCAGGCAGGATGCCTCTAAAGGCCATTTGCAGGGAATCGAGAGCAAATGATTTTCTCCTTGAAATCGCCTAGGAGCAATTGGTGGGCCACTGTGTGAAACAGAATGCTGGACTAGATGGGCTCTGGCCTCATCCAGCAGAGCTCCTCTTACATTCTCTAATCACAGTTGGGCAAGATGATGTAAGAGTCCCAAAATACAAATATCGAACTCTTTCCAGGTTCAGGTACAAAATAGGCATGGCGATACAGCTGCCGGCTGCTTTAGGATTCCATATCTGTCACTCTTACATTTGTGACATAAATGTTACCAGTAGCCTTACTTTTTTTGTTGTTAATTGATGGGGCTTGAAAATTTTGTTGTAAGCTACTGGCAGTATTGTCTGGTTGTGACTTTAGAATGCACCATACAATGATAAAATGTTTACACTAATCAAACCAATCTATAAGGATTCTGTTTTTAAATTTTATTTTGAAGGGTAGATACTGCTGGTTCACGCTGGTGATTCTCTCCAGTAGGCTCATGACTCAAATGTGTGAACTCGTGCTTTCGCTGTGGATATAGAGCTCCAAAAAGCAGACAGTTGTATAAAGTTTGGACTGTCGTAAATGCAGATCATTATACATTTTGCAAAATTCCTATGCAGAGGCACATGCTCACACTCGTAGTGACCTTGCATAAACCTGTGATTTTGAAAACAAATCTTAATGTATGTGGGTTTATACACACACACACACAACTCTGCACTTCATAAGTCTGTAGTTCTCTAGGCGATGCATAAATTTTTAAGAACGACTTAAATACAGTTTGAAAATATCACAGTCTAAACAGGCATCACTTGCCGCACAAAAAGCCCTAGAATTTACAATCTTAATAAAATTTCTCTTGGATTCTGCTCCATGCAGAATGATTTGCTTCTAAGGAAAAAAAATTGTGTTCAGCAAGTCGTCACTGGCTAGAGCAATGGATGTCTTGTCCTTGAGTATACAAAGTGCAAGAATTCCCAGTGTTATAAGCAAGGATGAAGTCTTATTAGGCTTTTGTCTGGGAATATGTGCTGTGGAATAAAGTGGGATTTATTTCTGAGTAAACCTTTATAGACTGTTTGACTATAGACATATGTTAACGGTTTACAAAACTGTTAGACCTAGGTGGGAACCAGTGTATTCTCCATCCACTGCATATAAACTGCTTTCTTTGTAGGCACACACTATTATTTTTAAAACAATAGCTTTTTTCTTTATTTTCTCAGTGGTATTATCTTGTGTTCCCACCTGGTTTCCAATTCCTCAACTGCTGTTTCAGGATTTATTTCAAATTTATTTGCAAGTGATCTAGAAGAGGTAAGCAGCGAGATAGCAAAGTTTGCTGATGGCACTACATGTTTCAGGTTAGTAAAAGTTGAAAGATTGTGAAGAGCTCCAGAGAGACCTTTTGACTCTGGGTTAATGGGCAAAAAAGAGTCAAATAAGCACTTGCAAAGTAACACACTGGGGCAAAGAAGCACAGTTCCACCTGTAAACTGATGGGAGTTGAGCTTCCTGTGACAGGCTAGGAAAGGGATTTGGGGGTACTGGTGGACAACTTAATGAAGGTATTGACCCAGTGCACAGCAACAGGGGGAAAAGCGAATTTATGACGAGGCCACATTTGAAATATTGTGTACAGTTCTGGTCACCAGACCTCAGAAAGCAGATTGTAGAATTGGAAGAAAAAGTGCAAAAGATGGGAACCAGAATGATCAGAAAACTGGGAACATCTCTCATATGAAATCTGGTTGTAATGAATAGGCTTCTTTTTGAAAGAAGAGGTGCCGTGATTGAAATATATATTAAACCATGCATAATTTTTAGAAAAGGCGGACAGATAAAAATTATCTATCACACATTACTAGATGCAGGGGACACTCTATGAAGACAATGGGTAGTAGAGTTAGAATCGACAAGGGAAAGTACTTTTTCACCAAACAGGTCATCCATCTATGGAATTATTACCAGAAGAGATGGTGACAACAACTAGGCTGGATAGCTTTAAGAAAAGATTAGACAAATTCATGGTTGGAGAGGCAGGTAGGATGCCACTAAAGGCAATTTACAAGGTGTTGAGAGTAGGTGTTGCCTTGTCTTCTCTTGAGATGCTCAGAAGCAATTAGTGGTCCACCTTATGAGACAGGATGCTGGACTAAATGGGTTGTGGCCTGATCCAGGAGGGCTCCTCTTAGGTTCTGATGTAATTAGCTCTGCTTTACCCATTGAGTATGCCTACCTGAAAAAATAAACCTGTCAAGTGATCTGTCAGAAGACTTTAAGAAGAGAAGTGAATTGGCAATATTACTTTTCTAGATACTTTGTATTAATAATTAACCTTCTCACAGAGAAGAATAGAGAAATTTTAAATAGATATTTAGTCATATATACAGCCAGAGAAATTCACATTTTCTTCTACACCAGAGGAGAGATTTTCAGTTTCATTACCAACTGGAGCAGGTTACAGAGCTTCCAGCGACTATCTTAATTTGCAGGTTCTAAACTTTATTGATACAATAAGGGAGAGGTAGTGGGGAATAAGTATGCTTCAGTCATACTTGGATTGGGAAAACTGTCAATGCTTTCCACGCCTCAGTCTTTTCTGGAAAACAGTCCTCTGTCACGGGGCATGGCTACGAGCAGCAACCTGCACTTCTACCACCACTACATTCATCT
Organism: Aspidoscelis tigris stejnegeri; assembly: GCA_023333525.1. Taxonomy (NCBI): domain Eukaryota; kingdom Metazoa; phylum Chordata; class Lepidosauria; order Squamata; family Teiidae; genus Aspidoscelis; species Aspidoscelis tigris. The sequence goes on along the minus strand of JALMGA010000007.1, from coordinate 20,671,086 downwards.
GTTAGCAACAGCTAGGCCTGAAAGCAGAATGCAGGTCTGTAGGACAATCCCAAGTGTGCCTCACATCACTGGTAATACTGTACTCTCATTCAGGAGGCAGCTGAACACTTTATCCTTTTTTCAGGAGAGGTAGCACACCTGGTGTGCAGAGATATAGCAGCCAAAATCTTCAGACATTTCATTTCATTCCTGTAGGCTGCCATCTTGAATCCAGCGTATTGCCTCCACAAGCTACTCAGTTCCATCACACTGGGGAAGTGAAAAACCAAGAAGGCCTTGGGTTGGCCTTAGTGACAACAGGCCACCAGAATGGGTGACCAGAGCCAGCCATTCAGCAACTCTGCTTTAGCAGGTCCTCCCACATGTTCTTCTGAAGGGGAAACAATATATTTTCTTCCCTGGTTTATATACACTTCTCTGACAAATTTAGTGTCTCACAGGGGAAGGTGACCTGAAGTGAGCTGCCCTTTTGAGTAGAGCTGACTGCGTCAGTAGGCCTTAGCTCATTCACTAAAAACATCTTCTCAGGGTCATGCCCTTGTGAAGACTCTGAGGTGTTGGAACTCCTCAGTGTCCTTATAGATGTAGTGTCCAATTGGACTCTGTTGCTGCTGGTTCCCGGCAAGAGCACACGGTCCCCAACTGTCCCTTCACTTGATTCCAGTGGATACAAAAGAGTCTGTGAAGTGCTGGTGATCTCCCTTAACTCTCGAGAGATGAAGGAGGGCGAATGGCTAGTTGTGGCAGCAGAGGCCCTGCGTCCATCTGTGCAGGTACAATTGCTGCCTGAGTGCTGCCGGCGAGCTCCACCAATGCGGCAGAACAGACACTTGACCTTCTCAATGGCTTTGATCAACACCGTCTTGCGAAGCAGGATGTAAACCCACGGATCAAGGATAGGGTTGACTGATGCTATACGGATGGCCTGCAGGTCAGGGTTCTGTTGGATATCCTTCACTAACGGTGGCTGGTGTAGCTGGTTCACAAAGACACGTACCTGGGAAAAGAGAGAACAAATAGGAAAAATGAATCTGTATGTAATTCAGCAACATAAGGCCAAGCTGACATTTCGAGAGCAATGGCTGGCTTAGCAACGACGTGCTAGAACAGGAAAGGAAGTGTACAGAACATGGTTTTATATAATAGCAAAAGAGAGTTCACATCAGAATAGGAAACATTTCCAAGAAAAGTAATCTCATCACAGACATAAAAGACCTTTTTACTCTTGCATATTACCTAAACCACTAGAGCATATGTTAGCAAGTCCTCATTTCTTAATAACATCTGCTATGCTCATCTTTGGTCTGTGACTTAAAGTGTTCAGCAGAGCTTCACAGATTTTTATTTTTATTTTTTAATAACCAAATTTGCTACTAACTGTTGTGGGTGTGTTAGTGCTACAGAATGTGGCCTTGAGTCATTCTGGAAGATCCAACCAATCATACTAAACCAGCCAGCCTCTCATAAATACATGTTGCAAAACAAAAACTGGACTCAAATTTCTAGCTCACAGGCAAGTTCTCTTTCAGGGACAAGCCTGGAACTGCAAGTTCTTTGAGGTTAGCTGTAACTTTTGCAGAAACATCCAAGGCTTGAAAACTCAAGAAAAAAAATGTGTGTGCAAGAGAAAGAATGAGAGACACCTTCCAGTTTTTGCCTGCAGTCACTTGTTAAAAGTAGGTCTGACTGGAATTTATAGAGAAATATATACAAAAATAAAAATAACAGCACTAAATTACGCTGTCGAATCTTTTCATGTGAGTTCCGTGTGCCCTGTTTTATATAACCCACTGTACAAACTGGACATGTGATTCTGTGTGGAGCTCAAAGGTGGACAGAAGTGTCTCAACCACCGTCCAACACAGTGGAAACTGACAAACCATGTGAAATGGGAGACAGGGAAGAATCAGTCATTGCAAGCACATTTTGGTCTGTAATGGTTTAAAATATGGTTTGCCAAGATCAAAGCCAGTACACCAACCGGAAACCAGTTTCACTCCCTCACTTTCACGGGCCACTGTTGTACAGAAAGACAAGTCTGAAGGGACGGCAGTAGAAATACCAGGGGTCAAAATTACTTGCAAGCTGATTAGTTGTAATCACTTTTAACTTCACAGTCAGTACCAACATTTTCAGTTTGCAAGTGAAACTGTCAATAGTAGCTAAGAGATGGAGCCATAAATCAGAAATTCCCCAGGTCAGAGCTCACCTGGCTCATCTGCAAGATGATCATAGGACTGAACTATATTACAGGTGTTTTTTTTTTCTCAGCTGAATTTTATATTGCGCAATATTGCAATTCTGGGGCAAGGCAAACAATAAAAAATAAAAGTACAATAAAAGCAGAGACACACCTCCCTCCAAGGCAGAATTAGATTTCAAAAGCCTAGGTGAACAGAAATGTGTTTACTAATTGCAGAAAGCATATCCGTGAAGGAACCTGGGTGTATGTCTGAAGGAAAGATGTTGAAAGGACAGTGAAGATAAGTATGTGTGGCTTTGAATGTTTGGAAATGCTAAACTAAAAACTTTTGTTAATTTTATTTATCAAGCCAAGGCTTAGTTGATTAAGGAATGGAAGATAAGGGGCAGCTTCTAAACTTCCTATGGTCTCTCTGTGGACATTCTACATACACACCAACTGTACACAGAAACCATTCCTGCTCATCCTTCATCACCCCCATGGTATTTTGAAGAAGTTAAGAAACTTCCATGTTGTCTACAACCGCTGGACCTGCTAAACAAACTTTCTTGGTCTTACGCTTTCTGTGGAGACAGCAATACAGGAAGGTAGCTGTGCCCAAACATTTGTGTCACTTGAAAGTTTCATTGCTTCTAACCACTAGATGGCACAGAGAGAACATTTTTTATTCTTTTCTTCTTTGATTGGGGAAAAGCACAAGAGGCAAAGGAAGCTAAGTTGCCTTCAGATGGCTGTAGCCAACGCTGAAGTTCATTCCAACAAAAGGAAGCAGCAAGAGCAAAGGTACACAGACACACACGTACACAAATGTGAACTGCTACCAAGCTTGAATGGGCCAGTTTTGTCTAGTAGGGGGCTGGACTCTTATCTGGGAATACCGGGTTCGAGTCCGCTCTCCTCCATGAAGCCAGCCGGGTGACCGTGGGCTAGTCACAGTTCTCTGAGCTCTCACAAGCCCACCTACCTCACAGGGTGTTCTGTTGTGGGGAGAAGAACAGATAAGCTTTGTCAGCCGCTTTGAGTCCCCTGAAATGGGCGATAAAAGAGGGGTAGAAAAGCCAACTTCTTCTTCTTGAATGCAGACTTTAAAAGTTACAGGCACTAGATATAAATCCAGTTAGATACACTTGCAAAGAGGCAGCCGTCCATATTTAGTAGTTGAATTTAATTTCCTTAGAATTCCAGAGATCCAAATGGCAGGCTAACATTCCTGAAACAAAACTTGCCTACCACAATGTCCACGTTCATGCAACAATCTGAAAGTATTTTTTAATAACCGAAGAGTTCAAACAGTTGGCTGTTCTACACAGTAAAGGAAAAACTTCTCAGTGTGCCTCAGAGTTTCCTCTAGAATCCTTTGCAAATCAACCACACCACTGCAAAAGATCTTCCCCGAAGGAAAGGAAGTTATGCCTCTGGTAGTCTTGTAAATAAGTCCACAGAAGTTTCTAGCCTATAAAAGAATTTACTAGCCTGCCGGCAGATGATGGATTACTCCATGTTCCTCCTTTTCCCACAGGTTGTACTTCTAAGTGCAAAAAAGGGCCTACCCTCTCCTATTTGGATTCCTACATGGTGTACAGAGAAGAATGAGAAACAAATGAGTCCTGTCCCCCCCCCCCAGCAGTTCAGATGTTCACCTCTGTGGTATTCTTGCTTATGCTAAGTATGTGCTGAAGCCAGCCAAAGGTAGTGGGATTTCTTCACCTGTTGACATTTTGCACTTCATGTTCTGTGGAAGAAGGGAAGCAAAGTGCACAGGAATTGCCAGAGTGACTTCAGTGCGTCCAGACATTGTTTAACTGCCAGAATCTTGTTGGCATGCTGGGCTACTGCCCCGAACATCTAACTGAAAATTGTGTAGAAAAGCCTGCACTGCCATCTCCCTTGTTTGGTGAGGTGATGTTGGCACAAGTCCAGATATCCAGGAACTTGGTGCATATGCAAAAATAACAAGAAAAAAGGCAGAGCTGCGAAGTTCCCAGAAAAGCAATTGCTCTGGTGGCTTAGATCTGGTGTCCTTTTCTCCCTTTTGTTGCATTATTGCTCCATAACTCATGACACAGACACAGAGGTGGTTACAGCAACTAGTCTCGATTACTTTAAGAAAGGATTAGACCAATTTGCCAATGGCTGCTAGAATGGATGCCTAGGTACTGCCTCCAGGCTGGAGAGGCAGGCAGGATGCCTCTAAAGGCTATCTCCAGGGAACAGAGAACAGGTGAAGCTTATGCCTTTATCTTCTGTTTGAGAATGCCCAGAAGCAGTTGGTAGGCCACTGTGGGCTTATCCCCATAGGGGCTAAAATCCAGAGTGGATTCTGATTTGGCATTGGGAGTTCCCATTAAATCCCCCAGTACTCCAAATCCACTCTGGATTTTCCAGCCCTGTTCCCAGGCCAGTTTTCTTTCCCTGGATTTTCCCACGAAATACCTTACTATTAAATCCTAGTGTTTTTGAATCCCAAATTCAGTTTGACCTTATCTGTTTTCCAGACTACAGAGTTTTCCTTGCTCTCCCTCCTTCTCCTACATCATAGTAATTCCAGAAATGGAAATCTCTCTTGTTTTACTAGAGCTACTCTAAGGAAGTGTATGGCCCCACCTCTACCTGGCATGCAAACAGGTCTTCTATGATATAAAAAAATCTGTGTGATACAGAGGTCACTGTCGGGAAACATTAATGTATATTCAGCTGTTGCTGGAACTCTTGCATAGTTGACATGGTAAGTTTGATCAACGCAGAAAATTACTTGAAATTCAATTAATTATTAAACATACCAATATGCCTAATTCAATAATGATATTTTTAGCCACAAATACTGGATTAATATTTATTTACCAGAATTATTTTCAGAGTATAGTAATTCCTGCAGGACTAATACTCAGTTCTAAACAGTGAAGTGCATTTGGAATCTGCTTCAATGTGGCTACCAAAAGAAACCCCCATCATGCAGTTCCTTTGGTCTGTGTGTGTGTGTGTGTGTGTGTGTGTGTGTGTATGCATGCATGCATTCATGCATGCATGCAAGTATTTCCATTCCACGCTTCACCCAAAGGCCCCAGTACACATTATTAAAAAAGTTGTGTTGTATACAGTGAAGCCATTCAGCAAGCAAAACATTTTTAAAAGGAGAGGTATAATCCTCTGAAATTGAATAAAATAGTGAGGGAATCACCAAGACTGTAAAAGAATCAGAAGGGAAAGGAGAGGTGAGGAATCCTTGAAGGCCGTATTAAACGCTCTGATGCTAGAAACAGCCAGGGTAATACACACAGGTCACAATTACCAAACCCTGACCTTCCTGATGCTGCTGCACTGCAACTCTGATGTGCCCCAGTCATTCTAGCAGGGGCTGATTGTGCAGTTCAAACTACCTGTGGTCAACCAGATTGGTAAGTGCTGTAGTAGGTGCAAAATGTGCAGTTGATTTCAGCACTTACTGGCAATTCAAAAGATAGCTGCAGTTGAGTGATAAAGCATCTACTTTGCATGCAGAAACTCCCAGGTTTAATAGCCAGCACCTCCTGTAAGAAGCCAATGGCAAGCCATTTCAATAATGTGACTAAAACAATACAGCACGGTTGTGTCTTTAGTCTTCAGGAGCCAAACCCAACTTGGCATTTTTGCTTTTAATGTAGCTCAGGGTTGGGAATCATTGCCACTCAGGATTTTAGTAGACTATGGCTGTGATCAGACATGGGATAGGGAGCCATTTCTGAGGTGGCTTAGAGAAGGCTTCCAGGTAGGATTGTTCACACACCAGTCTGCCCCCCTCCTAAGCATTCTGTTCTGGAAAAGGTGGGTTAGAGAAGGTTTGGAAACACGTGGGCCATACACTATCTCTCTGAGGGCCCACTTTTGTCATGTCTGAACACAGCCTATGACTTCCAGATCATGAAACTGAGGCTGATGGGAGTTGGTGTGTAACAAGCTCCAGAAAGCCTTACAATTTCCTCATGTCTGAATTAGCCTGTAAAAACCATGCCAGTTTTAAAACACTATTTTAAAAATTAATGAAAGTGACACCAAATAGATAAAACACTTGACTAATGCTTGGCTTCAGGATTTGGATGCTTCATCTCACTAATATCTAGATTGCAGTAATATATACAAAATAAAATCACTTGTGTTTTGTAATGAATTGAGATCAGTTTCTTTTTCTCATCTCCCCATAAATCATATATTAAACAGCAGGTAAATGCAGTGGCTCTGTATTAATTGTGGTGGATGACACTCTTTTTAACATTCATCAGTATGGACAGGATATATTTGTACTTCAGTCAAATAGAAGTGTAGATAATTTTTTGGTACACAATGGGTACATTTTCATAATTACACCCTCCCGGGGAACTCCCTACAGAAATCAGGCCAAGATTAGATATGGTTTGTCTGCAGAGATTAAAAACAAGTGGGACAAAACAAATCCACCATGCATAAACCACATGATTTTCATCTGCGTTAACGGAGATTAAACATGTGAATAGCGTGTTCTCTTTTGTTAATGGAATACAACCCTGTAGAAAAGGAGAATATACAATCTCTAAATGTCTTCTATCCACTACAGAGGAAAATTGGTCTTCAGAGTTTTTCAAACAAAAATATTTCAGGCCCTTCTCGCACATATTTGTGAAACAGTTCCAAGCAAATTGCTGGACCACATTGTCTGCACTGCAGCATCTCTGAAGTGACCTGAGCTGTTCCCAATCCTTACCGGCTGTGGACAGGTTAAATACTGTCCACAAACATTCCCACAGAGTCTGGAACAGTCTAGGAGTGGTGCTTTTGCACTAATTCCAGAGGTTCTGAGGTGAGCGGTTGCTACTCCAGACCCACTCTGAAGACAACCTAAGGATCTGAACATGACTACCTAGGGTTCAGACCTTATAATGCTCACCCCATCCTCATAACTGGACACAGTACACGACTGTCCCATCGTAGTTAGGGGTGGCTGGGACATCCGACGTAAGGGTGCCTCCCTATGAATGAAACAGGAGGTGTGCCATTTGCATTGTTAACATGGCTGGACAGGAATAAGAATGTTCCAGCAACCAGAATGCAAACAGCCCCAACTACCCTTCATATTCACCAGTCTGGGATTGTCTTCTTATCCCATTCCAGAAAGGTAAATGCAAATTTGACTTTAAGGTGCTGAATTTACACAGCTGCCCAATAACAGGGTTTTTTTAAAAGCATTTCTGAGGTGCCTTAAAGATGATCGTTCTCACAAGTGCTTAAAGGTGATTGTTCTCACAAGTGCTCAGTCCCTCCCCCTCTCTCCTGGACATTCTAGTCCAGAAGAGGTGGATTAGAGATTTATAAAGTCTATTTACACATACCTGATTGGTATGATATAGTAATACCATACCAGTCCAGTAAAGACTCAGTGCAGCAGCAGCCATCTACACATCAAGCACTGTTAAAGCAATGTACCAGGTCAATAGCACTTGAAGTGTGGACGGGCAGAACAGAGCAGGCCGGATCACCATGGAAACAGCCACAGCAACAACTGCACCTGGAAGAGGTTTGGATGTTCCTGTCTGAGAGGTCCCTAGTCTCTCCTGGATAAGCCGTGGACTGCTCTTTAGTATTCCAGGCTAGTTAATTCCAAGGAGTAGTTAGTGAGTTATGGGATGGCAGCAGCATGCACTTATACTTGCTAATGAGCAGACTGGCACTTACTAGAAAGTAAGCAAGGCCATAATGAGAACACGAGTGCCACCCGCTAACACCTCTAAGTAACTTTTGAGCTGGGGTGTTTTTTCGCTACATGTGAATGTAGCCTTAGGCTAGAAAGGTGAGTCAGAAGCGATGCGATAGAGCTGTGTAAAATGTTGTGTCATGTTGATAAAGTCGGTGAGGAAATGTTATTCTCTATTTCTCAAAATACTACAACCACTTGTTACCCAATCCATCTTGGAAGACTCGGGCCGGACAAAAGGAAAAATTTCTTCATGCAATTCATAATTAACCCATGAAATTCATTGCCACAGTTTAGATGGTCTCAAAAATGGTTTGCATAGTTTGATGGCTACTAGTTTAGGAGGTGAAATGCCTCTAAAGGCCAGCTGCTGAAATACTGTTAACAGGACAGGTTGGTTATTCATGTTCTCCCTGTGAGCCTCCATGTACAACTGACTGGCCACTGGGAGAGCAGGTTTCTAAGTCTGATGACCACCGGGTCTGATCCAGCAGAGCACTTCTTAAATTCCTCATATATGTTCTTAAGGATCATAAGCAAGCCCTGAATGTCAACTCTTAGCTATCATTCAAAGTTATAAGGCTAAGATAAGAAGCTCACATGCACGCACAGAGTTGTAGCTGCTGGGTGCCAACTAGTATCTTTACCAGTCTAAATATTTATCAGAGATAGGTATGGATGAGGTTATGGGCTCATCATGAGTGTCATGACCAGTGGAATCCAAAACGTTCAGGAGACTCGCAACCTAATGAGTCTGGCTTTACAAGAAAGGATTTTCCCTCCTTACTGAATGTAAATATAAAGAACACCTTACCATAAAGTGACTTTTATAGCAGTTGCCTCCCACAACAAACAAGGGAGTAGCCTTCCACAAAGTCTTCATCTGTCCTCATAAAATTCCCTCTATTACATTCTGACAGAGGGCTATATATAGAAACTTGGTTAATATTAAGTGGAAAACCAAATTCTTCAAGTAACCTTTGCCCTGGGGACCATGGTTCTTTATCTCAGTACGTCTCCAAAATCTGTCCTGCCATCTTGTGAAGGCCACACAGGACTCAAAAGCTTTGTAGAATAAGCTGTGCTCTCCGATCCTCGGAGAACCCAGATAAGTAGTAGACTCCCTACCCTACTCCATTTTCTGCCCTCAGCCTAGCTCAACACAGCCCAGAATCTTAACGTGTATGACAGGAAAAGAGAATCTCCTCAAAAGGAGTAGGGAAATACACTCCTTGAGGTGCATCATGCCCCTTCCTTATATATATTTAGGAAGGCGGTGAAGATGCATCTCTTCGCCCTGGCCTTTGGCTGAGCTGATTATATTCCCCCCCCCCCCTCCAGTACAGACACTATCATTTTAAACATATTGTGTATTGTTTTAGATTTGTTGAATTTTTAAAGTCTTTTAATGTATATTCTGTTTTTAATCTGTTCTTTTAAGGTTGGTATCTGCCCAAAGACTTTCGGCTATGGGGTGGGATAGAAATGTAAATAATAAATAAATAAATGCTGGGTCTAAATCCTACTAGGGCATCCAAAATGATGCCCTAGTCCAGTCTACCAGTAGACCTCTTTTTCAACATCTACCAGTTTACTAGATGGTATACTAGACCACATAAGAAAGCAGATAGCTTTCTGGTATATCTCAAAGACCCATTCTGATGGTGGAACAAGCTATGTCACCAAAAAAGGCCTCCTAGGAGACCCATTTGGAGGTTCGGGCAGATTCCCTATCCCAGATCATAGCATCACACTTTGCTCTGGTCTACTGACCTCCAGTGCAAATAAGACTTAAGCAAGTTTTTCCACACACAGCTGCAGAATTCAGTGTGGGATGCTCAAAAATATCCTCCACCTGAACACAGCCTACTGCCACTCCTTTCATCATGGCTGAAATTCCTTGTGGAATAATGACCAACTAGTGGGACATGACCCAAAACTAACTAAGGCCTCCAGGCAATGTGGATTATAATAACCATTGCATTATAAATGGTTGTTGCTGGGCGTGTGAATTAATCTATCTTCACATGTAAGTTGTTGTTTTCCTACAATGAAACATTAAAAGTGATCCCATGTCCCGTGGAAAAAAATGAATGACAATGTTTTAAAAAGCACAGTCAGTGCAAGATCTGTGTATTGCCCAGTTTAAGGTTAAGGGGACATAAAATATAGTTTGCTTATAGCTCTAAGATATGTAGATGTTCTGTAAGTGAAGTTTTCTGCCTGATTATATTGATTTGTCATATTGAGGAAGGCAGCCGCCATTATATTTCAGCTGGGTGTTTGCTGAAAGGTATCAGTCACACCTGATTAAGCACATTAATCCTGTAGAAGTAATAATAGAGGCTGTTTCTGAACATGTATACATTTGAGAATAAGGGCAAGGTCTTGCATTCTGGACTTAAGACCCTTCTGCATTTTCCCTTGGGCTGGTCTATGATGTACACTACGGGCTTCCCTTCTGCATTGTAGACTGTCCAAGAGATTCCTGCCCACTGCTGATATGTTCTGTCTACATAGGACAAAGCATAATCCCAGATCAAAGGGCCATTGACATGAATCACCTCCTTGGCATGCCTCCATTGTCCAGACAACCAGGTGACCCATTTTGGCAGCAATTTTGGGTGAACTTTTGTTTCCTAGCCCTTCAGAGGCTGGCCCTGAATCCTGTACGAACTCTGAGCCCAATGAGGGGGCTGGTCTGGACCAGCAGGCCTGGCTTTTCCAGCATCACGGATCCAGATCATGATCTCTGAGTGAGTAAAGACTGTCACTTTTCCAGCACTACTTTTTCAGAAATTAAAAGGAAAACAACAGGTATACTACTGTTCAAATAATGGAAGAAAACTGGAACCACTGTTTGGAAATTCAATAATGGCAAGAATCTGTTCGGTAAAATCAAAGCTAGTTTGACAGAAGATCACAGTTAGACCCATGCTGCTGTACAAACCTGCATGACTGGACTTCTTTGAGTTTCTGCAGGTGGCTAAATTGCCAGACTTATAGAAGAAAGATCTGTGTTCAGATTCTGTCTGACAATGGGTCTTACTGGCAAAGCCTTGGCTATCCCTCAGCCCGATTTATCTCACAATGCTCCTATGAGTATAAAGCAAACGGAAACACCATGTATATAGCCCTGTCATCTTGGAGAAAGAACTTTACTGCGTTGTTGGGGTTTTTTTTGGTAACGTGACTAAAAAATATTGTGGTAGGCCTTGACCAGCAGTGAATTCTGAAATATCTGCTCGTATTTGCTCTTCACATGTTTGTTATACACCTCTATAGTTTTACTGCCTGCCTCTTCACTGTAATAGTGGGTGGAAAGCCTTCATTCAATATTTGCCAAGGAATTGACAAAGTTTTAAACACTTGTGTAGAAGAAACATGCTCTTCTGTTTGTTCATGAGCTTTTCTCCACTGCTGGGCAAGTTTCCACCAGTTTTCTATCCCATTTTAGTTAATGAACTTGACTTCTTGTTTAATTACAGAATTAAAAAAGGAGTGATTTCTTGAATGCGTTCGAGGGCCTCTCCTCATAAAATGTATTTCTTATCTCACTATTTTAATAACCCACTGCCCCATTTAAACAGCAAATGGGAACACAGTCTGTGACAACTTTTACTTATCTAATGCCCCCTATAAATGTTATTTCTTAAATTAGTACCATCTGCTAAGCCAAGTCTTGCCAAGATCAGGCCTTCTTCTTGATTTTCTTTGAAATGTGCATGCTATTTCACAACCACAAACTAACCAGCAATGTCAGAAACAGCAGTGACATTCCCAAACCATCAGATCTAATGGTGTCCTAATAAGCACAGATATTTCCTGATTAGGAAACTGTCCTAATTCAAACCCACATTCATCCAGAAAACATACGGGATGTCTTTGGCTAAGTGAATCTTAGCCTAAGCTACCAGAGAATGCAGCTGCACATAAAAGTATGAGCTAGGAGACCAGTGTTGTAAAACTGCATTATAAACCACATAAATTATGCTCTAAACTGAAGTCTACCAGTTTGCTCAATAACGGCTAAATGACTGAAATGGCAGAGCATTTCCCTTTTTGAAAAACATAGGCCTTTTCAACCATTCTTCCTCAGTCTCGAGACTGAATTCAAGGGGCTTTTCGCGTTTACCATAGACCTGCAGCAAGGGGCCACGAAATCTGCTTCAGTAATGTTGCTAACACTGCCCACTGGTGCTATGCTCTATCCATGCTGAACAGAGCATAATCCTGATTAGGGATCTGCACCAATATTTGTGACATTCAATATTCGTAAAAATTTGTACATTGGCATTTGTATTTGCACGAACGCTCCGGAACATTTGTGAACCTGGGGAGGTGGGAAAGCAGCTGCACCTGCCACATCTGCAACGGATCCAGAGTGCATTCGACATGGATTGAGAGCAGATTCAGAGTGGATTCAGGGCGGATTTGACACTTTCAGAACGGATATGTTATGGGGTACGTATGTGTTCGTATCAGATATTCGTATGAATTCATACACGTGTATTGAATAGAATCCTACCACATTCAAAAGGGATATATTCAAAGAAATACAAGTTTTCTTACATTCAATTCCATACGAATCAAATGCAAAAAACAAAAACAAAAACCCACACCCATTTGTGCACATCTCTAATCCTGATCAAAGAAACCCTGATCAGGATTACTGGTAAACCATGACGTCCACCTTCTGAATACCGGTGGACCCATTTGGTGGCACACTGTGAAAATGGGTTCCTCAGTGGCTCCAATAATAGGAAAAGCTTGTTCCCAGCCCTTCAAAGCGATCAGAGCCCAGATCCAAAACCATACAAGATTTGTGATTGATCTGGACTAGCACCATCATGCATGCAGTGCTATACCAGGCCATGCCTTTCCGTGGCCTGTACCAGTGGCCTTGGCTGTCAGAAAGGCTCCAAGTGTATGGCTTGAAGCTGAACTGTTACATAAGTCTTCCAGCTCTGTGACCATCTGACAATCTAGGCAACCTCTTCTCACATTCTAATTCTTTTAAAAAATCTCAGAGTTTTTAAATCTAGTTAAGCTGTCTGTACCCACATCAGCCGATCATATTATCTGCATTGACGCAACTAGTGTTTTCCTAGTCATGTACTTGTACTTGAGATAGAGGTTGCATCCACATATATTAAAAAAGCAGCTCAAAAGTGGTTTAGAGGGGGTAAGTATGCAGGTGCACCTCTGATCTATATTTACAGCCAAATAATGCGTTTTGGAAGTGCATCGTGCTCTAATGTGGATTAAGGCACTAGCATGCAGACAGTACCACAAATTTTGAGCTACTTTTCATATTGTGTGCGCAGAAGCAGCCAGAGAATCACCAACTCTATCTACATCAGTTGGCACAGTTGAAAAAAACTATGTTTCCTTTTATGGGTCCAAAATCTGCCTATCATAGATTGAGAGAGTCAGGATTCCACAAGCCAAGTTCCCTAACAATTACCTCTTCTACACAGACAGAGAGTTTCAGAGAAAATCAAGGCAAAGGATGGTATCTCCTCACTTGATTGAAAAGTAAGGTAGGGATCTGTCTGTCCTGTTTGTCATTGAACCAGGGACTGTCATCTCTTGTCTTCACTTTGGGTTGCTGGTAGGGCTTACATACAGTGCTATTAAAAGCACCCCTTCTTTTTACTTAAAGAATAAACCAATAAATGGGTCAAGAAAAACTTTCAGCCCAAGACTTTCCTTGCTGCGCTAGGATCGCTACTTGGGGGAAATTCCTTTTTCAGAAACAAAAGATTATTAAAATAAGATTGCATCCAAATCTGTATCAGCCCCCACCGCGTAGAGTATAGTCTAAGGGCACCTTAAAGGATTCAGCACCCACTAAAACTGGCCACCCAAAAGCCCACCTCTGAAACCCAGTTTCCTCAAGCTGGTATTTCCCCAATGTTTTCAACCACCCGTTTCCATCCGCCACAGCCAGCGCTGGCGTTTCGAGTGCGTTTACTTAGAGAAACAGGTATCTCAGTTTAACGTTAGCAGAATGTGTGGGCTATTAGAGGGCCTGGAGTCAATCTCCTGTTGAAACACAAACAGCTCACATAAACCAAGTTCATGTCACCCAGGTTTTGTTTTCCTTTGTTGTTAAACAGCGCCCATGTTGTTAAGCCCAGACCTCTGTCCGCTAAGGTATCGTCTAGGAAAGAATCGCTTACGACATGCAGTGTTTTTTGTCTGAGTACGCTTTGTGTTTGAAGGAACTGCCTCTTACGGTGTTCAAGTGTAGAGGTCCTGAACTGTAAGAATGCAGATACATCACTTTAGTTGCAGATCTAAGGACAGTGATGAAGGCCACACTACTGGGACTGCGGACTGCAAACCACAAGCTGGCAGCTTTATAAGTAACCATGTCCCAGTCTGGAGCTCGATTATGCTAACTATGTAGCAAAACTGGCCAGACTTGTAAAATAATCCCATTTACCTGAACTGTTCAAGACTGTGCTCAGCCCGGTTCTCTTTCTCCCTTAATTATGAAGCTCTCTGGTTGTGCAACACACTGGACAGGAAGCTCTTCCAGAACAGCTCTAGCCTACAACAGATGCCATTGCACTTGTGCTGCTGTTTCCATGCTTCTGTAACGGAGCAGCTGAGAAGAAGAAGTTGGCTTTTATACCCTTAAGGGGACTCAAAGCGGCTGACAAACCTTCTGTTCTTCTCCCCACAACAGAACACCCTGTGAGGCAGGTGGGGCTGTGAGAGCCCAGAAAGAGAGCTGTGACTAGCCCAAGGTCATCGAGATGGCTTTGTGGAGGAGCGTGGAATTGAAATGGAATACTACCAGGTAAGAATCCTACACTCTAACCACCACAAGACCAAACTGAGCTCTCAAAATGTGCAGGGCTGGGGTGATGGCACAACTACATCATCAGCTGTTTTGTTTTTGTTTTTTAAAATAACTTTTGCCATGTTTTATTGGTAGGTTTGAGGCTCTGATAGCTGTACCCGCAATTTGGTTTTCCCTTCAACCCCGAGCAACAGAGAGATTGAAGGAGATCTCTGTAAGTCTTAATGTTATTTTTCCTCCAGCTGGTAAAGCTGACCTCTATTTCTTGCAACTGAGCATTCAATGCTCTCTGTGTGATGCATACAACCACAACGACACAATTTCTCAATTTCTCACAGGGACATCCTACCGTGATACGTCAAGTGATTCTGCTAAATTCAGCAGCCATTAGCAGCCACTAGCATCTACATTATCCATCTTTCAGCCGGAGATTTCCATCTAGAAAAGTTTACACAACACAAACATCACTAATAGAGAGTGATCTGAAACTACGTCAGCAGTTTAACTTTAGGCCACTGAAGTATCCCTGAAAACTTTACCCGAACCTACAAAATTGATAAATTTATCCACTTTGCTGACCCTCAAACATCCGTTCTGGAATCTTTGGGGAGAGGCAAAATCTTTATCAATCTCTGTTTCTACAAGCTAAGAATGAAACAACAAGGCTTACAGTCAAATAATTTTCCTTAATTATTGCGTGGGCAGAACCATTAATATATATCTGGGGGAGTCGAAGGCATTTAATAAGACTCAAGGGTCTTCCCTTTGACTACATGTGCACTTAAAATGTAGACCTGGTTTCTTTTCTACAGTCTGTGTTTGTATCTTGATAGCATTAACGTATGACCCCAGGAGGGCAGGCAGTTCAAAGGTACTTCTTATTCCTGCTGCGAACGTGATCACTGTCGCAAGACTTGTGAATGTGGTTAAAGTCAAAGAAGAGAATTGGAGCGCAGAGAGAATATCAGCTTCCAAGTTCAGTGCGGACAGTTGTTTGGAGGCGAAGGCAAACCTGGGAAGAAAGAGGCAAATCTATCTTTACTTACCACTAGAGGAATGGAGCAAATCAGCACCACCACGGAGGTGGCAATGAGCAAGATAACCATTTGGATCTCCGCCCCGGCCATGCGCCGGAAGCTCCTGCGCCGGCGAAAGTCCGACAGGCGGCTGGTGGCGTTGTCCGTGCCCAAGGAAGTGCGGCGCATGAACTGACGGTGCATGCGGATGAGGGCCATGCACACCAGCACGTTGGAAACCACGGTGACCATGATGAGGAAAGAGCTGAAGCCGGCGTACATGTAAGAGTAGGCAGCGTAGGTGGAAACGTTGGTCCGCCAATCTATGAAGCACCAAGTGTAGGGATACTGGAGCGTGGTACTGCCCAAGCCCATGCTGGGCAGGGCGCAAAAGAGGACATTGGAGACGTAGATGGCGAAGAGCGTGAGCGCTGCCAGTTTCTTATCCACATAATGGCTATAGAAGTAGGCGTGGTTGATGGCCAGGTACCTCTCTATAGACATTGCACAGATGATACTGAGTCCAGAGAGTCCGAAAAAGAGAAGGATGAAGGTGCTGTATTCGCACAGGGGCTGCCCGCCCGGCCACTCGTTCTTCAGGTATGTGGCAATGGTGACTGGGCTCACCAAGCAGGTGCCCAGCAGGTCCGTGACGGCCAGTCCACACACCAAGGTATAGAAGGTGGTCTCCTTCTGCTCCTTCCGGGATTTGCAAAGCACCACGATGGCAATGAGGTTCCCCACCACCCCGAAGATGAACATCACGGCGGGGATGGTCAGGGGCTTGCTGACCCCATGACCCACCAGGCCGCTGGTAGAGATGTTGGGAGGAGTGACCATGGTGTGGTTGAAGGCCATGCTGGAGGAGGAGGAGAGGGAGAGAAGGAGCCGGAGGCAAAGGGGGGATTCAAACCAAGTCCAGGTGGCAAAAGTTCAGCTCACTGGCCAAGAGGAGAGGACATCCAAAACCAGGGGAACAAATATCCTGCATTTCAGGGGGGGGGGGGAGGAGAGCCCCTTTCGCACACCGCTGGAGGCTGAACGAGGATCCCTACAGTCACCAAGCGTCTCCTAATTCTAGATCACTTCTTGCCAGCAGGAAACATCTTTTCTCCCGACTCAGAGGTTAGAGGCTTCAGAGCTGAGCGGCTCCGGCCAGGAGCGAGACTTGCCTTCTGCCACAGCTGGCTCTCCCATCCCTCTTATAGCGCGGAAGCTCCCCCCACTCCACACACACGCACACACCCGCGATGGCCAGCTAGACGCGGCTGCTGTGCAGTTGCGGAGGAGATGAAGTCCAACTTTCGTCTGTCTTCCTCTTGCCGATGCTCCGCCCGACTGTGGCCGCAGGATCTTCCCAAAGGGCTTCCGCGAGAGGTTGCCGGGGGCCACCGGCCAGCCGGGGGCGGATCGGCGGTGCTCGGCGCCCGTCGGCTCGCTCGCCCAAACTCTGCTCCGGATCAGCAGCAGGGCGCCAGGCTGGGCGCGGTGGCGGCGACGCTTCTCCTTGGGGACTCGTGCGCACCTCCGGAGGGCGCGTGGGGCCGGCTGGGCGAGCCCTGGAGCCAGGAGGGGGCGAAACCGATGCCCGATGCGCGATGCTCAAGCGCCGTCCGTGCCGCCGCGATCAGACCATGTGCTCCGCGCGCACTACCCCGAGACGATGCCTGCCTCGCTCCGTTTGCAAGTTCGCTCCTTCAAGGCTCTCCGGGCGGGGAGGCAAGTCGGCGCCTCCCACCGCCGCGCCCCATTGGCCCGTCCGGAGAGGAGCCGCCGCGAGCGAGCGAGCGAGCGAGCGGACGGGGCGAGGATTTCACGGGCGAGCGAGGGCGGAGTGAGCGCGCCGCGAAGCTGGAAGCTCCGATTCGGTTCCTAACAGGACAGGCGGCGACCGGCCAGGGTGAATCTGTTAGCGGCCGGTAAACTCCGAGCTGATCTGAAAGACCCAAAGAGGTTCGAAAAATTAAATCAAATCAAATGTGGTCGGCGCGCGGATGGGAGACCACTCAGAGATCTCGCTCCCCGGCGCTGTAGGCTGGGCGTGGAAGTCTGGCGGGAAACTCTCTGGAAGAAAGCGACGAAAAAGGGTTTCGGTATTGTCGCCAAGAGTGGACGTGTGGATTTAACCAAGCAGGACTAGAGGGCATCCTCACCTTTAGTTTAGGAGCACAGTCGGTGCTTGTACTTGGCAGAATTTATAATCTGCTAGATTAGCGCAGCAAAGAATTGGGACAGAAACCGCCGAGCAACGGCGATCCCATTCTTTGCTTAACGGTAAATGTGCCATTGATAATGTAAAGGAGGGGGATTTCATAATATTGTTCTAATTGTTATTTTTATCTGTGATTCATTCTGGGGTAATTTTTCTTGTCCATTTTTAAGACTAGAAGTTTGGCCCCTGTGAATGTGCATTTCCTGAGGGGAAAACATACTGAGGCATAAAGCTGTCATGAAAGGCATTTAAAGTTTTCCATCTTTAAAAAAGAAAACTCCTTAGTACAAATGAATTATGGAACAGAACTTCTCCAGTTATGAATTCAGCTTTCCTAAAATTCATACTTTCCAACTTCACCGGGTAAGCCTATAGTCCTAGTAGTGTCTGAGTATTCACATCTTGTTCTTTCATATGGACACAGAACTTAGAGTATATCAAAACATCCTTGAGCTGAGTCCAATTCCTGGTGACTGCATGGAGGGCATACCCATGAAGAAAAAGAAGAGTTGGTCTTTATACCCCACTTTTCTCACCCATTTAAGGGGACTCAAAGCGGCTGACAAACCTTCTGTCCCTCTCCCCACAACAGAACACCCTGTGAGGTGGGTGGGGCTGTTGGAGCTCAGAAGAGAGCTATGACTTGCCCAAGGCCACCCAGCTGGCTTCAAGGAGGAGGAGTGCAGAATCAAACCCGGTGACTATGAGATATGAGTTTGGCACTTGAATCGCAAGACCAGACTGGCTGTTTGTAAGAAAATGGTTTGGCACTGTCTTCTTCCAAAAGGGTTTTTTTAATTTTTTTTTTTACTTCCCAGTCTAGTCTACCACACTTAATATTTTCAGTCGTTCCACATCTGAGTATTAAGTAGATACAACCTCCCTAGTCTCCCCCTGCCCCCCTCAGAAATCTGGCATGTCTGTAGAGTGATGCCTGTCAGCTTGGTTACTGCATTGCTTAGCTTTCTGCTGCCAGTCCACGCTGGGCGTGGGCATGAATGGAATTTTTGGCATTTGACTCGGATCAAATATCCAAAGATTCAAATCGATTCAAATGTTTAAAATTTGAAGGTATTCACATTCAATCTTAATCAAATACATTTGTATCTATCTGTACAAATATTCATAAAATCACAATACGAATAGAATTCGATTTGTATTTGAAGATACGAATGTCAACAACATTCATATGCGTCCGTATGCATCTGTATGTATCCATACGCATCTGTATGTATGCATTTGTCCCATATGCATCCTGTTTTCGTCCCGTATTTATCCGTACAAATGCATATGGATACGAATAAGATGTTTATGGATATGTATGTAATGCGTACATATCCATACACATGACTGTTTGAATAATTTGTACGAATGATTAGAAAGATTTGAAATTGATCCGAATGTTTAAATTCAAATGTAGAGAGATTTTATTCAAATTTGAACGCCCGGATTTGAACAAATTCAACTGAATTTTGAATGTTTCGAATATTTTTGCACATCCCTAGTCTATACATGCTTACTTATTTCACTGCCCCTGCTGTTCCTTTATTGCAGAGGTAAGATTATGATGGGTAGAAATAATTGGTTTCTTCACTTTGTTCGCTTACCTTTGATGTAGAACAGATGATTCCAGTCGTTAGCCATTTTCTCATCCTCTTTTGTCCGCATACTGGTGTCCACATACCCCATCCAGCACAATATAGCATATTCTGGTTCAGGAGGCCCAAAATGGCCTCCTGGACCACCTTGGAGCCAGAATACTGGCAGACCTGCTAAGGATATCTCAAAAGCAAGGTCTAGTAACATACTAGGGCCATTCAGGGGCTGGGTGGAGTCCATTCCAGAGGTGTGCCTTGTTGTGTTGCCAGAATGGGTCCCCTGAGGGTTCTGAGGTCAGGAATGTTTACTCCTGGCCATCAGGGATAGCTCTGAAGCTCACAAGAGCCTCAGGGCCACTGTGGGAGGTGGTTCAAAACAGATCAGGACCAGAACCTACTTGATCCAGATCCACATATCTAGCCCTTAACAGGTAAGTGCAGGGAGGCCCTTAGGTGAGTTCCAAGGTTATTAATGCTGAGAGACATTGAGGAGTGAACAGGAATGTTTATGTACTGACTGTTGAGTGACTGAATGGAATAGAAAAGTGCCGAGGGATTTATGTGTTTGCTGGCGCTCATTTCAGTGAGATCTTTTATCAATAAATGCTGACATGCAAGTCTTTATGTCCTTGTATTTGTGTCTGTATGTGTTGATCTTCACAGTACCACACCTTTCATGAAGCAAACTGAGGCGGAAGGAAAAGGGGAAAGAAGTGTTAAAATAAGAAGAAAGAGTGAAAGAAACTAGAAAGGGGTTTTCCAAAGTGCAGTTTATGGCCTCAGTATGGCCTAGAGGTGTGATGGAGCTCTACACCTCTAAGCACTTTTTGAGCTGCTTCTTTAATGCATGGCAAGTAAAAAGTGTTTCAATATTCAAAAACACAATGAGTAGACAGATCTAGGGATGTGCACAATTTTTTTTTTTTGCGTTTGAATTTGAGTCGATCTGAACACCAAAACATTCAATTTGATTCAAATATTTAAAATCTGAATGCAACAAAACCCGATTTGAATCCGACATATTCAAATCTATTCATTTGAATGTTAGATACAAATTTGAATATACAAATGTCGACAACATTTGTATTTAGAGAAGCGAATGTTTTTTATTTAAATAAATAATTATTTATTTATAAAGATGCAAATGTTGACAACATTTGAATGTGTTATAAGTATCTTATGCATTTCGTATGCATCCCGATTTATCCCGTTTTCGTTCCGTATTATAAGCACAAATGCATACAGATACATACGATATTTGCACAGATACATATGTAGTACATACGTATCTGTACATTCGAATGATTTGAATCATTCAAATGAATGTTTTGGAACATTTGAAATTCGTTCGAATGTTTAAATTGGAATGTGAAGGTATTCTATTTGAATTCAAATGTCCACAGTCAATCGAATTCAATCGAATTTTGAATGTTTAGAACATTCGTGTGCATCCCTAAACAGAACACCTCACCAAAAACAATCTTCAATCCATGCTGGGAAACCTGGAAGCAGAGGTAGCAGAAATGTATGACCTCAAGTTTTGGAGGAGCCCAGTGGCTTCATCTTGGGAGGATGGTGCGTCTTCCCCTGCTTTATCCTTTCTCTGCCATTTTAGCTTCACCTCTGTTGCAACTTACTCAACAATGGTCTAGAGACCAAGGGCACAAGCTGAACAGGAAGACTCAAGGCATGTCATCGGTTTGCCAGCGGGAGAGGCCTTGGGGAGGTGGCCGCACTGGAGTGGACTGTCTTGGCATCTCAGTCAACCTGAACAAGGAGCTTGATAGCTTTATGGATACACATGCTGCCGTGCCTACAGTCAGAAGAACTCTTTATCGTCCATGTGTAGGAGCAGCAGCCCACACATGATTATGGTGCATTTCACCGTGACAAGGGCCTGGTTTTGCACGTGAGGTGAACTCCACGTCACTTCTCACACAATGAACTTTTTATGCTTTGGAAGGTCATTCAGGTCCCTCCAAGCACCCTTATGCCCCTTTGATGTGCACAAAGTTGTATGTTTCTTAAATATTAACAGAAATAGTGCAAATAAAATAAATATTTTCTTAAATTAATGGAGGTCAGGTGTTGTAATGGCTACTACAATGGATGCCTAGGTATTGCCTCTATCAGAATAGGGTAGATCCAGATCAGAATTGTGCTAAGAGTTCATCAATCCAGATTAGTGGTAGAGCAGATAAACGTGGTCAACATCCATGCGAGTACACTTTAGCACACATTTGCTGTTCTAAAGCCCTCAATGCCTCTGCCTGTGGTTGATCCGGATCTAGCTAAATGAATTAGTGTTGCTCTTTCTCCTTGAAAGCTGAGTAAGCTTGGAGCAGTCTTGGTCACTGGCATTCTCCAATGGCGCTCTGCAGCGTAAGTGGAGGTCAACTAGAAATGGATGGATGGATGATGGATGGATGGATGGATGGATGGATGGATGGATGGATGGATGGATGGATGGGGTGGGTGGTGGTGGTGGATGCCCTTGCTGCTCATCTTGACAGGGCTATTGGTTTCAGTGTCACATAAGCAATCATTAACCAGTCACACTGCTTGGTTTACATGCAACAGGTTAGCTTCCCTGCCCAAAGACATTTGTCCCCTTGCCCAATTACAGCTATCTGCCCCCAAAGCCACTGCTGTCTTGTTTTATTCAACTTTTGAAATTATACATTTTAATAAAATTAAATAAAATAGCGAACAATCCTTGTGAGTGAGAAAAACCAGATGTGCAGACCCTCTAATCTTCAACCTGTCCAAAGTTTAACCACCATTACAATAACTTGGTAACTGCAATCTGTTTCTAAGTCCTCATGCAACCTATGAAGCGTAACGATAAAGAAAAGTCTGTCATGCCAATTGGTGTGCCCATACCCTGCATGGCGCAAACAATATTATCTTGAAGAGAATAGCATATGTGGCATAGAAGCTGTTAGGAGAAAGCCAAAATGCCCCAATCTATTTGAAGATTTCAGTCTTCCTGTTAATGCTTCTCAACACCCAAAATTAAATATCCTGTGTTCTCAGCTAATGAGCTGGTAATGACATCTTGTAAATCATGGTGCAAAAAAAAAGAAAGAAAGAAATTGCCACTAAGACAGCAAAGATGCTGCTGCAGAGCAAGAAAACAAAAGATGCCAAGAAAGCCCAATAACCTGCTAAGCTTTTAGCTGCAAACAACAGATGCAGATGGAGCATAAAATATTCCAGAGGCCACAATCAGCAGTTGCCCTGTATAATCAGACAACGTGTATAAAAGAGAGGGACAGTCCTTCTTCCAGCAGACTGGGCTCTAAAAAATGGAATTCAGAGTTCAAGGTGTTCACGTATTCCAAGAAATATCATCATTTCTAAATACCCTATAGTCTTAAGGTGACCAACTTTTTAACACTGAAAAGGTGGACAAAAATAAATTGAAGAAAACAATATCGTAAATAAAAGAAACATTCTATTCATTGCAACAATAATGCACTGTAATATGAGAAATGCATAATAAAAAGATTTGTGATCTTTTATTTTGTAATTATGCTTACATGCCTATTAATTTTTAATAACAATTGTAAGAAAAAAGTACTCATTTAGATAATATTATCTAAATGAGTACTTTTCCGTTGAATGAATATTTTTTGGCAGTGTGTCATCTTGTAACAATCTATTGAAAATATCTGAACAAGAAATATCCTTCATATTGAATTTTGTGGCAAGGGCTGCAGCTAGAGTATCAATGGGATTTCCTTCTCCCCTCGTGGGCGCACACTCTTGCGATCTTAAAGCGGCCGCCCCGCTTCCAATATCAAAAAGGAGGACATGTAGGAGGAGACATTTTGAGGGAGGACGGAACTTACAAAAGAAGGACTGTCCTTAAAGGAGGACGATTGGTCACTTCATATAGTCTGCTAGTCCTGCATTCACACCTAAGTTTTAATCCAGCTTCAGTCCACTTTCAGAGGGAGGCAACTTTTGTTTTAAAAAATACCACGGTGATATAAAGAATGTAAGGGTACCTGCAGACGGCTAGAGGAAATTGCAGGACCACCTCATGCTGCCCCTGGGGCAATCTTGGGCTCTTACCTCTACTGGCATTTCACGGTGGGATTGCTGCTTATGCAAAACCGCCTGAATATAAGAGGCGACCAAATTTCCCTTTCCCTTTTATTTTTGCATAAAGCTTTCCTGCACACAGCTGCTTTTGCAAGAGCACTGATCCCGCAGCGGAGCAGCAGACAAAGTGAGCAATCCAGCATGATGGGATACTTGGAGCTGAATTTTCCACAATACCTATATAGCACATTTTCGATGGACTATCCTGGGAGTATATTGGGAATTCTATGGTTATGCATGACAATCCCAATATAGCCCCAGGAAAATCACAGTTTTTAAACTGTGTCTGGGGGCACCCCAAGGCCCCATTCCCATGACAAGCTTAAAACGGTTTTCCTAAACTGAAATAAAAGAACCGGATGCAAACACGAATTTGCCTTATCCCATTACTTTCAACTTTAATTGCGTTTGATCCTGATTCTGAAAGTGCTTGAAAACTTCATTTGGGAAAGCGTATCTTTTTCTCCCCACCCATTGCCAGTCATGGTGCCCACCCTCTCTCTCTGATTGGGGTTCCTCCTGCCCCAAAATTTTTTGATGTGACAAGGGCAGGGAGTTCTGTTGTGGGAGGGAAACCCTAAACATGCATTCTCATCCCACTAAAACGGTACCGCTCCCACAGTAAGAAATGTAAACTGTTTAAAATGCAAGAACAGGAGTGAGACCTGTTGAAATGAGTGTTTTATTTACAACGCTTTGGGGCGATTTAACACGCGGAAAGCATGTTAAACCAACCTGACGTGGGGACTGTGAGGATCAAAACCATTTCCAAACCATTTTAAGTTTGTAATGGGAACAGGCTGTAAGAATAGCAATGTTTTAATAGGCACGTTTAAAAACAAAATAGTAAACACGTTAGCCAAAGCATTGAACCCATTCAATACATCTTTCAAACATTATTAGATACCATTAGGTACCTTATAAAGAAAGATTGTGTGTCTGCAGAATGCCAGTGGTTGAAGATCTTTCCTATTTTCAATTAGAATAAGTTGTTTGGGCCTTCTGCTTCTTTTAAACAAAATGTCAATCACTGAAGCGCAGAACATTAATTGATTTATCTTCTCCAGGGAGAAAATGCCCAGGTGACATATAGGGTAGCTCCATTTTTTGCTAAGGCTGCCAGATTAGGAAATCATTTATTGAATTGAATTCAGTGCCTTGTAAGAGGAATGGGGATAAATAATTATGTTATTTTCCTTGATCTATGATTTTGTCTTCATTTGCTTCGTGTGATTTTATGTTTTTATCTGCAATCTTGATATGGTCAAATGGCTAGTGAATAAAATTGATATTGATCTTGCCATTATTAACACAGAATATAAGCATTAATTCAAAATCATGAGTTAATGTGGAAAGGGCCAGTGACAAGCTATTAAGAAATCTGAAACACTGGAATAGAGACAGGAGGTCTGAGGCCTCTTCGCGCTACAGCTAAAATGCTGTGAATGCGTCCTTTACCTGCACACATGCAGTTGGCAAAGTGTCTTAGACTCGTTCAGGCCGAATGGCTGTCCTGGGATTCACAAGTCCCATTCCCAGGAGCACGGGGGCCTGGCGAATCAGAGGCCATGCCATGCACATGTGCGCATCCCCAGGGTGGGTTGGATTGGGTTAGGTGGGGGTCCTGCCACCTACATGGGCCTGATCTGAGCCCATGTAGCATGCGGGACCCCAGGGAAGGCACCCAACAGGCCTCCCTGCCCCTGGCTCCACAGGAGCCAATGGGAGGAGGGCAGGGGAGGGGCCCAGCTGTCACGGAGGGAGAGGGTACGAATGCTCTCCCTCTGTGACAGCTGGGAACAACCCGGGATGGGCCAAATGCGCCCGGATGGTTTCAGAGAACATTTTTATGCTCTGAAAACTGAACGCATCTACGACACGTTGGGACTGCTGGGGCGGGTTGGAACGGATCCGCCCCCCCCCCCCGAAAAGCGAATGCCCTGTCCCAGTGTGTCGTAGACGTGTTCGAAAAGGCTTAATGCGAAAAGGCCTCTGGTCTACCAATACAGACAATGGCGCTTAAGAAACCAAATCACATTATTGGATGTTTCTGGGATTGCATTAAACAAGTCAAGTTACAAAAAGTCAGAAAGCAGCCTCCAGATGGTGCTTGGATATCCCACTAGCAAGCAATGTCTTTATGCATTTAAAGTGATGCACACATCCAGGAATTCAACCAGTGCTGAATACATGGAAGTTTGCATTGCCACCTAGGTGCAAGCGCTACTGTGTATTTCAGCCTCCATGCATATGCAGTGGTGGCCATCCATAAAGTGAGTAAGCCTGCTATTGCTGGAAAAACTGCCAGCAACATAAGGTGTTGTAGAAATATTGGATCTATCCTGGGAAGCTATTCAGAAATCATAACAACCGAATGATCTTCTTGAGCTGGAGTCAGACTTAAGGTTTAATCCAGCTCCAGTCCCCCTTTGGAGTGAGAGAACACATCAGCAAAGTGACCAGTAATTTTCCTTCAACATTATCTAGTCCAAAGGTGAATTTTCTGAGCTATTTAACACTGAAAGAAAACAGCTTGTCACTCTGCTGATGTCTGAAAGTGGACTGAAGCTGGATTAAACAGTCAGTGTGACCACAGCCTTGGACTGTGCCAGATGTGTCGTGGGTGCAGAGAGTCTTCATGCCACTGTGTATCAAGGAATGCTAGGCATGTGGTCTGATGTCTCCGTGCTGCCTCAAGAGCAACTTGGCAAAGTGCTGCTGGTGGTGGGGTCATCTTCGTGGTCATATGTACATGTCTACAAGCAGACTGTTGAGCCAAAGCTTTGATGAACTCCCTGTATCTAATACGGTGGCAATGTGCTTTAGCTGTGTGTTAGATGCAGATTTTGGAAGAAGTCCCATGTACCCAGAGGGCAATGTGTGCCAAGGAAGGTATGTACAGGTAGTGATGACATTCCTTGCAATTAGCTAATGAGAAGGTGGAGGATGCCACATTGTGGCATGCCATAAAAGGAAAAGATGGGCATGTGAAAACCAAAGCTGCTCAAGAGCCAGAAAAGTGATCTCAGTTTTCTAAGAACCGAGAGCACAAATGGCCAGCTACTGGCAAATGTAGTCAGAGCCCCAAGAGAAAAGAAAGGAGGGGAAGAAAGTCTTCCTTGGTGGTTTCTACTGCTGTGGGGAGATTAATTTCCCACCACAAAGCAAGTATCTGTACTCAATGAGCCTCTTAATCTGGCAGAGACTCAAGAATATTTTATTAATTAAATATGTTGCTAGATGCAGGAAGGGTGTGTATCCCAGAAAAAAAAACCCTGGAAGCATTTCTTTCACCAAGGAAAATCACTTGCTACAATCAGGAAAACTTTATGACACCAGGATTGCACTCAGCATTGTCGGAAGTCCAGAGATGTTCATGTGTCTAAGCTGATTTGCAAACCAAGACTTGTGTATATTTCCTTAGAAGGAGAGACGCACATAAGATGTGGGCTGGCTGCACACTTGTGTGGGCAATGAGTCCTCCCAGGATGCTGAATACAGGTGATCCTGCACCCTGGAGTGCTTCATAGAGCAATAGGCCGCATCCCCATTACAAGCTTATTTTGCTTTCCCTAAACCGAAATAATAGAACCGGATGCAAACACAAATTTGCCTGTTCCCATTACTTTTAACTTAATCGAGTTCGATCCAGATTCTGAGGATCGTACATGGCTTACATGACTCAAGGTGGGACTCAAGTGGCTACTTTTTAAAAGCCACTTTTCGGGGCTGTTTAATACTTAGTATATTTTATCTTTTTTGTTGTTGTCATCTCCCCTGGGATCTTTTGATGAAGGGTTTGATGAGAGTTTTTAAATAAATAAATATTTCATACTTTATTCAATGCTTTTCTTCCTTTCTGGAACACAAAGCAGGGTGTATGCAGCTCCCAACAGATCTTTCACCAACGTCCAGGGAGCATTCCCTACCATATCAAAGCTTTCCATCTTGCCTCACCATCTAACAAGCAATCCCAATTGGCCAACTGGTACTAAGCAAATTATCCCTGGAGCTCAGGTCCTGTCTGCTCTGCCCTGCCATCTTCCTGGTTTCAGTGACTATCTTCTTCCCAGAATGCACTGAGAGCTGTCCTTCACTGGAGGTCTTCAAGCAGAGGATGGACAGCCATTTGCCGGGAATGCTTTAGGAAACCCTGCGTTGAGCAAGCGTTTGGACTCAATGACCCTAGAGGCTCCTTCCAACTCTATAATCCTATGATTCTAAGCAACTTGGGCGACTGTGGTACTGGGAAGCCCTTTGTAAAGTACCCTGTGCGCTCTGCACGTGCAGTGCTTGCCTCTTGCTGGAGGAGCTTACTTTGAAAATATGCATGCGTCATTTTGACTCTAAGAACAAAGCAATCTACCAATTTTAATCTAGGGGAAGAAATACCCTCCAGGGATCAGAAGTTTCGGAAACAATGATCTAAACTGTACCATCTGAAATACAGCTGAAAGGCACTTCACAAGTTGTTGAATTCAATCTCTCTTCCCCAATAGGCTCTTTTAGATAACCTTTAGAAGTATGACTAAATAAAATAAAGTTTGGCTACGCCCAATTGAGGGCCAAATATGATGATTCATACTGTTATGCCCACAGAAGAGCCAACCAGTGTCGGTTCTGCATGGCACAGGCTTTGCCATACCTTGTTATCCTGTGCTAGATAACCTGGCCTCTATAACAGACTGGATCTAGCCTTAGCATGAACAAAAAGCCCTCTGGAAGTGGGGTGGCCCAAGATGGCCTAGCTTTGCTGCTGGCTTCAAAGATTGGGCCTAGCCCTTAAAGCAGCTCCCAGGCTCTGAAGGGTTAGAACAAAAGTTCCTCACCTTCATATTTTCCAGGGGGTCTGTTTAGGGGGAAGGCAATTTCTGGCACCACTTCCTGGTCTGCTGCCAAAATGGATTCCCCTGTTGTAGTCCAGCTTACAGAGTCTCCAACTTCATAGTCTGAAATTCTGAGCCTGTTTTGTAGTTAGACCTCATTCTTGATACACGTGGATAGTGTTTTGCTGGTAAGTTGCTATTTTGGTGCCCTGTCCTGGTCCATAGCTTCATCCAGTGTGGACAAAGCATACAAGGCGGGTGTGGGACATGCTGTGTGTCCTATACAAGTGTGCAGAAGGTAGGTCTCTGGGCCTTTTCTCACTTAACTTCCTTGGGACGATGTCCCAGGGAAATTAGGATCCTGTACAGAGGCTGGCATTAGCATTGTAAACACTACATTGTAAACCCGGCATTTAACTAAGTGCTGTAGAAGTGTGCTCACTCCTGACTGGGAGCTATCATGTGCTGTGGGCTGTTGCTTTGGTGACTGGGTGATGTGGTGCACAATTGTGCAGGTGCAGCCATAGCTGTCCTGACCCCCTGACACCCCCCCCCAGCCCTAACATGGAAGTACATGTGAAGGCTTCATGTGGGAGTTTGCCGGGAGCATGGTAGATGCTCCTAGTATAGCTGTGGAACACTAAAAAGAGCTCCACAGCTAACAGTGACTGGGCACAGCCCCGCATCTCAAAGCTGCTCTGAGACAGAAGGAGCTCTGTGCTATGTGGATGCTCCGTGCTGTAGCATTTCTGCATGCCCCTGATCACTGAAGGGCAAAAAGGCCCCATGATACAGTAAGTACAGAAAAGATCTAAACTGCTAAATGCAGCAGACTTTGGGGTGTACAATAGGGATGTCCAGGAATATTTGTAACATTCATTATTTGGAAATTTGTACACAAATCAAATGTTATGACATTCATACATTAACATTCGTACGAATACAAATGTTTTGGAACATTCATATGAATAGTTCAGACATTTGTTAAACTGGGGATACGTATTGGATATGTACCAATATGTGTGCGTTCATATAGCATACGTATCTGATACATATCTAGTACGTAAGCATTGGTATAGGATACATATCCGATATGAATGTGTTTGTATAGGATACTTGTCCAGGATATGTATACATTCGTATCGGATATTCATATGAATACATTGGTGTAGAATAGAATCCTACAACATTAAAGGGGATCTATTCTAACACATATGAATTTTCTAAGATTTAATTTGTTACAAATTGAGTGCCCAAAAACCCATTCGTGCACATCCCTAGAGTACAAGAAAGGGTGTTTTTCCACTATCACTAAAAGTACCCATTAAGTACCCATTAATGGGTACGTAATGGCATTTTTGTACCCATTAATAGGTACTTAATGGGTACTTCTAGTGCCAGTGGAAAAACACCCTAAGTGATATGTGTGGGTGAGTGAGGTTTGCTGGTGCCAAGTGTAGACGTCTGCACATCTAAACTGAAGTGCATAACAAAACTTACTCGCTTTTAAATTTCTAAATACATAATATTGGATGGACTTTGGAAGTGGTAAAGAAGGCTTTCTCTTCTGGAATTTGCCTGCATCAGCTTCTTCTGATATTTCTTCATGATAAAGCCTGACCTGTTTTTTGGTCTGTGTTTTTTTTTTTAACTAAACAAACAGAGAGAGAGAGAAACCCTCATACAAAATTTCAGTTATTCACCGAATGTGCTTTCCTAGTTCCAACTCTGTGTTTACACATAATGAGATAATAATAGAGTAAGCCCAGGCTCACTGGATTGCACAATCTCTTCCCCCATTTCACAAGACAAGTCATCTGATGAATATGCAGAAAGCTGTGCCAACAGATGGCTGTCACTGAAAGCTCTGTGCAATATTTATGGTGTATTAACATTTTTAATATTAGGGCTTTTAAAACTGTTTATACTTTATCACTTGGTTTTATTTGCCTAAATAAAATATTCTGTTGTAAGCTATCTTCAGGCCCATTTCTTATCCACCATAATATAGCAGTGGCTCAACAGGACCGGATAATTTATTGAATGTTATATATGGCAGGAACTAGTGGCCGTGATTGTACATGGGCTATAGGTACATCTGGAATTTTGAGGGCATGATGTGAGTCCTATTCCTGGTAGCTTTTTAATATCAGGTAGCAAACGAGAGTGGGTTCTATGCACCCCAGGGAAGCCCTTATTGGCACCACTTGTTCTCTTGGGGGCCCTCTAAGTGTTCCCTGGATTTAACTAATAACAATTAAAGGATGTGTCCATTTCTTGTTTGGGTATCCACCTCTAGGAGCAGAAGTTCCAAGCCTAGAGATCTAGACCTGCATGCTTACGGGGGGGGAATTCATTAGTGTCATATGACTTTTTTTTTTTTTAAATCATTTTGAGTTTGTTAATTCAATATATCTCTGACTTATTTAAGTTTTTGATACCAGTTTGTCTTTTTCTTTGTATCTACTAAAGCCATAACCCCCCAGGTCTATGAAGGTCAGTGGAACCAGCACTTGGGATACACTGGAGGTTGCCCCCCCCTTTTAATACTTTTTATTAGAACTTTTTTTAACAACTTTAAAACTTCATCTTTTTGTACAATGACATCATAGATTATTATTACATGTTTCAGTTGTTCTTGTTGATAACTTCCTCTGTTTTTTCGGATCTCATTTTGGTATCTCTTCTTCTTTTGCTCCCACCAATGTTTCCTTTTTCTTGTCTGCCAACACTTTGATTAACAATCAAATCCATCCGTGATTACACTAATTTGTTGTAGATAGTCAATAAGGGGGTTCCAGTCATTTGCTACTTAGCTATTGTTCTTTCTTTTATAAAATCTTGTCCATCTCCACCAGTTCAATCCATTTAATTAGCCATTCCTCCACCGTGGGGATTTCAGTGCCTTTCCATTTTTGTGCGTATTACAATCTTGCTGCAGTTGTCATACGCACATACACAGAATTTTTGTTATCTACTGTTAAATAAGACTACTAGGGATATACATGACTTTGTGTGTTTGCTTCACATCAGAGCGAATGTGAAGGAAATGTGCATTTGTGCAGATAAAGCCGCTTCAGATATGGTAGGATTGAATCTGCTGTGAATGTTCTTCGAAGGCTATTTGAATCCACTTCAAATCCCTGTGGCCAGTCCGAGTCTCCTCCCAATCTGTCTGAATCTGCTCTAAATCCCCTCTTTGTCCGCTGCCATTTTGCTGCCTCCCCACCTTCTCAAATATAATGAAGCATTGAATGAATTCACAAAAGCGTTTGCTTCGCATTCAAATGTCAATCTTCGAATGTAGCCAGTATTTGGTTTGAATGTGAATGTTCAGATTTGTACAAATTTGTTCAAATGTGATCCTGACAAATCATGCACATTCCTAAAGGTTATATATTATGACTTGAAGATTAGGTAATATTTTAGGACGTAGAGCCCCAAATAATCCCAAAAGCTCAGAAACACTTCATGCCCATATGATATTGTTCCCCAGATGGGTAGAGACAGGATCTGGTAGAGAAAACCCAAATAAGCCTGGAATTTATAGTATCAACAATGAACTGTAAACAACTTTAGAACTGTCTGGTTAATAAACTTTCTAAAACATTGACCGGTTGAGATTAGAGGGACGCTAGAGATTATTGTTTTTTGTGGAAGAACTTCTAAAGCTTTAAGAACAATTTCATTCCACTGTAATGATTCAGCATACAGTCTAAGCTAAAGTGTTCACCAAGAGATTATTTAAAGCATATGTACAACCGGGCCAGAAGACTGGGTGTATCAAGATGCATCAGTGAAAGGATCCAGCATCTTAGCAGCAGTCTAGTGGCTGCTAAACTGGATTATGGAGTGGTGTGGAAGGCAAATGCCTCCATGTTCCAGACTAGCACAGGGACTCCTCAAATGGGTCCACCAGAACTGCCAGAGCTCTTAGATCCAGCATGAGGGCTGTCCCGAGAACAGCCTTCCCAATGTGGACAGCCTTATTCTGAGACAGTTAGACCGCTCTAGTAAGAATAGACCAGCTGGAGCAGTCCAATGAAGGTAAGTGAGGAAACATCCCCTTTCAGGCTCTGTTATTGTTTTTAGGCTGTGGTCACACGTTTACTTTAAATCTTCTTAAGTCCACCTTCAGAACTGACTGTTGCTCACACTTTTCATTTCTGTTTTATTTGTGGACTTTCCACCCGCCCACAAATAAAACAGATGGAAAGGGAAAGGTGTGAGCAGTCAGACCTGAAGATGGACTGAAGAAGGTTTAAAGTGAAGGTCTGACCATGACTTTCAGATGTAGGGCAGGGAAAAATGCAAATAAATAGATAAATAAATAAATGTCACCTCAACCCCGTTTGAAATGGTGCTGCCAGGTTAAACACTTATATAAAGCATCCTTCAGTCAGGAGTCCAACTTGGCTCTTTAAAAGATGCATGAACCTATTTTAAAACAATGTTTGATTTATTTCCTG
Source organism: Aspidoscelis tigris stejnegeri (assembly GCA_023333525.1). NCBI lineage: Eukaryota > Metazoa > Chordata > Lepidosauria > Squamata > Teiidae > Aspidoscelis > Aspidoscelis tigris. The sequence goes on along the minus strand of JALMGA010000007.1, from coordinate 20,638,137 downwards.
GGTGACTCAGACAATTAAGTGAGTCATTCACCTTTCACCAAGTAGACAAAGTCCACTTTAGATTTATTTATCCTGCATGGAAAGCAGACAAATGGGTCTGGTAACCAAGACCAGTTTTAAGCAAAGATAAAGATCCCTTCGCAAGCTATCTTTATTCTGTTATTTCCCATTGCTATGGAATTATTCTCTTCCCCTTGATTCATCCTCACTGTAATCCAGTCACATCATTTACACTATAATCTTTTCTTTCCACCAGAGGTCCAACAGCATTAGTAGAGCTGGACCTTCCCTTCAGCAGAATGAGGCTGTCGAGGCAGGCTATAATGGGGATACCTGGTGCATTGTACTCTGTTCACCCTCAGATGCACCATGCTCTGTTTGCATGCAATCCAATCCATACTAGTACCTTAGGTCAGTGATGGCTAATGTTTTGAGCTTGGTGTGTCAAAATTCACAAGAAAACCTAGCTTAACTCGGGTGCTGTGTCACTTCCAGAAATATCCATAATTTTGTAATATTTGTAGCTCTAGTAAAAAAGTTATATTTTTGATATATGTATTTTATTAAAAGCAAAAATGAATAATTCTTTACATTTGCTAAATCTTCAATTGAAAGTTGTTATTTCGTACACTTCAAGAACAAGCAAGCACTACATGCCCAGGTGCCAGGGTGACCAGGTGACCAGGTGTGTCACCTAAAAGGGCTTGGCGTGTCACCTGTGACACGCGTGTCATAGGTTGGCCATCACCGCGTTAGGTGTTGCCAACAATGTTGCTGGCAGAGTCAACCACCAATCCAAAGAAGGTGCCATCATGCCCTTTGTCTCAGACAACAAAGTGCTTTAGGGTTGCTCTGACAACCAGACGGAACAGGTGACAGAGGTGAGGCCAGAATGGTTCTACCTTTTGCCCAAAGAAAGATCAGCAGTAAAGAGTTAGCTTCCTACTCACTTCATCAAAGAGAAAATAAGCAAGGATGTAGACTTGCATGAAACTGGTTTGTTCTAATTTTAGAAAGAGGAATAGACATTTAAATAGCACCCCATCTCAGCACAGAGGGTAAGTTCAGGACTGTTTCATGTTTTGGTTATCATGAAATTTTACTTCAGCTGAATAGACCCAAAGAGATCAAATTATTGCTAATAGCCTGACAAAATAAAGGACTCTTCCCTCAAGAGTAGGACATCTGGCAACCCAGTTAATGGGCAGCTCTCAGGTCACTCATGTTCTCTAGAGATGTGTACAAATATCCCTAACATTTGTTATTCAGATGAATTTGGACATTCGTACATGAACTGAATGTTACAACATGTGCACATTAACATTTGTATGAGTACGAATGTTTTGGAACATTCATATGAATAATTAGTACATTCATTAAACTGGGGATATGTATCGATACGTATGCGTTCGTGTAGGATACGTATCCAATAATAACATGTTTGTATAGGATCCATATGCAGGATCTGTATCCATTCATATTGGATATTCATATTAATTCGTACAAATACATTCGTATTGAATAGAATCCCACCACATTCTAAGGGTACCTATTTGAATGAATACAAATTTTCTAACATTCTGGTCTGATTAACTCAGCAGCAATTCATAGAGTACTTCTATGATGTTGATGGGACAAAGCAAGTGTCTAATTGGAAGCCATGCTTTGAGCTGGACAAACCATATTTTGGGCCATTGCTAAGCAAAATGCAGTTTGGCAAGATTAAAACTAGGCTTTCCCATAGGTCCTTATTAATTGAGGCTACTACATTCGGTCTGCAAAAATTCAAATGTCCAACAGATGGCAGCTTAGTATTTTCTGTATTTTTTTTGCTGCCCCCTGGAGGTCATCTGGACTTTTGCAAACCAGATATGGCAATCAGATGATATCCAAGTTGTTGCTTTATAACCTCAGCCATCTAAGTGCTACATAAAGGCCCCATCTGCTACCTCCCATGTAGAATTAAGGGTGCTCAGTTGTGTGTGCTTGTGTTTTAGTACCTGAAGGGGTGGAGAGCTTATTATGAAACCCAGTTATAAACTGGTTTAAGAATCATTTGACTGAAAGAAGGGGTATAAGGTTACCAAATAAACAGAAGACTTTCATTCCAAAAGGTAACATGTAGTGCTTTAAAAACAAGTGCTGGATACAGTTCAAGTTCTCTAATGCCTGTAGGCTCTTGGTATTTGCTTGCCAAGACAGTGTTGAGTTTGTTGCTACAAGGCAGAGTTTTTCATATTTTATGGAATTCTCAGGCCCAAAGAACATTACATGCACAAGTGCATTTTAACAAGGCCAATTTTTGTTTTGACATTGCTGTTGCTCACTCAGAATGAAAAAAGATTATTAGAATCAGCACTGCAGGGATTTGGAGTTACTCTTCTCCATCTGTGATCCAGCCCTGATTAAAATCTTACCAATGTTTAGTCACTGCAGAACGGAAATAGCTATTGGGGCATCAATTAGAACACCTGTCATACACAGTGGTCCACCAGTTGCTTTTGGGCATCTCAAGCAGAAGACAAAGGCAAAACCTTTACCTGCTCTCACCTCCCTGCAAGTGACGTTTAGAGGCGTCCTGTCTGTCTCTCCAACCCAGAAATGTTACCTAGGTATCCATTCTAGCATTGGAAATACCCAGCTCAGCTGGATTGGTTGTCCATTGAATCCAGCAATCTGTTTTGCAGCAGCTCACCAAATGCCTTTTAGGCGCTCACAGTCCACAGCAGCTGGAATTTAGAGAGGTAGTACTGCTGATATTATAACAATATATTAATGTTTTAAAAGCTCATTTTCATCTCTGAGATGCCCTGAAAACCAGGAATGGCTAGCACCCTGGAATGCAGTGAACGACTGAGCAGCAATTTGCATAGCAAATCCCACTCCAATTTGACATGGAATAACCTCTTCTGTGTTATACCAAACGGTGATTTGCAGCACATTGCCAACCTCAGAGATATGTGGTGAATTGCCACTCAAATCTTCTGTTCCACCCATGGCTGCCAGCCACTGCTCCTGACAGCAGTCTTGGAGATTGGGAGGTGAGATAGTTATTTTTTAAAAAAGCACATGTGGTTTCTCGTAATCTATGGCACGTGTCCTTTTTCTGCTCAGTTGCAAACAGGTTTGTGCCATTTTGTGTCATTTTTCTCATGAAATGAAAGTTCATATGCCCATTTCTTGCTGATGTTTGCCTTGCTTCATGTGGCTTTTTAGGTTCAGATGCGAGCTGTTACTCAGATTGAAACATAATGGTGCCATCTCATTACATTGTTCATTTCCTTAGGCAGAAAGGCTGGCAATAACATTTAATTTATCATTTGTAATGGCTTTATTTTTGCCTCTGTTGTTTTTTTCCTTTGCACATACACGTGTATCCTTGTCAATCTCATGTGCTCATCCTGCTCTCAGAACCTTCCATAACAGCTTTACTATTTTAGGTTTCTTTTGCATTTACTGTCCTTGATCTGGATTAGTGAATCCAGATTAGGTTGTTCCGGATCAACTACAGTCAGAGACATCTTCATTACACAGGCTAAGGAGAGACAATGCAGATGCCTAAGCCTTGTTTTGTTTCAGTGGATGCAAACTATTGGTGACAGAATCTCCCAAATCTGGGCCCATTTTGCCCGTGGCCTTATTCTGGGATATATCTTGGGATCAGTGTCTGTTGTCCATATGCCAATGCAGACTCTGGCAGGCCTTGCCTGGGGCCTGCTGTAACCTGCACTAACATGTGGACAGCAGGCCCATATTTGGGATATATTCCAGAATAAGGCCAAGTGCACAAAGGCCCCTGGTGCAATTTGCCTATTGATCATGTCACCATTGATCAAATGCTGCATCTGTGTAGCAAACACGATCAATGCAGCCACTGTTCCGAAGAGCATTTTCACAGCCTTGCCATCGCAATGTATGTCCCTCAATGCCATGCTCATGATCTTCCTAGTTCTCTTATGTGTAGAAGCCCCATCCTTCTTCTGGATCAGATCTAGTGCAGGTGTGGTACTGATTTATCAGGCCCACCTCTAACTGTGTTGTTAGTATGGATCTGATCTAGATTACCAGTAGTCCTGAGAAGACAATGTGAACTACGAGGCTCCTTGATCTGGATTACCAAGTAAGTGCAGAAAGGGCCTTAGTCATTAATGAACCTCTGCAAAGGCCAACAGACAAATGGTCAGAAGAAGCAAAAGGTGCTCAGTGGCAAATTGTGTGGATGTGAGTCTTGTCCTCTGGGAGAGGACACTCTTTTCCTCTAGGAGACAAATCACCCCCAAAGGTGGATGAGCCAATTAGACATGGTTAACATCACAGAATATGGGAGACCTTGGCACCTCACCACATTATTCTATCTCACAGTCAGCCAGATGTGGATGTGCTGGAGATGTATGGTCATCAGTCTCCTGGAAAGAGGAAGAGCTCTGAAGAAGAACACACACATGTGCACAGGAACATAAACGGATGTTAGCCATGCATATGTGTTGGCAGCAGATGAAACTATGTAGATGACTTCCGCTGGAGGTGGCAATCCTCAAGTTCAGTCCGGCTCTGTTCTATGACTTGTGATAGTTTTTCAAGACTACAGAGAGAGATTTGTTGGGAAATGAACCTGCAGCCTTCTGCACGCATCATGTATGTCCTATGACTGACCTACAATCCTTTCCCGAAAGTAGGTGTGTGTGGATAGCCTTTTAAGGACGTAACAGGGTAGTCCCGAGCTTGTTTTTTTTTCCACCTATAAAAGCAGCTGCCAGGGGGAGATAAAGAGAGGGAGGTTGTTTAACATATGGGAGGATATGTTTGTGCAATTACATCTTTAGCTTGCAAAAATTGGGTACTTCCGCATCTCCAGAAGGATTCAAGCTGGCCTGTACTTTGGCAGACACTCTTCTTATTGACTATCAATAATTAAATGTGTGACATTAAATTATGTCTAGGTTTCACAAGTTTCTGTGTCTCCTTCTGCCTATCTTTTCCTGGGGCAGCCCTTCAGTGGCTTGAGCTGAGTGGTAAATAGAATGAAGAGCCGATGGAAGGCTTGACATTCTTTCAGTAAAATGAAACAAAGGGGCCTTTCTGTGCTAACCTCTAGATCTGGATCTAAAGGTCTCTGGTCTGGATCCTGGCCTCCTGATCTGCATGTTAATATGGATCAAGGAGACACTCCCTCCTGCATTAGTCTGGTTCCATATGCATGAGACAGAGATTTAGAGGTCCTTAATCTGAATTTTTTATAGACCTGATATATCAGGTCTACAACAGGACTAAGGGCTGTAATCCAGACCATGGAGGCATGCAGATAACATGCCTCCATGATCTGGAATTACTAGGAGCTGTAATTCAGTGGCGCATCATAGCATGCTGCCAAAAATCACCCCCACAAGCCCTGAAGCTAGGAATTTTCACTCCTAGCTGTTGAGGTTGTGTGGCTGCGAAGCTTGCATGATCAATGCTGTAGATGGTGCTGATCCAGCCCTCACCTCCCTGTGATCTGGATCAGTGGATTTGGTGAATCTAGGGCCCTTTCTGCACTTGGCCTTATTTTGGGATATATCCTGGAATATGGACCTGCTGTCTGCATGCTAGTGCAGACTATAGCAAGCCCCAAGTGAGGCCTGCCATAGTCTGCATTAACACGCAGACAGCATACCCCTATCCCAGGATACATCCCAGAATAAGGCCAAGTGCAGAAAGGGCCCGGATCTATTGGTCTGGATCTGAAACGGACAAGTGCAGAAGCAGCCAAAAACCAGCAAGAAACAGATCTTCTTGATGATCGTAGCCACATTGTTCCTCCTTCACTGCAATTCAAAAGTCTGAATTCAAGCTGCCTCAGTCACATTTGACCTTGTATTCCAGTTTTGCTGCTTTGGGGATCGAGGTGTGGATTACTGCATAGGAAACATCATGGGCAATCCTCTGTAATGCTGTCTGGCTCTTCTGAGTAATGCCTCTACTTGGTTTCTGAGTTCTGCAGCCTTTGTTTGCATTCAGTAGATCAATGTGGGTCGGGATATGATTACACTGATAAGAAAAAGATTAGCCAGCTCCTTTGTTCTCATGTTGACCCACAGGATATTTTGTTTCGGGTGTGTGTGTGGGGAAGGGTGCTCTTTCTCCCCATTCTTCTTACTATACGGTTCCTTGTTTCCTTCTTCCCTGAGTCCTGATTCAGAGACATTGCAAGGGGAAGGCTCTGCTACACAGTTACATTTTTTTCAGTTAAAGAGAGTAAGGCTGTGTCCCCATGGTAAAAAAAACCCTGCGAAGTGAAAGTGATTTCTCCTCGTGAGAGTCCCCATGTAAAGCTGTAATTTGGTCTACATGAGGAATAAAATCCTCAAAATCGAAACAACAATCTCCCCCCCTTTGTAACTGTTCTCGCCCCGAATTACAGGGCAAGAGCAGGTTATAAAGGGGGCATGGGGACACTTAGGGGCTAAGTAGATTGCTGATCCTCTCTCCCCGTCTCTCTCTACCCTCCCTCAGCCACTGACATTGGCTGAAGGAGATCAGAGCCACGTCGTGTCTCCAGAGGCTGAATTTCAAGCCCCTCGCTTGGAGGTTTCTCTTTCTTTCACCTGCAGCTGCATCTTCTCCTCGTGCTCCAACAGAGCCAGGATCAAGCAACTCCTCCTCCTGCCAAGCACATGATTGAAGCCGTGGCTGCAGGGCAAAGAAAGAGAAACCTCTGAGCAAGGGGCCTGAGATTCAGCCACTAGAGATGCGACGTGGCTCTGATCCCCTCCTTCAGCCGATGACAGAGGCTGAGGGAGGGGAGAGATCCATACGCGGCGAGCAGTTTTCATGGGGACGGGCGGGTTTTGGTTGAATCCACCCTATCCTCCATTGCCATGGGGACAGCTTAATACGAATTAAGATCCGCATTAAGCTGTCTAGCTTCCACCGCACTTTTATTTTACTCCATGGGGATTCCCCCTAAGAGACATTATTAGTAGGCGCAGTAGCATAACAGTACAGTCATGTCTACTGGCACACTGTTCAAAATAGAGGTCTTGATGCCACCTCCCCTTGTAAATGCAGGAGTCAATTGTCCTCAGACCATCTGCCTTTGCTTTCAGATTGCATGGAATGGGTGTGAACCATTGAACTGAATGAGGGGTTCAAAGTTAGCCACGCTGGGCAGAGTTGTCTTGTCCAAGATAGGGTAAGTTGAGAGATGGAGGTGGAAGTGACCAAAGCTGCCAAACAATGGGAGGATGGAAGCACTGGGCAAGGGAAGTACAGCCACGGCAGAGTCAGCAGTAGCACTGGATTGAGGTTGGCACAGGTTGGGCTTCAGCATTTTTGCATCCTGTTCCAGGATTGCGTTCGGCATGGTTGCCCTCCCAAGCACCTTGGCTTATACATAGTATCTCCATATATACATGGAAAGACAAAATGTGCTTTAATAATGTCCACAGCATTCTTACTAGCCTGTCCCCCCCTCTCCAGCCTAAGAACCTTCAGTTATAACCAAAAAGTGGGGTAGAGGCAGGGGTGTAGAAGATGGAAACAGAGGGAAGCGACCATACCTTGGCTGAAGAGGATTATATCCCCCCCCCCCCCAGTACAGACACTATTATTGTAACACGGAGTATACTGTTCTAGATTTGGTTGAATTTTTAAAGTGCTTTTAATGTATATACTGTTTTAATCTGTTATTCTAATGACTTCAGGCATGGGGTGGGATAGAAATGTAAATGAATGAATGAATGAATGAATGAATGAATGAATGAATGAATACTTTCCCCTGGAAGGTCAGAAGTGCCCCCAATTGCAGAAGGAAGAGGGAGGGGAAGGATGGAAGGGATGCAGATGAAAAAGATACCTTGCTGTCAGATGGAAGATGAGGGAGACTGAAAAATGTGGACAAAGAAAGAAAGTGAGCACTAAATCAAATGGGTGTGATGTAGCTAAAACCAGACTGAAACCCTATTGTGTCCTAAAATGGACCAGTGAAGGCTCTGTCTGGGGCATCTGGGGATATTTAGCCACTCTGTGGTGTGTCTTCGCTCAGTGGTGATTGAACCACCAGTGGTGTTCCTTTAAAGGCCAGAAAGAGCCAGCAAGCTGACCCTGACAGGTATTGGCAGGGAGCTGCTAATTGTTTGTTTGGTTAAGCGCCAGTCCTCCTCACAGTCCAAAGCAAAGGCAGAGGCAGCAGATCATAATCTCTCAGCATGAGGGTTTAAATTCTGCAATTATGAGTTTTAATGTGACTCCTTTACTCCTTTTTCATTCATTCTCTTACCAATAAAAACAAATTCACTTCCCTTCTCTCATTTATAACCTGTTCTAAAAGTCACATTTTTATATTTGTTATCAGTGGCAAAACGGTTGATGGCTTCACAATTCATTCTCCTTCCTCAAAAAATAGTGAAAGTAATAAAAATATCTTTTGTGGCTATTTGTAGCTATCAGGCTTTGAAACCTGCTTCCTGTTGAGCAACTGTTTAGCTCACTGCTAATATTTTTTACATTGCCCACTTCTTTTCTCAACGGAATTGTAGATTGGGCCTGTTCTTAAAAACAGCAGCAGCTGACTAGATAGAAATCTGGATTTTAAAAAAGATAAATATAATGTTCAGAAATTTGGAAAACCTGTAAGGATGCTAATTCCCTCCAGAGGATTGAACATATTAAAACAGAAGTGAAATTACTGTAGCAGATTCAGCCACAATTTATACATATTCCTTTAAATGTTATTTTTTAAACATTTGCTCTGGTACCTCACTTTCAAAGAAATACAAGGAGCATTTCCCCCCCCCCTTCTTCACTGTATCCTCATGGAAGCACTACAGGATAGATTAAGTAGAGACCCAGGCCTTGTCTGCATTTACCACGTTTGGACCCTGGTCACACCTATATAAGACAGGATGTCCTATTCATAATTCGAAATGAGTTTGTATTAGTTCTGTTCATCCCTAGATCATTATAGGCTGTTCTCAGGCTGTCCTCACCTTGGGCTGTAGCACCCACACCCTTCTCCACGATCGACCTGAACCTCCTCCATGGAAGTCTTGGCCCTTCACCTCTTTGGTTGCATCATATCTACCTCCTTTTGTATTGGATGCCATTGTGTCACTCAAGGGAGGTGAGGGGGTGTGTTTGCAGTTCTTTTTAAAGCCTGTTTCCCCACCTCCACACACGCTAGATAGAGGAATAATACACATGAACTGAGGAGAGAAGGGGAGGTGCCGCACAAACTCCGCAAGTGCCACCCTCCCTTAGACATTGTATGAAAGGAAAGACTGGATGCCACCCACCAAAGCATGGTTCAGCCTCCTTTAGCCCATCTCCCCACTCACACTGAGGAAGTGAAGATGGCCTGGCATGCCAAGATGGTCTGAGGCCTCTGGAAAAGAGGACTCTGGTTAAAATGATCTGACAGGGATAAACCTGCTTGGAAAATGAATTGAATCAAAATAATGTAATGTGACCAGAAGGTGACCTGAAGTTGTCTTAAGCTAAAGGTGTGACCTGGGCCTTGAAGTGGTCTATCTATCCTGGGACCTTTCTGTACTGGGTCTTGTTCTGGATTATATCCTGGAATAAGGACATGTCATTCGGCAATGTTCACACTTACCCTGCCGCAAGATAAGTTCCAGGTGGGTTTGAAGGCTGGCTACTGTCTCTATACTTAACTTAAGTGGGACGTTGTTTCTGAGAGGATGAGTGCAAATAACTTCATACTCACATTCCCTGAGCATATGTATATAAATTCCATCTTTAGCCTAACCATGCAACATTTGGAAAAGGAGGAGATTTTTAATCATGTATTTCAATGGGTTTGAAATATGGCACCACCTTTGGCTAGTTTTTAGCACCATTTCTTTATGTTTTGCATCATGCATTCTTGAAGTTAACCTTTCCCCACAATTCTTTAGATATAAGGCCTTTCCACACTTGGATTCATTAGTCAAGGCAGGGGGAACTCCCGGACAGTACAGCCAATTCAGCAACTCACGGAGCCATTTCTTAATCAGGAACAGCTCTGCATGTCCCAGAGCTTCCCACAGGCAATGCAAGTGTTCCACACTTATACTGTACTAGTGGTAGACCCAGTAAAGCTCTGCATGCACCATTTTCATATCTTTGTGTTGGAAGACATGCAGGAAGGGCATGTGACTGGTGGCACATGCATGATGATGCACTGCATCACCACGTTGTCCTGGTGACAGTGCCAAGAATGTGCACTTTTACCATGAGATTCATGTGGTGGTAGGTTAGGTATAAATACAAATAAGTAACGAGGTACAAATCAATATCGTTGCTGGTTATATTATCTTAAAACCATCACTGCTTTTCTCAGCCTAAATGTCTATACAACATTGTCATAAGGACAAAACGGAGGGGAGGATAATATTCTTTGCCTTGAACTCTTTGGAAGTGGCATATAAATGCAGCAATGATTAAAGAGCATGTATACTCACTGGATACAGAAGAAACAGCATGCTCTTCTGTATCCTCTCTAGTTCTCTTTGTAGCACTTTGAGGTTATGGCCCAGCAAGGCAATGTTAGAGTAAGCAAGTGCACAAAGTGCCCACTGGTACAGTGTTTTAAACAAACAAACAAACAAACAAACAAACAAACAAACAAACAAACAAACAAACAAACAAACAAACAAACAAACAAACAAACAAACAAACAAACAAACACACATACATACATACATACATACATACATACATACATACATACATATATATATATATACATACTTCTATTGTGTGACCTGCCCTGAGTCCATTTGGTATACAAATTAATTAATTAATGTTGCATATGTGTGCATGCACACCCCTGTTCAACCACACACACACACAAGCACACAAATACCTGGTTTTAAGTGGTGGATTTTCTGCCCCCACCCCCACCCGCACCCGCACCCCCACCCCCACCCCAGCAGCTGTAGCTCAAGAGCACTAGATTGGCTGAAGAAACTCTAGGACATCAATCCATGTCTCCTAAAAATAACCGCCTGTCTTCATTTTGAATGTTTTATGAACTAGTCTGCTTATTTATTGCACCGGGGTTGTGCAGTTATAGGGCTGGCCTCTGGTCTGCCAACTGGAGATGCAAACATTCTGAAAGCATAGGAAATGATTAGTCAGATCTGATGTAGAAGTGCTCATAGTGTTGTGCTAATGTTTAGCAACAAATATGCTTTGAAGCACAACAGAAGGAGACTATACTGAAATGTAATTCATCATGTGCCAAAATCTATTGTGATGAAAATCAGCCCTAAACTAGATCTTTTGATGAGTACAAAACGGACTGTATAGAAGCTCAGTTTTGAAAATAGCCTGTTGCTATTAATGTTGGCGTCTGCTGGCAAACAGTATTTCACTAAAACTCTATTGAGCTTGTGCTATTGTCTAAACTGTTTAGATGTTGGCATTTTATTCTTTTACTGGTATTCTATCTTCCTATTCCGGTACTTGAATAAACTAACGTAGCAGCAAGAGACTGCAAGTTTGTATAACAGGTTTTTGTTAATTTGTTTTATAAAGGTTTTATTATCTGTTTCACATGGCTAATTGTTCTAAATTATTTCTCCTGTGACATACCATGGGATTTTAAATTGTTTCTGTTGAAAATAATAAAATCAAATGTTTTCACCTCAAAAGCATGAGTTACTGAGCTTTGTCTCCAGGACAAAATTCAAACCTGCCCACGTTTCTAATATGAAGCATTTTTTAAATGCAAAGCTGTTATAGACCACACAAAAACCATGAATATATATATGACTTAGGGACTTTCCACACTGGGTGGTAAACCAGATCACTTAGCTTCTTAGTACACACTGGGTTAGCCTCTGGTAAAGGAGCATTTCCTCCCTTCCCAGAAGCTACTGCAGCATCTACTATCAGTGGTGCAGGAAGTTATGCACCAGATGCATCCCAAAGCTGACCCAAAGCTTGCCCTTGTCAGCCAGCTGTGAGACCATCTGGGTGTGGTGTGTGTGTGTGTGTGTCAGCTGGTGTATTATGCAAGATGGCGGCATCCAGACAGGCGCTTGGACGCAGGTTGGTTTGGTGTGCACTAACATTTGCAAGTGCAAATGCTAGTGAATGATAGTGGGAATGCACTTTCCCCATCCCGCGGGTGGGAAGCAAAGCGCAGAAAGGCTGATTGGGTTTAGGCCTCTGCCATCCACTCATGCCCAATTTGCTCCATCCATAGAAGCAGGCAAAAATATTGTATATAAGGCCTTGGTCACTTTAAACCTTCTTCAGTCCATCTTCTGATTGCAATACTTACACCTTTTCATTGCTATTCATTTTAATTGTGGACTTTCCACCTTACATTTGGACTTTCCAGAGTGGAAAGTCCACAAATAAAATGGATAGGAATGGAAAGGTGTGAGCAGTCACACCTGAAGATTTAAAATGAAGGTTTATCCACAGCCATAGTTGGATTTTTCCATTTTTTTTATTATAAAGGATATTTTACACATGGCACTAGCTGTATATTTGAACAGGCATACCTTAACGAGGGGCCTGTACTGTGCTAAGGCTGGTACATGCAGGGGATAAGGGGCCAACCCAGGCAGTGGGGGGCTGTGGCACCCCAACACCCCCCCCCCGGGTCGGTTCAATCCCACTCCTGGCTTCAGACTGCTAGCCAGCACGTCACAGAGCATGCAACGTGGCTGGCAGCAGCCAATAGCAGCAGCCAGGAGGCGGGAGTCCTGAGCAGCCTAGAGGAAGAATGTGAATGCTCTCCCTGCTAGATTGTTCAGGTAAGGCCAGGGTTAAGGTTGGGGAAGTTATGGCACACGAAATCAGCTCCACAACTCAGATGCAACTAGGACAGCTCTGGTACAGGCCGGGCTGCTTCTGGGTGGAAACAGCCTCCTGCAAATGTATATGAGCTGGTCCTAATTGAATGCTAGAGGCATAAGTGCAAACAGACCTCTAGCCAGATTTAGTTTTGTGAAAAAGCAGCCAGTATCACAAATGCCTACTTGATTTGTAATAGCGCCCTGTGGTTATCTGGTTGCTATCTGAGTTTGGAGTTGCTGTTTGTGCAAACAGCATTTGGGGATGAAAAGCCAAGGCAAGTAAGTTTTCAGTAGAAAACTGGTGCAAGTTTGATTAGGGTGAATCCTGTTAGTTGCTCTATCTCCTATGCCCCCAGTCACCCATATAAGCAGCTGCTGGTTATGGAGGATTTCAGGCAGAATGAACTTGGCTACACTTAGGCTGCACTCAGGGCTTTACTCTGGAATACCCAAAAACAGCAGAATAGATAAGTGACGTCTGGAGGCAGCCTAAGATGGTTCGCCAGTTTTCCCCCGAGCTCCTTCAAAGGCTGGTGGAGGTGCGGCAGTGGAGAAGCTTCACTCTGGCCCTTTCTGTACTTACCTCAGTTAATCTGTATTAGCTAGATCCATATTAGCTAGATCCGGATCAACCACAGGCAGAGGCATCTACATTGAGTGGGCTTTAGAAAGCAAGGAGTGCTAGCATGGATGTAGACCATGGGCCTTTCTGCTCTTGGGCCCATATTTTGCCTGCAGTACGCTTCCAGAGATAGCATATGCACTTGAAGGGGCCCTTTCCAGCTCCGAAACAACCCGTTTCTGCACACAAACTATGTGTGGGGCATGATTTAGTGCTCTACACATAGACTTACCTTGACCAGAGATGGCCTTTGCTCATGCGTCTATGGTGCTGGGTGAGTCATCTGAGTTGCCTAGCAAGTGGGCTCTGGCAGATGACCTCAAAATGCGAGTGCGGAAGGATGCTCCATCACTGTTATCCCAGTGCCAGTACCATTGCAGACATAGTTGGGACGGCCTCCAGGGAGAAGATGGTGGCACGCGGACACTCGCCCGCACCTAAGGGAGATCTGAAGGCATGTGGGGGGAGAAAAGATATGCACTAGCATTCACATGTGCAAATGCTAGCACACGTTAGTGGGAGTGCACTCTTCCTGTCTTCTGGACAGTGAGTGCCGAAAGGCCCCACTTTTATCTGGCCTACCACTGACTCTGATTAGTGAGTCTTTAGCACATTCCTGATCTGAATCTACTCTACTCTGGTGCAGACAATATGTCCTCAACAACTCCTTGCTCCAGACTGCGATGCAGACATCTTCTTAGCAGATCCTTGATCTTGATTAACAAGTAAGTGCAGAGAGGGCCTCTGAAACATTCCTTCATCAGCTACTGCACGCACACACACACACACACACAGAGAATTTAGTTAACATGCACCTCGGTATGCTGCAGACTGAACTTCCATCAACCCCAGCTTTTGTAGCGTTCTAAAATTGTGCAGCTGAAGCATGTTTGTTTAGGAGTGTTTTTGCACTTCCTTTCCCATCCAGTGGGATTAACGCAGTGCTAGTCAACTTTGGCCGTATCCTCCCCCTGTGGTTGAATACTTACCTTATTCAATCCCAGGGCTGGTCCTCTTCTGGGCGCCGCCATTTTGACTGCTGCGCCCTCCGCTACTACGCATGCATCACCACTGTCACCTTGACGATGCTGATGCTCTGCGCATGTGCAGTTGCATCTATGGTTGTCCAAGGTGCCAGTGCGCTTGCGTGGCATTTCAGACAACCCCGGAGCACCAGAAGAGGTGCAGATGGTTGGATCGCTGGACACCTGTGGTAAGGTTTTGGTAAACGTTGGTTAAGATGTGGAGCATGATTTCACGCTCCTCACCTAATCAACAATTAGTGAACTTCTGGTGAGGCAGGGTACACTTGGAGGCTGTAACAGCCTCCTCCATGTGTGATGCTCTTGACCAGAAGTTCACTAATTCTTCACTAGAGGCCATAGTGCAAATAGGCCCTAGGTATGTGACTAATATCACAGGTAGCCTGTCCCTGAAAGAGAGGGGATGGGCAGGCTGTTTGCAGCTATTGTTACAACAGAAATGGATGAACAACAAACATGCTGCCTAATATCAGAGTCCTATCAGTGGGATCCCTCCACATTGCACAAGCGAAGATTGGCTTCATTCATTAGTGAATGTCCCTTTTGAGACTGGGGAGCTTAGACTAATTTTGCTGCACTGTCCTTATTGATTTACTCACCAAAAGCAAATATGTTAAGGTGTGTGTGTGTGTGTAAATAAGATAAATAAGTCACAAGCCATATCTAGATCAAGCTTCTGTTGCTCAACTGCTGTGTTTTGAACAAAAATTACCCCACCCTTAAAGCGGAAGAGAATCTTCACTACTTTTGCAAAACTTTCCAAGAAGGGAAGCTCATTTTAGGAACTTGTATGTCTTTAAATATACCCAGTGCTTCTTTTTTTTTTGCTGCTGCTGCTGCCTGCTGCCTGGGCAATTCAACAATTGTGAAGATGGAATTTTTTTCAGTTGGTTTCACAAGTGAAGTCTAAAACAAAATAGCATGAATAAACCCATATAGCCTTTGTGGTGACAATGCAGAAATGGTTTGCCGTTGTTTTCTTCTGGGAAATATTTTCACTTGCAAGTTTAGCCTATGGTGCTTCTCATCCCAGGTGGTCTTCTTTCCAAATATTAACTAGGCTTAGCTTTACCTAGACCTTTTTATACATGGGCCATAAGGACATAAGCACATGAGAACATAAGAACAAGAGAACATGGGGACATAGAAACTTAAGAACCTAAGAGGAGTCCTGCTGGATCAGGCCACAGCCCATCTAGTCCAGCGTCATGGTCCTTTCTGCACATGGCCTTATTCTGCAATATATCTCAGGATAGGGGTATGTTGTCTGCACTGTAATGCACTGGGGCCTGCCATAGTCCACACTAACATCTGGACAGCAGGTCCTTATCCTGAGATATATTCCAGAATAAGGCCAAGTGCAGAAAGGGCCCTTGTTTCATGCAGCAACTTTTTATAGTGCACTTTCATATCCCAGGTATGGAGATTGATCTCCTGGAATCTAGAGGACTTTTCTAAGGCTGGTACATGTGGGGGACAGTTCAACCATTCACTTTGGCCTGTAAGGGATGCATTTCCAATGGCCCAGTCTAGTCCCTGCCCAATGGTGGCAGCCCGGGGCAGGACTCCTGAGCTGTCTGGCAGGGAGAACCCAAATGCTGTCCCTGCCAGACAGCTCTGGGACAGTCAGGGCTAAGATTGGGCCAGGTGTGGAACACCCTGGCAATGATTAGCACAGCTCTGGGACAGACTGGGATGCTTCTGGGCAGAACCAGCCGTCCCAGAACCCGTATGGTCTGGCCCAGAGCTGTGCTAAGTGCGAACAGGCCTCAGGTTCTGCTGATGCTTCTATATCTCTATCCTCCTCAAAACAAAGCCTGAAATCAGAGCATCTAAAATGCTGCTGACATTGTTAGTTCCCTCCCACTGGAGTTAACTGGAATGACCCTAAAATGAAAGGTCATCCAATTCCAGTTTCTGGTAAAGCCTTGTGAAATGGTGGTAGTTTTACTGTAGAAGCCTGCTCCCAGTAGGACTTCATGAAAACATTTTTCTCTGAAGAACTGTCCCCTGAGAAGCAGAAGTGAAATGTGGTCCACTGAGAAACCCAGAATCCTTCACATATGTAGAAATAGATGCAAAAGGTCACATGGGTGGGTGAAAGTTGTGGTTTGGCAGAGCTGAGCATTAGCACTTTTTTAGGCTGCGTTCCCACTTGACTTTTAAAATCCAGATTGGACTATTTTAATCCGGATTCAGGACTGAATGCACATTCTGGCTGTTCCCATTTGCTTGACGATAACGTGGGTTCAGTTTGAATACTGCGATCCCCACCCAAACCACACAAATCATTTCTGCCCCTTGTCCTTTGATCCTCCCACTCCTCTCCCTCATAGAGAGCAAGCTTGATGGGGCCCCAAATGTTTGAAAATCCATATTTGTACAAATAGATAGCATTCGAATGTGGTAAAATTCTATTCGCTATGAATCTATTCGTACGTATTCATACGTATTCATATGAACATTTGATATGTATCTGATATAAGCAGATACGTAGCTGATATGAATAGATACGTAGCTGATACGAACAGATACGTATCTGATACAAATAGATACATATCTGATATGAATAGATATGTATCTGATATGTTTCCCCAGCTTAACAAATGTCTGAACTATTCTTACAAATCTCTGGAAATATTCGTATTTGTTCAAATGTTAGCATATGAATATCATAACATTCAATTTGAGTTCGAATGTCCAAATTTGGCCAAATTCAGCAAATACAACATATAAAATGAAAACATTAAAACCACAACATATTAAAAATACTAAAACCATAACAAATCCTAGTACTTACAACAGAAACACAACCACCTATATTGGGAAAGCTCTAAGTAATGTGTGTAGCTTGGTCAACATTTGTGCCATCCCTTCTAATGGTTTATTATGGTTTAAGTTGGTTTTGGAGAGCAATCCCATCTTATCGTTGCTAAGCATGTAAAACATTGACCTAGCTAAACTTGGTTGTAGGGGATGTCTCCATTTTAAAACAGAGATGGCTTCTTCAGAGTACATAGGGGAGATACTTTGATTGTCCCTTTCAAATGAGGAGATGACATTCAAAGTGGTGCTCTGAAGTGCCTTGGTTGAGGGTAGCATAATCCCATGCTCAGAAAAAGGGACCTCAGACAGTGATCATGCTCAGTAATGGGATAGCGAGGCATCTACTGCGGCCACAAATAGAGACATGGGTCACCTCCAGATGGCAGGTGAATATCCTGCTAGCAAAGGATAACGCAGGATATTGGTCCTCTGCCATTATCCTTTGCTAGCCTGATAGATCAATAGCTGGTGCTGCTTTGCAAATTGGCGCCTCTACACTTGTCTGGATGTCTGTTTCATCATCCATGCAGGGTGGTAGATGGAGTTATAATGATGGCTCCTCCTCCATACAGTAAGTAGAAAGCACTATTGCTGGGAAACATGTGACCAGTGCTGGGTTTGGGCCCTTTTTAGGGGAAAAATACCAGGGCTATGGTGGGGTTGTGTCAGATACTTAAAGGAACCCCACCATAGTGGTGCCACAATGGTGTTATGTACATGGAGTCCAAAGCTGCTTTATTGTGTGCCTTCTTTGGAGATGCTGCCTGTGACGGTTTCAGGGTACAGGCTGCAAACTGCTTTGCTTTCTGTCTTTGTAGGCTTCTAGCAAGCTGCATTAGACAGCCTCTGTGCAAACAGCCTTTTGCAAGCCCTGGGCAGAGGCTGCAAAAAGGGCGGGAAATCCCAAGCGGGTCCGGGTGCAATGATTGGCTCCAGGTAAAGTTTGGAGGGAAAAGCTGTCCGGGGATCTAGGAGCTGGAGGGGCTAGAGGAGGAGTTTCCACCAATCAGGCGTGAGGGATAGGAGCTTCTATCAGCACTCTCCAGCAGCATTTTATTCCAGCAGCTTTCCCCAGGAGGTGACAGCCAATCAGGGCCAGGGGGAAAAAGGTATAAATGAACGCAGAATACAGCAGAGGGTGTCTTCGTGCTGGGACTGAAGCTGAAGGGAACTGAAGAGAGCTGAACCTGAGAGAGCTGGACCAGTAGCTGACCATTGGTCTTGTGGCTGAGTGATTTCAGAAGGAGACAATCGTGGAGGATTGTGGTTCTGAGGGAGACTTCACTAGCAACTGACCAGACTGGATGATTGGTCAAGCAAGGACGGGCCGTGCCTTGTGATCATCTAGAGCCACGTTCTGGTACACTGGCTTGGCTTGGGCTGTTGCAGAGCTAGCGGGGGGGGGGGAGGAATGTGGAGAGGTTTGTCTTTTAAAAAGGAACTATTTTCCTGCAGAGAAAGGGGTAGCTCCTAACCTTAAGAGACTTACTGATTGAAGCCAACAACTACCTGAACCTTATTATCTTTCTAGTATTGCTTGTGTATATTAATAAACCTGTTCTAGTTTACTGTTCAAAACGCTTGCTACCAGTGTTTTGTGTCCACACTGTAGTATTCACTCGGCCGTTGCACGTACCCAGCATCCTAAAAGGGCCCTGCTACTCCTAGAGAGGGCAGGCACTGACTGGAATGCTGGGGATTGTGACACTGCCTCATTTAACTGGGACTGGTTTGCTGGTGGAATCATTGGTTGCCATCAGCTTGAGACAGGACTGATGATATAGATGAAAAGCCTCACTGCTGATCCATATCTGGATTTAGGTTCCAGCTATGACAAATGCTCCACTAAGCCTTAAATAAATAAATAAAATGGGAGAGTGGAAAATGACTCAGCGAAGTGTTTTAGATTACACCCTAAGGCCTAGATTTTACAAATTCTATGAAATATTGCTTTAAGTACCAGCTGGCTTTACTCTCCCTTTCAGTGTATGTGTAGGTCTCTGTTATTTGAATCAACTCTTTGAATGTTGACTCATTATATTTGATCACTGCCACATAGTAAGCAGCTACTTTCATTTTACAAATCTGGAGCAAGAGACTCCTTGAGAATTTATTTGAAGTCAGTCCATATAGGACTGCAGCTTTCCTGAATTAAACAGGAAGTCCATTTGGCATGTGGTCTTGGAAAACATCAGCTGTCAAACAGTCCAATCTTGCAGAAGGATCCTTTCACATTTGTTCGAAAATGGTTGATTTTTACTCAAACTAGCATGACTGTATTTTATAGTGCCTTTACTGGACATGATATAATATGAAGATACTTTCCGCACTCAGCATACATCAGAACATTGGCCATTTTGTGTCTGGTGTCTCCCAAAGGCTATGGAGCTCATGGCAATGAGAATCTTCATGTGATTCCCCCCTCTCCATATTTTGATCTTGCAGAATTCCCTCTCTTTTCAAAGGCTTTTTTTGTTTGTTGAGATGGTCCTGCTTTGAAGAAGAAGAGTTGGCTTTTCTACCCTGCTTTTCTCACCCATTTAAGGGACTCCAAGCAGCTGACAAAGCTTTCTATTCTTCTCCCCATAACAGAACATTTTGTGAGGTAGATGGGGCTGTGAGAGCTCAGAAGAGAGCTGTGACTAGCCCAAATTCATCCAGCTGCCTTCATGGAGGGAGGGCGGAATCAAACCCGGTATTCCACTAGACCAAACTGGCTCACAGGACCACTGTTTTGGTAGAACAACGAGGGGGAAAGCCATGTGTGTTCTCTGACATAAATTCTATCCCCATTATATGATATACGGTCCTTTACTTTTACAGCATAAACATGCATTTTACAACACAGCTGTGCTTGACTCTAGCAGGTGAATCAGTCATAAATCAGATATATTTATGCATATAACCCATGAAATGGTGTTTTCCCTTGTGCTCAACAGTTGTGTCATAAATTAATTTCACACAGAGTGGAAAGTTTAGCTAACAGATTTTTTTTTAAGTGCTATTTTTGGAAATGTTGGAAAATTACAACATCCTTTTATTTGAGCTCACTTGCCAAAAGAAAAGAAAAGACAGCAGGGAAGGGGGAAGTTCATACATTAGCATCATGAATGCCACCCCAGTGAAAGAGAAAGTGGACTTTGGGTCAGACCACAGTTTAAGAAAGAATAAGGACACGGTGCAGTGGTTAGGTATGTACTCCGCATGCTGACACCTGTGCTAAAACCAGGTTGGTGGCTTTTTGAGTTGGAAAGGGGCATTTTGGCCCTTGGGTCATTAGGTCCAAGTTCTTTTTCATGCAGGAACGGAGATCAACAGAAGAGGAAGAGGAAGAGGAGGAAGAAGAAGAAGAGTTGGCTTTTCTACTCTGCTTTTCTCACCCATTTAAGGGGACTCAAAGTGGCTGACAGAGCTTTCTGTTCTCCCCACAGCAGTCACCTTGTGATAACTCAGAAAGAGACCTGTGACTAGCCCAAGGTCACCCAGCTGGCTTCATGGAGGAGTGCGGAATCAAACCCTGTGACTGCGAGGTATGAGTTTGGCACTCTAACCATAAGAGCACAATAGTTTTTCCTACTGTAATTCAGGTGGTAATGTAAGCAGTCTGGGAAGTATAGGGGTGCTGGTTCTGTCCCTAGCTTCTGTCCAGAAATAGACACTGGCAAACCACTTCTGTATTTTTGCCACGAAAGTTCAAGGAGGTGCCTACACAGTCAACTAGGAGAACGCAAATAGGTGGTGACCAAGGGTACACTTGGACCTGTGGATTTGAAATCCGAGTCCCATGCCAAATCTCTCTTTGATTTGATGTACTTTATCAAATAACATAATTAGGGTAGGAGGAGGGAACCCTTTATTTGGGGGTGAAGCTATGCAAGTTAATGTTAACACCTTGAATTGCACTGGTGCGATGTGCCTCTAGCCAGTGGTTCCAGTTATCAATCTCACTGCTGGATTCTGGTCTGTGACAGTATAAATTCACCCACCCACTCACTCACTCTTTCATACTGCTGCATTCTGCACCAGCTGGAGCTGTGAAACAGTCTCTGACCACAAACTATCTCTGACCACAAAGGGCTGTAGCTGGTGAACCAGCTGCAGTTGGAAGTAAACATTCTCAGGCAATGTCTCTAACTGAACTTCAAGCCTAGGATCCAGGAGTGCCCCAAGATATTGTACCCGTTCCTTTCAGAGCAGGACAACCCTAGCGATGGCAGGACACCTCCTTACTTCATGACCCAAGTCCCTATATCACTGGGCATCTCTCTCGTCTGGATTTAACTTCAGGTTTTTTGGGTTCCCATCCAGTCCATTCCCACCTCCAGGCACTGGCTTGGTTTCTGCATGCTTTTTTTGTGTGTGGCGAGGGTATCCTAAACTTGTTCCACATAATCATATTTTTAACTGTTTACAATATATCTACACAAGTCACCTGAGTCCTTACAGTGAGAGTTAATTTTTTTTAGAGTATTAATGCATGTTCAGTAACCTACAATTTTTTGTTCCTTTGTGTCATTTGCATTTTTTTTTTACTCATTATATCACCATTGTAAACAAGAGCACGGATAAAGCACAGAGAGGGAGTCAGATCTGACGTAACTGTTTGCATGGTGCAAACAAGGTAGTATTAAGATTGTTCTTCTGCGCAGTATCTTACCAATGCATATGCACACCGATGAAATATCAACAACAAAAATCCAATTAATGTGACTTTGCACGTGTTTGTATCAGGTTAATTTCTCGCACCAGGCAGCAACAAGGCACTGTACATGTAAAGCAGTCCAGGTGGAGATATCTCTTTATTGTTCCTTGGTCATTTAGTTGAGTCCAGGGGCGTTTTCACACTATTCCTGTCTGCTGGATGGGAAAGGAGCACAGTGGCCCAATCTTAACTAGCACCCACACTTGAGTGCTAGTAAACTTTACCTGTTCCCTCCCCCCAGGATTAGATCTGAGGCCTGGTCCTCTGTTGGGCGCTGCCATTTTGGCTGCAGCGCCCTTAGCGAATGGGTGTGCGTCAGTGCCATCGCCTTGAGGATGTGAATGCTCTGTGCATGTGCAGTCATGTCCATGGTTTTCCAAAGTACCAGTGCACTTGGGCGGGACCTCAAAGAACCCCGGAGTACCAGCAAGAGCAAATGTGTGTGTGGAACATGATTTTGTGCTCTACACCTAATCAATGATTAGTGCACTTCTGGGGAGGGCAGGCATTCTGGGAGGCTGTAACAGCCTACTCAGTGTCCGTATGCTCTTCCCCAGAGGCGCACTAATTATGCACTAGATGCTGTAGAGCAAATGGGCCTCTGCTCTTCATGAGCCAATGGACTACAGCATTTCAGGCCTGCCTGTCTTACATTGTCCCCTGATGTCTGCTCAAGTCCATGTCTATTGCCTTCATAGCACTATCTAACCATCACTGGGTCGCAGCTTGCCTGGCTGCGAAGCCATGACCCATTGTTTGGACTCCAGCAGCCTCCCTGTAGCTTTCTCACAGAAAGCTGTGATGCTTCCATGGTGCATGTGGTAAGGCACATATCACATGGGATGGGGCAGCCAATGGGAGCTCAGCTCCTGTTGGCTATTTCTTGCCATCCTATCAGGACAGCAGGAAACGTCAAATGTACTTGATATTGTGGAGCGAATGCTCATCATTCTGCAGTAGGTAACTTTGCAGTAGGAGTGTCACAATACGCTGCCGCTATGAAGTATTGGGTGTCAGGTATGACGCCCATGTCTTGACTGCACATCAGAATGTGCAGTATTCCCAAGTCTAGATGCAGCTCATCTCTTCCTTTTGACTTCAGTCTTTCCCAGCATCAGAGTCTTTCCCAATAACTCCTGTCTTTTCATGAGGCCAAAGAATTTGAACTTGAGCTCCAGTATTTGTCCTTCCAATGCGCCATCAGGGTAGATGGCCTTTAGTATTGACTGACTTGATTTCATTGAAGTCCAAGGGACTCTCTGAAGTTTTCTCCAGCAACACAGTTTGAAAGCATTGGTTCATTGGTGGCCACCTTTCCTTATGGTCCAACTCTTGCAGCCATACATTACTCTGGGGAATAATGACTATATGGTCTTCTGTTGCCAGGGTGATGCCTCTGATTTTTAATATGATACTCAAGTTTGCCACAGCAGCTTTCCTCCCAAGAAGCAAGTATCTTTTAATTTTGAGGCTGCAGTGAAGTCTCTCATTGCTTCCATTTCTTCCTTGCCTGTTTACTAAAGAATGATGGAACGATCCGTACATCAACCCTGCTCTGAAGGAGTCCATTTTACCAAAGATACTGCCCCTAAACCCCCTTAATCTGTGAAAGTCAAGAAAAGCTGACATGGGGCAAGAATGATTTCTTAATCAGATTCATTGCCGGATAGTGAAGCTCCAGGTTGTGTAAACCTCCAAATGATTTGCTGCCATGCTAGAAATCTACTATTTGTTTAGCATTAAACAAAGCTTGGCTTTCAGGCTTCACAAAATCTCCTTATCACACACAAGCATTTAATACTGTATTCCAGAATATGTGTCTTTCAAAGAAAGCAAGTTTCTGCTTGATCTTCCTGTTTGATCTGGATGAATTCCTTCCTTCTTCTGCAATGTGCCAAGATGTTATGTGGTTCCACTACCAGTACATTTCCGTACAGCATCTGCAATGTGTTGACAGCCACCGCCTGCAAAGATAAACTTCGGCATTCTATATAGTGCTGAAGGAAACTAGGGAGTGTATGGCATTTCAGAGTAGGAACATGGTTCTTTTCTACTTGCTTCTTATCTTCCCATAATGCCCCAGTGCTACTGGCTTTCACCACTATTCTCCCATCCTATCTACCACAAATATGGCTCTCACACAGAACTGAAAAACATAAAATGCCCTTCCTCTGTATAAAACTGCAGGTCACATGATTTATATTTCCTTTTTTTAAAATTATGTTAGAGATCTTCCTAGCTAGGCAAAAGGGTCGCAGATTTTGCAATGACAGAATCAACAAAAGACTGCAGAAGAAAACTCTTTTTTGCTTCCTTTTGCTTCCTTTTTTTCCCCAAGTTTGGAAGATATGTAAATCCAAATTCACCTGCTGAATGTCAACAGATTAGACTGAAGCAGCTATTATGGCCGTCTATGTGATAATGGAGTGCAGTTCCCATCACCTCTGCCAGTTGGTAATGCTGGGTAGGAGTAATGAGAACTGGAATTCATGGGTACAATATTGGCCACCCCTGCATTAGAACAGCAGTTGTTAACCTTTTCTTATCGCGAACACCCTTCATGAATGCATTTTGTTACTGTGGATAACCAGTATCTTCAAAAACTATCACGCCGTTAGGTGTGGCTGCTCCAGAACTACTTTCATTTTTTATTTCCCCAAGCCCCACCTCTAGACCAACCCACCCCACCTTGTCGCTAGACTACCCCAGACCATCACTGCCCCAGTTCTGTCTTAACATTTTTTCAAGCCTTTGCCGACCCCTATGAGGCCTTGGTGGACCACGGATGTGGTAGAAACAGATGTGTCCCTAATGGGGTCTGTAGTGGAAATGGGGTCATCCGGCTCTCAGCCAAATGGGTCCTTAATGGGTGCTTCAACGGGTACTTAGTGCTAGTGGAAAAACACACATAGGGTGTTTCTTCACTGGATGCGGAAACCGGTTTCAGCGCCGTTAAGGTAAGATTTAAAACACTTCCCTTAACCTGCATCTGCACTGTAGAATGGATTGCAGAGGGCGCTTCCACATTTCGCTGAAAAGCCGGATCTGTTAGATCCACTTTTGGCGGCAAGTGTGGAACGCCCCTTACTGTCTGAAAAGAAAGGGTTCTATCCCAAATACAAATTTCCTGATGAAATAATAGATTAAATGAATTTAAAGAATGAACATTACTAGCAGGGAGTTGTTTGAATGGAGGAAAAAAACTAAAGAAAGGGGATGAGGGAAGATTTGAATAGACGAAAGGAAGTCATAATTTTCCAGGGTGGAGAATTGTCTGAATATGCAATGCGAAAGCACATACCATCTGCTTCTACCAGTTTACTCCCTTTCATATTTTCATCACTAGCTCAGTCAGTTTTTTGGCGGACTTTGTAGACAATATTGCATCTTGAAGTGTTCTAAAATCCTCAAGCAAAGTTTTTTTTTTTAAATGTGTTGTGGATAGCGATCAACCAGAAAGAATAATTTAAACTAAAAGACTTGTCTTCTTCCAGGCTGTGGCAACACCTAAAGTTTAATCCAGGTTCAGTCCACATTCAGAGTGAGAGAATACATCAGCAAAGTGGCAAGCTGTTTTCTCGCAGTGTTAAAATACTCAGAAAATTCACCTTTGGCATAGATACTGAAGAAAGAAAATTACTAGTTACTTTGCTGAAGTGTTCTCTTTCTCTGAAAGTGGACTGAAGTGTCTGGCCACAGACCCAAGGCCTTTTCGTAGGCCAAGTAACTTCAGGACTCTACACTCATTCACACAAACGTGTTTACACACATTCCTGCGTGCCTGTGTGCGAATGGGGGCAGTGTCTTGAAGTTACTTGGCTGGGAAAGGCCGGCCAGGGGCGGGCAGCCCTGTCAGGCCCCTTCCCCCGCTTCTTGCCAGCTGTACAGGGCTCGATCTGGGCACCCACCTACCCACCCACACCAGGGCCCGGGGCCAGCTGTCTATGGGGCAGCAGCTGAGGGACCCATTGGTCGACCGGAGCACTTTGTTCTGGTCAGCCAAGGCTTCCCCCCACCTGATTGCGACCCTCTGCAGGGCGTAGGTGCCTGTATTAAGGTGCCTAGGCTCCGCAGACGACCACCCCCAGGGCCTGGGGACACGCGGCACGCACATAGACCTACCTCGTTGGTGTCTGGGCTTGGAATGAGCCAAGGACGCTGGGAGCATGCACCACGTGGGTGCGCCGCAGCTCCCTATTGGACAAGCAGTTCACGTGGCTTCATATTCACTGGGCAAGCTGTGTTAGAAGGAACATCACAGACACATCAGGCCTTGACCTGGCTTCAGCTAGCTTGCCACACTGCAGGACCCTCTTAGTGTATGAGGTAACAGGTTGGTTATTGTTCCTAATTCACTGCACTTTAGACACCTTTGGCCCTTTCTGCAATGGGCAATATTCTGGATTATATCCTGGAGTAGGGACTTGAAGACTATGGCAGGCCCTAGGGTGGGATCTACTATAGTCTGCACCCACGTACAGATGGTAGGTCACCGTTGGAGGATATAATCCAGATGAAGGCCTAGTGCAGAAAGGGCCTTTGATGAGTCTAAGAGCATTGCTGCCTCCTTCCAGATGCCTCAATGGAGGAAGACAAGGAGACTCACTGCCTTAGGGGATCGTCAGAGGCATCTGAGATGTGCAATGGAAATTTAGAGATAAATCTGGTAACTAACTTAAGTCCCATTGACTTACTCCAACATGGGAGAAGCTAGGAACATGCAAAGAGGCAGATTTGCTATTGAAGATTTGTTAATCACAGCACAAGATGAGGCTGGTTTTGAGAAGTGGTGTCTACTGAAGCCAACAATGCAACCTCTCTAGATTTTATTATACCGATTTCAGACTGGACCACCCTTGTCTCCACAGACCCCATTTTTGGGTTTCTACTCATTGCTGACTCTAGTGGCATAGGAATTGTTGGCAATAGTTGTTCATGCTTTGTGAGCAGAGCTTGGGGCTTCTGCCATGATAATGTCCCTTCCCAGCAGCATTCCCATCTTCTAATGCGTAGAAGTAACTGGATACCTCCATAGCTCTCCTTCAGGCATGCAGTATGAACTTGGATCCAGCCCAGTGCACAATTTAGGTTCTGATCCACAGACCACCACAGATGAGTTCATTCTGAGAAAAGGGCCTTCTTTTAGAGGAAGGCATGGTACCAGCAGAGAACCTGGAGACACATTACTGAGTACTTTGCTGCTGGACCAAAGTAGGTGTGAAGTTTCTAGAGCACTAAATATAATTGCTGGGGTACACTTAGCCAGACAAGAGAGTCCACTCTACTTTCTTGGGCTAAGGAAGACAAAGGTCTCAGAGCGGGCAGTCAGTTGTCCCTTCCTGCATGATTTAGGCAGGCTGTGTACGTTGTGCTCTTTTGTCAATCAAGCATCTCCAGGTTTCTTTATGCTAAAGCTAAAGTGCCTGACTTAAAAACAAAATACAAAATACAAAAGTGTATTTTTCCACTTTTATTTTTCCATTTCAAAAGTTGCTCCCAGAAGAAAGGAAGTGGCTTAGTTAATGGTATTAGTGCTGGGTGGCTAATCAACTCTGTGCAAATCTTTTTCCATTGCACGTAAGGAGGAAAAATGATGCTTTTCCTGATTTGGGCGTAGAAGACGCGATGGCATGTGTACCCAAAATGCGATAAATGCCATATGAGGCCCATTCATCTCTGTATCTCTCTAAATAGCTGCATCATTGTGGTGATCTGATGATGGCAACGTGGAATGTGATTCTGTTGCTATCGGCCCTGTTGTGCCACTCTGCTAATCTGCCCAGACTGCCCAGCCAACAAACGTTTCCATGGGGTTGCTGGCCATGGGGTACAGCACCAGTACCAAAGTAAACATTCCTGCACTTAATTTGTTTTCTCCACTTCCACTGCAGATGCTGAAACAATTTTTATTTTTATTTTGTGGTATTATGCATTTCTTAAGATTTTCTATGGAAGAAAAACACCTTCCAAATCAACTGAAGTCAAGAACCTGGTGGGTAGAAAAAAAGAAACCTTTCTCCTCCTCCTCCTCCTCCTGATGATTGTTTTCAGTCACAACCAAGATATTAAGGATGTGCATGAATATTTGAAACATTCAAAATTTGATGAAATTCAACCGAATTCGGACATTCAAATTTGAATCATTTATATGATTTATTCGGACATTTGTGTGTGTACGGATACATACACATTACATACATATCTGTATGCATCTTATCATGTCCATATGCATTTGTAAGGATATTTATGGAACGAAAACGGGAAACATACGAGATAAAAATGGGATGCATACAAATGCACATGGATGTATACGGACACATAGGAATGTTGTTGATATTCGTATCTTCAGATATGAATTGAAAATTCGTACAAATAGATTCAAATGTACTGAATTCAAATTTAAACACTTGAATCAATTCAAATATTTGGATATCGCTAACTCTGACTGATAAGGCCCTAAATGACTTGGGCCCCAGATATCTAAAGGAGCGCCTTCTCCCATATCGACCTGCTTGTGTTTTAAGATCTGCAGGAGAGGCCCTCTTGGTTATCCCACTGCCTTCAGAGGTTAGGTGGGTGGGCACCCAGGAGAGGGCCTTCTCAGTAGTGGCCCCCAGGCTGTGGAATGGTTTCCCCTTGGAGGTGTGTCAGGCCCCTTCTCCGTTTATGTTCAGGAAGGCAGTGAAGACACACCTCTTCACTGAGGCCTTTGGCTAAATGCTCCCTACGCTTCCCCCATTGCAAACACTATTGTTTTTTTAAACTGTTTCTGTATCTTTTTATTTTTATTATTACTATTATTATGCTGGATTTTAAACCTTGTACTGGTTTTAGTATAGTCTGATACAGTTTTAATATGTCCATTTTTAAATGTTGTGAGACCCTTGGGTATGGGGAGGGATATAAATATAAATATAAATAAAATAAAATATTTGAATCGAATCCCAAAAATTGTGTTCATGCACATCCCTACAAGATATGCAGAGGTTTCTCTTCATTAATGTATTGCAAGGTAACAACACACTATAGGTCATGTCAGGGGCTTAGACTTGTCTATACAGAGAAATATTTAACTAGGAATCTCAGAAGGGTCAGCAAAAGGGCCCTTGCTTATCTCTTTCAGGATCATCTTTTTACAAAGAGCCTCCTTCATCTGAGATAGGGAAACAAACATGTCTAGATGTGTTGTGTTCCACACCTTCCCTCTCTATTCTTTCATCCACTCTGTTCTCCAGGTAGTGCTAGATTATACTGAAAGCTCAGGGGATGCTGGGAAATCCAAGATTTGTTGGCTTGCCTGTAAACAGTAGGGTATAGCTCACTGATAACTAGATGTGCTTCAGATGTTTTTGGAAATGGCTCCTGCCTGCACCAGTCAGGAAAGACTGGCTAAGTACAGGTGCCAACGCTGCAGGGCACTGATTGGCTTAAGGCATATGAATGATTTTCCTTCCTCAAGACGAGTTCTGATCTGCTGCAGACTGGATCCAAGTCTGCAGTAATCAGAGCAAATCAGGGTGGCACCCATGCTCTACTGCCCACCACTTCCAGTCGCCCTGCCATCCCTGGCGTTAGCCACTGAGCTGGCCAGGGATTAACAGGGGCTCAGCTTTAAAACTTTGGAGATTATAATAAGATAAGACCATTTTATAGGTGCCTGAGGCTTTTCTGTTAATGTCCCTTCTCATCTTCTTATACCATGACAATTCTTTGGCATGTCTCTTCTCCACACCCTAATTCCTGGGAACTTCACTGCCAAAGAATAAAAATATGCCCGCTGGCTGATGGTATGATGGGAGAGGTTGAGCAAGCCTGAATTTGTTCACCTGTGCTTGGCACCTTTACTTAACTTTCTTTCTCTTTTCTTCCTAGGTCTTTCTTAATAAACCACCCAGCCACAGATTTAATCATAAAGGTGTTTCTGCAGTCCTGCTGCCAACATATGGTGGTGTTCTTCCAGACAGATGGCTCAAAACAAATTGAAGCACAAATAAGAGGTGTGTGTGTGTATTCGATTGGTATCGAATTGAATGCAAGAAAATTAGTATTCATTTGAACAGAACCCCTTCAAATATGGCAGGATTTGTATTTGATACAAATATTCAATCCCACATGAATCCCATACGAATGCATACAAATCCCATACGAATCCCATACAATGCTTCATAAGAATGCATCAAAACATTTGATTCAAATTTGAATGTCTGACGTTGCATCCCCATGGGCTCCGTTTACTTCGGTGTGGATTCGGGGCAACCCCAATGCCAATTGTAGCTCACATTAACTCGTCCCCATGTGATTGAGGACTGCATGGGTTCAAGCCGAATCCGCCTGTCCCCGTGAAAACCGTGGTAAACTCCTGCATCAGGGAACCACATCCTTTTTTCTCCCCCTCCCCCCTGGGTACAAGCATTACACCTCCCCCTTGTCTGATCGCCCGATCTGCAAGGCACGCGTGGGTGCTTGATGTAGTGCATGAGTGCTTGACAGCTTCCCTGCACTCAGCTGAGCAAAGTATGCCCACTCTCAAGCAGAGAAGTGCACCTCCGCTAAAATAATTGAAACAAATCCGCTGCTTCAATCAATGAGCTGCTTTTCCTTTTGCACCTCCAAAAACCACACACTGCATTGATAAGAGATGATAACAGGGGGGGCATAATAGGAAGGGAACCCAGCTCATTGAGTGGCCTGGTATAGGGCATCTCTCGACCATTCAAAGTGCAGATAGCTGCTGACTTGCTGGATCTTTACCTAACTGGCATGGTATTATCATCACATTCCAATCTGGCAAGTGAAAACAGGCCAAGTGTTTCTACAACACGAAAGATCACCCCCTCACACTAATTTCTGCGGCAGTTCCCACTCCAAACTCCTATTTGCTCTTCCTATTAACCTTCCTGTATTGGAGTCCAGGATCTATCTGGCACAGCAGCTGGATAGCAGGCTATAGTACCATAGGTAAATCTAATTTAGTATAGATACTGATAACATTTGGTGGTTAAACATATGCTTAATTATTCATCAATTACACAGTTAGTTAACTGCATTTTTAACTGCAAACATCACCTCTAGTGACCTTTCTTACCTACACCTATAATTTCCTACCATCACTGACTTCCTCTGGCTTATTAACTTTGGATCTGATATTACATTTTTGGTAAATGGCCATAGATTCCTATCAGTTTCCAAAGATCAAATGGCTCTTTGTTTCCGTGAACACTTCTCCTGTCTCCACAGTGCTAATAAGCTGAGTGTCTCCTGTATTGCAGTTTCCCCTGAAGACAACAGGATGGTGCTTGGAACAGTATCACACGCTGGCAAACTGAGGGGTGATCAAAGGAGAGAAGGAAGAAGGGAAAATGGTTTCTTTTCCCCCTGGATTAGCGGTAGACTACATGAATGTGGTCTACAACCATGCTAGCACTCTTTAGCACCCATTTGCTGTCCTAAAGCCCACTCATTGTAGATGTCTCTGCCTGTGGTTGATCCAGATCTAGCTAATATGAATCTAGCTAGCACAGATTAACTGAGGTAAGTGCAGAAAGGGCCTGAGTGTATGTGAAAAAGATCTCTGTCCTAAAATGATGGGGGAGGAAAAGGAGGAGGACAATATTTTTACAAAATATTCCAGATGTTTTCGTGGGACATTAGGTTAGAATAATATCCATTCCAAAGCTGCATCTTTACATGTGGATGATTACTTGCCTTCAGAGACAGCCCCAAACCTATGTTCTTCTTTAGATCGTGCTGTGAAATCTTCAGCTGATACAACTCCGTGGCTTTTACCTGTCACTGAAGACTTTCAGTTGCCACTGGTATCTTTGAGCCAGGACAGTGAGCCAACCGCCCAAAGAAATTCATGACTTGAGTGACCAGGCAACCTGGTATACAATCTCCTGGCATGGTATTGTATGCCCATGTACTACTTGTGGCCAATATCAAGGCCACAGTACAGCAGACCCTGGTGTAGAAGGGGCTCTAGTCTTTTGGAAATGTAACTGGTCTGGCTAAGTACAGCCATAGGGTTTTCTGTAGTAATAAGTTAGAAATTCCAACTCACATGTAAAAAATCTTAAACCATAGAGTCAAAAGTGAGCATCAACTTTTGATTTTGTAGATTTTCTGGCATTTGTGTTTCTGGTGTTGTTGACAAGAATTTAAACCTGCAATAAAATTCAGGCCTGAGCATTTATCAAAGCTTTGCAATGTTCTCTTTCTTTCTTTCTTTCTTTCTTTCTTTCTTTCTTTCTTTCTTTCTTTCTTTCTTTCTTTCTTTCTTTCTTTCTTTCTTTCTTTCTTTCTTTCTTTCTTTCTTTCTTTCTTTCTTTCTTTCTTTCCTTCTTCTTTTTTAAAATTTGAACTCTGAGTTCTTGACTTGGAATCTGAGTGGGGAGGGGAGGAGTTGTAAATTAACATGCTTCCTGAATAGACTTAGACATGTTCTGAAGAAATATTTGGGACAGAGCAATGAGGTTGGTTTGATGTCTCTATGGGAATAATGGAAAAAGTATTTAAACTGCATGAGTAGTTTTCCAACACATACTGTATCCCCCTTAAAATATTAGATTTTGGAGTTGGCATGAACATTTTTGTGGTGTCTCACAGGGAACATTAAACTCTCTCGCAAAATCAATTTTTGTTATTAATCTTTAAAACACTTTTTCCTTTAAAAAAGAAGAAAAAAAGGGAAGGGAAGGAAGGAAGGAAGGAAGGAAGCCAATCTAGTTACCAAATATGAACATGTACAGTAGAAAGCTAAGATATCACTTAAGTGCCACCAGATGTTGCATGAACAGATGGTGATAAAAGAAAGATAAGAAGTTCTAGAGGAGAAATGTCAAAGGAATTCTATGAATCTAGAATTCCATGAATTAGGAACCTGGGGAAAGGGTTCTGGACCCCTCACACTCAGTAGAATGGCTCAACCATTCATTGCCATGTGGATGCAGTTATGGTACCTGGGGACTTATGAATCTGTTCATTAACACTAACAGGCGTTGGATTGATTATGTCCTTTGAAGTATACCAAAGCTAATTATTTAACCTGTAAATCTGTTTAGATCAGTGTCCTCCACTATTATTGACTCTCTAGAGAGAAGAATAATTTTTAGAATTTGGAGAAGTTTATAAAAAGCTGCTAAGGGATCAAATGCCATCTGAGTCCTTTTTAGCAATAGCCAAAGATAAACAGATGGGTGGTTCTGAGTCCATAGAGCAAGTTAAATTTGCTCTTTCAAAAAGACCAGTTTATAAGTTTTGACAGTACACTGGAAAACACACTCTGGAAAATGTAATGTTACAGATGGACCATATACCACATTGCTACAGCAAAGGCTGTTCTAAAATAACTTAATCACCAACTCCATGCTGGGAAATCCAAGGTGGTCTACCATTAACACAACAACTAAAAGCTCCTATACTTTGAGAACCATTTGTTTTTATTGTAAAAAAAAACTGCCTAGTTTTGTCCCTCGCATCCAGGCAAGGGTGACAAACCAAAGGCTTAAAACTGCCTGGAAGGAAACTGAACAAAATATTACCTTAGTGTGAGCTGTTGGTCAAAAAATTCATTGTGTATATGTAATAGCGGTGCACATGTTGAAAATGATAAATTAATAAGATGCTAACCAGAACACTGTCATAACTATGTCTGAACATTTTTTCCCACCCTCTTTGTCAATCTGGGGCATTCCTGATTATGATGGTTTGAGAAGAAGAAGAAGAGTTGGCTTTTCTACCCTGTTTTTCTTACCCATTTAGGAGGACTCGAAGTGGCTAAAAAAGCTTCCTATTCTCCCCACAACAGACACCCTGTGTGGTGGGTGGGGCTGTGAGAGCTCGGAAGAGAGCTGTGACTAGCCCAAGGTCCCCCAGCTGGATTTGTGGAAGAGTGAGGAATCAAAGTCAGTATTCTCAGATAAGAGTATGGCTCCCTAACCACTAGACCAAACCACTAGACTCTCCCCTCATGTCTGGACCTTCCCTGAACAACTGTGGTTTGAAAAAAACTCATCTCACCACTGAAGGCTTCTCTGAACATTGTTGCTGCTGTGCTTTTAAAATATATTTTTACTCTACTTTACCAAAGTGACTTTGACTGCCATCAGTGAATGTCCTCCAATACTGCTAGGTATGATTGTCCATCCTCTATGATCTTCCCTGAGTATTCCAATGCACACTATAGATGATCCAATGCAGGTAGATGAATAGTACCAGAAGAAGTGTCACATATAGCATTCCACACATATCCACCCACCCACCCACCCACCCACCCACCCACCCACCCACCCACCCATCCATCCATCCATCCAGATCTTCCACCTCAGGATCTTCAGGACAGCTTACAGAAAACCTAAAACATTTAAAATCTTATTGCAGTTAAAGTGTAACACATACTTAAAACATTTAGAAAACATAATTAAAATTCACAACTTCGGAGGATTTATTCATCAAGGACTACAAGGATGAACAAAAATGATTTAAATTGTACTTGAAAATGCCGAGAGGAGTTGTGAAGATCTTTAGTACAAGCCAAGAGTCTGACATCCAGCTGGAATGATACTTTACTAAATCCCACATTCCAAATCAAGAGTTTGGAGAAGTTCCTTTTTTTTTGCATAGAGCCTGCAGGATCCTTAGACATAAATGCAGAAGAAACTGGGGTCTAGAAGGATCAGAAGGAAGCTTCCCATTGGAGCTGCATTCATGGCCCACTGTCTTGCTGTCTTCATGGAAGTACCTTGCAAGGTACCTCTGCAAAGACACCCCTTTTCTTGGCTGCTAGGACCATAGTGGTATTGCAAAATGGTGTCTGATGCCCACTGGGGTTAGTAGGATAAATGGCAAAGGAAAGTAGTTCCAAAGTAGGTCAGAATGGTCCAGTATAAGCCAGAATAAGTAGAGCTTGTGGCAAATAACCCATTATGAGGAAATGTGCAAACTTATATGACAAATGAATTCATTGAGCAGAGTAGATTATATAGAAACGAATCACTCCTGAACTGAAATGTGTATGAAGAGAAAGAGTGGATCCATATGGTAGAGGCTGCCCACTTTGTCACTTTGCACTGCACTGAGTTGTCTAACACTGAGATGCAGTTAAGGAGGCATGAATGCCTTTGCATTCTGGTTTGTTCCTTGGCATCTCCATTTAGGCTTGGAAGACTTGAAATCTTGAAGATTCACTTTATCTGTGTAAACAGTTCTGAGAGACAAGGGCTAATGGCCTGATCGTCTTAAGACATCTTCCTGTGCCAATATCAGCTGCTCAAAGTGAACAAGGCTGCAATCACAATGACAGAGGGGGAAGTGAGACCTTTTCGGTCCTGTGCACATCTATCTAGGGGTGGGTGAGACTAGCTCAAGTGACCCTCTCTGTTCCAAACCTCAAAACCCACAGGCTGGCTTCCACAAGAGTAGAGGCCGTGAGGAGAAAGGGGAGAGGTTACTTGTCCTAGTCAGACCAGGATCAAAGGGTGGACCAGGGAAGAGCCCAACTATGCTGCTGAAGAAGCAGGGTGGGAACTTAAGACATACATTGGACTTAAGAGATAGGCTTGCTTTCTCTGCAGCATTTGGGTTTGTTTCTTGCAGCAGAAAAGACTCAGTGCTGAGATACTCTGAATACAGCATTGTCCCAATCAGAGTGGGAAGTCTGCAGAACTACTTTTGCATGTGATCCCTGTGAACAGAGGATGGCCTCTGTTCAGACAAAAGTAATGCATGACCACAGCCCAAGAGAATTTTGGTAGTTTGGCCATTTTGCTCTTCCGTCCCCCCTTGAAATGTATAGAACACAGTCTTTTTCAGCTGATGATTTCCTCTCCTCTTGAAAACCCAGGGGCTGCTTTAGTGAAAGATAAGATGAATTGAAGTCTAAAGAAGGATTCTGGAATTAGGACATGAGTTTTTACAGTGCAAATACAGAACAACTTTCTTTAAGATTTTCCTTTTTAAAATATATAAAAAACGCAATTGACTTTAATCTCAAATAAAGAGGGTGAATAAATAGAACAGGCTCCATGAGGTGCTCTGGCAGCCTTTTACTTGAAGAAGTAAGTAATGTTTAGTTTTCCAATCTGCATAAAAGCCATTCCTCTGTCATTTATTTAACATCAGATTGGAAGCTGTATTTATTACAGGATATTATGTTTGTGTTCCCTTTCCATTGACTTGACATTCGTCTGCTGACAGTTACCTAAGTGGTGCTCTTAGCCTTGCAGGAATAATGTTGCCAAAAATCTCAAATAAAAGAGATCCATTGACTTCTGGAAAATGCTAGGCTTGGCTTAGGAATGGAATGGGGCAAAAGAATTGCAGCAAGATCTAGATCTGCAAGCCACATTGGTAAACATTATACATCTGACACCAGTTTATTCATTTGAAGGCCAATAGCACAGAGGTTTACAATTTGCCTCTAACTAACTACACTGGGGCCTTTCATATATGCCAGCTCTTTGTATTGCATTGCAAAACTGAATCTGCTTCTTCCCATGCTCCTAAGATAGCTGAGCTATCAATGGCTTCTAGATATCAGAGTCAATTCTGAAAACCAGGCACTGGAGAGAGGTGTGGCAGGGCATTCCTTTCCTTCTTGATGACTTCCCCAGAATACCTGGTTGAACTGGCTGAACTGTAAGAACTGGCTGCTGGACCGCTGAAGCCAGAGATCTGGTCTACTCTGCCAGGGACTTACCTAGTCTACCCAGTCAGAGACCTATCTTGTCCACTCTGCCAGTGGCCCATCTAGTCCACCCAACCAGTGACCTGTCTAGGTCTCTGGCAGGGTGGATTATATAGATCCTGGATAGGGTGGACTAGATAGTCCAATGGAAGGATTGCCAGCAGCATCTAGTTGACTAATCTAAGAGCTGACAGCTGGATTGTAGAGGCCACTGCCAGGGTGGACTAGATAGATCAATGGAAGGAGGGGGCAGTAGATGCAAAAGAAAGTCCTTTGGCTTACTGCTTAGCTTGATGTTTATGTATTATTGCACTTTGTGGATGTTTATGGTCTCAGCCTGCACAGAATGCATCTTGTCTTGTTTTCCAAGGTCTTACTCCACTTTGCCAGTGGTCAAATGGAAAAGAATGAAAGGGCTCCTGCACTTTTAACCGGTCTGAAGAAGAGAGAATTTCAGCAATTGTTCCTTCTCATTGAGGCAGCACACTTCTTGTATTTCCTTCTCTTGCAGAGGTACGAGGCATAGGGACATACAAGACAGCCTTCTCTGTGGTAGCCCCTAGACTCTGGAACAGCCTCCCTCTTGAGGTTCACAAGGTGCCTACATTTTACCAGCCACTGAAAAGTGTACAAACATATCTTTTCAACCAGGCTTTTGCCATCTAAATAGCTTCCTTACGGTGCTGTCCTGTTAGGGAGGGAGGGGGTGATACTTTTAATTTTTTTTGATATGTTTTATTCTTATTGTAACCTACTCTGGTGCCATTTGGTGAAGGATGGGGTATAATTTTTTTAAATAAATAAATAAATATCTTAGTTACAATTTACTAACACTTTATAGTAAATTAGAATTTTAGCTTATGGAAAACAGAAAACAGGGATGAGGGGACTTTGGGACCCTTCCATCTGCCCAAACTCTGGCTCCCCAGATTTTGCTGAAGTGACTGAAAGGGTCGAGCTGTATTGAAGGAATAGCTGGATGGCTAGATTTTGGCTACCTCTGCATAAGCTTCCATCATTATTACCCAACATTCACAATGGTCAGGCATGATAATATTTGCCTCACATTATAGTGGATTCCTGATGACCTCAGGATGCGCCTATCTTCTGTGATTCTATGGTTGTTGGGCCTGCTCTTAAAATTTCTTTAAAAGTCCATACGATTTGAGGACAGTTCATGTTCACAGTCTGAGGAGGTGAGAGAGACTTTAAAGAAGAAAGTTGTAGCCAAGCCACAACTAATTCTGTACTGCTGATGTTTCCCTGAATCCCAGACGTTAATAAAGAAAGGCTTTGCCTGGTGAGAAATGAGAGATGGGAAAGAACAGATGATGTAAGGTAGGTGAACCGCAAGAAGGACCAAAATGAAATGAAATAATCTAAGAAAACTGCCACGGAGAGAGGTCTTCTGGCTTCAGGTTATCCCTTGGTCTTTGATGAAAAAGAACTTCCATAGAAAAATATGACTTCAAGGAGACCATGGGAAGGACCCTGTTATCTTAATAATAGGAAGGTTGGGCAAACATAGCCATTTTAAAGAAGTCCCATGATGAATTTTCTGGGCTATTAATTTATTTACATCATATAATGTAAAACAAAAGAGCAAACAACTTATGAAAAAAATACAGGAAAAATAAACCTCTGAGGCTCAACTAAGCTTACAGGATGTGTATGTGCAGCTGTAGAGGCCGTCCCCATCCAGGAATCACGGGAAATCTCATGAGATTTCCCACAATTTCCAGATGATTCCCACGAAATCTCATGAGATTTCCCATGATTCCTGGATGGGGGTGGCTTCTCCAGCTGTGCACGCAGGCCTAGGGGTGTGCATGAATGCATTTTTTTGCATTTGAATTTGAGTCAATTTGAATATTCAAATATTTAAGTCAATATGAATTTGAAAAATCCAGATTTCAGTCGAATTATTCGAAAATCCATATCGGATTTTCGGATTTTTGAAATTCAATCAAATTTGTTAATTTGGATTTTTGAAAATCCAATTCAAATTTGAATGTTAATATTCATCGAATTCAAATTGGATTTTCAACTTTTCAAATATCCGTGTACATCCCTACCCTGGTCTAATTGAGTCTTGGAGGAAAGTGCAATAGGAGTGGTGGTCACAGTAGCTGTGTCAGCTGCGGCCAGATTTTAAGATAAGGGAGCACTGCTGGGGGCATGGGACGCTGTGGGGTGGGCAGATCCAGCCTCTTTTTAAACTTCTACAAAGGCCATATACATTTGTAAACTTTGTAAACTTTGACAAAGGCCATATACATTTGATTTGTAGGTGAGTGAGGCCTACGGGTATAGGCCCTTCTGGATTCGCCTGTGAATTATTGAAACTTCAAATTCAGTTGCAAATTTGAAGTGGCTCCCACTAAAAAGATAGGAAATAGCTATAAGCTATCATCATGCTCTTTAGTGGGGATATAGCAGAGCTTTGGTGGCATTGCCACAGATACAACCATAATAGTGCTGTATTTCCCCTTGTGAGATGGGGGCAGGCATACTTGGGTGGTAAAAAAAAATACGCCAATGTCAGCTTGAGAGTGCTGTATGGAATCACGCCCTAAGCAGTTAAAACAGTTGACTTACGATGTGTCCAAGGTGAAATCTTGCTGTGTGAACCATCTGCGTGGCCATGAAATGGAACAATTGGCCATTCATACCAATAACTGTGCTTTGTTAAACCGGAAATGTGCATTAAAAACATGATGTGAAAGCTTTCAGAGTTTATGGAAAGCTTCCATTGTTTTGGATCTATCTTTGACAACGGGAACAGTTTTTCTTGGTTAACTTTTGAGGAAATACTTTCATTAGCTGATGCTCTTGTTTAACCACAGAGATGTTTCCTTGGCATGCCTTACTTTCCCTTCAGTATGACAACAAGCAAGAGAATTCTGACCTGTGATTCATTGAAAGAATCAGTTTAATGGATGTTGCAATCCTCCTGTTCTACGTCACAAATTTCACTTGTTAGCAATGGCATAATAAGGACAGTTGTTTACTATCCTAGTTTAAATGCTAAAATTTCAAAACTTTTTTTTGCCACATGTAATGTGTTTTGTTTCTGTGAGTCTTTCCTCACTCACAACTCCACACTCTGAATCAGTGGGTGTAAACCAGCACTGTCCACCTAATGGTCCTGGCACTGACCAGCCCTTGGCCCCAACCTGAGGCTCATGAGAACTTCGGGGTCAGGATCTGAGTGCTCTGAAAGGCTAGGAACAATGTTCCATCCTTCAGAGACACCAAGGGACCGATTCTGGCATCATGCTTTGGTGTACAACCAAAATGGTGTACAACTGGTAGTCATGAACAAAAAGGCATGTTCTTCACCAGGGTCTATGATCTGAACCAAGGTTTTTCCCATGCTTGGCCTGATAGTTGCCTAGTGGTGAGCTCTGAGATGAAGCACTCACTGTAAAGTGACTATGAGTGATGCAGGATTAAGTGCTCCACACATGCACTTATGTGGTATCATGGATGGAGCCAGTAAGGGAGTGACCGTTCACTTATCTTCCAGGTTTGGAAGGTGTGCAGGATGGCCATGTGTGACACATTGGTGAATGAAGATGGTGGTGCCTAGTCACAGTCTGTACATGGGTAAGTGTCCAGATGTTTGTGTGGAGGGATCATGTGCACTAAGCATTCAGCAGTGGAAATGCTTACTACACCGTTGGGCAAGTTCATGCTTTGGTTCCCATGGACTTTCCCCAGATCTACTGCTGATCCAGATCAAGAGCTAGCGCATGAGGACTGATGCATACAGACTGATACATGTAGATTGATGAAGGTCTTGAAGAGAAGGACTAGAAGGCATCTTAGTACTGAACTAAGACAAGTGCAGAAAGGCCCAAAGGTCTGCAGTGAGAGATATAGGAACATCCTGGAGTGTTCTGGAGTTCACTACATCTGCCCCAGGTCTTCACTATTTTGGACTTCCACTAAAGGAAGTGCGAACTGACCTTTAGGGTGCATCCCCATACACGTTTTGGTCCAAATTGAAATTGGGTTTGGCAAGGGGTCATCCCCATGCACTTTTGATTTGGTGCAATTTCCGCGGACCAAATCGCCCAAGCCTATACCAAACCTGTACCAGATTTGGTCTTGTCACTGTTTGGTGTCATGGCACACATTGCCTTGTGAGCTGAGCCTGCACATTGGGATGGTCCTGGGCTATCTGGGGAGAAGATTGGCTCTTGTGTCAGTGGGAAGTGGAGTTTCATGTCCTGTGCTTGCCATTCCTGGCCTGTGCATTGGAGATTGCAACTGCTGAGATTTTTTTTTTTGAGTAAATGGTCTTAAAGCCGAAATGATGAGGGGGTCGAATGGCCTTCACTGGCCCATGAGACTCTTTTATACAAGTATTCCACCCCCTTCCCCAGTCGCCAAGGCAGGCAGGATAATGGCTTGATTTTTCTCCCTTTTACACGGCAAAAATCCCACCCCTGTTTCTCAGTCACCAAGGTGGGCATGATAATGACTTGATTTTCTGCTTGCCAGGTGTTCTTGCAGTTCCTGGGAAGAGCGGAGGTTCACAAAACTGCCAGTTTGGTCTAGTGGTTAGGGAGCCGGACTCTTATCTGGGAATACAGGGTTCAATTCCGCCCTCCCTCACGAAGCCAGCTGGGTGACCTTGGGCTAGTCACAGTTCTCTTCTGAGCTCTCACAGCCCCACCTACCTCATGGGGTGTCTGTTGTGGGGAGAAGAATAGAAGTTTTGTCAGCTGCTTTGAGTCCCCTTAAATGAGCGAGAAAAGTGGGGTAGAAAAGCCAACTCTTCTTCTTCTTCTTCTTCTTCTTCTTCTTCTTCTTCTTCTTCTTCTTCTTCTTCTTCTTCTTCTTCTGCTCAGCTGTCACCAAACCTCATAGCAGCTTTGGTTTTAAAAAATTATTATTTTCCAATCGGTCCTGGCTTCTGTGCTGCTGGGTGTGT
Source organism: Aspidoscelis tigris stejnegeri (assembly GCA_023333525.1). Classification (NCBI taxonomy): domain Eukaryota; kingdom Metazoa; phylum Chordata; class Lepidosauria; order Squamata; family Teiidae; genus Aspidoscelis; species Aspidoscelis tigris. The sequence continues at coordinate 20,596,528 of JALMGA010000007.1, read as the reverse complement.
GTGTGTGTGGCATTTGCAGCTGGCAGCACAGGTGGGGTTACATCAATCTGGCTTTCAATGAGGAGAGAGGGGGTGAAAGGAGATGGCGCTGCTCCCCCATGCTGGGGTTTGGTGCGGTTTGCATGGGAATGGCTGTATCCACACCCAGCCCACATCTAGCCCGCGTTGTCAGGAATGGTCTGGGGATGGACAACATTCAATCTCAGACTTGCACCTGGTCCAGTGCATCCCCAATCAGAGCCAAATGGCTTGCATGGGGACGTGGCCTCAGAGTGAATGTGTGTATGCAGATGGGACAAAAATGGTGCCATTACAGCACTGCTGTGGCAGGGTCACGTCATGTACTATAGGCAACTCCACTATAGTCCTGCCTTTTTGTCCCTAAAAAGCACTAAAAACTATTCCTGAAAAACGCAGCACCTGTTTCAGGTTTTCTGGTAAGAGTGCTTTTCAGTGATGGATTTGCTTTTCTGGATGGAGAAGCAGTTGGGACTATGTCCACCATGCCCGTGTGGAGGCTGAAACGGCCGACCACACACGTGTGGACATGGTCCCATGCACATCTGGGGATTTGACAGCAGTCAAAATGCCCAGATTGCAGATGACCAAAATACAGAAATACAATGCTGGAGCCATTATTGCTTTCTATCAGTAAATCCAGCTTCTGTCAGTGAGTGCATCAGCAAAACAAGTAGTCATTTTCTTTCCTTGTTATTCAGCTCAAGATGGAATTTTCCAGGTTTAATTATGCAGGAAGAAAACTGTTTATCACTTGCTGATGCATTTTATTATTCCAAAGGTAGATTGAAGGTGGATTAAAACTTAGGTGTAGATGGGCCTTCAAGATGTGTTTAGCAGCAAATTCTCTTGGTTTTTATAAGAAATTGGTTAATAGATCTTTACAGTGGTGGCTATCACTGCAGTCACTCACGACAAAATGCTTGGTTTCTGGCAGTGAGAAGCTCAGATGGATAGTGGCTTTCTGGCTTTCTCTCCACAGCATGTATACCACATCTATTAGTTCACATGAATAATCTCCTCAGTGGAATACATCTGGTTCATTTAGTAGGAATAGTAGAATAACAAAACCAAAAATATTAAAAACAGCATCTGTAATATTTACAAAGCTCTTATAAGAATCTTAGCTTTATGATTTGAGGAAGATTTAGCAAGTGCTTCTTTTGACAATCACACGTCAAACCTGAAATCTCAGGTGTCATGTGCAGGACAGAGATTGAATTAATAGGTAGGCCTCTTTCTTGAAACATCTGTTCTGCTGTTCAGCATCATGCCGCCTGCAATAATGCCAGCTTAATTGACTGTTATTGCCTCTTGATTGATTGCTGTAAAAGCATCTTTGTTGAGAATCAGTCTTTGATTATCACTTTTTGGCAGTGAAGTATCTACTCTGGTTGCTTCTTTTTATTTTTATTTTATTTTATTTTAGTCCCCTTTCAGGCCCTGAGTAAATTAGATTGGCCACAGATTTCTGTTGGAGAGTGATCACTAAATTTCAGGCTCAGGACCTTTTCTCAGAGCACTGCACATGTAACAGCATCACTGGAAAAATGGCATCATGGCTGTAGAATGGCCTCCCCAGGAAGAGTCAGGCTACACCTCCTCTTCAAAATGGAGGCAGCTTTGTAGTGTGTATGAGGGAGAGTTGCCGCAGTCATTGCTAAAAACGTCGCCTCCTCATTGCCACTATTCACCATGGAGGTGTTATCTTCAATGGCAATATGACATCTCCATTTAGGGCACAAAGTTTGCATCCTCCAAAGACTGTGCTCTGATAGGTAATTGTTCTGGGTAATAGGGTTGCCATGAGGTGCTTCCTGCCACTGCAAGTGGAAACAGATACCTCCGATGGTAAACAGAGACATGGACCAACATAGGTTGCAATCAGATAAAGCAAACTACTAATACTGTCACTGAGGGAATCTGTTCTGATGCAGTGACAGGGAAATACAGAGGGGTGGAGTTTAACTTTCCTGCCCCAATGAAGCTGTGATTTGAAGGGCTGTACAGCGTCCACCTGTGGACTGTACGGGGAGGAGTATTTTCCATGCCACGTTTGAATGCACTCTCAGAGAAGACTTTGAGATGGGATTGTTCACACACCAGTCTGCGCCTTCCCCCTCCCAACTTTTTCTGCACAAAATATTCAGGTGAGTGGAGAGGGACAGACAGTTACCTCAAGGATGCTTTTTAGCTGTGTCTGATCACAGCCTCAGAGTAACTTCAGACAGGTTCCTATCCTCATTTGAATAGAGCCCCTTCAAACGTGGTAGGATTCAAGTTCAACACGAATGTTCTTCAAATGCTATTTGAATGTTATTTGAACCCCTGTTGCTGGTTGCACCTATGAATCCCCTACAAATCTACTCTGAACATGTCAAATCCACTCTAAATCTGCTCCAGATCCGCTGTAGACGTGAATGGGTGTCCCCTTTCCCACCTCTCCAGGTTCACAATTGTAACAAAGCTTTGAACAAATGTATGGAAGCATTTGATTCAAATTCGAATGTCAATCTTCAAATGTAGCAAACATTCGATACAAATTCGAATGTCCAAATATGAAGAAATTCAATTGAATTTTGAATGTGTCATGCACATTCATCGTTATGTTTGGCATAACTACTTGCATAAATGGGAATATTAGGGTGCTTCCGCATAGGCCCTTTAACACCCATTAAGCACACATTCCAATGTGTGCCTCCACACATGGGTCGCTAATTAGGACACTTCCGGTGAGGGGTGTTCACACAGTGAGCCCGTTTTTAAACCGGTTTGCTGCCAGAGCGTCCGCATTAGCGGGGGCAAAAAAGCACACTTCTTGTGGGTGCGTCTGCACCTATCCGGACTTAATGTGTGCTTAATAGGTGTTTCTTCCACACCACATTTCAAGTGGTTTTGCGTTGTGAATCCACATCCGTTTCGGATGCGGCTGCACAGCGCAAGTGTGCTCACCCATGGCCCTTCCCCGGCTCACCATGATTGGCTCCCCAGAGCCAAGCATGGCGAGCTGGGGGCCTCCTACCTTTCGGCTCACCTCTGCCCACACGGCGAAGATCCGGATTGGAGGCGGGTGCTGTGCGGATGCACGGCACCCATCTCCGATCCGGGACGGAGGGCCCTCCCCTGGCCTGCCACGATTGGCTCGCTGGAGACAAGCCGGGCGAGCCAGGGGACCTCACTGCTGCCACTTCTGGAGCCAGGGCGCGCTTGCCTAAAGCCTGCCGTAGCCCTCCCTGGGGGGAGCGCAGCAAAACCCCTCCTTACCTTGCCAGCGTCGGCCTGTTTCTGAGGGTCTTTGCCCAGGATGCAGCGCGCCTGCGTCCTGCGCGTCTCCTGAGTGGCTGGGGCTGCTACTGGCACCCCTTGCCCTCAGGAGGCGTTCTGCGCAGGCACAGGCGCGCAGGCACAGGCGCGGGGTAGATCCCCATCTCTTAGATGCGGATCTACCCTATTAAACCGGATCTACCGGGCACCCGGAGCTATTAAAACCGGTTCCCCTGGGAGCCAATTTTAATAAATCCGGGTGCAAGGGATCCAGTTTACTTTGCCCCTGTGTGGAAGCAGCCTTAGTTAAGCAAGAGACAAGCAGGGAAATATACAAAAGGACATGCCAAATACTTTTTTTTAAAAAAGTGGGAAAACCTAAAAATAAATAAGAATCATAATTTGTCGTTGTTAGTCATGCTCAGCTTCTGGTGACTGTATAAACAAATGCCGACCATTCTGACCTGTCTCCAGCAATACCTTGTAGTTCTTCCAAGAATTCTAAGAATCTTTCTTTATCCCATCCATTCATTTTATCTGTTTCTCTGCTCTTCTTTTGCTTCTCTTAGTCTGGCCAAGCATAAGATTTATATATTTCATAGCTCTTTATTTTCTTGCCCAAAGTTTGTGAATTTCATTTGAAGAACATTGCCTCAAGGAAGCAATTAAATTTTATTTGATTCAGGACCAGTGGCGATCAATGTGGGGAGGGTGGCAGGTAGAAGCCCATCTCACACATTGCACTGCCTGGTTCAGATACCCAGACCCCAAGCCATTTAGGGTTTTATTTGTTAGCTTGGGGTCTGAGTATCTGAAAGAGTACTTTCTCACGTATAGATCCACCCTTATATTGAGATCTCAGGGAGGGGGCCATCTTGTAGTCCCCTTCTCTCTTACAGATGTGGGACACTAGACAGATGCTCCTGACTATTGCCACCATATGAATCTCAAATGACAGTGACAAATCCAGGAGTACTTCCAAATCATGCACCTGTTCTTTTCTGAGCAGAACAACACGAAGTGTGCGTGTGTCGCAAACTGAAATGAATTTTACGTTCGAAAAATGAGAATCTTCTATGGAGCCAAAACTGACAGATTTGTCCATCCCACTTTAGTGTCAACCTAATTGGTAACAGCAGTCTGTCTTAATTCTGAACTACCCTTGGGTCTCTTCTGACTTAGTCCTGCGTGACTTTGGGTATACTGGCATCTGTCCATAGATGAAAGAGGCCGAAAATCTAAAGAGAGGACATTTAATGGCTCTTCTATCTGTACTTTCAACCCGTCTCAACACATTTACTGCCTCAAGCAGATGCACCGCACAATTCAAGAGGCATGTTCCTTGATTGCTCCAACAAAATAGACGGCAGCACATTATCCAATCTTTCACAGATAAAAATAGGATCATATCTGTAACAGTTTAGCAGGCCTATTCTCAAAGGAAAGATTGTTTTGATGCCTGTGGCTCTCTACAGTTTTATAGTGTGTTTATTTACCCTGCAGCGGGCTCCCCTGTTTAATTTAAGAGCAAAGAGTGTGTCCTTGCTCTTTTGATTAAAGATATAGCAGCAATGAGAGTATTTATTGCGTAAAGATAATAACAGACAGAAATGGAACTTAACAACAAGCCCAAAATCGGTAGAAAGGCAGCAGGAAGTAGCAAGAATGTGCCTTTAAAGTAGTCTAGCCTTAAAATAGTCCAACCAGAGTTGTGCATACCAAATGGCCAGGAGAATCCTAAATATCTGGTAGTAGGAATTACACAGTTCCTCTCTTATTACATCTGCTACATCTGCTTCTCTACCTCTGTATGATTATGAGCTGAATTTCCATAAACCTTTCTCTTTTTGCCAAAGATCTTCATAACAGCTCAGCCAAATCATTGGCACAAGAGCTAATAGAAGCTCAGACACCACTCAATGCCTTTGGATCAACCCCCTGCTTCCTCAAAGGTTTCTGGACCTGTTACTTAGAACCTGGTTTTATCATGTTGGATAACTGACCTTCTTTGCCATCAGCTTTTCTACCGCACAGCATCTAATACCTTTGATAATCTTTAGGCCCTGTTAAGATAATCTGCAAGATTTCTAACCTCTACCCAGATTTTGACCCTTGAAAGATGTGGATTGGAACATCATTGTGCTTGGGACTGACTTTCCAGAGTTTTTCCTATTATTGGTGCCTTCCCCTTAGTTCTGTATTGGTGTTTCACAGTTATTAATACATGTGTTTAATCGGCTTTTACTTTATATTTGGTTTTAAGTAGCCTGTGTATGTTTGTTTTGATATGGTCAATTTTGACTAATCAATAAATACATATATATTTCTTTTTTCTTGGTAGTAGGAACAATAATAGCAGTGCTGTCTATAGCTACTAGGGATGTGCACGAATGTCTTTTTGGCATTCAATTCAAAATGAATCAAATGTGTTCAAAAATCCAAATTCCTTAGAATAGACCACATTCTATTTGATACTAACTTATTTGTACGTATTCATATGGACATTTGATACATATCTGGTATGAACAGATGCATATTTGATATGAACAGGTGTATCTCTGATACAAATAGATACTTATGTGATGTGAACAGATATGTATCTGATATGAACAGATAGTTTCCCCAGCTTAATGAATGTCTATTTGTATGCATGTCCAGAAACATTCGAATTCAAGATCACATGTCCGAATTAGGCTGAATTTCAAATGTTACAAATATTTGTGCACATCTCTAATAGCTACGCAGGAGGCCATTGGCCTCCTGAATCCCAAGGGAGCCAATAGGTCCTGTTAGCACGTAACCGTGTTGAATGTTATAACTGTACCATTCCACTGCTGTTAAGATTGGATGCAGAAGGATGCATTTGCACTGCATGTGCTAGTACAGTCACTAGCTGGACCACCAGCGCTTGCAGTGCAGATGATCTGTCCTGTCCTGTCCACACATCACCAAGGCAATGGCTATGGAAACGCCTGCCATGCCCCTGGTTATTGCCCCGGCAATCATGGCATGGCATGTGATTGGACAGCCACAGCTGTCCCACCTCACTCCTTCATAGCATTCACACCTGGACAGAATTTGAACACTGTGTCCAGGAATGACTGAGAGCTCACCAGCTGCTCCCGCTGAATGGTGGGCAAGTTTTTATTTGTCCCAGCTCACAATGATCAGGGCAGCTGGAGGAGCTCCTGGATGCTTGAGGTTGGAGGAGATGGCATGGTGTGTATATGCATTTCCTTTGGAGTGGCTGCAGCTGTTCCAGAGAAGTGAGTGTGAACAGGCCCCTAAATGGAGAGAAGAAAATTGCTGGGAAACTGGATTATATTTGCTTCTGCTTTCATGACAAAGGGTACTTCTAGATGTGAGGTAAACTCTGCAACCTTGTTGGTATTGCATTGGCATACCTGGCATTGTTGCCAGATTTTCTGTCACAGCAATATTATGGGATATCTTGGGACTATGCTGCTATAGTATGTGTGGCGTTCTCAGCGTAGTCCTTTCCATTGTCTCTGGAAATATTTAGGGAGTATTTAAAAGCTCAAGGAGAGCCAATGTGGTTTCTGGCAGGGGAAAACCTGGCTAATAAATCTTTTAGAATTTTCTGAGAAAATAAAAACGCATGCAGATAAAACTGATCCAGGAGACACTGGAATTCCAAAAAAGCTTTTAATAAAATTCTTCAGCAAAGATGCTTCAGTAAACTAAGTGGCAAGTCAACTAAACAGGTCTTCTTCTGGATAAGCAACTAGCTAAGAAACAGAAAGCAGAGGGCAGGAGAAGACCCTTTTCACAGTGGAGAGCTGCAACAAGTGGAGAGACCTTTATGGGTCTGTGCTGGTCTCACATTTACTTAGAAGAAGAGTTGGCTTTTCTACCCCACTTTTCTCACCCATTTAAGGGGATTCAAAGCAGATTAGTCCCCTTTATGTTCTTCTCCCCACAACAGACACCTTGTGAGGCAGGTGGGGCTGTGAGACCTCAGAAGAGAGCTGTGACTAGCCCAAGGTCACCCACCTGGCTTCATGAGGGAGGGTGGAATCGAACCCAGTATTCCCAGATAAGAGTCTGGCTCAGTAATAGATGATATTTTGTCAGAGTGAGCAGGCAAGTGGCCATGGTTGTCATCCACATCAAATTGTGTAGACTAGTGAAAACAGAAAAGGACTGGGGAAAGCCAAAAAAGAATCTTTGCATACTGGAACAGTGGGTGTCAACACGTGTTTCTTGGCACTGTTAAAGCATTAACATCTTGCTGGGATCCTGACAGAACCAGCGCACAGGACTGCCACCGTGTTGAGCTGGTGAGATTTGCTTGCAATTCCCGAATGGAGGTGGCCTCTTCAACTGCATGCGCAACTCCAGGAGGCCCAGTTGAGCATCTGAGGAGGGTGAGAAGGTAGTGGCAGTGTGGACCACCAGATTTAAAGATAAGGGGGTGGGCAGATCCAGCCAACCCCCTTATTTAAAGATAAGATGGGCAGATCCAGCCACGATCAAGCTTTCACAAAGGACAGATGCATTTGCTTTGTGTACAAGAGGGGACCCTACAAAGAGTCCCCTTTCAATTCACATGTGAATCATCAAAGCTTTGAATTCGAAGTTGATGGATATTTTTCATCCATCCCTACCCAGAAGTGCACAATCACCATCACCGTACATGCATGGCTGTCTTTTGGGGGCTCTGAAAATGTGCGGTAATAAACATGTCCAGGATGGTGGCTTTGTCCTGAAGATAAGTTATAGTGCTGTTTTTGGAAAATCCTGCAATCAGAATCGGGATTTCTTGAAACAGGCTATAGTGGTTTTTTGCAGTGATATAGTGGGAATGTGGTGGGCTTGCCACAGATACATGTGGCAATCCTACCATAGCCCAGACATAACTGTGCTATATATCCCATCTGGATGGGGCCCAAGATACACAGAGACTGAAATCAGAAGCATGCACAGTGTGCAAAAAGCATGCATAACTCCAGATTCAGCAGCCAGCCACATAGAAGAAGAAGAAGAAGACCTGGCTTTTCTACCCCACTTTTCTCACCCATTTAAGGGGACTCAAAGCAGCTGAGAAAGCTTTTCTATTCTCCCCACAACAGAACACCCTGTGAGGTAGGTGGGGCTGTGAGAGCTCAGAAGAGAGCTGTGACTAGCCAATAGACCAAACTGGCTGTGCAAGCTCAGATGAGATCTGTGACTAGCCCAAGGTCACCCAGCTCTATCCCCTTTGCTTCCTGCATACTTAACTAAAAGCTGTGGGTCACTCAGTTGGAGTTACACTCCTGACACCAAAGTTATGCTTTCCTTATGGCTCCCAAAACTGCTGTGCTATGGTTGGCCCTTGCAACAGAATTTACATAGTTATGTTCCTATAATAAAGTAGATTTTTAGATAGATTTGGAGTACGTTCTGAGCAACAACAACAAAACACAGACGGTGCTCCTGCAGCTTTAATGGATACCCAGAAAGGAGAGATTTAGCAGATGAAGCCTGATAGATGAGCTACATCTGCTGAAATCCCCTGTTCTAAAGCATTATTAAAGGTACATGAACCACCTCCTCTCTCTTTCATCTTGCACAACTGATTTCTATTAGGGAAAAGCCTTTAGAGCTTCACCTACATGTGGATAAAAATAGCCTCCCAAAACCTATTAGTGGAATGTTAAGGAGCATTATGAAAAGAGCACGTAGATAGGAACAGAGAAATGGTAGATAGTGATCCCTGAGCTGCTTTCTACAGAAAAAAAACTTTGACAGGGAAAGTCCCCACCTAAGGACAAGGAAGATCCAACCAGGAAGAATCCCGAGAGGCTGCCCTTTCAGAAATGTCTTTGTCCACCAGTTATGTGTATCTATTTTAGTGGGTGAAGTATTTTTTTAGTTCACCAATTATGAAGAAGAAGAGTTGACTTTTCTACCCCACTTTTCTCACCAATTAAAGGGGACACAAAGCAGCTAACAAAGCTTTCTATTCTTCTCACAACAGAACACCCTGTGAGGTAGGTGGGGCTGTGAGAGCTCAGAAAAGAACTGTGACTAGCCCAAGGACGCCCAGCTGGCTTCGTGGGAGAGGGTGGAATCCAACCTGTTCTTCCCAGATAAGAGTCCAGCTCCCTAACCACTAGACCACAGCTTTCTTCCCGCAGCTAAAGAGTAGTGGATAACCCTTCATTCCAGCACATGAAATCTCAGCAAAGAGGCTTTTGCAAGCTGAGCGGCCACCAAGTAAGATGGGTGGGCAGTCAAAAACTCTCTGCAAGCAACCAAATCCAGTTTTTCTGGCCATGGCAAAAAAGCAAGGTCAGGATGGAGATGAAGTGGGTGTCCACCTCCTTTCCTGACCCACCCCATCACTAACTTTGGCTGCATCTCCTTTTCAGAGCAAAGGTATCTCAATGGAGGTTGGTTTCCATTACTCCCAATGGAAATCAGTTGCCCTGAGGGTCTGATGAACTGGGTGCCCTCCTTTTCTGACCCACCCCATCACTGACTTTGGCCATGGTCACAACTTCACTTTAAACCTTCTTCAGTCACATCTTCAGGTCTGACTGTTCACACACCTTTTCATTTCTATCCATTTTATTTGTGGACTTTCCACCCTCCATTTGGACTTCCCTGAACGAAAAGTCCACAGATAAAACAGACAGAAATGAAAAAGCTGTTTCCATGAGCTTATCTGATCAGGGTTTGAATTCATTTGTAAAACATCTGGAGTGCCATGTCTATGGAAATCCCAGATCTGTTTTTGTTTTGCCTCACTCTGACCCCCTAGCCCAGTGGTCCTCAACCTTCCTAATGCCGCGACCCCTTAATGGAGTTCCTCATGTTGTGGAGACCCCCAACCACGGGGGCGGAGCAGCTGGGAGGTGGGAGGGAAGGGCGGTGGGAGACTCATCACGACCCCTCTGAAAGGGTAGTTTGACCCCCAAAGGGGTCCCGACCCCCAGGTTGAGAACCACTGCCCTAGCCATTCTCCCCTTAAAAGATTATGAGAAGACCCATATGTAGAATGGCTTCTTTTCCTTATTCTCATTTCTCCCCAACCTGTTAGTTACATATTTTTGCTTTTAGAAAGAAAGGAAACTGCATCGTTTGTTGACTTGCTAATGAAAACAAAACCAAAAACAGAATCCTCCAGCCCAAATTATGGGGGATGAATGAGAATGTCTTGGAAGAGACTGTTGTTTACTGTGCATAGTCTTATGAAATGATGACTAAGGGTTTCCCATTTTCCCCTAGTTTTTCAAATAAATAAATAAAAACCCAATTACTGCTCTAGCTATGCTTCCTTTTCATTACATTTCCTGAAGTTAAGGACCTCATTTTACACTGCGTTCTTCCCAATGGATGCTGGGAAATGTTGCTAGCCCAGTGTGATACAGCACCCTTCATGCTTTGGCATTTTACTTTGGCTGTATCTTCATTACGCAGCCATTAAACACCTTAAAGGAAGCCAGTTTCCCTGGCTTCCAGTGGAGACCATCTGCCCATAATACCTGATCAAGATGCCTTTACCACCTAATAGAGATGCGACCTTCAGATAGGTCACTGCAGCTCTAAATATTATTTATATGCTTCCATCACTTGACACTGGGCAACACCTTCACCTTCAACTCACCTGTCACCTTGACAGCAGATGAGTCAGGGAAGTGTTGGCTTCCAGTGGCAAGGTGGAAATGCTGCCATTGCTTGCAGCCAACTGACTTTTCATGCACAGTATTCCTATGCCTGCTTCACTGCGTGGAACCTTTTTCACTTGCTACTTTGCTCTACTCCTGCTTCCTGGCACAGGCTGATATTCACTAGAATATCATCGTTGTCATCATCACGGTTGTCAATATTTTTTATTATTCTTTTTTCTGTTGCACAGCGCTAGAACTTAGTCTAGTGGCTAGGGAGCCAGACTCTTATCTGGGAATACCGGGTTTGATTCCACCCTCCCCCATGAAGCCAGATGGGTGACCTTGGGCTAGTCACAGCTCTCTTCTGAGCTCTCACAGCCCCACCTACCTCACAGGGTGTTCTGTGGTGGGGAAAAGAAAAGAAGCTTTCTCAGCTGCTTTGAGTCCCCTTAAATGGGTGAGAAAAGCAGGGTAGAAAAGCCCACTCTTCTTCTTCTTCTTCTAGAACCATGGGCTACTCCATGAAGCAGATGGGCAGGAGAATTAGGAGTGACAAGGGGAAGTATTTTTTCACCCAGAGCGTCATCAGTCTATGTAATTTACTGCCAGAAGACGTGGTGACAGCAACCAGAGACGTTTTCGCACGGGCGAAAACGGAACGCGAAAAAGGCAGCTGCGGACACGTCATCCGCATTGGCCGCGCGCGCCTTGCGTCCCGACGTGTCCGCAGCTGCCTCTTTCGCGTTCGAAATGTAGAGCACTTCTAAGTGCTCTACACGCGTTCCAACGCGGACGAGCCGTCCGCAGGCGTTCGGGAGAAGAAGCGTTCGCGCCGCTTCTTTCTCCCGATCGCCTGCCGGCTCGCCTCCGACGCCGCGCGGCTTTGACAATCAGCTGTTTTTCAAACAGCTGATTGTCGATCTGCCTCGGCGGCCGCCGGCGCGCCCCTGGCCGGCGTTTGCCGGCTAAGCCAGCTTCGGGCGCTTTCCCCATTCGCACACAGACGCTCCGGAACGCGTTTACACGCGTTCCGGAGCGTCTGTGTGTGAACGGGGAAAGCGCCCGAAGCTGGCTTAAGCTTTCCGCCTGAACGCGTTCGGTTTCGAACGCGATTCAGTGCGGAAATGCCTCAGCCTGGATAGCTTTAACAAAAGGTTAGACAAATTCATGATGTCAGGTATATCAATGGCTACTAGAATGGATGCCTAGGTACATCCCCCAGGCTTTGGAGACAGGCAGGAAACTCTACAGGCCTTTTGCTGGAATTCAAGAGCAGGTGAAGAAGAAAAGAAGAAGAGTTGGTTTTTCTACTCTGCTTTTCTCACCCAATTAAGGGGGCTCAAAGCGCCTGACAAAGCTTTTCTATTCTTCTCCCCACAACAGAACACCCTGTGAGGTAGGTGGGGCTGTGAGAGCTCAGAAGAGAGCTGTGACTAGCCCAAGGTCACCCACCTGGCTTCATGGGGGAGGGTGGAATCAAACCCGATATTCCCAGATAAGAGTCTGGCTCCCTAACCATTAGACCAAACTGGCTCAGTGGTTTTGCCTTTGTCTTTTGCTTGTGATGCCCAGAAGCATTTGGTTGGCCAATATATCAAGTAGGATGCTGGACTGGATGGCTGTGGCCTGATGTTGTTCTTCTGATGTGTGAGCAGTATGTTCTCCTAATGCCATCCCATTCTTTTTCATACTGAAAGACTGCACTTTTTTTCTGCCTACAAAACATGCCCTCTTGTGCAAAATAGCAATTAAGAGGTTCACTAAAACAAATTGAAACTAACAGAGGGATGACTTACAGAAACAGATTAAGTAAACCCTTGGGGATCAGTAAAATATAAACAATGGATGCCAGACCTAAATATTGACAATAACAGTTCCTTTGAAGCATCAGCTGTAAAATGGTTGACTATTCTGCTGGGAAGCTGAAATGGTTGGTATATTCAGCTTGTCAGGAAATTATTATTCAAGTGAAGCTTCCAGGTAACAGAGGATTAATATTAGCTCTCAATTTTTACTGATGTAATCCTTTTTATTATTTTAAATTGTTGCTAGTTTTTAACATGTATTTTATGTGTATGTATATATATATATTATCTGATTTTATGTGTTTTCTGCCTTGGAACTTGTCCAGAGATGATCTGATGAAGGGTGAGTTAAAAACGATACAAACAAAATAAAAGAGAGGATAACTTAACCTTTTTGGGGGTGAGTGGGAAAACACATGAAAATTTCTTTGTATAATTTTTCATGGGTCTTATGAATCTTGGCAGGACCTGTGGGTTAGGTAAAGAAGAATCATGCCCCAGAACTCACACCTAGCCAGGGAAAAGAGACCAGCTCCTTAAGCACTAGACCAAACTGTCTCACAGTGTGTAGATTGTTCCTGGAACTTCACAACAACCATAGCATAGAAATGGGATCTGTGCAGATGACGCCATGTTTGAACAAGTTCTCATATTAGGCTGCGTCCAGATATGTTGTATACTGAAAATGGAATACGCAGTCCTGATCATCCTGTCAGGCACGATGATCGATCTTTCGTTGTCATGCCTCGGTATAGGACCATTACATTGCATTTTCCTTAGTGAAGAAGAAAGCTCTCTCTGTGCAGTATACCATTACAGTGCATTATCATGCAAATGCAGGGAGAAAAGTGAACTACAAGTGAGAGGACCCTAAATCTGGAAGTGCAGCTTTAAAAATTATTGGTTCTCTGAACCCACATGATGGCGTGCGGCGCCTAAACTCTTGTTCCAGTGTCTCCTTAAACAAGAAACTATGGGTTTGATTTTTAGTTGAGACAATAGATTTTCCTTTCACAGTAAGTATACTTTGGTTTATCAGTAAACTGCAAATTTAAACTGGAAGCACCCTTAGTCTTGAGCTTCTTTGGGCATGCTTGCAGCTCCTTTCTTTCATGGTCTGTAGGCATTATCTACATGATACCAAAAGACCCACAAGAGTTCAGCAACTGGGGAGGTGACCAGCAAATTGTATCCTATTTATTTTATCATATGTTGTAATGTCCCAGCTGAAGGGTGGAATACAAATGTTACGAGATGAATGAATGAATACCAGCAACACACCAGATCCATCAGCTTCCAGCCCTTCCTGTTGAAAGATCTGGATGTCAGAACAAAAATGATTACATGTTTTACTGTTGGTAACCCAACAATGTATAGTACGTAATTGGAAATATGCCTTGAATCTGACTAAAGTTGAAAGGTATAGAACAGTGTGGAAATTCATGCTGAATGAATATCTTTCAGTGAAACATTTGAGAATGGAGGGAGTTGATAACATTCAGCAATTTAGATTGATCTGGAACCTGTGCATTGAAGAACCGAACAGGAGATCTTTCCTAGATTTGCCTGAAAAGATATTTCTAAACAGATGGCTAACCTAAGGAATGGCGTATAAAGCTCTAAATTAAGATTTTAAAAAATAGGGTGCAGGTGACCAAGTAGAAGGGGACACTTAGATAAGGTTGTTTTTTCTTTTATTTTGTTTTTATGTTTTTTATGATTTGTGTGGTTTGTGTATGAGGTTATTGTTTAATATTCTATAAGACTTACAGAAAATAATATTTTTTTAAAAAAGAATGATTTGGATGTTTCCCTCACCTCCACGCTGACCTTTTTTCTGGAACTTTCTGCCCTAAGTCTGGTCCACCTAAAACAGGCCAAACATGAACTTCATCTGTGTGGGCAGAGTTTGGCTTGCATTGACATTCGGGCAGCATGAATTGGGGAGCATTGACTCATCAGCAGCATAGTGCCATCCAGCATCCATAGGGAGTGTATCGCCTTTTCTGCACTGGGCCTTGTTCTGGATTATATTCTGCATCATATTCCAGAATAGTAGCCTGCGGTCTGCCTTGTGTGACCAGGCTGTTCCAGGACAAAAATGGTTTCAGTTCCTTAGAACATAAGAACATAAGAGAAGCCCTGCTGGATCAGGCCACAGCACATCTAGGCCAGCATCTCATCACACACAGTGGCCCCCCAATTGCTCACGGGCATCTCAAGCAGAGGCAAGGATGAACCTTTGCCTGCTCTTGAATCCCAGTAAAGAGCCCTAGAAGTGCCCCACTTCCCCCCCCCAGCCTGAAAAATGCACCTAGGCATCCATTCTAGTAGCCATTGATACATCTGTCATCCATAAATTTGTCTAACCCTACCTTAAAGCCATCTAGACTGGTAGCTGTCACCACCTCTTCCCTTGTCTATCCCTCAGGCAGAGGGTGTATTCAGACATAACAAAAGCCACCTGAGAAAGATAGTGTGTGGCCCTCATGTTCCCAAGCCTACTCTAATCCACCTTTTCTAGCACAGACTGTTCAGGAGAGGGTGGAGGGGCAATCTGGTGTATAAACAATCCCCCCTTGAACAAATCCAGCAGTTGCAAAAACAGGGAGGGGTTTCTTCTTGAGAAAAAAAAATGAGTAAAGAGAGGCTCATAACAGAACTGTGTAAAGTAATCCTTGCTGTGCCAAAAAAATAGATGGAGAAAACATAAAAACTGAATTTCTTCAGGCAGTGTCCAGTAAGATGATGGAATTTCTCTCATGAGTTGGGAAGATTTCCCCAAAGCTGGGTAGCTTCAGAGAAAGATTGAACAGATTCATGGATGATGAGGTTAAGATGACTGTATTGTTCCTGTATATCATAAGCAGCAGTATATCCGAAAACCAGTTCAGGGATGGGACAGCAGCCAAAATTAAAATTTGGAAAGTGTACTTGAATTCTATTAAAATATTCAATCTGTTCAGACAGATTTTACCCATTAGGACACTGTTCTGCAGGTTCCACACAGACTCTAGGACTTTTGGCTGGCTCAGTTCATGCCTTAGGCATGCATATGAAGTGTGCATAATTCACAGGATTATTTTTCCCGCTGCAGTTGAGTACAAGACTGCTGTGCCCTTCTGGCAAGACTGTCTTTTCCTACCACAAATAACCTGCAGGCTTCCTCCCTGCCATTAATGAGTGCAATAGTGCCCTATCTAGCTAGTTTTTTTGCCCACTCCAAACACAGTAGGACAGACACATTTATGCCTGACCATGTTCAAAGTTCAAAACACATCACTAAAATATGAAAGGAATATGTAAAAGTTGACAGCTGCATGGGGCTGCTTTGCCTTCCCCCATGAAGCAAGCTGGGTGACCTTGGGCAAGTCACAGCTCTTTTCTGAGCTCTCACAGCCCCACGTACCTCACTGGAAGTCTGTTGCAGGGAGAAGAATAGAAAGCTATGTCAGCCACTTTGAGTCCCCTTGAATGGGTGAGAAAAGAGGGGCATGAAAGCCAACTGTTCTTCTTCTGAATCCACCTTGAATCTGCTGCAGATGTGACTAGGCAGACATTTTGCGACTTCCCCACCTTTGTGAATATAACAAAACATGGAATAAATTCACAAAAGTATTCACTTCGCATCCAAATGTCAATCTTCGAATGTAGCCACTATTCGAGGTGAATGCAAACATTCAAGTTTGCATTCAAGTTTGAGCAAATTTGGGCAAATTTGTACAAATGCAAACCTGGGGAATAATAAATAACTTTTATTAACTAAGTGTGAAAAATGTTGTTCTGTAACATACCAGCTGTATTTGAAGAGGTTTCAAAATCAATGAGAAATTAATAGAAGAAACAGCCAAACAAAAAGTGCTCTGGGTTTTGTTTGGGAAATCCCTATTTTTTTAAGAATGAAAACATTTGAAAAATCTTGGAGGGCTGGGCAATTGATCAGACATCTCACTTTAGGTTTTTTTTTAATTACTATGTATTCTCATCTGCTCATAGATTAATGTCTGTGACTTTAAGGAAAGAGAAGCAGGAAATATTAAAACTGGTATGTCATGGGAACAAGGAACTGAAATGTGGAGGGGATCACATGGGATTTCCCAGTTTTTCTTATAGTTCATCAGCATCTTGTAACAACAGAACTACTCAGTATCGCACAACTGGCCACTGTAGCAATCAAATATATTTTTAGATCTAATCTTTTAGAAAAGTCCAGGCAGAATTGTTGCTCGTACAGCTAACACTTGGATCAGTCATAACAAAACTTGAACCAGGGTCAGAAAACTTACATTAGCACCATTATTGCACCTACTACCAGGAAAGAAATGTATCCAGGCTTTTTTTTTAAAATGAATTTTATTAGAAGTTTTTGTGTATATATTAAAAGTTGGATAAATGATAAGAAAACAAAATAAAAGTAAAATATTACAAAAATGCTAAGATGATTTTAAAAAATCTTCTCCTTGTATATCTATTACGCATGTGCACGAATATTTGTAGCATTCGTTATTCATACAAATTCATCCGAATTTGGACATCTGTACATGAACTGAATATTAGGACATCCGTACATTAACATCCGTATGAATATGAATGTTTTGGACATTTGTACAAATAATTCAGGCATTCATTAAACTGGGGAGGTGGGAAAGCAGCTGTGCCAGTCACATCTGCAACAGATCCAGATTCCGTTTGACATGGATTGAGAGTGGATTAAAAGTGGATTCAGGTTGGATTTGATGCTTTCAGAGTGGATATGTTACGGGATATATATTGTATACTTTTTGGATATGTATTGGATATCGGTACAGATTTGAATGAATACATTCGTATCGAATAGAATCCTGCCACATTCAAAGGGGATCTATCTGAGTGAATGTGAATGGAATGCAACCCCCCCCCCATTTGTGCACATCCCTAATATATATCTTAATTTTTGTACTTCTCTCTCAGTCCCACCTCTACATGATAGTCCTTCTTAGGGGCAAAGTGAGATGACTCCAGGAGCAGTACTGTCACACTGCTGCTGGCAGTAGGTAGGTTAGGGCAGGCTGGGTTGTCCCATCAGGACCTTTGTGACAGAGCCTGCAGATCCTTCAAACCACAGCTGGGCAGAAACCAGTAGCCCTTCACCGTGGTCTGTTTCTTCCTGCTGAAAACAAATGCCATGTGGGATCATCAGAAAGCAGGATAGTTCCAACTGGGGAAGGAAAGTCCCCAGGGGAAAAGGAAACACACCTTGGCATCTGATCCCAGAATATAAGGACAAGACAGCCTCAATTCGGATTGCAAGCAAGGTGTGTCTGCAACCTTGACTATTATAACCCCTTAACTTCTTCAGACAATTCAAATAACTTTCAAACACTAAAATTAACAAGTCATTTTCTTTTTTACACAGAAGGTCTATAAGTGGGTCCCGATTTTTGAGACCAAAATGGTTGCTTAAAACTTACATGCAAGTTGAACCCTTGGTTTGTGGAATATATGGGACCGGGAAGTAAAACTTATCTGTTATGTTGAAAAGACTGTTCAATAAGATATATATCTTTTTAAAAAATACTTTCTATTGAAAGGGGGAAAAAATGAGTGGCAAAGAATTTTTTATGGTTCTTGTAAAAAAGAGAGAAAGAAGGGAAAAAGGAGAAAATGAGCTATTTTAACTACTGTGGTGGAAAAGGCAAAGAAGACACCAGCCAGACATCATTATGCTGTTCAGTGCTGCTGCACTAAAACCACATGACCTGCCAAAATTTCAAATCTGTTAGATCATGGTCCATAAAGCTGAGATTTCACTGTATGAATTTATACTGACTAACCAGATGTGTTTAATAATAATGAATAAGACTTATAAGACGTTGAACAATAAAGTAACTTTGTATGAATTTGCATGATTTGAGGGAATAAGGATTTTGAGACAGTAAATAGCAGAGTTTGCAGACTGATTTGAGTAGGGCTTTACCACTGTCTGTTAACGCTCACTGGAATTCAGATTCTGGGCAAATTCCCCTGCAGCTGCTAACAGGCTGTCTTTGGACTGCAATAGTGGCAGGGAAAGAAAACTCATACTACTTTTCAAGTCTGTCAGACATTTAGGGCCTGTTCGCACTTAACTGCCTGAAATGATATAAATAGATAATTTCGGTGCAATCAAGTTCAAGGATGGTGGGTAGTATTCACACTGTGAGTGCTGGTGCCACCTTCAACTAAACTACAGGTGATTGCAGTGTGGTCAATCCCGGACCATCCAAATCACCATAGCAACAGCTGTAACAACTTCTGCTGTGTGCCCAGTTGTTGCCGTAGCAATTGTAAAACAGAGAGCATTTGCCCAGCTGCAGCTGTGCCCCACTGCCCTGTCTCACCTCATCACAGCTTCACACCTAGAAGTGGGTGGGAATGATGCTGACCAGGGGCACTTTGCCACTGGCCACCGAGAAATGGATTTAAAGGAAATCGGTTTCCCAGTGGTCTGTCCTCTTGAGGATCCATCCAAAATAGGGACGGATCCAAGGAGGTCTCCTGCATCCGCACACATGTGGGAGAATAGATCCTACCGGCCGGATTCTTTGAGTGCTGTGCAAAGGCCGCAGCACCCATTCCAAAGGGCATCTGGTCTCCTGTGCCCCAACGCTGCCCCCAGAGCCATGGGACTGGAGCATGCAGCTGCCAGTCACTGCGCGTTTCTGCCAGTGTGCAGCACGCGGCACATGGTGCATGGAGCAGACCAGCCTGCTTTGCCCTCCTGAAAATGGCAGCCGCCGGCGCATCTGACCCCTCACCTCTCCATGTGCCGAAACGTCCTGCTTCCAAATGGACTGAAGTGAGGGGCCATATGGAAGACCTAATTTTCCAGGTCTTCCCAGAGGCCAGATCTTTCAGCGGCAACACCCCATTAAGAACAGGTCTTGCGTGCTGGTGTGTGGAAGCAGCTGCCGCTAAGGGTCCCGGATCCGGCCTTCAATGCAGAAGGTAAGTCCTGTATGTGTCCTGTATGTGTCCTATATGTGTTCTTAATGGGGTGTCCGCAGCCAGTGCGGAAACACCCTAGGAGTATACTAGGTGCTCCCAGACAAGCTGCAGAGAAGTTTTTACTTCTCCATAGAAGATTTGGGCTCTCTAGGATGCTCTGGGACTCTCCAAGATAGAGAGGTGTTGGTGTGACATATGGATGGAGCATCCCAAAGTGTCCTTGCACCATAAGTGTGAACAGGCCCTTACTTTCTGAGAGCTACCGAGTCATTAGAAATCCATGTAGCCTTATCCTATGCAATGTAATGAAACTGCAATGCTTTTTAAGTCAAAGGTAAATTTATAGACTAGAGGAGGAGAAGTTAGGAAAAATGGGAAATGAGCAGGTGAAAATACTATTCTTTTTGCTTTTTTAAGGGAGAGGAAATAGGGAAGAGCAGCAAATCTAGAGTGGTGGCTGGTCCCTTCCCCAGCTGAAAGCAGATTTGTCAGCTACCTTTGAACTCATGAACCCTGCTTTCACCACTACAAATTCATGCGGTGCATTTGACAGTGTCGAATTTGGGCCCTTCCTGCACTTGCTGGTGTTCCACAGCAGCTGCACTAAGGGCTTCACCTCCACACGCTGTTGTGGAATACAGGAGGTCTCACACACTGCTGGTACCTTCCATCCACAGATGATGGAGCAAAATCCTGACCGCCAACTTCAAGGATTACTGGCATACCAGCTTGGTCCAGTTCAGATCACGGAGGTGTGCAGAAGGCATGCCTTGGTCTTCTCAACTACTGGAGAACTCATCAGCATAGTGGTGTCTGCCCCTGGTAGAAAATGTTTTGTAGCGATGACTTCATAGCTGAAAAATTCTTTTACATCACTGAAAAAAGAGGAGAAAAAGAGGACAGAACTTTGCACGTCCCATGTATGTTGTTAATGCATATTTAGGGGAGATGTTAATAATTTAAACAGAAATGTGATGCATCTTACTGGAGTGAGAAAGACCAGAGGCTTCCAAAAGGAGGGATGTGCATTGAGAAGTCCAGGCAAAGCAGTACAGGTTCAAAAAGCTTCCAATTCACTTGCCTATTAAATGCTGGCAAACCTTCTTCTCAGAATTTGACTCCTGGTTGAGAACATTTATGGAAGATTTACTGGAAACATATGAGATGGTTATGAGAATACACTAGAGAGTTACGGGACTTGAACAGCATCAGTTGGGTCTTCCAGAAAAAGGAAGAGAGAATTATCGTATACCGAGTGACTCATGCCAGCTCCATTTTGTTGATAGGAAAGTCTGGTGCCCTTCTTTTTTCTCAAGTTCTTCCCATTTCAGAGAGAATTCAGAATAAGAGCCCTTCAAGGAGAGAGTGGTTTCTAAATTTCCTCCTCAAATTTGGCAATTCAGTTTCCACAGAGGTGGGGGTTAGGGGAGCAACTGAGAACTTTAAATTAGGGATTGCATGAATATTCGCCTTGTTCAAAATTCAATTGAATTCGTTCAGATTCATCCATTCACATTTGAATACAATGTTGGCTACGTTTGATATTCAAAGGCGAAGCAAATGCTTCTGTACATTTGTTTGAAGCTTTGGTATATTCATGAACATGGGGAGGCAGGAAAGTGTCTGCCCAGCCACATCTGCAGAGGATCCAGAGCAGATTCAAAGTGGATCCAAAGCGGATTTGGAGTGTATTTGTAGCAGGAATTTGAACTGGATTTGAATAGCATTCAAGAACATGTGTATCGAATTGGAATCCTACCACATTTGAAGGGGCTCTATTCAAACAAATGCTAATTTCCTCACATTGAATTTTATTTGAATCAAAAACACACAAAAAATTCATGTGCATCCCTACTTTAAATGTTTCCATCCACCAGACTGAAGGCTCAACTCAAGTGTTTCCCTCTGTAGTGCTAAGTATTGAATCGAATCCAAGAAAATTCATATTCATTTGAATAGATCTCCTTCAAATGTGGTAGGATTCGTATTCTATACAAATGTTCAAACCCGTATGAATCCCATACAAATCCCATGCAAGTGTATACGAATAGCATATAAATCCCATATGAAAATCCCATACAAAATTTCATACGAATGTTTCAAAACATTTGAGTCGAACTCGCTTGTGAATCTTCAAATGTGCCAACAGTTGATTTGAATCTGAATGTCTGAATTCAACCAAAGTTGTATGAATTTTGAAAGTTACAAATATTCCTGCACATCTGCTGTGTTTGCCAAAATATATTAGCTCCCCAATTTCCTGATAGGAAATTATTTGTCTAAAC
Source organism: Aspidoscelis tigris stejnegeri (assembly GCA_023333525.1). NCBI lineage: Eukaryota > Metazoa > Chordata > Lepidosauria > Squamata > Teiidae > Aspidoscelis > Aspidoscelis tigris. Next base: position 20,574,574 of record JALMGA010000007.1, on the reverse strand, counting down.
CCTGACCAATGTGCTTCTTTCCCTAATGGGCAGGACTGTGATTTTTTTCTATAGTGCCATGGTGTTAAGAGCTCATAAGTTGCTTATAAGTTAATAAGTGTTGCTTATAAGTTAATCAATATGTTATATAGATTTTATTTATTATTTTTTTGCCCAAACAGCCTAAAGGGAAAAAAAAACTTTTTACAATCTTTTTCATATCAAATTGTTACATTGCTTGAAAAATTTCTTGTTGACTCCCTCTGTTCTTCAGACTACTCTTCTACACATCATTTGTTTCTTTGCTTCACTTAAACGCCTCTATCGTTTTCAGCTTGCTCTTTATCATTAATCAAAATCATCAGTCATTACTTCTAATTCTCGTAGATAGTTAATAAATGGTGACCAGCCTTCCATAAACTTATCTGTTGTTTTGTCCTTTAGTAAGTTTGTTAGCTTGTCCATCTCCACCAAGTCTGTCAACTTAATTAACCATTCCTCCGCTGTAGGTATCTCCTCTTCCTTCGTAAGTTAATCAATATGTTAAATATGGTTGTAGGCTCTGCTAGGCCTTGTTCATCCCTCTTTTGTGGGGAGGGTCTTGTAGGCCATGCCCTTTAATTCCTGGGTGTTTATTTTTGTTGACCCAAGGCTGCAATAAAGCTTGCTTGCTTGGATATGCCTTTCAATATAGAGCTGTCTTCTGCCCAGAAGGATGAATGCTCAGATGCCTGTTCATTTAACCCTTTCCTTCCTTCCTATTTTGATGGTGCTATCAGGCCTTCATGAATCAGTCGTGGCATTTAAAATCATTATTTACTGTACATCACAGCATCAGTTAAGCCGTTAACCAAGGTTCTTCAGATGGTTGGGATTTCAAGTCAATCATCCTTGGAAGTTGCAGTCCTATAACATCCAAAGGGCTAAAGGTTTCACTGTTTCTGCCCTAATAGTCTCTTACTTATAGTTACGTATTTGCTTCACAGTAAATCCCTAAGTACTCTTGTGTCTTCCTAGGCCACGTTTCCACACACTGTTCAAATTCCTCTGGTGGGGAACTGAACTCTGTATTTCCACGTGCTTTAATGCATACCCCTAGGTGCTGAACCAAAAGAAGAGGAAAATAAGGTAATAGTTGGATGAATGGGATCAAAGGTCCTTTCCACACTTACCTGCAACATAGTCCAGAGTGGAACTACAGATGGTCCTTCCCTCCATGGGATGACCTGACTGCATTGGACTAGGCTGTGGAGCGAGGTTGGGCACCAAAATGGTCTCACAGCAGACTTTTAAAAAGTTGTTCACAAGCAGACCACTGTCTATATTCTGCACTATGAAGAGCATGTAGACAGACACACTGTGGTCTGGAATGGACTAGGTGGGCCCTTTCTTAAAGTGCACTGGAAAATGGTACCAGAAGTCAATATGCACTGCACAGGGTTAAGCTGAAAACTGCGGAGGCCAGGAACCTTTGTTCTTGGTCTTTGGTGGCTTTAAGAGCTGGGTCCAGGCTTTGACGCTAGCTCTCAGGCCTAGGCCAAAATGGGTTGTCTGAATGTAGATAGACCTTGGAGTGGGATAAAGAGGAATAGCCTTAGAAATTATATGAAACCAGATGATAATGAAAATGCTGGTGTGTCCTGGTGCTGCAATAAATATCAAAGTTGAAAGCCAAAACAGTTATTGTGAAATTGTGAGGATTTGTCCATATGTTCACTAGGAACCTAATGGCACTTAATAACAGAAACAAAGCCGTGTTCACACCCAAGTTGATTTTAAATCTGGTTACCCATCCTGAGACCTTTGGGTATAGGGCAGTATAGAAATATAAATAAATAAATAAGTTTTAATCCAATTCTAGTCTACTTTCAGAGTGTGAGAATACATCACCGATCAGCAAAGTGACTAGTCATTTTCTTTCCACTTAAAGGTAGATTTTCTGAGTCAGATAATGCTGAAAGGAAACAGCTCGTCAGGCTGGCAAAGAATAACCATGAGACTCTTTCTTTAAAAAGATGAAGTGATTTATTTCAGCTCAGTGTAAAGGCATGTCTTGTTGGAAGCAACTTTGAACAGAAAGCCCAGCATATTTATATGTTTCATAGCTTTGGCCTTTAACCAATCAACAATAACTATTTTTCAAAACTCAGTTTAAACTTGGAGCCAAAATGTATCACTCAACCCCAGCAGGGAAGGGGGGAGTCATCTGTCACTTCTAAAACAACAGGCAACCATAATATACATATATACAGAATCACCTAGGTGGCAGAGATCTTACATTCAAATATTATGGCAGGCAGCTAGCCCTGCCTGACACAGCTTGACACTTTGCTGTTGCATCCCCTCACTCTGAAAGTGGACTGACACTGGACTAAAACCTAGATGTGAACACAGCCCCAAACACCTTGCAAACGCTACTTTTTGAAATCAGCCGAAGTCATCTATGTGCTGCTGTTTGGAATACATGGAAGAATACAGTTCTACAGGTGATAAAACACAGGGCTTAGGGTACAATTAATTAAAGAGCTTTTGTATGCCCTTTTACCATTGTTATGGGAGGGAATTGTCTTAGACAAATGAGTTTCTTATTATACCCTGTTGCCTTCTGTGGCAACTATAGTATGTATAGTTAGCTTGTAATTTGTTTTTCATTAGTGCATTGATTTTCCCTGTCGAAAGGGAATGTCACAGAGCTAATTAATAAAGCAAATAGTTTATTGATTAAACTATCCAGTATGAAATGGGAGCAGACGAACACAGATCTGGTGATTTGATAGAAAGGAAGGCTTACCAAAAAGTAAGGCAAAGCAAATTTCAACTTTAAGGTTTGTAAAATTATTTTGAGTATAAATATGACAATTAAGCAGAATAAGAATTAGCAGTGCATGAGATGTTGCTTCTGCGTCTGCCATGAAATTAGGAACATTTAGTGTTTAATTTGTTACAGTACTGTATACAGGTATTGAATTTTATTTTTAGGAGTTGCCTAGTCAGGATCTTAATAGATGCTCAGTAGTAAGGATTGAGACTAGGGATGGCTAGGATCTGATGGTAAAATGATAAGAGAGCTAGACTCTCATGAGGCCCTTCTTCACTTACCTGATTAGGCTACCGTGAACTAGTGCTGGTAAACTCCTGGTGAAGGAGAACCATTTGCACTTGGCATGAGGAAAGCTTCCCTAAAGTGTCCATTACTGGTCAGAAGTGTGAATGGTCTTCCCATTTACCAGCCCATACCAGTGCCTCCAAAGCTGCAAGTTCCACCTCCTTGCTGCTGCAATTGGCTCCTCAAATACCGTTGGGAGAGGGGCATGTTTGAGCACAGGCTAATCCGTGATCAAATGCTCCTCTTGCGATTCTGTGATTGATTTTCACTCCCAGGGATCAGAGGTCTGATCACAGCATGGGTGAATGATTGCTCACAGTTGCCACTGCCACTGTGCCTATGTGGATGCCACATTCCCCACCCATGAAAGGCAGGAAACCAGATGCAGGGCAAATGGTTGCATCACTGGACGCTTCAGGTAAGCTTTAGGTAAACATTAGATAACAACAATTAGTGAACTTCTGGTGAGAGCAGGTACACTTGTAGGCTGTAGCAGCCTAGTTGATGTGTGTATGCTCTTCACAAGATGTGATTACCTTTTTCTGGAATACCTTTCAGCTTGCGAGTGTCCAGTCCTTGCTTAGCTGTGACCTTGCTTAGCTTTGAGAACTTCCAGAAAAGGTCTATGAGTAGTAGGCAATTTTTAAAGGAAAAATTCAAGGACTAGGATTCAAATTCAGTGGAAGCTGATGAGACTGCATAAAAAGGGTGGTTGCCATCCATGAATTTGTCTAAACCTTTTGTATAGCTATCCAGGCTGGTTGCTGTCACCATCTCTTCTGTTAGTAAATTCCATAGATCAATGACCCTCTGGTTGAAAAAAAATGGATGATGCATCATAGTTTGCTGAGATACAGTGTGAATGGTCATATGCCTTGATGCCTTTTCAAGTGGAAGCATTTGTTTTTCTTACAAAATTGCAAACTTTATATTATTGGGAACATTTGAACCTTAAGGTGAAAGCTTCAGACATAGATTTCAAATTGTTTTAGAAAGAGAATTGTGGTGGAAATTGTTTCACAAGTTTTAGGTTGGGAGACGTGATGAATACCTACAATAGAACAAATTACTGAGCAATTGCATCAATTTAACACACAAGGAAAATATATTTTACAATGAGGTTGAAATGACATTCTTCTACTTTTGCAGATAACCTTTGTTCTCTGTCAACTTCTAAGATAATAAATTGTAAGTCAAACAACAAAGAGTGACCTTATATTATATTCCTATTTGGATTTAATGCTGAAATTAATGACGTTTTTTCAGCACTACAAACTGACTTGGAATTCAGAATCTAATAGGGATGTACGCAAAGCCCATTTCTCTCCTTTGATTTGATACAAATAGAAGGGTGGAATATTCCCCAGATGCAGCTTTGCGCATGCAGCACTTCCCCCAGAGCTCCCTGCAGCCATGTGTGGCTGCATTTCATAGAATTGTAGAATCAGAAGGGACCTCTTGGGTCATCTAGTCCAACCCTCTGCTCAATGCAGGATTTCCTAAACCACCGCAGACAGATACAGGTCGAGGCTCTGTGTGAAGACCGCCAGCGAGGGAGAACTCACTACTTCCCATGGCAACTTATTCCACTGACTGATTGCCCTCACTGTCAGGAAGTTTTTCCTAATATGCAGGGAGGCATGCAGTGCTGAAATATTTGAAGCACTAAACCCTAGAGAACAGGAATTCAAAGAAAAAACATGGCACTTGCTGAATCAAACTCTGAAAGGTGAAGACTTCCAGCCTTAAAAATAGTGCCCAAAAAACACCTAGTGCTAAATATTATGAGGTATGTGAACAAAGCACTTGCAGCAATAAGCATTACATCAATTGAACAGACTGATCAAGTGGCCTACAGCACAGCAGTAATTGTAACAGAAGAACCGGGGATACAACAATAAAAACCCAAGTGATACAAAATGCAAAGCCGAAATGCAAAGTTAGACTGAAACTAAAAAAAATTCAAAAAAAATATCAGATGTTAGCAACTTGAAGTATTTGAAGAAACGACAACTGAAAAATGAGAAGATCCAAAAGGAAAATGATTAACAAGTACTGGCTAAGCATAAGAAAAGTTGATAAAGCATTGGAAATTGTGACTCGTTGTTGTGATACCAGGAGATAGTAGGATTGACATTAAACAAACAGACAAAAAAAATACAAAATACAAGGACTTAAAAATTGAAATTCAAAGACAAGTCTATAGTGGTGCTCCCAGTGGTGATTGGCACACTGGACGCCGTTCCAGAAGATCTAGGAAGACACTTAAAAGAGTTTGACATGGACAAAGTTACCATCTGTCAATTGCAACAGGACATCCTGCTCTGCACACATTATCCCCCAGTACGTAACATCATCTTAGGATCTTGGGAAGAGCCCAATGTGTTACGAAATGTCAAAGCTGACATATTTGGTGTTGTGGCTTATTGTTATGTTTTTGTCAGTAATATAGATCCAGATCAACCACAGGCACTGAGTGGACTTTGGAACAGCAAATGGGTGCTAAAGAGTGCTAGCATCACATTTCTGATCTGAATCTACTCTATTCTCATGCAGACAATGTGTTTTTAGCAGCTACTTGATCTAGATTAACAAGTAAGCGTGGAAAGGGCCATTGATTCTCTGTCTTCATTAAACTAAGGCCATTTTGTGAGGCTTCAAACTTTTCACAAGATGATTTTATTCCTTTGCTGGTCCCCCAGTCCTATCTGGCAATCTTATCTTCTTCCTTCCTCTGAGCATTTCCTCTTCTGGATGTCAAAATCCAATACGCAGTAGGTCAACACTCCTTTGTCATCCATCATGTTGTAATTTTAATTCTACTGCTTTGGGGTTTGCTTCCTTTTCATGGTCTCCCTGAAGCTGATTCCGGGAAGGTAGAACAAAAGGGCCAGCAGGGAAGCTGAACTCTGAATTCTCAGGTGCAATCACTTCATAAATTGGGGACTCAAGGCACAGGGAAAGAAAACACAGAATGCACGTCAATAATTTTCTATGTGCTAGAATGCTATAAGCGTTCTTCATGACAGACCGTAGAAACAAAGTAAAGGAACAAAGGGGTCACCAAGTTAGAACATTTGATCAGGTTTAGAAAGATTTTGGAGTATTTACCTTTCAGCTTAGGCTATGAGGTCTTTGAAAAGAGGCTGGGGAAAGGTGAAGGGGAGAGAGTCCCTGAATGACTCTAGGGGTGTTTTTCCACTGTCGCTAGAAGTACCCATTAAGTACCCATTAATGGGTACAAAAATGCCATTTCGTACCCATTAATGGGTACTTTTAGTGACAGTGGAAAAACAACCTAGGAATACTGATGTCTGCTTAGCTTAAACAGGGACCTTCAAGTGGCTTATACATGTACTGTAATGCATTTATGTGCCAGCAGCATTTCACACACATTATTTCTGCTTGGTTGAGTAGGGATGTGCATGAATATTCATAACATTAGAAATTCGGCCGAATTTGGACATTTGAACTTGAATTGAATGTTACAATATTCATATGCTAACATGTGAACAAATACGAATGTTTCCGGACATTCATACGAATAGTTCAGACATTCGTTTAGCTGGGGAAACATATCAGATATCAGATACGTATCTGTTCAAATATGTATCTATTTGTAGCAAATACATATCAGTTCATATCAGGTACGTACCTGTTCGTATCAGATACATATCAAATGTTTGTACGGTTACGTACAAATAGATTCGTATTGAATAGAATTTTACTGCATTCAAATGTGATCTATTCGTACGCATATGGATTTTTGATCATTCAATTAGTTTCCTATTGAATGCCCAAAAAACATTAATGTGCACCCCTATTATTGAGTATAGACATGCCCTCGTTTCCATGCAGGATATGTATCAGCTTCGGTCACGGTTACAGGAAACTGTGGACATATGCAATAAGGATGTGCACAAATATTCAAAAATTCAAAAATCAGATTCAAATCCGATGAATGTTGACATTTGAATTTGAATCGGATTTAATAACATTCAAATTTAGACATTCAAACTAATTTCAGATGTTCAAAAACATTCGTTTGAATGTTTCAAATGTTTCAAATGATTTGAATGTACATGTGCATTACGTACATATCTGTACAAATATTATACGTATTTGCACTTATAATATGGGATAAAATGGGATGTACACGGAATGTGCACAGATACGCATAACACATATGAATGTTGTCGACATCTGTATCTTTATATTCAAACGAATAGATTCAATTGTTACGGATTCGAATCAGATTTTTTGGCATTCAGATTTTAAACATTTGAATCTAAAAGAATGTTTTGACATTTGATTAGACTTGAATTTGAATGCAAAAAGACATTTGTGCACAGCCCTAATATGTAACACTGGGAAATCTCATGTGATTTCCCATGATTCACAGGAAAATTGTGTGGGATTTCCTGCAATTTCTCACTGTCCCAGGCCTCCGGGAAGTCTTGGGGAGACCTAATGCCACTGGTCTGGTTGACCATGGATAAGTGAAACCACAGTTACTGGACCAGCAGATACTGGGACATTCCTGTAGTCCAAAGGCTACCAAAAATGAAAAGGATAAGTGCAGGAGGGAGTGAAATACAGTGTTGCAGACTATAGAAATTCTTGTCATAAGTAAAACTTGAAATCAGTTTTAAAAGCCTCCAGCAGAGTGGCTATTAGAGGAGAGTGAACAGAAGTGTTTACAGTTGAATTTTAGTTACTCAGACCAGCAAGGTGGATTCAGTAGCAACAACATCCTGGCATCCACGTGATCCTGTTACAAGAATCCAAGTCGTTAGTCATCCAGAGCTCAAGCCAAACCACAATGCTGTGATGAAACCACACTGGAGAAATTACATAATCTTAGAAAAGGAAGAAACTGAAATTGATAAACCTCCATCAAGTTCAGCACTCAGGAAAAGTACTTCAGCGTGAATGATGCATTCTAGTTGCCCAGAGAGTAGGGATGGGCAAAAAATGTTTGTCACCTTTGCAGTTCGTATGAATTGCAAACGTTCAAAACTTTGCTTTCAGATTGAATATTGGCTATATTTGAAGACTGACTTTTGCATGCAATGCAAAATCTTTTTTGTCTTCATTCAAAGCTTTGTTACATTCGCAGTGGCTGCCAGTTGTCTCCAGAGCGGATTCACATTGGATGCTCGTCAGATTTGGAGGTGCCACAGGTGGTGGCAGGGATTCGAAGAGAATTCAAAGCAAATTCGAATCCTAGCACAATTGAAATATTTCCATTTGCATGGATGCAAATTCCCATCCCATTCGCTTTGATGGGAAGTGTCCAGAGGAAAAAATTAATGCACATCCCTATTAGAGAGTTACTCCCATACTATAATGGAGGGCTGAACAGTCATTGGCACATTTCCAGTACTAGAAAACCAAATGCTAGTAACTGAGAATGGATTGTGAAGCCTGGTGGGTGAGCAGAACTATAACATCAGATATACCATGTCTGAATTCCTTACATCATGTGCTCTACATGGGACTGACCTTGAAGACAGTTTGGAAACTGCAGCTAGTGCAGAATGCAGTGGCTAGATTGCTGATTGGGATAGCTAGCCGGGTGCACATCATGGCAGGACAGAAATGCAAACAAACAAACACATGATTAAAGAAAGACCAAACTCCAAACCAACCAACTAATCAACTTAACGAATAAAAACCCAAACCAAAGTAAATGTAGCAAATTATTTCACTCCCGTGATTTTCACTGGTTGTGATGATTCCCTGTAAGATTTTCAACGTCTTGGTTCATAAAAACAAAAGTGCAGGAAGCGCATTTCTTAGACCCAAGCTAGAAGTTTGGATGAAAGCTAAGAATTCCCTGCCCTTCTGTGTCACACTACTAGATGATACATATTTTTATAGTTGCTGCACATACTGTGTTATCTATCTATCTATCTATCTATCTATCTATCCATCTATCCATCTATCCATCTATCCATCCATCCATCCATCCATCTCCCTCTAACCGCCTTCTCTGACCCATGGCCCGAAGAGTCCAGCAGTGCCGTCTGTTGTCACAGTGGCCACTCAGCTGCACGGGGATTCCCACCAGCAGGACATGAGAATGTGTTTAGAGCAGTGGTTCTCAACCTGGGGGTCGGGACCCCTTTGGGGGTCAAATTACCCTTTCAGAGGGGTCACGACGAGTCTCCCACCACCCTTCTCTCCCACCTCCCAGCTGCTCCGCCCCTGTGGTTGGGGGTCTTCACAACATGAGGAACTCCATTAAGGGGTCGCGGTATTTGGAAGGTTGAGAACCACTGGTTTAGAGGCCGCAGAGCTAGAAATGACAGGGTTTAAAACCCAGGATTATTCTGTCACCAAGCTCTGGGATATTGAGGTGAAATCTTGAAATAATATTATTGCAGGAAACTCAACTTCCAAGCAAGGTTTTACCTATAAAGTGATAGGACTTACCTTGCTTGCATCCTGCTTCTGTGATCCACAGTCTCGGAAAGAAGAAGAGTTGGCTTTTCTATCCTGCTTTTCTCACCCATTTCAGGGGACTCAAAGTGGCTGACAAAAGCTTTCTATTCTTCTCCACACAACAGACACCCTGTGCGGTAGGTGGGTCTGTGAGAGCTCATAAGAGAGCTGTGACTAGCCCAAGGTCACCCACCTGGCTTCATGGAGGATGACGGAATCAAAACTGATATTCCCAGATAAGAGTCCAGCTCTTTAACTACTAGACCAAACTAGAGTCAGTGTGGGGGCAAGACCTGGCTGAAAATGACAGGCTTGCATGTGATCAGGGCAACAATTGCACATTTCTGGGTATTTTGCGCTGTCAAAATTCCTGGACGTATGTGCTGTGCCATGACAGGAGCAACCATTCACGTAGTCAAGTGCCTTCATTTGCCCCGTGCAGTTGCCCTACCATCTAGGCAACATGTGATGATTCTGGAAGTTCACCTCAGGTTCACTCCATTTTTGGAGTGAGATAATGCATTGGCAAAATGACAAACTGTTTGCTTATGGCATTAACTAACTCAGAAAATCCACTTTTGGGTTAGATGAAGTGCAAAGAAAATGACAGGCCACTTGGCTGATGTGTTGCTTCACTCTGAAAGTGGACTGAAGCTGGATTAAAACCTAGGTGTGAGCACAGCCAAATGCTCCAGAACATTGGTGCATACAGTGGCTTTTGCAAGCAGCAGCAAAGGGGTTAAGTATTCCTGTTTGCTGTTTTTTTCTTTGTTCTCGGTCCACTTTCTCACTCAGCATTCTTCATTATCTTGCGAACGTTTAGAGTAGGGTCATGCTTTTCTAGAGATAACATCTCGCTTGGTTCTGAAGGTCAGAGTAAGCGTTTCTATCTAGCCATCTCAGGCTGCTCATCCACTCCCCCCCAATTTTCCAGTGATATTTTCTGGTTCAGTTTACAGCTGCAGCAGCTGTATACAATGCGGAGCGCACAGACTTGTTATTTCAACTTCCCTCAGCAGAAGCTTAGGGGTAATTCTTTTCAGGAGACGTTTGGCTCTTGGCGTAGCAGATAGTGCCTGATAACTTTGCACCAGAAGCAAAATCAAGTTGAAAGTTATGCCAGCAACAATTTTTCTTGCTACTCTGTTCCAGCATGAGTCAGGGCTGTCCTAAACATCGATGGCAGAGTCTTAAAGGTGACTTAAACCTTCTGACTTCTGCCAGCCACCATGTTTCCAAGTTATTAATCAGAAGCCTTGAATGTAATATTGCCCACTTTCTCTCTGCTCACTGTTCATATTGACTTTTACCCGCTATGAATCTTTGGAGATATGGTCTACGAGGTGGGAGTTATGTTTTCTGGCTTTGGCAGTTAGAAAAACCTGTTTTTAAAAGGAAAAAGAGAAAGAGAGTGTAAAAAAGAAACCCCAAATCATATGATAGGAGTGAAAACAATAATTTAAAGAAGTACAGGTTTGTCAGCATAGCCCCATGATTAAAGAAAGACCAAACTTTGGACTCTATGAATCAGGTGAATTTGCTTCCCAATATACAGCAAATAGCTCAGTGGTATTGCTGTCAAGAAAACTGCATGGATGGCTCCACATCGTTTGGGAATGGCTTGGGTCTGTTAGCACTTACCTCTTGAGCACTGCTGGGGATGCATTGGAAGAAAGTGTGAACATTCAGGAGCTCCCAGCAGTTCCTTGTGAAGCTGTGGAGAAGTAAAAACTTCACCACAGCGTTAGAGGATCAGAGACATTCCCAGATGCTCCATTCTCTCTTCTCACTGACTCCAGTGTCCCAGAGCATCTGCTGAAGCTGTGGAGCTCTCAGATATAGCATTCACATTTTCTTCTGATGCAAACACTCTGTGTGTGGGTGCAGTGAGGGCAGCAATGTAAATGCATGTCGCATCGTGGCTGCCATGGCAACAGCCTGATGCATGCCAGATGTTGCTGAATTCCAGCTGAGGTCTCAACTTTGATCTTTCTGAACTGTGTTTTGACTTCAATCAGAGCCGCCGCCTTCTCTCCCTGCCCTCTACAACTTGCACTATTAGTAGTGGTGTGCATGAATGCAATTTTTAACATTTGATTTATAACAAATCAAATTTTGAAAAATCCGAATTCATACAAATAAGGAAAAATGAATGTCTGGGTATTTGATTCAATACGAATACATTTGCATGTATTCGTACAAATAATTCAGACATTCATATCTCTATGGGTACATATGCAACTCATACATACCTGTACAGATCCCATACGTGTCCCATATGCATCCCATATGCATCACGTACGGATGCATACAGATATGTACAGATGCATACAGGTACATATGAGATGCGTATGTACCCATATAGATACGAATGTTTGAATTATTCATATGAATATCTTGTGATATACATATTTGTTCAAATTCAGAAATCCAAATGTCCGGACATTCAATTCATATATGAATGTCTGAATTTGAACAAATAATGGATATTTCAAATATTCATGCACATCCCTAACCCTGAGAGGATACTATCAACTGGATGCACCTCTATAAGGATATAATTGAGCCAGTTTGGTCTTGTGGTTAGGGAGCCGGACTCTTATCTGGGAATACCGGGTTTGATTCCTCACTCCTCCATGAAGCCAGCTGGGTGACCTTGGGCTATTCACAGCTGTTTTTCTGAGCTCTCACAGCCCCACCTACCTTCTCGGTTGTAGGGAGAAGAATAGAAGGTTTGTCGGCCTCTTTGAGTCCCCTTAAATGGGTGAGAAAAGTGGGGTAGAAAAGCCTACTCTTCTTCTAATAACAAATAATAAAATACAAGCTCTGAGAAAAAAGTACAAATCAGTTCTAAAACTCTTTCTCTCTGGTTTGATTAAAAAGACAATATACCTTCTGAATTTTACAGCTCTTCACATCTTGGGTTCTTGTGTATTTTTCATTAACAAAAATATGAGCGTGGGACTGTCCTTTAAATGTACTTACCCTCATAAAAACACCCACAAATGAGGGAAGTAATAATTATCCTTGTCAGCTGAAGGGAGTAAATGGGCCATAGTGCAAACAAGTTACCAAATTGCACCTGATCTGTGCTGAATCAGGGAACTGAATCCTTCTCTTGAGCTCACCACCACCAGCAGCACCTGTGAGAAAAGACCTTGCCTAAACAAAAGACTTTGCCTTCGCTTTCTCCCCCTGTCTGTGCACATGGTCATCTGGCAAAATTTTGCATGACTCCCTGATGTCCAGATTTGGGTCTGTCTGGTGTGCGGGTTAAACAGATGTCCTCATTACAGCTGCCAATTTAGCAATAACTGGAATGGAGTGGGAGCTTTCCGTGTGTCAATACAAGCCTCCCCATGGTCCAAAATAGAAATGTAGGTTGTATACTGCCTGTAGTGTGAATTTGTTGTTGTGATTTTATTGTAAGCTGCTTTGAGGCTATTTTACAATGGGTAGCAGTATAGAATAGCCGTACTACAGAATACTGTAAGCTGCTATAAGGTTATTTACCATGGGAAACTATGGAAGAAGTGTCAAATGTAGGGATATGCACGAATGCTTTTTTCCCCATTCAAATGCAAGAAAATTAGTATTCATTCAAATAGATTCCCTTCAAACGTGGTAGGATTTGATACGAACACTCCATATGAATTCGATACGAATATTAGATACAAATCACATATAAATCCCATGCAAATCCCATACGTATCTGCTTGGAACGTGTCAAATCTGCTCTCAATCCACTTCCAATCCACTCTGGACCTGTGGCAGATGTGACCGGGGCAGCCGCTTTCCCACCTCCCAGGTTCACAAATGTAACAAAGCTTCATACAAATGTTCCAAAGCGTTCCATTTGAATTTGAATGTCAGCCTTTGGATGTGCCAATGTTCAGTTTGAATCTGAATGCATGAATTTGGCTGAATTCATATGAATAACAAATACTATGAATATTCGTGCACATCCCTAGGCAAATGCAAAAAATTAAAACTGAAGAGGATGATTTGTTGATGGAAAAAATTAAAAAGAGGGGAAATGATGACACACACACACACACACACTGTGCAAAAAGGAATCTCCTTGTATGGTTAGTGGTCCAGTATGCCAGACCGTGCAGAATTGCCCAGAATTTTCAGTTACACTGGTTATCTGGGGAATAAACATAGCCTTTTAAATAAGCCCTATGAACCTGAAAGCAGGTATAACCAAGTGCATGGTGGCATACAGTGAAGCAGTTACAGAATACTGTGCCTGGCAACTCTATTCTCTGCACAAAGAATGACGTAGTTTATTTGAGCTTCTCCGCTTTTGAAAAGACAAGTTAGGAAAGTGATGCTTTTCTGTCTCTGATGTGTTGCAGGTTTACGGATGCCAAGGATTGTATGGGTGAGATTCTGCTTTCCAGGCAGTGGCTTAGAAGTTCATTTTCACTTCCCCTGAAGTCCACATTCTCCTGGCAGAATTTGCTGCACATTATTTGGGCTAGTACAACCTCCTTCCTCTCCATGGTTTGTGCGATGTTGTTTGTGCAAAATGTAGCATACGTTTCCCCGTATCGTAGAGCATTTGGTATAATCTGAATCATAGGAAACTTTCACCAGATTTGATGAAAATGAAACATTAGCCTTCTCAGCAGTTTTGCAAGGTTAGCAACTTCCCTAGAGCTCCAGCTCCTTCAGACTCAGTACTTACTTACTCCTACACTAGGTACTGCATAAATATTTGGAAGCCTCACGGACGGAGGCAACGTTATGGTGACAGCGTGGTGCAGGGTCCATCCCAAAGATGGGGATTACTCTTTGCATGCTCTGGGAAATATTAAAGCTGGGGGGGGAAAATAGGCCATTTTTGATGCTTTGATAAATGGCTCTGAGCCGGTCATGCAACAAGATAACTGATCTGGCTACTGCCATCTGTTTGTATGATGATAGTCAAGAGAGGTAACAGTGAAATGTACTTGTTGGAGTTGATTTTTGCATGTTGGGCCTTTCTGCACTTAGCCTTATTCTAGAACATATTCCAGAATAGTGGCCCGCTGTCCATTTGCTCATGCAGGCTATGGTAGGCCTCAGGTGAGACTTCAATAGCATGTGGACAACATACCCCTATACTGCAAAATATTTCAGAATAAGGCTCAGCGTGGAAAGGCACAACAGACATTCTAAGTATAGAAAGGACCTTTGGGTGAAAAATTAGTCTTATTTTCTGCCCCCTAGAGTGGTATGAGCACCCAATGGATCTGGGATCATGTGATCCTTTCACATGGTACCATAAACACACTGAACAGATCCTATCTTTAATGCTTTCAGTTCTTGGTAAGGATGCTCAAACCTCTCCCGACCATTTAATTATTCTATTCATTTATCTTTTTAAAAATCTTATTTTTTTAATTGATCCATTGAAACCGCATTTGCTTTCATTTTTTTTTTCATTTTTGTTATTTCCCATTTATTCATGTTTACTTGTTGCTTTCTACTCCATCTACTGGAAGTTAGTTTTACACAGACTGCATCCCCACTGAGCAGGCTGCAGCTGGGATTTGGGGTGCAAAGTGTGAGTAGCCATGCTCATCTTATTGGCCTCCTCATAGCTCCCTCCCTTGGGGAAAATGCAACTGAGGGGAACTCCCCTTGAAGCAACTATACTTCTGCATGGGCTGGTTCTCAGAGCACCAAAAATGGCACTGGATGTTGACCATTCTTGGTGCTGTAGTTGAGTTACCTACAGTATTGTACAGAACTTTTAGGTGGGTGTGGAAAAAATGCTTTTAAAGTGTTAAGTGTTTATCAGTTTACAAAATGCAAATGAACAATGAAAGAGAAATCTAAATCAAATCAATAGGTCAATTCACACTTGGCCTCTTAGTTTGCAATTAGTTAACATCTGGGCAGGTGCATCTGCACTTGCAGGAAGCATTTACAGCCTACAAATGCCCCTGCCTGCCCAGATGTTAACTAACTGCAAATTAGCTGTGGTGCATGAAGTTGTGCACCACGAGCAACCTAGCCCTCTCCAATCCCGACCCAAAGCTTACCTAGTGCTTGTAGGTGGCGAGGACTCACACCTTTTCTGGTGTGAAGGGCCATCTGAGGTATGGCAGAAGCACACTGATACCTTAGATGACCCCTGACATGACTGTGGGTGTGAAGAGCGTCATCGTCACCATAGCGCTGGTACATGCACAGACAAACAGGGCACCACAATAAAAATGGCAGCCCCTTGCAGAGGATCGTACACGAAACTGAATCATCTCAGGGGTCATCTGGTACCAGCGCTAGGACATGTTAATCTCTTCTGCTGCACCTTTCCCATCCAACAGATGGGAAGGCAAGTGCAGAAACGCCCCATGTGACCAGCCTTTGCCTTTAAAACAACATCAGTTCTTCTAGGTATGTTTTCACAAAGTTTTTGAAGGAACTCTTCAGGGAGATTGTTCAAAACATCTTGGAGAACTCACCACAGATCTTCTGTGGATGTAGGCTTGATCAAATCCTTCTGTCTCCCCATGTAATCCCAAACAGATTCAATCACACTGAGATCAGGGATCTGCGGGGGTCGTATCATCACTTCATGAACTTACTGTGCAGCATTTTTTCCACACCTGCCTAAAACTTTTGCACAGCACTGTATGTGGAAACTGCCATAAGTTACCTCTTTTCCCCTCCATGTATTCATCCTGGTGGGGGAGGAAGGACTCGGACCAATGTGCAGGTGGACAATAGATCCCTGTCCTGAAATATATTCCAAAATACAGCCACGTGTGAACAGGCCCCTGGAGTGAATGGGAGCAACATTACACTCTGTGCGGGTGACACCATATATCCCTTGCTCCCAAGAAGCATGAAATTGTACTGAGGCCCTTTAGAGTTGATGGATTAGAGAGGAAGACGGTTAATATTAAGTGGGCCTGGACTACCAATAGAAAGGATACCTAAAGTCAGTCCCACTAGATGTAGTACATGTTGCAGATGTTAGCTTAAATTAAGATAGGTGAGAAGGACAAAAAGGCTCAAAGTTACAGAGTACATGATGCACTTTGCATTTATGGTTCAACTGCTCATGTAGAAGACTGTAAAGGGCAAAACTGGGAACATGAGTGACAATGCAATGCAGCTGATCAAAAAATGGCCACAAAAATCCCATCAAGATGCACATTACAGGGAAGCAATGGGGAAGGAAGGGATGGGAGATGGAAAAGATAAGAATTGAATGGAGGGAAGGCAATAGAGAACAGCAGATGGAGAGGACTTGGGTAGGGATGTTCACAAATATTTGCAACATTTGAAATTTGTATGAATTTGTATGAATTCAGACATTCGAATTGAATGTTGTCACATTCAAAGATTGACATTCAATTTTGAACTGCATGTTTTGATACATTTGTACAAAGCTTCATTATGGATTTGCACGAGATCCATATGGAATCCGTATGGGATTTGTATCTAACATTTGTACTGAATTCATATGGAAAATTTGTATCAAATTTGAATCCTTCTACATTTGAAGGGATTTATTTGAATTAATACAAATTTTCTTGCTTTTGATTTGATACGGATTGAATATACACACACAGAAATGTGCACATTCCTGGGCTTGTGTGATCAGAGAAATTTGGAAGGCGAGACGAAGCTGGGGAGATGCTATAGGGATGGTGCAAATCGGTTACAAATTTGTGTCTAGTTCTGTCTTCTTCTTTCGGTGGTCCATGTCTTCTTTTTGTTAATGTATACTTGGCCATTCAACTGCAGCATAATCCTTAAGGCTTGGAGTGAAGTGCTGCTCAGAAAGCTTCTATTTCTGCATATTGCTACACCTGTTACAGTTGGTTCTGGTTTTTAATATTATTACCTCACCTTTTGCTGCTGTTCCTGCTTTGATTTATCGCTTAATTACTTTTGCACACAAACAAAAATCAAAGGATAAATCTAACCAAGAAGAGCAGGAAAACAACAATAATATTAAAAACCAGAACTAACTGTAACAGGATTATCCAAGTTTATTTTTTTCCTTAAGCATCAAACATACCGAAAAGAAATCTAAAAAATATCAATTGGTACAACTTATATTTTGCAATATTTGACTGCTTGTTATTTTTAAAAGAGGTCTTTGCTTTTCTTGTTGACTCCAATGTCTTTGTCTTCTTATTATTCCTTGAACGCTGCAATTTGTAATTAATTTTTTGTTGTTTGTAGACAGCAAACAGTTGCCAGTTCTTAACAAAACTTGTTGTTTTGTCTGTTATTATATTTGTCAATGTATCCATTTCTGCAAAATCCATCAATTTTATAATCCAATGATCTAATGATAGAATATACGGTGTTTTCCATTTTTTGCAGCAGTAATCATATATTGCATTAAACCCCCCCCCCCCCAATTCTTCATTCATCAAACCCAATAAAAATATTTCTGGTTTACCATATAAATGTCTATACCATATCTTTTTCATTTCATTTAACTGCTCCACACCAGTATACACAGGGGAACTCCAGCATGCACAGAGCCATTTCTAGTAAAGAAAGAACTCTGCATGGTAGGGTTGTACACTAATGGTTTGTTTGTTTGTTTGTTTTGCATTTGATTCATATCAAATAGAATGTAAGAAAATTCATATTCCTTCAAATAGATCCCCTTCGAATGTGTTAAGATTCTACTTGATACAAACATATTTGTATGAATTTGTATGAATATCTGTTAAGATATCTGATACGTATCCATACATATTCGGTATGTATCCCGTAACATATCTCTTCTGAAAGCGTCAAATCTGCCCTGAATCCACTTTGAATCCACTCTCAAACCATGTCAAATTCACTCTGGATCAGTTGCAGATATGACTGGCGCAGCTGCTTTCCTACCTTTCTGTTTCACGAATGTTCCAAAGCTTCGTACACATGTTTAAAAACATTTGTAGTCATATGAATGCCAATGTATGAATGTTGTAACATTGATGTGTATATAAATGTCCAAATTCATACGAATTTGTACAAATAATGATTGTTATGAATATTTGTGCACATCCCTGCTGCACGGTGCCGTGCAGGTCTTTACTGGTAAGGTAAGTGTGAATTCGCCCCATGTCCTTCAGCCTGCACAGAAGCCTCCCACTGGACTCCCTTAGATTGCACAAGTGTGCAAAAGGGGGGATCCTAGTACATGTGCTGGTCTGGCTTACTAGCCAGTGTGGAATCACCTTATGAAGTTCCATTTAGGCTTTGGGACTCACAAAACTTAGGTGCTCATGAAAACTCGGCTGTTATCTGGCTGCACATAATGCTAAAAACCATGCATCATCTGAAAGTTTATGAATCCACATTTTATAGGAAGTGCTCCTCATATTCTGTGACTGAGTCAATGTAGGTCAAAATGGGGTGCCTTATGAAACTCTATAGTGACATAACACTGCTGTGAGGCTGTGTGAGCTTCAGTAAAGTGAGCTAAGGCTAATAATATATAATCATCACCATGTGATGCATTCGTCCAATGTAAATACGGTTGCATCACTGAGATCTGTTGGGCAGGATCTCTGCTTTTGTGAATGAGCACAAAGTTTTGAAGTGAGATCCCTGCTCAGTTACCTTTCATTCCTGTGATGTCATGGAAGGAAATGGTGGGTTCAGCAAAGATGTGCAAGAACTTTTTGTGTATGTTTGGTTTGAAAACCCACCAACTGTAATATTGAAAAAGTACTTTTATAGGTCAAAATAATGCTGAACACAAATGGTTCATGTTTGTGAATGGATCCTTGGCCCTTTCTGCACTTACCTCAGTTAATCTGGATTAGCTAGATCCAGATTAGCTAGATCTGGATCAACCGCAGGCAGAAGTCTCATTGAGTGGGCTTTAGAACAGCAAATGTGTGTTAAAGAGAGCTAAGCATAGATGTAGGCCACATTTATCCAGTCTACCACTAATCCAGATTAGTGAACCCTTAGCACAGTTCTGATCAGATCTACTCCCATGCAGATGATGTGTTCTTAGCAGCTCCTTGATCTGGACTGAAGTGCATACAATGGATTCTTAACGCTCCTTGATCCAGATCAACAAGTAAATGCATAAGGCGTCCCTCGTTCAGTTAAGATCAAAAATTGCCAATGTTGAACAGGGGCTGGTGCAGTTCAGTTCAAACCTCATCAAACAGTTTGGTTTTGTTAAAGCAAGATCTGACACAGTATTTCCTTCATCAAGATTTAAGATTTATTAAAGCGCTTTACATGACTAGTCATGGAAGGAGTCCTGGGTACTCCTTAACATACAAGAGATATGTCCCACTTATATAGCCAAAAAATAATGCCCCTTCCGGATAGTAACAGTACATCAGATATAGGTAAAAGACGCAGAAACGTTAATTTGGTATACATTTAAAATAACTCAAGAGGCATAAAGAAACTGGGAAAGGAGAAGGAAAAGTTCCCCTTTTCCTTCAGACAACTTAACCGTAAATGTCTGTTTCCTGTTATGTACTTCTACTCTGGACAAGCATTGTTACAAACTTATAAATCACATCCTATTATGCACCCAACTATATAGGGTAAAGGTTAACCTAAGTAAAGCTAATGATTGACTATAAGCATTGATTATAGATTATAATGATCTGAGTATAATTTCCATGACAGTCTGATTCAAACTTTTCAAACTCAAACTGAATTTGTACATCTCTGCAAAGGATCCTATGGAAAAAGAACATTCAGCAGTTTGCAACCTCTATCAACATCTAGAGATGGGTTTAGTCCTCTTTGAGCTAGGTCCAAATCCAGGGGAAAGTTCTCACTTTGCCTTCTTGGTTTCTATGGCATTTAAATCCTTGGGGGTTTTTTTCCCCCAAGGAGCTCAAGGCCATACGGATTTCCATCCTCTCCCCAATTTTATCCTCACAGCCCTGCGAAGCATCATGTCTAGGGCCTGAGATTTGAATTCAGCTACTCTAAGCAGCTTCTGAACATTTTATCAGGACCATGCCTGCTGGGCTTTGTGCATGCAGTGTCAGCCCAGTAGTGCATGGCAAAGGAAGTCCATGATCTCCTTGCTCTGTGCTTTCTGCCAGATTCTGTGTTTGGCTTGTTCATGGGCATAATAAGCTTGCTCAGAATTACACCAGCAGGGGACGACTATAAGGTGGCTTCTCTCAATCCACAGGCTTGGGTTCTGTTTTTGCTGTGGCCACATGGACGTGCACAGCAACAGCAGGAGTGATCCAGACCTGAGCTAGGGACTGGCCACATTTGTTGAGCTTGGAGTTGCTGAGGAACACTTTCCGTGGGGTGAACTGCAGTAGGGATGGGCATGAATGGGTTTTTGGCATTCGATTTGTAACAGCACAGACTTCAAAATGACTTTGAAGCCACTTCGAAGATTGCACTACCTGTCCCCCCAAACACCTGGGGTGACAAGCAGACCCTTCATGGGTAGATCCGGATTTCCAAATGGGTGCTCCGGTGTTTCCATGGCAGGGAGGCTAGCACCCATTGCTATTGGGTGTTAGACCACCCATGGAAACACATTGGGTACTTCCCTTAATCCGGATCTACTAGATCCGGATTAAGGAATGTACCCATTTCTTAGATCCGGATCTTCTTAGATCCGTATTAAAGGAGCGCGGTGGAAAAGCACGCCATATGAATATCTGATACAAATGCATACAGATCCTTCCTACAGATCCTATACAAATGCATACATATTGGATACATATCCTATACAAACGCAAACATATCAGATGCATATCAGATACGCATATGTATGATACATACTCAATATATACCCCCAGTTTAACTAATGTACGAACTATTAGTCCAAATGTTCTGAAACATTTGTATTCATATGAATGTTAATGTACGAATGCCGTAACATTTGATTCATATACAAATGTCCAAATTCGTATGAATTAATGTGAATAGCAAATGCTAACAGTATTCATACCCATCCCTACACTGGAGTGGATCATGCAGAATTTGCCCTAGGTTCTGTTCCAATTTTCTAACGAACACACTATCCCAAATTACAGTGCTCACTTTTGTGTGGTTACTGTAAATGATCTTAATTTAGATTTGTTAATTTAATTTTTCTTTTGGATTATAACAAAAGGCAAAAAATAGCCATGGGAGAATGAATCATGGTGCCAGCCTGCCAAATGACCAGCAAAAATATCAGTTTACTGTTTTAGTTTTGTTTTAGTTTTTAAGGAAGGTTTTGCTCAAAGAGGTTAACATGGCATGGAAACTTTTCATAGAATGGATGGAATGCTATCTTTGCAAATTTCTGAAGGCCAAGGCTGAGGAGCAGGAAAGCACAAGGTGCTGGCAACTTCATAAGTGAGTCTGTGAACAATTAAGGCTGTTCTGAGGGAGGAAAACAGAAAAATAATAAACCAAACAAGTTTTGCTGAAGCTTTCAAGAAAGAACAAGTCCTCTTGTGCTGTTCTTTCTAATAATATCTGCTTGTAAAGTAATTACACAGTGGAGCTCATAGGCATTTTTGTTGTTGCCTGCAAACTCCCAAACCCAAACAGGGAACATGGAGTGATGAAGAACATTCAGTCTTCTCAGCATGCGTCTGTTGCTGCATCTTGTAAGCATTATTTACGTAATGCAATTCCCCCCACCCCACCCCCCCAAAAAGCAGGAATTTCACTTTGTGGCAACATCTCTGCATTTATAAACTTTTTGCAATGCAAGAGGTTTTTTGAGACAGTGCTCCTTCAGATACCCAGGACCCACACCTTAAACTGGGTTCAGTGGTGAATAGGTAACCAGATCAGATCTTTCAGGACTGGTGTGATGTGACTCTGGCCAGAGCCTTCTGTCAGTAGAGAAGCTGCTGCATTCTGCACCAGTTCTAACTTCCAGACCATTTTCAAGGGTTTTCAATTATTTATTTTTTAAAAAACTTCTAGATTCAATTAGAATAGCATATTTGAAACTGAGTACTTTAGCTGATATGAATTTTCTGCTGATTGTTTTGTTTTTTCATCTTTCTTTGGTGATCATGTTCCTGATAGACTTTTGTTTTTAGCTTGGTGACATTGGGCTAATCACAGCTCTCTTTCTGAGCTCTCACAGCCCCGCCTACTTCACAGGGTATCTATTGTGGGGAGAAGAACAGGAGATTTGTCAACCACTTTGAGTCCCCTTAAATGGGTGAGAAAAGCGAGGTAGAAAAGCCAACTCCTCCTCCTCCTCCTTCTTCTTCATGGAAAAAGCTGCAGTTTTCATGGTCTATGCTTGACACCTCCTCCAATTGCCTGCTCTGTGTTGGAGGGTATGGTGTAATACAAGACAAATGACACATGAGGGTAAGCCTGATTGAACATCCTTGATTCGAGTAAAATGCACATAAGCGTATGTGCAGAGGAGTTGCTCTTGGCTTATCATATGGGAAAGGGTTGTGTGGGAGTGTGTCCTGGCTCTGGATTGATGGATATGATGGGGTGCTGCCCACTATGGATGCATTATTCAGCTACCTCTGGTCCTGGCTAGAAAGACATCAACAGAGCCATCCACCACCCAGAGAAACAGAAAGAAGTACTGGGTGTAGAAACTCAAAGGCCCTCCAATCAGATGATTAGCAGACGTATCGATGCCTCACTGAAACTGCCCTGATTTTTAAAAGTAGGTTAATGTTTGCTTTGTGCCTTGTTGGTTTTACTCAACAGCTATCCAGAGAGAGAAAAGAAGGAAACCAGACAAATGATGGGTGTGAAGGTGAGGGACCGTGTAGTAGGCACCTCAAAGTTCTTCACAGGGAGGATTGGAATAGTTGTCATGGACAGGAGGAGTATTTTGCCTTGTGCCTAAGATGCAATATGCTTATTAAATGGAAACATTGCAACCTATCTAGTTCACTGCTAAAAAAAAAAAAAAGTGGAGCATCAACTTTTAGTGCTTGGAGAGAAAGAGATATGAGGAAAGAGCACAAGAAACTGACATATATTTCAAAGAGAGAAACGGGCAGGGAAAATGCTGAGCTGAATAAGCATCTTCCCCGAAGCCCAAGATAGCATTTTACAGTACTTCACATGGTAAGTGGTCTGTTTGTCTTCCTGTGTTTGACTCATTTTCTTTCTGTTAACTAGAAATAAATGCTTATATGATGTTCGGTTTCAGTTTTGAAAAAGAATGAGGCTAAGGAAGTCCCCCAGAAATCAATAGGAAAAGTGCATTAAGGATACATTCCAGCCAAATGCTGGTGTTCATAAGCCCCATTGGTTTTAATGGAATGAATCTCCTCCTCCTCCATTAGGGTTACCTCCAGATGCTAAAACCCACAATTCAACAAATCTGTGGGCACTGATTAAAAGTCAGAAAAAATAGTCCTGGTTTAATTGGTTAAAAATCTGATGTATCGCTTTCTAGGGATGCGGACAAATATTCTTAACATCTGTTATTCATACTAATTTGGACATTCATTCCATCAAGCTCCCAGCATTGGCCCCTCCCTCCCAACTGCCTCCAGACAGGCCATGAAGGAACCATCTTGCCTTGGGAGAGGAAGAGAGAAGGAAGCTGGGTGAGCACCTTCCAACAAGCTCCCAGCATTGGCCCCTCCCTCCCAACTGCCTCCAGATGGGCCATGAAGGAACAATCTTGGCTGTGGGGAATGGAGGAGGAAAATAAAATAAAAGTTTTTACCTTTGCAAGGACTCTGCTGCCACCAGAGCACCCCTGTTCCCTCCCACACCATTTTCCTTTGTATCTTGTCTCTTTAGATTGTAAGCCTGAGGGCAGGGACCTGTCTAAGATTAATATAATATTGTAACCCGCCCTGAGACCTTCGAGTATAGGGCAGGATAGAAATACAAATAAATAAATAAAATAAATAAATACACAAATAGAAGGTTATGATTGTCGGGGGGTATTGGGGTGTCAGGTACCCCCCCGTTGGTAATAAATCTTCGTCGCAGAGTTGCACTTCTCCGTGCTGGAAAATACACGTCTCTCCCTATCGGCTTGCTGGCTTGCTGGCTGTCAGCATTCTTCAGTGGAGCTGTCCAGCATTTCAGGAGCTCCGTTCTTCCTTCTGCTCGCAGTGTAAACAAACAGACAGAGAGCCGTAAAATCTCCGTAGAGGCTCTGTTTATTTCGTAGCGGTTACATCTCTCTCCAGTCTCCAGTCTCGAACAATCAACTAAGCAAGGGTAACACACAGCCGTGTGTGACCACCTTTATACAATTCCTTATCAGAGTTGGTGACTCACTTCCCTTGTATTACACAAGCCTATGTTGCAAGTGTTACACAATCTTGCTCAATTCTTGCACAATCTAACCTTGAGCACAGTCTGGTGATCCTTGTGACACTTAGTTACCTTTTCTGCACACATCTCTACATTTTCCATATATGGGCTTTCCAGCCTAACAATGATATCCGAACATTGACATTCGTACAAATGCAAATATTTTGGACATTCGTACAAATAGTTCAGACATCAGTTAAACTGGGGATGAGGGAAATTAATAACAGATGTCCATCTGACAGGGATTGAGAGCAAATTAAAAGTGGATTCAGGTCAGATATGTATCAGATACATATTCATTTGTATCTGATACATATTCATTCATATCCAGTATGTATAGAATCAAATGGAAGAAAATAAATATTTGTTCGATTAGATCCCCTTCAAATGTGGTAGGATTCTTATTTGATACAAATCCCGTATGAATGCACACAAATCCCATATTGAAACATTCAATTTGAATTCAAATGTTAATCTTCAAATATGCCAACATTCAGTTCAAATACAAATGTCCGAATTCAGCCAAATTCATATCAGTTTTGAATGTTATGAATATTTGTGCACATCCCTAGTTCAAGGAGATAAAATCCACTCTGCAAAATGGCGGAATATGTCAGGAATATGACAAGACCTGCGTAGAAGGCCATATTTTAATGTAATTTCTTTAGACAGATACGAGATTGAATCTGTAAAAAAGTGTAATAGACACCTTAGATCCATTTTACATCCTCCTAATTTTCCCCCTATGGATCAGAACTGGGTTTGCTGAATGGCATCTGATGGACATGGTATTGATTCATTTTCATCCCTCAGCCTCAGGTGTAATGTGAGTCTGGTGTCATCAGATACACCACATGCACCTCCCTGCCTCCTAATCAATTTTGTTTTGCTAGCTGTCCCTGCTTAAAAGTGCTTAAATTTGTTTGGACTGTGCTCATGTGACAGCACAATTTATTTTTAATATCGAATGATGTTTTGTAAGGCCATATAGGACCAGAATAATGCCGAGTGCTTTTGATTGCCCCCTTCTCTCCAATGACCCCATCTGAAATTGACTGACCAAAGAAAAGATATAAAATGTTAAACAAGCACTAGGGATGTGCATAAATATTTTGACATTCATATTCAAATAGAACATTGAGACATCTGAAGATTGGCATTTGAATTTGAATCCAATGCTTTAGGAGTGTGCACGAATGAAATTTTTGGCATTCAATTTAATGTAAATCAAATATCCAAAGATTTGAATCAGTTCAAATGTTTAAAATTCTAATGTATTCACATTTGATTACATGCAAATCTATTGTGCACATTTTTTATTTGTATTTAAAGATACAAATGTCAACAATATTCTAATGTGTCCGTAGGCATCGTTATGCACCTTATGCATTTCTATGCATCCCGTTTTTATTCTGTATGCATCCCGTTTTCATCC
The DNA here is from genome assembly GCA_023333525.1 of Aspidoscelis tigris stejnegeri. Taxonomy (NCBI): domain Eukaryota; kingdom Metazoa; phylum Chordata; class Lepidosauria; order Squamata; family Teiidae; genus Aspidoscelis; species Aspidoscelis tigris. The sequence continues at coordinate 20,548,382 of JALMGA010000007.1, read as the reverse complement.
CATACGTATCTGTACGGATATGAATGAGATGCATACGGATTTGTATGTAATGCATACCTATCTGTACACAAATGAATGTCCAAATAATTTGTACGAATGATTTGAAAGATTCAAAATCAGTTTGAATGCTTAAATTTGAACGTATAGACATTTGATTCAAATTCAGATGTCCAAATTTGAATGAATTTGGTCGAATTTGGAATGCTTAGAATATCTGTGCACATGGTTAGAACGCTTCAGAACATTCGTGCAAAGCTTTGTTACACCCATGAACCTGGGGAGGTGGCAAAGTGGCTGCACCAGTGGATCCAGAGTGGATTTAAAATGGATTGAGAGTGGATTCAAAGTGGATTCAGGCCAGATTTGATGCTTTCAGAGCAGATATGCAGGGGATACATATTGGATACGTAGGGGATTCATATGGGATATGCAGGGGATTGGTATGTGATTCGTATTGAACATTCATATCAAATTCATATTGAACATTCATGTCAAATTGAATCCTACCACATTTGAAGGGGATACTCTACATGGGGCTACCCCTGTGCTTGACTCGGAAATTACAGCTGGTTCAAAACATGGCAGCCAGGCTTGTCTCAGGAACATCTAGGAGGGACCACATCACTCCTGTTTTGAGGTCCCTCCACTGGCTGCCTATCAGCTTCCGGGCCCAGTACAAGGTGTTGGTTATCACCTTTAAAGCCCTAAATGGCTTGGGTCCAAGCTATCTCAGGGACCGCCTCCTCCCGTACAATCCTCCCCGCACTCTCCGGTCCTCTGGGAGGAACTTACTGCAGCCTCTAAAATCTAGGCTTGCGGCGACCTCCCAGAGGGCATTCTCTGTTGTCGCCCCCAAACTCTGGAACGACCTGCCGGATGAGATCCGTCAGATAACATCATTAGACAGCTTTAAAAAGGCGGTCAAGACGGATCTCTTCCGGCAGGCCTTTCCAGATTAACCATCCCGGCCCAGATTCCCTGATTCCTCCCGTGGCCCCATCTTAGTGATGGTTGAGGATCAGTAGAGGGACATCAGGGTTTTTAGTTTTTATATGTTTTATGCATTGATATTATGTTTTAATATGTTATACTGTTTAATACCGTCTTAAGGGGGGGAGGGATAAGGTGTTTTTAATTGTTATATTTTACATTTTACTGTTAACCGCCCGGATTGGTTTGCCATAGGGCGGTATACAAATAAATATTATTATTATTATTATTATTATACAAATCAAATGCAAAAAGAAATAAATAAATTGTGCACGCATCTCTAACAAGCACAGTAAGCTGCCATCCTTAATTTTTAGTTTTTATCTTCTGTGGAGCCAATACGCAACAACCTTAATGTTGATCTTAAGCCAGCAATACAAATTCAATTTGAATTTTAAAAATGTAATCTGCTTTGTAAAACTTCCATTAACACATTGTATAGCTGCAGTAGCCCACAGTAGCAAACACTGTGTCATATCCGATTTTAAAATCTGCCCTGAATTACCTTTAATAATGTAGCAGTAATCTCAGGAAATGGCACAATTCATTTCTGTTCAAAAGACCTTGCTAAGAAGTTGTGAATCATCCACTTACTTTTATATACCTTGAAACAGCCAGAACATCCTCAGCGGAAAATGGCTACTTCTATATTCATAATAAAATCAAATTAAGGAAAGGCTGATTAAGAGGCTTTGGAAGGATGTGTTCTTTATGCACGTAAAAACTTCTGTCTCGAGAAAGAGGGTCGAAGGTGAGTCAGTCCCCTGCTGGAGAAAGAGGACTTAATTAGAAACCAATGTTATTGTTAAAGTGACTTGGATTGCGTCCAGATCATCCCGTCACACAGAACAGTAGCCATGTTGCATTATCCTCATTGTGGGAGGAAGAACTCTTGCTGTGTGGCATGTAGATAAACTGAAGTATCAATCCAAGGAAGGCAGGAAGATGCTGGCTAATCAAGGAAGTGCATCTCAAAACATGATTGGCTACCTCAACCCACAGGATGGTGCATGCCACCCAAAATTTTGCTGCTCCAATAGAGAAAACCAAGGAGCTGATGTTGAGTATGGATGACCAGTCTTCTGTGTGCAGTGAGTTTACTGCACTTTTTGTTTTAACTGCAGATTTAGCTAGCTAGTCTGGAGACAGGCTTGTTCTTAGCATTATCAGAAGGCTCTCTGACTGAGTTTGGATTCTGCTTGGGACAGAGATGGAATACTCTGGAATAGAGATGTTCTGTCATCTTCTGTCCCCATGCCCAGAAAGCTGCCTCAGAGAGCAGAGTGCAAACAAGCAGACCATACAACAACACAGGAAAGATGCTGATGAAAACAGCATGCAACAAAATACAACATGATTAAAAGACTGTGATTAAAGAGTAAAATTAAAACAAAATTAAAAATTATCATGCACCCAGGGAGTCCTTCAACTGATGCATTCCTTTCCTTTTGTTAAACTGTCAGCTGTATAAATTCTGCTAATTGTAGCCATCCCACGTCATCTTTAACCATTGTTTATTTTTTAGCCACGCTTTTCCACTGTTGGACATATTTCAGTGACGGACATTATACTTTATGATTTCACACTTTATGCTCTGCAATGTATTTTAATAGGACAATCAATGCAGTAGAACAAAAAATATATGTGAATGACTGTACAAACCGTTCCTTTAATGATCTTCAATAGGACATGTGACTATAGCATGCTATTTCGGAAAAATGATGTTGGTACCATGAAAGAGCTGCTATTTGTAAAACAAATATAATGTACACACAGCAAAGTGTTTTATCAATATATGCTTTACTGCCATGATGAGGCCAGATAGAAGGATTGGCAGATTTAAGATAGGTTAAAGTTCACCTGATTTTCTGGATGGGGTAAGTGAATAATAGTGAATATTCTGTAAAAGAAGAAGAAGAGTTGGCTTTTCTACTCCGCTTTTGTCATCCATTTAAGGGGACTCAAAGCGGCTGTCAAAACTTTCTGTGAGGTAGGTGGGGCTGTGGAAGCTCAGAAGAGAGCTGTGACTCGCCCAAGGTCACCCAGCTGGCTTCATGAGGAAGGGCGGAATCAAACCCAATATTCCCAGACAAGAGTCCGGCTCCCTAACCACTAAACCAAACTGTTAAAACAAAAACAGATATGAATACGAATATGGTAAACTCTTTTATGCCAAGCCAAATCATTGGTTGATTTAATTCATGCACCATGTAGGCGTTTTATGTACTCTGGGGATGCTGTAAGGGACAGAGTATAAATTCAGCTTTATCTGATTAGCCTCTGAGAACCTTGCCACATGGCGTGGGATTTCCCATATCACGCTGGCCCCAGAACTGGTAACACAGCCTACAACGTACAGGGGTACCAAGGGTGTGCAGAAAGGGTGTCTGCATTGTGGACAGTCCATCCTGGTCCTGCTTCAGAGGCTGAAAACAAAGGTTCTCACTAAGGATGTTCACAAATATTTGTAGCATTCAATATTCGTAAGAATTTGGACATTCTTCTTAAATTGAATGTTACGACATTTGTACATTGACGTTCATATTCTTACAAATGTTTCTGAACATTCGTACAAATGCTTCAGAACATTTGTGAACCCGGGAGCTGGGAAAGTGGCTGTGCAATGGATCCAGAGTGCATTTGACATGGATTGAGAGCAGATTCAAAGTGGATTCAGGGCAGATTTGATGCTTTCAGAGCAGATATGTTACGGGATACATATCAGATACATATTTGATACACATGTGTTCGTATTGGTTATTCGTATGAATTCATTCATATCAAACCTTTGAAGGGAATCTATTCAAATGAATAAAAATTTTCTTACATTTGATTCGATACAAATCAAATGCAAAAACCCCATTTGTGCACATCTCTAGGTCTCACCTTCAGTGTTGCTAGTTCAGGTTGGCTTGGTGCCTAGAATATGACAAAGTATAGCAATAACTGTTTAAATTCCAATATGCAAAATAACCTTTTCTCCTTCCTTATTAATTTTTAAAAAGTATGTCTAGTTTCCCTTTGATTCAGGGGAAAAAAACCATATTTAATTAAGAACCTTACAGTTTGAAGGTGCACTGCTTCCAATTAAGAGTAGGCAGATTAGCAAGAAATGTAGAAGGTGATCATTTCGGGCATCTCCAGTACACAGTAATTGGTTTCTGAATGAATCACCCTTGCATTAGATCTCTTGCAATGTAGCAAGATTAACCAGCAGAGCAAGTTTGTGTGCAAATTCCTTGAACCTGAACATCCTGTCCCTACTTTGGAGTTCGTCTGACTGCATTCTCCCCATGCCTGCAAGAAAGTACTTTATTTGTAAAATTATTAAATAAATAGTAGCATCTTTGACCGAAACAGCAATACACAGTGGTTCGATCCTTTAATTCATGTGACAAACCTTTCTCTAAGCCTCTGGGAAATTACGTTAGGCTTTAAGTTAAAATTAGGATATTCATGGCACACTGTTCTTCATTAATAAGGACATAAGAACATAAGAGGATCCCTGCTGGATCAGGCCACAGCCCATCTAGTCCACAATCCTTAGGCCAATTCGCACTTAGGCCTCTAGTCAGCTATTAGTGCAGCTCTGGTGAAGAGCATATGCACATCCAATAGGCTGCTGAAGCCTAAAAATGTGCCCACCCCCACTAGAGGTGCACTAATTATTGATTAGACATGGAGCATGATTTTGTGCTCCACCCCTTTACCAACCTTACTGGTAGAGTCTGGCACTGTGACCATTCACACATTTTCTGGCTTGCTGCATGCAGTGGATGGGGAGCAGGTCATCTGCCCAGATGCAGCCACGTTGCCGGTCCTGGTTGATTGCCGGCCACTGCCACAATCATGGAGGTTTCCACAAGCTGGTGCCACAGCAGCAGGCTGCCTGGGAACCGAATCACACAGCACTGGGGCAACCTGCACCAACACGTCACTGGGAGCGATCCTGCTCCTCTGCATTGTCCTGCAGGTGTGTCACAGAATATGTGACATAGCTGGCGACAGCCAATTGCAGCAGTGAGGAGGTGGGACTTCTGGCATTCGAGGCAGCGGCACAGGCTGGTCAACAGCAGGACCATTCACATTTCTGGCTGGTAAGGGATGCTTTGGGGAAGCATCCCTCCTTGCAGGTGTGAATGGTCCTCACGTACCCAGCACTGACTAGCCCTAGTGCACAGCAGCCTAGTAAGGTAAGTGCACAAAGACCTCTTATCTCACACAGTGACCCACCAACGGCTTCTGGGTATCTCAAGCAGAAGACAAGGCAAAACTTTCACCTCCTCTCAAATTCCTGCAAATGGCCTTTAGAGGGATCCTGCTTGTCTCTCTAACCTAGTGCCTAGACATCCATTCTAATAGCCACTCAACTGTCCATCATGAATCTGTCCATCATATATTCAGTCATGTCACCTCTGAAACATTGGCTGTTTTTGCACTTGCTTTCAAAGATCCAGATCTAGAAGGTCTGGATCTTTGAGATGGGGTCTTCCCTGGAATCAGGTCCTGAAAGATCCTGATCTTGGGGAGGACCCCATGTGTCCGCAAGAGCCCTCTAGCATCCAATTGCAATGGGTACTAAGCAGGGGCACCATGTGGACACTGTAGCACCCATCACTACTCTCCATTTTGCCAGAGCTAGAAGGGCCACCGGTGGTGCGGTGCAATTGGCCAATGCCCCCATCAATCACTGTGTACTCCCACTGACAGAGGGTGGGGCAGAGAGGCACAACTTCATAGCTGCTTATGCTAATTTACTTTTTGATTACTCGTAGCATTGAATTTGGGTATTTTTCACTGTTGCTGTGTGCTGGGCTAACATCTTCATTGAGTTGTCCTCCACAACCCTAGGATCCCTTTCTTTCGGCTTTTCACACTTGGCAAAAATGAACACTCTGGGTAAGGACCCAAATGGAGCATACGGATTGTGCAGAGATATTTAAACTAGAATCATTTCTGCATGTGCTAGCGTGTCCTGTAGCCAGGATAGGTGTGCAGCACATTTTTGTGGTCCACAACTTATCTAGCTGCCAATTGAGACAGTTCTGCTTACTTCATTTGCATCTCTTCTAGGCAGAAGAGGTTTGAATGGAGTGTATGACCAAGAGGGTGCAGTTGCAGTAGCATGATGCATTGCCTTCTTGCCATGACAATGGCACCATACATGCGCATTGGTTCCATTGCTTTGACACAGCAATCACCTCCTTGATAGATCCAATCGTCATAAGTGCCAGCTAAGTTTTGAATCGCTTGTCCGCCCCCAAATGCAGACACCCAAACCATTCCACAACTTCACTTCCCTGGGACATTTTCCTGAGAAGACAAGGTAGGAAACGGCCTCCATCAGTTTATAACTGAGTTGTTGTTGTTTTGTCTCACTGTACATCATAGGGATGTGCACAAATATTCATCACATTCAAAATTTGCACGGATTCATCCACATTCGGACATTTGAATTCAAATAGAACGTTGGTACATTCAAACACAAATCAAATGCTTTGATATATTCATATGAAGCTTTGTTACATTCATGGACCTGGGTAGGTGGGAAAGCAGCTGCCCCTGTCACATCTGCCACAGAGCCAGAGTGGATTCAAAGCAGATTCAGATTGGATTAAAAGTGGATTGAGAGTGGATTTGACATGTTCAGAGCAGATTCGTAGGGGATACATAGGGGATTCCTAGAGGACATGTGGGGATCAATAGGTGATTCGTAGCAGGGATTCGAATCAGATTCATATTGAACATTTGTACTGAATTCAAAAATCTTACCACATTTGAAGAGGTTCTATTTGAACAAATACAAATTGAGCACACACAAAAATTCATGCACATCCTTAGTACACCACTTTGTACTTACTAAGCCGGAAGCACGTTTTCCACTTTGTTGCCCACTCACCCAATCTCAAGAGGTTCGTCTGGAGTTTTTGCAATCTCTTTCAGTTTTTACTGCCCTAAATAATTTAGTGTCATCAGCAAACTTTACTATCTCACTACATATCTCTACTTCTAGATCATTTAAGACTAAACTTTTTTTAAAAAAGGTACTCTGCTTATTCCAAGTATTTTTAAAAAATTCTTTTGAATAACCATTTAACCCTTCTTCTCAGCTGAGAAAGCTCCTAAAACAGTTCCTGGTATCAGATTTTTACAGTCTTAGGTGTAAAAGGAAAATGAGAGGTGGAAGGAAGAAGAAAACCATCTTGCGTCTTAAAGTTATGCTCTGAGGATTGATCAATTGCAATGGGAAAAAAGCAGAGGAACTGAAAATAGCTGATGTCATGCGTCTGCTTCCTATCTCTTCCTCAGCTCCAGCTTGATGGAGCAGCACTTAAGCACTGTGTTGCTAATGGGTATTATTTTAATATAGATTTACTTTGCAGGGCAAGAACTGTTTGCTTAAGCAACTGACAAACAACAAAATGGTGACCACAGGTAATGTACGTAAATTAAAATTACACCTGGTGCTGCTTTCAGACCTAAATACGGCTACACATAGTTTAGCTGATCTGCTCCAATTGTGTGGATTTGGCAGCATGTTAAACCAAGGGGACAAAAGAGAAGCACTGCAAACTCCATGGGACCCAGCTGCTTCCCACCAGCATTTGTAAGTTCTACCAGTTTGGTGCTTGCTGAGTTGGCACATGCCAGTTCAGTAAATACTGACATGGCTGAACAGTGGTTTACAGATTAACAACATTAGTCATCTGTTGGACAGGTATACTGAACCTTGTTTGCACCCCTACAACTAAGCATCCCTCTGACTCATATCACAGCTTCGGGATTTTCTTCCTGTTGCTGTTACTGTCCAATCCATCTTTTCCAGCCTGGAAAATGTTTGGGCATTTCTACACTTACTTTGGCTGGATGGTTCCCAGCTGAAGCAATCCAGTTGTCTCAAAACAAGGATGTCTGCACTTGGATGGTCTATTCTGGGACAGCCCCCAACCCATCCCACACGGCTCTGAAGGCTCTAATGGCCAGGAATGAAAGTTCCTGGCCTCAGGGCCCCAGAAGGACCCATTTTGGCAGTAGAGTTTGGTGCACTGGCAAAATGGGTCCCCCCTGTAAACAGGGACAAGGAGGCATGCACCCTTCCACATGCTTCCCTGTTCCATTATAGCAGCCCATTCCCACTTGGCCTGCTAGTGCACATTGGAGTACCTTCTAGTTAGCACCACCTGCACTTGCAGGAAGTGTTTCTACAGTAGGAACATCTCCTGCTATCTCAGAAGCTATCCCAGCATCTGCTAGCAGTGGTGCACAAAATCGTGTACCACATGTATCTGAAACCTTACATTTCCTGGCCAGTGGAGAGACTATTTGCAAGCATGCTGGCAAATCAGGTGACCTGGAAAGCTAGTGTGCATGTCTGGCACATCACCATTGTCCAGGGCACAGTACTGGCACATGCACAGTTGCGTCAGCCACCAGGATAAAGATGGCAGTGTCCAGACACTTGTCCAATCCTCTGGTAGGTTTGTGGACAGATGGGGGGAAGGGATGGCATGTACTAGCACTTGTAAATGTGAATGCTAGTGAATGCCAGTGGGCTTGCACTATCCTCATCCCCTGGACAGGATGGGAAGTACAGAAAGACCTCCAGTTATGCTCCACCCAATGCAGATGGAGTGATTTAGCTGGGGACCTAGCCTCCCTTTAAGTTGGTATACCATATGGAAGGGAGGCCATTGGTTCTTCCTAGACCAGCCTAAGTGTAGGTGCATAAAGATTATTTGTGAGAGGTTGGAGGGGGAGACTGGCTGTGAATGATGCTACCTGTGAACCATCTCTAAGCTGCCTCAGATGTGCTTTTTTAGTCTTATTTTTTAATTGGGCATGAATACAGCGTAGGCATATATGACCTGCCTCAAGCTGCGTATTCACACATAGCAAAAAATGTGGCACTGGTATGTGAAGAATCTCACTTGAGAACCACCTCTAAGCCATCTCTAAGTCACCTCATAGGTGCTTTTTCCTTAATGTGAATGTGGTCTCAGTGATTCTGGAAAGAGCAATATGATTGTGTACATCAATTCCTAGAAGAGAGGTAAAAAACATGGAACACTTTGAGTATTGCTATATGTCAACTTGCTGATGGAAACTGCAGTCCAACCACAACTTGGCAGGACAAAATTTCCACCTCTGACGCTCAAATTTGGTATTCCTGTTTCCATAGTTCTTGATTAGGCAAAAATTGGGAGTGGGGATGTCTGGCTATTTAATTGGTTGATTTAAATTTTTATCTATACCCAAAGGAAAAAAAAAGGGGGGGTAGACAAATTCATGGAGGACAGATGTATCAATGGCTACTATGAGTAGAATGGATGCCTGGGTACTTCCTCCAGCCTGGAGAGACATGCTGGATATGTCTAAAGGCCATTTGCAGGTATCTGAGAGCAGCTGAAGGTTTTGCCCTTGTCTTCTGCTTGAGATCCCCATGAGCAATTGGTGGGCCACTGTGCGAGACAGGATGCTGGACTAGATGGGTTGTGGCCTGATCCAGCAGGGTTATGTTCTTATGTTCAAGGATCCCAGGGCCATCTTGGAAGTGGCCCCAGAACTGTGCCATTTCTGGGTGCCTGATTAAAAAAGCCCCAGCCTGCAGCTTCAGAGGACTGAAGACCTGTTCAGATGAGTTACTGTGATGTGGATGTCCCTTGGTCTACACTGCTGGCTGCCTTTGTGATCTTAGGCTGGATCACTCAGTCACTTGATACAGCCAAACACCAGGCCTACACAGCAGAAGATAATATGCAGCATGTCCATCCAGTCTGATAAAGATGTGTGATAATGATACCTCCCCTGACCCTGGAGGAATACATGTCCTTCCTGTTGTTTCCAGTGGTTTGGAACTAGTAGGGGTACTGAAAATCTCTGGGAAAAAAGGTTTAGTCAGTAAAACTACCATCACTTTCCCCATTCTTTTATCAGGTGGTGACCAGTCAGTACAACTGGGACAAGGCTTCTACCCATTGGATATAGGAACTGTGTTTTGGTTGGATTTTTTCATTTCCCCCCTCCTCTGCCACACTACAAATTCCTCTGTTCAAGTCATTGTTGCTTCTACACAGTTAGTGCAAATCTGATAGGAGAATGGAAATGATTGTTAACTTCACTTCACTGCCCCTACTCCTGGTGTGTTGAGCTCATGGAAATTGCATATCACCAGTGTTTGACAATGGAAACTTCCACAGATAAATATATAAGTGAAATAGAGTCTAACCCATAAAACTATTTAATTGTGTTTTTGTACTAGTTTTGTGTGACCTGTCCTGAGATCTTTGGGTATAGGGCAGGATGGATGGACGGGCGGGTGGGTGGGTGGGTGGGCAGATGATAGACATTTTCATATCTAATGACATTACAGCAATGGCCACTGCTTTGACAGACGCAGTATAGTGGCAATAGCATACGACTAAGATCCAGAAGTCTTTTGATTTGGCCCTTTCTGTACTTATCTGTAATCCTGATTAGAAGTCCCCATTGTAGGTTTCGGAACATTAGCAGACTGCATATTAATAATGATGTGTGATGCCTTGCCCCTAGTTGGTACAGTTTTTCTGCATTAGATGGAGCAAATGCTGATCAGGGAGGCCCTACAGCAAATACTGATAGATCCATTTAAACAGGTCTCCTGGCAGACCAAAGAGCCCAAAACAGAGGCACGTGGAATGCATGCCTTCTCGGTCTGAGAGAAGTGGGGGGACACATTTCAGGGGCATGACAAAGCATCCCCCAGAGGCTCCAAGCCCTTGGGGCACTCAGAGCCTGCCTTGAAGCTTGTGTGAGCTTTGAGGCTGGAGAAGGACTGGTCCGAACCAGTGTCATTATACAGATCGCCTAAATATATCTTTCAGGCTGTCCAGACAAGCAGGATGCTTCTAAAGCCACTTGCTGGGATTTGAGAGCAGGAGAAGGTTTGTCCTTGTTTGTGCTTGAGATGCCCATGGGCAATTGATAGGACACTGTGACACAGGATGCTGGACTAGATAGGCTGTGGTCTGGTCCAGCAGGGCTTCTCTTACATTCTTATGCCCTTCTGTGGTACAACCAGGGGCCTGCATGGTTGTGACCCATCGCTTTAGACCAGTGCAGAAAAGACCTTTGAGTCCCCAGTCAGTCATGTAAGCTCACTTTGGCCACTTTAAACTCTTTGGAGGACAGATGGGACATAAATGCAATAATCAGACAAACAAATCATTCTGCCACTCCCCCAATAAAGTTGAGCCTCAGATACACCAAGGATATTTCTGCACTTAGTTGCTCATAGTCAATAGGAGTGAGTCTCGAATATCCAGGACCACTGATCCTGACCACAGGATGGTGGGGCTGGGATCAGTACAGCACTGATCCAGATCAGCCATTGATACATCATGGATTTGTCTAACTCTTTCTTAAAGCTATCAAGGCTGGTTGCTGTCACTGTTTCTTGTAATAAATTCCACAGGCCAATGAGAGCTGTGTGAAAAAAATATTTTCACTTGTTGGTCCTAACTCTCCTGTCCATCAGCTTCTTAGAGTGCCCCTAGTAAATAAAATATTTATTCTTTATCCATCTTTTTGACAGCATGCATGATTTTACATGATATCACATAGTGAGCCACTGTGTGAGACAGGATGCTGGACTAGATGGACTGTGGCCTGATGCAGCAGGGCTTCTCTTATGTTCTTAGGCCACATCTTAAATGTCACTTTTCAAGGCTAAAGAGACCTAGATGTTGCATATTTTTCCACAATATCCTTTGTGAGAAGTGGTGACTAGAATTGTGCACAATACTCCACAGATTTATAAAGAAGATATATTATTGCTTGCCAACTTCTTCTCTATTCCCTTCCTAATTACCCCTACCATTTAATTTGACCTTTTTAAAAATGGCTGTTGTGCACTGGTTCGACACCTTCATTGAGGTGTCCACTAGAACACCATAGAAAGCTCAGCCTACATTAGTTTATAGATTCAACTCTCTCTCTCTTTTTTTTGCCTCAATGTGCCTCAGTTTACATTTACTAAGACTGAAGCACATTTTCCACTTGGTTGCCCACTCAATATCAAGAGGTGCCTCTGTAGCTTTTCACAATCTCTTTCAGTTTTTACTACCCTGAACAATTTAGTGACATCAGCAAACTTGGCTATCTTACTATTTTCCCCTTCTTCTGGATCATTTATGAATAAATTAAAAAGCATTAGTCCCAATGCCGAACCTTGAAGGACCCCCCACTTTTCCCTTTTCTCTCAGACTTGGCAATTTATTACAATTTATTACTACTCTCTGAGTCTGTTGTTTCTGTTATCAATCCAGGACAGGACATGTCCTCTTAATCATGACTGATGTTTACTCAAGGGCCTTTGATGGGGGATTTTGTCAACTGATAGACAATGATAGACAATGTCAGCTGGTTCACCTTTATCTATGTGCTTGTGATACTTTCAAAGGATTCTAACAAGTTAGAAAGGTTTACCTTTATAGAGTGCCTGATGATTTTTCTTCAGCAATACTTGCTCCTCTGTGATATCCCAGCTGAAAGGAATATAGGAAAATCCACAACTGTCTAAATACATTTTTTATGACCCTAAAATCCCGTGTCTCAATTTTTCTTTTTCTTTCCTTTTTCAAATTAAATTTAACACAAGACTAAAGAAAAGGGATAATAAAATTAAATACCAAGGGACAGAGGCGAGACACCTCTTTAGATGATGTTCTCCTTATTGTACTTTTGTTTTTTGAATTACACAGTATTCATGGAAGTCCTTGATTCTTATTTTTCTTAGCAAATTGAAGAAACGTATACTCATTATTTCATAAATGTTTCTGTTTTAGTTTGGTTTTTGCTCACTCTAATTTTCTGAGTGCATTTCCCCATCAAGTGACAATTCCAGACCTTAGTATACCAATAATTTTTATTGGCCCTATGCAAATATTTCCAGAATCTGGTAATGAAACCTACAAGAGGTTAATGGCAGACTTTAAATTGTGTACACACCACTGTTCTTCTATTGCCCTCAAACCCATGCAATTCAACAGCTGCCTTGCAGTAGGCTACTAATAAGCAATTATATTCAACCCACAAGCCCTGGAGTCTCTCCAGAAGATACCAATGACAAAACCATTTCTGTAGTGTTGCCAAGAAAATGTCATGGATGGCTGTTTAGTCACCAGACATGACCACAGTATGACCTTTTAGTCACCAGGAGTTGAGTCAAACTTGAAAGGCATCTTTGGGTACAATCACATGTGGATAAAATAGTGAGGTCCAGCGTTATAAACCTTTAATTGCCATTCCCACCCACGACAATACCAGAAATCACAGAAAACCTACAGAATTTGTAGATCAGGATGAGGCAGAGAAAAAGCTTTTTTTTTCTGGAAAGTGGTGTGCAACTTCCTGCATGTGAATTTCAACCACAGAGATTCCTTGGTATAATTAGCCATCCTGCCAACCAATCACACGGATGCGTTGCCTGAAATTCCCAGCAAATCAGCTGATGGCATTCTGCAAAGTGTGGAAAATGCTTCCTACAAAAAAGGAAGAGATTAGGTCCATTCCAGATTTTTTGAGAAAGGCAACAGTTTCTTTGGTTACACCTTTATGTTTAATCCCAAAATCAAAAGGTTAATTTTTTATTAATAAAGAAAGTGGGATGTTATTAAACACCCTGAATGAAAACAAAAACAACAGAATGCTACTAGAGTTGCTTAGATGATGAAGTTGTCAGAACTTTCTTGCTGGAAAATTTCACCAGCTTACAAACTCACAAAACCATGAGGTATTTCTGTTGCTATTTTACCACATCCTGCTTTTTACAGGCAAATTGGTTCAAAAGCATCTCAGAACATGGTGCTCCCACAGTATAATTTCCTTTCTTCTAAAGAAAAAACAACATACTTTTTTCCTGAAAACTGTATAATACGGCAATATATGAGCTGGGTAGTTATTAACAGCTTGGTAATTAAATGAATAAATTGAAGGATGACTGTAGAGAAGCTGTTTGGCTAAAAAGCAGAAAATATCACTGGTTTTGGAGACCCATTCATTTCTAAATCAGAAGGCAAAATAAATTCTTGGGCATGTTATTCTCTGCTACCACCCAAGGATTCCAATGTAGGCCAAAACACAAATCTAGTTATAAATAAAGAAATAATCTGAAAGAAATTGGAGGAACACTAGAAGCTGCTCTAGACTAAAATTTCCATTGGTCTACATTGGATTGCATCCAATTGATATGTAATGGGTTCTGTCAAGTGACTTAGCAACCAAACACATGTGCTACAGGCTGCCCTGGAGGTTCAGAATGTGCCCTTAGAGCTGCCCAAGGCACAGGTTAGGATGGATGACTCTAAGGGTGAATTGCACCCTTGTTTGTCTCCACCTACTAAGACATGCCAGGGAATGAACCAGACATTTTCTGCATCTACAGCAGTAGGGCTCTGGGTATGGTCAGAAGAAACTGGAATTCTGAAGGAATGCAGGCCTGCTGTATTCCATGTTAGCATCTGGACATCAGGCCATTATTCCAGAATGTATCCCAGAACTAAGGTGCATATTGAACTTTGCATCCACCTTGTATGGGGGAACCATATTGCATTAGATCTATTTCTTTTTCCTTATTTCAAAGAATACTTCAGACTAGTATTTAGCATTTATTTGTTTAGAATATTTCTGTACCTCTTCCTATTAAATATAGAATTATGAAGTGGTGTAGAAAACATACGTAGATCTGGTTTCCTAAAAGAAGCCATTTTTAAAAGAGATAAAACATAAACAGAAAGGCTTTAGTAAACACCCTTTGCACTGAAATATTTAGCAGTTGGATCTAGGTTCCCTTAGCGTCAGTTCCCATCTGTTACATGGGGACAATAACAGTTATGAAACTGTTGAAAGAGTTACCGAGAGCAACTCAATATGCCATGGACTTAATAACTGTCATGCGTGAAAGCTAGTGACTGCTAAATAAATAAGGCCCATTACGTAGGGGCTGATGTTGTTTCCTAGCACTCTGACTCTTTATGCAAATCAGCACAAATGTGTCATCCTATGAATTATTGATTTTGTATCCCACAAGAGATTGTGTAGAACTGTCTCAACATGAATATGAACATTAGCAGTGCTCTTGCATATAGTGTGCTAATTAGAAATGTGTACGGATGGGGTTTTTTGCATTTGATTCGTAATGGTTCGTAAGAAAAATTTTATTCGTTCAAATAGATCCCCTTTGAATGTAGTAGGATTCTATTTGATACAAATGTATTTGTATGAATATCCAATACAAATGCATACTTATCCGATATGAATGCATATGTATCTCATACATATCTGTAACGCATCCCATAACATATCCACTCTGAAAGCATCAAATCTGCCCTGAATCCGCTGGACGGGAAAGAAGCGTGATGAACTAACACTGACTAACAGTTGCACTTGAGAGCGCTAGTCAATATTCACTTCCATTTGATTGCTGGGCTAGTCCTGATTTGAGCGTGGCACCCTCTGCGACTGTGCATGCATCAATGCTGTCACCATGATCACACTGATGCTCTGCTTTAACATGGAAGCTTACCACAACTTCCCAATGCAATTTCATCTGCGCAGGCTTTTCACCAGAGCGAGATTCGAACAACTGGATATAACGATCAAACTGGGTCGTTACCGGGGGATTCCGTACAACAGAAGAACTTGTGTTTGTGGAGAGAACACTGTTGAAGATTTAGCACATCTACTTCTAAACTGCAGACTATATGAGGAAATAAGGAGCTATTATATAGCCCCCCTCTTAGCCAATTATAACCTTCTGGATGATATCGGGAAGCTTCACATATTGCTCAGGGGCTTGGACAGGCAGTCCGTTTTTGATGGTTGCACTTTTTATTCTGAAGGCAATGAAAACCCGTGCTGATTTTGCTAGTTTTTAAATTATGTGCAGTGCACGATGCTGTGTGCTACTATGTTTCTGTATTTTGATATGGTCAAACAGACTAATCAATAAAAGTTATATATATATGCTCTGCACAGTCGCATCAGCAGAGCTGCCAGCATGCTTGCACGACAGCTCTGTCAACCTCCCTGTTCAGCAGAAGACCGAATGGTCACCAGCTGGATGCAAAAGGTAAGCTTTTGGGGAAGGTTGGTAAGATTGTGGAGGACAATTTCACACCTAGTTGATAATTAGGCAACTTCTGAGAAGGCAGGGGGCACATGGAGGCTGTAACGGCCTCCTCTTGGTACAGTGTGCCTAATTATTAACTGCAGGCTGAAGTACAAAAAGGCCCACTGTCTCTTTGAGGCGCCTCCTAGGCACCCCTTTTGTTATGCCTGAAACCCAGCCATGAACCAGCCATGAGCTGCTAGAAGGGAAGCTGTTACATTTATGAAGCCATTATGTTACATTTACGAACACATTTACATGCTTAATAAATACTACTGGTGCTGCAAATGCCACAGAAAGTGGCCAGCTATATTTTGTCAAAGTGTTCTTAGCTATATCCCCTCAATAAATCAGAATTTTAAAAACAGATTTAGTAATTTGCCTGCAGTTTTGTGCGCAGTCTGAGATTCTCAAGATACAGCATTATAACTTTTTTCAGTGGCGCTCGCATGAATGGCTGTTAGTGACCTGCTTAATTATTCTGCTTACAGGGAACAGGAAGTTCCACAGTGCTTGAATGATAAATTATGATTAAAAGGTAAACATTGAGATTTTCTTATGCAAAACACAGCCAAGGATCCATATTCAGATTAAGTACAATGACAAATTTATTTAATGACTTAGTAAAGAGCTTTCTTCTTTCCCTCCTTGTACTAAAGTGCCTAACCTAGAACCAACGCAGCGTGGGATGGTTCCATAATGATATTTGCTGCATCTAGACTGGGGTAAATAGCATTGTCATGTCTTTGCTATGTTGGGATTGTCACACATGTTGGGATTATCCCCAACATAGCCCTGTAATATCAGGGTGAAAATCTGCTATATTCTAATTCAGGAACACATGATTCTGGACATGGTTCTTCCTGCTAACTTTAACCCAAACACTATACTGTTAACGGCTTGGATCCCAAATATCTAAAGGAACACCTTCTTCCATATCAGCCTGCCCATGCCCTAAGATCTGCAGAGGAGGGCCTCTTGGGTGTACCACCACCCTTGGTAGCAAAAGGGGTAGGTGTCCGGGATAGGTCCTTTTTGGTGATGGCTCCCAGATTGTGGAATAATCTCCCTCCAGAGGTGTGTCAGACACCTTTACTTTATGTGTTCAGGGGAGCAGTGAAGGCACACCTCTTCACCCTAGCCTTTGATTAAACAAGGAAACCACTTTTCCTCCTCACATGCAGGGACTGTTATGGTTTAATAAGTTCATTTTATATGTTCACTGGCTTTTAATGTTGTAACCCACCCTGAGACCTTTGGGCATAGGGTGGGATAAAAATTTAAAATAAATAAATAAAGCATTGTATCCTGTCTGGATGCTGCTGCTGGGGGCTGCCATCTTGAACATGGCCATTGTGCGTGTGCAGGGCCTGAAAAAGGCAGCTGTGCACAAGTGATTATGGTAACTGTGCACTTCTGAATATTTTGCACCACTGAAATACACAGATGTGCATGTAACTATATCGTGCAAGGAAAACACCAGCTGCTTGCTGTTTAGGCAACGAGCAATTATTCTGAAGGGTTTGTGCTCTGCAATATCATTTGTTTTGTGTGGCATCTGGAAGGAGACATTGTCAGATCTGAAACCTAGCTAACACCAAATCCTACAAAAGCTGTACCAAAGAAAGGTGATCAAGAAAACTGTATCCATTAGTTCTCATTGTGAAATTTTAAGAAGGGAAAATAGACAACATCCATGTCTCCAGTTACCTCACCGGGTGCCTGTGGTAACAGTTTGGGCACTGTTTCTGTCCCTGTTTTCAGTAGCATGATATGCCAAAAAGTGCAACACCCACCTGAAGTGCCCTCAGATAGGGGTGTGAAACTGTGCTGTCCTGAGGAGATCCTCATCTGCTGTTTAGTCAGGCACCTGTGTCATCAGATGTACATAGGTGGAAGTACCTGATGATGCATGAGGGAGGGAGGGAGGTGTCCTCAGAGGTGTCCACTCCCAGATGCCTCCCACACCTTGTCTTAGATAAAATAATTTAGTGCCTTAGGTAAAACAAAAGCAAAAGCAAAAAAATCCCACCCAAACTAAGGTTGTGATCATACACAAGATTAAAAAACCCACATCCCTGACGCACTTCTGAGGTGGCTTAGAGAAGACTTTGAGGTGGGATTCTTCACGCTCTGTGCTTTCCCCTCACATGGACATTCTGTGCTAGGAAAGGTGGATTAGAGAAGGGTAGGGAACAAGAAAGCCACACACTACTGTGGTGCCTCTTAGGTGCCCCTTTTCTTACTTCTGAATACAGTCCAAATTGCTGTGGAATATATGCAGATCTTTAACTTTGACAAGAACTGTTTCCACATGCAGGGTGAGAAGGAGCCACCTCTGTGGAAAAGCTGACCATGATCTTCATGGCCTAGGTCAGCGTGGGGGCAACTGGCAATGGCACTTTTCACGGCATTGTATGATGTGAGCTGCTAAGAATATTTAGCAGCAGACATTCAACAAATAGCTATCCAAACAAGAAGCCTTTTTGAAGGCTCTTTGTGCATATAATCAGTTATTCTTTTGGTTCTACCTTTCTTTGCAGTTTACAGGCTTCTTCTGTTCAGCCTTTCTTCCTCTGATTCAAAAACAAGTGGCAGCTGCAGGGTTTTTTCCAATGCAGTGGGACTGGTTGTTTTCTCCATCAGCACAGTTGCTACTGACCATGCCATCTCACAGAGCTGCTGTGGAGTGAAATGTTAAAATTGCAGGGACAACTGCTCTCCCAAATCTGATATTCTGTTATTTAACTAAAAGGCTGTAGAGATAAAGCTAAGATGAGGTAAAGGCATCCATCTGTTTAAAAGACAATGCAAAAAAACCTGGGTAGGATGGTCTGGAGACTCTCTGGACACCTGAGTTTTTCCTTTTGGCCTTGCTGGTGAAATCTGAAGGTGTAAACATGACATTTGGCACTTGGTTGGCTGCAGAGGGTCCCGGAATGAAGACCTGTGGTCCATCCAGCCATTTCTGAGGTTCCACTTCCGATTTTCTTGTCAAGGTTTACTACCTTTTTCTTTTTCCAAAGCACTCACAGGGCAGTCAAATTATTTTACCCAGAGCTGGGAAGACCAAATGAGCTTTCAGAGCAGAATGTTGGCCTGAGCTAAAAGACTACTAGGTGGGTTTTGTACTGGGCTTGCTCCAGATGTTGGGCGAATATTGAATTAACAAGCAATATTTCAGAGTAAAGCCTGTCTGGAATTATCACTCGTGCACTAGACAACACAGGGCTGGCACTGTCTGTGCATGATATAGTGATGTGTACATCCTGGTATTTTGAAGGTTAAAAATATCTGAATTGCCTCCATTGCGCATGCACTGCTGTCTTTTTGGGCCCCCACACATGTGCAGTGGCCCCACCCACAAGGTAGGATATAGCACTATTTCAGGAAAATCTGCAGTCAGAGGCAGATTTTTCCAAAGTAGGTTATTGCACAATTTCAATATAATATAGTGAGGCTATGGTGGGGTTGCCACATTTGACTAAATGATTTTCTTCAATGCTTTCCCGTTTTGAACTATGGCTTCCAAAGAACCAACAATTAAACTATGAAAAGTTCACCCATAAAGACAGGAATTCTATCCCTTTTAAAATATAGATGGCATTTACCCACATAAATCCTTATTTATACCACACATTAGTAAGTCTGTTAAAAATGTTTTTCTCTGCAGAAAAAAAACCTAGAAGTTATTTAGCAACTTGACTTCTGAAAATGAGGTATTTCCCTTTTGAGCAGCATTTTAAAGTAACTAATGAAGTAGCAGATGATTAATAGACACTGCAAAAGTCTGAATGTGTAGAATTAGTGACAAAGTTGATTAGATAATAACATCAGACAGCACTTTCTAGAATTTGATTTAACCTTCTCCCCCTCTTCTATCCTGAAAATATCTTGGACCCTGTCACCTGAAGAAAAAGAACTTTATCCTGCCATGTACATGACCTCCATGTTTGCCCAATATTATCTTGAATTCATATGTAATTGTCAAATCCACTCAGAATGTGAGGCAACTGCCTGAAGAGGAAAAAATTAGAGGAAGCAGGCATATTGTCTGTCCTCTGATGCTAGGAGACCGAGAAACAATCTAAAACAAACATTTTTTTTATTTGACTAAAGAGCATTTTCTATTTAAAACCTCAAATTTCACTTCTGTCTCAGCTATGGTTGCAATTCCTTAAATTTCAAAAATATATTTCTGGACTCCTCAAACTTTATTCTCTTTTTTTGGTGGTGCTAGAAGTGCCAATAAAGGAGGGACAAAAGACTCTTAAGATCTTCATGATGGGCTTTGCTGAAGATTATGGCTGGGTTCAGATATAACAAAAGGGTCACCTCAGAGGCACCTCAAGAGACAGTGTGTGGCCCTCATGTTCCCTCTAATCCACTTTTCTAGCACAGAATGTTCATGAAGATTTGTGTGTGAACAATCCCACTTCAAAGCCTTCCCTGAGACATCTCAGAGATGCTTCTTTTCTTTTCTGCTGTGTCTGATCACAGTCTATGTTGAACTCTGAAGGGAGGCAGAGAGCAATCAGGGATACCACCTTTTCATAGCTTCACCTTATTTATATGTAGAACTTCCTTGCTAGTGTTTGGGTGATAGCTGAAGACATTGCTTTCCAACCAAGTTTTCAACACCACTTCACGTTTCTCTCTGTGTGTCACTTTAAACGACATTGTCTGTACTTCATATTTCAATTTCACTGTGTACACAGGAATGGATTTCTATCTGAATAACAGTGTTGTTTTTAATGTATGCTGTGGACTGATTTGAAATCCTTGGGTAAAGAACAAAGTGTGGTCATTTTTAATAACACCTACAATATCATAGTTTTTATATTGAGAACTTAAACACATCCACATGTTTGAAGGACTTGTCACCCTTTTCACGCTTGCCAGCTGTGATTCCTGCTCAATGAATATTCATGTGAAACGGACATAAACACAAAGGCTTCCCCTTTTGCAGAAGAGCTCTGCATGCATAGCACCGTAAAATTAATTGTAGTTGCTTCTACACATAGAATAAAAACTGATTTGAAAGTGACTTAGTGCTGGTAGTATCCATATACTACCTAATCCACATTAAAGGCCAGAATGTGCATTTTTAAAACCCTTTAATGAGGATAGGGGTGGAATGGGATCACTAGTGTCCACATGTTACCTTCTCTGAGCCATTTTCAAGCCATTTCTTTTTTCATGTGAGTGGATACAGCTAGTGTTTTCATCTTGGGTTCAGAAAGGCACATCCAGCAAGGAATGTGCAAAAACAGCGTTATTCAGTATGATTGTATAATTCTGTTTACTTTAGCCTTTCTTTAGTTTTTAAGTGACTCATTTTCTTTTAGGAAGCTGTTTGCTGCTTGGTAGTAAAAACATCTGCCTGGAAGGCAGAAGATCAGAGGTTTGATTCCAGGCATCTCCTGGAAGGAGGCAGTGGCAATCCACTGCCTCAGTCTTACCAAGGAATTTGCTTGGATGTGTTTGTTCAATCATCCATCCTTTGGTTTCAGGGCTGGTGAGCCAGTTTGGTCTAGTGGTTAGGGTGCCAGACTCTTATCTGGGAATACCAGGTTCTATTCCGCCCTCCCCCTTGAACCCAGCTGGGTGACCTTGGGCTAGTCACAGCTCTCTACTGAGCTCTCACAGCCCCACCTACCTCACAGGGTGTCTGTTGTGGGGAGAAGAACGGAAGGTTTGTCAGCCACTTTGAGTCCCCTTAAATGAGTGAGAAATGCAGGGTAGAAGAGCCAACTCTTCTTCTTCTTCCTCATTTGGCTTTTTGTTTTAGATAAATTTGATATATATATATTTTTAAAAAATATGGAAGTTATCTTGAATAAGGGTTTGCACAAATGCAGTTTTTGACATTCAATTCGTAGCAAACCAAATATTAAAAAATCCAAAATCATACGAATAAAATAAAATGAATGTCTGGACATTCAAACTATATGAATACATTTGTATCTAATCATTCGGATATTCAATATGTATCCAATGAGACGAATCTCGTGCACATC
The DNA here is from genome assembly GCA_023333525.1 of Aspidoscelis tigris stejnegeri. NCBI lineage: Eukaryota > Metazoa > Chordata > Lepidosauria > Squamata > Teiidae > Aspidoscelis > Aspidoscelis tigris. The sequence goes on along the minus strand of JALMGA010000007.1, from coordinate 20,526,227 downwards.
TGTATGCATCCTGTATGCATCCAGTTTTCATCCGTACGTATCCATATGCATGCTTACGGATACACACAAGATGCGCATATGAATGTCTGAATTATTTGTATGAATAACTCAAAATCTTTGTATTCGTACGAACACTACAGTGCGAACATCCGGACATTAAATTCATATACGAATGTCCAAATTCATACAGATTCGTAGAAATAACAAATATTTCAAATATTTGTGCATATCCCTGATCTTGAATGAATAAATATCTGCCCTGATCTTATCATAGTCTTAAGGTGGATTAAAACTCCAAAGAAATATATAAACAAATAAGGACAAGCTCAGGGTAGCAATGTTCCCATGGTACTTTCATGGTACTGTGAATGTTTAATGAGAAGGCAGGTTCTACACCACTCTGCTTCCTCATGGCGCATTGGATGTGCTGGACAACTATGACATCTGCATGTTAAGGTTCTAAAAGATAGTCAGATGGTTCATCTCCTGTCTTTGTCCAGCAAACATCCTGAAGTTAATGATCTACACTTAATTTTTAAATGCTTTGAACATAGGTTTTGCTCTGCTACCTGGATCTATCTGTTTTGCTTCACTGATGTTATTAATATTTTGTTTTTCTTTACATAAACTTAAAAATACATATAAAATATAAATTTAAAAATTATTAAAGGGCCTTTATAAAAGAAGAAAACCTCTCCTCCATTTCTACATCCAATAAATGCAGGAATCCTTTTTTTTTTTAAAAAAATCTCTTATTACGGATGAAATTCAAGCTGTTGAATTTCCATCCCATTATCAATGCAATGCAGCATCCAGTTGGAAGTGCTTCCTTGTATTTCCATTAAAGAGTTGACTGCGTGTCCACTGCCACCAGCTTTTCACATGATGTTCTGCTTCTGTTTGTGTGGAGAAAAATGTGCTGTTAATAGTGCTGAACCTTACGCGCATGCTATTTGCATTTCGCCTCCTACAAACAGGAAAAGGAAACTCATTTCTAGCAGTTTTGGGGCCGTGTTCCAGGTTTCTCCTCAGAACTGAAGCTTTCGAATATGGCTGTGATATCCATCTTCAGAGGATTTTGCTTCTGGAAGAGTCAACAGCAACTGGTGGAACACGGCATAACAGCCTTAAAACTGCTACAATGAGATGGAATCCGGCTTTGAAAGCCTACATATGACCAGGAAAAGGAAAGAACAACCTCATACACTGGGTACTTCCCAATTGTAATATTCCAGACTTTCATTTTTCCTTCAGGGCTTATTAAATAACAAGAGAGAGAAAACTTGAGCAATAGTTTTCTTATTTTTAATTGTCTTGTTCCTTCTTAGGTCTTCTGCTTTTCTTCAGCTCTTCTTCACTTACACGTTTCCAAAATAAGGAGGCCTCTTCAGCATAATAGGCTGCATCTAGATGGGACAAATAAAGTGTCATCATGGCGCTGCTGTGGTGAGATCCTCTCACATACCATAGCTAACCCCACCATAGCCCTCTTTTTTTTTTTTTTTTTGTCCCTGAAGTGTGTTTTTAACTGTTGCTGAAAAACCCACTAGAAGTGCTGGGGTTTAGTGGTTTCTGGGGCCCACTTACTTTCCTGGACAGAGCAGCAATTGGAGCTCCATCCAGGGTGAATGCATGGAGGCTGAAACAGCTGACCATGCATGCGTGGAAGTGAAGACAAGTCCATCCAGGAATTTGGTGGTGTGCTATCAAAACAGCCACCTGGGAACTCCAAAGGCTAGGAACTTTTGTCCACAGAGAGAGAAGGAGTCTTCAGCCCAGATTGCAAAGGTGGCAATAGGTGGATTCACACATCAATCCTCCCAGACCTAAACAACTGTAACAACACAAACACCAAGATGCCAAGAAGCAGAACAAATTCTTTTTTAAAAAAAGAAAATTAATATTCATAATATTAAAAACATGCATATAACGTAGACACAACATTACTGACTTCCGGTCCTCTTCTTAGTCATCATGTATAATTTTGCTATTCTGCCTCTTTCCCCTAATCATTTATTCCTCCTCCTGGTCCTGAAAAGGATTCTCACTTGGGTTCTCCTGCAATTTCTGTACCGCCTCTGCGATGAATCCCACAGTTTCAGAGTTGCTGCAGGGCTTGTCTGTCACCAGCAATTTATTATTTGCACAATCTTTTGTTCTTCCGAGTGGATCAGGGCATCTGATTGATGCCAACATTTTCTTGGCTTACTGCCATAGCCATGCCAATTCTCTCTCCTATTAGTGGGTCTCTCTTCACTCACTAACCTGCAAAAACAGAAATGTGCCTGGCTCCTCCTTTGCTCATTTTTCATATTTTCAATAGTCCAAGGAGGGAGAGCAAATACTGCAGTCACCAGTCACGTAGGGTTTTGGAGACTTGATCACCTAATCCCAAAGTCTTAGACTTCTAGCAGATATAGGCTATGTCTCAATTATGCCTCCTCTGTAGCATCTTTGCTGCAGCCTTACTCAAAGGCTGCCTTCTGATTTCCTTGTTCCTTGTGGTTGTTGATGAGGGATATTCTGGAATAAAGTACCTCTAGAATTGTTGTGTGTTGCCCAGACTGCAAAGGAAACAATGTGGGAGAAGCAAAGATACTTACTGGTATGATGCTTGCTCTAGCAATGGTGCATTGTATTTCTGGGTATTTCAGCGAAGCAAAATACCCACATGTGCATGATCGCTGTCCTGTGTGCATGTGCAGCTGTCATTGTCAACTGTCAAAACAAGGTACATTTAGACAAAACCTGGGTTGGGAGTTGATCTTCCCACAATAATGTTATTGCGGGATACCATCCCTATATTCTGGGGCTATGCTGGGATTGTAACAAACACATATGATAATCCCAACATAGCCCTGGGATAATCCCGGTTTTAAATCCTGGATGCAGCCAGAGTCACCTGAGATTCCTCCTTAGCTCCATTTTTGCCAGGTGAGACACATTAGAAAAAGCACCTGTACTTACGGGATAGAATATCTGCTTTACAGACACAAGGTCCCAGTTTCAGTTACTGATATCTCCCCAAGAGAAGACCAAGGCAAACCATTTCCATTTTCTTGTAATGAAAACTTCATGGATGCACCTGAGTTGGCTTTTCCTTCATGTTGCACATTATCCTGCGCTGTGCTGGTCTTGGGCCAGTGAGCTGGTCCAAGATAGATAAGGTGGCTACCAGACCCTGGCCCTATCTGCACTTACCTCAGTTAATCCATATTAGCTAGATCCAAATCAACCACAGACAGAGGCATCTACATTGAGTGGGCTTCAGAATAGCAAATGTGTGCTAAGGAGTGCTAGCACAGGTATGGACCACATTTATCTGATCTGGATTTATTCTCCTTCTGTGCAGGCAATGTGTTCTTAGTAGCACCTTGATCCCAGTTAGCAAGGAAACGCAGAAAAGACCTATGTCAAAGGTCATCTACATTACTTGCCCTCTTTTGAAGCAAAGTTTGGTGAGATATTTGGAGGAATGCCTTAACAATGGTGACTGCTGTTAAAAAGTAGAACAGATTCATCTGAAGTTGCTTTTTTGGTGACCTGTCTGTGTTGATCGTATAGGAGTGAATCTATAGGAAATGGTTTCCAAGATCTCTTAAAGTTGTTTGATTCTTAGATTAGTTTTCTTTGTTCTTTCTTTTGGCATGGGCAATAAAGCTAGCTTTCAACAGTTGAGAGTCTCTGGCTACCAGGCAGAATACTGTGGATTTGTTCCATCTTCCTAGAGTACCCAGTGTGCCGTGAAAGATCACATGTAGTTGATTTTGTCTCCTCTTCCCGGATGTTCAGATTTGTATTCACAACAAGGAAATATTTGCACAACCAACAGAATAAGACACATCTTGCTTCAGTTTGAAAGTTCAGATGTTGGAATCTTGCTGCTTGCGGCAGTGTTAATTACAACAAGAAAAAAGACCTTGGCTTCAGGTGTCCTATGTTGTATATCTGAGTCATTCTCATGGATATCCACAAGAAGGTGCATCCACACGCAGGAAAGAAAGAAAGAAAGAAAGAAAGAAAGAAAGAAAGAAAGAAAGAAAGAAAGAAAAGGGGGCTTAAAGCAACTTAGAATTGATAGTGTTCACACACTAATGCCTCTAATTCACATTAAAGGAAAAAAATGCACTTTCACAGGCCTTTAATGTGGATTAGACATGGAATGGGAACACTGGCATCCATATCTTATGACTGTTAAGCTTCTTTCAAGCCATGTTATGAATATTTGAGCACATCCCTATTTTCTCATTGGAACTCTCCAGGGATCTGCTGCAGTCTGCACTAGCATTCAGGTCCCTGTTCTGGAGCATAATCTGGAATAAGCCCCAGTGCAGGAAAGGCGGAGTCAAGAGACCTGAGAGCACCTTTATGGCATGAAGTGGAATAGGGATAATTTATCCAGCCACCAAGAATGTCATGGAGGAACCTTAGGGTGTTTTTCCACTGTCACATAATGGTAATTTTGTACCCATTAATGGGTACTTAATGGGTACTTCTAGTGACAGTGGAAAAACACTCTTATTCAAAGGCAAAGAAGCGGAACCAAAGCGGGTGGGAAGACATGAGAGAGAGAAAATGAGACAAGAGGATATTTGGAGGGGATCTGGAGGGCAGCACTGATCCAGAGTGATGCAGTTTCCTGGAATGATGTGGTCAGCCACAAGGAATTTTAAAATGGGTTTGCTCTCAGGTATCTGTAATGTTGGCTATTTCTGCTGAGATGGAGACAAGTTTTTTGAGCATGCATTCAGCAAAGGGCAGAATTCTGCAAAGAAATGCATTATTGGAGCTCCTTGTGGTTGCATCTGCATACTTAGGAAAAAGGCAAAGCATGCAAAGATTGCTCTAAAACCACCCTACTATTTTTGCAATGTGGATGATAGTCCTACACATACTTATTTCTGAGTAACTTAAACTGAACTTTTATTTCTAAATAAAAATTGAATTGCAATGCATAGGTGATTTAAAAGCTATCCAAGAGGAACTTTCCTTGGATCTTGTTGCAAGGCTCCAGCTTCTTTCAACTATTAGGTTGTGTACACACATAAGTTTTAATCCAGATTCAGTCCAGTTTCAGAATGGAAGAACACATCAGCAAAGTGAATATTGAACTCCAAGGTGGATTTACTGAGTTAGATAATGTTGAAAGAAATCAGCTTGTTGCTTTGCTGATGCACTCGCTCATTCTGAAAGTGGACTGAAGCTGGATTAAAACCTAGGTGTAAATACAGCCTTAAAAAAAATTGAAATGAGAGCCCTGAAAAAAATTCCCATTTCCCATTGTGCTGTATTTCTTCTCGGCCCTGACTCAGTACATGCATGTGATCTTGGCCAATTATTCCCCTTGCTTGTTACTTTTTGTTTGTTTATAACACATAGGAAACCAGCAAAACACCAAAACTTTCTATGTAGCCCTTCTCATGCAACCTTGTGACGGTCATGGAAAATACATTAGGCTGTTAATATACACAGCAGATCATCCTGTTTTGAAAACAAAACTTCTGAAAATTATGCATTGGAACAACCTGTTTACCAAATGATACCCATGAACTTTTTGTATTGATAATTTCAAAGAGATCATTGCTAGGGAGACTTTAAAAAAGAAGTTTATGAATTCTGTTTTAGATGAGGTAGTCAAGCTGCAAGGTGACAAATGAGAACCAACTTGTCCTAACCAGGCTATTTCAGAAAAGTACATTTGAAACGACTGATATAAAAACATATTACAGTGAACCCTGAGTTTAATGGTCCACGTAAAGGGAACCATTTTTTGTTAAACTGAAAAGTCTGATGATCTAAGGGAATCTGAAAATACTTACTTTTTAAAAATTGAATTTGAAAATTTTACAATTAAATACATACAAATTATAGTTGTAGAACGAGTAATATACTGGTTACCGCAATTAGCTGTTTGGCTAAATGTGGCACAGTTTTTCCCTACTGCACACACTATTGTCTTATACTGTTTTTATATATGGTTTTATTTTAAGTATTTTTGTCTTTTAAATATGCTGTTATGCGCCCTGAGACCCTAGGGTATAGGGCGGGATATAAATAAATAAATAAAGGTGTAAAAGAAAAAAAGAAGTCAATGCATACAATGTGTCCAGTACAGTTCAATAGCAAATCTTGGGCATGTTGATAAATATTATTTTCATTTTGTGTGGTCAGCTCTCCAACTTAGAGTACTTCTGAAGCTCTGATATGAGACAAGTATCTTGACTATTGAGTCAATGAATGGTTTCCAAATTGTAATAAAATTGTTGTTCCCTTTCTTTCCTAGCATTTTACCTTGTTTAAATCAAGCATATTCATCTAACATTGGGCCTTTTGGGATGGAAGTTAAGTATAGGGATGGTTGTCAGCATTTGTATTGCAAATGCTGTCCTGAACTGAACTTACCTAGGCCTGCCTAGTCTGGGTGAAGTGCAAATGGTCCCATCTGTGACTATTTACTTTACCATAGCAAGGGCCATGGGTGCTGGTAGTACGAAGGGGACTGTACTAGGAGGCCCACAACCACTCCGAGTGTAGCCGCAGAGCAACTTTTACTGCTCCACAGCTTCTGAAGACTGGGGATGGTTGTGCATGCTGGGAGCCGCTCTGAGACAAAAGCGACTCTACAGGGTGCGTATGCTCCATGCTGGAGCTTCATCACTAGCCGTTCCAGAGGGCCAAGTGTGAAAAGGCCCATTATTCCAGATAGTTTATAATAGTTGGCAAAGTCTTCAAATTCTGTATAAGTAACCCAAGGTTCTGATCACACCTTCACTTTAAACCTTCTTCAATCCAGCTTCGGATCTGACTGCTCAGACCTTTTTATTTCTATGGTTGCGTCTCCATGCACTATAAAGTCCAAATCAAATCCAAATTCAGCAAGGAGCGTTCCCATGTGAAGCCCCCAAACCAGGCTACATGCAGACCAAATCGCCCAAATCCACGCTAAATTTAGTCCTCTAGAAAACTGTTCTCGCTACAGTTTGGGAGCGAAGTCTGCATTATTTTGGTGGCCGAGTCTGCGCATGGGGATGCTCCCAGGCTATTTGGGGAGGGGATAGACTCTGGCATCATTAGGAGATGGGGTTTCACATCCTGTGTTCACTGTTCCTGTCCCGTGTGTTGGTGATCACAACTGCTGGCCATTCTTAAACAGTGATCAAACAGAAACGGGCCTCTGTTCTCCACAATCTGATTGCTAGGCAAACATAAAAGAACTGATTGCCCCAGTTTGACAGGTAAAGACGCAGTGATGAGGTGGGGGGTAATCTGGCCCTTGTTGTCCCACGAGCCCCTTCCCACAACCCTTATTCCACCCCTGCTCCTTGATCACCGGCAAGCAGCTTCTGAAGTTTGCCAGCTAAAAAGCTAACCAGAGCCACTACAATGTTTAGAGGCAGTTTAGCAGAGAAGAGCTTCTGAAGTTTGCCAGCCTCTAAACATTGTCGTGGCTTTGTTAGCCTTTTAGCTGGCAATCAGCTTCTGAAGTTTGCCAGAGTACGACAGGAAAGCAGCTTCCGAAATTTGCCAGCTAAAAAGCTAACCAAAGCTGCTACTTGAGAATGCAGAGGTGCTCCCTCTGTGGCTGCTAGTATACCAATGAGGTGGGAAGTACTGTTTACAGGCATCACTCAGGTAAATGAATTTTTGCCCTTGACTAAAACGTGATTGGCTTGCTTACAGCAAAACACTCTTAATGGGGCATTCTTTGCACTGTTGTGTTTTTACAGTCCCTATGCTTAGTGGGCAGTTTATAGGTCTTCCCACCAAACCTGTTGTGCAAGATGTGGTACAGCTTTACATGCTCTTTAGTGGCATGGCCAAATGCCGGCACTTGGGATGTTGCTCAATGACAGCAGACATCCTGCCGTGCAATTGATCAGATTGGTTGGACCTTATGGGAGCTGGAGCTGTGTAGAGCTGTCAGTCCTGCTCTGGCCTTCTGGATGCTGGCTGGCTACCTTTGGTCAGCTGATGCCCAGAATGATGACGGATGGATTTTTCATCAAAGTATAGAAAATAAAATGACATCCTTTCCCATTTGTAGGAGATGAAGTCAGTGCGCTAGACAACATATTTTCTCTCTCTATCCCTAGTGCGTACACACACACACAGAGAGAGAGCTACTTATCTTCAGTAAGGATGTGCAGAACAGCTCGAAATGCTGTTCAAATGTTTGGAGGGTGTTCTACTATACCTGCTGAGTCCAGTAATTCTGGGTGAGTGGCAGAGGTTACCCCAGGTTCCTCTGAGAATTGCAATAAATGCATAATTTCCACTGGGGCTCTGTTTTGACCAGCATTTCAAGTGGTTTTGATTTGCTGGTTCTGACTCCTAGATTGTTTGGCCTTCTGGTTAGAGTGCCGGACTCATATCTCATAGTCACCAGGTTTGATTCCGCACTCCTCCTCAAAGCCAGCTGGGTGGACTCGGGCTAGTCACAGCCCCACCTACCTCACAGGGTAACTGTTGTGAGGAGAACAGAAGGTTTGTTAGTCCTTTGAGTCCTCCTCCTCCTTTCTTCTTTTTTCTCCTGCACTCCTATTTTTGGCTACTTTATTTAGGGGATTTTGATGTTGCCCTCACTGTAGTCTCAGGGTAGTATAGAAAACAGAACCACACAGACAAAAACATCAGTTGTTTTGGGTGATCTTTTTGCTCTGGAACTCCCGGGCCTGACTTCTATGTCAACTTCAGCTTTTGTCCCTACCCTTCCGCCATTGCCTTCTCTCTAGCTGTCGCTGCCTGGATCCTTTAACCTTTTACCTCCATTGTTCCTGTGCCACAAGGCCATTACCCCCCTGTGTCCCAGTCCAGCATCCATCTTGTTCCTCACTGATTGGTCTCAACCCTACACTTTCCAGTCTGAGTTCACTCCACTCCCAGCTTCACTTTTTCTAGCCAGGAAGTCTGCCATTCTGTTTGCTTCCCAAAACAGAAACATGTTATTCGGCCTAATGGAGAAGTCTGCTCATGTGGTGGTAAAAGCATCGTAAGAGGGCTTTCTCCCCATATGACACTAAAGTGTTGTTACAAATACTTATGCTAAAACATTTGCTCAGTGAGTGCGGGCATGTGGAGTCCTGTGTCCTTTGAGAAATTGCATGGAGCCGTTATGGTGCTATGCGGATATTTTCCTGAGTTTGTTATCTATGATCTGGTGGTGACAATTGTGTTCCATTATTTTAATGAATGGTAGCATTTTAAATGCTCTGAACAAATAAGTGGAGGGGACATGTAAGAAAAGGAAACATTCCCAGGGCTTAGGATTTCCAAACTGTTTCCACATGCGAATAAATCTCTACTCTGATCTCAACCAAAAGATATGAGACCCTATAGTGCTCACTGCTGTCAGTGTGTGGAATGTCAGTTTGAAACAGGACAGAACTGTGAAAACAACCTGGACCCCTTCACCTTATGAAAATACATTGTTCCACTTGTCAGTGTAAAAACACAACATCCTCTGGTTGTTAGTCAAATGTGTCTTGTGTTTAGTTTTGAGGCTGAATTCATTAAGCCTCATTGCTGATGTTACTGCAGCAAAATCTCAGGTACATGTATCATTTCACACTTCTAGCAACGCGCCTTGGTCAGGGCTTTCACCACACAGCAATAGCAACAAGCCTACTGACTGGTTACCACAAGAGTTCAGCCAGCAGGGCAACAGACGCAATTTTCTGTCAGATAAACTGTTGAGAATTAGTTGTGGTGATCCAATCAGCAATTTCTCTAATGCTGTAGAGGATGAGGGAGGAAACAGGACCATAGATCCAAGGAGGTGGAGTCCATGGTGCTCAAAAGACCTTCAAGGAGCAATGAAGTCTGCCCATCTCCACAGCATCCCAATTCCCTTCCAGTCACATAAACTGCTGTGTGTGAAAAGCAGCAATAACATTGCTTTTTGTTCACTGAGCTGAGCTCTTATCCCAGCAAAATGTGCCACATTTCTATGCAAGCCTTCCTTGACTGTACAAGCAGGGCAAGGAGGTCCTCCAAACACAGGTATGGGGTGATTTTCCACTGTCAGAAAGTACCCATTTTTGCACCCATTAAGGACCCATTTGGGTGTGAGCCGGATGACCCCATTTCCACCACGGCACCCATTTGGGAGACATTTGTTTCCACCACCGCTGGGGAAATCCGGATCATATGGGTCCATCTCAGCCTTTAATCCGGATTTTCTGTAGACCCCATTAATGGGGTCTACAATGGGGTCTTCAACCAGAAAATCCAGATTAAAGGGAGCCTGTTTCCACAAGAAACAGACAATGGGGTCTAGAGGAGGCTAGTGGGAGGGGATGCACCCATGGGGGGGGGAGCCCTGCAATCCCAGCTTCGAAGTGATTTTGGAGTAATTTTGAAATCATTCTGAAATGACTCCAAAGTCACTCTGAAGAGATCGGCAAACACTTCTGAGAGGCTCTGGAGCTGTCAACGCAATTCGTTCACTATTAGTGCAGACTGTGTGGACTTCCCTCCGAAATCCCCCCAAAGTGATCGGCAAAGACTCTGGAGTCTTGCCGCTGGTCTCTCCGAAGATCAGCACAGACTTCGGAGGCGCTCGGGAGCAATTTCCTGCTGATGTCATGGGTGCTCCAGGGCTGTCTTGCTCTGACTTCAGAGCGGCTTTGAAGTCTGTGCCAGTCTCTGCAGAGGGACTTTGAGGAGTATACCCTCCCTGTCTCCCGAAACACCTGGGGTGACGGACAGACCCCTTGAGGGTCGATCCGGATTCCCCACATGGGTGCAAAGGTGTTTCCATGGCAAGGAGGTTAGCACCCATTGCTAATGGGTGCTACACCTCCCGTGGAAACACACTGGGTGCTTCCCTTAATCCGCATCTACTAGATGCGGATTAAGGAATGTACCCATTCCTTAGATCCGGATCTTCTTAGATCCAGATCTAAGGAGAGTGGTGGAAAAACACCCATGAAAACTTCAAAATGGCAGCCTCAGGGGCATCAGTGGAGGTTGCCTGTAGCTAGGAGAGGTCTGCAGGGAAGCCTGATCAGGCAGTGAAGCCAACACCATGGAAATACACCACAAATGTCAGCATCTGCTGAACATTTCAACTTTAAGTGATGGAGAAATTAGGCATGAAAGGCAATAGTTCTTGGCTGAGAGTGATCCTTTCCAAGTCGCCTTTTCAGACATGTGGATGCAGGCTGTACTTCACTCTTCTTCCCATATGGGTTCTATCTCTTTCCCTCTGCAATTCTGCAAATACTGAGTGTGCTGAGTGCTTACCTGGCTTCTGGAGAGAAGTTTCTGCATAAGTTGACCCACTAATAGAGATCCTAAACTACCATCACTATTTTTTAAAATTATGATTAAAACAAACAAACAAACAAACCCTTGCCACCCTTCTCTGCAGATGCACACTTCCAGCTTTTGATTTTTACATTCATCCTATCAAGTTCCAACTAACTTTTGTCTACATCTCCTTTGGCTCTTTTGGATTATGTCATTTTTATCCCAAATGTTGATTTCTATTTGCAGAGCACAAAATAAACCATTAAGGCCACTGTTGTCAACTTTAACATTTGCTTGAATGCTATGCTTACTCTAACGGGCGCTTCACTTGCCAAATGACCCATTAGAGGCCAATGTCATTTGACTAGGCAACTCCATGATAAAATAACTACCTTTCCTAGCAGATGGTGCCAAATTGCCTGAAGGGGAAAAAATCTATAGCCCACAAACTTCATTTGTAATGAAACTTAGACTTTGGTTTCAGTGCAAAATGTTTATTTCTTTTTAAAAATTCTTGTGTGGCAACCACTCCCTGTAAATTAAGAAGGGTTTACATATTAATAAGCAGGTAAAATGGATTCCACCAAGACCTTCTCAATGGTCACCAGGTGGTACAACCATCCCAACTAGCTGCAGTGGCTAGAATGAGGGGAAGCAAGGTTACTCTTGTCATCCCTGCAAAGAGACTTATTTCATTAAGTTCCTTCTCCTCAATTGTCACCAGGGAAAGGATAGAAGAGAAGAAGACCAATGGAGGACTGCTTTAAAGAGGCCTCTGGTGTGTTCCCAGTGATAGGGTAATCCAGACATCCACCATGTGGGTGGCTGCTGGGCCATTTTGCTAGAATCCCAGAAATGGTACTGGAAGTGGGCCCTTTCTTGGTGAATGGTGAAAACAGCCCCAGCCAGCTATTTCAGATGCACAAACTTTTCTTCCTGGTCTTCAAAGTAGGGATGTGCACAAATGTGTTTTTGACATTTGTTTCAACTGGAAGTTTCCCTTCCATTTTTCAGATTTTATTTATTTTTTGACCCACAATGGGAGGCTCTAAATGATGCACCCCACCCGTCCCCATTCATTCCATGGCATTCTTTAAATCATCACTGAAAACTGATTTTGTTCACCAGCTGTTTTTGTTGATGGGTTTCTATTTGATTGTTTACTTCAATATGCAAATATTAGGGTTTATGCTTTGACAGACTGCAGTTTGGCATAAACAATATAGATACATGGGAGAAGCAGATTCCCTAACCAAGTCCCATTATAGAGAAGGTTATGCCATGTTTTTATACCTTTTATTTGAAAATCTGTTCTACAGATCTTAAGAGATGGAGTAGCAGGTATTAAAGGAATAAAAATATTAATTCTGCAGTGTATATTTCTTTCAAAACAAAAACACAAACAGCGGCATAGCTAGAAGGCAACATGGTCTTAGAACAGAAAGCAAAGATGGACCCCAGATAACATCCAGAGTAAGACCAAAAGCAGGCAGAGTGCAACAGTAAATAAATACCAAGCTCCTAAGAACATAGGAGGAGCCCTGCTGGATCAGGCCACAGGCAACCTAGTCCAGCATCCTGTCCCACACAGTGGTCAACCAATTGCTTATGGACATCTCACACAGAAGACAAAGGCAAAACCTTCGCTTGCTCTCAGACACCAGCAAATGACCTTTGGAGGCATCAAAAGAAATCAAATGATCTCACTCTCATGTTTGGACATGATGCCCACTTTGAATTTAGGATGTGCTCCTGGAGTTTATGCAGATCATTCTGATCCTAAAGGGAAAAAAAGTTGAACCAACTTCTGTAGTAATCTAAGCAAGCTACATTGCTGATGCATCAAGCCGTTTGTAACTCCTTGAATTCCTTTCCAGACCACTTTGCACTTTTTGAACCCATCATGTCAAGGAACCAGTCCCAGCTATGAGTCAGGGCTTCCTGAAAAAACTCAAAGGCTTGGATTAAACCCAGATGTGTTGTGCGATAATCTGGGCATATGAGTCAACTTTCACACATGCAATGTTCTGTGGATTCCATGGAAGAAGTAAACATGTTTTGGCTGACATCCTTTAAAAAAAAATAATTGGACACATTTCCCCCAAACAGCTGGTACAACGTGGACATCACTGAATGAATATGAAGGGATTGTATGACATACTTCTAGCTGAGATGTGAAGCTATCCAGCTGTCCCTTGTATAATGTGGTGTTTCTTTTCATACTTTAAAAGAATCAAATTGATTGTGGTTTCCCCTATGTGCTGTTTCCCAACTTGCAGCAATTAATTTATAACATTATCTTGCGAAACACGTTTACATGTTGAACAACTCATGTTACATTTTAGCAACCAAATATGAGCAGTATCACATTATGCAAGGGACTTTCCCACCACAAAACTGTTCAAAGTGGAGTGGGTGATAACTAGGGATTAGACTGTAAGTTGGTGCCATCCAGAACCTTACCGTAGTCTTTTTCATATTAAATACGTACCACCCATTTTCACAATTCATCCAGGAATTGTTGGGATAGTAAATAAAGAAACACTATTGTATTGTTACAGTGTCTTGAATTTCCCTGAGATCAGAAAAAGAATTAACTCGTCTATGATTTCAATCAATGCCCAGCAAAATATTGAAAGAACATTATCTTCAGAACAAAAATAGAGATAGGAAGTAGCTCTGATCAGATTGAGCCACTTGATCTGGGTCTAACCCAATGCAGAAAAGAGGAATGTTTGATTGGGTTTCCTAGCTAAGGTAAGATCCACATGGCTTCTTGATGGCACTTTGGCATGGATGGTCCTTGTCGGAGCTCCTCATGGCACAGTGGTTGGTATTGAAGAGTGTGTGGTCTAGATGACCCTGCGCTCAAAAGTGTAGACACTTCACCATAAGCACTCCTTTGAGTACTATATTGGCTGAATGGCAGGAAGATTTCTGACAGCTTTTCTGACCATGCCTTTTTCCTCTGGTCTGCAGACTTACCTCACAGGACCCTCTGTTTTGGTGGGCAGAGAACAGCTGTGGTCATGGAAGAAACATCAAAGCCAAGCAACAGAAGTTCCCCAGCTCACATTGTATTGCTGCTAGGAGCAGCAATATTAAGAAAGAAACCTCATAGGCGAATGAGAGATGCTTTTTTGGCTGTGTCTACATTCATAGCCTGAATCTTCTCCCCTTTTCTTCTTCATGGACAACACAATACAAGGACGATGAAGAAGAAGTCAGTCTTCAGATGGGTTTGAAGGTGTACTCTTGGGCATCTTCCACACGATCCATTTGCACTGTGCTACCTGCTGTCCATGACTGTGGTAACTGGGAAAAATAATGAACCAGGGGAAGCAAACCTTCCCTGGGAATGCTCCTTCTTCATTTGGAGCACCTGCCAGTGTAAAAAGCATGCCAAGGAGCTCTGTCATGGGAGTGGTCTCATGAGCATTCCGGGACTGTGGGCTGCTTCAGCTGAATGCCACAAACATCCTGGATTGCAGCTTTGGATTGTTGGGGGACAAGTTCCCAACTGCTGAAGAAGTCCAGGATGGGGGTGTGGCAAGACAGACACCACCCGATGTGTGTCTGCCTTGCCTTAGCCTGCTCTTGGCCCAGATCAAGGGATCCAAACCATGGCTGGCCACCACATTGCCTGCCAAAACACTTGATGCAAAAGCTCATTCATTCTTGCCTTTGCCCCCAGTGGCCTAGGCCTGTGTCACTGACATGCACATGCTGCCAACAGCTGCCAGCTGCTGTTCAGGCAGTCAAAAATATTTTCCCTTGTGTAAGAGTCAAGCAAGTGTGCAGTGAATGCCTTCTCAGGCATCTGTGCAGCACATTGCCTGTGACGCACATAGTGGTTACGGTGCTTCCATTCAGTGATGCTGCCAGGAGTCTTTTCCCCTGTTCTGGCCACCAGTTTCTCTTCCTTTAAGAAGAGTTGGCTCTTCTACCCCACATTTCTCACTCATTTAAGGGGACTCAAAGTGGCTGACAAGTCTTCCTATTCTTCTCCTCACAAGAGAACACCCTGTGAGGTAGGTGGGGGCTGTGAGAGCCCAGAAAGAGAGCTGTGACTAGCCCAAGGTCACTGAGATGGCTTCATGGAGGAGTGTGGAATCAAGCCCAGTATTCCCAGATAAGAGTCTGGCTCCCTAACCACTAGACCAAAAGCACCTTGCCCTTTCTCCCAGTAGTCCCACTTGATCCCAGCCTCCAACAGAGATAAGGAAAAACACTTCCTGAAATATTATTTTCAAGCTTTGAAAATGTAATTTTATTATTGACTCTGGTGACAGTTGCAAACTCAGTTAAAAGGGCATGATATGATGGCTCAAGAAATCAAGCATACTATCAGAAATGTTAGACAATCTGCTGTGGAGGACACTTGTATGAAGAACAGTAATCTCTGATTCTAGCAAGACCTGAGGTGAAAGGAATACACCGGTTCCCTTACCCCTACTTTCTCATCATGTGGGTAAGAAGCCGCTGACAATATGACTGGGAGAGTTCTGTACAAACAGAAAGGCTGTTTCATCTGGCTGATTTATTGTGAAAATCCTACATTTACAAGTCCATCTTCTTGGCTGTCCCCTTGCTTATGTGAGGTGCAGGGTGATCACTTAGCTCACCTAATAGTAGTGCTGCATATTTATTCACACATATTTCCTTGTCACAGTTAAAAGACTATGGACCTTTCTCCCCTGCTTTGATGTTATCCAAAGCAGTGGCTCTGGATCTGCCAAGCAAGGCCTGAAACAGTGCCATCTACAATGCCGTTTTGGTCCATACTAGTCCCTGCGCTGGACCTTGAACTTGCACGAGCTTTGGTCTGGACTCTGAGGACTCTGAAGGGCTAGGAATGAAGGTCCCTAGCCACAGAGCCCCTGGGGAACCCATTTAGGTGCTGCACTTTGGTGTAGAGCTGAAATGGGTTCCTGCATAGTCCAGACTGCCTCCTTCTGCATGCCTCCATGTTCCAGACCAGGGCCTGCTAGTGTGCTGATAGTCTAGGGTTGTGCATTAATGTGTGTGTGTTTTTTTTGTATTTGATTTGTACTGAATTGAATGCAAGAAAATTCATACTTATTTATTTATATTTATATCCCGCCCCATACCCGAGGGTCTCTGGGCAGCTCACAACATGTAAAAACAAACATATCAAAACTATATCAATCCTAAAAATCAGTACAAAGTTTAAAAATCCAGCATTAAAAAAATACCAAAACAATTTGTTCAAATAGATCCCCTTCGAATGTGGTAGGATTCATATTCGATACGGATGTTCAATCCCATAGGAATCCCATAGGAATTCCATTTGAAGCTTCATACGAGTGTATCAAAACATTTGATTCAAATGGTCCATGTTTGAATGTGTCAACATTAGATTTGAATACGAATGTCCAAATCTGGCCAAATGAATTTTGAATGTTACAAACATTTGTGCACATCCCTATGGTAGATAATCTTCAGGTCCCTTGATCTGAGATCTTTGATTGGAGGGAGATGACTAGTTATGGGTAAGGAGTACCAGCAAGCACCAAAAGGCCCCGTGATCCTGCTGCAGAGAATTATATTCTTCCCTTTGTCTGAAAGGCTAATAATAGTAGAGTATCGCTAAATGGCATGAAAGCAAAGACATGTTAGCATGACAATGATGGACAGTTCTGTTATCTTAAGAACAGAAGCTTCATGAATGATCCTGCCTCTGTCCCGAAACCTGACTGTTCTCTATGACATTTAGCTTGAAGCTGCGGGGGGTTTCCCATTCTTCCTGTGCAAAAACCATCGTGCAGTAATAAGACACATCAAATAGCTTGATACATTGTACCATGCTGTTTCAGCATCATATCTAAACAGGAAATTAGAAAACGTGGAGTGGTTTTTCTGAATGCACTTGAAACTTTGTTATGTAACAGAGCTGGGTCAATGTGCCTGCCTCCCCCCCCCCCCCCCCCCCAGCATCTCTTCCAGTAAGTGGGTAGATTTCATTCAAATACTAAAGTGTTCTGAGATTTCTGGAATATAAGATAATCTAATTGATGTTTGGACTGAAATGTACCTACTGCTCCCCTGTCAATTGTAGCTAAAGAACATCTTTTGATGTCTTTTGAAAGCTTTCCCATCCAATTA
Organism: Aspidoscelis tigris stejnegeri; assembly: GCA_023333525.1. Classification (NCBI taxonomy): domain Eukaryota; kingdom Metazoa; phylum Chordata; class Lepidosauria; order Squamata; family Teiidae; genus Aspidoscelis; species Aspidoscelis tigris. The sequence continues at coordinate 20,508,851 of JALMGA010000007.1, read as the reverse complement.
TTGGTTCGCTTTAAACTGAGGTTTCATAAATGTATTATTTGAAACCCTTGCTATGCAAAAAACCATTGCTGTATTGCATTACAGGCAAGGTTTGTAAACTATAATTATATTTAAACGAGTTTCAGGGGCTCATTTGTGTAGCCTGGTAAATGCAGAGAAGGCAGCGTGAGTCATTGGCCCTTTTCTGCACTGGGACTTATCCTGGATTATATACCCAAACAGGCTCCTGCAGTCCTCATGTTGGTGTTGACTACAGGGGTCTGCTGTAGTCTGCAGAAGCATAAGGATAGCTGGTACTTATTTTGGGATATAATCTGGAAGGAGGCCTAGTGCACACATGGCCTTTGTGACCAGAGGAAGATTTAAAGTTGGGCTAAGGCACTCAAGACAGGAACTCAAAAGGCTCACATCATGTGCGTGTCCTGGTGCCTGTTGGGAAAAGTGAAACAACCAAAAATCCCTAATAGAACCCAAAAATGCCAAAAGCAAAAAACCAAACAGGGGTACTATATCCAAAACATGAAATAAAACAATTTCTAAAAGAGTTGAGATAACCCCACTGGTAGAAAAATATATATGAGTGTTTAAAACCCACGGCACCCAAAAGAAAATGAAGAAAATCCAGCTGCAACAAAGCAGCAGAAATAATGGGCTGTAAATACGCCGAATTAAAAAACACACACCACAGCAAAAATCTAACTCTGAATATAATGTAAACCAGCAGATACAAATGCAGAGTAATGGGCCATACGCGTTTTGACTATAGAGTCTTCCTCAGTGGCCTATAAGTAAAATATAACTAAAAATGCTGTGTATAAAGCTCTTTGTTTGTACCCCTGTTTGGTTTTTTGCCTGTTGGGAAAAGGGCAGGAGTCAGTACAGCCAAAAGAAAAGTTACAACTAGAGAAGATCAAGACAGCAGCCCATGTGGCTCAACAGCACATGAGTAGGGATGTGCATGAATATTCGTAACATTTGAAATTCATCTGAATTTGGCTGAATTTGGACATTCGAAGATTGACATTTGAATTCAAATCAAATGCTTTGATACATTTGTATGGGATTCATATGCATTCGTATGGGATACGTATGGGATTGAACATTTGTACTGAATTTGAATTCCATTACATTCGAAGAGGATCTATTTGAACAAATTAGAATTTTCTTGCATTCGATTAAATACGAATTGAATACAAAGAAAAGTCCGTATACATCCCTACTGTACACATAAGCTATGAACCTGCTTAGAAGTTTAACTGCCGAGAAGTCACAAAATATTTAGGTAGAAAGTGGGCCTAAGGTCCTTGCTGCATTGCCCCTTATTCTGGAATGTCTGGACGCTAATGAAGGCTAGGCCAAGCCCTGCCTCCCTGTTACACTTTGTCTGCATTGGATGAAGTGTGGACAAGGCCAGAACACTAAAATTGGTTCCCTAGTTCAGTATTGTTGTATATCGGACGATGTTGTATATTGGCATGCTCACATGGACTAGTACAGTATGGTGGACTGTTTTTGGCAAATACTTTCTCCACAAAGGCAACCAGGCTGGAAACTCTTTGGAGCTCTGCCTCTGCCTCCAAGGACACCTGGAAGCAATAGAAAGGATTGGAACCCTCTGAATGTGAATGGCCCTGTTTTGCTTCACTGGCTCGGGTGGGGCATCCCTCCCTGTCCAAGAACACTGACTTTGAATAAATTTCTAGACTAAACAGCCTTATCCTCAAACTGTACTGAGGACTCAGTGTTCTGTACATGTTCTGGCACACTGTTGATACTAAACCAAGGTCTAATTCCACAGACGTGTTCCGTAAGGCACATTTAATCTCCGCGCTACAAATGTTGTCCCCGGCTGAATGGGAATGCCAGTGAGATGTTTAGGAGGCTCAAAGGATGGTACATTGGTGACGGTACTTCTGTTGTTTGTTCTCAGCATCTAGTAATCAGCCGTCTACCTTTCCTGAACATGCTGCTTCTTTGTTCTCTGCTTCTTTGAAAAGCACCATGTACCCAGCACGTACATAACCCCCCGTGAACACAAAGTTTTCTTTAAGGTCACTTTTACATATGAGCGCCTTTTATAACAGTTGCAAAGGGTGGCAGAAGCAGACAACTGAACACGCTTTGATAAATTGAGAATGTAAAATGTAAAGCCATTTTTGAAAGAGAAGAAAACACTTAGTGCTTTCATCAAACATGCAGATTACGTTGCTGTCTCAGCTGAGAAACAAAGCAGAAAGGGGGAAGCTAATGGCCTCTGACATAGACTCGCAAGGGAGTGAATGTGGAAATCTTCAGAGAGGGCATGAAACTGACTTATCTGTAATTGTATGTCAGCAATTGGGTCGTACAGTCCCAAAGGATACCCTTTTCCTTTCTTGATATGCTCTTACTCTGTGGGAGTCCCTAGGGGTTATGAGTACAGTACGTAAGGGTTACAATCTGTGATCCTTTGAAACTCATTAGCTGCATCCAGACAGGTCAGACCTCCATAATTATGTCATAAATGAATCTGATTTGCTAGACATGATTCACGGTGCTCCCAATATAGTCCAAGGATGTAGATGATCATTATCCCAGAAAAATTAACTATCCTACTTTTCTGGAATTGGAACTTTGTCTGGATTACTACACAAGAAGTACAGTGACAGTTCACCATGAACCATTGCTACACAGAAATATTGGTCACCTGTACGGTGAAAGATAATCAAGGGTGTTTCTTCACCATCAACAAAAACTCTGTTTAGATCCCGTCAGGCACCCAATCGGTACTGATCTGTAATGACCTGTTCTCACACAAGACCCCTTTAGGACCCCATCTGTTCACACAAGCAGAAGCGAAATCCAGATTTAATGGGGTCTTGAGGCCCTTAAATCGGGATTTACTATAGACCTCTTTAAAGGCCCTTTCAATCCGGTCTTCAGCCATGAAGACCAGATCAGAAGACATGTGTTTGCACTGCGACCAGGGCAATGGGGTCCAGGCTCAGGCTCAGAGGCCTCCATTTGCAGCGCTCCACCACTCACAGCCACTCACCCCCTGCACGTCCTGTGTAGTTATGATGAAGTGGGCTATGGACTTTGTGCCAGGCTTCAGAGTTGCTGCATAGGCAGCTACAAAGCTGTGCCTCTTAGGGGTGAAAAGCAGGGCTGTGGTGGAGTTCCTTACGATATGTAAGGTGACCTCATCATAGCAGCACAGTAATGGTGGTCTACTCACTTTGATTTTATGGGTCAGTTACCCTTGCAGTAAAGGTGGGTCTCCCCAGATTACCTGGTAAAATAAGCCAGCTGCTGTTACTTCTTCAGGGCACCTCTGTGCAGGGGCAGCTGTTCTGAGTAGGGGTGTGCATGACTGCACTTTTTGAATTTGATTCATAACGAACAGAATATTTGAAAATCCAAATGTATCCAAATTGGTCCAAACAAATGTCTGGACATTTGAATCGATATGAGTACATTCATATGTATTCATATGAACAATTTGGACGTTCGTATCTGTATGGGTACATATGCATCTCGTACCCATCCATACGCATCCCCCATGCATCCTGTATACATCCTGTTTTCATTCTGTATGCATGCATACAGATACATACAAGATGTGTACAGGTATGTACAAGATGCGTATGTTCCCCTATAGATAAGAATGTCTGAATTATTCACACAAATAACTTGAGATATTCATATTCATTCGAATTCAGCAATTAGAATGTCCGGACATTAGATTCAAATATGAACGTCCAAATTCGTCCGAATTCATACAAATAATGAACGTCTCAAATATTTGTGCACATCCCTAGTAGGGTTTGGGTTAAACATTCTAAACATTTGAAATCCAATCAATGTGGACATTCAAATTTGAATCAAATGTCTTCACATTCAAATAGGTGCTGATACATATAACACATATGAATGTTGTCGACATTTGTATCCAACATTCAAACAAACAGATTCGAATGTAACATATTCTAATAGGTTTTTGTTGCATTCAGATTTTAAACATTTGAATCGAATTGAATGTTTTGACATTTGATGAAACTCAAACTTAAATGCAAAAATCACATTTCTGCGCGCCCCTAATACCTAGTTCTGAGCCATTTAGGAGCAGGGAACTTTGCAGTTGGCTTTTGCTGCTACTGGAGACTGACTGGTAGTTGGATTGTTTCCAGATGTGCTACATCCCTGGGCAACACTGAGAATATCTTTGTACCCATTTGATGAGATGTAAGAAGGAACAGATTGTCCAATTGTCCTCTACTTCATTCAGTGGGATTTTTCAATTTTAGAATGCTGGCAATAAGCTTACAGCATCTTCAGTCTTTATTCCATTTTGAAACTAACATTTAATTTTTAGTTAAATTGGGGACAAACCCTCCCATTCTCATCCAGCTTACAAAATTCTGGCAGAGGTATGCAAAACATTCTAATTTTGGATTATTTTAAGTGTTCCAAACACAGAACAAAATGCTCCTTCCCAAAAAGAGCTTGTTCCAAATTCAGAACAAAACTATCTGGTTCCAACTTTGAATATTCCAGATGTTTTGGATATCTGGAGTTGAGCTTATCTCCTAGTGGCTAAATGAGCTCATCCATGGAATACTTTTTGGCAACATTAAGATGTGGTTTGCCAATATCTTCTTCCTTCGAAATGCTAGAAACTGATAGGGAAATATCACATCCCTGTTCTATGAACATGAACCACCCCGAGAAGCAATGGAACTGAAGGAATTCATCCCTACATATCTCAAGCCATCAGAGAAAAGGATGAGGCTGCAGCCAAGTGGAAGGTACATGCAGGAGCCGTTTTCGCTTTAGAGCGAAGAGGCCTCTGCTTTCTAGGCAGCTGTTCTATTGCTTAGTTACACCTATCTCTTAACAGGTTCCATAAGCATTTCTGCCTCAATTTCCCTCTTCCCTTAGAATTTTGGGACTTGTCTTCAGTTATGACAAACTCTGCACAAACCCAGTCCCTTCCTTATTCTTGCTGTATAGTGTCTAAGGTAGGCTCTTCCAACTATGCAGATATTTGAAGCCAAGGCTTAAAAAGGCACTAAATGAAATTAAGCATTATTTCTTCCTTTTCTCATGTAGTCCTTCTTTGTATTATACCTCTCTTCCAGCACTAGAATTTTCTGATTCAGTATCTGCGCCACGACATTTCCTATTCCTACCACTTCTATGGCCAGAGAGCTTGTTTGGGCTATAGAACTGTGAAGTGTGGTATCTACATGTTTCCCCTCTCTTGGACCATTTCAGAAGGTGCAGGAAGTGGCTGTGGAGGCAGGCCATTTTATGTGCCTTCTGAAACAGTGCCTTGCTGTGTGGGCCCCTGAAAGCATTTCCTAAATTCACATAGCAGCAGTGGAGGTGGCACTGTGGCAGTGTGCTTCATTTTGGGTGGAAAAAAAATGCAAGTCCCACCATCTTTAGACAAGAAAGTGATATTCCAAGAGAAGAGTTAGCAGCACGAGGAGGCGACCAGAATAACTTGCCCCCACTTACTCCCCTGAAGAGGGTGACTTCAGAGTAGTTTAATCTAGTTTAAGGAAAGGCTACTCCATTTGGTAGATTGGGAAGGAGGCATCCATGGGCCTATTCGCACTTGGCCTTTTTCTGGAGTATATCTCAGGATAGGAGTGTGTGGCCCACATGCTAATGCAGGCTCCAGTAGGCCTCACCTGGGACCTGCTGTAACTTGCACTAGCATGTAGACAAAAGGCCCCTATTCCAGGATATATTCCAGAATAAAGCCAAGTGCGAATAGGCCCCTAATCTAGCAGTTGCCCCCGAGCCAACCAGAAGTCTGCCATTTTGCACTGTGTGAATGATACCTTCCTCTCTTTGACCAGCGTTTTTCATTATTCCTGTTCTGACCTACGAGCAGCAATCCTGGATTTCTTTCTGCTCCTCTCCATCTCATTACTTCCTCTCTTTGTATCTCCAAGACTTTTCAATAAGAAGCCTTTCTATAACTCCTATGAGATGAGCTGTACGAACTAAGCTATCTGCTTGCGGGCAGCTGGTGAAATAATCACCACTTTAAAGCACTTTGAGAAGCAATAAAAGCAAGGCCTGAATACTCCAACTCCATCAGTACATCAGAAGCTGAAGGCAATTTGTAGTGATCAGAAGCTTATGGCAATCTGGTCTGCTGCTAGAAATAACCATAAACTGACTGGCGGTTTGAAAATGGTGTATTTCAGCACTCTGCAACTGCTTATGCAAAGTTGTTGTCTGTTTACTAAATTAATACATGTGTCTCATAATTACACCTGTTGTTTTTTGATCCCATTTTGTTTGAAAAACCCAAGATCATTTACAAAGCAAGCAAGCAAGGAAGGAAGGAAGGAAGGAAGGAAGGAAGGAAGGAAGGAAGGAAGGAAGGAAGGAAGGAAGGAAGGAAGGAAGGAAGACTTTTAAAAATTAAAACTCTGTTAAAACATTTCTACAAAGCCTAGGGCACATTACCACCTAGTATATTCAATGCAACAATGAGAGCTAACATTAGGGATTTGCAGTTATTTCCTCAAATTCTGAAAAATTTGTACATTTGAACTCAAATTGAATGTGCAGGAATTTGTTCTCTAGGTTTCAAATACAAATATTTTGAACTATTTGTATGAATAATTTGGACATTCATATGTGTATCACATTCGTATCCATACACATTCATACGGATATGTACGGGATGAAAATGGGATGCATACAGGATAAAAATGGGATGGGTATGGATGCGTACAAGATTCATATCATCAAATACATAATATTGTTATGAATGTATTCGTATTGGTTCGAATGTCCAAACATTCATTTTTTCTTTATTCGTATGAATTTGGATATTTGAATATTTGATTGAAATCAATCAAATTTGAAAATTGCATTCGTGCACACCCCTAGCTGACTCAATAATTCTTATACTTAACTTTTAATAGTTAAACCTCCACCCATGCAGCCAGCCAAAATGTCACTTCTTCCAGGCTGAGCATTGTCAGCTAGAACAAGCTGTGGCAATATTAGCACACGATTCTGTCATGAACCCTTTCTGGACTAGGATGCGGAAGGCAGGCCCCTATCCCAGGATATAATCTGGTATAAGGCCCAGTGCAGAAAGGTCCTTTTATTCTTATGATGTGCTCAATTATTTCAGTTTTCTGACTGGGGAAAATTAGGCCTCATTTCCACTTCCTTGTTAGGGGTAGGGATGCGAATGCATATTTATAACTCACAAAATCTGTACGAATTTGGCCAAATTCGATATTTGAATTCAAATCTAATGTTGGCACATTCAGAGATAAACATCAAGTGAGAATTGAATGGCTTGTCACATTCATACGAAGCTTTGTTATGGTTTGTATGGGATTTATATCTAACATTCGTATTGAATTTGTATGGAACATTCGTATCAAATTTTCTTGCAAAAAGCCCCATTTGTGTACATCCCTTGTCAGGGGCACCTCCATGCATCCAAGATGTCCACTGACGCTTCATTTCCAATTTGGAGGGCAGTGAGCACCACACACTGCAACTGTGCCAACCCCTTTTCCAGTCTGATCACTGGTGAGACTCTTTCTTTACACCTTGTCCAGATAAGATGCCTTCTGTGGCACCTCCTCACTATAAAATGTAGACAAGGAGAACACCTTTTTCACATTCAGGGTGTTTTTCCACTGTCACTAGAAGTACCCATTAAGTACCCATTAATGGGTACGTAATGGCATTTTTGTACACATTAATGGATACTTAATGGGTAATTCTAGTGGCAGTGGAAAAACACCCAAACTTTGCCATTTAGAAGTACTTCAAGTACTTTCCAAGGCACTGTCGTTTTAAAATATGTTTTTATTTTGTGAAATACAATTTTTTAAAAAGATTTTTGAAATTGCTTTGCATAATTCAGAAAACTGTGTAATATACTGTAATTAGTAGCTGCATTCTCATCTGGATGTATCCCTGAGTGAACTAGAACAGCTTGCAACAAAAATGTTGTAATTCATCACTGAGAACTTCATGGAAATCTTCCTTCTCCATGTTGATTTTTGTTTCAATGCTCTCTTGCTAATTGAAAGACAGTCAATAGTCTAAAAATATAGATATTTTTCAGCATAATATTTTGAATAAGCCAATAACAAAAATATTATCTGCCCCTAACATGCATAGTTTTTTTTTTTTAAGTAGGAATTTCCAATAAGGATTACAGTCTGTTTTCTCCTTGAAGTCCAAAATGAAATCCTTCCTGATCATTTTAGCAAATTAAAATTCCCTCCTGTAGACCTAGTGCTGAATCATGAATTTCACGCTCTTGTTCCTGGCTCAAGAAGCAAAACTCCTTGTTGACTAAAGGCAAATGGACATTCAGGCTGCCCACCACAATTGCATGGCTGCAAAGCCTCAATGATGAAAGTCTGAATCAAAAAGTTTAGCTTAGTCATGTTCTGTAAGAGGTTAAAAAAAGTAACCTGGCAGTGTTTCAGAAATGAGCTTTCAGAGAAATATGTGATTCAGAGATGATGTAGTATTTGTAAAGTCATAGTGTGAGGTGAGCAGTGTAAAGATTTCGGTGAGCAAGGTACTATAAATGAGGCTAGTTTCCATTACTCCCGATGGGGACCAGAGAATCAGACTGAGGTGCTTTCACTGCACACTGAAGATGAAGCCTTGAAGTCAGTGGACCTGTCTGCAAATAGGGGTATGCACAATTTTTTTTTTTTTGCATTTGAATTAAACTCGAATTGAATGTCAAAACATTCAGTTCAATTTGAATGTTTAGAATCTGAAGGCAACAAAATCTATTCAAACTGAATACATCTGAATCTATTAGATTGAATGTTAGGTTCGAATGTGAAGATACGAATGTCGCCAACATTCATATGTGTTATACGTATCTGTATGCATTCCATATGCATCCCGTTTTATCCTGTATGCATCCCGTTTTTGTCCCGTAGAATAAGTGCAAATGTGTACAGATACATATGAGATTCGTACAGATACGCATGTAATACATACGTATCTGTACATTTAAATCATTCATTTAAATATTCATTTGGAATATTCGAAATTCGAAAGTTGTACACATTGCCTAGTCTGCACTGCCCTTAGTTTGGTTTCTTTGGATCTGGATTAAGGAGCTTCTTAATCTGGATCATGGACCTCTCCGTCTGTATGATGAAGCTTATAAAAGAGACTTGAGGCCTTTTCATATTACAGCCGTAACGGCTGTAATGCACTTGGGCTAAGTCACTTCGGAACGCTTTACCCATTCACACTCAGGCAGGCAGGAACGTGTTTACACGCGTTCCTGCCTGCCTACGTGTGAATGCTCAAAGCATCCCAAAGTGACTTAGCCAGGAAAGGCTGGCCAGGGGCGGGGACGCCTCCTCCAGGCCTGCCTGCCATTGGGTGGGAGCACCCAGGGGCCGGCAGCCCTGTCAGGTGGCTTTCCCCGGTTTCTGCCAGCTGTACAGGACCCAATAGGGCACCCACTCACTCACCCCGGGGCGCGCGGCCAACTGCCTAGGGGCCAGGGGTTGAGGGACCTCTTGGTAGACTGGACCCACGTGGGTCCAGTTTACTGGCGTCCCACCTCTCCCAGCCAACCGCGGCAGATCAAGAGCCTCTGTGAAGGTCGAGCCACCTGGATTGAGGTGGCTCAGCCCCACAGAGCCCCCCTCGGCACCCCCACCCCCCACCCTGGGGCCTGGGGACGTGCACACACACACATGCAACACTTACCACCTCACTGTCCGGGTTTGGAATGAGCCAGGGCTGCCGGGAGTGTGCGCCACGTGCATGTGGTATGGCTTCTGATTGGGCAGGCTGCTCTCTGCGTGTTTTCCGTGCATTCAAAAACCCCTCGTGTGAAAAGGCCTCAGTTTTGTTCCATCTCCACAAGACAGAGTTAGATCCGGATTAAGTACAATGATAGATCTGGATTAAGTACAGCCAGAGTTTGGTATGAGTTGTCAGAGTTCGGTTTGAGTTGTTATTGGGAGGGTTAGGTCATATGGAAAAGAAATGTCATGTCACCCTGAAAATGCTAAATCCTGGGTAACTAATGTAATTTATAGCGAATGTGTGATAGTTCTGGATGTGCTTTAACTGATAAATAAATTGTGAAATAAACAAATGATATCTGGAAGCAGTTTAAGGAGGTCTTATCTCTGACTTTTACACCTTGTGCATGAAAGCAATATAATGAATACTGTGCACTTAAAAATTAACTAAAATAACAACAGAATTAAATCTAATATAGCCAGACAGGTCTTTAAGATGGTTGGCTGAGTAAAACATTTTACCTGGTACCTAAATGCATATAGGGATATTACCAGGAGGACCTATCTAGGGAAACAGTTCCAGAATAAGGGTGTCACCACTATGGTGGTCCTTGCCCTTACTGCAATTCCAGAGTGGTTCATTGCGCAGGCCTTCTTTTGCAGATCGGTGTTGAGGTATATCTATATAAGTCATTCCTTCAGGTAGCCTGATCTCAAAATGTTTGGGGGTTTAAAAATTAAAACCAGCACTCTACATTGGACCAAAAAGAAGAAGAAGAAGAGTTGGCTTTTCTACCCCACTTTTCTCACCCATTTAAGGGTACTCAGAATGGCTGACAAAACTTCTCCCCACAACAGATACCCTGTGAGGTAGGTGGGGTTGTGAGAGCTCAGAAAAGAGCTGTGACCAGCCTAAGGTCACCCAATTGGCTTCATGGAGGAGGGCAGAATCAAACCCAGTATTCCCAGATAAGAGTCCAGCTCCTTAACCACTAGACCAAACTGCCCAATGAACAAATGGCAGCCAGTGAGATTCTCTGTCATTTGGAGAAACGCGGCCATAGCGGAGTACTTCATTTGAATATCCGTTTGCAGCAGGATATAATTTATGAAAATGTAACCTATTTGAGGATTAATAATACCGATTTCTACAGAGGGCAAATGAACTCGTGAATGGCAGAGATGCTTCAGACCCTGCTTTGTGCAGAACAAGACAAGGCTAGGAGGCAGTGTGATGGCAACGGCCTGTGAATCATGCATCCTGCTTTGTGTGGTCAAGCTACCATACTAGCCTGTGACATAGTAGAGGAAATGTCCTTTCCTCAGTCCTGGAAAAAAATGATTCATGGGATTATTGAGCTGAGAGTTTTGGGAATTAAGTCCAACTCCATTCCTCTCAGGAATCCAAATCAATACATTTTCAACAAGCATCTTTTCAGCCTGTGCTTCAAAAGGCCTTTCTGTGCTTACCTTTGGGCAAGGTCTGCATTAGATCCAGAGGCCTCCCTTGTTCAGCTTACAAGGAAGCCACCCTCCTCGCTAGCAGGCTGCATTTGCATTGGACACAGCACAGCCTAGCCTAGCTGGCAAAATGCCCACCTAAATGGGGAGAGTGGTGTTTATAGCTGAATTTGTACGAATAACACAAATATTAACACACATCCCTACCCTCTGTCTTTTCTTTTCAGGACCAAACCTACCAGTTCTCTCAAACAGCTCTCATGGGATTTTAATTCAAATGTCTGGATCAGCGGTCTCGCTCTAAATTTGACTGTTTCAATCAGTTTGAAAAGAGATCAGCTCACCCAAAAGGGGCAGGGAAGGAATCACTGCTCCATAGCATATAAAAGGGAACCACATGAGGACGTTCTCAAGGATAGCACCCAGGATATTCTGTGGATTCGCATCGGCCAGGGCTTCCCTTCATAAAGAACAAACATTGTTCTGGCTGTGAAGCCAACATCTTTTCTTTTCTTTTAATTGCACAGGGGTTTCCCTCTCCTGTCTATATTTGACTTGAGCAATTAAGGAATCTATAGATGGCTTTTAAGCACCTGGGTTAAGCTTTACGCAAACACTGGGGATCCAAATAGCTTTGGAAAAAGAATCTGGTGACATTATTGGAACAAATGCCCCTTTTGCAGTTTTGATTATTGACTGTTTCTTTGGATAGTGAGGAGTCCAATCAATTTGCTTTAAAAGAAAAAAAAGAGAACAAATAATCAGGAGAAAACTGATATTAATGTGTCTTGTTAATCATAACGATATTTAAAGCTCCAGTCTGTATAATTCCTGTTAGCTCATTTTGCTGCAAGGACCACATCTGAGCACAAGATCTTAGGCTGTGTCTGTGTCATATAAAACCAGAAGGATCAAACAGAAACACAAAGCCAGACGTGGAAGGCAGTAGTGACTATAAGTATGGGAGGGGAGCAAAACCTCTATTGGAAACTGTGGCATTCATGCCAGGCAGGCAGTGACAGGGCAGCCATTTTGTGGGCTTTCTGAGCTCAAAGAGTGACAGCAGAGGAGGAGCATCAGAGGAAGCCACGCCAGACCACCAAAATCGGACCAATGAGAATCACCAAATCATGGACTATAAAAAGCAGTGGCTGGTCTTGTTTGTCATCTCTCATCTTTGGCAGAAGGGGGTTCAGGGAGCATTGCTCCAAACCAGTGTGCGTTAGGCCTCTCCTCTCGGCTAGAGAGGAGAAGAGAGGAAGAAGGTCTCTCCTCTTGTGAAGAGGGAGATAGGGTCACAATTGGTATAATCCAGTTCAAATATTTTTGAATCGAATTTGAATGCAAAAAATGCATTCATGTACATCCCTACTGCATGTGTACAGGGACCATATTCTGCAGGAAGGATTCTTCAAACAAATTTCCAGACAGGTACTGTAGACCATATCACTACTCTGGGAAAATCTGTGGTGAGAGAAGGCAAGCGAGTCAAGACCCATAGTCTCTGCCTCTCTAGCTCTCGTTCCATGAACAAGAAAAAAAAAAGGATGCTACAATTACTGTAATGTAGAAACATTGAAATATATATATATATATAGTGTTTAGCTCTGTCAGATTCAGCTCAACAAGTAGCACGTTATATGCTCAGAAAAACGTATGAGTTGCAAATAATTTCTTTGACCCTATAGTAGGGATGTGCACAAATATTTGTGCAATTCAAAATTCATATGAGTTTATATGAGTTCTCACCTCAGGCGAATCGAAAGAGGGATACCGTAGGCCCCCGTTTGCCTGCCAATCTGATGGGTTGGGCTTTTGTTGAAGTTTCATGGTTCCTGGATGGGGGACATGCATGCGCACCTCTGGAAGACCTACTTGGGCTTCCAAGGAGCGCACAATGGTGGCAGCATCAGCAACAGCAGCAGCAGCAGATGAGAGGAGCAGCGTGGGATGGGAAGGGAGGGGAGGGGAGGGGTTCCTTTCATGCATGAACATTCATCAAATGTTTGCACACAAAGCCAAAAAACCCCACATTCATGGGGAGAGGGTTTACATGAAGCCCAATATCCCCCAATTCAATTCACATCAAATGGGGAAATTTGGTTTTGCACACATCTTTACAGAGCTATAATGGGACTTGGCTTCTTTGCGGGATTTTATTCCAACAATTAAATTCCTCTTGACTTCTATAAGAAGAACGCTGCTCTTGTTGTAAAGTGAAGAAGCTCATTTGCTCAATGCACTTTCTGCATTGTCTGTACGCTGGTAATGCACATTTTGGAGCTGCATTTGTTACTCCTAGAAGACAAACACTCATCCTTTTAATGGACGCCTGTTGCATATACTTGGAGAAGAATATTCTTTTAGCCTTCAACCTCTTTATAGCCTTAATTCCTTCTTTCTAAAGAAGAACATTTAGCAAGTAAAAGGATAATTATGTCAGCTCAGTAGCAGCCAGTGAACTGGAATGAGGGAACACAGGGAAGTTAAAAAAGGGCTGTTAGTTTACTGCTTTAGATTTTGACACTTTGTTCTGGTCTGTAAAAACCAAAATGTGATTTGCCACAGTTTGCAGAGATAAAATTTGGTGTTCTATTCAGCGTTCATTCCCGTCCTTCAGTTTCACCAGTTTACTGCTTTATAAATTTACCTCAATGGAATGCCCTAAAATGACCCAGAGGAAAGCTGCTAACTTCATATTTTATGGCTCCTAGCTTCAAACAATGCTCAGAAAGCATAGCTAATGCTCGGAATATAGTTTATTAAAAAGCTAGGGTATGAATTACATTGCAGAGTCATGAAGTTGCAAGGCTTATTAATCTAATTTGTTGCTCTATGTTTCATGCTTCTGGATCATTTATTGGAGAGTTCCTTTTCCTTCCTATTACCATGGCAATTCCTTCCTAAGTAAATTCATGCAATTCTCCCAGTTCCCTGGATGGGATGGTCTTGAATGTTTTGGGTTTCTTGGAATCCATCAGCCAAGGCCTCCTTTAAACATCTTGCATCTGCACATGAGGATGCCAGTGCCTCAGATATCGGATCCAACAAGAGAAAGTTGTAGCCTACAACTAGGGATGCGCATGACTCTTTGGCCACATCCCCACGGGAAGCTTATTTCGGATTCAATACAGGTTCAATCCTCGCAGACCCCACATCAGTTTGGCTTAACACGCTTTCCACGTGTTAAATCGCCCCAAAACGTTGTAAATGTTAACCCTCATTTCAACAGGTCTAACTCCGGATCGTGCGCTTGATACGTGTTATATTTTTTACTGTGGGGACCCTACCGTTTTAAGGGATGAGAATCCATGTTTAGGGTTTCCTTCCCCCAATAGCTTGCTTCCAAAGACAGTGATTTCAGTGTAAAAATCCAACCTTCACAGCAGCCGCTACACTGTAGCAATCCATGCACTTCACACTTGATAACAATGTTGCAATTTTGCGCAATTCTAGCTCTTTGGAGTTCTGACCTTTAAAGAGGAAAGAAAAGCAGGGCAGGATCTGGGAGATGTGTAAATGTTTAAAGCCCCCTTGCTTGAGTTGCTGCTGATGCTGTGTGCTCTGGGCAATGGGGAGAATCACTGGCTGCCCACTGCCATTTTTCCTCCATCCAGGCAAGCGGCAGCCACCCAGCCAGGCTCCGTGAAGGGGTCCGTTATGGGTGGCGTGTTCACGCCAGGAGGAAGAGGGCAGGGCAGCCCTGAAAAGCAGCTTTTAGAAAGTAGCCACTTGAGTCCCCCCCCCCTTGAGTCACGTATGCCACATACAATCCTCAGAATCCAGATCGAATGGGATTAAGGTGAAAGTAATGGGAACAGGCAAATTTGTGTTTGCATCCGGTTCTATTATTTCAGTTTAGGGAAACTGGATTAAGCTTATAATGGGGATGCGCCTTTTGTATCATTTGAAATTTTTGGGAATTTGTCCAAATTTGGACATCCGAATTCAAATTAAATGTTGGTAAATTCAAAGACTGACATTTGAATACAAATCTAATGTTTCTATACATTTGTACAAAACTTTATTACATTTGTGGACCTGGGGAGGTAGGAAAGTGGCTGCCCAGACACATCTGCAATGGATCCAAAGTGGATTCAAAGCAGATTAAGAGTGGATTTTACATGTTCAGAGTGGATACGTAGGGGATACATAGCAATTCACAACAGGGATGCAAATCAGATTTGTATCAAACATTCGTATAGAATTCAAATTCTACCACATTCGAAGGGGATCTATTTGAATGAATAGTAATTTTCTTGCATTTGATCTTATATGAATTGAACATGAAAAAAACATTTGTGCACATCCCAACTTATAACAATTCAAAGCAAATTCTTGGACAGTGAAATGTTCATGCTATAGAGACTTTGGCCATTTACTCTTTTTATCCCAGTAGAGGGTGGGCCACCTCATCTCAGGATACACAACCTGTCCCAAGATGGGGCAGGTTGCTGCCAGCATGGGACATGCTTGTCTGCATTGGAAAATCCTGTCCTGCAGCAGTCCCCACAGCTGGCTATGAAAGCTGTGCCAGTTCGGGGGCTGACACTGAAGACTCTACTCCTCCCCCTGTCTCTCAGGGTGTATTCAAATACAATAAAAGGGGTGCCTCAGAGACGTAGCATGGGGCTCTCATGTTCCCAGGCCTTCTCTAATCCACCTTTTCTACCACAGAATGTTTAGGAGAGGGGGAGGGGCAGACTGGTGTGGGGACAATCCCACTTCAAGGCCATCTCTAAGCCACCTCAGAGACACAATGTGTTGCCTTTGTGTTCCCAGGCCTTCTCTAATCCACCTTTTCTAGCACAGAATGTTCACGAGAGGAAGGAGGGACAGGCTGTTGTGTGGTCAATCCCACCACAAAGCTTCCCCCACCCTCTTCTGCTGTGTCTGATTATGGCCTTAGCACTCCTGGGTGCTTCTCCAGCTCTATGTGACATTAGATATCTGTGGGAATGGCGAGGATGAGCCTGTCACCTACCAGCCAGTTCCACACTTCCAGTCAACTTGGCTGGGTGTTGGACTCTCAGAGCGGTTGGGTGGCTGATGCTGCTGAATATGGAGATGCACCACCCAGACAGACTGGGGTTATCGCAAACCATAAATGGAGACATGGCCTGAATGTAGAATACATTAAATTGATTATTTCAGGTAGATTTGAGGCTGCTTATCAAGGCCAGATGCACACCATTTTCACAGGGCCCCCTTGTTTCCAAGTTCTGTGATTTAGTACACTGCTCTATGTAAAGAAGAAGAGAACAAGAGTTGGCTTTTCTACCCTGCTTTTCTCACCCATTTAAGGGGACACAAAGCGGCTGACAAAGCTTCTGTTCTTCTCCCCACAGCAGAACACCCTGTGAGGTTGGTGGGGCTGTGAGAGCTCAGAAGTGAGCTGCAACTAGCCCAAGGTCACCCAGCCCCGGCCACTCAGGAGGCGTGCAGGATGCAGGCGCGCTACATCCTGGGTGCCGACCCTCAGAATCGGGGCAACGCTGACAAGGTAAGGAGGGGATCTGCAATGCTCCCCCCAGGGTGGGCTAGGGTGGGCTTTAGGGAGGCTCACCCTGGCTCCAGAAGTGGCAATCCGCTGCTTCTGGGATGAGGGTGAGCCGCGGCAGCGAGGTCCCCCAGCTCACCAGGCTTGGCTCCAGGAATCCAATCATGGTGGGCTGGGGGAGGGCCCTGGGTCATGGATGGGAGGCTGGTGCTGTGCGTCCACACAGCACCTGCCTCCAATCTGGATCCATGCCACGTGTGCGGAGGCATGGGGCGAGGGGTAAATCTGCATCTATTGGATGCGGATCTACCCCGTTAATCTGGATCTACTGGGGATCCGGGGTTATTAAAACCAGTTCCTCTGGGAGCCGGATTTAATGAATCAGGATTCAGGAGATCCGGGTTTATTTGCCCCTATGCGGAAGCAGCCTAGATCTCCTTCAAATGTAGTTGGATTCAAATTTGATAAGAAAGTTCAGTCCCATACAAATCCCATACAAAGCTTCATACGGATGTACTGAGACATTCGATTCGAATTCAAATGTCAGTCTTTGAATGTGTGCCAACATTCAATTCGGATTTGAATGTCTAAATTCATACAAATTCTGAATATTACAAATATTCATGCATATCCCTTAAAAAGAGCATTCAGCTACACAAAATTGACTCAGTTTGTAAGTGCTAGCAAAATGTAAACAAGACACAATGCGGCTGTTCTGTGTATTATTGATCCTTCCAAGATAGCCCTTTGTTCTTGGCCTTTCAGTTTATGTGTGTTCAGCTGCCTTTTTATTACCTTTGCTGTCTGGTATTAATTCCTTTTTTCAGCTTCAGGTGTATCAACAGCTAGTAGAATGGATGTCTAGGTACTGCCTCCAGGCTGGAGAGGCAGGTAGGATGCCTCTAGAGGCCACTGGCAGACGTGTGGATGGGGACATCACTGGATGCGGCTGGACGAAGTAAGTGCACACGTGGAGGATGAAATCATGCTCCACATGCAAATTGCATGCAGTGTGTTCCTGTACGGAAGGGGTTGTATCTGAGTTGGAAACAGCCCGTTCAGGTGTAGATGCTTCATTTGGGAGTGTACTGATGCAAACTACAGGGCCAAATGCAGAAAGACCCCAGATTTTTTAACAACAGGATGGTTGAGTTTGCTGCAAACTCAACTGAACCTGTTCAGCACTTCTCTGCCTTTTGTATCCTGGGGCATTCCATAGGCCACACCTGTGTGCAGGAAGGAAGCTCCTAGTATCCTTGCTTGTCTGGTTTACTGACCCATATGGAAGTTTCCCATAGATGCAACTGGAAATCTGGTACTTGTGAAAGTCACCATGAGAGGGAACACTTTTATCAGGATATGTATCGTCAGTTTAACATCACTCTTGGGCCTGTAAAGGTCTGCAAATATTTTGCACATCCACATGCTCTCCCACTGATTGCCAATAAAGCAGTGAACATAACGCCTGAGATCCTCATAAGCAATTGGTGGGCCACTAAGTGAGACAGGACGCAGGACAGATGGGCTGTGGCCTGATCCAACAGGGCTCCTCTTATGTTCTTATAGCATATTTTCTCATCTCTATAGTTTTTAGTCCAGGATGTTTCTCTTGGGGCATTTTCTTTGTGCGTAATCATTATTTAAAGAATTTATATCTCACCCTTCACTCAACGATCTAAGGGCAGGACACAATAGGAAAAATAAAATAAACATTAAAACATATTTAAAATATGACCCTCCCACCATCCCTGGCAGGACAGCACCCAGAGGAAGCTGGACATCAAGGCCCTGGTCACACCTACAGGAGACCAGATGTCCTATTCATAATTCAAACTGAGGTCATACCAGCTCTGTTCACACCTAGATTGTTATAGGTCATCCTCAGGTCATCCTTGCTTTGGGCTGTGTTGCTCACATCTTCCTCCGCGACCAATGTGAGCCTCCTCCACGGAACTCTTGGCTCTCCATCGCTTTTGCTTCATCAAAGCTATCTCTTTTCTTATCGGATGCCATTCTGTCACTCAAGGGAGGTGAGGTTGTGTGTTTGCAGTTCTTTTTTAAACCCGCTTCCCCACAAACTCTTCCTTTTATATTTGTTTTTCTTCTCTGCGTGATTAATTTTTTAGGTGCCTCGTGAATTCCACGCATGCTGCACTCCCCTAGACATTGGCTGAAAGGGAAGACTGGACTCCACCCACCACAGCATGGTTCAGCCTCCTTTAGCCCATCCCACCGCTCACACTGAGGAAGAAACGATGCCCTGGAATGCCAGGACGGGCTGAGTCCTCTGAAAAAGAGGACTCCACTTAGAATGATCTAATGGGGGGGGGGGTAGTCCAGCTTGGAAAACAAATTAAATAAAATGTCAGTAACACAATCTGAAGATGACCTGAAGTTGTCTTAAACTAAAGGTGTGACCAGGGCCCAAAAGCCTGGGTGAAGAGGTATGTTTTAACCAGGTACAAAAACTATATAATGTAGGTGTCTGTTGAATCTCAAGTGGAAGGCTCTTCCAGAGTCTGGGGGCCACCACAGAAAAAGTTCTCTTCATGTCTCTACCCCTTGCATCTATGAAAGAGAAGGAATTACAGAAAGTTCCTGTGTATAGCCATTGTTCTTTACTATAAAGGAGGTGCTTAAAAAAAAAAGTTGAGGAGGGCTTAAACTTGATTTGATCCTCATATGTTTATTGTGGCAATATTTCTGTGGTCTCTCTGAAACAGCCTGGTCAAGAATGATTTCGCCAAGTCAGTAACCATCAAAGACTTCCTGTGACACTAATCTTTCTAAATAGATATGGGTACAAACTTAGTCATGTTATGGTAGACCCACTAAAACCAGGCTGGAACCCAAGAGACATGTGACTTTGTTGATGTAAGTCCCATTGATCCCAATATATATATACAAATTCAACAAGAAATGACTCACTATTCTGGTTACTAAAATACCAAATTTACTGGATTCGTCACATATTTTCCGGGAGGAGAGATATTTAGCCAAATATCTCATTGCCCATTCTGCATACCTTCACCATATTCAGTCATCACAGAAAACTGGCAACCTGACACCAACGCTGGAGGAAGTTGAAATCTGTTCCTTCTTCAGTGGTGCGTTTTCATTCTTCTATGACATCATATGTTCTTTTCTTCTCTTTATTATCCTTTCAGCTTTACTGTGGTTGCAACCTTCCTCATTTGGATTTTAGCCCTGCAATCTGGGTCAGCAACTATCAACTTGTGAAATCTGATGTGGGAGTTCAGGTTAGTTAATCAAAATCAAGTGTCTTATTAATTTTATGTGCATTTTTTCCCGACAACGCATCCATGTTTTTCTTTCCTACTCACGCTACTTAATTAGGCAGCAGGAAAGTGTATTAGTTCTTAAACTTGATGCAATTTTGTCCCTCTACCCAGCTATTTTTATTAGAAGATAGTTGTGCATTGTCTTGGCTTGCAGCCTGCTCTCTCTTCTGGAATGATAGGGTTATTACTCACACATGCTGATGCAAATGCAGAAAAGGAGAGAAAGCAGAGGCAGGGTCTCTAAATACCTCTGCAGATGCCTGCATGATGTGTCTGGCACGTGGAACATCCATCTTTTGTAGCCCAAAGGTCTTGCTGAAAATCACATCATCCGCCTGAGGCACCTTGGAACAAGGGCACAAAATTGCACCTTTGTATCAAGTGTCTCATCTGCCACTTCCTTGGAGGTAGAGATGAGGAAATGACCAGTGACATGAAGGAGTGTGCTTCCATGAAGCCATCTTCCCCAAGACATCTCTAACCAGGCCAATGGAGATGTGGCCTGACACAACACTCAGAAGTTAATAAATCTGATGCTTCAGCTTTTTTAGTTTTGCAGTGCATGAGGACTGCAAGCAGACAGTTCCAAATATGTAGGATAAACCATGCCAGTTGGATTCCACTGTGCTCTTAAACAAGACCTAAAGTTTTAAAATATCTTTATGTATGTTTAATTGAAGTCTGCAACCCATCTAGTTCAGCATCCTGTCTCATACTGTAGGCCATCAATTGCTTCTGGGCATTTTCAAGCAAAATCTTCACCTATTCTTGAATTCAGCTCCTAGCCTCTCAAATCTAGCAACAACATTTGGGGGGAAGGCTGATTTGCATGAAGCTAAATATTCCCCCATTTGATTTGCATCAATTGAATGGGGTATGCAGGGCTGCTCTAGGGGACAAGAGGAGATGGAGAAAGAACTGTGACACTGCAGCACCAAATTCAGGGCAGACTTTTCCTTGCAACCTTCCTTGTACCTTTTTAGTCCTATCCATTTTATTTCTGGACTTTCCTCCCTTCACTTGTACTTTCTTGATTTTTACAGTTCTCAAGAGTGTTAATCCATTTTCATTTTTTGGGTGTGATCATACTATCTTTTTGGCTGAATCGTACTATCATGGGCGGATCCTGCATTCATTTGCCTTCCCTTTCGCCCAAAGTGTACACCCGGCTGCTGAGTCACAGAACTTTTATCCTATCAGAGCATTGGGAGTTCTGTGATGGTGGAGATGGGCTGAGATCTAAAAATGCTCATAAAGGAATCTTAGGACAGCAATAAAAAGGTGTGAGCATAGCAAGCCAAACCAAGGACAGACTGAGGAAGGATTATCAGGTACTGGTGTGATCAGGGTTAGTGTAGTGATGTGCAAAAATATTTGTAACATTTGTTATTCAGAACCAGGAGGATGGGAGACTCAGAGCCACAGAGACATGGGGACTTTGCGTTTAAGACAGGAGGGGGATCCTTATCCATTCCTTTATGTAAGCATCTGTATAGGATACGTATCCAGGATACATATCTAGGATATGCACTCGGATATTCATACAAATTCATTTGTATCAAATAGGTTCTATTCGAATGAATACAGATTTTCTAACATCCCTAGGTTAGTGTGTTTTGAGTCCATCTTCTTAATAAGATGGACTGTTTCAGCACGATGTGGCCATGTTCAAGAGCAATGGCTTTCATAACCATCTTTCACTACACAGCAGTTTGAGGGAACTACAGTACACACCACATTATATGAAGAATAACTGTATTAAGAGTCAGCTGGTTGTCTTCCTGTCATATACAATACCAATTTGCTTGAATATAGGGAAAAGCTACTGCAATGAGGAATCCTGTTTCCTGTCATGCGTGGGCTTAGAAACAATATTAATAGATGAAATAATGGCGTATGGAATTGATAAGAAAGCTCTCATGATGTATCTTTCTTGTTTTATATGACAGCAGTGTGTTAATGAGCTCTCTTCCTCCGGTCCTTGCTTGTCCTGCTATTGATATAGTCATTCTATTTAATGGAAAAAGACAATAAAATGAGCTTATGTCTCTGAATATATATATATATAACCAGTAATTATAAAAGGTTTTTATTCCACAGAAGGACTACTGTGTTATTTATTTACTGGATTGATATGACCAATAACCTCTCTGGAAGACTTACAAAACTTTCTCTCAGACATTCATTTATTTTAAAATATTATCTTTTATTTGTACGTTTTAAACATCCAATATGAAGAGTTTAAGCTTCTATTCTGAATGTACTTTTAAGGGATTTTTGTGAACTTTAGTTCTTATTTGCACTTGTCTACTGCCCTGAGACTTTGTTGGGGAGCAGTATAAACATCTAAATAATCCACACATTGAAACAGATCTTGGAAGCATAAATAAAAACACATTATATAGTTGCTCCTCAGTTTAGGTGATGGTTTCATTCTGGGGAAAATGTTGTGTAAACAGAAAGTGACAAATTATGCAATTGACTTCAGAGGTAGCAAAATGTTCCAGGGGTTGACATTGGGTTGACTAAATACAGAGAAACACACATTAATAACTCACTCCACTCCAAACTGTCCAGTCAAAAGGAGTCAAAACTCATTAAAACCATGCATGCCACTTTCACTCACTGAGGATGTATTCAGACATAAAAGGGGGGTACTTTAAAGGTGCCCCAAAGAGCCATTGTGTAATGCAAAACTGAGAATTGTAAATACCAAGACTACGGGTGATAGATTAGGAATTAAATGGTTTTGATACTTTCCCCCAAATGTTTAGCTTCAACCTTATTGTTGGATTATTGCCCCCCCAATTTACATTTTGATTACTTCCAGTTATCATGTCTCCAAAACTGCTATTAGAAATAGCAATTTTAACACAACTCAGTAACAGAGATGGAAAACAGTTGATTCCTGCTGCCAAAAGTCTGTGCAAGCACTATGCATTTCCTAGCTGTGAATTTTAAGGAAGGACGTCAAAGCCTTTACCATGAGTATACAACTCTCTGAAATTCTGATGTAAATAGCAGAGATGGATCACTTTAAATAATCCACTGCAACATGCAATTTAGCAAAGAAATTTGTGCATGGAAGAGTTCACTTTTTGGAATTAATTCTCCTATGATGTTTTGTCAAGTGATTAAGGGTTGCGGGAGCCGTAATTTAAAAGAGGAGAAAATTCCAGATTCTCAGAAACATAAGCTAAGAAAGGACTGAAAAAAACAGCGTGCACAGATAGAATGTAATCCATGATAAAAGCAAAGTTCTTGTATAACTAGTTTTTATACAGTAGAATTTTATTTTTACATAGTTTATAAAATGCAGCTTCCCTTGTTTACTGCAGTCATGGAAACTCACAATAAAGCCCTCCACAGTAAAACTGATATGACGTGCAGATTATGGGTAGTATCACACAGGACTTTTTCGGTGCCCGTTTTCAAAGGATCACCCATTGGTGGGTGCAGGAAAAAAATCTGTCACTTGGCTTAAAAAATAAGTGCCTAAAAACCTCCTGTATTCTAGGGCTGTGCAAGAATATTTGAAATATTTGTTATTTGATCGAATTTGGCCAAACTCAGACATTCGAATTCAAATAGAATGTATATACATTCATTTTTTAATATTTGAATGAATATGAATATTTTGAATCATCCATATGAATAATTCAGACATTTGTATGTGTACGGATATGTACGCATTAGATACGTATCTACACGCATCTATACACATATGTACGGGATGAAAACGGGATGCATACAGGATAAAAACGGGATGTGTATGGATGCATACAGATACAAATAAGATGCGTATGGATATGTATGTAATGCATACATATCCATACACATGCAAACAGATGTGTACGGATGGATACAGATCATCAAAAATGTATCAAATATTTGTACAAATAGATACGAATGTATTTCAATCACTTCAAATTTTAATACATTCCTTTTTTCTCTATTTGTTTGAATTCAGACATTTGAATATTCAATTTGAATTGAATCAAATGTCAAAAATTGCATTCATGCACACCCCTGCTGTCTTCCATGCTTGCCACTCATTGGTTACTGCCAGCCTCAACTTCCATGGTCCTTATTGGTCAGCTGACTATAGCAGCCATTTCCAGGCTGAGACTGGCTACTGGAGCTTCCATAGGTTACTTGCCCCAAGAGAGATGAATTCCCATCTAGGAAAGGGACACACAATAAGATACTGGGGTGTGTGGGGGTGTTGTAAGTCATTTTTTCATATTTTATGTCTGTCCCTTAAGCCTCAAATTCACACTGAAGTGACTCTTTTACTGTGTTTAATCCCACCCTGTGCCTGCTTGCTATGGCACCACTGACTTACCTTAGAAGACTGTACTCCACTCTATGGCACCACTGGCTTATAGAAAGGCCTGCGTGGTTCCCATAACCTCCAGTTTCCCATATATGGCAATAATTTTCATAGTGCGGTTTTGTATTACATAGCAGCTTTCAGAAACCAAACCACAGTGTTATGCAAGGGATAACTGTATTCAAAAGCAGAGAGTAGGTGGTTCTTTCATTCTCAGTTTTTATAATATGCTTTGGTCTTTGCTCCTGTTTGATTCCTTTTTAGTCACAAATTAAGCCCAGATAAGTTTATTTTAGGATGCTATGGTGGTAGGCACTCAGACAGAAAGGACATTGAACAAGAGGTTGAATAAATAAATGGATAGGAACATATTCCAGAAATAGCTTTCACTGTGTGTAGGCATGATTGGACATAGGAAGGAGTGAGTGCCAACAATGGCACTTTGATCAATCTGCAGGACTTGACTCCAGCCTGTGTCAATGAAACAATGTTACCCTAAGATGACAAAGCTTAGCAACACTTTCTTATAAGCTTTAGTCTGCTCAAAGGAACAAACAGCATGAAACAAAAGGTTGCCTACAGGAGAGTCAAACCACATAACATTGGATCATGAAATTAGTGAGTCTGGTTGCACGGAATTTTGTCTCTCTGTGAAAAAATGATTAAACTTTGGAGGGCATTAATGAAATTAGACTCCAGCTGCCATCTAATAGCAGCTGATTCTTGGTGACCATAAGGACTGACTTCCGCTAGACCGACCAGTCTCCAACAATCTTTCTTTGGAAGTTTTCTGCCACTGTCATAATTGAGTCTGTTTATCTTCTGGTAGTCAGCCTCTTCTCCTCCCTTCTACTTTCCCAAGCACCACCACATTTTCCAGAGAGTTTGTCTTCTCATTATGTTCCCATAGTAAGACAGTGTAAGCCTCATCATTTGTGCTTCTACTGAATATTGAGGTTTTGTTTGGCCCAGAATCCACCGGTTGACCTTTCTTGCTACCCATGTGGCACCCTGAGGAGCCTTCTCAAGTACCAAAGTTCAGAAGAGTCTACATGTTGTCTCTCTTGCTTCATTATTGTCCAGCTTTCACATCCATACAAGATAACACTGAAAATCACGATGTTTACTGTTCTGATCTTTGTGTTCAGTGAGATGTAGCACCACATAAGAATCTTCTCTAGATCCTTCACTGCTGCTTTTCCCAGTGCCAGACTTTGGGGTATTTCCTGGATGCTAGATCCTTTATTATTAATCATGGATCATTGTAGACAAAGCCATCAACTGTTCCCACAGCTTCATCAGTTAATTGGAAGTTTGTGATTATTCCTGTTGATATATCTTTGTCTTCTTAAGATTTAGACTTAAACCCATTTCTTCCTTTTTGTCCTTTTCTCCATTTACCTTGTGTTAATCTGGGTTAGTAGGTCAGGAACAACCAGGCCCATTGATCTGGATTGCGTGGAGGTATGGGTCAATTCCATCTGTACAGACTGTGCTGATCCAGCCCACACCTCCCCAAGCCTGCAAAGCTTGTGTGACCCTCATTGCAGCTCTCTTACATTGCTGAAGGCTAGGAATAACAGTGTGGACAAGCTGGACCAAAAAAAAAGCTCACTTGCACTTGGACGATCTGTGCCGGGACAGGCCCCACACTGTCCCGAAGCTCATATGAGCTTCAGAGCCTGACAGGAGGACTCTGACAGCCAGGAACAAAAGTTCCTAGCTTTGGAGACCAAGCGGGATCAATTTTGGCAGCACACATTTTTGTGTTACCCAAATTGGTCCCCATGATAAACTGGTACAGGGAGGCATGTGCCCTTCCACATGACTCTATGGGCAGGTCTAGCAATTTCCCAGTCTAGGACATGATTTTGGCTGCCTTAAACCAGGCTACACTCTGTCCAGTGTCAATGCAACATCCTAGCAGGAGGCAGGGCTTCTCTAGTTTGTCTCAGAGTTCAGAAGAGGTCCAGCCCCCACACTGAATCTGTTCACAAGTGGGTGTGGAAACAGGCTAAGATTTCCCCGCCACAAAGACGGCAAAGTTGGCAGCTTCCCCTCACTGGGGAAAATAGCACAAAACTTAGATCCATCTGCTTCCTGAAATGATGTCTCACATGGCTGCAGATTGATAGCCCTATTCCCTGACAGGGAGCCCCTATTTTTTATTACTGGTTTGTCCTTCCCCATGAGAACCATGGTGCAGTTTCTCCTGCCACCTTGTGAGGAGACAGTCAAATTAAAATGACCACACTTTCCTTCCTGGATGATGTTAGACAATATAGATCCTGGGCCTCCTTTGCCCCTACTTCCTCAAGGGCTTGTTAATGTATGTGTTTGTGAGAGGAGTTCTGATCAATAACCTCCAACACGAAGGGACCAGAAAAAGCATTGCGTGTTGAACATTATCTTTCTCCTGAAGAGGAGCTTGCTCAAGGATCCTTTGAGATCAAAGTTCTGGCTCATGGCCTCCTCCTTCCCATGAGCAGCCCTCATTCTCCACCAGAAGCCAGAAATGACACTGCTAATTCCATTTCATCATAAGAGGACATAAGAGGATTCCTGGTGGATTAAGTGATAACCCATCTAGTCCAGCATCCTGTCTCACACAGTGGCTCACCAATTGCTTCAAAACCTTCACCTGCTCTCAGTTCCCTGCAAATGGCCTTTAAAGGCATCCTGCCTGTTTCTTCCACCTGGAGGCAGTACCTAGGCACCTATTCTAGTTGCTATTGATAAGCCTGTCTTCAATGAATTTATCTAACCCTTTCTTTTCTTAAAGTCATTCATACTGGTTGCTGTCACCACCATCTCTTCTGGTGGTAATTTCCAGACTGTTGTCCCTCTGTCCTAACTCTCCTACCCATCAGCTTCACAGACTGCCCTCTGGTTCTAGTGTTGTTTGATAGAGAAAAGCGTTCCGTATTTCATCACATTTCTGTGTGTTTGAATGGTTCAGAAAGATTGGGTGAGTGTAATTTGCCCCTCAAGTATTCTGAATGAGGGCAGTCTGGATTTATAGATATGGAGAGCTACTTGTCTTCCTTCTATGCTTTATACTTTTAGAGACAGAATAAAAAAGCTCTATTTGGAAAAGAACATGTTGAAGGCAACACTAGGACGTATGGCTTTTATAAACCAGAAAGGCAATCAAATATAGGAAATTGCCTGCTTCTTTCCTTGACTGACCATGAATTATGTCCTTGGTTAGTCTCTTAATTGTGACTTCAGAAGTGATGTTGTCATAAAGGGGAAGGACAATATCAAACAATAATTGGGGAAATGGGTCTTAAAAATTATTCAGATTTGGTTTCCTGGATAACAAATGCAAAGGGGAAGGAAATAGGATTTTAATAGAGACAACTCATATGGAGGTGTTTAAATGAATTTCCATTATGGAATGAGGACAATTTCCCCGTTCATTCTTCAGCAGCAGCAGGAGATGCACTTTTTAAAAAGAGAAGGTCTCATAATTTTAAGAATGTGCTTAGCTCAAACAGTGCTTCTGCCAAGCAATAAATGCATTCAGTGAAGCGGAGATGAGCAGGATCAGCTTAATAACTGAATTTGGTGCCAGTAAAAACAGGATACTGTGTGGCAAGGTTCTGGGTTCATGAAAAGGTATTATCACAGTAGAAAAAGGAGGTGGGTTCATTCACAAGATGCCCTTTCCAGTTTCGAAGGCTCACATAAGGGGGCCATAGGGTGACAGAGTGTTACATATACATAAATGTTGTAGAAGAAGAAGAGTTGGCTTTTATACTCTGCTTTTCTCAAAGCAGCTGACAAACATTCTATTCTTTTTCCCACAACAGACACCCCTTGAAGTAGGTGGGCCTGTGAGAGCTCAGAAGGAGAGCTGTGATTAGCCCAAGGTCACCCAGCTGACTTAGTGTGGGAGTACAGAATTGGACCAGATTGTCAGATAAGAACCCAACAATCTAACCACAAGACCAAACTGGCTTATGTGTTATGAGTGTCCCAAGTCACCCAGAGAGTTTTCATGGCTGAATTTGAACCCAGGGATTTCCAGGTTCCAGCTGGGACTCTAACCTCCTCTGGATGGAGTCTTGGTTCTGTCAACACCTATGATAGAATGTGGCAATGGTATTTTGCTTTATTGGTGTTCACTTTGTGCCATTGATATGCCAGTACACATAGATGTTTGTTTTAGCATATGAAAGCTCCCATGATCCACTTGTCATTTGACAAAGAATCATGGGAGATGGAGTCTAAGAGAGGAACTTCAACTCTGCCTTTAATCAGCATGACTTACAAATGATAGGCTAATTATCTCTCTGTGCATAAGGCCATAAACATCTGTGTCTTGGTTTTCTTTCTTACTGTCTTCTAGGTAATCAAGTTAGGCTTTAGCCATAATAAATGACCCTTGAAGTCAGGTCGTATTCTAATAAGGTTATGAAATCAAGTTCCCTTGAAAATGGGAAGGTTGCCAGGGTCTTGCTTTCTCCTCCTGTCTTCTGGGATCAGTCATGAAGAGGAAAATAAGAAAGATGATGTGTTCAGTGATCATTCGGCATGCTATCCAAAGTTCAGGCTTCCCCCACTTTTATAAACAGATTCTTCCAGTGAACTATCTCATATGTAAAGACAATCAACGGATAGGGTTCAGAGAAAAAGGGTAACATTCAAATTTGGAAAATTTGGGGCAACTCCAACTCCTTTCTTCCAGTCACAGCTGAACTGAGTCAGATCTTCTGCCCCATCAAACTGCATTAGCATTTAGTTCAATTCATTGAAATGGACTGCTGTGAACATCATTCTGTATGGGGGTAGAATTCAGAGAGCAGAGTAGAGAAATGACGGCAGGAAAGATGTGTCTTCTACCTTCAGTGGGAGCTGTCCAGAGTCCTACTAAAAAATGTAAAATGCCCTTTTTAAATATATGAAAAAATGCCCTGTTTAATCAGTGAACCATATATAACAACCTTGTGCTGTTACTTTTTAGATATTTGCTTTATTTTTTTTAAAAAAAAATCCTTATACTTTATTAAATTGTTCATAAAATAAAATGTATCTTTATTTTTGGTTGGAAAAAAAATCTACTAAAATGTGGCTGATAATGTAACCTGTGCAGCCCAGCCTTAATTTCTCTGTTTTTCTCTGTTGTCTTTCTCCAGCTATTTCTTAACTGCTTTTGAAACAGAGATTGAACCTCTTGTTTTCTGCAAAGTTCCAAGTAGAGAATTCTATATAAAACTACCTGCTTCTGCCCTCCCTTCCCCCAAGGTTCTGTGTAAATTTATAATGCATTTTATAGTGTCATTTTGCCTCTTTATAAATCTATGGTGAGGCCACATTTGGAATATTGTGTACAATTCTGGTCACCACACCTCATAAAGGATATTGTGGAACTGGAAAAGGTACAGAAAAGGGAAAGCAGAATGATTAAGGGTCTGAAACACCTCCCTTATGAAACCAGGCTGCAACATTTAGGCTTCTTCAGCCTGGAAAGACGGTGTTTGAGAGGACTGAAGTATATAAAATCATGCATGGTATAGAAAAGGTGGATAGGGAAATTTTCTTTTCTCTATCACACAACACTAGAACTAGGGGGCATTCTATGAAGCTGATGGGTAGGAGAGTCGAATCTGACAAGGGGAAGAATTTCTTCACCCAGAGGGTCATCGGCCTACAGAATTTGCTGCCAGAAGAGGTGGGAACAGCAACCAGCCTAGATGGCTTTAAGGAAGGGTTAGACAAATTTATGGATGACAGATATATCAATGACTACTAAAATGGATGCCTAAGTACATCTTTCAGGCTGTGGGGACATGCAGGATCCTTCTAAGGCCATTTGCTGGAATTTGAGAGCAGGAGAAGGTTTGCCCTTGTCTCTGCCTGAGATGCCCATGGGCAGTAGGTGGACCACTCTGTGTGTGACAGGATACTGGACTATATGGGCTGTGGCCTGATCCAGCAGGGCTCCTCTTATGTTCTTATATTATTGAGTATTGTATAATATGTATTGTCATGTATTATGTATTATTTTGTAGTGCACGTTTTTTCTGTTTGTTATAAACTGCCAGAAAATGAAATTTGCCTGGATGAATACTGTGCTTATGTACTGCTTTGAGAGTGCTAGCATCATGGTAACTTCTGCCTGATGATGGTTGCAGGTAAGGGAGTAAAGATCACTCCTATAACAATATTTTATTGCTACACATTTGAGAGACATCAGCCATGTTCTAGGACACTAAACACCACAGTTGGGGAACTTTTGTTTCCTCCGTTCAGTGTTTTTACCCAAGGCTATTTTGCTAAACAAGGGAAATGGCTGCAAAAGATTATTTTTTATGCTTAACAGGACAGAGAGTGCAGTAAGGTAGTACTGGAAGAAATGGTGAGAGCAAGCAGCCTGGATAGCTTTAAGAAAAGCTTAGACAAATTCACAGAGGCCAGGTGTATTAATGGCTACTGGAATGGATGCTGAGGTACTTCTACCAGGTGGGAGAGACAGGCAGGATGCCTCTAAAGGGCATTTGAGAGCAGGCACAGTTTTCCCCTTTGTTTTCTATTTGAGTTGTCATGAGACAATTGTTGGGGCACTATGTGAGACAGGATGATTGACCTATAGGGTTGTGGCCTGATCTAGCAATGTTCCTCTTATGTTCCTGTGTAACTCTTCACCATTGAGAAAGGAAGAGTGGTAGGAAGAGCTGTCCGAGCACTTACTACTCTTCTGACATTATAAAACTCTTGTGAGCACTTAACAACTCATTGGTTGCACTCACTGAGTACCCTGCATCTTAAAAACACATTTGTGGTGCAACACAGATGCATGACCCCTGCGCCATCAGGCTGGCCTCATAAAACCATAATGATCTCATGCAGATCCTGCCAAAATC
This sequence comes from Aspidoscelis tigris stejnegeri, assembly GCA_023333525.1. Lineage (NCBI taxonomy): Eukaryota > Metazoa > Chordata > Lepidosauria > Squamata > Teiidae > Aspidoscelis > Aspidoscelis tigris. The sequence continues at coordinate 20,477,616 of JALMGA010000007.1, read as the reverse complement.
AGTACTTGTTATTGCTTGTGTTCTTCTTATTTTGTGCAGGGCCAAAATGCTATCTGTTCATGTGTCAGGGGCAGTGATCACACCCGTGACATTGTGGGAGCAAATGCCCAGGCCAGGGAAATCCTTTTCCTTGCCCCTATGTGGTTGCCCAGCCGTCTGGGCAAATAGTGATTATTCTGAAAGTGCCTTCTTCTGGAATATCGCTATATCGTATAATATTTAACTGCCATCTGGAGGTAGTCTAAGTTTAAGCATGCTGTTATTTTCAGGAAGGATCCCATTGCACTGTTAATTGCCTTTCAGAACCGGTGTTTCAAGAAGTTTCCTGATGCTAGCTTCCATATTCTTTAAATATTGGCAGCCAAAATGGCACCTGCTAAAGTAAAGACATCTCTCTTCACCTAGGCATTCCCTGTGTGAATGAATGCTTTTTCATTAATGCCACTCAGTTTTAATATATTCTTAATTGTTTGCATATTTTAAACTGTTTTTAACCTTGTTTTAAATGTTCACTTTTTCGTTTTTTTGTCTCTACTAAACTGTTTTGAGGTTTTTTTTTTAATGGGAAGCAGTGTAGAAAAGTTTTAAATGCAAATACTAATAACAGAATGTTTGTAAACATCGTGCAGACCACACTCGAACCATGGTGTCCTATTCTCGATTTAAATAAATGTGTGGGACTATTAAACATGTTGGACCATTTGCTACTGCCCCAGTTGATTCTTTATCCTGCATAATCACTTAGCCCTGGAGCAAACTTCCTCCTAATTGTTTAATATGAATTTGCATAATACTAGGGTGCATTATCTGAAGAATATCAGTTCCAGATCACTCAGTGGAAAATAAGGAATGCTTCTGGTCACAGCATGTTGGAAAACATCCAAACAAATGACTCCTTCAAAAGCCCCATTATTTTAGTTCACAAATGTCTTTATTCTTCTGTGAAACATGAGCATCTGGGTTGTTCATTTGACAGATTTCTTATGCCCAATGGAGTTAACTTGAAACAAGAGTAATCACACCTTGCAATTTATTACTAATAATACTGTAATTAGATGCCAGCTGCGGGTAATCCTGGGAAGTGAATCAGAGAGTTTAGCACAGAACTATTCTGGGGGAGAGGGAATAAAATACGAGATAATACACTTATTTGAATTGTAGATGTTTCCGTGCTCATCCATTATCATATATCTTCATAGCCACAAGGCCTAGAAACTTGCTCCTGAATTCTGTGCCTAGTCCTCTTATAGGTTTGGTGAGCTGCTTTGGTGCACTCCTTCTAAACCTTGGCTGTTTCCTATACTTACTTTTAGGTCCAGACCAAAGTGGGTCCAGTCCAGATCCTGGGCCTCCTCACCCACACGTTAATGTTAGTCTGGCTCCAAGACAGATCTAGATTAAGAGACCCTTAATCTGGATCTGTTATAGACCTGATAAATTGGGACTACAACTAGACTAGGAACCTTAATCCAGATCACAGAGGGGTACAGATGGCCTGGCCTCCATAACCCAGAGTTACCAGGGGTTGCTATTCAGTGACACAGTGCTGGAAAATGCCCTACGACAACCATCCCACAGCTAGGAGCAAAAGCTCCTACCTTCAGAGGCTAGGACCAAAAATTCAACAGCTTTCATTTGTTCATATGCAGCTGTGATAAAGTGTGTGTGTGTGTGTGTGTGTAGGAATTATTTACACTGTGTTGAATTTTATTTGCAGGAAAGAAGAAATATAAACAGCATGCGTAAGTAAATAAATATGTAAATTCATTACATATTATATATCAATATATATAATGCATGCATAGCTTCAAAATTTCAAATACACATACCAGGCCAGAGAGTATGACCACATTGTGTGCTGCAGACCAGGCAAATAAGTGGCAGACTCTGGAGGCAAAGCTTCTGAAGGGAAGCAAAAGTACTCTGAACAGGTCTCAGGACCCTGTCCGCATGTGTCTAATTAGTTGCAGATTCTGCAGGAAGAAAATGGCATTAAACCAAATTGATTGTTTTACAAAATTACATGAACAATGGCTTCAGAATGCTTGTGTTTCCTAGAATAGCCTCAGGAAAGCCATTAAAATTATTATGACTAATATCACTGACATGATTATCTCACAAATGGCTCAGGACAGTGATTCTTATGCTGCTCATTTGGGAGCAAGCATGACAAAAAGCAAGTGGCTTGGCAAAGATAGGGAATGCCATAAAAACATACCTCTTTGAAACATGATAATTTTTAAAGCCATGCAGCTGAGCACAATTCTGGTGGGACTATCATGAGACTGGATATTTCAGTGACTCAGCTTGTGTGAGCGATGTGTGTTCTATTTGGTGATCCAAGTTCACTGACGCATCTGGTCTTTTATCACAGTGTTCGATGGACTCTTGATCACCACTCCCAGAATGCACACAGGATGAAAAGGATGAGGAGAACAGAGAGAGAAAGGACAGACATTTATGACTTTGCGGCTAATTGTGCATCTTCAGTTTCATCACGATTCGAAGAAGTAAGCTAAGGCAGCTGCAGCGACAGGGAGAATTATTTCCGTGATTTCTAGAACCTTCCTCTAGAATTCATTATATTAGGAGTGGGCCTAGAGTCTTTGGTTCTTTCCACATTGTACATTGTTCGCCAGTTTGGTCTAGTGGTTAAGGAACTGGACTCTTATCTGGGAATACCGGGTTCGATGCCACCCTCCTCCACAAAGCCAGCTGGGTGACCCTGGGCTAGTCACAGCTCTCTTCTGAGCTCTCACAGCCCCACCTACCTCACAGGGTTTTCGTTTGTGGGGAGAAGAATAGAAGCTTTGTCAGCTGCTTTGAGTCCCCTTAAATGGGTGAGAAAAGCGGGGTAGAAAAGCCAACTTTTCTTCTTCTTCTTCTGGGATAAATACTGGAACAAGGAGTTACTGGCCGCACACGAGCACGATTATGGCGTGCTCTACCTAAAGTGCCCAAAATGGTTCTTTCTAGGGATGCGTACAAACTTGTTTTGTGTTTACTTTGCATCAAAGCAAAGGCAAATATGAAGAAAATTTGCATTAGTCCGAACAGAGTTAATTTGAATGTGATAGAATTTGAATCCACTGTGAATTCATACTGAATCCCTGCCACCTGTAGCACCTTCAAATTCTACCCGAATCTGTTCTAAATCTGCTTTGAATCTGCACTGAATCTGCTGCAGATTTGACCTGGCAAATGCTTGGCCACCTCCCCACCTTTGTGAATACAACAAAGCTTCAATCAAATGCACCAAAAAATTTGCTTCACATTTGAATGTTTGAATTTGTACAGATTTGTATGAACTCTGAACCTGATGAATATTTATGCACATCCCTAGTTCTGTCAAGTAGTTTAGCATTAAATCTCAATGATAAGGTCTACAACCAGTATACCAGACTACAGAGGGTTGCAGACAGCATGTTTCTTTGTGGTCCAATAAACTGTGCATTGGTTTTTTCAGCATCACACAAAAAAGTGCCCCCAAAATGTCCCTACCTAGAAAATCTGAAGGCTGGGAATTAATGTTTCCAGCCTTCAGAGTATTGGTGCTGGTTCTGAGGGGTCTTTGGAGGTAGTGGTTTGCAGAAAGTCCCAAGTTCAGTCTCCAGCATCTTCAATTTAAGAAGGGACACTTTATAAGATTTATGCACTGTTTATGCACTTACCAGCTTTAGAGTTGGATCAGTAGATCTGGATTCCCTGGACTACTGATCCGGATCATGGGGAGGCAAGGGCTGGATCAACACTGTCTGCACTGATGGCACTAATGTTGGTCTAAGCCTCCCCAAGTCTGCTTCACCCCCCAAAGGCTATGAGTAAAAATTCTTAACCTCAGAGCTTATACTTCTCCATGATCTGGATTACAGCTTTTATTCTGGTTGTGGTTCTACAAGAGATCCAGATTTAGGGCTTCTTAAATTGTGCAGAAAAAGCAAGAGTAATGGTGGACAGGGTCTCCTTGATCCACATCGTGTGGATGAGGAGGCCCAGGATCTGGACAAGACTGAGGCTCTTTGGTCCATGTCTAGAGGTTAGGGCAGAAGGGGCCTGAGGGGTTGAAAGCCATTGCTATTTGGAATAGAGCAGACTTAATGGCCTCCAAATGACTTCAGCTTCTCTCAGTTATGGCCAGTACAGCTCCATGGCTGATCGGAGTTGTGATTAGAAACATCTGGAAGACACCAGGCTTGGGAAAGTCTGGAACAGCCAATACTTAGATCAAAGAAGAAATAGTCTGTTGTAATATGGAGTAGAACACAAGGCATGCACACATGAAGTAGATTTCCATATTTTTTCTTTAGGAAAACAAAATTGGAAAGTGTGAGACATTGTAAAAATACCCAATAGCCTCATTTTATATGAGCAACCCAGAACCTTTTCACCTCTTCCAGACTGAAGTTTGTGAAGTCTGATGGCTTTGCATACCATTGACCCAAAAGCACAGGAATATTTGCAGATAATATTCTCCCTGCTGTATCTTGACTCTCTTGTGCTTGTTCATACTACAGAGATTCACATCATAATGACTGTCAAGCAATAAATTATTATACTGGATTGTACAAAAAGTTCCTTCGTCAAAGTTCTTACAGAGGCTTTTTGGCAGACTGAAATGGTAAAACCTTTCTAACTTTATGCGTTGCTCAAATCCTGGAAATGTGTTTTATTTGGTTTAGAAAATCTTCAGATTCCGATCATCCAACTTCTGAGACTACTTCTGAACTGGTGGGCTTAAATGACAACTGAAAAGAAAACTTGGGTGGTATTGAGTGAGTTGGATCTCCTTTACAGTTTAATGATGGATCCATTCATACAGGTGGGAGTGGCATTTCTTTCACTGGATGTCGTCTGATAAAGGCCAGACCAGAAGCAGTCAGAGACTGGGAACAGTCTTTGGTGTTTGTTCCTTGCAGCAAGTCACTTTCAGATTCCACTTCCATGACAGATCAAAGATAATTTTGCTATGTGTCACAGGTGAATGGCAAACTGTAACTTGCCCATGTTGTTTTCTTTTATACTCCAAAAACTATTTTAGCAGCAGAGATCATGTTGAAGAACAGACGTGAAGCACACAACTTCTTGATTTGTTCAAGATAACTTTACTTATCTAAACATGTGAGTTTTATAACTTACTTACATCAGATATGCATGTCTAGATATGGTAGTGTCCATTTTTCTACTACTAGCTTGAAGAGAGAGAGAGACAGCATGAGACATTACAGCAGAACCAATCAGCAGTTCCCATACTGCAACACTAATATACAGAGAAAATTAACCCCTTTCATGCTGAAGTGATGTACACTTGCAATAATATACCAACATCCCGGAGGCTTGTGGGTATAAAACGACGTAAGAATACAAATTAAATGTATACAAAAGTGTGCTGCGCCATCCCATGGTGGTTAATTGAGTGTAATTTTAAATCCAGCAGTTGCTGATCTACTTAGCAAATTCAAGCAATGGAGAATTCTCTCCCGAAGAAGTTCAGCCTGGTGATAGGGCATCTTTTGCCAGCACTTTCTTCACAGATCCTTCTAAACCGCATAGATCTGCATGGTAATGTGGATCTATGAGACTATGTCCACCACTGGTCCACTCTGTCTGCAATACTCAGGACATGACCCAGATTAAGGGAGGCCTACCAGTGGACCAGTGTGGGTCTGATCCAGAACAAAAGAGGCATGCAGAAGGTATGTCTCCTGTGTTTGGAATGACCAGGGCGGGGGGGGGGGGCAGGGGGATCTTTCAGTGGTGTGTCATAGTATGCTGTCAGAAGCACTGCCCAGAGGCTCCAAGGTTACGAACTTTCATTCTTTGACCTCAGAAGTGTAATCGTGCAGCTGCAAAGCTTACATGAGCTTTGCAGCCATGGCATGGATTGATCTGGATCAGCGCCATGGGTTCAGATGGTGCTGAACCAGCACACACATTCCTGTAATCCAGATCAGTGGGGTGGGCTCTTCCAGATCCACTAATGCAGATTAACAACAAATAAGTGCAGAAAAGGCCTAATTTCAATTTTCATCTCACAGAAGTACTATGATGTTAGCTTTACCTTTCCGATTTTTATCCTGATTTTATCATTACCAACAGGATAAAATAAATGGAGGATAATGTGGTATGAGCAAAACTTAGGGTGTTTTTCCACTGTCACTAGAAGTACCCATTAAGTACCCATTAATGGGTACAAAAATGCCATTACGTACCCATTAATGGGTACTTAATGGATACTTCTAGTGGCAGTGGAGAAACCCCCTTAGATTAGACTACCTCCTCTAATATTAGTTTTGAAATATGGAAGACCAATACTGTTTTTTGTCTTTGAGAGAGATCATATTTTCTTTTGGAATGTTTTGTTTAGATCATTTTTTAAAAAAATACAGGTTAAATAAATAGCTGCACTTTGCTTCCAGGCTGCCAGCTGCTATGGTGCTGGACTATATCTGTTTGAGATGCCTTGATTTGGATTATTGCAAGGAGTTAGATGCTCTTTTTCCAATTCCAAAATTCTTGAGTGGAACATCTGTCAACACCCCTATAAATGACTGAGGGTAGCAGCCATCTTGTTGCTGCTATGGGCATGCAATCCATACATCTCTTCTTGTGTATGTATTCAAGAATTGAATTGGGCCAGATAGGAAGACAGAAAAACAAGGGCAAAGAGAGTGGCACTGAAAGCTGATTAAAACTACATGATTAAAAAACTTGATTAAAATACAGGGACTTCTGATTAAAATGCAGGGAAACTTGACTAAAATATTGAGAAAGCATTGGGGAGCGGGTGAGTAGGTGACTCCATTGGTGGGGGCAGCTTTCGAGAAAATTGTTTTCTCTGCTGCACAACACGAGAACCAAGGGGAACTCCATGAAACTGATGGGCAAGAGAGCTAGGACTGACAAGCAGGGATGTGCACAAATGGGTTTTTTGGCATTTGATTTCTAACGAATTGAATGTTAGAAAATTCACACTCATTCAAATAGATCCCCTTCAAACGTGATAGGATTATATTCAATACAAATGTATTAATATGAATTTGTATGAATATCCAATACGAACAAATCCGTATCTGATGCGTATCCTGCAACAATCTGCTCTGAAAGCATCAAATCTGACCTGAATCCACTTTTAATCCACTCTTGATCCATGTTGAATGCACGCTGGATCTGTTGCAGATGTGGCTGGAGTGGCCCCTTTCCCACCTCCCCAGTTTCACGAACTTCCAAACTATACGTACAAATGTTCTGCAACATTTTTATTCATACAAATGTTAATGTACAAATGTCATAACATTTGATTCATGTACTCATGCCCGAATTCATATGAATTTAAATGAATAAGGAATGTTACAAATATTCATGCATATCCTTATTATTATTATTTATTTCTACAGCGCTGTCCATGTTCTCAGTGCTTTGACAAGGAGAAGTATTGTTTTAGAGGATCATTGGTCTGTGGAATTTACTATCAGATGAGACGGTGGCAGCAATCAGCTGGCCAGCTTTAAGAAAGGATTAGATAAATTCATGGAGGATTCTTGTATCAATGGCTTCTAGAATGGATGCCATTTGCAGGGAGATGCCCAGAATTAGGGATGGGCACGAATATTGGAAACATTTGAAATTCAATCAAATTCATTTAAATTTGGACATTTGAATTTGAATCGAATGTCCATAAATTCAAATTTAAACATTCAAATGAATTTTGAATTTTTGAACCATTCATACAAATTATTCGCACATTCGTATGTGTACAGATATGTACACGATGCACACTTTCCTGTACGTATCTTTCCCACATTTGTACGCCTTTGTATGGATCTGTACAGGATGAAAACGGGATGCACATAGGATGTGTATTGATGTGTACAGGCACATACGAATGTTGTTGACATTCGTATTTGCAAATACGGATCAAAATTTGCATGAATAGATTTGAATGTATTTGAATCAAATTGAATGTGAATACATTTGAATTTTAAACATTCGAATTGATTCAAACTTTTGGATATTCAATTTGAATCAAATCCTGAAAATTGCATTGGTTCACACGCCTACCGGGAAGCAATTGTGGGCTACTGTGTCAGACAGGATGCTGGATTAGGTGGGCTGATCCAGGAAGGCTCGTCTTCTGTTCTTAGGTTAGGTGCTCCAAACTGCATGGGAACCTAGAACTCTGAACGTATCAACCCTTGCTAAAACTATGGGCTGTCTGTGATGCTATCACCAGCAGTAGACAATGTAGGATGAATCTACATATTCATGCCTGTGTTTTCAATCCACACAATGCATTTTGTGAAAGCTGGAAATTCCAGGCTTCAGAAAATTAGCAGCAATCTCTGGCAGCCGCTAGATTTCAGGAAGTGTAAAGATGCCAATAATTAATCTACAAGGATTAAATAAACTAATCTTCTAAGGTGTCTAAAAGAAAGTGAGTCTGCCCCTAGGTATAATCTGAAGAATGTTGACTTTGTCACTATGCTGTAAAGTTATATTCCTGAATCTGTGAGTCCTCATTTCTACACCAACGTTTCCTTATCTTTGTTTTTCAAACGGAAATATACGTAGTTAGATAACGTGATTTATCCAAAGCTATCGTCTGGCTGGTTACAGTAGAATATGATCCTTAGTTAAATCTTCTCATTGTGTGCTGCTAAACATTCCCATTCATTATTTACTTCCTCATTGCTGAGCAGATCCAATCACTGACAGTTCTTTCACCATGAAGGTTAAAATGGGCGCACCAATTGTCAGGACTCTGCTGTTTATACAACACTCAGTAGACGTCACTGATATTTTTATAGTCCTGTGTCATTGTTTTTTTGCTTGGATTACTATTTGTTTGCCAACTCCATAAGGTTCATGTGTGAGACTGACAAGTGATATAATATTTCACTGTCCATTACTGCCTGCATATTTTTATGTACATGATTATAGAGATATATGAGACTTTGCTTTCTCAGACTAACATTTTGTATTACTTGGATATGACGCAAAACTGTAGCTAGTTTGGTTTCAAATATGCCTACTGAGGTTCTTCAGTTGTTGCCAGAATCTTCTCTTGTTCTTAAATAAAGGACATGTCTCTGTGTACTTTATGTCTATCCAGGTCATCTAGAGTGGCCAGTCATCACATATGGTCACTGGGGCACCTGCCAACCTCCCCAGCTGGAGGGGAATACATGAAAGAAAAAGCAAGGAGTGCAATCAATTTATATGACAACATAGGCTGTGTCTGCACTGACACAAACTAAGGATCCTTGTGGTAAGGATGCAAAATGATGTTCTGCCAAGACAGCCCTATCTGCCACTATATTAGATGTCTGCATCACTGGACATGAATCCAAGGGAATGCCTAGCAATGCAAGAGGGGCCACTTCCACAGAGGCACCTGCTCCCAGGGGCCTTCCACCATGGAGGAAGACCCAGAGCCATAACTAAAACAAGAAGTGGTAGCAGGAAACTATTCACACTTTGGGAGATCTGGGTGAAAATAAATGCATTTAGTAGCCTCTAAATGACATGATTGAAGGTACTTTGTGAATATTAGACTAGAGAGCATTCCAGAGGATTGGTGATAGATCTGTTGGTGGTTTGTGATTGTCTGCAGAGCTAAAAGTCCCAATCTAGCTTTTTAACATGCAGCAAAAACTGAATCCACACAAGATGGAGGTACTCTTTTCCATGAGGTCTTGAGTCCAGGAAGTTAGTGAGCACCCAATTCTGGATGTGCTATTTTGCCCCAGAAAGGCCCTAAATGACTTGGGCCCCAGATTTGTAAAGGAGCGCCTTCTCCCATATCGACCTGCCCGCCTTTTAAGATCTGCAGGAGAGGCCCTCCTGGTTATCCCACCGCCTTCAGCGGCTAGGCGGGTGGGCACCCGGGAGAGGGCCTTTTCAGTTGTGGCCCCCAGGTTGTGGAATGGCCTCCCCTTGGAGGTGCGTCAGGCCCCTTCTCTGTTTATGTTCAGGAAGGCAGTGAAGACGCACCTCTTCCCTGAGGCCTTTGGCTAAATGCCTATGTTTCCCCCCTGCAAAAACTATTGTTTTTAAACTGCTTTTGTATAATTTTTATTATTATTATTATCATGCTGGTTTTTAAACTTTGTATGGATTTTAGCACAGTCTGATACAATTTTAATATGTTCATTTTTAACTGTTGTGAGCCGCCCAGAGACCTTTGGGTATGGGGCGGGATATAAATATAAATATAAATAAATAAATAAAAAGAGTGTAAGAAATGTGTGTGCTTCTGGGTTCTTTGCTGTCAGTTGAGACTCATGTTGTAGTAGAAGCAGTAGTGCCTTCAGACATGATTTTTAAAAATGCACTGAAGTAAAAAGTTTGCAGGGAAAACAGATTGTCCCCATGGTCTCCCAATCCTCTGAAGCAGCAGGCAAGGCTCTTCTGACCACGAGGTCAGCCCCTCCCTCTCTGAGAGGTCTGCTGCTTCCCGGTGAGGGTGAAAGGAGAGGGTTGGTGGTGCACCAGAAAGCACTGCATTGCCAGAAGTGGTGTCAGAAATCAGTATGTCCCTGAAGTGGGCCTTCCCAGAAACTGCAAAATCCTGAAATGAAAGTCCCCTGCCTTCACAGTCTTCATGGCAGCTCTGAGGACTGGAATCAGCTTTTGAAGTCAGTAGCTGAGAGTGGCCCAGCATGGGTCATCCAAGGTGCAGCAGGTCCTTGGTCCATGCTAGGGCTCATCTGGGTTAGACTGCCTAGTGGGAATAGCACAATGTGGAATAGCCCACACCATGGGGCTTTACACACTTCCCTGGGCCAGTGTCCCAGGGAATTTAAGATCAGGACTGGAGGGGGGTATTTGTGTTTTCTAGGAGTGCTATTGGTGATGGCCCCACACACTTGGAACTGCTCCCAGATGTAAGCGGGTCCATGCCAGAACATGCTTCATGCCAGAACATCCCTGGGCTTCACCCATCTTGTGAAGTGCAAAAAGGCCCCATGTGGGAATGGCAATTTCGAAACAATGTGCACACACCCTGGACAGAGTTAAAACATTCGCTAATTTTCCTCTGAAATTTGTTGCAGTCAGCTCAGTAGAGAAAATAACTGAGAAAGTAATGGTCACTCTGAAACAGAAACAAGAATCTTGGAAATAAAAGGGCATGACCAAATCAAACCTTGTGAGATTATGACAGTTCATTTAGTCAGTGCTTTCCTTGGCTGACCAGTCTGTTAGTAGTTTTCTCATCTCGGGCTATGATCTATTATAATAATGTGGTTAAAAAAAATCCAGATGTGGTAAACAGAAATGCTTTGAATGGTTCCCACTTTTCACACAGTCATGCTCCTGTCCAGCAAGAAAAGAAACCTTTTTTTTGGCACTTAGTCTTCCTGGAAGAATTTCACAGAAAGAATTCTTGTGCCTTTAAGAAAAACCAAGCAACCAAACTAAAATCTAGAGAGAAGGCATTTGAGCATTTGGATGGGTGGATTGAATTGTTCTTTATTCATTTGGGGCCTGTCCCCAAGGAATAAAAAGTCTGCCAAGACTCTCCTTTTGCCTCTGAGTGCCCCCAAGCCAGGGTTTTTAACGAGGTTCCAGCGCTACAAACTGTGGAAATCGCGCGACAAAATACATGCACTTTAAACAACTCTTCCAGCGCTCTTTCTGGAAGTCGCGGGTTTTCCTCGCTACATTTACCTTGAGGACGCTCCGTGGCAAAAGGGGCGGGGATTGCCACTTGCACACACAGCAGAAACACAAGCAACTTCACTTTCTAAAGCTCAGAACTAAAGAGCCAGAATCACGCAGAATTGCAACATTGTTGCAATCGCTGTGAGGTGTGAAATGGGTGGATTATTGCTAGGGGTGGATTTTAAAGCGATAACAGGGAAAGTGATGAGTGAATGAGCGATCGTGCGCTGGACAGGGTGGATTTTTGACAGCAATAACAGGGAAAGTGGTGAGAGTGAATGTTTTCCAGCACGAGAAGCCATTTTGGGGGGGGGGGAGATCTGGGAGACGAACAGAGAACCGATCGCTTTCCTTTGCACTTGTCAGGGATTGTCAGCGCTCGTGCGATGGACAGGGTGGATTTTTGAAAGCAATAACAGGGAAAGTGGTGAGAGTGAATGTTTTCCAGCATGAGAAGCCATTTTGGGGGGGGGAGATCTGAGAGACGAACAGAGAACCGATCGCTTTCCTTTGCACTTGTCAGGGATTGTCTTCCTGGTTGTGGCCGCGCCAAGCGCAGTCCCTCCCCATTCCCGCTGGCACCCTATGAACAAGAGCAGGGGCGGGGAGAAAAAGATGCGCACAAAGAAAACAGGGATCCTATGGGGACGGAAGGTGCGTTAAAAACACACATTTTCCTGAGCCTCATGCGGACACTTATTCCTGATTTGCATGGCACTTTTAAAGTCCACTTCAGTAGAGTGACAGCAGAGTGACAGTAGAGAAGTAAATAAGTCTTTTGGGGATGCAGCCTTGGTTTCTTTATTTCTCATTCTTCTAACTGAGATTATCAGTGCCATGAACTCTTTTTAAAGTAAAGTAGAAGTGATCAAACAATACAGAGAACAGATCTCAAAAACTATAACATGAGAGTATATTTTTTCCAAAAATAAAACAACTGAAAAAATGACATTGAATCAACCTCTCACCACTAGCCAAATAAATAAATAAAAATCAGGTAGGGCCCAAATCTGTAAAATGCACTTTACATGAAGAAATGAAGAAAACAGACCTTTCCATGCTTTCCTAGAGCAGATTTCTTCTTTACGAGATAGTTCATTATTGAACACATGATTTAATTAGGCTACGTCCCCATGCAAGCTATTTGGCTCTGATTGGGCACACATGTACCCGGGTGTGGGACCGAGATTGAATGTTGCCTGTCCCCATGTCATGCCCGGCAACGCAGGGTGGATGTGGGCTGGGTGCAGATACAGCTGTCCCCATCCAAACCACACCAAACCCCAGCATGGGGGAGCAGCGCCATCTCCTCTCTGCCCCCTCTCTCCTCATTGGAAACTAGATTGACATCACCCCACCCCTGTGCCACCCACTGCAAATGCCACACACACACACTTAATGTCACAGAAGCGGAACCAAAGAGAAAAAAAATAATTAAAAAGCCAAAGCCGCTACAAGGTTTGGTGGTAGAAGAGGAAGAAGAAGAGTTGGCTTTTCTACCCCACTTTTCTCACCCATTTAAGGGAACTCAAAGTGGCTGACAAAGCTTTTCTGTTCTTCTCCCCTCAACAGAATAACCTGTGAGGTAGGTGGGGCTGTGAGAGCTCAGAAGAGACCTGTGACTAGCCCAAGGTCACCAAGCTGGCTTCATGTGGGAGGGTGGAATCGAACCCAGTATTTGCAGATAAGAGTCCAGCTCCCTAACCATTAGACCAAACTGGCTCACCAAACCACTAGACCAAACTGGTAGTTGAGCGGTTGAGCAGTTTTGCACACCTTTGCTCTTCCCGGGAACCGCAAGAACCCCAGCTAGTGGAAAATCAAACCATTATCATGTCTGCCTTGGCGATCAGGAAATGGGGTGGAATATTTGCTGTGTAAAAGGGAGAAAAATCAAACCATTATCCTGCCTGCCTTGGCGATTGGGGAAGGGGGTGGAATACTTATCATGGGGCAGCAAAGGCCATTCAACCCCCTCATCGTTTCGGCTCTAACACCATTTACTCCCAAAAAATCTCAGCGGTTGTGATCTCCAATTCACAGGGCAGGAACGGCAAGCACAGGACATGAAACCCCCACCTCTCACTGATGTGAGCACCAATCTCTTCCCCAAATAGCCCAGGACCATTCCCATTTGCAGGTTTGGCTTGCAAAGCAATGTGTGTCGGGACACCTAACTGTGATGAGACTTGTTTTTTCCAGTACCAGATCTGATATGGGTTTGGTACAGGTTTGGGCAATTTGGTCTGCGGAAATTGGACCAAATGAAAAGTGCATGGGGACAACCCTTGCCAAATCCAATTTCAATTGGACCAAAATGTGCATGAGGATGTACCCTTTGTGTGCATCAGAGGTCTGTTCTCTGCATGCAGGCCTCACACACATGCAAGAGGTGGCTCAGAGTTTGTAGCATGTGGTCCTTGTGTTTTTAAGCCTTAGGCCTATTCACACTAGGGCCTCTGCAGAACAATTAGGGTTCAAACTGGGTGGCCTTGGAGGCGGGGCTTGTTGCATCGAACCAGGCATTGTGCTCAGGATTGCGCTGTGGCCCAATAGCAGGCTGTGGCACATTCAGGGTGACTCACTAGGCTGAATTGGGGTCCCCCACACTAATTCACTGGGCCAAATACTTAGGCCTGATGTTGTGTAAATGTTACCCAAATTCATGGAATAACTCCGTTCAGCTACCACCAGAATTCAAAGCAAACTCTTTTGCTATCATTCCTTCTGAATCATTTTTCTAACCCTAACAACATTCCCGTGAGCACAGGTGGTCCTGCAATGTTCATTGCAATGTTCCCTGACCGATTCCGTAGGGCAGGGATACACCGAGCACATATTTTGCTTCATTGCCTATGGGTGTTCACTGCCATTGATTGGGCCAATAAAAATCTATCATCTCTCAACTCCTTTGTATTTCTCAGGGTGAGGTTATGGTCTAGGGTCCAACTTTACAGCTCTAGTTCCAATTTCAGGTGTGATCAGAACATGAATCATGAGAGTTTAGCAGAAAAATAAGAAATGTAAGAAAGCCCCAGCAGAATAGGCCAGCTTTCCTTACTCGCTACTTACCTTGAGACAGTGTGGATGTCTGGTAATAGGTGGGGAAGGGGGTTGCCAAATGAAGTGGTTGTTTGCTGTTACTTTTTTCCCCAAAGAGATTCTGAGGATGGAACTTGTGCTTCACTGTTCTACGACTGAGGTATTTCATTCCCTTAACTATTTCGGTATCACTTCCCATTTAAAAATAGCCTGGAAGTGGTTCACAAAACATTGATAACAACAGATAAAAAGACATAAATTGCACACACAAAAAAATGTGTGGCCATTCTGAGCATTTTTGCGCTCAATGTCCCTGGGACACTATGCCAGGGAAGTTAAGATCAGGGATGGAGGCTGCTATTCACATTCCTGTCCCCAACTTATCTGAAACTAACCCTGCAGCAGGATAAGTGTGAACAGTACCATCTGGCAGCATCTGCTTTGCCAAAGAAATGGCCACACGCAGCTGGCTATTACTATGGTGATTGGATGGCGTGGTGCACAACCGTGCAGTCACAGTTGCCCCACCTTGTCCCCATTGAGACTTCACTCAGAAGTAGTAGGAGAAGAAGAGTTGGCTTTTCTGCCCCGCTTTTCTCACCCATTTAAGGTGGCTCAAGGCAGCTGACAAA
The DNA here is from genome assembly GCA_023333525.1 of Aspidoscelis tigris stejnegeri. Lineage (NCBI taxonomy): Eukaryota > Metazoa > Chordata > Lepidosauria > Squamata > Teiidae > Aspidoscelis > Aspidoscelis tigris. Next base: position 20,462,281 of record JALMGA010000007.1, on the reverse strand, counting down.
CCTTCTGTTCTTCTCCCCACAACAGACACCTTGTGATGTAGGTGGGGCTGTGAGAGCTCAGAAAGAGCTGTGACTAGTAGGCGTGAAGGCTGCATCTGGGGCTGTTTATGGAGTGCCATTGGGACTCCGAGGGTTGCTGTGGAGGAGTTTTTACTGCTCTAGCTATTGAGCATGGAGACAGTCACGCACATTGGGAGCTGCTTTAAGGCAGAAGCAGCTCTGTAATGCCCAGATGCTCAATGCTGGAGCATCCCTGGCTGTCCTCCTGGACGAATTAGGAAAATGCCCTCCTTTAGTAATCTAGGTTTTTATTTTTGAGAATATATATTTTTAAAACTCTTCTTTATTCTAGCTTCTAATTCTTTATGCCTCTGTGCCTATTGTGTGTGTGATGGAAAAAGAGAGAGCCAGAGGGAGAAATAATGAGAAAGAGAAAAGAAACGCATTGCACAAGCTCTTGAGTTTTCAGTCTAGCCCATTAATTGCAGCATTATTTAGTTTTGGGTTGATTCAGTCTTAAGAGCAGGAAAAGAAAACCGGATGAGCTCAATCAGCGAGCATTCATTAGGGCAATTGAAACTTCCCGAATCTAACCATGTGCCTGTTTTCTCTCCTTGCTTTTAAAGGAGACCTTTGCGCTCCCATTGGTACACACATAGCCATAAGGGAAGGGCTTTTTTTGCTGCGCCTTGCAGCTTCTCAGACAACCATTTGCTGTTTATCTCCCTTCAGCTGATTAAGTTCTTCAGACTGTTAGCTGTTTTATTGCTTCCATTTATTTCTGTTGCAGAAGAATTCAGAAGTCCTTAGTCAGGAGGTCAATAGGGGGAAAGGGTGGGTTTAAAAGATGCCTTTTCCCCACTTACATGAATCACCTTGGAAAAATACCGCTGCATGAGTAACAGTGCGTGTGTGTCTCTGTGTATCCTTGAAAATGTGACATTTTTCATATTGGAGACACGTTTCTTGGCCTTTAAGATCAGCCAACCCCTCGACAGGATCACAATATAGGTTTGTCAGTGTGGTCAGTAAAGGGAAGAGCAGCCACATGTCCCTTAGGGCAGTGGTCAGCAAAATCATTAGTCAAAAGAGCCAAATATCAACAGTACAATAATTGGAATTTCTTTTGAGAGCCAAATTTTTAAACTTAAACTATTTAGGTAGGTACATTGTTGTTAACTTAATTAGGGTACTCCTCAGCTGGAAGACCCACCCTCAAGGGGCCAAAAAACCACATGTGGCTCCCGAGCCATCGTTTCCCTACCACTGCCTAAGGGCCTTTCTGTTTTGTTCTCTTTCGGTCTACTGATTAGGGAGCTGGACTCTTATCTCGGAATGCTGCCCTCCCCCATCAAGCCAGCTGGGTGACCTTGGGCTAGTCACAGCTCTCTTCTGGGCTCTCACAGCCCCACCCACCTCACAGGGTGTCTGTTGTGGGGAGAAGAATTGAAAAGCTTTGTCAGCCAATCTGAGTCCTCTTAAGTAGGTGAGAAAAGTGGGGTAGAAAAGCCAACTTAATTTAAAACATAACTTAAAATATAAACCTCGTTATGGGATGAGAAATGAATGTGTGGACCGCTGCACAAATGCACTCAAATGTGCATCATAGAGGCAATACATGAACGGCAATCACTGAGAGTTGCATTAGACAACAGGCAGATGGGAAATTAAAATTACACTAAAATTACCCTTAATGACAATTAAATTGCCGCCTAAATGGTCTCTGCTGCCGTGCAATGTCCTCAGCTTTAGATGCTCCTAAGATGCCTAAGCTCCTGTCCTTACTTCTACGGGTGTGCACGAATGCAGTTTTCAGATTCAATTTGGTTCGAATAGAATTTTCAAATGTTTGAATTCAAACAAATCGAGAAAAAAACAAATGTATTCAAATTTGAATCCGTTTCGAATACATTCATATCTATTTGTATGATTTGTATTTGAAAATATCAGTGTGGACATATGAATGTCTCCGTACAAATCTGTACGCATCTGTATGCATCCCGTTTTTATCCCGTACGGATCCGTACAAATGGGTGCGGATACGAATAAGATGCGTACGGATATGTATGTAATGCATACGTATCTGTACACATATGAATGTCTGAATAATTTGTACTAATGATTTCAAATGTTTTGAATATTCCTGCACCTCCATACTTACTACACTTTGGTCATATTGGCTAAGGCTAATGGGAACAGCATGTGTGGACACAGCTCTCCTAACCCTATTTTTAAACCAAAGTAGCTGGTGCCCATTGTAACTGATGGGGCAAAGGACAAGGTATCTAGACTGAAATGGTACCAGAGTTAGAATTAATAGTAAAACAGACCTGAAAGGGTGCAATTCTATTGTAACTCACATAAAAGGTAATCCCATAATTCGTATCAAGTGGCCTATTCACACTTCAGACTGGTCTAGTAGTTAGGGAGCCAGACTCTTATCTGGGAATACCGGATTCGATTCCGCCCTCCTCCATGAAGCCAGCTGGGTGACCTTGGGCTAGTCACAGCCCTCTTCTGAGCTCTCACAGCCCCACCTACCTCACAGGTTATTCTGTTGTGGGGAGAAGAACAGAAGGTTTGTCAGCCACTTTGGGTTCCCTTAAATGGGTGAGAAAAGTGGGGTAGAAAAGCCAACTCTTCTTCTTCATCTTCTACACGTGGGGGACAGATCCGCCATTCACTTTGGTGTCCCTTACAGGACATTGTGTGAATGGTGGATCTGTCCCAGGTGTGTACCAGCCCGAGAAGGCTGACATGAGAGAAGCCCCTTTTGAGAGTGGGGCAAGACCGGAGGCTTTTCCGCACTGCAACGCGTTCCAAACAGAACGCGTTCAGGCGGGAAGCTTAAGACAGTTCCGGGCGCTTTCACCGTTCACACACAGGCGCGCCGGAACGCGTTCCGGCGCGCCTGTGTGTGAACGGTAAAAGCGTCCGGAACTGTCTTGGCTGGCAAAGGCCGTCCAGGGGCGCGGAGACAGCTGCAGAGGCAGATCGGCAATCAGCTGATTGTCAAACAGCTGATTGCCAAACCTGCGCCGGCGGGGGAGGCGGGCCCGCGGCTGTTCGGGAGCGAGAAGCAAGCGCGAATCCTTCTCCTCCCAAACGCCTGCGGGCAGTTCGTCCGCGCCCGAACGCATGTAGAGCACTTCAAAGTGCTCTACATTTGGAACGCGCGAGAGACAGCTCCGGATACGTCGGATCGCAAGCCCCACGACGGCAATGCGTTTGCCGCGTTCCGGGCTGTCTCCCGCGCGTTCCAAACACCCCCGTGCGAAAACGTCTCGGGTCAGGACTGTCTTCGGTTCCATAGGCTGTTGCTGCCCTGATTGGGCTGGCATCAGCCAGTGGGGGCCTCCTGGATGCCCACCCCCACCCAGGGGTGTGTGCCATGCACCACTCCCCCGCACTCCACTTACCTTTTTAGACCCCTGGATCGGTCCCAGGGCTTTCCGGGATCTATCTGCCACTTTGTGTACAGGTATGCACAATGGCAGACTACCCCCATGCTGACCGGACGTCAGATAATAATAATAATAATAATAATAATAATAATAATAATAATAAAGAAAAAACAACCAACTTCTGGAAAGATCTCTGGGAGGCTGAAAAAGAATACAACAAAACTGCTGGGTGGATAAAGGATTTCGAGAAGAAATTCTCCACGAACAAAATGCAGCAGCTGGAAATAACACCTGAAATGGTCACGAAAAGAGTGAAGAAAGTGAAGAACTGGACATCCCCTGGCAATGATCATTTGCATGGCTTCTGGCTCAAATACCTGACCAGCTTGCATGCAAAAATGGCCGAACTGTTCAATGAAATGCTGCAAGCAGGAAACATCAGTGAATGGCTAACAACTGGCAAAACATACTTAATACAGAAAGATGCAGCCAAAGGAGCCATACCAGGAAACTACAGGCCAATAACTTGTCTACCTACTATGCTCAAGCTGCTGACAGGCATAATAGCAGACAGGATTCAAGACTACCTCGAAGACAACAACATCATGCCAGTAGAGCAAAAAGGAAACAAACGGAGAAGCAGGGGCACAAAAGACCAGCTACTGATTGACAAAATGATTCTGGAGAACTGCAAAAGCCGAAAAACAAACCTGCATATGACTTGGATCGACTATAAAAAAGCTTTTGATTCACTGCCACATGGTTGGATCACAAAGTGCCTGGAAACCATCGGGATCAGTCAGAACATCACCAAATTTATAGAAAGTGTGATGAAATACTGGAAGACTGAGCTTTTTGTCGGAAATGAAAGCTACAGACTGATCAACATCAAAAGGGGCATCTTCCAGGGGGATTCATTGTCCCCACTGCTTTTCATCATCGCTATGATCCCACTGTCACTCATCCTACAGAAAACAAACCTGGGCTATCAAACTGCCAGGAATTCACAGAAAATTTCACATCTACTGTACATGGATGACTTGAAGCTTTATGGAAAATCTGAAATCGAGATCCAGTCACTGACCAACACAGTGCGAATATTCAGCAGTGACATCAGTATGGAGTTTGGCCTGGACAAGTGCGCCACAGTGGCACTGAAGAAGGGGAAGATTACTGAAAGTGAAGGCATTGAAATGCCAAATGGTCAAGCCATCAGGTCCCACCAGCCAGAAGCCTACAAATACCTTGGCATCTTGCAACTGGATAACATTAAGCATGGCCATGTGAAATCTGTGGTCAGTAAAGAGTACATCCAAAGGACTAGAAAAATCTTGAAAAGTAAATTGAATGGTGGTAACACCATTAAGGCCATAAACACCTGGGCCATACCAGTCATTAGGTACACTGCGGGAATTGTGAACTAGACTCAGTTGGAATTGGACAACTTAGACAGAAAAAACAGAAAACTGATGACGATCCACCATGCACTACATCCTCGGAGTGATGTCAACAGGTTGTACTTGCCCAGGAAAGCAGGCGGTAGAGGGCTTTTGCAAGTGAAGCAAACAGTGGAAGAAGAGAAGCATGCATTAGCAGATTACGTGGCAGAAAGCAAAGAATCAGCTTTGATTGAAGTCAACAACCAGAAGCTTCTCAAGGTGCAGCAAACCAAGAAGCAGTACCGGAAAACTGCAATTCAATGCCAAACGGACAGCTGGCACAATAAAGCACTGCATGGGCAGTTCCTGGAGAAGATCGAAGGCAAAGTGGACATGGAAAAGACCTGGGCTTGGCTTACGAATGGAACATTGAAAAAGGAAACAGAAGGACTGATTCTTGCTGCACAAGAACAAGCAATAAGAACAAATGCCATCAAAGCCAGAATTGAAAAATCAGGAGAAGATCCAAAGTGCCGACTCTGCAAAGAAGTGGATGAAACAATCGACCATATACTCAGCTACTGCAAGAAGATTGCACAAACTGATTACAAGCAGAGACACAATGCTGTAGCACAAATGATCCACTGGAACTTGTGCCAAAAGTATGATCTGCCAGTGTCAAAGAACTGGTGGGATCACAAGCCAGAAAAAGTGGTTGAAAACGAACAGGCAAAACTACTTTGGGACTTCAGGCTTCAGACTGACAGAAAACTGGAGCACAACACCCCTGACATTACAATTGCTGAGAAAGAGAAGGTGTGGATCATCGACATTGCTATTCCAGGTGACAGCAGAATTGAGGAGAAACAGTTGGAGAAGCTCACCAGATATGAAGACCTGAGAATTGAACTTCAGCGACTGGCGAAAACCAGTGAGAGTGGTCCCAGTCATCCTCGGCACACTGGGCTCGGTGCCAAAAGATCTCAGCGGGCACCTAAAAACCATTGGCATTGACAAAATATCCATCTGCCAACTACAAAAAGCCACTTTACTGGGGTCTGCTCGCATAATTCGCCGATACATCACGCAGTCCTAGGTGCTTGGGAAGTGCCCGACTAGTGATACAATACGAAATCCAGCATAGTCATCTCGTTTGCTGTGTGTAACTGCTGTTTTACATCATCACAATAATAATAATAATAATAATAATAATAATAATAATAATAATAATAATAATAATAATAATAATAATAATAATAATAATAATAATAATAATAATAATGCTCTACCACTATATGCACAGAAGTCCTGCATGCGTGGGGCCACTTCTGGTAAAGAGGTTGCTCCATGTCATGTGGATGCCATGTCTGGGAGTTTCTCCAGAATCTGCCCATAATCTATACAGTATTAAAAGCTGCCAGTCTGAGCTGGAAGCCATGGACCAGAGATCCTGTGTGTTTTTATGGAATAGCCGTCATGTTCTGTTTCATTTAATAAGGTACTATTTTATATTGCTTCCACTGTATTGTGTTCTTTTTCTCACCCTTTTTCTCAGCAGTTTCTTTGAAAAGGCAGTGGACAAATAAACAAATTATCTCAATAGGCATCGTGTTTTGTTCTCTTATAGGCAACAGGCTATTTCTTTGGATCTGCAAAATTTACAAGAACTTTTCAAAGTGAGCCTCAGAGAATTAATTGTAGACTATTTAGGGAAACAAGAGAGCCAGGGCAGGAGGAAAGAGTTGGAAAAGTTTATTTTTCTTTGAGACCCACAAGTAGCTTTGGTGGCATGCAAGGTAGAAACAAAGATAAAAATACATCTGGGAGATGTCCAGGTTTGATAGAGCCATTTTCAAACAGCAGCCACCCAGAGCACAGGCTGTACTTTCTCTTTCTCATAAAGGTTGCAATCCTTGTGCCAGCTTTTGGCCTTTCAAAAGTGATCCCACAGAACTAGAGATTATAAAACATCCCCTTTCTGACAACAGTAAGGTATTGCTGTAATCCAGCTTGCTGAACTGTGCCAAGATCCTCAAAGTCTTTGGAGCTGACTAATGAAGAGCGGATATAAACCAAGGCCTGTATTGGCCCTAAATCCGGATCAGTGGGCCTGGAACAACTGGGTCTACTGATCCAGGTCACATGGAGGCGTGGGCCAGATCAGCATGGTCTGCACTGAAAATTCCTTGCCTCGGTGTGTGTGCTTTTTGATGATGCACTATGGCGCACCACTGAAAACCACTCCACAGCTGTTCCAGAACATGAAGCTATGCCGTCTGCATGCCTTCTGTGTTCTGGAGCAAGGCCCTTGATCCTCTTGTGGACCAGATTAAATGGCTCCATAAGAGATTCAGATTAAGAGGCTCCTTAATTTGGATCTGGCTCCATCCTGTGCAGATTGACCAGCAGGATCAGGGCCACCTTAATCCACATTAACATGCAGATAACGAGGCCCAAGATCCAGATTAAGAGGCCCCTTAATCCAGAACAACAATAAATGCAGAAAGGGCCAATATTCATTAGGAGTAACTTATGCCCCCCACACTTATTCATTATCCCAGAACAAGGAGCTCCCTAGTGTGCTTTGTCCACATCATCCTGGAATGCATCAAGAAGAGTATTGAGTCTAGATTATGAGAATATTTTTTCCTCTTTCCTCTACCTTGGTCAGACTTCATCTAGAGTACTGTGCCCAGTTCTGGGCACCTTAATTTAAAAAAGACATTGACAAACTAGTGCAAGTCAAAGGAGGGTTACCAAAATGGTTAGTAGTCTGGAAACCATGTCCTATGGGGAAAGGCTGAAGGATCTAGGAATGTTTAGCCTACAGAAGAGAAGACTGAGAGGAGACATCACGGTCTTGAAGTATCTGAAGGACTGTCAAAGTGCAGAGAGATCGTCCCTATTCTCACTTGCACAAGATGGGAGGACAAGAAACAAGACTATGAAACTTCAAGGGAGTCAATACAGATTAGATATTAGGAAAAACTTCCTGACAGAGAGGGTGATCAGTCAATGGTAGTCACTTGAGTTTGATTCCACACTCTTACACGAAGTGACCTGGGTGACCTTGGGCTAGTCACAGTGCTCTTTCAGAGCTCTCACAGCCCCACCCATTTCTGTAGGGTGTTCTGTAGTGGGGAGAAGAATAGAAAGCTTTGTCAGCTGCTTTGAGTCCCCTTAAACGTGTGAGAAAAGTGGGGTATAAAAGCCAACTCTTCTGCTTCTATAGTTATTAGTTAATAGTAAAGATTATTTGGTGACATAACAACATTGCTAAACAGTTGACACTAAGATGGGAAATCCTTTAAAATGCATCCTTAAATGCAGTCTTAAATTTTGAACTGGTTCAGGAAAAACGCCAGGTGTTAAAAATGGTATATGAACTACAACTCAGAAAGACCAATATTATAGGTTCCACATGCTGGGGCCTCTGCAGCTGTTTATGAAAACAGGAAACCACTTATTAGAGTACATTTTCCTTAGATTTCCCCATAGAATCGCAGAAGCTCCTCCCAGAGTCAGACCACACTATAGGTTCTGTGCATATCCTTTTCATATATGGAGCCAGCCAACATATTGCTTTCCTCAGTTTTAGAGGACAGGGAACATTTTCTTCCTATTGGAGAAGAGGGCTGTTTTGCAAATGTGCAGGATATGAGAAGATGCTTACAGAGACTGCATAGACCTGATAAAGTGATCTAGAGAAGTGAAGAACATTCTAATATCAATAAAGTAAGTTTGTTTTGCTTATTCCAGTTGGATACGTAAAATATTGTAGACTTGAGCCATAGTAAATCTCTTTGAAGTTGACTGTAGTGTTTAATGGATCACCATGAATGAAATCAACAGCAGTTTCTACAGACAAGATGGGAATCAGTTTTTTGGATGGATGGGTGGATTATTCCAGGTGTCCTTTGTCTGTTGCTTTCCTTGCCTGCTACAGCCACCTAATGCAAAGAGATCTGCAAATAACATTTATCACCAGGAGTTCAGAAAAAAATTTTATTGACTGCATCCACACTCATTTAAAAAAGCAGGTCAAAAGTGGCTTAGAAGTAGTGTCATGCAGGAGCTGGTGTTTTCATCCCAGTTCTAATGCATATTAAAGATCAGAATTAGAAACACATTTTCTGGCCGTTAATGTGAATTAGCAGTGGGATGAGGACACTGGCACATGGCAGCAACCACTTCTAACACATTTTTAGCACACACACACCCCACCTCTGGTGCATGGACGCATTGTTTAATAGCCACTAGGAGGAACAATGAAGAGAGAAAGTAGGAATGGATTGTTTGATGTGGTGGACTTTCTGTTTTTAGACAAGTTGTTTAATTTCTTTACCTATGATGTATGTATATATGAACATTTCTGTAAACTAGGGGTGTGCACAAATGGTTTTTTTGCATTCAAATTTGAGTTGAATCAGATGTCAAAACATTCAATTTGATTCAAGTATTTAAAATCTGAATGCTAAAAAACCTGATTCGAATCCGTAACATTCAAATCTACTTGTTTGAATGTTGGATTCGTATGTAAAGATACAAATGTTGACAACAGTTGTATATATCTGTACACATTACGTATGCATCCCATTTTCTCCCCATATTATAAGCGCAAATGCGTACAGATATGTGTAATATTTGTACAGATGCATATGTAATACATATGTTTCTGCACATTCGAAAGTATTGAATCATTCAAACAAATGTTTCGTAACATTCGAAATCCATCTAAAGTTATGTCCACATTCAATCGAATTCAATTGGATTTTGAATGTTGTGAATATTTGTGTACATTCCTACTGTAAACAAACAAAAATGTCTCGTGATGAACCTGGCGTTGTAAAGTTTGACTGTCTGATTAGTCCTGTGCTTAGGGTGTCTGCATCTTATCTGGTAATCTTCTGGTTCTTCTTCTTCTTCTTCTTGGTGGCAATTTCTGCTACAAGAGCAGGTATTTAACATCTAACAATTTTTATCCGAAGGAATCTACTAAGGACAGGGACATCAGATTCACAAACATATAAAGTGTACAGTACTGACCAGGGTTAAGCTAGCGATATTAGTTTTTCTCCTTCTCTATGTTAGGAGTATGTTAGAAGTCCTCAAGCCTGGAATTTCACTTTATTGATGGAAATTTCTAACCTTGTGGTGGAAGGGAAGACGTGTGTCTTGAGTGTGAACCTCTCTTTACGAGACTCTTGAGTGTGGATGTAATCAAGCCTTAAGTCTTGTTAGGAGTGGGACATACTTCTGAGTAGTTTTATCCTGGACTGAACTCTAAATTCTAAAATCCCAAACTACGTCATCTAATGTTGGAAAACAGGGAGTATCTAGGCTCTCAGAATGATATATTAAATTATTTTGCCATTAATTCCTATGGTTAGATAAGAACAATTTAGAGTCCTTTTAAAGTAACAATAGTAAGATAAACTGGAATAGTAGAAATATCACTGCTTCCACAAATAAGTGGAAAGTTACTAGCACACAGGGGCCAGAAATATCTTGGCTTGCTAAACCTGTCAGAAAACATGAATAAATGTGTATCGGGAAATACGAACAGTACATTAATTTCCTATCAAGAGGTCTGATAGGCCCTTTCGTGAATCCAGATCAACTGCAGGCAAAGGCATCTGCTTTAAGTGGGCTTTGGAGTAGCAAATGTAAATGCTTAAGCCCTGTTCCACATTAGTGGATGTGAACTACCACTGTAAGAACTGGCCAAACCTCAATACTGACATCACCTACAACACTTGATGCAATTGGCCCTGTTGATTAAATGCTGCATCTGGGTAGCAGGGACAAAGTGCCTGAAGACACCTTTGCCATAGATGCAAATGCCTGTGAAGACACCATTGCCATCCATGTGGCCCCTGTTGTGAAGGTGCTATGAAGGTGTCTTCACAGTCTCATTGTCACATCTCATGTCACTCAAAACCACACCTACATTCTTCCTAGACCCATTCTACATGCAGAACCCCTTGCTTGATTTGAAAAAGGATGTAGACCACATTTATCAGGTCTACAACTAATCCAGATTACTGAGCCCTTAGCACGGATCTGATCTGGATTAATATTAGTCCTGTCCCATGCAGATGATGCATACTATGTAGCTCCTTGATCTTGAATAACCAATCAGTGCAGCAAGGGCCATAGTTTAAGAGTACTGCTGGGATCCTGCACTACTCCCCAGTTTTTTAACTCAATTGGTGCTTCAGGCAAGGCCTGGCATTTGGATTTTCCACTGCCCTAAACTCCCATCATGCTCCTAGCATCTCAGGGGATTGCAAGGCATCACAAGGATGACTAGACTCACCAATCTATTCTAGTGATGATTGGAGGTTTTTTTCCAAAAATATAATAATAACGGATGCTGGAAAGCCATTTGGGATAATGTTGTCATTTTTCTGACTGTAATTAAGGTACTCTGTTGCAATAAGGTTAGGTTTTTCCCCCCTTCTCAGCAGAAGGAGTCTGACTGGTTCCCATCCATGTACACCACAAGATGGTTTTGATAAATCAGAAGCTAACTTCTGCTTAATTTGGTACAGGGCTATGATCATAATCTGAAAGATGGTAATACTTAGAGCCGACTTAGAGAAAGTTCTTAGGTGCAGTTCGTCACAGGCACTCCACCCCTCCCATTTCATGAACATTCTAAGGTAGAAAAGGTGAATTAGAGATGGGATGAGAACATGAAGGTCACACACTACAATCTCTAAGATGGAATGATCACCAAGTCTTTTTCTCTTGTGTACCTCTTGGCAGCCCATTTTCAGAAATTGTACCTTTCACAATAGTTGGTGTTATTTCAGATTTGTATGTTGTTACTGTGAGTGCCTTATTCAGTTTTTGTCACGTACCCCTGGAGGTACATGTACCCCACATTGGGAATCACTGATTTATTGAATTTGGCGGCTCTGCATAGAAACTGCACCTGTTGTCTCACCCAGATCCACCCCCCACCCCCCTGCCCCCCCGCCCCCCCATCCATCCATCCATCCATCCATCCATCCATCCATCCATCCATCCATCCATCCATCCATCCATCCATCCGTCTGTTCGTCCCTTCACCCAATGGTCTTGGTGGATTGCACCAACAATTAAAATCAATAAAACAAAATAAAACATAGTTAAATCATAGGACCCACCCATCTTGTGCAAGGCAACATCAGAAGAAAATGTAAACCTTAGCTGTACTCTGGCTCCTCATACAACTTGAATTGCCTTGTCCTCCATCCTAGTAGGATGGGTAAGAGCCACCCTTGCTTATCCATATTGGAAGCCAATGCCTTTTTGGATGACAGAATATTAACTTTATTAAAATCACTGCTCTCTAGCTCAAAATGAATTTGTTATGACACAAAACACACCACTCACCATAGTCTCCTTCAAACCACAGATAATTTGCTTGCACAGATTTTTGAAAAGGATGACATTCTTGAGGGCAGTAATAGAAAAATTGATCATTTGCCTAGTAACTGGTACAATTGCAAATGGTATGACAGATGAAAGTGTTTGCCTAACCCTTTCAGGGAGAAGCAGAAGCTACGGGATGATTCATTTCAGCCCATTTTAATAGTCTTCTGAAAAGATCAGTGTGACCTAGGCTTTGATTAAACACAGAGGGAAAGCAACACTTAATCTTTTCAGCAATTAGAGAACTGCAGATTGTCTCAAGATAACCAAGCATGAAAATTAATGGCTTGATGTCTGTATGTGACAGGAGAGAACAAGGGAAACAGTGATCAAGAGCCATTGAACAGTCTGATGCAATAGTCTTGTTAAAAATCAAAGTTGATTCCAATGAACGTTCATGGCAATGTTGGAGGAAAGCGCTGATGCAAGATCTCTTGGCTGCAAAACCACTTTAGTTCTCTGTGTATTTGTTCCTGGCTGCGGTGCGTTCACTGGCTTAATTGGCAGTACTGTACAGTATTTGTGTCCCAGTGCTAGTCCATTCCTGGTGTCAAAATGGCAGCTAGTGGAGATCAGAACCATTTTGCCAGGCTGAAATGGGCCATTTCTGCATGCCAAGTGAAAACAGTCCCCATGGATAACTTTGGGGGCCAGAAACATTTGTTCCTGACCCCTGAAGTTAGTGCAAGGATGGAACACAGCAGTGTGAATGTCCCTGCTGTGCACACCAGTGGCCCCTGTAGGCCTGGCATGGATCACTCAGGGCAAGCCAGGACTAGCTCCCATGGCACACACTAATGTGCACCAAGCAGAAACTGACTCTCACCTCTTCCAGTTTGGTCTAGTGGCTGGACTATTAACTGGGAATAATGGGCTTGATTCTGCTCTCCTCCATGAGGTCAGCATGGTGTGCACGCAGCACGCCTCCCCATTGGCCAGCCACATGTGCCTGTGCAGAGGGCCTGCTGAAGCCAGGCGCGTGGTTGGCCAATGGGGAGGCACGCTGCGTGCACGGGTGAACCACGCTGGGCCTCAGCAGCCAGAATCGGCCTAGCTGCCTGCAGATAAGGAGGGGAACATGCACGCCCGACCTGGGTTAGGTGGGGGGGCATAGGGTGAAGCCCCCCCCCCAGCTTGAGAAGCCACAATTCCAGCTTCTGGGGTGAGGGGGAGTCCAGAGAATGGAGGCCTAAGTTCTCCATCACTGGCTCCAAAGGAGGCAATCAGGGAGGGTAGGGGGAGGGCCTTGGGAGGACGGATTGGGGTGGGTGCTGTGCAAAATCCATTTCCTAATCCATCCAAATCCATTTCCATCCAAATCCATTTCCTAATCCATCCTCCCTGTGCATGTGCAGATGCAAGGGGTCCGGTAGATCCATCCCAAATAGTGACGGATCCACCGGCAAGGACAGATTGCCGACAAATGGATCTAATAGATCCATTTGTCGGTGGGCCAATGCAGAAAGGGCCTTCTAGGTAACATAGATCCTCATATTAATGTGGACCTATAAGGCCATGCCCTCTGCTGGTCCACTCTGTCTGCACAAGACAGAGCTGGATTTAGATTAAGGATGCCCTTAATCCAGATCTGTTGTAGACCTGTTTAATTGAGTCTACATCCAGACCAAAGGCTTCGTTTCGGATCATGGGAAGCATGGAGATTACATGCCTCTGTGGTCTGGAACTACCAGGGTTTTGTTTGTTTTTCTGCAGCCCACCATAACCCAGATCTGGAAGACCTACTTAGGCACACCTGTAGATCAGAATTCAGGGGATAAGGAATTGACAGGGTGCAGTAGTTTCACCCAAGGACTCATGGTAAGGTGGTGACTAGCTCCAATGCCTAATATCTTGCCAGAAACCTTGAAGGATAGGGAGAGAGTTATTTTCCCTCTTTCCCTCTCTTATATTTATTAGTTGATTATATTTCCCACCCAGGCCACACACTATCATTTTAAACATAATGTGTATTGTTTTAAAGTTGTTGAATTTTTAAAGTTTTTAAATGTATATTCTGTTTTAATCTGTTGTTTGAAGGTTGTAACCCACCCAGAGACCTTCAGGTATGGGGTGGGATATAAATGTAAATAATAAATAAATAATAAACAAATAATAAATATGGTGCTGTGGTTAGGGGTTGCACTCAGGTGCAGATCAGACAGGTCATGTCCCCATGGTGGTAGCCACTGCATGTTCATCTTTGTCTTTCTCGCAGGCTCAAACATGCTTGATGGCATTTCTCACAGATCCTGCCTTCCCTCTTTGTGTTGATTAATTGTGATATGCTGATAAAGTATCTGGAAACTGAAGGATAGTTTAGAGCTAGAGCTTCTTTGCAGAAAAGCAACTCCCAAACTGGGCTTTACATAAAAAGTGAATGTCAGGCAAGAATCTCCCATAATCAGTTCTCCTGATAGTGGCCTTGGAATTAGGAGTGGAACCATTGCAATGCAATGCCTCCTCCTTCCAAACTCAGTAGCTTTTCCAGAACGATGCCCCATGGTTCATTGTATTAAAGGAAACAGAGAGATCCAGAAAAACCAACAGGGTTGCACTCCTTCTCCGGGAGAAGGTCATCAACCAGGGCAGGCCTGAAGGCAGATTGAAGTGGGTTTAGATAATCAGCTTCTCCCAAAACATGTCTGCAGTTGAACAGCCACGGCCCTCTCCAAAACCTGAATAAATAATAAACCTAAATATCCACATCCATATTGCATCAACAAGCAAAATTTACTTTTAGCATTTAGCACAGTGAAATTACGCTGGATGACTCTGTAACTATCACAAAATGTAATTTAAAAACCCTACTATTAAACAGGTGGTTCATTGATCTTAGTGCACACAGTCATTTAAAATGTCAAGCTAGTGACTGATTGTTCTTCTAGTAAGCTATTTACCTTTAATTGCCGTTTGTATTCAGAGGTGAATTCGATCAGTTGGCTTTTTAAGAATTCCCACGCAGAGAGCTAGATCATAAAAGTCGCGTCATTGTGCTATATGATGGCATTACTGATGCAAATGCTTTGGAGATTGATTAAATAAGTCAATATGTTTTTAACGGTACCTATCTCAGCATTTCAGTACTCCTTGGTGACTTCCCTGGCATCATAACAATTTCCTCTTTCTAAAAGCATGATTTCACTAGAGAGTTGTAAATAAAACTTGGATTATTGCTGGGCCAAGCTAGACGTGAGGGCAGCAGATCTAAATGTCAAACCCATAGTAGGGATGGGTGAAAAGTGCTTCAAATACAGATTGTGAAGGTTTGCAGCTTCACATTCGAATTTAATACTGTTTGTATTCAAAGATTGATCTTTGCATGCAAAGTGAAAGCTTTTCTGTCTCCATTCAAACCTTTGGAGCAGATTCAGAGCAGATTCAGAACAAAGGCGCAACTGGTGGCAGCAGGGATTTGAAGAGAATCCAAAGTGAATTCAAAGCCTAGCACATTTGAAGTGCCTCCATTTGCATGAATGTGAAGTTCTGGCCCATTCACTCAGATGAATGGGAGGGGGGATTGTGCACATCCTGAACCCATAGAGGTGAAGAGGAAAGGACCAAGAAACCAGAAGTCTAGTACAGAAACATTCCAGTTGCTCTGTCTACAAAGCTTTCAGAAGCTTTGTAATCTAGCACCTTTGATCCTTCTCTCTCAAGTCAACAAAGGCCCCTGAACTATTTTGGGAGGGGGGGGGCAATTCTACCTCACTGCTTGGTGCTACTGGGAGATAGGCATTGCTACCTATTGTTGAGAAGGAGTTGGAGTATGGTGCAGGAGTTATCTGAAAAACTGTGCATAATTCTCTCAGCCTATTTAAAATAAGGGCCTTTCTGCACTAGGTTACACACTGTGTGGAGCTGCTTCTGTCCTAGATCAGCTCCGTGCATGCTGGAGTGTGCCCCAGGTGCATAGCTGTAGAATATGAAAAAGTCTTCTACGGCCATATCGGCTACTGGCTACTATATGCTCGAATGGCTCCATTCGCAGTTGTGCATTCCATCACCCAGATGCTGCAACAATGGCGCTTCCTATGCCCGTTGCTGCAGCAAGGTGATCTCACTGATCTCAAAGTGCAGACATCTGATGCATTCCAGAACTTCACCAGCCTTTCTCCCTATATAACAGTGGTTCTCAACCTGGGGGTCGAATTACCCTTTCAGAGGGGTCGCGACGACTCTCCCGCTGCCCTTCCCTCCCACCTCCCAGCTGCTCTGCCCCTGTGGTTGGGGGTCTCCACAACATGAGGAACTCCATTAAGGGGTCGCGGCATTAGGAAGGTTGAGAACTGCTGCTACATAAGGTGTGAAAAGGCCCTAAATCAATTTAGCGGCATCCAGACGTTGGCCCTGGTCACTCCTATATGAGACAGGACGTCCTACTCATAATTTGAACTCAGGTCGTACCAGCTCTGCTTACACGTAGATCATTATAGGTCATCCTCAGGCTGTCCTTGCTCTGGGCTGCATTACTCACATCTTTCTCCACGATCGACCTGAGCCTCCTCCATGGAACACTTGGCTCGCCACCCATTTTGCTGCCTCAAATTTATCTCCTTTCTTATTGGATGCCGTTCTGTCACTCAAGGGAGGCAAGGGTGTGTGTTTGCAGTTCTTTTTAAAGCCTTCTCCCCCACCTCCATGCCCCCTTCCTTTTTTATATGCTTTTCTTCATCACGCATTTAATTAAATAATAATAATAAATTTGCAGAAAAACACTATATACACAAACTGAGGAGAGAAGGGGAGGTGCCTCATGAACTCTGCACATGCTGCCCTCCTCTAGACATTGACCAAAAGGAAAGACTGGACCCCATTCATCACAACACAGTTCAGCCTCCTTTAACTCAACACCCTGCTCACATTGAGGAAGAGAAGACATTCTGGCATGCCAGGACTGGCTGAGTCCTCTGGAAAAGAGGGCTCTGATTAAAATGGTCTGATGAGAATAAGACGGCTTGGAAAACGAATTGAATAAAACAAACGTGAGTAATGCAACCTGAAAATGACCTGAAGTTGACTTAACCTATAGATGTGACCAGGGCCATTACTTACTTTTTCCACATTATTCAGATAATCCAGACTAAAGCATGGATAATCTGGAATAAAATGTGTCTGGATGTCCTTTACTCTGGATTATTCAAATAATGCAGAATAAGCAAGTGATGTTTGGATGAAGCTCCCGTTGGTGGCAAATAAACCCATACATAGGCCTCTGGGTTCTTGCTTGGAGCAGAACTTGAATGAAGAGTGACTGGATGAGCTAGAGAAGGAAAGACACAATCCACATGGGCACCTAATGCATGCTTTTGGTTGCAGGGCCATTTCAGCCCTTGACCACAGTGCCCTTACCTTAATCCAATTTAGATAACTCCAAGGGCATTATGTTAGTGGAATTCACTTCCTCTCTCCACACAGATGCACACAAGGAAAATGAGGGAACTTGAAAACCAAAACCATGGCTTGAATCGCTTCTGGTCACTACCCTTCATTCTGGTGTGGACTTTTGCTGCTGTGCACAGCAGTTCTGCCTGCAGTATTAGCATTATTTATTTATTTACTACAATAAAAACAAAATATAAAATGGCTGCACTAAAAACAATAACAATACAATTTCCCTTGCCAGCATGGGGCGTCAGGATACGGCCAAGGGTCATTCATCTCTGTAGTGGGTCACAATTCTGTCTCCTGTCTCAAAGTAGAAGGTCACAGGGACGCAGCCTAAGTCTAGGGGGACCAGGGGCAGGGGCTGAAGAAAACTTGGAGAATCGGAAACCGAGAAACCGATAAGCCCATATTTTGACTGGAGGCATCTCATTAAACTAATAACAGAGTTGCAGGAAATGTGATCTGCTGACATCCGTGAAAGAGGCATTTGTAAGAGAGATAATTTGTATATATTGCTTTAAGCCTTTAAGCTGCAAATGTCGTGACTTCATCCACTGCTGGGCGGTCACATCACAGGGTGTATTGCCAAGACGTTCTAATTCATGAAGTCTGCAGTCTAGCTCTGTGATAAGCAGATACCACCAATGAAGTGAAGGCAAAAAGATAATAGATATCCTTCAAGTCAAGTCTTATGCTTATGGAAATTTCAAGGACTTGTCAAGGCAGTTTTTTTTGGCGATAGTATTTATTAATTAATTGTTTTGATTTATACCCTGCCCCATCTCCTGAAGACCTATATGGAAGTGGTTGTCATTGCTTCTTTCCAAGAAGGTACAGGAAACTGTACCTGAGAACGTTTGCATACAAGCTGAGACGTGTAAAGTTTGGTCCATGTTCAAAAATTAAATCAGTTTGTGATGCTTGCATTGAACTGAACATATCCAGAGATTAGATTGAAAATGGTTTTTTCAGTGGAAAACAATTCTTTCATTTTATTTGTTTTCAAACAAGTTCAGAATCAATTGTGAACAGTTATTTTGTCTAATAAAATGGTTCATCATCAAGCTGAACAAATGGGTGTTAGGTTCAGAAGCAAACTGAGCACATGATTTTCAACCATGTACATCCCTACATAAAGGGCTAAGGCTCTACCACTGAGTTACAGCAGGCATAGAAGGTAGGGAAAAGCCAACTTTCTTGCTTTCTTTGCAAACAAACAAACAAACACCTGGATGCACCTGAAAAGTCTAGAAGATGCAAATTAAGGGTGTGTGGGGAATGATTGACTATTGTTATCTTCTTAATCTTCAGATAAGTACATTTTAAACTAAATGTTCCAAAGAAATGCCTGCTGCTATCTGACACATGTCTCTCCTTGCATTTCCAAAAGAAGCCAACTACAAACAGGAAAACATGGATGATACATCATGACATAATCATGTGCAGATAATCATATGTAGTGTGCCAATTATTGGCTCTCTTACGGATCTCACTGGAAACCATTAATGCAGAGTAATTATGGCACTTTTAGGGTTAAAAGAATGTGTCCACTTGCCTGGCTAAAGTCCTTTCTGCATGGGCCTGTACCTCAGAGGTTTCTAGGTTGTTGGGAGAAGAATAGAAGCTTTGTCAGACGCTTTGAGTCCCCTTAAATGGGCGAGAAAAGCGGGGTAGAAAAGCCAAATCCTCCTCCTCCTCCTCCTTCTGCACACTATTATGGAACAGGAGGGGTCCCATCCTCCTGGGTTGCTCCATCTGCACTGGACAGAGAAATAAATTGAAGCCCTTTCTGCACTGGGTTTTATTCCAGAGTATAACTTAGAATAAGGACCTGACATCCACATGCTGGTATGGACTACAGCAGGTCCTGGATGGGATCTGCCATAGTCTGAAGGTCCCTTTTCCAAGATATAATCCAGAATATGGCCCAGCACAGAGATAGGGTACCAAAATTCTGCCTTACCCTGCCTTCCGGTGGACCTCAAGGATGAGGTTTGCCATTGTAAGTACTGAATATATGACGTCAAGGCTTTTTGGCAGTGCAACAGGAGGTTTTGTTGGAAGTGGTGCCTGAAAAAGACCCAGCTGTGAACTTCAAAGTCTGAGAAGTTTAGTTCCTGGCCTTCCAAGTCTGGGTGCTACGTACAAGGTCTGAGCACAGCCTTTGCAGTTTGTATTCAGGCCTGGGGCCAGTATAGCTACCCAAGTGTGGATTCCACAATTCTGGTCCAACACCCAGCCCAGCATGGGTGTTTCCTTCCCATCTCTGATCTACATTAAAGGCCAGGTAATGCATTTTTGAGGGACATTTTCTGGCCTTTAAAGGCACTAGCATGTGGACACTACTATCTCTAAGCTGCTTTTGAAGCTATAGTGTTTGCCTACTTATCAACCTATCAGCAACTTTCTTTCCCCTCAAGAAAAAATATTTTTGCTTTGAATTCTTGCATACTTGGGAGTTCAGGTGAGTCTGGCTTACGTTTGCACCAAAAACTAGAAGATTTTTGAACCATCTTGTGATCTATTTCTAGTTTATCTTCTCAATCAGAACAAACAAAATGGAGAACTTCAGAAAGAATACTCTGCTATTTTTGTTATGTGGAGGAGGAAGGTTCACATGACTTCCTTTGTCATTTTAAGTAATAGTTTATTTGCAATCTGAATCTCTGAGAGACTACTAAATAATTTTCCATTAGTAACTAGTTGAAATTACAAAAGAGCCTAGCAATTGCTTCTGGGCATTCTCAAGCAAAGACAAAGGCAAGACTTTCACCTGCTCTCAAATCCCTATAAATGGCCTTCAGAGTCATCCTGCCTGTCTCTCCAACCTGGAGACAGTACCTAGGCATCCATTCTAGTAGCTATTTATACACTTGTCCTCAGTGAATTTATCCAATCCTTTCTTAAAGCTGTATTGGTTTCCATCTTTCTATGAGACCTATTATTGAATGACATTCTAGGAAAGAATTTCATACATACAGTACTCTCTTTTCTCAGAGCCCATACATCTTGTGTGCAAGGTGGTTCTGATAGCGTTCAACTAAAATCCATTAAAAGCTTTCTTCAGATCTTTGGGCTGGCCCAAAGGTCAGAAGTGGAGATGGCTTGCAATGGGAATGGGAAAGTGGGTTGGGGCATTTGCTTTTTCCTTCCTGACTTGTTTTAAGCCAACAGGTGTTCACATGAATTCCTGAAGAGATATAGGGCCTATTCACACTTAGGCCTCTGGTATGCAAATAGGACAGCTCTGGTACACATACTCTGTATCAGAGCTGTCCTAACTGCATACCAGAAGCCTAAGTGCAAATAGGCCCATACTGTCTAGACAGGATTCAAAAGGCCTCTATATTTTTAGCACTGCAGCATTATTACTGGCATTGGTAATCAAGTTTTGCCATCATCTGCTTTTGTAATTATTGTAGGAAAAACTTAATTAAACATTTTTTTTCTGTCTCTCACTTTGGGCTTCACTAAGAAAAGCTGTCAATGTTCTTTCTTCTCATCATATGTCTTAGCTGAATGGAAAAACACTCAACTATCCACTTAAGATTTTGTCCATGGAATATTCCATGGGAGCTAGTTTGCTACCTGTGAAACACAAATCTTATATAAAAAGTAACTTTTATGTGGAATTTCATTTGGCTTTCTATGAAGGGGCTAAAAACACATCCAAACCTGCTCTTGCATGATCTTTAGTGATATTTCCAGTGTGAGGGTGTTGGGTTTTATGAAATAGTCAAAGTTTTTGGCTTTTGGCTTTAAACATGAAAAGGGCAAATAATTGTCTAATGCAATCCTAATCTCAGTACCCCTGGGCAAGAGTTATGTGGATAACATGGAGTTCAGGGTAGCCCAAGATATCCACCCCATTGAAAGTCCATTTGAGCTGTGATAACAAGGCCATTTTTCTACCTCCCTTTCAGGCCTATGACCAAAATGCCAGCCAAGACAATATTAGGTCCTGGTGGCCGTTTTACAGTGCCAGCACTTTGTTGAAGTCCAAACTGATGTTGGTTTTGTGGGTCCCAAATAAGTCTTCACTAGGGTTGTGAATGAATGCAATTTTTGACATTCAATTTGTAACAAATCAAATATTCAAAAATCTGAATTCATACGAAGAAGGAAAAACAAATGTCTGGACATTCGAATCAGTACAAATACATTCAGACATTTGTGTCTGTACAGGTACATACACATCTCGTACATACCCATACACATCTGTGCACATCTGTGCACATCTGTGCACATCCCATATGTATCCTGTTTTCATCCTGTATGGATGCATACGAGATGTGTACAGGTACGTATGAGATGCATATGCACCCATACAGATAAATATGTCTGAATTATTCTTACAAATAACTTGTGATATTCATATTCATTCGAATTCGGAAATCCGAATGTCCGGACATTTGATTCATGTACGCACGTCCAAATTCATACAAATTCATACAAATAACAAATATTTTGAATATTCATGCACATTCCTAGTCTTCACCTTCCCACAGTCATCCTGTGGTTTCCATCCTTCAGGAAGTCACTGGAAATCCTTTCCTGTTCAGGATCTCATCATCTGAGGCTACATTTGTACATGGAAAAACGGGTGTCACCAGGGCAGCCACGTGAATTACCCAGATCATGGCATCAATCCATCAAGAGAAGGACTGACACAGTACTGAACACACTGGAGACAAGGGTGCCACAGCCAGGTGCCTCTTCTGAAGGCAGAGTTGCCTGCTCTAGTGAGTATGGAGCAAAGCATTGGAAAGATGGATATTTTGAGTAAAAAGTGAGCAACAGCATGAACATAGCTGCCAGAGTTCTCATTGGGCATCCAAAATGGAAACATTGTCTGCCTGTTTGCTTCTGGTTATCACATTTAAGCCCTTTCTGCATTTGCTCTTAGTGCAATATAGAGGCCTCCCTTCCATGTGCTAGTGAGAGACCCCAGTATGCTCTGTCTGCATAGGATGGATCATAGACCAGGCTGAAGTGCACAAAATTGCATCCAGTTTACCAACGGACCTCAGCATCAAAGTCTACCAGCACACTAGGGGAATCATATACTGGACCACAGATGTATGTGGTCCTCTGTGGTCCTCCATGCACTGCTGAATTGGGGGCTCTGTTTCATTTGCTGGCCTTTCTCACTGATCCTGCACTCCCTCTTTGTGGCTGGTCCTGGGAAATAGATAAGATGTCTGAGAAAATACTATTGCTTTGGGAGTTAAGGATTGGGTTCTGCAGAGCTCATTGGGAGGCATGGGAAATGTAGTTATATGAGAATACTTCTGATGTATGCACACCTAACATACCTGGAATCTTTTATCAATAAAGAGTGTTTTGCACCTTCACTTCCTGAGGGAATGAAATTGGGACCTTGGATCTACCCCTCACCTCACCAGCGCTTCCGTAGCAGCTGTGGAGGTGTGAATCACCTCCATTTACAGAGGGCACTACTGAGCCATGGCAACGGCACCAACATGCCTGTGTGGTGGCACTGCTACAGTGATGGGATGACGCAGCACTAACTGTGCCTGTGTCACCCCTCCCCAGGCTCCATTCAAAACTCCATCAGGAAGAAGCGCCATACCAGGAGGCAGGTAGGGATAGTGGTTAGGGATGTGCACTTATGGTTTTTTCATGTTTGAGTCATATGAAATTGAATGCAAGAAAATTCATATTCATTTGAATAGATCTCCTTTGAATGTAGTAGGATTCAAACTCAATATAATTGTTCAATACATATCCCCTTTATGAATCCCCTACAAATCCCCTCTATAAATCCCCCACGAATCCCTTACATATCCACTCTGAACACCTCAAATCCACTTTGAACTCACTCTGAATCTGCTCTAAATCCACTCTGGATCCATTGCAGATGTGTCTGGGGCTGCTGCTTTCCCACCTCCCCAGGTTCAAAGCTTCGTACAAATGTATCGAAGGATTTGATCCATATTCGAACGTCAATCTTCGAATGTACCAACATTCAATTTGAATACAAATGCCCAAATTTGGATGGATTCCAAATGTGACAAATATTCATGCACAACCCTAATTGATGTAGAGCAGTTTTAAATGCTCTCCATCTTCATGCCCAGGAGGAACTCCTGCATGCATGGAGCCACATCTGGTTAAGACACAGCTCTGCACAATGCAGATGGTCTGTGCAGGAGTTTCTGTCTTCATCTTTTTGCCAAGTTCAAAAAGGCTCAAAGTTTGACTAACGTGCTGAAGTTACTCCCTGCCTTTTTCCTGAGTTTGAACCTAGGGTGGTGAATCTGTCACAGGTGGTGCTTTCACTTGATCTTTGTGTGGCTGCACCCAGAGTCTGCTGTTCAAGACTATTACCGTGCACAGAAATGTCCTCCTGCTTCCCTTGATAGCTACCTGTAAAGCAGATTAGATTAAGAGGCTGTGACTTTATTCAGCTTACTCAGCTTTATGGCTAGGCTAAGCCTTCCCATCTCTGTCCAACTCCTTACCTCCCGCACTCTTTTCTCCCTACATGACGTCAGCTTAGTCTCCAATTTTTTTCTGATTGCAATGCATAACAATCTAGGACACTGTTCCTGGGACGCCTTATGCCGTAGCCCAAGAAGAGTATCTGGAACTTGAACTTCAACATGTTTGCTCTCTTATCGTAAATATAAAGAGATCTGACTGCTGGATCAGGGGGCTGTTTTCAAATGAACTTTTACTCTTACCGTAACTGGTAGACGACCAGGATGTTCACGTATTTTATCACTGAAAAGCGCACTAGTTAAAGGAATCTTATCAGGCTATGTGTAAAAATCTATGGGAACAGGAAAGCAGCTGCTTTAAAAACATTATCAGTTACCAGCCGCCACTGAACTAGAGTGGAAGGAAACAGACTTTGCAAATTTGCAAATCGAACACGAGGACAACAATTAATAATAAACGCTGAAGAAGATGGCTCTTATGCAAAAATATAAAAATCTTTAGGGGATTCAGACTGTCAGAGTTTGTTTCATTCATGCACAGTACATGAGCCAAGAGGATTCTGTGTGTGACGAGAACTAAGTCATTAAAAAGAGCCTGGAGACAGATGCTTAACTTTCAAAATAGAAAAATGTTGTTTATTAGGAAACTAGAGAATCAAAATGGGAAAGCATATGTCCTGAGCCATCTGGCTACATGTCACAGGGAACAGAGAGAACAGAAAGAATTAGTCTACCACTTGCAGAAACATAAAGGAAAAAATCAGGCTCTATTCATACTGGGATGGCATCACACTAGGGTCAGGGGGGGTTGAATGCATTGGAGGCTGGATGAGAGCATGTGTGTTTGTGTGTGGTGCCCTGTAGGTATTCATCAACCTCTGAAAAGATGGTGTAAAAGATGAGGAGAAAGAAGAGCTTCTTTACTACTTGGAACCTCGTGAAATCAGGCTTCAGTGTTCAGGTGACCTGACTGAAGTAAATAAAATCATCACGGTATATAAAAGGTGGAAAGAACCCCCCTATCACACAGCACTAGAACAAGGGGGAACCATGAGCAGGAGAGTTAGGACTGACAAATGGAAGAATTTTTTCACCAGAGAATCACCAGTTTATAGAATTTACTATCAGAAGTGGTGGTGACAGTAACTGCCCTGGGGGGCTTTAAGAAAGACTTAGGCAAATTCATGGAGGACAGGTGTATCAATGGCTACTAGAAGCCCAGATTGGAGAGACAGGCAGGATGCTTCTCAAAGCCATTTGCAGTTCGTTGAGAGAAGTGAAGGTTTTACCTTTGTTTTCTGCTTGGGAATGCTCAGAAACATGAGCTACAGTGTGAGACAGGATGCTCTTGTGGCCTGATCCAGCAGAGCTTCTTTTATGTTCTTATGTTCTAATATTTGGCTCATCCTTTCTTTATGTGAAGTTAATAGTTTCACAAGACTAGATGCTTAAGGGTTTCTATTTTGCTCAGTAAATGTCATGTTTGTATTTATAACTGTAAATCATTTTGCATTTTTATTATTAAGAAGGGTGATTAATTGTATACCACTAGCAGCAGCACCAGAAAAACAAAACAAAACAAAACAAAACAATTATGCTTGTGAACTTCCTGAAGGCATCCGGTTGGATACTGAGGGAGCAGGATGTTAAACTAGATGGGTCACTGGACACGTGCAGCTCATTTCTAATTCTTGTAGAATGACCTTAGGAAGCAGCATTGGAATGACCAGTCTAAAAGCTGCCAGAAAGTCACAATGGACAGCCAAAACCATACACATTTGTCTTCTATTCATAATTTTTTCTTAGTCATTACTACTTGGTTCCAATGGAATTTTATTAGTACTTCTTGATTCCATCTGAATGCATGAATTTCATTCTAAGCCAGTTTACTAGTTCATCAGGACTGGGAACAAACTTGCGCATGTGTTCCAAAATGCAGTTTGTGCATCTGAGTGGAATAAACAGGTGAAATTCCATGCAAATGAAAATGTATTTAATGGGTTCCCAAAACATCACTCAAAATCTAATGAGAGTTGAGCTCTGCAATAGACTTCTCTGCCCTTCAAAAACATAGTCCATCAAAAATCCCTCTCTATGACTGCAAATGATGGATCTGCGCATCATTCCTACAAATTTATTTGAACTCCCCCTCCTACCCCCTCCCCACTCTGCTCCTGTGCAAAACTGCTTCAGTGGAAATGTTTGTTTCAGTAAGGCTGCCTCCAGACTAGCAGAATAAATCCACAGTTGAAGGTAAAAGTGCAGCATACCTTTTGTGCAGCAATGACCAGGTGTCCTGTAGCTTCCGCATTGGAGCTGCGAGAGCTGAGTCACCACACACTGTCACATGGGTGGAGTTAGCCAATCAAATCTGAGCTGCCCTTCCTGCTCTTGTCTTGCTGTTCTCTCCGTTCTGCCTGCACTGGAGGGAAACTTTGGATTTTGTTTATACTGCACAGTGAGTGTCCTTTATCCAGCATTGAGGTAAGTGTGCAGTCCCGATCAGATAATGCAGTGCCATGACAATCGATCGATGCTCATGTGTGACATTCCAGTACACAGTATAAACATGTCTGTTTCTGCACAATGGTCCTTCTGCACTTGCTCTGGTGGACAGCCAGAGCATGCTCCCACACAGAGCATGTGCACTGCACAGAGCTGCTTCCATCAAAGAAGAGGGTCTGTGCATGCTGGAGCACTCCCCAGGTGTGTAGCTGCAGAACATCTACAACTCTACTTGCCATGCAGCTAGTAAAGACATCCACACTCAATTTGCACCCCTTCCAGACAGAGGGAAAGTGGGGTGAGGTGGTATAGCCAGAGTTGTGTGCCAAGTCCCCAAGTCAACACATTGGCCCATTGTCGTGGTGATGCAATTGCGGGGATAGCACTTACCCAGAGCTTGAGAAAGCACTGGATAAGTTTCTGATGCATCAGGCATCACTAAGTGCAGATGCCTGATTCATCCTAGTATTTAGTCAGCCTTCATGCAAGGCCAAGGTGCTGAAAGACCCAAAGTCTCCTTTCCCATTGTTAGCATTTCACTGCTCCCATAGCCTGCATTTTCTGTCTCTTTCCTTCTTGTCAAGGAAAGAGATTGCAGTAAATATTCCCTCTGTTACAGGAATTTCATTTTGGATTTGGCTGTCCTGCGCCCACCCACCCATGTGCAGTTGGCTGAAGAACCAAAAGCATTCCTCCTCGCGGTTCTTTGTTGTTGTGGTTGTTGTTGTTTAGAAAAAGCCTGAATGTGTGTTCTCTGATTACTGCCTGCAGCTAGAACTCTGCACCGCTGTAAACGATTGGTTGCATTGACAGGGGGGAAAAAAATTAAAACTGAGGGAATACCTTCTCACCTTCTTATGGAATGCCCCTACAAATCTGCAATACAGATTGGAAATACAGTGGAAATGTATAGCTCCTCTTTGTATATGGCATCCAGGATGAGAGGCTGAAATGCAACTGAGCAGCAATTACCAATGAAAAACAGATGGAAAGGATTTAATTGTGGTTTTCCCAGGGACTTCTGGTTAGTCGTTGAGAACAACTAGATCCTGGACCAGTTATATGCAGTCTTTTGCCAAGAATGCAGCCATTGGATCAAGAACAATGTTTATCTGCAACTTTGTCCAGAATTCTAACAGCATGTGTCAGATAAGAGAGCTGCCTCTGAAATGCATTGTTTCTTCCATCACCTTGGCTTGTGTATTTCTGGCTTTGACAATCAAAGCAAAGCCATAATAGCCAACCAGGGAGAATGCAGCTTCTTTAGATCTGAATTTTATTTTGTATTGTTTTTAAAGTACAGTTGGACCCCCGTATCCACTGATTCAGTAGGCAGGGTTTCAGTTAACCATGGTTACCGGATCAGCCCCAACCCACCTCGTGCAGTGGAATAAAAAAAAGGCACCCAGAACCAGAAGGCCTATTTCAGCCTCCAGAAGGTTTATTTCAGCTTCCATAGAGTATTGGAATAGGCACGTGATGCCACTGGAGCCCATCCCAAAATGCAAGGGGGCACATTGGAGGTGGGCAGGAGGTGTCTGGTGGCATCATATGCCTATTCCAATGCTCTCTAGAGGCTGAAATAGACCTTCCAGAGGCCATAAAGGCAATTCTGGTACTGGGGTTGGACAACCCCAGAACCAGAAGGCCTGTTCGCGATTATCCACGGTTTCAATGATATGAGCCGGAATATATCCCCAGCAAATACAGGGGTCCGACTGTATACATAAAGCTTTTCCCCAAATTCTCACATGGGGAATCTTACCTAAATGCAGGTTGAACCTGTATCATGCATGCACTTAGCATCTTCTGGTTGACCCCTTCACGCCATTTCCAGATGCCAGAGGGCCACATGGATGTTGATGCACTACATGGTGACCACACACCCACATGATGCATCAGGTGATGTGGCATGTGGTTGCTCTGGTGATGGCACCACGCATGTGCACTGGTGCCAGGATGTTGGCATGCATCCCAAGATGGTAGCATCTGGACACCTGTCCACACTCCAGGTAAGTTTTGGGGATGTTTGGGACAGGCCACTTTCTCCAAAGTTTCCCACAGCCGAGAAGCCAAGTGCAAAAGGGCTCTTTGATTTTGCTGAGGTGGACAAATTGACAATCATTTAAATCAGCCAATCAGCCACTGAAGGTGTTTTTTCATCTTTCCATTTTTAAGCATAAACAGTTCTAGATACAGTAATCATGTACAAGATTAAAAGTTATAACCAACTATGCCTAATAAATATAATACTGGTTTATAAGGAATAATCATATTTAATATCTGCAGCTTCTTTAGAGACATGCCTTCCAACAGTACCTATGAATTCCCAGCTTGATCTTTGTTTCAAACCACATGCTCCCCGGCACTTAACATAGCGCAACTTGTGGCATGGCAGGGAAATACTTTCCCGATTATGTCAGATGATCCATGGTATCAATCAAAGTCCATTAAAGAAACGCAAACAAATGGACTTCCTTTTTGCATTGCACAAGTGAAGCAAACACATGTTAATTTGTTCTTCCCAGCTGTCAGGCTGTAACCGGAATCTCATTCCTAATAAATGTAACAAATAAGACTAAGGACTTTGTTAATGGATGTTGATTTCCATCTTTCTCCTTCATCCCTTCCTTCTTGAGAACGGTGCTGGCTGTTGTGTGTGTGTGTGTGTGTGTGTGTGTTTTGCAGAGCATGCATTGTGTATCTTGAGATGAACTGGGTCAAAGTGCTAAATCAGATCATTTTGGGGGATAATAAAATCTTGAATAGCATCTCTCTCTCTCTCTCTCTCTGATTGTCTACTCCCTGGCTTAACAATTTGTTTAGCCACAAGGATAAAAACCATGAGAATGGGTCTTAAGAGAAGAAATGCAATGAGTCATTAGATATGTCAGCCATGTGTCCTGCTTGCAGCCACCACTGTGCAAACACTGGAGTGGACCACACAGCATAAGAGGCCCGGTGCCATTTTTCCAGGCTATAGAAATGACCTGTTTCCAAGGCCACTTTCAGGCACCCTGACAATTTTTCCCCAGCCTGAAATTTCAGGACAGGCTGGTTCAAGTGCCATAGTGCACACAGCTACTTGTGCACTCTGCAGTACTCTGCCCCGTTTCCTGGGCAGTCATCAGAGATCAGCCTCCACAGTGCATGGCAAAAGCACATGGTGCAGAGTCTTATCAGACCACTGGCCTCAGTCACTTTCTCTCCACCTCCATGCATTCACAAAGGAGAAAGATGGAAATGACCTTGGAGTTCTTCGAAGAAAATTACCAGTAGATTGGTCCACCCAGAAGAAGAAGAGTGAGCTTTTCTAGCCCACTTTTCTCACCCATTTAAGGGGACTCAAAGTAGCTGCCAAAGCTTTCTATTCTTCTCCCCACAACAGAACACCTTGTGAGGTAGGTGGGGCTATGAGAGCTCAGAAAAGAGCTATGACTAGCCCAAGGTCACCCCGCTGGCTTTGTGGAGGAGTGCGGAATCAAACCTGGTATTACAAGATAAGAGTCCAGTTCCCTAACCACTAGGCCAAACTGGCAGTTCAGTTCCTGTGGCAATTCAGGAACTGGGAAGGGGTGGGAACATCTGGATGTCCGATCTGCTTACCCATGTTTATGGATGCCCAGATTCTGAGCATCATGCGGGGGGGGGCATTAAGAAGACATGTGTATGGTGCCATTGTTACAAACCTTTTGGAATATTCATGCTTTATTCAGTGTCCATATATAGCAAAATACGTAAGCGATATCTGGATGCAGCCTAAGGTCACGTCTCCATTTACAAACGGAGGTATCTGCTGCTGCTTGAGAATACATCTGCTGATGCTGTGTCTCTGTTTACAGCAGTAGCAGGTCTTTCACAGTGATTGCACCACCCCATTTCTGAGTGTGATTGCTGGTAGAGGTGCCATGATTGGAGGACACAGTGTCATGCTATGAATGGAGGTACCATAATTGGCCACTGGAAATGGTGCCTTCACATTCTGAAATGGAGACCACTTTTTTTCAGCTGCAAATTTTAGCTGAACTATCTCACTCTGTGAGTGGAGACCTGGTCTTAATGACTCTCTGTGACCCCATGGACCACATCATACCAGGCCTGAAGTTTGCTCAAGCTCACGTTCAATGCCTCCATAAAACGTCTTGTCTCCATCTTGTCTCCTTGCCTTCAATCTTTTCCAAACACCTCCTTCTATCTGCCACTGCACCTTAATATCTTTTTGCACAGGGGAGAAGTTTGTCTTTAAGGGGCTAATTCAGGCCACTTCTCCACTTCCAGATGGAGGCAGCTCCAAGGAGCAGGTGCTTTGGGGTTAAACAAAGAACGCCTTCCTCATCTCCATTTTGGAGCAAAAAGGTGCCATTTTCCGCATCCAAATCGTTAGCCAACATCTCATGGGACTAAATTGTGAATGTGCATTGTGTAAAAAAAAAAAAAAAAAAACATTTCTTTTAGTCTGTCCTGATTTGTCCAGATTTCCTTTCATCAGGTCTGGAAAGAGGCTGAGGAAATTGGCCAGCTTTTTTTTCTCAGTGCAAAACAATATTTGTGCTGTCCAGCCTCACTGAGAATGCTGAATGGCTCGTGTGTTCCAAAGTTCACCCTGGCTGGGGATACGCTTGGTGACGCTGCCTGTCAAACTGCTGTAATGTCCAATTAATGAGCCCGGTGCTATTGCTTCTTAAAAACAGATGTGAGCGGCAAAAATGTTTATCTATTGTAATTTTCCACTAACTTCCAGCTCTTGTTTTGTGATTTAGAATGGAAAACATTTTAAAGACAATCACATCTGCAGCGAGGAACAGTGCGCAGCACAAGATTTCTTGAACAGCTCTTCTCTAGGAGAACTCACAGCCTTTTGCTGATTGCTCCTCCAATGTACACTATAGCATTGAGACTTGCAGGTAACATTATATTAGGACAATAAAAGCATATATTAAAACAACAGTGTCTGCAAGTGGGAAAAGAGAGTGTGTCCCCATTTAACTGAAGGCCAGAGCAAAGAAGTGCATCTTCACCACCCTCTTGAACATATACAGTGAGGGAGCCTGATGCACCTCAAGTGGGGGACTATTCCATAGCCTGGGGGCCATCACTGAGAAGCCCACCTGTTTTGCTGCTGAGTGTGGTGGGACAACCAGGAGGGCCTGTCCTCCAGATCTCAAGGCATGAGCAGGTCAATATGAGAGGCGGCGTTCCATTTGGAGCCCAAGTCATTTAGGGCCTTGTAAGTCATTTAGGGCCTTGTAACTCCAGTTAACACCTTGAATTGGGCTCAGTAGTGAATTGGCAGCCAATGCAACTCTATTAAGACTGGTGTGATGTGACTTCCGGGAGAAATGGTGACCTGAAAGCTCGGAGTTTCTTGTTATCTCCGGAGAGCTCAGTACTGGCTGCCAGAGAAGAAAGTTTTTCACTTTTCTTCTCTGAGATACTTGCATTCCTGAGCAAACAGGGATCACAAAGAGATTTTCACCTTGTGCATCTGGCTAGCTGTCCTGGTCAGCAATCTAGCGGCCGCGTTCTGCACTAGCTGCAGTTTCTGGACCGTCTTCAAGGGCAGCCCCATGTAGAGTGCATTACAATAATCCAATCTAGAGGTTACCAGAGCATATATACTTGTGGTCAAGTCATCCCTGTCCAAAAAAGGTTTCAACTGGCATACCAGCCATAGTTAGGAATAGACACTCATGGCCACGGCCTCTACCTGAGCTTCAAGCATCAGTGCAGAGTCCAGGAGCATCCCCAAACATCAGACCTGTTCCCTGGCTTCAAAGTTAGCATGGGCTAGAATGTACCACCATCCACCTTCCTTCTAGACCAGATAAAACACTGGCCCAGGACCAATATTTTCCACATCTGCTTCCTGCATCAGCTTTGCAGTGCAGGGTCTCCCATTATCTGCACCATCATGAGGATGGCAAACTCCAAGATACAAAACCAGAATAAGGGCCAGTGCAGAAAGGGACATATTGGAGCTTTTGTGATGTGCCATTAGCACCAACTGTCTTGAACTATTTTTTTTCCACTGAATGAATAATGTCTAGGAGAAAAGGAGAGAAAAAAAGTAATCAACCAGAAAAGATCTCCTCACATTTATCCCAAATCAGTATATTACATTTATATATTTATTGCATTTCTGTCCTGACTTACTTTGAAACATCACAACCCTGTGAAGAAGATTAGACTGACAAGCACTGAAGGATCCAGGTTTGCCTGCTTTTTTATCAGTACACCCAGGGTGTCTGTAAACCCAGGAAAACTCCAAAATTACCCCAAGGGCAAGATTGCTCATGGTCATGTGAAAGCCATTTGCTCAGAAATTGTACAATAATCATGCTATACCCTGTGAACTAAACGTTTGTGGTTCAGTTCAAATTGAATTGAAACCCAGGTCAATTAGCAAATCCTAGGATTGGTTCAAAATATTGTCATGGAGGCAGTGAAAAAGGGACATACATATGCTTTTTATGGCATTGTAAAGATCTAGTTGAAAGGAGCAGCAGAATTAACACGATAATAGAGAAACCTGTTAAATTAGGCAGAACAATTCAGCTGGTCCTTTGGGTTGCTCCGCTAACTCACTGTGGAGATGGCACTGGGCTGAGCTTAGAGGTACACAGGGTTATGCCTGAGGCAATATCTTTGTATATTGATCAGAAGCTTCCTGCACAGTTTGATTGCATTGCTAGAACAATGATTACAGCTGCAGTTGAAATGTCGCAACATTCATTGACATGAAAATAAATTGGATATGTCAGCCAAATGCAAACTTTCCCATTGATTAAGATTCCATATCTTCTATGATTTCTTTTAATGATTAACTATTCTCTCGGAGGAAAAATAATGTTACAAAGTGAAGAATCCCAATCATGACAATAAATCCACTCTTGCATCCGGTCCATTTGTTTTCACAGACTATCTCCCTCTCTCCATCTTTGAGGGCCTTGGGAAAAACCATACCGATGGGCTGTTGGCATGTTAATTGCTAGCAGGGATGTGCACAAATATTCAAAATATTCAAAATCCAATCAAATTTGGACATTCAAATTCAAATCAAATGTCTATGAATTTGAATTTAAACATGTGAACAAATTTTGCATTTTTGAACCATTTGTACAAATTATTTGGACATTCATATGTGTACAGATACGTACATGATGTGTACTTGCCCGTATGCATCTTTCCCACATTTGTACGTGTTTGTATGGATCTATACAGGGCAAAAACGGGATGCATATGCGATGCATATGGATCTGTATGGGCACATATGAACGTTGTCGACATTTGTATTTGCAAATACGGATCCAAAATTTGCACAAATAGATTTGATTGTATTTGAATCGAATGTGAATACATTCAAATTTCAAACATTTGAATCAATTCAAATTTTTGGATATCCAATCCAATTCAAATCTCAAAAATTGCATTCATGCTCACCCCTAACTGCTAGGTTGTGTTTAGGCGTCTTTCACTGTGTTGAGCTGCTCTTTGAACATAAGAGAAGCCCTGCTGGATCAGGCCACAGCCCATCTAGCCCAGCATCCTGTCGCACACAGAGGCCCACCAAATGCTCATGGGCATCTCAAGCAGAGACAAGGACAAACCTATTCCTGCTCTAGAATCCCAGCAAATGGCCTTAGAAATGCCCCAGTTCTCCCCCCCCCAGCCTGAAAGATGCACCTAGGCATTCATTCTAGTAGCCATTGATACATCTGCTGTCCATAAATTTGTCTAACCCTACCTTATCGCCATCTAGACTGGTAGCTGTCACCACCTCTTTCAGCAGCACATTCCATAAGCCGATGACCCTCTAGGTGAAGAAATACTTCCCTTTGTCAGATCTGACTCTCCTACCCATCAGCTTCATAGAGTGTCCCCTGGTTCTAGTACTGTGTGATAGACACAAGAATTTTTCTCTATCCACCTTTTCGATACTGTGCATAATTTTATATACTTCAATCAGGTCCCCTCTTAAACACCATCTCTCCAGACTGAAGAGGCCTAGACGTTGCAGCCTGGTTTCATAAGGGAGGTGTTCCAGCCCCTTAATCATTCTGTTTGCCCTTCTCTGCACCTTCTCTAGTTCCACAATATTCTTTTTGAGGTGTGGTGAGGTGTGGTGATATGAATAAAACACCTGTTCAGTACAAAGAAATGCATTTCTCCAATTGCTAGGTTTCTCTTCCCCTACTGTCCTTTTGGTTTGCCAGTGGGACCTTCTTATTGTATGCCTGGTTAGGACTAGGTTAGTTAGGATAGGTTATGGATATCTGCTTTAACCCATCCAACAGAGCTTGGGGAAAGGTCCTTTGTTGGATTGGAGATCCACAATTCTTGTTACTATGATTAAAGATGGTTAAAAGATATGCTTTGAAAACAACTTCTTTGAAAGTTTGCGTTTATGATAAAGGTAACTGGTCACTTTTGGGGCCCTGGTCAAACTTGTTCTATATCTCATGAGGAGTACACAGACCTTATACAGTGTTCATATGTTGATGTGTGCACATGTGGTTTGGGTTTCCAGACTGAACAGAAGGGTTTGACTTAGCTTGAATTGAACTAAACCACACCCTTTTTTGAAACCAGTGGGCTAGATTTGAACTGAAGCAAGGCCATTAGACAAAACAGCTTGATTCAAAACATTTGAAATGCTCCCATTTTGTTCTTTAAACAGAGCTTCTTAAAGGTATTTTAATGTATTTATTCTTGCTTTTTACTTTACTCAGTTAGTTTATGAACTGCTCAAGATTCAATTCAACTGGTTGATCCCCTGTTTTTCTCACATATTCCAGGACTTTACTCCATTTGTCTTCCATGGGATCATTCTCCCTCAGTTCTTTGTATTTCCTTCTTCTCTCTATATGAAATCTAATTTCACCTACCCAGACATGTATCAATACCATTTCTGAATTGGCCATATCCTTGAATCTTTCCACCCTATAATCAAAACAGCTAAAGCTGCCATTATCATATGTTTACGCTATCCACATTTGTTTCTATTATTGGCAGCATTAAACAAAAGCCACAAAAGGCTTTTTGGGAGCTAAATACAGGCCTTCCAGTTTTACCAGAAGGCCTGTATTTAGCTCCCAGAAAGCCTGTTCAGAGTTCCAGAGGGCCCTGGAAGAGGCCCACACCACCACTGGAGCACACTCCCCAGGTAAGTGGGCCCCAGGGAGGCGGGTTAGAGCACTCCAGTGGCAGTGCGAGCCTCTTCCAGGGCCCTCTGGAACCGCAAAAGGCTTTCCAGGAGCTAAATACAGGCCTTCGGGTTTTACTGGAAGGCCTGTATTTAGCTCCCCAAAAGCCTGTTCGTTTCCAGAGGGCCCTGGAAGATGCACGCGAGCAGGTAAGGAGCCCCTGGGGAGGCCCCCAGGGGAGGTTTGGGGGGAGGGTGGCTGGAGGAGGGAGGCCCCAGGGCATCTAGTATGTGCTTCTACGGATACTGCATTATCTGATTCATGGATTCAATAGGGCTCCATTCAATCCATCCATGAATCTCGGAATTCGGATGTATTCATCTGGATTCCAAATGCACAAATAATTCGTGCACATCCCTAGTGGGAAACTGCTAGATCACATTCTGTAACAGTGAAATCCAGAAAAAATTCACTTGAAGATCTAAGTGATCTTTGGGGTCCAATGAGAGAGACAGTCTGCCACCGATACAAAAGGAAGCAAGGTTCTATACTTTTGTTGGCTATACCAGCAAGGACAGGCTATACTCTGCCTGTTGTGGGCTGTGCTGTGCTGCTGGAATGTTCTAGAGATGATTCATTCTGGTCCAACTTAGGAAGGCAGGAACAAAACATTCTAGCTTTTGAAGTTGCTGGCTGTGAATGTTTTGGCTGCTCCTTCAGAAGTAGTGCACCAGCAGCACAGCTTATGGGTGCCTGGTATTATGGCAGTAGATGTGATATAATGGCCCACAGCCCACAGCTCAGGCTGTTGATCTGGTGCACCAGCAAATTTCTGTGTGGACCGTTTACCATTGTTCCACACTAGCATTTTTGCACCATAGCCCACTCCAAGTCCCCATCTTACATGGTCTTCAGACCAACTGCAGATACGGCCTATAGTAGCTTCCATAGAATCCTCGTGGACAGGGCCATCTGCTGTCAGAGTATACAGATTGTGTACAGACCAGCTTACTTTCTTCTGGCATAGCCCAAGTAAGTGCTGAAAGGTGTGTGGAAGGAACTTTCAAATTGCACTAAACACAAAGACCCAACAGTTATATTTCTAACTCTCTGTGGCGTAAGAGTTGAAGATGTAAGTGTGGCTGTTCTCAGGGATATTGATTTGACTTAAAAAGAAAAGAAAACCAAGAGTTTTGTTAAATGCTGAGCTGTGGCATAATTTATGAGTTCCCATGTTGAAAACTGTCCCGTCCTTTGTATTTCAGCTATTTTTAATACCAGGCACTGCAATTCCAGTAAACTCAGGCTTGCCTACAGATTTTGAAGACCTTGGAAATGTGTAATTAAGACTGTCAAAGGTTGGCAGTTCAGGGTTTGGTTGAATTCTTAGCAGGGCTGGGCCTTGATGAATGAATGTTAACTGAGGCAGTTAAGGTACAAGAGAAGATAATTCAAAATCAATTATGGTTCCATATCTACCTACCTACCTACCTACCTACCTACCTACCTACCTATCTAGCCCTATACCCTAAGATGTCAGGCAGTTTATAACAATCAAAGCAATTAAAAAGAACTCACTAAAAATAATAACAGTGCCCAAAAGTGGGAAGCTATCAACAGAGTAATAATCATTAGGGTAGGGTTGACCAAATGGCGACCCTTCAGAGGTTTTCTTGCAGCTTCCAGGAGCCCCAGGCACTGTGACATACCTCTAGCAATGAATTTTGATAGTTGTGGTCCAGCAACATCTGGAGACTTGAAGTTCTTTCATTTAGCAGAGGACTATGAATGAAGGCAAAAGTAGGATTATCTGGTTCCCATGGGCTTTGCACCCAAAGCCAAGGCCAAGGTGATGTAAGATTACTGATAGCTAAGGTGGTCCCCAAGGAAACACAGGATCCAGCAGGCAGGCCAAGAGAGAAGGCCTGGGGCAATTTCACATTTCCCTTCCTGTCCACTGGACGGGAAAGGAGTGTAATCACCCAATGTTAATTAGCACTTGCAAGTGCTAGGTAACTACACCCCATGCCCCATGCAATCAGTCATTCATTTGTGACTGGTCCTAGGGCTGGTCCTCTTCAGGGTGCTGCCATTTTGGTTGTGGCACCCTCCGCGACTGTATATATGTCAGCACTGTCACCATGATGATACTGACGCTCTGCACACACAGTCACATCTATGGTCATTTGAGGTGTCAGTGCATTTGCGCGGCACCTCAGGCAACCTCCGAGTACTGGAAAAGGTGTGAATGGCCGCTGCCTGAATGTGCCAGGTAAGTAATTGGGAAATGTTAGTAAAGATATGGAGCAGAATTTCATACTCCATACCTAGTGCATGATTAGAGAACTTCTGGGAAGGGAAGGGGTACCTGGAGACTGTAACAGCCTCCCAAAGGTGTGGATGCTCTTCCCCAGAAGTCTCCTAATCATGCACTACTAGAGGATGTAGTACGAATAGGCCTCTGGTGTGAGTGAGGGCAAAGTACAGAAAGGCTGTGGCTCTCACACCTATACTTAATGCTTTCCTTCATCTACTTGGATATACAATACAGATATTTTCTTTTAATATTTACTCTCCTTCTGGGGAAAAAAGAACTTAATAAATGTTCATAATGTTTGCATTACATAATTCTTAGGAAAGCAAACAAGATACCTGTTAATGCAAGACTTCTGAGAAAAGAATAAGGAAGCTGAGGAAGCTTCCTGCAAATAACTGATGGAAATAAAAAGAAACATTTTTAAAGAAACTTCTTGTGTTTGTCCTACAGTGATGGGGGATGACTTACTGTTATAGAGCTTCTCCCAAAACTTCTTTTGCATGGAGAAGAACTTTCATGAGATATCTCTTTTTCTTCATGAGGTGTGTTTTTGCACTTGCTTAGTGTTTGCACTGTGTAGTGCTAGTACAAGATAACCTAGCCCCCGCACGTCCAGAAACTTACCTGGATTTGGCTGCACATCTGAATCTCTGCAGGACAAAACCATTTTGATTGCAGCACCCTGCATGGCTGCATGTGCACCATCGCCGTTTCTATGGTAACAATGATGGTCTGCACACACAATCATGTCAGGGGTCCTCTGAGGTGCCAGCACACTTGTGCAGTACCTCAGAGGGCCCCTGGCACTACAAAAGGTGCAAGTGCTCACCGCCTGGATGCACCAGGTAAGCTTTGCAACAGGATTGAGGAGAGGTAGGGTGTTTGTGGTGCACAATTTCATGTACCACAGCTCGTTCACAATTAGTTAGCATGGGTGTTTGTAAGCTTAAATGCCTCCTGAAAGTGCTGATGCACCTGTCCAGATGTTCACTAATTGCAAACAAAGACACCAAGTGTGAATTGGCCTGAGACTAGCTTACATGTTCCATACTGTACTGCCACTAAAACTGATAAAAGGAATGCTGATATCTTTCAGAACATCAGTAGAAACAAGCACGGGTCCTTTCTGCACTTGGCCCACTGGTAGCCTTGTAGTCCACTCCAAGATGGAGTATCTTCACTTGAAGGAGCTGTTTCGGAATCAGAAACAGCTCCTTCAGTGTAGGAGAACACTGCAAAGTGACTACCTGCATGGTTAAGTGCTCACATGTACACTTAGTTAGCCTTTCCTGGCTTTTCTCTGCTCTGGTGAGCTCATCTGCACCTCTATAATCTGGAATAAAGCCCAGTGCAGAAAGGGTCTAGGCACCTGCATTGCATAACTCCTTAGCATGCATTTAGCATGCATTTGCTGTTCTAAAGCCTGCCCAGTGCAGATGCCCCTGCCTACAGTTGGTCCAGATCCAGCTTATCCAGATTCACTAAAGAATGTTCAATGTGCATGAATGTAATTTTTGGGATTCGATTTGAGTCTTTAAAATTTGAATTTAACGAAATTTGATTCAAATTAACCAAATCCAAATCTATTTGTTTGAATTTTCAATTCAAATTTGCACTTACGAATGTTGACAACATTTGTATGTGCCCATGTGCATTGTTAGACATCCCTTATGCATCTGTACACATCCATACATGCCCATATGCATCCCATATGCCGTATGCAACCCATTTTCATCCTAGTACAGATCTGTACAAATGTGTACAGATACGGGAAAGATGCATACGTGCAGTATGCATTGTGTACATTGCGCACACATAGGAATGTCCAGATAATTCAAATGAATAGATTTAAAATTCAAAATTCATTCAAATGTTTAAATTTGAATTTATGGACATTCAATTTGAATTTGAATGTCAAAATTCGGACGAATTTGATTGAATTTCAAATACCTTCAAATATTCGTGCAGATCTCTACGGTGGTTCAATTCAAATTGAACACTGGTTATTTCAATTCTTTTTGTCCTTAGTTTTTAAACAGACAAGGTTTTCAAAATTTGAACTCAAAATTGTTTGAGCAGGTTGAACCTCTTAAAATATACACACAAAAAAGGTCTGTAAGGAGGGCAAGTCTGTAAGGTTTGGCACATCGTTGCTCCTATGCTTCCACCAGCCATGAAATGATGGGAAGTTCAGAAACTTTGCTGGTACAAATGAAAGCCCTAACGGGCACCATAGTGTTTTCAGGACAGGTTTAGGACCTCACAATAAAGATTACATTTGATATGTGAGAATATGTGAAGACCAATTTGATGTCAGCCTCCATAAACTGCTTCCCACACTTAACAGGCCTTCAGTGTATTCCTTGATTGAGCAATGATTGATTTCCTTTACACAAACATTAAGGGTTTCATTTGTCAAGATAAGACCAAGGACAGTATTAAGGAAGTTCCCGCTTATATTTCACCCTACTCTCAAGTGTCAATTTAGGTGATGACAATCTAAATAAAGAGCCTTTTTTAAACATTTTCTCTCCACTGTTGGTGTTATGTAAGTTCCTCATTCATTATACTGTGTGATTTTTGTTGCAATTATATCATCTGTTCCCCTAAAGCTCTGCAAAGTTAGCAGTGGGACAAGAAAAAGAGGCTGAAAAGTTTGAAGTGTCCTATTGGAACAGTCAGCTCTCCTGACAAAACACTGAAAATTTCCAAATTTTCCACCCACTGGGAACAATTGGGAAGGGGAAGAAAAATACTCCCTGATCAGATAATCCTTTTTTAGAAGAACTGTTGTAAAGAAAGAAAGAAAGAAAAACCTTCCAAGCAGCTAAGTGATGGGGGAAAGAGGAAAAAGATAGTGATGGGGTTAGGGTCAGATGTTAGGGAATGGCTTTAAGAAAGGATTAGATACTGTAAATTCATGAAGGACAGGTACAAAAATGGATGTCCAGAATGGATGCCTCCAGGTTGGGAAGACAAGTAAAATTCCCCTCAAGGCCGTTTACAGGGCATTAAGTGAAGGCTTTGCCTCCTGCTTGAAGCCCAAAAGCAATTCATGGGGCACTGTGTGAGACAGGATGCTGGACTAGATGGGCTGTAGCCTGATCCAGCAGGGTTCCTTTTACGTTCTTATGTTCCCTTCACCCCAACTCCCACCAAGCAGCTGAGTGGTAAGGTCTTCCTACTATCCCCATTTTTGGTAGTCCTGTCCCAAAAAAGAAGGAAAGAGAGGAGAAAATGATTTGCTGAGGATCAGGAACAACTTTCCTGTAGAGATATGCACAATTTTTTTTTACAGTCTATTCAAATCAAATTGAATACCCAAAAATCCGATTCTGTTTGAATCTTTTAAATTCAAATTTAACAAGATTTGATTCATATTTACCAAATTTGAATCTATTTGTTTGAAATTTTTGATTCGAATCTGTACATACGAATGTTGACAACATTAGTATGTGCACGAGCACATCTTCCCCACATCTGTACACATCTGTACACATTTGTATGCATCTCGTAGGTATCCTGTATGCAACCCTGTTTTCTTCCCATACAGATCTGTACAAATGTGTACGGATGTGGGGAAATGTGGATCTTCAAGTACGCATTGTGTACAAACACATAAACATACGAATGTCTGGATAATTCAAACAAATAGATTCAAAATTCAATTTTAATGTTTACATTTGAATTTCAGGACATTCTATTCGAGTTCAAATGTCAAAATTCAGCACATTCAATCCAATTTCGAATGTCTACAAATATTCGTGTACATTCCTACTTTCCCCCCAAATTATGTTTTTGGTTTTGGGATTTTTTGTTGCCTGTACATACTGGCAGTGATTCTACAGCATTTCCGGTTTCTTGTTCTTTTACCTAGTTAGGCTGGAACTGTGGCCATGGCCATGGCCATGCTAATCTGGCTAAACCGGACCATTCACAC
Organism: Aspidoscelis tigris stejnegeri; assembly: GCA_023333525.1. NCBI lineage: Eukaryota > Metazoa > Chordata > Lepidosauria > Squamata > Teiidae > Aspidoscelis > Aspidoscelis tigris. The sequence continues at coordinate 20,420,322 of JALMGA010000007.1, read as the reverse complement.
TTGAAGTGCTGGTGGTCTGGCTGGGAACTGTACCACCACTTGAAGTGCAGATGCCGCTCTCTGCCATCCCACTGAGTTGTTACTATTCCACTGAGTTAAATACAATCAGGCCTTTCCCTTCTACTGGAGATTGCAAGTTCACTGAGTAGAGTGTGAAAAGTTAGTCAAGCTGAGCCGAGAAGTAACCACATGGGACACCAAATGAGTTGAGAATTGGGGAGAGTACTGAATTCCAAACTGGAGTAGCTTTAGCCAATATTAGGCAAGAGTTTCCCATAAAGATGGTAATTATACAAGAATAGCCCTATTACATAAAAATACTCTTATTGGAATTCTTAACACTTCAGTTTCTTTGAATTAGAAAAACAGACTTTCCCGTTTCGCCTTATTGTAGTAGCTGATGGGTTTAACTGTGTTATTAAAGCAAATTTTCCAACTGAGTCACCACGAAAGACAGGGCTCTTACTAATAGATAGAACGTCCCTTAACAAATCTCTTGAGCAAAAATAGGCCACAATATGGAACTTTATCCAGTTGTTTAGGGATATGTACAAAGACAAATTCTCCCATTCAACTCATTGTGAATTGAATGGGAGAATATTTGGTTTTGTGCAACACACACACACACCTGCAAAGTGAGCAGCTTTGGTTTTGTGTGCAAGCATGCAATGAATATTTGTGTGTGAAGGGAACCCTCCCTTCCCATCCCACATCACCCCTCCTACTTACCTGCTGCCGCCACTGTCATCACCCGCCCCTTGGAGATCTAGGTAGACTTTCCAAAGGTGCACACATGAGATTTCCCGTGATTCCAGGATAAGGGAGGCCCACATGCACCTCTGGAAGGTCTACTTGGGCCTCAGAGGAGCATCGGAATGGTGATGGAGGATATGGAGGATCTGGCTGCAGCCACATTTGGGGGTAAGGGAGCACAACCGGGTGGGCAGATCCAGCCTTCATTGAAGCTTCTATGAATGGTCTATGAAGCTTCAACAAAGGTCTGATCCATTTGAGTCACCTGCATGTTACAAAATTCATACAAATTCAAATTGCATGAATATTCATGCACATCCCTACTGCCCTTTACTTTTCTCAATGCACTTCAAAATATCATACTTCTCCTAGGCTTTACAATGTGAATTTCAGGTGAAGAAAAGCAATCCCAGAAACCAGCAATGATGCTAAACTTTGTATCTACTTGGGCTAGAATCTGAAGATGCCTAATTATTGATTAATACCTCAGTTAGGAAGAAAATCATACGTATGTTTTGACTGCAGTAATCCACCATGGAGCTAGGAAGAAAGGGACAAAGTGGCCGTTTCCCATTCATATTTGATAAGTGGGTCTGTATAGAAATGGGTGCCCACTGGCAAACAGGTATTCTAGTTTAAGTGGCCAAAATGGCTGCCTTGACTGAGATTTTGGTAGGCCACTTTTAAAAGATCTACCAGCAGTCCAGGATCCCTGGGCTGACCCAGGGATACGTGCATACCTCCATGGGCCAGTTTAGCAGGAGGACCCAATCTGGCATCGCACAAAATTGCCCTGCTGAAATGGGGTTCCCCTAGGGCTCAAAGGCCAGGAACATTTGTAGTGATGCAAGGCACCACAGGGCTTGTCCCAGGTTGTCCAAGTGTGGACTGTCTTGTTTGGGGCCAGCACAAGTAAGTACAAAAGAAGCCTAGAGGTGTTTGAGAATAGTCACAGGGATAGGAACCTAAGCAGTATCCTTCTGGATTAGATCAGTGGCCTAATCATTCTAGCAATCTGCCTCACATTTCTTTTTACACCAAACACTTGTCTGTAGAAATTCCAGAAGAAGGACATGAGTACAGAAGCAATCACTCATCCATTCAAATCCCATGCAGGCCAGGACTGAATGTTCTCTCAGGCTCCTTTCTGCAGTGAGCCTTATTCTGGATTATATCCTGGAATAGAGGCTTGCCATCTGCCACCCAGGACCTGCTGTAGTCTGCACTAGCAAGTGAATGGCAGTTCCCTATTCCAGAATATAGAGCAAAATAAAGCCCAGTGCAGAAAGGACCTCAGTCTAACCACCCCATTACCCCTTTCTCCCTCTCCTTCCTTCTCTCACTGCGTCCATATACCCATTACTTCCAGGAGATTTTCAGTTAGCAAATAAACACCAGAGGTAAAGTATGATAGGAATGAAAACTGAGGACTAATTGCAGGTCCCATTCTGTCAATGCACATTGACATTGTACATGAAACAAACAAACTCATATTGTTTTATTTGAACTTGGTTTTATTGCTTTGGCGTTATCAAACATGGCTCGTACTCAAAGGCTCAAGTGTAATGCTGCAGTCTTTTTTATCCAAAAAACTCATTTGTGAAATGTTTTCTGAATGCATAGACAGATTAAGAGCAGATCCATTTTCTCACTTACGTTCAACTGCTTGGTGCCAAACCAGCAGAGTCTAAAGAAATGATTGTGCATTTAGAGGGAAGAGGGTATTAAAACATTTGTGGCAATCATAACAGAGGGATCAGTTCTCATGACGCTTTTCTGGACCAGTGGCCGATCTTCCAGTAATGTGACTGAGTATCTCAGCAATTCCTTTTGCACCATCTCACCTAACTATCCGTTCAGCTTCATTTACCGGAGTTTGAATTTCCCGACATATTTGGAATGCTTTTGGCTCGACACTAAAAAAAAAACACCAAAAAATCCTCCAATTTTGTGCTCTGCTGCTTTTGGCTTGTGTGACTTTGTGTGTAGCAATAATGCCACCGCCTAAGAAGAACTGAAAAGCAGAGGTCAGCAGATCAAGTTGTTTCAAGTACAATCCATTGAAAGTGAAGCAATATGGAAAAACGTTCATGCTTAAAAACCCGTCCTTCTGGAATGAACGTATGGATCTAGTAAATACATTTGGAAAGACATGGCATGAAATTTAACAGCTCTTGGATTGCATTTTAGATCTACTGCTTTAATTTCTGGACTATTTGGTAGCTAGAATCTGGGGCAGTTTCCACACTGCCTGCCATGCTGTTTGCCATGGAGAACCAATGGGCGATTCCAGCCAGGAATGGGGTGGGAGGGATGGCAAATGGTGGTGGCAATTAGTACGAGGCCAGGGACATTTCCCCAAGGCCCCAGAAATAGACCACCTTCCAGAGACTGGTGAGATGTCATCCCAGCTTCTTGAGGGCTTCCTCACCTTTTGGGCCATCAACTTGTGTGTGAGACCTACTTTTTCATTTGTTTCTGGGATGAGACCTGTGAGGTTCTCCTGTCATCCCAGGGCAGGTAGAGCCAAGTTACTCTTGCCAGAAGGGGCTTGTTTGACCAACAGAAGGAATAACATGCCTTTGGAATATGCTACCATGAAATGTAATGTTGATCACTAGGATGGATGATTTCAAAAAAGCTTTAGACATATTCATGGAAATTGGAGGGCTTTTCACACTTCGGCCCGTAGTTGATAATTAGGCAACATCTGGGCAAGAACATCTGCACTTAGAGCCTCCAAGTGCCCCCTGCCTTCCCGGAAGTTGCCTAATGATCAATTAGCTGTGGAGCATGAAATTGTGCTCCACAATCTAACTTTTCCCAATCACTTACCTTTTGCATCCAGCCCGTGAGCATTCACACCTCTGGCTGGACAAGGAGGTCAACAGGGCTGATGCACAGCATGCTGGCAGCTCTGCTGACCTCCTGACATGACTGTCACTGCAACTGTGACTGCACAGAGTGTCAGTCTTGTCATGGTGATGCTGCTGATGCCCACACCATTGTGAAGGGCAGCACACTCAAGATTACTCTGAAGAGGACCAGCCAGTGATCAAATGGTAGGTAAGTGTTCGATTGTGGGGTGGGGTAGGCTAACATTGACTAGGACTCCCAAGTACTAGTCAACACATTAGTTGATTGCATTCCTTTCCCATCCAGTGGACTGGAATGGAAGCGCAAAATCGCTCCAGGGCTATCGATGGCTATCAACCCTGAAGCAAGCAGAGAAAAGACCATGTGTCTTATCCAGTGGGGTGCTGTTGCAGTGCCTTCTCCCGCTTACCTGGTGGAGTGCTCTTAGGAGCGCTTATATTGAGCAGTTTGGTGGATAAGTGTGGGATTGCGCAGATCCTGCTCTTTTCCAACACCCCCATGTTGTCAGAAGTGGGGATGTGCACAAATGGGGTTATTTGCACTTAATTTGCGTCAAACTGAATGTAAGAAAATTTGTATTCATTCGAATAGATACCCTCCGAATGTGGTAGGATTCTATTTGATACGAATGTATTCGTACAAACTCTGAATATCCGATATGTATCTGATACATATCTGATAAATATCCCATAACATACCCACTCTGAAAGCGTCGAGTCCACCCTGAACCCACTTTGAATTCACTCTCAATCCATGTTGAATGCACTCTGGATCCATTGCAGATGTGACCGGTGCAGCCACTTTCCCACCTCCCAGGTTCACAATTGTACACATATGAATGTCAATGTACGAACGTCGTAACATTTGATTCATATATGAATGTCTGAATTTGTACGAATATCAAATGTTATGAATATTTGAGCACATCCGTAGTCAGAAGAGTATCATGCAGATTCTACTACAGTTGGGAAAGGCTGATGATAGGCCTGTTTGCACTTACCTTCCAGAAGCAGTTCCAGCCACTTTGGGGACAACACATCAACACTGCACAGCACATCAACGTCTGTACAGCACATCAACACTGCCATCACAAAGCATCCTAGAACTCACTCCAGCTGACCCAGCTAGCTGTGGACTGGTAAAATGTCCCCATCTTGACCAGGAGCAGTGTTTGAACCCTCTTCTGGGTATGAAGCTGCAAGTGAGCAGTGTGGTGCGGTCATGTGGCAACTGTTGTCCTAGCAATCCGGCCTGCCTGCAAATCCCACTTTCCATCAGAAGGCACCTATAACAGTAACTGCACCTCCTTGGGTCCAGCATGATCATCAAGGGGCACCTCTCATTGCAACTAATGGCTACATGGCACATGGAGATCACGTGCAGCAGCCTTCCCAATTAAGCGGAGATTTGACCTGTGTTTGTTTTACCTTCTCCTAATTTCTAAAGACCCAGGTGCATCAGTCTATTTGACTATTTAATTGCTAGCTGTTCATGCAACGTTCATGAAGAATTACCATGATTTGTTCATGGTACTTTTTGGGGAAGAAATACTCTATATTCTGGCATATAAGACTACTTTTTAACCCAGGAAAATCTTCTCAAAAGACGGGGCTCATCTTCTATGCTGGGTGTCGTCTTCTTATACGGTGAGTATATCCCAAACTCTATATTTTAACTGGAAAGTTGTGGGTCATCATATACGCTCAGTCCTCTTATACACCGGAATATACGGTATGTGTATCCCCCAAGCTCCATGTGAGTTTCTCTGTAGGGTGATTAATCCTCCTGCTTATTAGTGATTGGCAAAGTGGAATCAAGAGAGACTGTGGGGCAGCACTGGATGGCAATTTCTTCACTGCCACCATCTCATTGTTGTCCACTGGTCGCTACCACTTCTTTTTGCACCATTCAGGGTTAAGCAACCCCTTCTTTGTGGTCAGGTCATTATGCAGAAGAAAATATTAGCAATGATTTCTAATTGTGCAGCCATCTGGGTACTGCAATGATGTGTCTAGGATTTCAAATAGGTACAGAGAAGCCATAAATATGAGTAATGGTCCAGGGCTCTGCACACCAACTCTAAAATGTCCTGGGGTTTTTCATTTCAACTCTTCCTTAACAGCCCTCCCCCAATTATGTAGAGGTTGCTTGGTTCTTTCCCCATGGGGAAAAATAGGCAAATTGTAGATCAAGGTGACTTATATGCCCCTGCCGTACTTCTTTAAATTGATTGTAAAATTATCTTGCCAAGTATTTCAAGGCCCAAATATAGTGTTTCATTGGGAAAACACAAAGGACAGCAGAGAAAGGAAGAGAGAATACAAGGGGGGAAAAAAGAAAAAAATTAAAATCATTTTTTATGATTTAATCACTCGGTCTTCCTGAATCCAGTACATAAGAACATAAGGATCAGGCCACAACCCATCTAGTCTAGCATCCTGTCTCACACAGTGCCTCACCAATTGCTTCTTGGAATTCTCAAGCAGAAGACAAAGGCAAAACCTTCACCTGCTCTCCAATGTCTGCCAATGGCCTTGAGAGTCATTCTGCCTGTTTCTCCCATCTGGAGACAGTACATTGGTTCTAGAAACCACTGATAACACCTGTCTTCCATGAATTTTTCTAACCCATTCTTAAAGCTATGCAGGCTGGTTGCTGCTATCAACTCTTCTGTAGTAAATTCCATAGACCATTGACTCTTTGGGTAAAACAAACAAAAAACAGCAACAACTCAGTTCTAACTCTCCTGTCACAACTTACTGACACCTCACCCCTTCAATTTCCATATTATGAATGTCTTCCTTGTTGAAATGAGATTTCTTCTGTGTTATTGCATGAGTCAACATGATGAAGGATCTTGGAAAATAAAATGTAGCTGGTTCTGGTTATCTCAGATAATCATCTTTATTATTATTATTATTCAGTTTAGAATGTAATCCAAATGTTATAGGAATGCTTCCAGAACTATTTAGTGGAGAAGTCACAGCAGGATTTGTCACAAAACAACAGACATTTGGACTAAAGTAGAATGGGAGAAGCCTTCCACAGATAAGAAATTAATGTTTTACAGACTTGTGAAGATTCTCCCTCCACAATGGACTGAATCTACACTTGGTTAGTAACTCTTCAAGACAGTTTCACCCACTCAGCTCCTTTCCTCTGTTACCATTATCACAGCATCCATGTTTTGCAGAGTCCAACTTGAAAATAAAGTTAGCTAGTTTGGTCTTGTTAGAGTGTTGGACTAATATCTTACAGTCACTGGGTATGATTTCGCACTCCTCCATGAAGCCAGCTGGGTGACTTTGGGCTAGTCACAGCTCTCCTTCTGAGCTCTCACAGACCCACAGACCCATCACAGGATGTCTGGTGTGGGGAGAAGAACAGAATGCTTGTTAGCTGCTTTGAGCCCCCTTAAATGGTGAAAAAAGCAGGGTATAAAAGGCAACTCTTCTTCATTTTGTAATCACCATCAAAATTATCATTGGCCCCTCTTGACCACGTGGTCCCATTGCAGCCTGTGGTCATTGTCACTTGGGTGCCATTTATTTCCGCCAGACGTTGAGAAAGAGTGGGTGCCCAGAAAAAGGTCAAGAATGCACTTCCAGAAACCTGGAGCTCCGAAGTATTAATGCACAGTAGAGGTGCATTACCTTTCTGTGAAGGAGCAAGATGGCGCCTGGGTTTCAGAGAAGTCTTCTTGAGCAGACATCTGAATGCGAACTTTTAAAAAGCATAAAATAACATTATATTATCAAAAAAACACATATCTTTTGGGGATTCGGAAAGAATATAATAGCTACATGAAGGAAATGGGTATTTAAAACATAAGAACTCATGACATTTATAAGATTTGTAAACAGAAATTGAAAATGTAAAATTGAATCACCACCTTAATATCTATAGATGTATCTGCATATGAAGGTCAGTCTTTAAATTGAATGTTGGGATTTGATTTTTTTTTAAGCCTTTATGCTTTCCCCTGCATATTCTAGGTATATATTTATTTAATTTATTTAAATGTACATATGTATGAAAGATCTTCTGAGAGACCAAATGTTATTTCCTGATGGGAAACATGAGCTGAATAGCATTGAAAAAAGAGACTTGCTAGCCAATCTTTGATGCAATTCTTGATTTGTAGAACCTTCTAGTAAGACTTCATGCATTGGTAGCCACTGCACCCAGGGGCCTTTCTGCATTTGCTGCCGAAAAGCGGATCTAAAAAGATCCACTTTTCAGTGATCCATCCTCCCTCAGATCCGTCACAAATAGTGAGGGAACACACATGCGGAGAGAACAGATTCTGGAGGGCAGATTGGAGTGGATGCATCTCAAGCTAAGTGTCTTTAATCTGTGTTAAAGGAGGGGGGGTTAAACCGGTTTCCACAGCTAGTGCAGAAACACTCCAGAAGTCCCTGCTCCCTGCTGAAAAAGGTTTGCAAATGTCCTTTGAAATGGAAATACACAGAGCTCCTTTCAGCAGGAAGAGAGACTTCTGGCTTAGGAGGAGGAACCTTGCCATCTCTCCAGGGGTGGTCGTCTAGTGGTTGCAGCTTCTGGATGAATCTCCAGCCTGCATGGGCCCTGATAATTTGGAGCTGCTTCTTTGCAGGACTGGGTCCCTCTTGTCAGCTGATCTGGACCCCATCTGGTCTCACCTTAACCAGAGACTATAAAGGACAGCTGCTTATGATTTTAACCTGCTGGAAGCCCTGCCTGAGGAGGAAAAGAACCTTGCCATCCCTCCAAGGATGGTGGTCTAGTGGTGGCAGCCTAGACCCCTCTGCCCTCTGGATGACTCTCTAGTGTGGATGGGCCCTGATAATTTGGAGCTAATTCCTTGCAGGACTTGGTCCCTCTTGTCAGCTGCTCTGGACTCCACTTGGCCTTAGCTGCCTCAATATGTGTGTGTGTGTGGCTTATTTTACAATGTTTTGTATGATGTGCAATTTTATTTTTATTATAGTGTTTTTATTATTATTTTGCATTATGTATTTTCTGTTTGTTGTAGACCCTGTGGGCAAATTTTCTTTTGGAAATGAAATGGCTGCAATTACCTGCACCAATCACCCTTGATATCATGACCATAGCCTTCCATACATATGATATCAATCACCTGGATTTGAAAGCCTAGGTAGTGTCTGCTTTGTAAGTTAATAGAATGGAATAGTCGGTTGTCTTATCATTCGGATATGAGGGCAGCTGGCAAATAGGACACAGCACTACGGCTGAATGGTGATTCACTGGCCCTTATTCTGGATTCCATCCTGAAATAGGGACCTGCTATCCACATCATAATGCAAATTAAGGCAGGCCCCATGTGGACCCCGCTATAGTCTGCACCAGCATGCAAATGGCAGGTTTCTCTTCCAGGATATAATCTAGAATAAGGCCCAATGCAGAAAGGGCCATGGTTTAACTTTCATGTCCTTGAAGAGTAACATATGAGCTTTGAACCACACTCTGCACTGGAAATATAACCAATGTAGTTGGTTATAAGAACTGTAACCAAATAACATCTGGCAGGATTGTGTTGATTATTAAATGAGCCAGTTCCACCAGTGTCCTAGAATAGTCTTGGCCAACTGATGTTCTGGACTACACTCCTATGGATCCTAGCCAATGTGGTTACATTGACTGGAACTGATGGTGTTTGTAGTCTGAAACATCTGGATGCTCAGAGGTTGGCCAAGCCTTCACCACCGTGTTTTCAACAGTTTGGAATATATACCAGATGGTGCAATAAAAAAACAATCTATTGTGCTTTAGTGTTCATAAATATGCATATGAAACATATACATTGGAAACAAGGTGGCAAAAATGCTTCAACAGGATGCCACAAATCTTCTCTCCTCTCCTCACTCTCTTTGGAGCTGTAATAAGTAGGTATTTGAAGGATATATTCAATTCAGAATAGAAATATGTACAAATGAAAACTGTGTGTCTGGTTTGAAATTCAACCAAACACCTGCTTGTTCAGCTCAATAGTGAGTTGTCTGATCAAATGGTTGTTTGCATTCAATTTCCAGTTTGTTGAAAACAAAAAAATACCAAGTTTTCCAGTAAAAAAAAACCCCATTTCAATGACAAAAATACAGTAAACGTGAACTATGTGATTGAATTGTTTATGTTCACAAACAGGGGACTGGTTTATTTCAATCTAATTTCCAGACATTCAAACCACTACATGTCTGGTTTAATGCAAATAGCTTCTAACATGAACCGTTCAATCAGATTTTCAAATACGAAGCAAACTTTGAGATCTCTCATTCAGAATGCTCTGACGGTTCGTTCTGAGAAATTCTAATCATGGAGCAAAATTATGTTTTGATGGTAAGGATGTGCATAGTCCCCCTCCCCCCATCCACTTTGCATCAGAGTGAATGGGATGGAAATTTGCATTCATGTGAATGGAGCCGCTTTTCCATCCCATTTACTTTGAATGTGTTAGGCTTTGAGTATTGGCTATATTTGAAGATTGACCTTCACATGCAAAATGACAGCTTTTATGCCTTTGTTTGAAGTGAAGCAGCTTCCCAGTCATCTCCAGAGCAGATTCAGAGCATATCTGGATTCCTCAAGTATAGCAAATATTCAGTCTGAATGCAAAGTTTTGAACATTCACAATTTGTATGAATTGTGAGGATGACAAGAATTTTTCACCCATCCCTATTTGATGGCTAGGAGGAGGTACCAGCCACCATACTCTACTACCCAAACTTTTTGAAAGACCTTAGGATCCCACAGAATGGCTCACCCATTATTCTCTGTGATCAGAACACTACGAACTACAGGAGTGTTCAGTCAGAATGGCCATATATTCTGATTACTATATTGAAACATTTGGAGCCTTTTTCATTGCCTTCTGCACTTCTCTTTCAGCAGTCAGGAATGAGGAGGCAAAATGAGGAATGTCCTTGATTAAGAAGGAAATCGTACATATGTGAAAACTGTGTTTTTAAGCAGAACTAGATCCAGATCCATGAAAGTCCAGGAAGCAGATACAGAAAAATATTTGATCAATGTGACCTCTGTTAAGCATCAGGGGGTGTTTCCGCGCTGGGTGGTTAAACTGGTTAACACCCATTTAAGACACTTGCCTTGGAGGCTTCCCCACTGGAGACCTTTTGAAGACGACTTCCAGGCTGCTGAAAAACAGATTAAATTGAAGACCTAAAAAATGAGCTCTTCAATCTGTCCCTTCGCCTGGATCCGTGTGGAAGCAGGATGCTTCCGCACATGGCTAGGCGAAGGGACAGATGTCCTGGTGGCCGCCATGTTGGAGAGGGCAGAAGCAGGATGGTTTGCCTCCTTCCACCCTGCCCCATGCACTGCCGGAAACATGCAGTGACTGGCAGCTGCCTGCTTCAGTCCTGCTGCTCTGGGGGCAGTGTCAGCAGCACAGGAACCCAGCAGACTTTTCTAATGGGTGCTGTCGCATCCACACAGCACCCAGAAGATTCGTGCTGCCAGATCTGTCTTCCTCGAGTATGTGCCTCCAAGAATCCGTCCCTATTTGGGATGGATCCTCGGGAGGATGGTTCACCAAAAAATGGATTTTCTTAGATCCATTTTTCAGCGGCCAATGTGGAAAGACCCAGGATGTGCAAGGAAGCTCACAAAATGTGACTTGGTATTTTCAGTGGATTAACATCAAAGAAGTAGGGACATCAGGAAAAAGTTATAGGGCTTTTCTGTATCAACCCTTAATCTGTATTCATTTCTAGGCCTTGTGGATCTGCATTAGGGATGTGCACAATTTTTTTTGTACTTGATTCATATCAAATCAAATGCAAGAAAATTCATATTTGTTCAAATAAATCCCCTTCGAATGTGGTAGGAATCTACGCATGGTCAATACAAATTTTATTAGAATCCTTGCTACAAACGCCATACAAATCCGCTACATATCCGTAATAAAGCTTTATATGTATCAAAATCAGAATTCAAATGTCAATCCTTGAATGTGCCAATGTTCGATTTGAATTCTAATGTCCAAAATACAAATTTTGAAAGTCACGAATATTCATGCACAATTCTGATCTGCATGCTATGTTCTAAAGAATGGGTTTATCATAGGACCACCAACCTACAGCTTAGATATTCTTGTTTCAGAACCTCTAAGAACCAGTTTGAGCCCGTGAGTTCAAGTTGTGTTAAGTGATTTAGTAACTTGGAGCTACTCTTCCAACCAATACTGCACAGAAGCAGATCCTATAGAATTCTTTGGGACTTTATCCTAAGTATCTGTTTTAAAAAGGAATCAGTGATGTGACTAGGGAAAGCAGAGCTGTAAGAGAGACCATTTCATTCAAGGATTTATTCTTGAATTACACAATTTCACAATGTTTGGGTCATTACAAAAAAAAAAGCCTATTTCTACATGGTCCTAGCTTAGTAAGTCATTTCACACACTACTGTGGCTTTTGTTTCCCAACTGCTGCTAACAACAGGGCAATTATATTTTGTGGGCACACGTTTGCCAAGGGCAAATGCTTTTTCAGTAAGTAAAATGTGCAAGGTATGGATGCCATTTTCTGGCAACTGAATACAGGAGGCAGAATAAACATTGTGGCAGTATATAGGATAGAGCAGTATAGTGATTATGGGATGAGAATAATCACTTGATAATTGTTTCTGCCTTTTTTTTGGGGGGAGGCAGTAAAGATACCTTAAGGGCAGAAGATTGATCAAATTGTGAAAGGAAGTCCCGGATTAACTGTTAAATCAGAACAAAGATATTTCTTGTTTCTAACTAGAGCAGAAATGTTTTAAAGGCACAAGTCTATGCATAATTGGTATTTGCAAAGTTAAACTTACATCTCAAATGTGTAATGGTTATTATGGGCAACCCAGATTCAGAAAACACCTAGTAAAATCTACATGAAATGTAAAGAGAGAGGGGGAAAAGCAAATGCTAATGGGTACTATATTAATGCTTTCCCTTGAGGGAACAGCAACATTTTTCACCAGGGCAGGGAGTGCAACATTCCTCTGAACATCCAGAGGCCTGCCATCGCTCAGTAATAATAGCCTAAATACAAAAAATAATTTAACACTGTGAAGTTGATTTCCTCTTCTGACTTGCAACAGCCACAAACAATAATACATTTAACTTGCAAGATGAAACAAGAGAATGTGCTGGCTGCAGCTGTGATCAGAAAAAAAAGCATCTGAGTCAACTCTGGGGCACCTCAGAAAAGGCTCCAAGGTGGGATTCTTCACACACCACACTGCCCCTCTCCACCCCTCAACATTCTAGGCTAGAAAATGTGGGTTAGAGAAGGGTTGGGAACACAAGGGCCACACATTGTCTCTCTCAAGTGCCTTTTTTGTTACCTCTAAATACAGCCTGAGGGATTAATTAACCCATGATTAAGTGCAGCTACCTTCAGGGCTATTCATTTCCATTCTTACACTCCATATCCATAGATCGGAGCAGGAGGCTTTCTGCACTTGGCCCTGTAGTTGCCTTCCAGTGCACTCTCAGATGGAGCATCTCCACTTGAAGTGCCCCTGATTCAGAGAGTGCTCCTTCCATGCAGGAGTGCACTGAAAGGCAAGAACATGTGGAGCATGATCTAGTGCTCCACACATGCACTTACCTTTTAGAGAGATGGCCTCTCCCATCTCTGGTGCGCCCATCAGCACCTCTGTCAGTGTGTGCACTGGTGCTGACATAGAGACTCAAGATGGAGGCACCTGGACACGCATCCACACTTCAGGTAAGTCTGTGGATGCATGGAGGGGAAGGAATGCATGTACTAGCATTCTCATTAGCAAATGCTCATACACACCTGTGGGCAAGTTCACCTTTCCCATCCCTGGAAGGGACAGGAAGTGTGAATTATGCTCCTAGTGACCATTTTGGACTTCTCAATTCAGTCTAATACAGTCTACACTCTGGCCTGTGTGACCAGAGAATACCAGTGGTGCAGATGGGAGGCCCCTAGTATACTTACTGATCTGGTACACATGCAAGCCCTAGGCTCAGCTACAACTATGCTTTATTCTACCTTCAATTCACTTTCTGTACAAACCCTTAATACTGATTAGGGATCCATGTAGTACACTGATAGGCCTCATAGATCTGCATGCCCTCTGAAAAAAGGGAGGCCTTGATTCAGATCACTAGTTGACCCGTTTAATTGGGTTTAACAGCAGACTAATGGAGCCCTGATCCATAACAGAGAAGTGTGCAGAAGGCATGCCCCCAGTGTTTAAGACTACCAGGAAGCACCTTTCAGCAACTCGCTGTAGTCCACTGCCAAAAACAACCCACAGAGGCCCCAGGATTAGGAACTTTTGTTCCTGGCCCTCAGATGCATGAAAACGTGGCCATGAAGCTTGCAGGAGCTTCAAAGCCATGGTATGGGCTGATACAGATCAGCACCATCAAGGCAGACAACACTAACCCCCCCTCAGACCTTCCCATGGTGTGCCTCACTGGGCCTGGCCATTCTGGACCCACTGATCCAGAATTAAGGCAGACAAATGCAGAAAGGACCTGAGAGAAGACATCAGCAAATTGATCAGCAGTTTTCTTTCTGGACCCAGAAAATCCACCTTTGGGTTAAATAATGCAGGAAGAAAACATATCACTTTCTCAATGTATTATCTCACACTGGGTCTTTTTGCACTACAGCCAGTAGTGCATGTGAGGGGATGCTCTGGGATGGAACATCTGCCCTTTAGGGAGCTATGTCTTTATCAGAAATAGCTCCATGCATACCAGAGCATCCTCCACACAGTATAAGCTTATACTAGAGGCAGAGCTGGTAAGGCTCTGCATGCTCCTTCCACATGTCTTCTGGCTGGAAGACGTGGAGGAGGAGCACATGACTGGAAGTGCAGGAGTGATAATGCGCAGTGTCACCAGGTTGCCCTGGTGACAGAGCTATGCACGTGCACTGCCACTGTCATCAGAGCTCTACAATGACCACTGTCCAGGTGACCATTAACACTCTGGGTAAGATTTGATTGTTCTGGGCATCTAGTGCATCATTCTAGCACATTGCCTCCTAGCGCACAGAAGCAAAGTATGAATTTCTTCTCTGAAAGTGTACTGAAACTTAGGTTTCTTGTAGTAGTGCACTCCCTTCTATGATCTAGGACACACTTTTTGTTCTATTGACCACCAGTGCTATGAACTGTAAATTATAAATGTACTTATCCTCTGATCCCCATTTAAAAACATGCAAAATGGGATTTATTTTTCTAGTGAGAATCTCTCTCCTCTTCATCCAGGTCTCCTGCTTAACTTTCCCCTTCACTGCTGCTTCAAGCCATAATTCCCTTGTGAATCCTGCTCAGCAGTGACATTTCTATTTCAGATAAGCAAAGTATCCAAGGGAAACCCCAGGGACTGAGGTTAAATTGTTTTGATTCTGAACGTACATGGAGTGGTTAAGGAGGCCACAGGATCTAAGCCAAAACTATAAATGGCTAATTAATGATGATTTAGGAGTATCTTGACAGAAAACTAAGATATTGGTCTGATAAGTCAAAGGTTGCTTTGCATGCTTATATTCTCAGCATCTGAAGAGCTGTTTTGACTTTTCCACAAAATAAGATTCTACTTGTTCCAACACACACACACAAATACAACTTTTTTTTGCATTTGATTCGATATGAATTGAATACAAAACAAATTCATGCCCATCCCTAGTTAGAAATGATGGCTGGACCTACATACATCTAGAAATGTAGGGGAGCCCAGTTTAAAGTGATCTCCCCTTCAAGCACTCCCTGGCATGATTTTGTGCAAAAAACTGCTACGAGTTTAAGGACTGTGCAGCTAGAACATTCCTTAGGAGACACAGCCATCTGGGGAATGGTCTATTAAGCAGAAATTGCATTCCCACATGGCAGATAGTCCAATCCACACAGACCATGCACTCTGGGATTGCAGAGAAGATTTTGGAAGTGCTGTTTGTAATCAGTCAGACTACTTGGACAACCTATGTTGTGTCATGAAAACTGAAGGACAAATGCCTCAGTACTAAAAGAAAGGAAGATGGAGGAGACAGCAAATTGCATACCAGTTAACCTGAAGTCCACATGGAGCAAGGGTGTGGATGCTACCTTTTGTTTAAAGTAATAAATCTGGTATCCAATATCAGCAGCTGCTATGGGAATTGGCATATGCTTAACATTACATTGGTAGTGGTTAATGGGAATGTGATGGTTTAATGTTACAAATTATGAGTTACATTACTGATTGTGTTGTTAACATTAAATGCACTTTATCAATATTTACCATTCTTTCCCTATGCAATAGTCATATGGTTACCACTTGCTCCTGGCTGTGTTCCATTTCCTTCCCAGAAAGCAAATTAGTCATGATTTGCATTTCAATGTATTCTTCAGCAGCATTGGTCTCCATTCTTATCCTTAGCAAAGTTCAACTGAAGGCAAAATGTGTGTAATAATATAATTTACTGCAATGGGATCCTGGACATTACCATAATTCTGAGTTCTGAGATGTTCACTTCAGCAGTTTAGATATCTAGTTTATCACTAGCCAGGCCCTTTGTGAAGTTATAAATTATGTGAGCTATCAGATGAATAGTCCCTTGTTAAGTCTACTGATACAGATATTCCTGTCTCCCAAGCTGCTACCATACTGAGTGGGGTGCCCCATTCCAGGTAACCTGGCCCATGATGAACCAGGTTATCTAAAGCTCACTTGAAGATCGGTCTGTGTTGTGGACAACCCATCCCTACCCAGCTTTGGAACCTAGGAATGAAAGCTGCTGCCCCCTGAACTTGCCAGCTGGGAGTGTTTTGTCCATGCACCCAGAAATGACATACCACCTTGCACCTCTTCTGAGTACATGACAAAACAGCCCGGGCTTGGTACACTGGACTATGGTCCTTGTGCTGTCTGCACATGAGCCATGGTTAGGTGTACTCCCCAGAAATTCCCCATAGCCTGCTCCAAAGCTGTCTCCAAAAAAATCTGGAGTCACAATACCCAGGGCCTGTGCATTTTCCACATCATAAATAACATGAAACTTGTGTGCTGAAAGCTATACTGTAGGCCTCAAGAGACTAGCACATATAGTGAATATTTCTTTAAAAATTATAAAATAAGTTAAAACAGATTGTTATTAAAAGTCAGACAAAAAAGTAATGTTTATTTGCTAAAGTTTGCATTAGCTGTGTGTCCATTCTACTAATGTAGGGATCTAATAGAGGGGAAAACCCAAATCAAGCCCTGTTCATATGTTCCTTTATTGCATTTTTGTCCTCTTTAGTCCACTCATTGCCCACAGAAACCAGCCATCATAGAGGTTTTGCCTCATCCTGAGCCCATTGTCTTTGTGCAATGGATATTCTGGAAGTCTTTGGATCATCTTACACATTGGCTGTGGAATATGCTGAAGTGTGTGGATTATTATTGCACATTTATTATCAGGGATGTGCAAGATTTAATTCATCAAGACTAAACTGTGTTTCCAGCCAAATGAGATGCAATATAAAGACAGTGCTAAATCTAATAGAACAGATGGAAAACCATAATGAAAAACAAGAAACTTTGATCTTTCTAGATGCAGAAAAGACATTTGATAATTTAAATAGGAAATTTATATTTGAAATTCTGAAGATGGATTTTGTTTTGGTGGGGTTATTACCAAATAATGCAATTAACACTTCCCAAATAACACAGATATTGCTAAATGGAAAAATTACTCAAGTGTGCCCTCTTTCAACTTTACTGTTTATTTTGGCTTTAGAAGCATTAAACATTTGAGAAGGCACGACCATATAAAAGGAATAAAAATTACAGAAGTAGTACACAAATTAAGAGCATTCGTGGATGATTTAGTAATAATCTTGAAAAACCCAGTGGAAAATATTGGATTTCTGAATGAAAAATTAAAGGACTTTGTAACAGTTGTGGGATTTAAAAGTTAATGAAAAGAAGATGAAGATTTTGACAAGAAATATGTCTGAAAAAGAGCAAAAGAAATTGAAAAATCAGAATTGATGTAGAGAAGAAAGTTAAATATCTAGATATTAATCTTACAAATCAAAATTCAGTATTATTTCAAAACTATTATATAAAAGGTATGGTTGGAAATTAAGAAAGATATGGAAAGATGGGTAACTTCAAGCTTTTTCTGTTGTTTACAGTTTCAGTGATTAAAATTAATGTGTTACTGAATATGATGTTTCTATTTCAATCAATTCCGGTTATAATAAATGAAGTAATGTTTAAACAATTTCAAAGAGATTTGATGAAACTTATTTGGCAAGGGAAGAAAAATGAATCCAGTTTAAATTACTGCAAGAGGCTGCATGATAAGTGTAAAAGAACAGATGTGGTTAAAAATGCAAGATTGTTGCAATTAGAGGGACATAATAAAAGATTCAGTTGGCATGCTTATTTATGGTATGATAAAGTTAAAGTAAATGGTGCTTTTCAGAGTCATTTTGTGAGAGAGGATAAATTGACACAATTTATAAGTTGTTTTAAAATTGAAAATGGATCAAGAACAAGCAAAAGACAGTATGGTAAAGTGGGCAAGAAACTTTCAATATAACATACAGCAGAAGCAATGGGAAAAAATGTGGTCTAAAGACATAAAGTGTATCTTATGTTACAATCTAAAAACATAATTGATTGATTGATTGATTGATTGATTCATATTCAGCATACATGCCATCCCCTCACACAACTGTGGTTAGGGGGAGGTGAGGGGTCTGAAATCTGGACCCAAAGCCTGGAACATAGCCCTTCATGGCATAGCAATGCAGGTGTACCTGACCAGTGAGAGGACAGAACTGCTCCAGCCGGTAGGTGCAAAAAGTTCCCTGGGCATGAATTTTGCATTGCCAGAGGCGTAAGTGGCAGGCATGCAGACAGTCTATTGCCATACAGCTATAAGCACAGCTTACAACTTTCTGATGCTTCATGGCAGCGCTCTATTTAGAGCATCCCCTAGAGAAGCAGGTACAGATCCTGCCACAGTTCAGGATGGTTAAAGGGAACCTTCCAGCTACATGCACTCTCTCTCTCTCTCTCTACCAGCTTGGCTGTTTCTAGGGGTGTGCACAAATGGTTTTATGTTTTGTTTTGTTTCTTATTCAATTCATATTGAATTGAATGCAAAGAAAATTTGTATTCATTCGAATAGATCCCTTTCAAATGTAGTGGGATTTGAATTTGATACGAATGTTCAATCCCAGACAAAACCCATATGAATGCATACAAATCCCATATGAATGTATCAAAACATTCTATTTGAAATTGAATGCCAGTCTTCGAAAGTGCCAACATACTATTCAAATACGAATGTCAGAATTCAGCCATATTTGTACGAATTTTGAATGTTATGAATACACATGCACATCCCTAGCTGTTTCTGTCTGCAAGCCAGAACTGGATGCCACTAATTTAATGAAGACATTTTTATACTGCTTTCCATTGAAAAAACAATCAAGTGGTTTACAGAGCATGAAAAACATTAAAAACTATTTGTGCTATTTTTACTCAATTCTTCCACAAACTATAGAAATAGGAACAGGGCCTCTATGTGTGAAGGCAGCTCAGAAGCCAAACCTTCTTTTCTGATAAAGTAAGAACTGATGTAATTAGCAAGTCAACTTCAAAACGATTAAAGATAAAGGGGGTGTGTGTGTGAGGCATGTCTTTTGCCCTGGAGAAGAAAACATATCTCAGCCACTTTTACCTACCTAGAACATGAAATATCTTGTTTCAGACATGAAAGAGGCATGGCTTGGCATTGTAAAATGTTTGCTTGCTTAGTCTTGTGAACTTTGCAAACAGACACTCCTCCGTGGACAAGAAAATCAATCAGGTATGGATCTCAGCTTGCTGTTTCCCCTGACTGTAGCTGCCCTCACTGAAAAAGAAATCAACTAAGCAGATCAACTGCAAATAGGCGTGGTGAGAAATTGATTTACTTCACAATATACTGGTAAATGTGTGCTCCGCTGGGGATGGTGTGGAATGCCAGGAGTGGAATGCTTAGCAGTTCTAGCAAATCAGCTGAAGACAACTTCAGTGAACAAATAAGAAATATCTTGGCACTCCTAAGGGTGGGTTTTTCAAATTATCTTCATGGCCTACCATTTTGACCATGTTCCTCAGCTTTTATATTCTCTCTGTTGGTTACCTATTCCCTTCAGAATTCAGTTTAAATTGGTCATTCTTACCTTTAAAGTTCTACACAACATGGCCCCTCCCTATCTCTCTGCTTTAATTTATCTTTTATTTATGTGAGCCAGTTTGGTCTAGTGGTTAGGGAGCCAGACTCTTATCTGGGAATACTGGGTTCGATTCCACCCTCTTCCATGAAGACAGCTGGGTGACCTTGGGCTAGTAATAGCTCTCTTCTGAGCTCTCAGAGCCCCACCTACCTCACAGGGTGTTCTATTGTGGGGATAAGAATAGAAAAGCAGGGTAGAAAAGCCAACTCTTCTTCTTCTTCTTCTTCTTCTTCTTCTTCTTCTTCTCTCTACCAACCACCTCCAGCATTGTGCTCAATGTGCTCTCAGGCCCTGTCCCCAAGCAATTTAAAGCCCTCTAAAAATCTTATTTTGCCTCTGAGCGCCCCCATGCCTGGCTTTTCAACAAGCTTCCAGCACTACCAAAGGAGGGAAATCCGTGACAAAAAAAGTGCACTTTAAAGAAGAGTTCCAGCGCTCTTTTTGGAAGTTGTGGGTTTTCCTGGCAGCATTTACCTTGGGGACGCTCCATGGCAAAAGGGGCAGGGATTGCTGCCTGCACACACAGCCATAAAACATTCACACATCTCCCAAAAGTGCAGCAGCTTCTCTTCCTTTCCCTTTCTAAAGCTCAGAACTTTCAAAGAGCCAGAATAGCACAGAATTGCAACACTGTTGCAATTGTTATCAGGTGTGAAATGGTGGGTTGCTACAGTCACGGCTGCTCTTCCAGGTGGATTTTGACAGTGATCTGTGAAAGTATTGAGAGTGAATGAGCAAACGATCCTGCAGCGAATGGCTGCAGCCGCTGCCTTTGCCGGCACAGGAAGCCATTTCGGGGGTGGAGATCTGGGAGACGAACAGAGAACCGATGGCTGTTTTTCCTTTGAACTTGTCGGGGGTTTCTTTCGGGTTGTGGCTGCGCAGAGCGCAGTCCCTCCCTGTTCCTGCTGGCACCCTATCAACAAGAGAGGGGGTGGGGAGAAAAAGATGCAGGCAAGCAAAACACGCTTCCGTGGGGACGGAAGGTGCATTTTAAACATGCGTTTTGCTGAGCTTCATGCAGACGCTTATTCCAGAATTGAACAGCACTTTTAAAATCCGCTTGAATAGAGCGACGGTAGAGGGAAACTAGAGAGACAAATAAGTCGTTTGGGGATGCAGCCTCACTGTCTTACACAGCCTCGGATTTAATCCTCTCTGTCTCCTCTATTAGCCTCAGCCTATCACTGGATTGCTCTCCCTCTTCACCTGCAGTCGGTCCCTTCTCTTGCTGTTTTTAAGACTCAATGTAAAAAGTTTCTTATCAAGCTTTTGGCACTTCATCTTAATTTTCATGATTTTACAGAGTTAGATTTATTCCACTTCTAATGTAACTTATTTTTATCTTTTTATTAGATTGTGTGCCATTGGCAGGTTTTACTATGTTGTTTGTTTTTATACCGTATCTTTCCTGTTTTATGTAAACAGCCTTTGGCAAATTTTCTTTGATTTAATTAGTTGATTATATATCTTTGTTGTTCCACCTTTCAGTGGAAAAGGCATTATAAATAAATGTCATCGTCACTATTAATTTTCCCCCTAAAAACCACTTGAAAGTAGTCACAAGTTTACTAGGTGTGTTTCTGCACTTAGCTTCCTGTCTGTTGGATGGGGAAAGTACATAGCAGACTAACGTGTACTAGTGTTCACACTTGGGAATGCTAGTACATGCTAGCCTAAGCCCCACAAATCCGGAAACTTACCTTGGTCCGGGCACGTGTCCGATCACTGACAGGGCACCGCCACCTTGATTGCGGTGACTGGTGCAATTGGTGAAGTACTCATTGTAATAATGTTCACCAAGGTGGCTATGAATTTGGCTACAGTTAATGTTATCCAACCATTAATATTGTATCTGAAAGGGTGCGTTAATGCTAATCAGCTGGACACTTCAGGTAAGCTTTTCGTTAATGTTAGTTTGCATGAGGTGCATGATTTTGTGCACCACCATTAGTTTACAAGAGGTTAACATCTGGGCAGGCAGAGGGTATTTCTAGCAAATGCCTCCTGAAAGTGCATATTCACCTGCCCTATTGCAAAGTACGGGGCCAAGTGCGAACTGACCTCAGCAATAACGCTTTTTACTTACTTTCTGGACTGAGGGCCAATTCACACTTAACCCAGTTTTGTGCATGTGGTAAGCTCTCAGATGGAACATCCACACCTGTTTCTCTGACAGAAACGGCTCCTTCCATGCAGGAGTTTACCATCTGTGCATGATGCGTGGTGCAGGTTTAACTGCACCTCATGTGCACTAAGCCTGCAATAGCGCCGGAGCCAGTAAGGACACACCATGCACACCTCTTCCTCCTTAAAAGAGGTGCAGTAGGAGCATGTGATGGGCCATGCAAGTGTGATAACATTCTGCACTGCCTGGTTGTTCCAGTGATGGCACCATGCAGGTGCACTGGTGCTGGCACTGGTGTTCAAAGACAGCTGGCGTCTTGGCAGCCATCTGCGCATAAGGTAAGCTTTAAGAACAGTTGGGTAGACTTAGTTTGCTCTAAACAACTGCAAGTGTGGATGCTTAGAGGATACTAGCACTATGCCTCCCAGCCCATGGAGGCATAATGCAAATGGCCCAGAGCCACCATCGTAGCTCCATCCACCGTGCATGTATGGAGGCTGAAAGAGGCATCCATGCATGCACAGAAGTGCCAGTTCACAAATCCAGGCACTTGGGACAGCCCAATGTCCAGATGCATGTGTTAGTAAAATGCATGAAGACAGCACTGTCCATGGCATTGCCTAGCTAGGAGGTGGCAATTGCAGAGGGAAGACTTTCCCCATTATAGCCTTCTAGCAGAATATGCAGTTGCCGTTTGTAGCTGGCCTTAGTTTTTCCTAACATGCAACTCTGTTTCATTTCCACTGCTTAAATCAAGCATTTCAGGTCTATAACTGGGGAGGATCGAATCTTTGCTGTTTGCTCTAAACCTAATAATTGCCTTTACTTAGTCTATGTTATCACAGCTGTGCAAAGCAGGGATGACCCCCTTCCTGCAATCCTCCCCAGTTTTCATTAACAAACAAAATAATGGCGTGCTTAACCAATGAAGCAAGCAGCTTGCAGACTAAATATTTACAAGTTGCATTAGATTTGTAAATTGCAGATCTCGTTTCTTCTGTCCAACTTCACCCAGAAGACCAGGAGTGAGAAGTGTCCTGGTCTGACAGCAGCCTCCAAAATCCTTGCTGCAGGGTTTTCTGTCTGTCACAGTTTAGCATGAGACCACAAATAGTCCTTGAAGTTGGACATTACTTGTTCCATGGCAAACAGACGGAACCTTTATTGCTTCCCTTTAATCAGAGCTTCTCTTTCAGATAGTTATTTCAGTGACTTGTTTTCCTAACGGCATTTTAACATTAAATAATACCTCTCCAGCACTGTAAGATAAAATACTGTGAATGCAGATACCTTAAGCAAATTTCTTCTGCATATCACAATCGATCTTTGGAGCTAGAGACACGGAAATCATTGAGCACAGCATACTTCAGAATGTATTGTTGTGTACTAAGGGTGTGCACAAATGCAGTTTTTGGATTGGATTCGAATAGAATATTTGAATGTTTGAATCTGAACGAATAGAGAAAAAATGAATGTATTCAAATTTGAATCCAATTCGAATACATTTGTATCTATTCATATGAACATTTGATTCACATTTGAAGATACGAACGTCAACAACATTTGTACGTGCCCGGATGTATCCACATGCACCTGTATTCATTCTTACGCGTCCCGTTTTTATCCTGTATGCATCCTGGTTTTGTCCCGTACGTATCCATACAAATGTGTACAGAGACAAATAAGATGCATATGGATATATATGTAATGTGTACATATCCATACACATACAAACGTCTGAATAATTTGTATGATGCATTCAAAATTCATTTGAATGTTTAAAAATTTTTTATAGACATTTGATTCAAATTTGAATGTCCGAACAAATTCAATTAAATTTTGAACGCCTCCTGCAAGTGCAGATGCCCCTGCCCAGACGCCGACTAATTGCATACTATGGGGTCCAGTGCAGAAATGCTTCTGGTCTGGCAGAACTGAAGTCATGGAAGTGCATTGGCCAGCCACAGCAAAAACAGTGGTGCCTCTGGCATATATTTCATATTTTACTAAATTAATAAAATAATATTTTATGTTCATCATTGGATGATGAAATAATAGCTTTTGAAACTGAGAATGTGGTTTGATGGCTAAGATTACGGCCTGAGAATCCCCACTGAGAAGGAAGACAAAAGGAGGAACACGTGTCATTAAAAAACACTGCTCAAATACAGGGTGAATTTGGACTTCCGCCCATAGTATGCAATTAGGCAACCTCTGGGCAGGTGAATCTGCACTTTCAGGAGGTGTTTACAAACTAGAAATGCTCCCTCCCCCGCCTGCCCAGAGGTTGGCTAACTGGATGCTAGCTGTGTGGCATGAAATCATGCTCCACCAGCGAACTAACCCTAACCAAAGACTTACCTTTAGCATCCAGTTGGTGACCATCTGCACCTCTGCCAGCTGGGGAGGTCATCAGAGCTGCCGCGCCAGTGCACTGGCAATTCTGATAACCCCCTGATGTGATTGCAACTCCGCAGAGCGTCAACATTGTTGTAGTAATGGCACTGATGCACATGGAGTCACAGAGAGCACTGTACTCAAGTCTGAGCACTAATCAAGGTTAGTTTACCACACAGCTT
This sequence comes from Aspidoscelis tigris stejnegeri, assembly GCA_023333525.1. Taxonomy (NCBI): domain Eukaryota; kingdom Metazoa; phylum Chordata; class Lepidosauria; order Squamata; family Teiidae; genus Aspidoscelis; species Aspidoscelis tigris. Next base: position 20,395,743 of record JALMGA010000007.1, on the reverse strand, counting down.
TTCTGTCCACAAGATGGGAAGGGAAGTGCGATACTGCCCATAATCTGGACCTAATCAAAATAATACCACATCATGATGGTTTGATTGTATATTTAACAGAGTTGATGCCTTCAATAGTAATCTATGGGGGAAATAATCTCAGGGAACAGAAACTTACAGGGCTTACTCCAAATTCAGATTAAGATGTAAATTTTGTAAAATGTCCCTATGAAACCAATGTTTTAGGGGATTTGCCACACAGATTATATGGTGATGATGGTGCTGAACTACAGATCCCACTACCTCTGGGTACCAGCCAAGATGGTTGGGCCTAATGAGAGATGGAGGCCATGAACATCATTTAGAGAGACACAAATTCCTTTCCTAGGATGAAGTAATCTTTGGCTGCAGGGGGAAAAGTGTTACCAGAAACCTGATTTCCATCAACGTTTAGCAAAAGACCTTGCTAGCATCATTTTAGTGGATTTTTCACTACTTGATAAATACAAGAAATAAAGAGAAGATGGACGAGGAATTCTTACTCTTATTTTTTAAAGAGTGACTTATAAAATGTGATAAATTGATTCTGTCTGTGTGCTTTGAGGTCTATAATGGCTTCAAAGAAAGATTTATTACCTGGATTATTTAAGGTGTCAACGTCAGATACTCCAGGGATTAAAGTTCATTAAATGTTAACTCATAAGGCTTATTTTTTCCCTGGTAAACTATTTCCTGTTCCTGGGCAAGTCAACAAGACAAAGGAGACATAACAGAGGCTCAAAGTTCTATTTTAAGAGCACAGACTGAGACAGGCAGCGGCCAGATCTGAAGGGTTTTTGTAAAAAGCGAGGGAAAGAGAAAGAGAGAGGAGATGGCTTTGTTGGCCATTTAACCAAACCCCTGAAGCAACCAGGCTGTGCGATGTAGGGGGACAGCCTAATTGATTATCCCTTAACAGGTGTTTCAAAACAATGTGTCCAGGGGGACAGAACTAGGGAGAAAAGCTTCACACAGGCAGATATCTTGAAAGTGTGATTTTCCAGTTTTCTGGAGAAGAAGAACCCCAGGACTGCATGCATGCACATTAAAGAAAACACCTCAAAAGCATCTTAGAGTTAGAGGTGGTAGCATTTGGATGCTCACATTCCCATTCCAACTCTAATCCATGATAAAGGCCAGAGAATGCATTTTGGAAGCACATGTTTTCTGGCCTTTTAATGTAGATTAAGGCACTAGCACGTGAATATTACCTATGCTACTTTTGAACCACTGCTTTTGTGTGGTTTTGGGGGGGAGGGTCACTGTGTTTACATGCAGCAAGGATTGTTTGCATCTCTGACAATATGCACATGACATTTCAGCCTGAATTTAGAGAATCAGTGCTTGGAGCATACATATGAATGCTGTGCCCCTGAATTACACACAGGATGTTGTACTGTGCTGGGAAACTGTTCACAGGGCTCCCTTCCATATGTTAAATATGAGATAAGGGAGGGCCCACGTCACAGAATGGAGCATGAACCAGGCTAGGAAGACCAAAATGGCACCCTAGTCCAGTTTACCAATAAACCTCAACATCAAGGCCTACAGGGTCACATCTATGTGAGACAGAAACCCCTATTCATAGTTGAAACTGAGGTCGTAAAGTTGATCGTTATAGGTCACCCTATAGCTGTTACCACCTCTTCCGGCAGCACATTCCATAAACCGATGACCCTTTGGGTGAAGAAATACTTCCCCTTGTCGGATCCAACTCTCCTACCCATCAGTTTCACACCCCGAAGTGGGTGCAAATGCTGCTAAGTGGGCGTGTACTAGACACTGTGGAAGCATCAGCAGCAATGAAAATGTGGAACGCTCTACTAACAGTTTATTATTTATCAGTCTAAAATATTTCTGTACTGCTGCTTCATATTAAAATTTCCAAGCCATTGACAATAAATCATCCCTGTAGAAGGAAGCTGAGTCACTGTAACACACTTCCACCCACTCCTAATTCAAACTGGCAATACAAGAGGATAACGCAATAAACTGTATTAACAGTTGGCTTAGAGATCAAGCGGTATCAATGCTTCGCAGAACCTTTGCCGCTCCCCTGCACGAAATCATCCATCTCACTATGTAAAGGCACAATTATGAGTTCATACAGGTGTTTGATCATCTTCACAATGATATAACAGGCCTCATGTCACCCTGAAATTTGTGTGAGCTTCAAAGTCTGATGCAAACTCTAAAGTTCCTGTCCACAGAGGCCTAGGGAGACCCATTTTGGTAGCACAATATTATGTGCCACTAAAATGGATCTCCCTGCTAAACTGGAACAAGCACACCTTCCTGGACCTGTCTAGCCACCCAACTGACAAGTAGACCTGTAAATACAGGCCTACTAGTATCCCAGTCTAGGCAACAGTTTTGGCAGCCCCAGACCAGGGACATTTCTGCACTTGCCTTCCCATCTGTTGGATCGGAAAGGTGCAGAGGAGACTAATGTGTACTAGCATTCGCACTAGGGAAAACTAGTACATGTTAGCCTAGTCGCCAGGAACTCATTCACCTGGGTCTGGTTGCATGTCTGATCCTCACCATTTTGACTGTGGTGCCCTCTGTGACTGTGACTGTGTCGTTGTCATGATGATGGTGATGATACTCTGCACATGCACAGTCATGTCAGGGATAATCTAAGATGCAGTGCACTTGCACGGCACCTCAGATGACACCCTTGCACTGGAAATAATGCAGATCGTCACCACTGGATTCTACAGATAAGTTTCTAGTTAGCGTTAGGTTGTGTGTGGTGCACAATGTCACACACCACTGCTAGGGCCTATTCGCACTTGGCTTTATTTTGGAATATATCCTGGAATAGGGACTTGCTGTCCATATGCTAGTGCAGGCTTCAGCAGGCCCAAAGTGAGGTCTGCCAGAGTCTGCATTAGCATGAGGACCACAGACCCCTATCCTGAGATATACTCCAAAAAAAGGCCAAGTGCGAATAGGCCCCCTGTTTACAATAGGTAAACATCTGGGCATGCAAGAAGTGCTTATAGGCTGTAAATGCCTCCTGCAAGTGCAGATGCACCTACCCAGATGTTCATCTATCATAAACTTAGAGTCCAAGTGTGAATTGGCCTCAGGCTACACTGTATCCAATGTGGACACAGCAATCTGTGAGGAGGCTCTCTAACCTGTACCAGAGTGCTGGAGAGGCCCAGAAGTGGCCCATGCTGCCTACTGGATTGTTCCACTGGTAAATGTTAAAAGGCCCAGGGTCAGTTCCTCTTTCATAGGAATGGGGAGGCCATCATTCTCCTCACCCTCATTTCCCCCAAGTGACTCCTCAATATGGCATCCATCTGGTGTTGCCCTTCCAGTGGCAGCACCACAAACACTGAGCTCCTGTAGGCCAGCAGAGCCAGTCAGGTGTTCTTTATGGCTGGTGGCTTTCTTGGGGCCATGCTTGACCTCAGTCCATACTGGCAGCACCAGTCCCACCAGTCAAGTTTGCAGGAGCATTCAACAGCAATAGCAGCAAGGATCAGCTACTATATTCCCTCCCCCTAGCAGCAAAATATTCAAAATTCTCCTTCTGTGGTTGCACCCCAGCTTCCACAAAGGGCTACACGTTAACTCACCCATATCGATCTCCAAGCAGGGGTCAGAAAAGACAAAGCTGTTGGCAACTCTCTGTGCTTGTTGAACACACAGAATGATCTGTAGGTGGTCACCATAATTAGATTCTTTTATGAGGAAATTAGATTCTTTTATGATGTTTATACTAAGTAAGTATGACTGCTTCTTCTGATGTGATGGATCATTTGTTTACAGGTCCTGAAATTTGATGTGCTGCAACATGGCACATTACTCCAGTGAGAACAGAAAGTTCTTTAAAAAAAAAACTGCACCAGATATATTTCAGCTGTTAGGCTGCCTCCAGATATCACTTACTATCCTGGAATAAAGCATGAATATTCCAGAATATTAATACTGGCATATCCAAATATCACAGAATAAGTAAACAACATCTGGATGTAGGCTTAGAGAGTATACTCATAGTACTCAGTGGACAGCATTAATAGACTGATCTATGCCCAACTTATTCCAATAAAGATCTAAAGCCAGCAAATATACAGAATGTGTCAAGAGGAAGAAGCTGATCCAAACAAATTCAAAGCAGTAATTCTATTCCAATAGCCAGACAGAGATGAGGGTGTATTATTTAATCTGGTGTGGTAAATATACTGCACCTTGTGACTTGCGTAAATGAAATAAGCACACCCTTTCCTTTCTCCTTCCAATGATTGCTTCCCTCCCTCCCTGTTTTGGCCTACTGCTGAAGGCTGCTCCCTGTCAGCTGTATGTTAATTTTATTCATCAACAGCCTGATCCACACTGGCTTGGGCAGCAGCTGTGTAAATAAATTCTCCAGAACCTTTGCTTTATTGATTTCTCAAGTGTACACAAAGATATCAGGATACATATATACATATATACATATACATATGTATACATATATACATATATATACATATACATATACATGTTCACACTTTACCTCACAGGGATGGGATGGGCTGGATCAGTCTGTCTGCACACCATACCACCACCTTTGTCTTGGGAGACTCCATCCCAGAGCGCCCATGATCCTCTGAAGCTGTGGAGTAACTTTTACTGGATCCTTTCCAGACAGCCACCTGTCTGGGATCATTTAGTGAATTCTGCATTGATAAGGGGTTGGACTGAATGACCCTGCAGATCCCTTTAACTCTATGATTCTATGATATTAAGCCAGAAGTGGCCTGGAAGACCCTCCCCTGACTATGAGTTGGTTTGTGTTGGATAGGGTCAAAGGAGGATTGAGCCAGTTTGGTCTAGTGGTTAGGGATCTGGACTTTTATCTGCGAATACTGGGTTTGATTCCTCGCTCCTCCAAGAAGCCAGCTGGATGACCTTGGGCTAATCACAGATCTCTTCTGAGCTCTCATAGCCCCACCTACCTCACAGGGTTTTCTGTTGTGGGGAGAAGAACAGAAAGCTTTGTCAGCCACTTTAAGTCCCCTGAAATGAGAAAAGCAAGGTAGAAAAACCAACTTCTTCTTCTTCTTCTTCTTCTTCTTCTTCTTCTTCTTCTTCTTCTTCTTCTTCTTCTTCTTCTTCTTCTTCTTCTTCTTCTTCTTCTTCTTCTTCTTCTTCTTCTTCTTCTTCTTCTTCTTCTTCTTCTTCTTCTTCTTCTTCTTCAAAGTTCATAAGTTGGCTCTCAGCATGGAGGGTGAGGAGCATCTAACAGTGATCACCCACATGGGGCTCCATTGTGCCACACCACGTTTTTTCTGCAAGATCAGAGGGAGACTACCAACCTGACCATCATTGGCAAGATTTGCAAAGCATGGTTTATCCTGTGCCATGCAGTTTCATCTTGGGCCAGATCACATGATCCAACCCAAAATCAGAGGGGTGGCCAGTGGCTCAGACCAAGGGCCACCCACATTATAGATGGTCCATTCTGTCCCAACTTTGAAGGCTAAGAAAGAAAAAATCCCAGACTCCAAAAAATTTCCAGCCAGGGCATTCTTAGCCAGGTGTGCAGAAACGGCACACTTTCAGTCTTCCTTTCAAGATATCAGCAAAATGGTAGCAGACAGTCAATGGCCAAGGCACTCAGTGCTGTCCACACATGAGTGCTGTGCTTTGAGGGAGTGTTTTCAAGTGATATTCAAATGGAACCCTGTGGAAATGCAGCCATTCTACTCCCCACAGTGTTTGACCTATTGGTAATCACTGGCAGAAGGCAGAATCTAATGTGTCAGGAGAGAATTATTGTGTCATGTAAGAGAAAGGCCTGTGAAATTATGGGCTGTAAACAATCATCACCTCTGCGGCAAATAAAAGTAGCCACAAAGGGAGAGCATGGTCCGCTTTCCCTCATAATAAAGTATGTTGGCTTTTTGAATAATGTCAGCTGACTTGGCAAAATCAGCACTGCTTCAAAAGACTGAGGAAATTCCCAGCCATAAAATGAAATGACGAAGGATATGTTTGTACAGTAATAACAATAATAATAATAAAAGAATTGTGTTCTTTGCAAACAGTTGTTGAAGTTAGATGTTCTTTGCCCATCCCTTAAACAGTAACTTGATATCAGACATTTTACTGTATTTTCCTGCTTAAGCAGTGCTCTGCAAACTGAACACAGGGAAACAAACTGGCTGTTTTTATTGGTTTGTATTTCTATTCTGCCCTATATCCAAAGGTCTCAGGACAGATTAGGTTGGCTAAAACAAGGGCAATACCTGCAATGGGGGGACATGCTGTTCCCTCAGCCAAAGGACAGGGTACTAGGGATGTGCACGAATTAATTTGTGTATTTGGAATCAGGATGAATAGTCTGGATTCTGTGATTCGTGGATGGATCAAATAGGGCCCTTCGATAATCCAGTATCCATAGAAGCTTCGGTAGCAGCATGGAACCGCAAAAGGGTTCCGAGCGAAATATGGGTTCCGAGCCTGTATTTAGCTCTCGGAACCCTTTTGTGGTTCCAGAGGGCCCTGGAAGAGGCCCACGCTGCCACCAGAGCATGTGCGCCCACTTCCTAGGGGCCCACTTACTTGGGGGGCACACGCCGGTGGTGGTGTGGGCCTCTTCCAGAGCACCCCGGAACTGCAAAAGAGTTTCCGAGAGCTAAAAGGTAAAGTTAAAAGGGCCCTGGAAGATGTCCAGGACAGCAGTGGCATGGAGAAGATGGTGCGGATGGCAACGGTGAGGAGGTAAGGTAAGTGGGGAGGGGGTGGCAAAGGAGGGGGGACTTATTCTTTAAAGGTTATTTGGCCAGAGCGGAATTTTTCCACATTCTATTCAACTCAAATAGAACGTGGAAAAATGTCTCTGTGCACAGAGTACAGAGGTGTGCTTTCACCAAACATCTGATTATATATAATGAGTTGCCTGAACTACCTCAGAGGACCATTTGCAAGCTGTTGAGAGCAGAGGCCTTTTCGCAATTATGCCAGTAGTGAATAATTTGGGAACTTCTGGAGAAGGGCATCTGCACTTGGAGGAGGCTGCTACAGCCTCCAAGAGCCCCCTGCCTGCCCAGAGGTTCCCTAATTATTCACTAGGTGTGGAGCACGAAATCATGCTCCACACCTTTACTAACCTTACCCAGGGCCTTACCAGAAGTGTCCAGCAACGAGCACTGGCACCTCTTTTGGTGCTCTGGGGTCGTCCAAGGTGCCGCGCTACCATGCTGGCACCTGAGATGACCATAGACATGATTGCACATGTGCAGAACATCAGCATTGTCATGGCGACAGGGCTGATGCACGTGTGGTCCTGGAGGGCACCACAACCAAAATAGTGGTGTCCTGAACAGGACCGGCTCTGGAATTAGTCACAGTTGATTGACCAATCGCGCAGGTGCAGGTTGTAGTTACCTAGCGCTCGCAAGTGTGAGCTCTAGTTAATGTTGGGTAATTATACTCCTTTCCTGTCAAGCAGACAGGAAGGGAAGTGCGAAATCGCTCCAGGTGAAGTTTTTGCCTTTGTCTTCCGCTTGGAAATTCCCAAAAGCAAATGATGGGCCATTGTGTGAGACAGGATGCTGAACTAGATGAGCTGTGGCTCAATCCAGCAAGGTTCCTCTTATGTTCTTATTTTAACGGAGAACAAATAGATAAGCCCTTTGAAAAAATGCTGTTATTTGACTTGCATACCAGACTTGAGTAAATGTGTGGAGCTCAATATAAGAAAGAGCTGTTGTGGCTGAAGGCAGACTGTACTAGAATGAAAGGAATTCTTCTGGAAATGAAAATAGATACTAGCAAAAATTATGTGACCAGCATTTGGCCTAGAAATACTGCATTGCAATGTTCAAAAGAACATTTCTGGTTTGTACTTATTCTTCTAACACAAGCAAAGTCTGTGCCTGCGGCACTGTAATGTTATGGTGATGTAAATGCACCACAAAAAGACATGATGTGCATACTCCATATGGCCCTGCATACTCATGGGAGATTGGGTGCATTGGAAGACTGGACTTTCCAAGACACTCATCTAGAAGGTTTCCTATCCTCATTGTTTGTTGGAGTGCTGTAAAGGCATGGTGATAAGAAGAGCATTGAGAGCACAAGTGTATTTTTTGGCATTCGATTCGTAATGTTAGAATATCCATATCCATTCCAATAGACCTGTTCAAATGTGGTAAAATTCTATTTGCTATGAATATATTCATACAAATATCCGTTACAAACAAATACGTATCAGATATGAATGAATATGTATCTATTACAAATGAATATGTATCAAATACGTATCTGAGGTACATATCCAATATATATCCATAACAAAACTGCTCTGGAAGCTTCAAATCCGACCTGAATCCACTTTTAATATGCTCTCAATCTATGTCAAATGCATTCTAGATCAGTTGCAAATGTGACTCAGGCAGCTGCTTTCCCAGCTCCCCAGTTTAACAAAAGTCTGAACTATTCATACAAATATCCAGAAACATTCGTATTCGTACGAATGTCAATGTACAAATATTGTAACATTTGATTCATGTACGAATGTCCAAAGTCAGAGGAAGTCAGATAAATAACAAATGTTACAAATATTCATGCACATCCCTACTTCCTACAAGGCTTCCACCACTGTATCTCCACCTGTGCAGATGTACCATTTCTGGGACCATTTCCTGCGTTTGCAGAGAAAACTCAGACTGAAATGCAATCTCCTTAGGTTACTTTATCTTGAACATTTTGCCCATACGCAGCAAGGGTCCACCATCATCCTTCTGCCAAGATCCACCAAGAACTGAGCTGTGTCCTTGTTGTGTCAGGAGGTTCCTGCTTCTACAAAGAGTACTGCCAAAATCATTACTGGACTGAAGGAAGAGATCTGAGCTGTCTTGACCATTTCAAGGCTTTGAGCTACTTCACTATTGCGAAGGTCATGGGCAGTGCAATCTTGAACTGCATAGTGCTAGTGATTGGAACATAAGAGCATAGGAACATAATGGCCCAGCAATTGCTTATGGGGATCTCAAGCAGAATATGAGGGCAAAACCTTTACCTGGCCTTAAATCCCAGCAAATGGCCTTGGGAGGCATCCTGTCTGTCTCTTCAGCCTCGAGGATGTACCTGGTCATCTATTCTAGTAGCCATTCCTTGTGTGCCTTTTACCCTTAACAACAGCAAACTTTGTATCAAAACTGTCCTAATTATTTCCCCCTCTGCAAAGATCAGCTCCATCCATCCCAGTCAACTGTCAAACCAAATCTCTGGTCTTTTAAAGATTCCTTTCATAGGAACGCTGTTAGATACGCATCTAGAGTTGTCCTCATAACAAAACTAAATTCCTCTACACTTTAGCATTTGCCTTAACCTATATAGTGCTTTACTTCTTTAGACAGAACCATGCTTTTGCTACAAAGTGCATATGAGGCCACACAGTTTACCATCTCACAAATGTGGATCAGTGTACGCATAAAAGGAATTACGTTGTCTCTGGCTTTTGTCATAACACAGGAATTAAAATTGCTTTTCTTTTCTCCAGACACAGATTTAGGATATGTCTTATTTATCTGTGTGGCAACCCAGTATGTCTGGGGGAACCTGCTTCAAAAGTGCTTCTTTTGTGTAAGGTCTATTTACAAAAGCAAGACTTTTGCCAACATTCTGCAGACAATTTGTTTTTAATTCAGCCCCCCCCCCCCCAAGCATATAGTAATATTTCTTCGGTATGGTATTTTCTGCTCTTCTTTCATTGTTCCAAGTTGATGAAATTCAGGTATATGAGACACAATAAGTGGATCTGGAAACTGTTCTGTTGTTTCATATTACTTTTGTGTATATTCATATTATATTACCAGTATGCAGGATCAACATTTTTTCCCAGAGGTGAAAGAAATGTAGGTTATACAAATAAAAGTAACTTTCATTTTTGATTTTAAAAAGCGCTTACTAAAATAGTGTATTCGTAGAACATTAGGGCTGTGAGAAGTTCCTGAAGCCACCAAAGTCATTCATTTGCCATCCTTTGAGCATTTCCATCTCACTCTGATGTCTTTACAAATTTAAATATGCTTCTTTGTGCTTTCTTGCAATCCCACTACCTCTCTCTGGCCTTGTCCCCATGCAATTGAAAGTCTGCTGGAACTCTTCTTTTGCCTCTGAGTGGCCCCATTCCAGGCTTTACAAGGCACTTAGGGAGCTTAGGAAAGTGAGACACCCGCGATAAAATACGTGCACTTTAAAGAAGAGTTCCAGCGCTCTTTCGGCGATTCGTGGGTTTTGCTCGCTATATCTGCCTTGAGGACGCTCCGTGGCAAAAGGGGCGGGGATTGCTTGCCTGCACACACAGCCAAAAAGCATTCACACATCTGAGAAATGCAGCAGGTTCGCTTCCTTTTCTTTGTAAAAAGAGCCAGAATTGCTCAGAATTGCAACATTGTTATCAAGTGATCTGTGAAAGCCTTAAAAGAGAATGAGCGAAGGATCGCGCTGCCAATGCCTGCAGCCGCTGACTTTGCCGGGGCAGAAAGCCTTTTCTAACAGAGAACTCAGTGAAAGTAAGTGCTGAAAGTGAATGAATGAGCGATCATCTGCCTTTGCTAGGGGCGGGAAGCCGTTTCAGGAGACGGAGATCTGGCTATTTTTCCTTTTAACAAGAGAGGGGGCAGGGGGAAAAAGATGCCCGGAAAGAGAAGACGGCTACCATGGGGACGGAAAGTCCGTTTAGATCGCGGCTACCATGGGGACGCTTATTCCGGAAATGGAGGGGACTTTTAAAGTCAGCTATAACAGAGTGACAGCAGAGGAAGCCGAGAGGGGCTAATAAGTTTTTTGGGGGCAGGGCCTCAGTTGTCAAAGGTCAGTGAAACACCAGAAGGCCTTTTCTTTTAGTAGCCCCCCAGACTCTAAAGCAACCTCACTCTAGAGATTCAGTACACATCTACATTATATGGTTTTCAGTACCTGTTTAAAGCATGACACCTCACCTAGGGCTTTGATGTTTAGTTCCCTCTAAACATTGTCCTGCCAGGGAGGGAGGATGGGAGGGTTATATTTTTAAAATATTTTAGGTTGCTCTACATATCTTATCTTTCTATTGTGTCCTGCCCTGGGATCTTCAGGTGAAGGGTGGGAACATGTAAGCAAGCAAGCAAGCGAGTGAGTGAGTAAGTGAGTAAGTAAGTATGCATGCACATATGAATCTATACTGGAATTCTGTCGTTACATCTACACCCAATGGGTAATCCAAAATTAGAATGAGTAAACCTGCCAGCCACATTCTTTTTAGGGAAACCAGCAACCAATTGGAGGAGGAGGAAACCTTATCATAGCCATTAAGAAAAGTAAAGTGAGAAATAATGTCAGTGATGCATGGGTATAAATAGTACATGAAAGAAGGAAACAATTCAGAAAAAAGTTTCTGAATTCCAAGATAGGCATGAAAGAATGTTGTCAAACAGCACAATCATTGCTATGGTATAAATTGCCGACTGATCTGAGCCAAGCTCCCACTGCTTCCATTTTTCTAACCGTCAAAAATCATTTTTCTGTGGCATCTTCTCTAATTCTGAGCAGCCCTCTTACTCCTTTTATTATCTGAAAATTGGATTTGAGTTATTTGTTGAAACGTGAAGTGACACTATGCATTTATAATACATTGTTTTGCTATAAGATGCTCCTGTGGCCCTTTTCAAGTCACGCAGCAGGGAGAAAAACCCAAGCGAACACACTGAATTTATTAAATTTAATTCCAGCAAATCATTTAACAGCTGTGGAAAATATGAAAGGGGCCCCTTTGTTACTACAAAAATACATTGTGGTTTTGCATAATTGTTTTTTAGTTGTGTTTATATTCTGCCTCATTTTTATATTTATCTATTACCAAGCCAGTAAACTGGCTTGAGAGAAGGTCTCTGGAAAGCATAGATGCTCGATTACCTGTTCTTTTTGTCAGCATAGCTAATACCTAGGGCAAGACGTTAGATGCTGTAGCAAGTAGGGATGGGCATGAATATTCAAAATATTTGTTATTCAGACAAATTTGGACATTCATATATGAATCAAATGTCCAAACATTCATTTTTTAGTATTTATATGAATACAAATATTTTGAGTTATTTGTATGAATAATTCGGACATTCGTATGTGTACAGATATGTACGCATCACATACATGTCTGTACACATTGCATACATATCCATACGCATCTGTACAGATATGTATGGAATGAAAACAGGATGTGTATGGGATAAAAATGGGATGCGTATGGATGTGTTTGAGATTCGTATCATTGGATATGTTTTGAATATTCACACAAACAGATATGAATTTATTTGTATCAGTTCGAATGTCCAGACATTCATTTTTCTTTATTCATACGGCTTTGGATATTCGAATACTAGATTTGAATCAAATCAAATGTCAAAAATTATGTTCATGCACACCCCTAGTAGCAAGTAAAGGATGTTAACCAGTGGACACCCCAGATCAGAAGCTCAAGGATGAAATTTCCCTCCAAGGGAAGCTCAAGATGGCACAGCCCTTTCTTCCCCATTCTCAAGGCCCAACCTCGGTTCCCACTGAAATAATTGGTAATTGGAAATAAATCAATATTAGAATTATGCAAAGATGGCAAGCACGATGCATGTGGGTAGAATCAAAGCAAGCTTTCCATACCTACGTGAGGAAACTATTCACACTATGGCCTCTAGTGAAGAAGTAGTGAAGTTCTGGTGAAGAGCATCCATTCATGTTGGAGGCTGTTACAGTCTCCTAGTGTGCCCGCCCTCACCAGAAGTTCATTCCTTGTTTAGATGTGAAGCACAAAATTGTGCTCTGCACATTAATCAACGTTTACCTAACTCTTACTTCAAGCATCCCGCAGTGCAAGCATTTGGTCTTCTGCTGCTTCTCTGGGTCATTTGAGGTGCTGTGCAAAAATGCAGAGCATCAACATCATCAAGGCGATAGCGCTGATGCATTCAGTAAGCGTAGAGTGCCATAGCCAAAATGGTGGTGCCCCAGGAGAGGAACAGGCCCCGGATCAAATAAGGTAAGTATTTGACCCCAGGGGGAGGGAACGACCAAAGTTGACTAGCACTCCAAGTGCGAACGCTAGTCAACATTGGTTAATCACGCTCCTTTCCCATCCAGCTGATGGGAAAGGAAGCGTGAAAATGCCCACTATCAATAGCCTTTCCAGTAACCAGGGGCAAATTCACAATTCCTGTCCATTATGGACGGGACACAATTCTTACCCATGTGTGTACTAGCATTCACATGCCCTCTCTTCCCCCACATGTCCACAAACTTACCTGTAGTCCGGGCACATGTCCAGGTGCCTTCACCTTGACTCCTGATGTTTGTGCCAGTGGGTGGGTGGCATCACTGGGACAATGATGACGCACCATGCATGGCCGCTCGAGTTACAGGTCACCTGGTGTACCATTGCACTTGCATGGTGCATCAGCTGACCCACCCAACACAATAGAGGTGTGGATGGGCTCACTGGAGATGGGAAAGGCCATCTCTGGTAAAGGCAAGTGCATGTGTGGAGCACTAAATGAAAGAAGCCATTTTTGAGTTAGAAATGGCAGCAATCAGTGCAGATGCTCCATTTGGGAGTGCACTGGAAGCCAGCCACATGGCCAAGTACAGAAAGGCCTCTTCATTTGAAACCTCTGCCGGAAGAGGATACCTGTGCCGTTGTTCCTGGGAATGTTCTTCTCATGGCAGCATAGACAGAACATTTGGAAAGAAAAAGTCTAGCTCAGCTTGTTGTTTTTGCTCTTGTTCTGCAGAACGCAAAGTGCTTCTGCAATGCTGCTTGGGGTTCTAGGGTGGGGATGAGAGAGAATACAGTTCCCGGCAGCTTGCCCAGATGGGACGCTGCTTGTAAATTCAGCTAGTCCTCTCCCAAAAGGAATACAAAGTAGGGAATAAAGATGTGGTTTTTAGGTCTCAATGAAGGACAGCATCAACAGAGGCCATTTCCAAGAAATAATTGAGAGTGTTGACTCAAGTAGACAAGTTAGTCACCAAGCAGATGATTGCATGGCTGGGTGGTCTAATCTTATAGTCCAGGCAATAAAGCAGACCTTTCTTAACCGTAAGGAAACTTCACACCTATGTTTCTTTTGCATCAGAGTGGGATGGTGTAACAATACCATCCCATGGAGGTGAAAATCAAGTGCAGAGGGAGGTATTGTCACTTCAAGTGCTGTTGTGGTTCCCAGCTGGACCACCAGCACCTGAATTGCTGATGACCCAGCCTTGCACAGCCAGGTTGTCATAGCAACGTCTATGGCAGCATCTACCACATGCCAGGAAGTTCCTATGGCCATCAGTCTGCAGTGCATAAGTGTGCAACTGCAGCCATGCTGCCCCATCCACTCTCAGTGTTCACACCTGGAAGAGAGTGCAAATGCTGCAATCAGAAGCTCACCAGCTGCTCCTGTTCAAGCTGTGTGGACAAGGAGCTGCTGGATCACAACGGCAGTGTCGGAGTGCACAGTGGATGACAGTTCAGGCTTCACCACGGCAACTTGGCTGGCTCACCTGCAGTGCCTGCACAGTTCAGATGGCCTCCACTCTGATGCTGTCTTACCTGACTGGTATGACTCTCCCTTCAATACATGCTTGACTAGGGATGTTTACAAATGGGGTTTTTGGCATTCAGTTTGTAACAAATCAAATGTTAGAAGATTTGTATTCACCTGAATAGATCCCCTTTGTATGTGATAGGATTCTATTGGATACATACAAATATTCAAAATGAATGCATACATATCCTGGATATGGATACTGAATACGGATCCTGCATATGGATCCTATACCAACACATACGTATTGGATACATATCCTATACCAATGCATATGTATCGAATATGTATCAGATATGTATCCTATACAAACACATACATATCAATACTTATCCCCAGTTTTAAAAAATATACTATTTGTACGAATGTTCCAAAACATTCGTATTCATACAAATATTAAGGTACAAATGTCGTAACGCTTGATTCTTGTATGAATAATAAATGTTACAAATATTTGTGCACTTCCCTATTTTACATTTAATGGACTTTGTTGTCATAAAATAATGGCAATCCCCACCCCACCCCTCTTTTATCCTATCAGTAGGTATCTTTTTCATTTTCTTGCTTATCCTTTTCATTGAATTTTGTAATTATTGCATATATCTCTTTTGTTTACATTGGCTGCAGCAGCTGGTACCATCCAATCACCTACCCAATTATGTATGATGCACCACAAGGATGAGTCAGCAAGTTCTCCCATTAGATCAGTGTCAAGTAGCCACTCATTTCCTGCTTCGTTTAAAGCCCTGTTTGAACCTTGCATGAACTTGTGAGTTCAAATTTCAGAAACTTGCTGGCAGAAGGCAACATTTTCTTGTCAAATGCCAGTGTGTCACTTGACTTGTGATATTGTTGGTATGGAGCCTTCTTGCCCATATGGTGTGGAACTTAAGAAGGAAAATGGTTTTGATGTTTTCTGATAGCAAGGAGCACAAATAAAAGCAGACAAGAGCAAAAGACTTCAGAGGATGAAAGGAGAAAAGCAAGACATGTTTATTCTGTGTAGAAAAATGTGCAGTCCCAATTGAGGCATCACACATGACTATTGATGGATCGCCGTGGTGTCACATCATCCAATCAGGACTGCACACTTACCATAATGCTGGATCAAGGACACTCGTTGTGCAGTAGAAACAAAATCCGACTTTCCCTCCAGTGCAGGCAGACCAGTGAGAATAGTAAAGATGAGAGCAGGAAGGGCAGCTCAGATTTGATTGGCTGCCTCAACCCATGTGATAGCACATGCCAACTCAGCTCTCGCAGCTCCGATGAGGAAGCTACAGAGCTGCCTATGAGTCAGGATGGCTGGTTGTCACTGCACAGTAAGTATACTGCGCTTTTACATTTAACTGCGGGTTTATTCCACTAGTCTGGAAGCAGCCCAAGGAAATCACAGGTTGGACAAAAAAATTTGCTGGAAGGCTTTGGTTTTCATTGGATCATCTTAGAATGATTTTCATTTTATAGATCCTGAAACAAATAGATATAGATATAGCTATTGATATATGTTTGCTTTATGCAAATTTTTAAATTCTTACCAAAAATGAAAAAGCATATAAATACCAAAAAAAGGAGGAAAAAAGAGGGGAGGGAGACCTTCAAACATCAAAATAGTTATCCAAGTCAGTTGATCTGCAGTGTGCTCCATCTGAGAGTGCATTGTGGGTCTACGATGGGGCCAAGTACGGAAAGGCCTACTGACAATAATCAAATCTGGTGCACATGCTAAAGGCTAGTGTGCTTTGTGTATCAATATGTGGCTGTTATATAATGAATTCCTATTTTTGCAGTGGAAGAATAAGAGCAAAGCAGTGGTGGCTGGTGGACTTCAGGGCTGGGTGTTCACAGGCAAAGTGGGGAAGAATCATGGGGGGCGTGGTCACTGAAGTCACATGGCAGGGCTGCTTAGGTCACAGGGTGGGGCCGCAGAGGTCACAGGGGAGGGCCACTGAGGTCATGTGGGTGGGGTTGCTGAGGTTGTCAACCGGTGGAGGGATGTATGGGTGTTTGTACAGTCACAGTTTTGTTTGTATCGTTATTGTTATTTTTGTACTATGAACTATAAAATTATTTTTTTAAAGGGCTATTCACTTTGCATGTGGTCCATCCCTGACTAATTTTGGAGGCTGGGAATAAAAGCCCCCAACTTCTAAAGTTGCCAGTTGGGGCTGTTTGCCCAATGCCCAGGTTCTTATTGTTTTTATACCACCCTGAACCTTATGTTTAAAAAAGCAGGGTGTTTTTTTAAACCAGTTTTCAGCTTATTAGGTAAATGGGATTGTGTAATCCAAACTTCTGAACTTTTCCAGTGGAGTGCCTAAGTTGCATTTTGCCTAGGATCCCTAAAATCCTTGGGCTGACCCTCTAGGTGTATTTATACCATCAGAGAAATGAATGCAAACTATGATGCTTGCTCTTGAACACATGTACACAGTGTACAAGATACATCAATCTTGTACACTGGACTACTTGGCTTCAAATATCATACCTCAGGGATCCTCTTGTGATCTTTTCTGCAGGTTTTAACAAGCATATAACAGCATTTTAATAGAATAGTGCAAAAGGATTGAATTTTATTCCTCCGGCAAAATAGCATGCCAGGAAAGACAGAGCTTGGCACACTGGTTTAGTACAAAAAAAACGTTCTTGCCAAGAAAACAAGATAATAATTTATCATTTAGATATCATCTATTGAAGTCACAAAGGATTTGTGTTGGGGAAAACACAGCCAGACAGAATTGTTTTATGCCATTAATATACTCTAGTTGGAAGCAAGTGCTTATTTTAAATTTTTCTGCTCAGCTTCAAAACATAAAATCAAGTAGAAGTACAACCTTTCTCATCAAAATGCCATTTTCAACTAGAATACATGCATGTCAGCAAACTAAGAGCAGATGTGCGGCTGCCTGGGTGCACATTTTTTATGGATCTTCAGATACAAGTCATTTCCCGTATTCTTCTATACTGACAGTATAGGATGCTGCTGGGAAACTGCATTATGGGTCTATCCTGTGTGTCCTGTAAATGTGGAATGCACCTCCAGCAACTAAAACTCATAGAGTTTGGCTTGAAATCATACCTGGATTAAAAGAACTATGGTAAAGTGTAAGGCCCTTTCTGTACTCGCTTAAATCTGGATTAAAGGAGAAGAGTTGGCTTTTCTACCCTACTTTTTTCACCCATTTAAGGACTCCAAAAGCAGTTGACAACCCTTTCTGTTCTTTTCCCCACAACAGAACACCCTGTGAGGTAGGTGGGGCTGTGAAGCTCAGAAGAGAGCTGTGACTAGCTCAAGGCCACCCTGCTGGCTTCATGGAGGAGTGCCAAATCAGATAAGAATCTGGCTCCCTAACCACTAGACCAAACTGGCTCTTTTTTTTTTTCAGATCATTTTTATTAACTTTTTGGTTCTACAATATATTAAAACTTCAGGGTTCATCATCACCCCTTTTTCCCAATTAACATATAAATGTCCATTCTTTGCAACTTGTGACTTCCTCCGTTTTTTCAGGATCTTATCCTGTTGTTCTAGTTTCGTCTAATTCGGCCGTTCCTTGAAAAAAGAAGAGTTAATCAAAACCCGCTGCTGTTATTCCTTCTTCTTGTAAAAATTCGATGTAGGGTCTCCAGTCTTTTAAATATTTTTCCGTTGTTCTTTCTTTTAAGAGATTTGACAATTTATCCATTTCAGCATATTCAGCCAGCTTAACTAACCAATTGTCTACTGAGGGTATTTCTGGTGTTTTCCATTTTTTTGCATATATCATTCTCGCAGCAGTGACCATATACATAATCAAAGTATTCAAGGGGTCTAAGTTACTGTCTATTATTCCCAATAGAAAAAATTCTGGTTTAAATGGAATCGTAATTTTTAATATATTTCCCATTGCTCTATGAATTTTTTTCCAGTATTTACTTGCTAATCCACATGTCCACCACATGTGGTAAAATGTTCCCACATTGGTCCCACATTTCCAACACCTATTGGACATGGCATAATAGATCTTAGACAGTTTATAAGGAGTTAGGTACCATCTGTACATCATCTTAAAACTGTTTTCTTTCAACACAGTACATACAGTAAACTTCATATCCTTTCTCCATAATTTCTCCCACTGATCCATATTAATGTTATACCCAAAAATTTTTGCCCACGTAATCATACATTCTTTGACCTGTTCTTGCTCTAGGTCCATCTGTAACAATACTTTATAGATCAAACTGGCTCTTAATCTGGATCCCGAGCCTCCTATCCATACATCAGTGCAGATTAAGAGAGCCAAATCTGGTTTAAGAGGTCCTTAATCTGGATCTGTTGTGGACCATTTAATCAGGTCCACAAGAGGACCAAGGGCCTTGCTCCAGGTCACAGGAGATGTGATGCAGAATTAGTGTGATACAGTGCACCACTGTCCCCCCCCCAAAAAAAAAGGCTCCTAAGCTAGGAAGGATTGGGGGAGAACTCAGAAAAGCTTATGTGAGCTCCACAGCCATGCTGGTCCAACCCATGCCTCCACAAGATCCAGATGCACTGATCCAAATCAAAATGAGGCAAGTACAGAAAAGCCTTAAAACCAAAAAAAACAGCACATTTACAGAAAATGTGAAGAAACCTCTTTCTTTGATTGATAATTCCTACAATCCATAAATAAAGCCACTAATGGACACTCCACATTTTGTAGTCCCATCAGGTCTGAAGGGTAGGTCAGACAAAGAAGAAGTCCCTGACTCATTAAGGAAGCAGGCTCTAATCTTAGGCCCTTCTGCATTGGTCCTCATTTTAGAATATATTCTGGTATAGAAGCTTGCCATCCGCATACTAGTGCAGACTAGCATGCACATGGTAGCCCCTATCTCAGAATATAATCCAGAACAAGGCCCAGTGCAGAAAGGGCATTCTCTGATGTATCATGTTTGATAGAGCTCTTATGTGTATTTCACTTAGCAAATCTTTTAGAGATTACAGACCCCCATGGACCATAACCAGAAGCTGGCCTATGCACTGCAGTACCTCTCTTAATAACATTATGGGCTGTCCTCAAGGCTACTGTTTACTGCCAAGCCAAGACTTTAGTAAGCTAAATCAAAACAGTCTAGTTTATTTTGCATTGGCATCATTAATCAGGAGCATTGGGAAATGTCCTTCTGTATATATAAGCAGAATGTACCTTCCAGTAAATTACCAGCAGCTTTTCTCTGAGGTTGGCATTTACTTCTGTAAGATATATCTTTTGTGGTAAATCAGTTGACAAACTATTTTCAGTCCCTCAGCACCATATCCTATCCCCCTCCCCCCCAAAAAAATCCAATGTAAAAACACAAAACTGGCTTTTCCACGCCACTTCTATCCCAGAAATAGCTTCACAAGTTCCAGAGTGTTCCCCAGGTGTATAGAAAATCCCCGCACACTTTGTTCACACTTCTTCCTTGCTAGGGTGATTTGTATGATCCAGGATGGACCATCCACCCTGTGAGTGCCCATAGGTAAGTTGGAGATGGTGACAGAACTTACTGTGTGAACACTGAACACAGTTCCTGAAAAAGGGTCATAGATTTCTTAGGCACTAGGAAACATTGTGGAACAAACCAAACCTGCATAAAAGGGGCAAGTTGTACCTGAACCAAGATGAAACCAGACTGCTGGCACTTGATATTTAAAAGGATGCAGAACAAATTTTAAACTGATCTCTGGAGGACAGTCAACAGAGGCTGGGCAGCATCCAGTCTGGAAAAGTGTACATTTTCATGAGGAGGGTTGGAATTATACACATAGTACTAAGATGAGTTGGGAATTAGTAAATAATATACAAGCAGAGGGATGTAAGGAGCAGTCTAAAACCACCCCACACACATTATGATATTTACCGTAAGTTTAGATGCATGCCCAGGCACTTCCATCTTCTGTCCGGATGCCGGCGCCACTGTGCATGCGCTGGCTCTGGCACTGGGACAACAGTGACATGCTGCACATATGCACTGGTGCCAGCATGGCACATAACACACCAGCATGCTTGTGTGGTGCACCACATGCCCCTCCAAAGAGGTGTGGATGGGCTTACTGGAGATGCATGAGGATAGCAAAGGATGATGTAAGACTACGTACAGAGTACGAAATCACGTTCCACATGTAGTTGGCTTCTAGTGCCCTCCTGCATGGAAGGGGCTGTTTTTGAGTTGGAAACAGCCCCTTCCAATGCAGATGCTCCATCTAGGAACACACTGGAAGCCAACCACTAAACAAAATTCAGAAGGGCTCCTGGTCTCATAGGGTGGATGGCCTGTTTGCTATTATTTGTTGGAGTGGTTCCATCTGCTCATTCGTGAGTCCTGTCCGTATTTCTTCACTGCCAGTGTCACAGAAGCTGCTTGATCATTCCTGGGGAGGTGATTTCACACCTTTCTCCACATGAAGATGCTAGTTCAGAGCCAGTTTGGTCTAGTGGTTAGGGAGCCGGACTCTTATCTGGGAATATCGGGTTTGATTCCGTTCTCCTCCACAAAGTCAGCTGGGTGACCCTGGGTAAGTCACAGCTCTCTTCTGAGCTATCACACCCCCACCAGCCTCACAGGGTGCTCTGTTGTGGGGAGAAGAACAGAAAGCTTTGTTAGCCACTTTGAGTCCCTTTAAATGGGTGAGAAAAGTGGAACAGAAAAGCCAACTCTTCTTCTTCTTCTTCTTCTTCTTCCTCTTCTTCCTCTTCCTCTTCTTCTTCTTCTTCTTCTTGGCAATCATACTGGTGCATTCACACTGCACACACTGCTGGACAAGTATAGGGCCTGTCTAAAATGCCCTGTACAGATGGCTGCCACCACACTACTACTTTACCTGACTGGTATGATATTATTATAGTACACCAGACAGGTAAATGCAAAAAAGCCCTCAGTTGATCTCAGTGCAAATCAGTCATTCTAGGCTGTCTGCTGGGAAAGTCTATGGCCCAGTTCATAAAGGCTAATGGGAACTAGGGATAGAGGCATTTTAAGGGTGGCTCCCCATTTGTGCAATGGTGCAACCCTTTTCTAGAGCAGCTCAAAACTCTGGTCCTAAAACCTGACAGATATCAGGTGAAAATCTATTTTTCTCACTAGACCTACAAAGCATAACTTAAGAACTCCTATTTGGGCTATCCAAAATGCATTTTACACCTTGCTTTGAGTATATTAAATATATTTTGATAACTTTCTGTAAATCACCATAAATTCCTAACAAAGTCTATTAATTAACTGAAGCAAATATTAACTCCTCAAACCAATCTGCCTTCCCTTTGCATATTGCTAATGATTTGGAACTCTGCTTTCTTAAAGCATTCTCTCAGTAACAAATAGGCACTTACCTCTATTTTGTGAGGAAAGTTTCCATTTCAGCTTGGCAAGAATATTTAAAGAAATGGCTTTTTGGAGTTCCAGAAGCCTTAGGGACTCACTGTCTTCATAATTAATCATAAACTGAGGATATAATAGCCTGAGGAGGTGGCCATGTTTATTGTTTCAGATGTGTATTACATCATATGTGAAACACTCAAGTAAAAGTCCTTTCTCTCCCAGCTGTTCTTCAGTACTTTGCAGCTGCTTCTAAATTCCTGATACGTCAGAGTGAAACAAACTCCCAAACGATTTGCCAACACTGAGGCAGAGGGAGATAAAGATGTGCCCAGCAGGTACATTGTTCACATATCCTTGGACCCTTGAGTCACTGCATTAGAAGAGCAAACATCCAGGCATACGTACTCCTTAAAGCACTTAAGCAGCAGAATGGGAGGAAGAATGCTGGCAGTGCTTCTTACCGCAAAGTCTGACTTTTGCACCCAGTTCTGATTCTTCCTAAAATGTCTCTGGCTCGAAATGTCACTGCCAGGGAATGAAAGTTCCACATCTTCGGTGTTTATGAGGTCAAGTTAACAGCAGACATCACACCACCATTCTTCCCACTGTGATTCATGGTAGCTTCTGCCATATTTTTGTTCCTGCCAGAGAAGGAAGGAAGGAAGGAAGGAAGGAAGGAAGGAAGGAAGGAAGGAAGGAAGGAAGGAAGGAAGGAAGGAAGGAAGGAAGGAAGGAAGGAAGGAAGGAGGTGTTGCATCCAGATATCACTTACTTATTCCACTATATTTGGATATTCCAGATTAAAGCGTGAATTCTGGAATATCCAAATAAAGCAGACTAAGTAAGTGATATCTGGATGAGAAAGAAATAGGAGGCACATGTTCAAAGTTGACCCAAACCAATGAAAAAATATATCATCCAATGAGCAATAAAATATTACAATTTTCATTCAGACTGTTTTCTTCCTAGAGAATTCACTTCTAGGAGAAGAGATCTTATTGGTGCTGCTTTGTATTTTAGTTTAAATATCTTTTTCAGATATTGTTATTTTTAACTTTTAAACCTGCATGCATTTTGTTCTGCTTTGTAATGGCCACTGTCTAACTTAATGAAATACACCAATCTAAACACTTGTTCCATCATTCTTGAAAGGTTTTGTTATCCATTTTCAAATAAATCTCTTATACCACATCCCCATGCAAGCTGTTTGGCACTGTTTGGGTGCTGATTGGGCTTGCATGGGACCAGATGTGGGACCGAGATCAAATCTCGGGTGTCCCCATGCCATTTCCCCTAATGTGAGCTGGGGGTGGGCTGGGGGCGAATTCAGCTGTCCCCAAGCAAACCACATCGGGATCATGATTTTGCTCCCTTTCCCAGGCAAGCTACTTGCTTGCCTCAAAAGGGGAGTAAAAGCAAGGGAGTAAGGGGGTGCAGAGGCTTGAGTTTTCTCTCTTTTCCAGGGAGACAACCTTATTGCCTCCCTGGAAAAGAGAGAAACCTCAAGCTTCTGCACCCCCTCTTTCCAATCTGCTGACAGAAAGAGGCTTGGCTTTACTGCCAAAGTAAATATCAGAGAAATAGCCGTGTTAGTCTAATTTGAAAAGTCCAGGAGAAGAGTTGGTGGCATGAGCTTTTGTAGACATGCCAAAGTGCATCTGAAGAAGTAGAAAGCTCATGCCACCAACCCTTCTACTGTTAATCTCCAAGTGCTACTAACTACCTAGCTGGACTTGCCGAAGTAAAGAATCACTTCGGCAGTAAAGCCAAGCCTCTTTCTGTCAGCAGATCGGAAAGAGGTGGTTCAGAGGCTTGAGATTTCTCACTTTTCTCAAGCGTCTGCAACCCCTGTTCACGATCTTGGCTGACAGGACAGAGGCTTGGCTTTAAAACTCAAACCTCTTTCCTGTCTGCCAAGATCTTGAAGGCAAACACCATCCCTGTGTGTGGAATTGGTTCTCTCAGCAATGCATGCTGGGACCCCAAACTGTGCCAAAACTTGTTTTTTCAGGTACCAGATTTGGTCCTGGTCTGGCATGGTTTGGAGCGATTTGGTCCGCTTTCTGTGGACCAAATCTAAAACGTATGGGAATGCCCCTTGCCAACACCACATTCAGTACCAGACCAAACATGAACCACTATTCAATATCTAGAAACCCTGAGCAGGATCCTGTATGACAATCCTAGCTGACCCAAGGTGAGCTTCATGGCTGTCTAGCTATGAATCCTCTTCCTCCTCCATGAAGCCAGCTGGGTAACTTTGGGCTAGTCACAGCTCTCTTCTGAGCTCTCACAGCACCACCTACCTCACAGAATGTCTGTTGTGGGGAGAAGAACAGAGAACTTTGTCAGCTGCTTTGAGTCCCCTTAAATGGGTGAGAAAAGCAGGGTAGAAAAGCCAACTCTTCTTCTTCAACAACATCTTCTCAGAATGCATTTTCCTCCCTTCTATTATAAAAAATGCTTGTTTTTGATGTGCTTCAGGTTTTGTTTTTGGTGTTTTGTTGTTGTTTTTCTGAGCACCAGACTGACAGCAAGTTTGGACAAGTTTGGGGTTTTAAAGTAAAGGCCTTCATCCTCCAACTCCTCTTACAAGTGGAACAGAGAAATTGCTATTGGTTCATTGGATACAAAATTTGTTTTTATTAACTCTTACATAGTTACAAGTTAAGACTGGGATTGAAGTCTAAGCATGTTTCAATATGTTTTCTTACTGCATTTTTGCTTTTTCATCTGTAGGTTTGTTATGTTGAAAATAGGCCATGAACTTGCTACATGCAGTTCCCTTAATAATGCTTTTCTTTTTTCTTTTCTGAGCGGGGACTGCCTAAGGACAAGAGTCTGTCTGTCTCAGGGATCTGAAACACGTCATTGCTAATATCTTTAGTCACCGTCACTGGACTGACTAAAACCAGTTCTTTTCAAAAGTATTTGCTGGTGATGGGTTCAGGGAGATAAAACATGCTTGCCCTTGGCTCTGCATTTGAACTAAGAGCACAACTACCTGGACTAAGGTGGAGGGAGGAGGAGGAGCAGGAGGTTTTTATACTCACTCTCAGGGGACTTGAAGCAGCTGACATACTTTCTGTTCTTCTCCCAAGAACATACACCTGTGAGGTAGGTGAGGCTGCCTCACCTGAAGACTATCAGCTGAGAGTCCAACACTCTAATCACAAGACCAGACTGGTTCACATAGATCAGGCACATACCTGAAAAATTGTCAATGGGCTTTTCTGCACTGAAAGATCGTCATCCAAGCCAGATCTGCACCAGTGAGGGTTGTTGGTTTGGGCCACAGACATGTATGGCCTGGAACAGTGATATTTACACAGCAGGGCTGGCCCATATCAGCCCCTGCATTGACTCCAAAGCTCACACATGCTTTGGGGCTGGGCTCTGAGGGCTCTGGAGGGTTCTGAAGGGCTAGACCTCTGCATACCTCTGTGTTCCAGACCTGTTTAATATGGTCTACCAGGGATCCAGATCAAGGGCCCCTTGTGTTGACAGAGCATACTAGCTCTGTTTGGTCCAGTGATTAGGGCACCAGACTCTTATCTGGGAATACCAGATTTCATTCCATACTCCCCTATGAAGCCAGCTGGGTGACCTTGGGCTAGTCACAGCTCTCTTTCTGAGCTCTCACAGTCCCATCTACCTCACAGGGTGTGTGTTGTGGGTAGAAGAATAGAAAGCTTTGCCAGCTGCTCTGAGGCCCCTTAAATGGGTGAGAAAAGCAAGGTAGAAAAGCCAACTCTTCTTCTATGGGGGGGGGGGAGGCTTCTCTTTTCTGTACTAACATGCAGAAGGAAGGCCCATAGTTCCCTTCCAGTGCAGTAAAGTTCAATATTTTTTTTCAATGAGTATAATTAGAGGTATTTCTGTAAAGTTTATACTTGCCTATGGGATCAAGTTTTCTAGAAGGAAATGTATGTGACACAAGAGGTCCTAAATAGGTAATGCCATGTCAATTCTTGGCTACCTCAAGAATACTACCACACATAAGACAGAGAATACCAGATCTGGATTTATGCACTATTCATTCATGTAACTTTTATTTCATAGAATCATACATATATATATACTTGGTACCAAGAGTCATTCACTCAAACAAGCATACTTGCAGACTTACAAGCCCTTCTGAAGAACTGATCAGTTTCTTGCAAAGGCTATGGGTGCTTGTTGCAGCTGATTCGAGGCACAGCATGCACCCAGGTGCATGGGGCTTAGTGTAACATGTACTAGCATTCCCAAGTGTGAATTCAAGTACACATTAGTGTGTTCTGCATTTTTTCCATCCAATGGATGGGAAACCAAGTGGAGAAACGCCTCCGGTATGGGGCAACCTGCCTTGTACTAGTATACAAAAGGTAGTTGCAAAAATGGAACAATATTGCACCCGAACCTGCCAAAATTTCAAGGTGGATTGCACTGCTACTATGCAACCCTATAGCCATTTACTTGGAAGCAAAGTGTATTGAGCTTAGCAGAAACATTTTCTAAATGGTCAGGCTTGGTTTTTTTCCCCATTCCACTCATATGCTTGTATTTACTCCTTTGCCAACTTATCTTTTCTCTATTGCAGCCTGGATTTCTGCTTCTGATGCTCTGTTTAATCATTACGCTGACCTGTATCCAATGCTTAACAAAGCTTCAGTAAAATGCCAGTAAGTCAGTATTTGACCCTGAACTGAAACCATACCTGAAACCTGCAACTTTTCACTTACAAAAGGGATTTTTTTTTTGCCTTCAGAAGAACTAAAATGCCAAATCAGTCTAACTCAAATATCCATTTTCAGTCATCTTAGTTGTTGTCAAACTGTTCCCTGCCAGATGTTCCTGAACAACCCCTAGCATTCCGGTTGTTCAGCAACATCTGGAGGAGCTCAGTCTGAGAGCCGGCTTTATCACTCATAACAAAAGCCATGCTAAAAGTTGGCAGCTCCACGTGCCATGTGAGCCACACTCACGGGCATGCATTGCTGGCAGTCCATAAGACAAAGACAGCAGCTGGAGGGAATCCCAGCCGGGGAACATGGGACACTTCTAGGGATGATAGGAATAGGGCAAGCATCCCCCAGATCCCAGCTAGTGCCATTCTCTGAACCGGGGAAAACTTGTCAGAAGATAAGACACTTGGAAAGGACTATAGCTCAGTCTCAGAGTACATGTTACACATGCAAATGGTGTCAGGTTCAATCTCCAATCAGTTTTGGTAGGTCCTTGGAAAGCTAGTGTCAATTATAGATGGACCAATGGTCTGGCCTTTCTGCGTTTGCTTGTTATTCTTGATCAAGCAGCTACTAAGAATATTTTGCCCCAGTGATGGCACCAGTGCACTGGTGTCAGCATCACCAGTGGAAGATGGCAGTGCCAGGACACCCACCCACATATTGGGGGAAGGTTCATGTGCACTAATCATCTGCCAGTGTGGATGCTTAGTGCACACATGGGCAAGTTCGCCCTTTGCTTCCCATGGACATGAAGCAAAGGGCAAACTTTCCCTCAGCTACCTGTGTTCCTATGGTCACTTCCATCTTGGGCCTAATTGGTTGGAAATCATTCTTGTGTTAGGCTTTATTTCTTATACGACACAATTTGTCTGTACCTTCTGATGCCTACAGCACTCTTTCCTGTGTTTGCAACTTAACACAGTTCAGAAAGATTCAATAAATTGACTGTTGTTAGGTGCTACTGAGTCAAGCCCACTGCTGGTGAGTATATGGACAAACCCCTGCAGTTTTCCTGGCAGATACAGAACAAATTCAGCATCCCTCCCTCCTTCCTTCCTTCCTCTCTCCTTTTATTGTTTGTTTTCCTTCCTTTCTCTTTCCCTTTACCTATCTATTTTTCTTCCTTCCTTCCCCCTCTCCTTTTACCCTTCCTCCCCTCTCCCTTCTTCACCAACCATCTAAGCAGATATATAGTGATGGTGCAGTACCCTTGCAGTTGGTTATTATCACTGTTAGTGCAAACGTCACCAGCTGATTATTCATCCCTGACAACACACTTATACATCTCCCTTATGCCAAATAATATATTCTATTAGACCAGGGGCCCTTCTGCACATGGTCCTATAGTTTGCATGCAGTACACTGCCCCAAGGATCATCTGCACTTGAAGGAGCATATGCCCAGCTCAGAAACAGTCCCTTCCCTGCAGGAACATACTATATTCAAACCATGAGACCAAGTGTAGAAGGGCCCTGGGTCCACACATAGACTTACCTTGACCAGAGAAGGCCTCTGCTGTCTCTGGTAAAGCCTGGTCACACCTTTATGGTGCTCGACGGGTCATCTGAGGTGCCATGCAATCGTACTGACAACTCAGATGACCCCAAATGTGAATACATGTACACGACACATCACCATGGTCCCAGTGACAGCATCGGTGCACACACAGTTGCACCAGCCTCTGGGAAGAAGATGGCAGCACCCGGATGTATGTCTGCATCTAAGGTCTGTGGACATGTGAGGGAAGGGAGAGTGTACACTAGGGATGTGCAAAAATATTCAGAACATTCAAAATTCGACTGAATTTGTTCGAATTCAGACATTCGAATTTGTATCGAATGTCTATACATTCATTTTTTAAAAACATTTGAACAAATTCAAATGTTTTGAATCATTCATATGGATTATTTGCACATTCATATGTGTATGGATACGTGCACATTACAAACATATCTGCACACATCTTATTCGTATCCGTATGCATTTGTACAGATACGTATGGGACAAAATGGGACACAGATGAGATAAAAACAGAATGTGTACAAATGTGTACAGATGCCTATGGATGTGTACAGACACATATGAATGTTGTCAACATTCGTATCTTCAAATACAAATGGAATATTCATACAAATAGATACGAATGTATTCAAATCAGATCAAATTTGAATACATTTGTTTTTTCACTGTTTGTATGAATTTGGATATTAGAACATTCGAATCAAATCGAATCCAAAACTTGCATTTGTGCACACCTGTAGATGGATCATTGCTGGAGCAGAATATTGCTTGCTGCAGTTCAGAATCATTCCCTGGAACCAGGAGTCAAGATGGAATTCTACCATAGTTTTTTCTTCTATCGGCAATTCCAAACATGGTTTTGGATGTTCAGGCAACTCCTGGCTGCCCCCACCCATTTACATGGCAGCTAGGAATAATAAAGAGAATTAAAAAAAAAAAAAAAGGAATACCACTACCACCACCCATTCCAGGCAAGGTGACTTTGAAAAGGTTTCTGCAAGCTTAGAGGTAGGTTGTCTTTGGCCATGGTCTGTCTTATTAAAAAGCCAGACACCCAGTAGTTGATAATCCTTCCTCAGTTCACCCTCAGCTTGGGTCACTATGGTCATAGTTTTCTGTTCCCATCCTGAGACTCCTATGAGACTTTTTTAGATCTCCACCCCTCTCCACCATCACAACACCTCCTGTGCTCTGATAGGATAAAATGTCTGTCACTCAACAGCATGTCATCACACATTGGGTGAAAAGGAAGGGAAAGTCGCACAGTACCCACCCACTGTAGTATAGTTCAGCCCACTTTAGACCTCTCCCCCAGTCACACACCCCAAATGAAAACAGATTAACACTTTATAACGGCTTGAGACCTGTAAAAAGCAGAACTCAAGAAAGTACAATTGAAGGGAGGAAAGTTCACAAATAAAATGGATAGGACTAAAAAGGTATGCACCATGGGGCTTAAAGAAGGAATAAAGCGAAGGTGTGACCGCAGCCTTTGTCTGGAGTTGCCCTGAATAGGGAGCCAGATGGAAGCAGACGTGTTGGTCCACCAGAGAAAAGAGGCCATGTAGATGGTGATGTTATTAAGCAAAACTCTTTCCTCACGTCTGCAATTTGTAGCTGCTAAATGCCAAATCTAAAGGATTTCCTAAAAACACAACACACAAAATCTATTCAAGCTGAAATTAGGAAGCTTTTAGATTTGTTTCTTTTTAAAAACAAACAGCAAGTCTTCAACTAGCCAATGTAATATTCCAGTTACATGGACTGAAACTTCTGGCATTAGTAGCATGGGAACCATTTTATTCTGAGTTCTAGTTGTTTGTCTCTCAAGTGTTTTTCAAGTAACTGGCTATCTTATGTTCTGCCAAGAGATGATAAATAGCTGTGTGTTTACTGAAGTCTCTCTCTCTCCCCCCCCCCCCCCCCCGCACGCCTCCTTCCCTCTGACTGGTATTTTCTCACAATGAAAAGAGGTTTATAGATTGGAACCACACCAGCATGGTGTTCCCAACCTTTTTCATATGACGGGGAAGCATCAGAAAAGCTCCAATACGTACAGTTTGGTTAAGTTTTTATTAGTGACGTAGAAAATAAGGCTGTAGTTTACAGCTGTGCAATAAATATATCCCCCTTTTATAAATCCCCTTTTATGTATTTTTCTTTCTGCTGTGAGCATTTTAATACCGTCTTTTATTGGTGTATTTGTTTTCAACACTTTATTATCCACTTTATTAATATTCCAGGCTGGTTTGAAAAGTTGGTAGGACACTTAACATTCTCTTAAAAAAAAAAAGGCAAAAGAAAAAAGCATTTATTGTGTTTTTATGTTTTATTGCAAACTGCCCTAAGAATGTGGCTTAAAGGACAGGAGAATTTTAGTCTGCTTGAGTATATATGCTTTTTTCCCCATAACATTTTATGATTTGGCCAATTTCCCATCCTATAAAGTACTGTTGAGGTGCTGCTATTTTTTTACCCCTTTCTTGGCTATTGATACTTTTTCCTTGGTAGATTAGTCATTTTGGTGATCCTACTAAAGTATCCTGTGATCATCATAAGACAATTGCTGACATTTCTTAAATCTTTACAGGAAGGTTTATAGTTTCCCAATCCTAGTGACTCTGAGGGCCTGATTGAGGGCACTATGGGATGCTCTGTCCTCACACCGGGCTCCCACATCTGTCCAGTCCTGTTCTGTTAAGGTCCCAGATGCAGCATTCACACTTCTTGCTTGAGCAAACCCTGGGGGGGGGCAGGGCAGCTGTGGCCATGGCTGTGGCCATGGCTGTGGCTGCAGCTGCATTTACACAGTAGCGCAATTGTGCATTGCATTGTGATTGCCACAGCAATGACCTGGCATGCACCGAAAGTTGCAATGGCCGTTACTATGGCAATGCAGATGGTCCGGAACAGACTGTCCACACTGCAAGGGCCATTGTCCCTGAACTTAAATTCAGTGGGATGAAGTTAAGTATTAAAAAGCCCTGAGATAATGTCCTGAAAGATACGTTACTCAGGGGTGGTGAAGTGGGCAATGTCCTATCTACTCTCTTGGAGTTTGAATCCACTCTCTCTTTCTCCTCCTTGCTCTTTCAATTCATGGTTAGCCAAGATTAAGGATGTGCACAAATATTCTAACATTCCAAATTTGGCTGAATTCGGTCCAATTCAGACATTCAAACTCAAATCGAATGTTACGATATTCTTATGCTAACATTCAAATTAATACAAATGTTTACGGAAATTCATAAGGATAGTTCGAACATTTGTTAAGCTGGGGAAATGGGTCAGATACATATTTATTCATATCAGATATGCATTTGGATACATATTCATTCATATTCGATATGTATCGAATGTTCATACGAATATGTAGAAATAGATTCATATTGCATAGAATTTTACCACATTTGAATGCGATCTATTTGTACGAATACAGATTTTTGAACATTCAATTCATTTCAAATTGAATGCCAAAAAAATCATTGTGCACATCCCTAGTCACGATCCAGTGTTTCGTAGAGTTAAGTTTTGTATGAGTTTGTACAGAACTACAGCCTTATAATGTTTCTGCTGCCTATTCTACCCATTCTGCCTAATGGCATCACTTCCTTTCCCCTGCCTTTTGCTCCAGTTCACCCACCACAATGGGTGCCCTAATATATTACTGTGCTAAATTGCTAATCATATTTGCCAGTGTTAATAACTTCACTATCCACAAGTATGATCAGTTTCATACCATGGTAAAGGAGGAAAACAAAAGAGGTCTTCTTCAAGGGCATCTCAAGGACATCTGTCTCTTTCCACTCTACTGAATCTGCATGCTTGCTTTAGGCTGTTTCCACTTACTAGGGGTACGCATGATGCCAGTTTCACACATTAGATTTTGTTTTCCACAAAACCAAACAGCTGATGGAGAATATGGACAGGGCTCGATCAATGACCAGCAGAACTCCCCATCCATTTTATAGTGATTTTGTTCTTTATTAAATATTACCCTTTTCATATTTTGGGGAAGGGAAGCCCAGTCAAATAAATATGTATATTCACACATACATTAGAAAATCTTTAAAAATAGGATAGTGAGGTGCTGGGGATTTCCTTCTGCATTATGTAATTATGTGCAATTATGCACCATTTTGGAGCCATAGTTGTTATTAGCCAAATCATTCCTATCAGTGCATAATTGACATAAAATATCTGACAGGTAAGAACACCCACAAAGACCATCATATGGAAAAGGAGATAAAAATTCAAAAGAACATTTCTAATTTCTTTTTGTGGGGGTTATGCCTTGAAGACATTCTTTTTTTACTCATGCACTTTCTGTATTAAGTCCAACTACCAGAAGGTTTATTGTGAAATTGCTTACCTATAAAGGTCAGAATGTTCTCCTCGATACACAGAAGTCATTTAGAGATAAAATCTGGCAGGTTTTTTATATATAAAATCATTACATTTCACTTTCTGAATGGGAACATTGGAAAGGCGCAAGAATTTTAAAGAGTATATGGGTTCCTTTATCTCTTATCTGACAAGGCTGAAATAGACTGAGGGACCAGTAACATAAATAACTGGGGAGATGAGTGGATGAAGGTGGTCTCCCCACCTGTGACACATTCCTCATCTTCTTTTTGGAGCAAGGAGGTGCCGTTTTCCATGGAATATCCTTGCAAGACAGGAAGAAACTGTCCTGCTTCAGAGGCATCTCTGAGAGTAATTGTGATACAAAATGGTACACGCAGTTGTGTTTAAGGCACCCATTGCTGCCACAAATAGGGTGCCAACAGGCAATTTCTTGCAGGCACAGATGTGCCCCATTTAGGTAAATGGGGATGCAATCTAAGATTACTTCTCTAAAGGTACCCTCCAGTGGACATAGTGAAATTAGTTTTTGAGTGAACATGCAGAGCACCGGCATAGAAGCTTGAAGTTAGCCCTAGTGACCCCTGTCTGCTTGGACCTACAGCAGGGAGCACCGACTTCCTGGTGCAAATGCCCAGATTTTCCCACTAGGAGCACTAACACTAGTTCTGTGCACATATTTCCAAGTCTCCCCATTCTGCACATCCAAGTCCACTGGTTTTTTTTACCACTTGAATGCTAGGAACCAGATCAAACAGGCTGATGGAAGTGGCAGTGAGCTCTCCTGAGGCCTGTCACACAGACTCCTCACTACCGCACCACTGTGGCCATGTGGCATGCTTTATGAGCATAAATGCACCCACGCTTTCCAGTTCTGTGTCACTGAGGAGTGTCCTAAGGACACCCAAGCTGGCACAGCAGGAAGGAAGCACTGCAGAAGCAATCAAATGCAGGCTGCACCCATCTGTAACCCTATGACTGGGTAGACAATATGTCTCTCACCTATGCAGGCCTCTTATCCTTTTTCACAGCCGTCTGGATGTTCCTTCATGTTATATTCTGATCATATTTGGTATGAAGATGAGGACTGTTAAGCCAGGAAGGCAGAAGAGTTGTGAACTGGAAAGCCTAGTTCTGTCTGTCCCAACTGGTTACACATATATTGTTCTGCTTTCCTGCCTCCATCAATTGCTTTTGGAATCTATCCCTAGCTTTCTGAATGTCAAGCTGTTTTGACAAATTGAAGGATCTACTGATTTTTACAACTGTGGCAAGGAAGGAATGAAGGAAGGAATTAGGATATACATAATCCAAGTATGAATGCAAACCAACCACTTGAACATGACCAAACTGGTGTGCAAGGACATTCTGTGCAGAAAAAAAGCACCCTGCAGAAAGTGCAGATTGGAAGGAAAATATTGCACACTGGACATGAGATCTCACATTTTAGTGCAATTTTCCCCACACTGGAAGCCGATGCAATATAACTAAAACTTGTGTGTAACTACGTTCAAAGCTGACCCACTCTTGAACTAAGCTACCTCAGAAAAAAATGAATGAAACCCAAACCATGACTTTAAACTCTGGGAACTAGGGGTGTGCACGGATGCAATTTTTGACATTCAATTTGAATCAAACATTTGAATGTCTGAATTTATACGAATAGAGAAAAACGAATGTATTAAAATTCAAACCAATTTGAATACACTCGTATCTATTTGCATGAATATTCCATTCGTATTTGATGATGCGAATGTCAACAACATTCATATGTATCTGTATGCTTCCATACACATCCATATGCATCCCATTTTTATCCTGTATGCATCCCATTTTCATCCTTTACATATCTGTACAGATGCTTACGGATATGAATAAGATGCGTACAGATACGTACATAATGAGTATGTAACCGTATGCATACAATTGCCTAAATTATTCATACAAATGATTCAAAATATTCATATTCATTCAAGTATTAAAAAATGAATGTCCGGACATATGATTCGAATTCAAATTCGATTAAATGTCCAAATTTGGCCAAATTCGATTGAATGAATATTTTTAATATTCTTGAACATACCTAGTGGGGATGCACATTCAAGATTAAATATTATAAACTGTTTCTCAGAAGAATCATTAGAATTGTTCACCTATAGTATAATCTGCTGAAAGCAAAATATGACTAATTTTCTGGAAACGCTTTTTAAAAGAAATTCCAGAAAGCCATTTCTGAGCCAATGTTCCAAAGCTGAATACTGTATTCTAGTTTCAGTGAAAGCCTCAGTTAGCAGTCCAGAGTCTAGTAAGGCTCATGAGTGGCTCATAATTGCATTTTAAATTACAGTGCAGTGATTCAGTACACTACACAAATCACGCATTTGGCTGAAGTTTATGGTGCTTTACATCTTTTAATTCATGGTGCACTTATGGAAAATTGATTTTTGAAAACAGCATGTAGTTGAGGCTTGCAATTCCAGGTCAATTCCTCTGGAGCACTGTTATTTCCTTCAGTGACTTGTGATTTAGCAATTTTATGCACTTATTTGGGACTCTGCATAGTACAGAGGTCAGAAAATATGCCACTAAAAAGTCACATGGGGGGTTCTTCTTTGTTTGTTTTGTTTACAGGGAGACTAAGCCACTGGCTCTTTGGAGATAGATTTGAGATGAATAATTTTTATGGTTCCCTTAAGTGTAGGTTTCTTAAGCAATCCCATTTCACTTGCTCCTTTTCTGACATTCATAATTACAGTAAGAGCTTTATGATAACTGTGTCCAAGATCATGTTAAACAAATACATCACTGGTGTATTGAAGGGAAGCAAACCAAGTAACAAAATCAGTGGGGATAGGTGGGTAAATGCTCTCACAGGAGCACATTTTGGTCCTCTGCTGATCAAATTTGGTGCAGAGAAATCAAGTGAATGTTTGTTTGTTTGTTTGTTTGCATTTTTATCCTGCCCTGGACCCAAAGGTCTCAGGATGGGAGCCAGCCATAGAAATATATAATGAACAAATTAAATTAGGGAAGTGCATGAATATTCATACTATTTGTTATTTGTATAAATTTGCATGAATTTGGACATTAGTAAACAAATTGAATGCCCAGACATTTGTACATTAACATTTGTATGAATATGAATGTTTCAGACATTTGAACAAATAGTTCGGACATTCTTTTAACGGTACGGATAGGTACGCATCTTGTGCGTATCCTTAAGTATCCATACCATAGGGATACATATGGGATGAATATGAGATATGTATGGGATGTATACGGATGCGTACAGATATGTACGGGACGCATACAGATGTGTATCATCGAATATGCATCCGTACATAATGAGTATTTGAACAAATATGCACAAATAAATTTGTATCGAATTGAATCTCCGGACATTTGAAATGGCACATTCTTACAAATTCAAATGTTGGGACATCTGATTCATTACGAATCGAGTGCTGAAAATCGCATTTGTGCACATCCCTAAATTAAATCCATAAGATACTAAAATAATAATTGAAAGTGGGAAATGTCTTGCCCATTTCACCTGTTCCTGTGCCTATTTCCTTCAGGTTGCAGATGCTCTGCCTCAGAGCATTCCCCGTGCAAACTACCAGGCCAAGTGCAGAGACCACTCACCCCCTGCAAGAGTTAGTTTCTATAAGTGGCCACGTTCCTATTTGCTCAATACAAGAAATTTCCTAAAGCTGCTAGGTTCATAACTCTCAGACCTCAAAGCACCAATGGCTACTGAAAACTTTTTAGTAACTCTCCCCTGTTATTACCTCCATTTAGTAAACTTTGCAACATCTCAAGCTTCATCATAGCATAAGAGGAGCAAGGAAGGAAAGCTGGTAAGAAACATCATTTAGAACTAGCTTATTATACGTTGTTGTTGGTGGGTTTTTCTGAAAGAGACTCCACATGGAGGTCACTGCCTCTTGTGATGAGATGTGCTACGTGAATGTTTCAGCAGTTCCTTTCCAGATGAGATGATGTCTGTAGCCCATAGGTCTTGGTTCTTAAGTCTTTTCTCTTAGGAGAAACTCATGTAATGTCGGCCAAGTGCTTTTCTGATTGTTTACAGAGCAATAGTGACATCCTATGGCAAAAGAGAACCATGATTGTGAAATTTGATGGAGGTGCACATAGGTGGGATTTGGGCTTTTAATATCCTGGAATAAGGGATGCCCACCTGCAATAATTAGGCTGCTTCCTAATTTGCTTTCAGATCCTTTGAGCCTCTCTTCTAGTTGTCTGTGAACATTTCATCTTTGTCAATGGACTGCACAGGTGAAACTAAGGCTGCAGTTACACCTAAGATTTAATCCAGCTTCAGTCCACTTTCAGAGTGAGAGAACAAAACAGCAAAGTGGAAAGTTTTTTTGCTTTGGCTTTATCTAACTCAGAAAAGTCGCCTTTGAGACAGGTAATGTGAAAAGAAAATGGCTGGTCACTCTGATGGTGGGTTTGTTAGAGCCTCATAGGCCCTTCGCACACTAGGGCTTAGATCTGGATCAGAGAGCCTCTGATACAGATTGGGGGGTCTCCTCACCCACAAGTTAATCTGGTTTCAAGAGGCCCCACACATGGTTAGGCTGGATCCATCTGCATAAGACAGAGCTAGATCCAGAAGCCCTTGATCCAGATCTAATGTTGATCCCATTTATTGGGTCTGCAATCCAGTCTAGGGGCTTTAATCTGGATCACAGAGGCACACAGATGGCATGCTCCCACAACCTGGAACGCCCAGAAATTGTTTCCAGCACTGAACACCAAAGCTGCACCACTGCCTCATAGGGGTTGATCAAGATTACTGCTGTCCATGCATATGGCGTTCATTCAGCCCTATGATCCAGATTGCTAGATCTAATGAAGTCCACATCTATGGATCTCGATCTACTGTGCCTTCAATGCACAAAGGGCCATAGAATGTTTGTTTGCTTGCTATACACCATTTGCTGACTTATCAATTCTTTCCTGGGTGGAAAATTCAAAATAAAATGAATAGAAATGAAAACAAAGGTGTGAGAAGTCAGATCTGAAAACTGACTTTTAGGGCGAATCCCCACAGCAAGCTTATTTTGCTTTCCCTAAACCGAAATAATAGAACCGGATGCAAACGCAAATTTGCCTGTTCCCATTACTTTTAACTTAATCGCGTTGGATCCGGATTCCGAGGATCGTACATGGCATATGTGACTCAAGGGGGAACTCCAGTGGCTACTTTTTAAAAGCCGCTTTTTGGGGCTGCCCTGCCCTCTTCCTCCTGGCATGGATGCGCCACCCATAAGGGACCCCTTCACCGAGCCTAACTGGGTGGCTGGGTGGCTGCCGCTTCCATGGATGGAGGAAAAATGGCAGCGGGCAGCCAGCCAGCGATTCTTTCCCCCTCCTCTCCCCATTGCTCAGGGCACACAGCAGCAGCGGCAACTAAAGCCCCTTTGCTTTAAACATTCACATTCAGCTGCTTTCCTCCCTTTCCCTTTCTAAAGTCAGAACTCCAAAGAGCTAGAATTGTGCAAAATTGCAACATTGTTATTCCAACCATCAAGGTGTGAAGTGGTTCCAGCACTACAGTGTAGCAATCCCTGTTAAGTGGATTTTTACACTGAAATCACTGTCTTTGGAAGCAAGCTATTGGGAGAGGGAAACCCTAAACATGGATTCTTATCTCTTAAAATGGCACTGTCCACACAGTAAAAAATGTAAAACATTTCAAGCACATGATCCGGAGTGCGACCTGTTGAAATCAGGTTTGAGATTCACCACGCTTTGGGGTGGTTTAACACGAGAAAAGCGTGTTAAGCCAAACTGCTGTGTAGACTTCGAGGATTGAAAACATTTTGAATCTGAGATAAGGTTGCCGTGAAGACATGGCCTTAGTTAAATATTTATAAACCTAAAAATTGACTTTTTAAATTACCAGCCACACTCTAGAACAGCCTCACCTGGGACCTACTTTATATGGATTTCAATGCCTGGCCAAAATACCCCACTTCACCCAGAATTATAAGATTTAATTTCCTCCAGAAAGGGTAGAAGAGATGCATTTTAAATATGTTTGAGGTTATTTTATATATTTTATCTTTTTATCATTATGACCTACCCCGGGACCTTTGCATGCAGGGTGTGATATAAATTCTTAATTAATAAAAACTTAGCGTGCCTCCAAATGCAGGTTCAAACCCATGATTCACCAGAGATTAAATTGTGAATGCCACACATTTCTGTAGCATTCCCAACACAGTCTTAAGATATCAAGGCAGTGTTCTGAAGCATCACTCTTAAAGGAAATCCAGCAGCAATATTGGGCTTCTTGTCACAGCAAACTCTTACCTTGTGGACCTTATCACACTTGGCTAAGTGGGGAAGGTCCAGGATGCTCCAATACAGAACAATTAACAACAACAACAACAACATGAGGAACAAGGAGAAGAGTTAGTTTTTATATTCTTCTTTTCTCACCCTTAAGGGGTGCCAAAGTGGCTGACAAACCTTCTGTTCTTCTCCTTACAATAGACACTCTGTGAGATACATGGGGCTGTGAGAGCTCAGAAAGAAGCCTGTGACCAGCCCAAGGTCACCCAGTTGTCTTTGTGGAGGAGTGCAGTGGAATCGAACCAGGAGACTATTGGTTAAGAGTCCGAGACTCTAACCGCAAGACCAAACTGGATCACAGCTTGCTTCCCACATCTGGTAGGGTGGTAAGGGGCAATTGTAAGATCTTTTTTATTTGGCACTGCTGAAATCATGTCCCCCCCGTCCCCCCCGCAATCTTTTCCCATATACTAAATACATTCCACCCACTTACCCTACCCCCAGAAAATCAGATTAAGATAACAAACCTCAGGCATTTGAAATTACAAGAATGCCTGCTTCTCCTTTGTCCGAATGATTTGAGGGCTGAAATGATGTTTCATTGTACAAATCATTCTGGCTTACCAGACCCCACCAGTCTGCTTATTCAAGGTGACTCAGAGTCACCACACACATCCAGTTTTGATTGCTCCTGGACCAAATTCTCAGGCTTTTGTGTGTGTTTTTTTCTTCATAAGAATCAAGCAAACCCAGCATGTCTGCACACCCAACATTGGGCATTGATTCTTAGGAACAGCTGAACACTGTGAAAGTAACGTGGAAACAGCATGAGTTTATCATAGCCCTGGTTCTTCAATTATTTCTGGTATGAATTGTTGCCACCAAGGCTTAGAAGTACTAGACACTTTGCTTTGGGCTACATCCATTTGTGTGCATATTCTTATGGACCCTGAGAAACCCATCTAATTCAATGGAGGTACAGTGAAAGAGAAGTCATTCCCTACCAAAAGAGAAAGTTAAATCTTTTCTGCATGTAAAATGCCCTCATAATTTGCAGTATACAAATGTCTATCTTGATAAGAGCCCTTTCCCATCAGCTAATGCTGCATCCAGACATTAGTTACTAATTCTGGAATAATGCATGGATATATTTCAGAATATTCAAATATGTCACAATATGAAATTGATGTCTGGATGCTGCCCAAGTGTTTAATTGTAAAAGAAACATGATTCTTAATCACATCAGTAACATTGCAAGTAATCAGACCTCTGCATTTAAATCAAATAATGTGCCTCTAAAGACAGATATTTGAATTCCCTATCTGCATCTGTCCTTAGGTTGGCTCCAGATACCTGAAAATCATCACTGTCCCAGTGATGGTGTGCATTCATGGACACTGGAGCCCACATTGGACTCAAGATGGCCATGATCAGGCACTTGTTTGCACTTCAAGTAAGTCTGCAGAGCTATGGGG
Source organism: Aspidoscelis tigris stejnegeri (assembly GCA_023333525.1). NCBI lineage: Eukaryota > Metazoa > Chordata > Lepidosauria > Squamata > Teiidae > Aspidoscelis > Aspidoscelis tigris. Next base: position 20,355,417 of record JALMGA010000007.1, on the reverse strand, counting down.
AGAGGAAAAGTAGTGCAAATGCTTAGTACCTGCATGGGGGACTTTGACCTTTGCTGTCCACAGATGGACAACAAAATGCACATTTCCCCCTGATTAAGAAGCTCCTTGATCTGGATTATCAGTTAAGCCCAGAAAGGACTTTCATAATAGCAACAAGTGATTTTCTATTGATTGTTGATGCCACAAAATCTTCTGTCACTAATCCCATAATATTACCTGTTTTAAAACAGGATATTTCAATTCAATCATCACATAGTTTAAAGCAGTAATTTTACCACTGTTTTCCAACTCTAGTATTAAAGTAAAGACATCCTCAAGTCAATCTTGATTCCTGGTAACCACATATACCCATCCATGCAGTTTTCTTAGCAATAACACAGAAATGGTTTACCTTTCCATTGAAAAGCAATACACTGAGCAACTGAATAAAATTCAAGAAATATTCAGAAGAAAACTCATGGGTGATTTATGGAGACTTCCAGACATGACTGGTTAAGCAGCTATATAAATGAATGTCTTATCTTATGATGGCAGCTACATGTGACAACTATACAACCAATAATGCCAGTAACATTTGGCAGAAATCCTTTGAATAAACCAACCAAATGAGACTTCCCACAACTTAACTTGGGCGAAAGTGGTGTGGTCCTTTAGATTTTCCTGTAACTATCTGTTGCAAGTGGAAGATGCTGGTCAAAGCAGAGACCAATCTTATTCTATCACATTATCATCCAAAGAAGCATCTTTGCCTGTGACGACATTGAGGATAAGCAGACCATACCACAAAGTAACTTCCTTAAAAATCATAATTATGAAAATCTGTTTGTGCACTGGAGAGAAAGCTCTGTAGAGGTCATCCTTCCTGGAACCAAAGGTAAAAACCTTCATGATGCAATATCAGTTATCCACAGAACATCAGTTATCCACAGAGCCACCAATGGTCTTTCCCATCAGTTCGGAAATTAAAATGTATACATATATAATCACTGTCAAAATGTTTCAGTGTCATAGACCACATAATGGGCAGTTCAAGCCCCATCTGGAAAAGATTCAAAGGCAGGAATCAGAAGATGCAGATGTGTGTGAAGAAAAGATGAAATTTACTTAGGCCACCAAAAAAGAAAGAAAAGGAAAAAGATTTTTTTTTCTAAAAATAGAATTGGATTCTATAAAATAAAAATTTGTTTGTTTGTTTGTTTGTTTGTTTATCCCACCCTATACCCAAAGGTCTCTGGGCAGGTAACAACATCTAAAATCAAACAATAAGATATGTATTAAAACATCTGCAAGTGGGGAGGAAAAGTGTATCCCCATTCAACCAAAGGCCAGGGCCCTATACTCAAGGGTCTCAGGGTAGGTAACAACATGTAAAATCAGACATATATTAAAACTGCAACAGTATATATTAGAACAGTAACAGTGTCTGTAAAACGGGAAGAGACAATATATTCCCATTTAACCAAAGGCCAGGGCAAAGTACCCTCACGAATACTACAGTAGTACACATTAGTCACTAACACACTTTTCCCATCCAGTGGATGGGAAGCCAAGTGTGAAAGCAGCTGTACAGCAAACTGCCTGGAAACAGAAAGATCCTAGTTCAGTTCCCAGCCTTTCCATGTTAGTAGACAGTGGCAAACCATTTCTGTATCTCTGCCAAGAAAACTGCATGGAGGTGCCCATGGAGGACTTGGTGGTACCCAACACCACCAATGGGAGAAACATGTGGTAAATGTAAATTGGTAGATTTATTTATCTCTGTTCGGAGTTTCTCATGTGAGCTCTTGAGAGGACGCAGATAGTTTTAGACTATGTTGGTAGTTGAAAGTAATATTTGCAGCTCGTGAAATCTAGGTTGCGTAAGTGGGCATGTGCTTTTGTGTTCATTGCATATATTTTTAAGAACATAAGAATATATATTTAGAGATACTAATTTTATTCACAGTTACCCATAAAAGCAAAAGACCTTATCATTTGCAAAAGAAAAAAGTAAAGAAACAGACCATGCAAGTTGAGCTTAATTGGTACAGGATATGTTTGATGTCCGTCCAGCTAAAAGTTCATACAAATGGTATTAGTGTTGTCTCCCAAATCACAGCAGTAGAGCACAATAATTATCCCAATGAGCCTCAAGCAAATACTGAAAGCAATTCATCTTGGCTTTATAAGGAGGTTGTCTCTGCTGACAGTAAGCGGTGTTTTCTTGAAACCGTATCCGTGTAAAGCTCACAGCTGGGAAACGGGCAGGAGACAAAGCAAGCAAGAAGGGGAAAGGGTTTTATAGGAAATGATTCCAAGGAACAGCAAAAACAATCAGGATTTGAAATAGAAAAGAAAATTAAATACTTCAGGATCTGGTTGACAAAACAAAATATAACATTGTTTCAAAATAACTTTTTAAAGATTTGGTCTGAGGTAAAACACGACTTGGAAAGGTGGACATAATTGACCTTATTGCTTTTGGGAAGAATATCTGTGGTCAAAATGAATGTATTACAGAGAATGAGGTTTTTATTTCAGCCTATTCGTGTGATAATTGAGAAAATATTTAAACAACAGCAAAAATATTTGACTATATTCATCTGGCAAGGAAACCCCCCCCCCCAAAAAAAGAATTAGGTTTCAGTTGATGCAAGATATGTGGGAGATGAGAAGGTTAGGACTGCCTAACTTAAAGCTATACAATTTATGCATGTTGCATAAATTAGAGAAGGGCAAAATATATTTTCAGCTTTGAATTCACATTCAAATTCAGAGCTTCAATGATTTGTGTGTGAATTGAAAGGGGCCTCCCATTCATAGCCCCCCATTTGCACATGAAGTGAATATACTTGGCCTTCAAAGAAGCTTTGACATAGCTAGATGCCCCCCAACTCATGTGCTCCATGGCTGTGCCCCTTACTTTTAAATCTGGCAGATGCCACCACCACTGTGCCCTCCTGATAGGCTCAACTAGGCTTTGCAGATGTGCATTCACAGATGAAGAAGCCACCCCCATCTAGGAATTGTGGAGAATTGTGCAAGATTTCCTGCAATTCCCAGAAAATCTTGCATGATTTCCCACAATTCATGGATGGGGGCAGCCTCTCTAGCTGCATGTGCACCTCCAGGAGACCTAGTTGAGACTCTGAGGAGGGTGTGATGGTGGCATGATGGCAAAAGGGGAGTGGGTTGGGCGAATCAGAACATAAAGGAAGGGATTTAAGGGTTCCCTTTGCATGCATTCACTGGGGGGGGGGCTTTGCACAAAGCCAAATGTTTCCCCCCCTTCGATTCAAATCTTTTGTCATGTGGTCTAAAAATTTATTTTCTGTCTATATGTCAATCCCTTATTATTCACAAAGTTCTATTGTGCCAAAATGGGCCAAGCAAGAAGACATGTCACCTTCACATTTCTTGCAAATATGGGGGTTTGCACTTTTACACATGAAAGTGAATATGGCCATGACTTGATATCAGCCTTCACATTAGAGGTGAATATGGCCTTCGCTTGATATCAGCCTTTACATATCAGCCTACACAATTATATGTAACATTTGTTACTCATACAAATTTGTGTGAATTTGTACGAACTAGGACATTTGTACATGAATTGAATGTTATGATATTCATATGCTAACATTTGTACAAATATGAATGTTTCTGGACATTCTTACAAATTGTTCAGACGTTTGTTAGATTGGGGCTCTGGAAAAATGGAGCGCCAGTCACATCCACAATGGATCCAGATTGTATTCAACATGGATCAACAGTGGATTAAAAGTTGATTCAGGTTGGATTTGACGCTTTCAGGGCACAGATATGTTACGAATACGTATTTGTTTGTATCAGATATGTATTTGTTCATATTGGATATGTATTCATTTGTATTCAATAAGTACTGAATATTTGTATGAATATGTACAAATAGATTATCAAATAGAATTTTACCACATTTGAATGTGATCTATTTGTACGAATACTGATTTTCAAACATTTGAATCATTATGAATCAAAGGTCAAAAATGCATTTGTGCACACCCCTGCTTCACATGTAAAGTGAAAAAAGGTCAGACATTCATTGAAGCTTTAGCCTTTCTGCACTAGGACTTATTCCTGATTATATCTTAGAATAGGGATCTGTCAATTGCATGCTGTTCCAAACTATGGCACGTCCCACCCACGGCTTGATATAGTCTGCACCAGTATGCAAATGACAGGGCCCAATTCCGGAATATAAACCATTAAAAGGCTCAGTCTAGAAACAACCTTTGTTATCTTCTCAGGGCCTGTATTCTTCATTTTGCAGCCTGGATTGTAGTACTTTTTTAGCCAATAGCTATTGTGTGTATTCCAATTTCCTATTGGATCTTGTGTTGCCTTCTGAGATAGGTTCCTGGAAGTTGGGTGACTGAAATTGGTGTGACTTTCTCTGATGGTAATATATTTGGCATAAAATTCAAAGACTTGTGTGGATAAATTCCCAGTACAGACTGTACAAAAAGCTGTTTGCTGCTGAAATTGAGTCTTCTGATATCTATGGACAGTTGCATAAGATAAAAGTGGGCAACAAAAATCTAAAAGATTATTACCCAGCTCAGATCATAAGGAGATCTCAGACAGAGCACTGTTACTGACCAAACTGTAATTGGAAGTGGCTTTGTGAATCAATATCCTGTTCTCATTCTGAAAGTGTTGGTGAGAAAAGACTCATCATCTGGACAAAAGGCTGCCTGCTACTTTTTAGCACAATGCTTCAGCTCTGTTTCATTATCACAGGCCGCTTCCATGTTCCCCGAAACCACTTCCTGTCTCTTTCTGGTACATCCTGTGATACCACATCCACTCAGGCATTACCTGGTTAAGACACAGGTTCTCAAAGCAACTGAAAAGAAGAGGAATTGGTGCTTGTATTCATTTCTGTTGTCATTGGTAGTGCTATCAGTTCAGAGACGAGGTGTGATCTGGTCCCTTTCTGCACTGGGATTTATTCTGGATAATACCCTGGATTAGGAACTTGGGGACTCTTGGGGGTGATCAAGATGGCCCAGCACACTCTGGCATGGAACATTCATGCACTGCAGTGCTGTCTCCATCCCAGAGTGGCCCAGAACTGTGCTGATCACTGCTAAGAAGTAGGGATGTGAACAAATATTAGTCACATTCAAAATTTGTACAAATCCATATGAATTCGTATTTTTGCATTTGAACCGAATGATGGCTACATTTGAAAACTGACATTCAGATGCAAAGCGAATGCTTTTGTGCATTCGTTCAAAGCATCATTATATTTGCCAGCGTGGGGAGGAAGCATCTACAGCAGATTCAGAGTGGATTTAAAGTGGATTCAGGGCAGATTCAAGTGGACTCAGAGCAAATTTGAAGTAGTCAGAGCAGATTCAAAGGGTATTTGGAGGTGCAGCTGGCAGCAGGAATTCAAATTGGATTCAAATAGCATTCAAACAACATTCACAGCAGATTCAAATCCTACCACATTCAAAGTGACTCTGTTCGTACGAATGCAATTTTTGTTTGCATTTGCTTTGCTGAGAATCAAACACACACAAAAATTGTGTGTATCCTCAGTCAGTTATCAAAGGCAGTGTTCCCATTACTTCTAGACAGTCACATACCATGTCACCACTCGCCATAGCAACAGACAGGACCATCTGCACTTCAAAGGGCCCTAGGGAAGTCTAGGTGGAGTCAGGGATGGGGCCAGCCCTCATAATGCAAATGCCAGCCACCATCCTTGAACTTAACTTCTGCAGGATAGTATCTCATGAACAGAAAGTGCTGATGCAGACTATGGCAGGCCCCGGGCAGGGTTTGCCATTGTCTGCACCTGCATGAGGTTGGTAGATCCCTATTCCAGAGCATAATCAAGAATAAGGCCCAATGTACAAAGGGCTCTCATTGTGTTAGGTCCATTTCTTCCTGCCAAATTGCTTGTTGGTTTCCGTGTTCACCAATGAGAGAAAAGACTCTCAGGTCTTTTTTTGTGACCAAAGGGAGCACAACTGAATTGTAAGATATAAAGGGAAGTGTGGTTGTTGCTGAAATATATGAAATATTACAAGAGGGAGGTTACAAGAACTACGCATGAGCAGCCGCATAGCTCACAGAACTGCCAAAACATCACTGGATGAGGTGAATATGGGGAGTGGTGTATATATAGTCAGAAAATGAATGAATGAATGAATGAATGAAAGCATGTTAGGATGGAGGGAAAAACAATGAGAGACCTATGGTCAAATCCTCACTCTGTCATAAAGCAAACTAGGTGAACTCCTTATCAATTGCACTCATTTTTTCTCAGCCTAGTTAACAGATTGTTAATACATGAGAGTAAAATCTATGTATGGATAAACCACCTGCACCATTCCTGACTCCAACATTGGAGTAAAGAATGTGATATTGCTTAGAAGTTGTAATTTGTGGGTTTCACTGAGTATTCTCGGAGCTATTAAAGCATGAGAACACATTTTGGTGGGAGACGGAAACTTTACAAATCATGTAACAAAAACCACAATGGAAGACCAATTTCCTGAAGAGGCAAACAGCTGCAAATTCACTTTCTCTTTAGACCTACCTAGCCCAAGAGACTCTTTTTGTGCAATAGATCAGGGTTACAGGGTTGCAGTGTTGGGGTTCTCTGGGCCTTCTCTCTTTCCTGGAGATGTTTCACCACAAGACTAAGTAGTGCAAAGTACTTAATCTGCAGAAGACATCTGCAGGAAAGACCACAAGCTCAGAACCCTAGCAATGCAACACAGTGGCTACCTCCAGATGGTGGCTGGAGATTGATAATGTTGGGTATTGTTCCCCCATCTTCATAGCTAGAGAGTGCTATGTCTAGTTCTGCCTTTTCACATTTTAGGTCATGTGTGCATCAGGGCACTCCAAATGCCCAGATATGAACACCACTACTGCATATGCTGTTTCAGCCTCTGTATGCATGTGCGGTGGAAAGTAGGGATGACACAAAGGATATTTTCCCCATTTGCTTCATGTCAAAGTGAATAGGAAAAAGCTTTACTTTTGTGTGAAGCACCCTGCTGAATAGAAGAAGGTTTCACCTTCACCCTGAACCTTTGGTGAAGGTTTGGGATGAAGGAATCTTAGACCTTTTCAGGAAAACAGCCAGCTCTAGATGCTTTCCTTGATGGAGCTGCCTCTTGATCACCACTGTGCCTCTGGACCTGGCCACTCCAAAAGTGGTGGCTGCTGCTGCTGTTCCCAGTGCTTCCTTGCCACTGCTCCTGCCGCCCTTCTGGACTGCTCCAGGGGGCCAGCTGGGTGGATTGACTGGAGGCAGTGCTGTCACTGCCTCCACTGCCACCACTGGTCTGGAGCATTCCAGAGGTCCAAAGGGGTGCTTTGGCTGAATATTATGAAGCTTTAGCCGAAGTGCCATTAGCTTTGCTTCACATGTAAAGGCTGGCTACAAATGTAGCCATTTGCCTTTGCATGCAGATATGAAGGTGTCAAAAACCTTTGCCACATCTCTAGTAGGGATGTGCACGAATATTCGAAACATTTGAAATTCCATCCATCTCATTCGCATTCAGGCATTTGAATTTGAATCAAATGTCTATACATTCAAATTTAAACACTTGAATGAATTTTGAACCTTTTGAACCATTCATACAAATTATTTGGACATTCGTAGGTGTATGGATCCATACGTATCACATACATATCCACACGCATCTTATTTGTATCCATAAGCATTTGTATGAATACGTACAGGACAAAAACAGGATGCATATGGGATAAAAAAGGGATGAGTACAAATGCATACAGGTGAGGACGGATGTGTACCAACACATTGTTGACATTCGTATCTTCAAAGACGAATCAAAAATTCATACGGATAGATTTGAATGTATTTGAATAGAATGTGAATACATCCAAACAATCACCGCTCCATCCTCAAGGTGTGAAAAAGCACTATTATAGTGAAATTTGCAACCCACACAGGGGCGGGGGGAAGCTTGGCTATGGTGGGGTTGCCAGAGATACGTGGAGCAACCCCACAGCAGCACCATATTGGTACTGTATTCCCCCATTTGGAAGGGGCCAGTGTTGTGCTTTGATCCTGCAGGAAATATGGGGTGTTTTTCCACTGTCACTAGAAGTACCCATTAAGTACCCATTGATGGGTACAAAAATGCCATTATGTACCCATTAATGGGAACTTAATGGATACTTTTAGTGACAGTGGAAAAACACCCTAGAAGTACCCATTAAGTACCCATTAATGGGTACAAAAATGCCATTACATACCCATTAATGGGTACTTAATGGGTACTTATAGTGACAGTGGAAAAATACCAATGATCTCCCATTCTTTTTGTTTTCTATCAAATGATTATGGTTTGGGATCTAAACAAAATGTTGCTAGGAAAAGATACAAAAGTAAAGATAGAGAACAGAAGAAGAAAGAAAAAGAAAGACTACAATGATACAGAAAATATCAGAATAACATGGAAGAGAACTGAATTCTTCCAGCTTCACTGAATGCACCAACTCAAATAATCATCATAGCTTAAAACCCAGTGCAATAAAGACAAGCAATTTAAGCTTGTCTAACTTAGATTCAGAGAAATCTGTTTGGATCCTGAAGCCACTATTGAAAATTGCTTGCCTGGAGAACTTTGTAACATGCCATTGATCAATTCCCTAGCTCTACTAGGTGGCTTGCTGAATTATACTAGCAAAGTTGTCTCATCTCTCTGTTTTCAAGCTCCTCCTCCTTCTTTTTTTAAATTACCCACTATGGTTCCCAAGCTGTGGCTTGAGGCTAAAGGCCAGCAGGAGGTTAGCCAAAGGCATTTTTCTGCCTTGACATTATGTTGACTTCTCAAGGCTATGATAGAGACACAGTTAAAGGCATGCTGAGAATATCCACATGCCTCTGCGTGTAAAATAAATATTGCCAGCCCATTTTGCTACATCTGAAAAAATAGCTGCATCCAGACATTGCTTATTTACTGCACTGGACTTGGATATTCCAGAATAAAGCATGCATTTTCTGGAATATCCATGCTTTATTCCAGAATATCCAAATATAGTGGAGTAATAGATATACAACATGTACATAGAATGCTGTTACAAACACCAAAGGGAGATCCTTGCTGAATTAGGGATGTGCATGAATGGGTTTTTTTTTTTTTTGCATTTGATTCCTATCAAATGTTAAAAAATTTGTATATGTTCAATTAGATCCCCTTTGAATGTGGTAGGATTCTTTTCGATATGAATGTATTTGTATGAATTCATATGGATATCCGATTGTTCCAAAACATTCGTACGAATATGAATGTCAGTGTAGGAATGTCGTAAAATTTGATTCATATATGAATGTCCAAATTCATATGAATATTGAACATTCTGAATATTCATGCACATCCCTACTTTGAATGCATGATCAGGTGTGGTGGCTGCCTGAGCCTTGATTTTCCTCCATGCTTTCAGGCATGTTTGGCCTTTCCACACATGCTCCAGTGTGACAACCAGAGGCTGCTCCCACTCAGAACATATGCAGTTCACAGAGACACTTCTGTTCTAGAAGCAGCTCTGCGCATTTCCGCAATAATGCTGCTGCACCCACATGTTTTGGATGTATTCGGCATCATGAAGTGTGAATTCCCAATGCATCCTATACCTTATGCTCGGTGAAGGTGTAAAAAGGTCCGCTATTATGGTTTCAGTTTGCTCATTCTTTATTTAGCTTTCATCCTGAGATCTTTGGGTGAAGGACAGGATAAAAATCCTATCCTATCCTATCCCATCCCACACCACACCACTCCACACCGGCTATGTGTCTACAATATCTGTCAGATGCCCTGAACTGGTACCTCATCAAAACCACCTCATTTGTCACATCAGTGGCTGCATGAAGGAACTCAAGGATGTGGAAATTGAGGTGTTCTTCTGGAGAGCATGAAATCACAGCCTTCATGCAAAGACACCTTGGACAGCCTTTGCATTCTTCAGCGGGGTGATGTTCTTCTCTTGGAGTACCTTGTGTCAAAAGTGAAAGTATGGTGGCTTCAACAAGGCACCTGGTAAGTTCAGGGACAGTAGTTGCTGTCCACACTGCGAGCTACAGGACTTCTCCAACTTAACTACGGGCACTTGCAGTGAATCGTCATAGCAACAGCTGTAGCAAATTCTGCCATGTGCCTGGCTGTTGCCATGATGATTGCGATGTACAGCACATTTGCATAGTTGCAGCCATGTTCCCATGCACCATCCTGCCCTGCCTCCTCAGTGCTTTGCACCGGGACATGGGTGTGAAAGGTGCTGACTAGGAGTGTGCTTCCCCACAGCTAGTGAGGTTTGATGCTTTCTGGAATATGCTCTGGGATGGAGTGCAGTGTGCGGACAGACCATAGCTTCATCCAGACAGTATTTATACAATCCACATTATTTGGATAACCAGAGACGTTTTCGCACGGGGCTGAACGGTACACGTGGGAGACAGCTGTGGACACGGCATACGCATTGCCCGAGCGGGGCTTGCGCTCCGACGTGTCCGCAGCTGTCTTTCTCGCGTTCGAAATGTAGAGCACTTTAAAGTGCTCTACATGCATTCGAACGCGGACGAGCCGCCCGCAGGCGTTCGGGAGGAGAAGCATTCGCGCCTGCTTCTCCCTCCCTAACAGCTGCGGGCTTGCCTCCGACGCCGGCGCGGCTTCGACAATCAGCTGTTTGACAATCAGCTGATTGCCGATCTGCCTCCGCGGCTGTCTCCGCGCCCCTGGCCGGCCTTTGCCGGCTAAGACAGCTCACGATGCTTTGAGCATTCGCACACAGACGCGCCGGAACGCGTTTACACGCGTTCCGGTGCGTCTGTGTGTGAAAGGTGAAAGCGCCGGGAGCTGTCTTAATCTTCCCGTCCTACTCCCGTTCCAAATGGAACGGGAGTAATGCGAAAACGTCTCTGGAGTAAAACTCATTCAGACACATTTTATTCTAGATTATCCATGCTTTATTCCAGATTATCCAAACAGTGCAAAATAAATAAGTGCTGTCTGAATGCAGCATTAACTCAGAGCATCCCCGCATGGTAAGTGCAAACATACCTTTTGTTTCATACAAACTCAATTTGCTGAAGACTTGCACATGGCTGCTGTAGCCCCTGAATAATAGGGACAACAAAGGATCAGGCCCATCCTCAGATCTAGGGGTGTAGAACAAGTCCAAAAGCCTGCTTGTTCCCCCAGTGCCACTGAAATTTAAATAGCATAAAAGCAGCTCTCTCACAGCCTTTGAGTTTCAGCTTGACTCATAGCCATTAAAATAAAGCCATCAGAAACCTGATCCATTTCTAAATGAGAAAATGTTTTTCATTTGTGCGGATGTGAGTGCTTTTAAAAGGCAACAGGGCTTTAAAAGTTTCCAGAAGGGATGGATATGATGGGCATGGCACATTAGTTTGCCACAATATACACAAGTGTTTTCACCCTGCTTTTTCACGAGTAAAACCATGCTTATCAAATTGCTAAGAGGAAGCTAGTAGGCAAGCAATCTCAAGTAGATTCACATGAAGTGGTTCCTGGGGGAAACAACATGGTTCTGAAGAAACATAGATTTGGGGTTCTTTGAGCACAAAAACAAAACAGTTCAAAGGTCCATTCTGCATTGGGCTTTATTCTGGATTATATCCTGGAATAGGAACCTGGCATCTGTATGCTGGTACAGACTACAATAGGCCCACCATAGTCTGTACCAGTATGAGGATGGCAGGTCCCTATTCAGACATGCCTGATAGGCCAACCTCTGATCAGCAAGGACAGGATGGTCAAATATCAGTGTGCCCAATGCACTGACTTTCTACCCTATTCAACACCAGGACCACCTAAGGACCAGAATGGAATTTCGCAGTTTAAAAGCACCTTGATGTCTGCAGTTGGCATGGGGGCAACTATTTGCTCATCTGTGCACTCCAATGCCCAACAAAGCTCCATGTCTTCTTCTGCAGGTGGGATCTATAGGCAAAAGACCTCTGTACCAGGTCACATAGCACCTTCCTCCATCAGTCAGCCAGTTTTGTATGGCAAGACTAGAGAGCAATGGCTTTTCTGCCGCAAGTAGTGTGAGTTGTGGAGGGATTCTTGAAGTCCAGCAAAGGCAACCCTTGGACAGTTTTTCAGGCTTGCTTGGGACTGCAGAGCTCAGGTATCAGTGGAGCCCGCTAGTCTGCAACCTTGTGTGGAGAGATCTGAGCCTGGAAACTCACAGGCATGTGGCCATCACACTTACCCAATGCATAGTGAAGCACTGGGTAAGTTTGGGATGGGATGGGTGTTCCATAGTAGCACACTGAAACAAGGTGACAAAATGCCCTCTGTTTGTGAACTTGTGGTTCTTCGGTTTACACTTCCCAGGGAGCAGAAAAGACCACTCAGTCTTACACCTGCATTTTCTAGATCCCTAGAAAAGGATTCTCAGAGCTTACAGATGTAAAAATAACCTTGTTAGCTCATAATGAAAAGTCATTCTAAGCCCACTCTGTTCTGTTTCCAATTGTGGCCAACCAGTTCAGCCCATTGTGCTTCTTTACTCCATAATGTCTCTGTTCATAAACCTCAAAATGTAGCCACTCCTTACCAGTGCTGTGGGTGGTCATGATTTTGGCATTTAGAGGGTGTGTGCGCATATGAAAGTACTTTCATTCTGGACACAATGGAAGAAATAATACAGAGACGTAATATTTCTTAAGAGATGAAAATATGGATTTTCCCCCTTGCTTTCATAGTCTAGCCAAGCATATATATTTAGCAAAACAGTTTGCCCAAAACTGAAGGCTGTAAAGCAAGTGTTGGTTCGTTCCTGCATTATAAATCTCCTCCTTTTTAATAAATATTCAAGGGTTTCAGGCATCAAGATTCAAAGAGATTTGCTTAGTTCTTTAGAATTCCTGGGTGGCAAACCAGAAAAAAGAACTGGCAGTATCAATAATGTGGCAATAAATCTGGTATGCCATTACTTGCTAGTTTATTTTCCATGGCTTGCCTATTCCCTTGCTTGAAGCTACTAATTGAATTCTTCATCTGAGCATTGTTTCCTCCAGTCATGGGTACACCGTGACCTGTAAACAATAGGAAAGAAGCTAAAATTGCGTGTAGTTGTTAAATTCTTCAATAACATGAGTCATGGGGAACATCATATCCCCACAATGGGGGATAACGGAGCTGAAGGGGTCGGAACTGAGAAGTATGGGACCCATATGCCCCCTGCTTCTTTCTCAAACTTCACTGATGGGGAACAAAAGTTCTATTTTGGGAAGCGCAGGAAATGGCTAAAGAAGGTTTATGCAGAGCCAGGGAAGGTACGTCACTCACAATGCTGTTCTCCATCTTGAAGAATGCTTGAAGTTGACAAGGTCCCCCTAGAAGGGTGTCTCAGACAGTGCTTGCTGGCCATCTTGCTGGCATGACCAGGGTGTCCCTGGCATAATGCCCCTTAGGTCCTCAACATGAACATTTTCACCTGAGCCCTTTCCATATTTAGCACTGTTCCAGGATAAATCCTGCAGCAAGGATTGGGGCAGTCCCTGCCCTCATCACACTTCAGCCACATTGGGTGAAGCATGGACCGAAATGGCACTCTGACCTAGTGTAGCTGTAGAGCTTGTGGCCACTGCACTGCCATCTTTGAAGCTCTGTAATACCCTTTCCATACTGGGCCTTATGCTGGGAAATATCCCAGAATAGTGACCTGCCACCTGCATGTTAGTGCAAACTATGGGAGGCCACAGGTGGAGCCTGCCATATTCTTCACTAGCATGCATACACTGGGGTCCTATTCCGGGATATATACCGGAATAAGGCCCAGTGCAGAAAGGGCCCATGTCTGCATATCTTACTGACACTTATTTTTCTTTGTGGTAAAGATAGACATGTAACAACTGGAAAATAACTGCATATCCAAGGGCTGCCAAGCACTCTCTATCTCAGGATTTGTCCTGCAGAGCAGGGAAAAGGACTCTGAGGGTGCTTGGTGGTCCTGGGGATGCTCACTGTGACCATGTAGATACACGGCAGCAAGGAAAGCAATTTATTTTGCTTCCTCTGTGGAAGCAGTGTGCCATTTTGGGCACAGTGGACACCCTCTCCTTGAAGCTGGGGGACTTTTGATGCCCTGAAGGTCCCCAGCTCTTAAAACAAATGCAAGGAGGTAAGGAGCTTCTGGGGCAGGAACAAACACTTCATCTTTGAAGCGCTTGCTCCCATCATGGTGTGAACGCAACCAAGGATAGTTGACCCCAGATGGCTGTCCCTACTCTAGTGCCCCTAGTGGCCATCTGGGCTCACGTCAAATGCCACTGGAATTTCTTCTGCATACCCTGAAAACAGCCAGCAGTAGCTGCAGACTGATGGTTCAATATTTAACCACCAAACTGGGACCCTGTGTGGTGACACACTCCCCCAGCCAAAGGCAGGTTTTTTTCCCTACCCCTTCCTCCTGATAAAAGACCTGAATATATTTAGATTTGGTAGCGAGAGAGTGCACCACCTTCCTTCTCCGTTCTCTGTTGAAGCAAGCAGTAAGCGTTTCTAACCAGCCTCACTGTGGTTCACTTTCTCTGGCTCCCGCTTTCCCTGCTTCTTAAAGCTATAGTAGCCCTTCTAAAGTAGTGTTGTTTTTAGCTTTCTAATAAATCACTGTAGGCAATACTCTTCTTTGTAAAAAACAGAAGTCTCAAGCTTTATTGTTACAATGGTTTCCAAAGGTAAAGTAAAACAAATAAATTGCAAAGTATATCAATGTTCACAGAAACACCACACACATACACTCCTAGTCCCCTAATGCCCTAGGCTATCCTAGTCTTCTCTTCCTGGCTTATCACAGCCCAAGAAGTATGGATCAATGCAGGTAAGTTTCCCTCAGGGTGTAGATCAGTATAACCTGAAACCTCCCACCCCCAAATCTTCCCAGCAAGGAACAACAACAACAACTCCTTCATGCTGGGCACCAGCCATCACCCTGATTGGCTGCCCCCATGGTATTCTTTCCCCTCCTTTATGTTAATTAGAATAACTAAGCCCTGCTGCATACCTGTCCTTGATAACTGAGCACATTACATAGGCAATTTTTTTACAATAAATACATTCAAATACATTACAGTCAACATAAATAAACACATTAAATAGACATGGGCACCACAACCCATACATGACACATGGTTTTCTATTCAGACAGATGAAAGTGAGGTTTCCCAATAAAGCTGGTGCCCCAATTCCTCAACACCATAATCTGAGCAGTTCATTAATTCATTCATCAGGAATAATAAGTAAAAATCTGTACACACTCACAAAGCTTTGGTGCGAATTCATTTAAAAAAATACTCCCAAGTGGAACAAGAACTGATTTTGACATTATACTATGTGGCAAAACTGGGATCCTGTGTAATCCTAGACAAAAATGCCCACTTGACAAGAAAAGAAAAAGTTAATTCCAGGTAAACATGCATCAGACTGGATTGCATTTATTATTCTGTCCAAGCATACGCTGTCATTGATAAATCATTCAATGAAAACTTCAGAAAGGATCATTTTGTCAATCTAATAAAGACAATATGTCTCGCTGGGTCTATTAAAACTAAGTATGCCCCCTGCTCCCATTTCAAGATTTGCATTGTTCTAAAAATTTCCTGGTATTTCAAAACTGTCTTCATGTTTCTCAATTTTATGATTCTCTTAGGAATGAAAAAATATATGTATTACTCATCTCTTTTGGCATCCTTTGAATTTTAATGGCATGGAATTAAATCATCACCAAACACAGAGAAATGTGTGTGTTGGGGGCGGTTGCGGCGACAAAACCTACAGGCTGGCAAAGAATAACCATGAGACTCTTTCTTTAAAAAGATGAACAGTGATTTATTTCAGCTCAGCGTAAATGCAGGTTTTTTGGAAGCAACTTTGAACAGAAAGCCCAGCATATTTATATGTTTCATAGCTGGGCAGGGTTTGGCCCTCAACCAATGAACAATAATTATTTTTCAAAACTCAGTTTAAACTTGGAGCCAAAATGTATCACTCGACCCCAGCAGGGAGGGGGGAGTCAACTGTCACTTCCAAACAACAGGCAGCTACTATATACATATATACAGAATCACATAGATGGCAGAGATCTTACATTCAAATATTATGGCAGGCAGCTAGCCCTGCCTGACACAGGGCTGCCTTTAGTGGGTAGCCAATGGGTCCACTGGTTTTTGTTATGCCCCAGCTCAATTTCGTGCCTGGCATGATACACCAAAAAAACCCACATTGAGGTAGGCGTTGAAACTCTTTATTGCTAGCAATAAGGGAAACCAGAAGACAGCTCTCAAAGACACTGGGCCCTCAAGTATATGATAGGTAAGGTACACCTGCACTTGCAAGAGGAATTTACAACCCCAAAACACCCCAAGTGCGAATGCTGGTACACATTAGTTGCTCATGCACTATTCCCATCCAGTGGACGGGAAGCCAAGTTCAGAAACTTCCCTGGTCTTCCCTCATCCATATTGAAAGAAGTACTTAAACATGTAGTTATAGTTTTCAAATAATGTGATCAGTTACATTTGCGTCAATGCAGCATAATTCTACGACACATGTCTTTGCATATTGTCATGACTCATAGCCCTTTCTAATTAGCATGTTAGCTGTTCTCTCACAGGCAGGGCATTTAGTATGTTAACATGCATCTTCTAACACAACACTGCAGGGTCAAACTAAAGATGAAGGCAGCTTCCAGATTAGCAGATTAAATCCGCAACTATTAAAAAATATGCAGCTTACCTGCTGCAAGGCAAGGATGTTTTGTCCCTACTCCTGACAGAAGTCTGCAGCTTTCTCTTTGGCGGCTGCAAGACTTCCGCGGCACACATGATGAGGCGTACATCACATGGGAAGGAGCAGCCAATGAGAGCTGAGCTCAGCTCTCGGTTGGTGTTCTCACAGTCCTGTCTGGACTGGCGGGAACATTCGAATTTACCTTATACTGTTACGCAAGTGTTGATCATTCTGCAGTAAGGTCAGTTCAAAGTAGCAATAGCTAATGCACCGCCACTACACAGGATCAGGCGCCAAATGTGACCCCTGCACCCCAGCTGCGAATTTCAATGTGCAGCTTTAAGTCTAGAAACACCCAACATTTCTTTCCATGAACTTTATCCCTTATCATGGCAGAGATATATTTGCAGTAACGCATTAGGAATTTTATGAAATAGTTCCCACGCCAAGGCAGAATGAATTCCAGCAACCCTGTTCAGGCAGGGGACCCTATTTTGGGGCAGGGGATCCCTATCAGTTTGGGGATCCAAGAGTTGGGGATACCAAAACTTTACCAAGTGAGGTGAGTGAGATGAAGAAGAAAATAGGGAGTGTTCATTGCAGCGAACACAAGGCTATTGCAGGGCTCGCACCACAACACAAGAGGAGCCCCACTGTCCTTGGAGGTGTGAGGAGCTGCAGCACCCAAGAGGGCCTTTTCCATGGTGGCCCCTCCGAGCCTTAAAATACCCCCCCCCCAAGTTTATATACTTTTTGATGCTGGGTTAAAATATACCTCTTCACAGGGCCTTTGAGTCCTAGTTCCTCTGAATGTAGTCTTGTCAGTTTGGGAGGGAAGAAAGTTGGATGGGTTATTTTTTGAATATGTTTTAGTGCTTATCATGTTATGACCAGTCCTGGGACTTCCAGGAGAAGAGCAAGATACAAATGCTAGTAGTAGTAGTAGTAGTAGTAGTAGTAGTAGTAGTAGTAGTAGTAGTAGTAGTAGTAGTAGTAGTAGTGGCGGCGGTGGCGGTGGCGGCAGTAGCAGCAGCAGCAGCAGCAGCAGCAGCAGCAGCAGTAGTAGTAGTAGTAGTAGTAGTAGTAGTAGTAGTAGTAGTAGTAGTAATGTACATATGTTTGTGGTGTGGGCTAGGTGTGTATTGGGGGCACTAGTATGGATTTGAACTCAGTCAGGCATCAAATAAGTGTCTGAGCCACTAGAACCGACCCATATATCCCTTATAACAGGCCTTTATAGTTGCAGAGCAACTGGGACCTCTTTGCCATTAGTTTTTGGTCGATTTGCCATTTATTTATTACTTTATTATATTATTCTTTGATCCTGCAAATTAAGGAAGTCTGCCTTCTGGCAGTCTCCTGAGTTCCACCTAGCAGCTTCTGCTCCAGTCTAGCAACATAATGTTTGTTCTTCAGTCAAAATATTTAGAAACAGGTCATAGCTACCACTGAATGAGACAGGGCTTTGCCAGGGAACCAATAACCACTTCAGCAAACTGGCTGGACTGGGCACATCTGCTTTGGCGGTGGCTGAGCTGGTTTATAATAATGACTGAACTCTGTGAATGCTTTGAGGTGCTTGTGGGAGGGGCCGTCTTGCTTTCTTCACCCTTACTACACTCCTCTTTGCAGATCTGAAGTTACAGATCCAAGAAGAAATATATTAAATTAGGTTTGAATTAGGTTTGGTTCCCTTGGGAAATAGGAGAGTGTTTTTTTAAAAAAATCGCCAACACCAGTGTTAGGAATTACTTTGAGATCTGTTCTTTTAATCTGCTTTTAAGCAGGCATGCCTCAAGGCAGACAGTTTAGATTTGTGGTTTTAAACATATTATGAATACCTATTGTTGGTCTAGCTAACTTTGGCCTATTTTCAGTTGGGTCAAAATTTATAGGACACTCAGAGCTGCATCTACTGTCTGCTAGCTATTTGCTTTTCAATAGTCTCCAAGAGCAGCCCAGTGATAAACTCTGTTTGATCCTCATAATTTCTACTGTTTATTTCACTTCAGTTTCCTTAACCTTCAATCTGGTGTTAAGACTGATATATTTTACCTAAGAATGGCCAATTTCTTATAAATCAAGAGAACCAATTCTAATTGGCTATTAAAGTCAACAGGTCAACTGGAGTTTTATTTTAACTTCCTTTGAGCCAATTGTACAATATTACCATTAACAGAATGCTCTTAGGAATAGGGAGACAAAATATCAAAGAACTGCCTGGGTGCATATTTAGGGTCATTTTAGGGTTTTTTATTATTACTGTGAACACACAAAATGACTGTATAACCAAACAACCAGATCACTAGTTGGAGTTGAGCTTCATCGCACATGGACGTTCTTCCTAAGAACTTGGGATGTGATGATGTATTGGAGCATAATTTCCAGATGTATTGTTGCAATGCATACTGTGTGAGGTTGCCCTTGAAGATGGCTTGGAGCTGCACATGGAGCAGAATACAGCAACTAAATTGATAACTGGCACTGTTGGCCAGGCACATGTCCTTAAAAAAAACTGTGTTAGCTGCCTACTTGCTACCAACTCCAGTTCAAGGTTTTAACATTAACTTAAAAGGTCTAACAGGTTTGGGGCCAAATATCTAAGGGTGCTTCCGCACATGCCCTTAAACACCCATTAAGGACACATGTGGAAAGCTGCAACCGCACAGCGGCACAGCACCCACCTCAAATCCAGATCTAAGTCGTCCTTCCTCCGCGTGTGCGGAAGGACGGAGGGTTGGTAGATCCATATCTATTAGATACGGATCTACCTCCGTAAATCCAGATCTACCCTGCATCCAGATTTAGTAAATCCGGATCTACTGGAAACCGGATTTACTAAATCTGGAAGAGGTAGATCTGAATTTACCATGCAAAGTGCAGAAGCACCCTAAAGGAACATCTTCCCTGTAGGTCTGCCCTTGTCCTTGACTGTGGTAGGGCATTGTCCATGATAGCCCCTATCATGGTTGCTCTTCTAAGATGTTTCAGACACTTTCATTGAATCTATTTAGATCTCTAGTGAAGACCCACCTCATTGTTGGGGCCTTTGGCTGAGAGAACATCCCTTCCCCATGCAGGCACATATTGTTTTAGCCAATCTTTTTCTTCATTCATAGCACCAACCTTGTAGAAAAAGCTGTAAATCAAACCTGTTGTAAATCAAGCCTGCAAGCTAGCTAGTTTTAGAAGACAGCCAGGAACATGTTCCCTCTAGGGATGTGTACAAATGGGGTTTTGTTTTGTTTTTTTGATTGATTAGTATCAAATCAAATGTCAGAAAGTTTGTATTCATCTGAATAGATCCTCTTCAAGTGTGCTAGGATTCTATTTGATATGAATGCATTTCTATAAATTTGTACAAATATCCAATACAAACACATACATATCTGGTACATATCTGGTACATATCAAATCGGCGCTGAAAGCATCAAATCCACCTGATTCCCCTTTGAATCTGCTCTTAAACCATGTCAAATGCACTCTGGATCCATTGAAGATGTGATTGGCACAGCCACTTTTCCATCTCTCCATTTCACGAATGTTCTGAAGCATTCATACGAATATGAATACGAATGTCAATGTACGAATGTTGTAACATTTAACTCGTATACTGGGTCTGGGTTCAATCTCCCTCATGGCGGTGACAGAGTTGCCTGCCCATGATCTTTCTGTGGCTTTTGCTGATCATATGCACTGTTGGGATTCTACCTGGTTTCAAGAAGCATAGGCCAGTCCCAGAGTGCCAAGCAGTTATGTCCGTTCAGTGAAATTGGACAGTTGTCCTCAACACGGGCAAAATGGCACACCTTGCTCCCAAATTGTAGTGGTGACCATGGGTGTGTTGGGTACCACCAAGTTGTGACTGACCCCTGGTTGATTACATGGGCACTCCCATTTAGTTTTTCTTCCAGAAATACAAAAGTGGTTTGCGATTGCATACTTCTGGAGAGAGGCTGGGGATTAAACCAGTAAACCTCTGTTTTCCAGGCTTTACCTATCTTCTAAAAATAAACAATTCTTACATTTGGAGGGAGACTAATGAAGTCCATTCAATTAATGGCTTGAACTCTGAAGTGGTCTGGTAATAGAAGCTAGGATGAGAATTCTACAACACTGAAAGCTCTAAGGTGCAACGCGAGGTGGGGAGGAAGGTGGAGCTCCTTTGACATTATCCCACAATTTTGAGAATTTGAACATGGTGCAAAAACTATTAGAAGAACAGTAGAATGGAACTGAATGTGTTGTTCTGGAAATCTGTATTCACTTAGCAAACCGGTCCTTTTCTTGGAGAATGGAAAACCACCAGAGAAAGTAGGAGTTCCCTTTTCAAATAAATACAAATATTATCTCTGGAATGGAAAGTCCTGGTATATTAGCAAAAAAGGCTGGATCTCATTAATGTATTTGCAAAGAACATGTCTTAAATTGTCTTTTATTTCTCTAGTCCACAATTTCACATCACACAATTTCATCTTTTATGACATCTTGTGCCCTGGAAAGTACAATTTTACATCTATTAGTAACAGCACTTTCCCTCCCTCTTCTAGAATCTGCTTTTTATTTTCACATTTCTATTCTAGGTATCCTTAACAGCTATTGTTCCAAGCAAAGTCTTTGACATTTGTATTTTGGCTTAAGAGAACTGGGAACACTGTGCATTTTCATGTAACTAAAACAAAGTCTTCTGTGGGCCCTAAATACCAGAAGGAGCATCTTCTCCCATAGAGACCTGCTTGAATATTAAGATCACAGAGGGAATCCCTTCTTATTGTTCTGCCACCCTTAGAGTCTTGAAAGCCAATGACACATGAAAGGACAGCAGAATGAGTTTTGAATGGGATAAACAAAACTGAGAACTACAATTCAAATCATCTGAAAGAGGAACAATTGGGGTAATATACAAAGTATTGCTACAGATGGACCTGGAACATGAACAGGTCAAAAAATGTACGATCACGTGGGCAAAGAATTTTGGGTAGAGTATTTATATGGATCAGTGGGAGAAATTATGGGGAAATGATATGAAATTTACTATGTGTACTGTGTTAAAAGAAAACATATTTAAGATAATGTATAGATGGTATCTAACCCCTTATAAATTGTCAAAGATTTACCAAAACATGTCTAATAAGTGTTGGAAATGTAAAACTAATGTACGAACATTTTACCACATGTGGTGGACCTGTAAAATAGCAAAAAAAATATTGAACACAAATACACATGGCAATGGGAAATATACTAAAAACTGTTATGCCATTTAAACCAGATTTTTTTTTTGTATTGGGAATAATAGATAGCTATTTAGATAATCTGAATACTTTAATTTTGCATATGATTATAATTTATGCAAAAAGGTGGAAAGAACCTGAAATAGCCTCAGTGGAAAATTGGTTAATTAAATTGTCCGAATTTGTAGAGATGGATAAACTGACGAATTTCTTAAAAGAAAGAACAATAGAGAAGTATCTAAAAGACTGGAGACCCTATATAGAATTTCTACAGGAAGAAGGATTAACAACAGCTGGATTCAACTGATTATTTTTGTTTTTTTAAAGGACCGGTGGAAATGGAAGATACTAGGACAATAAGATAAGATCCTGAAAAAACGGAGGAAGTCACCAGTTGTAAAAAAAAAAAAAGGACTATTATATGACAATTGCAAAAAAGAGGTGACAATGAACCCTGAAGTTTTATTACTGTAGTATTAAAAATAAATAAAAATTAAGTGCAAAAAAAAAAAGGCACATGATAGGACCTACTCTGTGGTGACCCCCTGGCTCTGGAATACCCTTCCAACAGAGATACGCCAATCACCAACATTGTACGGATTTTGTCATCTAGTTAAAACTCATCTCTTCCCCCATACGTTTGATATTTAGCTCCTTCTATTGTAGCCCTGCTGAGATAGGAAGGTGATTTTTAAAATTATGGTCTTAAATTTAAGAATATTATATTGATTTGATTGATGTCTTAAGTTTTTATGAATGTTGTAACCCAACCTTAGGACCATTTGGGGAAGAATGGGATATAAATACATAAAAAACACAAATAAATAAACCCCAATAATTATTTCTTATTTACCCTCATTTGCCTCTAGTAGCCTTCAGTTCAACACTGCTGACACACAGCAAACATATTAATAATCAGGCTTATAAATAATGGTATCTTTCCTCACATTATGTTCTCTCCTTGTTTAAAAAGGAGAGCGAAGGTTCCCCATCATTTCAGTGTGAGTTACTGCCTTCCACATTTTAATCAGATTGACATTCAGCCTTCTATCTCCTCACTGCTGGAAGTAGAGTCATAAAGTGGTTTAACTGTCTTTTGTCATAAGAATACATGATAAGTTCAATACCCATATTTAGACACACTGACTTTTAATAATAAATTTTCTATGTACGTCCTCCTGATCTGACCACAGTGCTATGAACAATTATTCTGATGACGTGAACAGTATGCTGTTTTCCAAATAGAGGCCAGGTCCTTATTTTATCATGCATCTAATATCATTCTACTCTCACAGTGGCAAGACAGCAGCATGGCAACCTACCAGCCACACACGGCACAATTGGGTTGGGCTCACACTTTGCAAAACTTGGCCCTTTCTGCACTTGGCTTTATCCTGGACTATATCTCGGGAGAGAGGCCTGCTGTCCAAATGCTAGTATAGACTATGGAAGGCCCCAGGAAAGGTCTGCCAGAGTCTACATTACAATGTAATCAACACACCCCTATCCCGAGATACATTCCAGAAAAAAAAGCCAAGTGCAGAAAGGGCCCTTGTTGGCTTTTCTGCAGTAATCCATTCAGGTCTGGATCTGTGGATCTTGATCAGGCAGGGGCTGATCACAGTCCATTCCGGACCCGCCCCCCCACACTGGCCCCAGAGGTAACACAAATTTTGGAGTTGGTCCTGACAACCAAGAATGAAGGTTCCTGGCCTCAGAATCCCCAAGGGACCCATTTTGGAGGCCCTGGTACATTGGTACTTTATCAAGGTCTACTTGTATTCCAGATCTGAAGTGGACCAGAAGGCCATTTTGGGTCCACTGATCTGGAAAATACTCCACCTTGTGCAGACAGAGCATACCACAAGTGGCTAGTGTTATGAATATTTTGTAGTTAATGATGATATGGTCGATTGACTAATCATAATAAATTATTATTATTATAAGTGGCTAGTGGGGGCAGGGTCTCCCTAGTCGACACCAGTGTGTGAACAAAAGAGGTCCAGAAGACAACCAAGATCTAGAACAGAGATAAGCAAAGAAAGTCCCTGTAGCTCAAAACGCCTTAAAGACAATAGTAGTAGATTTGCCCTCCCATAGAAGAAACACCAAGCCTACAGCGTAACAGGAGATGTGTTGGTAAGAAGTGCTAACTATAATGCTAGGCGTCAATATTGGCGAAGAACATGTCTGAAAGATTGAATATTTATAGCAAAGTGGCAGGACCTCTCTGGGCAAACTGGGCAGCCATTTAAGAAAAAAGAGGAGCAAAAAGTGAGTGAGAGAGCAGAAGTTGGTGGAAAGGTTAATGAGATTTCTTCCCCGGCCCCCTCCTTCTATCCACCACCCCTTTGCTTTAATGGGAGTGTTTGCAATGAAATGGCTGGTGCCTGGAAGCAAAACAGAAGATACATTAATGAAACCCTTGGCCTTTTCCCTCATGTTTTCTTCTTGTTACACAGGCAGAGCAAGCCAAAGAAAATCTAATATCATTCTGTTAAAACCACATTATGTTTCTGGCGTGAACTAGCAAAAGTTACAAAAGGTTATGATTTCAGCTTATTCATCTCATTACTTCAAAAACAATAGATTCATACCCATCTGGTGCTCCCTGCCCTGGACCCTGGAGGACACATCCAAATCCGATTTGAACTTTGCATTTTGTCACACTGTAACTTCCCGGGAAGGAGACGGCTGTGCGTTTACAAAGGTTGCACTGAGCTTTTGAAATTTGTTTTTATTTGAATTTTGCACTGCGTTTCTTTACCAAAAACAAGCAAGCATCGCTGAAATGAACTTCGCAGGAAAAGGTCGACACTTCCAAAACATGCATCAGATTAATTGCAAGGCAGAGAAATGTGTCTCACAAGCAAAGCTTTACAGACAGATGCATGCAATTTATGGTGGCCCAACCTGAGACTTTCAGGTGCGGGGCAGGATAAAATTATAAGTTAATAAATAATCAATCACAATAATAAAATAATGTAAAAAATATCCTCAACTATGAGGGGAAAAAATGAGAAACAGTGAGAATCCTAAATTCTCTAATGATTTCAGTCTTCCTTCTCGGTTCTTTCAGCACCCAAAAAATGTTTTCATGGCTATTTCTGCACTTGCTTCAGTTAATCCATATTAGCTAGATATGTATTAGCTAAATCCGGATCAACCAGAGGCAGAGGCATTTTCATTGCTTTAGAACAGGAAATGTGTGCTAAAAAGTACTGATCTGGATTTACTCTACTCCCGTGCAGACAACATGTTCTTGGCTTCTTCATCTGGATTGCCATGCAGATGATGTGTTCTTAGCAGCTCCTTCATCAGGATTAACAAGCAAATGCAGAAACAGCCCATGATTCTCTCCAGTTTACTCTATAATATCCATCCGCTCATGGATCTCACATGTGACAGAGCCAAGACATAGGGCCTATTCACACTTAGGCCTCTAGTATGCAATTAGGACAACTCTGGTATAGATACTGTGTACCAGAGGATTCCTAATTGCATACCAGAGGCCTAAGTGCAAATAGGTCCATGGTTGCAGGAATAATGGTGATCCCTTTTTTGGTTTACAAGGCCAATGTGTTGTTTGTATTAACACTACAAACATTAAGAGTTTATTTTCTGTTATGGCAGTTGATGTTGTTAAGATTGGGGGGGGCACCTAATAAAGAAATGTGAAATTAAAGTTCAACATAGGATTTGTGAAATTGGTTGGAAAGCGTGTGATTGTTCTGAGATTTGTAGGGCTGGGATTAATAGAGTGAAGGATTAATAGAAGGATTAGGAGTGAGGCTAGGAGGGTTAGGAAGATATTCCATGCAACAAGGGAAACATCCAGATTCCCCTCAAAGAGTAGAAAAGGGACTCTATGGAAATATTCATGACCCATTCCCTATTAATACAAGAAGAATCCAAAATGAAACATGTCGAGAAGATCAGTGAAGGTTGAAGGCTATGGTTGAATCAATCACCTGTCCTTTCCCAAGACTGAATATCAACAGTCACAACCTTTTATCTCCTAAAATGATAAAATTAAGGTTTACTTAATTACCCTATCAGAAAAGACAGCAAACCAAAGAACTGCTCTACTGCCATTCTCATTCTGTTATAAGAATCTGTTTGTCTTAAGATCATTTCTTATCTCCACTTTAGGACTGCATCTTAAGGCAACTAGTACACTAATAGTAATGTATCTAAGAACATGAAAGTTAAAACTGTTCCAGCATCAGCCCCAGAAATGTAGATGAACAAAAAATGGTCTCTGCAACTCACTGTCCCATTTTCAAGGCTGCATCTAGATGGCTGTCAAAGGGGACAGATTCTGGAGCAGGAGGTAAGAGAACCAAGGTAGGTAGGAGTGAACCAACCTCATTTACCTTGCTGTCACTCTTGTTCACTGCTGAGTATGGAACCTCCAATGCAGAAGAGATGTTCCCACCCAACTTTACTCCAGAAAAACACGAGTAAGGTTGGAAGTTGGCCATTTTGGTCCTTCAAGAAAAGGATCCAGGTGGAAATCATAGCCAGTCCCTCTTACGCCCTTGGTGTATCCCTGGCCTTGGGTCCACTCTGGCCTGCCCACCTCTGGCCTCAGTTCCCCCCTGGTTGCCACCATACCCTCTGCCATATCCTCCTCAGAGGCTCAACTAGGTCTTCCAGAGATGTGCACGCAGCTGGAGAGGCCATACCAATCTGGGAACTGCAGCAAATCTCACAGGATTTCCCGCCTTTCCCAAATGGGAGCAGCCTCTCCAGATGTTCATACACCTCTGAAAGGCCTAGTTGAGCCTCTGAGGAGAGCACAATGGTTGCAGCAAAAGGTGGGTGGGCGGTGAGGCTGGACGGGAAGGAAGAGATGGAGGTTCCCTTCACCCACGAACATTCAACAAATGTTCATGCACGAAGGTGAAGCCCCCTATATTCATGGGGGGAGGGACTTCACACAAACTCAGACATTCCCCCCCCTTTGATTTTATTTGAATTGAACTGAAGTGGGGAAATGTGCTCATTTATTTATTCTGTAATTTTTCACACATTGCAGATTTTCCAAAATCTGGATGGAAATCAAAGTCCAACCATATCTGAAAAGCATTGTGTTAGGAAAGCCTGACCCAGTGACTGCCCACAGATCAAGAAGAAGAAGAAGAAGAAGAAGAAGAAGAGTTGGCTTTTCTACCCCATTTTTCTCACCCATTTGAGGCGACTCAAAGGGGCTGCCAAAGCTTTCTATTCTTCTCCCCACAACAGATACCCTGTGAGGTAGGTGGGGCTGTGAGAGCTCAGAAGAGAGCTGTCACTAGTCCAAGGTCACCCAGCTGGCTTCATGTGGGAGGACGGAATTGAAGCCGGTATTCCCAGATGAAAGAGTCCAGCTCCCTAACCAATAAACCAAACTGGCTCACAACAACAAAGAAGCCAACAAAGATAGTTGGAAAGCTTATTTTTGCCGTGCTAAGTTGTGTTCTGGCCAAAAAACTGTTCAACTGGATCAAAGTAAAGCTTCCAACTGAATCCTTTCTCTCATTGTCTTGATGGTTCCAACCCATATTCCACCATTCCCCTCCCTACTGAGTCATAATCTCCCTTTGTTGCTCTTAAAGCTGGAAACTCCTCCAGGAATCCTTTGTGGTGCCATCTTTCCCTCTTTCTTCCCTTATTCACATTCGACTCTTCCCGTAAATGATGAGGCCAGAAATCTGACTGTCTCCCACTGTGTTTTCTTTTCAGAGGCACATGGCAATATACCTTGTTACATAAACTTTTGGCACCTCAATGTGTTGTTTTATCAGATCAGGGTCACTGTGGTATTTTATAAGACTGCATTTAACTGTGTTTGATGATCATCTACCATTCTTGTCTTGCTTCCCCCCCACCCCTTTACTTTAATGCTATTATTGCTTGCCACCATCTCAGGAGAAAGGATAAAAGGAAAACAAATAATATGAATCTGATGACTTAAGTCTGATTTCAGCCTCTGGTGAAAACAAGTCTTAAAATGTGGGAATTGCATTTGTTCAACTAGACTGCTTCACCCTTTTATTGTTTTCTTTTCATTGTCTTCTCTACTAAAATGTAGATTTCAGCTTCCAGGACACTATAGGTAAAAGGCCCTTCTGAATCAAGCTCAGTTTCTCGTAACTCTGTGGATAAAACCATACAATTATTTTAATTTATTCATTGGCAACACTATAAAAATGGTCAGAATCTCCTGCTGTTATAAAGACCATAACAGCTGTTTGGAGGCAGCCATGGTTACACTGGGTTTCCTGATGGTCACTTTGTTCTTGTTCCTTCTTGGAAGAAATGAATTCAGGTTAAATTTTATCTCCCTCAGAATACCACAAACACAGCCACAGACTTAGGCCGATTCAAATAATCAGGCAATCAAGCACCTCGAATTATGTAACTGTGGTTATGTGTCCACTTACCTGGTGAGGAGGAATGCAGGAAAGGTGCCCATGATCACCACTGAAAAAGAGGCTTCTTCCATCCACACTGCTGAGTGAGAAGGCATCTTTTCCATTCACAGTGTTGCTGCAGCAAATGAAGATGTGGTCACTTTCTCAGGCAGTGGTGGGTACCTCTCTTGGTAAGTGGAGGCATCCTTCATCTTTCATAAATGATAATTCTATGCGGCATTCACAGCTACATTTTAATCTGGCTTCAGTCCCCTTTCAGAGTGAGAGAACACATCAGCTGTTTCTTTCAGCCTTATCTAGGGCTCTTTTTGTGCTTACCTTGGTTAATCTGTACTGGCTAGATCTGTATTAACTAAGTCCAGATCAACTATAGGCAAAGGCATCTGCACTGAGGGGGCTTTAGAACAGCAAATGCATGCTAAAGAGTGCTAGCACAGACATAGGGCCTATTCGCACTTGGCCTTATTCTGGAGTATATCTCAGGATAGGGCTCTGTGACCCACATGCTAATGCAGACTCTAGCAGACCTCACTTTGGGCCTGCTGAAGCCTGCACTAGCATATGGACAGCAAGTCCCTATTCCGGGATATAATCCAGAATAAAGCCAAGTGCGAATAGGCCCATAAACTACATTAATCAGGGCTCTTTCTGCACTTGGCATTATTCTGTAATGGACCTTGGAATAGGGGTCTGCTGTCCGCAAACTAATGCAGACTATCGTAGGTCTCGCTTGGTGCTTGCCATAACCCACATGATCATGCGGACAGCAGACCCCTATTCTTGGATATAATCTAGAATAAGGCTAATTATAGAAAGGCCCCTGGTCTATCACTACTGTGGATAAGTGAGTCCTTAGCACAGTTCTGATCTGGATCTATTCTACTCTTGTGTACACAATGTGCTCTTATCAGCTCCTTGATCCAGACTGCCATACAGATGTGTAAGTAAGTGCAGAAAGTAACAAGTAAGGGCAAAAAGGACCTAGCTCAGAAAATCTACCTTTCAATTAGGTAAAGTGGAAAGAAAATGACTATTCACTCACTCTCACTCTCAAAGTGACCTAAAACTGGATTAGAACTTAGATGTGATCGCAGCCCTAGAGGTGGATGTAGACGTGTAATTTAAAAATGCACATTTGGAGATCACAGCAGTACTGTCTGCCTCTTCAAACAAAAATGAAAACAAAAATCCTCACACTGAATACGTTAGCAAAAAACATTTAATTGCCTTTGTCACATTATTTCCTTTGTCTGGAGGATTTTCCCACAGTGCATGAATTCTACTGAAATAACAAAACAAAATTAAACATTATTTTGTCCTGGCATCATGCTTCATATTTCGGTAGCTTTTCTGCTAGGATTACCATGTGAAAAAGAAGACAAGAGCTCCTACAATTTTAAAAGCTACATGCAAGAGAGAATCTAAGCAAGTGTTGTTTAAATCTCTCTTCTATACCGCTGCCTAAACTTCCTCTTATTATATACAACTATTAAAGGTACAGGAGTTCTGTTCTTTTCTTCATATGGTAACTCTACCCCCCCCCTTTTCTCATTTCACCACTGGTCATTTCTTTAGAAAGTGCTGGGTGCTATAATGCACACTCATGTTCAGTCCTGTTGCCTCTGAACAGACAGTTCAAATAGGATAGAATCTGAAACTTTTTGGACACTTGCTTTCTGTTTTGTTTCTTGCTTGCTCCATCAAGAAAGTATTTTGTTTCATTTTGTTTAATGAGAAAGTGCTTACTTGGGCTGTTTCTCCATGGCTGCCCAAGCAAAAAGGGATGCAGTGGGAAATGTTTCACTCCCAGGGTCCTGGAATCCTTTTTTTATTTATTCTGTGTCAAAAGCATTGCATCTATCCAAACAAACCGTAAGAGGAACAAACATAATGTATAAATGAGTTTAAAAGCATCATTCAGATCAATAAAACATTAAAAATTGGATAAAATAGTACCGCTAAAATAAAATAAAATAATTTTTTACCAGAAATGAGCAACAGCGATTGCATTATCTGTGGCATTGAGCAGTTCCTCCATTGAACATGAGACAGGACATTTTGGACAGGAATACAGATGTTGGGTTGTTTGTTCAGCACCACATTCACATAAAATGGAAGAATCTTCTAACTAATTCCATTTAGCAAGATTATCTTTTGTTCTACCAATGCCACTTCTAAGCCTATTTAGGGATTTCCATATTACCCATTCTTGGTTTGCACTAGGGGGAAGAGCCTCACGGGGTGTGGTAGTTCTCATAAACTCTTCCTTTATAATCCCGGTGTCACCATGCTTGATTCTATTGGATTTTCTCTGCTTCACCTTCAGCAGGTTTCTCCTTGCTGCCTTGGGTTACCCCCACAGTGGTCTCCACCATATCAATGCAGTCACAGTTAGAGGTGACATTTTAATCACAGACTGCATCCACTTACTTATTCTGCTATATTTGGATATTTTTTGTAAAAAAAAGCATGGATATTCAGTAACATCCATGCTTTATTCCAGAATAAGTAAGCAATGCCTGGATGCAGCTAGCAGTCTCTTGAGGCCATTTTTGAGGCCACCTCTGTGCATGAATATTCATAACATTCAAAATTCATACAGAGTGGTCCAAATTCAGACATTTGAATTTGAACCAAATGTTGGCACATTCGAAAATTGACATTCAAATTCAAACATAACGTTTTGGAACATTCGTATTAAGCTTCATTACATTCGTGAACCTGGGGAGGTGGCAAAGCAGCTGCATCAATCACATCTGCAGTGGATCCAGAGTGGATTCGAAGTGGGTTGAGAGCAGATTCAAAGTGGATTCGGGGCAGATTTGATGCGTTCAGAGTAGATATGAAGGGGATAAGTATTGGATACGTAGGGGATTCATAGAGGATTTGTATGGGATACATACGCAATTCATAGGGAATTTGAATCAAATTTGTATCAAATTTGAATCCTACTGCATTCTCAGGGGATCTATTCGAATGAATACACATTTTCTTGCATTCAATTCTATATTTATTTATTTATTTACATTTCTATCCCGCCCCATACCCGAAGGTCTCTGGGCGGGTAACAACAGATTAAAACAAATTCAAACAGGATACAAATTCAAACAGATACAGATTAAAATGAAATACAGATTAAAAGCAAGATGCACGGTTAAAACACCTTAAAAATTCAACAAATTAAAACCAGGCATTCCCTAGAACGTTAATAATAGTATCATTATAACTGGGGAGGGAGAATAGAGCCTCACCCAAAGGCCAAGGCAAAAAGATAAGTCTTTACAGCCCTCCTAAATAAATACAAGGAAGGGACATGGTGCACCTCAAGGGGGAGGCCATTCCATAGTCTTGGGGCCACCGCCGAAAAAGCTCTCTCCCGGGTGCCCACCAGCCTCATTACAGAAGGTGGCGGGATGACCAGGAGATCATTGTTGGATCTTAAGGCACGCGCAGGTCGGTATGGGAGAAGGCGTTCCTTTAGATATTTGGGGCCCAAGCCATTTGGGGCCTTATAAGTCAGAGTTAACACCTTGAATTGGGCCCGATAGTGAATTGGCAGCCAGTGCAATTCTTTGAAAACCGGCGTAATGTGTATCCGGTTAGCTGTACCAGTCAGCACTCTGGCTGCTGCATTTTGCACTAGCTGCAACTTCCGGACCATCTTCAAGGGCAGCCCCACGTAGAGTGCATTACAATAGTGCAATCTAGAGGTTACCAGAGCGTGGATAACTGTGGCCAGGTCGTCTCTATCCAAAAAAGGCTTCAACCCCCCCAAAAAACACATTTGTGCAGATCCCTATTCGGGACAACACAAAAAAGCTTTAAAAAGGAAAAAAAAGGAACCATCCCCTTGAACCATCTGATAAGTACATAGCTTACCACTGATTCCCATGGCTGATTTTATTTAGTTCTGGTAATACTGGCTCTATATGTTTTTCTCAGTGTTTGAGACCTTTCTTAAAAATGTCATATTATCTGGTACAATATACTAAGAACCACAGACCAAAACCAATTACAATGTGTGCAAACCCTTCTTTTTCCTCCCAATATTTTGTCTAACACTTCACTTTCAACTTTCTTTTAAAAACTTTTGTTGTGGAAGTACAGAATGCAAGTTCTACATTCCAATGTATATACTTCTTTTTTTAAAAAAAAAAAAAGCAGGAGATATTTCTATAATGATTAAACTGCCATCTAGTGGATTTGCTGGTTAACTTGACATATTAGATACATATGCTATTGGTTTGTACTGCATGTACAGCCAGAGGAAAATATGTGCCATTCTCACTGGCTCCACCTCCTGGCACTTTGGGGTAAATGATACATCCTGTGAAGTGTGAGAGAGGCAAGTGAGCCCCACTCCAGAACATTTTATTCCTCATGGAGTGTGATAAAATAAACAACAGTCCTCTCCTGAAAGTTTCCAGTGGTCTTCTCCCACTACCCAAAAAGAAAGCGTGGAAGGGTAAGAATGCCATGGCCACAGTAATGCTTCCCTCACGATCTCCTCTTTTGATCAAACAAGTGAGGACAATCTGTAACTGGAACTTTTCACTAACTGGTCAAGCAGTCCAGTGGGTGCTGGGAGTGGTTGGAAAAGGAGGCCTTGAAACACTGGGCTTTAAGGCTGTGTCCAGACATGCCCGTTCACAGTCCCTATTGTGTTGTTGGACGGTACTCACAATTTTCTGTCATTGCTCCAGAGCAGTGGTCGGCAAACTCATTAGTCAGAAGAGCCAAATATCAACAGTACAGTGATTGAAATTTCTTTTGAGAGCCAAATTTTAAAAGCTTAGACTATATAGATAGATACATTGTTATTAACTTAATTAGGGTACTCCTAAGCCTGAAGAGCCACACTCAAGGGGCCAAAGAGCCGCATGTGGCTCCCGAGCTGTGGTTTGCCTACCACTGCTCCAGAGCATTCTAACATTGCCGCACATTTTTCTTAATGCGGGAGGAAGAACTCTCACTGCGCAGTATAGCCTTATAGTGAAGTATTCTGTAAATGCAGGCAGAAGCATGACAAGCACGAACAGGAACTCGTTAAACCCAGAAGTGCAGCTTGAAAATTGATTGGCTCTACAAACGATCACGTGACAGGAAAGAGAGTGTATGGTGCCTCAAATCCCATTCCTCCAATGAGGAAACTGTGGCAGTGACTGTCTGCTAGGATGATCAATTTTCCCTTTGCACTGAGATACATCAGAGTATCTTTAACTGGTGAATCTCAAGTATGCTGTCCAGAGACTGCCTAAGTATTTTCTCCAAGACTTAACAGCATAAGAACATAAGAGGAATCTTGCAAGATTAGGCCTCAGCCCATCTAGTCCAGCATCCTTTCTCACACAGTGGCCCTCTAATTGCTTCTGGGCATATGAAGCAGAAAACAAAAGTGAAACCTTCGCCTACTCTGACTCTCTGCAATGGCATTTAGAATCATCCTGCCCATCTCTCATAGATATGCTGATTTGATACTGTACCAACACAAAAAAACACCTCATCATCTGATGATTTCTTTGCCAGGATGACACCAGCTTCTTAAAAGAGCCACCTGGTTCTAGAAGTCCTCCAATATTCTACACACCTTTTTAAAAATATATTTTATTTTCTATAAGTATGTAAACAAATACTAAACAGCAACCAAATACACAAAGCAAACCACAAACCATACAAATCATGGAGAACATACAAACAAAAGAAAAGAAAAAAACACCCTCATTTATTTTTATTAATTTATTTTATTTCTATTTACATTTATATGCCGCCCCATACCCGAGGGTCTCTGGGCGGCTCACAACCTTTAAAAACAGACAATTAAAGATTATATCAACCATAAAATCAGGAACAAGTTTAAAAATGCAACTTTAGAAAAATACAAAAATAGTTAAAAGCAACAGTGATCCTCTTCCACTTGGTCACCTGTAGCCTTTAAAAAAAATTCTTAAGTTAGGGCCTTAAACACCACCCTTATGTTAACCATATGTTTCGAAATATCTTTTCAGCTGAATCTAGGAAACATCTCCTGTTCTATTCTTCAATGCAAGGGTGCATATCACTCCTTGGACTATCCATAGATCTATCTAATCTACTGTAATTAAGTATGATGACCATCACTCTTTTATGGATGATGGTCACCATGTACACAGAAAACACGTGTGGTGATGTGGCATATCAGTCACTGTAGAGTTAGCAGCAAAAATAAAATAATAAAATAGAAAGATTCAAAGGCAAATGCATCCATGTATTTCCAGATTCCAACCCCAGGTGGCACCATATTCTACAGAATGACCATTTTCCCTTGAGGTTTGATCTTGTGCATTTCAGCCCAGAATAGGCAGAGTCTAGGAATGAGCATGAATATTCATAACATTTGTTATTTGTATGAATTCATATGAATTCGGACATTTGTACAAGAATCACATGTTTCAGAACATTTGTATGAATAGTTCATGCATTCGTTAAACTGGGGAGGCATATCAGATACATATCGATGTATATGCATTCATGTAGGATATGTAACTGATTCGTTTCTGATACGTATCCATTGGTATAGGATATGTATCTGATATGGATGCATTTTTATAAGATCTGTATCCAGAATCTGTATCCAGCATCCATATTCAGGACCTGTATGCATTCATTTTGGATATTTGTATGAATTTATACAAATACATTTGTATCGAATAGCATCATACCATATTTGAAGGGGATCTATTCAAATGACTATGAATTTTCTAACATTCAATTTGTTATGAATCAAATGCCAAAAAACCATTCATGCACATCCCTAGTAGAATCACTTCATGGAATACAGGATCATTTAAACCAGTGATGGCCAACCTATGACATGCGTGTCACAGGTGACACGCCAAGCCCTTTTGGGTAACACACCTGGTCACCCTGGCACCTGGGCGTGTAGTGCTTGCTTGTTCTTGAAGTGTACAAAATACCAACTTTCAATTGAAGATTTAGCAACAAGAGTCACTAATGTAAAGAATTATTTGTTTTTGCTTTTAATAAAGTACATATATCAAAAATATAACTTTTTTACTAGAGCTACAAATATCACAAAATTAAGGATATTTCTAGATGTGACACAGCACCGGAGTCAAGCTAGGTTTTCTTGCAAATTTTGACACACCACGCTCAAAAGGTTCGCCATCACTGATTTAAACTTTCTTTTTTTTTTTCCAAATCTTTGAAAACATGTGCTTACCCTAAGAGTGTGTCAAACCATATCCAGAAAATTCATGAGTACCTATAGATGTGGGTGAATCCTCCAAAGCTGATTTCGCTCACTTTCCCGTTTTGCCAATTGAAATGTTAGGCTGACCCAAAAGAATGGCACACCTAGGACAGCTGTGGATCATATTTGAGTGCTCCATGGCTACCAAAGGGTGGGGACAACCCCACATCCTTGGAGTCTCTCCCAGATGGTAGTGGCTCAGGGCAGTGCGGATGCTCTGTGCACCCCAGCACAGATACCCCAATCCCCAGTTCATCCTGAAGGGGTGTGTGTGAAAAGACCCAAAGTTCAGCAAATTCAGGATCAGGCTTTCAGGATGAAGTTCCACCTGCTTTCCCCCTATGGGTCCTGATCTGTGAACTGCAGGCTGCATGGCATATTTCTTGGAGAGATGCTCATGAATAACTGTAGCCACTAAGGTTGAGGGCCTTAGGCAGGCAATGCAGAGGACAGTCCTGGAGCAAGTGTTCCAACCCAGGAATGGTGAAGAACAGCCTGGCTGACAGCTGCATAATGACCGGGTCATCCTGCCCTAGCTCCAAAGCTAACCTCAGGTTAGCCCCAACCTTCTTCTGGAGCGCAGTGAATCTAAAGCTGTGGGGGGGATCCTGGAAAGGTCCTGGGCACTAGCTACATACTCAGAAGTGGGCAAGGCAAGTAGTGTTCCTAGCCCAGCCTCCCAGGGAGGATGCTGAAATGTGGACCTCATGACCCCAGAACACAACTAGTGTGATCACCAGGGGAAGTGTAGATGTTGCCTAACATGACCCCTTACAAAAATTAGGCTGCAATGCCTGGGCCTTGAAAAGTGTTGTTTAGGACGTGACCTCATTGAAGTATATAAAAGATTCCATGGTGTGGAGAAGGTGACTAAAGAAAGATTCTTTTCTCCATCACACAACATTAGGGGCACCCTATGAAGTTAGGTCAGACAAGAGTTAGGACCTGCAGGGTGGAATTTATAGAATTTACTCCCAGAAGAGGTGGTGACAGCAACCAGTCTGGATAGCTTTTTAAAAAAGATTAGATAAGTTCATGGAGGTCAGGCATATCAGTGGCTACTAGAATAGATGCCTGAGTACTGCCTCCAGGTTGGAGAAACAGGCAGGATGCTTCTAAAGGCCATTTACAGGGAGAACAGATGAACATTTTGCCTTTGTTTTCTGCTTGAAAATGCCCAGAAGCAGTCGGTGGGGTACTATGTGAGACAGGATGTGGCCTGATCCAACAAGGGTCCTTATGCTCTTATGCTCAAAGCCACAAAATGTGACTTTACAGCAATAACTTAAACCTGAGTTTCCCATCCCCAGATCTGACATACTGGTCAGCTGCTCTGATTACTGGGTGAGGTAGGGGAGATCACCTAAAACCCAAATTCCATATCATTAAATAATGTGCATTATTTGAGCCAGAGGGTAGGCCTCAATATCACCAACAGTACTGGCACTGAAGCATGAAGGACAAAGTTCAGCTCACAAATTAACAAAGAAACTCAATCTAACCATAATCCCTTAAAACTCAGAATCCTTTAAAACCCAGTGCACATTAACAGTGCATATTTGAAGTTCTTTCACTGCTGTTTAAGAGCATTTTTCCCCCACAAAAGAAGCATATAAGTAGGTATAGAAGCAGAAGTATGGATCAATTGATCTTTGCTCTTTATGGTTAACAAGATAGCTCCAGAACCTTAGAAAATTTGGTCAGTCAGCAGCTGACAATGCCTCTAATTCAGTACTGAAGTCCGTATAGCCAGGAACGCTGTAAATTAATATTCTGAGAAGAAAATAAATTTTTTTATCTAAATTCGTTAAAATCCCCAGTGTTGCATAGGTCACTGTGATCAAATTATACTTTAATAATTTGCAGTCCAAGAAGGCACGCAAAGTTCAAGGCTTTGGACTATACACAGACTCTTTTGTTGGTGCTACGAAATCTTTGGATCTCCCAGAAATCAGTGGAGGTTTTTAAAAAAGCAACCCAAAGGCATACTCAGAAGGCCCTCTTAGCATTAAGGACAGGCAGAGTGTATCTACGTAGGGCAGCAGATCTGGATCAGAGGGCCTCTGCATCTGTAGGTTATTCCGGATCATGGATGCTTTGCCCCCCACCCGAGGATAGATCTGTCTGCACAGGTCAGCGGTAGATCTGGATTGAGAGACCCTTGATCTAGATCAGTGGTTCTCAGCGTGTGGGTTGTGACCCCTTTGGGGGTTGAGCTACCCTTTCAGAGGGGTCGCGATGAGTCTCCCATCTTCCCGCCCCATCCTCACCTGAGCTGGCCCACCACCGTGGTTGAGGGTCTCCACAACATGAGGAACTGCATTAAGGGGTTGCAACATTAGGAAGGCTGAGAACCGCTAATCTAGATCTACTGTAGATCTGGAATACATGGAAGTTATTTTAGGTGCAGTGCACTTCCCCTCCATGCTCTGTGGCAAGAAACTCATTTTTAGGCATTTGGTGGTGGTGGTGGGGCTCCAAAGCTTGCATCGTACTGGACCAGCCTTAGATCCAGCTTGCCTACACCTGTGCGGTCAGTGCAGATCCAGTTCTTGCCTCCCAGAATCCGGATCAGTAGATCCAGGAAATTCAGAGGCCTATTTGCAGTTGGGCTGGTAGTCAATAATTGGTGAACTTCTGGTGAAGAGCATCTGCACTCTGAGTAGACTGTTACAGTCTCCAAGCATGCCCTGCCTCCCCAGAAGTTCACTAATTGTGGATTAGATGTGGAGCACTAAATCGTGCTCCATACCTATAACAATGTTGACCAAAAACTTACCTGAACGGTCCAGCGGCATGACCATTCGCTCTTTTTCCAGTTCCCTGCCTTTGGTGGGTGACGGAGGCAGCATCTGTAGCCGTGATCAGTCACTGACCTCTGATGTGAACAGACCACCGATCCCTGGTAGTGGCATTCAGTCATTGAGTCATGAGAGGGGCAGTTGATCGGCAACCTAGTAGTGGGCACTGATGTCCCTCTGCTCAAACACACCCCTTTGCAACTATGTACGAGCATGCCACATAACAGCCAATTGCAGCAGGGAGTAGGTGGTACTTCCAGCTTCAGACGCAGCAGAGTGGGCTGGTAAATGGGAGGACCATTTGTACTTCTGGCCAGTAATGGGGAAGCTTTCCTCATGACAAGTGTGAATGGTCCACCTTTACCAGATGTTTACTAGCCTTAGTTCAAGGCAGTCTAATCAGCTGAGTGCAGAAAGGCCCCAGATCAACTGATCTGCAATGTCTGCCCTAAGTACACAAATAGTCCTGAAGTGCCATTTTGAATATTTTGTGAAAGATTAAAAATGAGGACCAGTTTTTGTCTGACCTCACTTTGCTCCAGGTTACCTCTAATGGCTTTTTTCTTTTTGCCTGATAAGCCATCCCCCCAAGACTTTAT
Source organism: Aspidoscelis tigris stejnegeri (assembly GCA_023333525.1). Classification (NCBI taxonomy): domain Eukaryota; kingdom Metazoa; phylum Chordata; class Lepidosauria; order Squamata; family Teiidae; genus Aspidoscelis; species Aspidoscelis tigris. Next base: position 20,316,343 of record JALMGA010000007.1, on the reverse strand, counting down.
CAGACTTCTAAACAGGGTGTGAGATTGCATTGGACCATGCAAGGACATTGGCAAGTGACCCTGTGAGTAGTAGACAGCTCAACACTCCAGGCTCTGAAAAAGCTAGAAGGGTCATCCAAGAGCAGGGTGAACTGAGATGACTTATCACTTCATTGTAGGGTCATGTTTGCTAGATAGCAGACTTGGCAGCCATCATTTTAGAGTTTCTGTGGACTTAGAACCACAGAGGCTCACTCTACCCATGTAAGTCAGGGATGCTGTGAAGGTAGACCCAGGCCACCCGTGTAGGTAAATGTCACCCAAGAGGCCAGAATGTATTATCCAGTACAGTGTCGAAAGAAAAGTCACATTTTACTGAGTGTATGAACAACAACAACAAAAAAGGGACAATTCTTCTCGCCTGCCTTACCACTATTTAACAGTAGAAAAGATGGTGAAAGTTTCTATCACTGCCGCCCAGGAAATCCATAGAGGTAGGAAATAATAAAAATCAGTTCTCAGTACTAAATTCTTGTGTATCATACCCTACTTTAATTTCGATTGAAGACAACCATTCTTCAGCTAAATTAAAGGGCAGATCTTCTCCACACCCACACCCCGTTGTTGGCCTCTACTTGTATAAAGGGACCCTGTTTAATCGTTGTAAGAACTCATCTGCCCTGGTAAGACAGAAAGGCAGAAACAGTTGAAGAATTGTTCTCAGGGAAAAAAATAAAGCAGAATACCCAAATAATTTCTAATACGATTGCCAGTTTTTCAGCTGGCTTCTACTGGATCTGCCAACATAGCTTTATAAGAAGACTATAGTAGATAATAAACCTTTCCTTGTATAGTTTGATTTATGCAGACTAAACAACTGCTAAAGACAAAATGGCCGTGGTCATACTTTCGCTTTAAACCTTCTTCAGTCCATCTTCATATCTGACTGTTCACACCTTTTCATTTATATCCATTTTATTTGTGGGCTTTCCACTCAGGGGGGCTGAGCTTTCTGCAACACACCAGGAAAGGGATCTTGGGGTTCTGGTGGACAGTTCAATGAAGGTGTCAACCCAGTGCGCAGTAGCAGCAAAAAAAAGCTAACTCAGTGCTGGGAATAATTAGGAATGGAGTAGAAAACAAGTCAGCAACTGTCATTTTGCCTTTTTATAAATCTACGGTGAGGCCACATTTGGAATATTGTGTATAACTCTGGTTACCACACCTCAAAAAGGATATTGTGAGAACTGGAAAAGGAGCAGAAAAGGACAACCAGAATACTAAGGGGCTTGAACACCTCCCTTAAGAAATCAGACTGCAACGTCTAGGCCTCTTCAGCTTGGAAAGATGGCATTTAAGAAGAGACCTGACTGAAGTTTATAAAATCATGCATGGTATAGAAAAGGTGGATAGAGAATATTTATTTGCTTTATCACACAACACTAGAACCAGGGGGCACGCTATGAAGCTGATGTGTAGGAGAGTCAGATCAGACAAGGGGAAGTATTTCTTCACCCAAAGCATCATTGGTCTATGGAATTTGCTGCTGGAAGAGGTGGTGACAGCAACCAGCCTAGATGGCTTTAAGGAAGGATTAGACAAATTTATGGATGACAGATGTATCAATGGCTATTAGAATGAATGCCTAAGAATATCTTTCAAGCTTGGGGGACAAGCAGGATGCCTCTAAGGCCATTTCCTGGGATTCGAGAGCAGGAGAAGGTTTGCCCTTGTCCCTGCTTGAGATGCCCATGTGCAATTGGTGGGCCACTGTGTGAAACAGGGTGCTGGACTAGCTGGGCTGTGGCCTGATCCAGCAGGGCTCCTCTTGTGTTCTTATCTTCTTAAATGGAGGGTGGAAAGTCCACAAATAAAACAGAAATGAAAAGTTGTGAGCAGTCAGACCTGAAGATGGGCTGGAGAACGTTTAAAGTGACGGTGTGACCACGGCCAATGGGTCTTGGCTTTTGGACTCAATTCCAATCAGATACAGAAAAATAAAATAGAAAAAGAGATCAATGGTCCACAATGATTTTATTTGGAATAACAGTAGTTCCTATGATTCAGTGTCATTTTTGGCCACTGTGGCTAACAATTATGGGAGCTGTAGTCCACAACCCAAACTTTCCCAGTCACTAAGGATGATCGAACTCCCAGTACAAGAACCAAACAGACTTGACTTCTCCGTTTTACACAACCATGGTAATACACCAAGGTACAGTCATTTTGCATATAGGAAAAGGAGCTAACCTTGGATGTTTCCATACTGGCTGTGGAAACCCCATTAAGAACACATATAGAACACATACAGGACACATACAGTACTTTCCTTCCACATTGGAGGCTGGATCCAGGACCCTTCGCAGTGGCCTCTTCCACACTCCGGCATGCAAGACCTGTTCCTAATGGGGTCTTGCCACCAAAAGATTCAGCCTCCGGGAAGACCTCAAAGATTAGGTCTTCCATCTGGCCCCTCATCTCAATCCATTCGGAAGCAGGAAGCTTCCGCACACAGAGAGGTGAGGGGCTGCCATCTTGGGAAAGGCAGAAGCAAGCCAGTCTGCCTCTGAACCCCTCCCCCGCATGCTGCACACCAGCGGAAATGCGCGGTGACTGGCAGCTGCATGCTCCAGTCCCGCGGCTCCGGGGGGGGGGGGGCGTCGGCAGCTCAGGAGTCTGGATGCCCTTTGGAATGGGTGCTGCGGCCTCCGCACAGCACCCAGAGGATCCAGCCGGCAGAATCCATCCTCCCCACATGTGTGCGGATGTGCAGGGCCTCCTCGGATCCGTCCCTATTTCGGACAGATCCTTGGGGGTACGGATCTCCGGGAAACAGATTTTCTTAAATCTGTTTCTCAGCAGTCAATGAGGAAACACCCCTTGGCAGATGCTGCAGAAGACCTTTCTCTGCCAGAACATCTGGATAATCAGTGGTAATCAATACTCAATGAGGAGACCATTTAAGTCAATTCCTTAAGTTCAGAGCAATTCACTCTTCTGGATTCTTAAAAATCAAGTACTGTGTGAGATCTGATTGCATGTTAACCAAGGAACAAATCAAATGACTCACTTGGAAACACAGCAAGAGACTCGCAATGGGCGGACAGTGCCTAAAAGAGGCACACAGACTCATTTTTCAAGTTCAGGAAGTGATAAACAAAGCCGTGGTCTGTCAAAGGACTCCTGGGAACTCAAAAAATGAGTATCATCTCCCATTTCTTTACGAACAATTCAAATAATCTCCTCCTCTGGTATGTGATGTTGAAAGCCTCGTTCCTTCATTTTTAAAAACAATACACTGAAATGTCTAAGAACATACTAATATAGCTGATGAAGGTTGCTAGCCAGCTGGCCATGGTGAATGGCATTTTTCTGTGAAGGCCGGATATGGACAAAACCTTGTTAATCCTCAGCCCAAGTCCATCATCCCTTCCCTGCCTTCCAAAGTAGAGTCCTTCTGGCAGTTAACATATCTTTGGCTTTAAAGGAGGCCATCCAGCCACAAAGCTGCAGTCTTCTTCTGCCCTTTTACCAGGAAGTATGGCCCATTGAATTTAACATCTTAGAATATGATTGAGCTGTAATGCATTAAATTATGCTCCCTGTCTTTCTCAGAAAAAGAGAAAGCAGCCCTTGTACTATCTTGTGCTGGTTAAACACTGTAATAGAGGAGAGATCTCAACTGTTATTAAAGAAAATGAATGTTTCTTTACTATATCACAGGAAATTTCTCTAACATTTGGCTTCTCCAATCATTCACAAAGTGCCAAAAATGTTGCTTTGGCCAGTCTTGCGTGAGCAGGGATAATGGGAAGCTGGAGTCCAGAAACATCTTAAGGTCATTCTTCCCTCCTTCCCAAGTTGGAGAATTATTATCTCTCCTCCTTCTCCTCCTCCCACCTCCCGCCTCCTGGATTTCAATCTTTCCATCCTGCCCTAGTTTTCATAGGCATATACTCTGGATTCTCAGCGTTCTTTTTACTTACATCTGTTTTCTAAAAACAAATTCCTTGTGATGTCTGGAGGAGCAATGAAGAGAAGAAGGCAACTCAGAGACTGAAGGTGTGTTCCCTCATGTGGCATGGGAGATGGTTAGAAGTAGGTGACCCCTGGACATGCCCTCCCTGCTTCCTTGTTTTTACTTCCAGCCCAAGGGCATCCAGAGATAATGCAGATGAGGCACTTGCTTTCCAAGCTCTGTTTCATGCCCTTGCCCTGAGGTGCCTCTGGTGAGTATTGTAATCTCTGGCAGGTGCTTTGTGCCCTAGACAACCTGCCACAAAAGGGGAAATATGGCCAGAGCAAGAGTAGAGAGGGACTCAGAACTATAGGCAATCAAAGAAGGTATAATGTTGGGCAAGACTTAACTTTGGAGGAAACACTTGCTCCTGCTTAGCCAGGATGAGAAGAAACCAGAAACCAGCTTCTGTGCTAGGGAAGAAAGAACATAAAATAATCCCTGTTGGATTAGGGATGGCCATAGCCCATCTAGTCCAGTGTTTCAACTCACGTTGTGGCCCACCATTTGTTTCTGGACATTCTCAAGCAGAAGACAATGGCGAAGTTCCCATCTGCTCTCCACTCCCTGGAAATGACCTTTCCCTCCAACCCAAATAGGATGATGTTTCCAATCTGCTTTCCTTGCAAATGTCTGTCAGGGTTGGATGAAAGAAGTTATTGGGAATAAAGTGTCAGGCAACATCACATCTAGTACACTGTATCAGACTGACCAGAGCATTCCATGGACAGCCCTGAATAGTTGGGGTGACCAGCTCCACTGTTATCATCCCAGGTCTTTCTCTGAGGCTAGGGGACAGAGCTAGACACCATCATCTAATGGCACTCAAGGATGCCATCCTGAGTTGATTTTCTACTCAAATCTTCCCCAGGAATGTGGTTTTTCAACTCCTCAGCTTTCTTCATCCCTCCATTTAGATGCAGTCACACTCTCTGAAAAACAGCTGCTATACTTTGTTTTATTTTCTTCAAACATTTATACAAAGTGTGCAGGTGTGTGTAGAAATGTGAAATGGACTGAACCTCTTCTCTTTTTCAATATTGCAAACAGAAAAAAGCTTGAGGTTACAGACTTGTTTGTCTACTGTAGGAAATAGTGGCACAGAATCCAGGAAAGAATTATCAGTGGAGGATGTCATGTCACAATCCCTGAGGGGAAGAAAAAGAAAATTGTTGTTTAAGGTAAAAAGGTTGAGAGAAAAGCAGTTGATGTGACTCCCTGAGGAATCTGTTCAGTTTGTCAGTATCCCAAAGAAATAAAAGCAACTTAGATCATGTGAGGAACATATGAAAAAAAGGTCCTTCCACTTGTATCACAAGGTTATGAAGAAACAAGGGCTTGAAATGTGAATTCAGCTGGTTCCTGGAAGCGAACTGTGAAAGGTTTTCAGTTCAGATTGTACATATTGTTGTCATTACTACATTAATAATCATTTCCTCAAATAAAAGTCATTTCATCTGAGAAGTAACCAGTCCAAAGGAATTAGGTTATGTCCTCTCTGCCTCATGCAAAGATACTTTCAGGTATAAAGGAAATGCCTCACACGTCAGAAGATGTACTAAAGCTATAAAACAAGGAAAGTTTCTTACTTTAAAAAAAAGCTGTGGCTACTTATGTGACATCCACCTTTGTTGTGGTTCCACTTAAATACAGTATTGCTGTTGTTAAACTTTGGCACAGGTAGGTGTGGCGCATGAGCAGTTCAGGGAATCCACTTCTTTTTCTTGGAAATTAATGTTGCTCTAAGAGGAAAGGTTTTGTCAATGGCAGAAGAGTTAATGCTTTTAAAATTTTAGTCATAATGAGGAGACACACTTGGATATGATAATTCTTCATTCAAGCTGCGTCCTCAAGCAATAAAAAGCCCATTAAAAAGCTTATTTTGCCACAGAGGATCTCCATGCACGGCTTTTCTCCTAGCTTCCAGCCCTTGTCTCTGCTTGAGATGCCCAAAGGCAATTGATGGGACATGATGCTGGGCAAGATGGGCTATGGCCTGACCCAGCAGGGCTCCTCTTATGTTCTCTTAAAAGCTTTTTAGGAAGGCTATCTCTTGAAAAAGTCACACACCAAAATGTGTAGAGCAAATCAAGGCACAGATTCCAAACATATTGGTTTACACCTCTGTTCATCTTCCAAGGCTGGGTGCTTCATGTTTCCAGTCATGACTAAATTTCTGTCAACAGCAATTGTATAAATTATATAGAAAACTCCATATTCCAGGATTATTATTATAACTTGTTCACACAGATGTTGCCCCTGTCTCCAATAGATGGCTGGAGAGCTCCGTCCCACCTCCATTAATCATTGTATCAAGGCTACCTTGGAGACATGAGAAGGACATCTTAAGTTTAGGGTGGGACTTTTAACTCTGAAGATAGAACCACCACTACCACCATGAACCCTAAGCTGTCGAGCCTGGATAGATGTAAGAAAGGATTTACTAAATTCATGGAGGGCAAATTTTTCAATGGCCATTAGAATGGATGCCTAGATACTTCCTCCAGGTTGGAGAGACCAGCAGGATGCCTCTGAAGACCATTTGCAGGGAGCTGAGAACAGGGCCCTTTCTGGACTTGGCCATATTCTGGAATATATCTCTGGATAGAGGTCTGCTGGCCACAAACTAATACAGACTACATCAGGGCTCACCTGGGACCTTCCATAGTCTGCACTAGCATGCAGATAGCAGGTCCCTATTCTGGGATATATTCCAGAATAAGGCCAAGTGTGGAAAGGCCAAGTGAATGTTATAAAATTAAACTTTCTTTCAAAAGCTCCCAGCTAATATCCAGATAAGGGGAACAACTACAGAGAGTCCAGCATTGTCAGAGGGCCTTTTCACACTTTCACTTACCTGGGACAGATGGGGATAGGTCTAGTGTTCATACTTTGGAACATCAAATCTATCACAAACCTCACCAGTGCTTCCCTAAGAGCCAGCATGGGGCAAATCATAGCAATCGACCCTATACTAAGGACATGCAGTTTTTGAATTCAATGCGTAATGAATCGAATATTCAAAAATTCAAATGTATCCAAATTACAAAAAACCAAATGTCCGGACATGTGATTCAATACGAGTACATTTGTATGTATTTGTACGAATAATTCAGACATTCATATCTGTACAGGTACATATACATTTCGTACTTACCTGTATGAATCCCATACGCATCCCGTACACATCCCATTTTCTTCCCGTATGAATGCATATGGATGCATACAGATGCATATGAGATCCATACAGGTTTGTACGAGTTGTATATGTACCCGTACAGATACAAATATCCAAATTATTTGTACAAATAACTCAAGATATTCCTATTTGTTCCATTTCAGAAATCTGAATGTCCAGAGAGTCAATTCATATACGAATGTCCGAGTTCATCTGAATTCATCCGAATAACAAATATTTCAAACATTCATTCACATCCCTCCTCTATACTCATTTATCTCTACTTAGCAAGCTCTTAAGCCCCCTTGAGTGTTGTTGTTGTTTTGCAGGACAAAACTGGGTGGGGAAAAAAAGAGGACATCCTCTTCTCCGGGCTTAAGAGCTTTTGAGGGGGATGTTAGCATTAAGCATAAATATACTTAAGGATCTGGTGGAGGCTTAAAAGATTTGCCCTCTTTCCTTGGGCTTTTTTCGTCACTGCTGGAGGGCTTGGCAGTGCCCACTTGCATGCTGATGGTAAGGGTCACCACCTACTCATTCATTGGCACCCACCTACCTGTACCCACTGATCAACTGGCAGTGTGGGTAGTATCTATGTGGCTCCTGGCAGGGTACGTTGGCACCCAAACACCTTCCAGCAGCAGGGGTCAGCACTTGTTTGCCACTGCCAGCAGAAGCTTTGGCCCATTCTCCTACTGCCAGTGCAGCAAGCACCCCTGACCCCTGGCAAAGTACCCACTTGCCCCCTCTTTCTTGTCACTTCTCTCGCTTAGTGTACTGTGCTTGAATGGGAGTGGGCAAATGAATTGAGAACTTCTGAAGAGGTTGGGAATCGAGTAGGAGAAAAAGAGAGCATAAGAGGAACCCAGCTACTAGGCCAGGCCACAGCCCATCTAGTCTAGCATGCTCAAGAAGAAGAAAAAGGCAAAACCAGCTAGGTGTGTGCACAAATGCAATTTTTGAATTTGATTGTCTGAACATTTGATTCAATGCATATATCTATGGGTACATAAGCATCTCATACGGACCCATATGAATCCTGTACGCATCCATACACATCCCACATGCATCCCGTTTTCATCCCGTATGGATGTGTATAATATGCGTACAGGTATGTATAAGATGCATTTGTACCTGTACAGATATGAATGTCTGAATTATTTGTACGAATAACTCAAAATTGAGCCAGTTTGGTCTAGTGGTTAGAAAGCCGGACTCTTATCTGGGAATACTAGGTTCGATTCCACCCTCCCCCATGAAGCCATCTGGGTGACCTTGGGCTAGTCACAGCTCTCTTCTGAGCTCTCATAGCCCCACTCACCTCACAGAGGCCGCGTTCCCATTATAAACTTATTTCAGTTTCAAACCATTTTCAATCCTCACAGTTCCCACGTCAGGTTGGCTTAACACACTTTCCGCGTGTTAAATCACCCCAAAGCATTGTAAATGTTAATCCTCATTTCAACAGGTCTCACTCCAGTTCGTGCACTTGAAACATTTTACATTTTTTACTGTGGGAACCGTTCCATGTTAAGGGATGAGAGCTTCCCTCCCCCAATAGCTTGCTTCCAAAGCAAGCTGTAAAAATCCACCCCTTAAAGCAGCCGCTACATTGTAGCAATCCAACCACTTCACACTTGATAACGATGTTGCAATTTTGAAAGTTCTGACCTTTAAAAAAGGGTGAGATGTGTAAATGTTTTAAAGGCTGTGACGGTGACGGACGAATGGGGCTTGAGTTGCCGCTGCTGCTGCGTACCCTGGGCAATGGGGAGAGGAGGGGAAAGAATCGCTGGCTGCCCGGTGCCATTTTTCCTCCATCCAGGCAAGCGGCAGCCACCCAGCCACCCAGCTGGGCTCCATGAAGGGGTCCAAAAAGCAGCTTTTAAAAAGTAGCTACTTGAGTCCCCCCTTTAGTCATGTATGTCCTCAGAATCCAGATTGAACGCGATTCTGGCTGAAAGTAATGGGTTCAGGCAAATTCACGTTTGCATCCAGTTCTGTTCTTTTGGTTTAGAGAAACTGAATTAAGCTTATAATGGGAACGAGGCCAGAGTATTCTGTTGTAGGGAGAAGAATAGAAAAGTTTCGGCAGCTGCTTTGAGTCCCCTTAAATGGATGAGAAAAGCAGAGTAGAAAAGCCAGCTCTTCTTCTTCTTCAAGATATTCGTATTCGTTCAGTTTTGGAAATCTGAATGTCTGAACATTTGATTTGTATATGGATATCCAAGTTCATCCAAATTTGTCCAATTAATGAAAAATGAATATTTCAAATATTCGTGCACATCCCTCAAACCAGCTGCTCTTGAATCTCCACAAATGGTCTTTAGAGCTCAGATCTCACCATCCTCTCTCCCCACTTTGTAGCCAGGGAAATTTTGTTTTCTAGCGTCAAAGTTAGCAAAGGGTGCAATATAACGGCATCACACCTCTACTACCATGCACTATTTCAGTTGATCCAATTTAGAGAACACCTGGAGATCATTGAAAAGACAACAATCATTTTTGATCAGAATTCTGGAGCATCTTCCCTGTGATTCTGATCCTTTATTGAACCACTCATCTTCTGCTCTTAGAATCATGAGCTGGAAGAGTAGAAATATGTTGCCCAATAAATGAAACAGCTGTTTCATGTATGTAGTCTTGGGGCTACATTTAATTTCATGTATGTAAAGGCAAATAGTAATTATTATCAGGAAATGGTAGAAGCAATAGTCTTACAAACAGCATTATATCACATTTAAGAGAGTCAGCAGAATGAAAATTGTTAAGCCAGGAAATCTGTTGATGTCCAGGCAAATTCTAGCTGTATGATATATTCTACATATTACTATACTGTTTATTCACTGCGGTAAACCCTAGCATGGTTTTGATCTTACCCACTTAGGAAGCACTCACACCACAGTGTTTTTATAAATCAAATCTAGACTGGAGGTGCCTCCAGTCAGTGAGAAGGGATTGCGGGGCCTTATTTAGGTCCTGTGATTGCCTCTTTTCACCCCTACCCAATGGCAGGAGGTGATCTTGGAGCAAACGCAAGTTCTTACTTTGTTGTGTGTTCACAGAAATGCTGCTCTTGGGCAATCCTTGTTGCTGCTTTATCACTTTATTTGGGGGGGGGGGAGAGAGAGAAGTACTGTTTGTGCAAAGAGGCTGGGAAAATGGATTTGTTTCCTGTGAACCTGCCAGAAATGGCCCGAGAAAATGGGCAGTTTTGCCATACCTTATAATAAGGCCACACAGAGTGCAAGGCCTGTACATAAGAGAAGCCCTGCTGACTCAGACCACAGCCCATCTAGCTCAGCATCCCGTTGCACATGGTGGCCCACGTGTAGGTCATGTTAACAGCAGTGGCCTGAGTGACCAAAGAGTGCTCTTCAGGAAAGGGAACTCTAAGGGTTCCTGACAGCCCTCAGAGGTGCACTGCGTGCCCATTGTCACAGCTGGCATCACAACTTCATGCCCCTTGGGGTTTCACCGAGGTCTCTTTGCCAACTGTGTGGGTTCAGCTTCAGTTAAAGCTGCCATTTTTATTTGCTTTTAAGTTTGTTTTGTTATGCATTGTTGCAACCCACCCTGAAACCTCAGGGTCTTGTGGTGAGATGTAAATACAAATAGCAAATAAATACTTTGGTGAAACAATAGTGTAGCTATGTAGCAAGTAATTAACAAATGTGCACCAACTGATCAATGACAGACAATAGGTAAATACGTAGATATAATGAAATAAATAAATAAATGATAGCTGCTTCTCATTTCACTCTTTGCTTGTGGCTTCAAATGAAATAACAGCAGTAGATACTTCTTGTTCCTCCTGTGTCTGGAACTGACTCATTTCAACATAGGCGATGATGCAGCATAAAAATAACAATTTTATGTTTCACTAATCTTTATTTTTTCCTTTCCCCACACAGGCCAAAGCCAAGTAATCTATTTCCTCTTCTTGGAGAAGGAATAACAAAGCACTGCAAACCACTTCACACATGAGACATTTCCGATTTAATTGTAGGAAATTCCATGCATTCATGTATTGCATTGGCTCTGCTTAAATTTACATGCAATTTTGTTAGGACTTCCTTTTGCACAGGCCCTGTTCAAAATGTACAAATAAGGGGAAATTTGCGTTTGACATGTGTGACATTAGGTGCAAAAGAGCATGCTAAATTTCCTGCATGAACTGTCTTGTTGTGTCTTAACCTAATGAATTTAGTTACAATAGGCATACATGGGACTGAAGTCCGTGAATGAAGTTTTTGTCGTATGAAGCAATTCTTTACACATATTTAGAAAGGATTCTGTTCTTGGTCACTGTTAACCAGCTGTGTTGGAAAGTTCCCACAATGCAATTCCATACTGGACCTTTGACACTATGGGTGAGTGTTGAAGGAGTGTTGGCTATCACTGAGTCATGGGTGATTCCAGATTGATTACATGGGCTCCACTGTGGGCTAGGAAAGTTAACAAAGCCCATTTCACCCTTTGATTCAATATAAATCTCCTTCGAATCTGGTAGGATTCGTATTTATACGAATGTATATGAATAGCATACAAATTCCATACAGATCCCATACAAAACCTCACCCTGAAAGCACATATTCTTAGGATCAATGTATGCAATTTAATTATATTGCGTGAAAATATTGTTTTGGACATCCAGTACCTTATCTTGTGAATAGATGTCTAGGTTCTGCCTCCAGTTTGGAGACATGGGCAGGATGCCTCTAAAGATCATTTGCAGGGATTTGAGAGCAGATGAGGGTTTTATCTTTGTCTTCTGCTTGGATGCCAAGAAGAAGAAGAGTTGGCTTTTCTACCCCACTTTTCTCATCCATTTAAGGGGATTCAAAGCGGCTGACAAAGCTTTTCTATTCTTCTCCCCACAACAGAACACCCTGTGAGGTAGGTGGGGCTGTGAGAGCTCAGAAGGGAGCTTGACTAGCCCAAGGTCAGCCATCTGGCTTCATGGGGGAGGGTGGAATCGAACCCGGTATTCCCAGATAAGAGTCCAGCTCCCTAATCACTACACCAAACTAGACAGAAGCAATTAGTGGGCCACTGTGTGAGACAGTATGCTGGACTAGAAGGGCTGTGGCCTGATCCAGTAGGATTCCTCTGTTCTTATGATCTCACCAAAAGATTTAACAACTAAGAAATATTTTTGCAGAGTGGCTGTAAGGTAAATGATTAACATAAAGGTCTCAGGTGCTGTGACCATCCTTCCTGCACTGGAGAAGACCAAACATTATAGAGAAAGGCCCCCTTAGGTACTCCTCACATTCCATCCACCTTTTCGCTCTCACCTCTGCCCCCCTGATATCTGTTGGCTTGGCAAAATGGTGTTTCTTAGTTTTAAGAACTGTCCAAGACATGTCCTGTGTAAAAACACCTCACACCAGTTTCACACCAAAGACTGCATACCCTAGTTAGGCTATTTCCCACCCAGTGTCTGTAAAACTTAATAGTCCACTTTCATGGACTTTCTTATTGAGTTCCCAGCCCTACCTGTCTGATGTATCATCCTTGTCCAAAAAGTGAATTAAATCTGATACTTCCAAACTATTTCATTTAGGGATGTGCATGGATTTTTGTATTTGATTTGTACTGAATCAAATGCAAGAAAAATTGTATTCATTCAAATAGATCCCCATTTAATGTAATGGGATTTGAATTTGATGTGAATGTTCAATCCCATACAAAACCCATACAAATCCCATACAACACTTCATACAAATGTACCAAAACATTCTACTTGAATTCAAGGGTGTTTTTCCACTGTCACTAGAAGTACCCATTAAGTACCCATTAATGGGTACAAAAATGCCATTTAGTACCCATTAATGGGTACTTAATGGGTACTTCTAGAGACAGTGAAAAAACACCCCAAGTGTCAATCTTCAAATGTGCCAACATTCAATTCCAATACAAAAATCTGAATTTAGCCAAATTCCTATGAATTTCAAATGTTACTAATATTTGTGCATATCCCTAGGTCCGCTCTATACTTCCCTTTTCAAGAAAAGGGTCAATCAGTCTATCCCTGGACTAGCACAGTGGGGAAAATGCTGGCTTTCTAAATAACAGCCTGGAAATGCTTCACTTTCTTCAGTCTGATCCATCAGAGGGAAGGACAGAGCATCCAGCCTGTCTTCCAGACTCCATAAGATCGGATGCTGAGTTTTTAAAAACATGTCTGAGGCATCCAAGTTGAATTGTTGCAAGCTTTTTGAAACTGTGTTCTCATGCAAGCACCTTCCATCTCATGAACATCCTAGGCTAGAAAAGGTGGGTTAGTTATAAGACGAGAACATGAGTACCACATGCTACCTAAATAAGGGAAGTCACATTTTATCTCCTCTGTAAGAATGAAAGTTTGCAATACAAAACTGCCTCAGATGAAAGACAGGCCTGTACTGTATAAAAACACGGCCTCCTCTGCACTTACTTCAGTCAAATCTGAATTAGTGGATCTGATGTAGCAGATCAGTCTAGATGGCTTTAAGGTAGGGTTAGACAAATTTATGGATGACAGATGTATCAATGGCTACTAGAATGAATGCCTAGGTACATCTTTCAGGTGGCGGGAGGGGGAGAGAAGGATGCTTCTAAGACCATTTGCTGGGATTCAAGAGCAGGAGAAGGTTTGTCCTTGTCTCTGCTTGAGATGCCCATGAGCATTTGGTGGGCCACTGTGTGCGACAGGACGCTGGACTAAATGGATCCAGCAGGGCTTCTCTTATGTTCTTATAAAATAACCAAACTCATTGATCCGGATCAATAGGAGTCATAGGTCAGATCAGTGCTGCCTGGATTGGTGGCACTGATCTGGTAGCCAGCTCCTCACAGTTCAGATGCTTGCACAAGCTTCTCATCCATCCATCCCCCATGTTTCCAAAAGCTAGGAACAATACCTCCCATGATCCAGAATAAGGCCCTTTGTCCATAGACCCAATTAAACAGGTCTACAACATATCCAGATTAGTGGCTCCTTAATCCGAATCTGCCTCATGCCAATACAGCAGACCAGCAGGAAATGTGGCCTCATAGATCCACATTAATTTGTGGACCTATTTGGCCTAGAAGTCTTCTACACGGACCTTTAATCTGGATTTTGGGTGTGTGTAGAAAAGCCCGTGTTATATGATGGAGCACCATCCCAAAACACACCTTCTCCAGAAACATGATGATCCAAACAAGATATCATTCACAGGTTCATATGCAAACCTAGTTTTCATTCCACAAAACCTTGCCAACATTCAGTGTAATTATCTCTTATCCTCTCTCCCTCTCCCTGGCCACAATATTTCTCTGTATTATTTCTCTGTATTCTCTGCAGTTAATATCCTTAGGGGTTCAGAACAAAGAAAGATGATGGCATAAGCATATCCCTTTCTTCAGGCAGATGGATTGTGTGGGATTTAACCTTTAACTTCTGTTTGTTGATAGAGGTGAGATGTCAACTATTTCTAAATGAAGTTTTTGGCAAAGATGTGAACATCCTTTCAGTGTCCATCCAGAGAGCCAGTGCACTTTCAAAAGCCAAAAAGCTCACTGCAATGGGATGCTGCTCTCCATTTTTCCACCCCAGCTCTCCTGGGCCACTTCCTCCAGAAAGAAACAGGAAAGTGGGTCAAAGAAGTGATCAGTCACGTCCCCTCACTAAATCTGCAACTGCTTGAAGAGTCGCTTCCTGTTTTTGAAAGAACACATCTGAATATTAGCTCTTCTTTCTTTAAGGGGCCCAAAATAGAGAATTCAGAACACATCAGGTATGCGCACGAATAATCATCACATTCAAAATTCGTACAAATTCAGCCAAATTCCGACATTCAGATTAAATGTTGGCACGTTTGAAGAGTGATATTTAAATACAAATCAAATGCTTTGAAACATCTATATGAAGCTTCGTTACGTTCATCAACCTGGGGAGGCGGGAAAGTGGCTGCCCCAGTCACATATGCAACGGATCCAGAGTGGATTCAAAGCAGATTCAGAGTGGATTGAAACTGGATTGAGAGTGGATTTGGCACATTCAGAGCAGATACATAGGGAATATGTAGCAGATATGTAGGGGATTCATAGGGGATTCATAGCAGGAATTTGAATCAGGCTCGTATTGAATATTCATATCAAATTCTAATCCCACCACATTCAAATGGTATCTATTCAAACAAATACTAATTTTCTTGCATTTGATTCAATATGAATTGAAGACAAAAAAAATGTGCAAATCCCTAGAACATATTCCTACCCTGCCAAATATATACATTGTGGTCAGGGAGGGTACATGACTTTTTGACCCATGCTTGAATTACAGAGTTTTAAGGCTCCATCCACAAGGCTTGCAAAAGGTCCAGGATCCAAGGTGGGCATTACTGGTTTCACCACTGGAGTAAATGGTGCAGCATGCAAATGGCACTCAACCCCAAAAAGAAAAATTCAACTCCAGGGATGCTTTCACTGCAAAAGCACACAGATGAAAGAGAGAAGTGGAATGCATTCTGGACTTCAAGGAAACTCAATGCATCTTCAAGCCACACTTCTGGGGGCTTCCAAGCAGACCCCACAGACCCCAACTGCTGCCACCTGTAATCTTTAGTCCAAACAGATTACACTTTGCAAATTGCCATTCAACACAACAGTAAGTAGTGTTCTACCAGACACACCAGTTCATGGAACATGCCAAGAATACAGAAAACCCAATTCACACAGCATCTTGTTTCTGCATCATCTGCAAATCAGTTTTTTTTTTAATGCTGCTTTGCTTAGATGAGTACAGTTTGTAATTTATCTACAGCATGTCAGCTGCCCCTTGGAGCACAATAGGAAATCATTTTGTCCCTTATGCTGTTCAACATCTGCATGAAACAATTAGATTATCTGGGTGAGGGCCTTTCTGCACTTGCCTGTTATCCCAGAATAAGCTGTTCCCTGGTATGCTTTGTCCCCAGTGGACTGTGCTATCCTATTCCACAACCAACTATGCTAGAATGGTTGTAGACCTTTGTGAAACAGCAGCCTATGCATCTGCCTTGAAGATCACTTTTGGAACTCCAGCAGAGGCAAAACTACAAAGAAAGCCCTGTGAAGTTCCATGCTTGTGTTCTGAACATGACATACGAGAAGCAAGGTGCAGACCTATCACTGGTTAGGGTGGATGGTGCCTTGTGTGAGGAGTCGGGTGCCTGGAATGGAACAAGTATGGGACCTCCACCTTGTTGATGAGCTTGGCCTTGGACTTACAGCTTCCCCCCCCCTCCCCCTGCAAATGTAGACAGAACCTACAGTACAGCATACACCACAGTCCAGTTTGCACTTGCCCTCTTACTACATACTGGGGTACCTTCTGGTAAGGAGCATCTGGACTTGCAGGAGGCATTTTCTACCCAGAAACATCTCCTGCCTTCCCAGAAACTACTCCAGCATCTACTGGAGGCAGTGCACGAAATCATGCACCACGTGATCCCAAATCTGACCCAAAGCTTACCTTTGCCGGCCAACTGCACCTCTTCTGGGTGCTGAAGAGTCAGCTGACATACTATGCAAGCACGCTGGCAAATCAGGTGACCCCAACCACAGTTGTGTGTTTGCAGCACATCACTGTGATCCCAGTGACAGTTTGGTATGCACCAGCATTTGCAAGTGTAAATGCCAGTGCACGCTTGTGGGCATGCACTTTTCCTGTCCCACGGATGGGAAGCAAAGCGCAGAAATCCCCCAGGATAATGAGACTGCTCCAAGAAAGGTGAGTGCGGAAAGGGCATGAGTTGCCAATGGTGTGCTGATGAAGCTGTCTTTTTCCTCTTCTCCAGTGCAGATGATGTAGAGAACGTTGTGAACTGGCACCTTTTCAGAAGGTGCCTCCAGATACATCAAAACATGGCATCCTGCCAGTAGTCGATCATGCCAAACTGCTGCTAGCGCGTTTAGCCCAAAGCTGGAATTAAAAATAGTGTGGGAATTTCCTATGCTATCTTTGGCATCTTAGTGCAAGATCCAGAATCTGGTGCAACCTGTGATGGCTCAGCACCAGACAATACTTCTGAAAACATGCTGCACATGTGAAATATAATAAAAGAGGCTAGTGGAGCAAATTCCTGTGTGGATGTTCCAGTGCTGTACTGATGCAGGCCTGGCAAGTGTCTTCCTCCATTGCAGGGCAACACTTACCACCATTTCCTTCATGCTCAGTTGTGAGTCCCACAGTGCTGGACTAGATGACTGCCAAGATCTGAAGGTGAGATAAGTCAGAGGTGCTATGTTGGTGAGTAGTTCACCTTCCAGTTAAGTGGGAAGGGTCTTCTTGCAGTATCTCCTCTCTCTGAGGGCCAGGGGGTACAGATATGCAGGAAAGCCTTTACTGTGGTGGCCCCATACTCTGGAATAGCCTTCCTCTTGAAGTTGCCAGGTACCTACATTATATGGTTTTCGGCACCTGGTTAAAACATACCTCTTCACACAGGCCTTTGATGTTTAGCTGCCTCTAGGTGCTATCCTACCAGGGAGGGAGGAAGGGTTATATTTTAAATGTTTTAAATGTTTTATATATTTTACTTTTTACTGTTGGGACCCAACCTGAGACCTTTTGATGAGGGGCAGAATATAGATTCTAAAATAATAAACAAACTATTTTGAGTGGAACTGAAGTTCATGAAAAAAACCAATGGGTTATCATGGGGGATTTCTTGTGGATTCATGTTTAGGTGGCTGCAGCGACCTGAAAAATCTTTTAGGTCTTTTGGCTGATATTCCATTGAAAGACTCAGTTGGAGTAGGAAAACCGGGCCACAGTTTTCCAGGCCACGGTAACCTCTTGACTGGAATACTACCAAATGCCATACCTGGAGCTGTTTTTGAGGGTGGTTTATGAACTTCAGTTACTGCAAAGGAGAGCAGTGTAATTATTAACTTGAGACTGCAGTGTGTCAGCTATGTTGGTAATCAGTTCACTTCCAAACACAATGCAAACTCCTGATTTTAAAACTTAAAAGGTTAGAGGTTAGAGGCCACTGTCCTTAAACCCTTTTAATTTCTTCCTGCAGTGTGACTAGACAGGTAGCTACCCTAATGAAAACCTTTTCGGTGGTGGCTCCTAAGATATGGAATTCCCTTCTTAGAGAGGCTCACTTGTGCCCTTTTAGATACAAGACAAAATCTTTTTGTTGTTGTTCAACAGACTTGTACTTCTTGATCTCTACTCACATCATATGAGTCTACTTTGTCTACTTCTGTTAATCTGCCTTCAGTTTTGTTTCTTTGTGTTTTAATTCTTTATCATTACTTTGAAAAAAGGTGAAGTGCTGTATTACAATATATCAAAGGATCAGAATATCATCCAGTGTGTCTTTGGGAAAAGTCTTCTTTGATCATCAAGCCATTTAGAAGGGTTAACTTTTAGGAGGGAGTAGTTATAAATTCTTTCATTCATTTCTAGAGGTTTTGATATGTTTTGAAGGGCAACCAGTTAGCATTATGTGGCACCACAGTTCTTCACCTGTGTTCTTCACCTGTGCATATGACATTGTTCAGTAGGTGACCATTATTCATAATGTCTCAGTTTATTGTTTTATTTTTTTGTAAACCCATTGGAGTCTTCAGAAATCTGTGGCATATGAACAATCAATCAATAATTTCCAGTCCATTTGGGGACTTGGAAGAAGAAGAAGAAGAAGCAGCGGTAGTAGTCTTTTCTACCCCACTTTTCTCACCCATTTGAGGGGACTCAAAGCAGCTGAAAAAGCTTTCTGTTCTTCTCCCCACAACAGAACACCCTGTGAGGAACATGGGGCTGTGAGAACCCAGAAGAGAGCTGTGACTAGTCCAAGGTCACCCTGCTGGCTTCATGAAGGAGAGCAGAATCAAACCCGGTATTCCCAGATAAGAGACCGGCTCCCTAACCACAAGACCAAACTGGCTCAGAAGAAGGGTAAATCCCTGCTAGCACTCTTTAGCACACATTTGTTATCCTAAAGCCCACTCAGGCAAGAAGCCTCTGCCTGTGGTTGATCCAGATCTAACTTAAAACAGATCTAACTAATCCGGATCTAGTTAATACAGATTAACTGAGGTAAGCGCAGAAAGGGCCCAACTCTCTTGACAGATGTGGCAGCTTAGGGGCTGCCAGGAAGCGGAGTTGTCCAGACATATTCATGGCTGAAAGAGCACCCTAAATGACAAAATTTGTTGCAGTGCAGTCTTTGTTAATAATATTGTAAACATTAATACAATATAACTTATATTTTTTCCCAAAATCAGTCCCAAAATTTGGGTTCAGAGACCTTGAAAAATATATTCAAGAGGCACCAACATAATTGCTACATCTATGTTACTAAGTAAACAATTCCATCACAGCCAATGGCTGCCCCCCTAAATTAAAGGCACTTGGATGTCCACGACATCAAAAGGGAAAGAAAACAAATCACCTGGCTTAGTGTCAATTCATTATTTTGAAGCTCAAATCAGCTGCACTTCTTTGTTTTCCTAGGTGCATTTCATTGTTGATTCTCTAGTGAAGGAAAAAGAGCATATTCGACAAAAATGAAGGAAATAGGTTAGACGCGGCTAACTTTGAAGTTCAGAGTCTCCCACACATAAGGCTGTGGGTTGCGGCTGATGCCAGCATGTAACAGAAATATAATACAAGCAGGTGGGAAAGGGGGCTGAAACGCCATACAGTGCAATGTTTATAATGGGAAAGGAGAAAATGTGACCTCCTGAAAGCGGGATGTAGAAGAAGAACACCAGAAATGAAGTTTATAGCAAGAGGATCTGGTGAAATCAGGGAGGAGGATTTTGTGGCACTTCTGATATAATCCGGCTGCTTTCATTCCACCCAGCGTACACAATGACAGCTTCCTCATGGTCTTTTGGATTGTGCTTGCTGCCATCGTTGGCTGCAGCATCCGTTTGCCAGAGCAGGTTTCCCTGGGAATTTGCTGGTCACACAAAACAGGCACTTGGCCCATCCCCTGTCATCAAAATGGCACCCGGGAGCATGTCGACAGGCAACTGTTGGTAGTGATCTCCCAAGAATTCCCCATGGTAGATCAGCCTATTGTCAACCATGCAGGCAGCTGGACCAGTCCAATCCTCTGCCAGAGCCCAGTGCCTTTTCACTGGGCTCATGAAAATGGACCTGGAATGGCCAACTTCCCATGTGCTGCAATATTCTCCCTGGCCTGCAGCTTCAGAGGCCCAGGAGTGGGAACTTTCATTTCCAGCCTCTGAGGTTAGGCTGGAATGGCCTGCAATGGAGCAGCCTCCGCTAGTACACACTGCCATTCACTGCTCCAATCTTGTCTCATGGTGTGAAAGCAGCAAAAGGATAGCAAAAGTAAGAGCTTCTGTTAGCAGTGGCCTGTGGCATTCCAGGGCAGACTGAGAAATACCACATACTCAAAATTTGTGGGGCATTTTTGAAATCCAAATTGTGCTCCAAAACCCCTTTGATTTCATGAGCACTGGATTAAAGGAGGATATGCCATGCAATCCGGGCTTTGAAGAAGCCTCACACTGCCTTCAAGAAACATCCGCTAGATGCAGTTTTTCAGCTAGACTGGAAGATTATAGACCGTCTGCCCATACTCTAAGACATTCCTGGATCTAGCAAGGTTAGCATTCAAAAAGTTTCAGGCCCCTTGTCCAATAAATCCAAGGAAGGCATGCCAGACATAGTGTAATGAGATTCATCACAGGCTGTCCCATTCCCTAGAAACACCTACAGGGCCTCAGACCTTATATTCTTCTCAGAAAAGGCTCTTGAAGGGAGTGCAGATCTGAAGTTGTTAATTTTCAGCTGGGTGATTTGCCAGAAAGTGTTGTCTGGGATTTTATCCAAGGAACATATATAGATAGCTCCACGAAGTCTCAATGTTTGTCCTAACTCTGGAGTGAGGCTGGAATGGACTGCCATGGAGCAGATGATCCAGTCTCTGTGAACTGGGCATCCAGTCGCTCACCATTCTTTTACGTGCACTCTGTACCAATTGAGCATGAGCTACAGAGTTGATGAAATACAATGAACTGAATGCCACCTCTGCTGAAACTGAATGGATTTCTACTCATGTGATATCTTAAAAATATTTTCCAGTTCTGCTTAGGTGCATAAATTTGTTGGAAAATGGGCACCATAAATGGAGACTGTCCCCGACGTTGGAGGCCTCTTCAGAGAAGGCCATCTTGAAAACTGCTGCTCCTCAAAATTCTGATGGAGAAGAAGCTATTGGGAGGGAGCAGATGTTAAACAATGGTCATGTCATGTTTACCCATTTCCATGACATCCCACACTGAAGGAGTATGAGGGCATGTGGATGGACTTCATTCAGGACACATGAAGTAGCTCTGAAGTTGCTCCCCATATTCCTTGAAGTTCAGAGCCCTTGTAGCAAAATGCACCATGCTTCTGTGCAGACCTGCTGCCCCTCCATGGACTACACAACTACAATGGAGAAGTCAGAGTCCTTGCTAAGGCCAGAAGAGCAGCTCTCTGCACTTCTCTGAAGTACTCCTCATCAATGGACTGGAGACCAATATTTAGAAGATCACAGGTTCCTTACATCTGGAACAAATAATACTGAATTCAGCAGGAAAAGAGCCCATTGGGCAAGCTGTTACTTATGCCTACCTACTGTAGATCTGATGCCCTTTGTGTATAAATCTGGGGCACACACACACACACACACACACACAAAAAAAAAAACCTTCACAAAAAGCCATCCCCTTGGCTCATCATTTTGCTCTATGTGGACTGAGCAGAATAAGAACACACCTTACATCCAACAGTAGTTAGGCATTGTGTTGATTTCTTTGAGATAGATTTTTGTGCCATTCTCCACCTTCCAAATGGCTAGAGAGCCAGTATAGCATACTGACGATACAGATCATCAGACTTGAACCTAAGAATTTAACCTACTTCATAGGATTGCTGTGGAGATAAAATAGAGATGTTGGAAATGGTGTCCACCATCTTGGGCTCTGCAAAAAAAGAAATGGCAAGCCATAACTAACTAAATAAAATACAGTCCAAATCCTCTAAGGGCCTGTCCCCAAGCAATTTAAAGTCTGCTAAAAATCTTCTTTTGCCTCTGAGCGCCCCCATGCCAGGGTTTTAACGAGCTTCCAGCGCTACAAAAGCAGGAAAACCCGCGACAAAATATGTGCCCTTTAAAGAAGAGTTTCAGTGCTCTTCCTCGCAACATTTACCTTGGGGACACGCCGTGGCAAAAGGGGCAGGGATTGCTGCCTGCACTCACAGCCATAAATCATTCACACATCTCCCAGAAATGCTGCAGCTTCCCTTACTTTCCTTTGTAATGGTCAGAACTTTCAAATAGCCAAAATTGCTCAGAATTTCAACATTGTTATCAGGTGTGAAGTGGGTGATCTGTGAAAGCGTAAATGAGTGCACGATCACGCGGCCAATGGCTGCAGCCAAGCCATTTCAAACAGAGAACAGGGTGAAAGTAAGTGCTGAGAGTGAGATCTGGCTATTTTTCATTTGAACAAGAGAGGGGGCGGGAAGAAAAAGATGTGGGGAAAGAAAACACGCTTTTGTGGGGACGGAAGGTACATTTTAAATGCGCGTTTTGCTGAGCCTCATGCAGACGCTTATTCCAGAAGTGCAGGGAACTTTTAAAGTCCGCTTGAATACAGTGACAGTAGAGGGAGACTAGAGAGGCAAATAAGTCTTTTGGGGATTCAGCCTTAGAGTGTCAATTATATTTAGATCTAAGAGATTAATAAGGGAGAAAATACTTGTTACTTCTGCAGCATCAGACTCTTATGTGCAGACAATAGTGATAATACACATTTTTTATTATTGTCTTTGTCATCTTTATTATTGTCTTTGTAAATTTGTTTTTATTCCTATTTTCTGTATACTTTTGATAGGGCTGTATCAACTAATCCATAAATTGAAATGAAAGAGTAAACAATTGAACAACCCTCTTCATGTTTCTAGGAACCCAGCTTGTTTTTTCTTTTTTCTTTTCTTTTTTTTTGAACAGACCTTCCAAATTCCTCCTCCCCAAAGCCTTGAAAATGCCAGCAATGTCCTTTGGCAGTGTGAAAATTAATTTGCAAGCCTTGCTTTTATACCAAAGTAAAAGTAAGGGGACTTGGCACTCATCTGGAATTCAGTGTCATTGTTTGTCGAGTTGCCAAGGACTTCAACTTCCTTGTCCTTAGCCAATTGGTTGCTTGAACTTTCTAAAGTCTTGCATCCCTGAGGGTTTATCCACCCATTTCCTAGTGCCCATTTTAAAATGTGAGTGTTGGCAAGTTAGACCATGAATGTGCCACAGAATTTTGAATGAATGCCAGATGAGCTTATGTTTGTTCCTTCTTTGGCATAGCTTTCAACTTTTTTAAAAATATACATAATGCAAAATATTGTTTCTGGCATTTCAAAGATTTCTTTCTTTATGAAGACCCACGGAAGACTTTAGGTGAATTTTTAGAATAAGATTACATAGAACAACTCTCGTTTTAGAACTATAGGGTTTGCAAAGACTCAGGGTCCTTTTGCACAGTCTCTCAGGCACTTAGGAGGCATAGCGCTGGTATGCTCTACACACGCATTCACACTTGGAGATGCTTAGAACATACTCAATCCATCCAAACCCTTCCAAAACTCACCTGAAATGCAAATGGCTGCCTGGACGGCAGCCATGTTCAATTCCTGGTGTTGACATCAGCACATCTGCACGATGCCAGCATCAGGGCAACCTGGCACCACTGCCTGTCATAGCACGTGCACCGCCAGGCACGTGAGCTCCAGCACCTCTTCTGGGCAGAAGGAGGTGCAAATGGTCCAGTCAGAATCTTATTGACTCCATTGCTAGTGTAACATATGACTAGCACATATGACTCCTTCACATGCAGAAACTTTGGGCCTTTCTGCACTGGGCCTTATTTCGGATAATATCTTGGAATACGGAGGTGCTATCCGTATGCTAGTACAGACTAGAGCAGTGATGGCTAACCTTTTGTGCTTGGTGTGTCAAAATTCACAAGAAAACCTAGCTTAACTCGGGTGCTGTGTCACTTCCAGACATATCCACAATTTTGTGATATTTGTAGCTCTAGTAAGAAAGTTATATTTTTGATATATGTATTTTATTAAAAGCAAAAATGAATAATTCTTTACATTTGCTAAATCTTCAATTGAAAGTTGGTATTTCGTACACTTCAAGAACAAGCAAGCACTAAATGCCCAGGTGCCAGGGTGACCAGGTGCGTCACCTAAAAGGGCTTGGCGTGTCACCTGTGACACGCGTGTCATAGGTTGGCCATCACCGGACTAGAGCATGCTTGGGGTGTGACCTGCCATAGTCTGAACCAGCATGTGGATGGCATGTTCCTATTCCAAGATATTATCTGGAATAAGGCCCAGTGCAGAAAGGACCTTTATCTGGGAGCTTACCTGCATGTACTCCCAGGCCAAGTGTGAAGTGGTGTTGGTAAGAGAGAGAATGATGAGGGGTGGGACTTGAGGGAAGTCAACCAACCCATATTCAAAAGGAAACCAGTTTTCACGATGCTGGTGCTGTCAGCTGCCTCATATTTGAGCATGTGCTTATTCTTGGGTCCGTATTATGTCAGCTATTTCCCCTATGTTATGTACAAGATATTTTAGGAAACCTTTAGAAATGTGTGAAATTTATCAGAAAGAGAAAACTTAGCAGAGCAATGTGCAATTGCCGCCTAAGGCCTCAACCCCATGCCAAAATGCCTTCTCTGTCCTTAATTTGTATTAGAGGTGAGATGGGAGCATAAGCATCTTAATGCTATCACACTTAAGTCATTTCTATGCTGCTTTTTTGTTTTTAATGAGCTGAAAGCAGGCATAGTAAGGTTACTGATGCCGTTACCGGTGGTGGTCAGTCTACTGGAACTCGTGGATCCCCATTTATATTCAGGCTGCTTTGCTGCAGAACCAGTCTTGAAACCAGGATATTGTTCATCTACTTTTCATGCCTGCTATCCATTTCCCTGAATGCTGGTGCAGCATTTTATCACATCTGGATGCCATTCCGGGAGCAGGCATGCTTTCCTGCATAACCTCAGCTGCCAGAAAGTGCATCGACTGTAGCATAAGTTTTAATTTGCAGCCTTTTAATTTGTTTCAAGTTTGTTTAATCCTCACACAGTTTTGGCTAGAAAAGTCAGCATAGCCTGTATGCTCCTGCCATGGTATTTAGGCAGCCAAGGGTTGTATCCGCACCAACATCCCACGGACTCATATAGATGGGGCCACCATTAGCTTTTAGCCCACCAAGCTGGATGGAGGGATGCATGACTTTTTCTGAAGTCCTTTTCTTGAACTTCTACAGACAGTGGAGGGGGAAACATGAGCAAATAAAAGCTAGGAGAACAAAGGGGGAAAAGAAAGAGAATGGTTCCAGGAAAAATAATGTAGGAAGAATGCAAACACCTGGGTAGTGCATATGGGGGTGAAGGAGCTTAAAATGGAAAGTGATCTTTAACACTTTCAAGAATAACTGACAATTAAATGCAGCTGATTAACTTCCTATATGTCTTTTCCCTAAGGCAACCTGATTTCCCCTTGAAACACCAGAGCCCCTTCTGCATTCTGTTCCAGAATAAGGGCCAGCCATCTGCATGCTGGTGCAGACTACGGCATGCCCCACCCAAGGCCTGCCATAGTCTGCATTAGAGATGTGCATGAATCATTTGTGCATTTGGAATTCGGATGAATACGTCCGAATTCCAAGATTCATGGCCGGATCGAATAGGGCCCTATTCGAAGGGCCCTATCCATCCACGAATCAGGTAATCCAGTACCTGTAGAAGCTTTGGTAGTCTGGTCTACTCCAAACCTGGGCTGGCCTACCCCAAACCTCCTCCCCCCGGGCCCCCTTACCTGCTCCAAAGGCACCCCAGGCCTCCTTCCAAGCTCTTCGGAACCACAAACAGGCTTTCTGGAAGCTAAATACAGGCCTTCCGGTTAAAGCTCCCAGAAAGCTTGTTTGCAGTTCCAGAGAGCCCTGGGCAATTTGCTACACCCAGACATTTGCTGCCTAAGCCCCACCCTCCCTCAAGGTATAAGAACTATGGCTGGGGGAGAAAGATCTGGCTGGCTCCTGCACCTGGGCATTTGCTGTCTGAGCTCATTACATTGTTATGTGTGCCTTAGCTACTGTGGGCTCTGTTCATTTTTCACCTCCTTCTCCTCCCCTTTCAGCCATCAGTAGATTTCCTTAGCCCATAATGAAGGGACCAGGGAACAGGGATCTACAGTGGAGGAAATGACATCTTCTCACTTGGTCAGGGGAAACTGAGGAGAATGCCCTAAAGCATGGCTTCCTCCCCCCAAAACCCGCCTGTGTTCCCATTTTGCTAAATAGAGTACTTCTAAGTCCGTCAGTGAGACATCTAAGGTAATTCACATTTTGGGACCTTTATTCCTCAGGATTCTTTTAAAACTTTGGGAATGGTGAGCACTAAAACCGGTCTCAAAGCTCATTATAATTTGTTTGGGAACACACCCAGGCTG
Source organism: Aspidoscelis tigris stejnegeri (assembly GCA_023333525.1). NCBI lineage: Eukaryota > Metazoa > Chordata > Lepidosauria > Squamata > Teiidae > Aspidoscelis > Aspidoscelis tigris. The sequence continues at coordinate 20,289,655 of JALMGA010000007.1, read as the reverse complement.
CATCCCTATCACAAGCTTAAGTCGGTTTTGATACAGTTTCAATCCTTGCAGACCCCACGTCAGTTTGGCTTAACACGCTTTCCGCGTGTTAAATCGCCCCAAAGCGTTGTAAATGTTAACCTTCATTTCAACAGGTCTCACTCCGGTTTGTGTGCTTGATACATGTTACATTTTTTACTGTGGGGACCCTACTGTTTTAAGGGATGAGAATCCATGTTTAGGGTTTCCATCCCCCAATAGCTTGCTTCCAAAGATAGTGATTTCAGTGTAAAAATCCACCCTTTACAGCAGCCGCTACACTGTAGCAATCCAACCACTTCACACCTGATAACAATGTTGCAATTTTGTGCAATTCTAGCTCTTTGGAGTTCTGACCTTTAGAAAGGGAAAGGAAAGCAGCTGCAGGTTCTGGGAGATGTGTGAATGTTTAAAGCAAGGGGGGTTGAGTTGCCGCTGCTGCTGTGTGCCCTGGGCAATGGGGAGAGGAGGGGAAAGAATCGCTGGCTGCCCGCTGCCGTTTTTCATCCATCCAGGCAAGCGGCAGCCACCCAGCTAGGCTCCATGAAGGGGTCCCTTATGGGTGGCGCATTCACGCCAGGAGGAAGAGGGCAGGGCAGCCCCGAAAAGTGGCTTTTAAAAAGTAGCCACTTGAGTCCCCCCTTGAGTCAGGTACGCCACATATGATCCCCAGAATCTGGATCCAACGTGACTGAGTTGAAAGTAATGGGATCAGGCAAATTCATGCTAGCATCCGGTTCTGTTATTTCGGTTTAGGGGAACTGGATTAAGCTTATAATGGGGATGCGGCTCCAGAGTACAACTGACAAGTGAGAAAAAACAAAAACAGTGGTAGCAGGTAAAAAAAAATCATACTTGAAAAGAAAGAGGCCTGTTTGATTGCCTATCAAATTTTATTCATTTTGACATAGCTAATATTCCTTAGGAAACTGTGATGTCATTTCCTCACTGCTGCCTGGTTACATAAATGCTGGAAAACAGCCATTTCAAACAACTCTCAAACAGATGGCCATGTGTATAAAATGCCAGAAAGTGAGAGCAGCCACTTACTGTAAAAAATTTCCCCCGCATGTGGTAAAATGTTTATTTTATAACTGTTCTCCACCTTTCTCTGCCTCTTTCTCTTGTGTATCTTATGTGGCATTACAGCCCATTCCTCTAACTTTTTCCAGGAACGAATCCCTTGGAAGTAACTGCACACTAGTAAGGCAAAACAAATTAGGATTATCAAAATAGAAAATAATTTCACTTAGAACCGGGTTTTGCAGTTTAGAACTTATAACCAGAAGTAACCAGAAATGCAACCTAGAAGTGTGAAAAGGCTCTTTCTAGTATAAGCCATGTACTTCTTCTCAGAAGTATTTCTAAATAGTTCCAATAAGATTTATTTATAGAGAACAGGAAGGAAGCTGAAAGATTTCCAGATGTTTAAATGCAATTCCCACCTGTAGCCAGCATTCCTAGTGGTCAGGAATTGTATTTCAGTGTGGCAATATCTTATAGACCAATCCTTGTTTAGATTAATAGAAATAAGAAAATGAGAAAAGTGTTAAGAGCCTTTAGCATTTGGGTTAATATTCCTGGACTGCCCACCCCACCCCTATTCCATAGGGTTCTTAAATGTTATTCAATGAATACTCCAAAGATCAGCAGTGGTCACAATTTTTTTAAAAAAAAAACAAAAAACAGTGACTTTAAAAAGAAGAAGAAAGGATGACTTTAAAAGTTTGGAATGTTTCAGTAAGCTAAAGTCCAGAAGACTCATCTTGATGCAGTTTTTTTTAAAAAGAATTTAATGAAATTGTTAGAACTTCTGAAGCTTCCCTGCTGTGGATCTATAGCATGATAAATTCCTAAGGAAAACAGATGGGTAAGCAGGCTGATCCAAGCAACAGTGGAACAGCAAAATGCCAAGCCTGAATCTTGCATCACGTGATTCAGAATATTTTCTCTTGTTTTATTTTTTTAAAAGTAGGGGCACATCTCTACACAACATCAATCTGCCGTGGGGCAGCATAGAAATCTGACTGTTTGCACTGCACCCCTTGCCAAAGAGATATGAAAGCACATGGAGGGATTTGAATTGCTCTCGAAACCACATATAGTTCAGGGCATGCAAACAGCTATGGAGTTGCTTCTTGAATATTGAGCCAGGCTTAGTCACATTTACGTCTGGACCTGCTGTGCCTGCTCATGGAGTGCAAGCAGGTGCTCTGAGCACAGATGTAATGACTTGGGTATCTTTGACTTGGCTACTGTTATCCATGCTCTGGTAACCTCCAGACTAGACGACTGCAATGCACTCTACATGGGGCTGCCCTTGAAGATGATTCAGAAGCTGCAGCTAGTGCAGAAGGCCACAGCTAGATTGCTGACCAGGACAGCTGGCCAGATGCACATCACGCCAGTCTTAAGAGAGTTGCACTGGGTGCCGATTAGCTACCAAGCCCAATTCAAGGTGTTAACTTTACCTTTATGTGCTGTAAAGGCAACGTGCTTCCCAATGTCTCCCCAGAAGACCGGTTTTGGCAAATTGATCCCATATCCTTGCCCCTGTGTAGGCAGCTGACAATCAGTTTTGAGGAAAGTTGCTATTTTCTTTTTCTTCCAGGATTCTCATTGCCACACAGCTTGTGGATTTCCAAAGAGAGGCATGTCTGCAATTCATTCTGTGAGTATTCAATGGACTGCTGAAGAAAGGGTTCTCCTTGCCCTAAACTCACAGCTGCATTTGATGCAGCTGCCATGTGCAGCATGAAAACCTGCACCTGGTTAATATTCTCTCTCTCAGCCAAGGAAAAATACCGTATGACCACAGGGCCACCAGAGGCTAGAAACGCGTGCTGTTTTCAAACTCATAATTCACAGTATGCCTGTAGCTGGATGCGATTTTCTTTTCCAGTTCATTTATTTATTTATTTTAGTTAGTAACGTTGCAAAACTCTATTCCTTCATTGGATTATTTTGGTTCAGACTGCTGATTTTTGTGCCTTCACAGCAACCTTATGCATGTATTTCATAACACAATACAATCAATTTTTTTAAAGGGCCACCTCTGTTGTGCTGTGACTTCATGACAACATGGGGAAGAAATTAATGGGAAGGCAATGAAAGCAGGTGTGTCTTGCAGCAGTATATTCGTCTCTTCTCTCTGTGTCAACCACCTTTTTTTTCCCTCTCGCTCTTTCATCTCCAAGGAGATGGGCTCACCCTTCCTGTCAATGTCTCCAGAGGAGAAATCCAAAGCAGAGAAGTCGTAAAGTCTGTTCCTCCTGATGGACCAAAGATCAAGTGCTGTCAGAAGAGTGGGTACAGAAACAGGAACTAAATCATATAAGCCTTAAAGAGTCCCAATTGTTTATATTTCAGTTTAAACCTCACAATGCTTTGGGAAAAGACACAATATCCATGATCTCTTGAATGCCCTTTTGTCGCTTTTCCACGTGCCCAGTTGCAAAAGAACAGTTTTCAGGAAGGTACTTATTCTTAGAATATAAAGTTGTGCCCTCCAGCATTGCTAGGTTGCTCTTGGAATGGATTGCCTGAACTTTACCAAATACACTAATAAGTTCCATGTGGCTTATTTTTCCCTTTTTAAATAAATAAATCCTTTTTTTTTTAAAGCACACAGTTTCAAAGCAGCAAATGTTTTGACGGTTCTGCTTGCAGAGGGCCTGAACGCTGTTATACACATCGCTTAGCATTTCACAAGGCCCCCACTGTTAAATTCTGGGAACACAGCCAGACTGACCTACCTCATGTTGAATTAACTAGCTCCAAAAAAAGTGAAAGCAAGGGGTTTGTTGTGGGGCACAAGTGATGGAAGCGGAGGAACTCTTAACTATTGTGCTGCCTTAAAGCACACATGGCATTTGAGTGAATCTTTGCACCACCAGGCATCGTACTGAGGCAGGAATTGGATTTGGCAGCTTTTGACAGGCCATGAAAAGCTTCATAGAAAAGCAAAAAAGGAAAGCATCTCAAAGTGCAAACACAAGTTTTACACACACAAACCTGAGATAATCCGAATACAGAATAGTTCAAATTTAGGGTGGATAGTCCAGAAAAGAAATGGAAAGGCATTATGGCATATGATCCCTGAGAACATTTTAATCCTAAAATGGATTAAACATAGGGTGTGAACACAGCCCATGACTAAGCTGTTGAACTTAGCAATTACTAATAGGTAACACACCAGAAGCAGCTGGCAGAGTGCAGACACTTGACTTTCCCAGATCAGAGTACTGTGGAGAGAGTAATGGGGCCTGTTCACACTAAGGTGACCAGGATGGCCCAATGCACTCTGAGATGAAGCATATGCACACTGTGCTGCCTCTGCCCCACAGTGGCTGAAAACTGACCTGATTGCCACTAGATGTGGAGCAACCACCAGTTTTCTTGCCTGCAATCAGACTGGACTTTATTGTCCTAGTAGGGTGAAACTGGACTAACTGACTAACTCTCCCATCCTTTGATGATTTTTAAAGCTCCTGGGAAGTGAAGGTTGCTCTTAATAGTGGCTGTGGACTGAGCCGTAGAGTTTGTGCCATCTTCACAACCCATAAACTGGCTACCTGTGCAGAAGGATCTGCTGATCCCATTGCTGGGCTTTGGGATGCCCTGGGTATGTGGCCAGCATTCCCCAGTTTCAAAAGCATCAAGTCTGCAAAGCATAAGTTCTGCACACTACCTAGAGTGATTAAGTGCCAGGCAGAAAACAAGAATAAATTAGTTTTACTAAAACTGGATGAATATAAAACATTTGATTTCATGAACTATTAATATTTATATAATTTAGGAGATAAATTTACTAGAGTAATGAAAAATGTATACACAGGAAATGAAGTGTGGCCGAGGGTTAATGGTATCAAATCTAGGAAAATCAACATCAAGAATAGAATGAGACAGGGGTATCCTTTATCTCTTTTATTGTTTACCTTGGTGATAGAATCTTTTGCAAATAAGATTAGAGAATGTAGAGAGTAGTAAGGTTAACAAACAGGAAGACAAAAAAAGTTAACTTATTTGTAGATGATGCATTATTAGCCACAAGGGACCAAGAAAAAATGATAAATAAGGAATACAATTGAAGATTTTAAGAATGTATTATGATTAATTATTACTATAGACAAATGTGAAATAATGGCATCTAATACACATCCAAATGAACTAGGAATGAAAAAATGGAATATTTGGGAATTAATTTAGTTTGAGAAATGGAGAAAATAGGAGAAGGTATAGGTGGAAAAACAAAAAAAGTCAATATTGGCAAAAATCTGGGCAATGCAAATGTTAATTATACTAATTAGTATATCAATTCTAGGTTCTGCTGGACTTGATCCCAGATAGAATTTAAAGATATAGAATAATGCTATAAGCTGATAGATTTGTGGAGGAAGGAAACCAAGAGGCAGGGAATTAGTATTATATTCATATCAGAATGAAGGAGGATGGGGCATATAGAGACTAATGGGATTTGATTTGAATGATTAAAAAATGGATAAAAGCGAAAGAATGGAGTAAATAAGGAAATATATCAATCCTGTTTGGGAAACTAGACAAAGGTAATAGAGAGAAATGTAAGGGTCCATTAGCAATCTCAATGAAGATTTCACAAAAGAGATATTTTTAAAAACTGAGAGAGGGAAAATCCAGTAAAATTACCAGAAGATTTGGGATCAGTTCATTGCTTCCAAATTTGGGGAAATTGGTAATGTATAAATGAACCCAGAGTCAAAGCAAGAGTTCTGAATGATAATACTAAAAGGAGAAAAAGGTTTTGAGGTAGAATAGTTTGATAAGAGAAAAGGGAAAAATAGAAGAGTCCATCCTATGGCAATGGAACCAGGATTTGGATATAGACCAACTAGATTTAAAAATACACAAAGGGAATGGGCAAAACTAAAAACAACAGAATGAAAGAACTGAAAATAAAATGTATCAATAAGTGGTATCAAACACCACACCAATTGTTTTATGATACCAAATGTAACATCGCAATGTTGGGATCAATGTAGGAATAGGAAAACATATATTCATTTATGATGGGAATGTGAGAAGGTATAATATTATTGGAAGAAAGCATGAAAAGAGATTAATAAAATATTAAATGCAAGAATAATATGAACAAATGTATAAATTTGACTTACAAATACAAAAAGATAATTATTACATTATCTTTTTGTAAACCAATCATTATTTGATTACTTAAGAGAAAAACAAATGAAATACATTCATCACCTGACAACAATAGCAGCAGAGGTAACATGGAAAAGAGTAAAGGACTAAGAAGAAGAATGGGGAACTTATTGATACAAGAAACTTTAAATGCAGTCTCCAATATGGAAACTCGTGGATTATATATCTAACTTCTTGCTGGCAGGTAGGATATGAGGGGCAAAATATATAGATTGTACATTAATATTTGTCTGCATTTTAAGGTAAGTATTGTATAGAAAAAATTAAAATAAATTAATAATGTTTTTAAAGTGCCAGACAGAAAATGGCTGCCTGGCATGTCTGGTGAAATACAGATGTCACAAATACTTTTTGGCATTTGATTTGAAATGAATTGAATGTTCAAAAATCCGTATTCATACAAATAGATCGCATTTGAATGTGGTAAAATTCTATTCGATACAAATCTATTCGTACATATTCGTATGAACACTTGATACATATCGGATACGTTTCCCCAGCTTGAAACATTCGTATTCATTTTAATGTTAACATACGAATATGTAACATTTGATTCGGGTTTGAATAGCCAAATTTGGCCGAATTTCAAATGTTATGAATATTCATGCACATTCCTATAGTGGAAAATGGAAAATGGTCAAAGTAAACCACTTGAACCCTTCCTTAACCCTTAACCCTGCCTTAACACTTAACACATAGGGAGGCCAGAACAGGAGGAGGCATTCCTTCAGATACTTACGGTGAAAGACACTTAGTGGTTCATGCAAAACAAAAGAAAAAACTTTCAAGTGCTGATGCAGCAAGGAAAGAAACAATAGCAGCAATTTTGGCAGACAGAAGTCATAACAAATTGCTCACAAATCACAGTATCTTCTGTTCATTAATTCTTCCTCCTTCCTTCTGCCTTTCCTGGAATTAGAGAAAAAGGCTACAGAGTGTTACTGCTTGTGTGTTCTTTAGGGTTTTTTGAACCAAACCTGTGGCAGATGAAGACAGCTGGAGAAAATGATTGCCTGTCAGTAGTACAATTATCTAGTTATTTAGGATCATATGTGGAGCATTCCAGGATAACAGATGATTCCACAAGAAAGAAAGAAAGAAAGAAAGAAAGAAAGAAAGAAAGAAAGAAAGAAAGAAAGAAAGAAAGAAAGAAAGAAAGAAAGAAAGAAAGAAAGAAAGAAAGAAAGAAAGAATATAACCAAACCAACAGTGTCTTCCAAGTGCATTTGAGACTTGTAGAAGGACACTGACCACAGCCACATGTGCAAAAATATTCGGAACATTCTAAATTCAATTGAATTTGTTTGAATTCAGACATTCAAATTCGAATTGAATGTTTATACATTCATTTTTTTTAACATTTAATGAATTCAAATGTTTCAAATCATTCATAGAAGTTATTTGGACATCCGTATGTGTATGGATAGGTACACATTACACACATATCCATATGCATCTTATTTGTATCTGTACGCGTTTGTACAGATACATATGGGAGAAAAATGGGATGCGCATGGACACATACAAATATTGTTGACATTCGTATCAAATACGAATCGAATATTTGTACAAACAGACAAGAATAGATTCAAATAGGTTCAAATTTGAATACATTCATTTTTTTTCTCTGTTTGTACAAATTCAGACATTGGAATATTCAATTCGAATGTCAAAAATTGCATTAGTGCACACCCCTACTCAAAAGTGACTTAGAGGTGGTAGCATATGGCAACTCTATAGGAAGAATATTTCTGAGGATGTTTGCTGGCCCTGTGCTATTCTAGCCTCTCCCATGTGCTTTCCTAGTCCATGCAGATCTAGCCTAAGTGCTCTTAGGTCCAGTGTAGCCTGATACACACAATTTGTCCCAAGCTGGGATGGTTTGCAACTGGCCCAAAAGGCCATCTGCACTAGCATGGTCTATTCCAAGACATCCCCTGCGCCTGCTCCAAAACCTGCACCAATTGCCAGGAGCAAATGTTTCTGGCCTTTGGAGATCCTAGGGAATCCATTTCAGCATCCCGCCTTGATGAACTGCCAAAATGGGCCCCCATGGTATACCGGACTACGGAAGCATGCCATTCACATGCCTCCATGGTCTTGTGTACCACCCTGTATTTATACTGGTAGACCTCTTTTAAAGGTCTACCAGTAGACTGGATAAGGACGTCATTGTGGGTTCCCTAGTCAAGTCTACACCTTGTCCAAGGTGAGCACAGCATAGGGGTTAGGCTTCCCTTTGATTATATCAGCGTGAGGAAGGGAAGCACCTAGACCCCTTGCTAGTCTAGTATACCATCAAGTGTGGTTGCTCTGTGTGAAAGCAGTCCCCACCAGAGCTAATGCCGAAATGGCCTCAGGACCTTTTTGCACTAGCTCTGGTGGGGGCTGCTTCCACATGGAACATCTGCTCTGTGAGGAGCCACTTCTATCCCAGAAGTGACTCCACACATACTGGAGTGTGTTCCGGGAGTATGCCAATACAGCACTAAAAAAGCTCTACAGCAATATGGACCATCAGCTAGTATAGCCAGCACAGCTCTGTTCACAGTCTGGGGTGGCATAGCCACAGCCATGTCACTAATCACCACTGCAACAGTGCTCCGCATACCTGTTGCTATAGTGAGGTGATCACAACGACTGCATTTACCCAGTGCTTGGGGAGGCACTGGTTAAGTTTTGGATGCATCAGGCAACTCAAAGTGCAGATGCTGGATGTGCCTGCCTTCGCACCAGGTGAAGTTGCAGAAAGGCCTTCTGTCTCACCAAGTAGCTCAGTGCCAGAGTCACAGCTTAGAAAATGGATAATCGAGATTTGGCTCCTGATGTCTTCTCAGAGGAAGGTAACAGCAAGTCACTTCCATAACCTTGGCATGAAAGTTGATCTGTGCTGTCACCAAGAGTTGCCTCCAACTCATTGGTTCCAAACAAAAACACACCAACATGTAGCACCATAAAGCTGTTGCTTTCTCATACATTCCACTTACAATTTATCCAAAAGCATGTTGGATTCTGGACATTTTCCAGGCAATACTGAGCAATACAGTACTGACCCTTTCCATTCTAGGATGACCAGTGAAAAGTTTTACATATCTTCTTATTTGCAACACCATGCAGAACATAGAAGGAAAACTACACAGGACCTGGCTTATCAGGGGCGTTGACTTGTACAAAACTGTAATGTAAATAATGGTGGATGCCTTCTGCTAGCAACAATTGGGAGTGTTTCCTCCTTGCCAAGTCAGCAGAAATAGGCTGGAAAAGAGAAGTAGGCAAGGAAATGAAGCACTAGAGAATAAAAGGTTATTCATAACATGCTGCACAGAAAGGACAGGTCAGCCAGACAATTAATAGACCGAGTGCGGTTGTGCACTGGCTGGTACCTTAGGGCACGTTCAGACATACACTGTATACAAGGCTGTCCTTGAGGTGAATTAAGAACCCAAAGGAAAAAATGAAGTTAAAAAACCACTTACCTCACCCCCAGGTCTCTGTATATATAGCTGCCCCTACCACAGCAGCAAGAAAATAACTCAAAGGGTGAGAAGGAGTTAAGAAGGTGAGATGGGTAGATGGTTACAAAGCTCTTGAGCCAATCCCAGCCTACTACCACCATTTACCAATTAGGGCCTTGGCAGTGGCAGCAAATCAGTGGTGAGTATTGCTGCTATGGAGGAGTTGGAAGGCTATGAGGCCTTTAGGTGCTGCTTTTTTTAAAAAACTGTGTGACCCAGGGGTGGGGATGGTCCTTCATTCATAAATGGGGTGATCCTTTGGAGTTGTGCCCCCCAGATGTTCTATTGCACCAACATGTGGAAGGGAGGCTGCTAGTGCATTTGCTAGTACAGTATACCAGCCCCTACAGAACCATTTTATTTCCCGGGGTTAAGAAATATCTTGCTCAAAGATTGCATTCAGGCCTCAGCTATTGACTCATGAAGAAATGCAAATTTTAAACTGAGAAATCTTCCCCTGCCTGGATGAGAACCTAAATCTGAAACAGCAAAGAAGTATTCGACATTTTATTTTTAATAATAAAAACAACAGTGGTTGAGGCTGGGAAAAAGTTACAATAATAGCTGTGGCTAACCAAGGGACAACAGAAGTGATGTGGAAGAACTGGAAAACTACACAGAATATCAGGATCCACAAACTGAAATTCAACACCTCCTGGTGGTAAAGAGAACTGTAATTCCAGTACTTACTGATATATTAGCTACATTTCCAAAGAAACATAAGAAATACTTAGACATCAGGAAAGATAAAATAATAACACCACAGTTGTGAAACCAGCTCTAAATCCATGGTTAGGGTTCATGTGGACAATGAGCTGAAACAGAAATCATTAATTTCACTGGGCTGTGGAACCAACCAATAACAATGAACCTATTACAAAATTACTATTTTGCCTGATTCTGAAAGGAATGTGAATGTGCCAAAAGCCAAATATGTATCTATCGTAAGTTTTGCTGACATGGGGATGCTAAGTCAGTATAATATGTATTGAGAAGCCTCAACCATCGAAACCCTAATTCCACTGAGACACGATCCAAGAAAAGCCTGCGCTCCAGAAAACATTCCCAAAGTATGGGTGGCCTGAAAGGAACATTACCACACAGGGATACCCCTTCGCCAAGAAAAGCTATACTTGTAGGACTCCAAAACCCAGGAAGCATCCCTAGGTCTGCTGATCCGGATACAGGCAGGCTTTGCAGCGATGCAGTGGCTATGAGATGGTGATTACATTATGATGGAATTCAGCTCTGGTATACCACATTTTGTAACTCCAGCTCACTGCAAGCCCCCAAAGCCTGACCTTTGTCTTCCTGTTTTACACCCTTGGTTTTCTCTTAGGCTTCACCACCTAACTCAAGCAGAGTAGCAAAGATAGCCTGGCTTCATGAGAAATGCTCTTGGCAAATTTGAGGCTCTAAACACAGACATAAAATCCTTAAAAATCACCTTATCCCATTCTAAAGACTGGGAATGACCACCCTTTCCTCCTATGAGGTAAAATGACACTGGTTCTTTCTTTCAGTCTCATTCAGAAGGAAGTTTCATAAGCAAATAGGGAGGAAATGTAACCAATCACAGCAAAAGAACAAATGCTGTTGGCGAGCAACCAAACAGGGCCAGGAAAGCTGGACAGGTGAGTAGCCAGACTTTAAGGCAAAGGAAGAGCAGCATGTGCAAATATGAGGCAGGTTTATTCTTCTTGCTGTTTGAACGCCTGTTTTTTGTGCATCTTCAGAAGAGATGCATTTTGGAAAATGGCCATTGAAAAAAGACCTCTCTGATCGAACACAGAATCTCAATGCAAGGGGACTCAGTCCTACTAGTTCCTAAATGATATGCATTCATTCCAGTTTTCATCTTAGCCCATGTCCCACACTAGGGGCAATAAGCACATAAAAGCAAACTAGGCAGCTCCCCACATTTTTGTTCATTTCACAACTCAATTCGATTCTTCCTTTTTCTTCTTTGACGTTTTTGATTCAGAGTTGGGTAGAGCAAACTGCCGGGAGAGCAGAGGCCTATTCACTCGAGGGCCTCTGTGGCGCGATTAGGCCAGCCCTGGGACAGAGCATTCACTCAGCTGGGAGGGCAGTCCCGTCTGGAACCGTCCCAGCACGTCCCAGGGCAGCCAATCACCCAGCTTAAGCTGTCCCCAGCTGTCCTACAGCTGTCCGGCAGGGAGAGCATTCGCACTCTCCCTGCCAGACAGCTGTGGGCCCCACCCTGCCCTGTGGCCATTGGGCCCTTTCAGGCCCTCTGGCCAACAGCCCATTTTGGGGGAGGGGCGAGACCAGACTGGCCTTGGATCATCAGGTCAGCTGGAGCCCGCATGAAGCCCCTCCCCCTCACACACCCAGGGCTCCCCCCGCACCTTGAGCATTAGGCTGTAGTGCCAAAAGGCCTCTTGAGGTCATCTGTTTGATTCCTAGCCTCTCCCTGGAAGTAAGCAATGGCACACTACTTCTGTGTGACTGCCAAGAAAACTCCATAGAGTTTCTCAGTTCCATGGGGGTTCCAAATAGTCAACCAGGAGTTGGCCAAAATTCAATGTTATCCAGCAACAACAACAACTGTCTAAATAATCTACTATGTCATTTATTTTAGAATTAGCTACCCTCTTCTGATCCATTTGCACCACATCCTTTTAGCTACCTTGTTCTCTGACCCACCATTCACAATGCATACTCTCCTATACCATATTATCGCTTCAGGTGTGCAAGAAAGCTCAGCATTACTGAAGATCAGCAGGTTTATCTGCATCATTAGACTCAAGGTAGTTTTGACAATGAAGTAGTGGATCTCCTACAGCTTACATTTCTACCACTCACCCACCCCAGCCACTTTTTCCCTCCAAGATCTCAAATGATCTTTCAAATGTTCTTCCTCTCACTCCAGAGCCCTTTCTGCGCTGGGCTTTCCTTCAGATTGTATCTCAGAACAGAACCTGTCTGTTGCAGACTGGCACAAACTACAGGTCCCACTCAGGACCTGCCATAGTCTGCGCCAACAGGCAGATAGAAGGTTCCTGTTCCAAGACATAATCTGGGTACAGAAAGGGGTCTGGTTAGGGATGTGCACGAATATTCAAAATATTAGTTATTCATATGAATTCATACAAATTCAGACATTTGTATATGAATCAAATGTCCAGACATTAGAATTTCCGAATCTAAACAATTACTAATATTTCTAGTTATTCGTACAAATAATTTGAACATTCATATCTGTACAGGTACATACGCTTCTCATACATGCCCATAGGCATCCCATAGGCACCCATATAGATGCATATATGATGCATACGGGTATATATGAGATGCATACGTACCCATACAGACATGAATGTCCAAATTATTCATATGAACACATATGAATGTATTGAATCAAATGTCTGGAAATTCTTTCTTTTCTTTATTCAGATACATTCAGTTTTTCAAATATTCGATTCATTACTAATTGAATTTGAAAATTGCATTTGTGCACACCCCCGGGCCTGGTTTTTATTCCTAATTACAAATATGTAAATAAGCACCCTCCCATTTCTTTTCAAGAACCACCTAGAAGACTCTGAGCACTGAACCCAGAATCTTCTGAATGCAAGAGCCCTCCCTCTTCCTTGAATGGGATCATCAAAGGCTTCCTACAGACTTTGCTGTCCCTGATGTAGCCTCCCCAAGCGAGAGCCAAAATTTTATTAGCTGGCTTTTGTTGATGGCCTGCCAGCAACTTTCTGTGTCCTCTCTTCCTCAATCCTCCATACCTCGCTGCACTCCTCCCCCAATCCTTGTTGTTGATCTATTTCAAAACTTCTCCCAGAATTGGCTGTGACATATCACTCCATTCTAGCAGCTTGGAAGGAACGTCCTGTTATTGAAGAGGGATGTTAGTGTCCAGTGTTAAAACCCTTTGAACTTATTAAATTGCAATAAGCAAAATTCAGCCCTTTCATAAGCTCAGTAACCAAGACAGCCAAAATCTGTCTTTCTTACTGCATCTGGTAACCGCCATCCAGCCTCCATCCAAGGGATGAGTCACTAAAATCCCACACCCTTTCCCCACAAGCAAGAGAAAACATGGATCATGTTTATATAATCGGCAACCCAGTAATGTCACATGCAAAACCGCTGCTTACACTGGTGGTGTGACACAGTATCGGAATTCTTCACCAATTCACTGAGTGGTTGTGCAGTGGGAAACGAACAAAATTGCAAGTCATTATGCCCATTCCTTGTACTTTTTTGGAATACTGAACCAAAAAGAACACATAGCATGGTGAACGCAAGTATTCTTGCTGTATCTGTGGCTTCAGTATTTAAATATCATAAAATTTACATACACTCATTAAAAAAGAGGCGCCGAAGAACAACTGTTGCCAAGATTAGGTCAGTGCCTTCAAATTGCTTGCATGATTGTTCGTTGCATTTAAATTGGGGATGTGCACAAATATTTTTTGTGTGTTCAATTCGAATTGAATGTGAGAAAATTTGCATTCGTTTGAATACAGCCCCTTCAAATGTAGTAGGATTCGAATTCAATACGAATGTTTGTTACAAATCCGATTTGAATCCCTGCTGCCCGTCGAGCTTATGAATCCCCTACAAATCTGCTCTGAATCTGCTTTGAATCCAATCCACTGTAGATGTGACCGGGCAGCCGCTGTCCTGCCTCCCCAGGTTCCCTGCCAAGGTTGCCCAAAGCTACTCACCACAGCATGGTTCAGCCTCCTATAGCCTGTCCCCCCACTCACACTGAGGAAGCGAAGATGGCCTGTAATGCTAGGACAGGCTGCATCCTCTGAAAGAGAGGACTCCAGTTAGAATGATCTAATGAGGGTAGGCTAGCTTTGAAAACAAACTGAATAAAAATAATGTAACGTGATCTGAGGACAACCTGGAGTCACCCTAAAATAAAGGTGTGACTAGGGCCTTTGACACTTCTATTGAGGCAAAGCTATGCATCTTTCCTGAGCCTTTGAATTCTGCATTTTCTCGCTGTTCTTATAATGCAGTAAAGACTTTGAGTGCAATCAGACAGGGTTTTTCCCAGTCACCCCTTTAAGAAAAAATGTCCTTTTTCTACATGCAACTCTCCCACCTTCAAACAGTTAAATTGATAAACCTTATATTTCCATACTTTGCTCTTTGTTTCCCTGGAAGTCTGGTAATGTCTTTCAGACCATGAATGCTCACCAGTGATTGGCCTCTTGTCTGACTGGCTTTCTGTGGTGCTGATTTGTCATTCATCATCAGAATTTACGTATTTCTATCCAGTGATTGGCTACATTTTCCTCCTCTGTCCTTATGAAGCTCCGTCCTAGTGTTATTTAACCCCATATTAGGAATGGGAGCCCATTCCCAGACTTCAAGATAAAGTAAGGTAATTTTATTTCTGTTCTTACAGCCCCAGATTCACCCAGGGGATGTCTCATTAAATGCGTCTGATTGCACCCTTGATGGGCCCTTCTGCACTTATCTACGGAGATCCAGATCAGCTGATCTAGATTATGTAGATGCAGGTTCTGATCTGATCTGGCTCTGAATCCCTGCACCACCACAAAGTTCATATGAAATTTGAAGGTTCAGCAGTGCCCCATGACTCTAGTACGCTGGTAGCCCTGCTTTATCAGGTCTACTGGTATTCCAGAGTTATCCTGGACTAGGAGGCTCTTTTGAGACTCCTGATCCAGGCTGCACTCTGTCTTGTGCATTTGGAGTGTGACCTCTCTAGTCCTCACCACCGCATGGAGAAAAGAGGTCCAGAAGAGGAGCGCAGTGCAGAAAAGAGGTAAGTGCAGAAAGGCCTGATGTATGAATATTTCTTTCATTCCCACATTTGATCATGCGATTTTGCAAACCAAAATCTGACAGGGCCTGCACTGGAAATAACTCAGTGCTTTTTCCACAGTCACAAGAACAATGGTTAGGAAGTCAAGATATATTTAGGTACATTTGTGATAACAGAGAGAATAGCTTAAATTTAATCTGTGCGCTTGTTTCATCTGCTCCACGCACAACCCTGAAACACTTACAGCCAAAATTATTTGCATAACCCTCTCATAACCCTTCCATCAAGCTCCCAGCATTGGCCCCTCCCTCCCAACTGCCTCCAGACTGGCCATGAAGGAACCATCTTGCCTGTGGGGAATGGAGGAGGAAAATAATATAAAAGTTTTTACCTTTGCAAGGACTCTGCTGCCGCCAGAGCACCCCTGTTCCCTCCCACACCATTTTCCTTTTGTATCTTGTCTCTTTAGATTGTAAGCCTGAGGGCAGGGACCTGTCTAAGATTAATATAATATTGTAACCCGCCCTGAGACCTTCGGGTATAGGGCAGGATAGAAAAACAAACAAACAAATAAACAAACAAACAAATAAATAAATAAATAAACTAGGGATGTGCACGAATGTGGGTTTTTTTGCATTCAAACTCGAATCAAATCAAATATCCAAACATTCAATTTGATTTGAATGTTTAGAATCAATGCAACAAAATCCGATTCGAATTGAATCCATTTGAATCTATTCATTCGAACGTTGGATTTGAATCTGAAGATACGAATGTCGATAACATTTGTATGTGTTATACATATCTGTACCCATTTTGTACGCATCCTGTTTTATCCCATATGCATCTCATTTTCGTCCCGGACTATCAGCGCAAATGTGGACAGATACGTATCTGTACATTCAAATGTTTTGAATCATTTGAACGGATGTTTCGGGACATTCGAAATTTGTTCGAACATTTACGTTTTTGAATTTGAATGTCCACATTCAATCGAATTTCGAATGTTTAGAACATGCATGCACATACCTATCATAAACATCACATGTCAAATGTGTGACTTTTAGTGCTGGGAGAAGTAATTTTAAAAGTGTAATGAAAGCGTGTTCATTGTGCTTTGAGGGAGAGTCTAAACTGACAGCTTAAACAGGTGAGGAGGGGCGAAGCCTCCCTAATTAGCATAATGGCAGGGGGAGGAGCGCACTCCACCAATCAGGCGTCGAGTTTAGGCTAGTGAGGGGTATAAAACCCACCTGCTAGAAGAAAAAGATTGGTCCTTGCCTTTTGGGTTTTGGGGGAGGAAGACGGGTTAGACTGTCTCTGTACCTCAGGGAAAGAACCAAGCATTGGTCCTGAACTTCTGAGCTGGGGATAAGGCCAGAAGGGGGTAGAAAGGAAAAGGAACTGTGAAGTTAAGACTTAAGTGTGAAATCTAGGAACAAAGGGGTGTGGCTTAGTACTGTCAGATGTGTATTCTTCTTCAGATCTTTTATTGTGTTTCCTGTTACAAACAATAAAAACTGTTTATTTATTCCTTTGAGGAGTCTCTGCCAGCTTCACTTATTCAAACTCAGAAGGGGTTGCAGTAGCAAAGATCTCTTTAGAGAATCAACCAAGGAAGCTGGGAGGAGTTAAAGTAAAACAGCAGCCAGAAGTTTATAGAGGCTGGCAAGTGAAGAAACGTAGAAAGCATTGTTGCTGTCCGCTTGTGGGGTGCAAGGCTAAAACCAGTATATAGACACGCTACCAGAAAGATATATATAACACGCTACCAAGATTCTAAAAATTATAAAAGCCCCTTTACTGTGTTTAAAGACAGGGGTGAAGAGTGTAAGCTTGGCTCGCACTGGGGGATAGGCGGCGCCACAGTGACATGTTCCATATTTTCCCTGTGAAAATCCAACTTTTTACTAGTCTCTAAAACAGCAGCTCTTTTATCCATCTTATGCAAAATATATATAAAAAGGCTCACTTTTGAAAATGGGTTCAGAATTTACCTGTAAGAGACCACACAAGCATAAAAGGCAAGTTTGTTGTTTGCCAATGTTCCAGCAAGATATTTCGGAGACATGCAGTACTGCCTGAATAATATAAGAAATGGAAAACTACCTTCATTTCCTGTCAGAAACGTTAAACATTAGAACAGCCCAGTAATCCGACAGCTAAAAAGCAGCCAAACAAGTTAATAGGTGAGCCAAAAGCACACAAAACCTAACATACTAATCACAGTTTCTAAGCTCTTTTGAATAAGCTAAAAATGAGTTACAGCTCATGATCAGAGAAGATGTCTTTTGCAGGGGGACTTAAACAAATATACTAGAATTAAAATCCCACAGGATGGGTATGAAAAACAGTAGAGGAAAGCAAGACTTGAATTATCTACTGTCCTTATTTTCATCTATTAAGGAATTTATAATAGCAGTCTTCCTTCATACAGATATTGGAGGAGGATATACAACACAAAATCATATTTCAAAAACCCTGAAATATGTATTACACTGTTACAAGGAATCCTGTATCTTTAAAAGCTGCTCAGAAAAAGGAATTCCAGCAGGTATTGCTTGAGATACATGTTATACCTGTTGAAATTTCCCTCTACTACGCAACTTTTAAAGATACAGGAACCCTAACCTAGATTTTGTATGGCAAAACTACTCAGTACCTAAGGATATAAAATTTAAAAAGGTAATTCAAACTTATGGAAAAGTTGCAGGCTTGAAAGTAAATGAGATTTAAGACCAAGGTCTTAATAAAAAAATATGTCAAAGGAGGAACAAGAAATTTTTCATCTTAAATCAAGATTTGCGGGGGGAAAGAAAGTTAAATACTTAGGAGTAATTTTGACCAAACAGAACATTGCGTTGTATAAAAATAATTATCTGAAAACTTGGTCAGGGATTAAGCAAGATCTCTTGAAATGGTCTAACTTGCAGCTATCGCTGATAGGAAGAATATCAGTGATAAAAATAAATTTATTTCCTAGGATGATGTTTCTATTTCAAGTTCTACCTATTATAAATAACACAAAAGATTTTACAAACTGGCAAAAGGATATTTTGAAATTTATTTGGCAAGGAAAGAAGCCAAGGATAAGATTTAAGCTGATGCAAGATTTCAAAGAAAGAGGAGGATTAGGGTTACCAAATGTAAAATTGTACCATGCAGTATGCTGTATAGGTTGGATTGCAAAATGGTTTTGGGATGAAAGATCAGACTATTGCAATTGGAAGGGGAAGGTTTAAGATATCTGTGGTATGAAAAAGCGAAAGTCAAGGCAGATTTCAAAAATCGTTTTGTGAGAAATGCCCTGTATAAGACCTGGTTGAATTATAAAAATAATCTTCATAGGAAAATGCCTCTTTGGGTATCACCACATGAAGGTCTGTTAAAGGAGTTTGGAGAAGGAGCATCTTGGCTTAAATATGAAGATATGTTATATAAAAAGGATGATACTAATGTTTGATATTAAAGCAAGAGAACAGTTAAATCAAGAGGGTAAAAATATACAGTGGTTTCCATATGCACAACTAGTGGACAGATATAGAAGAGATAAAGAGAAATTAAATTTTGAATGGGAAAAACAAGATTGGGAAATAAAATTAAACAAAGCCAAAAGGGGACCAATTAGTATTATGTATAAAGTGTTACTTCAGATTGAAATGGAACATGAACAGATTAAAGAATGTATGATCACATGGGCAAGGAATTTTGGATATAATATTCAGATGGATCAATGGGAGAAAACTGTGGATAAAAGATATAAAATTTACTACTTGTATGTTACTAAAAGAAAATATATATCAGATGATGTACAGATAGTATTTAACATCTCACAAACTAGGGAAAGTATATCAAAATATATCGATCAAGTGTTGGAAATGTAAAAAAGTAAAGGGAACTTTTTACCATATGTGGTGGACTTGTGAAAAAGCAAAAAAGTATTGGGTATAAATATATAAGACAATGAGATGAGACAAATCTTAAAGAGCAATATTGTATATAGGCCGGAACTGGTTTTGTTGGGAATTGTAGATGATAGCAGCAGGGAGGAGGAGGAGATACCTTCAGGGGAAGAATGGTTAACTAAATTGATGGATTTGGCAGAGATGGATAAACTAAGAAATTTACTAAAAGAACAACAGATAGGTTTACGAAAGATTGGAGCCCTGTTATTTACTGTATATGAGAAATAGAGGTAATATGGAATGGTTCTGACTAAGAACCAAGTGGTCAGCTGAGAAGAATCAAGAAACCTTAAAGGGAGCAAAGAAACAGGCGATATAAAGAAAGATAGCTGGAAAAAATGGAGGAAATCACGAAAATAAAAATAAAGAAATGTAATAGTATGATATAATGATAATGTAAGAAGATATATGTAGTTTTAAAAATATTTTTATAAATAAAATATTTTTAAAACCCTAAGAATATAACTGCAAAATGTCTTTTCACTCAGTAGAGCAGCAGCTAAATCAGAGGGCAGTCAGCCCAACAGCCATGGGTGCAAGGGAAGGGCTGAATCGCCATTAACCCTTGAACTTTGATCCTTCTACAACATGGCAACGCATAAGAAAGCACTTCCATGTCAGATCCACAGAGTGATCTGTCACATTACACAAGGCAGGCAAATGTCAAGCTGCACTTCAACTATACAGCTTCATCCATCAGTGGCAGATTCTTCTGTGTTCACACGTAGTGAGCAAAAACATCTCAGCAGTTTCTTAGAGTTCAGTTGTGATAGAATACAAGGGGTGGTGGTGGAAGAGGAGGAAGCAACTCTGAGGAGGCTTAGGGTGTTTTTCCACCACGCTCCTTTAATCTGGATCTAAGAAGATCCGGATCTAAGGAATGGGTACTTCCCTTAATCTGGATCTAGTAGATCCGGATTAAGGGAAGTACCCAATGTGTTTCCATGGGTGGTCTAGCACCCAATAGCATTGGGTGCTAGCCTCCCTGCTGTGGAAACACCAGAGCACCCATTTGCAAATCCAGATTGACCCACAAGGGGGTCTGCCTGTCACCCCAGGTGTTTTGGGGGACAGAGGGCGCAATCTCCGAAGTTTCCTTTGGAGATTAGCAAAGACTCCGGAGTCCCTCAGAAGGCAACTTCAGACATTAGCAAAGGCTCCTAAGACAAACCCCTTGCTAGAGCAATGCAAGAGAGGTGCATATTAATTAGCTCCTTGTGAGTCAGCCTCATTAATATGCACCTCTTTCCATGCCTGAAGGTAACAGTCCACTTTGTTCTTGCAAGGGGACTTGGAGCCTTTGATAATCTCTGAAGGCAACTTCGGAGGGATTATGAAGGGACTTCGAAGCTTTGATTTTGGGGCTCCCCCCCATGGGTGCCCCCTCCCCCTAGCCACCTCTAGAATGGATGCCTAAGTACATCTTTCAGGCTGGGGGGACAAGTGGGGAGACAAGCAGGATGCTTCTAAGGCCATTTTCTGGGATTTGAGAGCAGGAGAAGGTTTGCCCTTGTCTCTGCTTGGGATGCCCATGGGCAATTGGTGGACCACTGTGTGAGACAGGATGTTGGACTAGATGGGCTGTGGCCAGATCCAGCAGGGCTCCTATTATGTTCTTATGCTGTCCTCCATTTTCACTGGCATTTTATTTTTGTGTTTTATTTCATGTGTTTTTGTGGCTGTTAGGTGCCACTGAATTGAAGCCAACATCTGGGGAGTATATGGGCACATCCAGTTTTCACTGGGAATGGAAGAGTGGTTGGCCATTACATTCTACTGTGGAGATGGTATAAATTGATTTTGCAGATTCTTTAACACTCAGCTACTCCATTTTAGGCATCTTGCCTTCCAGACAGGATGAAGCAAGCAACTTCAGAAATAGAGGGGTTTTTATTTTATTTTTTAAATCAGGCTCCCACCTAATCAACATGCCTTCGACTTATTTTTGTTTTTAACAAGTTCCTGCATTGCTCAAGAGCAGCAATCTTCCTGTATATTCATACTTCTCCATTAAAAAAAAAGCAAACTGGCATTTTCTTCAGAAAGTTCTGTTTGTTCTTCTCAGAGTCCTTCCTGGAATGAAAGTCAGAGATAATGCAGCAAATCTGAGGGAGGGCAGAGAGCAGCCACAAAAATCTCTTTATCAGAATCCATCCTTGTTTGTTTTTGAAATGTATAGCCTCATATGTCCTAAATGTACCAGACTGAAAAGACACTGTAGATTGGCAGGAGTGAAAGAAGGGATGGAGATTATGGACAGTTTACAGCGATCTCTTGTGTGACACAGACAGGCCCCAAATTAAATAGGACCCATATTTGATGGACAGAATCAATTAACTAAGTTGAAGAAAATAACAAGTTTGATGGTGGCTGCTGCCAGAATAATACAGGCAAGGTGTTGGAAAAAGACTATCAATCTGAGAATTGCCCTATGGTATTCTAAACTATAGGGAGTGGCTGTAGTTCGGTGTGAAAGCGAACTGTATGGAGAATAGGCGGGTCACCGGTTTGATCTCCAGCTTCTCTTGGGAAATAGGTAGGAAAAATGGCAAATCACCTCTCTGGAAGTCATTAGGCACGTTCACACTCTGAAATGGAAACAGGAAGGTACCTGCCGATGTGGTGAATACAGCCTGACCCCATGAATTGAACTCCATCTGATCAATTCTCTAAGGCCGTGTTCCCATTATAAGCTTAATTCAGTTTCCCTAAACCAAAATAACAGAACTGGATGCAAACACGAATTCGCCTGATCCCATTACTTTCAGCCAGAATCGCGTTCAATCTGGATTCTGAGGACATAGGTGACTCAAGGGGGGACTCAAGTAGCTACTTTTTAAAAGCCGCTTTTCGGGGCTGCCCTGTCCTCTTCCTCCTGCCATGAACGCGCCACCCATAAGGGACCCCTTCAGGGAGCCTGGCTGGGTGGCTGCTGCTTGCCTGGATGGCTAGAATTGTGCAAAATTACAACATTGTTATCAGGTATGAAGTGCCTGGATTGCTACAGTATAGCGGCTGCTGTGAAGGTTGGATTTTTACACTGAAATCACTGTCTTTGGAAGCAAGCTATTGGGAGAGGGAAACCCTAAACATGGTTTCTCATCCCTTAAAACGGTGGGGTCCCCACAGTAAAAAATGTAACACGCGTATCAAGCGCACAATCCGGAGTGAGACCTGTTGAAATGAGGGTTAACATTTACAACGCTTTGGGGCGATTTAACACACGGAAAACGTGTTAAGCCAAACAGACTTGGGGTCTGCGAGGATTGAAAACAGTTTGAAACCGAAATAAGCTTGTAATGGGGATGCGGCCTAATAATCATATATAGATGTGATGGCTCCTAACTCTCTTAAGCTGCGATCGTACGCACTCTTCATCACTTGATGTTTTCTCCACTCATTAAGCAAGCATGACACGAAGCTGCATGGGTCCGTGTTTTCTAACCCAAAATGCTGGTGGGTACCAGATGTCCATATAATCAACCTCGGCACAGGGCAGTGAAAAGCAATAATGATTTGCTGAGCTCTAGCCTGAATACACACAGAGTAAAAACAAGAAAAACAGAACTCAGAGAGTATATTATGTTGATGTTGGCAGCAGCTAGTGCTGAACAGGAGAGAAACACAGGATGCTCCGGCCTGCTGCTTCCTTTTCAGTGCAGAATACATTTTCTCCAGAATTCTTGGATGCATTCCCATAAGGCCTCCTCTGCAAACACAAACAGCCCAATGTGATTTTGGTGGTGATGGTGGTATTCCCCATAGACTGTTTCAGTTTTTGCTTTTGCTGAATCAGGAGCAAATAACTTTTTGACAAGCACGTGCTCCTTTACAATGGAAACCGACACCAAGCGAAAACAGGGCATTCTGGAGCCTTTGGAAAGCACGTCTCTTGCTAATAAAGGACACTGGTGTTTGGCACACGTGGGCGCAGAACCTTAAATGACTGCCTAACCTAATTATGAGAACAATGGAACTGGAAGTGTCCAAGTAGGGAAGGCTCAGGAGCCATGCCACCCAGGCTACGGCTCGTTTTAGGAAGACTGGACGGGTCCCAACATAAATGAATCATGTTCTAGTTAAGAATCATCTTTGCTGGGAAAAATTAATTATATCACATGATTCCATGTCTTCAGTCAAGCCTCCCAAAACAGCAACTCCAGGCCCAAACAATGCAGTAGTTTGTAGCCCAGAGGGCAAAATAAACATAATCCATGAATGGTTGTTCCTCTTGTTTGGTGCCACTGAGTCAACCTCTGGAGCAAGGTCACACCTTATCTTTACTTAGAAGTGAGGCCATCCTCTGCATTCCAGAGATCAAAAGCCAAAGTGCGGGGATTTTTTTTTAAGCTGGGGACTTTCCCTCTCTGATGGGGAATATCTTGCATTTGGATAATCCCAGCACTGTGTCTGTTTCAACTGTAAGAAACAGACCCAGGCAAAGGGCTGCTGGTCTCTGCCCAGCTCAGCAGTGGCATGGAGGGCAGTCAGCAGGTTCCAGTGCCTGGAGCTAGAGGGGGATATCTAAGCTGTCCACTACCAGATGCATTCTGGCTGCACCACCCAAGGAAATGCCTCACCTCACCTCAGGAAGGATGTCTTCTTGCTCACAGATGCATCATGGAGGGCCTCTGGAGCTCATAGGTGTTTCTGCACTTGCCTTCCTGTCCATTGGATAGGAAGAGTGAAGAACAGACTAATATTTACTAGCATTCGCACTAGGGAATGCTAGTTCACGGTAGCCTACCTGCAAAGTGCCTGGACACTTATCTCTGTCTGGTCACGCATCCAATCCCCACATTTTTATTGTAGCATACTACATGACTGTGTGTGCACTGTCACTGTCACTATGACAATGGTGACGCTCTGTGCACGTGCAGTTGTGTCAGGGGTCATCTGAAATGGAAATGGTGGAAATGGTGATCAGAAGTGGCGCAAATGGTTGTGGTGTGGACAAGACAGGTAAGTTTTTGGTCACTATTGGGAAGGTTGGTTTGTGTGTGGTGCATGCTTTTGTGCACCACTGCTAGTTTATGATAGGTGAACATCTGGACAGTCAGGGGCCATTTCTAGGCTGTAAATGCCTCCTGCAAGTGCAGATGCACCTGCCCAGGTGTTCACCTATCACAGACTACAAGGCCAAATGCAAAATGGCCTCATATCAGACTGGCCTGCCCAACGTGTCCTTGCAGACCTTCTGCTGACAGCAATGTGGTAGGTGGGGTCTCCGTTCTTGGTCCATCCTAAGACAGAACTATCATGTGGAGCTGTGACTGCAGCCCTGCTGGCTACATGCAGACACAGAAATGATTTACAATGACCCTCATTTGGAGAAATGCCAGGATTGAACCCGGGGGCCACCACTTTCCAGAGACTTGTTCTGTCATTAAACTACCGCCTGTTTATCTGTTCAGTTACTGATGTGCAATTGGAGGGAGGCCGCGTGCACAAGAAGGGGGTCCTCAAACTGCTTGATAAAGTAGCAGGGGCTCTGCGCTTGCCAGTGCTGTGCTCCTCTCTATTAGCCAGGGCCGCGCACCTCTCTATTAGCCAGGGCTGTGCACCTCCCTATTAGCCAGGGCCGCGCACCTGCGCAGAGGCCAATCAGGAGTCGCGCCACACGGATGTGCAAAGCACACCGGTACCCAGCAGCCAGAGTCGGCCTGGCTGCTTTAAGGTAAGGAGGGGATCGCTCACGCTCCCCCTGGGGTGGGATAAGGGGGATAGGTAAAGCCCCCTGGGGTGAGGGGCAGACCCAAGATAGGAGACTCCCAGCTCACCATGCTTTGCTCCAGAGAAGCCAATTATGGTGGGCAGGGGGAGGGCCCACTTAGGGACACATTCGCAGTCCGGACACATCCGAAATGGATGTGTCTTAACTGCGGAAGTACACATTAAGTACCCGTTAAGACTACTTTCAAGGTAGTCTTCCGGGAAACCGGTTTAAGGGCCACTTAACACACATTAGAGACACATTGCGTTAGGGCCAATGTGGACGCAAGTGTCTCTAATGTGTGTTGTGTGTGGACGGGGTTTAGACATCCGTCCTTAATGGGTACTTAATGTGTATTAAGTGTCCAATGTGGAAGCACCCCTAGACTGGATTTACACTACATCCAATGTGCACCATGCTAGCAGGGGATGTGGCTTCTCTCTTGCCCTACAGATGCCAAGAAGTGGGCTAGGTCTTGCAATATTATACCATTTTAAAGGTAAGCGTGTAAAAGCTCATTGTCCCCTCTTTTCACCACCTTCATTTTGCTAAACATGCAGAACATCCCTCACCAAAGCCAGACATTTCCCCCCGCACATTTTAAAAAGCAGCTAGAGAGCAGCTTGGTGGTAGCAGCGTGTAGCCTGTAGCATTTCCACTCCATCTCTAATCCACTTATTTATTATTTGCATTTTTATCCCACCCTATACCCAAAGGTCTTGGGGCAGGTTAGAACATTTTAAACCAAATATAAATATATTAAAATAATAAAAGTACCTGAAAAGTGGAGAGAAATAGCTATATCCTCATTTAGCCAAAGACCAGCGCACAGAGGTGAGTTTTCACTGCCCTCCTAAACATGTAAAGTGAAAGTGACTGATGCACCTCAAGGGGAACACTATTCCATATCCTGGGGGCCATCACAGAGAAGGCTCTATCCCAGGTGTCCAGCCCTTTGATGATGAGGGCAGTGGTGCAACCAGAGGGTTCTCTCCTACAGATCTTAAGTGATGGGCAGGTTAGTATGGAAGAAGGCGTTCCTTTAGATATTTGGGGCCCAAGTCATTTAGAGCCTTCTAGATTAAGGTTAACTATGGGTGTGCATGAATGCAATTTTCAGGATTCGATTTGATTTGAATCAAATACCCAAAAATTCAATTTGATTCGAATCTTTAAAATTCAAATTTAACCAAATTCGATTTGAATTGAGCAAATTTGAATCTATTTGTTTGAATATTCTATTCGAATTTGCATTTACAAATGTCAACAACATTTGTATGTGCCCGTACGCATTGTTACACATCCCGTATGCATCCGTACACGTCCTTATGCATCCTGTAGTTATCCCATATGCATCCTGTAGTTATCCCGTATGCAGCCCGTTTTTGTCCCATACGGATCCATACAGATGCATGCAGATGCAGGAAAGATGTGTATCTTCAAGTACGCCTTGTGTATGAACCCATCCACATGCGAGTGTCTGGATAATTTGAACAAACAGATCCAAAATTCAAAATCGGTTCAAATCTTTAAATTTGAATTTATGGGCATTCGATTTGAATTCGAATGTCGAAATTTGGGCAGATTCGATCAGATTTTGAATACCTTCGAATATTCGTGCACAACCCTAAGATTAACATTGGGCTTCCAAAATGTATTCTCTAGCCTTTAATGTGGATTAAAGGCACTAGTGTGCAGACACTATTGCCTCTAAGATTCTTCTAAGCCATGTTAAAATTTTATTTATTTTTATTGCTTTTTTTACTGTGCGCAGATGCGGCCTTGTTTTGAAAGAGAGATTTCTATGACCTCAAGGAAACCCTCCCAGGGACTATAGAACTACAGGTTTAATAAATAAATCTCAGATATGTTTATTATGTTTGCAGCTGCATGCCAGTGTAGCCCCTTCCGCTGCAGCCTCTGGGGGCATCACTTACAGGGAAGATTTCTGAAAGATTATCTTCCCCATGCACAGAGCTCAGGAGACTTAGATTGTTCCTCAAAGGGTCCTGCCAAAAAGGTTAAGTGATCTCTAATCTACACAATACCCAAAACAGTAGGTGGAGCTAATCATTCCCTTCTGTTCTTTAGGAATTTTCTGTCCTGTAACTTGTTAGAGGATGAAAAGAAAACGCCACGGTTGTATCTGAGCATTCTGTAGTGAAAATATGGTGGGTTTAACATTGTTACTGTGTCAGAGGTTGGCCCCTGCTGCTACATGAATTCCAATCAGGCCGAGCCAAGGCATTTATAGAATATGAATCTTGAAGCAAAGCTGACAAGTTTATTTTTTCAAAGCAGGAGGCCGCTGTTCCAAAGCAACATTCTGAATTAATGACTTCATCATCTCCAGCAACAGCAAAAAGAGCAAGGCCGGTTTTATTTATCTTCAGCTGGCGGCACATAAGAATTCAATGTGTAGGTTGCACTAAACGAGCAGACAGGAGGCCTTTTCGCACTACAGCCGAAGGCTAGGCCACGCGGGGACTCGTTCCCCTTTTGCATCCAGGCAGGTAAGGAACGCGTGGGCAGGCATTCCTACCTCCCTAGGTGCAAAAGGGGAATACGTCCCCACGTGGCCTAGCCCAAAAAGGCTGGTGCGGGGGTGGGATGCTCCTCCCAGGCCTGCTGCCATTGGGTCAGGTTCGAGCCAGGGGTGGGTAGGCCTGTCTTGTCCCTTCCCCAGTTCCTGTGGGCCCTAGCGGGGATGCGCGCATGCACACACAACTTACATCATCGCCGCCAAGTTCAAAGTGGCAGACCCAGCCAGCGGCGTTGAGAATCTGCATGCACCATCAGCTCTAACTGGCCATCAGAGCCAGCAGCGCACGCAGACGCACAACACCACTGGCCCAAGTCTGCCACTTCGAACCCGGTGGCGACGAGGTAAGTCACGTGCATGCATGCGGGTCCGTGCTAGACCCCAGCCTGGGGGGTGCCTGGGGGGGTGTGCCTGCGGGCTGTAGGTGACTCAATCAGGTCACCTAGGGCCCAAGGAAGCTGAAGCTCCATCCCAGTGCAGATCAGGCTGCCCCAGTTGCCAGGGCCCCTCTAGGTGGTTGTGCGGCCTGCCAGGGCAATGTGCCACTCCTTGCAGTACACAGAGCCCATTCTGTCAGTGCCTCTGTTCTGAAGAGCTGACAGCTTGGCCCCTGTCTACCAATAGCGGCAGAAAGGGGTGGGGCCCACAGCTGTTCCGGAGGGAGCGTGTGAATGCCCTCCCTCCTGAACAGCTGTGGGATGGCCCAGGATGGCCAGGAACAGTGTCTGCCAGGTGTAGAGCGCGGTTTCGTGCTCTATACCTGGAATGTGAGTGGGAACCCTGGGATGGGATGGGGTGGTTCCAAACAAAACCGCTGGCCCAGCAGAGCCAATGCCCCATTCCAGGGCATCCTACTCCCATTCCTCAGGCCCTCGTGCGGATAGGCCTTTGGTTAGAAATGAATGGATTTTCCTTCAGTCATTCACAACTGAGAAATCCCTATCCCCTTTATGATTTCCCTTAAAATATTGTGCACTTCCATTTCCCAGTGAGGCCATATCTCCACTTACACTGGGGAGCACCATCGTGAAGAGTCTTCACTGCTGCATTTTGTGGTGACTGCACCATCCCATTTGTGGGTGCGATCAGCATTCAAGTCCCCTCTTTTGCAGGATGCAATTTTCTGCCTCATCACAGATGCCTTGGATAGCTGATGGGTGATTTGTCTATGGAATTTATTACCTGAGGAGGTGGTGACAGCCACTAACCTAGACAGCTTTAAGGAAGGGTTAGACAAATTAATCAGGTGTATTAATGGCCACTGCAATGGACGCCTAAGCCCTTTCTGCAGTGAGCTTCAGTCTGGATTCTGAGGCTAACTACATCAGATTCCATCCAGGGTTCTGCCATAATCAGTACTAGCATGCAGATAGCAGGTCCCTATTCTGGGAATATAATCCAGAATAAGGCCCAATGCAGAAAGAGCTTTAGCTACTATTTCCAGGTTGGAGAGATAACTGGGATGCCTCTAAAGGCCACTTGTAGGGAACTGAGAGCAGGTGAGACACATTTTTTATGGATGTGTACAGGACAAAAATGGGATGCATACGGGATAAAAATGGGGTGCATACGGGATAAAAATGGGGTGCATAAGGATGCATACAGATATGTACGGATGCGTATGGACACATCTGAATATTGTCGACATTCCTATCCTCAAATACGAATTGAAAATTTGTACAAATAGATTCGAATATATTCAATTCAAATCGAATGTGAATGCATTCAAATTTTAAACATTCGAATCAATTCAAGTCTTCAGATATTCATTTCGAATCAAATTGAATCCCAAAAATTGCATTCATGCACTTCCCTACTCCTAGTACACTTGCTGGTTCAGTATACCAACCTTCCCTTAGATCACTCCAATGTGTGGAGTGGAAGGTCTTAGTACGCCTGCTGGTCCAGGATACCAGCCAGTGCAGAAACACTCCAACATATTAGCCAGTGCACAGAGAAAACTAAACCCTTCTAGAACACAAGGAAATAAGAATTTCTTAAAGGCTTGCCTAGAACTTTTGCATGGCTAAGCAGAATATTCGCCCTTGCAATACTGTAGATGTAGCCTCCAGGAATATAATCAAGGCAAAGGTTTACCACTTAATTTTTGCTTACTCATCCCTGCCCAGACCACGAGCCTGAGCTGATGTAGATTTTGCAATCCAACTTCATTCATTTTGCAACCTGCTGCCTCTTCAGTTCTAGTCCGTCTGCTTCTTACATACTTGGCTTTATGCAAACAAGCTAAAAGGTTATTCTCTCACTGCTGCAACAACAAAAGCAAATGGTTAACAGGTGACTTTAAGTTCTTGTAAAGGCTGACCCTCCCAGAGGCCACAGACATGGGTGCTTCCGCATTTGCCGCCGAGAAACGGCTCAAAGAAGAGCCGTTTCTCAGCAATTCAACCTCCCGAGGATCCATCCCTATTTCTGACAGATCCGAAGGGCCCCCACACGTCCACACAGGTGCGGGGAGGCCAGATTGGGTGGCTGGATCTCCTTGGTGCACAGAAGCCACAGCACCCATTCCAAAGGGCATCTAGCCTCCCACGCCACCGACAACGCCCCTGGAGCCGCAGGACTGGAGCATGCAGCTGCCAGTCACCACGTGTTTCTGGCAACATGCAGCATGCGGGGCAGGGTGGAAGGAGGCAAACCGGCCTGCATCCGCCCTCCCCAAGATGGTGGCCACAGGGACATCTGTTCCTTCACCTGGCCATGTGCAGAAGCGTCCTGCTTCCACACGGATCCAGGTGAAGGGATGGATTGAAGACCTAATTTTTTAGGTCTTCATTTTAATCTGTTTTTTTGGTGGTAAGACCCATTTTAGAAACGGCTCTCGTGTGCCAAAATGCAGAAGCGGCTGCCTGGAAGGGTCTCTAAAGAGGTCTCCAGTGCAGAAGGTAAGTACACAAGGATCTTAAATGGGTCTTAAATGGAGCCAATGTGGAAACACCCTGTAATATGATTTCAGCGCACTGAGTAATAAATAGACTGGGGTAATATTTACAGATATGTCTGGAATGCCATCATTTACTTGTCTTTCAGGAAAGTCATTAATGATTCTGCATGGAGGGTGACAATTGCTTGTTCTGCCCAAGAGTTGCGTTACTCTCTCTTGTTGCAAATTTATGCAAATTCAACCCCATACTGATCCAGATCTTGTAGAAGTGTAGGCCAGACCAATGTCATCACCACTAATGGTGCTGATCCAGCCCACAACTTTATGCGAGTTTTGCAGCTCCCCTCCCCACATACCCAAAAGGGGGTATTTTTTTGGTGTAGTGGTGTAGTGTACCACCAGAAAACAGCCTCCTATTGTTCTGGATCATGCAGGCTTACCATCTACAGGAAGTGGAGAAAGGACCAGCGATGCTTTTCTCCAACTTATTTCTCAAAGAATACATTCCCAGATTGGAAAAAAATTACTTGCCAACCCCATCCTACAAGTGGAACCCGCATCCAACAACAACTGGAAAAGGGCCCTCCTACTCACTTGGGTTGGAAAACTATGCCTTTTTTCATTTGAAGGGATTTATTTTATTTTTCCTGTTGAAAGTACACACCGAACTGTTTGCTCTGTTTCCATCAGGCAGAGTCAACTGCTTTAAAAGATGAAGTTTTGTCTGTGTCTTTTGAAAGGAAACATTCCATACAGAAGTCCAAACATAAGAGAATATGCTCTACAGTTCCCTAAAAGAGAAATCAAAACACTAAGCCCACTTCTGAGAACTGAAGCTTCCTCTGAAATCCTTTGTCATCAGGAGGCTTCCACTGAATTTGGTCCTTGAGTGCCGGTGCTGAAGATATAGGATTTGCTCAGTTAAGGAAGAAGCTGATACTGTTTAGCAAAAGTTTCCAGATTACATGCATAATCTTCTGGGTGTTGAAGGAGGAAGAGGAGGAGGAGAGTTGATTTTTATGACCTGCTTTTCTCATCCTTAAGAGAACTCAAAGTGGCTGAAAAACCTTCTGTTATTTCTCCCCACAACAGATGCCTTTTGAGAGTTCAGAAAGAGGACTATGACCAGGGGTGTGCACAAAGCCAGTTCTCCACATTTGATTCAATACAAATCAAATGTGGGAATATTCGCCTTCAGCTGGATTCCCCCCCCCTTCCACAAATGTGGGCTGGCTTTGTACAAATATTCATGCATGAAATAAAGGAAACCCCCCACTTCTCCCTTCCCACCCACCCCCATTTACCTTTCATTGCACTGCTGTTGCCACAAACCTTCATAATGTTGTGTGATCTCTGGGTTAGAGCTGGGCATGCAGACCTGGAAGTGCTTTTTCAGCCTCCAAAGAGCATTGAAATAGGCCTGGGGATGCCACTACAGCCTCTTCATCGGTAAGGGAGAGCATCAGAATGGAACAGGTGGCCCCAGTGGCATCCACAGGCCCATTCCAGCACTCTTCAGAGACCAGAAAAGAACTTCCAGGTTTGCACATGCAACTCTCCATCTGGGGATTGAGAACTTCAGGTGGGGGGCTGCGCACGCAGAAGACCCAGAGGGTCTGTTTTGGCCTTTGAAGAATGTCAAAATGGACCCCGAGATGCCACGACGGCCTCCCATTCCATTCTGGTGCACTCCCTTGCCTTTGGGAGGCTGTGAGGGTGTCCCCAGGCTTATTTTGGTGCTCTTTAGAGACCAAAAAAGCACTTCCGGCTTTGCACGCGCAGCTCCCTATGTGGCGACCACACAACACAATGGAAGCTGCGCATGCAGACCTAGAAGTGCTTCAGAGAAAAGCACACAGTGGTTGCAGTGGTAACACCAGTGCAACAAAAGAAAAGAGGGGCCACGGGAGGCCACGGGGGCATGGGAGGCCCTACTGGGGGGATGGGAGGTTTCTTTTAAATTTCATAACATCACTGAAAGCAGGTGGTGTGCAAGTTTCGCTGACTATGGTATCAGTTGTGAACCATTCTAGGGATGTGCACAAATGTTTGTGTTTTTTTTTTTGGCATTTGATTTGAAACAAAACGAATATTCAAAAATCCGGATTGATATGCATAGATCGCATTTGAATGTGGTAAAATTCTATTTGACACGAATCTATTTGTGCATATTCGTATGAACATTTGATACATATCTGATAGGAATAGATATGTATCCGATATGTCTGAACTATTCATATGAATGTCCAGAAACATTCATATTTGTTCAAATGTTAGCATACGAATACTGTAACATTCTTTTTGAGTTCGAATGTCCGAATTCGGCCGAATTTCGAATGTTACGAATATTCATGGACATCCCCAAAGCACTCTGCTGTGGTCTCCAAAGCCATTACAATTATTACTGCCTTGTTTCTGTCTTTTCTCCAGCTTCAGGAAAATGCTTAAATCTGCTTCCCATTTAGAGCTGGAATGCAGTAACAAAACAATCCCATAAGATTATTATAGCATATCTGGCTAAAACCTCTCCAAGAGAGAGAGTGAGAGAGCCACCACTGTGGTACAAACCAGCAACCCACTTTTAAAATGGGGTTTTCAACAACTGAGACCCTTCCAAAGAATAGGACCCCATAGAAAACATAAGGTTGCTATCAAGGCAACTAAAAAGTGTCCCATAGAACCTAGTAAGAAAATCTGGTTTTTGTTTTTTAAGTACTATAAATAAGATCCAACTACACTGTGGGAGATAGGGATACGAACAAATGTTTTTTTCGTGTTTAATTTGAATGGAATTGAATGCAAGAAAATTCACAATAGTTCCAATAGAGCCCTTTCAAATGTGGTAGAATTCGAATTTGATATGAATCTGATTTGAATTCAGTTGCATGTACGAATACCCTACAAATTCCCTATACATCTGTTCTGAATGTGTCAAATCTGCTCTGAGTCTACTTTAATCCCCTCTCAATCTACTTCAGATCTCCTCTGAATCCGCTTTGAATCCACTCTGGCTCTGCTGCAGATGTGACTCTGCAGCTGCTTTCCTGCCTCCTGAGGTTCACAAATGTAATAAAGTTCCATAAAGCTGAGACCTTCGGGTATAGGGCGGGATAGAAATACAAATAAATAAATAAATAAATAAATAAATAATATGGATGCATAGATGCATTCGATTTGCATTCAAATGTCAATCTTCAAATGTACCAACATTCGATTTGAATTAAAATGTCCAAATTCAAACGAATTCATATGAATTTCGACTGTGATGAATATTTGGGCACATCCCTAGTGGGAGGAAGTACTCCTTCAGATATTTGCGTCCTGATTCATGTATTAAAATCTTGGACTCAGAAACAAACAGAAGACCAGTGGAAGATCTTTAAGGAACAGAACGATGTGTCCATGGCAGCGTCTTTCACCATTCTTCTCAAATTGCATCCCCATTAAGATATCACGAGCCCATCAGTTAAATATTTATTAAAACGGAACTGTATACTGTTTATTTCAACATCCCTTTAGAGAACTTCAATTGCATCTTCTTTTGTGCAGCTCAATGAGCTCTGATTAAATATTCATTAACATATAAATGAAAAGTTAATGCCAGAAGAAGATTCTGGAGGGTAGACTATGGTCTGTATCTAACAGGTTAATCTGAAAGGCCAAACAAAAAGCCAAAAGTATTGCCACAGATAACAGTTTTAAGGAAAACAGGGTTGGTTCTAACTTGTCTGAGTCTCCACTTCAACTCCCTAGTGGTTTCTTTTTTTAATAACTGGCTCCCATTGTGAAACAGGATTTTGCCAATATGTAAATGGAATGTCTCTATTTTTAGATCCCAAATCCTTCCTCTCTCTGCTTCTGCAAGACTAAGCTTTCCATTCAGCTCCTTCACTTCCCCCACTTACCCCTCAATTAATCTACCCCGGCTATTGTACAATCTCTTGCATCATTCCATACTCAGCTGTGGAAGCTCCTTTAAAAAAAGTGCTTAAGAAATTTCCTCATCTGGATGTTCTCCATATATAATGATTCAGCATGCTAATGGAAATTGGTTTATGATGAAAATGACCACATGCACAAACGCACGCACACACATGAGTGTCCTTTCAATCAATTTTATCTGTGCCTAACCTTCTGGAAGCTATTCAAAAGCTCATTCATTCATAATAGCTGCTTGGCATAAATCCCAGGATTATCAAGATAGGCAGAGAAAATCATTAGCACACTATATAGTGCTATACATACTTATTACATTAAAGAGCATTCTGGCCTTTCTGAATTGTTCTTCTATTGCTGGGTGGAACCACATGCATCAGTCTCCACTCTAGTTAAACTTCCAAAGAGATAATCAGGTCCATTTCATTCCGCTTCATTGCCAATGGCGAGGACAAGATGGGTAGTTAGAATCATTGAATCATAAGGTGTTTCCGCACTGGCTGTGGAAACTGGATTAAACATACATTTAAAACACATTTTAAACACTTTCCTACTTCACTTCCGCACTGGAGACCACTTTCCAGACCCTTGGAAGTGGCCACTTCTGCATTTCAGCGTGCGAGATTTGTTTCTAAAATGGGTCTCACCGCTGAAAACCAGATTAAAATGAAGACCTAAAAAATTAGGTCTTCAATCCGTCCCTTCGCCTGGATCCATGTGGAAGCAGGACGCTTCCACTCATGGCCAGGCGAAGGGATGGATGTCACTGAGGCCGCCATGTTGGGAGGGGTGGAAGCAGGACAGCCTTGCTACAATGTATCATTTGAGGCTTGTGTTTTTATCTCTTCTAGTTGCAGTGGGCATGGCAAGGGCAGGGAGGGGGAGACCCTCACAGCTGTGGAATCCCACCCACATCTGGCAGGCATTGGCCAGAAGAATAGATCTCCGCCCCAAAAAGTCTGGTAGTGTTCCCAAAGGCAAAAAACAAAACAAAGCAAAAAAACGGACTGGTCTCCAAAAGGGGACTGAGAACAGTTTTTGTGAGAACTTTTTTTTTGCGCAGATTTTTGCAGGATAGTCCTCATAAAGTCCGGGATTTTTTTTTTTTTTTTTAAAGGGATCTTCCACTCCCAAAAACAGATTCGATTTCGATTTGGATTTAAACATGTATGAGAATGCAGCCTGGATGAAAGAGCTGATCTAGCATGCATTACTGACATTCTTCTGGCAAAGTCAG
Organism: Aspidoscelis tigris stejnegeri; assembly: GCA_023333525.1. Classification (NCBI taxonomy): domain Eukaryota; kingdom Metazoa; phylum Chordata; class Lepidosauria; order Squamata; family Teiidae; genus Aspidoscelis; species Aspidoscelis tigris. Next base: position 20,253,844 of record JALMGA010000007.1, on the reverse strand, counting down.
CGCTTTATAAACAAACTATAATAATAATAAAGTCCAAGGAGACTGGGCAGATCTTAACAAAATTTCTTTGCTTCCAACCTTTCCTGACTAGTGAAAATCCCTTCACAACAAGCTCAGCCTGACATCAGCTCCAAAGCCTTGGGATTTAGAGCAGGTTAAGGCCAAGTCTTGATATTCATGAATGTAAAAGAAGGAAAAGGAGGAGAAGTTTTGAACTTGGCAAGCCCTGGGGCTTTTCAAATGTTGCCTTGTAGGCTCCCAAAATAAATGCAGAATTCTCACAATATGCTGAAGCAAGGATTTTGGTTTCGTATGAAATTAGAATATATTATTTTCCCTTCAGTGGACTTGAACTGTCTATCTAGGATGTCAGTAGATTTTCAGGAAAAACCTCTGAATCCGAGTGTTCCCAGTGCGAAGGCGCATATGATGGCAATGTTGTTGCCAGTCCTGCTCCAAATGAGAGAAGTGTTTTTGCAGGGTCAGCGTCCAAGTCATCATTAATGTTTATAGTTTCAACAGCCAGTTACATTGCTATAGAAACCCTTAAAGGAGAATTCCTTCAAAAGGCCAGACTGAAAGGGGAGCAAATTCTTATAATTCTTCCTCTCCCTCTCTTTTGATCAAAGCATATTACTGCGGTTGATTATTATTATTATTATTTTTAATAAAAACAGATTTAGCAAAAATTAGTCTCAAAATACAGTAAATCATTTTAAAATATTGATCAGTATTCAGAGTCAACAGTACTTTAACAAACTCCTCTATTATTCTCAGGGCCATCCTAACTATGGCTTCTTCCACATGAATCAATGATGCGGAGGCTTGCGGTTAGAAAGGAGTCAGTGGGCCTTTCTGCATGAACCTTAGGGCCTTTCTGCACAGGCTCTAAAAACGGATTTAGAGTCTTTTTGGGGAGGGATTAAAACATGGCTTCTGCAAAAGGGAACAGAATTAGGGACCCTTTGAGGACGCCACATCTGCACATCAGTGCGCAAAACCGGTTTCTTAAACTGGTTTTGCCGCCAAAATCCTACCCAGATGTAAGACCTGAAAAATTAGGTCTTACATCTGACTTTTCCCCTGAAACCGTTTCAGTAGCAAATGCTTCCACAACGGCAGGGGAAAGACCCAGATTGCCAGCGCATGCCCAGCTGTCAAAGAGGGAGAGTGCGTGTTCTCCCTGTTTGACAGGTGGGCCTGCACACTGGCCTCTGCCATTGGCTCCTTCACAGCCGGCTTGGCAAGGCTGGGAACCAGCTTCCCCGGCTTCCCCTTCGCTCAAGAAGGCTTCTGGCAGCAGGGGCCCCAGTGTCCGTGGCGCATGCACCGTGGCCTCCATTAGCCAGCCGCCCTCACAAGGGTGGCTGGCCAATGGGAAGGGGCCAGCCACCCTCGTGAGGGCAGCTGGCCAATGGAGGCCACGGTGCACACACGTGCAGTGGATTCTAGGCCTCCCGCTGCCAGAAATTGCCTGGCAGCGACCAGGTAAGGACCGGATCGTGAACGTGCGACCCCGGGCGGGGTGGGGGGTCTCCCTCTTTGACAGGCCAGAAACTCCCGAGGCCAGATTGGGATGGGTGCTGGTGAATCTGCACCAGCACCCTCTCCAATCCGGTCTTGCTGCTGCCGCCCAGATTCTTTTAAAAAACGTTTCGCCGGAAAACAGATCTTATAGATCCATTTTCTGGTGGCATGTGCAGAAAGCCCTTAGATCTGAATTAAGGAGCCTCTAAATCTGGATTACAGGCCTCTGATTTGCACATTGATGTGAATTAAGTAGCCCTGGCCCCATGTTAGCCCTGCCCCATCTGTGCAAGATAGAGCTAGATCTGGATTAAGAGGCCCTTTGTCTGGATTCTTCTGGACCCATTTTACACAAAAGTACAGGCCCCTAATTGCATTTCTGCGCAAAAGTTAATGGAAACAAAAAGAAACTAGTAGCAACCAGAATCACAGTTGGTTTCCATGATGTGGGGAAAGAAGGAAACTCCTTCTACAAGTCCACATTTATGGTCACAACATGAAAATGAAGCAGAGGAAGCCAAGGGACATGTTTTTGGTGTAGGAAAAAAGCCCTCTATAAAAAACTCAAATTACAAGGGCTGCAATCCACATTTGCCATGAGATTTCCTCTTTAGGAAATTCTCAGTGCAATATTCAATTCCACCTTAAAACCTGTGTGTAGTGAGGCCCCAAGTCCAGCGTCTAACATAATCAAATTGCATTATTTTGGCATTGAGTAATAGAATGGCGCTTGCTGTTGAACTTGTGGATTTCTAATATTTTATCCTAGATAAGATCAAGCATGTACAATGGATCTTCCTTATTTCCCATGCAAACAGTGACCCTTTTAAAAAAAGTTGCCCTTTCACATTTTGCTTGCATTTATAAACCTGTCCTGCTTGATATACATTTCTGCTTTTGTTTTCAAAGCAAAAGAGAGTTTGTTCCATGATACCAGCCAGTATATGCAGATTTCAGGATAACATTACATTTGTGTTTTATGATTTGCCATGCTTTTGGCTATGATCATATCTCCAGTTCCCTGGAGGGGCAACTTCTTGAATCAGCAGCTTTTTCCTTTGGAGTTTCAGTGGAATGCTGCACCACTACTGCAATCCATCAGGATGTCTGTCAAATAAAAAGTGGTTGTGCAGTCCCTGCACAGCTTCTGTCCTGTCTGAATGTACCCTTATTTTCTTGGGATCGCAGATCACTGAAGGTGGTGACTGCAGTCATGACATTAAAAGATGCTTGCTCCTTGGGAAGAAAGCTGTGGCAAACCAGGACAACATACTTAAAAGCAGGGGCACCTTACTAACAAAGATTCGTATAGTTAAAGCTATGATTTTCCAAGGATGGCTGAGCACCCATCCCCGGTTGCTAAGTTTCCATACTAGAGGCTGAAAATGTAGTGGTGGACTTCTGCCCATACTTCCTGTCCATAGCAACAATTCTAGCCATGTTTTGGGCTGCAATGGGCAGCATTCCAACACAGCAGCAGTCCCTTGGGTTCCAGAGTGGTGTGCATTGTTTATTCTGTGCTCATGTGCCCAGAATGGCCATTCCACACCAGGCCCAGGTCTCACCCTGGGGTAGATGAAGCCAGCACTGCAGGTTAGGCAAATTTTAAAGAACACCAAGCAGAATGGAGGTTTGTGTTTCTTCCTCTCTACTACATATTTTGAGACTTTCAAAAATATTTATATACCTCATGAAATGTTTTGTACATTGCAAATGCTTTTATTTTCTTTAGTTTTTAAAAAACTGATTTATTTATTTTCTAACCGGTTCTGAGATTTTATGGTACAGTACTGGATGGATGGATGGATGGATGGATGGATGGATGGATGGATGGATGGATGGATGGATGGATGGATGGATTGGAGAGGAAAAATGGCTAATGCCTATGCTTTCTGTGCGTGATGATTTATGATGCTAACCTCTGTAAAATGGAAGGCAAACTAGGATTCAAACACACACGAGATGGTCTTAAATTCAGTCAGCAAAACCCAGAGGAGGAAATCTGTGACTCTGTAACAGCTGTCATCTGCCATAGGCAATATTACAACAGATAACTAAGAGTGTGATGAAATGTACGGCAACTTCCTATATTTCTGCTTGCAGAATATACTGAAATAAAGAAGTATCATTTTCTTTCTTAGGAAATATTTTGTCAGAGAGAATCATTACTAAAGAAGTCTGGAAAATATCCAATCTAAAAAAAAAAAAATCTACTTAAAGAACGGTGACGTACATTAAATTTTTAACATGAGACAAAAGCATGGCATCTTGTGATCCAATTTGCCAATCAATAGAATACTTAAGAGGCTATCATCTTCAAACCCAACCGTCCAACCAATAAGATTGCCAAAAAGAGACTTTTTTAGCCTTAGAACCAAAATTCCAAGTCCAAATACTCACAAGCACTTTCTATACAGAATCTAGGGGCATTTTTGCACTTCCCTTCCCATCCATAGGATGAGAAAGGAGTGCAATCACTTAACGTTTATGAGCATTCATACTTGCAAACGCTAGTAAAGGTTACTCTAAACCCCCCTCCCATGATCAAACACTTACCCATACATTCCAGCATATAAGATGACTGGGCATATAAGACGACCCCCAACTTTTCCAGTTAAAATATAGAGTTTGGGATATACTCGCCGTATAAGAAGATAACAGCCGGGGTATAAGAAGACCCCCGACTTTTGAGATTTTCCTGAGTTAAAAAGTAGTCTTATACGACAGAATATACGGTACCTATTGTTAGATTACCAGTCAATCCTCTACAGGGTGCCGCCATCTTGTGTGCAATGCCCTCCACAACTGCATGTGTGTCAGCACTGTCACCATGATGACACTGATGTTCTGTGCAGTCACAGTGTGTCAAGAGGTCAGCAGAGCTGCCAGCGCACTTGCATGGCAGCTCCATTGGCTTCCCCATCCAGCAGAGGTGCAGATGGTCACTGGCTGGATGCAATCAGGTAAGTTGGAGTAAGGTTTAGTAAGCTTGTGGAGCACAATTTCATGCTCCACAGCTAGTTGTTAATTAGTCAACTTCTGGGCAGGCATGGGACATTTCTATTCTGTAAACTCCTGCGAGTGCAGATCAGCTACAGGCCAAAGTGCAAATTGGCCCTAGATAATATCCAGAGACCACGGGCCTTTTCGTACTTAACGTCCATGAGACAGTGTCCCACAGAAGTTAAGACAAAGGATGGCACCCCCAAACCCAATGCATGCTGGGCTTTTCCTATGGTGATTGGGCAATACAGTGGTGCCCTTCCCCCATGCACTCTTTGCAAGTAGGTGTAAAGGCTCTGCCTGGAACTGTAGTAGGACAGCCATTGGTGCGCCTGGTATCGCTGTGGATCAACATTTACTACTCCACAGCTAACAAAGATGGCAGATGGCTGTGCGTGCTCAGAGCTACTCCAGGACAGAAGCGGCTCCGTGGTGTACAGATGATCCATGCCAAAGCATCCCCAGGCTGTTCCCATCTTCCAAGTGCAAAAAGGCCCATATCTTTCTTATGGTTCTGGATGACCTAACATAGGCATGTGAACATGACAGTATAGCCCCATGTCAAGTCTCTCTATTAAGCAATTCATCAGCATATTGATTATGGCTGGTCTATGTTTTCTCTGGATGAAAGATACTTTGAGTTCTAATTGCAAAAGATGGTTCAGAGCAGTCCTTTATAGAGTTTAGCTCATAAAAGCATTAGAGGACCCCTTTCATGAAGTCCCTATTCTAAGGGACTTGCTACACTCAAATTCTGAGTCATGTGTCAAAATCAAATCTGCAGGAATTCCACAGGAATTGTGACTTAGGAGCCACAAATTAAAAGCCTTAAAGCGTGGTTAATGTGCTTATTCTCTCAATACCAGGGATAGGCATGAATAAAGTTTTTTTGTGAATCGAATGTAAGAAAATTTGTATTTGTTCAAATAGATCCACTTCGAATGTGGTAGGATTCTATTCTATACGAATGTATTCGTACAAATTCATACAAATATCTGATACGAACACATAGGTATCCAATAAGCATCCAATACGTATCCGATATGTATCCAGTAACATATCTGTTCTGAAAGCATCAAATCCACCCTGAATCCACTTTGAATCTGCTCTCAATCCATGTTGAATTCACTCTGGATCTATTGCAGATGTGACTGGCGCGGCCACTTTTTCACCTCCCCATTTCACAAAAGTTCCAAATCTTCATATGTAGGTTCCAAAACATTTGCATTTGTGTGAATGTCAATGGTCGAATGTCGTAACATTTGATTCATATATGAATGTCCAAATTACAAATCTTACGATTATTTGTGCTCATATTCGTGAGTTCCATGTCAAGTGGTCTTTTCCCCACCTCTCCTGATCCAGAAATCCTTCTGTCTTCTTCTGTCTCCCAAAGTATGTCCAAGCTCATATCCACTGATTCCATGACACTATCTCATACTTGTTCTCCTTCTCTTCTCTGTCTGCCTTCATTAATCATAGTAGCCAGGTGGTCTGAGGTTATTGGCTAAGGATCATGGGAGTGGTAATCCCCAAAATGCACTTTTTCAAAGTCTGTTGCTCACAGTGGTGTTATTTAAACCTTCCTGTTTTTGGTACCTAATGAAATTTCTGCAGGACCCATCTCACTCTTGGAAACTTCTGTTTTCACGTCAATCTTACTTGGGCCCAGCATGAGGCACTGCTGATAATACTCTTTGTTGCTTTCTGAAAGTTAATACTGTCTAACCCAGCTATTATTCTACTTCTTTATGCTCCTTCTAAATGAAGATTAGACATGGGTGGGCAAGGCAGGAGAAGATTACACTGAAGCATTTGCTGGCAACCAAATTCCCTTATGTGGCAACACATCCAGCTTTGGAATTATAATAGTGGTGATAACTTTGCAAAAAGAGACAAAGTGGGGTGGGCTTGAAAGTCCACCTAAAGGGACGCAACATGGCAATTTATCCCAGACAAGATGCTCCACTGCTGACCCACAACTAGGATTAAGCCATGAGTTATTTAACTAATGTCTTAAGACTGCAATTTGGTATTTTGGATTGGCTGAAGCTCAACAGTGCAGTAAACATCTGGAAGAAAAGAGGAACATTGGTTCAGTTCTCAGGCTGTTTCTGCATCTTTGCAGGAAAATTGCATTGATGTGTCCATGTAGCCGTGAAGCATCTAGCTGTGGTCACTTCCAGTCAGCAGCTGAATCACTTGCTAGCAGGAATAATACAGGATATAGATCCCCTGCCATTACCCCTTGCCAGTTAGACAGCACTGCAGCTGGTGCTGTCAGTGCACATTCTAAATTGCATGCACTACTGGTCATCTGGATGTACAGAGTGACAAGATGTGGTGGCTCTCACGGGCATGTATGGATCCCTATTTTGGCCTCCTTGTATATGTATTGAGCACAGCTACTCTATCCCTTTCTGCATTTTACTTGAGTTAGGCCATGTCTTCACGGCAACCTTATCTCGCATTCAAAACGTTTTCAATCCTCGGAGTCCACACAGCAGTTTGGCTTAACATGCTTTCCCTGTGTTAAACCACCCCAAAGCGTGGTGAATCTCAATCCTGATTTCAACAGGTCTCACTCCGGATCGTGTGCTTGAAACGTTTTACATTTTTTTACTGTGTGGACAGTACCGTTTTAAGGGATGAGAATCCATGTTTAGGGTTTCCCTCTCCCAATAGCTTGCTTCCAAAGACAGTGATTTCAGTGTAAAAATCCACTTAACAGCAATCGCTACACTGTAGCGATGGAACCACTTCACACCTTGATGGTTGGAATAACAATGTTGCAATTTTGTGCAATTCTAAAAAGGGAAAGGGAAAGGGAGGGAGGAAAGGGGTCCCTTATGGGTGGCGCGTCCATGCCAGGAGGAAGAGGGCAGGGCAGCCCCGAAAAGCAGCTTTTAAAAAGTAGCCCCTTGAGTCCCCCCTTGAGTCACATACCCCACGTACGATCCTCAGAATCCGGATCCGACGCAATTAAGTTAAAAGTAATGGGAACAGGCAAATTCGCGTTTGCATCTGGTTCTAATATTTTGGTTTAAGGAAACTGGATTAAGCTTTTAATGGGGATGCGCCCTTAATCTGTAATCAGCTGGATCTGTACTAGCTAAATCTGTATTAGCTAGATCAGGATCAACCACAGAGACATCTTCATTGAGTGGACTTTGGAACAGCAAAGGTTTGCTAAAGAGTGCTAGCATGTATATAGACTACGCTTATCTGATTGGAATCTACTCTATTCCCGTGCAGACGATGTGTTGTTAGCAGCCTCCTTCAATCAGGCTGCTATGCAATCTCTGAGAAGCAAAGTGCGAGCTTGTCCATGTGTGTGCAAATGCTGAGTACACACGATCTCTGCCCCCTTGCATCCAGACACTCATCCTATTGCAGATGGTGTCCAGACTCTGTCATCTTCATTCCCCAATGTTGACCGCAGCACATGTGTGCCGGCACCCATCACTGGGGAAACCATGACAGAGCATGTCATGTGATGCATCAGCATGCTTACATGGTGCACAGCATGACGATCCTGCCCATCTTCCAAACTTGGATGACATGTGAATGATCGCTGTGGAACCTCACCAGCGCCACCCAAGGTGCAGTGTAAGTGCACATGTGGAGCACACCACAAGGCCAAGTGTGGAAAGGCCCAATATGTTCTTAGCAACTCATTGATCCAAATTAACAAGTAAATGCAGAAAGACCCAATGGCAGCTCTGTCTGGAAGGCAAGTAGACAACCCAACAAGGGTTACTGTTGAAAAACCTGGAACTAACAGTGCATATATGGTTTTTATATGTTTTATGTTTTATATCGCTTGTTGGTATTTGATATTTGAAATTTTTATAACAATATGACCTTTTGAATTGTGTGTTTTATTGTATACGATTGTGAATTCTTGTGCGTCGCTGCGAGTCCCTTTGGGAAAAATGTGAGATATAAATAAAAGTTTATCTATCTATCTATCTATCTATCTATCTATCTATCTATCTATCTATCTATCTATCTATCTATCTATCTATCTATCTATCTATCTATCTATCTGACTTGGCATCTTGCTGTCACTAGCTCGGTGCGTGCATGAGCGTGTGGTTCACTGTTACCGCCTACTCTAGACACTACAGGCTGTTTCTGGAGCCTGGCAAAATAGCATCAGGCACTGTGAACAACTTGGACCACTGCAGCTGGAGATGCACCCATCTGGGTAATGCTCAGGAGACCTCTTTAAATTGGTATCCTGTGAAGTGCACTCCAGCACAATTGTTGCACTGAGGATTGCTCCAAAGCTAAGACCCATGTGGCTGGAACATTCTGCAAGAAGCACAGCCTCCCAAGGACCAATTTACCAAGTAAATGCCACAATCCCTGCTTGCAAATAATCCAGTTCATGTTGGCCATATGCAACCTGCCCTTGACTCTAGACTTTCAGAGGCTCCAGCCAGGAACATGGATGGCTGGTCCTCTTGTTTTGGTCATCACAACAGATCCACAGACAATTAGTATTATTTTATTTTATTAGAATTGTACTTTTATTGCCAGGAAGAGGGAAAGGCACTGGCAGGATTTCCTGTTCCACATACCTAAAGAGTTTGACTGGACTTATATATTGTGCTGCCTCAGTCAGTTCTCATTGTTTGAAACTCAATGGCTCCCCTGGACTTTGCGGCATTCACTTTCCTTCTGCTTATTCTTTTGACCTGAAACTCTTTCCCAAGCTTCTGCTCCAAGAACCAGTATAAAGCTTGACCACTGTCTTAGAAGCAATAATAAAGAGATGAATCCAAACAGGACAAAGGTGTGTTAAAACTTCTCAGGTTCATGAAGTAGAGAAGTGGAGGGTGAAGGGTTATGTAACTTGGGTGTGCTCCTGGGTTCATGTTCATGTGGGCTATAGCTGGCATTGATTTAAGAAAGCATATTTAAGACTGCACTTGGTTCACTAGCTTCACTAATACATTCTAGGACCCTTTCTGCATGACAGGTGATCTGGATTATGGGGCTCAGTCTGGATCAAGGAGGCCCTCCCACACTGGTTTGGGTCCATCTTTACTGGATGAATCCAGAGGCCTTTTCGCACACACCGGTTTGGAACGCGCGGAAGACAGCTCCGGGCGCGGCATTCGCATTGCCGCGGCCGGCTTTGCGTCCCGGCATGTCCGGAGCTGTCTTCCGCGCATTCCAGATGCAGAGCACTTTAAAGTGCTCTGCATCCGTTCCGGCGCGTACGAGGCGTCCCAGCGCATTCGGGGAGAGAAGCATTCGCTCATACTTCTCTCCCTGACAGCCGCGGGCACGCCTCCCCGGTCAGCATGGGCCGAAAATCGGCCCAGCAGCTGATGGCGGTTGGGCTGATCTCCTTCGTTGCCGGGCTGTGGAAGTGATCGCGCAGCCGTGGCGAGGCTGGTTGACAGGGAGGGGGCCCACGATTCGAATCGTAGGACCCCTTGCCATCTGCCAGCCTCGCCGCCGCTGGGCGATCACTCCCGCAGCCCGGCAACGAAGGGGATCGCCCTCCGCGGGGGGGGGGGAGCTAGGCCCTTCCCGGCCCCGGCGGCCCCATTGGGCTGCTGGAGTCGGGGACCTGGGAGCATCAGCTTCCTGTAGCCCCTTTCCGGGGTGGCAGGAGGCCGATGCGTGGCTGGCTGGGGGCGAGGAACCCCTTGGGCGACCGGAGCGCGTTGCTCCGGTCAGCCAAGGGTCCCCCGCGCCCCGATCTCGCCCATCTACGGGGCGCGGGCGCCTGGATCTAGCCGCCCGCGCGCCGCAGATGAGCCCCCCATCCCCCCACTCCCCAAAGCCCCCACTCCACCCACCCCCCGAACCCGATCTCGCCCATCTATGGGCTGCAGGTGCCTAGATGTAGGCGCCTCCAGCCCACAGATGACCCCCCCCCAGTTTCAGGGCCCGGGGATGGGACACGCGCGCGTGCAGGTCCTACCTTCTCGGTGACCGGCCTCAGAATGAGGCGAGGATGCCGGGAGCACGCACCACGTGGCGTGCCGAGGCCCCCTATTGGACAAGCAGATCTCCGAAGGCGTCCTGCCCCATAGGGACCTTGCCCCGGGCCCCGCGATGGGGGCCCGGGGGCCCGGGCATCTTTGTGCCAGCTGCACGGGGCCCGATCAAGCCCCGTACAGCCGGCACGGAGCGGCGAAGTGGCTTGACAGCGCTGCCCGCCCCTTGGGTGCTCTCACCCAATGGGAGGCAGCGTTGACAGCCGTATCCCCGCCCCTGGCCGGCCTTTGCCAGCTAAGACACTTCCTGAACACTTTGACCATTCACACACAGGCGCGCCGGAACGCGTTTACACGCGTTCCGGAGCGCCTGTGTGTGAATGGTCAAAGCGTACAGAAGTGTCTTAAGCTTCCCGCTCTACACGCGTTCCAAATGGAATGCGTGTAGTGCGAAAATGCCTCAGATCTGGATTAAGGAGGCCCTTAATCCAGATCTGTTGTTGACCTATTTAATCTAGACCAAGGGCCTTATTTTTGATGACAGGAGGGGTACAGATGGCATGTTTCCATAATCCAGAATTAGCAGGGTGTGCTTTTGAGCAGCACGCCACAGCACACCATCAAAAAGCATTCCCCCCCCCCAACTGGCTCCAAGGCTAGGAATGGTTGATCCTAGCTTTCAGAGGTGTGCTAGAGCAACTCATAAGCTTGCAAAAGCTTTGCAGCCATATAGAGGCAATGAGTGGATATGCACCGTCAGTCCTGATCCAGCCCATGCCTCCAAGTAGTCCAGATCAGTGCAGTTCCATTGAATCTGGATTAACAAAAGGTAATCGCAGAAAAAATAGGTAAAATAGCTCCTGCAGATAGTTCAGAAGCTGGAGTTAATTCAATTTTCTGCAGGCCATTTTCTGCAGTCCTTTGCAGGCCATTGGTCATGAATTAGTAGACCCAGAAGGCTTCAAGTTTCTGAAAGAGAGCCTTCTCTCATTCAGGCATTCCAAATATCAGTATCTGCAGGGAAGGTTTATGGTCTACAGTTCATGAAACATTTTTTTTCATTGGTGATCCTCACAATGAAGGATGTCCTTCCATGAGTTCCACCCAGCATCCCTGCTATATACTCTTTCCAGGCCTTTGGCCTCTTAACAGGCTTCTTCTCAGTGCTACTGCACTGTGCCTTCACATCTGGTTTTACTAATATTTATCATTTTCTTTCTTTCAGATTTGTAATCTTATGAGATTTCAGACTGCATTTAGTCTGTTTATATCCAATTTCACTTTTGTTACTCACCCTGGAATTTTTTTTGCAACAGGGCAGGATGTAAATACTATGGATATTGTTACAGGCGCTATTATGCGCGTATATCAATTGTATTTTATGTTAAGTCACATTGTATTTTAATGAGCGTGCATTTTTAACTGTGATATATACTTATTGTACTGAACTGTTGCAACCTGACCTAAAACCGTTTCCACAAAGGGCAGACCATAAATAAGACAAAATGAATGAATAGTTTTATTGTGATACAGTTTAAAGCATTTGTTCTGGAAGTGACTTTGGAGGCCAGCCTAATCAACAGATGAAATGTCAAGATTAGGGTTTATTTAAAGAGAAGAATAGCAGTGCTGGCATTTAGATTTCGTACAGGCATGTTCATCCAGAGATTGTGAAGGTTTTCGCAGCAGTTCTGCCTCCATGAACCTTCAGCAGGAGACTGATGCCGTTATTATGCTGGTGGCATCTGCCTTTTGCAAACACCAGAAGGAAGAAGAAAGATAAGGCTGGATCCTCTTGGCTTCAGAAATGTCCATCACCACCTGCTGCTCCATATGTGCCTCCCAACACAAAGTATTTGTTCCTTGGGGTGCAGGAAATGGACAGTCATACAGATGAGCACAAAAATTTGTAGCATTCTATATTCATACAAATTCACATTGAATGTTTCGGAACATTCATGTGAAGCTTTGCTACATCTGTGAACCTGGGAGGTGGGGAAGCGGCTCTGCCAGTCACATCTGCAAAGGATTCAAAGTGGATTCAAAGTAGATTCAGGGTTCATGTTCAGGGTTTAACGTGTTCAGAGCCGATACATAGGGGATATGTGGGGGATTCATACGGGGTACGTAGGGGATTCATATATGATTTGTATCGAACATTTGTATCAAATTTGAACCCTACCACATTCGAAGGGCATCTATTCAAACGAATGCAAATTTTCTTGCATTCTATTCAATATGAATTGAACCCACAAAAAAATATTGCTGCACATCCTTAGCCAGTCATACTCTTTAGGACAATAGCAGGAAGAAAGAAAGAAATATTATCATAAGAAAGAGCATCTCTGATCAAATTCTTGCAACACCTGCACACTTCTTATCTATCAAGAGCCAAACTTTTTTAAAAAAAATAACTTCATCATTAAGGACCAAAATAATTCCCTCAATGTCCAGGGAGACTTAAGAATTTTTCTAGTCATTTTTCTCCTTCTCCCCTATTCCTTTTATAGCTCTTATTTTTCTTACTTAACATAAGAACATATCAGGATAAGAGGAACACTGCTGGATCAGGCCACAGCCCATCCAGTCCAGCATCCTGTCTCACACAGTGGCCCACCAGTCGCTTCTGGGAATTCTCAAGCAGAAGACAAAAGCAAAACCTTTATCTGCCCTCGATTCCCTGCAAATGACCTTTAGAGGATCTTGCCTGTCCCTCCAGCCTCAAGGTAAAACCTTAAGCATCCATCCTAGTAAACATTGACACACCTGTCCACCATGGATTGGTTAAACCCTTTTTTAAAGCTATCCAGGCTGGTTGCTATCACCATCTCTTCTGACAGTAAATTCCACAGACCAATGACTCTCTGGGTTAAAAATTATTTCCCCTTATCTGTCCTAACTCTCTTGTCCATGAACTTTAAAGAGCAACCCCTGGTTCTAGTGTTGTGCGAAAGAGGTTATATTTTTTTCTCTGTCCACCTTTTCCATGACATGCATGATTTTATATACTTCAGTCAGGTCTTGCTAAGTATGCCTTCTTTTTTAAAATCCCTTATACAATTGCCTACAATTGTGTTAATTTATCTGTTTTAAGTGCCGTTTAAGTGACAGAAATATATGGGTTTAATCCTGCCTCAGTGGCTCCAGAGTAGCACAGCCCAGGGTTTCAGGAACATATGGACAGTATTAGCACTCTCTGCATTGCTGGGGCAAATCTGGATTAGCTTGCACTAATTCATGGAGGACAATTCATGGAGGAATTGATGCCTACATACTGCTTTCAGGGCTGGAGAGACAAGTAGGATGCCTCTAAAGGCCACTTGATTAAGAAGGCCCAGAATTAATTGGTGGGCCAGAGTATGAGACAGGATACTGGACTAGATGGGCTGTGGCGTGATCCAGCAGGAGTCCTCTCATGTTCTTATGTGGACCTTTTGTAGACAAAGCAGATACTGTGCCATTCCTGCTCTGTTTCACTGAATGAACTCAAGTAGGGATGCTTACAAATATTCATAGGCTTTCGAAATCAGATCAAATGTGCTGAATTTCAACATTCGTACCCAAACTGAATGTCCCGAAATTTGAATGTAAACATTAGTTCAAATTATCTGGACATTCGTATTTATGAGGGTTCGTACATGATGAGTACTTGAAGATCCACATCTTTCCCACATCTGTACGCATTTATATGGATCTGTACGGGAGAAAAACGGGTTGCATATGGGATAACTACGGGATGCATACAGATGTGTACAGATGCGTTTGGATGTGTACAGATGTGGGAAAGACGTGTACGTACACATACGAATGTTGTCAACATTTGTATGTACAGATTCAAATAAAAAATTCAAATGAATAGATTCAAATTTGGTAAATAGAAATCGAATCCTGTTAAATCTGAATTTCAAAGATTCAGATCGAAACGGATTTGGGGGTATTTGACTTGAATAGACTGTCAAAAAAATTGTACACATCTCTAAACTCAAGTTCTTGTATTTTGAATGAAGGAAACATAGAGGTTTATAAATAAACACTGAGACACGAAATGAGGAATCCATGGGCTTCCAAATGCTATTAGATTCCCAACTGATTCAATCAGAATGGCTTACAGAGAACAATGATGGGTATTTTAAGATTCATACATTTCCAATCCTTGCATTAGTATAAAGTGAATCAGTTACAAAGAGAATCTAGGATCTAGATTAGTGCTTCTAAACTCGAGAATGAGGCTTATCAGAACTCATAACCACACCAGAACTTTCAGAACCATGACTAACAAGTGTTTCTGAGCATGTGCAGAATGCTGACCTGTTGAGTAGCAGTAATGCAACCACACATATCGCCAGGATCAGTTAGAGCATGAGTTTATTTTCGAGTAGGCATGCCTCATTTTTGAAATACGTGAGCTCAGCTAATTCTAAATATAACTGTTGCAGTTGTTTTGTTAGACAGGTTCAGAAGAGGTTCATTAATGTTTCTTAATTGAAATTAAGTGGTTAGGAGATTGTCTCCTGATACCAGGGAATCTCTCTGTTTTTGAAGAAAATGCCCAAGAGAGTTTTAAGAAGGTGCCACCCTTCAAGATGATGGGAGAAACAGAAGTTGGCTCTTTGAAGTTCCATGCAGAAAAAGGAAGAAATACGTGACAAAGCAACCTTGGAAGGCCACCCAAGTCTCCTTTGAAAATCTGCCAGCTTTCACTCATTTATCTTATTTGATAATAAATCTAATATTACCAGGATGCCCTAAGCCTGCAGTTCTTATCCAGGTGAAATTCAATTTTGCTATGCTGCTCTTGGAACTTCCCATTACTAAGGACAGGACGTGTTCATGCACTATTAGCAAAAGTAACCGCAACAGCTTTCTGTGTGCGTGTCAAAGGGAGAAAAGGAGAGGCAAATTATTTTAGCAATTGACATGTCATCAATTATAAGCTTGTGGAAGGAAGACCCAAATGTCAGAACACCTTGCCTAAATTGCAGACCAGAAAGACATGGAGCAGGCCCAACGTATTCTTCTGCATCAGTGATTCAAAAGCGAATTATGGCCCATAATAACATTTAGGATGCAGGACACATTTGATCCAAGCAGATGCAGGAGGAAAGAACCGGCTTCTTAATCCTTCTTTCCAATCTCCATCAATGTCCTGTTCACAAAACCAGGTGGGGTCAGCCTAAACACTAAGGGTCAAACATTTGTTATATTAAGCTACCTCCTAGCCAAGAAAAAATCAGACATTTCTACACACTTACACATCCCTTCTATATAAGTTCAGTCCCATCCTAAACCTTTCTGTACTCCCAATATACCCCAGCATGGAGCATATGCACTTTGAAGAAGAAGAGTTGGCTTTTCTACCCTGCTTTTCTCACCCATTTAAGGGGACTCAAAGCGGCTAAAAAAAGCTTTCTGTTCTTCTCCCCACAAGAGAACATGCAGTGAGAGCTCAGAAGAGAGCTGTGACTAGCCCAGGGTCACCCAAATGGCTTCATGGGGGAGTGCAGAATTGAACCCAGTATTCCTAGATAAGAATCCGGCTCCCTAACCACTAGACCAAACTGGCTCACTAGACCAAACTGGCTCCTAAAGATAGGATACAAATATAAAACTGTTTATAAATTCAATGCAAGACTAACACTAATCTCAGTGAAAGGGCAAATTCCAAACAGACAAGGAGGCAACCAGGAAGGCCAGGAGCAGGTACTGTCAGGGAAGGTAAGAAGAGGACCAAAAAGTCTCAAGTATCATTCTCCAAAAATACCCCCAATGGTTCTTATATTATCTACCTCTGTTGGTCTTTCTTTGGAGTAAACCTCTCCAATGTTCATATGAATGCATACACAATTGTAATTTGCAAAGCAAGAAGGAAAAATCTCCTCCTTCCAAAAATGTCCAAGGATGAAAGACTAAGGCCATTTCCGCACTGGGCCTTATTTTGAGATACATCCCAGAATAGGATCCTTCAATCTGTATGTTAGTGCATACTATGGGAGGTCCCTAGTGAAGCCTGCCATAGCCTTCACTAGCATGCAGACAGCTGGTGTGGAAAGGGCCTAAAATGCCTATTGTGTCACATTACAGTGGCTTTTCCTGCATCACCTTAGAACCATAATTTGCTGCATTTTTAGACTGTGACCTTGTGAATCAGTTTTTGCAGTCCCAGAACCCTTGTCCTGATGGGGGCTGATGAGACATGGAAGTTCTAGTTCACAAGAAAGGAGGCATGAAAATGGTGAAGGGTTGAATGATACCTGCCAGGAGACCAGTTCTCTTCAACACAAAGGGGCTTCCTCCTAAGTAATCCACCTACACTTTTATTCCACAACATTCCCTATTAAGTCACATTTAACAAGCCACTGGGATTCTAGGAAGGCTGAGCAATGCCAGCATCAGTTCTGGGCCCGATCCTGAAACAGCATGATGTAGGGAGACCTCTTTGCTCCCCTTAAAACTCTTTATATGGCAAAATAATATTTATCTGTATATTTACTTATTTAAAACATTTTTATACTGCTTCCTGTTTTAAAAAAAATCTCAAGTCATTTAGAAAACATTAAAAACAAAGGTAACAATAGAGTAAAAGCAGCAATTAAAAACTGAACAGGAAGAGAAAAAAAGCTTTCATATATAAGGGTAAAAACCTGTCAGCTGTTAAGTGAAAGTGCACCAAGAACAGCAGAAGGGAGAATATTCCATAGGGAAAGTGCTACCAACTGGGAAGATGGCATTCTGTATTATGTTGAACACTCAGTGAGGACATCTCCAGGTGACCTCAGGGCTCTCCCAGGGTTATAAAGGAGGAGGCATCTTGGGCTACTTTATGCATTATTCATTGTTTTTAGCTTTATTTTATTTTTCTGGATTTATTCATTCATTTATTTAACTCTCATTTCAGTCTTAGTTACTGAATGTGCTTTTAATTTCTGGTGGTTTGCATCATTTTATTATTGTGCTAATTGTTGATGGTCATGCATTAAGATCTCAGGGTCTCTGGCTTCCTATCAACCACAAAGGTCCAGGGGGAAATTGAGCAAGACTCCGCCCTCAGCTTAACCCACCCACCTGCCTCCTGGACTTGTTGTGAGGACAAAATACTTTCCGCGTGTTAAATCGCCCCAAAGCGTTGTAAATGTTAACCCTCATTTCAACAGGTCTCACTCCCATTCATGCGCTTGATACGTGTTACATTTTTTACTGTGGGGACCGTACTGTTTTAAGGGATGAGAATCCATGTTTAGGGTTTCCCTCCCCCAATAGCTTGGTTCCAAACATGGTGATTTCAGTGTAAAAATCCACCCTTTACAGCAGCCGCTACACTGTAGCAATCCAACCACTTCACACCAGATAACAATGTTGCAATTTTGCGCAATTTTAGCTCTTTGGAGTTTTGACCTTTAGAAAGGGAAAGGAAAGCAGCTGCAGGTTCTGGGAGATGTGTGAATGTTTAAAGCAAGGGGGCTTGAGTTGCCACTGCTGCTGTGTGCCCTGGGCAATGGGGAGAGGAGGGGAAAGTATCGCCGGCTGCCTGCTGCCATTTTTCCTCCATCCACGCAAGTGGCAGCCACCCAGCTAGGCTCTGTGAAGGGGTCCCTTATGGGTGGCGTGTTCACGCCAGGAGGAAGAGGGCAGGGCAGCCCTGAAAAGTGGCTTTTAGAAAGTAGCCACTTGAGTCCCCCCCCCTTGAGTCACGTATGCCACGTACGATCCTTAGAATCTGGATCCAACATGATTGAGTTGAAAGTAAGGGGATCAGGCAAATTCGCATTTGCATCCAGTTCTATTATTTCGGTTTAGGGACACTGGATTAAGCTTATAATGGGGATGCAGCCCCAAACTCTTTCAGTGTTAAATAACTCCGAAAATTCACCTTTGGGGTAGATAATGTGGAAAGAAAATGACTGGTTGCTTTGCTGATGTGTCCTCTCGCTCTGAAGGTGGACTGAAGCTGGATTCAACCTTAGGTGTGACCACAGCCCTTGAGCACTTCAGAGCAAAAGGCAGCATAGAAACGTCAAAGTCAATGGAGGGGCGTGGTGGGACTTCATCCACCTACCTTCATCCACCCTTACTTACACCTATTTGCACCTATTTACCCTGGCCTCGGGCTGAGGAAACCGCTGCCCTTCCCTACTTCCAGGCACTGTTACTGTTTTCAGCGCGCTCACTTCATAGTGTGTTTTTATTGCTGTATAACGCGCCCTGGCTGAGTCCAAAATAAAATAAAATACCAATTATTTTTTAAAGGTAAAATATTCCCTCGAGGGCCACACTGGCGCCTCCCAGATTTCTGCACGAGTGTGTGTGGGGACACGGGCCCCCCATGCGCTTCACCCATCCTCTGAGGCAGCATCCATCCCTTCTGGCTGGATAGGCGCCCGCCAGTGTGCCAAGCGGTGCCCTCAGGCCTCCAGGCGCCGCTCGCGTACCCAGGAGGCAGCCACCCTCCCTCTTCCTAGTCACCCTGCCCAAGCCGGCAAGGAAGGAGTTAAGTTTGGGAGCCCAAGACACGACGGGGGCGGGGGGGGGGAGTCGCCCAAAGCCGAGAGAGGGAGGGAGGGAGAGGCTGGAGTCAGGCGGCGGCACCAACATCGCAGGCGCAGCAGCAGCGCCGCCGCATTCCTGGGTATCCTCAGCTGCCAGCATCTGATTAAAACCATCTCTCTCGCTGTGAGTGGCCAAGCGCGCTGGAGGCTCGGGGAAGGCTGAATATTTAAGCGGACCCATCGCGGGGTAGTAGCTCGTTAGTAGTAGGAGGAGTAAGTTCACATTTGCCGGCTACTGCGGCGGCGGCGGCGGCGGCGAGCGAGGGGAGAAGGAGAGAGAAGACGCGGATCATGCGCGGAGCAGTTCCGAGCTAGTGGCGTAAGTCCATGGACCTTCCTCGCGTCTTCCCTTGAACGCCGTCTTGGCCAAGAGTTTGCCTTTGGGCCGGGGAGTGGTGGTGGCGGCGGTGGGCTCATCTCCGGGCACCGAGGCTTGTTTAAGGGCAGCAGCAAGCGGGCATTTCCTCCTCTTCCCTTTCCCAAGGTGAACTCTGGCTACCTGCCTTCGAAAGGCTTCCGCGTGTCTCTCTTCTGGGATGCTCAGCTCGGCTTCCTGCGAGTCAAGGAGCGAGCTGAACTCCGTAAGGGCCTGAGAGCCCTTCTCGTCCACATCTGATCTAGTTTACTCCAGGGGGACGATCAGTAGTCCGCCTTGAAGTAGTTCTGGGGATTGGAAGCCACCGGTTGAGGGTCAGGCCTCCTCGTGAGTTGGTGGCTTGGAATAAGAGGTGTCTTAGAGGGACAGAGGAAGGTATATCGGGAGGTCTTTTTATTGTGCAATCTGGCTTTCCTAGTATTCGTTTGGGTTTTGTGCTCGGTAGTTTTAAATCGTACCTGTGTGCCGCCCTTTGGTGGAACGGGCGATATAAATAAATGTTTATTATTATAGTAAGCGGCAGTACAGACAATGGGCTTACTTCTGAGAAAGGAGGGAGGGGCTGTTCTTTATCCTTTGGGATCAGCGTTGCACTAAAACGCAAGTGGACCTGCTCTCATGGGGTGTTTTTCCACTTAGCACTAGAGGACCCATTAAGGACCCTTAATGGGTACTCTAGTGCTAAGTGGAAAAACACCCGTGCCCCAAAGGTAGTTCATCTGGTCACCTCCTTAGACAGGGGTAGCATTTCCCAGCAATAAAAAAAAGGAATCTCCATGCCTCCTCCTCCTCCTTATCTCTCTCCCCCCCCCCCCCGCTTCGCTTTCTTGGCCCTCTCTCCTTCGGAATAAGGTTCCTTGAATGAAATAAGTGTGCTGCAAAATGTTTATACAGCCTCTTCCTTGCAGCCAATCTGAAAGGCGCTTCTCTCCCTGCCAAAAGAGGGCTGGGTGGGAATTTAAAACAAACTCGGAGCAAACTCACCAGCCTTGGATGGTTGGAGGAATGTATTGGAATGAATGGGCATGGGGGGGGGAGAGAGAAGAGGCTGGAACTGGCTGTGAGTATCATGGTATGTGGTAAATATATATATATAAATTGGCCTGGGTTGGGAAGGGGGCAATGTGTTTGCGGAACTTTGGCCGGAGGGATTGGGGGCTGGCGGTGGAAATTGGCGTCGGAGAAGTCATAGGAAAATAAACACAAATTCAGAGAAGGTAGGTTAAAGCAGGCAAACATATACAGACAATAAATCTTGTCACCCTAAACAGGGCTAAGCTTTATGAAGGAAGCCATTAAGTTGGAGCAGGCCAGATTATTGCGGGGGGAGGGGGAGAGGGTCCCTTGGCATTGATCTGACCCTAAATAGTCAGTTTAAAAATGATGACAACTGCCAAGGGTCCAGCCAGCCAGCTCTGGCTAATGTCCTGAATATACAGCAGCCTTGCCTGGAGCAAGGCTCCATTCACGGCTCCATTATTTAGAGCAAGAGAACACATCAGGAAAGGGATTAGTCACTTTCTTTCCACGTTAACAAGCCCTTGAGAATGCTGCAAGGGAACAGTTTGCAAAGTCTTCCTGCTCAGGTGTAAGTTATTTCTCTCTGCTCATCCCTTACTCGGTTAGCATGGTTGCACTCTTAAAAAAGAAGCATGGACTCTACAGTAAAATATTCTGACCGGAGCCATGGGCTGAATGGAATTCAGCATGTGACGGCAACAGCATAGAAAGCCGGAATATCTCGGAAGCTTGTTGCTCACTGAATGTTTTAGAGGGCATAATTAACTTTTAAAAGCCTCTGGGGCAGTGCAGGGATTTTGTTGGTGCTTTTCCCCATTCCTCCCCCCCCCCCCCCAAACACACAAAATACTCAGTATTTCTTGTAGGACCAAAACAACATATTTAATGCATGTGTGTCTGGGAGCAGAAGTGCTCAGGGCAAGCAAATATGTGCCAAAATTTAAGCAGGTTAGTCATTGTGGTTTCGGGAAAAGTATTTAATTCTTCCCAGTCATGGCTGGGGGAAGAGGGGGGTCTTGAAAGGTATCTGGGGAATGCAGGATTAACGTGGTCAACCAGCCCTTGATGAGCTTATGAAGAATGCAGGTTTGCCACTTTTCTTGGCCGGCTAGATGCGCATGTGTTTCCAAGAGCAGCTGAGCCACATGCAAACTGATTGCCCAAACAGGAAAAGCTTCACTTAGGAAACGGGCTCTGATGGATTTGTGGAAGGCTCCTGTTAACGGGCTCATGGCAACCATAGTCTTTGGACCTGTTTGCACTTACCTGATGGAGCATTTCTGTCTGCTCACTGGGCAGGTGCGTCTGCATTGCACCACCACTGTCCCAGTGGGATAAGTCATCACTGGAGTGATCCAGCTGTGTGCGCAGCACAGTGAGTGTGTGTGACTGTGGTTGCGCAGTAGTGCGCAGCATCTGGATTGCCTTGGCAATGCTAGCAGTACTGGCCAGGTCCAGGGCTAGTTTAACCCTCGTCGCACAAATGGCCACTGCCTTGCAGCAGCTCCTGCTAGAGCGGCAGAACTGGGCTTTGCAGGGCATTGCTTTGTGAAAAGACAAGCAGCGCTTGGCTTCTCTGCATCAATTACAAGAGAAGAGTTGGCTTTTCTACCCCAGTTTTCTCACCCATTCAAGGGGACTCAAAGCAGCTGACAATCCATCTGTTTTCCCTGTACCAGACACCCTGTGAGCTAGGTGGGTCTGTGAGAGCTCAGACGAGAGCTGTGACTAACCCAAAGTCACCAGCTGGCTTTGTGGGGGAGTACAGAATCGAACCCGGTATTCCTAGATAAAGAGTCTGGCTCCCCGCCACTACACAAAACTGGACCTAACCATTAGGCCAAAGCATATCTGGGTTTGCTACCCCTTTTCCTGTCCCATGCACCTGAAGGTATCAGCTATCCTTCCTGCTTGGCTAAGGATCAGGACAAATGTTTTTTAAAACCAGGGTACCCAGCTGTGGCCCTCCAGTATTGGTCTTATTAACTACACTTCCCATCGTCCTGTGCCAGCCCAAAATGGAAAGTTTTTAAACCGTTTCTGCACATCTTCATACTTCAGCTGTAGTTTTCAACCATGGTACAGATACTACCAGTGAAAGACCAGTAACCCAGGAGAAGCACAGACTTTCATGCTGATTGCTAAGAAGTTGTCTTTGCTATTCTGGGTGCTGGGTGCATTGTTGACTATAACACTACACTCTCGGTTGCTGTAGAAACTAAATATTTCATGTAGGAGGTGATAAAGCAGACCTCCAAAGTGCATTTGTTGGACATGGATCCATTCATTCACACTGTTCATGTAGTAAACAGTAATAAATGTCCTAGTGGGAGAGATGGTGGTTTGCTCCAGGTTCTTGGGGCCTATTTGCACTTGGGTTTAATTCTGGAATAAATCCAAGAATAGGGGCCCTGCTGTCCACATGACAGTTCAGGCTACAGTGGGTCTCAGGTGAGGCCCTACATTAGCATGCAGACAACAGACTCCTATCCTGAAATATATTCCAAAATATGGGCAAGTGCAAACGAGCCCCTGCTCTGTGGTCACACTTAAGGCTTAATCCAGCTTCAGTCCACTTTCACAGTGAGAGAATATTTCAGGAAAGTGGCAAGCCATTTTCTTTCAGTGTTAAGTAACTCAGAAGACACACACACCCCTTGGGATAGATAATGTGGAAAGAAAACTACTGGTCACTTTGCTGATGTGTTCTCCCTCTGAAGGAGGACTGAAGCTGGATTAAGCCTTAGGTGTGACCACAGGACATAAGAGATTTCAAGAGGTTCTTGTTTTTGCCTCTCTATAAAACTGGGGGAGAACGACAGGGATAGGTTGCCTTCTGTTACAAAAAATCTGCTGAGAGGAAATGCACATAGGAGGGAGTGATCAATTTTACTGGCAGGTGTAAAGTGGCCTGATAAAAGAGTTAGAGGCTGTGAGCTTGAGTAAAACTGTTAGGCACTTTCTACATTCTTCGGTAAAAGCTAGAAATCTGTCCTGAGGTGGGTATGCTACAAAGCCATTTTGCATTCAGACTAGTTGTGGTTTTCTCTGCAGATGTAATGCTTAACAAGTGGTTAAACATTATGTCTTCCCAGAGCCAAGGAATCTGGGAACAAGTCTATAATTTTGGAATCCAACTTGACTCAAACACAAAAATTTCCTACAGTAAGTTGTAATGAAGTCCATTTTTACCAGCTAGCCTCCTGCAGAAAGCATGAGATGATCTTGTCAAGGTGCAACATTCTTTTTAAGACAGGTAAATGCCAGGTCATTCCTCTGCTCCTAACAAGGGCCAAAACTGCAAAAAGGAGAAGAGTTGGCTTTTTTACCCCACTTTTCTCGCCCTTTCAAGGGGATTCAAAGTGGCTAAGCTTTCTATTCTCCCTACAACAGGACACCCTGTGAGGTAGGTGGGTCTGCGAGAACTCAGAAAGGGGGCTGTGACTAGCCAAAGGTCACCCACCTGGCTTTGTGGAGGAGTTCAGAATCAAACCTGGTGACTAGGAGACATGAGTCTGGCCCTCTAACCACAAGATTAAAATGGCTTACAAATAGGCACTTTTCTGATCGCTCATTAGCTTAGCCTGCAGATGGGGAACTGGGTAATACACAGCAGGAAACTATGGAGCAAAATAATTATTAAATGCCTTGGGCGGTAGACATCTGCTTATTTTGTAATGCATAAAGGGTCTTAGGGTAGTTTGCAAACTTCTCGGATAAAAATGGGCAGCAAAATATAGTTATTAAAATGAGCAGTGCTGGTATATTGCTGTCCCTTGTAAATAAAAAAATTCATGTCACAGTATTCTTCTTATACAATTGGTAAAATGTCACTTCCCTTTTCTAGTGCAGTTGCTGACAATTTATATGTTGTGGTCTGGCCTCGGAAACATCATTGATACATTGAAGATGTCTCCAGACACAATTTAAGAACTCTGATTTTTTTTTCCTGGTGCTGTATTGGCATAGCCAAACTTCACCCATGGCAGTCCCAATATACTGTCAGGATAGTCCACCAAAATAGTGCAATATAGGCACGATGGAAAATCTAGCTTATCTTTGCTTATCTTGTCTGCCGTTCACAGCTCTTGGAAAAGTATCTGTATGTAGGAAGCATGTAAAAAAGCCAAGGGAGCAGGCACTTCCTGAGTATGGATACTTTTGCAACAGCAGCAATGCTGCAAGGAAATGACAGACAAGGTAAAATCCTGAGTTTAGTCCAAGATTGCTTCTTGCCGTTTGCTAGGGACAGCGAGAGGTGATTGTAGTATCGCCTTTGGAGGCACTCAGGCTCCATCCACAATGCTCTTGGCACCCTAAGGACTGGGTCTCCCTTTCTGTAACACCAGTGACTTAACTGATAGCCTACATGAGTGATGGCGAACCTCTTGAGCTCGGTGTGTCAAAATTCGCAAGAAAACCTAGCTTAACTCGGGTGCTGTGTCACATCTAGCAATATCCATAATTTTGTCATATTTGTAGCTCTAGTAAAAAAAGATATATTTTTGATATATGTATTTTATTAAAAGCAAAAACAAGTTATTTACATTAGTGACTTCTGTTGCTGAATTTTGTTTGCTAAATCTTCAATTGCAAGTTGATATTTCGTCCACTTCAAGAACAAGCAAGGACTACACGCCCAGGTGCCAGCGTGACCATGTGTGTCACCCAAAAGGGCTTGGCGTGTTACCTGTGACACGCGTGTCATAGGTTGGCCATCACTGGCCTACATCTTCTCTCCCCAGTGCCGTTGTCTGACTTATTAAGACAGGGGCCTCTTCCAGACTAGTGGAATAAATCTGCAGTTGTAGGAAAAATTGCAGCTTGCCTGCTGCGCAATCCGGACTAGAGCAGCCTCCTGTAACTTCCTCCTCTGAAGCTGCAAGAGTTTGCATTGGCACACATGTCACATGGGATGAGGCAGCCAGTGGGAGTTGAGCTGCCCTCCCTGTTCTTGTTGGCTCTTCTCACCGTTCTGTCCGGACTGGTGGAAAGGATTAGAAGTTTCTTAATACTGTGCTGCAAGTGCTGTTAAACAGGATGAACATAAATGTGCAGTAGCTATGGGATAATGTGTTGCTGCTGCCATCCGTCGATCGTGGTGTCTGACGCCTCCACAGCGACTGCGCATTTTGCTGCGCAGTATTAACAAGTCTGGACACACTCCGGGGGCCTGCTGTCCATATTCTAGTACAGGCTACAGCAGGCCCCAGGGGAGGCCTGCTTGAGTTTGCATTAGCATGCGGTCAGCAGACCTCTACCCTGAGATGTATTCAAGAATATGGCCAAGTGTAAATAGGCCCAGGATCTCCATGATTCCAGCTTTCTTTAGGTGGCAATTAAATATGTGTACGAATGAAAATCCAGTTGTTTGATTTGCTTCCAAACCATTTAATTGAACACCATTTCTAACATGTTTGAAAACAAATAAAAAATCCATTGAAAAAAGCCTTCAAGAGCAGAAACAGAGCAAACACAACTTCAGTTGTATTGTCCATGTTCTCAAGAAGGTGAATGGTTCAGTTCAATTGAGGTTTTTGGGTATACGAACCACTACATGTTTGGTTTGATTCAAATATCCACGAGCACCAACGTGGACATGGACCAAACTTTGCACATTTCTAGTGGCAATTACTTGTATAACTTGGTTTTGTACTACTTTATGGTTGACAAGAACTAACAAGAAGAGTTATACAAGGGATTATGGTACTACATGGCCATTACAGCTGCTGACATAGTGTAAATTTTTCACTCTCTGCCAAATCCGGAAGGAAGAAAAGACATGAGGGAGTGACTACAATTCAAAAAGAGACAAGCAACTCAATTCCTTATGTAGTGCCTGGATAGTGCTTGTTGAACTGGCCTTGGTTCAGCGTGCCTTTGTACGTTTGTGCTGACAACTCTGAAGGGGTGAAGAAGATATTCTTTGACGGAAGTCTTGCTTTTGGCATTGAGGGAACCTGTGACGTATACCACTTCACAATAATTTTTCTGAGAACTCGTGTCAGCTAGAAAAGGGCTAGATTGTGCAGTAACCAAGACAATGCTGAGACAATGTGGGTCAGTAAGAGCGTGGAACTGGATATGACACAGTTTCCTAGAAAGAAATGAACAGTGCCACAGCCAGGCTTTCAGTGCAAGTTAGAGGAGCAGTGGTTTGAGTCACTTTGCTGAAATAGTAATATTTGATGAGGAAGCATAGTAGATGTTTCAAAGCTGGTGTCTTTTGCTTTTGGTCTAGTGGTTAGTGGACCGGACTCTTATCTGGGAATATCAGGTTCGATTCCACACTCCTTCATGAAGCTAGCTGGGTAACATTGGACTAGTCACTGCTCACTTCTGAGCTTTCACAGCTCCACCTACCTCACAAGAGCATCCGTTGTGAGGAGAAGAATAGGAAGGTTTGTCAGCCACTTTGAGTCCCTTTAATTGGTGAGAAAAGCTGGGTAGAAAAGCCAACTCTTTTCCTTCTCTCTCTTCTTCATTAAGACCTAGTGGAAGATTAAACACTGCAATTCAGTTCAAACCCACCTGGAATTTGACTCCGCTGAACAAAATGGACTACGAAGGTCTTAGCCAACCCTGAATAGAAGCAGATGTGAAAGAAAAGGAGAATGGTCTCAGGCTGTGGGTACTGGGTAGGGGGTGTTGCTGCTTGCTTGATCCTTTTGGTACATTTGGCCCAGTGTGCTGCTGTATAGAACACTCACTGTTCATAGTCAATATGAACCTTTAAGTTCTGTATCTTCTATAACAAGATACTGCATTTGGCTCCAGAATTACAGTAACATCTTTGGATGATTTTTGAAATACCTGTTTAGTAAGCCTTGTGCCAAATTTCTGTCATAATTTCAACACATCTTATGCCAGTTCAGAAGTGAACAAGAGAAAAGCTGTAGGTCATCTTGTTGCGTAAACCTTGTATTACTTGCTGGATAGATTAGCCACCTCTGTTTGCAGTTACATATCGTGAGTTCTGATTCATAGAGCACAGTGGTCTGTTAGAGCTCTTGAAGGGTTGCTCAGTCCAAGTCTGTATTAAAGATTTCTCCAAGGGAGAGAAGGGAATGCCTTGAAGTGGCCCATTGACTGGCATTTGAATAGGTACGCAGGTGACATAAACCCAGTATGCATTGTTAGTCTTACACTGGGAAGTGTGGTTTGTCTTGTCCATCTTGCCATGTGGAGAACGTAGTAGGCAGTATGTTCAGACCTACTGGTCCCACCTGCTTCAGCGGACGTGGTGGGAGGTCCTGAAGCTCTCCCTGCTACCTTGTCCGTGAGGAAGTCTCCCATCTGTTTTCTCTGGCCTGGTCACCATTTCTAGATTGCCAGGAGCTAAACACAAGCCTGACCAGGCTTGCATGGTCTACTATCTGTAGAACACTGGAACATAACACTTCAATCAGCTAATTCAGATTGCACAATGAATTAAATCTTGGCCTGGATAGTAACGCTACCTCATTTGCGTTCTGGGCTGAATATTTCAGACAATCATGCCTTCAAGTTGAGCTTCATAGACATATCACTGCAGTTCCTGGACATCAATATCGAATTGATTTGCTATCTCTCTTTTTCTGGGCGACACCAAGGGATGAATCTGAGTCTGATTTTCTTGTTTGTCACAATCCCAGAGTGCCAAAATATATGTTAATTCATTTCTTTTAAGTATAAATTTCTTCCAAACAGCTTACAGAAAATCACGAGGAGTTATAAGTCTGACCTGTAACACAGTAACTAATACCTAGAAGTTCTAGAGCATCTCT
This sequence comes from Aspidoscelis tigris stejnegeri, assembly GCA_023333525.1. Classification (NCBI taxonomy): domain Eukaryota; kingdom Metazoa; phylum Chordata; class Lepidosauria; order Squamata; family Teiidae; genus Aspidoscelis; species Aspidoscelis tigris. Next base: position 20,225,649 of record JALMGA010000007.1, on the reverse strand, counting down.
TTGTACCATACTTTCACCTGGAGGCTAGTATCAGTGTTCAGCTCTTGATTTGCGACACAGGACTAAGACCAAATGGAAGGGAAGAATGTGAAAATTGTAAGCCTGAGGGCAGGGACCTGTCTAAGATTAATATAATATTGTAACCCACCATGAGACCCTCGGGTATAGGGCGGGATAGAAATACAAATAAATAAATAAATAAGATGATGGCAATACAGTGCATGGCAAATGTTCTGAATAGTTAAGTACATTATGCAAATGTTAAGTGTTAGATTGACAAGTCTGGCATGCATTTAAAACATTGAATTAGGGACATACGCAAACAAAAAAGCTTGTGTTACAATTGAATAGTTTGTTTGAATGTTCACATTTGCAGCCCATGATTTTGAGGTTTTTTCCTAATGAAAAAGCCTATTTTCTCTGTGCCAACAATGAGGATCCTTTGACCTGCCCTTTCGAGGCCAGTGACACAAAGGTGATGTGTACAAACTGTGGTTCTGAGGCCACACTGACATTGCAGCAAACAAGCACAATGATCTTTTCATGTTTGTCATATTTGCCTAGTTGAGATGTACATAGGGTCTCCATATTGGTGGTTTTGACCGTTCACCCACAGTGAAAAGCTGGCTCCAGCATTTGACATAAATATGAATACCCCTTTCCCATAGGTGCAACAAGTCCATATTAGTGAATTCATAAGGGATTTTTTTTAGGAATCCTTGTGAATATGGATAATTACCAGTATTTAAGTAAGGAAGTGATTTTTTTCATTTAGGTAAATTGAAGGATCTTGGAATGTGCTGGAATCATTTCATATATTTGGTGTTTGGAATAAATAGGAAAGTAGGCATGGCTAGTTAAATGGGAGTAAGATATAAGAGATGCAGCAAATCACAGCTCTGCCTGCATTTACTACTGCTTTCCTCCACATTGTAGTGGGAAGGACATCAATGCTATATTTACCTTGGAGCTCTGGAAAGCTTTGGGTGCTCTGTAGCCAGGGCTCTAGTTCAGTTGCTTGCAAACGATTAAAACTTCATGAGCGCCCCTCCCAATTCTTACTGGACTCTTAACGTAATGCCTGCCAGAAAATTCAGAAGTAGGACCATAGCTGATATGCTGACTTGGCAAATACCTGACATAATTTCTGGTAGTGGAGTCCACTGCAGTGAGATATGGCCAAGTGCACTATTTCATTCACTCAACAGCATAGCTGGGGAAACAGTCCCAGGTCCCATTAGAGATAAATGTACTCTTTTCTTGTTATTTCCGGATCATTGCAGGCTAGCTGAAGGAGTATCTTTTTCCACAGCGCAGGAAATGGAGATTAATGGTAAGAAGAGGCCCTGTGAGCGGATGTGCAAGAGTCAGACATCCTGATGAAATAATAAATTGCTCCAGAAAGAGTTTGGATAATGCATTCGCTTACCTTTGACAGAAGTTTGAAAACTGTGCCCCAAATAAATACAAAATGCACAGCTTAGTTCCTCAAAATGGTATTAAGTTGTAATGTCAGCATGTGAATACCTAGGTAGCTTCCTTACTTTCCTATCTGAAATCTGGCTTCGATGTCAAACTATGATACAGAAATATCTTATTTCTCAAAAGCTTTCACATAGTTCCCAAGAAAAAAATAGGCATTCTCTTGTGGACCTCTCAGCATCTTTCACTTTGGGTTTGATCAGGCAGGGCTATTTTCAACTGATCCTTTTAAGAAATGCGTCCCTTATCTAGACATCCGGAAGAAAACCACAGGTATTCAACACTGGCCCTTATTCACTCTCCTTGGCAGCTGGTATTGACTTATGAGGCTCCCCACCCAGTGGGACTGGGGAAAAAACTGCCTTCAGTCTTATTATTCCTGGTATAGGGAGGCCTTACCAGACCAAGACACAGTAAGGCGCATGCAAAGGTAAAATGTTTGGTGCCCCAGTGGCAGTTCTCCCAGGGGATCACTTCTTTATGCATGTCTGATTGCACCCTTGCAATAGAAGCCACTACTTGGGAAAATCATTAAACACTTAAGTAGAGTGCTTGTTTTACACTACATGTTTGGCAGTGGTTCATCACTGAAAGAGGAACATCAATTTGCATATATTAATGAACTGTGATCTTGGCATTTAAACTGCCGTACATCAACACTACCTGATCATGGAAGCTAAACTAGGCTGGACCTTGTTGATTATAGGATGGTAGTCTACCTGGGAATAGTAGGCATTGTACGTTAGCCAAAGAAAATGAATGTCAAACTGTAGGCTTTCTATGGCAATTTATGTCGCAATACTTAAAAAAAAACCTGTAGGTTTGGCCCATTCAGTCACAAGGAATTGAGCTTGACTTTATTATTGCATCTCTGTATGCAAATTAGTAAACTTTGCAACTGAATAACTTATTGAGAAATTTGCAATGCAGTAAAGGAGTAGACTGATCTGACATGGCTTGATCTGCTGTAGATGGACCACTGCAAGGGTTCTTGTTCTTTTTTTAAGCTTTTACGTCTCTTAAAGTGCCTTTGGTTGATGGTGCCTTAAGTAGTACATTATAGTGAACTACCCAACACAGCTGGGCATCCAGCTGGCATTTCTTAGGACCACGCAAAGGACTCAATATATGGATAGCATGTGATATTTAAATCGTGCCGAGCCAATGGAGCTTCTTTCTCTGAAGTTCTTAACAAATTTAAGAGTGAGGCCCAGGAAACAGTAGCTATACTGAGCTCTTGTTCTCGTGTTGAAGGCTGGAAGCTTAGACTTAGCCCTGCTCAGGCCCTGGGCAAAGTGAGATGGTCATGTGAGCTAGGAGAGACAGGTGCTGTACTAAGTCCTTAAGTGTACATGGGGTGTTTTTCCACTGTCACTAAAAGTACCCATTAAGTACCCATTAATGGGTACGTAATGGCATTTTTGTACGCATTAATGGGTACTTAATGGGTACTTCTAGTGACAGTGGGAAAACACCCATGATTAGCTAAGCATCTACAATGGCCCTCCTTGGATGCTCTCTGAAGCATAAAGTTAACTAACAGTTTGCAGAATAAGGAGTTTTTGCTACTTGAATGGTTACTTATTAATGTAACTCATGATGGTAAATAGCAGGTGCCAGTATGAAAAGCACTGGGCAAATACATGTAGACTGTCCGTAGGGCTCTTCTTCAGTTCAAGAAGCCTTGTTGGCTGGCAAGCTACGCTTGCCAATGATTTACAGGCCTGCTACCCTGCAGCTTTACCTTGCGCTTCAAAATAGAATCTGCCGTAATGACCACTGAATTCCCCATCAGGGAGAGAACACATTTCAAGTGCATTAGTTTCCCCAACAGATATAGAAGTTGCAAGTCAAACGTAGATTATATTGCTCTTCACCCACCCCACCCCCACCCTTAAACTTAATACTTCTTTTTAGCCGTTGCTGTACAACAGCTTAGGGTGCCTCCGGACACAAATTTAAAATGCGGAGCTTACCATTACTGTGAAGCAAAGGAGCTCTGGAGGGAGAATGGACCCTCCCAACAGTCTCCTGATCCTCTGAAGCAGCAAGGGGGAGTTTTCCAACCACATGGTCAGCCCCTCCCTCTCTGAGAGGCCTTCTGCTTCCCAGATTAGGGTGAACTCTCAGGAGATCTCATCTGAACACCCAGGAAAAGGTGGAGGGAAGGGAAATTCTGCAGCCGATGCTGATGTAAGTAGCATTTCCTTACTTCACAGCACTGGGCTTTACTCTCCAGGGACTGTGGAGCATTGTAAAATCTGTCTGTCACTTTGACAGACACTTCAGAGCCCCTGCAAAGTGTTTTTCCTCTCTGGATTTGACCGAAGTCATTCCTCTCTGTGCAGCAGTAAACGAGAACCTTCCCTCAAAAGGTAGGAGCCGCAGGCTGGGTCCGTAATGACAAATACCTCACCAGCCCAGCCATCTACAAAGAGGAAGGAGGATGAACCCTGAAAGAGATTTCAGGTAGTGCTCTCCTGCTCCATTGCACTCCTTAATCTTCTGGCCTCTTCTCCCACCGGATGTTTCGGCCAGGAAGGGATGGGACTCCACAGATGTCATGAAAGCATTGCTGTATGGCCTGTTGCAGTCTCCAGGGTTTGCAGGCCTTCTTGCAACTTCCGCCAAGCCTGTATGGGACAGAAAAATATCCTGTTTTCAGTCCTGCATACAAGTCTGACCCTTGACTGGCTGAAGGAAGGCCCAGGACCCCAAGATTGCATTGGGCTGCCCACTCATGTTAGGAGATAAGAGCAGTGGAAGCAGGTGAGAGACCCCTATAATCTTGCTTTCCCTTTCCTTTGTAGTTGGCCAGGCTTCACTTATTGCAAACAGCATGCAAACCTGTCCAGTGAACATCCCCAAGAATCAGGTAATTCTTGCTCTTCCAATGGCCAGAGATATTGCCAGAGGACAGCTCCAATTTTAAGAGCCTGACTTCTGTTTAAAGAGATCATTCAATCTAAGCCAGGTTCAAAAAGGGGAAAACCATGGGAACACCATGTCTTTGTTAGACATGAGAACACGGAAAGAGGCACAGGGTGTTGAAGTCTCCTCAAACAACTTCAGTGGGTATTTGTAGCCATTGAAGCTAATCAAGATTTGCTTCAACTACAAAAGGCTGCTGCATTCTGGGTCTGATTGTGCATTCAGTCTTTCTGTGGGACTATGACATACGCACATGGCACTGAATAGAGTATCTGGCCTCGTGCTTTCACAAATGACCTAGTTACAAGTTGCATGTGACCAAGGAGTACTCTGTCTCTGTACTCTTGGAAAGCATTGGCAATTCCAGTCTTCCGCTTCAGTGCTGGGCAGGACTTGTAAGATTAATGTGGGTAAATGTTATAATAGGTCAGGGGAGTGTGGACAGGCATGACACATAACTAGGAGAGCCTATAGGCACAAATGGGCAGCTGATTAGACCTTGCTTGCAAAAAGGGGATACTGTAGAATCCTGACTTTAACACGGCTCCAGATACAAGCTTTGGAAGAGCTTAGGCGGAGGTGGAAGGCTTCCGAGATGACTACAACTACTACCTGCTTACACTGCATAGAGACTCATTCAGACAGGCTGAAACACTGGATGTGATGCAAACTGAGTTTCAGATAAGGATGCAAATGGATGTTTGGTGGCTGATGGGGAGCCAATGCTTTCCTGAAAATGGGAAGACCTATGAGCCCTTGATATCTAATAACTGCTTTGCCAAAAATGCAAAGTGGTGGGAAAGTGGTGGACCTAGCGGGGGATTGAGTGACTTCCCTGTCAGGTCCTGCGGTCTGTTGGTACAGTGTATTTAATATGCTTTCTTGAGCTGTTTGTTGCAAGATAGCATCCTTATATCCACTTCTGGCTTCATGCTACAGTAATGCACTGTTAGTTAGAACTTTGGTTATCTTTCACTGGGCCAGAGTGAGATCCCAGGCATTTCTGCAGAAGGGGAGCATTCCCAGCCGAAGCAGTCTTACTGTCCCAGAAAAAGGCCATCTATACTTGGACAGCTTGTTCCAGGATAGGCCTCATGTGAATTTTGGAACCTGACAGAAAGGCTCCAACCGTCAGCAACTAAAGAGGGGGAAAATCAGGTCTACTGGTGTCCTGGTATAGGCGGTCATTTTGGCCACCCAGACTGGGACACATGGTGTTCTAGCAGAGGGTGGGGGTCTCTAGACCGCTCCAGAGTGTCTAGAGAGAGAGATCCAGGACAAGGCTAGCTCCTGCATTATACTGGATTACCAATTAATGAGAAAAAGGTCCCTAGCACTGTTAAAGTACAGGAGAGAAGAGCAGAAATTGTCCTTTAGAAGTGGCCATCATCAGGATGACCTGGATAGCAGACTAAATGGGCACATAGGTCCTGTTCCCACCTAGACTGCTATAACAAACAAGAATATGTATCTTAAACTAGCTCTACCCTGATGTCAATGGCCCCTTGGCTCTCATCACTGATTACTATTCATTTTGACTGGAGCTGTTGGGAATTGGATATTAGGCACCCCTAGATCTCTCAGAGGAGCACGGTTTCACACACAGTTGGAATGGACAAGGCCAATCTTGATCTGGCACCTTGTCTTTGTGGCTTGTCTCTTGCTGGCATTTCAATGCAGTTATTCTCAGAACAGAAGAGGAGCCCTGGTGGATTGGGCCACAGCCCATCTAATCCAGCATCCTGCCGCCACACACAGGTTCTAACATTGTGGAATAGATATTTTTTCTATATCCATCTTTTCCATACCGTGCATGATTTAATATACTGCAACCAGGTCACTTCTTAAACAACTGCTTTCAAGGCCAAAGAGGCCTAGATATTGCAGCACGATTTCATAAGAAAGATGTTCCAGCCGTTTTTTATTCTCACCATTCACTGTCTGCATGCTTTTTAGGATTCCGACAGCAGGCTTGTGTAGGAATGTGCACATTTTTCCCCATTCTCATCCAAGCACATGGGACTGAAACCCACAGTCATGTGAATGGAGCCACTTTGAATGTACTAGGCTTTGAATTTGCTTTGAATCTCTGCCACCACCAATCATGCCTCCAGGGCAGATCCGGATCTGCTCTGGAGGCGACTGGGCAGCTGCTTTGAATGTAATGAAGCTTTGAATGAAGGCAGATCTTCGAATATAGCCAGCTATTCTATTCTAATGCAAAGTTTTGAACATTTACAATTCATACGAACTGCAAAGGCGACAAACATTTTTTCACCCGTCTCTAGGCTTGTGTGTAGGAAGCGGTGAGACAATGGGAGAGAGTGAATTAGGGAGCAGCTAAATAAAAAACTCTTGGATAAAACGGTGAGTTGGGCAGATTGGTTGCTGGCTGAAGACCAAGCCTTGCTGCCTCCGGCGTTGCCCCTTAAGAATATAGTGGTTGTGGCAGGCTTAAAGAGCTTGTAAATTGCACCCTTTATATGAATGGTGCATACCGTGTAGGTTTATGAAATACTTAGAGGCATATTGGTGAGTTTCCTAGTGTGAGATAAGGGGAAAGAGATGTGTTTTCTACAGTGTATGATCATCTGGGTTGCATCATCCATAAGACATGAATGGAAATGCTCTGACTTGTAGGAAAAAACACAGGAGGTCAACATTAACCTTGTGGGTCTTTCGATGAACAAAACATTTCCAACCGGTGGGGACAGTAGCTATTCTTGCGGAGTCTATGGATAAAACTTTGCACTCACTCGGCCATTGACATGAATGCCCGGTCAGTGGGTAAGCCTTGAATTAAAGCTGCTTTCAAAGAACCAAGTGCCAAAAAGGAGGGGGGGGGGGGAAATGGAGAGCCTATTTTTCTGTATTCTGCAGAAAATACAAGCTTCCAAGAATTGTGTCACAGGTGGGAGAAAAAAGAATATGATTAGCCAAATATGTTATGAGTTTAGCTGGACTCCTCCCAGTAAAAACAAGACAAGAAGGGGTTGTGCTGGAAGGTTTTTAATAAATGCGATTTATTTTAGCAATACGCTTAAGACTGTTGCTGCTTTCCTCTCTCCTAACCATATAAGTTATTTCTTACACTAGAAGGCTGTTCTGCTTTTGTGGATTTCCTGTAGCTAGAAATAAAACCAAAGTATCCAGAACAGCCATCCGAGAGAGGCTGTTGAAGATGTATCTCATCACACTGGCCTTTGGCTGAGCAAACTATGTGTCCTCTCCATGCAGGCATGGTCACCGTTTTAGCCATTTTCTTTTGCTTTCATGATTTTATTGTGACCTCCCCTGAGCTCTTCGCGTAGGGGATGGGATAGAGTTGTGCATTAATGTGTTTGTTTTTTTTGACATTCTGTTCAAATCGATTGAATACCCACAAATTCAATTCAAATCTCTTAAATCTGAATTTAACAAGATTCTATTTGAATTTACCAAATTCGAACCTCTACATACGAATGTTGTCTACATTCATATGTGCACATACGCATCTTCCCCACATCTGTACACGTCCATATGCATCCTGTAGTTATCCCGTCTGCAACCCATTTTCATCCTGTATGGATCCATACAAATGCGTACGGATATGGGAAAGATTCAGATCTTAAGTATACATTGTGTACAAACCTGTAAACATATGAATGTCTGGATAATTTGAACGAATAGATCTGAAGTTAGAAATTTGATTAGAATGTTTACATTTGAATTTTGGGACATTCTATTTATTATTTATTTGTATTTCTATCCCGCCCTATACCCAAAGGTTTCAGGGCGGGTTACAATATTATATTAATCTTAGACAGGTCCCTGCTGTCAGGCTTACAATCTAAAGAAACAAGAAACAAAACGAAAATGGTGTGGGAGGGAACAGAGAACAGCAAAAAGCAAACATTTGAGGTCTTCAGATCCAATTCTTCAGTTCATTTCCTATTGCTCGAATTTTCTTGTTCTCCGTACTTTGAATTTTCTCTTCATTGATGGGAAACCGGATAATGGTAGAGATGGTCAGCCGGCATCTATTCAGCCCCGCCCTGCTCGGCCTCAGGACCAGACGATTTCTCAACTGGTGGATTGGCTGCCATAGTCTCTGAATGTTGAGTCTGAATGTTTACATTTGTCACATTCAATCAGATTTCGAATGCCTACGAATATTCATGCACAATCCTAGGATGGGATACAAATACAAATAAATCGTAAGAGGCAAGATGGCTTCAAAAAAGTAAAGTTGGGCCTTTGTTGTATATGGTTCCTTAACTAGATAAATGTGTTTCCTGTCTTCTTGATTCAAGTGCTTGTTCTCAGGTGAATAACCTTAACATGGTGGTAGAACAAGGGCCTTTTCTAACCCAGGGTCACCTAGCTGGTTTTGTGGAGGAGGGTGGAATGAAGCACTTACTCATTATTTGAATAATCTGGAGTTAAGCACATCCAGACACATTTTATTCTGGATTCACCATACTTTACTCCAGATTATCCACATAATGCAGAAAAAGTAAGTACCGTCTGGATGAAGCTTATGAGACAGAATCTGTTTGTGTTGAACCACAAGTAAGAGCCACGATAAAATGAGATGCGGAACAGCACTTAGGTGTGGACATCTTTCTCAAACATTGTCCAAAGCAGTAAAAAAGTTGTCTTTTTTTTTTTGCACAGGTGGCAAATTATCTCTTCCCTAATTTTGAGGCTGTGTAGGAAAGGTAATAATGTTCCTTTCTGCCTTTCTTTTCATATATTTTATTTTTTGTTACCTGCCCTGGGACCTTCTAGTGAAGGCCAGGATATACTTTCCTAAATAATGCAGTGGCATTTGAATTTTGTAGGTGTGAGGAACACCACAGTGGTGAGGCAATTTTCTTCATGCCCTTTTACCCAAGGCTTCTGACAGTCTCCTGCTGTGAACAAATATTAGGACTTTTTATTCTTATTGGATATTTTTTGGTAGAACATCAAGAACCTTCCATTGTGTTCATATAATAGCCTGTCATGCAAGCTTCACCTGCTGAGATCCCTCCTTCTGCAGACCAGTTAAATGTACAAGAACTCTAGCCTCTCTTCTGTTTGGCCACACAACTGGTGGGGTGGGATTGAGGGCTGAAGATCAGTAGCAACCCAGATGTTTCGCAGATGTCTCTTAATTGTATTTCCATACTATGAAGACATAGCTTGCTCAAAGACCTGCCCTCCCCAGTGCCAGGATTAAACCATAAAGAAACTCTGGTTTCTAAGTTAAAATACAGCTGTTACTACAGGCTTTTTTTATTATTATCTTAGCCTGATAATAAAAGGTCAGGTTCAGGTGTAGTGTTTCAGGTGGTGGTGGTAGTTGTCAAGAGATCTAAGATTTCTTGGTAATCCTCAGTTCAGATTCTCATGCTTTGATAAATTCAAGACTATGGGCCAGTAGCCCTGTAATTCACGTGAGGAATACTTCCAGATGGGGGATAGCACTTGAAGCTGTTTCTTTACCAGAAATGGTTCCTTCTGTGTGGGAGCATCCTCTGTTTGCTCTTGCACTAGCACCAGAGCTGGAAAGGCTTGGGATGTATCGCCTGCAACTCTTCTGGGTGCTGGAGAATCACGTGAGATGCCAGCACCAGGATTCAAAGATGGGTGCCATTGCCATCACCAGGCAGCCATCCGCACATAATGTAAGGTTTGGGAGGATTAAGCATGCACAGAGCCATCTACAAGGGCAAATGCTTAGTGAATATTGGATCATTTTGGACAAAGTGTGAAAAGGCCCCAAACTCTTTAAAATGCAAGGAATGTATTGGGCTTGTTTGTGGTTACATGGCTGGAGTGGTTCCAGCTGCTCCTGGGGCAGGGCATCCACACACCATGCAGAGACACCAGTCTGGAACATCCCAGAGCTCACTCGCACTGCCCCAGCCTTCTGTAGTTGTGGACAAGTATGAGCTCCCAGACAGCCGCATCTGTATTTCTTTCCAAGTATAAAACCACACAGTGTTCAATTCCCATGGCAGCATCTGGGAGCACGCTAGAAGTTGCCACAGCCATTGTCCTGGTGATCTGACCCAGGCCATCTGTGCTTCAAGTGCTGGTGGTCCGATTTGGGAATGTACCAGCACTTGAAGTACAGAGGGCTTCCTCCCTGCCTGATCTTTGTCTTGCTGGCCCTCAAGAATATTTTGGTTGCTTGCAATGGAATGGGACATACGAAGTGGCCTCATATTGACGCCTTAAGATGTAAACCTATCTAGAGATACGTCAAAAGATGAATGAGGATAGAGAAAGGTACAACTCTGGCTCATTATTTTTTTTTGGGGGGGGGGTCAAAAGATTTCCTGTAGACCTGAATGCAGTAAGGTGGGAAAACACAGCAACAACCCTGTTTGTGATTCTTTAAAAAGGTGATTTACATCAATAAAGTGTAAGTGGGTTTGAGAAATCCAAATTGTACCATTGGAGAGGCAGGATGCCTCTAAAAGCAATCCGCAGGTGAGGTTTTTTATTATCTTCTGCTTTAAAATGTCCAGAAGCAAATGGCAGGCCACTGTGCAAAATGAGATACTGGGCATTCTTATGATACTAGAGTTCATGGGACTCATTTGTGTTTTGAGCAACCTTTGGAGCACAGGTATTCCAGGAAAAAGGGCTTCCTTAGCATTAAGTAGAGTGTTAGTCTGCTTTTGGAAACTGCCAGGGAACAACCTGAAAGCTGATGAGTGACCAGTACAGGAAGCACAAGGGGGAAAAAATCATTTTGGCATTTGGTTAACACAAGAATGTTTCATGGATCAGCCTACAGAAATTGCTGCCAGAGCCAATGCTTCTTGCCTTGAACACCAACTGACCAAATTCATCATAACCTGTGCTTGGGACTTGTCAATAAGCTCCAGAATACAAACATAGTAAGTTTGCAGTTTATCTGGAGAAATGAGAAGCTCTGGGGTAGGGGTGGGGAAGAGAACAGAGTTGTCATACTTGTGTGAAGAGCCAGACTCTTCTCAGGATTGTAGCTGACACCTGGACATTGCAACAGAGTGAGGCCCAATGGACTGCTCTCAAGAGGGCAACATTCCAGTCCTCCATAACAGTTGGGCATGCTCTCATTGGTGGAACGAAGTCACTAGGGTTGCCTTAAGAAGGCCACGGCTCATTCTGACAGATCTACTTAACTGTCAGTTTTATTTAAGAAATGTATGTCCTGCCCTTCACCAAATGCTCCCAGGGCAGGTTACAATAAGAACAAACATATCAAATCATATAATTTAAACTGTGTTTAATTATTTAACATTATTTAATTCCTTCCTAACAGGATTGTACCCTGAGGAAGCTATTTAAATGGCAAAAGCCTGGGTGAAAAGATTAGTTTTGACCAGGTGTTAAACCAGCGGTTCTCAACCTTCCTAATGCCACGACCCCTTAATGGAGTTCCTCATGTTGTGGAGACCCCCAACCACAGGGGTAGAGCCAGTTGGGAAGTGGGAGGGAAGGGTGGTGGGAGACTTGTTGCGACCCCTCTGAAAGGGTAGTTTGACCCCCAAAGGGGTCCCGACCCCCAGGTTGAGAACCACTGTGTTAAACTATACAGTGTGGGCGCCTGGCAGACTTCAAGAGGGAAGCTGTTCCAGAGTCTAAGGGCCACCCCAGAAAAGGCCCTCTTGCATGTCCCCATGCTTCATACCTCTGCAAGAGAAGGAACAACAAGAAGGCTCTCTCCTTGAGATCTCGGTGCATGGGCAGGTCTATATGGCAGAAGATGTTTCTTCAGATACCCAGGGCCCAAGCCATTTAGCCATTTACATGTTTGTGCCAACACCTTGAATTGGGCCTTGTCGCGAATAGGCAACCAATGAGATTCTTTTAAGACCAGCACGATATGAAGCCGGCTAGAGACTCCCGTCAGCAGTCGAGATGGTGTATTCTGCACCAGTTCCAGCTTCTGAACCATTTCAAGGGTAGCCTCATGTAGAGTGCATTGCAGTAGTGTAATCTGGAGGTTACCAGAGCGTGGGTTGATATTTCCCAATCGAGCCAAGTATTCTCAAAATGGGAGAAGTTGCCCCCCTCAGGCTCACCCCTTTCAGCTGTAACCAGGTGGGGAGGCAAAATAATCAAGTCAGCTTTGACGGATCTGTCCAATAGCTCTCAGCCTATTCTTTTCCCTTTATCTTTTATTTCCTTTCCTACAATCATACCAGACTGTGTCCTTTCCTTCCTTAAACCATTTCTCTTGCTCCTTGATGCCATAATGTCAGATGAGCCATCTCAGTGCGTGCAGTTTGAACTACAACCAAGAATGAGTTGGCAGGGGGCGCAGCTGGAGTGTTATTTGTACTTTTTGCTGCACCCCCTATCAGTCATGATGGTTGCTGCAGGAGAGGATAACCCAGTGGTATTCTGCTGGAGCCACCTGAGAACTACTGGTTGTCATACAAAACAAGAGAATAGCATCCAAGTGTACACAGTTAGATTTTGAAGAGTATGTGGGGAATGATAGGAGGCTTAGTCAGGTTTATGTGTGCCCTGAGGCAACAGAGGTAGCACTCGGTTAACATCGTACCATTAGGTTCCAGTATTGAAATAGTCAAGGAGGTATCATATGCTCTCCTGTGAAACCAGCCATGTATTTCCTTACTACACTGTTTGGAAGCATCTGCATCAGATCCTTCCACCATGCTTCAGCACAAATTAAGAGTCCTCCTTTTAATTGGTATGCCTGTACAGAAAAGGGTTGAAAAATACTTGCTAAATTAAAAAACGCTGGACAGAGGCTGTGATCGGGCACAGCAAAGAACGAGCATTTCTGGGGCAGCTTAGAGATGGAATTGTTTGCTCACCTGTCTGGCCCTCCCATTTAAATATTCCATGCTAGAAAAGGTGGATTAGAGAAGGGTTGGGAACGTGTCAAGTCTGATCTGAATCCATTTTAAATCTGCTCTCAATCTATGTCGAATGCTCTCTGGATCTTATTTCAGATATGACTGGTACAGCCACTTTCCCACCTCCCCAGTTCCACAAATTTCCGAACTATTCATACAAATGTCTGGAAACATTCTTATTCATACGAATGTTAATAGACAAATGTTGTAACATTCAGTTTGTGTATGAAGATCTGAATTTGGATGAATTCATACCAATAATAAATGTTACAAATATTTGTGCACCTCTCTATTAGGGAAGACTAGCAGTTTTGGTGCTTATAGGGCAAAATAAGTGTAGATTAGATGCTATACTTTCCTTTCCCAAATGCATGAGCATGAAGCAATGGAAGTTAAAATCCAGCTCTCAGTGCAGAAAAGGCAATTGCTACTTCGCTTTCCCCATTACCCTGAATGGGGAAGTTGCAGTTTTTCTACTTTTATATCATTCAAGGAAGGATCTTGGTCTGTATTTCTCAGTATGTGTCTTGCCTGTGAAAGACTTATCCACTCACTAAAATATTAACTTGCTAAGACTGCAGCCTTTGTACCTTGGTCACCTGGGTCAGCATTCCATTAGCTAGAGCTAAGTGATTGAAATCAAAAGGAGTAACCATTCTGTGTTGGGGAGAAAGCACAACTTTAAGGGGGAAAATAAGGTAGGTGTAGTCTTTGCTGGAAGAAAGGATCATTGGGATGCAGAGGGAAAAATCCGGCCTTGTGGTTGCATTTCAAGCGTTACCCCTATGTAACAGCTGGGGTTGTAAGTTCTAAACCCAGAAAAATCCTTTCTTACTCAATAGTAGTCCAAGCAGATGAGTCAGAGGTGTGGCTTCTTCCCTTCTGTCTCCCAAGAATGGCAAATGACACTACCCAGGGGACAGATGTCCTTATTGACCTAGAATTTTCTGAGAAAATATTGACTTGCTTTTTACTCTTGGGAGAACTTCACCTCTTAGACTCCCAGCTATACTTGTTTAAAACTAACTTTCAAGTTTAAAATACTTGCAACCTGTGCTTTTTCTAAGCTTCTACTGTTTCAGCATGGAGGCAGGCATTGCTAATCCCACTGTAGGAGTGCATAAACAGGGTTAAAGTAATCTGGCTTGAAATGGTGGATTCAGACTAGGGAAAATTCGTATTCGTTCTAATATATCCCCTTCAAATGTAGTAGGATTCCATTCAATACAAATGTCTTTGTACAAATTGATATGAATATCGATACAAACACATACATACCTGATACGTATCTAATATCCTGTATATGTATCCCATAACATGTCTACTCTGAAAGTTCAAATCCGACCTGAATCCACTTTTAATCCGCTCTCAATGCGTGTCGAATGCACTCTGGATCCATTGCAGATGTGACTGGCGCAGCTGCTTTCCAACCTCCCCGGTTTCACAAATTTTCAAAGCATTCATACAAATGTTCCAAAACATTTGTACAAATAGAGCGTCAACGTATGAATGTTTTTTATCATCCGATTCATATATGTATGTCCAAATTCATACGAATTAGACCTCACAGTAGATTGGGATCTATGGTTAAAACTGACTCACAGTGCCTTTCTAGCGTGTGTGTGTCTCCACCACCCCAATTTTGCCTGGAGACGCTGAGGATTAAATGAAGATACTCTGCAGTGCAAGTCCTGAATTTGATCACAGAGCTATGCCGAAAATGGATGTTCGAAATCCCCAGCTATCTCTGGCAAGTTAAATTACGGTGTCTTTTTGTCCATATAGCTGTAGAAGGTTAAAGCCGTAGAGTACCTGATTCATATGATTAAACACTATAGAACAAGGAGCCTCAGGAACATAATGGCCCAAATCCTCAATAAAACAAGTGTGTATGTATGTGCATGGACATGGACATGCATTCATGTATGCACTAGCACATGTGTGTTTTCTAAATTTCTGAGTTATTTAGAGCAGTGAAAGAAAATGTTCTCTGCTGAAGTTTCACCTCCTTCCAAATGGTCAGCCCTGATTTTGGTGAGCGGAATGGAACGGCACTCTGCAATGAGCTTTAAGGCTCCCCAGCAAGTTTATCCTCTTGCTTCCCTTGTCCTAAATACTTTGAAAGCCAGCCTTATCTCAACTAGAATTTCCAGATCAAGCTCAAGAAAAGCAGCTCTGCCAACATTGGTCAGCATTTTCTTAAGAGCTTAACAAATATCTGGCAGAAGAATGGAGCCTGGTTCTAGCACATCGGAACGCTGAGTAGCTAGTAGCGACCTGTCTTGGAAGTGGTAGAGTTCAAAGCTGTTTCAGATACTGCACACACAAATGCCAATCAGTTTCAATTCTAGAAACTACTAGAATTCTTCCTGACTATCACCTTTAAGTAGCCTCCCATGGTGTTTTAAAAAACTGCTGGATGCGATGATGCCACCTTAGAAGAGGATTCTTTACTCTTTGAGTAAAGCATATGCAGTTTATAATGCTTGTCCAGTGGTTCTTGCTGCTAATGGTGGAGTTGGGGAGCTGATGGAAATTTCAGTGCAAAATGGCTGGGACTGTTTAAAGCATCATTTGGGAAAGATACAAAGTTGGCTTTGAAATTGTATTAAATTCTGAAAGTAAAACTACAGTTGGATGCCTGCATAGGAGGGATAGGCAACCTCTAAACCAGTAGTCTCCAAAATGGTGTAGTCTTAACATCTGGAGAACAGCTTCCATCCATTGTACTGCCTGTAGTTGATGCAACTTGTCCAACACATCTGAATAGCACCACACTGAGTATGAATATTGCAAACAGATTTATTGCTATTGTATCTCTTAATTGCACATCTTCTGTTCCTTGCCAGATTTATGGAGATGCATTGTAGCAATTATGAACATTTTAGTTATGAATTGTGACAAAGAGGGGAATCTTTTAATGCATATGCTTTAAGTTAATTGGTAGCCAAGGGGTTATGTTAAGATGATTTGCATAAAACCGAACAAGAAAGTTAAGGCTGGTATCAGTGTTTCCATCTATACTGGGACTCATTCCTCTGCAAGTCAGAACCAGAGGCATTTTCGCACTACCTTTCCTGGCTACTGGATGGGAAAGGAGTGTGATGACCCAATGTTGATGAACGCTAGCACTTGAGCGCTAGTCAACTTTACCCGGTCCCTTCCACTGCCTGGTCCTCTGGGCACTGCCATTTTGGCAGTGGCACCTCCACAACTGTGCGTGCATCAGCACTGTCACCTTGATGACACTGACACTTTGCACACACACAGTTGTGTCTATGGTCATCTGAGGTGCTAGCGCACTTGTGTGGGGTCTAAAATGACCCCAGAGTGCCGGCAAGAGCAAATGGCCATGCCACTAGACACTTTAGGTAAGTAATTAATGTTGGTTAATGTGTGAAGCACCTAATCAATGATTAGTGCACTTCTGGGGAGGGCGAGCATGCTTGTAGGCTGTAACAGCCTACTTGATGTGCTCTTCCTCAGAGATGCGCTAATTATGCACTTGAGACCATAGTGTGAAAAGGCCTCTGGTCTAAAAAGAAGCTCACACAGTGCCTAACTAAATGACATGGTCAGCAGAAGTTTATCATCAGAAGAGCTTTGTAAGCTTTTTAGTACTGGGAAAGATTCTGTGGGAAGTTCCTTAGAAGCAGGGGCTTTCATAAAAGTGCAGTTCTTCCTACCTTGTTCTGTCATCCATTCTGGTCCAAAGTTTACCAGCAGGGTTAAGCTTTGAACTGTCCATGATGGGCATAAATAACTCTTGAGGCAGATAAAGGTGAAGGACAAGGAGTTAACTATGTAGTACTGGCAGCTTTACCCAACCCTGTTGGACTTAGTAAAGAAAATGTAGAGCAGTTGTAGTGCTAATAAAATGAAGTTTTAAAATTAAGTTCAAAAAGCAGTTGTTAAGAGACAGGGGTGATGTTACTACAATTTCTGAAACTTCAACATTCAGCTTTGGTACAGTTCAAATGTGTGTGTAATTCAGTGCATGGTTGTTGATGTTGGTTGGCACCATATCATGGCCAACCCCTAGTTGCCTACCTGGGCATCTCCTGGAGCACACTATACATTTTTCTTGGCAGAGATACAGAAGTGGTTTGCTGTTTCCAACTTCTGGGGAGAGGCTAGGGGTCGAACCCACAACCCTCCTCTTTCCAGGCAGTTTGCTCTACCACTGACCCACAGCTGCGCCTTATAGTTCATGAGAGGCTTTCTCAGATGAGATGTGCAATGAAAATGGTTCAAGTGGGTCATCTTTCAGGAAATACAGAGGATACAATGTCCAGGTTTATTCCGACTAAGTGAGACTCATAACTTAGAAAACAATAAGTTATGGTCTAGCTTCCCCAGCTAGGAAGACTTTGCTCTGAAATGAACTGTGGTAGATGGTATTCAACAGTTTTTGGAGCCATAGGCGCATCTGGAAATTTTGGGAGCTTTCTGTGAACAACCCATCATTGGGGAAGGGGGTGGGTTTGACAACAGTAGTGAGATCACATGGATCCTGGACCTGTATAGTTCAGGGTCTTAATGGAGGTTGAAGAATGCCAGAAACTGAGTGAAAAACACATCAGCGCATGCAAACAACATTTGGTAGATAGTTGCCCTCCACGATGGCAAAGCCTGCCCTGGATTCGATCAGCCCCATGAAATGTGGACAACTATAAATTGCATATGCATGTGACATGCTAGATGTGCAGATGCTCTTTATAAATGGGGAATAACTCCATCCCCGATATGTGACTGTGAGACAGAAAGACAAATAATCCAGCATACTGTATTGTGGAAGAATGTCAAAATGGGGTGTTTTTCCACTGTCACTAGAAGTACCCATTAAGTACCCATTAATGGGTACAATAATGCCATTACGTACCCATTACTGGGTACTTAATGGGTACTTTTAGTGACAGTGGAAAAACACCCATGGAGCATATAGTGGGAAGTTTTGTGATTTCCTGACAATGACAAAAGCCACAATAGACTATGTCTATGAATTAGATACGTTTGTGATCTTACCATGTGATCTTTACAGACGTTTCCTGTTTTCTGTCTTGTTTTTAGCTATTTTATTAGTGTATAACTATGTGAATTTGCCATAAGCTAAATAAATAAATAAATGAGTGAAAGCTTTTACTGCTTACTCCATCAGATTTAGCATGCTTGTCTCAGAGGCAGAGAGAAGGTGACTGTTCCTGCCATGTTATGAGGGAGCCAAAGAGGAGGAAGAGACTTAGAATGTAGACATCAAGGGAATTTCTGGAGGTACATTGCTGGGGACCTTTTGCATGGCCCAACACCTGTATGCAAATGGCAGCCAGATGGTTTAGAGCTGTGAACCTCTACAAGCAAGCAGCTCTATGGTGTGACTGCAGTATGGTAGTTCCTCATTCCTCATCATTTATTTTGTTCATGACATTTAAGAATTCAGAAAAGGAGTATTTGTAAAAACATCTGTATTTGTAAGTTGGCAAGCGGCTCATTTCAAACTTCATGAGAGGTTCAGAAAATGTCAGTTTCCTGTTTACTTTCTGTGCTATTTTTGTGAAATGGAACCCTTTCAGATAATGGACTATTGCTGCTATGGGCCCATAGTTCAATAGGAATGACATCTGCTTGCAGGAGAAAATTCAAATTTGGCTCCTTTCATACACAGGTAGCAGATGATTGGAAGAGTCTGCAACTCCAGGGGGTTTTTTTGGGTGGGGGTGGGGCAGTACAGAGATAGAGCATAGTTCTATATTGTTTCTTAGACTATGCACAATAGCCAGTGCAATAATCAGGTGTCCCAGACTGTGACTCTCCAGATGTTCCTGAACTAGAGTTCCCAGCATTCTGCTGTCCAGGAGCATTTGAAGGGCCACATCTAGAGACCCTTGCTTCATAGGCAGTGGTGGCTGTCCTCCCTACTGCCTGTTGATGCAACATGGCCCACCATCTGGAAGGTATGAGATATATCACCTGGGCTGTAACATGCTGTGAATGCAGAAATGAAAAGATACTGACGAGCCTACTTTTTCTTCAGGTCGTAATATTATGCTTATCCACTGAGGACTGCTAATTGGATTCCAGCAACATTATCAAGTGGAATATTTGCTCCTGGAGTTGAGGCTGGCCTCTCAGCATGTCGAGTGAAGTGGAAGCGGCTATAAGCAACCCACCTGCCCAGCAACAGTCGCCACCAAAGCCACCACCATCCAAAAAAGAGAAGAAGAAAGGTGAGGCATGGATACCTCGAGAGGCAGCGTGGCCAAAACTGAACATGTGTCCAGTAAATCAGTGTTAGATTTATTTATTTACTTAGATTTTTCCCACCTTATCCCCGGTGGTCTTAGGGCAGGTTATGACATTTAAAGCCAAATATGAAATGAACAAACTAAAACAATTAATAGTGTCTGAAAGTAGGGAGGAAAAGCTGTTTCCTTCTTTAGCCAAGGTAAAGAGGTGTATCTTCACAGCTCTCCTGAACATGTAAAGTGAAGATGCCCGGGACTATTCCATGATCTGGGAGCCACCACCGACCAAGGCCTCTGCTGGGTGTCCACTCCAGGTTGACTTTTTCCAGAGTTATATTCATATTCTGCCCCTACTCCTCTGTAGAGTTTAGGGCAGCTTACGGGATTGAAACTTGTGCTACAGAGTTAAATATTCAAACATAATAGCAACAAAAATTAAAATAAATGGATCAACAAATTTAAAGCAGATGTTCAGACAAAAATGTTTTCTCTTCTACAACTAGCTAGGGAAGAAGCACGCCTTACAGTCTGACGTTTATTCCACGAAGTTGGAACCACTACTGCAAAGGCTTGTTGACAAATACTGCCTCCCAACACCTTGGACCGGGCAGTTGACAGCAGGTTGGCTCTGGATGACCTCCAGAAAAAGTAGATTAATTAGTTAATACTGCAACATAGTTGTGTGTGTATCTGTGATGACAAACAATACTAGACTATGCAGAAGACTTACCTTTTGCACTTCACACATTGTTGACCTGAGTTTTAATGGCAGAAATTGTACCCCAAGGACTTGAATGAAACAAAAGTTGGAAAAGTTGGTCTAAATACATGCTAAATCAGGGTCTTCGAAAGAGGTGCATTAACAAAAAATCTGGCAAAAGACTGCCATCTTGGGGTCTTACCATGGATTGCATCCTCAGAAAGTAGGTCTGCTGTAGGGAAGAGGCTAGTGAAGAACTGGACAAGAAATTTCACTGTAGCATTTGAAGTGTGGACTAATACTGTCATGGGTAAACTCCTACTTTGTGTTCCTCGAGACATTATTCATAAATGCATTCAGTTACAAATACCATTTTCACAATTGGTAATATCTAATAGAACTTAATATGACCGTATTTTAAATATAAGGTCACGAGGATCTGACCATTCATATGAAATGCTTCAATAAAAAAGAACAGAAGGATGTTTAATATTTATTTGCATTTTTCAGTGCTGTGAATCTGGAAACGGCTGAGTTTTGTTTTTGTTCCCCAGGCCCAGAAAAAACAGAAGAATTTCTCTTGGGCAGATTTCAAGGCGATGGTGTGAGATACAAGGCCAAATTAATTGGCATTGATGATGTTGCAGAAGCAAGGGGAGACAAGATGAGCCAAGATTCAATGATGAAGCTAAAGGTGGGACCATCTTGCTCCTGTTTTTACAGCATTAAATAGAAATTAACTATGGGGCAGGAAAACAAGTAGCTAGGATTCACTAAAGGTCATTTTTTAAAAATTTGCATTTTTATCCCGCCCTAAACCCAAGGGTCTCAGGGCAAGTTACAACATATAAAATAAACACTTTAAAACTAATACCATATTAAAACCACGGCAGTGTCTGATTGTGAGGAGGAATTCCTTTACTTAGCTAAAGGCCAGGGTAAAAAGGTGCATCTTCACAGCTTGTCTAAGCACATAGAGTGAAGGTGCCTGATGCACCTCAGGAAGGAGTCTATTCCACAGTCTGGGAGCCACCACTGAAAGGGCTCTATCCCAGGTGCCCACCCCTTTTGCTGCTCTGCGTCAGGGTACAACCAGGAAGGCCTCTCCTTCAGATTTTAGGATACAGGCAGGTCGATATGGACGGAGGCATTCCTTAAGATATTTGGGGCCCAAGTCATTTAGAGCCTTATATGTCAAAATTAACACCTTGAACTGGGCTCAGCAGCAAATTGGCAGCCAGTGTAACTGGTTGACTGGCGTGATCTGCGTCTGGCCTGCTGTTCCTGTTACCAGTCCAGCAGCTGCATTCTACATCAGCTGCAGCTTCCAACCCATCTTCAGGGGCAGCCCCATGTAGAGCACATTATAGTAGTCTGGCCTGGAAGTTACTTGTTTGAGTAGCTGAAGTTAATGCAAACATGGATAAGTGAGCCACCAGCAAGATTCTTAGAATTCTAATTGTGTGACAGATGTTTTGCTGGATACCACCAGGTTGTGGCCAGTTCCCGGTTATCTGCATGAGTACCTCCCATGGTCATCTCTGTGCAGTTTTCTTGGTAGATTTACAGAAGAGGGTTGTCATTGCCTACTTTCAAGGGGTGGAAAGAATAGTTAAAATACCTGCTGTTGGTGGGGCTGTTTGTTTTGTAAGAGTTTATGTAGCTTTCTAGGATCAAAAATATAACAGTCTTGTGGCTAAGCTTTTCACTCTGCAGTAGTGAAGCTATTCAACTTTACAACAAATGCTAATAAATTAAGATGGTGTTGCAACTTACCATATTTGAGAAAGAAGTCTTTGTAATGCCTTCCTGTGGTGCCAGTATTTAAAAACGTGCACCTTGACGCAATATTGAATTGTATACCGCCTCCAAGGATGGTAATACTTCAAAGTTTCCTTGGCAGTTGCTTGAGTCCCATTCTCTGTAACTTGACTGAGCGATGAATGCAGATGAATTCTTCTGCAATGGGTCCATCCAACCAATAATGCAATTGGCGTCAAAAATGTCATTCTGAGAAAATTGGAAAACAGTGCAGGGTTTTTGAAAGGCTTGGAATTTCTTTCATGAATCAAAACCTGTTTGACTGCAGCATTCGTCAGTATTTTATTTTAGCCTCATTGCTACTTTTTCCAGTTATGTCCAATGATTATTTAGGAAAGGTTGTATTCCCGTGAGAGGGATTGTGCGCGTGCTTCAGCCCTTGAAGAGACGCACGGTGTCTCCAGGAAGCAAATGGAAGTTCTCTGGTTTCAAACTGGTAGCATGACCTTATTTTTGGGATGCACCATAAATGGCTTCAAAATGTGACCATTTTGGCATATCTCAAAATAAGGCTGTGCAGAGTGTTGAGTAGACATGTCATTCATGTGGCCACTGCCTGGCTTGATAATAGTGAAGCAAGGCAAGACTCCTAGGGGTGCTTGGTGCCCTCTGTGGGAAGCATCACCTCTGTGGATGCTTGCTGCTCCTTGAAGGTTCATGGCTTGTCAGGGAGGTGCCACCAACATGAAGGCATCACACCCCTCTGTCCTTCACTGTTCTCCCACCTTTGTGGGTGCTGCCACCATCTAGGTAAACTCAAGTTCTTTAGAATTTAAGATGTATTGTGCTATAAGATCAAAAGTAGTTCCGCCCTAGATCAGACCCATGGCCCATCTTATCCAGCAGTCTGCTCTCACAGTGGCCAAGCAGCTGTACAGGGAGACCCACCATCAGGACATGACCTCACAGCTCACTCTGTTGCAGTCTATCAATACTTGGTTTTCAGAGGCGGACCACCTCCTGCTGCCATCAGGGCTAATAGCCAATGATGACTCTGATTTCCATGAAGTAGAGAACCTCATTTAATGTTTTATGCTGCCTGGACTGTTTCACCCACTTTTAATTTTTTTCTTTTACCGAACCATTGACTGAAGAAATATAGGTTAGATCCAGACATGGTGTAAAACCCACAGTTATCCCTGGCCTATGTTGGGATTGCCTCATGTGTCCATGGCAATCAGAGTTTAGCCCTGGTACTGTATATTAGGGTGATATCCTGCAATAACATCATTGAAGGAAAATAAACTCCTGACCCAAGTCTTAGATATATGTAGCGAAAGGACTCGCCTGGTCTGCTTTCCTACATGCACAATCTGCCACCTTGGGAATGGGCCATACACCTGTCCTGGGCCAAACTGGGACTAAAATGCTAGGCAGGCAGGGCAGCAGTCAAGCACTTTTGGATATTTTGTGCTATCATATACATATCATGCAGGAGCAAGGGTCCAAATAGGTAGTTGCTTCTGCTTTCCCTGTTCTGTTGCTGTAGTGTCTGTGAAAACAATTATTCCAGAAGTGCTTTATTCCAGAATATGACTAAATAGAAGAAGAGTTGGCTTTTCTACCCCACTATTATCACCCATTTGTGGGTATTCAAAGCGGCTGACAAAGCTTCCTTTTCTCCCCACAGCAGACACACTGTGAGGTAGGTGAGGCTGTGATAGCTCAGAAGAGAGCTGTGACTAGCTGAAGGTCACCCAGCTGGCTTCATGGGGGAGTGTGGAATCAAACCTGGTATTCCCGGATAAGAGTCCGGTCCACTAACCACTAGACCAAATAGAGATATAGTCAGGTGCTGTCATGGGTCATCATGAGTAGCAAGAAATTAAAGCTTATTTCAGGTAGTCCATGTTGGCAAGCAAAATATCTTTCATTTGTGTTCTTTGGATTTATAGGGAATGGCGGTAGCAGCACGTTCACAAGGACAACACAAACAGAAAATATGGGTGAACATTTCACTTTCTGGGATTAAAATCATAGATGAGAAGACAGGGGTAAGTTCCAAATCAAGTTATGTTCGGAGTGCTGTTGGTTTGCTAAATGTGACTGATCTTAACCTTGAACTTACCACTGTGAAGAAACTCCTAAGTCTAGTTTCTTTATAAAGAGCAGTATTTTTGGTTGGACACACCTCAGACAAATGCAGTAGCTAGCCGCAGGAGTTGATTATCCATCAAGGTGAAATGGTCTTCAAGCTAAATTGAGTCAAACTCGAGCGTGGGAATTGCTTTAACTCCCTAATAGGGCTTGTCAGGTCACTTCAACCCTGTGTACATTATTTTGGCTTGCAAACAGCAACTGAGAAATATAGCTGTAATGCTGTTGAGCAATCATTCCGATTTGGCTAGATTTTGCATGCGTGCACAGCAACAGTCTCTCCTTAGTGTTCCCTTTGAAACGTAAATCTAATGATGTTGAGAGATTCTTTCAAAAAGGTGATTTGTAATCCACTGGCAAGTGTGCAAAATTGGGCCAAGTCAACTGGTTTCCTAACTGGGAAGAGCAACTTCAGTGAACAAGTTAAAGCTGGTAAACAAGGATCTTAATTGAACATATATTTCTTGTCTGGAGGAGTAATTCTGTAGTGAAATGAATGACAGACATGGTTGGATTCCACCTTAGAAGACCTCCTTCACTACCTTCCAACTCATCGTGGCCTTGGGCAGTAATTAATGAAGTGTGGGCAATGAAGTGTTTCAACCACTGAATCTGGTCCTCCGTTACCCTCTCTGATTTTTCTAGGTTATTGAACATGAGCACCCAGTCAACAAGATTTCCTTCATTGCTCGGGATGTGACCGACAACCGTGCCTTTGGCTATGTTTGTGGCGGAGAAGGCCAGCATCAATTCTTTGCCATAAAAACTGCACAGCAGGTAATGATAATGATGACAGTAATACTAATAACAGCTCAGCATTAAGGCTGTCATGGGTTAAGAAAGATGATGCCTGATTAGGACATGGATTGGAGACCACCTAGGCATTTAAGAGGTAAACTGATTGGAGTAAACAAAATCATGCACTATGTGGGAATAGAGGAAAAATTTCTCTGTCACACAACACTAGAACCAGGGACACTCTATGAAGCTGATGGATGAAGTGCTGAGAATTTCAAGGGGAAGTATTTTTTTTTCATCTTGAGAGTCAACAGTCTATGTAATTTATTTCCAGAAGAGAGGGTGATAGCCACCAACCTGAATAGCTTTAAGAAAGGATTAGATAAATTCATGGAGGACAGGTGTATCAATGGCTACTAGAATGGATGCCTAAGTACTGCCTTTGGGTTGGAGAGAGAGACAGGCAGGATGCCTCTATAAGACCATTTGCAGGTAACTGAGAGCAAGTGAAAGTTTTGTCTGTCTTAGGATGCCCAGAAGCAATTGGTGGATCACTGTATGAGACTGGGTGATGACCTAGATGGGTTGTGGCCTGACCCAACAGGGTTCCTCTTAACGTTCTTAACTCGTGCTGGTGGGACTGGATTAGGCTAGAGTAGTTAATGGGACTCACTGTTGAAAACTGCCATTTTATGCCACTTAAGATTTTGCTTGCACAGGCTAATTGCAGCCTTCAAAGGTCAAACAGAGTCAAAAGAGAGTCATTGAACTCATTAAATGAATCCCTGTAGAATAATGGTTGCTAACTATGGCTATATGAGACATTGGTTACTTATTCTGCTGTATTTTGATATTCTACAATAAAACATGGATATTCCAAAATATGCCTAACATCTGGATGCAGCTGGTGTTGCTAAAGAGAAGAATGTTGTTAGTAAACACTTGTACTATGCTAGGCATATTATTCTATTTTGTCCTAATAAAATTCTTCATGCTTGAATAGGGTTTTATCACATAGAAGAAGAATGATTAAGCATGCAGATCCTAGCTTAACATCTGCATCACTTCCTAAATTTTGTATAAAGTTTAAAATACTAGATCTGAATTATTTCTGTGAGCATCTACTCTTCTTCAGACCTTTCTTCTCAGTATGAGAAAATTAGATTGGAGCAGTTGTATTTTAAATATTTGATCTGTATCCTGCTTTTGTTGCTGCTTATCTGAAATTAATTGTGATATGAGAACATTGTGGATGCAAAAACAAAGACCCAAAGTGGCTGCAATGAGTAAACCATCTTCTAAGCCTGACTGCAAATGGTATACTAAGTCCAAAGCAGCTTAGCCAGCCATATGGATATTTAGATGTGTAGGACACGCACTCCTGCAGTCTTTCATGAATGGAAATTCATGGGCCTGAACAGGGCTGCCTCCAGACTTGTGGAATAAATCCACAGTTAAAGTAAAAAGCACAGATTATCTGCTGCGCAGCAGCGACCAGCTGTTCCAACTTGAAAGGAAGCTCTGTAGCTTCGCATCGGAAGCTGTGAGAGCTGAGTCAGTGCACAGTCACAAGGGTTGAGGCAGCCAATCACATCTGAGCTGCTCTCCTGCTCTCATCCTGCTCTTCTTGCCGTTCTGCCCAGACTGGCGGGAAAATTCAAATTTTGTTTTCTACTGCACAGCAAATGTCCTGGGATCAACATTAAGGTAAGTGCACAGTAGTAATTGGATAATGCAGCGCCAAGACGATACATTGATCATCACGTGTGACACCCCGATCACGACTGCGCATTCTGCCACACAGTATAAATAAGTCTGGGCATAGCCCAGTTGCAAGTTTGTTCCTCTACACCTGGAAATAATGGGGTTCTGCTTGACAGTAGCAGAAGTGGTTCTAATTACCATTCCACCTGCTTGATACCATTAACCATCATTTTCTGTCTTCTAGGCGGAACCTTTAGTTGTTGATCTCAAGGATCTCTTTCAAGTCATTTATAACATCAAGAAGAAAGAAGATGACAAGAAAAAGGTAACAATGCTTAGCCTTTCTTTGGGGTTAAGAAGCTTCATGGGAAGGACCATTCGTCCCCACTGTTTCCCCAATGCTCCAGAACTAAGCAGCAGGAGGCAGCCAGCCTCTCTTTTTCTCAGAGATGCCTACTGCTTTTCTGGGCGACCTGTGTTTCCTGGTGAGGGCAAACTCTCACACAAGATTTTGTGAGATCTTGCCCAAACTCCTGGAAGAAGGAAGATCCAAAGTCAACGCTAACTAGGTTGCAGTTTTTAAATGTGCAGCATCGGGTTTTAATTCACAAAGATTCCGGAGCTTTTTAAAAGCTGTGTGGTTTTTTGACAGCAGCTCCGAGGCCCCTGCAAATGGTACATCCCGTCTGGATGCACCAAAGCTGATGAGGTTAGAAGGAGGACGCTGCTGGTGTTTGGTCACAATTACAGAATGTCAGAACAGTCTGAACAGACCAGTGAAATCAAGAAATAAGTTATATTTCTTCTCTCAAGGAAAAGAAAGACTCCCGGCTGGGACAGTAGTCTTGCAGTGGAAGCAGATACTCTGCCTCTTGACTGCTACGTTTTGATTTTAAATTATTATTTTTTATGGGTCTCAGTATATGTAACATTTTCTCAACTGCCCTGAGAATATTGGCTAGTAGGCAACTATGGAAATATAGTAAAGAATTGTTCTTTAAAATGATTTAGCCATGTGGTCACAGGGGGCAAATGGTTCTAGGACCGTGGAGAGCCGCCGCCAGTCTGAGTGACCTATAAGGGCTTAGTTGGATAAGAGGTTTTTACGAATACTAAAAATTTTGCTTGTCTTTCAGAATGAAGAAGCAAACAAAACTGCTGAGGTAAGAAGTCAAAACGGTTTAATGTCCAGGTAGCCTGAGTTAACTTAAAATACAGTTGGGACTGACAAAAGTTGTGTTCAAACCTAACAAGAATGTAGGTCTAAAGGACATTAGAGACAATATCATGTAGCTCTCATGTTCACTTCTCATAAACTTAATCCAGGCAGCATAGTTAATCCACATCATTTGGATAATATGGAGTAAATCACATCCAGGCTGTGGTCACACTTTCAGTTTAAACCTTCTTCAATCCAACTTCAGGTCTGACTGCTCACACCATTTCTATCCATTTTATTTGTGGATTTCCCATACTAGAAAGTCCAAATGGAAGGCGGAAAGTCTACAAATAAAACAGATAGAAATTAAAAGGTGCGAGCAGTCAGATCTAAAGATGGACTGAAGAAGGTTTAAAGTGGAGGTGTGACCATGGCCTCAGATTATCAATGCTTTATTCCAAATTATCCTAGAAGCGGGATTAAATAAGTGCTATTTGGATGAAGCTTTAGACTATGTTTAGAAATCAGAAAAAGGAGCAGCTCAAAGGCACCTCAGAGAGAAGGTGTGTGCCCCTTGTATCCCAACCCTTCTCTAATCCACCATTTCTAGCACAGGATGTTTATGAGGAAGGGAAAGACTGTTGTAGGAACAATCCCATCATAATGTTTTATTCTTGTATGATGTTTTTTATATTTATTGTTGTTAACCGCCCGGATTGGTTCGCCACAGGGCGGTATACAAATAAATATTATTATTATTAAGCGACCTCAGAGATGCCTTTCGTCTGTGTCAGATCACAGTCTAAGCCCCCCAGAGGTGCGTTTGATTTTATTACCTGGATATACACAGCACAAATATGTGAAGCAGGAAAAGCATGTGTAGGCCAACAGTCAACAGCAGACGTTGCTTGGGATACACCCAGAAGCCCCAGAAGCACTGTGCATGGTTTTGCTGACCTTTCTTTAAAGTCTGGAGTGGATAGCAAATCCCTCTTCAGTCCATCCCAAATTTGGATTTGAAAGAACCCTGGCAAATCCATGATTGCTGCCCGCAGGTGTGACACCAAGCACCACTGTTAAGAAGGTGCCTAGGAAGGAAGCTCAGCCACTGGTTGTCAAATCTGATGCTTTTCCTTCTGTTTCATAACCGAGGCAAGGAAGCCACTTCTGATCAAGCCAGCAAAGCCGGTATGTCAAAATATGCTAATCTGAGCAACCAGCTGATCGTCTGAATAGTCAGTTGTCCAGATTACCTTGGTAGAAGAAATGTAGTAAGACTGTCAGCAAAGTTGCCTAAAGGCTAAAATCCTTATATGCTGCCACTTAGACATATAGTGCCATTGTAGGTTGATGGCATTGTAATCCTTGCAAATCTTCCTTTTCAAGGGTGTTGACCAGATGGATCTATTTGGGGACATGTCTACTCCTCCCGACCTCAACAGCCCCACAGTGAGTAGCAAAGATTTGGTCTTGCAGCCTTGAGATTTGAGAAAGCTTTTCAATGATCTGTCTGCAGAAATTGTTTATTGCTCTGCATTTATGTTGCGTGTATTTATTAATAATCATTTTTTAAAAAAAGACAGCCCACATTTTCTTATCTTTTGTGCATTAACACAAATGATCTGTGCAATGCAATATTTTTATGGAATCCTATGGTACTGTAAATCTGGATGATGGAAACTTGCCCAGCAAAATTCTTGATTGGTCAGTGAAATTTTGGAGCACGAGTGGCACCTGTATCAAGAACTTACCTGCAAGCTATCTGTGGCCATTTCTGCAATTGCTTTGCCAGTCCAGCTGGACAGTTGTTGGATCACACTTGGAAGGCTGTTCCAGGATAGTCCCTGCACTAGTTCCAAAGTTTGTGCATTCTTTAGATTCGGCTTCCAGGTTCTCTATCTAGGAAGTAAAGTTCCTAGCCTTGGAAGCCCCAGGGGATCATTTTGGTAGCAGGATTTTGTATGCGCCCACAATGCATCACCCTGTTAAACTTACTCACAGAGACATGCACCCTTCTGCATGTTCCCTTGGGCTGGTCTTGTGGACCATGCCAGCAGCAGGCATAGCTCACTATAAATTGCACCAGCATGCAGAGGGGAGGCCTCTGGCTCCCTTGCTGATTCGTTCTTAAGTGCAGAAAGGTCCTATAACAGACTTGTGGTAGATTCATGTGATTAAATCTTCACATAAATGTATGTGATACCAGAGTGAGTTCTTTGCTTACTGTGAGAGACCAAATTTGACTAAATAGCTGTCACTGGATTACCTTATAATTTCCTAGATTTGGGCAGATAGAAGTTACAGTCCAAAAAGATAAAGAAACCACATCATACTGTCAACAGCTGCCTTATATACTGCACTTTTTGCGGTATAAAGACATTCCAGGAAATGTTGTGGTGCAGAACTAGAAGAACTTGCCACCTTAGGCCTAAAATATCTTCACGTGTGTATGGCTGGATTAAGAAATAGCAGCTGGGTTTGGAGGAACATTCCAGAGTAAAGCATGGTTTCGGAAAATGTGCCAAGTCAGGGTCAGAAAGGAAATGAAATAGATGAAACGTTGAGCGCCCCACTTAGATCATAGCTGTGTTTGTTAGCAAGCTGCCCAGTGTTTGCAACACCTCTTAGTTATTCCAGATGGGACACAACATATCAGAGGGCCCCTTGCATACTTCAAGGAGTGCTACTAACAGACAGCTCCCCCCCCCCCGCTCTTCTGTTTCAGTAATTGTTTAATTTAGGATCCAGGTTGAATTTCTGTTCAGATCAAACAGCCAATGACAGTAAACCATTAAACTTTGTGATGGCTGCCGAACAGCTGTAAGATCCTATCGATGAGATAGGTGGGTTTGGGTTTTTGAAGCGACTTGGAGTTCATTGTCATTACCAAATTGCTTCCTTCTGACTTTTAATCAATAATCCCATGATATACTTGGCGCACATCCAAATGACATTTCTGCTAATCTGTCTTCTCTTCCAAATCTAACAGGAGGAGGACAAAGAGATCCTGTTAGTGGATTTAAACTCTGAAATTGAGGTCCCCCCAGCTTCTCTCAAAGAGGAGGACCTCTTTTTGAATGACATCACGCCTTCCCTGCCACTGCCAAAGCCTCAACCACCTTTCTTGCCTGACAATGCTTTCTCAACCAACCTCAGCTTCTTCCCCACCCCCAATCCCGACCCTTTCCGTGACGATCCCTTCACGCCACCAGATCGATTGGCACATCCCCCAGTTGATTCTCCTCTGAAACCTCCCAGTCAGAAGACGGGACCTGTGACTAGCCCCCTGGAGGACAGTGGGGTAAACGGGGATGTAGACTTCTTTGGGCAACAGTTTGACCAGATCTCCAACCGAACTGGCAAGCATGAAGTGCAAGCCAGCCAGTGGCTGCTTGAGAATCAGCCTGCCCAGCTAGCACCAAGGATTCCAAACGGGGTACCAGAGAGAGAACAGAATGGCTTTGCCGCCAAATCCCCAGTCAACATCTTCCTGGGGGGTTCTTCCAAAGGATTACCTGTACAAAATGGATTACAGCTAGACTCCGATAGCAGCAAAGTGGCATCTCATGACTCTATAACCATTAGCCCACCACCACAAAGCACCAAGCCTGGAAGAGGAAGAAGGACTGTTAAGGTGAACGTTGGTGCTCACACAAAGTGGTGACTTGCATGTTTTCTGCCTGGACTAGGTGAAGGAATTTCCCTATCCGCCCCATCTCCTCCTCCTCCTTCTCCTCCAACACCTTTGCTGGCTTGTACATGCTTTCTGGCTTATCCGGCCGTTAGCCACAGCGTCTTATAAATCCTAAGCTCTGTGGCTTGGCATAATGTGTTCCATCAACAATAATTACTTCTAAGCTTCACTTTCTCTCTCTCTCCTTAATGCTGCCATGTTTCTTTCACTCCGGTAAGTAAGACACTTGAAACTTCTAATGCATGTCTCAGGGAATAAATGGAACTCATTAGTCTAGACCAGCAACCAAAAACCAGAAGTGAAGGTAGGCCTTTAGCATGTCCCATGGGGACAGGACATTGTGTGCGGCATTCTGACCCAGTAGGTTGGCTAAAACTAGGTCTGTAAGTAAGCCCTTTGCTTTTTAGGCTGAGGCTGCTGTATGTAAGCTTTGCCAACCTGGCATCCTCCATATCTTTACTAGCCTGCTGCTCACCACAGTACCAAACAGCAATGTTAGGCTGATTGGTTTCAATGCAAACTGGTGTCCAAGTGGAGTTGGAGGTTGGTAATCCAGTTTCATGGAATTTTCAGTTTTGGTACTTGAGTGTGGTTGTAGGGCTTTGCTGAGCACTTGTCTTTTAAGCAAAATTCCTTGGGTTTTGTAGACTGTGACTTTGAGAAGAAGGTTATGTAGAACATAGCTTAACCGTGGGTAAAGCTGAGTTCCACAAGCAACTGGAATCATTGAGCTGATGCCTCTTTCTAACTTCATTCCAGAATGCTGCTAATGATTTGTTTGGCTCTGACATCTTTTCTCCTGGACCTTCTGCAACAAGTCCTCCTCCAACTACAGTGCAACTGTCATCTCCTCAAGCCAGCCCTCTAGAACTCTTCAAAGCAAATGCACCAGCTACAGCTCCCATGCCTGTGCTAGGTTAGTAAAGACCAACTGAAGCTGTGGGCAGAGGAATCTCTTGCTGGACTCAGCTCCCATCCTCTCTAATATTAGCCTATAGGCAAGAACCATGGAAGCTGTAGTGTCTGAGACCCATGGATTTCCCACTCATTGAAGACCATACATTGTGGCCAGAGGAGCTAGTGAATGTAAAAGGCTGCATGAGATTTCAGAATGGTGTAAAATAAAAGCCTGCTTCTACCTGATGCTTGAGACAGGCAGCATGGTACAACTGCTAGAGGGTTGGACTGAAACTGGGGAATTTGGTGTTCAAATCCCCGCCAGTCATGGGTGGCCTTGATTAGTCATGGCCTATCAGCCTAACCTACCCTGCATGATTGCTCTGAGAATAAAATGGAGAGTAGAAGAATATTTGCTGCCTAAGGGTGGTTCCACACTGGCCCATATACTGGACAAGCAAGTGTACTAGGGACCTCTTTTCTGCACACTGGATCCCCCTTAGACTGCACCAGTATGCAGAAGGGAAGCTTCTGGATGGCCCAGTATACCAGCCATGTGGAATCACCCTTTAGCACAGTGGTTCTCAACCTGGGGGTCGGGACCCATTTGGGGGTCAAACTACCCTTTCAGAGGGGTCGCGACCAGTCTCCCGCTGCCCTTCCCTCCCAGCTGCTCCGCCCCTGTGCTTGGGGTCTCCACATCATGAGGAACTGCATTAAGGGGTCGCAGCATTAGGAAGGTTGAGAACCACTGCTTTAGCAGCACCTTGACAAAAAAGCAGAATATAAATGGAAACATATTGTACACACATGTATGCATTTAAATTTTGCAGGGACAGCTAAGACTAGGGATGTGCACGAATATTCAGAGGTATTCAAAATTCTATCAAATTTGTCAAAATTTCAACATTCGGATTCAAATCAAATATCCATAAATGCAAATTTAAACATTTGAATGAATTTTGAATTTTTGAATCTATTCATTCAGATTATTTGGACATCCATGTGTGTACAGGTTTATACGCAATGTGTACTTGCACGTATGCATCTTTCCCGCATCTTTCCCGCATCTGTACGCATTCGTACAGATCCATATGAGGAAAAAACAGGTTGCATATGGGACAAATACGGGATGTGTATGGATGCGTGTGGGATGCATAACCATGTGTACGGGCACATACAAATGTTGTTAACATTCGTAAGTGCAAAGTCAAACCTAAAATTTGAACGAGTAGATTCAAATTTCCTTAATTCAAATTGAATTTGGGTAAATTTGAATTTGGGTAAATTTGAATTTGGGTAAATTTGAATTTTAAAGATTCAAATCAAATAATTTTTTGGATATTTGATTCAAATCAAATCGAATCCTGAAAACTGCATTCGTGCACACCCTTAGCTAAGACATGTTTCAGGACAGTTACTTGTATGTTTCCAATCCCATTGTCAAAGTCTCATATGTTTCATCTACAATTCTGCATATATATAATTGGCCTTGACCTTGTAGATCCATGAATATGCTAGACAAAGCACTTTCTCAAGTCTGCTCTTCTAAAAAGTGAATTTGCCCTGGGTTTAGAAGGTTCTGAATGTTTCCAACTGAATAGTACTCCAGAGGTTCTTCTCAAGATTTTTTTTTAAATGCCAGCTTCTGAGCTGCTTTAGATTGGGACCTTGATCAGATCACATCAGAAAACATCCCCATTTCCGAAGGTCTCTGGGCTGGTAACAACTTAAAGCAACATATTAAAACAGAATATACATTAAAACATTTTAAAAAATCAACAACTCTAGAACAATACACATTATGTTTAAAATGATAGTGTCCTGCAGGGGAAATATAATCAGCTCAGCCAAAGGCCAGGGCAAAGAGGTGCGTCTTCACCATCTTCCTAAATATATATAAGGAAGGGGCATGACACACGTTGAGTGGGAGGCCATTCCATAGTCTGGGGGCCATCACCAAAAAGGCTCTCTCCCTTTTACCAACCTCACTATTGAAGGTGGTGGGACAACCAGGAGGGCCTCACAGCTTGATCTTAAGGCACGGCCAGGTCGATATGGAAGAAGGCTCTGGCTTCATCTAAAAGCCTACTGGCTGTCTACAGCAAAAGCTTTATACTTAGTAGTAGTAGTAGTAGTAGTCACAGTAGTAGTCGTAGTAGAAAAAGAGTTGACTTTTATACCCCATTTTTCTCACTCTTTAAGGGGACTCAAAGTGACTGACAAACCTTCTGTTTTCCTTCCCAAAGCATACACCCTGTGAGGTAAGTGGGGTTGTGAGACCTCAGATAGAGAGCAGTGACTAGCCCAAGGTCACCCAGCAGAGTCAAAGTGGGAGACTACTACATAAGGGTCCAAGCACTCTAATCACAAAACCAAACTGGCTGTGACAGATGCTACAGTGTTATGATGGCATATAGCCTTTGCTAAATTAGATTTAGAATGAGGCAATTAAAAGAGTGTATGACTCCTAAATCAGTATGTTGTCTCCATAGGTGGCCTACCTACTTCAACTTCCCCAACGCCAGCATGGGGTCCCCAATCGGCAGTCTTCAGCCAGCCACCGTCTGTCTTTCCTGGATCTGTCCTTGGGGCTCATCCAGCAAGCTTTACTCCACCACTTGGTTTTGGTGCTGCTACTCAAACTCCTGCCTGGAATCCAGCAGCATCTCTGGGAGCCCCAGTCCAGTCCTCGGCACCTGATTTCTGGGGTCAGCCTGCACGAGTTTCTCCTCCTAACGCGTGGGGCCAGCCATCCACCTCTGGAAACCCTTTCCAGGCCAGTGTGTTCCCGGCTGCACCCGTGACCCAGTCCCCATTGTCTTCTGTGCCAACTGCTAGCCCTCCTCAGCTGCCTCCCAGAACTGCACAGCAGAAAGAGCCGGCTAAGAAGGAGAATGATGCTTTCACCGCACTAGATCCGCTCGGCGACAAAGAAATAAAGGATGTCAAGGAAATGTTCAAAGACTTCCAGCTGACAAAGCCACCAGCCGTGCCTGCAAGGAGGGCAGAGCAGCAGCAACAAGGTTTGTGCGAGTGGCGACTCCTATAGCCTTTGCCAGTTACTGTAGGGATGTGCACAAATATTTGTAACATTCAAAAGTCATATGAATTTGTCCAAATTTGGACATTCAAATTCGAATTGAGTGCTTCAGAACATTAGTATGAAGCTTTATTATATTTGTGAACCTGGGGAGGTGGGAAAGCAGCTGTGCCAGTCACATCTGCACGAGATCCAGAGTAGATTAGCAAATCTGTAACCTTTTTAATTTGAGGACAGTTGACTGTTGCTAGTAGAAGTATCTTTGTAGCCCGGCCATGTGAAAGTGAAGTATATTTTTACACACTGGTTGACAAATATTATATAATAGCTATGCAGTTTTAGGATAGTTCTCACCCAAGTCTCAGAGCTCCCTCCAAATTGCTGAAGAAGAAATTAGACCAACACCATATTTATGATTTAGCTGCAAGGATTGGAAATAAGTAGGATACAGACCAGTTCCACTATCCACAGCTAACATAATTTTTCACCTGCATTGATGAAGGTTAAGTCCTGAGTTGGTCTTGGAGGGAAGATTTGCCTTAATTTAGAGCATTGTAAATCTTAAGCGCTAACCTATGCAGGGGATGCTATGGAACCATTCAAGTCAGGGCCAAGCCGACAGGCTCAATGCACAGTGCAGAAGTAAATGGGTGATCTTGGACAAGCTGCTCTTTGCCCTTTATCTCAAGTTGGTGAAATCTAGATGCAAACACAAAATCCTATTCAAAGAAAAATGTGCATCTTAAAAGATTTAATGTCTTTCATAACTATCCTGAAGCTACTAACGAAACAAGTACCAACTGAATCCTGTATGTGCAATGGTATTTTGATCTATTGCAGGAAGTTAGCTGGTATTGACAAAGAAGCTGTTATTGTTGGCATCCCATACCTTACAATGTCTTTTCTTCAATAATAATAATATAATAATGTCTATTTCTAGCACCCTTTCCACCAAAGGGCAGCACAGAGATACAAAAACAAAGCTTAAATATAGAACACAATAAAACCTTAATATATAATCATTTAAAATGTATGTTTTTGAAGTATTCCATTTTGATGAATAACAACCAATCTGCAGTTAAGCTGCAACCCTTTTCTAAACGTTTAAGGAAGCTTTCCTGAGTTTGCCAAAGAACAGTGTAAACTGTACTAGTTTCTGAAATGCTGCTCATCTGGATGCTCTGTCTAAGTTGGGAAACAACTGGATGTGTGTAAAGAGATAAATGTTGAAAGATCACAGCAAAGTGGAGCTTTGGAGAAAAGTGTTAGCAGCCAAGTTTAAATTTGCATGCTGTGTCATTTGTGGAAGATATAGCCCCCTAATCCTCAGCTTTATGGTGGTGGTGGTGGGGAATTGACCGGTTAAAAAAAGGATATCTGAGCAGCTTGTATAAACAGTACAGTATGTCTGTTTGCTTAAAAAGCCTTAAATTGGCACTAGTATTATGGGTAAGATCTCAGATAAGTGCAAGATTGGTTGAAAGCACATTTGGTGCCAAGGACAGATTTTTTTTTTCTGCTGGGAATAGGGCTGCGGGTTCCTCTTAGTAACATTAAAATAGTAATTTGGTAAGTATTTTTATATTCTAGTGCCACCAAAGCCTGTTCCCAGGCAAAATGCTGTTCCACCTACCAAGCCCACTGAAGAGTTGTTTGAAAATCCATTCAAGACAGACCCCTTTGCTGTTCCCTCACAAAATTCAGTAAGTATTGGAGCAAATTCCACTTCACTTGATATGGACTTGCAAATGCTTTGGGTTCTGTAAACAATGCGCCAAGTGCATTTTTGAATGCTGGGAGACCCTGGATATCTCATAGCCATTAAGGTTCAGTTGTACAATGGATAATAGAATTGATCACATTCTGTGGATAGGTAAAAACTGGAGTTAAAATAGCGGCTCCCAACTTGAGTGTCACGCACAACACTGTCTTTGTGTGTTTTAAGTTATGTGTACATCTGGGCATCTGGAACACACAGATGTGCTTGACATCATTTCTGTTCGTGTGTGGATGCTTGCTTCAGCCTCCACGTGGACAGAGCAGTCAAGGCAGACTCTGTCTAGAAAGTAGGTATTCAGACACACTATTGTTGGAAAACCCACAACCAGCAATGGGTTTTCCAGCAGTAGTTTTTAGCATGTTTTGGAGTTTGGAAAAGGTGGGGCTATGGCTACAGTGGCATTGCCTCAGATATATGAAGCAACCACCGTAGCAGTGCAATAATGGTGTTTATTTTCCCCCTATCTGGATGGAGCCTTGGTTTCCTAGCTGGTTTGTTAGACTTTAACTATTCACTCACAGACTATTATAAGCAGGAAATATTGATGGTGGGAGTTAGTCTATTCAGGTTCTTAGAGAAAAGCTGCTACCCTGTTGTGATCCTTCTCTTGGCTGTATAGGCAATAGGGAGGGGAAAGGAGTTATGCCCTAAAGGGTAGTATAGATAGATGGGGAAGCTCTTTGGTTTATTGATGCAAATTTTCAGTTTTTATTTTCTGGACCAATATGTGAACCAAAACGCAACCATACCTAGAAACTAACACTTCCATACTTTAACAAAATGTATGTTTCATGGGATGTTGTATATAAACGTAAATCCTAATAAAGTTAATATATAGAAATGCTTTGGGAAACTTATTTGTAGAAGTCTTTGCAGTAATTGGATAGTAAGAACCCTTTTAAAAACCGTATAAATTTAGAAATTAACTATACTTGAGAACTGGTACAAATTCATTTATTCTTAAGCTAAATTATAGATGGAAAGCCATTTAGGAAAATGATTATATGCTGCTACTTTGAAATTAATGTTTGCCTTGACTGATGCTGGTTGGAAAAAAGCATTAAATGCTTCAAATAAAGCCTGTGCTCCAAGGACCAAAAGTGAATCTAGCATATTAAGGCGTATTTGATGCACTTTAGGCAGAGGTTAGAACAATGTATGCATTCAGCTAAGTTCCTAATGTTTTCTAGATGCTCACATAAGAAGCATTGGTGTTTCATTGTATGAACAAGCATGGGTTACAGGCATTTACCACTTTCAGACCATGATTATTACTCTGTTGCTAGACCACAGTACTATGGTAGACAGCACAGCCTAAATAACACACTTTTTAATACCCTTCTTGTTTGCCAAGTACTTTAGTCTTGTGCAGATCAATATTTAAAGTGTTTTTAAAAGTAAAGATTCCCTTGAGCTTGACCTATGATAACTACATGAGTACAATATAGGTACAATAAAGTGGTTTTGCTGGTGCCGTCTTCCGCTGTGTTTTTGATGTACCAGTTTGGTCTTGTGGTTAGAGGGTTGGACTCTTATCTGGTTGTCTCCTGTTCAGTTCTGCACTCCTGCACAAAGCCAGCTGAGTGACCTTGGGCTATTCACAGCCCTCTTTCTGAGCATTCACCTATCTCACAAAGGTATCTGTTGTGGGGAGAAGAAGAGAATGTTTGTCACTTGCTTGGAGTCCCTTAAGGGTGAGAAAAGCAGGATTTAAAAGCCAACTCTCCTACCAGTCACACACGAGCCCATTGGGATTTCCTGGTGGCATCCTAACCAAATACTTACCAGCCCCAGTCCTATTTAGTTTTTTTGAAATTAACCATGGTCATCTATGTTTTGAAGCAAATTAGGTGGTTATCCATTGCATTTTCTCTTTTACAGCATTTTTTTCTTCATCTGTTTTTTGTAAGTGATGAAAGTAGATATCCCAGTCATAATTTTCATAAAGCCCATAAACTGTGATAGTATTTAGTTGGTAAAATTTCAGTAGTGTCCTTTTCCAAGATTAAAAAAGAGGGACCTTTGTTCTAGCATACTTTCTGCCGTTCTCCCCAACCTGTTCATATTAAACATTTCAGCTTCTTTCTGATCTTTGATTCATTGCAGATTGCCTAGCAAGGCTATACAGGCATAAACTTACAGAAGTGCTACTGGAGTAAAATTTCCCTGTTTTGGGTTTGAAAATTAAGTCCTGTTGAGTTCTGGAAGCTTCATATGGCCAGCTTAGAAGGTGGCAACCACTTCTTCAGCATTTTGCTTCCAAGGATGTTTCTGGAACACTGTTCAGTTAACATTAAAATTCAGGACCTTTTTTGTTTGACTCAGCAGTTTGTAGATCTAAAGGAAATGTTGCTTTTTCCGTATGTTTGCATCTGGTCTCCATATTGGTTCCCAAATGGTACAACTACAAGCCTGAAGTATCTTTTTGCTTTTCCTTCTAGGCTAAAGTTCCACAACAGCTGCTTTCTGCTCCATTTGATGATCCATTTGGGAATCCATTTGTATGAGCTTGAGAGGTAAGTTATGCTTGGCACTGTGAGAGAAAACTTTGGTTCTGTTCTTGTTAAATGATAAATTCCTTGCCTGGAAAGCAAAATATCAACTTCCTATCAGACTACCTGTGATGAAGTTAGGAAAGAACTATACCTCAGCTGCTGGTCAGCTTCATAGCATGCTCTCTGGTTCTAATATTATACAATAGAGAAAAGTTCTCTATCCACCTTGCATGATTTTATGAACGCCTTAAATATCACCTTTCAGTCCTGAAAAAAGGCCTAGATGTTGCAACCTGATTTCATAGGGAGGTGTTTCAATCCCTTGAAATTCGAGTTACCCTTTTCTACATCTTTTCCAATTCCACAATATTCTTTCTGGGGAATGGTGATGAGAATCGTTCCCAATATTCCAAATGTGGCCTCCCCGTAGATTTATAAAGAAGCAGAAATACACTTGCCGACATGTTTTCTATTCCCTTCCTAATTACCAGTAGAATTGAATTTGCTTTGTTCATTGAAGGTGTCAACCCTGTGCACAGCAGCAATGAGCTATCCACCAGAACCCCAGAATCCCTTTCCTGATTTGTTATAGAGCAATCAGCCCCCATCAATTTATATGTGTAACTGTTTCTTTGTCCCAGTGTGCATTATTTTGCACTTGCTAAGATTGAAGCACATTTGCCACTTTGTCTGCTCATCCAATATCAAGCAATCCCAGCTCTTCACAATCTCTCAGTTTTTACTACCCTGGACAATTTAATGTCATCAGCAAACTTTGGGTTTTATTCCATGACTGATGAGTTTATTCAGGAGCCTTTGATGAGGGACTTTGTCTATCTGGACTTTCAGAAGGCTTTTGACAATGTCACTTGGGCCACCTTTAGCCACATGTTTATTACCCCTCTCAAATAATTCTAGCAAGCTTGTAAGACATGATTTATCTTTGCAGATTCATTCCTGATTTTCCTTCAACAATGTTTGCTCTTCTGTGCACATACTAATTTTTTCCTTAATTATGGTTTTATCACTTTACCTGGAGTTGATGTTGCACTGAAACAAGACCTCCACTGAACATGCCTGCAGCCTCCAAAAACTGAAGGAAACATAGTGGAGGACTTTAGGCTAGATGTTTGTAAGCTGTGAGGTCTATGAGGGAGAGGGAGATTTGAAGGTACTCAGGATCCAATTTCATAAATGAACTTAACACATGATATGTATTGTGACAACTCAATCCCACTCCCCCCGCCTTGTGAACTCGTATTGACAGAGTAACGCAGTCAAGGAAGCAGTGGTCAAGCTGTACAGACCCACTACCTGCCAATGGGCTGGTATCTATATATGAACTAGATCCCCCTTGCCCAGGTGCCCCACTTCAAAGGCTTACAGCCAAGCCTTCTCCCTGAAGCAGCAAAATAAACACTAGTGTCATATAACACCAACTGTTTATTATTTACAAGCAGAATGATAAATAATTAAGTGGTAGAAAAATATAAAGGTTGCTCAGTATTGCTTAAGTAGTCCAAAAGAACAAGTAATTGTAAATAGGATTCAGCTTAGCTCTCCCTCAAGCTAGTCCCACAAAAGTAAAATGAATAACAAAAGCCTCCAGCTCCTGAAGGAACCTTTCAGGTGTCCAGCTTGAAAGTCCTTCCTAAAATAAAGTTCAAACCCTAGCAGAAAAGCTAACTGCTAACCTGGAGTCTACTTGCTCAAACCAGAGCCAAGGAAGCCCCTTTCAGCGTCCCTGTATTTCCCCAGTTATGCACTGAAGTCTACCCTGAAGATAGGCCCCACCTTCCTTCATTCCCCTTGCCCCACAAGCAGTGAGCACACAGGCCTAGAAGGCTGAAGAGTTCAGCAGTCTCCCCCACTGATCAATCCCCTGCAAAATCTGCCCAGAGAAAGACCCAGAAAGCTCTGGAACTCGACTTTTATATCTAGTGAGATCCTGGCACTCTGATTGGCTGGATTTGGTGCTGACTGAGAGAACTCCTCCCTCCTGTAACTCAATCTTCCAAAGTCCCTGGGAAGCTTTCCCGCCCTTTTCAGCTAGCAGCCAGTGCTTGCAAAGAGCCCGGGAAATATTTTCCATCCTTTTTGCAGCTTGCAGAAGATGTTTGCAAAGGGCCTGGGAAATCTTCCCGCCTTTTTTCTGCCTGCAACAATGAATCAGTCACATGTATACAGAAGTACTTCAGAATTCTGCAGCTGCTCATTCAGCCTTGTGTGGATATCTGTCGCAAAATGACCACCAAATGTCCATAATTCACATAATATGTAGTTTGGCCTTAACGTTGCTAAAGGGTAGCCATAGCCATATTATTTTGCAGTATTTGACATCGGTTTTGCACTACCTTTTGAAAATTTAAGGGAACTTAAATTTTCCTAAAACTATCAAATGTATCCACTGAAAGAAAGGCTTCAGGTCTGCTATTCTGCTGGCATACTGAAGTCATGCTTCATCTGCCTCCTATTTCTATTAGGTTTAGCCAGTGAGTTTAAAAAGAGCAAGCACTGCCTGCTGCAGGTTTTGAATATTATTTCTCTCTTATTTTCTGACCAGAAACACATGGAATTTGCAAAGGAATAAACTGGACTGCTACAGCAAAATGATGCAATGCATTACTGGATCACCACTTCTGTGACTGTGTTTGCTCTGCCTTACAGACTTCCATCATTCACTTCTGGGTTGCACCCATCTGAAGCCAAGAGAAGAATTTGCTAGAGTTCCAACTAAGGTCACAGTAAATTTCAACCCATGTGATTTCCAGAATCCCAACACTATGGTTCTGTAGCCATCTTCACTTTTGTCAGACCTTTGATATACCTAACAGTAAATTGGATGAGAACTTGAACTACTGAGATACAACTGTACCAGCTTGTATTCACTTCCACACAAGGGAACGGAACTCCAAACTAAATTTGCAGCACTGAGTTGCCTGGAATATAGAATAATGACAAGAACTGTTGCCACCAACTCTTTGAATCAATCATGTTGCAAGGTTTACATTTTCCAACACTCCACAGTTTTGCTCTCTCCAACAATGTCAAGGGGAACAAATGTTTTAGATTTTCCTGAACACTGATTCTGGTGTATTTAACTGGTGAGTTCTGTATGTACATCCAATGCTCCTATAATCCAACAGTGTTCAGAATGCTGGTTATTCCTTGTTCAGCATGGTTGGAAGAGACAACTCTAGGATTGTTTTCTCACATGTCAGGTACTGGCCTTTAGCAAAATTCTTTGCATGCACACCTAACTATTGTGGGGAAAAAAAGAAATTGATGGGGATTTTCAAGGCTTGATACATATACAATTGTTTGTAAAATTGGAAGGCACCTTTGCCCCAAACAATAGTCAAGCAAAACTTGCAATCTAGGCAATCCAAGGTATGGTTGAAATTATATGCAGAGCAATGCATTTGAGAAAGGATCTGGATAATGAAACTGGACCAATCTGATTCCTGTATGTGTGTCTCTTTTGTGGCATTTGTCAATGCAAACTTGAAAACCGTATCCATGTTTAAATGGTTAGGTAAATGCAAAATAGGAGATATGCTTACTGTTAAATACAACTTCTGTAACGACCAGTTCTCCCTGCAAGATTATGCAGTAATCTCTGTACATACCCTTACCCTAATGCACTTTTTCCTGATATACAA
Source organism: Aspidoscelis tigris stejnegeri (assembly GCA_023333525.1). Taxonomy (NCBI): domain Eukaryota; kingdom Metazoa; phylum Chordata; class Lepidosauria; order Squamata; family Teiidae; genus Aspidoscelis; species Aspidoscelis tigris. Next base: position 20,182,355 of record JALMGA010000007.1, on the reverse strand, counting down.
AAAAAGCTATCAATTTATAAGCATTGGTCTCAGACTGGAAATGTATGAATTTATGGGTTGTATTACACTGTAAAAAGTAGTTGTCAAATATTCTGACAATTAAATGTAACTTCATTTCAAAAGGGAGGTATGTGGCTTGAATGATTAAGATGCAGATCCTTCTTAAAAGCCTAATGTATATGTTTTAGAGGTAACAACAGCTTTCTTTTCTGAGGATGGAAGGCAAGTCAGTGAATAGACTGGCGATCTTGGATGAGTCACCTGCAATGGAAGACAGGCCTCCCCTTATTATTGGATAGACATGCACAAACGTCTTGCATAGTGAAGAGCGGGTAGGAGGCTTACCTTCTTCCAGTGTTCAGGGCTTGCCTGATCATTGGAGAAAAGGTGGGTGGGCTTGGAAGAGCAAATGTCGAATGTGAAGCTGTTGTGGCTTACATGGGCCAGTTTGTACTCATCACAGGATGGTATACTGATACATACCACTCATGTTAAGTGCAGGACCGGTGCAGGCATGCTGGCTAACGTTCACACCATGAGAGCTGGCACCATCCCCAACATACCTCAGAGCCCTCAAAGTATGGACAGTCCAGCCTGTACTGCCCAACTTACCATAGCAATGGACTTGGCAGCTTATGCCATGCCCCTGGTCATTGCCATGGCAGTTGTGACAAGACACACATTTGCACAGCTGCAGTTGCACCACACTGCCTCCTCATAGCGTCACATTCAGAAGTGGATATGAATACTACCAACCAGGAGCCTAGTAGACATTTTCAGTCAAGTTCTGGAGAAGTCTTCTCCACAACTGTGGAGAATTGGGGGCCTGCTCACATGCTCCAGGTTGCACTGGGACGAAGGCAGCAGTATGGACATTTAGCAATATTGAAATAAGATGTAATGATTTGTACTGGTTGGCTTCCTGATGCAGTCTAGGAAAAGGGAGCACAAGCTTGTTCTGAAAAGACAGTGTCTCCAGTAATTCTTATATATTAACCAAGGGCGGCAACATCTGAAAAGCACCTTTTGGGTTGCTTCTGTTGGTTCTGTAAAAATCCAGGAACTATTACAGAAAATAAAGGCTAATCCTTGAGTGGCTACACAGTCCAGTTGGGGAAAAGCATCTACTGCTAATATATTTCTTCCCACATACTGTGTGCTCAGCAGACAATAAATCAACTGAATATGCCTATAAATTCTACATGGATTTAAAGACTACCACTGCCAATGTGGCATGTCTTCATACACCACCCCACACTGAGTTGGACTTGGTTTCGTTCCTAGAAAGTATCTGGCAGTTGAGTCCCACCAGAGGGTGTCAAGTATAGCCCTTCCCAATGCTAATGAGCTACCATTTCCATCAGTCCCAGCCAGTTTGGTGGGGAATTAATAAGTACCACAGCGCTTCAAGCAGCAGCAAGAAAACCACTGTGGGATAACTCCTACTTTGTAAGAACTACTCTAAAGCTTGAAGAAACCATCGCTAATCTACTGTCCTCCCCACCTATTGGATTTCAATACCTGTCTGATGGACTATGGGAACTGCACAATCTCCAATATGTCAGAGCCCAACCACCATTGTCTCCTTGAAAGCGAACAGGTTCAGACAAGTGGTGAGTTGTGTGTAAAAGCAAGGTAGAAGCTTGTGAATGTGGAAGCTGTTGCTTGGTGCAATGAATGAAGCTGTCATCAAAAGTATTTCTCATTGAGAAAGCCACCTCTGTCAATTGTCTCATTCTTCCCGGCATGAGACACCACATACCTGAACCTGCCCACTGTCAAGGTGGAAGCTAACATTAGCAAGCTGGTCTGGTGGTTTTTTTACCTGGACAATTTGGGTGAAGTTGGACATTCGAGACTCTAGAGCTGCAGTTCAAAACACGGGAGGATACAAGATTAAGCAAGGCTATAATCAGTTAGATGAACTAATGATATCCCTTAGTACCTAAAATATTTTCTCTCTGCCAAGGAAGTAATAGCTATATTTTGACCTCTTGGATAAGAGTCCAACTGGAGATGTCAAAGACTGCACATTAGAACTCTGTGCAGATCACCTGCTTTGACACCAAGCTAGTAACAGCCCTTTCTAATAATAGCTCTCAGTATCTTAAAGATTCCTATATTTACTTCCTGAGTCTGAGCATGTTTTAGTGAGGTGAACCCCTTCCCTTAAAAGAAGAATCTCTTTGCTCTATGCTGCAACATGTGGATCAAGTTCTTTCAACTTGAACTTGGTAGCATGCTAGTAAATGTTTAATTCTTCTTTGCTATGATGTTGGTTGCTAAACAAATAGTCCCTCTGCAAAGGAGTATCTCAGAAAGTAAATAGTTTCATTCTGAGCAAGGCCTTGGTTACAAAAAGTTTTACCAGGCCATATATATATAGGGTGACTAGAAAGGAGCACAAGGTTCTCGCCTCTTTGTTCATGGCAAGGAAGAGAGAATCACTACGTAACCCCTGTAGAAAATTCCTCTCCACGTAGTGACTAAAGGGGGCAAACTCTCTGACACCCTACTTCCTAATTAAGTAGCACCAAACTTTTAGGAAAAGCTAATATAAAGTCCCAGGTTGGAATAAATGCAACTAGGGGCCTTTTTGCACTTGGTGAAAAGGGGAACTCCCAGTATGTATGCACTGTGGAGCCACTTCTATACCAGAAACTGCTGCCTGTGTGCTGGAGTGTCCTGTGCATGTATAGCTGTAGAGCACAAAAACATGTTCTACAGCTATACTAGCAGCTGGCTGAAATAGCCTGGCATGGCTCCGTTTGCCCATCTTCGGGCCAAATGGAACCTGGAGCAGTGTGGTGTGACTGCACACCACGTCACCCAGTCACCACAGCAACAGAGCCATGCATGCTGTGGTGCCTACGCCAAACTCCAGTGTTGGCTGATGTAATTCAAACTGTAATGAAAGCGCATCCAATGCAGGATCTGTATGGGAGCTCAATAGGGTAGCCAGAACAGGTAAGGAGGGGGCAAAACCTCCCTTATTAGACTAAATGGGGGGGGGAGAATGCCCAGAGAACCTCAACCCATCAGGCGTTGAGTTACGCCTGGCTGGGTGTGTGTGTACAAAACCCGCCTGCCAGAAGGGGTGGAGGGGCTATGCTCTGGGGTTCTGGGAGGAAAGCAGGTTAAATTGTCGAGTTCTCTCAGGGGGATTGATCCCAACATAGTTTCAGACCTTCTAGGCTGGGGACATGGCCAGAAAGGGCAGGAGAGAAAGGATTGTTCAGTTAGGGTCTTATCTTTGGGTGCTTGTGTACTGAAACATTTGTACCTTTCCTCAGAACTCCTACTTTGTTTCCACACCTGTTACAGTTGTACGAATAAAGCTTCCTCTTTGGGGTTAGGAAAGAAACTTTGCCAGCTTCACTATATTTTAAGCCAGGAGAATGTTACAGTTGCAAAGCGCACTCTCCTCAGGAACCAGGGAAGCAGAGGCAAAGGACAGTAAGCAGCAAGAGGGCCGGTTGCTGGAGCTTGAAGTAACAGGCAAGGGAAGAAGAGAGGTTTGCCGGCATATGCTTGCTGGCGCGAGGCTTGGACAAAGAACAGTAATAAACACGCTATCAAGATTTTTTTTAAAAAATGTAAAGCCTCTACAGATAAGGGGGCAGGGAAAAGTGTGGAAGTCGGCTCATGCTGGGGGATGGGCGCCACACATGCCAGTGGAGGTGATCACACTCAGCTGGTAGTTGAAGAAGTACCAGATAATGTTGGAATGATTCAGGCATTGCAAGGTGCAGATTAGCTGGCCACTGCATCTACTGAAGGTGCAAATTGGACCTAGACCTGCAAAGGAAACCTGAAAATACATTAGACAAAGCAGCTGACGGAAAGTCTCAAATACTTCTGATTTTTGAGAGCGATGCAATAGTCGTATAGAACAGCTATCACTTTTTTCCCCTCCCTTTTCCCAGTACTGCTAAGAAGTCTCAAATGAATCAACCATGTTATCTGTTTAGATTTATCCAGACAATTTTCGTATTTTTTAACTCTTCTACTCCTTCCTTGTTTGCACCATTTAACCATGGCCCCATTCCTGGCCTTCTCGGATTGATCCCTTTTCCGCTCAGAAAATTGAAATGCCTTTGTACTGCATTCTCAAGCCTGGCTTTTGCATTCCCCATTAAAGATGGCAGAGTGGACTGTACCATTGCACACTACAGGTGGAAGATACCATATCTAAATTTTTTTAAAAAAAATATGCCAAAAATGGAAAACATTTCCTTTGTTCTATTCTCAGATGTTCTGTTTTGGTTTATTTTTTATTTTATTTTTTTTATAAGGGGGATGCTTCTTAAAAAATTTGGGGTGCAAATTTCCAGCTATGAACTCAGGTAATACAGTCACAGAGTCACAGATAAGGGTGTTTCAAATGGCAGTTCAGTGAACCTAAGCTGCTCAAAGCCAGTGGGGACCTGCTGCAATCCATCCTTTTCATTTCAGTGGTGGTTGTAAGGAGAGAAGGCAAGTGAGTGAAAGGTTCAACAGGGCCCTTTCTACCACCAGAAGAAGTGGTGATAGCAAACAGCCTGAATAACCTTAGGGTTAGATAAAATCATGGTGGACAGGTGTATCAATGGCTACTAGAATGGATGTCTAGGTACTGCTTCCAGATTGGATTGGACAGGAAGGATGCCTCTAAAGACCACTTGCAGGGAGTTGAGAGCAGGTGAAGGTTTTGCCTTTGTCATCTGCTTGTGCATGTCCAGGAGCAATTGATGGGCCACTGTATGTTTTTGTTAAATACCTTTTAAAGCATTGATCAAGTTATACATAAGATAGGAGCTGGGGGAACATGCGAAAAGACAGGACTGAAAAGAAACTTGAGCAAGAACATACCTCCTTGGAAAAACCTTTGCATCCAAATACATTGATATAGGAGTGGAGAAGTTCAGAAAAAGAGAAAAGAGCTGCCAGAGATTGATAGGATGCATGGGCCAATCATTTACATTGGCAGAGAGGAGTTTTGGACAGAGTGTAATAAGCACCACGTCCAATTGCATGTTGGACGTGGTGCTTCCTTAGGAATGTCGGGGGGGAAAGGATGGTTTGTACTGAAAGTGGCATCAGTCCCTTCAGGGCACCCATTGCCTCTCTTCATATATGTGAGGGAAAATAAATTAATTTTCTTTTTAAAAAGGGTGCTGACTTGGCTTGTGTAAATAAGCTTGCAAGTAGGAAATGTTGCAAGAAAGGAATGTAAAAGGTGTGCAAGCTCAGTAGAAACATGCCAAGTGTGCAGAAAGGGAAAGTGTATAAATTGAATGTTTGTACATAGACTTTGACCATTTGCATGAGAATGCTTAGGAGTGATCCCAGCCTTCACGAATGCTGTAAATAAAGCTTTTGTGCTTCACCAAATGTCTCCATAAATTAAATCGAAGGTCATTTCTGACATGCATAGATGTAGCCCTAGACTCACCTTTTTCCACACAGCTTATCTGCCACCACAGTCTCCCCATCTCCCCATAGATTTTGCCGAGTGAGGGAGCACACTATACCACTTACGGTCTTAAGGAAACCTTATCATACTGACCTAACAGTAAGGACAGTTTTTCAATGGTTTTGGAATATGGATCCCATAGAAGTGGTCTAATCTGTTTGGGTGTGCATGCACCATCTCCCTTTATATCCCTTCTCGTGAAAGTTTCTGCTATTTGCTTCATAGTGAAATGTTTAGTTTCACCCATTCCTGCAGTTCTAGTGATTTAGAAAAGCGGAAGGAGAATGCAAGGTACATGACCTGGGAATTTCCCTGCAGCACTGTTTACTGTTTGGGAAATGTGCTCAGGCTATCCAAACTCAGCATTGCCAGTAAAAAAATTCAGAGCGCTGCTTCCCAAAAGCCAGCAGCACCTGACTGACATCTGGCCCTGGGCTGGCTTTTTTGTTTGTTCTCCTAATCTGTAACAAAAAAGAAGGGGCCTGAATCTTTAGTTTCAGTTCTACAGTACTCTTGTAGCATTAGCTCCATGAACTGCATGATGCATAGCTTTTTCCTTCTTGTAGAATTTTTGTGTATCCTAGGAACAAATAACCTGGTCTCAGCAAAGGGGAAAAGGTAAGTGAACTTTTCAAAAAAAATCTGCTGCTTTCTAAACAGTTGTTTTTATTGCCCAAAATAAATGCCAAAAATACAGTTATTTCTGTTCTGAAAGTTAAAATCAGAGCCTGAATCGAACGCCACCTTCTGCTCCTTTGCACTTATTTCAGCATCAAGGTGATATATAATTGAAGTTCTACATATCTTCACACTTTGTAAGGATCCAACCTATTTATGGAAGCCATAGAGATTTTCTTCTACGACATCATCCATATGCGCAGACTCTTAGTTGTGTGTAATGTAACTCTTACAGTGGCAATCAATCTTTCTTTTTCATTTACTGGGATTTTGAACTAAATCTTGTGTGCCAGTTCAATTACTTTCACATCACAGAATTCCTAAACTAAGAATCAGATTAGGTATGCAATGTTTTAGAAAGTGGCCTTATCTTAGACAAATTGCGTGGTGTCACAAATGTCTAAAATACAGCATATCTAACTTCCATCAGTCATGGTCTTTAACAGGAAAACGGTAAAATGTTTTTGCTTGTAGGAAGTTCTTTAATTTATAAAAATAACTTAAAACAACAACAACTTTCAATAGAATCATAGAATTGTGGGGTGGGATTAGGATACACATTGTGCCTCTTTATAAATCTATGATGCGGTCACAGTTGGAATATTGTATATTGCCTCCATGTTGGAGAGTGTTATGACAGGATGCCTCTAAAGGCCCTTTGAAGCAAGTAGGGAGTGGGTGAAGGTTTTGCCTTTGTCTTCTACTTGAGACGCCCCGGAGCAGTTGGTGGAACACTGTGAGACAGGATGCTGGATTAGATGGGATGTTGCCCAATCTAGCAGGGTTTCTCTTATGTTCTTATCTAGTCTACCTTAGCTGGGCAAAAGAATAATCCTATTCTGGATTAATCCAGCACTTGTTTCTTTGGATGACCAGCAAAGACAGCCCTGGGGGAACCTAAACAGGCAAAACAGCAGGACAGTGATGAGAAAGTCAATGCTGCCTCAGTTCTGAGCAGGGCACAATTTCCTGTCTTTGCCACATGCACCTTAGATTGCCACTTCAAACAATGCCTCCACCTTCTGAAGTGGAGATGCAGAAGTATTTTTCAGAGTGATGGCCCCCACAAGTGCCCACACCAAAGGCAATGTCCTAGTGAAGTGGAAACCTAGCTATGGGCCACTGCTGGCGCTGGATGCAGCAGCCCATTCATATCATATGAAGATCCCCATGGCTTCCAACAGTACTGTTGTAGCAATAAAGACAAATGTTGAATCCAGTCCGGCCAGGGGTGGCTTTGAAGGGGGAACTGAAAGTAAAGCAGAGTGTTTGAGAAAGGGAAGTAGAGGACGAGAAACCCTGAAACAGCTTTGGATCAAACTGTCTTCCTAACAACACACTGACTGTAGCAGAACTAAGCCCTCCGATTGTTGCTGGGCCAATGAGATTTATAAATGATAAGAGCTCACCAGCTCTTCAGTGGCATCTGGTGGGCCATAATTTGACAACTTCTAGAATCCACATTGTCATGAAGATACCCTTCGTGGATATCTTGGAACCATTCAAGTACCTTAGATAGGAGTTCTGTGATTGCACAACATACATACCTGGGAATGGTGGGGCAAAGGATTATCTTAAAAAGACAGAGTAATACAACAATCTCAAAAACAACAATGAACAGATGATGGAATCTATTTTCATGGAAAGTTTAATCTGCAAGAAACCACTTCAGATGTTTACTACCTGAAGTGGCAGTAACAGCAACCAGCCTGGATGGCTTCAAGAAAGGATGAGATAAATTCATGAAGGACAGGTGTATCAATGACTATCAAAATGGATGCCTTGGTACTTCCTCCAGGTTTGAAAGGCAGGTGGCTGCCTCTAAAAACACTCTGCTGGTTCAAAACATGGCAGCCAGGCTTGTCTCAGGAACATCTAGGAGGAACCACATCACTCCCGTTTTGAGGTCCCTCCACTGGCTGCCTATCAGCTTCCGGGCCCAGTACAAGGTGTTGGTTATCACCTTTAAAGCCCTAAATGGCTTGGGTCCAAGCTATCTCAGGGACCGCCTCCTCCCGTACAATCCTCCCCGCACTCTCTGGTCCTCTGGGAGGAACTTACTGCAGCCTCTAAAATCTAGGCTTGCGGCGACCTCCCAGAGGGCGTTCTCTGCTGTCGCCCCCAAACTCTGGAACGACCTGTCGGATGAGATCCGTCAGATAACATCATTAGACAGCTTTAAAAAGGCGGTCAAGACGGATCTCTTCCGGCAGGCCTTTCCAGATTAACCATCCCGGCCCAGATTCCCTGATTCCTCCCGTGGCCTCATCTTAGTGATGGTTGAGGATCAACGGAGGGACATCAGGGTTTTTAGTTTTTAAATTATTGTTTTACGCATTGATATTGTGTTTTAATATGTTATATTGTTTAATACTGTCTTAAGGGGGGGAGGGATAAGGTGTTTTAATTGTTATATTTTATATTTTACTGTTGTTAACCGCCCGGATTGGTTTGCCATAGGGCGGTATACAAATAAATATTATTATTATTATTATTATTATTTGCAGGGATTGAAGAGCAGCTGAAGGTTTTGCCTTCATCTTCTGCTTGAGATGCCCAGAAACAATAGGTGGGCCACTGTGTGAGATAGCAGGGCTCCTCTTATCTTAGGGTTTGGTGCCGTGGCTGCTGTCCCTATCTATTGCATTTTACTAATGTGTCTGTGGTCATCTTTGCATGGGTGCCCACCAAGTAGCCACCTGTTTCCTAAATTTCTCATCCCTGCCAGAACTGATGAATAGCTGTGGTGAGCAAACTATCAGAGCAATAGTAAGCCACTGCTTTGCATAGTCCCACAACTATCTTGCCTGTGGGCTGCATTCGGAGGGTCTATGCAAAGAACTTGGGAGTTTGCTCAAGAAAAAGTATTTGACTAATTCATCCACCATGTGCATGTAGTAACTGGGGCAGGAAGATATAAGAGGCTGATCCCAAGCAGAGCTTTTTATTGTACTTAACAAATAGCAAGCTCAGTGCCATGGCTCATAAGAGGAAGTTCATGCAAGAAAGGCTTCTGCTCAGTCTCTCCCACCAATCATTCTACTTCCCCCAAAGCATTTCTTGACATCATCAACTCATAATTAGGTCTAATGCCATTTCCACATTGATCTACATGTTTCCCCTGTGGATCTACACATTTCTCCTGCTTTGAATTGTATTTCTCTGATTCTTAAACATTAAAGTTAAGATTACACCGCAACGTCCTCCAAGGAGCCAGGCAGATTTGTCCTTGCTTCGGAGCACACAAAGTTGTATTGCCACCTATGACAGAATCTCTCCCAATAGATAGAAATTCCTGATCTTCCCATTTATGATGTGTGATGTGTAGTATCAGGGGAGCTGGACATCCTCCTTGACAATGGTTTTATGAGATATTTACAGGTAAGTATCAGGTGCATGTTACTGAGGCTGTGTCCACACTGTGGTGTCATAGGACACTCTGGGATAGGGATCCCTGCTCATTCTCTGCTGTGTCTTCCTTTACTGCTTCAGAGCTGACAATTCAAGTCCTGAGCTAAGTTATCAGCTCAGGATAGAAAGGGCCCTCCATCCCGCTGGAAAAGGCACCTGCCCAATGATCGTTAGACACTGGAAATAACTAGATATGGATGATATAATGAAATATGGGAACTAATGATAAATTAATATCTTTCAAATAGATAACCAGAATAGAGGAACCAGCAGAAGTTGTTAGTTTTTTTAGAACTATTGGGACAATGCAGAGAGGTCTTGGTGACAAAACCAGAGAAAAACTTACCTGAAAAAAAATATTTTTTGTAAAATCAATCATTAGACAAGATTGTTAAATTGAAAACAAATTTGATATTTTTGCCAGTTTTGTTCAGTACCATGGTTCTAGAAGGAAGGGAGGTGAAGATATTATTTTGAAGTGTGCGTATGGCCTAGTTAGGGTCTTATATGTATTTTCTGTATTGTATTTTTTAAAGATTTTCATGTTACTGTTTCAATGTATGATTTAAATTGTTTGCTACATATTAAATAAAAGAGGTAACTTGTAGAAGAAATAAAAAGAAATGGCACAACATAGGGAAAGCATTGCCACTTAAACAAAATGTGTATCATTGGTCAACTAAAATGTGACTTTTGTAGCCCAATAAGATCTGAGGATGCCAACGACTTGAAGGAGAGACAACCTAGATCTTGTACTAGAGGATCCATGGCAAAATGTTTCTGGAGCGAATAGTGCTTCTGTTCCTCTGCTCATTTCCCCTAACTTCTTTTCATTTGTGAGATCAGCAGCTCATCTGCTCAGAAAATGAAGGCATGTAGCAACCATAGCTGGTGGTTTTCCAAAGTGATGACACAGTGCATCTGGTCATGTTCTTCATGCATGGTTCCTTTTATATGTAATTGTACCACTCACAAAAAGAATATACTCCCCTCTGTTTTTCTCAATCTCACATGCACAGAGTTTGATTTCAGTTGAATAAAACTCCATAAGAACTTCTGTTCTTCTACTCAAGGGTGGCAAGACAGTATGATGCTCCAGCTCCCATTGACTGCTTCCTGAGCCCATGGAGTGAATGGGGATCATGCAATCCATGTACAAGAGAAAAAGTAAGTGATGGCTGTATGATAGATATGGGGTAGGAGTAGAAGCTTGTGCAGATTTCCAAGGATTTACTACATCCCTCAACTGGAATGGACAGATAAAACCCAGGGGGTAGGAATGAAAAAAAATCAATTAATGCTCTCCTGGTTCTATTTCCAAGGTGTGTAAATTTTTAAAGAAGATGTTCATATTACAGACTTCTCATACAATATATGTGCTTTGTATTTTATAGAAAAAAACAAATATTTTAGACATATGTAGGCTTTTTTGGCCGGATTACGTCTCATTTGTAGCAGTTTTTGGGCTGCTATGCCATGTTCCAGGTTTCTTCTTCTGAGAACCTAAGCTTTCGGATATAGCTGCGATATCCATCTTCAGAGGTCTTTGCTCTTCGCCAAGTCAAGGGTGACTGGTGTCTTACTAGATCGTTGTTTCTCTGCAACAATTCTGGATTAAACCTAAAGTTTCTTTTTAAAATTCTTAACATCAGATTATATATCATAACCCAGTATTTCTTTGCCTTTTCACACGTTCACCACATATGATAAAACATCCCCTCAATTTTTTTGCACTTCCAACACTTGGCAGACATATTTTTATAAGCTTGAGTACCTGCACTGATTTATATATCTTGTTCCAAGTATCGCTCAAGGAGTGTCGTAAGGTATGGACAGTTTGGAGGGAAAGCATGCCTCGAACGCCTCAGTGACAAACAACCCTGCAGAACAGATGCTATTTGCCCCGAAGTTCCAGTTGATTGTGGCAATGACTTCAGGTGTGAAAATGGTAGGTCTTCTTTTTGCATCTTTAAAACAAAAAAGCAAATGAAAATATCGCTGCACATCAAGAATCCTACTCTTCACCCTATCCCTGCAAGATCCCACTTGGTATCAAAAGCACTGTCCTTTCATCTCCAATTCTTGGGTGATAGAATTGTGCTTTGACTGTCAGTGTTCTCAGTAATCAGTGGCTAGCCCATAAGGACATTGTGGGCAGTGCCACACCATACCTGTTACCTCAGAACTTGAGTTTCCATTTCTCTTTCACACATTTCTGTTCAGGGTTGGCTAACAGAGACACAATCTATTGCATTCAGTGGGGTCTAATTTTGGGTGCCTCAAAACAGTAAGAGGGTATTGTGGGATCTTATTTAGAACCTGCAGTTGCCCCTCACAAGACCTGCCAGATGTCAGGAGTCAATCGCAAGTTCTTACCTCCATCTGGCATTTCATCACAATTCTATTCAGAGTCTAGAGCCTAGATCATGAAAGGAATTATCCCTATTTACTCTACCTTGGCCAGACCTCAAGTATTGTGTCCAGTTCTGGGCACCCCAGTTTTAAAAACATTGACACACTGGAGCATGTTCAAAGGAGGGCTGTCAAAATGGTAAGTGGTCTGATCACCGTGTCCTTTGAGGAATGGTTGAAGGATCTAGGAATGTTTAGCCTACAGAAGACAAGGAGAGAAGAGACGTGATAGCTGTTTTCAAGTATCTGAAGGGTTATCACAGTGCAGAGGGATCGGTCCTATTCTCACTTTCACAAGATGGAAGGAGTAGAAACTATGGGATAAAAGTTCAAAGAAGTAAATCAAGATTACACATTAGAAAAAACTTCCTGACAGCAAGGGCAATCAGCAGTTGGAATAGGTTGTCACAGAGGGTAGTGAGCTCTCCCCTGGTGGAGGTCTTCAAGAAGAGGTTGGAGAAACATCTGTCTGGAATGGTTTAGTGAATCCTGCATTGATCAGGTATTTGGCCTTGATGACCTGAAGGTCCCTTCCAACTCTATGATTCTATAGTTGAAATGCCCAAATGTCAGCCAAGCACCCACCTAGTTCCTATTGTCTTTTTCCTGTGCTTGGCTTTTTCCTGTGTATGCCATTCTTCATGCCTCCTTGGACCAATCTAGCTGTCCCTGGAAATCCGGCAGACATGTAAAAACAGGTCTGTCGGCATCCTGGTCCTCAGTAGCTATTTTGACCAGCTAGACTTGGCTATGGTTTGTCCAATGCACTCTGGCCCACTAGGGGGCATGACCTCTCTAGACTACAGTGGAGTACAGAACAGAGAGGCCCAGAAGTGAACCGCTTGGCACATTGGACCATTCCTAAGAAAAGTGCAAAAAGGCTCTTAGTTTCTCATGGTTACCCTACTAAATCCTTCTAAAGGCATGAGTGAAGAAACACATTTTTAGAAGTTTTTTTTTTAATGACATGGGCAAAGAAGCAACCCAGAGCTCAGTAGGAATAGAATTCCAAAAAGCAGGGGCTGCCACCAATAATGTCCCTTTCCCTAGTGTTGCTTTCTACCAGCAAATGAGCGCCCATTCAAAGTTTTTCCTTTTTCGCATCCCTGTTGTGATTGGCCAAGAAGCCTAGATTCATAGGCACCAATAAACCAATCAAAATGTTGGGAAATGAAGTCTTGTGATATTTGAAGGACCTGTAGTTAATCCAGCCATGCTTTATTATAGAAATTAGTTAAGCATTCCAGGTTATTTACAAAGCAGATATGTTTATTTTTTTATTATTTTCAGGATACTGCATAAAGCAAAGGTTGGTATGTAATAGTGAAGATGAATGTGGAGATTTCTCTGATGAAGATAATTGTGATGACCCCCGTCAACCACCATGTCGTGATCGTATCATTGATGTTTCAGAGGTTGGGAGAACCGCTGGGCGTGGGTAAGTCCCGGAATTTATTTTTTCAAAAGTATAAGGTGCTCAATCAACACAAATGGATATCATTGTTTTTTTCTGCCAGTGTTTCTAACCAATGAACAGTTCAAATTACACAGATAGGCAGACTGCACATACATGGGCAGATAAATGCAAAAACATGTTTGAAGACAAATGCAAAAACATGTTTGAAGACAAATGCAAAAACATGTTTGAAGACAAATTTGAGCAGAGCCATTGCCACTTAACAAAAATTTCACATTTATTTTGAGCATGGATTGTGTCTGTTTTGCCTACTTATTTCTAGCACAGAAGCCAGTCTCTGCTAGATCCAATGCCATGAGCTGAGATTCAGCATAAAAATGAGGGGTGTCAAAAACGCTACATCAAAGGTTTACAAAATAAGAACCTTGCTTATTTTCTAAAGCACTAGCCACATCCTTTTGCACATCTCTGCTAAGAGTGATCTCTTGGTGTATTAATGCTGGAATCTGTTTGTGTCATGCTTTCTTTGTTTACCTGTGTAAATAAAATGTAGGAAATATCACCAGTTTACTAGGACTTTATCCCAAAGAGTTGTATCTAAGCTGTCCTCTGAGGTCTTTAAAATCATTTGGGGTAGATGGGAGTAGCTTATAATAGTAGGATGACAAGCTTTTAATAAATCAGGTCTTAGGAGGTATTCTCTCTCTCTCTCTTTTTTTTTTTTTTTTTGCATTCCTGCAGAGTCAACATCCTAGGAATGGAACCAAAAGAGAGCCCATTTTACAATGAGTTTTACAACGGAGTGTGTGACAGAGTCCGTGATGGGCACAGTGGAATATACTATCGTAAGCCTTGGAATGTTGCAAGTCTCATTTATGAGGTAAACTTCTTTCTATAAAGTAAAGCCTTGAACCATATGATTAGTTATAGCTATTGTAATAGCTTTGGATACGTCCACATGTGGCTAAAAATGGTTAAGCTGTAGTACCTGTATGGTTTTGCCATATGCAAGTATTACCTCTAGACTTACTCTGCCACTGCAACAACTAGTATTAAATCTGTGGAAGTGTTTTTTGGTCCCATCTATAAATCACTGGAAGATTATGCAGTCTGGATTATATTAATCTACCCCAATTTATGTCATTTCCACAACAACACCAGGAAAGGGATCTTGGGGTTCTGGTGGACAGATCAATGAAGATGTCAGTCCAGCGTGCAGCAGCAGCAGCAGCAAAAGAAAACAAAATTAAAATGAGAAGGAATAAAAACACGTCAGCAAATGTCATTTTGCCTCTTTATAAATCTATGGTGAGGCCACATTTGGAATATTGTGTACAATTCTGGTTACCACACTTCAAAAAGGATATTGTGGAAGTGGGAAAGGTGCAGAACAGGGCAACTGAAATGATTGAAAGGCTGGAACACTTCACATCTAGACCTCATCAGCCTTGAAAGGTGGTATCTAAGAGGGGACCTGATTGAAGTATATAAAACTATGCATTGTATTGAAAAAGGTGGTTAGAGCAAACTTCTTTTCTCTATCACACAACACTAGAACCAGGGGCCACTCTATGAAGCTGATGGGCAGGGCAGTCCAATCCGGCAAGGGGAAGTATTTCTTCACCCAGAGGGTCATCAGTCTATGGAATTTGCTGCCAGAAGAGGTGGTAAAAGCAACTAGCCTAGATGTCTTTAAGGAAGGGTTAGACAAATTCATGGACAACAGATGTAGCAATGGCTACTAGAAGGAAGCCTAGGTACATCCTTCAGACTGGGGAGACAGGACTCTATGGCCACTTGCTGGGATTTGAGAACAGGTGAAGATTTTTACCTTGTCTTCTGCTTGAGACGCCCATAAGCACTTGGTGGGTCATGGTGTGGGACAGGATGCTGGACTAGATGGGCTGTGGCCTGATACAGCAGGGCTCTTATGTGCTGATTCTCTTGCCGAATACTTTCACTTGCTGGTTCTAAGGTTTTTATGATACAAGAGACCAATTTAATCTTCATTCCATAAATCACTTTAAGATTTTTCTATGAGAAGTCATATATGAATGTTTGAAACAATGATGAAAATAAATTAAACTTTTTTTTTCTTTCTCAGACTAAAGGCGACAAGAGACTTCGAATGGAGCATTATGACAATGCGGTTTCAGCAGTGACGGAGTCATTCAGTCAAAGATTCATTACAGCCGAGCGCGGTTTTTCTCTAAAATTGAAGCCAACTGAGACTAACTTCAGCCTAGATGCGGAAAGTAAATTAAGCGCAAATTTGGGTTGGGAACTAAGCCGTTTCTTTCTAGAATCCAAAGGAAAAGTAAGTTATACCAATATTTTGAGATTCCTGGGCCTTTACCAGGATTTTGCTACTGTCTTGCCTTTAGGAGAAAATTTGGGGTGGGGGGGGACAGCCACCCATCAAAAAATTTTTTGGCTCCTCTTAAATGCAATCCACCAAATGTGACAGTCCCCTCCCATATATATGAAACTGGCTATGGGCCTGGGAGAGAGTGAAAGCAGAATAGATACAGTATAATCATACAGAATGTTGGATTAAAACAGAATTTATAGTTGTATAATATAGATGACGTGAATTTTCTTCTTGCAGTATTTTATTAGTAGTACAACTACTGTAGGGGAGGAGCATCCTTGCCTTCACTTGCTGTATCTGTGGCCTTCCTAGGTCAATTCTCTTAGTTGTTTCTTGAATTTGAGATACTTTTCACATTCAGTTTTATTTCTAATGGATGCATACCAGAATAGGCAGGGATTTGCACGAATATTCATCACATTTGAAAATCATACAAATTTGTACACTTCCATTTGAATCGAATGTTGGCTGCATTCAGAGATTGACATTTGAATGTGAAGTGAATGCTTTTGTGCATTCATTTGAAGCTTCATTATATTTGCGAACATGGGGAGGCGGCAAATTGGCTGTCTAGTCACATCGGCAGCAGATTCAGAGCAGACTTAAAGCAGATTCAGAGTGGATTCAGAGAGAATTTAAAGGGCTCAGAGCACATTGGATTCAGAGAGCATTTGGAGGGGCAACTGATGGTAGGGATTTGAATCAGATTCACATAGCATTTGAAGGACATGTGGAGCAGATTTGAATCCTACCATATTTGGAGTGCCTCTATGTATATGAATGCCAATGTCATTCGCTCCACTGTGAATCAAACACGAAAAAAAAATGTGTACATCCCTAAGAGTTTAATCTTACTTCCATGCTAAATGAAACCTCCTCTGGTTTTTCCCCTGGAAATTCAGTGTAACGCAATCTTTTCCTTTTTCTGTGTCTTAGCAAGAATATTATTTTCATGTGAAAGGAAACATTGAATTGGGGAGATTCCACATGCGTAGTCGCTCTCTTCGCCTGACTGACACGTTCCTTGATGACTTGAAATACCTGCCCAGTATATATGACAAGGCACAATATTTCACATTCCTGGAAACCCATGGGACTCATTATGCACAAAAGGGAACTTTTGGAGGAAAGTTTGAAGTACTGTATGCACTGGACGAGCAGAAAATGAAACTAGAAGGTATGGGCTCAAGATTCGAGAGGTCTTCCTTTATCTGAGTTGGCAGGGTCCTCAACTAACAGGGTAGCAAACAGAAAAACTGAACTTCATCGAAGTTCTCCTTGCCTGAAAAGCGATAACAGTTGGTCTCAATTAAGACAACCATTTCACCTCCTAGCTTTCCATGATGGGATATATTTTTTAATTGCATTTACAGGCTTTAATTTATTTGAAATTCAAATCATGGTTGCTCCTTTCCTTCACTTTCAGGCTGAACATATTTTTAAAAAAGGATCCATACATGTCTCTTTTACACAGTGTTTAAACAACAATGTATGGATTTTTGCAAAATCTTGCCCTAATGTAATACCCTTCTGTTGATGTTATTCTCAACAGGAAATACATTTTTATCTTCTAAGACAATACTTTTCTGTATGCACAGTTCTGCTACAGAACTGCAAAATTCCCAGGTTTGTTAGATCTTGGATTTTGTTGTGATTTTTGTTTGTTTAAACACAGTTAATACAGAAACATCTGTATTTGTACTTGGATTTATATACCATCTTTCAGAAAAAAATAATCTCCAAGGTGGTTTACAACAGAGCAAAGATACAATATTCATTAATGCAAGAACAAACAATACAGTATTCAAGGGGAGGCATTTAAAAACGTACAATAAACTGGAAGTGAGCAACACTATATTTATTTATCTAAAAAAAATTATATCCCACCTGTCACCAAATGGTCCCAGGATGGGTTACAATAAAACATAACCCCTTCCCAACCCACCCTCCCTCCGTAACAGGACAGCACCCTGAAGAAGCTATTTAAAAAGCAAAAGCATGGGTGAATAAAAATAAATATTATTCAGCATCAAAATGAAGTCTGGGTTCACTGGCAAAAATGATTGTTGACCATATTTCTTCACTAGCAGAGGGATTTTTTGCACTTAACTGCCATGGCATCAAGAATCAGTCAGTCAAAATGGCTGTATGTAAATGGTAAAGATTAGGCAATGCTTCATCACCTGAAGGTCACACAGGAATGATGTATGATAACTGTATAAAAGGGGTAATAATGAACCCTGAAGTTGTATTGCTGTATTTAAAAAAAAGAGAGTCAGCTATTGATGGTCACACTGAAGTTTTATTTAGTTTCACTGAAAATAGTTACACATAATTCATTAAAAACATTTCTCATTATGATTTCCAGAGTAGTTGAAATATTAGCTTTGTTGCTATCAGTTCAGAGGGATGCTACATAGAAGAATATAGATGAATATTTACATATCTTTATAAAGTAGCTTGTTTTATAAATTCCACATAAATGCATTGATTATTCTAGTTTCTATGTGGAAATTCTTTCGCACCTCACAATTTACGGAATTTGTAATTTGCTTTTGTCAGCATTTGTCTTTATTTTGTTTTCTTTGCAGGCGTCACAGTGACAGATATAAAAATGTGTCTGGGATTTACAAGCGACATTAGTTTTGATGTCAGTGATCTTGAGGGCAAGTCTGGAACTAAAATCAATGCTTGTAAAAGCGACAAAATTAAAAAAGGTAATTAAAAAGGTTGCAGCAAAGGAGTGTCTGACACAAAGATAAAATCCAGTGAACGTGAATGCACTTTTATAGGTAAATCAAGTCTGTGTCTAAGTGAAGCCGCATCAGTTGCATAGGGCATACCAAGGTTAGAGATGCTTCTCCTGACTCCTGGGATGGGTCACGTTATAAGTATGTGTCCTGTACCTCATTGCTCACTGTCTTCAGAACTGGTAGTTCAGCTCCAGAGTTGAGTTGTCAGCTCTGGAGGCAAAGGGAGTAGGGCCTGAAAATAGTCATTTGCTACCAAAACACCTGTGTAGACCATGGGCCTATTCACACTTAGGCCTCTGGTATACAATTAGGACAACTCTGGTACAGATAATCTGTACCAGAGCTGTCCTAGAGCTGTCCTAATTGCATACCAGAGACCTAAGTGCAAATAGGCTCCAAATGTCTACACAGCAGCAGTTAGAGTAAATGAGGGTAGCAGGCACTCCAAATGAGTTTTTCTGTGCTTTGAGCAAGAGCACTGTGGACAACACTTGTAGGCATTTTAGCACCCTTCTCAGAGCACTCTGTGGTGGCAGGCACCATGGGTCCCATCCCAAGGCCTCCCAAGAATTCTGGTCACCATGTGTGTGGATGTGGATTTTATCTTAGAAATAGATTCTTAATGATAACTTTGGGATAGAGCATAATAACTCAATGCTGATGGATTGATATCCTGCTTAATGGTTTATTTCTATGGCAATGTACAGCAAGAGAGAGTTTCAACATTTGGGCCATGGTCACACCTTCACTCCAGTCTATCTTCTGATTGCAACACTCACATCTTTTCATTTCTATCTGTTCTTTAATGGGCTTTCCACTCTCCAGTTGGACCTTCCAGTGTGGAAAGCCCACAGATAAAAGGGACAGAAATGAAAAGATGTGAGTGCAATCAGAAGGTGGACTGAAGAAGGTGTGAAGATGTGACCATGCCCTTGCTCTGTGCATTTTCCTTGCCATATATTAGTGAACTGCTGGTAAGGATAAAGTCAGTCAGGGTAAAGCATCTAATATTTCTGCCATCAGTTCTTCCTTAGCTGACCAAGAATTGTTCCTTTAAATTTTTTAATAATTTGACTTGAATGGGCGAACAATTTTCAATTATTTAAAGGATTTTTCTCTAGCCAAGTTTTATTCTTTGCTAACAGTAGTCCAAATTCACTGGGTATATTTTGCCCTGCTTAAGACTGAGGATCTTTAATCTTGGAGGACATTATCAAGAATATCATTGGAAGCAAACACTGCAGAAATTAGCCCATTAGCCTAAATCATTTAAGCACATGAGTGGGGAAAATGAGTTGGGGTAAAAATCTACCTCCATTATAGGTTTATGTAACTTTTTGACAACATATCCTTCTGCCGTTTTATGATGATGTTTGAATACTTTTTTCTGCAAGATAACTTTGCTTCGCTTGCCAGTTCTAGGTTCATTCAAGAGTTAGGCATCCCATTAGCTTGATTCACAGCAATAAAAAAGAGAATCCCCACTTTCAAATATGTCCTCATTTATATGCAAAGTGGCTGCCTTCATAGGGCAATTAATTCAGCAGGATTAACCCTGAAAATAACAAATTATTTTTCTTCTAAGCTTCATATCTAGTTAAAACTTTAAAAGCAGATGAGCAATTAACATTTTTAGAGGAAATTAAATGTATTTGCTTCCAAATTAAATGTTTAGGTTAAAAAAAAGTTAATGAATTCTTGCCTCTATTACTTGTCAGTAATTTTATTTATTGAATACTAATAATAAAGGGGGAGGGAGACATTCGCCTAACTCCCAATACTTGATTATCTGTTGATTTTCCACAGTTTGTAACTTTAGGGTGAAATTTTCCCCCAGAAAGTAAAAAAGTTGTTTCAGGACTTCTCTGCACTTACTGGCCTGTAGGTGAATAAACTCAACTGCAACAGCAATGAAAACCTCAGTGACCAATCTAAGAAAGATCACAGGAGACCAGTCATTCTGGCAAAAGCCAATCTATGTGGACACCTTGGGGCTATTCGCACTTAGGCCTCTAGTACGCAATCAGGACAGCTCTGGTACCCTCTATTCAGGAAAGTCCACAAATAACATGGATAGGAATGAAAAAGTGTGAGCAGTCAGACTTAAAGAAGGATTAAAGTGAAGGTGTGATCATGGCCATGGTCAGCAAGAGTTGACTGTGACCAGGGGGCATCAAGCAAGCAGGCACGCAAGAAAGCTTATTTACTAATAGTTGCCTAGAAAAGGAAATTCCAGCATATGTTCTCTTCACAACCAGCTTCACCTGCTGATTTTTTTTCTTCTATTTGACTCTTAAAGGAACAGAGTTGCCCACTGTTTTTATATGGTAACCTAAGCTATACATGAACTGAGCTGAGCAGAATAGCGGGGAGTGGGGGGGGAGAGAAGTCTCTGATTAGACATTTTGACTACTGATCAGTAACGGTTTTACAGTTCAGCTTGATTTAAACCAAACTGCAAATAGTTTGGGTCGTGCGCACCTCTAATCCCTAAACTAATTCACCTCCCATTTTTCTCCTCTGTAGTTGACAATTCCAGTGGAAGTGCAATTATCAATGATGTGGTCTCATTAGTTGAAGGAGGGAAGAGTGATGTCTTGATTAGACTAAAGGAAATGCTGTCACGTGGTAAAAAGATTATTGATGTAGAGGACTATGTCCAGTGGGCAGCTACGCTACCTGAGGCTCCCGTGGTGATACAATATGAAGTAAGATAATATTTCTACCCCCCTTGATAAGACTGTAAATATACACACTGAGTCGAACCCAGGCTGGTCTCACAAGATAGTGCACTCAGTTGTTTTCTTAGGTACCAAAGTCTGGAAGAACACTAATTTAGGGCCAGTTCGTACTTGACCCAGCCGTCCACACCAGGTGAGCTCCCAGATGGAGAGTCTGCACTTGAAAGAGCCATTTTTTTAACCAGCCTGATGTTTTTCTGAGCTGACAACGCTGCATCTAGGGCTGCGATCAGACATAACAAAACTAGCGCTTCTGAGGCACCTCAGAGAAGACAGCGCATGGCCTTTCTGTTCCCATCCCTTCTCTAGCATGGAAGAGAGCAAGACTGGTATGTGAACAATCCCACCTCAGAGCCTTTTCTAAGGTGATCCAGAGATCCTTTTTCTTCTTCTTTTGCTGTGTTTGATCACAGCCTAGTTATGTTCGATGATGACCTCCAGAGACATTATACAACAGGAAATGATATCTCAAAACAAAGACAGTAGGTTTAGGAATCATTACTTATGTAGATCTTATCTCTTTTTGGGTCGAGCACATCCTGGAAAAACAGATATGGTTAGTAATACAGTGATCATGCAGGAAGACGCGT
Source organism: Aspidoscelis tigris stejnegeri (assembly GCA_023333525.1). Lineage (NCBI taxonomy): Eukaryota > Metazoa > Chordata > Lepidosauria > Squamata > Teiidae > Aspidoscelis > Aspidoscelis tigris. The sequence goes on along the minus strand of JALMGA010000007.1, from coordinate 20,160,527 downwards.
TTGTGGATGTGCCACACCCTAGATTCCTTGGTCCATAGTGCTTGGTATTTTCCCTTATGCTGCAGTCACATAGTCCTTTGGAGATGTATGGCTCTTATGTTTTCATCCCATCTCTAATCCACTTTCTCTAGGCTAGAATGTTCATAACAGTGGGGAGGGACAGACCCACCTGTGATTTGTTTCAAAGCCTGCCCCAAGATCCTTCTTTAAATGCATGTGAACACAGCCTTGGGATCTTGAGGATGCCCTGGTTATGCTTCTGTGCAAAGAAATGCCCAGTTTCTGCAATGAACCAGACTGCATTCCACCCTTTCAATCTCCCTGCAGACACTTCCAATTTCTGATCTCGTTCCACTGACTATGCACGACTCTTCCATAAAGAAGCACAACATTGACCGAGCTGTGGAGGAATATGTTGCTGATTACAACGTATGCAAATGCAGACCTTGCCAAAATGGTGGGACTGTCATATTGTTGAATGGAAAGTGTGAATGTGGATGTCCACCCCATTTCAAAGGGGAAGCCTGCCAGCTCCCTACATCCCAATTTGCACCAGGTGAGCAGCAGATCAACAATCTGAATTTTGCTTCAGGGTTCTATTTAGACCTCATAGACCTGAAAATTGTAACTGCGTCAAAGCACTGATCACATTAAAACCTCTATTCCCTACTCTTCCTCAACTCAAATCCTCAGGATTTAAAAAAATAAAATAAAATAAATGATTTACTGCTTTCCATAGTTAAAAATAGAAGCGCAGAAAAGGGCAGTTCCTGAATTTAATTTAATATTTCATAAAATAGTAGAGTTGGAAGGGACCTCTAGGGTCATCAAGTCCAACCCCCTGCTGAATGCAGGATTTTCTAAACCATCCCAGACAGATGTAGGTCCAAATTCTGCTTGAAGACCTCCAGTGAAAGGGAGCTAACCACCTTCTGTGGCAACCTATCCCATTGACTGATTGCCCTCACTGTCAGAAAGTTTTTCCTAATATCTATTCTGCACTGACTCCCTTGAAGTTTCATCCTGTTGTTTCTAGTCCTCCCATCTTGTGCAAGTGAGAATAGGGACAATCCCTCTGCAGTGTGACAGCCCTTCAGAGACTTGAAGACTGTGATCATGTCTCCTCTCAGTCTTCTCTTCTGTAGGCTAAACATTCCTAGATCCTTCAACCGTTCTTTGTAGGACATGCTTTCCAGACCACTAACCATTTTGGTAGCCCTCCTTTGGACTTGCTGCACTACTAATTTCTGTTGTATGGTACATAATATTATTGACCACTACCAGATTAACCAGTGTTTTCTATTCCAATCTCCCACACAATTCAGCAGCACAGATTAGCAGCCTAAAAAGTAAAGGGTTGCATTTCAATCCCTAGCCTCTCCCCAAAAGGAGAGAGAGGAGTTTTATGTTTCTGCCAAGAAAACTGCATGGAAGTGCCCATGCAGTCAACCAGGAATCAGCCATGACTTGATGATAATCCAACAATAATGACAAAATCTGAAACTCAAGGCTATCCAGTAACAGCAACAAAACAGATGCAAATTTCATGCCCAAATTTGTTGTTGACAGTCGCCACCCTGAAAACCCATGTCCTTATCTCTTCTTTTACACCATGAAAACACTCACAACTCTCCTCTCATTGCTTTGAATTTGTTCTCTGATCATCCATCCCTGCTCTGTCTAGGAGGCATCCTTGCGTGCTACAAGGACAAATTGTTTTCAGTGATCTGATTAAATGGATAATCTGATATATTCTCTTAAATCTTAATGCAGCCCAAGTTGGCACTGATGGAGGATGGAGCTGTTGGTCTGATTGGTCCCCGTGTGTGCAAGGAGAACGTGTTCGAACAAGACAGTGTAATAATCCTGCACCCAGTAATGGGGGAAAACCATGCCTAGGAGATGCCACAAGCTCTAGCTACTGCTCTGATGAAGAATAGGAAAAACAGGTTTGTAGTTATTATATTCAGTGTGAAGCTTTATTCAGTTTATTGACACTTTGTTGGGTGCAAGTCATTCCTATTGTGGGGCATGGAAACAGAGAACTTACTTTGCTGTTTCCATCCCTGTCTGGAGGCTCCCTAATTCTGTTATTGTGAATTCTAGTAGTTTAGCAAAGCAAGTATTAAGGTTTAGAGTATTCACACCTAACTTTTAATCCTGTTTCAGTCCGGTTTCAGAAAATTAACTTTTGGGTTAGTTAGATAAAGCAGAAAGACAATGGCTAGTCATTTTGCTGATGTGTTGCCTGACTCTGAAAGTGGACTGAAACTGGATTAAAACCTAGGTGTGAATGCAGCCTTAGTGTATTTAATGTATATTCATTACAGGATTCCATAAAGTGATATCTCTGGAAGAACTGTGATATCTAGCTATGGAAAAGTAAAAGATCTATGTCTAATTTCATACTTCAGGTCACAACAGTTTCCTGCCAGTGGTCAACTAACCAATTGGAAGTCAGGAGTCACTATAGCTGGTTGCATTTGGTTTGATTGGCTGCTGAGCTTGGTTTCTATTATTGTATTTTTTCTTTATATCATGGGTCTGTGGCATGTGCACTTGGCACAGAGTTCAGGGAACTTCTGGAAGCCTGCAACTTGAGACCATATATATTGGCCTCATGGGAGGATCTTGTTTGCTTTGCCAGGAACCCAGTTCCACATTAGTTGTTCCCCTGATCAGAAAGCAATAACAGGAAATGCCTCAAAGTGACATTTACACAGTACTGTGTGCTTCTTTTATGTTAGGAGTATTGATTGATGTTATGATTACAAGATAATGATTTCAGCATCCCTTAATGGGGCTGGGTGGATCCCTCTGAGTTAACGAAGGACAGAAGGCACGGGGAAAGCACATGCATGTAATGCTTCTGCCTAGAGAAACTTCTATGGCATTATGTTCTAGACCAAACTCCATGCATCATGTTAACAATCTTAGGTTTTTAATCACTGGATACAACATGTGGAGAGAATCAATTAATAAAACTACAGTTGGATGGGCAACAATTAATTTTACTCGGTCCAGGAAATCTTTAGCTTATTTTGGCCTGCCTTATTTGCGTAAAAAGAATAATTGCACGGAGAAGAAAAGCGCATTAAAAAGTAAGAGGGTGGGGGAGTAGGCTTAAAAAAGAACTGCAAACACACACCCTCCCTTGAGTGACGTGAATGGCATCCAATCAGAAACAAGATAGATTTGATGTAGCAAAAGGGGTGGAGAGCCAAGAGCTTCGTGGAAGAGGCTCATGTCAATTGTGCAGACCCCACAGTCTTTCAGCTCAGCCACTGTGCCATAGCTTTTGTACTTGAGAGGAGAGGCAGTAGTTTGCATCCCAAGGCAGGGACGACCTATAGCAATCCAGATGTGCACACAGCTGGTATGCCCTTCATTTGAATTAACAAATAGGCTGCGTGACCATATCCATGGAGTCTGCTGGTAGAACTCACTGTTGAGATCTATTACAGGAATGGGATGGGGTTCCATTTTGGGGCCCTGTCTTGGGGTGTAGCTTCATCCAGTGCAGAAGAAGCATATAAGGAGAGGGAGGGCCCTATCCTGACCTCCTGGGCTCCTCAATGGATCACTTCAAATGGTAAGCACAGAAATGGACTTGGACATCTAAGTATTAGAACAACTCCTTGTGCATTGTGTTTCTCTGGTTTTGTTCATTTTTCTGTATATCTTTTGACAGCCACACTGCCAGAATGACCATCAGATTTAAACACCAAACTTCCTGCTGCCGTTAAAGAGATTTGAAAGATAAGCCAGAGGACACATAAATTTTACAGCTCCTGCTATTGTAATAAACAGAACTGAAAATAAACTAGGATGGTTTGCTGAGTTGTTTGCTTGCTCAGTTTGCTCGCCAATGACATCTCCTCCAATGCTACAGTGACTTAGGCTGACACATAATGTTTTTTGTAGTTTTCGGTCCCCGAAGTGGCTCACATCAAAGCTATCTAATAGTATATAATTGTGAATAGTCTAAAACAGCAAAGTGCAGTCACCAAGTGAGAAACTTTAGGACAAAGTTCATTCATCTGGGTTCCATCATAGATAAGGCTGTTATCTTATGTCTTAACAAATTGAGTCCGCAAGGATGGCCAGATTCTGGCAAGTCTTCTGATGCTGAGTAAACAATCAAGTGGGATAAAATGGGAGGATACAAATAATCCCAAATAATTCTATAAAAGGAGACAGCAATACACTTTTGTGTGGTTATTATCTGGACTGGGGATGTAGACTGGGATCTCTTACTGTATCCAGAAAAGTGGAAAAGATGTCAGCCAGTGAGTTCTGGGAGCAGGTGGCCCAGACTTGGCTGCCCATGGGAAGCTTCCAGCCACCCTATGAGATACAACCAGAGTGAGGCAGATGGTGAGAGTCACTCCCTCCCACCGGCCCATACACAGAGACGGAAGGTATGGCTTACCAGCCACCATTTTCCTCTGAGATCTCCTAAGAGGTCTAAAAATATGCCTGGCCTACTTCCAGCCATTTCTCTAGTCCTAATTGGAGACCTGAAGAAACATTGCTCCTGCAAAAAAGGATCTCCTTGCAGCAGTGATCCTGGCCTCACAATAGGATGAGTTGTGGTTGTTCACTATGCTGTTTGCCCGGATAGTGGCTCATATGCCTCCCATCCCGGAACCTGCCCCTTCCAAGAAACATTTGGGTGTGGCCACTGAGGTCTTTTCTCCCCTTTCCCTTTTCATGATGGAATTTTACTGGGCTATAGCAATGCAATGAAGACATGTGAGAGTTTATCTACTTAGCTGGGTATTTCTAAAGAAAGATTGGGGGCACAGTGGTTCTGATCTATACATGCAAGTGCTCTGGGCCACATTATGTGGAACTTATTTATCTGTAGCATTTGCGTCCCACTTTTCTCCCAAGGAATTCAAGATGGTCCATATTATCCTCATATCTCCTGTTTCATCCTTACTACCAAACTATGAGAAAGATACACAAACCGGTTAGTTTCCTGATGTCCAGAGCCCAGCCCCTCAGCTGTTCCACTTTACCCACAGTAAGAATTGTATCATGCAAGGCGTATGGAGCTGCCAGAAACAGCCATTCCATGTCACATTCCCCCTTGCTGACCATTATCTCCAGATGTGTTTATGAATTGGACACTGCCAAGGGTGTTCCTCTCCCTTGAAAACAACAGATGGAGTAAGGGATAGGAGAGAAACAGTGCTTTAGAAAGGTTGCAGAGGGGCAGAAGTAAATATAGCTAGTATTATCTAAATCCAGACTAACCATAGGCAGAGACACCTGAGTAGAGTGGACTTTAGAGCTGCAAATGTGTGCTAAAGAGTGGTAGCATGGATGTAGATGCATGGATGTAGACCACATTTATCTGGTCTACTATTAATCCAGGTTAGTGAGCCAGTTTGGTCTTGTGGTTAGAGCGCAGGACTCTTATCTTGTAGTCACTGAGTTTGGTTCTGCACTCCTCCACGAGGCCAGCTGGGTGACCTTGGGCTAGTCACAGCTCTCTTAAGTCAACCTCCTCCTCCTCTTCTTCTTTGCACAGTTCTGATCCGGATCTGCTCTGCTCCCATGCTCCTTGACCTGCGTTAACAAGTAAGTGCTTTTAGGACAGCTTTTGGTCCCACACTTCTTCACAACACTCTAATGATAACATATGGCAGGATGTCAGATGGAGGAGTGTGCAGCCGTCTGGACCCCACAGTCTTTCAGCTCAGCCACTGTGCCATAGCTTTTGTACTTTAGAGGAGAGGCAGTAGTATGCAGATTTTGTACTTCTTGTGTCAAAAACAAGCTCTTTCTTCCTTTTTCATTATATAAAGAACCATTTACATTTTATGTTTATGCGCAAATGCTGCAGGATCTGTTCAAAATGTGCAACAGCATCACCTTGTAGCTTGCTTTCTTTGGCTGTACTTTGTACAAGCTTCAAGTTTTATCTAGACGGAACTAGCCAAGGCGCTTCGAGGGAACTATGTGCAGAAACTGTCCACGACAGCCTCAGAGAACTGTTATAAGTAGAAATTGAACGTGAAAAGGGAACTTAGTTCACAACCTTAATTTTTTTGTTGAAAAGGTGGGACAAAAATAGAATTAAGAAATTAGGCAACACAAGGATCAGAAAATACTCTTACAGAAAGAACAGAGTTGGAAAATCTTGCGGCTGCAATACAGAACGGGAAAAGCAGAAGCTTTTGGAGAGAAAGCACATACACCATACACCACACACATACACAAACCTCCCCCTGTGCAAGAAGGTATTTGTGGTTTGAGAAGGAAGTAGGGGAGGAAAGAGCGCTGCTGTTAAAACCTTTCAACCCCTCACACAAAAATGGGACATGGGTTCAATATACAGTACAGTATTGACAATCAAGCGGGCAGAAGGAGATTGCAAGACAAAGGAACTCTTGTTCAAGCGATATTTAACATGAAAGAAGAAGGGTTAGGCAATCTTGTGATTGGAAAACCCCACAGTCCACATCAGGCCTATTCATTATTTTTCCTTCCAAACACTGTTGGATGACGCTTCCATGAACATCGTCCATGCTGTCAAGATCTGATCAAAGTTCTCATATGGCTATACCTGGAGGATACTGTGGAGCATATAGAATTTTTTTTTGCATTTGATTCATATCAAATTCAATGCAAGAAAATTCATATTCGTTTGAATAGATCCCCTTCAGATGTGGGAGGATATGATTTGATACGAATGTTCCATATGAATTCAATATGAATGATAGATACAAATCCCATGTGTATCCCATATGTATCCGATGTGTATCCCACGCGTAACTACTAAGAACGCATCAAATCCACTCTCAGTCCACTTTGGATCCACTCTGGATCCATTGCAGATGTGACTAAGGCGCTCACTTTCCCCCCTCCCAGGTTCGCAAATGTAGTGAAGCTTCATACGAATGTTTCAAAACATTCAATTTGAATTTGAATGTCAGCCTTTGAGTGTGTCAACATTCCATTCGAATCCGAATTTGCATGAATAACCTGCTGGGAGAGGTTGGTGTACACACACACCATCTCACTGCTCCTGCTCCCTTTGTATCAAATTACCTCCCCCTTTGGGTTGTTTAGTACAGCCTGAGGATTGCTGCTCAGTGTAAGGTAATGCAGAGGAGGAATATCAAGCCCTCCACCTTCAATCTTGTAACCAGGGAAACTGCCAAAGATATCAGCTTCCCCATCCCATAAACCAATTCCCTCCTCTCCCTTTTTGAAACATTGGCGAGCATGGGCTTCCTTTGTCCAGGCCTTCAAAAGACTACTGTGTGGTTGAAGGTTGTCAGTCAGTTATGGGGTGATATTAAATGAATGAATGAATTAATAAGAAGCTAGGATATAGGGAATAGAATGTATTCATATGTAAGGATAACTTACATCAATTACTTTTGGGCATCTCAAGCAGGAGACAAAGGGAAAACCTTCACCTGCTCATGACCTCTTGCAAATGTCCTTAGAGGCATTCTTTATCGATTTCTCTTTCTGTTTTATTGTATGTTGGAAAATTCTTAACATTTTTTTTTAAAAAGAAAATGGGTTCAGTAAACTGCAGCAAAACACTCTGTTGACTTACACTGGCCATCGACTTGCATTGTGTTGACCAAGCCATCTGACCAATTCATTCAGTGCATTGGGACCCCACAGCAAAGGGCTTGTCTGGTTCTTCTGTGAACTTTTTCTCCCTAATTGGGACTGTCCTCTATTCTGATTATGCTAGCACCACCTCTGCTTCAGCTGCAAGTGACAGCTGTAAGGCAAAGGGCTTCTAATCCCTGCCCCATTCAACCACAATGTGGAGGACAGCCAGCAGGCTCTGGTGCCCTGAGCTGGAAGGCATGACCCAAATTGTCCAAGGCTGTCCGTGATCTGGCTACACTGCCCATGATGCTGCCTCACCTTGCCCTGGGAAGAGCATCCTTTTGTGCATTGCTGCATTGTGGAAGGCAGCCTGTGGGGTCTGGGCCTCAGAGCTGGAGGGGGCAACATGAGGTGGCCCGCTTGGCATGCCCCTGCCCATCTATTGGTGGGTGTGATGTGGCTGCACTGCCACCAGAGCTACTTCAACCCAGCCCGATCAGGTAGGTGTGAAATATCTGAGCTCCCAGGCCATCCTAAGGAGTAGTCTCCTTCTTGAGGTGCACCAGACACTTTCACTATACATGATTAAGAAGGCTGGTGAAAACACACTTATTTACCCTAGCCCAGTGATGGCGAACCTTTTGAGCTCGGTGTGTCAAAATTTGCAAGAAAACCTAGCTTAACTCAGGTGCTGTGTCACATCTAGAAATATCCATAAGTTTGTGATATTTGTAGCTCTAGTAAAAAAGTTATATTTTTGATATATGTATTTTATTAAAAGCAAAAACAAATAATTATTTACATTAGTGACTTTTGTTGCTAAATCTTCAATTGAAAGTTGGTATTTCGTACACTTCAAGAACAAGCAAGCACTACATGTCCAGGTGCCAGGGTGACCATGTGTGTCACCCAAAAGGGCTTGGCGTGTCACCTGTGACACGCGTGTCATAGGTTGGCCATCACCGCCCTAGCCTTTGGCTAAGAAAACAGGTTCCGTTCTCCACTTTGAAGCACTTTTTTTTTAGTGCGTTCATTTTAAATTATGTTTTTATTTGTTGTAACCCTGAGACCTTTGAATACAGGGGGGATAAAAATGCCAATAAATAAAAGTCCATTGCCCTCCACACAATTTCTAGCAGGTGCCACCGAGAAGAGCCTCTCCCCCCCCCCCCCCGCTATTTTGTCTGCATGCAGCTATTAGGTAGGCAAGCAGGCAGGCAGTAGAAAAGAGTGTGGAGTATTTAACTTTGTCTCCACTCAGCAGAGTGCATATGGCTGCCTTGGCATGCAGGCTTCCCACTTTCTTCCTTTCCACACACATTTGGGTTGTTGCTCTCTTTACTGGTAGCAGAGAAAACTGCAAGGTGATTCTGGGGACCTCTGTGTGAGTGTTTAAATGGGCAAGGAAAAAAAGAAGATTGTACACCTAAATGAGGCATAAGGAGAGCTGCCTGGCTAGGAATGTGGGGGAGGGCTGTTGGCACTTACCTCTTTGGAGGGGTTGCAGCTGCCCTGGGGAGGCCCATCCACATGCCATGCTGCTACCACTGTCGTGGAGTGTTCCAGAGCTCACTACAGCTGCCCTGAGGCCACTTTGCACCACAGCCGGAGCAGCTGTGGCAAAGAAGGCTAGGACATGTGGGAACACTTTCTCCGTTTGTACGGAGGGAGGCAGGAACGCAAAGTGAGCTGCCAGCCCACAGGAGCGAATGCTCCGTCTCCACGTGTCCTCCACAAGTTCGGGAACCCCTCATGCAAAAAGGCCTCTGATCTTCACTAGCTGTGGACAAGATTTGACTGGGAGCAGCTAGTGAGTTACCCATCAGCAACATTCACAACCTCCTCTGGGTGTGAAGCTGCAATTGGGTGGGGTGACACAGGTGCAGCTGTGCACCCATAGACTATGTCCCAATCACTGCAGCAACATTCAGGTATGCACTGGATGTTGCCGAAGCTGTTGCCATGGAATCTGGCCTGCCTGGGCCAAGTCGCCAGCACTTTAAGTGTTTGTGGTCCGGTTCAAGACTGCACCAGCATTTGAAATGTGGATGGCCCCTGATCTTTGCCTCACTCGAGTGGTATTATTATACTGTTCCAGAGAGAAACTTTTTGTGGGGGGGGGGGAGGGTTTTGCTCTATAGCAAACCCATAAGAACATATACAGTAGAGGGAGTTGCAGGTGGGAAAACACATATTGTGAATTTTGTATAACCAGAATTTGCATTAAGAGAAAGATGACTGTATTGTTCCAGCCTTTCTTTGTCCCTGCTGAATACCTGAGTTCCAGTGCCTGTGGCCACTCTGGTTACAGAACCAATGAAGATAGGGTCACATCTGATGCCAATTTGTGTAGGTTGTTCCTCTTTTTATTATCCCTTCGCATGTGACACTCTTTCCCCCACCTCCAGGTGTACAAGAGGAATCAGGTAATTTTCTAACAAAATTAATATAGCGAAATCTACCATTTCAAATTATGATCATTGGCATGATTCAACCAGCAGCAGGTAATAAAATAAAATAAAATATATACTTTAAGGATGAAATACAAATATGCAGAAACTGATACAAGAACAATGAAGAGGAAACCGAGAAAACATTATACATCCATGTACAATAATTCTAAAGAGTACAACCGTATCCCATTTCCCTGCCTAAGAGGTAAAAATACGGTTTGATCCCAAGACACAACAGGCATCCAACTCCTCCATAAAACTGCCAGAGAACTCGTTTTAAGATGTGAACCTGCTATACAGTAGATGGGGACATCAAGGTCTATTAGTCCAAGCATCCTGCACTGTGATCTGACAGAACAACAACAGCAACACAAAAGCATCTCCAAGGCATCTCTGAGGCAGGTTAAAGAAGGCTTTGAGGTGGGATTGTTCATGCCCCAGTTTGCCCCTCCCACTCTCATAAACAGCCTGTGGTAGAAAAGATGGAGTAGAAGTTAGAGAAAGGTTGGGAAGATGAGGGCCACACATTGGCTCTCCGAGGCAACTCTCAGCTGCCCCGTTTGTTATGATGCAGAAAAAGAGCATCTCTGAGGCACCACAGAGACAGCTTTGAGGTAGAAATGTTCGCGCTCCAGTCTGCCTCTTCCCCCCCCCCTCTCATTAACATTCTGCCCCCATTCCAACACAGGATTTAGTCCGGCTTGAAGTTGGCTCAAGATCTCCCTGTCCCAACAGTTTCCAAGGGATCAGCTGTTTTTGCGGATTAAAGGTCCTAAAACATGAACTATCCCTATTTGGATTAAAAGAGGTCTTGGTGCTGGATGTAGAAATAATCCTCACTATTTAGCAATGGGATCACAAGCGTTTTTTGCGGGGACAGGGAACCATGCTCTAGGGGCATTTGCTTCAGTTTCCCCTGACCCAGTGAGAAGCCATGACTTCTTATGCCCTAGCCCCTTCTATTCCCCTGGCTGTCTGCCATTATGTGCTAATGAGATCAGGCTGCCTGAAAGGAAGGGGAAAGCTGTATCATTGCAACAAGATTTCATTGTTACAAACTGGTGGCTTCCATCCTTGGATTGCAAAAATGTCAGCTCTTGTGTCCCTCCTTCCTTCCATTCACGGCATTTGCCTGCATCACATCCCTGCCATTTTGCGCTGTTCTGATGTTCCAATCCAGTGCCCTTGTCAAGGAGCTGTGTGAAATCCTCCTCCTCCCTTCCTTCCTTCCTTCCCCCTTGCCATTTTGCACTGCTTTGATCTATGGATCTAGGACCAAACACCATGATCTTTAACATGGAAAGCTGTACTATGGTGGGCTACTGAAGGATTCCGTTGAATCGGGGACAGGCTTATATAGGGGGTGGGGTTTGAATTGCCTGCCCAGATGATGTCAGGGTATGATGGAGGAGGGGGAGGAAGGAGTTCCTCCCCTGCAAGTCCACATTATAAGCTAAGAGTGGGATGCCAAAAACTAGACCTTGCTGCTGATAAAAAAAAAAAAAAACTGCTTTAAACCCAAATTAAAAAGCCCAGTAGGAATCTGGCTTCTGTGCTAGGAAAGATAGATGAGAGAAGGCTTGGGAATGTGAGGGTCAGTGTCTGTTTCTCTGAGGCACCTCTGAGGCACCGGTTTTGTTATGTTTGAACCCAGGCCTTCCTGATCCTGAGCAATGCATTGCTGACATGTTGTGGATGAAAATGAGAACTATACTGTAGTATATGCCACAAATCCATAGTAATGTTTTTCTTTTTAGTAGCCCAAAGAGTTAGAAAAATGCTGAACAAGTAAGCAAATATGAAATTACAATGCAAGGGGTTTTAAGACAAAACTTGCAGGTGTTTTAGCTAAAGTTCATGGGAGCTGAGTCCTAAAAGGCAACTTTTCCAAATTCGGCTTTAAACAGAACTTTGCAAGGGAAGCAAATTTAAAAGCCTGCTTTTATTTGTGCTTTTACAGTCATCCCGCTTCATCCATTTTCACAACTTCTTTGCCTCCTAGCCCAATGCTGCTACAGACTGTTACCAAGTTACTTCTGCAAAGCCTGCGGAACGCCTGATTACAATATGCAAACTCTGTATTGTCCTGGAGTTCAAATAAATAATGAAATAAAAGCAGCAGTACTTCCTATTTTGAAAATGTTCAGTTCCCAGTAAAGGTCAAAGAAAATGCGTCTCTTGTAGCACTTCACTTTTGAGCAGACACACGTGTGCCGAGTTTCATCCAGAATGGTAAGTACAATATTTTATTGCTGGTTCCCTTGATAACCACCACTTTTTTCATGCTCTTCTTCAATGACTGATACTTGGGTTTCAGTTCCATAGATTTGAGGGCGGGGAGGGGGGGGAGCAGCTGTGTGGGATACTGAAAAACGGTACACTGTTAATTTTTTTTTTTCACAAGACCAGCCTGGATACAATTTTTGACTCAGTCAGCCAAATGCTGCCTCAGGAAGACACATACTCTAATCTCCTTGGTGTTTTACGACAGGACTGTTTCTGTGGTGCCAGGCACATGCTGCGTTGGCAAGATTTTCAAGACTTTATGAGACACCATTACAAGGCTAGTAGGAGGCACTTTGTTCAGTGGATCAAAAGAGAAAATAAAAGTGTTGTTTTATAATTAAAGGGTTGGACCAGGACCAAGGAGCTGCTAAGAACATATTGTCTGCATGGGAAACTGGATCAAGGAGCTGCTAAGAAAACAATGTCTGCACAGGAGTAGAGTGGGGGCCTTTTCCACCAGGGTGTAGAACCCTTCTAAGGCCCCATTAGGAACCTGATTGTTACCAATCTGCAAGGCCCTGTCCCCATCTGGACCCCATTGAAGGCCCCATCTGCAAGGCCTTGTCCCCATGAGGGCAGGGGAAATCTGGATTTAATGGGTCCTTCAGGCCCTTAAATCTGGATTTTGTGTGGACCTGATCCAGATCTCCAGGAGGACTCCATCTCAAAAATCTGGATCTTGAAGGTTCAGATCTTTGCCTGTGCCTGGAAAAAGTAGATAGATCCAGATCAGAAGCCTTTCTGCACTTAGTCTCATTCTGGATTATATCTCAGAATAGGAGCCTGCTGTCCCCAAATTAATGCAGGATATAGTAGGCACCAAGCTAGGTCTACCATAACGTGTAGCAGCATGCAAACAGAGCCCTATCCCAAGATATATTCCAAACCAGAATAAGGCCAAGTGCAGAAAGCACCCAGATAGATGTGGTCTTCACCTTTGCTAGTGTTCTTTAGTGCACAAGTGCTGTTCTAATGCCCATTCAATGCAGATGCCTCTGCCTGTGATTGATCTGGGTCTAGCTAATACAAATCTAACTAATACGGATTAACTGAGGTAAGTGTAGACAAGGCCCTGTATTCAAAGCCTACTTTGCCCTTCAGTTCACTTGATGGGCTTGGCCTAGTGACACCTTCATTTCCCCAGATAGTTGTAAGGGTAAGAAGAAAGGATAGCAAACAGTGCTTGCCAGAGAAAAGGTGGGAGGAAGGCAACAATAAAATAAGTTGTAGGTTTACCTTAAGAGTTGGAGACATCTAGTGGTTACAGTGTATGACTTAAAATCAGCTTAAAAGCCACTAAAATCACCTTTGGAGTAAAGGTGAGATACATACTCAATCATTAAAACTGAAATTTATGGGAAAGGTCAAATTTCTCTGACAGATGTTTCAAGAGGGTCTTTTCTGGCAGCCTTAAAAATAAGGATTGTTTTTCTGCATCACTTTTACATTTTATAACATGAACTGTAATGAGCTTGCAGAAAAAATGACTACTTAGTTAATCTTTCTGTATCATGAGGCCAGGACTGTGGTCACACTTGCGGTCACATCCAGCTTCAGTCCACTTTCAGAGTTAGAGAACACATGTGGAAAGAAAATTACTAGTCACTTTGCTGATGTGTTCTCTCACTCTGAAGTGGACTGAAGCTAAATTAACCTTAGGTGTGACCACAGCCAGGGTTTAAACAAAAAGGATTTTTAAAACCCTTTAGAAATTGAGAAAGGGCATACAATTCAATGCAAGAAAGAGTTGGTATATAAAACATCCTAGTTCATCCTGTTCTCATAAGCCAGTTCAGAGGTTCATCCTGTTCTCATAAGCCAGTTCAGAGTGAAGCCTTTCCCCAGACTCCTAATCTCTCCTGGAGCAAGGGGGAAATGGTGGATCTATGAGAAATACAAGCAGTCAGGGATGGGCTTGAGAAATGGACAAAGATGGCAGTGTAGTAGCCACAGGGCTGATGATGGTATCTGTACTGGGAGGGGAAATATAATCATCTCAGCCAAAGGCCGGGCTAAAGAGGTGCGTTTTCACTGCCTTCCTAAATATATGTAAGGAAGGGGCATGACACACCTCAAGGGGGAGACTATTCCATAGTCTGGGGGCCATCACTGAAAAGGCTCTCTCCCAGGTGCCCACCAGCCTCACTGCTGTATGCGGTTTACCAGCATAGCAACATGGGGCAAAATCGCTGGGATTTCAGCAACTGCAGGACATTCATTCTTGGCAAGGTAGAACTGCTCCCTTGCTCCTGAGGGTGGTTTAGTGGTGATACCTTGAACTACTCTGCCATCTTGACTGTCTCTCCCATTTGACCATTCACTGCTGGTCTAAGGAAAGTGCTTCTTTGCACAATTGGTCCTACTGCTAGCTTGCAACCACCTTAGTCAGAGCGGTTGAAGATGGACCATTCCCTTCTCCTCATGCAAGTGCAGAAATAGCCATAATTGCTAACCAGAGGCTGGAAGGCTGTCACTTAGGGGGGCATTTTATACCCTCAAATGCTACTAAATTAATATATATATATATATTATTTTTATTAATTATTTGTATTTCTATCCCACCCTATACCAGAAAGCCTCAGGGCAGGTAACAACTTTTAAAATCAGACATATATTAAAACAGTATATATTAAAATAATAGTGTCTGTAAAGGAGAAAGAGACTGTATATTCCCATTTAACCAAAGGCCAGGGCAAAGAGGTGCACCTTCACTGCCTTGCTAAAGATCGACAGTGAAGGAGCCTTACACACCTCATGGGGGAGACTATTCTATAGCCTAGGGGCCATCACTGAGAAGGCCCTCTCCCAGATGCCCACTCCTTTTACTACTGAGGGTGGTGGGACAACCAGGAAGGCCTCACCACTTGATCTTAAGGCACGGGCAGGTTGATATGGGAGAAGGCATTCCTTTGGCTATTTGGGTCTCAAGTCGTTTAGGGCTTTATAAGTCAAAGATCTACTTGCAAACAAATCCCAAGACCCATAATCTTATTTGTGGCTCCCAGTCTGGGATGTGGGTCCTTAGCTCCAGACTTACTATGGAGACCTTTTGTCATGCCCTGTTCAGCATCATCAGAAGAGGAGGATATGCCTGCAATGCGACCACAGGCTGAGGAGCAGCTGCAGCAGGGCATTGCAGGCTTGGAAGAGCTAAGGCTGGGACCAGGTGAGCAGCCAGACAGCTCTGGTGATGAATCCACTAGCAGTGAGCCTAATCAAAGGCTCTCTCATCACCTGCTTAGGCAGCAGAAGCAGGTGAGGCGGAGATCAGAGCAATTAGCCCAGCTGCACCATGGGCATGGCTCTGACTCCTCTATTTAAGAACAAACTCACCTTACCTCAGGTTGCTGCAGACAACGTCTTAGTAGCCTCGTGTTACCTGAGCCTGAATTCCTGGACTCCTTGTGACCTGCTGACCCTTGGACTGCCTGACCCTTGCTGACTTCTGGACTCCTAGACCCTGGACCACGAGTAAGCCTGGAACCCTTGGGACTGAGTAGCTGCGCAAGTGTTTGCCTGTTGCCTGACCGGCCTGCGACGTGACACCTTTGATGCTCTGAACTTCAAGCATTGTCGAGCAATGTAGCAATAGTGATACAAGCTGGGCCAACAATCCTTGCATTTTTCTGTGACAGTCAAACAGAAACTAAGGGAGAAACTCAGCAAATGTTAGCTAATTCTCCTTCTTCCTCTTTCTTTGCCCTTTCTTCCTCTTCCATCATGCCAACTGCTCAGAAAAGCAAGATAAGAGAAATAAGAGTGGGTGGAAATCCATCATTAAATTAGGAGGGGGAAAGAGAAATGCTGCAGAGGAGATTGCAACAGCACCTCCTTCTGAAAGGACTAGGGGCGCAGTGATTTTTCTATAGTTATCCCTTATATAAGGCTGTGGTTTAGGTTCAGCAAACCATTATATAGGGCAAAACTGTGCTCTGCAAGTAATTGCTGCCTACAGAAAACCAGAAGTTAGAAAAACCACAGAAAGCCAGTCTACAGATGAAAGCAATGGCACAGCGGAGGTTACATCAAGCCATTGCAAGTATGCAGGGTTTTCACTGACTGTGCAATAGCACAAATGTGCTATACAAAACTAAACTAATGAGAAAAGGCTTGTACTTGCTTTTAAAGGCATTATTAGCTACTCAGTAATCACAGAGCAAGAAAGGTAATTTTGCATTTTAAAAAGATAAAATAAGTACTATAAAACCAAATACAATTTCAACATAAAAGCAAAAGTCAGAACAACACAGCAGTCAAGGAAATCAGCAGGAAAAGAAAGCAGAAAAGGAACATGGGGAAAGGCTTTTGTGAACAAAATAAATAAATAAATAGTTGATCTCCAAAGCACATTTATTAAGATGCAAACTGTTATCTGAGACAGGAGGCAAAAATGTTGACTTTAACCTTCAGTCAAGTGTACAATGATGAGATTCTTATCTCTTTCTCTTTTTTCTAAAGGAAATGAAATATACACTGTAAGGGTTGCATTATACTTCCTGTTCCTCAGAAAAGTAGAACTATGAAATACTGTTACTTTAAAGATTCCACATCAGTCGTATGTTCATTTAGTGTGTCAGTTCAGTAAACTGCCCAAGATGAGTTGCAGATGTTTTTTGCCTTGCTATCAGCCCTATTATCATCGTCATGAAGTCTTGTAGATGGTTATGACTGGTTTGGTACTCTGACAATTGGATCCTTTCCAAAGACCAAAGATAATCAGAGGTATCAGTATTTATTTATTTATTCTTATTCGTATTCTTATTCGTATTCTTATTCTTATTCGTATTCTTATTCTTATTCTTGACCCTTGTGAAATCAGATGTCTAGGCCTCTTCAGCCTTGAAAGACGGCATTTAAGAGCAGCCCACATGAGTACTAGAGATGTACATGAATATTTTTTGGGCATTAGATTCAAAACTAATCAAACATTTAAAAATCCATATTTGTACGAATAGATCACATTTGAATGGTAAAATCCTATTCGATACGAATCTATTTGTACGTATTCATACAGACATTTGACTCATATCAGATACAAATTAATACATATCTGATACGAATAGATACATATCAGATAAAAACAGTTACATATCTGATATGAACAAATACGTATCTGATGCGAATAAATACGTATCCGATACATTTCCCCTGTTTAACCAATGTCTGAACTATTCATACGAACGTCTGGAAACTTTTATATTCGTTTGAATGTTAGCATACAAATATTGTAAGATTCTATTTGAGTGTGAATGTCTGAATTCGGCCGAATTTTGAATTTTACAAATATTTGTACACATCCCTAATGAGTGCGGCTATAGAGCACAAAAAGATGTTCACAATCAGTAAAGCCCTCCCTGCTCCTCTCCTGGGTGAAGAGAGTGTGGTGTGGTGCGGTGCGGTGAGGTGAGGTGAGGTGAGGTGCAGCCATGGGTGCATGCCATGGCACCCAGTCATCATGGCAACAGCACAGCGCATGCCCATTGCTGTGGCAAGACAACCACAGAGATTGCACTTACCAGGTGCTTGGAAAAGCACTGGGTAAGTTTTGGATACATTGGACATCCCAAAATGTAGTCACCTGGTATGTCCTAGGAGTAAGCCAGTCTTCATGCCAGGTGAATGTGCAAAAATGCTTCTTGTCTACATGCAGATGTTCTAAGTGCTGACCAAATTTTTTTTAGTTTCGCATCCAGTGTGCTGATAACCACTGGGACCACAACTGCTGCCCTTTGTTTCAATTAGGATCCAGTAAATTTACTCTTCGTAATAAATGATATCATTTTTCTTTGGTTTTCTTTTAATCACACATTTTCTTTGTCAAATATATTTTCAGTGAACACTGTGAGTGGGCAGGGCAGCTGTGGAGTCATGTGCCATGGGTCAGTCACCATGTGCATGCTGGATGTTGCTGTAGCTGTTGACAATCTGGCTGGGCTGGGTCAGGTCAAGCCATCTGCACTTCAAGTGCTGGTGGTCAAGTTAGGGACTGCACTAGCACTTGAAGTGTGGAAGTCTCTCTCTGAGCCTGATCTTAACCTCAGTAGAATAATATTATTAAACCATTCAAGTGAGTGAGGTGTGAACAGGCCCTACGTCAGAGATGAGAACTGCAGAGGCCTTTTCACACGTAGGCCTCCTATATGCAATCAGGACAACTCTAGTACAGAGCGTGCCTGGGTCACCCCCTGCCATTGTCCGTCCCCCCCTCTCCATGATCCGCAGAGTGTTTCCTCCTTCCTCTTGGGGATCCGGCCTATGTTTTAAACATCCAGTATTTCTTATTCATCACTTTGGTTTTAAAGAAAGGCAATTAATAAATAAGTTTACAGTAACAATAACAATCTTGCTTTCTTTGCCAGGGTCCTGTTCCGCCTTAACCAGGCTCCTAAGTATATGCTGCTGCTATCTTAACTATTCAAAATAAATAAATAAGCAGCCATTCTCTCTCTTTGTATGCTATGCCTTGCCAAGTGTACTGTAGTAATGATGTTGTATGCAAAACTCCCCAGCAATGTCCATTCACAGCAAGACAATGGAGTATTGTTTTAACTCTAAAGCAAGATCAGGCATGCAAAGTATGTGAGAAGCAGCTCTTGAGATCTCAGTATTTAGATGCATTTTATTAAACTCAAAAGACAAGGTATGGCATGCCAATGGCTACTCTTGTTGTTAGATTTAATTTCCACCCTATCTCCAGACTACCTGGCACAGGAAGAAAAGCACTTTGCGCCATATTCTTTCTGGCCTCACAAGCTTGTCTCTATTGCAGGAAAATTCTGTCTGAGCCTCAGCAGCTGATGGTTTGTAGAGGCCAACTGGAGACATTCTTTTGATCTCCCTAACTTACCTACCCAGTGGCACCATCCATCTTTCAAGGATGCATCTGCCACAACCGGAGACCTTTCTGCACTTCCTGTCCTGTCCAGGGGTTGGGAATAGTGCACTCTCACTGGCATGCACTAGTGTTTACATTCACAAATGCTAGTACATGTCAAACCCCCACCCCCACATGTCCAGATACTCACACCAAGTGGAGACACATGTCCAGGTGCCATCCTCCTGGGTACAGATGCTGCTATCTTGGGTCTGGACAGTTGCATGCATGCTGTCATCATCACCAGGATGACAATAATGCACCATGCATGTGTACTCACACTCGTGTTTTTGGTCATCTGAAGTGCCAGCAGGCTTTCATGGCACCTCAGGTGATCCAAGACACCCAGAAATCCATGTGAATGGTCTCTCCAGTGGCTGGGCCTGGTGAGGTTTTGGATTCGTGTGATGATTTTCTGCATCACTGATAGCGGTCACTGGGGCAGCTTCTGGGATGGCAGGAGATGCTTCTGGTGTGGAAACACCTCCTGCAAGTGCAGATGGTGCTTTCCAGAAGCCACTGCAACGTGCACTAGCAGGCCAAGCGCGAATTGGCCCTCTGGACTTGCCTAATAAATGTCAAATGGCTTATGCTAATGAGCCTAGATGATTATGTCCATATACTGAGGCAGTCTAACTGGCCACTGCTCCTGGATCGGTTCCTGCTTACTTCATCCCAGTGTGGAGTCAATCCCCTTGAACTGGTTGTGCAAGCGCTATCACCCAAATGAATGCTTAGAAACATGCAATGGGGCAGGAGCACAGGTCAAAAGGTGGAAGGAGGCAAGGAGGCGATCTGCAGAAGCTTCAGGCATGCTTCAGCCTAATGACATGTGAATTCCAATGTCTTTTGCACAGGTGTGTGGCAGTATTAGATGCAGACTGCAGAATGTTCCTGCAAAGCATGGAAAGTGTGAACCAGTCTTATTACAATATTCTGAATAATTGTTTTATACCTGTAACTCTAAAGTACTGTCACTGTGTCAAGTGCTTCCCCCCCTCAAAAAAATGACACTGAACACATTCCATCACCACCACTCCATAAACTATGTGGACTTCTCAGAAACTGCACAGATCACCTGAATTAATACTATTTAACTTCCTTTGACATCTATCATTGCTGTATCTCTCCAAACCTTGATACAAATGCATCCCTCTGATTGTTAGCAGCTACTCATAAACTCTGTTTGTTATGCCACACCAGGCCACAAGTGTGGTATAACCTATGTTCTCTTTCGTATACATTTTGGGAGGCTGAAGAACAGAGCAAGAGATTGACAAAAAGTGATGGCCAATCACTTTTTTGGGGGGGGGGGCGGGGAGAGACACAAAATGGGTTGAGAAGGAAGATATGCTGTAAGTGCTAGAAAGAAATGGAAGAAAGGAAAGCTTGAGATGGGTTGAAAACTATGAATGTAAATATTCCTGAAATGGAGCAAACTATTTTATAGGCTCAAAGCACTTCAGGAATATTGTGCATTAACAGGGCTTTTGCCCTATCTACTAACAACATTAGTGGGTGGAAGGAAGGGAAAGCATGCTTATAACTTCCCAAGAAGAATGATGAAGTGTGTGCATTTGGCCTCTCAGGAAGTGGCCTAGGAGGTAAAAGTTAACGGTACAAATTATAGAGCAGAGACAAAGCAGGAAGGCCGGTGACCCAGTGACCTGCCCTTACTCCCAGTGACGCTAGGGATCATTTAGGTTTTTGTTTTTTTTCCTGGTGCAGAAGATGACGTTAAAGGACCTACGACTCCAATGGCTGCATCCTCCAAACATGAGAAATTAAAAATCTTCTTTCTATGCAAGAAGAAGTTTCCATGTGGGTAGAAAATGAAATGTGACAGAAGTTTTCTTACTTTCTTTCTTTTGGTTACATTTAAGCCCACATACCAAGACTGCAGCAGGCTAAATCATATCAGCAATGTATGTGTACAAATGACAAAAAAAAATATATTGAGTTAATATTAAGTAATGAAGGGTTTGGCCATGGCTTCCACTTTCTGCATGAAGCAAAGGAAGAGAGAGAGAAATTCCAGCAGGCAGTGCTGGGACTGACGTAGTGAAACAGCCCTGGGTTGCAATATCTGCTTTGAAATGTGTTTAAACCACAATGAATGTGGAGCAAAATGTTGAACATCTTTAGCCATACAGGAAGCTCAGTGCTGAGGTATCTTCTCACCAATCAGGAGAGTCACAAGCCTCAAACCAGGAAAGTGTTTAAAAACAGAGTCTGTGAATGCTGATGTGAACCATTTCTCAGCTCTGCTTTCTTTTTTTAACTTTCACGCATTGCAGGCGGACAAGACAAATGTGAAGTCCATCATGGCAAAGTTTAATAACAACACAGCTGAGGGAGTCCACAACCGACCACTCAAAGTTGTGTCACAGCCTTCGTCAGCTGCAAAAGCTGCCTTTGAGAAATTTAATAAGCTTGAAAACGTAGGTGCGCCGCCTCGACCCAGCAGCCTTAACAAACCACCTCTGAAACCTCCTTTGGGAGTCAAACCATCGCTTCAGAACTCATCAGACCAGGAACCAAAGCCACCGCCTTGGAAGGCGACCCCTGTGGCTGCCAAAGTTGCGGCATTATCGCAGGCCTCTGGCAGAGAAACAAGTGAAAAGCCTGCAATCCCCAGACCTTTGGGTCCAAAACCTGCAGAAGGAGTAAAAGAGGACTCTAAACCAGGATTCTCAACACCTCAAGAGAACAAGTTTCAAGGCTCAGCACTTCCAAAAACTGAGGGCAAGCCTCCAGTACTAAGGCCAACCAATAAATCGGAACTCCAGGAGAATGTACCAAAGCCTGTGTTTCCAAATATAGCTGAAGTTAAAGAAAAGTTCACTGCTGCCTCACAGGAAAACGACCCAAAACCTCCTGTCCTGAAGCCAGTTATGAAGCAAAAACCCAGCCCATCTTCTACGGAGGCTTCCAACAAGAATCAGGCAACTCCTAGCTCCTTAGGTCTCAGATCTAAGGCCAACTTGTTTCAACCACCCAAAGAAACTGAGGAAAAGAAGAGGGATGAAACCGGTTCCACCCCTAGTCCTTTTGCTGGGGTAACTCTGAAACAAGTTGGCAATCACGGCAACTTGTCTCAAGCCCTCCAGAAATCTTATGGACAGCAGAATGAAGAAAGAAGGCCAAATGTCACCCGCTTCGGTCAAGAGAATTCAGGGTCAGTTTCTAGTACGCCTCCTGCTAACTTTATTAGGCCATCTGGAGTGGCTGTGACTGGATCTCGGACCAGTAATCTTGACAAAGAAGGAAAAGACAAAACCTTGCCAAAACGAAAGGCATTGCCTCCATTGTTCAAATTAGGCCCAGCCCCACAGAAGCCCAGCAGGCCTCCAGTTGTTGACCTGGACAAGTTTCGGATTGCTAATAGAGGAAGTGAGTAACTTCTATTGACTGTTTCCTTTATAAATTGTAAAAGGGTCTTTAGTGATGGTGGTACAGGGTATATGTTTCATGAGAAGCTTTCCCAAAACAGCATGCATTTGAGTTGTGTTCTGTTTTGTCGAATAGGAGGGAATCCCCTTTATTGATGATGCATATACTCTTTTTCCTCTTTGATTCTCTTGCTTGGATCTTTCCAAAATTACTTCACAAAGGATGGGGGGAGGAGCAGAAGGTGCTGTTAACTTTTTTCTTGACTTTCATTTTCCTGCTCCAAATTGCTCTTTGGTTGCATTCACACCTAAGTTTTAATCCAGCTTCAATCCAGTTTCAGACTAAGAGAATCCATCAGCAAGGGGACTCATGATTTTCTTTCCGCATTAACTAATCCACAGTTGGATTTTCTGAGTTGGATAAACCAGAAAACAATTTGTCACTTTGCCAATGTGTTATCTCACTCTGAAAATGTATTAAAATATAGGTATGAACGCAGCCTTTTGGGCCTTTTCCTCCATAACACAGTACATAGCGGTCAGTTTTTGATATTCTGTTAAGGACCAGTGGTACTTAGGAAATGGTGGCAGAGGGCAATGCAATCCAGCATGACACACTGCTTTTTTGATGCCAGATCAGAGTTGGTTAGTACCAAAGGCAGGAATCTAAAGCAGAAAAGGGATGCAATAGAGACCGTTTTTAATGTGAGCGGTTCACTCTGGCAGGTTATCACTTAAATGAAGCAAGTAATGGACCATTAAGTGAGTAATAGACAATGTTAGGAAAAATACATTAAGAACATAAGAGGAGCCCTGCTAGTCCAGCATCCTGTTTCACACACAGTGGCCCACCAATTGCTTCTGCACATTCTCAAGAGGAAGAAAAAGGGCAAAACTTTCACCTGCCCTCAGTTCCCTGCAAATGGCCTGCCTTTCCTCTCCACCCTAGGCGTCCATTCTGGTACACCCATTCTACATTAAAGTGGAACAAGAATGCTTAATGCCACTTAATACTGAAACAAGGTTCCAGTTAGTAAATTAGCAAACAGAATGCACTTAAAACAGGGCCTTACTCAATTTGTCCCCAGAAAAGATCCTCTGATCGGTTTGTGATGTTGTCTTCTGATGGTGGTGGAAACATACAAAAACAGTACTTGAAGTGCGAAAATAGGTGATTAGTTATAGTCAATCCAATTGGGTTTGGAGCCGTTAGGATTAAATTCACATAATGCTGTAATGCAACTTTGAATGAATCACGAGGACAAATTGTTTACATGATGCTGCCCCCCCCCCAACATAGTGGGTTCAGTGTGCAAGAAGAGATGCTGTGCACCATAAACACTTCTATAGTGCACCAATGGCAGTGCAGGAGAAAGAGCTTTGTTGAGGTTTTTTCCACATGCCACCAAACTCAAGCGTACTTACCACACTATTTGGTGATATTTTATGAGGGTTTTCCCACTAGCACTAAGTACCCATTAGGGACCCATTAGGCTCAGAACAGGAAGACCCCGTTTCCACTTCAGACCCCATTAGAGCCACATTTGTTTCCACCTGTTCTAGGGAAATCTGGATTAAATGGGTCCTTCAGGACCTATAATCCTGACTTCCTGTTGACCCCATTAAAGGGGTCTACAACGGGGTCATAGAATCATAGAATGGTAGAGTTGGAGGGGACCTCCTGGGTCATCGAGTCCAACCCCCTGCTCAAGGCAGGATCTCCTAAACCATCTCAGACAGATGGCTGTCCAGTCTCTGCTTGAAGACCTCCATCGAAGGGGAACCAACCACCTCCCGTGGCAGCCTGTTCCACTGGTTGATCACTCTTACTGTTAGAAATTTTTTCCTAACATCTAAACTAAATCTTTTCCCCTGCAGTTTCACCCCATTGTTTCTAGTCCTTCCTTGAGAGAGTGAGAACAGGGCTGATCCCTCTGCCCTGTGACAACCCTTGAGGTATTTGTAGACAGCTACAAATTAGCCTCAGGCATCAAATCCGGATTATATGGAGTGTGTTTCCACCATGATTAGGAAATGGGGTCTAGGGGTGGGCTCTGGGGGGGAGCACCCATGGAGGGGTGCCCCGAAACCCAAAGCTCCAAAGCCTGTGCATAATCTCCAAAGATGGCTCTGAAGGAGACTCCAGAGAATGGCACAGGCTTCGAAGATGACCCATCAGAGCAATGCCATTTCTATGGAGCTTTGTTCAAAGCTCCAGAGATTCTCCCGAGTGATTTGCTGCAGTCTTCAAAGATTCTCCGGAGCCCTCTGGAGGATCTTCAAATAATCTGCAACCACCACCACCACCCGTGATACCTCCAAAAAACCATGGGGTGATGGGTGAGTCCTATGTGGGTAGATCTGGATTTGCCACATGGGTACTCCGGCATTTCCACTGCGAGCATGCTAGCACCCATTGCTATTGGTGCTACACCACCCATTCAGGCACATCAGGGTACCTCCTTAGATCCAGATCTACTAAATCCGGATTAATTGAAGGACCCATTCCTTAGATCTGGATCATCTTAGATCCAAATTAAGGGAGATAAGTGGGGGGAAAAACCCTATATCACTGAATGCAAGAAATGACCTGTACACCATTTAATGATGACCACCACCACCACGACTATCATGGTTTCAATTTGATCTTGACAGCAGAAGAGAGGCACTCAACTAGCATTAGGTCAAGGGTACTCGACTGGCATTTTCCCTAAATGCCAATTTCCATAAATTTAAATGTTTTCTTGTAGCATGGTTTTGGTCAAACATCACTGTGATTCAATGGCGCTACATGGAGACTGAAATCAGACATAACTTTGGCTGACTTCAGGCACCGGTGAAATAAGTGATATTCTAGAGAAAAGCCCCTCCAAAATACTCGCTTGCTGGCTGGGCAGCATGTGGCTGGTGCTGTCTGTGTGCAATATATTGATGTGCACATCCAGGTATTTTGATGGTGCAAAATGCTCAGAAGTGCACAATTGCCACCACGGTGCATACATGGCTGTCTTTTTAGGGTCCTGCACACATGCAGAGTCACAGCCAGGTTGGTGACGCCATTTAATAGGTTATACTGCCACTCTTTGGCATCAACCTTGGAGATAGGAGCAGAACCATTGTAATGTGGCGCCTCCAATTCCCATGCTCTGTGCAGTTTTACAGATTTTCCCTACAGGAGGTTTTCCTGGTGCCTTGGGCTGCCTCCACACTTAGGTGGCTGATGGGACTTCAAAACTCCTGCCCCAGGGCGCATGATGTCCACGTATCCTCCGCCTCACACTCTTTGAAACCGAGAACTCAGCTTTGGAGCTGAGTTGTCCACTCTAAACGAGAAGTCCTTTATTGCACCAGAAGAGTTCCCAGAAGAGAGCCATTTCAGGCCTGACTCCCCCACAGTGCAGACAGAGAAGTTGTTCTCACCACTGCCATGTGTTTACATGGAAGGAGCAAGAGGGCCTGAAAGCGGCACTTGTCCGATGAGGGATTTATCCCTCGCTAAGGAAAGACTGCTCTGGAGGGCACTTGAAGGTTCTCCAGCACCCTTCCCAGAGTGCTCTACAGTAGCAGGCACCTCCGTTGTTTGGATGGTGCACTCCGGCTTCTTCAGGGTTTCTGCCACTGCAGATGTGAATGCTCCCTTTGTTTTGTGCAGTCCTGGCTAACTGTTAAATTAACCCTAGTCAAAGAAAATCTATCTGGTCCTTTCCTGCTGTGGACAGATTAAAAGCAGTCCAGAGAAGCATACCTGTGGCAGCATGAATGGTCTAGAAATGATGTTTCTGCACCCTTCTGGTGCAAGGCTAGGTACAGACTCTGCAATGCTAGGGTCTAGACCACAAAATGCTAAGATCTGGGGCATTCTCAAGCAGAAGACAAGGGCAAAATCTTTGCCTGCTCTTGACTCCCTGAAAACGTCCTTCAGAGTCATCCTGCCTCTCTTTCAAACCTGAAGACAGTACCTAGGCATCAGTTCTAGTAGCCAATGATACACTTGAATACCATGAATTTGTCTAATTCTTTCTTAGAGCTATCCGGACTTGTTACTGACACCATCTCTTCCATAGTCCAGTGTCACTCTGGGTGTTTTTCCACTGTCACTAAAAGTACCCGTTAAGTACCCATTAATGGGTACGTAATGGCATTTTTGTACCCATTAATGGGTACTTAATGGGTACTTCTCGTGACAGTGGAAAAACACCCTCTGGGTTGTATAAGGAATGAACGAGGCCAGTGAATTTGCGAAAACAAAAGACTGATAAGGATCCTTCAAAGGAGTAACTGGCCTGAGTCAGCCAACTTGAATTATACTGAACTGTTCTTATTTTGCCTTTCCTGCGCATGTCAGAGAAATCTGATAGGTATTTCTCCTCCTTACTTGGAAGGCATTACCGGGAATATTGTAACCTCTGGCCGGGTTAGGTATAAAGGTCAGGATGGAATGTGAGAAGCTTCGAAGTTTGTCTTTCTGGGGTTTCTGCAAAGCAGGCTTCCTATGTTGCAGCATGAAAATTAAAGAAAATCTTTTCTCTCTGACTTTTCTGCTTATTAAGAAACTAATTCGGATAGTATTTGCTGATAGAGCGGCAACTTGCTTTCATAACAATTTGGAATTTTCCAAACAGTTGTGACCCTTTGCTTTGCAGTCACTTTGTTCTACCACTGAGTTACAACAATAGTGTTTTAACACGTGCAAGTGTGCAGTGGTGTCAGAATCCTAACTCAAAGCCATTTCATTAAAAATGTAGCACCGCCAGCAAAATGCAGTACTTTATATTGTGTCTGTATCAAGTCACGTGCAAGATTAAGGAACCTTAGCTAAAAGGCAGCAATTTGAAGGAAGTAGATGAAGTAGGAAGTAGGTGTTAAGCAATTTGAAAACTTTTTTTTAAAAAAAGAAGCCTGATGTGCAAACTTGCATCTTCAAAACTCCTCTGGATTTGTTTGATCAAATATCTGAAAAATACCCCCCACCCAAATGAAGAAGCAGAAAAGAAGAAACAAGGAACTAAGTATTAAAAATAAACTCTTAGCTACCAGGGTCCCTCTGTGGGTGAGAGGAAATGGTAATATAGGGAACCTTCAGGTATGCTTAAAAAGCCTATAATCTAATCAAAGGCCCTTTCTGCACTGGACCTTAGGTCTTTTATGCACTAACACCTTGATCTGGATTAAAGGATATCTAATCCAGATCCGGCCCTCTGCACCTGCACATTAATCTAGATCAAGGAGGCTCTGCCCCACCCCCTTAGGCCAGCTTTGTCTGCCTGAGATGAAACCAGAGATGTTTTCGCATTACTCCCGTTCCATTTGGAACGGGAGTAGGACGGGAAGATTAAGACAGCTCCCGGCGCTTTCACCTTTCACACACAGACGCGCCAGAACGCGTGTAAACGCGTTCCGGCGCGTCTGTGTGCGAATGCTCAAAGCGCCGGGAGCTGTCTTAGCCGGCAAAGGCCGGCCAGGGGCGCGGAGACAGCCGCGGAGGCAGATCGGCAATCAGCTGATTGTCAAACAGCTGATTGTCGAAGCCGCGCCGGCGTTGGAGGCGAGCCCGCAGCTGTTCGGGAGACAGAAGCAGGCGCGAATGCTTCTCCTCCCGAACGCCTGCGGGCGGCTCGTCCGCGTTCGAACGCATGTAGAGCACTTTAAAGTGCTCTACATTTCGAACGCGAGAAAGACAGCTGCGGACACGTCGGAGCGCAAGCCCCGCTCGGGCAATGCGGATGCCGTGTCCGCAGCTGTCTCCCACGCGTCCCGTTCAGCCCCGTGCGAAAACGTCTCCTATCCAGATCAACAGGACAGCTGAAAGGTTTCCTAGCCCTAAAATACTGTGATGGCAGTATAAGCCATAGCAATTGGAATGCAGTACAATGTACAAACTACAGCATATCATTCAATGAAAATATAAATGATCTCAGTGGAAAGCAACAGTAAGAGTTTCCATTTCAATGGCAGATTTCACACATTTCCCAGAATGAATTAAAGCTGTGTCCTCAAGAGTAACTGTATAGTAAGGCAGAAGTAGTCTGAGGAACCTCTTTGGAATTTGAAATGTTTGTCAAAAAATGAAGTTGCTATAATATTTCAGCAAGCTTGAACAACATAGTCTAGCAAGTCATTGTAACACTGCTCTGAAGCAGTTTAGCAACTTTTTTTCAAAGCTTTTTTTTTCTTTTTGCCCTTGAACCTGTTGAACCTTATGTTTAGATCATTGTAAAGTGCTTTGTGTATGGCTGGCTGTCCTTGTTATCTGCTCCAGAAGTTACAAGGAGTGCAAAATTTGATGGGCAGTTGTTGCATGGGGCGCCTGCTTGTGTACACATCACACCTATGCTTAAGGGACAGCATTGATTACCAGTTAAGCTACCAGACCAGATTCTATTCCTGGCATATAAGGCCCTAAATAACATGGGCCATAGTATCTTAAAAAACACCTCCTACATGACAAACCTTGAAGAGTCCCGAGATCATCTGGAGAGGTCTTCAGAATGGCATTTTATGATGGTCTAACACTAGGACCTTTCTGGGGTAGCATCGTTTATAGTATTCCCACGCTTCTATTTAAGATGGGCCTACACTGAACAGCTCTTAGGCACCTATCTTTTTACCCAGGCATTCTCTGTGTGAATATCTGGGCCTGTTCACACCTGACAGCCTGGCCATTCCTGACCCATAAGGATCCAGCACGGTAGTGGCCATTTGTACCAAAAAAAAAACACCTGAACTAGCCTCCTAGCTGGCCAGCCTTGCTTGAGGTGCAAAGCTGGCCAGATCACCAGGGCAATGGCCAAGACAACACCCAGTGCATGCTCAGATGTTGAATACCGCAGTTGCACAGCCGCACCCATTAGCCACACCATACCCAGAAGAGGGTGTAGATGCAGAATCCAGGAGTGATCCAGCCACTGCACTGCTTTTTAGCAGCTCACAGCTGGATGGTTCTAGGGGAACCTGCAGCAACTTCTGGTGAGTTCCCATGGCTCTCCAGGGTGGATGGAGCAATACTGGATCATTCCATCACCCAAATATGAACAGGTCCTTTGCTCTGTTAATGTGTTTTTAATTGTTAACACACACATGTGTGTGTGTGTGTGTGTGTGTGTGTGTGTAGTTTACACTTGTTTTTAACTTGTCCTGTAAACTGCTTAGGATTTTTTAAAATGAGAAATGGTATATAAAAGATTTACATAAGCTAATAAAAACCAATGAATGCATGTTGCTTTTTTTAAAAAAGGCAACCATCTAGTGAAGCAGTCATGATGGTTAATTGAATATCTGATCTGACAGAAGTACATTTGTCGTGCATGGCCTGGTATGCGGTTTAGATGAAGAAAGAAACTCACAGTGATTTCTCTCTCAAGATGCCTTTCCTCCCTTACTATCCTTTGCTTTTCCTTTTGTTGTTGTTGTTACAGGTCCGAAGGAATCCCGTCCAGCAAATGTAGTCCCTCCACATACTCCTTCTGCTTCTTCTGTGCAAGCTACTACTACTCAGCCACAGCCTCCACCCCCTCCTCCTCCGGCCTCCCACCCATCAACCCAAGCCCCCGTTCTTCCTCCAAGAAACATCATGCCCAGGTCTGAATCCCTGTGAATAAGTATAAAGTTACTTTCTTTGACCTTCTTTTATTTTCAGGCGCCATGGAAAACTATGCCCCATTTTAATTAAATCTGGGCCCAATTCATACTTTGCCCCGTAGTCAGCAATTAAGCAACATCTGGGCAGTTGCATCTGCACTGTCAGGAGGAGTTTACAGCATAGAAATGCCCACTGCCTGCTAGAAGTTGCTTAATTGCTGGCTAAGTGTAAGCAACCAGCAGTTACCATTCCCACCTCTGCTGGCCAGGGAGGTCATTGGAGCTGCCATGCAAGCGCACTGGCAGCTTAAATGGCATCCTGACCTGACTGCACACAGCATCAGCATCGTCATAGTGATGGCGTTGATGCACACGCAGTCGCGGTCACAGTCACAAAGGGCGCCACACATAAGATGGCAGCATCCAGAAAAGGACCGGCTGACGATCAAACAGAGGTAAGTGTTTGATCGGTGGCGGGGCTAGGCTAACATTAACTAGTGATTGCAAGTGCTGGTGAACATTAGTTGATTACACTCCTTTCCCATCCACAGGACAGGAAGGAAAGTGCAAAAACACCCATGTTGTAGAATGGTGTGTGTCAAGGTGTTAGTCCCACCTAAACAATAGGATATAATATGTATTCTTCCTCTGATGTTCTCCTTTCTGCTTTGTCCTTGGGTGCCTCCAGACAGTGAGAGGAAGTTGTGGGATCTTGTTTAGATCCTGCAATTGCCTCTTTCTACCCCTTGACAAACAACAAAAGGCAATCTTGGAGTTAACCCAGGCTCTTACCTTATCTTATTTTGCAGAATAAGTGTTCTTGCAAAAGTACCTGGATGTAAGCAAGCACCTGCCCACTTCCTTGTTATTTTTGTTTTTTTTGTTTTACATCCTTTCCATATCCAGGTACTTTTGCAAGAGCAGTGATTCCACAATAAAGCAGCAGGCAAGGCAAGCAAATTTGGCATTATAGAAATTCCAGCATCAAAGCTAGATTTTCCATAAAGTTTCTAATTGCACATTTTTGGTTCCCTATCCAAAGAGCATGTGTGGCAATCACAATATAATCCCAGGAAAATTGTGTTTTTTAAACCTCATCTGCAAGCACCCTTAGTCAGCTCCAAATTTTGAAAAGTAGTGCACAGGGCAGTTAACTAGTGTGTAATGGAGTCCAGCAATGTAAGATAGGCCCTTCATTTCTGTAAAGTGATTCCAGTTTTATTTATTTAATGATTAGTTGTATTTAATTTAATGATTGTAAATATAAGAATATCAGAAGAGCCCTGTTGGATCAAGCCACAGCCCATCTAGTCCAGCATCCTGTCTCACACAGTGCCCCCCCCCCGCAATTGCCCATGGGCATCTCAAGAACAGACAAGGCTGTGGCATAGTCTCCCCCTTGAGGTGTGCCAGGCTCCTTCTCTGCTTATGTTCAGGAAGGCAGTGAAGATGCTCTCCAACTGCAAACACTACTGTTTTAACTGATATTGTGTTGCTTTTAACATGTGATTTTAAATGTTGTGATGGTTATTATGGTTTTAATATAGGGTTTTTTTATATGCTGGATTTTAAAGGTTATTACCCATCCTGAGACTTTCAGGTATAGGGCAGGATAAATATAGAAATAATAAATAAAAATAAAAAAGGCCAAACCTTCTCCTACTCTCGAATCCCAGCAAATGCCCCCTCCCCAGCCTGAAAGATGTACTTAGGCATCCATTCTATTAGCCATCAATATGTCTGTCATGCATACATTTGTCTAACCCTTCCTTAAAGCCAGCTAGGCTGGTTGCTGTTATCACCTCTTCTGGCAACAACTTCCATAGATCAATTATGTATTTTAAATAGATAATACAATTTCTAAATGCATGCATAAAGTGCAACAATAACTGCTGCTTTCTGAGTGGCAGAAGAAGAGGCAAAGAGTTCTTCCTCAGCGTTTGTTGGTTGCTGGAAAAGACCTATGGCAGATAACTAATGGAGTTGGACGGAAGGAACGTATGTTGCTCTTACTGTAGCTCTGAACCCAAATGTTGCCACTACATATCCCCAGAGCCAGTCACATCCTGTGGACAGGGATTCCCTGCCTACAGGATGGCTTCACTGGTTTCTTCTGGAGCATATGGCACTTTGAAATGGTCTCTTCTTTAAAGCTTTAGTGTATTGGTGGTGTAGTGATAATAGTACCATGTTTGGACGCTGTTGAATCCTGTGATACAACATAGTGTAGTAAAATACTAATAATCTTAATATCAAGGGTAAACTATGTCATAGACAGTTCTTACCATTTTAGTGGGGGGTTTTCTGTGTGTGCAGAGGGAATGAGTGTGTGCATGGTGCCAAAGTATTGCTTAATGTCATCCTTGCATGGAAAATATTGAGATGTGATGATATGTGAACATCTTGAAATCAGCAAGTTTCTGAGGGATTCACAGGCATAAAACAAGCAGCTCTACAGTAGAAATGCTGTAATGATGTTTGTTGCAGTAGGATGGGGGTTGAGTGTGGCATCCATGCAGATGCCATATTCTATTTCTACATCAAATGTGCAACAAGAGAGTGACGTTATGCAGCTACTGTGCCCACACTGCTCATTCAAGGCTCCACAAAGGTGCCGTGCCAATCCTGTCTTTGGTTAATCCCACAGAAATTTGCTGGTTTCAAGATGTCCACATATCATCACAAACCTAATCTACACCTTCTTAGGTTTTGAAGAGATTCTTTAGGTCAAAGGACATTATAGGAATTTTTGCCACATCTCTTTTTGGTTTAACACATTCATTTCTATTTTTCTTTTGTTAAAGCAGAGTCCAAGAAAATGAAGAAAAGTATGATGATGTTGAGTTTGGTTCAGGAGGTAAGAAGAGTCCATTTTAGCTCATACTGAGAATTACTTAATAAATGGTGTTGGCATCAAATAGTGTAGTGTGGAATATTCCAATTCCAGTGGGCTCTTATTCCCACTTGCAGAAGACTCCTTGGCATTCTGTTTTCTGTCTGAGATAATAACACTGCACGAGTGCTCATATCCTTCTGAATGCTCTTTGTGCAAATCTTTGCATTCTTTAAGTCTGACTCACTTACTGGGGCCTATTTGCACTTAAGCCACTAGTCAACAATTAGTGAACTTCTGGGGGAAAGACATCTGCTCTTGGAGGAGGCTGCTACTGCCTTCAAGCGCTCGCTGCCTTCCCAGAAGTTCATTAATCGTTGATAAGGTTGACCAAAGGTTGACCAAAAGCTTACCTGGAACATCCAGGCAGTGGCCATTTGCACCCCTTCTGGAGCTCTGGGGTTGTCTGAGATGCTGTGCAAGTGTGCAAGCATACACACGACTGTGCGTACTGGGAGCATCAGTGTAATCATGGCGATGGCGCTGACACACGTACAGTCACGAAGGATGCCGCAACCAAAATGACGATGTGCAGAAGAGGACCGGCCCTGGGATTGGTCTCTGGTGAGTGACCGATCACGTGGGGCTTAGGCATGATATGCACTAGTGTGAACACTAGTTAACACTGGGTCATCATGCTCCTTTCCTGTCCAGCATATGGGAAAGGAGGGGCGAAAACGCCCCTGGTTGGGATTGTCTCTTCTAATCCACATTTTGTAACTGCAAAGTCTGGTGAGTGATTTAATTTCATCATGGGAGACTGGCAGTGGGCAGCATCTTCATAATTATAAGGAGGCAAGAGTGACCTGAACTTCAGATAAAATAGAAGTTCCCATGTTGCACTGTGTGGGTGGTCCATGGAAAGCATGTCAATGAACTGTAGTTTACACTTGCTCTTGTTTTAAAGCTTTTTTTTAACACTAGAGAAAGAAGCCATCTTGACTTATCCACACTGAATTTATCAGATAGATCTAGGGGCTATGATGGATACAATATAAAAGCAATCTCTTGAATTTCTCATAAAATTATTACTGAGAAGGTATTCTACTGGGTGGGTTAAACTTAAAACTTATGATTTCCATAAATGGTGATGGTTTTAAAGAGGGTACTCATAGCAGATATTTTTTGGGGGGGGGGCGGGCACCAAGCCTGCAACTGTTTTCAGTGGTCCACTGGGATGGGGAATTGAGAACAGCTAAAGTAGAGTACACAGAGGATAATTATTATATTATATTATATCAGATCAGATCAGATCAGATCAGATCAGATCAGATCAGATCAGATTCCACTGATTGGAGGTAAAACCAAAAAATCACATTTTAACATATTTATCTCTGAGTAGTAGAAAGATCTTAAGATGTACTGCAGGGGCAGGGACTATCTAGACTTATGCAACAAGATAATTCAGTCGTATACTATAACTTCCCAAATAAATTAATGATCATTTCTTGTTTTTGTTTCCACAGGAACTGGAGGTGAGGTAGGTATCACTCTTCACAGCACATGAACAATGGTGGCATCCACAGCAGGGATGCCAGGGTGACAGGGAACTGGCAAGGTCCTCTTTTGGAACCTCCCTTTTTGGTCTATCTGATCTCCATTTTGATCTCTCCTGATCAGTGGCTGGCCTCTCCCCCTGCCACCTTGACTTTTCCACTGCACATGCCACTGCGTATACATACATATATCAAAATCCTGGGCCTTTTGCATAGCTGGCACTCTCATCAAGAAATTTCTTCCACAGGGGGGAACTCTTGTCTATATTTGACACTATTTTCCTGCCTTTTAGATACTAAAGTAAAATCTTCCAGTCCCTTAAGGTTTTGGCAAATTATAACATTTTTCATGTTGGCGTTAATGCTTGCCTGTTTTGTGCTGGGTGAAAAGTTCTGTCAGTTTCTTATGCAAATGCGTAGGTGTAATAGACAGGGTATACTTCTAGTTCTCCCAGCAGTGGCCTACTTGTAATAGGACTGGAGAGAGTTAGAAAACATCGTAAAACCTGTCAGCTAGCTGTTGACAAGATAAAGAAATAAATAAAATAAAAATGGTACTTTAGCTATCTCAGGATTTGGACAGGCATAGCTACTAGCCTACCTTCAGGTCAGCCTCCAGACTAGTGGAACAAATCCGCAGTTAAATGTAAAAGCGCAGTACACTTACTGCGCAGCACAACCAGGGATCCAGACTGGAAGGGCAGCTCCATAGCTTCCCCTAACGAAGCTGCAAGAAGACACATGTGGATTGAGGCAGCCAATCAAATCTTGAGCTGCCCTTCCTGCTCTCATCTGCTTTTCTCGCCGTCCTGCCTGCATTGACTGAAACACCAGATTTTCTTTATACTGCATAGTGAGTGTCATTGAACCAGCATTAAGGTAACCGCTCAATCCCATTTGTACAATGCGACACTACAACAATTGATTGATCGTCATGCGTGATGGCTCAATCGGGACTGTGCATTCCAATGCGCAGGATAAATGTGTCTGGATGAAGCCCTGGTATATTCTTTAACCTCTGGAGGACTAGGTCCACCATCATCCTATCCCAGAACATCCTTTTCCTCATCCATTTGTCAGTCAGGATTTCATGCTAGCTGCCAGATGCTGGTACCTCTAAGCTGCTTTCGAGCTGCTTTTCAAAACACAAATGTGTGTAGACCCTAAGTGCTAAGTGTGTATCACTTTGGCTGACTCTTATTTTGACTTTTTTTAGTATAAGAATGAATAAGCATGACTTTGTGAATGACCATGTCAGTCTGAAACAGTCACATTAGAATAATTATTTCTTGCTCAGTGAAGACTGACTTGTTTTTTCCCATACCACTTTGCATTTAGAGTCAAAACAGTGATGGAGAAATGTATGAAGACGTAAGTGATGTCAGGTAAGAAATACTGAATTCCTCTATAGATAGGTCTCAGATTATCAAACTCTGTGATGTTTTGTTAAAAATAACTGACCATCTTTCTCTCTTCTCCTGAAACAATAATCCTCTTACTAGTAAGCATGCTTGGGTAAAAGCAGTAAGAAACTGGTTTATTTTTTCCCCTTCCTGCCAGTTTATTTAGTAGGAATATCAATCATTAATTTATAAATCCACCCACCCACCCACCCACCCACCCACCCATCCATCCATCCATCCATCCATCCATCCATCCATCCATCCATCCATCCATCCATCCATCCATCCATCCATCCAGTGTTTCTCTTTCAAAATGTGCCCAGAAGAATGGAAAGGAGTGCTAAAGTTCCAATGAGAACTAGGGATGTGCACAAATGCTTTTTTTGCATCCAAATTCGAATCAAATCAAATATCCAAACATTTGATTCAGTTTGAATGTTTACAATCTAAATGCAACAAAATCCAATTCGAATCAAATACATTCAGATCTATTTGTTCAAATGTTAGATTTGAATCTGAAGATACGAATGTTGACAACATTCATAAGTGTTATACATATCTGTGCGCATTTCATATGCATTATATAGATACGTATAACACATACATATCTGTACATTTGTATCTGTACATTCAAATATTTTGAATGATTCAAACAAATGTTTAAATTTGAATGTGTAGACATTTTATTTGAATTCGAATGTCCACATTCAATCGAATTTGATCGAATTTTGAATGTTTAGAACATTTGTGCACATCCCTATTAAGAACACTCCTATGCAAATAGCACTATGCTTTTTAATTATTAAATTAATTACATTTCAACATTCAACTATATGCATTAAGGTTGTGATACAACTTTACACATGAAAGGTCTACATATAATTACAACATCAAGTTCTTAAATTTTATGTACAAATTTCCCTACAAATATCCACTGTATTCCTTCGCTAATCCAAAAGACATATTTTCTAATAAAATGTAATATATGTTTTCCAATAACAATATATATTATTGATACTGTTATAGTATCTATAATTGGGTTCTAGTTGCTGAAGAAAGTTGTTTTTCCCTTGGTATTCCCAACATGTCCCAATAAATATTTGTTAATTTCTAGTTCCCACAAATTATCCCAATTAGCTTTTGTTATTTTTTAACTTTCCAACCTTGTGTAATAACTTTGCAGCCATAAGCATAAACTTTATTATAGTTTTATATTTCAAACCTTCATTTTGATCCTTGATATAAGTAGAGTGCAAAATTCAGGAGTAAAGTGAATTTGTTCTTTTATAATGTTCTGTATTTCCTGATTAATCATTGTCCAGAGTGACTGTACTAATGGGCATCGCCATAAACGATGAATATAAGTCCCTTTCCCTTGACATCATTTCCAACACTGTGGCAAAATAGCTCCAGTAATATGTGCTACTTGTATAAGTAGTCATCTATCACCAAAATAATTTTTTGAAGTAATTCCTTTAGGTTTAGATAAATTATTCCAGTGTGTCTTTTTTTGTGTAACGAAATTCCATTCATTATCTGCAATTTTTATTTTTAGATCTGCCCCTCATAGTGCTTTTAATCCTTGAAGATGAATCCGGAGGCTATATTTAGTGCCCTGGAATGCTGCTTTCACACTGTTGTAGATGCACTTCTTGGCATGGGAGGGTGGAAGTTGTTTTTCTTGCCCTTCCCACACCAAAATCACAGCCGGTCTTGACATGGGGTGCAAGGGAGCCAAGGAAAGAGGCTGACCCTTCCCATCAAGCTCACAGCTGTGCATTTGATGTCAGGAAGAGGTTTCGTCCATTGCAGGTTGAGAAACAGATGAGGAATTCTAAGGCCCAGGACTGACATCTTAATGCGTAGGGAGAGGAATGTCTGCTTGTAGTTCTCCATCTTCTCATGTGCAGATCTGTCATAGATGTGGTCCTGTGCATGCAAAGAGAGATTTTGTTTTTAACTGGGGTAGTGTTCGGCATCATAAGTCTTGTCATCTTTCATGGAGTCTCCATGAATTTCTGTAGCTTGACTAAATATCTGTAAGCGATCCTTCCTTTGCAAAAAGCAAGGACAAATAGCCTATTAACACTAAACAAGCAACTTTTATTATGGATATATGTCTGTTAATGCATCTGAATTGTTCTAGCTGAAGCCAGGACTCATTTTTGAACCATCTAAGTTTGGCTGAAAGGAGAAGAGTTGTGGAGTTAAGAAATAAAACAATTGAAACTATTGGTCTTTTGGGGGACTTGGAAACCCATTGGGGGAAAAAGGTTATGGTGTTATAACCTCCCATATTTCTTCCCCAAATTCCTCATTCCTAGGGCTGTTCAGGGTGTAGTTACTGCAAAAATTGCACCAGTTCTAGCATATGCATTTTTTAAAACTAGGATTAGTGTGTCAATATCAGGCATGTAATGGAGAGCAAGAGAGCTTTTGTTAACCTCACAAACACTTTTGCTGAACTCACAAACACTGGGTTTCCTTCTATTCCCCCTTCCTACCATACCCTAAATCCTTTTCTTCTCTATTTTTTTCTTCACAGCATTCCTTGGGGACTATTGAAAGGGTCCACTTAGCTAGATATTTCTCCCTGATAAATTTCTTGCTTACTTATGAATCAGTTTATTTTGCAGATCTACACATAGAGATGATGGAAAGAAAAAGGAGAAAGAAGAAAGAAAAATATCTGAAAAGAAAGAACAGAAAGAAAAAGATAAAAAGGAACAGGACATGAGAAAGAAGTTCAAAGTAATGTCTTTTCCAATAAATGTTTGCAAATAATAACTTCTGAAAATCTGTACCGGTCTTTTAGCATTTTTGAAAGTATGCTGTTTTGATACTCTTGATATTTTATTTCACTTTAAACTTAATGGCTTAAAAGCAAGTTTAATTAAATAGGGATCTTCTGCTGATGGCATTCTAGAATAGATTAGAGATGCCAGGGCTTCCCCTATATCAGCGGTTCTCAACCTTCCTAATGCCACGACCCCTTAATGCAGTTCCTCATGTTGTGGAGACCCCCAACTGTGGGGGTGCAGCAGCTGGGAGGTGGGAAGAGCGGCAGGAGAGTTGTTGCAACCCCTCTGAAAGGGTAGTTCGACCCCCAAAGGGGTCCCGACCCCCAGGTTGAGAACCACTGCCCTAGATTGTGCCAGCAGGTGAAAAGGAGGCTCCAATATGCTTTCTGGTCCAATTAAGGGATATGCACGAATACTGTTTTGCATTTGAATTCAAGTCTATTCAAATATCCAAACACTCTATTCGATTTGAATGTTTAGAATCCAAATGCAACAAATTCCAATTTGCATCGAATACATTTGAATCTATTTGTTTGAATGTTAGATTTTAATATGAAGATACGAATGTCGACAACATTTGTATGTGTTATATGTATCTGTAGGCATTTCGTATGCATCCTGTTTGATCCCTGTATGCATCACATTTTCATCTCGTACTATAAGTGCAAATATGTACAGATACATATGAGATTCGTACAGATATGTATAACATACGTAATATATATGTATCTGTACATTC
This sequence comes from Aspidoscelis tigris stejnegeri, assembly GCA_023333525.1. Taxonomy (NCBI): domain Eukaryota; kingdom Metazoa; phylum Chordata; class Lepidosauria; order Squamata; family Teiidae; genus Aspidoscelis; species Aspidoscelis tigris. The sequence goes on along the minus strand of JALMGA010000007.1, from coordinate 20,121,025 downwards.
AAATGTTTTGAATCACTCGAATGAATGTTTTGGAACATTCATTTGAATGTGTAGACATTCTGTTCGAATTTGAATGTCCACATTCAATCAAATAGTGCCATCAAGGTAGATTCCCCCTAGGGGCTTCAAAGTCAGGAGGTTTCATTCTTAACCTTCTGAAATGTCAGGCATTCAGTAGGAAAAGACCAGCTGGAGTAAATGCCGAAACAGCCTTAGATTTTATTATTTTATCATTATTAGACAGGAAGGATGCTGGTCTTAAAAGAGCTGCACTGGCTGTCAATTCGTTACCAAGCCCAATTCAAGGTGTTACCTCAAACTTATAAGGCCCTAAATGACTTGGACCCCAAATATCTAAAGGAACATCTTTTTTCCATATTGACCTGCCTGTGCTCTGAGATCTGCAGGGGAGGCCCTCCTGGTTGTCCCACCACCCTCAGTAGCAAAAGGGGTGGGCAGGATAGGGCCTTTTCAGTGGTGGCTCACAGATTGTAGAATAGTCTCCTTCCTGAGATGTATCAGGCATCTTCACTTTATGCATTCAGGAGGGAGATGAAGACACATCTCTTTGCCTTGGCCTTTGGCTAAACAAAGAAATGGCTTTCCTCCCCACATTCAGGCACTCTTACGGTTTTAATGCTCATTTTATATGTTTACTGGTTTTTAATGTTTTAACCCACCCTGAGACTTTAGGGTATAGGGTGGAATAAAAATTCAAATGAATGAGTGAACTGCAGGGATCTGAGAGCAGGCAAAGATTTTGCTTTTGTCTTCTGCTTGAGATGTCCAGAAGCAATTAGTGGGCTACTATGTGAGACAGAATGCTGGACTAGATGGGCTGTGGCTGATCCAGCAATCCCCTCTTATGTTCTTATGTACTGGTATTACTTCTTTAGTTTTGGTGTTTTTATCATTTTATTGCTTACAGTTTTTCTGTTTTTGATTGTCTGTGTTCACTCTATATATTGCCCTGGAATTACGATGAAGGACAGTATAGAAATCCCATAAATTAATAAAATAAAACAAACCTGTTATTTGTAATTTTTTTTTCTTGGTAGCTTGTGGGCCCCATCGAAGTTATTCATCAAGGACGAACCAGCACAGACTTCAAAGGCGGAAAGAATGATCTGTCATTCAAACAAGGAGACCATATTGAAATAATTCGCATCACAGATAATCCAGAGGGGAAATGGCTGGCAAGGCTAAAAGGATCCTGTATGTATAAAATATATCAGTTAAATTAAGCAATCAGTTTCCACGTTTTTCAAAATATTCTCTTGAAAAGCAGATTTAATCAATCAATGTGTCTGTAAAAAAAAACTCCAGGCCATATGCTTTCTTTTTTTTCATGGCGATCTTACAACTTACTCACTGCAGTGTTTAAAAGTGGAAGAACCATGGCCCAGTTAGTAAATATTCACCATTTATTTGTCTTTTTTAGATGGCTACATTAAAAACCACATGGTAGAAATTGATTATGATTCATTGAAAAGAAAACCACGCACATCCACTAGCGTGCGGCTAAAACAGGCAGACAGTGACCAAGACGTGTATGATGATGTTGGAGATGAAGACAGCATCAGCAGGTAAGTCACAAAATGATACGTGGCAGATGCAACTAGAGGAGTCACTGTATAAAGTCAGGGCTTCACTGGGTATATTCAGACAGGACAAAAATAGCACCATTATGGCACTGCTGTGGTGCTGCTGCCTCACACATCGTAGGCAGCCCCACCATTGTTGGAAAACCCACCACTGGTACTTTTTAGCAATGGACTTACCTTTCTGGACAGGCAACCATACATTGGGGTGGGGTGTTCACGTGCATGCTTGGGAATTCAGCAGCAGCAGTATTACCTGAATTACTTGTGACCAAAGACCCACAAATACATCAGGATAGAAAGCAACAATAACAATACGCTGCATTATGGCTTTCTAGCACTATATTGGAAGCAGACAGACTTATTCCTTGCCTATGGAGCTCCAGGCACCTTTCTGTGCCCCAGGAGTGTGAGTACAGCTGCATTTTTTCACTTCCCTTCTGCGGGATGGGAAAGGAACATGATTAACCAACATTCATTAAAGGATTCCTTTAAAGGCCATTTGCAGGAAGCTGAGAGCAGGTGAAGGTTTTGCCTTTGTCTTCTGCTTCAGATGCCCATAAGCTTTTGGTGAATCGCTGTATGAGACAGTATGCTGGACTAGATGGGCTGTAGCCTGATCCAGCAGGGCTCCTCTAATGTTCTTATGCTCTTATGAGAGTACAGTAAATGCTGTATACAGTAAACTCTGAATCTTTCTTTTCTATTATTTGACAATAGCACACCTTTGCGTAGGATAAAGGATATTGTATCCTGTGCCTTCCTGTGAAACTCTATGGTTCTATATAGCAGCAGTCTGTGGGTTTGGGTCAGCAGGCGGAGGACAGGCAGTGAAGTGGGCAGTTAGCTTTGGGCAGTAAGATGGTGCCAGATTTTTCTGTTGTCAGCCTGACACTTACAATCCTGCCCCACCAACTGCTGCTGTTCCTCTGTGTTCGGAGGATCTATTACTATTACTATTACTATTACTATTACCATTACTATTAGTAGGAGTAGGAGTAGGAGTAGGAGTAGGAGTAGGAGTAGGAGTAGGAGTAGGAGTAGGAGTAGCAGCCCATGCCCGAAGATCTGGGGGGAGGCCCTTCTCATTGTCCCACCACCCTCTATAGTAAGATGGGTGGGCCCTCAAGAGAGGGCCTTCTCAGTAATGGCCCCCAGACTGTGGAATAGCCTCCCCCTCGAGGTGCGTCATGCCCCTTCACTGTATGTGTTCAGGAAGGGGGTGAAGATGCACCTCTTTGCTCTGGCCTTTGGCTAAATGTGGCACAGTTTTCCCCTGCTGCACATATTATTGTTTTATACTGTTTTATATATGTATGGTTTTATCTTAAATATTTTTGTCTTTTAAGTATGCTGTTACCTGTCCTGAGACCCTAGAAGCATGGTCACAATTACAGTTTTTTATTGCATTATTTTTTTCTTTTGACATCAGTGCTTTTTCTTCTTATCATTACAGTGCGGGTCCGGGAACATCAGGAGGTATGTTTTATTCTTTTCTTGCACCTTTTTTGTTTAAGAATTGGGATGAACAAGTCTGTCATCCCGATCTCAAGGTAATACTATCATGCAGGTTCATAATATAAATCAAAGATGAGAGCTATATGCTTTTCCTTCTGTGGCTGAACCAATCAAATCTATTCTATAAGTCTCACCAATCCCAACATACATGGATTACAGAAGCTGTGATCCAGCCACAATGGGAGGTGCAGCTGAATGATTTAAGAAAAGGGTCAGATTTTCTTACCCTTTGGGACAATAAAAGAACTATTGCATGGTGCCAGGTTTTTCTATGTGGTGTGACATTAAAAATTTTGGACCACAAGTAAACAATTCAAAACTGTAGTTTATTGTTTTGTTGGACAACTAAGAGAAAGGGCCCATTCACATTTACCCTTCCAGAGTGGTTCTGAATAGGGATGTCAACGAATATTCAAAATATTCGTTATTCATACGAATTTAAATGCATTTGAACATTCATATATGAATCAAGTGTCTGGACACCCCGATTTCCGAATTTGAATGCATATGAATATCTCAAGTTATTTGTATGAATAATTTGAACATTTGTATCTGTATCGGTACATACGCATCTTGTATGCAGGATGCATACAGATGTGTATAGATGCATACGGGATACATACAGGTACGTACAAGATGCATATGTACCCATGCAGATATGAATGTCCAAATGATTCATAAGAATACATACAGGTGTATTCATATCAAATCGAGTGTCTGGACATTCATTTTTCATTATTCGGATACATTCAGATTTTCAAATATTCAATTCGTTATGAATCAAATTTGAAAACTGCATTCATGCACACCTGAAAGGAAGCACATCTATTCTCTGCAGTGCCACCTCTTACTGCAGCGTCCAGGAGAACTCACCAGCAGCCCCCATCTTCCAAAGTTGTGGACATGTAAAAACAACCTCACAGCTTCATCAGGAGTTGCTGGTGAACTCCTGGATGCAGTGTCCACACTCTCTTCTGGGTGTGAACACTGGGGGAGGGGGGGAATCATATCTGGAAATGCCCCAGTGCAAACAGGCCCAAACTCCAAGGAGAAGAGCAAAAATTATGTGCAGACTTCATATATTCTTGAAGCCACAGAAGAACAAATCAACAACAATATTCATGTCATATCAGTGAAAAAAAAAGGCAGAAGGGGGTCTCAACTGTATAAGAGTTTTACTTTCAGCTTTCATTTCTCCTATGTCCTATAATTTCTTATAAATTATGTTCTCCGCTCTCCCTTAAGATTACCCCTCCCATCTCAGCCAGACAGGCTTCTTGTGCACAATTAGGCCTACTTCCTTTTTAAGTTTTTGTTTTACACAATTTTTAGCCATTCTGCACCCATTTTAGCATCTTTTCTACCATCACACTGGTAACTTCCAGATGTTTTGGAATACTGTGCCCTTTCCATCCCCTGCTGATTTTGTCGTGCCCAGCCATCAGCTGGAACTGTCTCTGCCAAAGACATAAGAACACTAGAGGAGACCTACTGTATCGGGCCATAGCCTATCCAGTCCAGACAGTGGCTCACCTATTGCTTTTGGATGTCAAGTAGAAAACAAAGACAAAACCTCCACCTGCCCTCAGTTCCCTGCAAATGGCCTTGAGCGGAATCCTGCCTGTGTCTCCAAACGGAAGGTAGTGCCTGTCCTCCGTGAATTCATCTAATCCTTTCTTACTGGGTGCTGACACCACCTCTTTGGTAGTAAATTCCATAGACTGAATTTTGCATGAGTTTGCCCATGAGCTCACTGAATGTAAGTATAACACCTGGAGGTTGGGGAAGGCATACCATTCCTGTCCTGAGGACCAAGAAATGGCGTGCCTTTGAAGGGAAGAAATCCCACTATTGGCATCCCTTTCAAAGGAAGCACCTCTGGGCTGGCATCTGGCACATGGCATGGCCCAAGAGCCCCTTGGAAAACCAGAATTTCACCTCCCATATCAGCCTGTGGCTGAAAAAGACCACTTTGTGGCTGTAGTATTCTGGATGGATTCAGACAACAGGCTTTTCAAAAGAAAAATGATGTCCATTAACAGCATATTTGGGAGCAGCCAAGATTGTTTGAGTGCAGTATGAATTATTGTATTTATTCATTTAAGAATGTGTATCCTGCCTTCACCTGGAGGTCCCAAGGTGGGTCACAGTAATTAGAAGATAAAATGCAAGAAACAACCTTATTATGCTTTAGCTTCTTTGCAATTATTCTGTGCCTTCTTGGGCTATCTTCTTATAGAATTTCTATTCGTTACTGTTTATTTTCTTCTTGCCATTTACAGTGGGATTCCCGCCTCCTCCTTCTCTTCCTCCTCCTGATGATGTTTATGATGGGGTTGAAGATGTTGAAGATGATGATGTACAGACAGGAAGGTATGTATTGAAAGCCAATCTGAATAGACTACGACAGCAAGATTTTTGGAAAGGTTAGAATCAGGCCTGTAGCCAGCTCCATATATATTGGGGGAGGGGAGGGCTGTCAGGATCCAAAGGCTAGGTGTGTCTGACCCTTTATCTAGTAGTCTCCAGAGGGCTATTCTCACTTAGGCCTCTGGTCAAGAATTAGCAAAGCTCTGGGACAGACCATACACATTCTAGGAAGGCCGGTTCTGCCCAGAAGTGTCCCAGCCTGTCCCAAAGCTGTGCTAACTACTGCTGAGCTGTGGAGCATGAAATCACACTCCACACCTGGCCCAATGTTAACCATGGGCATCCCAAAGCTGTGGGGTGGCAGCGGCTGGTACACTTTGGGAACAGCTTGACCATTCACACCTTGGCTGGTACATGTCCCTTACTGGACAATGCAAATGGTCAAGTTGTCCCCAATCCGGCTGTATTGCGAAAAGGCCTCAGGTTTGACTCTGCACTTGTACATGAAGCTGGTTGGGTGACCTTGGGCTAGTCTCACCCCTTTTTCTGAGCTCTCACAGCCCCACCTACCTCACAGGGTGTGTGTTGTGGGGAAAACAACAGAAGGTTTCTCCAGCTGCTTTGAGAATCCTTAAGAGTGAAAAAAGTGGAGTATAAAAGCCAACTCTTCTTCTTCTCCTCCTCCCTGGTCTGGACCTATTAAACTAGTCCACGAGTGATCCCAATCAGGGCCTCCTTGATCAGAGTTATGCTCTGTCTAATGCATTCAAGTGCAGAGAGGGGCCTCATGGATCTCCACTAATGTGTACACTGACCAGGCCCAGAAGAGGATTTTGTGGCCTCTTATTACAGTGAATGCAGAAAGGGCCAAAGAGAACACATCAAGCATGGATATCATGCTTGCCTCTTTAAATACTCATGTGCAGATTATGGGTATCCTAGCAGACTTGTACCAGCAATGCATTGAATATCATGAACCTTTTAGCAACAGAAAATACCAATAAGAACATGTGGCCCTTGTGTTTGCCTTTTAAAGGAGGGGGCAGTCCTGAGACATTCTCATAAAAAATGTTATGGATAAAAAGCTCTGAAAGTCATTCCTACCTTAAATAAACCCACCAAAAATCCTTTCACAAGTTTTGCATTTTATTATACAACGTGATAACTGCATGCCTACTCCAAAGGTCTGTGTCACAGGGTGAAGATAGAAGTGATTCCTGGCCCCGGGGGCTTTTGAAGATTTTAAAAGGAAAAGATTACCAAAAGAAAAGTGTACGAGAGACAACGACTAAGATCAATATGATAGAAGATAATGGAGGCTCCTCGTAAGAGACTGCTGTGAAAAAGAATCAATTTCACTGAAACTAATGGCTAATACTTTTATTGATTATGCACTGCTAACAGCTTCTCACAGCAGTTTAACCAGACACACATAAAAATGACATCTCATGTAACCCAATCAATGAAAGAACGCTGATCTTTAAAGTGGGACACCATGCTGTGTCTGTTTCTCGTGGTTACTTCTTCGCTTAAGGCTATATTTAGATCTGAAGCTTTTCTGCTAAATTACCACTTAATTGCACAAACAACTGGCACTGTTCCCATAATGTTCTTGACAGCCCATATGTTATTCCTTGATTTGCTGTGCATTGTTGATGTTGTTGTGTACCACTGAATCATTCGCCACTCCTGGTTGACCACATGGACACCTCCGTGAGGTTTTCTTGGTATTGATATGGAAGTGGTATGCCATTGCCTACTTCTGGGGAGAGCCTGAGGGTCGAACTGGTGGCCCTCTGTCTTCCACGCAGTTTGGTCTACCACTGAGCTACTAGCATTTCCTTCCTGGGTATTCCCCAACTAAGAAGAAAAAGAGGGGCAAAGTCTCACATAGTTAACACCTTTTCTTCCATCTGGACATGTCCCAAGTCATACTTAATATATGTGTAAAAGAAATAATCAAGGGGCCAGACAAAACATGGTCACAAATGGCTGATTTGGGGGGCCACCTCAGGCTGGCAAACTTAGAGGCAGACAAATATCATTTGGTCCATGGTGCCCAATCCACTGACCTTGAATGTTTACCATTCATTTCAATGGAGTCTACTCTGGAGGGATTTCTAATGGAATTCCTAATGAATTGTGACGCATGTTGCTTAACTGAACATAAGAACATAAGAGAAGCCTTGCTGGATCAGGCCACAGCCCATCTAGTCCAGCATCCTGTTACACACAGTGGCCCACCAAATGCTCACGGGCATCTCAAGCAGAGACAAGGACAAACCTTCTCCTGCTCTCGAGTCCCAGCAGATGGCCTTAGAAGCGCCCCAGTTCTGCTTCAGGCACCAAAATGATGTGGACCAACACTGCATCTGCAAAGCTGAACAAGGTCTAAATTTCCTACTTTTTCCTGCTAATTGTGTTGAGTTGACGCCATCATATTCAGGATAAATAATTTATAACTTCACACATGTTTTAAGGAACTGCAAATTAGTTGCGATCATTAATCCCAATAGGGATTTTTATTTTATTTTCTATTCCTTTCCAGCCCTATTCACGGGTCTCAAGACATGTCAACAACAATTTAAGTTCCCTCATAAAAATCAGTGAAAACCAGAAAGATAAAAAATAACTAACATTTTACAATGAGATTCATTCCCAAAGCCTTACATAAAGAAATAGAGATGTGCACGAATATTCAAAACATTTGAAATTTGATCAAATTCATTTGAATTTGGACATTCAAATTTCAATTGGATGGCTATAAATTCAAATTTAAACATTCAAACAAATGTTGAATTTTTGATTCATTCATATGAATTATTCAGACATTTGCATACACGATGTGTACTTGCTTATATGCATCTTTCCCACATCCGTACATATTTGTACAGATCTATACGGGATGAAAACAGGATGCATATGGGATACATACTGATGTGTACGGGCACATACGAATGTTGTCGATATCACATTTGCAAACACGGATTGAAAATTCACATGGATAGATTTGAATGTATTCTGATCAAATAATTGTGAATACATTCGAATTTTAAACATTCAAATTGATTAGAATGTTTGGGTATTTGATTGTAATTGAATCCCGAAAATTGCATTCGTGCACACCACTATTAAAAAATGTACTCACTGGTAAACTGATAGTGATAAAGCATGTTGTTTTGAAATATCAAGTGGCTTCCACTTGAAGTAGAAACTAAACCTTGGTCCAGCAGAACTTTTGTGACTCCAGTTCCTATTACTTTTGGGTGCTGAAGAATATGTAAGCAACTCTACACTGGTAACCCATTATGCCACCTAGCCCAGTTCAAGGTATTAACATTAACCTATAAGGTCCTAAACAGTTTGTGTAACAAATATCTAAAGGGATGACTCCTCCCATATAGATGTGCCCATGCCCTAAGTTCTGTCAGCGGGGCCATCTTGCCTGTGCCACCCCCTTCAGCAGTTTAGGTGGTGGTGGGAAGGCCTTTTCGGTGATAGCCCCAAGGCTATGGAATAACCTCCCCTCTGAGGTGTGTCAGGCGCACCTCTTTACCCTGGCTTTGGCTGAAGGAATAGCATCCCCTCCCAAGACAGACACTGTTCCTCTTTTAGCTCATTGGTTTTACTTCTTTTTATAGTGAGTTTATTTTGACCAGCACTGAGACCTTTGGGAATAGGGCAGGACAGAAATACAAATGAATAAATTAGAGCAATATAACAGCAGAATAATAGGAAGAGCTTTCACAGTTCCTCCTATCATTCTTACCCATCGTGCTGTAAGGACTTACCTTTGCGTGCTCCCTGTTTGGCCAAACATAGGAAAATACCTGACTTCTGTGGCCATTCCCTATGCTCTACAGAACAACCCCGTGTGAATACATCACACCAGGGACTGAAAGTTTGTGGCCTTCAATGCTTTTGCCTCTGGGAACAGTGGCAGGCATGTGGAGATCACACCACTGCTGCAGCATTTGACACCAGAGTGATCAAAGATAAATGCAGGAGCAATCTTCAGTTGCTGCGCGGTTTCTGCCGTCATTCAGAAGTTGCCAAAGACGTGTGCAAGGAGAGTAACAGATATCAAATCCTGCTAATATGGTCCAAGCTTGGGATACTAATGCACAGTGTTTTATTATTACAAATGCTTAATGAAAAATATGTGTGTGTGTGTGTGTGTTTTCCTGCAGGGCATCTTCAGCAATACAAACTGGGAAGGGTAAGTAAAAAAAGAAATAGAGCTGCTAAACTGGGTTGAGTTCCTATAATCTTCAAACTGGTGCTTTTTTGTTTTGTTTTTCACACTCTTGTCTGCTTCCTCCACAATTACCTGTCTGGCTCTCTTCTGGGATTCTCAGAGGAATATCCTCTCCCCCCACCCCATGTCCTATCTGACATTTAGGTCAGAAGGACAACCTCTAGCAATTAAAATGACTTAGAACAACCTGTGGGAAAGCAAGCATGTGTTATGCTCATAACCTTGACTGCTTGCACCACTTGCTGTTGTAATGAAAACCCTTTGGGGGGGGGGAGGTATAAGGCAAGGTGAGTTGGCCACCTCAGGCAGCAGGCAGTGAGAGGAGGAGAAAGAAAATGGAGACAGACTATTAACCAATTGTTTCCAAACTCTCCTCAGCCATCCCCTTAGGGATGTGCACGAATATTCGAAACATTCGAAATCCGATTGAATTTTATCGAATTCAGATGTTCAGATTTGAATAGAATGTCTATATATTAGAACTTGACATTCAAACAAATTTTTTAATGTTTTGAATCATTCGTATGAATTATTCAGACATTTGTATGTGTTTTATGTGTGTGTTTTGTATGTAATGTGTTTTGTATTACATTCATATCCGTACACATCTTATTCAGGATGCATGCAGGCTAAAAATGGGATGTGTACAGATGCATATGCACCCATTTGAATGTTGCTGACATTCGTATCTTCAGATACAAATGGAATATTTGTATGAATAGATCTGAATGCAGTTGATTTGAATTGAATGTGAATACATTCAAATTTTAAACATTCGAATTGATCTGAATCTTCAGATATTTGAATCGAATCCCCAAAACTGCATTTGTGCACACCCTTAATCCCCTTCCCTTTTAGAGCTGTGTGTGCTTCATGGTATCCAAGGCAGCCACTGACAAAAAGGCAACTGACAAAAAGAAGGGAAGAGAAAAAGACAGAACGTTAAAATATCTTTAAAGTCCAAGTGCCAAATTAATACACGTGCAACTTGACCATTTGGTGAAAACTGCTCACTGTTGCTTTCTGAAGAATTTCTGCAAGGTTGTTCCACAGCCTGGGGGCCAACACAGAGAAAGCTCTCTTTCCGGGCTCTATGACAAGGACAACCTCAAGGAACAGAACCACAAAGAGAGCCTCTCCCAAGGACTGTAGATTTCAGGAAAATCTATATGGAAGGAGTGGAAGGAGACACTCCTTCAAATATTTAGTTCCTGTGATGACTGCATGGATGAATCTATGCAGGTGTCTTCCTTTGCCACTACTATTCCTACACGGTTTGCCATCAAACTACTAACTCGATTCAACCCTCCTTGCTTTCAAGATCATGAAACTTATGTTTAGATATACGCTTTCTTGATGCACGATGTTCATATTTATTTTTTTAAAAAAAATGTCCTCTTTTTAGATTCTGGAGACAGTGATGTCTATGATGATGTAGACGCAGCTGACTTTCCTCCCCCACCAAAGGAAATTCAGTGAGTGAACTTCTACAAAACCTTATGCAGGGATTTGTGGTAGTGATGGATGTATTGAGCCAAAGATTGACTAGATGACCTCCATTTTCCCTTGTATTTTCTTCATAAGGGCAAGAAGTGGATATGTTACATAGTAGTGCCTCTCAGCCTACAAGATCCTTGGCTGCAGCAGAATATAAATGTCCATGTTGGTTTAGGACTGGAAAGGAAATGGCCCTTGAATTTGGCCGTATTTGATCCAACAGTAATCTGGGATGGGTGAAAATCCCATCCCATCTCATAATTTTATTCCTCCCTTCACTATCACCCTACACAGTGGTGAAAGTAGCAGGGGTGGCTCCAGGCACTGGCCAAGTGCCATGCTAACAAGCAATATTCCAGAGTAAAACCCCTTTGGAATAATTGCTTATTGGCTAGACAGGGTAGGGGCTGGTGCTGTCTGCATACATATCCTGGTATTTCGATGGTGTGAAATACCCAGAAGTGTGCAATCACACCACCATGCATGCACAGCCATCTTTTTCAGTCCCCACACATATGTGGTGGCCATGTCCAGGATGGTGGCTCTATCCACAAAGCAATCAAAGTCAAATTTTCCTGAAATAGGTTATAGTGGGATTTCAAAAGGATATTGCAAAGCTATGGTGGGGTTGCCACACATACCTGTGAGAATCCTACCATAGACCTAACATAATAGAGCTATATAACTCCCATATGGACAGGTTCCTAATCGGGTCACAGTTTGCCTTCAGAGCTGTGTACTGCAGTGCTGGGGTGTTGTGTATTTTAGGGGGAATAACAGAGCTATGGTAGGGTTGCCACAAATACATGTGACAATCCCAACATAGCACAACCATAATGATGCTATATTTACCCCCAGAGGGCTTTACCTGCAGGTAGGTTGAGATAGAAGCCAGGGAGAGACTGAGGCATGGACATCCCCAACCAGACTCAAAGAGAAGCTCCTAATCCACCAGTACAGGCAGTTCCTTTGTCTACAGGTTTGTTGAGACAGAATCAGATGAGGGACTCATGCAGGGCAAGAGCAAAGAGTCTCTAGCTAGATATATGCCTGAGCAATTCCCAGTCCACCAGCACCCTTGGCCCAGGTAGAAGCCAAGGAACAGATGTAGGATCCACTGAGCAGTTTTTGGCTCACCATATGTGACGAGCAAAAGCTGAAGAATTTCCATTAATGTCAGCGGGAGGCATTTTCCTCCCCAGCCCTCTCTCCCTACTTGCTGCATTCCTGATGACGATCACTCTTTTTGTGTCTCGTATTTCAGTTTTTAAAAGCTTACAGCATAATTCATAATCATGCCAATAACACAGTGTATGGTTGGCCCTCCTTTTAATTGAGCTTGAACATGGAAAATACACACATAATACCTGCAAACAGGCCTGTTCTATATCCTGATGTTGTTTTGTTTTATGTTTTGCAAACTTGATACTTTAGCATAGGGATAAATACAAAATCCCTGAGCTTTGGGAGAATCAAGTCAGATGAACGTGATTCACAGAAACTTAAGAAAAAGGAGAAAGAAGAGAAAGATTTCAGAAAGAAATTTAAAGTAAGTCTTTCATTGAATGGATGTTGCTTCATAACATACATGAGAAGTGTCTTCAGAGATCTAGGCAAGGTGCAACCTGCCTTTTTTATGTTTTCTTGAAGCCCCATAACAAACTAGTAGGGAATCTGTACTTTGCTGTCCCCACCCTTGTACTAAGCATTTGGACTAGCAAATGCTAGTACATGTGATCCCTTCCCCTCACATGTCTGCAGATTTACCTTAAGTGCATACAGGTAACTAGATGCCACCATCTTGTGTCCCAATGCTGGTAGCAACGCCTATGCACTGTCACAGGGTTACAAGGTTACAAGATGTGTTGTGTGACCCTCCAATGTCTAGCAGAAGTGGAGATGGACCTCACTGGAGCTGTGAAAAGTAAATGTAACTTCAGATGTGGAGCACAATCATACTCCATACATAACCTGCTCCCAGGGCACGCCTTCATGGAAGGAGCTGTTCCTGAGTTGGAAACTGCTCCTTCAAGTGCAGATGTTCCACCTTGGAGCACACCGAGAGCCAACTAGATGTTTTTTGGATCATCTAAAAAACATCAATACCTGATAACCAATGATTTGGGATGGTTTAACAATTACAACTAAATTAGAGTTCCTTGTACTGGTGACTTGCCTTCGGTAGACCAGAGCCCACTAAAATGGACTGATACAGAAAAGGCTATCAACACTGGAACAGCTTGCTCCATTCCAGGTCCTGTGAAGGCCTATGGCATATCAGACCATGGAGACCTGATATCTGCACACTTCCAGAGTCTGGTATATCATCCCCAAGTATGCTGGTAGACCAAACCAGCTCAGCATTTGAGGCCTCCTTGTCCAGTCTGTGTTCTGTCCTACCCTTGCAGGATCTTCACTAGCTATATATTTCAAATCAGATGACCCATCAGCATTTTGTTAAAAACTGCACCCAGGAAGAGTGAGCTCTGTCACTAGATGCCCAAGGACTGTGCCTGCCTGCCACTGCTGCTTGCGTTAACCCCAACCTGCACTCCCAGAGGAGATTAAGGCCAAGCTAGACACAGCAGTTTCCCAGTAAGTCCCTGTTCTCCCAGAAGTGAACAAGGCCAGGCTTGACTCAGCAGTTTCTCAGTTAATCCACCTTCTGATTGCATCTGCTTCCAGGACCAGGGAGGCTGTTTTCAAGAATCACAAGTTCTTGAGAATCAGGGAACTTGGGCAACACTTTGAAGGCATTCTCAGCAACCTAGTGAAAGAAATGGGGCTTATTTCTGAGTAAACAATGTTCCATTGTACTTTCAGCCTGCAGTCACCAGTACCTAGCACCATGCATCTCAATGATATTTTCATAAATTTAGGACCAGCCTACTCATTTAAAGCAGTATATGCTTTATAGACTGATGAGGGAGATTTTTTTAAAGGTCTACCTGAGAGAATAAACAGTTCTGTTTTCCTAGAGAAAAGCATGTGAAAGTGGTACACTTCCCCATTTTGACTGTAACAATCTAACCCATGCCGTCTGTAAGGGGAAGTTGTTTGCTTGTTTCAGGAGATCATTTGAAGACTTGGAAGTTTATTATTACTATTATTATTTATGTTCCACTTCCCTGTAAAGAAAGACTTCATTCAGTGCTGCGCTGTAGTTCTATTATATTGCTTGACTAGTGCACCTACCCGTCTATCAGATCATCATATGGACCTTAAATGGCTGTATGTACTCAATGCAAATTATGTTGTGGTCAATTCTAACAAGAAGAAAAGAACTGGATAGACCCAAGAGCTATCCAGTTCAGCAGAGTGGGATGCCTCAGTGAAAGCCACAAACATGGAAAACTGCCAGCAAGTCAGTCTTGACTCCTGGTGACCTCAGCCTCTTCCGCACTGTGCCTTATTCCAGGATATAACCTGGAATAGGGGCTTGTTGTCTGCAAGCTAATGCAGACTACAACAGGCCCAGAATAAATAATATGTCCCAGAATAAGGGTCAATGCAGAAAAGGGCCTAAAGACAATATTGCTTTCTTCTGGAATACATTTTTTACTTTCTGGTATACTTTGCACCATCCAGGGCTTCCAACAAGTATTCCATCCAAGTACTAACCAGACCTTGCTCAGCTTCATAGATAAGCAGAGGACACTCTCTGAAGCTGATGGGCAGGAGAGTTAGGACAGACAAAGGGAAGTATTTTTTCACCCAGAGGGTCATCAGTCTATGGAATTTATGAGGAGAAGAGGTGGTGACAGCACCCAGTCTGAATGGTTTTAAGAAGGGATTAGATAAATTCATGGAGGACTGTTGTATCAGTGACTACAAGCATAGATGACGAGGTACTGTCTCTGGGTTGGATGCCTCTTAAGGCCATTTGCAGGGAACTGAGAGCAGATGAAGGTTTTGCCTTTGTTTTCCACTTAAAGCCCTAAAGCAATTAGTGGGCCACTGTGCGAGACAGGATACTGGACTAAATTGCCTTTTGTGTTTACATTCTTAAAAACCTTGAAGGGTTAAGTGCTAAGATCTTAAGTGCACACATATAAATCCAATATACATGTTGTACTCTGTTGAATTATTAGAATGGAAGATGAATCCTATTTGATCATAACAGAAATCCACCTAGTCCAGCATGGAAGCAACCCAAGGAAAGTCCAGGAACAGAAGAGATAAATCACTTTGTTGCTATGTTCCCTACACCCAGGACTAGTGTCTAGTTGCCCTTCTAATCCTGGAGAAGTTGCATAGGCAAGGTTGTGCATGAAGAAGAGTACTACAAAAAATTCTGGCTGCATTGTTGATAGCCAGGGGTGTGTGTTATCAAACACAGGAAAGAGACCAGAAAAGTGTAGAGGTGAGCAGTGTGGCCAAAGAAGATCTGCTAAGTAGAATTAAGTATTGTGTAGCCCTTACTCCCATCTTGCATTTCAGGTGCTTAAATATCTCAGGTGGGATGGGGGCTGGATGAATATGGGTCTGTGTAAACCCTGCATTTAGACAGTGTGCCCAGTGTTCCATGAGTGTGCAGAGTTGTGCTGATCCTGCACACTCATAGTCTAAGCATGGTGCCATAATGGTGCTGTGCAAAAATCACATGATATATTTCTTTCAAGTAATTCTACATCATACATGAAACATTTGTTATATTTGTATTTTGCTCATTTGTTATATTTGTATTTCGCTTTGTTGGGTACTACCAAGATGTGGGTGGCTCCTAGTTGACTGCCTGGGCACCTCCATGCAGTTTTCTTGGTAGAAATACAGAGTGCTTTGACATTGCCTACTTCTGGAGAGAAGCTGGAGATTGAACCAGTGACCCTCTTCTTTCCAGACAGTTTGTTCTACCACTGAGCTACAGGCAGTTCCAGATAACATGCTAAGGGTAACTTAAGAGGGAAAAACAATTTGAAAAGATAGTGGTGATTTTAACAATATCTTGTTTGTCTTTGGAATGTTTACTCTTTCTTTTTTTCCCCCACAGTACGATGGTGACATTCGGGTATTGTATAAAACAACTATAACCCGAGCACCATCGCCCAAGAAAAAAGGATCCAAAGACTTACTAGTGAAGCCAGGAGAATCAGTTGATGTTATTCAGGATGTAGACGATACTAAAGTGCTGTGCAGGAATGAAGAAGGAAAATGTAAGTAGCAAAATGCTCTAGATAATTAAATATTATTCCATGTTTTCAGGTGTAGAGATGCCTATTTACCAGATTTACTAGGCTACCAAATGGAAAAAGTTTTCTTTTTCTTTGAACATCCTAGAATGTTGGAAAATAAACAAAAAAAAAAGGCAAATGGTGGCCCAAGTCATAGGCAGGTTCTGGACAGGACCTTAAAGTCGCCATGGGACTATAGCAAAGGTGTTCAGAGCCACACATCTCTGCAGCTGGTGAGTCCTCCTAGAGTTCAGGATCTGGACAACCATGTGCACTGAAAACTATGATATAAAGGTAGACTGCTAGAAAAGACTCTGCTCCCTCAATGGCATCCAGACCTACCTTGCCCGTTGTTCTTCTTCATAGAGCACAGGTTGATTTTTGTGGCTGCTTCCTGATTTTCCAAAGGAGATCCTCAGGTGGAAAAACTGAACTGAGGAACCAAAGTTCCCTGGTTCCTTGTTCCCCTCATTTGGAGCAGCAACAGGCATGCAAACGGCATGCCATTGTCACTGTGAGCAATGGCAAGAGCAGCAAAGATTGCTTAAGAGATCTTGGAGCACAGGCAGGCTCTACCCTTTTCTAGAACCTATGATATGCTAAGAAAGTATTAGATAATTCATGGAGGACAGGTGACTACTAGAATGAATGCCTAGGTACTGCCTCCAGGTTGGAGAGATAGACAGGGTGCGTCTCAAAAAACATTTTCAGGGATTTAAGAGCAGTGAATGTTTTGCCTTTGTCTTTTGGTTGAGAAAGCCCAGAAGCAATTGATGGGGCACGGTGCGAGGCAGGATGCTGGACTAGATGGGCTGTGGCCTGATCCAGCAGGACACTTCTTATGTTCTTATATCCTGAGCATCTAATAGTCCCTAATCTTTCTATTATTTCTTACATTTTTACTAAGGTCACCCATGTTGCGTTCACACCTAAATTTTAATCCAACTTCAGTCTAGAGCATTAGAAAGGTGACATGTTGTTTGCACTTGGCTTTCTCTAACTCAAAAAGTCCACCTTGGGGTTAGATCAGGTGTAGAGAAAATGACAAGTCACTTTGCTAATATGTTCTTGCCCCTTTGAATGTAGACTAAACCTGGTTTAAAATCTTAGGTATGAAAGCAGCTCCAAAGTATGCATTTGAAAGGAGAATAAAACTATTCAATTTATTTTTGGGGCTACTTGTTAAAAGTAAAAGAACATGATATATCTCAGCGTACTTGAGAGTTATTTTTCTCAGTTCTCTGTGACACTTCAAAATGGTAACATTTCAGAAAATGCATAAATAAACTCAGAACGTGAAATAGTTATGGACATAACATTATAGTTTTGAGGAAGGGACTTTAAATACACATACAGGATACAGTTTCTATAAATAGTGTGTATGTTTCCAGATCAAAGATAAGCATGGGACTTAGTTCTCCCAGGGCAATAAGTATACGGAATAAAGAAGGAAAGGGAACATCATTCTGGAGAATGATTAGATCTAAGGCCTTTTCGCATTGGCCTTTTCCGAACGCCTGGAGGACAGCTTCGGACGAGGCATACGCATTGCCCGAGCGGGGCTTGCGCCGCCTCGTGTCCGGAGCTGTCCTCCACGCGTTCCGGATGCAGAGCACTTTAAAGTGCTCTGCATCCGTTCGAACGCGGACGAGCCGCCCCGGCGCGTTCCGGGAGAGAAGCGTTCGCACGCTTCTCTCCCTGACAGCCGTCGGCACACCCCCAGGGACCGACTTGCCGGGCCAGCGATTGCGCCGGCGCGGCGAAGCCGGTAGACGGGACGCACCGAATCGGGGTTCCCCTTTCCCGTCTGCCAGGGTCAGTGACCCTGGCAGATGGCACAGGAGAACCCCGATTCGGTGTGTCCCGTCTGTCGTCTCCGACGGCCGCCGGGACGTGGCTCCTTCCCGGGTCCGGCAGCCCCAATGGGGCTGCCGGACCTGGGAAGGAGCCACCAGCATCGGCGTCCTGTCGCCCCTTTCTGGGGTGGCAGGAGGTCGATGTTGGGCTCGCTGGGGGCGAGGAACGCCTTGGGCGGCCGGAGCGCATCACTCCGGTCCCCCAAGGGTCCCCCCCGCCCCCATCGAGGCCATCTGCGGGGCGCGAGTGCCCCGCAGATCAGCCACCACCACCCCCAGTCCCCAAAACCCCCACCCCCAACCACCCTCCGGCCCGGATCGGGCCGATCATCGCGGTGAAGGTGCCCACAGCGGGGCACCTTCACCGCGAAGATGTTTCCCCCCCCTCCCCCAGGGCCCTGGGAGGACGCGCGCGCGAGGAATGACTTACCTCGTGGCCGTCCAGCGTCCAAATGAGGGTGGCATTGTGGGATCGCGCAAGACGCAGCCCACCTAGGCCCCCTATTGTACAAGCAGTCGTGAACTGCTTGTCCAATAGGGGGCCTAGGTGGGCTGCGTCTTGCGCGATCCCACAATGCCACCCTCATTTGGACCGTCCTCCCAGGGCCCTGGGGGAGGGGGGGAAACATCTTCGCTCTCTGGGTGCCCCGCTGTGGGCACCCAGAGAGCGAAGATGGGCCCGATCCGGGCCGGAGGGTGGTTGGGGGTGGGGGTTTTGGGGACTGGGGGGGGTGGCTGATCTGCGGGCTGCAGGCGCCTAGATCCAGGCGCCTGCAGCCCGTAGATGGGCGAGATCGGGGCGCGGGGCGAGCCCTTGGAGATCAGAGCCAGGGGCTCTGATCTTCAAAGGGGTCCTGCCCCATAGGGGCCTTGCCCCGGGCCCCATGATGGGTGCCCGGGTGCCCGGGCATCTTCGTGCCAGGTCTCGCGGGCCCGATCCGGGCCCGTAGAGCTGGCAGGAAGCTCGGGGCGGGTGGCTTGACAGCGCTGCCCGCCCCTTGGGTGCTCTCACCCAATGGGCGGCAGCGCTGCGGCCGAATCCCCACCCCTGGCCGGCCTTTGCCGGGCCAAGACAGTTCCGGGCGCTTTTACCGTTCACACACAGACGCGCCGGAACGCGTTCCGGCGCGTCTGTGTGTGAACGGTAAAAGCGCCCGGAAGTGTCTTAAGCTGCCCGCCTGCACGCGTTCCGTTTGGAACGCGTTGCAGTGCGAAAATCCCTCTAGTAGGTAGTTTTCTGTAGATCCTTTATGAGCTGGCAACCATCAAGGAAAGATTACACCTCCATGACTGTCAATGGAATAAGAATGAATTATGTTTTAGTAACTTTTGGGATTACTTAACGGGCCACCAGATGGTATAGCTACTAGTAGTGACTGCAATCATTCCAACTTCTGGATCATATGTTCAGTTAGGTATTCTAAGGAAACCATGTCATGCGTTTATTCATGAATAATTTGTTTGTTACCCATCTCCTGCTCTGCCCAGAAGGCTTATCAACTGTAGTATGTGAGGAATGCAGCATGGGGCTTGTGCCTATTCTGTTTGTCTGCACAGCTCTTGGATAAGATGAGCAGGCAACATTCCTAGGACTCTATTGCTTCTTTTTACTTGAGATGACTTGAAACCTTTGCTCTATGGCAGATTTAACTTTTAGGGATCTAGCCTGTATGGATTTCTTTTTGCATGCCCTCGTTATATTCAAATTGCCTGCATTTTCACTCTGTACCAATGGACCAATTGTGGAAAATACATTTTTCCTTAGACATGCACCATCTTGGCTGCATAAACTGAGGTTACATCCAGACGTTACAGACTTATTCTGATATATTTGAATATCTATGCTTTATTTTGGAATATCCAAATATAGCAGAATAGGTAACCAGCATCAGAGTGCAGCCTGCGAATGTATATGAACTAGTGAAAATTTCTTTATTCACATTTTTTTTATTACTACAGAAATAGAGTACGAAAATCTTTGCATATGGAAATCTATGCAGGCTAAAGAAACTTGAAAAATTAATGAATATCAACATATAAAAAAGTTTTTTTAAAAAAAGTCCATACCTAGTATTAGCATTAACCTAATATCACCTAACACTAAGGATCCACACAAGTTTATCTTTTTCTTGTAAGAAACTGAGCTTCTCCACATGCTTACCATAGTTATTTTGAGAAATCTCCAGAAGAGTGATGCTGTGTTAGTACAGGGATTAGTCTTCCTTGAACATAAGAACATAAGAGAATCCCTGCTGGATCTGGGCACAGCCCATCTAGTACAACATCCCATCACACACAGTGGCCCACCAAATGCTCATGGGCATCTCAAGCAGAAACAAGGACAAACCTTTTCCCGCTCTCGTATCCCAGCAAATGGCCTTAGAAGCTTCTTGCTTCCCACGCCATACCTAAGGTTTTAAATTTGAAGAGAAATTTAAAAGCTCCCCATGTAAGTCACCCCTCTTAGCTCTTCATTCAGCCATAGAGATATGCACAGAAAATTGCATGTTTATTTAGCTGTCAAAGCAAGAAACAATTTGTTTTGTCAAATCATTTTACCAAAAAATCTTTTTTTCCATTCATTTTTTAGCTTTTTCACAAAGAAAATACACATTTTTCTGTTTTTAAAAAAACCATTTGCATGAAAAAAAACCATAGCGCAACATGACTGTCCAATCAAATTGTTTGTTTACACAAGCAGGATTCTGGTTCATTTTGATCAACGTTTTGGATATGAGAAAAACTGAACTTTTGTTCTGATGCAAATGTGTGCAAATCCATCTTGAGAATGTGAATCAAATTTTGCACATCCCAGTCCAGCAGTTCCTCAGTATACTCCTGTCTTCTTTCAGGAAAGCCTTCCTTGCGTGCTTCCTTCTGAATCTGAATCTGCAAAATTCCTTCTGAATCCGCTAGAGCTGTTTGAGAGAGGCTGTATAGGTTTGCTATAGCTTTCATCCCAAAGTGGAAATATCTTCCAATTTCAAGGCCACAATCATCATTTGCAGTGGTCTTTGAGCCCAAGAAAATAAAATCTGATGCTGCTTCCATTTATTCCTCCGTGATCTTAGGGATGTTTTTAATACTGAGCTTAGAACCAGCTTTTGTACTCTCCTCTTTTATCATCATCAAGGGGATCTGTAATGCTTCTTCACTTTCTGCCATCTTGGCAATCCTAATTCCAGCTTTTAATTCATCCAGCCTAGTATTGCACATGATGTGCTCTGCATATAAGTCAAATAAATAATATACAGCCTTGTCATACTCCTTTCCCAATCTTGAACCAATCAGTTATTCCATGTTCAGGAGACAGCTGAGCTGCTATTGAGCCATTTCTATTTTTTATTATGTGTGGATGCAGCTTATGACTTTGGCTTATGACAACTCTGAAAATTCCTTAAAGGGCTGGGAGGAAAGATAATCCTTTGTGTGACATTAGAAAAATCTCAATGTTATTGCCAGTGAAGCCTCCCTGACTACCATTGTGAGCTGCCACTGAAAATATTTAATAACATAACCCTTAGAATTGGATGGATTCACCACAAGTCTTGTTAGAAACATGAACAGCTAGGACCATTTAGTAAGTTTCTTCTCACTCTCTTCTTCATTTCTAATTATTTTTATTGGTGATCCACAACATGAATACAAGCATAACTATTTACATTACAATAAGTTCCAATATTTTATAATTTCCTACCCTCCCTCCCGAACACTACCAGTCCACATTGTCCATTATTTCTTCAAATTCTTTAGGAAAGTCTCTTATTCTAATTCAACTTCACCCTCCTAAGTCTTTATATTATATTGCAACCATACACCCCATGTTTGTCCTAGTTTCTTTTTCATCCTATTCCATTCCATCCTTATTCTTTTGTCCCTAATCAGATCAAATACAAAAAGCTCCTAAATAAAGTCTTTCCATCTCTTCATTGTCTATTAACTTTTTATCTTTCCATCCAAACTCTATAGTTTGTCTTGCTGTCAATATCAATTTCTGAAGAAGAGTTGGCTTTTATACCCCACTTCTCTCACCCATTTAAGGGGACTCAAAGCAGCTGACAAAGCTTTCTATTCTCCCCACAACAAACTCCCTGTGAGGTAGGTTGGAATGTAAGAGTTCAGAAGGGGAGCTGTGACTAGCCCAAGGTCACCCAGTTGGCTTTGTGGAGGAGGGCAGAATCAAATCTAGTATTCCCAGATAAGAGTCTGTCTCCTTAACCTCTACACCAAACTTGCTCAGATATTTCTTTCTTTTTTTTAAAAAAAAAGTCTTACTTCTCTCCCTAAAAGGCATTCCTCACGTGTAACTTCCAGGTGT
Source organism: Aspidoscelis tigris stejnegeri (assembly GCA_023333525.1). Classification (NCBI taxonomy): domain Eukaryota; kingdom Metazoa; phylum Chordata; class Lepidosauria; order Squamata; family Teiidae; genus Aspidoscelis; species Aspidoscelis tigris. The sequence continues at coordinate 20,098,436 of JALMGA010000007.1, read as the reverse complement.
TCCTTCCTTTAATGTGCACTCCATTTCCTCCTTCACTTGTTGCCGAAGAACTGTGTACCTCCACACAGTTCCACCATATATGAGAAAAATCCCTTTTTTGATGCAACCATGCCAGCATACTGGGGCTTCTTTAAACATAAGACAGTTTAATTGCTGGAAGATACCACTTACAAATTAATTTCACCATCATTTCCTTATATTTAGTACGCTTAAAATATATTTCATCGATCTTTACCAACTTTTCCCATTCTTTTGCATTTATTTATATTCCCAACACTTCATTCCAAATTTCACGTATTAACTTGTTATTTTGCAAATGCACCCTAATTGTAAGTTTGTATACTGCTGTTTTAACTCCGCTATTCTTTATTTTATATATTTTTCACAAATATTTAATTGCCTATGAAACACATCCCTGTATTCAGTGTCTCTTACAGAATGATATGTTTCTCAAGTGAAACCAATCTTGTCTTTCCCCCCCAATGTCCATATTTAATAACCATTAAATAGAATAATTCTTTTAGCCATTTAATATTTTCACCATTTAGTAAGGTTTTTTCTTGCAATCGCAGAAGCAAAGTTGGACTGTATCCTAGAGACCAATGAGCACAAAACTCAATTTCATAACACTGTGTCTTGACTTTCAAAATTAATGGATTTTTCATTCATTTAATCCTCAGATGTTTTCTTCTTCATTTTGTATCAGGCAGTTTCCCATAGAAACTAGTAAAATCTCCTCTGGTGATAGCTGAAATGACAACACAAAACTTTAAAGCATATTGTTAACTTTCAATAAAACAATCAGCAATAAATAATGTGTATCCCGGAAAAGATATACGGAGAGATTTTTTTCTCACACATTTTGTGACTTGGATTTTTTTAAAAAATGGATCTTCTTCGTGGGCGTTTCTGCTGGATTTTCCTTTCTTGTGCTCTTTCAAAGCAGATCAGCCATACAAATACAGAAAGTATTTAAAATCTCCCCCCAGACATTCTTCACATTCTTTTGATAGTGAAACTAATGACAGATGCTGCTGCTTGGCTATACAGAACATATGAGCAAACTCCACCCACCCTCACAAGACCTGAACATCTGCCTGGTCCGCTTCCACAGAAAATGTCAGCAGCTGGGACTGCTCATTATTATTCCTAGTCTGTAATCCCACCCTTTCCCAGAGGTTTCAGAACCTACAAACGGAAAGTGTAACCAGTTGCTCACCACTCTTCTGCCTAGATCAGAGCTCTGAAAGCTGAGAAAAAGGGTTGACATTTCTAGCTTTACGACTATGCTTCTGTTAAAAGTATCATTGCATTGCAACACAGGCATTATAGCAGATATTAGATTAAAGGGTCCTTCGGAGAGTGCACTTACCTGTCAAGATCCAGTCCATACAATCTGGATCGGGCAATCCATCCAATGGCTGGGACAGATTGCACTTAGAAACAGTGCCATCTATACAGCAATGACATGTTCCTAACTAGTTTCTGTGAGCATTTGGACTAGCTGCTGCAAAAAGTCAACACTGGAACTCCATCACCAACAGATCTGCTTTACATTAAAGGGAGGTTCTATACAAGGGAAGAACCTGTGCTTTAAACTAAAAGTACTCTTGGGGCAATCTTTGTTGTTCTCACCATCATACGTAGCTCACCTGCCACTTGTTCCCTAGTTCAATGTTTCCATCCTGGTTCTCTTTCAGAAGGCACAGGAAGTAGCTGGAGAAGTCAGCCATTTTCCTGTGCTTTCGGAAGAACAACAGATCAAGGGTGTTTTCCACTGAGCTCCTTTAATCCAGATCTAAGAAGATCTGGATCTAAGGAATGGGTACTTCTCTTAATCTGGATCTAGTAGATCTGGATTAAGGGAAGTACCTAATGTGTTTCCATAGGTGGTCTAGCACCCAGTAGCAATGGGTGCTAGCCTGCCTGCTGTGGAAACACCGGAGGACCCATTTGCAAATCCAGATCTACCCACAAGGGGTCTGCCTGTCACCCCAGGTGTTTTGGGGAACAGGGGGTACAATCTGAAGTTGCCTTCAGAGATTAGCGCAGGCTCCAAAGTCCCCCCGAAGTTGCCTTCAGGGATTAGCGCAAGCTCCAAAAAAACAAAAACAAAAAACACCCCACCTCTTGCAAGAGCAATGCAGCTGTCAAAGGTTCCGGAGGGATTTTGCAGCTGCCTTCAGAGGGACTTTGAAGTCTAGAGTTTGGGGCACCCCCCCAATGGGTTCCTCCCCCCCTCCGAGCCTTCTCTAGACCCCATTGCCCAATTCTAGTGGAAACAGGCTCCCTATGATCTGGATTTGATTGCTGAAGACGCCATTGTAGACCTCTTTAATGGGATCTACAGGAAATCCAGATTATAGGCCCTGAAGGACCCATATGATCCAAATTTCCCTAGCTGTGGTGGAAACAGATATGTCTCTAATGGGGTCTATAGTGGAAATGGGGTCATCCATCTCTCAGCCAAATGGGTCCTTAATGGGTGCTTCAATGGGTACTTAGTGCTAGTGGAAAAACACCCCAAGTAGGTTCAGGGTCTGAGATCTGGCTACATCGCTGAGTCTCCCCAGCGCTGAGATCTGGCTACATTGCTGAGTCTCCCCAGCACTTTACGTTTATTACACCTTTAATAAGCACAGTGGGCACAAGATGTGCTAGTAGGTTGCAGGATTGTCCAGATCTTGCTTCTAGGAGAACTCTTCAGCCACACATATGTACAACTAGTGCACTTCCACAGCGATACTATGGTGACTTTAAGGTCCCATGCAGAATCTATCAACGTATCTTTTGGTGGCAATCAAAGGCAAGGCACTTAAGTATTTTGCCCCATATGAGCTAATGTTGCCTTTGACAGCAGCTTGAAATAAAGAAATGTGGCAAGCGACACTTATTTCTAGGGCACTCTCTGAAACATTTACATATGTGGTAGGCAGCTAATGAAGAATTAGTCACTGGAGACCCCAGAAGTAGATCAATATCCCCAAGGCAACAAACCACCACTTATCGGGGCTCAGAAGATGGTTGCAATGGAATGTGGTTCCTGAGGCATACTGTAATTAAATATATAAAAGGCTACATATTTAAGTCTGCATCCACACATTGCTTACTTATTCTTCTGTATTTGGATATTCTGGACTAAAGCATGGATATTTGTTCCAGAATATCCAAATATAGTTGAATTAAGTAAGCAACATATGGATATAGTCTTGATCTCATTTTTCTGGATCACGTCAAACTTCTGTCTTCACAAAGGTATAAAATCTGGAATATAACTGGAATGTGTCTGGGATGGAATATATATTTTTGGCCTGTACTATTTCACACAGCAGGGACCTGCACATAGAACTCTGGATTCTAAAACAGCGTCAGTTCCATGGGAGTAGGAGTGGGATTCATTACTCATTAAAATTTTAAACTGCACACATGTTCTGTTAGTTTTAGTTCTCTGGCTGCTAAGACTGTTCCAATAAGCTCATCACAAAAGCTATCATGGTCGCTCTTTAAGGGAGTTGCTAACTTCACATTTGAGAAAAAAGTATTTCCTCCAAATGATATAATGTGATGTCTGTATTGTGTGGCCTTGACACTGAAAATCAATAATTTGCTCTAAGGGGTTCGCTAATGGCAAAAAAATTATCCTTATGCAAGACAGGAAAGTAGAATAGAATACACTAGATATGAGCTCATTTCCCCACAGGAGGAGTTGTAAAGTTGTGGTATTGTCCCTCATTTAAGGGGAAGTCTTCCTGTCTTTTAATGAATGACAGGAAATTGGGTTTCAAAGGCCACTGAGGGAGTTGTATTATCAAGTTCAGAATGTTTGGCCTTGCAGTTTTAAGCTGCCACGTTGAGGAAGGGAAGTGCAATCCATTTTTCTTGTTTTCTAAATGGGAAACTGAGTCACAACGTACCTAAGCTAAACATAGACCTTTTAAAGATCTGTTTGAAAGCTCTGATAAAAAATGGACTATGGGAATGCTGCCAAGATCTATCCAGAATATGAACATAAAAAACGGGTGGGTGGGTGTCACTATAAACATGTCACTGGTGGAGCAACTGACCCTCACGTACCTCATTGGGAAGCAGACCGGAGGCGCAGACCCTTAAGGCAATAGGCTCATTAATGGTTTTGACTGTGGGATGATTCATTCTAGCACTGAAGAGAAAGTGTAGTAGTTTGCAGGCAGCAATAATAGGGTAGTAGAGGTAGGGTCACCGTACCGTTGACAGATTCAAGTTTACCTACTCAAAGTTTATTGTGATCCTACAACAGAATTTGATCTGTCTGAGGCAGGCTAAAGTAGAGGACCTCCGTCCATTCGTTGGAATGTAGCACAATTCAGACAATAGTCAAGGGCCTATGTAAACCTAATTTTTATTCCATTTTTAGTCCATAGTAAGAGGGCACATCAGTAAGTGACTAGTCATTTGTTTTTCCATGTTATCAGTCCCAAAGGTAGATTTTCTGGCAAGAAAAATTTGTCACATTGCTGGTATTTTTCACTCTGAAAGTGGATTCACTCTGAAAGTGGATGGAAGCTAGATTAAAACTTTACTTTGTTCAAAATCTCCAATAGAAGAAGAAGAGTTGGCTTTTCTACCCTGCTTTTCTCACCCATTTAAGGAGACTCAAAGTGGCTGACTTAGCTTTCTGTTCTCCTCCCCATAACAGACACCCTGTGAGTGTATTGCTTGTGTTTAAGCTCATATATAGAGGGTTTGACATATGGAGCTATAAGTCACTAAAGACTGGGTTACCAAGTGATGCACGTATCCTTTAAACCTGACAGCAAAACATAGAAATTGTGCAGAACAGAGACTTCTAGTATGTTTGCTGGTCCAGTATACCAGCTAGTGCAGATTGGCCTATGTCACATGCTCTCGCCTGAACCTGGCTTGCTGCCTCAGCTGAGTTAAGCAGATAACCCAGTAACACGCTGTCTGACGGTCAGGGCCTGTTTGCACTTATTTCACTGGAATGGTATTATTATAATAGTATAACAATGCCATTACAGTGAGATGAAGATGAAGCATGGAGGGAACATCTGCAACTCAAGGGCTAATGAAGTCTTGAACTGGATCACCTGCAGATGGCAGGCTGGATTGTCATGGCAAGGGCCACAGCAACATCTGGGGTGCACCCAGACATTGCCATGGTGGTTGGGACACAGTGCACAACTGCACAGCCACAGTCATACCACCATACCCACTCACAGCATCACACTCGGAAGAGGTTGCAAACACTTCTGCATGGAAGCTATCTAGCTGCTTCCAGTCAACTTGCCCACAGCTACTGAGGACTGGGGATGGCTTGCTAAGCTCCAGATGACAGCAGCCACATTCAGACAGACCTCTAGTCTGGTGGTCTTCACTGATTCCCAATACATTTCACTGACTTAGGATGGACATGCCTGTTTTCTTCTGTCACTGTCACAGTTTAGCCACAGAGCTTAACTTAAACATATTAATGATATATATAACTTAATTTTGCAGATGGCTATGTTCGACGAAGCTGCATAGTGAACGAGTAAGTGCAATTTTTCCACCTTGAGGTTTTATAATACCGCAAAATTATTGAAGTTGTTAGGGAAAAATTTGGTTTGTCTAACTCCAAGTTTGGCAAGAAAAACAAATGTTCAGAACTCAGAGAGAAAGACGTTTCTCAAAAGTGAAAGCCATGTGTTTCATCTGGTTACTGTTCATAAGACTAGTATTAATCATCCTAATCTTTAGTTTTATAATTTCCTGTTAGAATGTTGAGTGAAATCCACAGAAATGTTACCTTGCATTTAAATGAGTGACTTAATCACCAAAGTATCTTCACATTTGTTTCACATCGTGCAAAATTCTTGAGGAGTTTCTGCTTAATATCTTGTTCATTTTTTCACTTTGCCCACTGGAATGGTATAACCGTATAATTCCAATGGTATAACAGTACCATTCCAGTAAGGCAAAGATCAAGCACGGAGGGAGCCATTCATACTTCACGTGCCGGCACAATCCTGAAATGGACCATGAGTACTTGAATGCAAATAGCCCAGCCTGGGCAGGCCAGATTACCATGGCAATGGCAATGGCAATGTTCCACACATACCCAGACATTGCCATGGCAATAGGGATATGCCACAACTGCAAAGCCATGCCTACTTACATGGCATCCAGAAGAGGATGTAAATGTTGCTGACTGGGAGCTCACTAGCTGTTCCCAGTCAAGCCACGGTCAGCATTCTAGTGAAGGATAAGGCAGTCTTAGTGAGCTCAAGGACTGTGTCAGTGGCAGCAGCGGTAGCAGTGGCGGTGGTATGTGGATGGCCTTCCCAGGAGCATCTAGAACCACTGCACAAAGGTAAGTGCAAACAGGCTCGTATATTCAAAGATTTTTGTGGTTTCCAGAACAAGCAATTAACTTTTGGATATGTGAATTGAGTAGCAATAGGATTTGGTATGAAGCAAACATGCATAGAATTTCACTGAATATTGTATTATCAAATTTGGAACCTACTTAGATCTTTTGCAGAGTACATGTTCTGCATGCAGAGATCTCAGGTTTGGTTCTTGGCATCTCTAAGAAATGGTTGTAAGTTGGCTTTCACACCAGATTCAATCTCACTCGTAGCAATTTTGGGGCTGTTATGCCATGTTCCTGATTTCTTCTTGTGGGAACCTAAGCTTTTGGATATAGCTGTGATATCTTAAGAGCAAAATCCTCTGAAGATGGATATTGCAGCTATATCCGAAAGCTTAGGTTCTCAGAAGAAGAAACCTGGAACACAGCATAGCAGCCCCCAAAGCACTACAAAAGAGATCTCTAAGAAATAGCTGGAAAGATCTTCTCTGAAACTGAATAGAGCCAGTGCTAGTTAACATTGCACTAGGTAGATCAGTGGTTCAAACCAAAGTAAGGCAGCTTACTATGTTTAGCTAAACTGATTGACTTCTTTTCCTTTTAAATACAGTGATGAAGAAATCTATGATGACATCGCTGATGGTATGTTGCCTATGTCCAACAGAACTGTAATAACTGAAAACTTTGCAAAATGAAGTTGTTTTGTTTGTTTTTCATGATCCACCCATGAGTCCCATTTCAAGTTTGATTCAAAAGATACAACAAGAAATAACAGCAGAATCTATTGAAAGACAAAAAGACTCCATATGGTGCTAATAGAAGCATAAAATCTAGTTCTGTATGCTGTCTTGTAATTTGGATACTGACTTATTTTCTTTTGTAAATCTTATCTGCCTATAAAGTTACAAGCCTAGAGATTATATTCTTATGTGAGTTGTTAGACTGAACAAATGACAGGTTGGCCTGTTTGAAGATTTGAACCTTTACATTTGAAAGATCAAAAGAAAGGCCACCGAAGATGGCAAACTATTTTTTGATGGATGAATGACTTTTTTAAAAAAAATCCTGTGTCCTTTGACACCTTCTAGTGAGTTAAAAATATGTGGATAAGGGTGATCCAGGAGACATCATATCCTTAGATTTTCAAAAAGCTTTTGATAAAGTCCCTCATCAGAGACCTCTCTATAAGTTTAGCAGTTATATAAAAACAATTGGCTAAGGAATAGAAATAGGGATGTACATGAACAAGAAATTCAGGTTCGTTTCACAATTAAAATGAATGTCTGAAAATTTATGTCATCCAATCATTCATTCAAATGGTTGAACTTTTGTATTTGCAGTTGAACATTTTCACAGCTTTTTCCCACTGAAAAAGCATATTTTCATCAGTCAAATACTGCAAAAGTGCAAAAATGTTATATTCATTTCACGTTCATATTCACAAGCCAGGAACATTGTTTATTTATTTGAAATTTCGGACATTCAAGTGTCAGTACTTTAGTTTTAATGCAGTCAAATCAAATTTTTGAATCCAAATTTGTTTGTGCACATCCCTAAATAAAAAACAGAGAAAAATAATAAACTGATATTTCTCAAGATGGAGAGAGATAGCAAGTAGGGCCCCCATGGTTCTATTCTGTAATTGGTGTTTTTAAACATATTTATACATGATCTGGAATTAGATGTGACCAGTGGACTAGCCACGTTTGCTGACACCAGATTGTTTGAACGATAAAAACAAAAAGGGGACTGTGAAGGAATGCTGCACATTGTGGATTGGGCATCAGAATGGTAGATGCCATTCAGTGTGGAAAAGGGTCACATGATGCACATTGGAGTTAAAACTCCCAGCTACTCATATACACTAATGGAGTCAGAGCTGACTGTACCTGATCAACAAGAAATTGTGGTATAATGTTGCATTGTACAATGGAAGCGTTGACAAGGTGTGCATCCACTCTAAAACAGGCCAATAGCAGCTGCCATTATAATGCTAACATTATAATACAAAATGATAGGGTGACTACATCTGGAATACCGTGTGCAGGTTTGGTCACCACATTACAAAAAAGATATAGCAGAATTGGAAAATGTTCAGGGAAGGACAACTAAAGTGATCAAGGGCTTGAGAAGCTTCCGTAGGAAGAAAGATTTCAGTGCCTGGAGCTTTTCCGTCTAGAAAGGAGATCAGTGAGAGGGGACATGATAGAAATGTTTACAGTTATGGATGATGTAAATAAAGTGGATAGGGAGAAGTTTGTCTCCCTTTTCCCAAATCGCAGGACCAGGGGTCACTCAATGAAACTGAATCCTGAATAATTCAGAACAGAGAAGATTGTTATGATTATGCAAAACACATGGTTAAGTTCTATTGTAGAATAATAGAGTTGGAAGGGACCTCTAGGGCCATCGAGTCCAAGCCCCTGCTCAATGCAGAATTACCCAAACCATCCCAGACAGATGAAGGCCAGCCTCTGCTTGAAAACATCCAGTAAAAGAGAACTCACTACCTTCTGTGGCAACCTATTACACTGACTGATTGTCCTCACTGTCAGGAAGTTTTTCCTAATATCTAATCTGTATTGACTCCCGTTTCATACCATTGTTACTAATTGTCCCATCTTGTGCAAGTGAGAATAGGGATGATCCCTGTGCACTGTGACAGCCCTTCAGATATTTGAAGACCCCTATCATGTCTCCACTCAGTCTTCTCTTCTGTAGGCTAAACATTCCTAGATCCTTCAACCTTTCCTCATAGGAAATGGTTTCCAGACCGCTAACCATTTTGGTAGCCCTCCTTTGTACTTGCTCTAGTTTGTCAGTCTTTTTTGAATTGTGATGCCCAGAACTGGACACAGTACTCTAGATGAGGCCTGAACAAGGTAAAGAGAAATAATTACTTCTCATGATCTAGGCTCAATACTCCTCTTGACGCATCCTAGGATGGTGTTTGCTGTTTTTGCAGCTGCATCATATTGTTGACTCATGTTCATCCTGTGTTCAACCAGTACACCCAGATCCTTTTCACTTGTGCTTCTACTCAGCCTGATTCCTCCCATTCTTTATTTTATTTTAACTACCACGAGAAGAGATGTTGGCCACCAACTTAGGTGCTTTCAATAAAGATTTAAATCAATTCATGGAACTGAAAGGCTCTCAACGGTCATTATACCTGATGGCAGCAGGAGGTCATTTGCTTCTTAAAACCCACGGGTGGGAGACAGCAAGCAAAGCAGTCTGTGTGGGCATGTCCTGTTGGTGAGTGCCTTATGCATAGGATTGGCCATTGTAAAAGCAGACATCTGAACTAGATGGGATATAAGTCCAATTCATTGGGACCCTTCCTATGCCCTTATATTATATTATATTTAAAGTTATATTGAGATTGATGACCTTTTTGTCTTTTTGCTAGATCCTGTTGTTATTCCTCATTTGTTTTTCATTACCGAAGTAGAGAACCTTCATACAGAATTTGATGCATCTTTTTTTCCCCTCCTCTTTCTAGACTGTGTTTATGACAATGAATAGCTGCAGCCTGCTTCCCAGCATGGGCTTCATAATCCTTAGATCTACAAGTGGTTGATGCAAAAGAGAAATGTGTGACTCACATGGATTGCTGTTCCCTAGGTACAAATATTTGGTTCAGCTATTCTACTAGTTTCTAGGTTGTAGAACAGAGCTCAGTGATGTCATATATTCACCTATTTTTCTTGCCTAGTCACAGAGAACTGTGATGCAAAACGCTGTTTAAGATGTTCAGATAACCATACATTTTTTCTTTTACAAAAATTGTAAAAAAAATAAAAGGCACTCATTTAATATTCTATTTAAAAACACCCATGCATGCTCAGGACACCTCTGTTCTCACTCCAGAAATCACTACTTGAAGTATTCCTGACCCAATTCACTTGTTTTCTGGTTATTGTACATTGAGTTCACTTATTTCAACTGCACTTGCCTCTGAAGCAGAGTTATCAACTGAAAACCCACACAACATGCAAACTCACAATGGATCTGACTGTACTTATTATCCAACCACTTCAGTGCATTTACCCCTTGCTGGTGCTCCATCCCACAACTTTGTAATATTGTACTAAGAACCCCCATAACCTTTTGCTAACTAAAAAATAAATAATAAAGGAAAGCTCTGTAGAATGAAGCAACATGGCAGCATGCATTCTTTCAAGCCAGGGCATTAGAGGCATGGACGTTCTTACGCAACACCCATTATCAAACATCAAAACCTTGCAGATTCTCAGAGCCAAGTATTTTTTAAAATAACCATTTGATTGCATGTGAGTTCAGGCTAGCAGAAAATTTGAAGGGCATTCCTAGGACCATCCCCATGGGCATTTGATCTGGTACCGAAATCAGGTTCAGCATAGGGTGTCCCCATGCATTTTTGTTTGGTCCAGTTTCTGTGGACCAGGTTGCCCCAAACTGTGCCAAACCAGGACCAAATTTGGTACGCGAAAAAACAAGTCTGGACGTGGTCTGGGGTCCTGGAATGCATTGCTTAGCGAGACTGCACATGGGGACAATCCTGGGCTGTTTGGGGAAGAGATAGGTGCTCGTGTCATTGGGAGGTGGGGTGTGCTTGCTGTTCCTGCCCTTTGCATTTGAGATCACAACCACTGACATTTTTTGGGAGAGAAAAAATCCTGATCGCCAAGGCAGGCAAGATGATGGCTTAATTTTTGTCCCTTTTCCACGGCAAATATTCCACCTGCATTTCCCGATTGCCAAGGCAGGCAGGATAATGGCTTGATTTTTGTTCCTTTTCCAAAATATTCCACCCATTTCCCGATTGCCAAGGCAATCATGATAATGGCTTGATTTTCTCCCTTTTAAACTTGCTGGCCGTTCTCATGGTTCCTGGTGGAGTGGAGGTGCACGAAACTGTTCAACCACCCAACTGCCACTAAACCTTGTAGCGGCTTTGGGTTTTTAAAAAATATTTTAAACTTAAAACTTTTCCCGTGCCTCCCAGACCAGTCCTGGCTTTCTGTGCCGCTAAGGGAGGAGGGGATGCAGCATTTGGAGCTGGCAGCACAGCGGTGGGATGAAGTCAGTCTGGCTTCCAATGAGGAGAGAGGGGCAGAGAGGAGGTGGGGCTGCTCCCCATGCCACATCCAGCCCACGTTACCAGGAATGGCATGGGGATGGGCAAGATTTGATCTCGGACCCGCTCCCAGCCCCATACTTGCCCATTCCAAGCCCTAGTGTCTCTCCAAAACAGAAACAAAGCATGTGCAATGTTCACAGAAGTTGGACACAATGATCCCATAGGACTTTACAAGGAGTGGGCATGAGGTCTTTGCTGCTTTGTGTGTGCTTCTTATAATATTCCCTTCTGCCGTTCTTCCAGGTTTGCGTCATTTCCATCTCCACATACCTGGAAAATGTCTGCAATAAATCAATAAATAAATAAAAGCCCCATGTTGCCACACTTGTGATGTGGAGAACTTCATAAGCCATTTATTTGGGCAATCATTGCTGAAGTAAACTTAAGCATGAGTGATCTTGAGATAGTTTTGCCAAGGATGATCAGGGAGACAACAATAGGGTCTGCTTCTGATAAGTAAACCTGTTACAGCATAAGCAGTTAGTTCTTTCATGTTCGCCTGCATTGCCCTATTCCTTCTCTTTTGATCTGCTTCTCCGCAGTAAAAAACAACCACCAATGATACACAGCAAGGTAAACTGCAGACTTAAACTTCACATTCACTCAAAACATGGGGTCTGGGTGGAGGGCTGGAAATGGCTTCAAGGACTGATCTGCTTGAAACAGTTCCCATCCTTGTCCTCGTCTGCGTAACCAAGTGCTGCTTTCAAGTGTTACCAAGGAAGATATTTGCTAAAGTTACATTATTTGTGATTGTTTGCTAAAATGCATTGATTATGTCTCTTTAATTGGACAATCATTAATTTATGTAATTTATGTAGTTATAAACAGTTTATTTTGTGCTGCATTTTGAGATAATAGCTTTGTTGCTCATCGTAGTATCATATTGCTACAATATCATGTAGATTTTTTTTCATATTAAACCTATGTTTCTTTTCTATCAATCCTGTTCTTAAACTTGTTACAATTTGGGAAACAGTAAAGATCTTTTGGGGATTTCTAGACCGCAGCCTTCTTCTTGTCTAGCACTTTCTTCTACATTCACCCCTTTCCTCAATGTAGCTGTATTCAGTCTAGGAGTACTTATAAAAGACTTGATAAGGTCATGCTGAAGCAGGAAGAAATAGAACTGTCGGGCAATGGAGACACAGGACCTGTTCACACTTAGCAGCCTAGTTGTATTAAAGTACCATACTAGTTAAGCTGATGTGGCAGCCATCCACATGTCTAGTGCTAGTAAAGCCCCATACTGGGCCAGAAGCACATGAAGTATGAATAGCCTGGTCATGGCAGGTTAGATTGTCAATGTGCAATGACCATAGCAGCATCTGGTGCACACCTGGTGCAGAGAACTGTGAGCTGCAAGAAGACTCCTTGAGTTGGTTGACAAGGGAAGAAGACTTTAAAATAGGCTTGTTCGCATTTATCTGAATAGAATGGTCTGGGAAGTCCATTCCAAGCTGGTTAATGTCCAAACCAGATGGGGCCATTCGCACGCTGAGGACAGGAACATCTCTGCTCCTGGTCCAGCAGCTGCAGCCATGTTCATGGCCCGTTCCCAGGATTTGCATCCTAAGCTTGGCTGCTCCATCCACCCCTCACCACAGTTGGATAAGGGAATGGCATGTACACTATGTGAGGGCAGGATGAGCCAGGTCAGGAGGCAAGCCTAGAAGTGTCCCATTTGCATGGCTCTTAGGCCCTTTCCATGTGCAGGACAACCTGTTTCCCATGTGTAGAACTGCTTTTAAGCCGTATGCAGTAGGTAAGCATGGGGAATGGATGCAAGGTCTTGGGGATTGTTCCAGGAGGATCGAAGTACGTACAGTGCATTTCCATGCTGTGCTAGGAACTGTCTCCAGGCTGAGTGCAAAAGGACCCTAATTAATTCTAGAAAATCCTACAGCATAAGCCCATCTCTATATGGACTCTGAAATATGCACCTTTGTTTAGAATAAACAGTTAACCGTTAAGTTTAGTTCTGAATCAAACAGGTTTACCTAGCATTAGCCACAGTCTTCTAGCTACTGGAACTGTTGGCAGCAGGACGTAAGATGTCCAATGATGAAACCAAGAATGTGATACATTCTACGTTTTCAAACCTGGTAGCTGAAATCTGGAGAAGACTCAACAAAGAACTGGACCCAGCAACAGAAAAAAGGTGAAGTTATATGTACATTCCCAACTTACAATTAATTGATGAAGCCATCACACAAAACAATCCAAAATGCCCAATAACTAATGACATTTTAACTGATTAATAGTGTGCATTCTTTACTACAAACAACTCCTGTACTTGTGGGTACTTTCCTAAGACTTTCTGTAATTAATCATACCAGCCATGCTTATGTTAAAACAAATCACTACAGCTCATTTTGAGGAAGGACAAAGGCCAGAGTATGAATCCAATGAAATAAATCAAGATTGGTGGGTGCTAAGTAAACATTAAAGTTGTCACCTGACTGAGGGATACTGGTTGATTTATACAAGCTTTTGTTGATTAACAATCAGATTTCTCATGACTAAAAGCAATATTTCTGAATTTCCTAATCAATTTGCTTATGACATCACACCTCATCCTCCAGCCTCTTCTCCCCTTGTTGAATATATTAAATAAAAAATGCACAATCAAATATTGATTTGAATACATGTAAAAGTAGTAGCTCTAAAAAGAAAAAGCAAGTAAAAGCTGAAGTGTGTGGACCAGAAGAATGAGATAAATTATTTAAGTAGAATCTAGTTCATTGGGCTCATTGACGTTAAATGCTTGTGACACTAACACTATACAAAATGGTCAAAATTTGCACTGTCATGTAAAATGTGGGGATGACTTTGCACAAATAGTGCAACACTTTAAATTTTGCTGGATGCAGTTTGCCTTTGCAAGAAAACACTTTCGAAATTCCTCTTTTGTGTGATTCGTTGTTGAAGAATATCCAGTAAAAAGCAAAAGAGGATTTTATTTATTGACAAGTATGACCAATCCTGAATGGTAAGACATTTCCTGAAACCCAAAACCCAAGGACATGAAATAAACCAGCATTTCTCTATGGTGGTGCTCCTCTTTGGGTTTGTCAGTTGAAAAACAAAGTTCCCTGGTCAAGCAGGATTTTTTAGGTTTTTGAAATAATAGAAAAAATTTTCAAAACCTGTTTAGCAAAAACAAAAGTACAGTGAGCAATAGTTTTTGATTCCCGTTACCTTCAGCTGAGAAGAGAATATCTGTTTTACCTGTCGTTATTGTAGTTAGGCAAAACCATTCCGACTGTAAACAGGAAGAAGATTGGCGTTTTTCAAAGAAAAACCAGTCATCTTTCAACGTAAAACCACACGCCCATAAAGTGTGATATCTTGTACATAGTATTATTTTGCTCAAGTTGTGAATCGAGTGTTGTAGATTAGAATATATTTGCCCAGCCTTTTAATTTTTTAAAAGGCTATATATACAAGCAGATTACCTCAGAATTTAGGCTGCTGCCTGCTAATCTTCCCTTAGCTTGAAAGCTAGTTAACATTAGTTAAAATCACATTAGGGTGTTTCCGCATTTGCTGCCAAAAAACGGATTTAAGAAAATCCGTTTCCCAGCGATCCGGCCTTCCGAGGATCCGAAATAGGGATGGATCCTCGGAGGCGTCCCACGCATCCATACACGCGTGGGGAGGCTGGATTGGCCAGATCCCCTGGGGGCTGTGCGGAAGACACAGCACCCATTCCAAAGGGCATTCGGCTTCCTGCACTGCTGACGCTGCCCCCAGAGCCGCAGGACAGGAGCATGTAGCTGCCAGTCACCACACGTTTCCGGCGGCGTGTGGTGTGTGGGAGAAGGGCGGAAGGAGGCAGGCAGGCCTGCTTCTGCCCTTCCCAAGATGGCAGCTGCCAGCAAATCTGGCCCCTCGCCTCTCCATGTGCGGAAGCGTCCTGTTTCCAACCGGATTGAGGCGAGGGGCCGGATGGAACACCTAATTTTTGAGGTCTTCCCTGAGGCCGGATTCTTTGGCAACAAGACCCGATTAAGAGCAGGTCTTGCATGCCGGAGTGTGGAAGCGGCCTCCGCGAAGAGTCCCGGATCCGGCCTCCAATGCGGAAGGTAAGTTTTAATGTGTGTCTAATGTGTTTTGTATGTGTCTTTGAATGTGTTCTTAGTGCCTGTGCGGAAACACCCTTAGATTACCAAGTGCTCTAGGCTGGACAAAGAGATCAAAAGATACCCTGGAAGACAGTCATGATAAAATCATTTCTTTGGTTTCCAAGGAAACTGCATGAATCTGTCTATATAATCACAAAAAGTTTGAAACCAACTTAGTTATATCTTTTCCTTTATATTCATACTGCTTCATACTTGACATTCAATATACCCTAGACCAGCGGTTCTTAACCTTCCTAATGCCGCGACCCCTTAATAGAGTTCCCGATGTTGTGGAGACCCCCAACCATGGGGGGTAGAGCAGCTGGGAAGTGGGAGGGAAAGGCGGCGGGAGACTTGTTGCGACCCCTCTGAAAGGGTAGTTTGACCCCCAAAGGGGTCCCGACCCCCAGGTTGAGAACCACTGCCCTAGACATTCTCTAGGCCTAAGATCAGTAAATTAGGGTATCATGACTCATCCCATTAGATTTGCATGTCTTGAGAGTATCTTGGGAGACTACCAATCTAGATATCCCTAGAAATGTTCTTTCCATTTAACTCTGTTATGCACAGAATATTGGCAGGGGCACACTAAAGTAAAAAAAAATTGTTTCAGGCTGATTGGTGTACTGAGATCAAAAAATGACAGCTCATATTTTAAAGAAAATAATACTCCCTGAAACCATCTTGCTGTTCTTCCTAGCTTCAGTCCCTGTAAAGTATCTGAGGCACATTGTAAGCTGGCAGAGGAACGTTGTGGGACAATTATATGAGTGAAGTTATTAGTGCTGATGCATTGAACCCAGCTCACTTAGCTCTTCGTATTACAGGGTTTATTCCTTCTAAGCAATAGTGAAAAATTATAGGCATGTGACGGTCACTCCTTCACGCCTACTAAAATTTGGTTACAAAAATGTGTACACTTAAGCAGCTGTTTATTTAAAATCTTGAGGTATCATTTTCCATAAAACATCTTAAGGTGGTTTACAATATACATACAGGTAGGCAAAAACCAAGCTAAGGATAATACTAAAACCAGTGATTGACTGATTGATTGATTATATTTCTATCCCACCCTATACCTGAAGGTCTTAAGGCAGGTAACATTTAAAATCAAATATATTTAAATAATAAAAGCATATACTGAAAATATAGGATTAGGAAAACAAATCAAAAAGCAAAACAATTTTCTGACCTTATGCAGAATCTACTTCCTCAAAGGAATTTAACAGATACAAGCAGTTCTGGACAACTATCATAAAATAGTTCAAATTGTGGAGAACTGGATAAAATACCAAATACCTTAAACAATCTTATGTATATTTAGTTGTGTAGGGAGATTTTGTATCAGAAGAAAAGCACTGGAAAAAGTAGGAAAAGAATCATTACTTCCTTTTAAATAAACTCAATGTAAGTAAGAACAACATTCTGGTACTCCAAAACACATTTAGTTATTTATCATGAATATTCTGGCTTCTGTTATTTAAAAGGAATGGTTCCTCATCTGTAACTTAAGTTCTAATCTGTTCATGTTTACAAACTTTCCAGCCTCTCAGATTTTGAAATGGAAGGTAGTGTTTCTCAGCACTGAAGACATGGTGCATTGGTAAGAAAAGACCAATATTACAACAAGATAATGAATTGAATAGGCTGATGTGTGACAGCGCTAGGATTCTAGAATTGATTTGCTTGCAGAATCAGGCTGCCTCCAGATGTATGGGAAAACCTAAAATTGTCTCCATAATATATTAGGAATGCCAGTCATATCTAAAGCATCCCCAATGTAAACCACATTTAGCTATAATATTGCTATTATGGGAAATCCAGCAATGTTCCAAGTTTTCCATAACAGTGATGCTTACTTTGACATTTGTTAGTAGCTTTTGTGATTAGGTCAGTTGGGGCTATGAGATTGCCAGAAGAGATGATGTTAGTTAGGAGGGAACTATTTGTTAAAGAGCTTACAATCACTCCATGTCACCTGTCTATTTACAGTTTGAAACTCATTTGTTCATTTTTGCAGATCACATAGTTATTTCAGGATGAGTTTTTTGGCACAGAAGACACTAGTTACACCTTCAGATAAACTGGTCCATGTGTACCAGAATAAGTGATTACTTTTTGATATTTCCATAAACGGCTAAGAACATGAACAGTATGGGCCAGTTTACACTTAGCTGGAATGTGTGAGTAAAAAACCTCCAATAAACAGTCCACTTTGATATTGCACGTATGATACTAGGTGGTTGAATTAACTTCACCTAGAATAAACAAGACTTGGTGAGTGTTAAGAGATTCACACTAAAGCCCATACTGTATGGTCTTTCACTAAACGGAAGTGATAATTCATTCCTATAAATGAATCAGACATAGATCACATCTACACAGATTGCAAATTCCCTTGATGCAATGCATACTGGATTTTTTTGTGATACAGTCATCTCTTGTACAATGCTGGGGTTCCCATAAATCACCAATGTAAAATGGTGTTATGCAAGTAATTGATATAATCATTCCTTGAATAACACTGAGGTTCCTACAAATAATTGTTACATGCAAAAGCTAAAGGTTAGGGAACCATAGAGACCAGTCTCTCAGTTTTAGTGACACCACAAAAATGAGACTAGTAAACCATGTGCAAAGCATTGATGCAGAAGAGGGAAGACCCAGTGTATTACTGTAAATCATTGGCACCCCCAGAAGTCAATTAACTCACTGCTTCCAAGATAATTGTGTTATAGTCATCATTCATGTTTGTAAAGCTGCCCATCGAAGCACATATTATAACACTGCAATCTCAACTTTTACTGTAATGAAACACATCTTAAAGAAAAAAACCCTTATCTCTGAAGTGGCCTTTGGAGCCAGCTTCAAGATTGGTTTGTTCACACACACAAATCTGCATCCCTCCCCTCTAAACATTCTCTGCTAGAGAAGGGCTGTGTTCAGACATAACAAAAGGTGTGCCTCATAGACACAACACTTATTCAATCCATATTATTTGGGTAATCTGCAGTAAAGCATCAATAATCCAGAATAGAATGTCAAGATGTGCTTTACTCTGGATTATCCAAAGAATGTGGATTCAGTAAGTGCCGACTAGATGAAGCTGTGTGTGACCCTCTCCTGTTCCCAACCCTAATCCTTCTCTAATCCACTTTTTCTACCACAAAATGTTCAGGAGAGGTGCAGAATGGTGAGTGAACAATCCCACCTCAGAGCCATCTCTGAGGCACTTCAAATATGGTTTGTTGTTGTTGTTTGCAGTGACCAGGTTTCCACTGGGCATTTTAATCTGGGTTTAAAACAGGTGTTTTTTAAAAAAATCAGCAGCGAGATCTGGTTTTTGGTGTTCCCACTCTTTGCTTATAATGTGGACTTGCACGGGAGAAAATCCCGTCTCTGCTCGTCATACCCTGACATCATCTGGGCAGGCAATTCAGACCCCACCCCCTCTATAAGCCTGTCCCTGATTCAATGGAATACTTTGGCAGCCCACCATAGCACAGCTTCTCATGTTAAAGATCACTTTCCCTGGTGTTTTTTGCTAGATCCATAGATCGAAGCAGGGGAGAGGGAAGGACGGAGGGAAACAAGGTGGCTTTCGCACAAGGAGCCGACAATTGTCTGGATTGGAACGTCAGAGCGCTGCGAAACAGCGGGGATGCAATGAAGGCAAAAGGCATGAATGGAAGGGGGGGGGGGAGAGACACACAAGAACCAACAACGCCAAGCCAGAAGCCACCAATTTGTTACACTGAACTCTTGCCACAATGTTACATCTCTCCCCTGCCTTTCAGGGAGCCGGATCTCATTAGCACATAATGGCAGACAGCAGGGAGAAGGGGCTAGGGCACACGAGATCACGCTTCTCACTGGATCAGGGGAAACTGTCATTTTAAACATATTGTGTTATTGTTTTAGAGTTGTTGACTTTTTAAAGTCTTTTAATGTATATTCTATTTTTATCTGTTGTTTTAAGGTTGTTACCCACCCAGAGACCTTCGGGTATGGGGAGGGATAGAAATGTAAATAATAAATAAATAAATAAACTGAAGAGAAGGTTGCCTAAAGCACGGTTCCCTCCCCCCCAAAATTGCTTGCATTCCCATTGCTAAATAGTGAGGGCCATTTCTACATCCAGCAGCTGGATGTAGACAAATTCACGTTTTGGGGGACCCTTTAATCCTCAGAAACTGCGGGTTCTTCTGAAGCTCTGGGGGCCGCGAGCTTTCAAAACGAGTCCAAAGCGCTTTAAATCTTGAATGGGAACGCAGCAGATGCGAAAACGACAGAACTGTGTATACTCTCAAAGCATAAGCCTTTCCTCAGTCTTCGAGACTGAGGGGAAGCTGCGAGCGTGTGTCTGTATTCGTTTCACGGCGAGAACAAACAAGCCAGACGGGTCGCGCAGGCACGACGACGACGACGACGACCTGCCCTGAGGAGGCAGCGAGGCAGGAGGCAAGCGGGCGCTGTAGTCGCCGCCACCGCCGCCATCCCATCCTTGGCTTTCTTCCTTCTCCGGCCGCGGCGTCCGGACTGCCCTCCCTCCCTCCCTCCCGCCTGCCTCCCTCTCGGCCGGCTTAGCGCCTCATTCGCTGCTGCCCTGGCGGCGCCGGTGTCGGCCCGTCCTCCCTCCCTTCCTCCCCTCAGTCTCGGCACTGTCCTGCCGCCTCGAGCGAGGAGAGCGCGGAGGAGGGCGAGGGCGGCCGCGGCACCGGCTGACCCACCACGGCAGCGGTGGCGGCGGCGGAGGAACCTGCGGGCGAGCCGAGCCTCCTAGTAACTACACAGCAACTCCGCAAGCAGGCAAAGCAGCAGCAGCAGCGAGCGAGCGAGCGCCAAGCCAAGCCAGCGGCTTTTCGGTCGCTCTCGCGAGATCGGGCGAGGTTTCCGGTGTTGTGACTGCGGGGCCGTCAACATGGCGGTGAACCTCCGCGCCCGCTCGCTGAGGCACCTCAGGATACGAGGTGAGGGGAAGCCGGGATATCGGCCTGGACCTTGCAAGGGGGGAAGGACGGAGGCAGGGGCGGGGATGGAGGGATGGATGAAGGGAGCCGGGGTTCCTTTTGCCCCTTGCTGCTCCGCGCCACCATCGGTCCCCATGGTCTCTCTTCCTCCACCACCACCTCCTCCTTCCCATCTCCAACCAAAAATCTCATTTTTCTTTTCTTTTCTCCCTTTCCCGTTCAGGACGGAACGACAGCGGCGAGGAGAATGTCCCCCTCGATCTCACCCGAGGTAACCGAGGGAGGGGAGGCTCTGGCTGCGGCGAAATGGGGGGCCGAGGGGCGGGGAAGCCTAGGGCAGCGCACACTTTGCTCCCTCCTTGCTATGACTCTTCTCCAGCCTGGTGTGGTGCGTATTTTACAACTGGGACTGAATGGATCTCCAGTTTGGTCTAGTGGTTAAGGAGCCGGACTCTTATCTGGGAATACCGGGTTCGATTCTGTCCTCCCCCATGAAGCCAGCTGGGTGACCTTGGGCTAGTCACAGCTCTCTTCTGAGCTCTCACAGCCCCACCTACCTCACAGGGTATCTGTTGTGGGGAGAAGAATAGAAAGCTTTGACAGCCGCTTTGAGTCCCCTTAAATGGGTGAGAAAAGCGGAGTAGAAAAGCCAACTCTTCTTTTCCTTCCTGCATGAAAAAGTAGGGAGAGGATCCATCCTTGACGTAGGGAAGGGGGGGGAGGCTTGTTGTTGTTTTCCTTGAGCAGCCCATTTCCACCTCCTAGGTGGAAGAAAAGGCTCAGTGGACATCTAGCCTGGCTGTCAGTCTTAACATCACATCTGTGGGCTCCATTCAAAGTCTGTGGTCACACTTAAGGTCTAATACAGCTTCAGAGTGAGAGAATTGCATCAGCAAAGTGACAAGCTGTTTTCTTTTAAGGCTAAATAACTCAGAAAATTCACTTTTGGGATAAATAATGGTGGTCACTTTCTTGATGAGTTCTCTTCACTCTGAAAGTGGACTGAAGCTGGATTAGCTTTAGGACCCTTTCCGCACTTGGCCATATTCTGGAATATATCTCGGGATAGCTGCCTGCTGGCCAAAAGGTAATGCAGACTATAGCAGGTCTTGCCTGGGGCTGTCCATAGTCTGCACAACCTTGCAGATAGCAGGTCCCTATTCTAGGATATATTCCAGAATAAGGCCAAGTGCAGAATGGCCCTAGGTGTGATCACAGCCAAAGTCTCTTGAGCTGGATAGAGCTGGCTGTTGAGTCAGACCTGGCCATGAGGAGGTCTTCCCATTGCCTGCTTTGGGAGGAAGCCCAAGTCCATCCTGTGGATCCTCTGAATCAAAGTACCTGTGACCGAGCTGCAATAGGCCTCTTCCAATGGGCTTTTTCTACCTTTGCTAGTTTACTGTGCTGCTAGATGGGGTGAGTGGCTATGAGAAAGCAGGCTACACACCCTCCTTTTGTTTTATTACGTGCCATGAGGGAGGGCACTTTCCCATTGAAACTGAAATTTTGGCCTTGGCGTAAAACCATGGAAATAATGTAAGGGAGCAGAAACTAGTGAAAAGCAGGTTGTGAGTTCAGAAGAAGCTGTAGGATTTGTTGTGCAGGTACTGAAATGGAGGTGTATTTTGGTACAGTATATGGGAAGAAGAAAAATATAAGCCACAAGAAGTAGTGGTGAAGTCTCAGTATGGTGAGCATTTTTCTGCAGCAGCCTTGATACAGGGGGAAGGTGAAGGGGGAATTATGAGAACAAGCGGTTGATGGGTTATTGACAGGTATGTTGCTTTCTCCACCCCCTAGATTTGTTTTGTACAGGTTCTCCATGCTGCAGGTTCATTATTTACAGTCTGCTGGCTGCAGATGGGGCTGTTAACAGCATGTAAGCTTTTTGAATGCTTTTGTTGATGTAGCCAGCAGTATGGAAATTCTAACAGTCTTTCTAAAGGTATCCTCTCCTGCGTATGGCTTGCAAATTCTGTTTTGTGTTGCTTGTGATCTACTTGGAAATAGGCCTTTACTGCCTGAGCTTGTGATGTTTATGGCTGAGCCCTTGTCTGCATGTTTCTATAGGCAAGGTGACATAATATGCCTGGATGTTTTCCTTAAGACAAGAGAGTTAGAATTTTCATCAGGATGACGTTTTGAAAGTTCTTGATTTAGAATTAAAAAAAAAAAAACACTGATAGTTCAGTTCCAGGCATTTTTAAAATTAAAGGTGTGTGGCAACTGTATATTAACTGTTCATAAATATAAACAAATATAAAACAATCAGCTTGTAGGTATTTGAGTATTTCATATCTTGGATTTACTTAATCTTTTAAATCTTAAATGCGGGAAGAATGTTAAAGTCCATAACTCCTGATCTTATTAAAAATATGTTACATGTCTCAAATTCTTCATTTTGAAGTTTCCTAAGAGTTTTATAATAATAATGCAGTACTGATTGTATTTATGCAAGTGCCAAAAATGTTAATGTAAAGAAATTTATAGCATCATATATAAAGTAAAGCCATAGTATTCAGGTGGAAAGGTACCACATAACTACATCTTGCACATAGTGTTTGTTTGTGTTAGCAGTGTTAAAGTGGTTTGAGATTAGATTTCAAGGTCATTGGAATCCTTCCTTCTCTTGCGATTCCTGAATTGAAACTAATAAAAAAAGCAAGAATTGATGTTGAGGGTCGTGCTTTAAAAAACAGCTTAGATTTCTTGTTCTCAGGTTTTGTATGTGTGTGTTTTTTTAAAGTTACTTTCGGCTATGGTTTTTGTCCATTTTCCATGTGTGCTGAGTATTTATTGAAAGTTCTAAGGAGATGTAAATAGAGATTGATCTTTCCTTGAAGATAAGTCATGGGAATTCAGCTTGTCTGAACTTGTCCCTCTCATTTCTGGAGATGCAGAGATTTCTTATTCATCTATTGCTTTGGGGTACTTTTGTGTATATGTGTGATTACTCACTCATGTGTTTCAGAGAACTGCTGTTACTATGAACTGGCAGGTCCACAGGTTAAAATGTTTAACAGAATAGCACTAGCTTGTAGAAACTAACAACATATCTGATATTGAGTCTTCATTTGCAGATTTACCTAACTATCTACTCACTGTATTCTCTCTACGTCATATTTTTATTAAAGCTAGCTGTCTGTAATGCCTGCCTTCAGAGATCTGAAAGTGAACAGTGTTATATGTGCTTGTGCAGTCACCTTGATGATCCTTGGATAACAGCCTCTAAACTCCTTCTCAGGCTGTGAACTGTTTTTACTTTCAAGAGTTGAATGAGAGGCTGAGGGAAACTAAAAATGATTCAGTAACCACATGGCTGAAAGAGAAGCTTCTGACTTGTTTCTTTTTAATCCCTGGATAAGGAATTCATGTAAACAATACCAAGAGTCTGCCTGTTATACATGTTGGCTAGTTATGCATGATGTAGAACCAGGGATAGAATATTCTGGCGATCACTAGGTTACCATTTCAGATGAGGCCCTTAAACTTCATTTAGTTAGTTGATGTACGTGGATGATGAGGTCTAATTATCTCGCTGGATCAAACATTTTAACGCTTTTTAAGCAAAACCTGTGAATGGTTTGATAAAAGAGAATTTAAAAGTTTCAGTCTTCTTGTTCCTATAAACAGGTGAGCAGTTAAAGATGTTGGGATAGCTTCCTCCGAATCTTGATTGTATAAAACAGGCTTTCAGTTGCACTTAACTCTTTGTGTCTATGTGCAAGTGTAGGTGAGTGTGACAAGGGTCAGGGAGCATTAAAGTTCAGAACCTATTTCAGTCTCAAACTCAACTCGGGAACAACGCAGTAAACCTGTATTCATAGATGAGCTGTTGTGCAGGCACTTGGGATGAAGTTTTCTTCTTAGAACTATTTTGCACTGAAGACCCTATTCCTTTCTCATCTGGGCTTGAGAGATAGGGACTTGTCCAAGATCATCCTCTTGGTGTGAACATGAAGGTTTTACATCAGTCAGAAAGAGAAGCTACAGTTTTACTGTCAAGGTTTTGTTAACACCTGGTATCTGTTACATAGACTTTGGTAACTATCTAGCCATGCTCCTGTTAAATATACAGCATAATTTATTTTAAATGTGTAAAACTGTATTGAATCTTGGACCCCAGTATCTGCAGGGGATCGGTTCCATGTCCCACGTCCCACTGTGGTTACTGAAAACTGTGGATATTTGAAACATGGGAAAATTGTATTCAATTTCCCATAATTTGTGTGAAATCTCATGGGATTTCAGAGGAATGATGGGAAATTGACACCATTTTGGGCAATTTCCTGCCTGTCCCAGGCCTTGGAGGAGCTTTAGGTAGGCCTATTGGTTCCCACAGGGGGTGGGGCTGATCTGGTCACTACGGAAAACTGAAACTGCAGTTACCGAATCAGTGGATACAGGAGTCCGACTGTTTTACTCATAGTAGGGTGTGTTACCTGAGGGATGCACTGCATTCCAACTGTGAAACAGTTTCTTGGAATTTCAGAGAATTATGACCAGTGCTACCTGTGTGGCTATAACCAGTATTAAATAACCTTTCTCATTTTACTTTATAAAGCAAGGGGGAGGTTTTCTTACATCATACAACAGGAAAGGAGACCCTCACTTGTGGCCTGTGACTTTCTGATCTGGATGGGTGCAGCCATGGGCTGTATGATTGCTGGTTCCGGAGGCACACACTGTTCCTTGGCATGCTGATGCATGGTCTGCCAAAAAGCAGTGCATTTTCTCATGACTTGCCTGGCCCATGTCTGCATCCCCAAATTGGAATGCCATGGGCCGTGACTGGACATATGTGTATGTCAAGAAACTGAAGGAAAGTCAGAACAATTCAGGGTAATGATTATATGGTGCTGAATTGTGAGTATGGGTATTAATTACTGTGTATATAAAGTTACTTTATACTATCAGAATATGTTATATTGTCAGAATACATATCCTAACAGGGCCTGCTTTTGAGTGATAGCAACTTTCAAAAATCTCAGAATTAGTACTTTCCAGCTGCAAATAGGCCTATGGGACCTTACATTCAAAGCAGACTCCTATTTTTCTTTTAAGATCATTTTTTCAGATCCTGAAGAAGTTTAAAAATAGATTTGTTTTTTACAGTTCCAAGTATTTTTTTTTAAAAAATGCTAATATCTGGGACAGTTCCAATTGTCAGCTGTCTCAAGGTCATATTTAGTGTTTTTGAATCTCAGATGATCTTATTAGAGAAGATGTATTGTCTGTACTTGGCACATTTCTCAACACAGAAGGCGCCCCCTTTTCCTTTCTTTATATTACTTTGCTGAGATGTTAACAGCCTGATAATCCAAGTGGAAGTCAGTCCACCTTTTGAAATTACCGTTTTACATAATCAAGTTTATACTACTTGACAGAGTGATACAAAAGATCTACTGTTGAAGCAAAAGCAGAATCTATGAATGATTTATTTTTGTAAATGTATCCAGCTCTTTCTACAAAGAACTCAAGGTAACATATGCTGATATAATAGTATTTCCAGCACTTTGAAGGGCAGTACATCCAGGAAAGCACTGAAATGTTAAATGGGAAACCAGTGTCCTTATGTTGCAGTGCAGTTCTGTTCATTATTCTTTTGTAGGGATTTGCACGAATATTCATCACATACAAAATTTGTCCAAATTTGGACATTTGAATTCAAATTGAATGTTGATACATTCAAAGATTGACGTTTGAATTCAAATAAAACATTTCTGTGCATTCGTATGAAGCTTTGTTACATTCATGAACCTGGGGAGGTGGGAAAGCGGATGCCCAGTCACATAAGCAGTGGTTCGAAAGTGGATTCAAAGCAGATTAAGCATGGATTCAAAGTGGTTTGAGAGTGGATTTGATTTTACATAGGGATACATAGGCAATTCATAGCAGGGATTCGAATCAGATTTGTATTGAACAATCCTATTGATTTGCAACCCACCACGTTTGAAGGGGATCCACTCAAATGAATATGAATTTTCTTGCCGTCAATTTGATATGAATCAAACACACAAAAAATTAGTGCACATCCCTACGCTGTTGTTTTCAGTAAAATCTCAGTGCAGTACAGTTCCTAGTATATAATGTGATATGTGATTTTTATCCCCCGTATTTGTTGAAATATAGAGATTTGTTGGTAGAATATTGGACTGTTGAAGATTAATCATAGTATTTCATACATAGTTAATTCAAATGTCTTCATTCTTGCAGAGCAACATAACTAACTATAATTTATTGCTTATAAAAAGTTAGAGGTACTTTGTATGGATGATCCTAAACATATTTGCTCAGGTATCAGGCTTTGTTTAATAAGAAGCACAAGTGTGCAAACCACCAAGCAAACATATTTCTTTAATTGTTATATGTTTCCATAACCAGAGGTTTCATCTTTGGAAGATCCCAAATGCAAACTTAAGTTCTAGATACTTGTTGTTTGTAGAAACAAAAGTGGCAGAGAAATTCATTGGAATCCTAACTACAGATTTTACAGATTTAAAACATTTCAAAATATCTGTAACCTATGGATAGGCCCTCTAGTGGTTCAGTGGTTAAGAGCATTAGGCTACCTTCCTAATGCTGCGACCCCTTAATGGAGTTCCTCATGTTGTGGAGACCCCCAGCCATGGCGGTATAGCAGCTGGGAAGTGGGAGGGAAGGGTGGCGGGAGACTTGTTGCAACCCCTCTGAAAGGGTAGTTTGACCCCCAAAGGGGTCCCGACCCCCAGGTTGAGAACCACTGGGTTAGAACCTAGAGTCCATTATAGAGATGTGCATTAACAGTAAAATAGCTGTTTACTTTGAACCTTTATGAACAGATTTCATTGAACATCAAACCTGTTAGAACAAAAAGGGCAAAACAAGATGGAGTTTGATTTGAACCGAACCCCCACCTCCAAATTTGGTTTAATTCAAACCATCCTCCATAACCTTGGGTTATTTGGTTTGAATTCAAACCAGTAAAACACCTTGGTTTTAACTAGTTTGGTACATCTCTAGTTCATTAGTTCAAATCCCCACTCTGGCATGGAAACTCATTTAGTTTTTCCAGCTATAGGGAAAAAAATGGCCTCTCTGCTTTATCAGTGCCTTGGAAAGGCAAAGACTAAAGGAGGAAATTTCTGCAGAAAATGGTTTCTGAAGTGGCTGGAAAGACTATAGGTTATCTCTCTTGTAGCTCCTGCAGCAAACCCAGTGCAGTATGTTGTGTTTATATTCCTTTGGATCACACTGGTTAGGCTGAGAGGAAAAAAGTCTGATGCCTGGGCAAATCAATTTCCATACCTTCATGCCAAGGGTCTTTCCATTGTCTTTCAAGACAGAAGCACTCCAACAACTGTGAGTTGCTTAACAAGACATTTTCAAGATACACTTTAATTGAAGGAAGAAACCTAGTAGTTTATTTTCTTTCATGTTTACCACAGGACACTATATAGTGATTAGATGAGTATCAAGTTGGTGTGTGCATTGGGGGCAAGACATTTTTTGAGTAATAATATTTTTTGCTTTGTTTTCTTGTGATCTAGAGGTTGGTTAAGTATATCATAAACACCTCTTCCAGTATATTTAATGCATTTGCTGTTATTTGGCCAAGCAAAAATCAAATCTATAATAAAATATTTTTGTATCAGGCAGTTTTAAAAAGGATCTTTTCTGTCAGGGCAAGCCCAGGGCAGGGGAAATATTTCTAGTCTTCACTAGTCTTCTAAACATATATAGTAAAGAAATGCGGCACATTTCAGGGGGAGACTGTCCCAAATTCTTGGAATACTAGTGATAAGACTCTATCCCAGGTCTCCACCCCCTTAACTACTGAAGGTGATGGTACACCCATGAAGGACCTCTGCAGATCTTAAGGCATGATCAGGTTGATATTGGAGAGGGTGTTCCTTTATTTAATTGGGCCCCAAGCTATTTAGGGCCTTATAAGTTAAAAATAACATCTTGAATAGGGTTCAGTAGTAAAATGGCAGTCAGTACATATTTTTTAAGATTGATATGGTGAGCAGCTGGTCAACTTTTCTGGTCAGCCATCTAGCTACTGCATTCTACACTAGCTTCGACTTCCAAACCATCTTGAAGGACAGCCCCACGTAGAGCACATTGCATTAGTCCAGTTAGGAAATTACCAGAGCATGGATTATTGTGACTACATAATGTCTGTCCAGAAAGGGCCATAGATGTCAAACAAGAATCTCTCAAAACTACTGTCTGGCATTAGTTTTGGAGGTAGTGTAACCACAGCAACACAGGGCCTCCAACTCCCAAATTCCATAGCCTTTCCTGAAGAATACCATGGTCAATGGTATTAAAAGGTGCTGAGGCATTCAGGAGAGCCAACAGGGTTGCACTCCTTCTGTCTTTGTCCTGGAGAAGGTTATCAATCAGGGTGACTGAGGTGCTTGAAGTCAGATTAAAATGTGTCAGGATAATCTGCTTCTTCCAAGCATGCCTGAAGTTGAACAGCCACAATCACTCCAAAATGGTGATCATTTTGTTTACATCTTCTGGATCCAAGGAAGATCTCTTTTAAAGGGTGTGCACCACTGGCTCTTTAAGAGTAGTAGAGCCACCACAACTATCAAAGAGGTACAGTGGTACCTCGACATACAAGTGCCCTGACATACAAGTGTTTTGAGATACAAGCCGCCGAGCGAGTGATATTTTGCTTTGAGATGAGAGCAAGATTTGAGATACGAGTATGTAAATACAGTACAGTACATAACAAAAACAACTGAGGTGGTGTTTTGGGAGCTGGAATGGATTAATGGGAAAACTGCTTTGAGATACGAGCGATTTGACATAAGAGCAAGGTTACGGAACGAATTAAACTCGTATGTCAAGGTACCACTGTACTCACTAATTTAGTGTTCTCAGGCACTGTAGTAATTGGGTCTTTGACTTTTCAAAGGTTTTAATCAATTTAGGAAGATTGGTTGCAAATAATTTTAGTTACATTGGTAAAAGAGAGAAATCTTAAAGAATATTCCTAATGAGAACTGTGCCAAAGCAAACTGTTGCTTGGTGTAATTCTATCTCACATGAGTTTTCCTTCAAATTAATACATGGTCAGTATACAATGTAGGTCACTGTGTTTTTTATTTGTAAATTTAACTGTGAGCCTATAGGCATTCCCTCCCATTTTCAAATGATCTTGCTTGCAGTGCAGCTATCATAATTCAGATAAAATATAACCCTTTCAGTATAAATAAAATCATTAAAAGAAAAAGAAACTGTTTGATACGCAGGATTCTAAAGTTTCATATAGTTGAAAGTCATATATAATGTGTGTGCTTATACTAATGTAGGTTTTGATCATTTTTATCTAACCCTGATAGTTCCACAAGGTGACTTTCACTCACTAAAAGTTTTTATCAAAAACAGTTCTATTAAAATCATTTAAAAAGAAAGTTAAAGAAAAACAGTGGAGACATAAAATGCATTCCCCAAATACTTTTAGAAAGGAACCGATTGTTAGCTGCTTTCAAAGTGGTAGTTGTGAACCGAACCTGCAGACTTTTGGAAACATGTATAGTTTTTCCTAAGAAACCTCATGTTCTGATGGATTCCAATGTGTAATTCAGCCAAAAAACTGTAGCAAAGTGTCCTAAGAAATACTGGTTTAGAGGATTTCAAGAGACAACAAAGGTAAGATGTTTTATGCTCAGGGCAGAAGAAAATGTCTTGATTTAAATTTTATTCTCTTTTTTGATCTCATGGACATACAGAAGAAAATCATTGCCATATCTAAACCAGATTAAGAAGAATATACAGTGTTACTAACATGATTACACCTGATCCAAGTCTCAAACTGATTGCATCCAGTAATCAATAAGGTAGATGAAATTTAACCATGCAGAATTCCTTAGGATATGCTCAGTTAATAGGGATATTAATTGCTATGTGGTTTCTTCCTTGAAAATAGTACTACTGCTGTTTCAGTGCTATACCCTCAAGTCGATTAAAAAAAGGTTTAATGAACTCTGAGGGAATCTGCGAAGCTTCCCTGAGAACCAAGGCGGAAAGCCCCTGAATAGTTTTCACATTTGTGTTCTGATCAAGGGTTAGATTAGATAAGTGAAAGATAAATGCCTTTTGTTTCAAATTATATCTCTTTACTGTTTGACTCTGAGACACATTCCACTCCTGAGAGAAGAAGAGTTGGCTTTCATACCCGCTTTTCTCATCCATTCAAGGGGACTCAAGGTGGCTGACAAACCTTCTGTTTTTCACCCAACAACAGACACCCTGTGACGTAGGTGGGGCTGTGAGAGCTCAGAATAGAGCTGTGACTAGCCCAAGGTCACCCAGCTGACTTCGTGGAGAAGTGTGGACTTGAACCGGGAGACCGCCAGATAAGAATCCGACACTCTAACCACTAGACCAAATTGACTATCCCTGCCATTGCAAACTCTCTCATTCCCTCAGAGGGTGGTGAAAGAAATAGCAGAAAATACTATAGAATAGCACATGCCCATTTCCTTGTTTGTTTCTTGTTCGTTGTCCATTTATTTATACAATGTCTTTCTGTAATACATTTATGGTGGTCTACAAGTTTTAATGCAACAAATGCAAATAAATAAATACATTCATTATTCTTTATAAAATAATGTGGTCCTCTTGACTTATAAGCAGTATAGAGTAGAGGTGTACACAAACAGGTTTGTCTGCTAATTTGTTCCGTATGGACCTGCCAAAGAGGGTGGGGATCCTGAGAATCTACCCTTGCAAGCCTGGCCCTCTGCAGTAGTGAAGGGAAGGCAGGCAGGAGGGAAGGTAAAGAGTGAGTGTGCATGATAGACGTTAAAGATAGAACTCATCTGTTTCCATTGTGCTTCTTACTCCCTGTGCTTCTTTCACCAGCTGTCATGTCAGCTGGGGGAGGGGAGAACTATTCAACACAATGAAATCTCATCCTAGGGCATGCCAACCCTGTGCCCCATTTGGGCTTAGCAAGAACCAGGGTAAGCCTGGGAGTGGCAGGATCACCATGAGTCCCACACAGCTAGACCCTGCCTAGCTGCAAGGGCAGCTGGGAGAGCAAGCCCAGAAAGTAAGGAGCTTAATGGAAACAGGTGGGTTCTGCTTTTTATCTTGGTCACATTCACCTGCTGTTTACTTTCCTCATGCCATCCCCTTACTGTCATAGAGGGTTGGGCTCTCTTTGGCAGGGATGGTATGCCTACAGCATTAGTGGTAAGTTTGGAAAGACAGAAACAGTACATGTGCATTTGCTTGAACTGGGAAGAGAGGGAGAGGAAAATAGTGATTTGTGATCTCTTTTCCCTCTGGAAAATATCTATAAAAACTGCTTATTGCTAGTTTTAAGTAATGTCTTCTTTTGTTGTTGTTGTTATACTTCCAACTGAAGCTATTACTTTTTATCTTAAGTTTGGGTAAGAGCCTGTGTTGCAGCATATGATGTAGCGGAGAAGATTAATGACTTGTCATATTAGCCAAAGTAATGAGCTAACTATATTTCCAGAAATCCAGAAGATCTGGCAGGTGATAAGGTGGGACAGTTATGAAGAAATAGGAAGATGGCCTCCTTTTCCACCAGATCATCTTGTTGATCGTCTTCACACTCTAGACGAGTCTTCTCAAGCTTGGCACTCAGTATATTGTTAGGATTCCTTCATCATATTAAACTAGTATAGCTATGCTTAGGAATGTTAGAAGTTTTAGAACCCTTGCTTTAGAAAAGCTACTCTAGTTGTTTGAAACTCAGTATGGTTTTGTATGATTATTTTCATGTTGTTATCATTAGACAAGTAACTATGCAGTAACTATGTTGCAGTAGGAAATAAGCTTGCTCAGTTTGAAAATCCCAGATGAAATTCAAGCATAAAAGCGATGATAAAACAACACAAAAACAGCCTAGCCATTGCTTTGTAACATTGACAGCTGTGATAGTCAGTGTTCAACTGCTGTGTTGTGAAGGAGTTGTCAGTTGGAAAAGACTGAGTCAGATCACTTTTTCTGGTGCCCTGCAGGTACACAGTCGTTGTGAAGTCAGAAAGGAATTTATATGTCCCCTAGCAATCAGCATCGTCTTCACCAGTGAGGCTTACTTGACATGCTGTTTTGAATAAGATGAAGTAGATGTGTGTTTTTTAAATCTTAAAAAAGTACTGGAAACCTGAATTACTTACATAACTTAATGTTAAATATTAAAATGGAACAAGGATGGCTTATTTCTCAGTTATGTAAAATTCATTGCAGGCTCTTTAGAAAAGAAATCTGAGAATAATTTTATGTCATTACTTGAAAGAATAACCTGATTAAAAATTATTCTTAGACCATTTCCTTGCTTTTAAATGAAATCTATACCTTTAAAATTTTTTTGCCTTGTGTAACATAATTTAGCATATTTTTATTTCAAAGTTATTTATAACTCTTAATAGACATAATAATGGCTTGACTAAATACTGTGGGTTTTTTCAAGCTTTTCCTCATCTGAACAAATGTAATGCTGCTGAACTATTCAGTTTGCCTGTACTAAAACTTGTGTTCAAGTTGGATAACTTTTGTGATCAATTGGTGAAGTTAATCAAATGTAGAAATATGTAACAATATGTTGTCCCTTTAAATGGAATGTGCACATGCATGGAGTTTAGAGAGAGATGAATCTCTGAGAAATCATGGGTTGTGCGAGGTGTAGTTTTCTATCCATTTACATAAAGCACAACTTGGCTAATGACAGAAATACTTACACAAGACTCTTAAGATCCACAGGCAACTTAACTAAGGCTGGTAGGATACCTGTTGAGCTGATTTACCTGTATTGGCTGTTGTGAGTGTGTTATTGCAAAGGCGGTGTTCAGTATGGTGGACAGCATGAAGAGACTTTCGGGGGATCTAGTGCCTTCATTTGTTGCAACAACAGAAACAGAAGTTCAGCTAAGAATCAGATAATGGACATTCCATGTCACATGTGCTGCTCTAATGTTTGCTTGCATAGACTGAGTGAAAGGCTGGAAGTGTCAGATATGGTGGCATTTCTCATCGCTTGGTAGGCTGAGTTATTACCTGGAATTGAAACTGAGCCTGTTGACATACAGAGAGCTTATCAAAGCTCTAGACTAAACTCAGGGCAAACAAAATTTCTAAGAGAGATCATTGTATCTTTTGAGAAATATTATCTGAAAAACTTAAGTCTACCAAGATATTTCCCATCTGGATCTTCCTTTTGAGGGGCGCAGGTGTCAATATTCCAAGAGGTACTGGTACTCTTCAATCCTGTCCTCAACAAGCTCCAGAGAACCGGGGGGGGGGGGGGGAACGCAATATAGCTCTGGGGCATAACCGCTTTTTGATCATTAGTTCAGAATACCATGCTAATACCAAAGAGGAAGCCAAATAATTTTTGAGCCTCTTTAAATTACCAGTAAGATGCTCACCTTGAGCAGCAAGGTGGACAAGACAAGGACCCTTTCTGCACTGGGGCCTTTTTCTGCCTAGAGCCTGCAGTAGCATACAGATGGCAGATCTCTGTTCTCACATATAATCCAGAATAAGGCCCTGAGCAGAAAGGGCCTAAGTCGTGGAATATCCAATAAAGTCTACTACCCCTGCACCTCTTGTTTAAGACACTAGCTCTAAAGTCAATCTCCACAAGACCTCAAAAGAATTTGCATGTTTTCCACTCTTCAGAAAAGACAAGAGGTAACTATTGCATTATGTATGGTGCCAGTAGCATTCTCTCCGTAACTGTTGGGATACAATTCTGTTTTGGTAAGCAGGGACTTTTGACTGTGCACTTCCTTCCTTTCATATTCATTTATTTGCACTACTGTCCACCCCCCCCCCCTTTATTCAAAGGTCTCAAGGTGGGTTGAACAAGATGTATAGCACTGATTATAAAGCATTTTGCTTAACTCTAGACTGTGAATTGGTGTTGTTGAATTCCTCCCTGATTACTCTTAATGATATATTAGAATATATAAGTGGTATTATTTTCACTCTTAAGTGGTTGTATAAACACGGGGGTACAGTTTCTGTTCACTGGATGAATTGGTTTTAGCATGGTTGAAATCAATACCTATGTAAAGTGAGAAGTCTGTTCTTTTAAGTGGAGTAGATTTTTCACCACCATTAGACATCCCCCCCCCCCCAACAATTCTCAGCTCATGCTTATCAACAAGACCAGGCTGATTGCTAATCTTAACCCTTTGCTGACAGCCACAAACACGCTATTTCCTTTATCTGTTTAAAGCACTCTCTTCAGCTTTAAACCTCGTACTATCGTTAGTTCTGTCAGTGCCAATACCGATACTTTTTAAAATAATCTATTAGAGTTCCTTCAGGAATTTGCACATGAGCCTTTATGTGTGGCAAGTGGAAGAAAGTCTCCTCACTAACACCATCAGAAAGAGGCACCAACAGAAGGAAATGTATTCTTTGTTATTAGAATATGATCTCACTGACTCCTTTAGATTTGTCCATCTAGAGAGAAATGGTTCACATTTTATTCTAACAGATATAAGTCTCATGCAAGAATAGACTATATTCTTATGACCAAACACATTTCCACCAATATCGTACAGGCTGATATTGATCTGATAACTATATATACAACACGCCAGTCTTAAAAGCGTTGCTTTGGCTGCTGATTCACTATCGAACCTAATTCAGGGTGTTAACTGTGACTTGTAAGGCCCTAAATGACTTGAGCCTCAAATATCTAAAGGAACACCTTCTTCCATATTGACCTGCTTGTGCCTTAAGATCTGGACGGGAGGTCCTCCTGGTTCTCCTGCCATCCTCAGTAGCAAAAGGAGTGGGCACCAGGGAGAGGCCCTTCCCAGTGATGGGCCCTAGGGTATGGAACAGTCTCCCCTTTGAGGTGCATCATGCTTCTTCACTGTATATGTTTAAGAAGGCGGTGAAGACGTATCTTTTTGTCATTGCCTTTGGTTAAATGGGAATATATGGTCTCTTTACAGACATTGTTACTGTTTTAATATATGTTGCTGTTGTTTTAATATATGTTTGAATTTAAATGTTGTTACCTGCCCTGAGACCTTTGGGTATAGGGCAGTATAGAAATAGAAATAAATAAATAAATGTACCAGTTAATTTGCATCTCTCTATCTCCTAAAATGAATGTTTATAAACGCTGGAGGTTCAATCCTTATTTGATAGTATATAAAGATTCTGCTTCAAAGCTGCAGTTGAAATTAGAATGTTACTTCAAACATAATTGCCCTACTGTGATGTCCTCAATAAGATGCTGCGAAGGAAGTATTAAGGGGAGGCTTGGCTTAGTAAACTGAATTAGAAGAAATTGTCAGAAGAAATTAAACAAAAATACATCACTAACACATGTCTTCTCCTGACACAAAGAACTGCAGGTCAAACATAAGGAGTTTGAACTAACTGAAGTAAATAACATGGGTAAAAAACTCTTTTTTTTAATGCCAACCAACAATTTAAGTCCTTTAGTAGCAAGCACAATAGACTAACTGCGTCTAACGCAAAGCAAAAATTATTGTAGAATTGAATCATGGCATTACACAACATAGATAACAGACACATTACTAATCATTCTAATATTATGAAAACAGTACATGCCTTCTACACAACTCTCTACTCCTCTTGGAAACTGGCACCCAATGGGAGATGTGACTATTTATGAGATCTGTATCTTGAATAATTAGATCCTACTCACAACTCCCTATTAATGTGCCCAGTTAACATCATGGAGGTGGAAGAGGTTATAAAGAAACTAAAGTTGGTTCCACCACCTGATGGCTTCTCTGCTGTTTTTAGAAGCATTTTTATGAAAGCATGTTCATAAACTAGTTTCATTATTTAATATGGTCCTAAGGGAAACAATTATTCCTGCCTCTGGGAGGGAATCCCATATGACAGTATGTTTTTGAAAAAGTAAACCTTCTGATGAGATTGGAACTTACAGACCAATTTCTCTACTAGACCACGACTATTGAATCTTTTCCAGCATATTGACTTCTAGGATGAAAAGGTTTGTGAGGAAATTGTAACAAACAATTCAACTTTATTCCTGGCCATTATATCACAGAACCGTTCTGCATTGTATTTAGTTCAAACCACCATAGTAATTAAACAAAACAAACTCTGATTTCATTTAGGCTTGATACATTTAAAGCTTTCAATTCACTAGATAATGAATTCTCATTGTTTTGGAATTACAGAAGAAAAAGGTTCATCCTGGATTTGTTGAATTCGTATGAAAGCTAAACAACAATTTTGAAACTTATTGGTGATTTGACCAGCCCCATACAAATTAAATTTGGTACCAAGCAGGGTTAACCTCTGCTTCTGGTTCTTTTTTGATAGCTACTGAGCCCTTGGCTAAAATAATAAAAGAGAATCTGAATATAAAACTGCACAATTTCAGTTCATTCCAATGGAAAATGGAAGACCTCTTCGTATCAGTTACTTCTGCTAAACAATTAGGCAAAGTCAGAAGTATTCTTTTGGAATTTGCCACCAGACACACAATTGCTGTTACAACGCAAGATAAAAATCAGAATTGATCCAATGAGTATCAGGTGATTAGCAGTTAATATTGCATAGGATCTTCAAAGCTAAGTTTTATCTAGTCCTTAATACCATTTCATGAGATTTTAGAAGAGGGAGCAAGCTTAAGCCGTCTCTAAAACTGCAAATAACTATGCTATAAATAATGGTGATTCCAAAATTTTTATTTCTTTCCCAAATGCTCCTACTCCATATTCTGATTATGACTTTTGTCAAAATGAAAAAAGATGCTGGGGTAGTTCATATGTTATGATAAAAATCCTAGGCTTAAAAAAGACTTCATTTGCAGACCAACCAATTTGGGATTTGAGGGCATCCTCATGCTTATCCATTGCCACGTGGCTGTAATTATCTTCTACTTAATTAACCAGCAGTTTGATGAAAGGGGTGTGGAAGATCTATGGATGGTCAGAAAAGTCATAATTGCATTCCCACCCATTTTTCATGAAACCCAGTAGCTCAGAAGATATATATGATTCCATCCTTCGGAACACCTTAGCACTGTGGAGAAGATGATATGATTGTGTGATTTGTTACTTCCTTAGGTTCAGTCTCCATTTGTTCAATCTCAGGAATTGCCTCACTGTTTAATTCAGAACAGAAGGCTTTGCTTCAGAATGGCATAGACTAGGGGTCCCCAATCACAGGTCTGAGGACTGACGCTGGGCCATAGGGGTTTTTTTGCTCGTCCGCGCCACCAGCACCATAAGCTGCCACGCCCACGCCATGCCATGGGAAAGGGAGCTGGTCCCCAGTGCAAAAAGGTTAAGGACTCCTGGCATAGATAAGCTAAGGGATTTATTCATATCATTTATTCACAGTCCTCCCTGCATCTATCAGAGAAACTAACCATCAGGACTTTTCATATCCCTCCATTAAGAGAATCAGGGAAGTTTCCATTCGAATAGTTAGAAAAATATTGTCAACTCAGAAAAAGGCTTGAATTTCTTTTCTTGATGACCTAGTTAAGAGCCAACTTAGCATTCCGCTTATTGGTTGTAAAATGACATGAGAAACAGATTTAATAGTTTCATGGACACAGGAGGAGTGGAAGGTATTGGGCCATCACACCTTGGCATGAGTAATGACCACCAAACTAATAAACACATGGAGTGTTTTTCCACTAGCATTAGAGTACCCATTAAGAACCCTCAATGGGTCCTTAATGGGTACTCTAGTGCTCAGTGGAAAAACATCCTTATTTAAAAACAGTGCATAGGTGAAAGCTCACCCCAGTGAGATGGGGCCATATTAGTTCAAATGCATTTCCCCAGTGTTGGAGAGGTAGTGGTTCGAAAGACACTTACTTTCTCCTGTGGTGGAATTGCCATGAGGTTAAGCATTTATTTTGTATGCCATTTCTGTATCTAACTAATGCCAGTAAAACTGGACAGTTAGCATTGAAAATGAGGGTGATCATGACTAAGCAACTTACTGTGAAAAATTGGAAACATCATAAAATGGCCTATGGAACACTGCAATTAATGACATAATTACCCATCTAACCATGTAGTACAGGAACCACAGGGCTACCTCTAAGTTGATGGGAAATGAATATTTTTCTTAACTGAGATACTAGCTACACATACTCAAATTATTAACAGAACACTGGATACAAAATAACTCATAGGAATGCAGACACAGACCATTGTTTAGGAGTTCCTTTAGTTTTAGGTTTTAGTTTTGTGTAAGTTTATAATTGTTAATGTTTGTCAGTTGGTGAACTTGTTTGTAAACTGTCCTTTATTTTTCAGTTTAAACATTATCACAGAAATCTTGCCCATTAACAATAAGTTCAGTTTTGTCCATCTTTGTAAATCTTATTTGGTTTCTGACCACGTTTTCAAATAATTATTCTGATATAAACCTCTATAGATACAACACTCTTTTATGAAAAAAGGAGAAGTTTCTTCTCCAGGACGTCAGATTCCTTTCTGTTTAGCTTATCATTTCAACTGGAGTGTCAAGAGATTTCAAGTGCAGTGTCCTATATAAAAAGCATATGTGTTACTTAGTTTTTCATAAAGAAGCAGAAGAATGAAATGTCATGGGAGATAGTGTTGTGCACTGTGCTGTTTTCATTTTCTTCAGTTGGATCTGAGGAGCAAAAAACAGGGATTGGGTTGGGCAGGCTAAGGACCATTTTCAGCAATGGAATTTGCACTAAAGTCTGGGACCCATTTTGCATCCATGATATCATAATGCACTTTCTTCTCCACCTAATAGAAGTAAATGTACATTCAGAAATTAGGAAACATAGGGGTTTTTTCCACTGACCTCCCTTAATCCTAATCTAAGATGATGTGGATCTAAGGAATGGGTCCTTCAACTAATCCGGATCTAGTAAATTCCAGATTAAGGGAGGTACCCGATGTATCCCCATGGGTGGTACAGCACCCAATAGCAATGGGTGCTAGCCTGCCCGGAGTGGAAATGCTGGAGCACCCATTGTGGCAAATCCCGATCAACCCGCATGGGGCCTGCCTGTCACCCCAGTTTTTTGGGGGACGGGGTGCAGTCTCCGTAGATGCTCTGGAGATTCTTCGAGAATGTCTGAAGACCCCATTGTAGACCCCTTTAATGGGGTCTACAGGAAATCTGGATTATAGGTCCTGAAGGATCCATTCAATCCGGATTTCTCTAGAACTGGTGGAAACAAATGTGGCTCTAATGGGGTCTGCAGTGGAAATGGGGTCTTCCTGCTCTAATGGGTCCTTAATAGGTACTTAGTGCTAGTGGAAACCGCCCCTTGCACAGCTGAATAAGGAGTGCCATCATGGTCTGTTACTTAGACTGCTTCAGGGATGATTGAGCAGTCTCATTGTTTAGCTTCATTGGCAGTCAGCATAGCTATTGAAATAGTTTTCACACTTTTTATGGCATCTGATTGCTGCTGCAGCAACTTTCTGGCCACAGACTACTCCCTTCTGGTGCTCCTCTGGCCCCAAACACCCAAATAAAGGATCAACAGGCCATGGGTATATCTCATCTTCAGCCTAACAGTCTTAGGAACACAAGACCCAAAATATCAAATAATAGAGAAACAGAAATACTTCAACTGAGGTACATCACAAGTCCTCCAATGCATAATAGTGAAAATGTGATGGGGGAAACGGCTTAAATTGGTTAATTAAAATGGTTTCACTCTTTAGTTTTTACTTAGCAAGGTTGTTTGACTATGTTAAAATGTGTTCCTTTCAAGGAGACATACTTGGGATGGAACCATGTTTCTTTTAATTCATGAATTCTAAGTAATAAAATGTTTGAGATAACTGAACTATGAAGCACTGGCAGTTGGTACTGTAAGATAAAACACCAAATCAGTTCTATAGTTAAAAAAAAACTTTGAAAACTTGTGTAGATCTTACCAGTATTGTGCTGAAAGTGCAAAACAAAGGAATAAGAATCAGTCAAATTATATTTTCAGTGATGCTAAATTATAGGGAAGCAACTTTTCCCATCTATTATATACCCTTGAAATTAAAGGATATAACAAACTGTTAGTGGTACCACCAACACCACTCTCTTTAATCTTCCATTGCTTGTGGATTATACTACTTACTTTGAAAACTAAAAAGTATGTTCTCAAGAAGGGTTTTCCCTGGTAACCCAAAACATTTCAACAGAATACTGTAAGACAATATTTTTCCCAAGAATATGATCTTCTCTCGATCGAACATAATGTTGAAGAAATTTCAGTCACACTAGTGACATTTGATGGCTTTAGTAAATGTGACTTCTCTTATTTAATTCAGTCTCATAAACTTGTAACAATGCAGTGTAACTGCTATGGTACTGTACTACTGCCATACATTGATAGATTTGGCCTCTGCAGTTCAGCTGACAAAGTTTTCCATATAGAGATGTGCACAAAGAGTGTTTTCCTGGTTCTATTTTTTCCTACTACCCTTGATGCTGTAGTTTGGGTGCTACTTATGGCAGCTTGGGAAAGCTGTACAGAAGGGGATTTACCTTTAGGTAAGTGAGCAGTTCCACCATCTGAGCCTCTCTATGCTTGCAAAGAGTTGCCACCACACAGCCCACTTTGGAAAATACTCTGTTTCTCCGGATGCTCATAAGCAGACTTGGCAGATACTGCTGGGCAACTGCCTCTAAATCCAGCCAGATGTGATAATGTGCTGTCTAAAACTATGTCCTTCTTTGCTGTCGGTTCTTGTAGATACTGCAGAATGGACTAGTCATCATTACTGAGTCCGGTTGAGCTCTTTCATCTTAGTGTCAACTTGCTGAGGCCAAGACCAAAGAGATCTGACTGTACTGACCCACAGTGGTCCCCATGAGTTGCCCCCAAAACCATGCTGTTGGGCCTAGCCACAGGAAAGGTCCTGCCAGTGCAGACTGTGGGAATACTGCAAACAGGCACTCTGCTCTCTGACTCCTGGCCCAACCTCTCCGCCTCAAATACCCTAACAGCTTGCGCCAGGCAATCCCTTCAACAGAACAGTTCAACAGGGTTAATAACTGCTTCTTTCACCCTTGGGTCAAGAAGTCTGGATCTGGGTCAAGAAGTCAGTGGTCAGCTCAAGCTGAAACCTGCAAAGCTGGTTGTCCAGAACCCTCTCTGACACCATGTAGTCACACATTGGTGATACAGTTGACTCGCCTGCTCTGTGCACACATTGCACAAAACATGTTCCACTTCTGGGGCCATTTCTGGCATGACTGGACAACCTTGCTTTGAAACTTGGGCCCTGGGGTGGAAGGAAGCACTTCTGTTGTTGAAGTACCTGCACCACCATAATTTGGATGCAGCTTAAATAGGGCACCTTTCTTTTCAACTTGACTGTACATACATCTCTAGAGTTTTCAACTTCTTATCCTTGGGTTATTCTTTTTACCGTGTTGACTTGGTTTTCAGCTGGGCTGTTGGTTTGTAGATAAGTAAAATAATTATTTCAAAGGTTGCTCAGTGATGGCTATCTTGATTGACAAAACTTAGGATACTGTATATTCTGGCGTATAAGACTACTTTTTAACCCAGGAAAATCCTCTCAAAAGTCAGGGGTCGTCTTATACGCCAGGTACCGTCCTCTTATATGGCGAGTATATCCCAAACTCTGTATTTTAACTGGAAAGGTTGGGGGTCATCTTATATGCCCAGTTGTCTTATACACTGGAATATACGATACTTTGATATTTGACACAGAAAACAACATATAGCTTGTTTGAATAGGGACAAATGCCTTCTCTGTATTCTAAAACGGTAACAACCATGTTTAGAAACATAATTTAAGTAGTTTAAGGAATATTGTTTCACTTAATATATTCTCAAAGTACCTAGTGTGGTTATTTTTTTTACTTTTGCACTTATGTATATCACATTTGTTTTGCAGATCCTTCAGATAACATGAGAGAGATTCTCCAAAATGTGGCCAAATTACAAGGAGTTTCTAATATGCGAAAATTAGGCCACTTGAATAATTTTACTAAGGTAAGCATTTGAAAATCATTGAAGTGCATGTTCTTTTAGTTTTATTAGGAATTCAAAATGTCAAGAAGGCTTGTGGATTTGAATAGTGTAGGGTGGGATGATAAAAGTGATAAGATTTAAAAAGATATAATCTAAAGTAAATGCTTTGTCATTTGATTTTGTTGCTGAAGGGACTGTGTACTGTGTATTTGGAATATTCTTAATTGAAATTATCCCTTATTCCATTTTTTGATAGAAAGGTGGAATAAATTCCAATCAAAGATTATAAAATGGAGTTTGGCTGTTTGGATAAGCATTGACATCAAGGATGGTTGATGTTCATAGAATGGGGTGGGACTGGAGCAACATTTTATTGTCTCTTAAATCTGGTTCCAGTATGCCATGTATTGTAAACAGATTTGCGGGAGGGGAAAGCGTAGTGCCAGTAAGTCCCTATTATCCCACCACCAGCATTTTACTGACCCCTATTTACCATGCTTCATAGACATAAAGAAGTACTTTAGTCTTAAAAGAGGGGGGAAAGTCAGTTGACTGAATCTAACATGTTCAGTCATTCAAATTCTTACATAAATAAGGTACTTGCGTTCATTAAGATAGCATGTAGAACACTCCAGCAATTTCCAGAATATCATTACAACTGGTGTTCAGTGTTTTTTTTCTCTAGGGTAAAAGATCCACAGAAAAACGTTATATGGTGACAGATTAGCATATGAATGAATGAATGAACTGTATTAATTAGTCATATGACCGATCAATTTTACAAAAGATAAAATCATATAAAACATACAAGGATAAGAACAAAAATAAAATAAAAATAACATTGTTATTTGGTCCCCATCACTCTTTCATGACACCCCATTCAACTCCATGAATA
Source organism: Aspidoscelis tigris stejnegeri (assembly GCA_023333525.1). Taxonomy (NCBI): domain Eukaryota; kingdom Metazoa; phylum Chordata; class Lepidosauria; order Squamata; family Teiidae; genus Aspidoscelis; species Aspidoscelis tigris. Next base: position 20,055,012 of record JALMGA010000007.1, on the reverse strand, counting down.
ATAATCCCCAGGATATAGTTTTATCTGAAATATGTCCTTTTGGTGTTTATTAGATTACTTTTAGACAGTGAGATCCTTGTTGTAAATTGTTGGCTGTCTAGATACTGCGGCAGTATCAATTCAGACTGTATCTATTATGTACTATAAAATGACACAGTAGTATTTTCAAAATTTCATGGACATGTTTAGATACGAAATCATGATAGAACCTTAAATGTGTTGTTCAGTAACTCATTTTACTGAGTTTCTGTAGACAGTAATGTAAATTATTTAGAAAAGTAGGATTGCTGTCCTTTTGGAAATGATCCTTACAGTAGAAGATTCCTCTGAGTAAATAAGCGTTAAATTGGATTTTGACATGTTCAGCTCAGTTATGAATGTGTTTTTTAATCTACTGTCTTTAATAGCTAAAACTCTTATGTACTACTGCTTTTCTTGTGTCAGTGTAATAAAGTATGTTTTGAAATAATGACTTTTTAAATTGAGTTTTCGTGTGTTTTGCATGTGGTTTCTTTTTGTATGAAGTTTGCTTACATTTAGAGTTGAAGTTATTTGTTACGGAAAGGACATGGAGCAACCATTTTGAAACAGGAGGCCTATTATGCAGGATGAGGACAATTTAAAGAGACAGAAGTATAAAAAAGGACACTTTAAAACTTCCTCTTAAAGTATATATTTCACTACTAGTTGTTCAGTGATTGAGGTCCCCATTTTTATACCTCATTTGTCTGAGACATTTTATGGCAGCCTACAGGTATCCATTATGTTGCCAAAAACATAATATCAGGGGGAAATAGGGATAAATGGGGATACACTTCAGTTAAATGGGGATACACTTTCCCTTCCCACTTGCAGACACTGTTGTTTTAGTACGTTTTTATTTTAAATGTTGTTATCCGCCCTGAGACCTCTGGCTATAGGGTGGGATAAAAATGCAAACAAACACATAAATGGAGACCACAGCATTAGGGGTAGGCAAGTTGACTTTCCCAAACCTTACAGAAAAGCCTTGTTTCCCCAAATTCATTTGACTGATTCACATAAGCTCTTTTAAAAGGAGTGGCTGGTCTGTTTTGAACCACACAACTTATCCTCTGAGAGCTAGCACTCTACATCTTAGAGCCCTAGAGCACTCCTGGGATGTGCAGGACATAGACCTTTCTTCCAAAGTAATTATTGAGTGCTGAGACAACACAGTGGTTTCAGGAGGAAAATAGAGATCTGCCCTAGGTACGTGCACAAATTTTCGAAAATTTGAAAATCCAATTTGAACCTGTCAAATATTGACATTCGAATTCAAATCGGATTTTTGAAAATCTGAATTCAAACATTAGAGCAAATTTTGGATTTTTGAAAATCTGATATGGATTTTCTAATAATTTGAATGAATAGATCCACATATATCGCATACGAATATCGTACGTATTTGCGCATATAATGCAGGATGAAAATGGGGTGCATGCAAATTTGAAAATTGGATATGAATGTTAATGACATTCGTATTTTCGGATTCAAATCGGATTTTTGAATGTATGGATTTGGATAATCCGGATTCGATTCCAGATTTTCAAAAATCTGGATTTTCAAAATTTGAATTGAATATTTGATTTGAGTTGAATTTGAATGCAAAAAATGCATTTGTGCAACCCCCAATCTGTCGCCAAGTATATAGATTTTCTTAGCTTCTCTTTTTTTCTTTTTCTTTTTTGAGAAAATCCTATTTTCTTTGTTGAGTGCACTGATTTTAAGTTCAGTGCATCAAGTAAGGGTAAAAGGAGCGACTGTAAGCGATAGATACAGATCTGTGTAATGGTTTGCCATTCTTCGCCCAGAAAGTTTTTCATATTTGTGTATTTTATTTATTTACCAAATTTCTGTAGCTGCACAATAACCAAAAGTTGTCTGGTCAGCTCAAAAGTGTTTGAATGTGTGTCTTTCTGTCTTTATATATAAAACATGTAGTTAAATTTAAAAATCCCGGTCTACATACCCTACAGTCTTGAGATTTCCTGGGGTCTTCTATCCCAATTAGGTATGACCCTGCTTAGTTTTTCTGGATCAGCTATGGTTGTCTAGGTGCTATCACCAACTAAGGCTATTAATAGATTGCCAACAAAAATCCAGTGACCCCAATTGTGGTAAATGCTGATGTGAGTGCACAGGATCATCAGTGGCTCTGTATTCTTTGTGATCTTTGAGAGTTGCTGCCTTCCATTGGTTTTGTTGTCTGGCTGCCCTATCATGTCATTTTTATGGAAAGCATTTTGTCACTGTTATCTACTAAATACTGCTAAGAGGGGCACAGTCCTGGTTAAATAGGTCTCTTCTCAGTGTGTGCTGCTTCCTTTAAGATCTTCACCCGTCCCATATTCATGGGGAGTCCCCTGAGAAAACTGTATGTGGGTGGTCCTGTTTTGCTACTTGGCTGGTTGGCGTGGGACCAACTTCTCCACTGTATCTTTCCCCTGTACTGTCTGTTGTCCGTTACTGATTGTTCTAATTTTAAGCCACTTGTTTAGAGCCTGATGATCTGAACTATTATGACTCATCTCTGTAGTGTGAGCCAGCTATGGCTGGGCATGTTCATAAAGGTTTTCAGATTATGGTCCCATTGAAGAGATGTGTGGTGTTTAAAATACAGCAGCTATTCAGGAATCGTATTCCATCTGCAGAAGTATTGGTAAGAAATGACAGGAAATTCATCGCCCTGGTAGAGTTGTTAGGAACTGTACTTTTGAGTTTGACGGGTCCACTTCTCCTTTTCAAAGTGGCTATACTAGCCTGACTGATTTTGTTTCCCAGTGGAATTGATGTAAAAATGGAACCTTTAGAGGAGGAAAACCTTTTCTTTGCACTTTATCTTACTAACTTCTGTCCCATGCAACTGTCACATTGAGCCTTTTCACACTTACACTTCCTGAGGAAAACTCTCTGGAAGTCAACACACGGGGATAGTTCTGGTGCCCCATTTACAGATGTCGGCTCTCCCCTGAACTTCTCCAGGGCTTTTCTAAGTGCTGGCGAGGCACAAATCACCACCATTATGGTGGTGATCCCATCATCGCAACGGTAGCACCGATGCACCTGTGTATGATTGTTGCTGTGGTGACAGGGTAACGCGCAGCCACTCCCCAGGCTCCCTTTAGATTTCTCCCATGGAGAAGTGCGGAGAGAGCCCTGCCTAGTGGCAGGGAGTGTAAATGTGGAACAGTTAGAACTTCTGGGGAACTCCTGCATTCATGGGGCTGCGTGTGGAGAAGTAGCAGCTCTGCAAAATGGGGCTGCTTGCATTCACGAATTCCTTTAACGTGCAGGTGCGGAAAGGCTCTTAGTTAAAAATCCTTATATTAAAAAGTGACCTCTGTGTGTGTGTGTGTGTGTGTGTGTGTTTAATACCGTAGTTGAATTTTTTTAGAACAAGTTCCGCTATTTTTTGTCAACATTTGTTTCTGGATATATAAACAGGAATAGCCGTAGTGACTTCATGTCTTTAAATATAATAGTTAAAAGTGGCAGTAGTGCACAAAGCCACATTAGAACTATTGGTGCCATGGAAATAGAAGGGACAGACTTGTGATGCATTGTTTTGAAATTTCGAGTCCCTTGGAAATAATGAAAAAAGTAAAATAAGCCCTTCCACCAATTTGACAAGTTTCCTCTAACCTCTGTTTTGCTGATTAATTAAATTAAATAAATAACTTATTATTTAAATAAATAAATAACAAAAGGAGATTATTTGTAGATTTCCAGTCATTATCGTTTTCAACAGCTAGTATTATCTTTTTTTTCCCTTTAAGAAAACCAAAGTAAGATTAAAGTAATCCATGCATTGATTTTTCCCCCCTTTGGCATGAAGAAACCATTGACACATTTGAGAAGTATTATAGAAGGCTGTGTTGGTTTGTTAAGGAATGTTTAAAAAGCTGAATACATACATTTTTACTCTGCAGCTTCTTTGTAATGCTGGTCATGCAGAAGAAAAACTGGGTTTTTCTTACGAAGACATCATCATTTGGTAAGTCTTCTATTTCGATTTCTGACAGGTTTTATAGTAGCAAGGGAAAATAACTTATTTCTTATAATATCAAACTATCATAAATCTAGGAAATTTGGAAGACTGATGTGTTGAAAATAGCTGTGAACTGGGTAGCTATGAGATAGTAGGAATTGCTGTTTGCACTGCAGGGTTTTTCATTTCACGAAAAAGAACTGCAGCAGAAAACCTGATATCTCTCGGCATACTCATCTTTGAGAATAGGTGGATATGTGTAACGGAGTTAAATGATCTGCTATTAGAGTAGGTGCCTCTGTCCCCACTTTCTGTTCCTTGAGGCCTATACAAAGTAATTCTCCATTACAAATGAATCATCTTGAATACACTTCCTCTCTTAGGATGACAGTTTCTTCAAATATTGCTAAAAACCTGCAGAATACTGTACTTGAATTGCCTGAAGAAAAATCTTGCATTTTTTTTGCTAATACAGTTTGAATATTTTACTGGCACAAATATGACAGGCTTTATAGTAGCAAGGGAAAATGCCTGGAAAACCTTTTTCAGTGAAGATTCTAAAAAATCACAACCCAAACAAAACACTTTTTTAAAAAGAGCCGCACATGGTCTATAGTTTATTTAGTTTATAAGCAAACTTGCTTTCAACCACGGCAACCCAGCTCTGCTTTTAAAACTGAACTAGACAATAATTATTAGATGAGTTATAGGTTTTGGAATATAAGGCTGTGGTCACACTTAAGGTTTAATTCAGTTTCAGTACTTTTTCAAAGTAAGAGAATACATCAACAAAGTGACAAGCTGTTTTATTTCAGTGTCAAATAACTTGGAAAGCTCATCTTTGGGATAGATAATGTGGAAAGAAAATTACTGGTCACTTTGTTGATGTGTTCTCTTGCTCTGAAGGTTGATTGAAGCTGAATTAAACCTTAGGTGTGACCACAGTCTAAGAAGACCTGGTGAATCAGACCAAAACCCACCTGGTCCAACATCCTGTCTTTTACAGTAGACCACAAATTCCTTCTGCACATTCTCAAGCACAATATGAAGACAAAATCCTTCCCTGCTCTCAAGTTCTTGCAAATGGTCTTTTGAAGCATCTTGACTGTTCTTCCAACCGAGAGGTGGTGTTTAAATGTCAATTTAGTAGTCTTCGACACACCTGTCCTCTATGAATATGTCTAAACCTTTCTTAAAGATGTTTGTCTCTGGTAGTAAATTCCAGAGACCCATGACTCACAGGGTGAAAAAATGTTTTAACTTCCCTTACCATCGGCCTCATCGAGCCATCCTTATTTCTAATGTTGTGTAACAGAGAGGGTGGAAATTCTTTATCCACTTCTTCTACACCACACATGATTTAATGAATTTCAGTCAGGCCCTCTTGTAAACATTGTCTTTCCAGCTTGATAGGCCTAGATGATGCAGCCTGATATTCTAGCCCCCAGATCTTCATAGACCTAATTCTGAAAGAGTGCAGGCATGCCCCTGTATCTGCTAATCTGGTAACTGCGGATCCACTCATCCACAGTTGACCTCACCAAGTCTCCCCAGCAATGGATCCACCGTGATTAGGGATATATGTCTGGCTTCTCTAAGACTTCACAGAAGCTTCAACAAAGCTAGATTTGCCTACCCTCCACCATATGTCTCCCATGACCATCCCCATTTCCTTGAAGTCTAGCTACCATCACCATCTCTGGCATAGTGCCCTTCTCAGAGGCTCAGGCCAGGCCTCTCAGAGGTGTACAACGGGTGTTGAGATCTTCAGTTATAGTTTTCCTTTGAAAGAGGTCAACCTTCTAAGTGGTTCTTGATATTATTATCCATAGTCCCTCCTTAGGTCAACTGTATTGGTTGGACATGTGAACCACTGTTCTTCAGCTGTTGGGCTTCTACATTAATGGCTATTTTGAAGAAGTGGTCTAGAGAATACTGCTTATTTCCTTGTCTGTTAAGTTTTAGTGTTCTGATGTTTCCCTGTGTTAAATACTGTTTAACTGCTGAAAGAAGTTATCTGTAGATTTGACTTGAACACTTACTGTTCTGTCGATAACTTCTAGCTTCATCAAGTGTTGTTGTAGCATAAAACCAGGTGAAGTGATAGATGTCTGAATCAGTGCTTGACACACTAGTGGATTGAATGAGAATGAATGCACAGAATCCAGATAGGACAAAAGTATTGTTAGCTACTGGAATAGTCACCCAGCTGGATGCTTAACCTGCCCTAGATGAAGGTGCACTCCTCTTACAGGAATCAAGTTCACAATCTTGAGTGCTGTTTGATTATGTCTTATCAGTAAAGGGTTACATTGCCTTTGTGTCAGAGTGCATTCTATCAACACTGGTTATTACTTCAGGTGTATTCTTATCAGTGTGGTGATAGAATGACTAAAGTTGCTCATGGTCTGTAAGCTTCTTGCAATGGGCAGCCTTTAAACAGATAAGAAAATGCAGGTGATCCAACATTGTTCTTTAGGTTTACTAGCTAAGACTAATGCATCAGGCCAGTACTTCAAGTGTACTGACAGCACTTAATAATAATAATAATAATAATATTTATTTGTATACCGCCCTATGGCAAACCAATCCGGGCGGTTAACAGTAAAATGTAAAATATAACAATTAAAAACACCTTATCCCTCCCCCCCTTAAGACAGTATTAAACAGTATAACATATTAAAACATAATATCAATGCATAAAACATATAAAAACTAAAAACCCTGATGTCCCTCTACTGATCCTCAACCATCACTAAGATGGGGCCACGGGAGGAATCAGGGAATCTGGGCCGGGATGGTTAATCTGGAAAGGCCTGCCGGAAGAGATCCGTCTTGACCGCCTTTTTAAAGCTGTCTAATGATGTTATCTGACGGATCTCATCCGGCAGGTCGTTCCAGAGTTTGGGGGCGACAGCAGAGAACGCCCTCTGGGAGGTCGCCGCAAGCCTAGATTTTAGAGGCTGCAGTAAGTTCCTCCCAGAGGACCGGAGAGTGTGGGGAGGATTGTACGGGAGGAGGCGGTCCCTGAGATAGCTTGGACCCAAGCCATTTAGGGCTTTAAAGGTGATAACCAACACCTTGTACTGGGCCCGGAAGCTGATAGGCAGCCAGTGGAGGGACCTCAAAACGGGAGTGATGTGGTCCCTCCTAGATGTTCCTGAGACAAGCCTGGCTGCCATGTTTTGAACCAGCTGTAATTTCCGAGTCAAGCACAGGGGTAGCCCCATGTAGAGTGCGTTACAGAAGTCAAGGCGTGAGGTTACCAGCGCGTGCACAACAGTCTCGAGATCCCTTACTTCCAGAAAAGGGCGCAGCTGGCGTATCAGCCGAAGCTGATAACAGGCACTCCTGACCGTCGCATTTACCTGATTTGTCATCAGGAGCGACGAGTCAAGGAGCACCCCCAGACTGCGAACACAGTCACTGGAGGAGAGTGTGACCCCATCCAGGACTGGAGGTTGCAACCCAATTCTTGGTTTCGGGGCCGCTACCATGAGCACCTCCGTCTTGTCTGGATTCAGTTTCAAGGAGAAACAAACCAAGGTCCTTCTAATATGAGAAAACTAAATAAAGTGCCCTGATGCCAAAAAAGGGGGAGGAAAAGATATACTCCCTTATATACAAATAATAGTAAATTTACTGGTAAAAATATAATATCTTTAAAAAGTTAATAACAGTTTACAAAAGACAAAAAGAATGGTGTATAGAAAAACAAATAATGGGGATCTAAAGCCAGACGCGTTTCGACAAGTGGTCTTCCTCAGTGGCTTTTAACGATCATCCCAAATGGTGACTTCTTTCGTCTCTATATGGTTATACAAATTAGACAAAATAAAATTAGACAGCGTGCTATACAAAACCAAACTCTCAAGAAATCAAACAATTTACATATACATATACCATTTCCCAAACCGGACATGAAATAAACAATACTTACATGCCGCAATGGGCTATAACAAATACACCAAACGTACAAGTATTTATAAAAAGGCAACTAGAAAACAAATATAAAATACAAATATTACATAGGGTTCAGTAACAAATAATACATCAATAAAAACAAAAATTATAACAAATATATACAGAGATACTCACATAAGAAGATTCTCTGAGTAAAAACAGTATAATACTATCTTTCATTAGAATTATAATAAGATAATGAGACAAAACTCTAGGGGCTAAAATATATATAGGGCAAATCTTGTGGGACTGTCCTAGTCCTGATTCTGCAGATACTCACGGACCATATGATACAGAGAAGATGGCAGCTTAAATAAACCAATTAACTTCTTCATTAAGACCAAAGGGTTCAAGAGTCTTTAATCTATGGATCCAAAAAAGTTCCTTTCTGGCCAGTTTTTCTTTACATTGTACACCAGATTGTACATAATCAATACACCAGTATTCCAATTGTGTAGCTTGGTGTGATGATTCAAGGAAGTGTTTAACCAGGGGAGCCTGTACTTTTCGGTTCCTAATGCAGCTAAGATGTTCCAATATTCTAGTTTTGACTGCCCTGGTGGTCATACCCACATATAACTTTTCACAGGGGCACTGAATAACATAAATAACATAAGCACTTTGGCATGTAAAAAAATGTCTAATAGAGTATGTTTTATCATCAAGTGGATTGGTAAAGGTATTTCTTGTATGACATACTCCACAAGCTTTACAGTGTCCACATTTGAAATGGCCAGTGGGAGGGGGCAAGCCTGGAAGTAATGACTGAGACTCCTTTGGAGAAAAAACATTAGATCTAACCAAAAAATCCTTAAGATTCCGACCTCTTTTGTAAGAAAAAACAGGAGGTGCCTGGCAGCCTGGAACATCTTCAAGTAGATGCCAATGTTTAAGTATAATATTTTTTACTAAAGTAGATTTTGTACTAAAAGTAAGGGGTACACACAGTCTATTGTCCTTTTTGTTATCTTCCTTCTTATATCTTAAGAGAGATACTCTCTGTTGTGTGGACGCTTTTGCCATGGCTTGATGAATGGCATGTTTGGGGTAACCCCTCTGTTGGAAATTATGTGCCAGCCCTGAGGCCTGATGCATAAAGGATTCTGTAGTGCTGCAGTTTCTCTTATATCTCAAGAACTGAGAGTAGGGTAGATTACATTTTAATCTAGAAGGGTGGAAGCTATCAAACCTTAAAAAAGAATTAGTATCTGTAGGTTTTATGTAGGTTTGTGTATGAAATTTGTCTGCACCTAAGGAGACTTCTATGTCCAAAAAATGAACTTTGGTGCTGCTATATTTCATATCAAAATGAATGGTGTCATGAATGGTATTAAGGAAAGCCAAGAAACTATGTAGCATTGTCTCAGAGCCTGACCAGATGCAAAAAATGTCATCTATATACCTCTTCCAAGAAATGATGTGATCTTTGAACATAAGATGGTTTAATACAAAGGTGGTTTCAAAATCATCCATAAAGAGGTTAGCTACTTCAGGAGCAAACTTGCAACCCTAAGGGCCTCCTGTTGTGGTATGTTAGTATAAAGGGACACTACATTTTAGGGTATATCTTAGGGTATATCAAAGCAGAAACACAGCAATTTCTTGAGCAATCCCAAGGCAGAATCCCTGTTTTCTATCTGCTCCCTAAGTACATAAAAACACTGTTCCTGTCCCTGGCAGGCCCATAGTTTCGGGCTGTGGATCTATTTTGGAGCCTTTGGCTACATATGTGGAACAGTTTTTGAAGCCTTTTGTTCCTAAGATTACATCATTCATTCAAGACACGGCTCATTTTCTATCTTTTTTAGATTCACTTTCCTTTCCTAAAGTTCCTATACTGTTGGTCACATTAGATGTAGTGTCCCTTTATACTAACATACCACAACAGGAGGCCCTTAGGGTCATAGAACAGGTGCTTAACAAGCGTACCTCCAGGAACCCACCCACACACTTTTTGTTAGAACTAGCAGAACTGGTTTTGTGTAAGAACTTCTTCCAATTCGATGGGACTTTGTATTGGCAAACCTCTGGTGTTGCCATGGGTTGCAAGTTTGCTCCTGAAGTAGCTAACCTCTTTATGGATGATTTTGAAACCACCTTTGTATTAAACCATCTTATGTTCAAAGATCACATCATTTCTTGGAAGAGGTATATAGATGACATTTTTTGCATCTGGTCAGGCTCTGAGACAATGCTACATAGTTTCTTGGCTTTCCTTAATACCATTCATGACACCATTCATTTTGATATGAAATATAGCAGCACCAAAGTTCATTTTTTGGACATAGAAGTCTCCTTAGGTGCAGACAAATTTCATACACAAACCTACATAAAACCTACAGATACTAATTCTTTTTTAAGGTTTGATAGCTTCCACCCTTCTAGATTAAAATGTAATCTACCCTACTCTCAGTTCTTGAGATATAAGAGAAACTGCAGCACTACAGAATCCTTTATGCATCAGGCCTCAGGGCTGGCACATAATTTCCAACAGAGGGGTTACCCCAAACATGCCATTCATCAAGCCATGGCAAAAGCGTCCACACAACAGAGAGTATCTCTCTTAAGATATAAGAAGGAAGATAACAAAAAGGACAATAGACTGTGTGTACCCCTTACTTTTAGTACAAAATCTACTTTAGTAAAAAATATTATACTTAAACATTGGCATCTACTTGAAGATGTTCCAGGCTGCCAGGCACCTCCTGTTTTTTCTTACAAAAGAGGTCGGAATCTTAAGGATTTTTTGGTTAGATCTAATGTTTTTTCTCCAAAGGAGTCTCAGTCATTACTTCCAGGCTTGCCCCCTCCCACTGGCCATTTCAAATGTGGACACTGTAAAGCTTGTGGAGTATGTCATACAAGAAATACCTTTACCAATCCACTTGATGATAAAACATACTCTATTAGACATTTTTTTACATGCCAAAGTGCTTATGTTATTTATGTTATTCAGTGCCCCTGTGAAAAGTTATATGTGGGTATGACCACCAGGGCAGTCAAAACTAGAATATTGGAACATCTTAGCTGCATTAGGAACCGAAAAGTACAGGCTCCCCTGGTTAAACACTTCCTTGAATCATCACACCAAGCTACACAATTGGAATACTGGTGTATTGATTATGTACAATCTGGTGTACAATGTAAAGAAAAACTGGCCAGAAAGGAACTTTTTTGGATCCATAGATTAAAGACTCTTGAACCCTTTGGTCTTAATGAAGAAGTTAATTGGTTTATTTAAGCTGCCATCTTCTCTGTATCATATGGTCCGTGAGTATCTGCAGAATCAGGACTAGGACAGTCCCACAAGATTTGCCCTATATATATTTTAGCCCCTAGAGTTTTGTCTCATTATCTTATTATAATTCTAATGAAAGATAGTATTATACTGTTTTTACTCAGAGAATCTTCTTATGTGAGTATCTCTGTATATATTTGTTATAATTTTTGTTTTTATTGATGTATTATTTGTTACTGAACCCTATGTAATATTTGTATTTTATATTTGTTTTCTAGTTGCCTTTTTATAAATACTTGTACGTTTGGTGTATTTGTTATAGCCCATTGCGGCATGTAAGTATTGTTTATTTCATGTCCGGTTTGGGAAATGGTATATGTATATGTAAATTGTTTGATTTCTTGAGAGTTTGGTTTTGTATAGCACGCTGTCTAATTTTATTTTGTCTAATTTGTATAACCATATAGAGACGAAAGAAGTCACCATTTGGGATGATCGTTAAAAGCCACTGAGGAAGACCACTTGTCGAAACGCGTCTGGCTTTAGATCCCCATTATTTGTTTTTCTATACACCATTCTTTTTGTCTTTTGTAAACTGTTATTAACTTTTTAAAGATATTATATTTTTACCAGTAAATTTACTATTATTTGTATATAAGGGAGTATATCTTTTCCTCCCCCTTTTTTGGCATCAGGGCACTTTATTTAGTTTTCTCATATTAGAAGGACCTTGGTTTGTTTCTCCTTGATAGATCTTTTGTGTTCTCTCTGTTGGGTTGATCTATCTGATTTTGATTTTTTTGGGTTGCTCTTGGATTCAGTTTCAGTCTGTTTTTCCTCATCCAGCCCATTACCGCCTGAAGACATTCATTGAGAGAAGAGATGCCATCGGAGTTCGAGGCCGACGAACGAGACACGGAGAAATAGATTTGGGTGTCATCAGCGTACTGATAACACCCAGCACCATGACTCCGTATTATCTCACCCAGCGGCTTCATATAGATGTTAAATAACATCGGGGACAAAATAGCCCCCTGAGGAACCCCACAAGTGAGGTACCTCTTACTGGAGCTACAGTCCCCGAGCAGCACCCTCTGAGACCTGCCCGAGAGGAAGGACCGGAACCACTGCAAAGCAGTGCCCCCGATGCCTAACCCCTTCAGGCGGTCCAAGAGGATGCCGTGATCTATAGTGTCAAAAGCCGCTGAGAGGTCTAGGAGCACCAACAGGGTCACACTCCCCCCGTCAATGCTCAGACGCAGATCGTCGGTCAAGGCAACCATGGCGGTCTCAACCCCAAAGCCTGTCCTAAAGCCGGTTTGAAATGGGTCTAGATAATCGGTTTCATCCAAGACAGCTTGGAGCTGAAGGGCAACCGCCCTCTCGATCACCTTGCTCAAGAATGGCAGCAATGACACTGGCCTATAATTCCTCATATCCAGGGGGTCTAGGGAAGGTTTTTTCAGGAGCGGCCTAACCGCCGCTTCCTTTAAACAAGATGGAACATATCCTTCCCTGAAGGATGCTCCGATGATATCCGTGAGGAATCTCATCAATGCATCCCCCCCCTGGACGGCCAGCCATGATGGGCAAGGGTCAAGAGGGCAGGGTTCTGTCAGTAGCATTGGTTTCCAGGCCTTTCTGGAGCCATTTTAGAATACTGATTTTGACCTCTAAAGTCCTAATGATGTGCATCCAGGTTATCCAAAGCACTGCCTTGTTATTTATAGCCTGAGATCATTGATAGAAGCTCTGCTTCAAGTATACTTGCCAAATGAAGTGATTAGCAACAAATGAGTGGACTTTTCAGAGATTGCTGTGTGTGTTGGAGAACAATCTTCCCAGAGGTTCATATATGTGAAAATACTTACTTCTGTAGTTCCTAGGTTAAGAGATAATTGCAATTAAATTAATTAGTTCTAACAGTGCTAGGTTTTAAAAAATTTGGAAACAAACTATCCTACTACATTAGCAGATGAGTGGAGTAATTATCCTTGGATATCTCAACAAAAATTCATTTGTGTACCAGTTATTTAAAAACTTCCTTCAGAGAACCACAGAGGCTGATAAAATCCTGAAATAACTGTAGTACAAGCAAAAACACTCTGTTGTTGAGCAGTGTGAATAAAAGAAAACACTCGCCAAGAGTGGTGAACAATTACCCTCTGTTGATACAAGTAAGGCCATCCAGCTAAGCCTTTTGGAAGTATAATCTTTAGCAGCATTTAAAAACAACAACCCAGTATAGATTCAAAACAGGAAGTGTTGGGCTGCATACCTTCCAGCCTCCCCAGTATAAATAATATCACAGCCAGAGGTAGCAAGCATTGCTTAGTATTTTCTGAATGGTTGCTTGAATTTTACACTTTGGCAGTGATGAATGATTCCTGCCAGCTTTGAAGTGCAAACCAAGTAAACGTCTTATTAAGCTTTCTTGAAAGTTGTGTTTGGAATTGTTAAAGCAATTTGAAAGGAGAGTATGTATTTCTTCTTCCTGTTATGTAGGAGGCAGTCTAATTTGCTTTCAATACTAATACTGTTTTTCAGTTAGAAAAAAGTGCTGTAAGGAAGAACAGCTTTCAGTATTAAAATATCACAAAAACAAAAGGAGCCTTGCTGGATCAGGTCACAGCTCATCTAGTACAGGATCCTGTCTCCCACAATGCCCCACCAATTTCTTTTGGGCGTTATCAAGCAGAATACAAAAGCAAAACCTTCACCTGCCCATGACTCCCTTCAAATGGCCTTTAGAAGAATCCTTCCTATCTCTCCAACCTGGAGGCAGGACTAGACATCAACTGATATTTGTTTAACCCTTTCTTGAAGTTAACTAAGCTGGTTCCAATCATTGCCTCCTCTGGTAGTAAATTCCATAGACCAATGATCCTCTAGTTGGTTCTACCTCCCCTGCCCACCAAGACAATATTGGTTCTAATGTTAATATCCTTTTGAGGTGTACAGATTAAAACTGTACACAATGTTGCAAATGTGGGCTCACCATAAATTTATAAGACACCTTTTTTGGTCTGTCACAGAAAACTGAGCCCCCATAAGTTTCTAGGTATAATTGGGGCTTTTTGCCTAAAGGGGTGTGTATCACTTTGCCCTTGCTAAGATTAAAGCTGACTTCCTACTTTGTTGCCCACTCACCCAATGTCAAGGGATCCCTCTAGAACTTTTCAAAATCTTCAGTTTTTATTACCGTGAATAATTTAGTGTCTCAGAAAACTTTGCTATCTCACTATTTTCCTGTACTTCTGGATCATTCATGAGTAAATTAAAAGTACAGGTCCCAGTACAGAAACTTGGGAGACCCCACTTTTTACTTCCTTCCACCCTGGGAACTTCCGTTTATTAGTACCCTCTTTCCTTTAGCCATTCAAACTTAGCTGTATTTCTAGGCATGGAATTGGCCCTGCCATGTGGAAATATGGAGGGAATCTACTTTTAGGAAAAGTAGTATATTTGAAAATTCAAGTGCTAAATTATTCCTTATTTTTCTACAGTTTGCGATTAGCATTATTGAATGAAGCAAAAGAGGTGCGAGCAGCAGGACTACGAGCTCTTCGTTATCTTATCCGAGACTCCAGTATTCTACAGAAGGTGCTAAAATTAAAAGTGGATTATTTGATAGCCAGGTAATTAAATTAGCAGTTATCCATTTATGTGTCTTATGAACTTTTCAAATTGTTCTGGAATTGTTAATTATTTGATTTACATGTTAAAATATATGAAGACACTAGCTCTGTGTGACATCAACCAGTGCTTTATACATCGTTTAAATTTTCCTGCACTTTCAGAAATGTACCTGAAATTGCTCTGTTGAAAGGCTGGAACTTGGTTTAGCTGATGTACCAAATTGTAATGCCTAGATAAAAAGTTAATAACTGGGAGACTGGGAATGAGGTTTGCTACAAGCAGGTATTTGGACTGTTTTGAAACAGTCAATCTGAAGAATTCTACTGCTATATTTGGTATTATAGGAAATGTGTTCAGGAAAATATTTTAGTTCGATTACTGGTAAACATTATAGATCTTAATTGTAAGAGCTTAATATATCTAATCTACATTTTTCAGATGTATTGACATTCAGCAGAGTAATGAAGTAGAAAGAACACAGGCACTTCGTTTAGTTAGAAAGGTATGTTTACATACAACCATGTTGAACTGTATTGCATTGATCTTACAATGTTTTTTTAAAACTTTTTAAAATTTAAACATCAAAGCTTGATCTTACAATGAATAAATCTTCTGGAAGGAGAAGGTGAGACCCACAGACAGTGTGGATACAGCTTCTGTTCCACCTCAGTTTAGCACTATAAATTCAAAGCACAGCAAAAATGTTACTGGACTTGGAGACAGTATTGTACAGTGCTACTCATCCTATCTCTGATGTAGCTTCTAAAATATAACAATCGATATTTTTTGACATCCTTGGAATGTTCATGTGTATTTTCTCAGGTGTCAGCTTTGTCCCCTATTTCGTTCATTCTCTGTAGGAAGCTGTTGGGAAAGGTCATCAGGAGACTTGGAGTAAGGTACCATCAGTACACTGATGACCCCTAACTATATCTCCATGAGGGGAGGCAGTACAAGTGCTTGATTGTTGCCAGGAGGCATTAATAGGCTGGATATGGAACCTGAATTGAAACTGAATCCAGACATGACAGGGATGCTGTATATCATGATGTCTTGAGACCAGGAAATTAGGGGACACTCCATTCTTTGTAGGGTTGTTTTGCTCCAGAAAGAATTGGGGCTGCTTCTAGATTTGTCAGTGTTGCTTGTCTCAAATGACATTGGTACCAGGTGTGCTTATGCCCATTTTCAACTGGTTCACCAACTTTCTGGATAGGGACAGCTGGAATATTATTATCCATGCTCTGGTGACCTCTACACTAGACTACCGAAATATGTTCTACATGCAGTTACCCTTGAAGGTCATCTGGAAGCTGGAATTAGTATAGAACATAACAGCTTAATGGGAGTCTGCAGTAGCTACCTGCTGCTACCAAACCCAATTTGAGGTGTTGACTCATGCATATAAAATGCTAAAGGTCTTGGGCGCTGAATATCTGAAAGAGTTCCTTCTAGCATATAGACCTGTCCACGCAATAGAATCTCAAAAAGGTTAGTAGCATGTGAGAGGATCTTTTATGTGGTGGCTTTGGAATCCGGCGCTAATATTAAAACTTACCTTGTTATCCTGCCCTTTGATGCTTTCCTCCCTCCTGATGTTGATAGAAGAGCTGGAATGCTGAAGAAGGTCAAACTGAGACAATGGAGAGGGAAAGAGGGTTGATGCATAAAAGATCTCAGAATGGTTAATGGCATTTTGTGATTATACTGTACATGCAGTGTGTGCATTTTTTAACAGTACTATGAGAAGCAAGTCCTCCTATTTTCCTTTACTTTTCTCTACAGATGATTACTGTGAATGCTTCATTATTTCCTAGTTCAGTAACTAATTCCTTGATAGCCGTTGGAAATGATGGCCTACAGGAAAGGGACAGGATGGTTCGGGCATGTATTGCAATTATCTGTGAACTAGGTAAGATGCTTAAAACATTTAAGAACCAGTGCTGAGTCATGGCAATATAAGATTTCTATAAAAAATATAGTGTAATCTAATGTTGAGATACTTAAACTTTCTAATCTTAGCCTAACCTGCCAAAGACTGTATCCCATGTATTCACATGTGAATATATAGATGCATAACACACATCCAAATCAACTGAAAAGTATGGTTGTCAGCATTCTGACAGGTGGGAAGGGGAGAAGGGGCAAAAATATTATATCCTCACACAGGTTTAAGGAATTGCTTTAAATTAGAATCAGTGCTTCTAATGCATGCTAAATGCACAGAATCTTGATCACACTACTTCATGTCAAGTCTGGTCTACATAATTCATTCTGGTCTACATAATCCATTCTAACTCACACTGGTCAGTTCTAACATCATCTGGGAGCTGATTGGTACTTCTTCCAATAGATATCTGGGCAGAAGTAGCAGTTCACACAAAGAGATGATGACCCAGTGGGGGAACAGCAGTATAATATACTAAAGCTCAGAAAAGATTTTTGAATGCTTCCTTAAAAGAAAGGGAAACCACTCCAAAATCCCTAGTAAGAATCTCCAGTTTCCCAGCCTGTCAGATCACCATTTCTGTGTTTATTTGGTAGCACTGAAGGGTATTTATCACTTTCCCCTCTTATGCACACCGATACACGATAGCCAGATTGTGCTGTTTCCTGTTCCATGTGTTTGAGTCCTAATAGGTATAAAATTAAGGCAGGAAGAGAAATTTAGAGAAGGGATTTGAGGCTTGCTTTTTGGTCTTCAGTTCTTCAAGATAAAAGAACTATTGGTGGTGGTGAAGGATTGCATTTAGGGATGTGCACAATTTTTTTTCATATTTGATTCATATCAAATTGTGTAAAAAAAAATTATTCTTACGAATAGATCCCCTTTGAATGTGGTAAGATTCAAATTTGATACAAATGTTCAATACAAATCCAATTTGAGTCCCTGCTATGAATCGCTTATGAATCCTTTATGTATCCCATACAAATCCCCTATGTATCCCCTACATATCTTCTCTGAATGCATCAAATCTGCTCTCAATCCACTTTGAACCCACTCTGAATCCGCTATGAATCCACTCTGGATCTGTTGCAGATGTGTCTGGGCAGCCGTTTTCCCATCTCCCCAGGTTCACGAATGTATTGAAACATTCAAATGTCAACTTTCGAATGTATCAACATTTGATTTGAATACTAATATCTGAATTTGGACAATCCGTATGAATTTCGAATGTGACGAATATTCGTGAACATCACTAATTGTGTTTTCGTCAGTGATGCTGCATAGATCTTTTGTTGCATAGAAAGCACTGTGATTGGCCAGTTCAAAAAGAAGAAAATGGAAAACCTCTTCCTCTTCACCCACCCCTTCCAACTACAGATAATCCAGGCCAGTATTCACTCCAAAACAACAAGTTAAGCTAACTGAGGAAAGTGAAACTACAAATGGATAAAATCCATGATGCAAAAAGTGTAAACTAGGGCAGGAATACTACAGGACCTACACAGATAGTCATAGTTTAATGATTTCTCTGTAGATGGAGGCCAGCTCTAATTCACTACTAAGAGTAGATCCTCTTTGTCCATTGCAGTACTGTTCCTGCTTAACTATCTTTACCCTTGTTTGCTATATTTGCAAAAATAGCTTTGTTCTTGGGGGCAGAATAAATTGTTTATTGCACTGCATGGTCAGCTACCCGGAATTAAAGTATAGCAGTTGTTGTTGCAGTCCATGGCCTCTGTATATAGTGGTTCAGTTTTTAGCTGTTCTCAACAGGAAGACTCAACCTTCATGAGTATATTTGTTTTGGCTGTTACCAATATTGTTACTGCTGCACCCCTATTCCCCCAAATTACGATCAAGAAGTGTGTGTTAACTGCATAGAAGTGCAACATTGTTTTAACATTGTTTATCAGCATCACAGATCATCCACAGCTGCCTTAAATATAGATAGCTTGTAATCTTCTGTGTGCTTAGGAGTAAATATTACTAAACACAATACAGCATGATGCTAAATAAGTAGGCATAAGGTTGTAATCTACATTTGACAATTCTAGAATTTTAAATGTATTGTCTGTTAGATGTTTTTGAGAAGTGTAGTCTGTTGGCATATAAATATATATGTGAAGTATCTCAAGTAACCAGTTTCATAGTAACATATTAAATACTGAGGCATATTTTGCACGATACTGCCCTTAAGTTCTGCTTCCCACTATATTTTCATCTACCATTTGAGTATGGACAGAGCCAGGTTATCTGTATTTTTTGGAACATCCACAGGACCAGAGGCCATTTACCATGGCAAGATGTAATGTTGTCCCTTCCAATGTTCTATATGGCAGGTTTAGCAAAGTAGCAATGGAGAAAAGAGTATGTGCCTGCGGTTCAGGGGCTAGCGAATCCTTACAGCATATGTTTCTGTACTGTATATGGTACCAAGATTTGCAGCATTGTCTATCTGACATTTTTCTCTTTGATCTGGCTGGTAAGTCCGATCTAGAGAAAATCGCTTATCTTTTAAAAGGGTCCAATAAGGAGGTAACAAAGATAATAGGTATATTAAATCTGTTATTCGGAGGAGAGACAAAAAGATGTCTATGTGTGAGGCCTAGATTATGGCTGCTGATGTATTTACCTAGGTGCTATATCAAGTTTAATTATTAATTAATGGCTTTGACTGTATAAAGGGATTTTAATATTTGTATGTTCTTTTGTGCCAATAAAGGTTCTGAATTGAATTGAAATACTGAACAAAAAAAAGTTAAAAGTATTTAATCATATTTACAAGTGGTAGTTTATATTCTTACCCATAACTACTCTCTTTCAGCCATTCAGAATCCAGAAATAGTTGCTCTTCGGGGTGGACTTAGTACCATACTGAAAAATGTGATTGATTGTCAGTTGAGCCGTATAAATGAAGCTCTCATAACAACTGTCTTACATCTTCTCAACCACCCAAAGACTCGACAGTATGTGCGGGCTGATGTAGAATTAGAGGTATGGATTTTATTTTTCAGTCTTGTTTACCTTCACCTATTAGTTAAGACTCACAAAGTGGTTTCAGAATCTTGACCAGTTAGAAGCACAAATATGTCGCATAACGTATCTCTTTCCCTTTAATTTGCATATTTCCCTTTCTACTTTCATTTTATCCTCTAAACAACTTTCTTCCAAAAACCTTGAAGCAGTGCATATTATTCTGTTTCCCCCCCTTTTATCTTGCCATCAGCTTTATAAGGTTGGTTAGAATGAGAAGCAGTGGTTGATTCAGTGTTACTCAGTGGCATTTCATGGCCAAGTGATAATACAAACTTAAACTTCTGTCATCTTGTGACTAGGGTTCTTTTGAGCCCTGAAGTAAAAGATTGGCTATCTTAATGATTTAAGACTTTCATGACAGAAACAAAGTGCTAATTAGCTCTGTGCATTTTCTCATTCTTCTTTCTTCTTCAGTCCCTTCCACTGAGTAAAAATTAGTTCCTCCACAGCAGAATGTCATAGGAAAAAATACTTCTTTCTTCCCTGTAAGCAAAGGGATCTTGGATCCAGTTGATCCAAGACTTATCTCCATCCTGCCTGTGTCTAGGATCAAGTGTGCTATGTTTTGAGATCTTACATTGTCTCTTTTTACTAGCAGAGAGGCACTGCCTGGAAGTTTTAAGCCCATCCAACCAACATGCATCAGTTGTAGGATTGCTGTGTCTAAAAGGTTTTTAGGAAAGCAATTCATACATTTAAATTTGGTCAAGATTTCCTATCATCCATAAATCACAAGTGCTTTAATCTTTATTTTGTTTTTGTGGCAGTCTATATCAGGGCTTTTAATGTGTTAAAAGTTTTGAAACCCTTTGGACAGAATATACATAATAAATAAATTATCATAATTATCTGAGCTAGCTGTTTACTCCTTGGTAGGATAGAGATAAATCATAAATATTCATTTTACATCAGCTATAACTACCATTCATCAAGACTATATTTTGTTAGGGACTCAAAAGGAAAGTGGAGCATTTGACTGACTGTTGATCTTGGACATCTTTTTGGCTTCTTACATGGTTTTGTACACTTTGTATACTTTTTGGCTTTGATTTGTAGGGTATGGGGTGCCCTGTTTCTTGTTAGGGCCCATTGCACCTTATTTATGCTCCCGTTTAGTGTTGTATCCAAATTATGGTTCTTAGTTACAGGTCATCCACAGTCTCAGCTGACTCTTACAGTTGGAGGAATGAGTTGTCTCTTCTGTCTCTCCCCTCAACCAAAGACAATAATGGTGCAGCCCTCTCAGTATGTAAATCCCTCTGGCAATAGGCCACACTAGTATCTCTCAGTTGTTCCTCTCCCTTGTGGGGCTCACATGGAGGTGAGGCCAAGAGCTACAAAATAATTATTCTGGGAGAGCCTCTCGAGTCTGCCCAATGTGCGCTATCCTCCTGGTTTTTGGCTCCACCATCACAAGAGGAGGCTCTTTCTTTCAAAAAGCTGGTGGAGTGCTGCAGAGAGCTGCTAAGAGTGATCATTCCCTTAGAGGAAAGCCCGCTTCCCTCCCCCGGTGCTGAAATGACACCTACCAAGCAGCATGGGCGAAAACAAAAGCACAAGGAGAGCACTTCTCGCTTTACTCTGGTGGCTGCAGCAGAGACCCAGGAGATGTCAAACAAAGACAGAGCACCCCACTCGGCCCCTACCATGAGCCTGGTGAGTCCTCTCCTCCCCGCCCCCCCCCCCCGGTCGCTTGGGCCCTGGCTGTTTGTGCGCTTCCCCCACCAGCCTTTTGCACCAACAAGGAGCTCCCATGACTCATAGAAGCCATTCTCTCTGCTATCGGAACCCAGGTGCAGCAGGACCTGGTCATGGGGTCTACCCATGCCTCTCCCCACCAGGCCCTAGGCCCACTTACCCACCAGGAGGTGGTGAGCGTTTTCAAGTCCTTAGTGGAAGAATAGGGGGCAAGGAGGGAAAATGCAAACATAGGCTCCATTCCTCAGAGTTCTCCTGCTCTTCCTCCTCCTACCCAGAGCAGGGGAAGAAATGGAAAAAAAAGAGAAAACACAGGCACTCCTGCCACTCTAGGGTCCCTTCCAAAGATGCAATTCTTGAGGTTCCTGGCTCTATATTACCACATGCTACCCTGCCTGTACACCAACAACAAACTGTACATGTACAGGCCCTAGGCCTCTTGGGAGTAGGGTGAGGCTCCTCAAGCCGGACCCTGTCCTCCATTGGAGAGGAAGGGAAAATCTTGGAGCACCTGACAGACCAAGAATTGGAAACTGAGCTGTATGGAACAGGGGAATTCTTGGGCCCCCAGAATCCCAGGCTTTTTCCAGAGGAGGAATTCTCACCCTTTATCAGCATGCTCATGAGTTTCCAACTTTTCGCCTCATGTGCAAGTTACCCCAGAACTGCAAACTGAGGCCCACCTAATGCCACTTAATGCAGAGAAACTGCTTCCAATCCCTGTTACCTTCCAGAACGTGGTCCTTGGCGAGTGGGCTCTCCTGGTCTCTGGCTGTTCCAAACTGTTGGAGGAGCCACTCATTAGATGATTCCTAGCTGGAGTGAAGTCGGTTGCACCTCCGGTACAACATAGGCACCCAGTGTAGGACTTAAACAGCTGGTTCTATCAGCCCATAAGTTGGAACCTTTTGAACCTCTAACTGAAGTTCCCCTTAGGCTTCTTTTTTTCAAAATAGTGTTTTTAGTGGCTGTGGCCTGGGGCTGGAGGGTCTCGGAACTGGCATCTATGTCTGTACTAGACCATTTTTGCCAATTCATGCCAGATTCAGTCATTCTGAGGCTTTTCGCCCTAAAGTGGACTCAGCATTCCATAGACAACAGGAGATTCACCTACCTTCTCTACCTTCTGCTCCAGAGGCAGATTCCTGGTCATTGGACACCAAAAGGGTGCTACAAATTTATTTAGACCAGACATTGGGGTTTAGAAAAAAGACTCCAGTTTATTTGTCTGCTTTGCTCCTTCCCACTTGGGAAGGTAAGCCTCAGCGAAAGTCATAACCTCATGGATCAGGGCATGCATCACACTGGCCTACCAATCGCAAAGGATGCAGCTGCCAGGCAGGATTTTGGCATATTCTACAACATCCCAAGCCGCGGCTACAGCCCTTGGCCAGGAAGTGTCCATTGAAGAAATATGTCGGGTGGCAGCTTGGAAGTCTCCCTTGACGTTCACGAGATACTACCACCTGGACAGGTTCAGGTTGGCACAGGTGTCCTTCGGCAGACGTGTTTTACAGGACAGGCGATAAGATGGGTTGACCAGCAGGGGTTCTCCTGGTGCCAAGCTTCATGTGTCTTCCCTGGGGCTGAGGAGGTTTGGTTTTCTTTTCCCTCCCTATCTTTGAGCTTGGGCATATCCCATACCTTCAGCTGTAAGAGCCAGCTGAGAATGGAGCAATGGATACCTGTGATCGCTCATTCTAGTCCGGCTCATCAGTTGGACCTGCCCAGGAAAACTAATGTGTGTGTTTTTGTTTTTTTCAGGATCCTGCTAGTTAGGGTCCGATTCTTGAGATACTGGGTGTGGCCTATTGCTAGAGTGATATACATATGGCAAGGGCTGCACCATTAATCTCTTCAGTCATGGGGAGGAACAGAAGAGACAACCCATTCCTCCAACTGACGATGATCATGTTTGCTGAGTAAGAGCAGGAAGAAATAAGTCTGGCATGACCTGTTATATAATATAGGGATGATAAACCTATTTACAGAAAAATAATCTCTTTCTCTTTGTTATAGCGGATTTTAGCTCCATACACTGACTTTCACTACAGACACAATCCAGATATTGCAGAAGGACAAGTTAAGTAAGTCAAATCATTTTATCACCTCTTCGTAAAATTCTAACTTTTTCTGTTCTGACAGCTGCTTTGACAATCTTTCCCTTGACTTTTAAGTTTTGAGGATACGTGTTCATCAATTGCTCCATTTTAAAAGTATAATAGAAGATGACTTAATATAATTACTGGATTTTGCATAATATTGTTTTTATAACAGAGAAGATCGAGAAGCACGACTTTCTGCTAGTAAAATGGGAATTGTGGCAGCATTTCGATCATGGGCAGGTAAGATGTCTGTTTCAACTTCTTAATCTAATTCAGCAAGGAGGAAAATGACTTAAAATATCGGGGAAACAAATTTGCTGTTGATTACAGAAACAAAACAAACCCCCAGCTTAGGTTTTTTTCTTTTTTCTTTTGTCCACATGCCTAAAATTCATGTCTGATCTAGGGCTATCAAAAGCTTTAGATATTATTGAAGTCAGAACCAGGATTGAAACACCAGAGACTGGGATCTATTGACAGTCCTTGCTTAAGGATTGAATTTGAAAGGAGTCCAGTATGTTATATGTCTAATGTTGGAACAAGAACAACTCTTAGTTGATTTAGCAGGGATTTTGTGTTGGGATTCTCATACTTTCTTACTAATACCATTAAGGACCAAATTATTTTGGTATTGCCTCTGTGTGCAGGTGGCCTTATATCCATTCTTAATTATGCTGTTTTTAAACTAATTTTGCTCAGTGTCATAAAAATTCTGGGCACCTTGTTTGTGAATAATCTTGGTTAGCCAATTTATATTAAAAGATGTTACCCACTAAATAGTTTACATATGGTAACAAGGATGCTGCATAGATATTGTAAGTGTTTATAGATATGAATAAATTTCTCACTTTTATCATTTATTTTGTTTTTAGGCATTATTAGTTTATGCAAACCTGGAAATTCTGGGATCCAGTCACTTATTGGGGTGCTATGTATACCTAACATGGAAATACGGGTAAGTGCTTGACTTCTACAGGAGTAATTTTGAGATTTTGATGTTCCTTCATAAGTGATACTTGATTCTTGTGGCAGTTTTTGTTCCCCAATGTATTTATGTCATACATGGACTCCAAGGGCAAGTTGCGACTGCCCATTTTAATCCAGATTAAAATCCAGATTAATTTAATCAGCAGCCAGGTCACTTTTTCGGTGTTCCCACCCCGAGCTTATAATGCTGACTGGCAGTGGAAAACCCCCTTTACCACTCTCCTCCCCTCCTCACTGTCATAGCCTGATGTCACCGGGGTGGGCGTTCCCTTGCAGGGCAGAGTCATCCTCCTTTACCCCTTCACTCTCTTTTCTGAACATGCTCGTATTAGCTGTAAACTCCAAAAGCATCCGCAAACAAAGCAGGCTGCTCAGAAACTATAAGCAAACTATTAATACATCTTATTTATTATCGATTGACAGAAAAGGCATAAAGTGGGGTATTGAGGACATTTGTGTCTGGGAACTTTGTGTCATTATCAATACAAAGAAATAGCCAACAGGCCTGTAAGAGCAATTGGAATGTTCAAGAAGTTTTACAGAAACAAGCTTCTAGTATTGTTCATAGCTCAGAAATCCCTTATTTGACTACATGAACTAAATTCATTGCCAGTTTGATCTCTGGCCTCCTCCCGGAAGTAGGCAATACCTAACCTTTTCTGTAACTCTGCCAATAAAACTAATGGAGGCACCTATTAAGGCACCGATAGCTTGCTGGTACTCAGCAACAGCAATTATACCCATATTCCTATCTCTCTTACAAGTCCAACAACATCCATGTAATAGTTTTGTACAGTAAGGCAATGTGTTTTGTTTTTGTTTTTTTGTTTTTTTTGCAGAACCTTCTGTTATACTGTAGTCCTTATTTTTTATGCACCCCGAACGCCCTTTACATAGCTTTTGTTGCTGCAGACTCTGCCCCCCCAACTCACATCTAAAAACATGGGGTTTGCCCACAATGACACCATTAACTTGAACTGGTGGACTGGGTCAGTGTAATTCCCCTATCACCTGGTTTTCTATATCTGGCAGTAGTTTTGCACTGAATGGAAGTAGTTTGAGCTCATGAGCCTGTGAGTGGTGAATCTTCACACCTGTGAATTATGCCATTTGTACTACTTCAGCAAAGATTTAATTGAGGTGCAAATGTTTACCATACTGAATAGCTCTTTTAACAGATATTTCTAACCTTTAAAATTACACCAGATACTTTAAAACCTTATTAGTCTTTTTTGTGACTAGTAGTTTCAGTATGGTTGTTCAGTTCTAAAATGTTTTTTTGTTTCCAGCGAGGACTGCTTGGGGTTCTTTATGATATATTTCGACTTCCTCTTCCTGTTGTAACAGAAGAATTTATCGAGGCACTTCTCAGTGTAGGTGAGTAGTTAATCTTTACATAGTATATAAATACATTTATATAGTTCTTTAAGGTCTCAGAGCAGATCACATAAAATGTTTAAACTGAAGATGTGCATGAAGTGGCATTTGATCAACAGTGAAAGGTGGTTAGAGGTTAAGGAGTACAGATGACCGCCCTACACTTCTGGCTCCATTTGCCTTCATTTGGCAGTGTTTTAAGCTAGTGGTGTGGCATGTGACCATCGCAGCGTGGAGCTGCCCAGTGACCATGCCCTCTCCCAGCCCTACTGCTGACAGAGAATTCATGTTAGACTCCTTTTCCCCTGCCAAAGTAGGTGCATCTTTCATAAAAGGAATGGGCTTCTGCACTTTCTTTCTAGGTTTTATTTGGGAGAAGGCTTTTTTATGTGTAGGGAGGCAATAAATGTTTAAAAAATAGAATTTAAAGATGGGTGAGACGATAATTGGTGACCTGAGCCTTCTGATCTAAACTCTTTTGTCCTACATTCTGTTGTCTAGGTTAGACTAGACTAGCAATTTCTAAATCTAGCAGTAACCCTGAAATCTAACAAAGAGGGGTTGCAACAGTTAACACTGGAGTCCAGCTAATGAGAGGACTCAATAGCAGTAGATGCAGTCCCAGCCAGGGATAGTTCAGCTACAAAAAAATGTGTGAGAGGGGACTGCAGCAGTACTTTTTTTATAAAAAAGAGTTTCCTCTTGACATCAAAGCCTGAAAGAAAGAAAAGGGGAGAACAAACAATAGCCATAAGCATTCCCAGTCACCACTCTGGGTTTTCAGCTGGCAAAGGAAGGCACATAGGAAAAACTAAAACCCACATTGGAGACAGCATTAACCGGAAACCTCCAATTACTGTACTGGCTTATTAGGCAAAAAGTAGCTAAGTCCAACCACAGCCAGAACCAAGTACTCAAAAAAGTAGCAACAAGCTCTTTCTTTTCCAGTGCACAATGGAAACTCTCCCCTTTGGGCTCCTTCCCTTCCTTCTGCCCCCCTCCCAGTCAGAGATAGAACAGTTGCCTCTGGCTGCCTGGTATTTGAATAACAACAGATCAATAAAACCACAAAACAAATTGCAAACAGTCAAAACTGATCAGAAGAATATAGAAGGAATAATTTTGGAACGTTCAGAATGTTCTCACCAAATGAGACTGGGTTCCCCCCCCCCCCAAAAAAAAAAATTGGAACAATCTCAGATTTCAAAAGATGATTTGTTCAGACCACACAGATTGCCCTATTGTGAGTTTGGAACATTCTGAATCAAAATAATTTGCCTGCCTGTATGTGGCAAATCTTTTCTGTGGTTCTGTTTAATTAAAAACTCAGAATGTTCACTTGCTAATTTTCTTGTAGATCCAAGCCGTTTTCAAGATAGTTGGAGGCTTTCTGATGGTTTTGTAGCTGCAGAAGCGAAAGTTATATTACCTCATCGAGCCAGATCCAGGTATTGATTTAATATCAGATAAATAATGGTATTACTACCTCCCTCATTTTAAGGTAGAAGGGTGAAAAAGAGCTGAAATATTGAAGCTATGCTTATTTTTTATTTTTGTCATGCATTTTTTCAGGCCTGACCTTATGGACAATTACTTGGCACTGGTTCTTTCTGCTTTCATTAGAAATGGACTTTTAGAAGTGAGTTTAAATTAAAAATATCAGTTAGCTCTTCCTTATTCTACAAGGCTCTCTTTACAACAGAATAATTAATAAAATTTGGCTTCATTTATTTTAGGGTCTAGTAGAGGTTATCACAAGCAGTGATGACCACGTGTCCGTGAGAGCAACCATCTTACTGGGAGAACTTTTACATATGGTAAGCCATCATTTAATTTTCTGATTTGTTGGATTCTGAAACTTGCAAGCCATTAGTAACAGAGTTCCATTTTTTAAAAAAACTTGAAATTAATTTTAGACACAATATTTTAGCTTAGGGGATAGGATAAGTTTGGTAACTACCATGCAGTTCTCTTGTTCTTCACAGAGTGATGTTGCCTTAGCAAGAGTCAATTGATTAAAAAAATAAAATCAACAGCATGCAGTCCTTAATCCCTCAGTGTTAATGCACTGTGGCCCCAACAACAGAGAGAGGGATAACGGTGCCCCCAGATTTTTATGGAGATGTACGTTTCCCACATCTTTTGCAGGGGGGTCCCCTATTCTTAAGAAGCTTCACAGTGCTGTAGGGAGCCAGGGATGTCAGGTCCCAGATCTCTCTGATGGATGTAGTCAGTATGTTATTTCTCCCTATTTTTATTTTCAATTTTCAGGAGCATACTTTTTAATTGCTAGGAATGGGTTGGGTTAATTTGTTAGGGTTAACTACCAGAAAGAATTTAATAGGAAAATATATTTTTTAAAAAATTAGGCTTTTGATTTGTCAGTTTTTAGCTAAACAACCAAGTAGGTGTCAAGTAGCTTTTTATTCTTCTGATATTTTTAAACCTTTGAATGAGGGTGTTTTTCCACTGTCACTAGAGGTATCCATTAAGTACCCATTAATGGGTACAAAAATGCCATTATGTACCCATTAATGGGTACTTTTAGTGACAGTGGAAAAACACCCTTAATCTCCTTTTTCAGCATAACAATTTATTGTACCTTTTCTGGTTAAGAAATGCTCTTTATTTATCTCTGCAAAACTGAATTTAACTGACTTACAAAAAAATGTCAGAACAGGAGGGTAGTTTTGTATCCTGGTTACATAAACAAGAGGCCAGATACTTTCAGACTGTTCTTAATGAACTATAGGGTTAAAGATCAAAGAATAACCTGAATTGTATCCCTATTAGACTAGGAAAATGCACCATGAATCACAGCAAATGAGCTAAATTATACATGGAAAGTATTTGACTTTTTTCAGCATTATTTGTATTACATTAAAGAGATTTTTACAACAATCAAAATCTGAAATGTATTCTGTTTTCCAGGCAAACACCATACTTCCTCACTGCCACAGCCATCATTTGCATTGCCTACCAACTCTAATGAATATGGCAGCCTCTTTTGACATTTCAAAGGAGAAGAGACAGTAAGCCTAAGTATTGTTAAATGCTGTGGATATGCTAGGTCAGGTTTCTGTTTTTTGGTCTTCTAACAGCATTTACCTGTTAAAGAGAACAGTAATGTTCTTCCCTTGTGGAACATCTTAACACATCCAGTTGGAACTGATCTGTCACAAAAACTGCATTTAATATATTTGTGCCAGTCGTTTAACAGGAACAGGCCTGTTTGCATTATCACTCACCAGAGAGAATTTGGATAAGTTACCCTTCCCCGCTATTACAATGTCATTGGCCTACAGTGGCTGCAGTGCCTATTGGTAGCAGATAAATGGAATCCAAGCCACTGCTTTTAGGATTCTCCACCTGGATCCTGGCGTGCCTAGATCACCATGACCAACCACCACACCACCCCAGCAAATCTGAGATTGGGTTTGGGCTATAGATAGTTGTTCTTTAGGGACGTATGTGCTAGAATATATTTAACTTTTTTGCCCTCTATAATGAACATGACAAATTGTTTGAATAGCCTTTGAGGGCACAGTGGGTTTCAAGGATGGCTGAGGACAGGGTAAGGCTCCATTTAGGAGATTTGCTCGGATTGTGTTTTAGTGTACTCTGGGCTGAGACCAACAGTTATTTAAGAATTTAAGAAGAATTTATTTAAGAATTTATATCCTGCCCTTTACTAAAAGGTCCTAGAATGGATACACAACAATAGATAAAACATATAGATTATTCCTAAAACATATTTAACTTATAACCCAGCCACCCTCCCTCCTTCCCTCTCTTCCCTTTCTTCCTGGCAGGATAGCACTCAGAAGCTAAACATGCCTGCAAACTATTAATAATTTAAAGTAATGATGGGTGGGTGGATTTCCTGTTTTCATTCAGAATGAGATTTTCTCTTATAAACCAGTTTGGGTTTGATTTGTGTGTGAGCACAGTTGCTTTTTGCTTAAAATGTTCTGCTTAAAGTTCTGTCAATCAGATTCTCAACATTGTCATCCTCACTTCAGGGACAGAAATATGCCCTCTTTTGTTAGGTCTTAAAGCTGTACCAACAAGTACTTCTTAGGGAAAAGATCCCTGAGAAAATAAAATTAGTCAGGGCTTTCAGATCTAACGTGATGAGCTTACCTGTATGCCTATTTTTTGTTTGATAGACGAGCAAGTGCCGCACTCAACTGCTTGAAACGTTTTCATGAAATGAAGAAAAGAGGGCCTAAACCTCACAGCCTTCACCTGGATCACATTGTTCAGAAGGCCATGTCCACACACCAGCGAAGGGATCAGTATCGTGTACAAAAGGACATCTTTATTTTGAAGGTATTCTTCTGGAATGTCTGTTCCCAGCATTATGACTTTAAAAACAAATACTGGGTTTAGATTTTTAATCTGAATGTTTCAACTAGAATTAATAGGGCTTCTGAGTAGGGATGTGTATGAATATTTGTAACATTCAAAATTCATCTGAATTCATCTGAATTTAGACTTTCAAATTCCAATTGAATGTTGGCACATTTGAAGGTTGACATTTGAATTCAAATCAAATGCTTCAGAACATTCATGCAAAGCTTCTTTACACTCATGAACCTGGGGTGGTGGGAAAGCGGCTGTGCCAGTCACATCTGCAACGGATCCAGAGTGGATTCAAAATGGATTGAGACCAGATTGAAAGTGAATTCAGGGTGCATTCAGAACTGGTACGTAGGGGATTCGTATGTAATTCATAGTGGGAATTCAAATCAAATTCATATCGAACATTTATATTCAAATTCTACCACATTTGAAGGGGATCTATTTGAATGAAAAAAAAATTTCTTGCATTCTGTTTGATACGAATTGAACCAAAAAAAAAAATTGTTACACATCCCTAATTCTGAATATAGATGACTATCTTTTATTTGTCGGGCAAGAGGGAAAGATTAATTTGCTAGAGACTAAAATCTACTCATAGTCCAACTGTGAACATTCATTTTGGGAGTGGAAGTCAATCCAAAGTTAGTGTTAGTTTATCTTAAATACTTCCTCATATGGAAGGGTAATATTGCAGGAAAATAACCTCTGGTTTTTTATGCTTTGCTGTCAAAGGATACAGAAGAAGCACTGTCAATGAATCTGAGAGACAGTCAAGTTCTTAATCATAAAGAGAATCTGGAGTGGAATTGGAACTTGATTGGGACCATACTTAAGGTGAGCAGTGAAGTGATGTGATATAGTTTAGTAAAACAGATTGGTAGGTAGTACTTACAGGATGCTTTGTCTTTTTTTTCCTAGTGGCCAAATGTCAACCTCAGAGTTAACAAAGACGAGCAGTTGCACAGGTATGTAGCAACTATGTGGAAAGCTTCAAAATGAGAACATTTTTTGAAGTATGTGGGAGAAACAGTGTGATAAACCTGGAAGTGATAGTATTAAGATGCTAGATAATATTTTGATAATTTACTTATCAAAATATTGTATTTATTTTTTCATTTTGGCAACATCTGAGTAAATGTTTTTCAGTCCAGAAGAAATTATATACCTTACTCAGCCTAAGAAACTATCATACATAGATCAACTTATTTACTTTCTATTCTGATAGCCCTGAATTCTGAGAGTTTAGTCAGTAAGCCTTCCCAGCCCAACCTGAAAATGGTAGGAACTGAGCATGGAGCTTTTAAATATGTCACCCATGTACTCTTATTGGTTGAGCTATGCTCTTTATGATGTCATTCTTTTATCTGTTTAAAAAACAGCAGTGGGCAAAAGGAGTAGGGAAAAAATCCATAAATGAAGCAAGTGTATTATTTCCTAGGGTGGACAATGCATTAAAGTGTGTAGATTAATACCTCAACTAAGTAAAGCTTTAAAGAAGTGTTATAGATTACATAATTCAAATGGACAGCTATATTCTGACAGGAAAATCTAGTAGTTGTTGAGGTGCTGCTCAGTGAAATTGGGTTGGGTTCTTGACTTGTTTTGCAGAGCATATCTTAATGATTTCAGGTTGGATCGAGAGAAAGTTCAGTATAATTTTCTCATTCAGTGGAACTTGGCTGGTTTTTCTTCTCCTATCTTCATTCTATCACAGTCGCTCCTAAGAGTCAGTGAATTCTTTGAAGTCAGGTAGAATGAGACATGGAAATTGCAGTGAGCCTAGAACTAAGTGATGTTTAGCAGTTATCTCATAGAGACTGAAAATATTTTGCTGCCCTTGCAGTAAATTCTAATGACAGAAGTTTATTTTGTTTGTCCACTTGCACATATACTTACAAAACTAATTCCTGGACAGGTACAATCACAATAAATAGTCATTTTCCAGTTAATTAATTTGAAACATATTTTGAGCCTTATCCATCTTGCCTCACTTTCACCAACTAACCACGGTACTTACAAAACCTAGTAGACTTCCTGGAAGTGGACCACCACTTCCAGGAAGTCTCCAAGTGGGTCATGTATGTTTCTGTTTTCTGGAAGGCCTTAAATGCAGTTGGTTGTGTTCAAGGCCTCTGAGGAAGTGGAGATGCACATGGCCCACTCAGAGGATCCACAATCTTACAGTTTCAGAAGGCATAGTACACTTTGCAGGCACATTGGCTGGCCGATGAAAAGCCAGTTCTAAGGCAAAGGCTGCATCAAGCCAATGAGCATATGATGGCCTTGGCTGACAGCTCAAGGGTATCCAGAGGCATGAACCTTGCATAATCTACATGGAAAGTGAGGCATGATGGGCAAGGTAGGTTTGTGTATGTGATGAGCCATGATGGCTGGGCCATATGTGCAATGAGAGAAGGTGGGAGAGACTGGCACGTGATGTCAGGAAGCCAGGATACAATGGTTAGATGGCAGGGTGACCGTATGTATAAGCGACCTTTGCAAAATTGAATCAGGGATTTTATGTTCATGCATATCAATACTTTCGCTTGATGGGCCTTTAATTGCCAGACTGAAAGCAGTTTAGTAGTGTATTGTCAAAATTAGCTCAGAGTCAAGTTAACTATGCTCAAGATAAGTAGTTTTGTTTGTTACAGTGATTCAGGGCTGTTAACAACAGTAATTCTTTGTCCTTTGCCTACCAGGAATTTTGTTTTCTGTGGTGCATTGAAAAACAAAAACAAAAGAATGATGATTTTTCCATTCCCAGTGGTTATGCAGCTCTTTTTGCTGATTGGGGTTCCAGCAGGGTCTGTAGAGACTACACTTGAGGTGGGAGGACCTTTGGGCATATAGTTTAGGTTCCCAAACCAGCCTTTTCCACAGAGTCTGTGATTAACCTCCTGGGTGGGGATCCTTGGAAGAAAGTTTAGGATACAGCATGAAGGCTGCAGAGGAAGGAAACTGCCTCCAGAAATTATGACCTCCCAACTTAAGACAAATAACAGGAAGCAACATAGGGTGCTCCAGACATAAATAAATATGAAGCTTACTTTTTCTCTGGAGTAAAGAAGTTTGCAGGGAGAATGGATCATCCTCACATTCTCCCAGTGCTTTGGAGCAGCAGGCATGGCTCTTCTGGCTGTATGGTCAACCTCTCCTTCTCTGAGAGGCCTGCTGTTTCCTGAGTGAAGGTGAACTCTTGTGAGATCTCCCTCAAACACCTAGGTGAAGGGAAAATCTGAAGCCAGTGCCAAGGTTAGTGGAAGTTTTTTGCTGCACAGCATCAGGCTTTGCTTCACAGGCACTGTGAAGCATTCTGAAAGCTTTCTGGCCCTTTGACAGCTGCTCTGCAGTAACTGCAAAATATAGGCCCTATTTGGATGCACGCTTATGGTTTTCACAGGCTTTCCATGGGTTTTTCAAAGACACAGTATTATGTACTTAGCATGACTCGTTACAGGGGGAGTTGTTGTACTTTCAGACTGAGATTTACCAAGTCAAGAAATTGTGTTTTTAATGTGATTTTCGTATAATGGAGTTATGTGTACTGGTGATGCTTCCATTCTCCATCTGGGGATAAGCAAATCCAGGCAACCTTGAACCTTGCTAACAGTTAAGCCCTTATGAATTCAGCAGAAGTTACATTCTGAAATTCTATATGTAGATTATTTCAAGGCATCTATATAGATCAGGGTTTCCCAAACTGTGGGTCGGGACCCACCTCTAGGAAATTTAACCGTATTTGAAATAACTTTTTTGATGTGATTATTTAATTAAGTAATAAAAAAATTGTATTAAAACTTTGTTATTTGAAAAGTCCTTTATTCATATTGGTAACGGTTAAATTTCCTAGAGGTGGGTCCTGAGTTGGTAAACTTATATTAGATGGGTCGTAGCCCAGACAACTTTGGGAACCACTGATCTAGATGTTTCTTTGACCTGTGTCTAACACTAAAATATAGCAGTGTTTTCTTTCTGCTTCTGTGTCATGGTGCTTTATGGTATTTCTGCTTGTTTTTGTTGGTTTACACATGTTGCTTAAAGGTTTGTTTCTTTAAAAAATCTCATTTGCAACATTTTTATTCCACTTCGCATAAACATCTGGAAGCAGCTAATCGGTTTATTTATTTGTTTAGTATATTTGTCTCCCAGAAGACATAGGTGGAGTAAAGTAGGCAGTTATATTATAGGTTATACCTTCACTGACCTTGGAGAAGCATGGCAACAGTAGTATTACAGACACCTGGCCAGTTGATATTGCCCCAGTTTTCCTTCTTGCTCCTGCTAGGAGGATGAAGATTCCCAGTGCACTTACAGACTCCTATCCTATTCTTCTGGAATCTCCTACAGAAGAGGAATTTTCCTTGGAATTTCAGGTAGCCTTCCTAGGCAATAACCTCTGGACTGCTTCATGTCTGAAAGATTTTCCACCTCATTCTTCACATCTTGGAGCTCTTTTGCCCATGCCACGTGGCCACGGGCCCCTTGATTAGCTGCAATGGTTCTCCTGGCTCCTGACCACCCAGCAATGGCAGCCAGTGCAGCAACCCAGCTAATCCCCAGGATTGGTCTCTGCTATGATTCTGCTTCTCCAGGCCGTCACTTGATTCTGCAGCTTGCCTCTCTTTTTTGGAGTCCTTAGATTAGGCCTTGTATTCCTTGGATAAAGAGGACACTCTAGGACATGAGTTTTCCTGCCTTGTTGTCTTTTTCTGGTACCTGAAGTTGATTTATTGGAATTTTTATCCCGCCCTATACTCAAAGGTCTCAGGGCGGGTTACAACATTAAAAGGTTCCAGCTGTGACCAGCCTTTTTCTATCCAGGCCAGTTGAAATGTCTCTCCTGAAGTTGTTAACCCCTCCTCTGGGCAAGCACTCCCTCCTCTCTTCAATAATTATAAGGTGTCATGCCAATAACACATGGTACCATGAAGAAAATCTAGAGTGTTCAAACCTCCTTCAACTTGGGTAAAAGCTCAGAAGCCAGCAGAAGATGGGTGCAAGGAGGCTGTTCAGCACAGCCTTTGGCTAGGGCCAGGGCCCTTCAGATCAGTGTGAAGTGCCCTTCTGACAGATTTTTGAACCTAAACCTCAGTTCTGTGATGCCAGGGATGAGGGACACTCTTGGGACAGATCCCTGTGCTCACATTCCCCTAAGCCTAACAAATGTAGGACAGTGGAAACAGATTCTTAGTCTGAAAACACACCCTGGCTCCACATGGACTTTGTAGGCCTTTGCTCCTGCTCCCCCATGTTTCAGGTTTCTTTCCTCTAAGATGCAGACACTTCTCCAGCCACTCTTCAGAAGAGGAAGCTCAGCTCTCCTGTGCTCTCTGGGGCCCATCAGGAAAATTATTCCAGCTCTTTCCTACAAGCAGATGTGGAAATCTTGGATCTTCTTATCATCCCCTGCAGCTCTTCAATACTTATCTCTCCCCCTCTTTCCAGGCTTTTGTTCACTGTGGAGTTGAAGCTGGGCATTCAGTAGGCACACCCTCAAAAACCTGAGATGGATGCCACCCTCTGGACCTCTCATCAGGTTCCCAAACCAACTTTCATCCCTGAGATTTCAAGCCTTTCATAGATTTGGTATTTTAGGAATGACATTCCCGGCCTGTGACAAATGGGTTCTTTCCATTCTCAAGAAGCTGAGTGCCCCAAAAGGGAACCGAGATGAGGTTTGAGGTGCTCCTTTTGAATTTCTTGGCCTCTGAGGATGATCAGCTGTCACTGAGAGACCTCACAGAGAGGGGAAAATGAGCCCCTGCTTCAGAAAGCTCATTTAGCTCAGGTGCATAACCTAGTTGCGAAATCCTTTAAGGGTAAAATGCTCTTCTGGGAGTAGCTTTTGCTTCGGTACTAGTACAGACCAAACATAAGATGAATGCAATCCAGCTCTCGTCCCTCTTCCTCATCTTCTCCTCAATCCTCCCATCACTTCAAGCAGCACTCCTATTATAGGCATTGGGTTTCACCCCCACCCCCAGTGGCAAGGGGAACAAACTGGGTCCCCTTGTTCCCAACCATCCTTCAAGATAGAACTTGATGCCCCTGGAAGGGAGTAAGTGGTGTGGGGAAGACTATTTCTCTTTAACACTCAGTGACTCAAATCTCAGATTTGTGAAGCACATCTATAATCACTAAGGGCTGTTGGGTTATATTTTTGTCACATCTCAAGGCAAAACTTCTCAGGATCCTCCCTTAAGAGGGATCTTCTGAAAGAGGTGATCAACTACTGCAAATTTAGAAGAGTATTCCCACCCCTTTTCACTGTTACACAAAAAGTGGTTCTTTGGAGAACCATTTTAGATTTTCATGACATGAACAAGGATCACAAGAAAACTTAAGATGGAGAGTCCTCCATAAGGACATATGTGGAGAAAGGAGTTTTCTTGTCATTGTAAGGAAACATCTCTTTGTCTGAGTTGATGGCAGTAGTAGGTGATATACCTCTGAAAACCAGCTGCTGAGAGCCTGCAGGCAGAGCATATTATCTGTTTATGTCCTGCTGGTGAGCTTTCATATGCATATGGTTGGTCACTATGGGTGTTTTTCCACTGTCAGAAAGTACCCATTTTTGCACCCATTAAGGACCCATTTGGGTGTGAGCCGGATGATCCCATTTCCACCATGGCACCCATTTGGGACCTGATTGTTTCCACTGCCACTGGGGAAATCCGGATCAAATAGGGACTTTCTGGCCTTTAATCCGGATTTTCTGTAGACCCCATTAATGGGGTCTACAATGGGGTCTTCAGACAGAAAATCTGGATTAAAGGGAGCCTGTTTCCACGCTTGTATGCCAAGGGGGTCTAGAGGAGGCTAGGGGGAGGGGGCACCCATGGGGGGAGCCTCAAAACCTAAGCTTCGAAGTCATTTCAAAGTCACTTTGAAGTCTGTGCAAAATAGCTCTGGAGCGTCCTTGAAGTCTGTGCTGATCTTCAGAGTGAACTCCGAAGTGACTCTGAAGTCACTTCGAAGTTCACTCTGAAGATCAGCACAGACTTCAATGGAGCTGTTTTGCACAGACTTCGAAGTGACTTCGAAATGACTTTGAAGCCACTTCGGAGATTGCACCCCCTGTCCCCCCAAACACCTGAGGTGACAAGCAGACCCCTCATTGGTAGATCCAGATTTCCAAATGGGTGATCCAGTGTTTCCACGGCAGGGAGGCTAGCACCCATTGCTATTGGGTGCTAGACCACCCATGGAAACACATTGGGTACTTCCCTTAATCCAGATCTACTAGACCCGGATTAAGGAATCTATCCATTCCTTAGATCCAGATCTTCTTAGATCCATATTAAAGGAGCGCGGTGGAAAAACACCCTATGAGAGCAGGGTACTGAACTAGATGGGCCATGGGTCTAAGCACTCCCAGTTCTTATTCTCCTAGATTCCCCTCCTGGAGCTTGAACTTGACGATAACTGCTCTGACACAACCATCAATGGAACTCTTTAAGAGTGGCTCCTCTTAAATTCAGGCCATTTAAGATGCACAAGGCTTCATCCACAAGAATTGTAGACAACAAATGAGCATTTATTTGAGCTACAGATCCCAAGGTAAACATGGTCCCTCTCTGCTTTTGACGCATCCACCAAGTCAGCAGCAACCTGAGGTCTTTCAGGTTCCAGTTCTTGAGATTTGCAAGACAGCCACCTACAATTTCCAGGCACTTCCTCCCAGAAAGGAAGGAACCTTCAGTAGGAGGGCTGTCTAACAGATAGTTTCAAGCCACCCCTAGAAGTCTTCCCTAGAAACATTGCTTTTTTTATGACTCACAGACTGCCTGTTTTGCTTCACTCAAGTCTTTTGAGAAAGAATCACTGGTACTTACCGTACATGGTTGTTCCAGAAAATGTAGGGGAACAAAACAGGCCCATTCTTGTCAGGGGTAGCGTTAAAAAAACGCCCTTCTTTCTTCTCATCTCTAGGCTTGACTCCGGAGGAAAACTGGGGCAACAGTTAAAAGTACTGTTACCATGCCTCCTCTTAGTCCTCCTAGCGGGTCACCAAAGGTACAACCTACCATCTAATTGCCTGCTTTGCTCCCCACATTTTCGGGAACAACCATTCACAGTGAGTACCATCTGTCTTTCCCACCTTATAACAAATGGTCTCTGGGTGTATACGTAACTTAAAGCAATATAAAAATTAGAAGCAGAAGATGAAAACATTAAAATGTTAATAAAACTACAGACAAATGTAAGGAGACCTAGGTTTCATTTCACTTGGATACTTTTTCTGAACTGCTGAGAGAACTTAGTTATATAGTTGCAATTAAATCTTTTAGATACCCCTTTTCTTTTTTACCCAGGCCTTCAGTGTGTGGATAGTTGCTTTTTCCTGACTCTTGTTTTTAATGTTGTTTTATGGATCTGTTGTTTTATCTGTTTTTAATAAGAATTTTGTTTGTTTGGTTGGATTTCAGATGGAAAGTGATATAGAAATTCCTTAAATAATAATAGTTAGCAATAGTATACCAACAGAATAAATAAAACTTATTTATGATTTACGTTCTACCCTTTTCTGTGTCCACATCTCTTAAAATACTGCTAATAAGTGAACTAACACAGTCAACATATGAACGTTGCAAATGTGGCACTTACAAGCAATTAAATCACTTGCCCCATGAAAATTTTCAGTCCGGTAAGTCACCTCCCTTCCAGATAGTGCTGGTGGTAATGATGATTGTAGAGCCTGTTGTGGTTGAACTGGGAGCATATGGAACTCAGTTAGGATGTACCCCACCTACACTAAGATAGAGTTTGCCTAGCAGATTTCAGGGAGCAAACAGACTGATGCATAGAACATCTAAATTTTTCTAGTGCTTGCACTCTGTTTTCAGATATGAAATGAAAAGGCTGCACTGGAGGTAATATACTGTACAGGAATTCTTCTGAACTACTCAGCGATTTTTCACTATCACATCTTTCTGTTTAATATTAGATTTGTACGCCGGCTGATGTATTTTTACAAGCCTAGTAGCAAGTTGTATGCTAACCTGGATCTGGATTATGCCAAGTCCAAACAGCTCACAGTTGTGGGTTGCCAGTTTGCTGAGTTTCTTCTTGAGTCTGAAGAGGTAAGAATTTGGGGGTGTGAAAAAATATCAGTGGGCTAATTGGAGGGCAGAGGCTCATATATGCCATTTTGTTTAAGTGGGCATATATATTTATGATATTTTAGGTATCTGGGCATCTTATCACTTTTGTGCTTTTCCAGGCTTCTTTTTATGTATCTTCATCACTTTTATTGTGAAGAAGATACAAAATGTTTTACTCCTCTCACCTGTTGGAGTTTTTGAGTTGTGCTCTGTTACATAACTTTGCTTTGAAACTAAGCTTTCGGATATGGCTACATTGTACATCTTCAGAGGATATGACTGACTGCTAGAAGATTGCTTGGATTGCTTTTAATAAAACAGATCAGAAATACTTTAAACATTTATTTCACCATAACTAACAACTATTGACTTTTCTGCACATTTTTTTAAACAATTTTTTTTCATTAGGCCCAGTTTAATGAGCAGGGGGGGTGGGGCTGTTATTTGGTTCAAAAAGCTTTAGACCAGCAGGTAAGGGATATTTCTTGGACAGACTGTAGGAGGGAAATTTAAAAATAGTTCAGTCTGTGTTGTAATAAAAAATAAGAAATGCATTATTAAAAACATTAAAATATATTTGAAATACAGTGGTACCTCAACATACAAGTGCCCTGACATACAAGCGTTTTGAGATACAAGCCGCTGAGCGAGTGATATTTTGCTTTGAGATGAGAGCAAGATTTGAGATACGAGTATGTAAATACAGTACAGTACATAACAAAAACAACTGAGGTGGTGTTTTGGGAGCTGGAATGGATTAATGGGAAAATTGCTTTGAGATACGAGCGATTTGACATAAGAGCAAGGTTACGGAACGAATTAAACTCATAAGAACATAAGAGAAGCCTTGCTGGATCAGGCCACAGCCCATCTAGTCCAGCATCCTGTCGCACACAGAGGCCCACCAAATGCTCATGGGCATCTCAAGCAGAGACAAGGACAAACCTTCTCCTGCTCTCGAGTCCCAGCAGATGGCCCTAGAAGCGCCCCAAAAAAACTCGTATGTCAAGGTACCACTGTATAAGAGTGACATCTCTGGCATCCTTATCCCCATGTATAATGATCCTCTAGGATACAAAATTTGTGTTAAGTAGGTCTGTTTGCCCTAGCTTTTCTTCTGGAATCAATGTTCCCTTAAAGTAATGGAACAATTAGTGAAAGGTCTTTACGTGTGACATTTCCCAGTTTTTACCTATCTAGTTCTCTAAAAAATTAAGAATCCTGTATGCAGTTTTGTGCCTGAGAGTATCAAGGCAGCTATGTGAGGCATAGTGATTAAGAATATGTAAGTTCAATTAATCATAGAAATCTTATTATTCAGAGCATACTCAACATAAAGGGCTGCCCTTGAAGACGGTTCGGAAGCTGCAGCTAGTGCAGAACGCGGCTGCTAGGCTACTGACCGGGACAACTAGCTGGATGCTCATCACGCCGGTCTTAAAAGGGTTGCATTGGCTTCCGATTCGCTATCAAGCCCAATTCAAGGTTTTAACCTTGACTTAAATGACCCTAAATGACTTAGACCCCAAATATCTAAAGGAACACCTCCTCCCATATAGACCTGCCCGTGCCTTAAGATCGGTAGGGGAGGCCCTCCTGGTTGTCTTACCACCCTCAGCAGCAAAACGAGTGGGCACTCAGGAGAGGGCCTTCTCAGTGATTGCTCCCAGGCTATGGAATAGAGTCTTCCTTGAGGTGTGTCAGGCTCCTTTGCTGTATATGTTCAGGAAGACAGTGGGGACACACTCTCCCTTACCACTTGCAGACACTGTTGTTTTAATATATGCTTTTATTGTATTAATATATTTGAATTTAAATGTTGTTACCCACCCTGAGACCTTTGGATATAGGGCGGGATGGAAATATAAATCAATAAATAATCAGATAGTGTAGACCTTTGCTAACTGATAAGTAGGCTTGAAATTCATCTGACATGTGTTACAGAATATCATTTTTAAATAGACCATGAACTTGGATATCTCTTCACTTCTTTGTCTACGTAAAACAAAATGGACTCTAGGGAGCAATGTTAGTTATATCCAGTAGAAGATCATTAAACTAGGTTTCATATTTATAGTCTTGGCTATGAAACGGACACACTGGCCTATGCTGCTTCATAATATTGGTTTGGGGTGATGCAGAGGTCAATGAACATGCACTTTTACCCCTCAGGAAGGAAGACAGGAAGGAAAGAAGGAAGGAAGGCAGGTGCAACAAAAGGTAGATACAGACTTAAAAATTATCTGAATTTCTACAGTCTTAACCCTTGCATCTCTTAAC
Source organism: Aspidoscelis tigris stejnegeri (assembly GCA_023333525.1). Lineage (NCBI taxonomy): Eukaryota > Metazoa > Chordata > Lepidosauria > Squamata > Teiidae > Aspidoscelis > Aspidoscelis tigris. The sequence continues at coordinate 20,013,260 of JALMGA010000007.1, read as the reverse complement.
TCTATATCACACAAGATTTGCCATCAAAATTTCTTGGGTTATTTTTTTTCCTTGCTTTAATTTATTTAACAAATCCGAGCTTAATGGGGGAAGGTGTGAGTTTGGTTTTGTAGAAATGTGTTCCTGAATTTCTTCTGTTAGCAGTGTGGACTGCCTGGAGCTTCTTTGTAGTTGTGACTGCTATAATCCTTACAAAGTTAATTTGCAGTTTGTTTGTCAAGTTCGTCTAAGGGCAACTTCACAGCTAATAGTTTCCACATTTATGGTCACCTTTGTTCAGAGTGTCATAATTCAGGCTTTGCTCCGATTTTTAAATCCTGTGATATTGTGACCAGCAGGTATTTGCTGTGCTTTGTGTCCAGAAAATTGTAAATCTTGTAATATTCTAATTTGTGCATAGGGGATGGGTGCAGATGAAATCCTGTAAAATAAACTAAAAAGTTGTTATTGTTTCACTTTCAAGCAGGATGGCCATGGCTATCTAGAAGAGTTAGTAAAAGACATTGTACAGTGGCTCAATTCTTCTTCTGGACTGAAACCAGAACGCAGCCTTCAAAACAATGGATTACTTAATACACTTAGTCAGCACTACTTCTTGTTTTTTGGTACGCTTTCCTGTCATCCCCATGGAGTGAAAATGCTTGAAAAATGTAACGTGTTTCAATGGTAAGCGTTTCTCTAGAAACTTTGAAATTTGAATTCTCTTTCTGCACTTTGCATTTCTTTAAAACTGAAATTTAGTGAAGTCTGGCTACAGTTTCCACTTTGGAAGGTAATTTTAGAGTTGATTTGTTTTTAAAAAAGAATGAGTCCAAGGGAACCAGATATGGTGGAAACTGAGGCAATCCCTTTGAACCATTATTGCAAGCCTTCAGCTGCATGATAACTATAAATATGTAATATTTTCCCATGGCAGCATTACATATTTTATGAAATACAGTCTCTAGATCAAGAATACTGATGTAGGAAAAATATTTTTCCATTGACTGAAAACAGGTGTATGATTGACATCTATTTTCCATTACCTATAAAGACACATACAATCCAGCTGACGTTGATGTGAATATCTGTGCCGAACAGTAGTGCATGGGCCTGATTTGAAAGTTCTAGTGAATTTCTACCAGCACTTTCCTGGTATTACAGTGCCTCAAATAGCACCTCTTGTAGCCTTTCTTTCCTGACACTTTCAGGGTGGCCCAGTGAAACATCTGCTCTCCAAAATTCCTCCTTTAAAATAAATTTGGTGAAGCTTAGAGCCCTGGGGGGGGGGGGGGGGAGCCAAATGCAGAACTTTGAAAAATGATGCATATGCCAGCATGCAACTTGTTTCAGAACATTTGAACCATCTCAGACATCAAATCTTTTCTTAATGCTTGGGTGAAGTGCAGGCCCACCTACACCTGCTGCTTACTACTGCTTCATGACTGCCCCTGCCATTCTCTTCATCCAAATAAAAACTGAGCTGGGCTCCAAGTACCAAAAGTACATTGCTCTGTTCTTATGGGCCACCCTGGGCTGAACTGGTTGGGGGCTTGCTCTCCCTGCTACTAAGTTTTCAGTGCCTCGTACCATAAGATAATTACAGGTGCCCTACCTATGACTGATGTCTCTGTAGCATGCCAAGCACCCGGGACAGAGCCTTCTCTGTGATGGCCCTCAGACTGTGGAATAGCCTTCCCCTTGAGGCGCGTCATGCCCCTTCCTTATTTATATTTAGGAAGGCGGTGAAGACGCACCTCTTTACCCTGGCCTTTGGCTGAGCTGCTTATGTTTCCCCCCAGTACAGACACTATTATTTTAAACATATTGTGTATCGTTTTATATTTATTGAATCTTTTTTAAAAGTCTTTTAATGTATACTTTGTTTTAATCTGTTTTAAGGTTGTTACCCGCCCAGAGACCTTCGGGTATGGGTCGGGATAGAAATGTAAATAATAAATAAATAATAAATAAATGAGGCTGAAGTTCCTACATTGAATCCAGTTTCCTGTAAGGTTTAGCATCTAGTATGTATTACCCCATTAGCCTAACAAGAATTGTAAGTCTTCTTAGCCCTCTCCATATCCCGTGCCCCTGGCTAGAGGAATCCAGTCTAAAATTTGACCTTAGATGAAATAAAAATCAAAACATTTTAGTAACCATTCTAGTTTTCATGCATACTGACATTCTCACAAGCATTCTCCTTTCAGGTTTTACATCAGTTATTTACATATATATATATATATATCATATAGGGATTCCTTTCATACTTAACTGTTTCCATCTTCTTTCAGTCTTCTTAATCTTTGCTCACTAAAGAACCAAGATCATTTACTCAAACTGACTGTTTCTAGTTTGGACTACAGCAGAGATGGATTAGCAAGAGTTATTCTTTCCAAAATCCTAACTGCATCTACAGATGTAAGTAACACTGTACAAATGTTCACGGTTTTCTTCATTGTTTTTATAAAACACTGAAACCAATAGCATAGGATTATGGTGGGCCATAGGTTAGTATTATTATTTCTCAGCTTTAGCTCTGTTGATTGAGAAATCTTGACTAATCACTTTCTCTGAGCTGCTCAACTTCCCAAATCTGTGAAAATAAAATAAAAGATAAAAATAAATAATAATACTGCACTTTTTGCTCTGTATTAATGATGATTAATAAAGGCTGCATTGAAACATATGCTTGTTGAATATTTAGGATTGTGCTGCAGAATATTCAAGTATTTCATTTTGCAATAGAGTGAAACAGCATTCACACTTGTGGACCAATTGAAATCTTCAGACTGAGGGCAATTTAGAACTGTAATGGCATATTGATTGTGCCTTTATTAAAATGAGAATTGATTTGGGAGTTCAGTCTGAGAGCAGAGGGCTAAAAGTTAAGGGGTGGGTTGGTCTGTGTACATTTCTTCCATGAGTATGGTATGGTACACATATTCACTTGTCCTTTCTTGAGTAGCAAGGTCAGCAGAGAAATTCTAAGCTTATTTAGGAAAGAAAAAACCCTTAGAAATCTCTTTCAGACTTTAGGCTCAGTATGTGATGGTGCAGCGATGTACAGGAGTGGAGCTTACATTTAGATAAGTAACACTTGCTCAGACTGAACAATGGAAGGAAATTTAAAGGCAAATTATCTTTAGATCTACTTTTTTGTTTCTCTCTTTTTTAGTAATCTGCTTTATTTCTTTATAGAGTTGTAGGCTGTATGCAACAAAGCACTTACGGGTATTGCTGAGAGCCAATGTTGAGTTCTTCAGTAACTGGGGGATTGAGCTATTGGTGACGCAGCTTCATGACAAGAACAAAGCCATTTCTGCTGAAGCACTTGATATTCTTGATGAAGCATGTGAAGACAAGGTGAGAATCCTTTGCTCTCTTCCAAAATTCCGTTTGTATGCTGGTATCTATGGCTGTATGAAGCAATTAATGCTTTTCTATAGTAGTTTGGTTGTGCTGTGGTTGCAAATATTTCTGCAAAAAGGGTAAAGATTAGGAGGGAACACCAAATATCATTATCACGTTTTTAACAAGTAACTGCAAATATCAAATAATAATAATAATGTTTATTTATAACACCCCTTCCACCAAGGGACTGTGCAGAATCGAAAATTACAAAGATAATGACATGACAATATCAATATAATAATCAGAAAAGTATTAAAATCAGTCTAATAACAATAATAGATTACATACCATAAGTCTAATAATAATAGATTACATACCATAAGCACCAAGGTAGGAATGCTTGAGTCTGTTTAGGATAACGTTTCAGCTTGATTAAATATGGACTATAATTCAATACCAACAAGATTTACTAAGCTGTTCAAATTTGTTTGTGCCCTCTTACTAATTGGGAGTTGCACCATAGCTCATCCTTGCCTTATTCTTTCAGGCAAATCTCCATGCCCTTGTTCAGATGAAACCAGCATTGTCTCATCTTGGTGACAAAGGTTTGCTTCTGCTTTTGAGGTAAACATTCCCCATATTGAATGTAATGAAGATAGTTCAAGTTAGTTTGCATTTTGCATGTTCAGAACAGATAATTATAAAAGTGGTGTTATACTTTTTCAGATTTCTGTCAATTCCAAAAGGATTTTCCTACCTAAATGAGCGTGGTTATGTGACAAAACAAATGGAGAAATGGCAGAAGGTACTTTTTGATAACTGAAGTGTTATTTGAAATATACTTTTCATGTTTTGTTGATTTCATCATTAAAAAAATCTGAGTACACATTTTAAAACAATGTTTGCTTATTTGAAACATTTATATATCATTTTTTTAAAAAAAATCCCAAAAGAGTTTCCAATATAAGCCTTAAAACAAAGTTAAAACCATTTAAAGCAGTATCGGTTACTAGAAACTTTTAAAAACTAGGTGATACAAAAAGGGAAACACTGATTTATATAGGGAACAGCTGGGTGAAAAAAAGTATTTAATAAGGTACAGTAGAGGACAGAAGGGCCTGGCATGCTATGGTCCAAAGGGTCACAAGGAGTTAACAACTGAACAACAACTGAAGGTTTTAATAGTGGCTGCCTCATGACCATCAGAGGGAGAGAGCATTCCAGAGGGATTTGTGTGTTTGTATTCTGCCTATTCCATAAGTCTATGTGGGTAATAAGGATCAATAAAAACATTGACTGGAGAAGAAAAGCAGGGATTGAGGAGAAAGCCCAGTTATATAAGTTAAGAACAAGGCAACAATAATAAAGAGGTGGTAGCACTGAAGTTAAGAGTAAGACAGACAAAAAAGACAAGTCTTAGGGCCTTTCTGCACTTACTTGTCAATCTAGGAGCTGCTAAGAACACATTGTCTACACAGGACTAGCAGATCGGAACTGTCCTAAGGGCTTACTAATCCAGTGGTAGATCAGATAAATGTGATCTACATCTTTGCTAGCACTCTCTGATCCATATCAAGGAAAGGGCATCTGCACATAGAATGGATCTAAGAAGAACATGGGTGTGGTGTTGAATGACATGTGCAGTCACAATGCAGCTGTGAAAACACTTTTGCAGTGTCTCCGCAGCAGCAGCAGTATTGATGGCACTAGTGTCTTTACAGTGCCTCTGTGGTGAAGATACCTTTGCATTGCCTTTGAAGACACCACACATCCCTGCTATCCAGATGCAACATTTGATCGACAGGGATGTGGCCAGTTGCATCGGTTGTTAGAGGTGCTGTAGGCCAATTTCATTGTGGTGTGAGCTGTTTTTACAATGGTAGTTCGCAACCACTGGTGCAGAACAGGGCCAAGGTATCTGCATTTATTGCTATTTAGCAGATGCCTCTGCCTGTAGTTGATCCAGATGTACCTAATGCAGATTGACCAATATGGATTAACTGCTTGTTAAACTACAGTAGTGAAGTTATTGCCCATACATCAGGTGGCAATGTATTCCACAGTGCAGGGGCAATAACTGAAAAGGCTATCTTCCTGTTCAAGGGACTCGTTTTAGATATGAGCCAGGACTTGCAAGGGACATTGTTGCAAACTCACAGGTTGGACCCTGTTTGATTATTACCAACCTTGTGTCACATCTCAGGCAGGCAAGGCAAGTAGGCAAACACTCTCACAGCTTACTCAGTTCCAGGGGGGCTCAGGCATGCTCGCTGTCAGTTCAAATCCAAGGTCAAGGTGTCCAGAAAATAAGTAAGAGTCAGTCCAGAGCAAGTTACCAAGGAGTCCAAAGTCAGAGCACGGGCATGGAGTTGCATGAAGTTGTCTGCAACACTGAAGCAATCTGTGTTTGCTCATTAAGTAGAGGAATCATTACCCCACCCTCAGTTCAGCTGAGCTAATCGTTCTGACCTGCACTTCAGCTGCTTCTGTTGTCTTAAGAGGAGAGGGGCGTTCTTGAGCTTCACTGCTTGTAGTTTCATTGCCAGAGCTGTCTGTGGGTGTTTTTCCACGGTCACTTAGTACCCAATTTAGCACCCATTAAGGACCCATTTGGGTGAGAGTCGGATGATCCCATTTCCACCACAGCACCCATTAGGGACAGTTTTGTTTCCACCGCGCCTCGGGAAATCTGGATCATATGGGTACTTTTTGGCCTTTAATCCAGATTTTCTGTAGACCCCATTAATGGGGTCTACAATGGGGTCTTCAGCCTGAAAATCCAGATTAAAGGGAGCCTGTTTCCAGATTCGTTTGGCAATGGGGTCAAGAGGAGGCTAGGGGGAGGGGGCACCCTTGGGGGAGAGCCCCAAAACCTAAGCTTCAAAGTCATTTCAAAGTCACTTCAAAGTCTGTGCAAAACAGCTCCGGAACGTCTTTGAAGTCTGTGCTGATCTTCGGAGTGAACTCCGAAGTCACTTTGAAGTCACTCCAAAGTCACTTTGAAGTTTACTCCAAAGATCAGCACAGACTCCAAAGACACTCCAGAGCTATTTTGCACAGACTTCGAAGTGACTTCGGAGCCGCTTCGGAGATTGCATCCCCTGTCCCCCCAAACACCTGGGGTGACAGGCAGACCCCTCGTGGGTAGATCCAGATTTCCAAATGGGTGCTCCGGTGTTTCCATGGCACGGAGACTAGCACCCATTGCTGTTGGGTGCTAGACTACCCATGGAAACACATCGGATACTTCCCTTAATCCGGATCTACTAGATTTGGATTAAGGGAAGTACCCATTCCCTAGATCCGGATCTTCTTAGATCTGGATTAAAGGAACATGGTGGAAAAACACCCTGTATGTTCCTCTGAAACTGGCCTCAGAGCCTCAAGGTCTGCAATGCTACACTGTGATTGCCTGTCAGTCTGTGGTGGCATTGCAGGCAGAACTTCCTCCAAGGAGGAGGATGAACGGGGCATGACATCTTGCCATCTGTTAAGTAAAAAGTTCAACCTCTAAAATATTTTAGTGGACCTACTGATGGCAAATATGGAAATCTCTCTCCCTTGGATGACAAAATAGTACAAGGGTTAAAAAATATTCGTTGGGATATTTTTTTTAACTGTGTATCTAATTTCTAAAATTCTAGGAGTACAATTTGAAATATGTTGAATTGATAGAAGAGCAGCTTAATGAAGCACTAACAACTTATCGCAAGCCTGTTGATGGTGATAATTATGTTCGTCGGAGCAACCAAAGGCAAGCTAAACTTCAGTTGCTTTCTTAGTTCATAACTTTGTTGTTGGTTTTAAATATCCACAGTAAATACTATGAAAACAAACCATGTTTCTTTCTACCAGGTTACAGCGGCCTCATGTCTATCTGCCAGTTCATCTTTATGGCCAGTTGGTGCATCACAAAACTGGCTGCCATTTGCTGGAAGCCCAGGTAAGGCAATTTAATACAGCTTATTCAAATAATATTAAATATGATAATACGTTGCTCATCTTTGTTTTTAACAGTTACTCAAAGTCAAAGATTTAGTTGTGTGGTCAGTGGGATTCTATGAGAGAATTTGGCCTGCCTTTTAGTGTCAGGCCTCATGAGGAAGTTAAGGGAAATGGCAATTCATGCTTTGTGTAATAATTTTTCACCTTTGGGATTTTATATGTGCTCTTTGTTCCTAATAGATATGAACCATTGTTTTGTGAGAGGTTAGAGTTCCATTACAAGACAGAGATGTTTGAGGCACTTCACCTGTGATTTACTTGACCCCACAGCAACATCTAATGCTACCCTTCAGTAGCATTGAGTGGTCTTCCTGGATGCTCTGTCTCGGACCACAACCATTTTTTTTTCTAGTATTAAAAAGACTGTAGAGCAGCGGTTCTCAATCTGTGGGTTGCAACCCCTTTGGGGGTCACACTACCCTTTCAGAGGGGTCACAACGAGTCTCCAGCTGCCCCTCCCTCCCCCCCTCCCAGCTGCCCCACCCCCATGGTTGGGGGTCTGCACAACATGAGGAACTGCATTAAGTGGTCGCAGCATTATGAAGGTTGAGAACCGTTGCTGTAAAGTGTTGCCCTTGGTTTAGATATCTTAATTTGATTCTGTCGGTGATCATTACTGTTTGTATTAGGAGTGATATATATAAAGTTTAATTCTTTTTCAGTTGCTGGTTTTGTTTACCCATTAGATTTTTTAAAAGCAACCTATTTTAGGACTTGTGTTTGCCAGGAAGTTAACTTTACAACCTGTAGGTAAGCTACACCTGTTTCATTGAAACTAATGTTAATGATCCTCTTTGTTCTTTAGAGTATTGTCCCTGACCTGAGTTACACTGTTCGCTCTCCCATGCTGGATAAATGGGAAGGGATTAAGCAACTCAAGGCAGCTCTCTGGGCACTGGTTAGTCACAATCTTCCATAATTTTGTGCAACATTAAAAGTTTATTTGGATCTGTTTCTGTTTTTTATGATGTCCTTCTCTTAAAGAAACATAGATGGGTAATGCAGCAACTCATCACCACTAAGTGTTCCCTGTAAATTGTTTGCTTGAATAGTAGTTTTATTTTTGTTTCTTGTATTCTTGCATTGCTCTTTGTTAAGCAGATTTCACACTTTTAACCACAAGGCTGTTGCTTTTTAATCCAAAAAGAAATCAGTTTGTTGACTTCACAAAGTAAAGGTTGGCTTTCCATACCTAGTATTAAGGTGACTCCACCAGTGAAGAAGAGGATCTCTTGTTTCAACCATATATTTCCATAGATTTGTGAGTTAGTAAAAATATAGTAGACTCAGATATAAGGGATTAAAGGGTCCTTCTGAGGTTACTGTGAAGTTGGACAGTAGACAGGTATTTTAAATAGCTGTAAATAAATTGCTCATTGGGGTTGAAACTGTTTCTTGTGAAATATTTGCTGTAGGTTTAGACATGCATAGCTTTTACATCTCTTTGATAAGAGACATTCATATCCTAAGCTTTCTAAAAGTTGAATGGCTCCTCTATTGTTTTTTATTGTTTTTAATGTCCTTTAGTATTAACTTTACATTTCCAGTGGTTTAGCCTCTGCTGGTGAGCAGTCTGATTGTACCCACTGTGTAGGAGATTCTAATAAAAAGATTGACCTGTTTTCCTTGGATTTGAGTTTTATCCCTTTAGCAAGCCTATACTTTAACTTTTTCTGTCCCAGAGCCTCCCTTGGAAGGAGGGTGTTTCTAGTAGTATCCAGGTATTTCCCATTACAACAACATGAATCCTCAAAACTGATTATTTTAAAAAAGTTTTAAAATTGATGTTGCAACTCAGCAAAACAAAACAAGTTTGGTTGCAGATAATATTTACATTTCAGGGCAATATTGGATCTTCAAACTGGGGTCTGAATTTGCTTCAGGAAGAGAATGTGATTCCTGATATAATGGCACTTGCGCAGCATTGTGAAGTCCTGTCTATCAGAGGGTAAATATAAATTAAAAATTAGAAGATACAGCATAGAGTGCCTGTATTTTTCCCCTTTGTCTTGAAATAATTAAAATGCCGGTTTAGTCTGGATTTTCATTTTTCATAAAGAATGCACATATCGCGGGGGGGGGGGGGGGGGAGATTTTATATGATACTGTGTTAATCCTCAAATGGGTTTGTAAACCACAAATTGCTGCCTGGCCCTGCTCTGCTTCACAGCAAGGCCATAGATAACCTCTGCACAGCATGCCTTGTTACGCAATCTAGAGGCCCTTCCTGGCCCAAATCAAGCAGTTTGGGCCAGGGGTAGGTTAGAGTGAAACAGAACATGCCACCGATCACCTATGTCGCTCCAGTTTCATGCTGACATACCACTGGAGCAGAGGAAGTTTTAGTCCCCAGATCCAGCTTTGTAATCTGGAAGGAATTCATCAGTGTACCTGGAAAGATCCCCTGTACAGATCCCGTGTAGCCACTGACATCTCTCTGCTTGATAGCGGCTGGAGCCGGCCATGAAATGTAAATGCAGGGATTACCACTCCCTGGATTGCTCCCAGACGCACTGCAGACAACACATTCCCTGAGAGTTTGTGCCTTCAGGGAATTGCCCTGTCAAGTGGTTCCCATAGTCTAGGGAGGCAGTTGGTCCAAATGGACCAGGCAGAACCTGCCATAGTCTCCTAACCTACTCAGGTCACAGAAAGAGGCCCATTGTCACAAAACTGGTATTCTAAGTGGGGATAGACATCACTGAATAATAATTTCTAGTCAATCCAAAGAGGCTAAACATGAGTTGGGGCAGATGGCCCTGCTAGTCTGATTCAAAATATGAAATTGCTGGAGCAACTCTCCATTGCTTCTCTGTAGGCAGAAATCTTGTAAATTCTTATGAGCCACACTGCTAATGCAGTTCTGCATGGGTTCCATTTTCAGAACTCTCAGCTAGGAGTTTAGACAAGAGTCCCAATTATGCTGACAACATTTCTGTTGCCCAGCCAGTGTACAGTAAGTAAGCATTACACTGTCAGTCTTTAATAAATAACAATAGCTTTTGTGTCACTGATGTAGCCCAATTATTTTAAAAACTAAAAATACAGTAAGTTATTATTTGAAAAACTTTGCCAGGAAACAGAAACAAAAACTATATTGTCAAGCTATGAAAATGTTATTCTTAGATCTAAAAAGGATAACTGCCACTTGATGATGATGAACAGGTATAGACAGGTACAACTGGAGTTTCTGCCACATGAGTGTTGTGCACTGAGGGTGCTAGGACTGCAGTCTTAAGCGTACTGTGAGGCCAGTGTTTCTAGTTCTGTAGGGATGTGCACATGTCTTTTCCCTTTCACTTCGCACTGAAGTGAATGGGATGGAACTTCACATTGGTGCAAATGGAGCCACGTCAAATGTGATAGGCTTCAAATCCCTGCTACCACCCGTCTCACCTCCAAATCCGCTCCACAGCTTTGAACAAAGGCACAAAAGCTTTCACGTCACGTGTGAAGGTTAGTCTTCAAATATAGCCAATATACATATTGCGGAGGTGACGCACATTTTTTGCCCATCCCGGTATTTCTGTCCCACATCTCCTTATAATCTTGTCTTCATAGAAGATGCTGTAACCAAGTACCAGAGGGTTAAGAACAACAAAATATTCTGAGAATGAATGCAGAAGTGTATTTTGTATAGTTTAACTTAAGCATTTATGCTTCTGAATCTAAACACATGTTTACAATCTATCCTTGTCTTGTAAACTTAGGACGTGTGTCTATGTGCTTGGCCTGATAGCCAAAACGAAACAAGGATGTGACATTCTAAAGCATCACAGTTGGGATGCCGTGAGGCATAGCCGTAGACAACTTTGGCCAGTAGTCCCTGATGAAATGGAACAACTCTGCAATGAACTTTCCTCTATTCCCAGCACACTTAGTTTAAACTCTGAATCTACCAGTTCAAGACACAATAGTGAAAGTGAATCTGCACCATCAAGTAAGTTTGCATAGTACATCCAGCATTGCTATTAAATGTATTAGGAGTTCTTATCTGTCTAGATGAGGTTTAATTTTTAATTTGGTTTCATTTAGTATGGGCAAGGAAAGCAAAGCTCTTAGAACATGTCTAAGCATCCTAGCATAGTTTATAAAATCAATGGGAAAGTATCTTAATGATATCCTTCTATGAATTGCATCTATTGAGATCCTTCTGCAGTGAATCCAACAGGGGCTTATGGTGGGAAAATAAACCATTTTCCCTCCATCCTGACATTGCCTGGTGCTCCTCGAAGAATTTCCTAGTCTTTGAAGGCAAGCAGTAGAACTAGTAGTGGGAGAGAGAATGTGTAGAAGTTCAGAGTCTCTTTTGACAGTAAAATAGAACTGCTCAAGTAACTCATAGAGAACCGTGAAAAGTTCTCCACTTTCCTTATGGTCTTTTCCTCTTCAGTTATTATAGCACATCTCTTGTGCTTTGATACATGCATACTTTGAATGGAAAAATAAAAGAAGGGTTTGTTCAGCCAAGAATTGTTTATTTTCTAAAATGACACCAAATACTTTTTAGAATTTGGGAATGGAATTTAAGACTCTCTGAATTGCTGCATGACCTTTAAAGCTCTCTTAGGCCAGTCACTAGCTCTCAGTCTAACCTGCCTGTTATATATCAATAATAATATAATGTGCCTGAATATTTCTGTTAGTCCTCACATTATATTGATAGAGAATATCAAAAACATTTATCAGAACCGTTCTGAATAATATTTATCAATTGTGGTGACCACTTTTAAAGGGAGTAAGAAGCCTAGTTTTTAACGAAGATAACAAAAATAATAGTTTTCAGGGTTTGTATCTGAGAAAACACTTCTGAAATGTTAGTTAACAGCTCAGTAACTAAACTTTTCTATTGAGAATTGTATTACTTTGTTGTCGGTTAAGAGTGTGTAAGAATGTTCTTATATCAAATAAATATACCTTAATCTTAGATCCATATTAAGCCTCAATCTGGATTTGCCCACATAGGAGATATCAGGATATGTCTTAGTTGGGAGTTCTTTATGAGCAAAGTCAATGTAGGAACCCCTACATTTCCAGCATAGTCCTGGAAATGTGAGGATGGTTTGGACAGAGTTAGTATACCTTCCCTATTCCAAGCCCATTCATGCTTCTCTGGGACAGTGAGGCCGCTGAAAATTTTAAAGATGCAAGTTCAGATAATTTAAAGATAAGTGTTGCCTTAGCTTGTGGTGGCAGCCCCTTTTCTTAATCTAAAATATACTTAGGTTAAGCTGGAACTTGCTATACTGGTCTGAACATGAGATTCTTTTTTTTTCTCAGCATAATCAGAACCTTTGAAAACATGCAGAACAAGGGCTTGTTTTGTTTTGTTTTTGGTGCCATAATTTAGGAGTATGGTTGGTTTGGAGGCATGCCCTTTCAAGACTGCACTCTTAGGATACTGAAAGAAAAGATGCTCTTTTCTAGACAGTTGGAATTGAAACATTACCAGAAGCAGCATGTGGATTCAGTATTCTTGTGGAGATAAGATTTAGGCTCAGAGACTGCTTTTTAAATTACACACGCATTATTCTTTCATGGACTATTCAGCATCCTTGGAAGATTGGGTTTTAGCTACCAAAGCTTTCTAAGAACAAACATTTTAGCAATGCAAGCTTTTCTTTTAATTTCAGGCATGTTTATTATGGAAGATGACAGGGTTGGCAGCACGTCTACTAGCACGTTTTTCCTAAATATCTCAGAAGATGCAGAACAGAATCTCTATGACCGATCCGGGCCCTTGAAGGATAAGGATCGCAACCCCTTCCCCTTTTTCTCTTCCAGCAGGCTTGTGAAGAATCGCATCTTAAATTCTCTTACCTTACCTAATAAAAAGCATAGGAGTAGCAGTGATCCTAAAGGTGGCAAGCTGGCTTCCGCAGAGATTAAGATGGGTTTGAGGCGAAACCGTACAGTAACTGAACCTTCCAGCAGCATGGATTTTACACGGGGGGAGGACTTCGCCCCTATATTCAGAGTGCCTAAAATCCATACACTGAAGCTAGAAACTTCGTTTGTTGGAAGCAGGCACAGTGAAGATGCAGATAGCACCCCAAGTATTGGTGAAAATGACCTCAAGCTTCCCAAAAGTCTTGGCCATGAATTTCACAGGGAAAACACCAGCCGAGAGAGGCTCATAGGTGACGTTTCTACACAGACTAACTTCAAAAGCCGTAGCTTGAGTTTCAATACCGATACCACTACCAGTGGCATAAGTTCCATGAGCTCAAGCCCCTCGAGGGAGACTGTGGGAGTGGACACTACAAATATAGACACAGACTGTGGGAGTTTAAGTACAGTGGTGAGTACCAAGACAGTTAAAACAATCCAGTGTTCAACCCCACAGTCTAACCATCTTCCTCTGTCGAAATCACATTCGGTTTCCCTGGTACCGCCAGGGTCTTCACATACTCTTCCTCGAAGAGCACAGTCACTAAAAGCACCTTCGCTTGCTACAATAAAAAGTCTGGCTGACTATAACTTCAGCTACACCAGTTCTCGAGATGCCTTTGGGTACGCAACGCTAAAACGCTTGCAACAGCAGAGAATGCATCCCTCTTTGTCTCATTCAGAAGCCCTGGCATCTCCAGCCAAGGATGTCCTCTTCACTGACACAATTACTATGAAGTCGGGTAGTCTGGATTCCCGCCTAACACCCAACCGGTAAGTACTGCTTGTTTTTTTTAAGGAAGTGGCTCATGTACCTGGAGTTTTCTTTGGACTTGAAACTTTCTTTTTAATGGTGGAAGCTATGGATGGAATACACAGGAAGCTCCAGGCCTACATCCAGCTGTTTCCTACTTGCATTTCTAACAGCTCTGGTTCACACCCCAAATTACTCATTCATTTCATCCATTAACAGTTAGACACTTCAGATTACAAGTGTTTCAGTCCAGTTGTGGCTCTAAGCTTCAAAATGGGGCTTTGATCAATCGTTGGGGGGAAATTATAAACTTAAAATTAGATCCCATTCTCCATGTAAAGTTTCTCTGCTTTATTACTGTTGTATTTCATTGTATTTAGTGTGTTAATGTTTTTGTTTATTCTTAATGTTCAATTGTAAATACCCTTGAGTGTTTTAAGAAAACTAAATTATACAAATAAACACACACACACACACACATATATATGTGCATATGTAAACAGTATTTTGAAACATGTATCACGGAAGGATTTTCTTCAAAGTACCAAGGTTGAGCTCTGTTTTTGTGCCATTTCCCATGTTGGGATCCTAAAGTGGTATATTTATAAAAAAGAAGGAAAGAAAAAGGATAAAGCATAATGCAGGCACATCCAAAGTCATATTTCTAGCAGAATTGTGATTAATTTGATGGCCCCCAAACAAAACTGCGAGTCAGATTTCAAAAAATGGTGACTAGGATTTTTGTTTTGTTTTTTGTTTTCTGTTATTGTTTTTTAATATGCTGGATTTTTCGTTCATTTGTTGCTTGCGTGTTTTTATGGATATTATTGTTTTAACCTGCTATTTTAAAACTTGTAACCTGTCCTGAGACATATAGGTATAGGGCGGGATATAAATATAAATAATAAATAAATAAAACAAATAAGCTGTATTATCAGCACATAAGAACTTAGTTCTTCATTATCAGGTGTTAACTAAAATGTTAGCTTACTAAAGTTTGGGTTCTCACTTTATATGAGGCTGCAGGCACCTATTACAGTCAGAACAAAGTGAACACTGGTGGCCCAACAGGGGAGCATCAGATTTGGCCCCTATACCAAGAGTAGTGATGACAGCTAGGGAGGGAAGCAGGGGCCATGGAATCTAATTCCTCTTTAGCCTTGCCTCCTTTTTCATGGCCCTCTATAGCTGTCATCACTTCTCTTGGTACACAACATCTTTCTCTTTGTTAATCTTGTAAGGTGCTACTCGAACCCACTTTTCTTTGTATCATCCAGACTAACATGGCAACATCTTCAAATTCTACCATCTGAGCTAAGAACTGAATGCCTGTAGGTAAAAAAGACCTTTATGAGATCAGATCAGCAACCCGTCTAGTCCAGTTGTTCTGCTGACCATTCAGCTAGCTGTGTCTCATTCAGACACAGTGCGACCACACTAAGAGTCACTTAGCAGCTGGTCCTTAGAGGTGTACTTTAGTTGTTAAGAATCTTTACCATTCTAGTGTTCACTTCAGCTCTGCAGTATTATATGTCCACCCCTGCTTTCTATTCCTTAACCAGTTACTTTGGGCTAGTATTTAGGAGACCCTGGATCTGAATCCCTACTTGTCCATGGTAGCACACAGAGTGATTTTGGGTCCACCATTGTCTCTCAACTGAAAATAGTGTGCGTTGCCTTTGGGCGGAGGGACAAATATCTGATCCTTAATTTCTTAGTTGCTAAGCTTGCTCAAAGATCTTTGGTGAGGGATTTTATGAAAAACTTTTCAAAAGTCCAGGTAAATGTGCCCATAAGTTTATTAAGGAACTTTTTAAAAATAGTGTTAATCTTAATGTTAAAGAAACTAAACTTAAATATAATGTGCATTGCAAACCACATTGTTTCTAATCTGGTTCATATTTCAATAGATAATTCTAGCATAAAATCTGAAAGCTTTGCCTTCAATAAATGAAAGGAAATCAGTTGAAGCTTGTATTTTGTGTTTACTCAGGCTGTCTTTGTCTCATATTAAGTGTGAAAATATGCAGAAACAGAAGAAATCAGGAAGAAAGGCTGTACTGTTTCAGAATAAATTGGCATTGATTCTTTTCTGTTTGTTTTTGGTGACACAGATTCATGAGAGCTTTAAGTTATGCATCATCTCTAGATAAGGAAGATTTATTAAGCCCCATTAACCAAAACACACTGCAGCGGTCTTCCTCAGTTCGTTCAATGGTGTCCAATGCAACCTATGGTAGCTCAGATGACTATATTGGGCTTGCACTGCCAGTTGATATCAATGAAATATTTCAGGTATGTGCACACTGATTTCCTTAGGTGATTTTATGCATGTGCCAATAAATCTGTCACCTCTGATTTATTGTTCTGATATTTATTGTTCATGATACATTTATTTTAACTTCTTTAAAACATTTGCAGAAAAAATCACGGTGGAGCTTTGTAATTTGCCTCATCTTGTGAAATACACTTTATCTCGTTCACTTGGGGGGTGGGGTGGGAAGACCTTGTTTAAGAAGACATCTTAAGTGAAGGTGTTTAGGATTCTGCTAAATGGCTGGCTCATCTGTCCCATCAGTTGTTGCATTATTTTATTTTCAGATTTATATTTCTCCTTTCTTTTTGAAAGCTCAGACTATAGCTTAGATTTTTTGATGATAACCTGAATAATAGGAAAAAAGATCTTTGCAGCAACAGAAATTCAATACCACTTAAAATATATTGTTTTCTGTTTGAAAACCTTATCAGCAAGTGATTGAGCAGAGAAATACTTTCATATGAGACCTTTATCTTGGTTGGCACATTTTACAGTGTCCCCTGTACTATTCTCAGTGAGATGTAAGAACTTAAGAGGAGCACTGCTGGATCAGGCTACAGCCCATCTAGTCTAGCATCCTGTCTCACGCAGTGGCTCAACAATTGTCCATGGGCATCTCAAGCCGATACAAGAGCAAACCTTCTCCTGCTTTTGAAACCCAGCAAATGACCTGAGAAGCATCTTGCTTGTCCCACAGCCTGAAGGATGTACTTAGGCAAGCGTTCTAGTAGCCATTGATACATCTGTCATCCATAAATTTGACTTGGGACAGTGCCCATCTGAAAATCCCAGTGCTTATTCTTAGCAACAGGAGAGGAGGTGACCTCTCAAATATCTGGATTGTAAGCCATTTGGGCCTTGTATATACATGAAGCAGACCCCATAACTCAGAGTAATCAATGCAGCACCACCTTTTTAATGTTCTGCATTTTGTAGAAGCCTTAGCTTCTGAACTAATTCAAGAACAATCTCACACTAAATACATGATAGTAATCCCAACATGAAATGATTACAGAAATGAGCACTGGGGCCAAGACACTATAGAACTTGTTTGGTGCATGAGCCAGGACTGGGCATAAGTGTACTAAAGCATAGGAGCAAGTAACATTTCTAGTCTCCGATCAGAATAAGGATCACTGTCAGACTACAGGGGGATTTCTACCCCATCCAAAATAGTCATTGTACCCCATTGCAGTCATTCTCCACCTTTCAGAATTCCATCTCAGCTGATAGCATCCAGCTTGTTACTGCCTGAAGGTTCAGCTAGTCCCAGCTTTGGCTGAATCAGTGCTACCGTCCAGAAACTGTTTTGCAGATAAAACCAGGAAGTTTAGTTCCCCTGATTTACCTGATCACAGACATGCAGGTTTTGGGGTGTTGATGAGGAAGTAGTGTACCACTCCCTTCTTGGCAACTGAACTGAAGACTTTCTGCAAACAGAGTAGACACTCTACAACCCCCATCTTCTAAGGCCAGAAAATGCTATTAAAAACTATTGAGAGGTCCAGGAATAGAAATATATTGTCACCTCTGGTCTGTGGGATCAAAGCTATTTTGTTGCTAAAAGTGGGCCTAATAGAGAAGTGAAAAGAATCTATAAAATGTGCTTCCTCCAAGTGTGACCATCAACCTCTCAATTACTTTACTTCAGGATATTTACCACTTGATGATAGCTTGTCAAGTACTTCTGTGTCCTACGTGACATTTAACAACACTTCTTTCAGAGACACGCAGTATAGTTGCCCCCTCCGGGGAGTCATTGACTACTGGCCGGGCCCAGATTCTTCGCCACCTTCATTCAAGTCAGTCAAGATGTCCAAAAGTTAAGAGGACATGTGGATGGCAAGATTATGGGTGTCTCTAGGCAGCAGCAAAAACTTTGCAGCCACAGAAGTACTTGACAAGCTCCACAGAAGCTCCATCCAACCTGCACAGCTTTCCCTTATCCTGCGGGACAGCAGGAAGTGGCTGCACAAGGAATTAGAAGTTTTAAGACAGTTTTAAGCAGTCGGGGTGCACCCTACCTCAAGGGTGTCCCCAGAACACAAAAACGGAAACTTGCTGTGTGTGAAATCTTGATACCTTTACTCCAAGACACTCTTTAAATGTGTTAAAAGTGGTGTGGATATCTGCTATTTTATTCCTTAAGTTCTTTGCAAGTCAACTACAAAGGTTTTCTGAGGCTGGCTGACAGTATTATGTACTTCATCGCCCCAAAAAAACAATGTTCTTATTAAATTATGCTGTTAAATTACTAGAGAGAAAGGGAGTGGAGCCATTGGTATTTTTCTAAAAATTCACCTGGATAGTTTTTAATTTAAATGCTTTCAGGTCAAGGAAACGCCTTATTTCCAAAAGAAAACTGTACCTTCATATGAGGAACGGAGCACTCGAGTATTTGCCCAGGATTCTGGAGGTACTATCTTTTCCAGTCCCTTTTGACTGTCGTCTTGCCTGCCACCCCTTTCTACTTAATTTTCTTTAGGAAGACCTAAAATCTAGTTAGAGAGTTCCTGAAGACTCTACATTGGCAATGTTTCTCAAACGTCAGTCCTTGCAGTATCTGTATTCTACCTGCACTGTTATTTTCTATCTCTTATTTAATTGACTCATTTCTTTCATTGAAATAAATCTAATTTTTTTTTAGAAGTATGTGTGTACCATCTAAATCGCCTTGTGTACCACTAGTACGTAGATTGCACACTTTGGGAGCAATAGTGCTCTGAAAGGGGCAGGTAGAATGAAACATTAATTGACAATAAAAAGTTTGTTTCATATTTGAAAAACCATTGAGTTAGGAATTTTAATATATTTGGTTTATATAAGGAGAGAAGAGACGAAAAACACGGGAACTAAAACTTTACCATGATTCCCCCCGCCCTGCCCCGGTTTGGCTGGTTGTTTGACTTCCATAGGGTACAAGTGGATAAAAGTGAAGTGAAGATGTCTATTTTCTGGCATCTAGGCCTTTATTTTAGGAACTACAGTCAGACCTCCGTAGCCACTGTTCCAGTAACTGCAGTTTCAGTTTTCCTCTCCCCTCCCCCCCCCCTCCCACCAGTGCCGTTAGGCCTACCTGGAGCTTCTCCGAGGCCTGGGGCACTCAGGAAATCGCAGGAAATGACATGAGATTTCCCATCAGTCCTGTGAAATCCCAGATTCCATAGGAATTATGGGAAATTGATGGATTTCCCTGCGTTTGAAATACCACAGTTTTTTGTTAACCAAAGTAGGACCTGGAACATATCCTCCATGGATACAGAGGTCCGACTGTACATAACTTCAGGCCATGTGCCTTCTGGAGCAAATGACAAAATTCATTATTTCATGCTGAAGTGTTGGTGGTCTTTGTTCTCCTTTTTCTGTAGGCTTATCATGTGGCTCTGCAGAGCTTGTCAAGAGTCCCTTCCAGATGCTTCGGCAGCAGATCAGCCTTACAGAAATCATGAACACAAGTCGGGCAGATGCGTCTCAGTTCCTAGAAAACACAGAAGACACTGGACTCCAAGAACATACTGAAGACAACTGCCTTTATTGTGTCTGCATGCATATCCTGGGCTATCAGCAAAACAGCAAAGTGAACACATCATATAATCACACAGGTTAGTATTACTGAGTCAAGGTCCATTAGATCTCTTATTTCTCTACCTTATTTTTTGTACTCCTACACCTTGGGACAAATGTTAGAGCATATATGCCGAATCTGCTTCGTCTTCTGATTTGTCATCAACGCATTTTCAGAATTTGTTCTGTTACCCACAAGCTAAAAGCTTCAGTGTAAACTTTAGATTCTGAGGTGTCATTTCCTGAGTAGGCATCTGGTAAAAAAAAAGTATAGTAAATACATCATAAAATAACTTTCCTTGCTTAGTTGATGTACTCATTCAGGAAACGTTTCACTTTTTTGGAACTTCGTGCATTGTATATTTATGTATAATTAAGCTTCCCCCCCCCCCCCCTGCTGATTTTTTCAGAGTTTTCAGACATTCCTTATTCTGACTGGTGTGGAAAGACCATGCATAATCACTTGGATGTGGTTTCTCATTCCTCTAAGTTTTCTGGGGTTTCAGGATGTAGTGACACTGTTTCCCATGGCTCTGCTAGCAGTACCAAGAGCACAGATCTTGTTATAGGTGAGGAACTTCATCAGAGATATTCTGAGTTACACATTCTATTATCTTTTGTAAGGGAATCAAGATACAGTAATTTCACAAGACTTACACAACTTTTTATTCTGAATATTGTTACAAGCGAATTACAAAGTTATCTCAGTTGAATATATCCCTATATATTTATATTCTGCCCTATACCCAGAAGATCTCTTGAGTGGATCACATAGTCTGAAATAGGGCATGTGTTAAGAAAAGGACCATTCAGCCATTATTCATTCTCTCTACTATGTCCTCATACTTTAATCAACTGTGGATGGTAGGATCTGGATTGGGGTTTCTGATTCAATTCTCTATTTTCTCTTATCACATGCAAAATGAACCTTGGAAAGATGAGAATGAATATTTGTGCCTCACCATTTGGTATTGGACACATTCACTAGGATGAGAAGCACTACATTCAAAAAATATTCTTGACAGTGCCCCCATTGAACGACAAGATTCTTAATAGTGTCCAGTTATTTTAGCTAATGGCAGCATATATTTCTTATCTTAGTTTTATTGACAAATCTGTTTCCCCTAAGGTGTAAAGTCAATTCCAGATGATACTCCAGTATGTCGCATACTACTGAGAAAGGAAGTCCTGCGATTAGTAATTAATTTAAGTAGTTCAGTAGGAACTAAGGGGCACGAAACAGGTCTCCTGACGTAAGTAACTCCTTATTTTTGCTTAGTCCTGACTTTTATTGGGTTGTTAATGTACCTCTGAACAATGGCCGAGTGATGCTGAGGAAATGTTGATCAATGAAGAATCTTAAGCTCAGTGTCCAATACTCAATTCGAAAAGGGAGACTGGATGTGGGTGAACTCATGACACCATCAAGGATCAATGGCACAATTTTAGAAATTAAATAATATTAATACTCCTAATAATAACAGTCAAGTATTGCTTTTGACCATGTCTGGTCTTAAAGTAGATGCTGGAGTTCATGCTTTTGTTATTTGGCAATCCATAGCTGTAAATAGGTTTAGCTTGGCTTTAATTGCTGTCAGAATCGTTTGGTCACGTTGCTGCTTTTGTTTTAAATATATATTTCTTATGGCTTAAGTAATTGAGTCACACAGACATCCAGCCATGTCATTCTGTACAGGGTTGTTATGCACAAGACATTGTATGTTCATTAAATTGCACATCCATGGTTGGCACATCACTGTCAATTCAGCCCTGGCATTGCCTGAATCCAATATTCAGCAAGAAAGGTACAAGCAGCAAAACCCAAATAACATTTCCCTGCAGACTCTGTATATCACAGTGGTGGTGAGATTTGGCCCTCTAAGAACTGAATTGGATTTGTTAAAACTTTTCCATTTTGCATTTGTATACTCTTTCACCTGAGTTAAAATATTTATTTCTAGGGATGTGCACAAATGGGTTTTTTGGGATTCGATTTGCAACAAACTGAGTGTTAGAAAATGTGTATTCGTTCAAATAGATCCCCTTCAAATGTGGTAGGATTCTATTCAATAAGAATGTATTTGTACAAATTTGTACAAATATTTGATACGAACACATACATATCTGATACATATCCCCAGTTTTAACAAATGTCCAAACTATTCATACTTGTATAACTGTTACTATACGAATGTGGTAACATTTATTGGTGTACGAATGTCCAGATTCATACAAATAATGTTACAAATATTTGGGCAGATCCCTGCTTATTTCCTGAGTGCCCTCTTTATAGATGTACTGTATTTTCTGGCGTATAAGACTACTTTTTAACCCAGGAAAATCTTCTCAAAAGTCGGGGGTCGTCTTATACGCCAGGTGTTGTCTTCTTATATGGCGAGTATATCCCAAACTCTATATTTTAACTGGAAAGTTGGGGGTCGTCTTATACGCCCAGTCGTCTTATACGCCGGAAAATACGGTATGTGAAACAGAATATATTTCTCAGCTCCTTGCCCCAGAGACTTAGAATAATATTTTTATGAGATGTTCTTAATGTAAATCATAAGAGATAAATTGTGTCCTCGGTCTTTCGCTTCAGAATTAAAGAGAAGTTTCCCCAAGCATTTGATGACATATGCCTATACTCTGAAGTGTCCTACTTACTAGCTCACTGCACATTTCGCTTACCGTCTCGGCGGTTCATACAGGAGCTCTTTCAAGATGTTCAGTTTTTACAGGTGAGTAAACTTGGAATCAGGAGAGGTTTTTGTGGCAGGCTGTAAAAAATACACGTTTCCTGATGTCTCCCTGTTTTTTTCCTTCTAGATGCATGAAGAAGCAGAAGCTGTTCTCGCAAATCAAAGAACAGTTAGCCCACCAGCAGAATCCTGACTATTAGTTTTCCACGGAGTGGTAAATATGAAGTTGTTAGTATCTTTGGATATCTCCTAATTGACTGGTCAACAAGGAGAGAAACTTCATCTTCTGAATTGTTCTAAGTGTTCTGGGTACAAGTAGCTTGCGCTACAGAATCTTTGCTCAGTGCAGCTTGTTTTGCCAGCCATCTGAGCCCTGTGGGGAAGTACTGAAAAAACAAAAATGACAATTACCGAGATATGCAAGAAGAACCAAGCACTTGCACAGGTTTTCATTTCACTTATATGTAAAATGCGGCATTGTAATAATAGAGGACAGTGTGCAGGGATATTCTTTACATGGTTGACTCTGACTTCCATTGTGAATAGAAGGTAATGCCTTGCCAATTAACCCTGATACTTGGAATTAGGGTATCTTAGACTGATTCCATTGACATCGCTGGAGTGCACTCTAATTGTGAACATTAGGGGATAAATGATGGGCGTTTTGTGATATTTTTCCTAGTTTTTGTGAAACACTACTTGAGGAGTTTCTGATCTTGAAGACGGAAAGAGAATCCTCAGTAACTTGGGGTAGTCTTAAATTATGTTATTGTTACAATAGCAAAATAGCAGTTCTTACTTGTGTGTCCAGTTTTGTTGCAGTTACATGTAATAATGTGTTCCTGAACCAATTAAGGAATTTCACTACAGGTTAATTTTAAAAGAACAAATCATTTATCCAAGATTCTGGAATCAGATTTTCCCTGTACATATTATGCATGTCATATTGTTGCTTTTCTTTTGTTTTCACATTATTGCTCACCCACTATGTACATTGGCTGTCTAAATGTAAATCTTCTAACAAGCATGATAAAGGTGCATACTTCATCAAGCAAAACTAGGAAGAATATAGCCTACTGCTGCTTTTGGTCAGGAAGGATGCAAAAGAAGAAGAAAAAATTACCACATTCCATGGCTTTAATTTTTCTCTTTAATACTTAGTTTGAGTCATTCATATGAATGGTTACTTGCAGGATAGTAATGGTAGCTATATTGAGAAGCCTTAAAAGTGCAATGATGAAGTGGTAGCTACTTTGCTTTAATCCAGTGTTCTTTCAGATATCTTTTGCACAAATGTAGTGACAATGACATTGTGTTAGATCAGTTCTCCCCTACACCCTTAACAGAACCTCAAATTTAGTTATGTGTGTAGACTTGAAAGAAATGCTTCTCATCCCCATACTGAATTTCTCCAGTAAGGTTAAATAACTAATAACAGAGATTTATAAGTACTGTGCCGTTGAAACACCCAACCACTTTTCAGTCTACAGCTCAAGCGAGTTTGTTATTGTATAATTTTTTATGTATGAAAACAGCTCAGCTGTGAACTGTACTAGGAAGAATATGTCCATCTACTTCCGCCTTCCTGCTATGCATTTTAGTTTATTTCAGGAGTCACTTATCAAGATATAATTAGTCCAGGATTTCATTTTTCTTACCCAGGTGGTATCAGTGCTAATAGGTATTATTTCTGTGCTAAGCTCTTATTTGAAAAATTCAGCATTGTCTAGGCTGTAGGAGCGTTGAACATCTGGCCTCCCAGAAATGTCTCAACTGTGAATCTCACCTACAGGTTGAGGCTGCTGGGATTTCTTGTTCAGGAACATATAGGGGGCTCTGTGTTGAATATCTCTACTGCTCAAATGCTTTTGTTCCATAGCTGAGGGAAATAAGATAGACTTGTGTCAAATTTTGCTGCCTTTCCTTTTCCTTTTGGTATGGATGCCTAGAGCTTCTTGTGCTAGGTAGGCTGAAATATACATGATTGTTCTTCCAATTTTTCCTGATGTCTGAAGGAATTAAATCTAAAACAGCTAAGGAGTCCCCCACCACCCCCCATCTCATAGTACCAGTGATTATAACTATGAGCCTGGGTGGTTTTGGTGTTTTGGGTAGGAATTGTTCCCTTTGTATGATGTACAAATTCTGCCATTTTAAGCCTAACATGTAATGAAACAAAGAGGGATTCTTGAGTATTCTGCGAGCGTCCCATATGATAATGTCTGGGATGTTTTGGAGTTAAAGATGGTCTAACATTTTGACATTCTGGTTATGTACTTTTTCAAGGGAGGAAAGGAGCAGAGTTCTTCTAATGAGTTATTCTCTTACCCTTCCCCTTTTACGTCATGTCCTTTTGCCTGAGCTGTGGATCAAAATGTGGTTTCTACAGTGGTTGCAGGGATAACAAAGATAATCCACAAAAGACAAGCTTACAAGCAAGAACCTAGTTGTCTGTTCCCTTTGATGCAGCTGTTTCACTACATTGTATGCTCAGTATTGATCCTAATATAGAGAAAAAAATAGGAGCTTCAACTGCTTTAAGGCACAACTATTAACTATACAGAATGAATTGAAGTTATTCACCAGTATTTGTTGGAGCATTCTTTGGTCTTAAAACTTATTTGCAGAACCAAAATGAAAACCACAATAGACCAAATAGTGGTATAAACTCCAAAGGGCTGACATAGTGGTCATAAAAACGGGGGAGGGAGATCTTTCTGAGTCAAAGTAAACACTACCTCAGTTATGACAGAGTAATAAGGACTTTTATTTAGATGCTTACGATGAGGTTAATTCATTAACTGTTTTTCATTCCATTACTCTAATAAATTAGAATCTCCATGTGATTAAGCTTTCTTACGTCAAGAGGTATTAGTTATTTAGAAAAACTAAAATGCATTCTCAAGAGAACGATGTATTAAAAACTCAAAATGTTTTACCACTAAACACCAAATGCTCCAGGTTCGGTCTCAAATGTGGCTCCAGAAGGAATGGCCTTGACTTTATGGGAAGCACCACTGACAAAACTCCAAAGTAGCATCAAACTAATCTTTCAGGAGCATCTCTTTCTTCTAAAAATAGAAGAAGCTTGAGAGGTTTCCAGACATGCAGAAGATATCAGTGCTGACGTTCACAGGTTTAGATTCAGTTTCTAGATGTTTGAGGTAGCAGAATATATTCTGGGATCCTAACACATGAGTGGGCTTTCTGTGTAATTTCATTATGTGACTTGCTGGCATCCGATTAGATAACAGTCCAGTCTCAACCTGTAAAGCCAAATGCAACTCTCTTGTTGTATCTGTTAGACATTTGATAAGTTCTCATGTTTTTACAGTCTCAGAGAAGTAGAAAAGTCTTACAAGTCCCAGCTTAGCTATAGTACATAATCATTGCAGACTGCATTTGCCTCTGAGGGCTTACAGTTATGCAGGCCAAAAAATATTTCCCTTTGAACACTGAATCAAAAGCAAGGTATATATGAAAAGTGCAAGTATCACTGGAAAGAGAACTCTGCACCAGCACCACATTTTTTGTCAGCAGTGCAAGCTATGCGCCACCTCTGTGGCTGTCAAGATGGATGGGGACTGTGGGCAGAGTCAAGGGATGCACTGCCAAACGAGAACCTTTGGGCTAATGAATCATCCCTTATAGTGCCAGGACAATGGCAGCCCATGGATTGTGATTCACAGGGGTATGTGGTCAGTCTCCTTTTGGAAACCTTGGTTTGATAGTACCAGACCTATATTCCAGTCTATGATGGAATAAAACAAGGTTTAGTGGTAGCAAGGTATCATATCAAGGTATATCAAATGAAGCGACTTCTTGCAGGGCCTGTTCCGACACTCTGTGAATCTGTGAGTCTCTCCTATATGTAAGAATCCTCATGTGTGGCCATGTGAATAAATCCCTTTCACACACTGCCCTTACCGTGTTAAAAGTTCACATGAGGGTATTTGTGGGGATTGTAATGTTGCATATGGCTGAAGCTCAGTGGTAAAGTTAACGGCTTGAAAAGCAGGTTACAGGTTCAGTTCTCACAAGCTCCCCAGAAGTAGACAATGGCAATCCAGTTTGTTAACCTCTGCCAAGAAAAGCTTCATAGAGATGCCCATGAAAGGTGCCCATATAGTCAACCAGGAGTCAGCTCTGGTTCAGTGGGACACAAAACAACAGCATGTGACAGAGCATTTTCTCCCTTTTTTCTCTGCATTTCAGATATAGGAGTTCTGTTTCCTATAAAAACAGTTTAAGAATTAAAATTATATTGCACCATAGGGAAATTGTTACATGGTTTCTTTATTGTATGATTTCTGTTGGTGTGGTCGTTTTAAGGCAGCTATAGAAAGCCCTTTGTACTTACCAGTTTTCAAATGTATTTTAGAGGTCCATTAACTGCATAATACATTTTTAATTCCCTTGTATCTTACATGTAAGGGAGGCAGTTCGAGCCAACACCCTTTTTCTTTCTAATCTGTGTAT
The DNA here is from genome assembly GCA_023333525.1 of Aspidoscelis tigris stejnegeri. Taxonomy (NCBI): domain Eukaryota; kingdom Metazoa; phylum Chordata; class Lepidosauria; order Squamata; family Teiidae; genus Aspidoscelis; species Aspidoscelis tigris. The sequence continues at coordinate 19,986,220 of JALMGA010000007.1, read as the reverse complement.
TCCCAAAAATACCCCTTCTCAAAAGTGTTTTAAGGGGAAGGGAACACACATGTACTTGAACATAATCATAAGAAAGACTGGGGATCAAGGTCATGGTTTAAAACAATTGGCAAAGGCTCTTGCAGACTGGAAAAAGGAGAAAAGAAAAATTCATTTCTTATGAAAAATGTGCACCAAGTAGATTGGTCCAGTTCTGTTCATTATGAATGCAAATGGGTACTATAATTTGCACACACACACCCAAATTATGGTCAGCAAACCAGTTCTGGTTTGGGTTAACAGTTCCCACACACTTGTGACTGCAGTCTCCCCTTGTGCACATGGCTTTCCTTCACATCTGTGGCTGCCATATCCCCCTTCTATCACTTACTTGTGAGTCTGTGCCAAATCATTACAACTGGCTGGGTTTTTTTTTTTTTTTTTTTTTTGCTAAATGCCAGTTGGCACACTCAACCTTGGGCTACTAAGACTTTCAGAATGGAGGGCTGTGAGTCTTCCTAACAGACCATGAACACCTTCACTTCTTGGAATTCCCCAAACTCAGCTAGCAAAATTCAAGACTTTCCAGGAAGTGGGCAGATATGTCTGGGAGGAGGACTGGTAATACTCTACTTCACAAGGCCTATTAGCTCAAAGCAAAGCATTTTGACTAGCATTTGGAAGAACTGCATGGTTGGTGGTGGCACCAGCCCAGTTCAAGCCAGCCAGTAGGTGAAGTGTGGAGAATAGATGGGAGGGGAAAGCCATGGCTCTTAATGGATGGAAATTGCATGCATGTTTCAGAGGGGAGGCCATAACAGGAGGAAGAAGAGTGAAACGAGCCAAATGAATCATTTCCTTTGAATCCTGTGGTTTTATTTGCTTTGGGACTGAATTCAAATTTAAGGGAGATTTGCTTTGATAGCAAAACCTTTCAGCTTCCAGTGTTTGCAGCAAAGCAGCTTTGTGTGAACAATGTTTATTACATCTCTGTTCCATATCTTCACTGCTTAGCTTGTTCAATAATTGCCATCCAGTGTCATGGCCCTCTGTTTTCAATATGCTACTAAATGGCTGTAGGAGTGAAGAACATCAACACCATTTTTTGGAAAGACAGTCAGGTTAAGACTGTTTTCTGCTAAGTGATGTTGGGTTCACTTGTTCAAAATTTAGTAAATGCATTCATGAGTATCTGCAAGGCTGCAGAAAATATATCCTCAATAACAAAAGAACCATGTAAGAAACAAGCAAATTCTCAAAGCTTAAAAATGACTGCCTAAAAAACCCTGACACTTGCTCCCAGCATGACTCTAAATCAGGGATGTCAAACATACGGCCCACGGGCCGGATGCAGCCCGCGGGCTGTATGAATACGGCCCGCGGCCGCCCGCTGCCACCGCGCGCCCCCGCCGCCCGCCGTTGCTGTCCTCCTTGGGCCCGAAGGAGGAGCGAGGCGAGGCGGGACCCTCCGCCGCCGCCACCGCCGTCCTCCTTGGGCCCAAAGGAGGAGCGAGGTGAGGCGAGGCGAGACCCTCCGCCACTGCCCGCGGCCACCGCCGCCGTCCTCCTTGGGCCCGAAGGAGGGGCGAGGCGAGGCGAGGCGGGACCCTCCGCCGCCGCCCGCCGCCGCCGCCGCCATCCTCCTTGGGCCCGAAGGAGGGGCGAGGCGAGGCGGGACCCTCTGCCGCCGCCCGCCGCCGCGGCCACGGCCGCCGTCCTCCTTGGGCCTGAAGGAGGAGCGAGGCGAGTGCCCGAGTGCACGAGCGCATGGACTGCCAGCCCTGGCCACACCCCAGCCCCTCCTCTGTGCCCTAGCCACACACCCCGCCACATCCTGGCCATGCCCCCGGCCCCTCCTCTGTGCCCCGGCCACGCCCCCGGCCACACCCCCGGCCACACCCCCTGGCCCTCACAGTATTTTTTTTTTTAATCCGGCCCTTGGCCTGATTGAGTTTGACACCTCTGCTCTAAATGTTTTGTCCAGGTGCTCCCCACCACCCTGGCGTATGTGCGTATTTTAGATAGGGAGGATGTGATCTATCCAGAGGAAGATAATTGCTAAGCTCAAAAGCCTACCTTTAGCTGGATTTTGCTTGTATGTATGAATCAATTTCCAAGGTCATAAGGAAAACTGTCCTTTTGAAATACCTTCCTGCACTGACCCCAATTAAAACTATTTGCTTATTTATCCTTACTGCATTGAACAATAGGATACAGTAGATGGACATGTGGTTTACAAGCCTTTTTAGTTCACAGATCTCACTATTATAGCCTGGCGAGAAGTGTGTTGGTTGTACTGGAAATACAATAGAATTGCTGTTGGAAATGTGGCCTATGCTAGAAATGGAAATAGTGCAGCCTTGATTTCATTTTGACTTGCCCTCTTAAATTACAGATTTGCTCCATTTTTTAAGAACCATACGTTCTTAAAAAAAAAAAAAAATCAGCCGAGAATGTGGTGTTTTTTTCTGGAGACTATTTTTTTGTAAAATAGGTGGATTGCAATGCCACAGCATGCAGAAATTGCACTTTTTTTTTTTTTGCTTGACTTGCTTGTAAAATAGACACTATTTAATTTGGGGGAGGGGGAGTAATTTATGCCAAAAAAAAAAATCTTGTCATTTTGCCACTGCATAGGTTAGATTAGCACAAAATGCAAGATCTTGGGTGGGGGGGGAGGAATGGTATTTTGCAGGCATATTGAAGAAGGGGAGGTGTGCTTCAAATACTGGCTGCCAATAATCCAAACAATCTGTGTTCTTAGAGATTTACGTACATTAGTCATTCTGAGTAGGGGAAGAGATGATGAAAAAAATCATTTCCCCTGTCTTATGTGGTCATACTTTTCCTTTTTATTTTAGTTGAAAAGCTGCTACATATTTGGAAGGTCTATTCTTTGTAGGTCACTGAACAGGCATTGAAATCTGCTTTATATTGTATACCTGTAACATAGAAAGAAAAAAAGTATTTATATATTTTCTGTATAAATATTTCATTGAGCTGTGTATAATTTTAAAGAGGCTTTGTCCTGAAATGGTTCTGCCCACTTTTATTCTTTTTTGTTGTTGTTGTTGTTTTCTTTTATGTTTGGATTTTTTTTCTTTTTGTATAGTGTGTACAGTTCACGTCTACGAACATTGAAAGCCTCCTGAAGCATTATCTTATCAAAGGGATGCATTGTTAATAAAATTGACTTCAACTTAAATGTAGTCATCTTCTGGCTCTTTCAGAATTGATATTAAACTTTTAAGGAGACCTTAAATCTCGAATCTGTAGGATAGGGTCCAAGCAGACCACAATTGACCAGGAATTCGGTGTCGTGGTAAATAGGTCAGTGAGAGCATAGAGCTACTTTGCACTAGCTGTAAGAAAGGCCAATGAAACTTGTTCATTTCCACCACCCAGAAGAACTATGCTGGGTGACTGAGCCCATTTCATCAGAGCTGCTTCAGAGAGTGGGCTACCTTCCACACCTAAAAGGGCCAGATGAACCCATGAGCTTTCTCAGATAATATCAGTTTAGACCCTCTGTGAAACCTACTATATGATTCCATGAGATTGTCAGAAAAAAAGACTGATCTTGGTGTCTATCTTAATTTTTGTACAGTTCCAATTATATGATAGAATAAATGCAAAAATGGAGTTTAATGTTTACTTATACTTTTCTCATATGCATACACACCTTTTCTTTTACCAGTAGTAACAAGGTAGGTCAACACAATTGAAAAGGGAAAAAAATTAAGTTGCTAGAATGCACGCAAACATTAAAGAGATTAAAAATGGCCCAAGAATTTACAGTAAAATTCAGAGTTACTGTCAGACATCTTAGCCAAGATGTTACCTATTGCCAGAACATATATAATGAGAGCACAGGACATCCATCAGAATGGAGGGTATTCCACAACTTGGGGCTGCCACAGAGAAGACTTTCTTGTGTGCCATTAACTCTTGAAACATTACGGATCTCTAGCAGATCTTAATTTGAAGTACAAGTAATTTAAGGGCTTATGCATCAGTTTCAGCACATTGAAATGGGCTAGGTAGCAAACTGGGAACCAGGGCAAGTTCCAGTTCGGGGTGGGCAGGGTCGAAAAATTGGACCTGCAGCAGCCAATCAAATTGGAAGACAAGGACATGAGGCACAGGACGATGAGAAGAGGTAAGACACTTCCTTATTTTTAAAATGGGGCACTCCTTGATCAAAGAACACCCAAAAACTGCTCTGTGTGATCGCATCCCTAATTCCCACATCGCTGAAGACTTGCATTGCTATTCTCTAGTAATGTATCAGCTTTGGTATACCATGTGTTGTGGTTTTTTACCAGCAGCTTGGTGGCTTCAAAACAGGCTTGGCCAATGGATGCAGGAAAGGTCCATGTGGCTTCTGGATTAGCAGGCAGTGTGCCTCTTAAGGCTGGCTGCTGGGAAACTATGTCTTCCCTACGACCTTTCACGCACAACTGATTGAATGCTGTGAGTATTGGCTGATGAACTAGAAGAGACATTATTTGATCTAGTAGTGCATTACGTTCTTACATTCATGTCATGGCTCTCAACAGAGATCACGATTCAGTAAATCATGTAGAACCATGTTGTGTAGGTGTCCTGGCCTTTTCCTTTTGTCCAGTAGGTGGCACCATAATCCAATAACACTAGTACTGAGCGACTTGAATTCTTAAATTTTGGAAGCCAATATGGTAACTTCAGTTGCATAGGAATGCATTGCCCAGTGTCTGCATAAAGCCTCTTATCAAAGAGATCTGTAACTTACTGTAGTGAAATTAGTCACTGATTCTGTATAAGGGTGTGCAAAATGTCATTTCACGTGCTTTACAAAATGCAATTGATTTTAAAAACACAGCATTTGCACTCTCTTGCCAGTTAAGGAGCCAGACTTTTATCTGGGAATACCTGGTTTGATTCCACCCTCCCCCATGAAGCCAGCTGGGTGACCTTGGGCTAGTCACAGCTCTTCTGAGCTCTCACAGCTCCACCTACCTCACAGGGTGTTCTGTTGTGGAGAGAAGAACAGAAAGCTTTGTCACCTTTTTTGAGCCCCGCTTAAATGCGTGAGAAAAGCGGGGTAGAAAAGCCAACTCTTCTTTTTCTTCTTCATGCGTGGCAGCCTGTTACTATGGCAACTGGACAATGTGGCACGCAACTGAACAGCCACAAGAGCCCCACCCTGTCCCAACACAGCCTTTGCACTGAAGTAAGTGTGAAGCCTGCATGTAGAAGTTTACTAGGAGTGCATTAGGCAATTGGGGGTGCCCCTCCACACGCACAAAGCTGCTCTGAGACAGAAACGGCTCCTGTGCTGTGTGGATGTTCTGTGCTGGAGCACCCCCAGGCATACCCAATCATGGAAGAGCAAAATGGCCCACGACACACTTGCACCGGGCTTCACGTGCTGCTCCGTGCACCATAGAGGTGCAGATGGGGTCACCAGAGGACACAACTGGACGTACTTTGCTTCCAGTGCAAACTCCAGTTTCTGAGTTTGAAATGGCCCCTTCCAGTGCAGATGCTCCAACCAGGAGTGCACTGGAAGCAAACTACGGGGCGAAGCGCAGAATGGCCCTGGTTTTCACTGCATTTGTATTCTCAGTATGGTTTGCATCAACCCATAAATCCCCACCCAACTGGTGACCAATCTTGAAGGCTCAGGGAATCTCCCCCCCAGCATCAAAACTGCAGCTTCAGTCTTGACATGAGGTAGTTTCCCCCAGCATCAAGATCACAGCAGGGAAACCCCTGGCTTTGATTCTGATGCTGGAGGCAGCAGCTGCATCCAAACTGCACACCATTGCATAGTGCTCTGGAAAGTAAGGAGGGTCATTCTGAATTGCTGTCTCAAAATTAGCAACTGGCTTCCCAGATTTCCATTTTGCATTCTTTTGTTTATGTAACATAGCCTCATTCCAGATTCTTACAAGTGGACTAGAATATATTGCTTCTCTAAATGTCTTGGATCATAACATTTTTTTTTAATCATTCTCAGACATTTTTTTTAAAAAAGTTCAAGTGGCAATTCTCTACCCTTGAGATCTTGGCCAGGCTCCACTGCAAAGAAGACCACACAGACATAGGAAAAAGAATGTCACAAAATGATGCTATAGTACAACCATACAAAAAAACTCTCTTATTTTAATGCACATTTTTTACACTTAATGCTCACATTTGGGGAAAGAGGCATGAAGTGGATCCCTGGGTTCACAGATTTCATCCATGGCTTATTGAGAACTTCAATAAGGCACTGGTCACACAAGTGTAAGATAGGGTGTCCTACTCATTAATTCCAACTGAGGTCGTACCATTACACCTAAATTGTTATAGGTCGTCCTCAGACTGCTCTTGCTCTGGGCTCCATCACTCACACCTTTCTCCATGATTGACCCAAGCCTCTTCCATGAAACTCTTGGCTCTCCACCCCTTTTGCTGCATCAAATATATCTCCTAAACTACTAGTGTGACCAGAGCCTAAGAGAAGCAGAGCAGAGAGCTGGGTCAGATACCATCTAGCAAGCAGCCCCTGAGCATTCATGAGACTAGCTCAGATTCTGAAAGGATACTTATTATAATTCATTTTAGCTTCTTCTTAATCATATTTCTTAATCAGCTGAAGGACTCTTGCCTTCACTGCTGTCTGCCGAAACTGAGAACTTTAGGGGAAATACAAATAACAGATATAGAAATACAGTCACTTAAGCCTTGAGCTCCAAAAAAACCAAGCTGCAGATCTGTGCAACCTCCCATTGCTGTTTTGGTGCCTTCAGATGCTCAGTCCTGATGGTGCACTCTTCCTTGCTTTCCCAATTTCTCCAGTTAATCCAGTTGTTCTCCAAATGTTGTTGAGCTCTGACTCCCAATAGCCCCAGCCAACTTAACTAAGAGCAAAAATAAGGGAATTATAATCCACCACCAGGTCCCAGAAGACAGAAAAGGAACTATTTATGGGTTAAACTAAAAGTCCTTTGGCTCAAGTTAGCATAGGTTCTGCATTAGGTGTAATGGTTACTTGCAAAGTATCATATTTGTCTCACTTCCTGGCATCACAAGTATAAAATAGACGAGATATTACTTGGACCACAAGAGGCAGAAGAACAGGTATATGTACAAAAGACAAAACAACAAAAATACAATTCTGGCACACAGCTGTGTATACAAAACCACAGGTGTGGATGGTCATTAATACATAAGTGCTTTAAAAAAACAACAACACTGGTGTTTTCCACTTTAATTTCCCATTAAGCAAGATTGAAGCATGAAAAAAAAGACGTATATGATGCTGCTCGTTTTAAGATTCCCTTCTACTTCTGTGTGTTTTATTATACCACTGCACTTAATGCCTTCCTTTTTACTTGTGTCCATCACACTGAAATGCACCTTTCTGCCTGGAAAGGCAGGTGATAAGACACTTTCAACAGATTACAGAGCAGTCATTGCAACCAGGCTGTGTTTATGGCTCTACAACTAACACCACAATTAAAAAAACCAAACTATTGTATGTCACCCATGTCCCCAGCCAGGATCTCTTTTGCCCTGATCTCTGCCCAAGTATAAACATTCCCCTCCAATTTCATACCCTTCCCTTCTCAAGCTTAGCTTCAAACAAGAAGCAAATGGCTTCAATTTTGACCCACTGTTTGTGTCCTTCCCATGGAAACTGGCTTATGACCAAGACCACAAACTTTGCAGAATTCAACAGTGCCCATGGGTCCATAAACAATGAGGTTCCCTCTGCTTTCAAAGAACTACCACTATGGAATCAGTTATATCAACAACTGGCTTTCTATGTGTAGCTTCATTGTAGAACTTCTCTGAACCTTTGTTTTTTAGACATTGCCTGTGATGGCAAAATACCTACAGAATGAAAGACCTCCTATAGTGCAGCACATAGACATTCACTACTATAGTATGGCTCCACAAACAGATCCAACTTCAATTCTATAGGGTCACAAGCCTTCTTGACAGGCTCACTGCTTCAGCTGGAAACCACATTGGCCTTGCAGGCTGCCTCTCAATGGGAGAAGAATCTAACACGGGAGAAAGCAAATTCCCATCTGAGCAGAAGGAGGATGTATAAAGAGGCTTTGATGCAGTGGACCAAATATCATGAGATCTCCCCATCTCAGATTGCAGCCTCCAAGTGTGAGTCCATTGGGATCAGAAACGTGGCTCTCTCTTTCTGTTGTTACAGGTTTGCAAATTCTGTTAGAATGGTCCCTTTTCTCTAATGTTGGCTACAGAGGAATGGAAATGTAAGCTCTTTCCGTTCTTCTAATTCAATAGCCATATCCAATTTCTCTAATTCATATCGCAACGCAGCTCCTTTATGGTGTTCACCAATGGATAACAACTAAGTGCTTGTTCTCATTTAGATATCTAAGCCAATGGGTTTGGGCTCTGGGACCACCTGTGGCTTGTACACTGTCTGCTGAACAAGAGCAAGAGAACTAGCCAAGTCACCTTCCTGAACTTTGAAGAGAGACAGGTGTGTTTGAGAGAGGTAGGTGAGGTTGTACTCAGCTTTTTTGAGTGTCTGGCTGGTTGGGTGGTCCATGAAACCAAAATCTTTGAGTGGCTTATAGGCTGTCAGAGCTGGGTTGCATTCCTTGTTTGCTGTCTCTTGCAAGCGCAGATTCTGATAAGAGCCTGGATCCAGGTAGGTCATGTTTTCCAACATCAGCACTTCCATGGCATTGTCCTTGTGAACAGAACACTGATGCTTCTCCAGCACAACCAACTCATCAGGGATAACATAGTTTATTCCCATCTTCTGAGGATTCATCTGCAGAATATTTATTTATTATTTATTTGCATTTTTATCCCACCCTATACTTGAAAGTCTTAGGGCAGTTACAACATTTAAAACTAAATATAAACATATTAGAACAACAAAAGTGTCTGAAAAGTTGGGAGAAAAAGCTATATCCCCTGCCCCCCTGAACATGTAAACTGAAGATGCCTGACACACCTCAAGGGGGAGACAATTCCATAGTCTGGGGGCTGTCACTGAGAAGGCCCTCAGACTATTCAGCAATGAAATAACATTGACACAGAAACTTATGCAGTAGAAAATAAGGTTTCTTTTCAGCCTTGCTCGATTGGATAAGTAAGGACACTTGAACGGTGAAATTGGTAACGACCAGGAGTATGCTAACCATACCTGGCTATTGATGAGCTTTGTATGGCTGGTGAAACAGATATTTACTTCTGCATCTTAAACATATCCTGCAAGTTTGTCATGGGGGACAAGGTCTTAACCTCATCCAGCTGTAACATTTTTATTATTTTATTCTTTATTTGCTCGATAATAAAATTTATTTAAATAATTTTTAAAAGAAAAATAAATATGTAAGCTTTTCTCCTAAAAGGCTGTATCTGCTCCAGATGTGCAAAACACCGCTTCAAACACTTTGCAAAACATTCAAATCAGCCACACCAATCTTACATGGGGGCAGAAACTGCTAGGTGGGACACTTAGCAAACATAGCTTTAGAGTAAGGTGAGCACTCCTAGTCTTTTTTGAAAGCAGAAGAGGGCAGGCCCAAACATTTTAGGTTGTACAATGACATCACTGTGTGGCCCAGTGCCATTTCTAAGACCTGGCAAGGAAAGTGCTTATCTCAGCTCCACCTAGTAAACATTGTCCCTAATGCTGCTGGTATCACTGCTTTACAATGCATTCAGAGAAGTGTTTTGCACATTCCTAGCAACCATCTTTCAGTGAAATATGTTATCCAAGCCCTTCCTGTTTTGCAGCAGTTTGGGATATCAGCCAGAGACTGATAGTTTCCCCCATTTGCCAGCAATCAGGCATCATCTCCAACTTGACTACTCTATCAGTCTGCTTTGGGGACTTCAGTTATTAAAGCTGACTATGGGGCACATCCACACAGTTTTCTTGGCAACTGTGCCAAGGTATGCGGAATGCTTTGCTGGCAAGCTACTGCTACTCCGTTAGACTTGGGTACAATAATGGAAATACAAAACTATCTCTTTCTGATCAGTTTCATGAGTGTGCAAATTTGCAAGGAACTGTAAGTCTCTATACTTGGGCTATTCAGGTTGAGCTATTCAAGCAGCAGGCGGTGGACTGGGGTGGAAGGGGCCTTTTGAAGGGAACTGAGAGCAGGAGAAGGTTTTGCCTTTGCCTTCTGCTTCACATGCCCAGAAGCAATTGGTGGCCCCTAAGGATGTGCACAAATGCATTTTGACATTTGATTTGCAATGAATCGAGTGTTAGAAAATCTGTATTCGTACAAATAGATCCTCTTTGAATGCAGTACGATTTGACATGATACAAATGTATTCACACAAACATCTGATACGTAGGCGATACAAATGAATACGTATACGATACGTATACAGTACGTATCAGATACAAATGAATATGTATACGATACAAATGAATACATATTGGATATGTATTGGTAATGTATCAGCGTCCTGTAAATGTCAAATCACACCCTAATCCACTTTTAATTCACGTCAAATGCAATCTGGATCCAATGCGGATGTGACTGGTGCTCCATTTTTCCACACCCCCGGTTTAATGAACGTCCAAACTATTCCTACAAATGTCAGAACTATTCATACAGATGTCCAGAACGTTCGTATTCGTATGAATGTTAACGTACAAATATCATAATATTTGTGTATGAATGTCTGAATTCGGACGAATAATGAACATTACGAATATGCATACACATTCCTAGTGGGCCCCTGTGTGAGACAGAAGGGTTATGGCCCAATCCAGCCTGCTCCTCTTATGTTCTTATGTATACATGCTGGATTTGATGGCCTAAATGATCCTCTCAAAGTCCATGGTTCTATGTGTTTTCATACGTGTACAGGGTGAAATGCAGACGGTATTAATTACCCAATCCACCTGACATGTAATCAAAGGTGTTCCAGCCCTTTTTGTGTCTGTGAGTTGGAAATAGCAAGTAGTTTTCTAGGGCTGTGCTACAGACCTTCAAAAATAGCAATGCTTTTTTGGAAACTTTGTCATCGCAGAAATGCAGGGAAACGAAAGCAAGCAAGATAGTGATAAGGAAAAAGCCCTGCTAAGCATTCTGTGGCTATGTGCGAAGGTGCTAAAAGTGGGCATGTGCAGGCTCTGAACTGACTTGGCAGCACAAGATTATCCAGATGGGTTTGGATCATGACGTGGGCTTGGATCTTGAGTGTGGCAGCATTCACTTTAAGTCACCATGTAGCACCAGCACGGAATACTTCCTGATGCCTTTGCTGATTTCCATGTTATTTAGTTTTGCTTTTTCTGTATCCCCTTGACAATGAGCAAATTTGCACTATCAGTTCCCTGGGAAATTCAGCACTTCACCAAATACAGGGTAAGTGTGATTGCCACTATACTAGAGACAATCACCCTGCCTTGGCAATGGAAGCAACAAGCATGTTCAGCATCGTTGCTGCAGTGGCTGGGCAGCGGGGCATACAAACACATCTGCACCACCCTGCCGCATGCCCTGATTGCCCAGAACAGTTGTGAACAGTTCGTACCGGCCATTACTAGCCAGTGGCTAGTGTAGCTGTGGAACACGTTTTCGTGCTCCACTGCTATCCTGGACAGGGGATACACCAGCACCTGGGGAGATGTTTGCGTGATGGAAGTGTCTCCGTGCAGTATGAATCTTGAAGCATCCTGCACTTCCTCCTTTCACAAAGTGTGAAAGGACCCAATGAAAGCTCCAGTAATCAAGCACTAATTCTGGAGAAGTAGAAAACCATCACACATAGTAGTTATTCATAAGATCATAAGAGGAGCCCTGCTGGATCAGGCCACATTCCATCTAGTCCAGCATCCTGTCTCACACAGTGGCCCACCAATTGTCCATGGGCATCTCAAGGACAAAACTTCTCTTGCTCTCGAATCCCAGCAATTAGCCTTACATACATCCTGCCTGTCCCCGCAGCCTGAAAGATGTACTTAGGCATCCATTCTAGTAGCCACTGATACATCTGTCATCCATAAATTTGTCTAGTGATTTTATCTTACCTTTATGAATGGAGACACTGCAGGTTTAGGGATTTTAGGGAACATACAATCCTTCAAACTAAAAGAAAAAATGGGAGAAGTTGAAGTATTTAAAAAATTAATATTCTTTATTTAACATAGAACGAGCTGAAGAATTGAGAAATAAAACCAATTGAGAACCTAGAAATATGAACCAACAAAATCAGAAACTGAAAATTAAATTTAGAGCACAGGAACATGCAGAGCAGTTTAGCTATGTGGTGAAACACAATGGTTTGGGAGGTTTTGGCAGCACACTGAACTGGGGAAAATGGGGAGTGCTGGGATACCACCACCACGTGCTACTAAGCTATGCCTCACCAGTGTTTGCTGGCTTGGCTGCAAATCCAATTTGTAGAGATTTCAGCTTGGCACCACATGGCAGCCCTGCTTGCTATAATTCAGCATGCTGATGAAACCCCCTAGTTCAGGTGCCCGAGTGCATCCCTGCGAAAGCCTTTTTCTGAAAATGCATCTTCTGGCCTTTAACACAGGCACCATCCTGTGGGTGCTACCACTTCTAATCTGCTTTTGAACAGCTCTGTTTCACTGCACAAATGGAGTCTTAAAGCCTTTTCATACTAGGCTCAGTGGGGAAAATCCAGGATGTTCCAGCACAGAGCACTTGCATGGCATGAAGCGGCTTTCCTGTTTCTTTCTTCTGTTTTCCTCAAGTAATCATTTAATCTTCTCATATTTTCCTTTACCTGAATCTACACAATTGTACCTCATTTTATTGAACCAAACAGGACTGATCCTTCTGCTCTTTCGGTCATTATTTTGCATCACATGCAAACTAGGATGTACGTCGTGGAACTGCTTGTCCAATTTGTCCTGGCATTGGACACAACAGGAAATCATAGTGAATTAGAGTTACGCTAATTTAATTGTGACTTGGAAGGTCTGTGAGAAAAGCTTGCAGTGTTTGGGGCTCCTTAACTGAGAAATGAGATGACATAATAGAGGTGCATAAAAGTAAGTATTGTGTGGAGAAAATATCAGCAGAGATCACCCAAGCTGTGGTGACACCTTCCCTTTTAGCCTTCTTCAGTCCTTCTTATGATCACAACAGTCACACCTTTTCATTTCTATTCATTTTATCTGTGGACTTTCCACACTCCATTCGGACTTTCCAAGGTGGAAACTCGACAAATAAAGCAGATAGAAAAAAAGAAAAGGTATGACCGTTGAAATCAGAAGAGGAACTGAAGAAAGTTTAAAGTGAAAAGTTTAAAGCCCCAGTGAAGCTGGAATTTAGAAGAATCAGAAGAAACAAAAGGAAATGGTGGCTGAAATCCATGGGTCAACTATGCATTGTATGGAGAAATATTTCCTTTTGTCTCGACTAATTCAAAAATGAAGCAAACAAAGGATATTAGCCCTGATGGTTTCATGTGGCAAACAAACCCTGTGAACTTCCCCTTGATTTCTTTCCCCAGAAATGCAAGTTTGAAACACAATGTTGCTCCATTTCACATTTTGAAGAGAGGGGAAAAAACACCTTTATGAGCATGTTAACCAAACCTGATGAGAGAAACAAATTTTAAAGGGAAATGTACAGGATAGTGTAACTATTAAATCAATGTACTCTTGGGGTAATTAGAAAGCAGAGAAAGGGAAGTTACACCAACCAGGCAATAGGTTTTTAGAGATAAAGTTCATTGGATTTTTATATTTTTAAAATTGTAATCCGCCCTAAGATTTCTGGGCACAGAACAGGACAACAAGACGAATGAATAAAATAAATACAGTGGTACCTCGACATACAAGTGCCCTGACATACAAGTGTTTTGAGATACAAGCCGCCGAGCGAGTGATATTTTGCTTTGAGATGAGAGCAAGATTTGAGATACAAGTATGTAAATACAGTACAGTACATAACAAAAACAACTGAGGTGGTGTTTTGGGAGCTGGAATGAATTAATGGGCAAATTGCTTTGAGATACGAGCGATTTGACATAAGAGCAAGGTTACGGAACGAATTAAACTCGTATGTCAAGGTACCACTATATAAGTAACATACAAGACCTGGGCCACAGTTACACCTTACCATTTTGATCTACGTCAGGAAAATGGCCGAATCCAAGCTATTTTAGGCCTAAAATGACTTGGTTACACCTTCCTGCTGCTGTAGCTGTAATCCTCAGCTGTGAGCAGGTGGGGGGAATGCTCTGCTTGAGCGGTAGGTGTTCTGGGAGGGTAAAGGGGGTTTGAGGTGACAGGCGGGGGAGGAGGAAGAGTGGGTAGAGCAGTGGCGACAGCATGGGGAGAGAAAGTCAGGGCAAGAAGGAGGGAGGGGGAGGGAGATTGGAGTGGTTGGGAGGTAATTATTGATTGTTACAGTTCCAGTGACAGGGAAAGGAAATTAAGGCAATAGGGAGTGGGGAGGGAGATCCAGTGACAGGGAAAAGAATCCCAGCAAGAGGAAGGGAGATTGCAACGACAGGGCAGAGGAAGTGCTGTCACAGCAAGAGGGAGGGGAGGGACAAAAGTCAGAACAAAGGCTTGCCAAGGTATCATTTCCTGGGCAACTGGGGAGCAGGCATGGTGGCCTCCTAGAAAATCCACAAAAAAAACAGCTTGGCATTTATAGATGTAATCAAACGGGCTGGAATTCGGGCTGAAGAAGAATTAAAGTAAAGGTGTAATTGTGGCCCTGGAGACGCCAGAAGGAAACCTGACTCCGCTTGGGTTGAGCAAAGCAGATGACTGTAGCTGGAAGCCCCTCCCCCTGTTGAAAGCCGCTCCCCCAGAAGCTTCCTATGAAATCCATATGATACTGCTTGTTATCTTTAAAGGACGCTCCCAAGCCAGCTTTCAACATGGGTAGGACTTGGCAGCTCCACTCACGCATGCTGGCTGCCAATGGTTCCAACCAGAGATATTTCAGTCCTCAGAATATGAGGTAGGGGAGGGAGTCGTCACAGCTGTCTTTGGATCAATTACCTAACTACTAAATAAAGGTATTATGATTATTTTTAGGGAAAAAAATATTTATTTACTTATTGATTTTACTTTTAATAAATTAGCTGACGTCAAACTTACCAACCACATTTCCAGCAACACATGCAAATTATGAGCATTAATGATACAATTCCAAGTATCAGGAGATACCACATCCAATTTCCTCCTGAAGAAGAAAATGTATTCAAATTTTATTGATTTTTCAAAAAGGTAATCTTGCCTGCTTCCCCTCTATCCTTATCTGTCCAAATCCTCAGTGACCCACAGAAATTCACGGGATGAGTTTGGGTCAACCACCACTTCTTAGTCTGACCTGTTCCACAGGGCTGCTGTGCAGTTACAAGGGAGGGAGAGAGAATAGCACACACCACAGTGGACTAATTCTGAGAAAGGAGGGATATAAACTGTAGTACGCTTTGAAATGTTTAATATGAAAAAGTTGCGTAGGAAGGTTTTAAATAAATCAACAAATAAATTTGACTGCAAGGTTGCAGCGTCAGCTTGCCCTGCTTTAATAAATTGAGAATACTCACCATCAGCCTGTGTAATGACATCTTCATAGTTGTCTGGGTTATTTTTCGGTTTCACACTGTACGCTTCGACAGCAGCCATGTAAGTTGTATTGGGCTCCAGGCCTCTGACCATGAAGCTCTTCTGCCTTGGACTGTTAACTGTGTAGATGCACACCTCTGGGTTATCTGCATTCAAAGGCAGAGTAGAGGGAAAGTAGACAAAACATTACAGACATCTTCCTTGGCCCTGTGGCATATTTAAATGTCCTATGAAAAGGCAGTTCTTTCAATCTATGAAGTTTCTGTCTCTTTGTTCCACTTAAACATATATAATAATAACTTCCTGTTCTAGAAGACCTGGGTATTCTTAAACTGAAATCCATGTGACTGATGGATTTCAGTCTTAAAAAGGCCTGAGTGGTGGTAGCAAAATCAAAGCAGTGGAATACTGCAAAGAAATCTTTACTGGGTAGAAAAATCAACAAGGGGTGAAGGATGGGATAGATGGCATATAGTAAATATCTAAGTTCGCCATTAAAGTAGCAGTTATCTTTCAAATATTCAGGCAAGCAGGCCTCTCATAAAGAACCTATGAGTTTATGGGAGAACAGGCTGATAGACTAGGACTACTGTTCCAATTCAACCCGTATCAACCTGCCCATGCCCTAAGATCTGCAGCGGAGGCCCACCTGGTTGTACTTTAGAAACTAGTTACCTGGATTTTGTCTAGATCCTTCTAATGTACAATTTCTGTGTTCCGTTTTTACATAAACAGTATAACCTCTAATGAAGCCCGGTTGAGATTCATTAATAGGATATAATTCCCAAGTTACTGTAAATGAGCTGGAAGTCACTTTGGAAATCTGCAGAATCAGGGGCTGTCTTGGCTCTGGAAGACAGGAAGTTGAAATTGTTACATGCTTTCCGGACTGTTGATTTTTGACCCTGGCATTATGACTTTATTTCTATTTATTGTCAGCCCAAGATTACATTTTCAGAATTGAACATTATGATTTTCATAATAAAATAAAGAAATAGCACCAAGTCTTTTTTTAGATTGTGTGTACCATAAAAAGTCCACCACACTTACAAGGATATTTCTCATAGGACTTTAAAAAGTTAAGTCTTAGAATTTCTTCTAGCCCATGTTTTTCAACATGCCTTTCTTTTTGTCACATTTCTCTTTAGGCTCTGCCAAAACACCTACCAGAGCATTGTTCCCAAATACATAGCTTCTATGGTTGCACACTGTATCAACAATTATTGAAGTGTCTGTCATGCCTCCAAATCTTCTTCCTGTTCAGACACAGTCAGCTCTAGGATTTTTAGCAACAATGTGAATCGTATGACACTTTTTCACACCAAATGGCATTTGCCGTTTGATACCCAGTCCCTCAGTGTGTAAAGATCATTTTGGAACTCTTCTCAGACTCTTTTTGTTTTTACCACCCTGAACAATTTCATGTCATCCATTGGTCATGCTGAAAAGGACCAGCCCAGCACACAATCAGCACTTGTTACATCTGTCTATTGGAAGAAATGCCCATTTACTCCTACTCTCTGTTTTCTATTCCTTAGCCAGTTTTTATCCATAATAGGACTTATCCCTTTATTCCATGACTGTTATGCTTATACAGGGCAGCCCAGTACACTCTGGGATGGAGCACTCTCAACTCCTTGCTGGGACAGGTTACTACTGGAGTGGAATAGGGCCATCCCATATTTGTATGGCCTGTGCCACTCCATATCTGGATCCTGCCTCCTAAGAGCCCTTGTGAGGCAGTACACAAGGTCCAACATCTGGGACCTTCTGTTTCTGGCCTTCAGAGTTTCTGGCTAGGGTGTTTTTGTGGTGGATCCACTTCTGGCAGTGCTTCCTGGAGCACCACCAAAAAGAGTCACCTGTGGTAGTCCTGGTGTACCACCTGCACACCTCCATGGCCAGGTGTAAAGGGTTGGTTGTAGACTTCATTGTTGAGGTCTGCCTGTGAGCTACAAGTGCAATTTTGGGTGCCTTAGTCCAGTATATGCTTCATCCAACGCAAATGAAGTATGATTTGGTGGGGTTGCTACAGTCCACACTAGCATATGAACAGTAGGCTCTTGTTTCAGGGTTGATCTCAGAACAGTAAAATATGTGGAAGGGCCCTTTTACTGCTAGGTTTGTTTCTGCTGCATTTCCCAGATCTCTGTTTACTTCTACAACTTGATTTGCAACATATGCTGTAAACTCATTGCTTTAGGCTGTCTTCCATTTGCAAGGAAGATTAGGATCTTGAATACGATGATGTTGGTCACCATGTGACAGTCAACGTCACTGGACTAACACACCTTCATTACAGGCTGTGTCAGCCAGCATTTCTGTTTGCAAGGAATTAATTCAGAATGCAAAAGCAGTGCTGCTAGCTTACCCAGTTCTTCAAGATATTTGGTCTTCTTTTCCAACAGATATGTTTCAGCACCTTTTCTTCCATACACCCTGAAAGTATATCTCACTCCAGGACTAAAGGCATCTGGAATATATGACATTTCGGGGAAGCAATAAATGTATAAAATAGTCATCCTTCATGTAAAATGTTTTTGTGCCACGTGATTTTGCTCTTACACAATCAGAAGAATGTGGCTTTCCTTGCTTAATGGGATCTCATTATTCATTTAATTATGTCAAAATAGGGAGGGGAAAAGAAAATACGGGCGCATCTCCATGGTTTCTTTTTGCTTCTCTCTTGCATTGAATTTTAAAAATGTGGGTTGTAATTCAAAATAAAGTGTCCCCATGTAGTTTGGGGCAACAAAGATTTAAAACGTACTGGTACATTTCTGTCCCCATGCAAGCCGCTTTTTGTGAGCCCACATCTTTTTCTCCCCCCCCTCCCCCATCCACTGCAATGATGACAGGCAAAAAACTCAATTGAACCTCCACAACACAATACAGACCATCTCTTTACTTGGCTGCAAAGAGTTAAAAGCATAACTGAAAGCAGCTAGCTCTCTCCATAACTAATGCTTGTAACATAGTTACAAGCAAAACTGAAAGCAGCTCAACTCCCTGCAGATGCCTGTGCGCAGAAGCTGTCCAGCAAACTCTCTCTTTCTTTCACATTATTGGGAGGGGAGGGAAATTCTGTGCTTGGCATCAGGGGAAAGAGATGCTAATTATCATAACAAAGGAGGGGAAAACATCTATTTTAAGAAGAAAGAGATTGGTGCTCTGTTTGTGCACTTAAACTGAGCAATTTGCTTTTAGTTATGCTTGTTACAAGCATTGGTTATGCTTTTAACTGCTGGCAGGCTGGCTGGCTGGCTGGCTGACAGGCTACAGGGAGGGATTTGCTTTCAGTTATGCTTTTAACTCTTGGCAGCCAAGGAAAGGAATGTTTTCACACACACACGTAAAGAGCGAGAAAGATTAATGTACCCGGAAAGACACTTTAAAGAAATCCGTGTGTGTCTCCACCAAATCCGGATTATACAGAGCCTGTTTCCACCACTATTGGGCAATGGGATCTAAGGGAGGCTCGGAGGGGCACGCATGGGGGGGGGGTGCACATTCTCTGAAGTCCCTCTGAAGCCAGCTCTGAAGCTGGTTCCGAAGTCCCTCCGAAGATGCCTTCGAAGATTAGCACAGGCTCCGAAGAGGACCCCATGCGAGATCAATGCCTTTGTCAAAGGCTCCCGAGAATCTTTGAAGTCTATGGGAGATCACTCCCGAGGATTTTTGAAGAATCTCTGGAGCATCTACGGAGATTGTGCCCCATCTCCCAAAACACATGGGGTGACAGGCAGGCCCCATGTGGGTAGATCCGGATTCGCCACATGGATGCACCGGTGTTTCCACTATGTGCAAAATAGCAATGGGTGCTAGCGGGTGCTAGACCACCGGTGGAAATGCATTGGGTACTTTCCTTAATCCAGACCTACTAGATCCGGATTAAGGGAAGTACCCATTCCTTCAATCCAGATCATCTTAGATCTGGATTAAAGGAGGTCAGTGGAAAAACACCCGAGAAGAAAGAGAGTTGGAGGAGGTTGGAGCTAGAAGAGAGAGAGAATCGAAGGAGGTCAGAGATGTCCAGAACGCCTGGGTGAAAACAGCGACGGAACCCTGGCCAAGGAGGGATCCAGAAAAGGTGAAGGTTGGTGGAAGCTGAACAAGGGAGTGGAAAGGATGGATTCCCAAGGCTGCGCTGGAGTCATTGTCTGAGGGCAAACCTGGGAGCTGGAGAAGCTGTAAGGAGTGACTTCAGGGAACAAAGAAATAAAACTTCCGGAACTGTATATAGTGTGTATTAAAAGGGTCCCTGGAGCCTTAAAGCACTGTAAATATTTGCACGTCCTGGACACAAGTAAAATCAAGAAAACCAACCCTCCATTTGTGCTGTCTCTTTTCTCTGCTTGTCACTCTCACCTCCTGGGAAACCCAAAGAACCCTCAATGGCACCTTAACACCTCGAGCTATTGCAAAAAGGAACTAATTTATTTCCAGCTTTAATTTTTTTTGTATGGATGGCAGTGTTAGTAACGTGAGGTAAAAAACAACATTTTTTACAATGTGGAGTATTGGTCTTACCAGACATAATGAGAGTGCTGGATTCATTAGGCCCAAGTTTCTCCCACTGGAAATCACAGGGATGAGACTTTGGATAGTTGCACCAGTCAACAATATACCCATTGTATTGATCTTGAGGCCTCCAAGAAACAAAAATACCGTGTTCTGTGTTGTTTCTAGTATCTTCCTCCTTGTCAGCTATGTTGCCTTAAAAGCAAATATTTGAAATATATTTAAATGGATATAGATATATATTTAAATTAACATACAATTGAACCATCACAAAATAATACACTTAGGCTATGTCCCCAAGCAACTTATTTGCCTCTCTATTGTCCCTCTATTGTCCCCCTATTCCAACAGACTTTAAACGTGCCGTTCAATTCCGGAATAAGCGTCCCCATGAGGTTCGGTAAAACACGCATTTTAAACCCACCTAACGTCCCCAAGGAAGTGTGTTTTGTTTGCCCGCATCTTTTTCTCCCTGACCCTTCTCTCCTTGATAGGGTGCTGGCAGGAACGTGGAGAGACTGCAATCTGCATGGCCACAACCAGGGAGTCCAAAAGAGAAATAGCCATATTTACAAGTTCTCTGTTCATCTCCCCTGCCTGCAAAACCCACCAGAAACATTTATCCCTTTGGGATCCAGAGCTTGCTTCCTAAGATAGTGATTTCACTGTAAAAATCCACCCCATACAGCAGCGGTTACACTGTAGCAATCCACCCACTTCACACCTGATAACAATGTTGCAATTCTGCACAACTCTGGCTCTTTAAAAGTTCTGACCTTTAGAAAGGGAAAAGGAAGGAAAGCTGCTACAGTTCTGGGAGATGTGTGAATGTTTAAGGCTGTG
This sequence comes from Aspidoscelis tigris stejnegeri, assembly GCA_023333525.1. Classification (NCBI taxonomy): domain Eukaryota; kingdom Metazoa; phylum Chordata; class Lepidosauria; order Squamata; family Teiidae; genus Aspidoscelis; species Aspidoscelis tigris. The sequence goes on along the minus strand of JALMGA010000007.1, from coordinate 19,965,318 downwards.
TGTGCAGGTGGCAGAGGCAGCAGAGCCAGGGTGCTTTTTTCTGAGATCTTGGCCACCAATCCCCGCCCCTTTTGCCACAGAGCGTCTCCATGCACAATGTTGCTAGGAATACCCGTGGCTTCCAAAAAGTGCACTGGTAGTCTTGTTTAAAGGGCACATTTTTTCCCATGCATTTTCCTCCTTTGTACCACTGGAAGCTCAGAGAAAAGCCGTGCATGGAGATGCTCTGTGGCAAAAGAAGCTTTTTAATGGGCTTATTGCTTGGGGATGCAGCCTTAAAAGGGGTAAGGCACGGTCTTGCCAAGCTGGAATCCTCCAGATGTTTCATGTTGCTTCTAGCATTTCTTACCATAACATTCCAAAGACATCAGGCTGAAGGAAAGAGAAAGAGGATGTTTTGTAGATTCTATAAACATGAACCCAGAGCTATGATGACCCCTAAAATCCATTTAGTCCTCTCTATTTTCCAGTCCTGATTAACCCTATGCAATGGGAACCAAAATGGCCCAGAAAAGGGGTGTTGGTGCACTTTGAAAAAGATCCCGAGCAGAAAAAAATGCTTCAAAATAAACTCTGGTGAGAGAATGTGGTGAACGGCATAGAGCAGGGGTAGCTAACATGGTGCAGTCTAGCTGCTGCAGGATTACAATTCACCTAGCCCATCACCACAGGCAGACAGGAGGTTGGTCCTTCCTGTATTGTGCTAGTGGACCAGCCCACAGGAGTGCAAGGCTGCCGCATGCACATGATGGAGCAGCCTAGCAGAAGCAATTCCCCCCACCAGTAAATTCTGAATGGACCGGATGGGGCTATGGAGCAAGATAAGGTGGCAAAATGAATCCATTTCCCGCTCCATTGGTGGACTGCATATATGCAATTCACAAGTAACATATAAAGTCCTAAACAGCTTGGGCCCTGGGTATCTGAAGGAGAGCCTTCTCTCATATAGACCTGCCTGTGCATTGAGATTTAACGGAGAGGGCCTTCTTGTAGTTCCTTCTCTTACAGAGGTATGAGGCACGGGGACATGCAAGAGGGCCTTTTCTGTGGTGGCCCCAAGACCCTGGAACAGCATTCCTATATAGTTTTCTGCACCTGTTTTTTTACCCAGGCTTTTGCCATTTAAATAGCTTCCTGATAGGGAGGGAGGGAGGGTGGGAAGGAGGGGGGCATATTTTTAATTATGTTTTAATATGTTTTATTCTTATTGTAACCTGCCCTGGGACCATTTGGTGAAGGGCAGGATATGAATGAATGAATGAATGAATGAATGAATGAATGAATGAATGAATGAATGAATGAATGAATGAATGAAGGGTGCAAACTTTCATTTCCAGTCTTTAAACCTGAGTTGGACTATCTCCCTATGAGGACCAGTGGTTGCCAGGTGCACAGTATGAGTTAAGCCACACCATGTAGAAGGGGCCTTAGAATACTCAGAGATATTAGCGCTTCTGTTTTAGACCTTTCCTGCACTTAGCATGTGGTAATTTGGGTCCCACTGATCCGGATTACTAGGAGATGTGGGTCAGATCAATAATGTCTGTACTGATGGCAGTGATCTGGCCCATGCCTTCCCATGGCTGTGAAAGCTTTCCAGCACCCACCCCACCTCCAGAAGCTAGGAACAAAATTCCTAATACCACAGCCGGCAATCCCCGCCCACAATACCTCTTTTGCCACGGAGCGTCTACATGCTCCATGTTGCTCGGAAAACCCGCGACTACGAAATAGTGTGGAGGTAGCTTTTTGCTGTTCCCTCTTCCCTCCCACACCATTTTCCTTTTGTTTCTTGTCTCTTTAGATTGTAAGCCTAAGGGCAGGGACCTGTCTAAGATTAATATAATATTGTAACCCACCCTGAGACCTTCGGGTATAGGGCGGGATAGAAATACAAATAAATAAATAAATAAAGGTGTTTTTTTTTTCTGCCAAGTATTTTCCTCCTTTGTGGCGCTGGAAGCCCAGAGAAAAGCTCTGCATGCAGACACTCCGTGGCAAAAGAAGCTTTTTAATGGGCTTTTTATTGCATGAAGACGGGGCCACAGCTGACTACATGCTACCTCAAGCTTCTTCAGTGTAAAGCAGGAAATTAAGTAACATCATCTGCCTGTTTGTAGTATCACTTCTCTCTTTCCATATTCTTTTCACTTTCCGTAATTAATTTCTAAATAAAGCTGATATGATAAAAGTGTCCAAGTCTGGTGCTCTTTGACCCACAAGAAACTAAACCTTGTACTCTTGCTCCTGAAACGTCTTCGTGCTTAGCAAAATGGGCGTGCCCCAAAAATGTATTTCTGTGGAATCAAATTGATAGAATAGGCACAACTGAATAATATCTGAAGCTTTTAGAAGAGGGGAAACAAAGAAGAGATGTTGAAAAGACAAGGCTGACTTCCACCTACTCAAGAATACACATGAAAGCGACAACCACTGAGCAAGGATGTATTTCCCATCCGCACCTTTTAAATGCACCATGCAAAATGAAATCCCTCTTGGTGGAATTTCAAATGCTGAAGAGTTTGAAGTTCCATTTCATAATTCCTGGGCTCAATCATGAAAAAAGATGCAGTAAATGAAATGAAATTTAAAAAGCGTTCTGGGTTCTAGTAGTTGCAAGGAGATACTATGTAGATCCCAGAAGTGAAGTACAAAATCTAACTATACAAACCATGTTCTCCAGCCGTTGAAACAATCATCAGAGAAGGCTGGGACATAGTCACAGAGTTCCTCACTGAGACGCTGATTTTGTAAGTATGACCATCAACAGAAATTGTCGTGCTGTTTTTCAGTGGAGGGACTGAATACTTGAAACCAGGCACAGCTGGCTCCTCCAACTTCTGACAAAATATTTCATACGCTTGTATTTTTCCATTAGCACGAAAGCCTGATGTGGTCTGTGGGGAGGAAACAAGATATTTCTCAAAATGTGTTTAAACTGCATGCTGCAAGTGTTAGAATGAGGGTTAATGGATGGGTTAGTGATGGGGCTGTTTACTTGAATTAAAAATGTGAAATAATGTGATGAACTCTTTTAGTATAGTTTTCAAACAAAAAAACTTATAATTTATATAATATGTCTTGTACAGTCAAACCCCTATATCCACTTGGGATACGTTCCGGCTTCTACCATGGTTACCTGTGGATAATAGCGAACAGGCCTTCCAATTCTGGGGTTATGCAATCTCAGAACTGGAAGTGCTTTTCTGGCCTCCAGAGGGCCGATTTCGGCCTCTGGAGAGTGCTGAAATAGGCATGTGATGCCACCAGGCACCTCCCGCCCACCTCCCATGGGCCCCCTTACATTTTGAGATGGGTTCCAATGGAATCATGCGCCTATTCCAATGCTCTACAGAGGCTGAAATTAGGCCTTCCGGTTCTGGGTGATTTTCAAAACGTCAGGGTCTGGGTGATTTGAATTCGGCAGCCACTACATTCCAGCAACCTTCCACCACCATGACCAATGATCACACGGCCACACTTACCTTCCAGAATACAGTGATATTAGATTTCTTTGAATCTGTCTTAATGTCTCTCCAAATATCCAGCTGTCCTGATGGAGCTGCCAAGCCAAAATACATTAAACATTGCTTGTCACCAGAGTATAGCTCATTGTATAAGCTCATTTTATACAAAGTATGCTATGACAGCAGTTTTCAAACTACTGTCCTCCACATGTTTCTAAACTCCCAGCATTCTATGCCACTGGGGCATTTATGACAGTAGTTCTTAACTGTGGTCGTCCAGATGTTGCTAAACACCTCCCAGCTCTCTTCTCTCAGCATTCCACTAAGAACAGACTGCTCAAAATTGTTGTTAAGGAACATCTAGAGGACTAAGGTGTAACACGTTCCTGAATATGTCCCAGCCTTCTACTCTCAGCATTCCATGCCAGCATCTGTGTCATACTGAGGACAGGATGCTAGAAGTTGTTCAAGAACATCAGGGGGATCACAGTTTGAGCACTACTGCTGTATGACATTCAGAGTAAATTCGAATTTATGGGCATTCGATTTGAATTTGAATGTCAAAGTTTTGGCAGATTCAATCAAATTTTGAATACCTTTAAATATCCGTGCTCACCCCTAATTCAGAGACAGAAGTACACAGTATCAAATATTTCATGTTTTGGCTAATGGCAACTTTATAGAGTAGCCTGCCAACATGACTCTTTCTCTTGACCATAAACACATATCTGAGAAGCCTGTTTCCTACACCCCACTTTAAGCACGTGTAAAGGGAAACTTTATTGCCACTACTCTTGTCAATATCTCTGAAACAAGAAACAAGAGCATACATTTTGCTAGTTGTGAAAGGGAATCAAACAACTCTTTCCTTGGAGATATCATCAGTGAAAATCAATGAACATCACAAAGGAATCAGGACACTGCTGATGACTGAGAAGTCTGGATTGGTCAAAGTTTATAACATGAATGAAGCCTCACGCTCACCCCAGGAGCCACTAATTCCTATCAGCAAGGCCAGTAATCACTGATTGGATCATAGAGCATCACTGGTTCTCTGTCTCTGCATTATATGGCCATTACCTCCCACTGCAAATGAGACACTCCCAGCTGTGTATGATCTGTAAGCAGTCCAATGCTTCCGGCATTTCTTTATGCAGCCTCTTTCCACATAGACCTGCCCACCTGTTAAGATTTGCAGTGCTAAGATTTTGATAGTGCTAATATCCTTATCTTCCAAAGGTGCAGGTGCCTTTTCTGCAGTGGTCTCATGCCCCCCAGGTTGTAGAACCACTTCCCATCAGAGGTTCATCAAGCACTATCATTGTATCCTTTAAAAAAATATGGTAAACCCCTTTGAGAACTTTTTAGGATTGTGCCTTCCATGTTTCTCTACCAAACTTGCAGGTGGATTGACTCTCCTGGTTTCAACACGTCTTGACCTAAGTTGTCATCCAGGATCTGAAAGCCCTTCTTTTTCCTAGCACCATCTACTTTCCTATTCTTTTGATAAAACATGAGTCTGTGCAAAAACAAACAGCAATTCGGCAAAACAGCACTGCTATCTTGATCTCCCTAAGCATTATTCCTACAGCATTCTCACCAGATTCACTTGTTTGTAAAGCTCTATATTGGCTCCAGTTGCTCCATTTCCACAGTGATGTCTTAGCACCACAGCGTACTTTAAAACTGTAGTTTGTGTAAGGCTGCAGATTATTCAGAGTAATATTGGGTTGTGAATCAATACGGTAATAAACTGTGACATTTTCCTGCAAAATATAAATACATGGCAATTATAAGTCAAATGATGTCCATCCATCCATCCATGGGCCTGTTTGCACTTGGTCAATAGATGTCTGTTGTCCACATGGTAATGCAGACTCTGGGTCCTGCTGTAGCCTGTATTAACCGTGTGAACAGCAAGCCCTTATTCTGGAATATATTCCAGAATAAAGTCAAGTGCGAACAGGCCCTCTATCTATTTATCATTCTATCCTATACTCAGAGGTATCAGGATGGCTCACAATAAAACAAATATAAAAGATTTTAAAAAATTAACTTAGTAAAAGATCAAAAATCAATGCCCATAAAAAGAGAAGCCGCCTCTTTAGTCAAAGCTTAGGATAAAGATACTACCCTGTTTCCCCAAAAATAAGATTTACCCTGAAAATAAACCCTAGCGTGATTTTTCAGGATGCTCAAAATATAAGCCCTATGTAAGTGTTATATAAAACATCCCCTGAAAATAAGCCCTAGCGTGTCTTTAGGAGCAAAAATATAAGACCCTGCCTTATTTTCAGGGAAACACGGTACGGGGAAGTTGTTCCACAGGGCGGGGCTACCCCAGAGAAAATACTTTTAGGGGCCCTAGCATCTTTAACTGTTAATAGTGGTGGTCTTCTCGGTAATGGCCCCCAGGTTATGAAATAGTCTCCCCACATGCCCCCTCTCTGGAAGGTGGTGAAGATGCACCTCTTTGCCCTGGCCCTTGGCTGATGTGACTATACTCCCCCCCCCCCCGCCTCGCCATGGCAGATACTATTATTTTAGTATTTTAGTATGTTGAATCTTTTAAATGTTTTTATGTATTTTATTGGTTTTAATATTGGTTTTAATTTGTTGTCTTAAAGGTTGTTACCCACTCCGAGACCTTTGGGTATAGGGCAGGATAGAAATAGAAATAATACATAAATAAATGTACATTAGTAATGTACAGTTCTCACCTGTTCTTCTCCATCCGGGTAAGAACGGTTAATTTGGCATAACAACGCTCCCTTTATCCTGTTTATATGCCAATATAACTGGATGGCAGTAGCATTTTGGTAACTCACTGAGAGGTCAAATGGGGCTGCAGGACGAACTGTGATTGATTGTTTAAAAAAGAAAAACAAATAAAGAACACTTGCATTTCTGAAAGAATCATTAAAATATTTGGGCAGCGAAGACATTCAAAATACCATCAGTTTGGTTTCATTTCATGAAATCCCATAAATATGTCCACGTTTGAAGTATCAAATCCAGTACTTTTTTAAAATAATCACTGAAAGCAAGAATGATCCTACAGATCATCCAACCAAACCTCTGTATAGTGTAGGAATCTGCTAAACTGTCCTTTAAATATTCAACTCTAATTTAGGCTAGATACAACATCAAATTATTCTTACCTCTATTCCAGCCATTTGCTTAGCTGGAGTTAACATAACATAACAGAAGCCCTTCTGCATCAGGTTAGAGCCCATCTAGTCCAGCATCCTGTCTCTGTCTCTTGCAGTGGGCTCTTTTGCACATTGGTTCATAGTACTGTACAAGCTAGGAGGAACTCCCACATGGTGCATCCACACCACATAGAGCCATTTCTTTACTACAAACTCCTCTATGTAGAGATGTGCACAAATGGGTCTTCTGACATTCAATTCATAACAAATCAAATGTTAGAAAATTCATATTTGCTCAAATACGTCCCCTTCGAATGTGGTAGGATTCTATTCAATACGAATATATTTGTACAAGTTCATGCAAATATCTGATATGTATCAGATATCAAGGAATACGTATCCGATACATATCCCGTAACAAATCCATGCTCTGAAAAGTGTCAGATCTGACCCGAATCCACTTTTAATTCAAGTAAGGAGGGGAATGTGCGTGCGGGACCTGGGGTGAGTAGGGCGTGTGTAGGGTGAAGCCCCCTGGCCTGAGAAGCTGCGATTGTGGCTTCTGGGGTGAGGGGGAGCCCAGATAATGGAGGCCCCTGGTTCCCCATGCCTAGCTCCAGAGTGGCCAATTGGGGGAGCCGGGGGGAGGGCCCAGTTATGCAAGATGCCATGATCCAGCATAAAGTCCTATCAAAATAGTAACATGGAAAAGAAATTCTTACCTCTTTGGGTGACATCAACAGAGTGATAAATCTTGGCATCTCCAAGACAATTGTGTGTTTTGAGGGTTAAATTGAATTTGGTTTGTTTGCCTATTTCAAATTCACAGACAACCTTTCGAGAGACTTTCTTGCAATTGACTTCCACATTAGAACTTCCATTTCTTGGTGGAAATTGGAGGGAGGGAAAAGAAGAAAATATTATTGCTCTTTTGTCAGAGATGACCCTCTAGTGGCATAGTCTGAACCCACACTTGGCCATGAAAGCTCATTGAGTCTTCTTAGATATGGGTAAAATATCCTCATTGCCTTATGAGTGTCATGGGCAAGGTAAAGGCTAAGGGAGGAAGCCCTGATAGAAAATCCAGTGTGAAGCCCCTAAGGTAGTCAGATGAACCACAGGTTATCTTTCCACAGGTCCTGCAGCCAATCTGGTGTCAAACCTCACATTTGCAGTCCTTTGTACCACACCAGTAAGGCCAACAATGATGCCCAGAATCTCCATATCATCATGTGCAGGCCCGTCCCATCAGCTTCTGGGACAGACGAATACCAAGGCTGTTTCCGCCCTTGTGGGGGCTGGACCATTCCAGCTGAAACTACTCTGAAACTGGTCCTTATTGGAGTGGTCCAGCTGTTCCAGAACAAGGTAGCCTGCACATGGGCAGTCTGTTCTGGAACAGGCCCCATTCTGCCTCAAAGCTCACACAAGCATGAGAGGGCTCTAATGGCCAAGAATGAAAGTTCCTGATCTTGGAGCATCAGGGGAGGCTATTTCGGTGGAGTAATTTGATGAGCTGCTGCCATGGGTCCCCCTGCTAAACTGTTCTGTTCCAGAGTCCCCTGAACAACCAATAGATCTGTTAGAACTTCAAAGCTGGTGTAGGGTCTGTCTTGGAACAGCTGTCCAAATGTAGATGGCCTTGTCCTGGGACAGGTGTATTGCTCTAAATGGTTGACTGCTCCAGCTGATCCAGTCCTACTGAAGTGGTCTAGTCAAGCTATGTGCAGAAACAGCCTCTGTAATGGGGCCTTTCTGCACACAGGGTGATTAGGAGTGGTTATGCGGCAGGCTGTACTTTTCCAAGGTATTAAAAAAATTACTTGTCAAAAACAAGAATGCTTTCTGGAAGATTTTATTTTATTTTAATTAAAAGAAACGGCCATTCCATGCAACAATATATAAGGTGCTGTTGTTCTGAGATTCTTAAAGGCATAATTACATCAGTTTCTTTTCAATATTGAAGTCCCAGACTGTTGCCTATTCATAAGTGTTGTAACAATAAATCAATTATTATTCTGTTCTCCTTAAAGAGTGTCTGAGTGCTGGCTTTGCCTCGAAGCATTAACAAGGGGTGCTGGGCCTTTAAGAGGGAAAGAAACATATTGCAGACAGCTGGAAGAGAGGCTTCTGGTTTATAGTCAAGGAACAAGAAGGAGTAGTATGTAGGAGACCCATGCCAATTCTGGGCCAAGGTATTCAGAATCTGGGAGATTCTGGGACAGACACCAAGTGGCAGAGGCATTTCCGCACTGAATCGCGTTCCAGACGGAACGCGTTCAGGCGGAAAGCTTAAGCCAGCTTCGGGCGCTTTCCCCGTTCACACACAGACGCACCAGAACGCGTGTAAACGCGTTCCGGAGCGTCTGGGTGCGAATGGTCAAAGCGCCCGAAGCTGCCTTAGCCGGCAAATGCCGGCAAGCGGCGTGCCGGCAGCCGCGGAGGCAGATCGACAATCAGCTGTTTGAGAAACAGCTGATTGTCAAAGCCGCGCGGCGTCGGAGGCGCGCCGGCAGCCGTTCGGGAGACAGAAGCGGCGCGAACGCTTCTTCTCCCGAACGGCTGAGGGCGGCTCGTCCGCGTTGGAACGCGTGTAGAGCACTTCGAAGTGCTCTACATTTCGAACGCGGAAAAGACAGCTGCGGACACGTCGGAACGCAAGCCGCGCGCGGCCAATGCGTATGACGTGTCCTCAGCTGTCTTTTCCGCGTTCCGATCAGCCCCGTGCGAAAACGTCTCAGGAAAGTGTTGGGCAGTGGGTCACCACAGGGCCTGACACACCTCTAGGGGGAGGCTATTCTATAGCCTGGGGACCATTACTGAGAAGGCCCTCTCCCAGATGCCCACCTGCCTTACTGCTGAAGGTGGTGGGACAACCAGGACGACCTCCTCTCCAGATTAAGGCATATAATAAACTTCTCATATCATAAACTGAACATTTTAAAAGTGCTTGAAGTCTACTTACTTATACAACAAGCTGAACTTTGCTGGACACTCAGAAGGAACATTATTGTATGACTTTATATCACCAGGGTCCCAAGTACACTTTAAGGAGATTAAATCCTCTGTTTCACACTCTGGATTTTTGGGTTGGACAGGTTTTCCTGTTAAAGTAAGGAAGTGTTACTACAGTACGTGTCATCTTACATGCTATCCCTGGTGAGAACTCACAGCTGAGCAGGCTATCAATACTGGTAGACCACCACTCTGTTAGGCAGGATGTACACCCTAGTAGTTCCTTCAGGAAGTATGCTGTTCATGAGCTCCTCTCTGCCCTTGGCAGCAAAAGTTGTCAAAGCCTGGGAACTTTTCTACCCCAGTTTTGGTGTTTCCATCCAGGACTGTTTTGGGAAGCACAAAGTGGCAATGGAATTTGGCCATTTTGTGTGCTTCCAAAAACAGACCTGAAAGGGGTCCTTTTGGTCACACAGCAGTGGGGTGGAATAGCAGAGGGAAAGTTGTCAGCCACTCAAGTGCTGTTGTTGGCACTTATGGCAGGACGTATTCTCAGTGGGTATGAGGGTGTTTAATTCCATTACCCCCTTGGTGCCATGTAGATTCTTCCTTAGAAGAAACTGTGGTTACTGGATTAGTGGATATGGGAGTGTGACTGTACCTTGCCAGCTGAGCAACTATGTGGGGATATTATGGGTAATCTGATATTGCTGTAATAACACTGCAACCCAGTTTTTGCATGGTGCAATTGGAATTGCCTCAGGAATCTCATTTCAGGTATGGGCAAGCTATTAAGCTAGCGTGTAAACACTTAGGAAGAAAACAAGTGTCAGCACCATGTTTTCTTTCTATTGCCATGATAAGATGATGACTCCAAAGATAGTGGCAATACGAAATGGGAATTGCCGCAGTTTCACTTAGCCACAGTGACTGGATCAGCCTCTCACCCCCATCCCACCCTGCTGGTCCCATTAGGCCTGCCTGAGACTTTCTGGAGGCCTGGGGTAGCTGCAAAATCCTGCAAAATTGCACTCAATGTCCCATGATGCCAGTCTTGTGGGATTTCAGAGGAATCATGGGAAGTTGAGTGAGATTTCCCATGATTCCTGAGAACTCTAATGGGATTTCAGATGAATTATGGGAAACGGAGTGGAATTTCCCCATGTTTCAAATATCCACAGTTTTCAGTAACCGCGGTAGGACGCTGAACCAATCCACCACGGATATGAGGGGGCAACTGTATATGCGATTGCCTCAATGGCAATTTCTGAGATCCAGGCAAGCACAAAGAATACAACAAAAGAAATGGGGCAGACACTTGGCTGCCTCCCAAAACTGCCAAGTGGGCCCATCTCATGCACTGATCACTAGACCTGAGCTTTGCTGCTCACAACAGGTGTGACACAACAAGAGGCAATGGTGGGATCTTTTTCATATTCTGTGTTGCCTGTGGTTATACTACCAGACTCTTATCTGGACGTTTCCTGGTTTGATTCCACACTCCTCCACAAAACCAGCTGGATGACCGTGCGCTAGTCACAGCTCTCTGAGCCCTCACAACCCCTCCTACCTCACAGGGTGTCTGTTGTGGGGAGAGGAACATAAGGTTTGTCAGCCGCTTTGAGTCCTCTTAAATGCCTGAGAAAAGCGGGGTAGAAAAGCCAACTCTTCTTCTTGCCATCTGGAAGCAGCCAATGACAGCTTACAAACTTTATTATAAAAGTACATTGGAGGCAGAAGCAAACACAAAGGGAGAAAACAGACATCCAGTGAGGTGGGGAGGGAGATCTGGACTAGCAACATGGCCACATAAAATATCCTTCTTGTTTGTACAGTGCATGGCTGCATCTAAACATCTTTATACTGCGCATTGGAAAGAGCAGTCCCTATTGAGCCATCACACACCATTGGGACTGCACACTTACCTTAATGCTGGTTCAGTGAGATTCACTGCTCAGTATAAAGAAAATCTGGAGCTTCAAGCCAAAGCAGGCAGGAGGGCAAGAAAAGCAGACGAGAGGCCGGCTAAGCAGGAAGGGCAGCTCAAAATTTGATTGGTTGCCTTAACCTGCACCAACTCAACTCTTGCAGCTCCAAAAGGGGAAACTACCAAGCTGCCTTTCCAGCTGGGACGCCCAGTCATCACTGTGCAGTAATCACACTGCACTTTTAGATCTAGCTGCGGATTTATTCCGCTAGTCTGGAGGGAGCCTGTATTTAAATGGGCCACAGAAAATGGCATCAGTAGCAGATTTCAGGGCACAGGCAGAATTGTGACATGAAGAGTTAGGCCTTTAGGAGGTTCTAGGTCTTCCTACAGATATTCACTGGCTGATTAGAGTATATGCTCAGATATTCAAGAGAATTTATGCTCTTCCACATAATTCCCCTGTTTAGCACCAATAACAAACTTTTTCTCCTTACGGGTCACATACAGAAGTGTTCCTTTCCAACTTGATGCAGAACTGAAGCAACAATGCACATTGAGGCCAGCGTCTGATGATCTTTTAACACTTATCTCTGTAAATGTTATCCTCCGACGCTTTGGACTTCGTTCTTTCTGGCCATTAAATACATGTTCAGTTACCGTTCCATTTTTCCATGCAATGCAGCAGAAAGTGACATTAGAACCTTCTTCAGCAATCTTTTCTTTTGGGAAGATGTATCCCATATTCTCATTGAGGGTATCCAGACCTGAATAAGAGCAATAGACACATTTCCTGCAAAGGATTCCTGGCTTACATGAGAGAATGCAATATCTTCATTTGAAAAAGACAGAGGACCCATCACATGCCCCACCACCATTTAACATACAGGGCTTGTAAGTGTGTAATCAATGAAGAGAAAATTCAAAGTAAAGAGAGTAGGAAAATTCCAGCAATAAGAAACAAACAGAAGAATTGGAACTAAAGACCTCAAGCGCTTGCTTTTTGCTGTTCCCTGTTCCCTCCCACACCATTTTCCTTTTGTTTCTTGTCTCTTTAGATTGTAAGCCTGAGGGCAGGGACCTGTCTAAGATTCATATAATATTGTAATATTCTAGGGTTTTTTCCACTGTCACTAGAAGTACCGATTAAGTACCCATTAATGGGTACTTAATGGGTACTTCTAGTGACAGTGGAAAAACACCCGATAATATTCGGGCACATCCCTACTCAGAGCGTAGTGACTACATATCATCACCCATCAGTGATGTGTGGGTTGTCTCCACATCATCAGTCCCTGGTCCACTTCTGGGGGCAGAATTTACTCCCAGGAGCACTCCTTTCACAAAGTGGGAAAAACTGCTCTGCCAAAGACAGTGGTGGTGGTCTAATTTACTCCTGAGATACACCTTGCAGTTGCTGGACCAATCTCCCTGCCTGGGCCTTTGACACAATGGCCTATTTTCAGGACCATTTCCAACTATCTAGAAGTTTGTGGTCCAAAACGCCCATGGTGTAATATGTTTAATTGTGTGGTTAAAGGCTCTTTCAGGTCTCTTTCTAATTTATTTTTCAACTAAACAAACAAAAAAAAAATTTCTAAAAAAGTTGTTTGCAAGCTGTGTACCCAACCCGATTAGTCAGTACTTCACTGTTAGTACAAAAAATGCATTTTCCTTTCTAAGATAATGTTCTGAAATTAACTAGACCATCAAACTTATTTGTTCACTAGAAATGCTCTAGATGATCTATTTGACTATGATCAAGTAATCTGTTGCCCTCTAGATGATAAAAATGCTCAAACTTTCCTATTAGGCTGTTCTAGAGATGGTTTACAGATAGTTGCACATGGAATTTTTTGCTGTGTAGTATGCCACTCCCTCCCATGAACACTGGGGCTAGAAAAGGGGGTAAGAGATGGGATGAGAGCAAGAAGCTACACACTACTGTCTCTAAGGTACTATTCTGCTGCTTTTTTCTTTTTGCTATGTGTGAGCCTAGTCTTAGGGCCTTTCTGCACATACTGTGTAGAACACTTCTAGGGCACATAGATCCACATGCTAATGTAGATTTATGAGGCCCCCCCCTTTAGTCCTGCTCTGGCCACAGGTCATCTGGATTAAGGAGGTCCTTAATCCAGATCTCTTGTGGATCTATTTAATCAGGTTCACAAAAGGACTAAGGACCTTGATCTGGATCATGGGAGGCAAACAGAGGGCACACATCCATATTCAGAACTATAGGGGGATGCTTTTCAGCAGTGCACCACTGAAAAACATCCCCTTGAGACCTGATGCTAGGAATTTTTCTTCCTAGCCATCGTGGGTGATTGAGGGTGGTGCCTGCATAGCCCACACAGGGAGGCATAGGTTGACAGTAGGGACGTGGATGAATGAGTTTTTGGACATTCAATTCGTAATGAATCAAATGTTAGAAAATCCGTATTCAGTTGAATAGACATCCTTCAAATGTGGTAGGATTCTATTTGATACAAATGTATTTGTACAAATTTGTACGAATATCCAATATATATCCAATACAAACAAATACATGTGCAATATGTATCCCATAATGAATCCGCACTCTGAAAGCATCAAATCTGACCTAAATCCACTTTTAATCTGCTTTCAATCCAAGTTGAACGCAATATGGATTCGTTGCAGATGTGTGACGCATCCGCTTTTCCACCTGCCCAGTTTAACGAATGTCTGAACTATTCATACGAACGCTGTAACGTTCAATTTGTGTATGAATGTCCGAATTCGTATGAATCACAAATGTTACGAATATTCATGCACATCCCTAGCTGACATAGGCACAGCCCACCCCTTTACATGATCCAGCATGAGTGGTCCAAGGTTGCCTACTCTGGTATTAAACAGTGATGTTGAAACAGTTTTCCATTCAGACATTTTGTTTAACTTCGGGCCTGTCCCCAAGCAATTTAAAGTCTGCTAAAAATCTTCTTTTGCCTCTGAGCGCCCCATGCCAGGGTTTTTTACAAGCTTCCAGTGCTACAAATGCAGGAAAACCCATGACAAAATATGTGCCCTTTAAATAAGAGTTTCATCGCTCTTTCTGGAAGTCGCAGGTTTTCCTCACAACATTCACCTTGGGGATGCTCCGTGGCAAAAGGGGCAGGGACTGCTGCCTGCACACACAGCCATAAAGCATTCACACATCTCCCAGAAATGCTGCAGCTTCCCTTCCTTTCCTTTGTAAAGGTCAGAACTTTTAAAGAACCAGAACTGCTCAGAATTGCAACATTGTTACCATGTGTGAAGTGGATGATCTGTGAAAGTGTTAAGAGTAAATGAGCGCACGATTGCGCAGCCGATGGCTGCAGCCAAGCCATTTCGAATAGAGAACAGAGTGAAAGTAAGTGCTGAGAGTGAATGAGCGAGCGATCACTCCCTTTGCTGGCACGGGAAGCCATTTCGGGGGCGGAGATCTGACTATTTTTCCTTTGAACAAGAGAGGGGGCGGGGAGAAAAAGATGCAGGGAAAGAAAACACGCTTCTGTGGAGACGGAAGGTGCGTTTTAAATGCGCGTTTTGCTGAGCCTCATGCAGACGCTTATTCCAGAAGTGCAGGGCACTTTTAAAGTCCGCTTGAATAGAGTGACAGTAGAGGGAGACTAGAGAGGCAAATAAGTCTTTTGGGGATTCAGCCTTCATGACTCATGACACCAATTTACCATCTACAGTTTTCCAAGAACTCCAGTTTCCCCAATGCTCGGAATGCCGCTCCATAGTTCGAATCCTTACTCCATGTGTTGCACACTCCAAGGGAATTTTTGGCTCCCAGTTCCATTGCAGAAGTTGATCAAATGTATAGTTTTCCTAAAATATCACAGAAGGGCAACTAAGAAATTCAAAAGGGGCGCAGAACAATACAGTAATATCTTCCAGTGTCCCCATTTCCATAACAGAACAAAAACTAGAATGTAGTAAAGATTCTGAAGATTCCTGATATGATGATCCCACATCCCAAATGGCATCACTGAAACAGATGGTCTCAGTTGTCAAACTATTGATTCTGCAAAATTGGAAAACTGCAAATAATTTAATGATCCAGGGATGGTATTTTCAATGAAATTATCTTGTATCAAATTAAGAATTTTTAAAATGTAAGATTCTTTTTTCGGTATGTGTACTTTGCATCTATTGCTAATTTATATTTTGTTATTAACGGTATTGTAATGGTGTTGTGATGTTTTAAAAGTTTGTAATGTTGAGAAGTTGTGAAAATAATAAAATACTATTTAAGTTCGCTGGATTTTTTTAAAAAAATTCACTAAGCCCTCTAATATACTGTATCTATGAAGAAATGGATTCAAATTCAAATGTCCAAATTGGATCAGATTTTGAATGTTTTGAATATTAGTCCACATC
The DNA here is from genome assembly GCA_023333525.1 of Aspidoscelis tigris stejnegeri. Lineage (NCBI taxonomy): Eukaryota > Metazoa > Chordata > Lepidosauria > Squamata > Teiidae > Aspidoscelis > Aspidoscelis tigris. The sequence goes on along the minus strand of JALMGA010000007.1, from coordinate 19,949,425 downwards.
CCTAATTGCAACAACATTAAAGTAAAGGTGCTTCAGCTGGTGGTTGAGATGGCTAGTAGCCTGGTAAGGTTGGAAGCATTTACTCACCCTGAACCGTGGTCCCTTTGTTGGTGCAGCTGAACACAGAGGTAGAAGGTATATATATTTAACATCATTTTTTAAAAAATCAAGGACCATGGCTTTTCAGAAGGAAACTGTACTTACACTAAAAACAATATTATTCTCTTCAGATTGATAAATCTGGATGTTAAACACCATTTCCTTTCCATAGTTAGGATTGTTGCTAAAATCCAGTTTCAGGGATTGACGCTTATTTGTAAGGTTCATAGAAACATTAAAGTCTGTGGGTTGGAATACATTGTTACCTTAAGGAAAAGAGAAATATACGGGAAGGAGGAAGGAAACACAAATACATTTAATGAATTAGAACTGGTGTGACATTTGGCATGTAAGATTTAGTAGATCTTCGTTATCAGTTTTATAATGAACAACCTTTCTAGAATCTATCAAGTGTAATTCAATCAAAACATACAGTCTAATTGAAGAAGAGTTGGCTTTTCTACCCTGCTTTTCTCACCCATTTAAGGGGACTCAAAGCAGCTGAAAAAGCTTCTATTCTTCTCCCCACAACAGAACACCGTGTGAGGTAGATGGGGCTGTGAGAGCCCAGAAAGAGAGCTGTGATTAGCCCAAGGCTTCGTGGGGGAGGGCAGAATCGAACCCGGTATTCCCAAATAAGAGTCCGACTCCCTAACCACTAGACCAAACTGGCTCCAAATGTTTCTTCTACAATAATATACATAAATGGCTGCTCAAATTTTACAGTAGAATAAATTAAATATTCACAAAATCAATATTTTTATTTATTAAATATTTTTACTACCCTATATTGCAATCTCAGCACAGTTCACAAAAAGATAAACAGTACAATCAAGAATATTAAAATACAATATGATACCACAATCAGCTTTCACCTTATGCCAGTCCATCTCACTAGCAGCTGGATGCCCAGTGCATAAAGTGTCACCCCACTTATGGAATGCCCTTCCTCTGGAGGCCCAATTAGCACCTACCCTTCTAACTTTTAGGTGCCAAATAAAGACCTGGCTTTTTATTAAGGGCTTTGGGCATTAATTCACTCTAGCACTATTTTTTACTTTTTAACTATTTATGCTGTTTAATACTGTTTCAATGGGGTATGTATTTAATCTTTGGTTGTATATGGGTTTTTTTATTGTAAGAGATCTTGAGATATGGGGCAGGGTATCAATCAATCAATCAATCAATCAATCAATCAATCAATCAGTCAATCAGTCAATCAGTCAATCAATCAATCAAAATAGAAATAGAAATAGAAATAGAAATAGAAATAGAAATAGATAAATAAATAAATAAATAAATAAATAAATAAATAAATAAATAAATAAATAAATAAATAAATAAATAAATAAATAAATAAATAAATAAATAAATAATGGCCTAAGTAGTAGCTGAGTCCAAATGCAGAAAGGGTCTGTTTCCTAAAATTGTCATCTTTTGTCTTGTCACTGAGGCCCATTCTGCACTAGGTCATTTTCTGGATTCTATCTCAGAATAGGGGCCTGTTGATGGGACAGAATAGGGGCCTGGCATCGACATGCTAGAGCTCTCTACACTCTGCCCTAGCATGCAGACGCCAGGCTCTTGTTCCGGGATACATTCCGGAATAAGGCTCAGTGCAGAAAGGACCTGAGAATGACAAATAGTAATCTTATAATCATTTACTGCCTCTGTTTTAAAATTTTTACAGTCCTGGACTAGCCATGCTAAAGACATTTTGGGACATTTTACAGATAAAATACACACACACATCCAATCTCAGACCAGTGAATAAGTCTGTTTTGAATTTTTTTTTTCCAGTTAACCCACATAACCGTCACGTTTTGAATAATTACATTATAACCATATGGGGTGCAAGGCAGGGAGGGGATACATAAAACAGCACGATTATTGCATCATAACTGATAATTTCACAAAAACATGTCTTAGACCAGAAGGAAGTGAGACAGCAAAAGTATCAACGAAACAGATTTTACATTTTTAGTTAATTCAGTTTCTGTTCTAAAGATTACTTATGTATGTTTTAATTCTCCCTTTAATAGAAAGGCCAAATTGCACGCTCCTTTCCCCTGAACTGTGCTAAACTGGGTCACTCCATCCCGTTCAAAATCGGCTCTTCAAAATTTTGTAAAATTAATCATTCTTACCAGCTAAAGGAGCAAGGGGGAATAAATATCCAGCACAGCATCATTTCTGCTCTCCTCTTATTTCCTCTCCCAAGCATTGCGCACACGTTCTCATAGGAAAGCAAACGCAGAAAGCTTCTACTGGCCTCAGAGAGGCAGCTTGGGGTCTTGTTCCAGAGAACAGATAGTTGGGGTTTTTTTTAAGCATAGAGCAAAATGTTTACCTTGATTTTTGAACAAGCCAAGACACAACGATGTACAGAATACAATAGTCTGAAGTATCAAGTGGTCCATCTGTTATTTCTGTAACAAAGCAGGAATAGAAAACATCTGTTTTGGTAAAGTTCCAGTGCTTGGAGACATAAGGCCTTTTTGCACTATAGCCGAATGGCTGTAGTGAACGAAGGCTAGGCCACGCGGAGATGCATTCTCCATTCAAACCTAGGTAGGTAAGGAACACGTGGGGACACATTCCTTCCTGCCTGGGTGTGAAAGGGGAATCTGTCTCTGTGTGGCCTAGCCCAAAAAGGCCAGTGCAGTGGTGGGACGCTCCTCCCAGGCCTGCCGCCATTGGGTCGAATTTGACCAAGGGGCGGGCAGGCCAGTCCCATTCCTCCCCAGGGTCCCTGCGATTGGGTCACCTAGAGCCCGCAGGGAGCCACCCCGGGCACCCCCCACCCTGGGCTGGGGCCTACCTGGGGTCACGCACGTGCACACCCACGCCATTTACCTCATCGCCACCAGCCCAGCAGAGCGAATGCTCCATCGAGAAGCCCTTGTGCGAATAGGCCTATACTTTTGTAAAACAAAAACAAGTGAGATTGTTGCTGTTGTTTCTGTTAATTTGTAACTGAGTAAATTCTGAATCTTTTCTGAAAGATTCGACTCTGTGCAATGTCTTTCTGTGGGTTTTTTCCCAATAAAAAATAGACTAAGAAACATTGCCTAAAATACATAAGTTATATAGGAACTCAGCAAATGGAGCATGCTATTCTTGCATTCTAGATCATGGAGCTACAGTTGCATCACTACCAGATGTTGCTGAGCCACCAAACACATCATGGAAGAGCAAACAATGAAGGAAACTGTGGTTTAGCAGCATATGGAAAACACAAGTTTTAAAGAACAAAACAAAAAAGGGACTTCTTAGTTTCATGTACTCCAGAAGATGGAAACTGGAGAAAAGTTCATGAGCGAGTTGTATTCATGTAAGAGTTTGAGCAAGAAAGCATTTCCACTAGGCCAATTCAACAGATGAGGCAAAGCTAGGACAGAGTGAACTCTCTGCGGTGAAAGCAAGGTGGGTCTACGATCCCATCCCTCACTCCACTGCTCTGTCTGTGCTGCTGCCACTGCTGCAGGTCACATACATGGAGGCCAATCTTTAAAGGAGCTTTGACTAAATGGAATTCTTGTCACCCACTGCCTCAGTACCACTTCAGATGACAATCTAGTTTTAAAGGAGCCCGGACTGGGCAGGCTCATACCACATGCCACACAGGTCCTTCCCCCATGCCACCTGTATGGCAACCACACTTGAAGGAGCCTGGGCTGAACACTGACTCTTGCTGCCATTTTCCTGTTTCTCCTCTTCCATACTCCGCCAGTGGTGTTGATGTCACTGGGTGTGCCAAGCAAAACGTTTAAAGACTTGGATCTAGAACAACAGGAAACCCTTGCACAATGCTGGCTGTTGGCATTTAGTGAGACTCACCCAAGGGACGGTAGGCCGTTGCGGACAAAACACTCTTTAACACAGAAATCCTGAAATGTGCTATAAATCGTTGTAAAAGTTTGAAAGGTAGCAAAGAATAATGTAAGAAATGTAAGGGGGAAAAGAATGCAAAAAAACCACAATGGTGAAAAAAACCAACACTCTAGCATACCCAGAAAGCATGCTGGGTAGAAATGAATACTCTTGCTCTTATTGTTTTGGCTAGACAAAAAATAAAAGAACAATAGACAGAACTGACTCATAGGTCTGGAAACATAAATGGAATATGCCTATCTTTGCCAGTGTCTGATGCTAAACATCATTTAAAGCCTCATGCACTGTGAATTGATGAGACTGGTTTTTGCTTTTTGCTTTACCAAAGGCAGTTACTGTAAAGCTAAACAGAAGAGTAACAGCTTAAGAGAAATAACAAAGCAGTCAGACAACTAGTACATTCACTTTAAGGGAAAAAACATTGTGAACTCTAAGCTAAGATGCAGAATTTAGCCATGGGGGTACAAGATCGAGCTAACCTTGTCTGCCAGTACAAGCGTAGCATAAAAATTGAGAACAAAAGCTTTAACATAGGATGCATCCTCACATGTTAAAAAGGCAACTTAAAAGCAGCTTAGAGATGTTAACATGTGGACGCATCCGATCTCTAAATCACATTAAAAGCCAGGGAATGCATTCTGGAAATGCATTTTTCTGCCTTTGATGTGGATTAAGGCACTAGCGTGTGGATGCTTCCCTTTCCTAAACTGCTTCTGAGCCTTAAAAAAAACGCAGTGGGCAGATACAGCTAGAGAACCACTACCCCTGCATTAACATTAACGTGTGCCTCATTTTTAAGTGGGTTTGCTACCTACCATTAGCTTCAATTAGGCTGCATCCACACCCATTAAAGAAAACAACTCAAAAGCAGCTCAGAGGTGGGAACAAGCAGAGGTGGGAACAAGTGTTCCCCAGGCCCTCATCACACATATATGAGACAGGACATCCTGGTTCATAATTCGAACTGAGGTTGTACCACATCTGTTCACACCTGGGTCATCCTCAGGCTGTCCTTGCTTTGGGCTGCATCGCTCACACCGTTCTCTGCGATTGACTGAGCCTCCTCCACAGAACTTTTGGCTTTCCTCCTCTTTTGCTGTGTCAGATCTATCTCCTTTCTTATTGGGTGCCGTTCTGTCACTCAAGGGAGGCGAGGGTGTGTGTTTACAGTACTTTTTAAAGCCTGCTCCCCCACCTGCATGCCTCCCTTCCTTTTTGGTATGCTTTTCTTTTCCATGCAATTAATATAAATAATAATAATAAATTTGCATTAAAACGCTAGATAGAGGAATCACACACATAAACCACATGAATTTAATGTGGATTAGGGGTGGGACAGGAACACTAGCTGCCACATGCTACTATCTCTAAGCCACTCTTCAGCTGGCTTCTTAGTACATGTGGTTGCGGTCTTGGACTTGTGGCTTGACTGGTTTCTTCTAACTCTGTAACCAGAGGGCATGTTTAAAACATTGATAGTTCAAGTTGTGGTAGAAGGTTTCTTTATCATGGCAGGGAGATAACCACACTTCTGTCAAGTTTATCAGAGTTGTACATCTCTTATCACTTTCTTGCATCCAATATTAAGAAGTAAACATAGGGTTTTTTTCTGAGCAAACACAAGGAGTGCAAATGGAAGAAGATAGATGTTTGTGGCATCAGAAAGCCCTTTTGAAACAAGGAAACATGAAGTTCACAGGAAGCTTGAAAGGATGGGGTTGTTTTTTTAATCCCACAGAGATAAGTAGATAAGCAGAGATAAGTAGAATTTCACCTCCCTGCTACCAAGCACTGTTTTTGTTTTAATGTGTTCATTTAACATTTTGTTTCCATTGCTGCAACCCACCCCTGAAACCTTGGAGTATAGGGTGGGATAAAGATGCAAACACACAAACAAAAGGCCAAATTATTTAATGATGGGGATCATATTTTAGTTTTGAACATTGAAGTGAAGCATCAAAAGCTAGCTGGGAAGGGAACACAATGCTGAAGGAGAGCACACAAACAGTGCACTTTTTCCAAGGAGAAAGGCTCAGGTTCCAAATGAGAAGTCTCACTTTAGAAAACTCTGCATGGAGCTCCAAATGTGCTACACTCATAGACCAGGAGGCGACTCTGCACAGACTTGCACCTATACAATTTGGCCCTTAATAATTTTCTTCTTATAAGAGGAGGCCTGTTGGATCAGATCACAGCCCACCAGAGTGGCCCACCGATTGCCTCCCAAGTAGAAGACAAAGACAAAATTTCTACCTGGTCTCTAATCCCTGCAAATCCTTTACAAAAGAAGCATTCTGTCTTTAGCTCCAACGTGGAGGTGGTACCTGGGCATCAATTCTAGTAACAATTGTTACACTTGTTCTCCATGAATTTATCTAACTCCTTAAAGCTATCCAGGCTAGTTGCTGTTGCCAACTCTTCTCATAGTAAATTCCACAGATCAATGACCCCCTGGGTGAAAAAATGCTTCCCCTGGCCCTCAGCTTCATAGAGCATCCCCTGGTTCTAGCATAATGGGATAGACAAAATATATTTTTCCTGCCCAGCTTTTCCACACTGTGCATGATTAGATATATGTCAGTCTGGTCACCTCTTGAACGCCATCTTTCAAGGCTGAAGAGGCCCAGACGTTGTTTCCTCATTTTATAAGGAAAGCGTTCCAGACTCCCAATCATTCTGGTTGCCTTTTTCTGCACCTTTAAGTTGATAAACATGTGCTGCCCTATGAGAACTCAATGCTCAGCATTCTTGTCCATGTTAACACTATGTGACCACAGTGCTGGGTGGACCTTCTGTCCCTAGCCAGAGTACTGGTTGTGGATTATGGTTGCTTCAGGTGAAATTCTGTAAGGTTCTGAATTTCTTCTCTTTAACATCAAGTAGCAGCCACAGACTTTCCCAGTGAAATCCTACCATCTCTCTCCCCCCCCCCCACTTTCCAGAAATTCTCCTTCTGGAGAATTGACACAGGACAGTGGGGTTTTGCTTAATGTTGCAATATTCAAAAAGCTACAGAGGGAAACAGTCACCATAATTACCTGAATGAGTTGCAGGTGAAAACGTAAGAGAACATGAGACGTCCTACTTAGGGGCGTTCACAAATATTTGTAACGTTTGAAATTCTTACAAATTTGGCAGAATTCGGGCATTCAAATTAGAATTGAATGTTGGCACTTTCAAAGATTGACATTCAAATTCAAATAAAATGTGTTGATACATTCATATGAAGCTTTGTAAGGTGCTCCGTATGGAATTCGTATGCTATTCATATGCATTCATATGTGATTGAACATTCATATTGAATACAAATCCGACCACATTTGAAGGGGATCTATATGAACGAATACAAATTTTCTTGCATTCAATTCTACACAAACAGAATACAAAAAACAAATGTGTTCACATCCCTAGTCCTACCGTTTGGGACCAGTTCCTCATCTAGTCCATCAGCCTACTCTAACAGTGGCCATCCAGCTGCTTAGAGCAGTGGTTCTCAACCTGGGCGTCGGGACCCCTTTGGGGGTCGAACTACCCCTTCAGTGGGGTTGCAACAAGTCTCCCACCTCCCTTCCCTCCCACTTCCCAGCTGCTCCACCCCCGTGGCTGGGGGTCTCTACAACATGAGGAACTCCATTAAGGGGTCGCGGCATTAGGAAGGTTGAGAACCGCTGGCTTAGCGGAACCCCAAGAACAAGGCACAAGTACATGAAGCTGCTTTGCTTTAAGTGTCCCTGTGGCTGACCATCTGTCTCCTCTACTAGAGGTAGGAACAAATAGTGGTAGGATCAGGGACAGATCAAGGTGACTTCTGTGCAATCATCAGTCTATTATATGGAGGCAAGGGTTGCAGGGACTGTAGACCAGCCCATGATTTCAACACCACATTCAGTGGCACCAGGATAAAAAAATAATGCCACAGAAACTGGCTAACCATTTCCTAACACTTTGCAGGAAATGTGTGCACCACAGATTAGACATCACAGATTAGAGAAACCAAAGCAACAAAGCAGGGGAAATGACACAGGGAAAGTAAACTCGGGCTTCATCTGTACATGGTTGAGATGTCAACAGGAACATGGCACAATCACAGACAGTCTACCATGGGAAGGGAAGCAGCACACAGCACTGCAATGGAAGCACTACTAGAAAGCGCTAGGAAGTTCCAGTTTTTGTTGTGCCTTGGCAACAGTTTCTGGTAGCCATCACTTATGCCATATACTCATAATGGGGGCTGCCAGCAAAGTTAAGGCCCCATGATAGCTGCTTCTGTTGCAAGGACAAGTGAAAGTAGGCAGGAGATACTCTGGCACTGAAAGTAGGTGGGAAATACTCTTCTTTCTTGCCTGGCTGCAGCTTAGACAATAGGTTCTGGGCCTGTTCACACTTAACTAGTTGGACTGGTCAGGACGGTCTGCATTTCACTGCTGCCACAGGTGCCTCAGAGTGGGAATACCCCCTCCCCAGAACAGCCCAGCTTTAGACTGCTAAAAAGTAGCCCAACATTTTGACCAGAAATGTCTCTATCATTCTTGGGGAGGTGGTTTCGCACCTTCTTGTGGGTGTGGTGCAGCAAGTGAGTATGGCAGCGTGACTGTAGCTGCATAGTCACGCACAGTGTGCAGATTCGCATGAAAACATCTGCATGCAAGCAGGATGTTGCCTTAGATGTTGCCATGGTGATCTGCCTTGCCCTGCCCTGCCCAAGCCATTTGCACTTCAAGTGCTGCTGGTCCAATATGGGGCTTTTCCAGCACTTGAAGAACAAATGGCCACCACCATGCTGCGTTGTAATCAGTTTAGTGGAATTGCACAAATTCATCCTCTGGCTCTTCTCTGTCCCACAAATTCTCATAACTCTCTCTGTGGGAGTTCTGTTGCAAAGAAAGGTTTCTCCTAACACTTTGTGTCAGAAGGTTTCTCCTGCAACCCTTTGGGCACTGAGGACCATTAGTATGCAGAAGGAATCCTGCCAGATTTCCTAGGGAGAGAACAGCAGCTTGCTCTTCCATTCCTCACTTCTTCCATTGGGGCTCCATTTGGATTCTGCTTTCGTAACTTGTTTTTTGCTGCTGCGCAAACCCAGGGCTTCTGACTCGAGGGATCCTAACACATGGTTTTCGGAGAAGAAACAGCTATTTCTTCATCCTTTCATATTTGTGTAAACGTTTGTCTTGCATCCTATTTTTCCTGATACTTTACCTAGAATGCATATTCTAACTACAATGTATTTCCTGGTTGTAAACCACCTTCAGCATTCTTTTGACTTGGAAAGACATTGTACAATTTTAAATTAAATTGCTATATCCAGAAAAAACTTTCCTTCCTAAATTTCTGCATACAGCCAGGGCCATGGTCACACCTAGACACACTGGAAACTGAGACCGTTTTAAGTCTGCTCACACTTACCTTGGGATGGGTGAGAGGCAAGGTAGCCTCAGAAGTGCTGCAGCCACATCACTGCCGTCAACAGGTGGGTAAGGACATGCCAGGCAAGTCATCTCAAGTCATCCCCTCCAACTCCACACCCCAGAGCCTGGTGGCTGCCCTCATGCTGTGTCCATATGTAACGGGATGTTCTTTCCGGGGGGGGGGAGCACGGTGGCTTCATGGGCAGAATGTGGCTGGTAGTGGATGCTGCAGAACTGGGCACAGACTGGCAAGCTTTTGCCTGGGCCCACACCTTGCAGCTGAAATGGACTCAGTGCTGGGACTATCCAAAAGCAGGATAGTCCCAACTGGGGAAAAAAAGTCACCAGGAGAAAACAAGATACACTTTAGCATTTAATCCCTGAAGAAGAAAAAGCGTTGGCTTTTCTGCTCCGCTTTTCTCACCCATTTAAGGTGACTCAAAGTGGCTGGCAAAGCTTTCTATTCTTCTCCCCACAACAGACACCCTGTGAGGTAGGTGGGGCTGTGAGAGCTCAGAAGGGAGCTGTGACTAGCCCAAGATCACCTAGCTGGCTTCGTGGAGGAGTGTGGAATCAAACCCGCTATTCCCAGAGAAGAGTCTGGCTCCCTAACCACTAGACCAAACTGGCTCACTGAAAAAAAAGGATGGCCTCAATTCTGATTATAGGCAAGGTGTGACCACAGTCTGAGCTGGTGTTTGATGCAGGGGGGAAAAACAAATGGAAAGTAGAGAAAAAAGTCAAGATAAAACCACCACCGGTAGTATTGTAGTACAACTCCAGGGAATAGAAGGTCAATCATATGAACTCACCTTTTACACCACTTGACCTGTTCCTACCTGCTTTAAGGTTCCTATCCCCCTATTCCCAGTTACTACACTCTTACCCTGTGGCTTGGCACCAGCATTTCCACCTGGTTGTTTTTTATTGCTAATTGTTGTTTGTTCAATGGTTATATAATAGTTATCTGTTTTCTTCCTATTATAAAATAAACAGGTTTTTTTTCTTTAAAAAGACAAAACAACCACCCAAGCAGAGCCAGAATATAAGTGAAGGCCAAAAGAGAGTTATGCAAGATCCGACTTCATAAAATGTCAAATTTGAGGATTCTAGTTTTGAATGGGACAATGAAGCTATGGAAGGACAAGTTGTTCCGGTCTAAATCCATCTGAAGATGCTATGTGGAGGGAAGAAACAGCATGTCAGAATTTTATTCCTTTCTTCCACAACAAAACTCTCTGGGCAGAGGAATCTTTACTCCAAAAACACAGCAAAGAGGCAGGATTAAATCCCTGTCTCCTAGAGCTGATGCCAACATCCCTCAAAAGCCCCCAGCCCAGTTTCAAGCAAGGAAACATTTCGTAAAATCAGAACAGCAATGTACTATACCTCTGAGATTTTTCAGTTTGCAGAGATCTTGTGCAATCTTCACCAAACACTTCTCTGAACTCTCTCTCGAATGTCTGGGTCAGAGCCTGCTTTTCAATATATATTTTTTACCCTCTATATCTCCGCCTCCCCTAATCTCAGGAAATCTGTTACCAGAGCACAGTCATGAAGGCAGAAAACCTAATGCCAGTAAGAGGAAGGCAGCAAGTAAGGAACCGAGCTGGCAAATTGCCAGTTAAGGAACCCGTTAAGATGTGTTAGAAAATGGAAAACTTCTCATTCGTCAGCCTAATGACTTATTTTAAAAGGCATGGAACTTTAAAAGGAAAGGGGATGAAGCTTGGAAGCTACTCCGCAAGCAGACGCTTGGTAATTCCAACTTGGCACTGTCTAAAATCATGCTAAGCGAATCTTTGCTTTCCGATACCTCAAAAGCTTTCTTTCTCCAAGGCATCTTCTTTCATCGTCCATCAAACATCAAATGGAAATTGGACCAACCTTACTTTATTATTATAAGCTGGCCAATAGTGATAAATTTTATTCCTAGTCTTTTTAATATATTATATTTGCTAAATACATATATCCAATACATTCAGTTGCATCCTTAACACATACAATGATATTCCTCTGTCTATTCATACACATATTTACAGAAAGTTGATTTCAGTACTTATTTCTATTATAACCTCTGTTTAATCCATAATGGCTGCCTCCAGACTAGTCGGATAAATCCGCAGTTAAATCTAAAAGCGCAGTATACTCACTGTGCAGCAAAGACCGGGCGTCCTAACTGGAAGGCAGCTCTGTAGTTTCCCTTATCGGAGCTGCGAGAGTGGAGTTGGCACACGCCGTCAGCCGGGTTGAGGCAGCCAATCAAATTTTGAGCTGTCCTTCCTCTTTAGACAGTATCTCGTTAAATTCTCTCGCCTCCTTCCTGAATTGGCTTGAAGCTTTGAATTATCAAAATACTGTCCAGCGAGTGTCATTGATGCCACATTAAGGTAAATGCGCAGTCCCAACTGTATAATGTGGCGCCACGACAATCAATCGATTGTCATGTGTGACGGTTCAGTCAGGACTGTGCATTCTAATGCACAGTATAAATATATCTGGATGCAGCCAATATCACACTTCCCATTCCTCCTACATTTTGGTTTATCTCATCACTTGAATCAAGAAGCACAGAGCATGCCTTTTTTAAACTTAATATTCTTGTCACAAAAGACATTCTATTGCTTCTATATACTGCGTATTCATCCAACATAATCTCCGTTAGTTTTCTAATATATATCATTCTGTTAATTTGTCCACATACTGTATTTCTAATACCATGCTAGCATAAGTTGCAATGTATAAATCATAAATTTTATCATTGTTTCATAATTTTTTACCCTTTGGTTTCTGATTTTATTTCTAGTCAACATTTTGCTCCTGTGTTCATCTAAAAAAGCTGCTTTGGATGAGTTAAACATGTTTTTCCCTCTCCAGATGTCAGGAGAAATGCTGGAGGATGGTTTCCATTAGCTTGCTATAAACACATCACTGATCTTATTGGAAGTTCTTTCCCGCAGTCTTTTCTTTAACAAACATTTTTTTCTTTCTAAGCAGAAGCTGCTTAGAAAGAAAAAACACAACAGGCAGAATCGCCAAGGCCCCAGATTTACAAGTAAGTCCACATGAGAACATCGTGAAGTTCTGTGGAAGCACAATAAAATGAAAAAGAACACCTAAATAGTCACACCTTTCCCCAGATGAAAGAAAACAAAGGTATTCAAGCACCCACAGCCAAATTTCCTTGCTCAAATGTACTTCACAAAAACCGTTCAGAGTGTGTTTCCTCAGTTGTCACACTAGAGGTTAAAGCCCAGATGGAAAACTGTGGCTTTATTTCTGCCTTTCCCCCTGTTGAGGTAATATCCTTAGTATCTTCTGAATATTATAATTCCACCCGCTTTTTAAAAAAATACTTTTAAAAAACAACAACAACCTTATTTCCCCCCTACTCAATAATTTCTTGTGCTCAGTTCACCAGCGAAGCAGCCTTGAAACTCAACGTCTGTCCAAAGGCATCCATGTTACAAGGACACCCATGACTTAGGGGGACAACTAGACCTACATGTAGATGCATGTAAACCAGTGATGGCGAACCTTTTGAGCTCGGTGTGTCAAAATTCGCAAGAAACCCTAGCTTAACTCAGGTGCTGTGTCACTTCTAGAAATATCCATAATTTTGTGATATTTGTAGATCTAGTAAAAAAGTTATATTTTTGATATATGTATTCTATTAACAGCAAAAATGAATAATTCTTTACATTAGTGACTTTTGTTGCTGAATTTTGCTAAATCTTCAATTGAAAGTTGATATTTCGCACACTTCAAGAACAAGCAAGCACTACACGCCCAGGTGCCAGGGTGACCACGTGTGTCACCCGAAAGGGCTTGGCGTGTCACCTGTGACACGCATGTCATAGGTTGGCCATCACTGATGTAAACTGTAACAGGAGTTCTTGTAACACCCAGAAACTGATCTTGAGCTCCACCTGTGTCCTAGAAGAAAATTTCAAAAGTCTGAAAACAGAGCCAGATGCGCAGAGGCATTCAAATACCCAAAAAAGAAGCAAAACTGAAATCCATGGGAGTTTCAAAACCCAATTCCAAAGACCTTTTCTGCACTTACCTCCAGTAGACCCAGATTAGTGGATCTGGAATAACTGGACCCACTGATCTGGATATCATGGAGGCACGGGCTGGATCAGCACTGTCACTGTCCCCTCGTGACTGTGAACCTTATGTGAGTTTTGTAGCTGTCCCCACAAGCTCCGAATGCAAGCTCTTCTCTCCTTGTCTTAGGGCGCATCCCCATGGGGCTGCCCCTGATGCTCTGTGGCTTCGGGGCAGCCTTAATGTGAATTAAGATTTGCATCAAGGAGTCCCCATGGCAATGGAGGACAGGGTGGGTTCAAGGTGAACCTGCCTGTCCCCATGAAAACCCCGGCAAATCTCTGCATCGGGATGCTGCTGTTTTCTCCACCCCTCCCTTACCTGAGCACTTAATCGCCCAGTTAAGGGGTTGATTTACTACAAACACTCGCCTGACAGCTGCCCTGCAATTAGCTGAGCAACTGTCAGGGGGTTCTAGCAGCTCTCATGCACACAAGGAGAGCTCCATTAATATGCACCTCTTTCCAAGACTTGGAGCTGCCTGTTACCTCCAGCCTTGGAAAGTGGTGCATATTAATTAGCTCCTTGCTGGGAGGCTGAGGAGCTCACAGGCATTGGGAAGCAAATTAGCTGCCTGCTATCTCCCAGCCTTGGAAAGAGGTGCATATTAATTAGCTCCATGCTAGTGTCTCTCTTTTAATCATTAGCAGAGCTCTGCATGTGCAAATGAAAGCTGCTATAACCCCCTGACAGTTGCTTAGCTGATTGCAGGGCAGCTGTCAGGCTTACCTGGGCAATTAAGTGCTCAGGTAAGGGGGGACAGTTGCGATCCCAGCATTAGTGGCGATCCTAACCTGACAGTGTCTCCATGCCCCCAGGATAACCCATTCTTGCTCCTTAATTCGGGGTGAGAACAGTTATCAACTGGGGGTTTTTTTTACTTCAATTTGGAGGATTTTGTCCTCATGTAGCCTGAATTAGGGCTTTTCATGGGGACTCTTGCGAGGCAGACTCACGTTTGCCTCGCAGTATCCTCACCATGGGGACCCCCATTTTGAGACTAGAGTCGGTGGGTTTGATGGCGTGCTATAGCGTGCTGCTGGAAAGCAGCCCCTGGCATCTCCAGATCATGGAGATGAGCCATCTGCTTGGCTTCTGTGGAGTAAGGTGAGTAGTCCAACTGTAGACCTAATTAAACAGGCCACAATAGATCTAGATTAAGGTCCTCTTAATAAGGATCTGGTTCTGTCTTGTGCAGACGAGGAGGCCCAGGATCCAGACCAGAGGCCCCTAGAACTGAATCTAAAGTGCAGAAAGGGCCAAAGAAACACAAGAACACAGAGCTGGAAGAGACCTCAGAATGTCACAGGTGTCTGCATATTCACATCTTCAGCCTATGAAGCAGCAGACACCTTGTGCAAACAAGGTATGGCAGTGCAAAAGCCACAAGATGCAAAACAATGTTAAGCACACAAGGAATGATATGAATCTGATGGTTTACTTGCTTAAAAGCAGAAGATTCCAGGACAGTCATTTAAAATTGCCCTCTCTCCATAGTTTTGTTGTTATCAGTGCCTGGTTGTCCACATGGGCACCTCTGTGAAGTTTTCTTGTCAGAGATGCAGAAGTGGTTCGACACTGTCTACTTCTAGGGAGAGGCCGGTGATCAAACCATCAACCCTCTGCTTTCCAGGCAGTTTGCATTACCACTAAGCTACAGCCCCTCCCCAAAGCCAAGAACGGTCCATAACTAAAAGATGAATATAGTTCATTTAGGCTAGGCTCACACTTCAAGACTCTTCCTAGTAGACAAGTCAAGGCTGGTCAAGATCAAGGCCGATAGGGGCCGTTCGCCTTATGCTTGCTGGCATGCCTCTGTTTAAGCATCAGATCAGAATCCAAGGCTGCGTTCACACCAAAGTTTTAATCCACTTTTAGTCCACTTTCAGTCTGGAAGTACATATCGGCAAACTGCCCCTTCCACCTTATCTAACCTAAAGGTGAGTTTTCTGGCTTAAAATAAACCAAAAACAAACAGCTCTTCGCTTTGCCAAGATGTTACCTCACTCTGAGAGTGGCCTGAAGCTGAATTAAAACTTAGGTGTGACCACAGCCCTATATAAGTTTAGCCTGCAGGAGAGAAGACGACTGGAGGGGGGGGGAGGGGAGAGGAAATTATATACTTTGAGAGGGCAAAAGAAATTCCTTCTTTCCTCCTGCAGAAGAGAAGACTGAGAGGAGACATGATCAGGGTCTTCAAGCCTCTGAAGGGCTGTCACAGTGCAGAGGGATGGTCTCTGTTCCCACTTGCACAAGATGGGAGGACTAGAAAAAACTGTGTGGAGCTTCAAGGGAGTCAACACAGATTGGATACTAGGAAGAACTTCCTGACAGTGAGGGCGATCAGTCCGTGGAATAGGCTGCCACGGGAGGTAATAGTTCTCCTTCGCTGGAGGTCTTCAGGCAGAGGCTGGACCTACATCTGCCTGGGATGGTTTAGGAAATCCTGCATTGAGCAGGGAGTTGGACTGCATGACCCTAGCAAGCCCTTCCAACTCTTTGATTCTAGGATTCTTTCCACGCCACGCGCACTTGTACTCACCTCCTTGGCAGCCTCCCTGATCTCCTTGAAGCGCTTGCCAAAAAGAAAAGGCAAGCGACCCGGGATGCCGGATTTCAGCCGCTGCCCATCATTCCAGGGCAAATAAGCGCAGCGAGCACGTTCGAGGGGCGATGGGAAGATCTCGTGTGGCCAGCGCGCCGAGGGCGGCTTCCACGCGCTCGCATCCCGGGGAGATCTAGACGGGGGGAGGGGTGAGACTCCGTCCTCGCGCGCTGGGGAACGGCTGCGTCCCCGGACGCCTCCAAAATGATACTTAGCCGGGAAAGGTCGAGGGCCAAACGAGGAGACACGAACTGCCTGGGCCAGGAAGGGGCGAAGCGTGATTCAGCCGGAGTTCCGGAGAAGACGGACTCGGCGCCTGGAAAGGCTTGCCAAACGCCCCGCTGTCCGCTGTCCGGCAACCAAACGCCGCCGCCGTTGCGCCCTCGGTCCTCCCACTGGCCGCTGGAAGGACTGGACGGCGTGGGAAGCGGAGAAAGGGGGGGCGCGCGCGGAGACGGAATTCCTGGAACACGAGGAATTCCCCACCTTCAGCTACGTCAGAGGGCGATGCCTTGGGGGGGGGGGGCGCCTGTGAACGCGGAAACCCAGTCCTGGAGAGCGAATTCCTCGGAAGCGGCCGCCGTCCGCTGCTGCTGCCTTCGTGCGCAAGAGGGCGTTTCCCCACTAGCGCTAGAGTACCCATTAAGGACTCGTTAATGGGTGCTCTAGTGCTACGTGGGAAAGCACCCATACTGGACGAGGGGCCGTCGGGGCAAGAAGAGCAGGCGCGGCGTCGCTTCTTTGTGGAACAAGCGCTTCTGTCTGTCCCAGACGGCTGTGTGCGTGCTGTTTGGTCTAGTGGTTAGGGATCCCGACTCTTCTCTGGGAATACCGGGTCTGAGTCCGCAATCCTCCACGAAGCCAGCTGGGTGGCCTTGGGCTAGCCACAGCTCTCTTTCAGACTATTTAGTGCATGGGGATGCAACCAGAGCATCTGACAAAGCTTTCTATTCTCCAGGTTTGATTCCTCTCTCCCCATGAAGCCAGCTGGGTGACCTTGGGCTAGTCACAGTTCTTTTGCTGAGCTCTCACAGCCCCACCTACTTCACAGGGTCTTCTGTTGTGGGGAGAATAGAAAGATTTGTCAGCCGTTTTGAATCCCCTTAAGTGGGTGAGAAAAGTGGGGTAGAAAAGACAACTCTTCTTCTTCTTCTTCTTCTTCTTCTTCTTCTTCTTCTTCTTCTTCTTCTTCTTTCTGGGTTTCATATTTGGATCGCTAACTCCAGGGCTACGAGGACTGGTGTATGCGTGCATTTCTTTTCCTTCTTCCCCAGGTACATAATTCCTGTTGAAGGAGACCTGCTGTGAGGTGACAAGAATAACATTCATCCTTCGGTGCAAGGCTGCATTCACAGCTACGTTTTAATCCAGCTTCAGTCCACTTTAAGAGTCAGATAATGCACTGGCAAAGTGGCAAACTGTTTGCTTTCAGCACTCAAAAAAAATCCATATTTGGATTAGATAGGGTGAAAAGAAAGCGACCAGTCACTTTGCTGATGTGTCCTTCCACTCTGAAGGTGGACTGAAGCTGGATTAAAAATTAGGTGTGGACGCAGCACAAGAGAAGTCCTGCTGGGTGAGGCCACAGAACATCCATTTGCAGCATGCTGGCTTACACAGTGGCCCATCACTTGCTTATGGCCATTCTCAAGCAGGCAATGAAGGCAAAATCTTCCCCTGCTCTGGGGCCAGTTCGCACCTGGAGTCTTAGTGCAAAAGTAGTGAACACCTGGGAAGGTGCACTTGCACCAGCAGGAGGCGCTTACAACCTGCCAGCGACCCCTGCCTCCCCAGATGTTCACTAATTATGCACTAGCGGCAGAGCATGAAATCATGCTCCACCCACATACAAACATGATCACAGCCTTACCTGTTGTGTCCAGCCGGCAAGCATTGACACCTCCGCCAGCCGGGAAGATCATCAAGCTCCAGTGCAAGTGCGTTGGCAGCTCCAGTGACCCCCTGATGCTACTGCAACCACGCAGAGCATCAGAATCACAGTGACAGCGCTCACACGCACACAGGCCAGGAGGGCACCGCAGTCAAGATGGCAGTGCCCAGAAGAGGATCAGCCCGGTGATCGAACAGAGGTGAGTGTTTGATCATGCGTGGGGTGGGCCGTTAGCGACTAGAGCTTGCAAGTTTGAGTGCTAGTCAGTGTTAGGTGATTAGCCTAATATTAGTCAATGTTACTCAATGGAAGGAAGGGAAGTGCAAAAATGCCCCTGGACTCACACAAATGGCCTTCAGAACCTAAGAGGAGCCCTTCTGGATCAGTCCACAGCCCATTTGGTCCATCATCCTGTCTCACACAGTGGCCCATCAATTGCTTCTGGGCATCTCAAGCAGAAGACAAAGGCAAAACCTTCACCTGCTCTCAGCTCCCCGCATCCTACCTGTCTCCAGTCTGGAGGCGGTACCTTGACATCCATACTAATAGCCATTGATACACCTGTCCTCCATGCACGTGTCTATCCTGGCTGGAAACTGACCTAGATTGTTATAGGTTGTCCTCAGATCATCCTTACTCTGGCCTACATTACTCACACCTTTCTCCCCAGTAGCCTCCTCCGTGGAGCTCTTAGCTCTCCACCCCTTTTGCTGTGCCAGATGTATCTCCTTTCTTATTGGATGGCATTGTGTCACCCAAGGGAGGTGACGGTGTGTCTTTGCAGTTCTTTTTTAGGCCTGCTCCCCAACGTCCACCTCCTTTCCTTTTTTATGTGCTTTTCTTCTCTGTGCAGTTAATTTTCATAAAAATATCAATAAATCTGCCAAAAAATGTTAGAGGAATCATACACATAAACTGAGAAGGGGAAGCGCCTCACAAATTGGCTGAAAGGAAAGACGACCCTGCCCACCACAGCACGGTTCAGCCTCCTTTAGTCCATTCCCCCACTCACGCTGAGGAAGAGAAGACAGCCTGGCATGCCAGGATGGGCTGAATTGTCTGGGAAAGAAGACTCTGGTTAAAACAATCCAACAGGGATAAGCTGGCTTGGAAAACGAATTGAATAAAAATAATGTAACATGACTAGAAGAGGACCTGAAGTCTTAAACTAAAGGTGTGACCAGGGCCTAACTGGCTTGTGGCACTGTGGGACTCACGTGCCGGAGTGTTTCCTGTAGCAATTGCAAATTTGCCCAGGTTTTTCCCACCAGCTTCTCAAGCCTCAGAGTAAAAAGAATCTTCCTGCTCTCATAGCTTGCAGTACACACCCATCACAGCAGGGTGCTAGACTTTTAGCCTGAGGGCAGAATGGCCACCTAGCCGCATGGCGAGTGTAAAGAACAACTTCCCTCTTCCTGCCTGCCACAGGATATGACATCAGAAGGACTTCTGACCTGCCCAGCTGACACAACTCTACCTATCACCTACCTGGATTTTATCCTGAGGTCACTTCCTTCCACGCCTTCTTGTGGGGAATATAAAAAGCTTTGCAGAGTAATAAAGGTTCTCTTTTCCAGCTCATCTTGTCTCCCGCCTAACTTCTTTCTCCTGTGCTCTCTGTCTTTAATCACCATAAGAGCACATGGTGATCTCTTATAGCATGCCGGTGGCTAATAAGGGATTTACTTTCGCAACACCCGGTGATCGTACCAGTCTACTGGTACCAAGATCGTTGCAGCCTCTTGGGTTGTAACCACGTATCACTGTGGTTCTCAGGACTGCAGCCAAGACCGAGGTAGCCATAAGCCAAGGATTCAGGTTGCAAATCCGGATTGCAACAGTTCCCCATGAGGCACAACCTCCTGGGAAATGGACTAGACATTTGGACATTAGGCTGGGAGAGGGATGACATATTTCTTTAAATTGTGTTGTTCTCTCTTTGCCTAGGCCTGCTGGGGACTGCCCACTAACATCATTTATAGTAGCTTCTCCCTCTTGCTGCTACAAAGAGAAACTTTGGAGCTGCTGTTTTGCTCCTGAGAGTTTTCCTCTTTATTGCAGACACATGATAGGGAAGTTTACTCTGTAGAAGAGAGTTTGTGCCATCTGTGTTTTCTACTGCAATAGAAGGAATGTAAGTTGACTTGTTTGAATAAAATGTAAGTTTTGCTTTTAACTATTGCAAGCTAGATTTCTCTGCTAAATGCACTCAGAGCAACCAGTTTAACTCAATCCTTTTTTAAGGTGGCTTCCCTTGTGTTCCTGGGCTATGATCCACTCCAGCTTCTACGATGTAGGCAGCTAGTGTTGCTGGAGTACACAACCTGGGAAGTAGAACCTGAGCTACTTTGTTGCTCCCTGCAAACAGTAGCAACTAGGAATGTGCATGATTTTTTTTGGCATTTGATTTGAAATGAAATGAATGTTCAAAAATCCATATTTGTACGAATAGACCGCATTCGAATGTGGTAAAATTCTATTCAATATGATTCTATTCATACGTATTTGTATGAACAATCGATATCTATCTGATACATACAGATACGTATCTGTTATGAATAGATATGTATCTACTATGAACAGATATGTTTCTGATACTTTCCCCCAGCTTAGCAAATGTCCAATGTATTCATACTAATGTCTGGAAACGTTAGTATTTGTTCAAATGTTAGCACATGAATATTGCAACATTTGATTCAAGTTTGTCCGAATTTGGCCGAATTTTTAATGTTACAAATATTCATGCGCATCCCTAATAGCAACTTTCTTTCATGGCCATTTCCAGGTGCAACACAGAATCCCCCCAACCCTGCAGCTCCGGATCTACAATTCTGAAGCAGAGGAATGTTCATTCTCTAGCTCTGATGGTAGTCAGGCCATGGCCATGGCAACGTGGGTAGATGCCAGCATGGGCCAGCTTGCCATGCTCTGCTTTTGGCCCAAATGGCTCTGTTCAGCCTGCATATCATGTGTCGAGCATAGAATCCCCTAAAGAGGCCTATTGGATCTGCCCAAGTCATCTCCATCTAATCTAAGGTCACCATGTGGAAAAGAGGACATTACTATCGTACTTAATTAATTAATTAGTTAACAGTTTTATACCACCCTATACAAGGTAGTATCCAGGCAAGTAGCAATATTTAAAATCAAACATTATAAGAACAATAACAGTATGTATTAAAACAGTAGCATCTGCAAGTGGGAAGAGAAAAGTGCATCCCCATTTAAACAAAGGCCAGGGCAAAGAGGTGCGTCTTCACTGCATTCTGAAATGTGTGCAATGGAAGTGATTGATGCACTTCATGAGGTAGACTATTCCATAGCCTAGGGGCCATCATTGAGAAGGCCCTTTCCCAGGAGCGCCGCCCCTCCAGATCTTAAGGCACGGGCAGGTTGATATGGGAGTAGGTGTTCCTTTACATATTTGGGCCCAAGTTATTTAGGGCTTTATAAATCAGAGTTAGCACCTTGAATTGGGCTCGGTAGTAAATTGGCAGCCAATGCAGCCCTTCTAAAACTGATGTGATATGCATCTAGCTAGCTGTCCCAGTCAGCACCCTGGTGGCTACATTTGCACTAGCTGCAACTTCTGAACCATCTTCAAGGGCCAAGGGCAGCCCTATGTAGAGTGCATTACAATAGTCAAGTCTGGAGGTTACAATAGTCATGTCTAGAGCATGGATAACTGTGGATTACAATATTTGCTGACATTACATTTTTTATACAACCATTACAGCTGTAGCTCTCCTGCCCAGTTTTGATACAGCAACCCTGTCTGTTGCAACCTTATTTCTGTCAGTGATTAGGCCTCCAGAACGCCAAAGGCAGCAATGGAAATTAAGGTTTTTTCTGCATTGGGCCTTATTCTGGATTATATCCCAGAATAGGGACCTGTTGTGTACATGGGCCTTTCTGCACTTGGCCTTATTTTGGAATATATCCTGGGATAGGGGTCTGTTGTCCGCATGCTAATACAGGCTATGGCAGGCCTTGCATGGTGCCTTCCACAGCCTGTATGATCACGTGAACAGCAGGCCCCTGTTTTGGGATAAGATCCAGAACAAGGCTAAGTGCAGAAAGGCCCCATGTCAGTGCAGACTATGGCTATAAATGTGCTAAACTAGTTCAGTTGGTTTGCAGTTCACCATGAAACAGGTGGTTCATATAGCGAACGCCCCAAAAAAGTTCAAAGTGAACCCAAACTAAGGGTAGTTGGTTCAATTTGAACCAAACTACAAAGCCAGTTTGTACACAAAGTCAAACTATGTCAGTTCAGTTCAGAAAGGCCCAAAGACTACTTTCACCTGAAAAAATGATATTTTTTCCATTTTCTGATTTATACTGCCTTTGTGATCAGATGTTCTCTTTCACCATGACCAAACACATCCTTTTCTCTGTGTGTTTTCAGTTTCTTGTCTTGCTGACCACAAGATTGTGTTTCTTGGTCATCAAACTGATATCTTCAAAGGGGCTTCCTCTAGAGTTTATCATTTTCTAAACTCTTGTTGCTTCCTTTCATTTCTCTCCACAGCTCTGGCTTGTGCAATAAAGCATACCCCCAGTTCCAGCTTTGACTATAGACAAAAGAGAAGGGGCCATACATTTTCATCACAGATCAATCTCTGCCACCGATGTGTAGACGTTCTTCCCTCTTTCAGTTTTCTTGGCCATCTGATGCTCCCTTCTCCCAGCTGCACGAGAGGAGGCAGGGACATTTTCAGAAAGGAAGTCTTTTGGGGAAACCTATAACCACACCAGGGCTGTTTTTCCACTAGCACTAAGTACCCATTGAAGTACCCATTAAGGACCCATTAGGCTCAGAGCAGGATGACCCCATTTCCACTACAGACCCCATTAGAGCCACATTTGTTTCCACCACAGCTAGGGAAATCTGGATCATATGGGTCCTTCAGGACCTATAATCCAGATTTCCTGTAGACCCCATTAAAAGGGTCTACAATGGGGTCTTCAGGCCACAAATCCAGATTATAGGGAGCCTGTTTCCACTACAATTGGGCAATGAGGTGTAAAGGAGGCTCATGGGGGGGGGCACCCATGGGGGTGTGTGCCCCAAACTCAAAACTTTGAAGTCCCTCCGAAGCCAGCTCCAAAGTCCCTCTGAAGCTGCCTTCAGAGATTAGCACAGGCGATGAAGAGAACCCCTTGTGAGAGCAATGCCGTTGTCAAAGGCTCTGGAGGATCTTCGAAGTTAGCGGCAGATTGCTCTGGAGATTCTATGGAGCCACTCTGGAGGATGTTCGAAGATTCTCCAGAGCCTCCAGAGATTGCACCCCCTGTCCTCCAAAACACCTGGGGTGACAGGCGGACCCCGTATGGGTAGATCCGGATTTCCACATGGGTGTTCCGGTGTTTCCACAGCAGGCAGGCTAGCACCTATTGCTACTGGGTGCTAGACCACCCTTGGAAACACACTGAGTGCTTCCCTTAATCCGGATCTACTAGATCCGGATTAAGGGAAGTGCCCATTCCTTAGATCCAGATCTTCTTAGATCCGGATTAAAGGAGTTCAGTGGAAAAACACTCCAGACATACCGTTCTGCTATGAAGCAGGAGTCATAGGGTACTTTCAGACCTTGCTTTAAAAACTGATAGTCCAAAGTAAAGGGGTTCCAAAGGGAAAACAGTTTGCAAGACCCACAGTTGATACTTCACATTTTATCATTTTTGTAATGTCGCAGCAGCAACATGTTTCTGTTCACATTCTCAGCCCCTCCCTGTGTGCTTGGCATGAAGTACAGTCTGCACAGTTTGCCCACTCGGGGTAGGTTCCCATATGAGATTAAATGCAAATTCCCTCTGTTCTCTGGATCCTCCGATCCCACTTAATTTTTTATTCCTGGACTGTATGAGGACTATCCCACTAAAATCCTCAGAAAAAAAATCCTCAGAAAAACTGTTCTCAGTCCGTTTTGGAGCCCAGCTTACTCACCCCTCCCCACTTTGGGAATGTTACTGGACTATCCCAGGAGGAGATCAACTTTTCAGACTGCTTCTGGTCAATGCCTGCAGTGGATGGGTGGGATTTCACATCTGGGAAGGTTTGCCCCCTCCCCTTGCCACGCCTGCTTTGAACTTACTGCAATTATGAGAGATACATAGTGATTGCAGAGGGGGGGGGGGAGGAAAACTTTTAAAAAAACACCAGCCTCTCTTTGCCAGAGATACATTTGTAGCAAGGACTGCAGAGCAGGGGAAAACTTTTTTAAAACACCATCCTCCATTTACAGGTGATTGATGAAGCCCTATGTGGAGTATCCATACTTTTTAGAGCAGCTCCACTTGTGTGGGACCATCCCCGATTGCCGATAGCTGTGGAGCACTCAAACATGCTCCACAACTTTACTATCAGTGCTGGGTTTTCCAGCGATAGCTTTTGGCACCTTTTAGGGATGAAAAAGAGGGACTATCTTGGGGTTGCCTACAGTATGTGACACAAACCCACCACAGCTGTGCCATAATGGTGCTATATTTCTCCCATCTGGATGCCCTCTTATAAGTTCCATTTGCCCTGTGGTGGCAAATAAATAAATATCAAGACAAACCATTTTAAAAAAATAAATCCCTTTAGTTGCTGCTAGATGGCAGAGTCGGTTAACGCATCAATCCTCTCTGGCTCTGTTACTTTCTGTACCGGGCGACTGGCTTTTCATATCCAGCAACATAGTGAAGCAACTGAGCTGCTGAGCATCTCGAGAAATGGATGTTCCATCAGTGGAACCCGATTCTGAAGGGTTGTTTCTCACTTGCCCTCTTGTCCTCCACACAGCACGCAGCAATATATATTTTGTAAAAATCAATAATCCTGAAGTCTTTCTGATGATTTTTAAAGCCTTACCCATAAACTGGAAGATATGGTGTCTACGGTGGAGAATGAGTTTGGAAAAAGAATGGAGGCAAAATATGGAGTCCAAGAGAAAAACCTTACAAAGTGACAGAGAACAAAATGTTCTAATGGAGCAGAGATGCGATTTCAGAGAATTTTTTGGAAGAATAATTCTATTGCTAGCAAGCATTTTTGCCACAAGCATATTTTAAAGAGATTTATTGTGGTTGTTGTTATTGACATACAACAATAACACACAGTAAACATGATATTTGTGCTGGTTTTGGTAATTGTTATCTCTAGTCGGGCCCTTCCCTATTATTATTATTATTATTAGTAGTAGTAGTAGTAGTCGTAGCAGCAGCAGCCAGCTGGGTGACCTTGGGCTAGTCACAGCTCTCTTGTGAGCTCTCACAGCCCCACCTACCTCACAGGGTGTTTGTTGTGGGGAGAAGAAGAAAAAGAAGAGTTGGCTTTTCTACCCCACTTTTCTCATCCATTTAAGGGGACTCAAAGCGGCTGACAAAGCTTCTATTCTTCTCCCCACAACAGAACACCCTGTGAAGTAGGTGGGGCTGTGAGAGCTCAGAAAGAGAGCTGTGACTAGCCCAAGGTCACCCAGCTGCCTTCATGGGGAGTGAGGAATCAAACCTGGAGAATAGAAAGCTTTTGTCAGATGCTCTGGTTGCATCCCCATGCACTAAATAGTCTGAATTGAGTCCAAATTCGGCAAGGAGCATCCCCATGCAAAGCCCCCAAACTGGGCTACCACGTGCAGACAAAATCACCCAAATCCAACCTAAATTTAGTCCTCTTGAAAACCGTTCTCACTAAAGTTTGGGAGGCAAGTCTGCATTATTTTGGAGGACGAATCTGCGTACGGGGAGGCTCCTGAGCTATTTGGGGAGGAGTTAGGGTTAGCAGGCGGGTTTCACGTCCTGTGCTGCTGTTGCTGTCCTGTGCCTTGGGGATTGCAACTGCTGGCCATTTTTAAACAGCAATAAAAAAAACCTAACCTCTTCTCTCCATGATCCGATCACTGGGCAAACGTAAAAGAATTGATTCCCCCAGTTTGACAGGTAAAGATGCAGCGATGGGGTGTGTGTGTGTCATCTGGCCCTTGCTGTCTCACGAGCCTCTTCCCAAACCCTTATTCCACTCCCGCTCCCCGATCGCCAGCAAGCAGCAGTTTAGCAGAGGAGCGCTTCTCTGCTAAACTGCCTCTAAACACTGTAGCGGCTTTTGTTAGCTTATTCTACCCCCACTCACCAGTCACTGCAAGCAGCTTCTGAAGTTTGCCAGCTAAAAAGCTAACCTCTGATCAGAGACGTTTTCGCACGGGCGAAAACGGAACGCGAAAAAGGCAGCTGCGGACACGTCATCCGCATTGGCCGCGCGCGCCTTGCGTCCCGACGTGTCCGCAGCTGCCTCTTTCGCGTTCGAAATGTAGAGCACTTCTAAGTGCTCTACACGCGTTCCAACGCGGACGAGCCGTCCGCAGGCGTTCGGGAGAAGAAGCGTTCGCGCCGCTTCTTTCTCCCGATCGCCTGCCGGCTCGCCTCCGACGCCGCGCGGCTTTGACAATCAGCTGTTTTTCAAACAGCTGATTGTCGATCTGCCTCGGCGGCCGCCGGCGCGCCCCTGGCCGGCGTTTGCCGGCTAAGCCAGCTTCGGGCGCTTTCCCCATTCGCACACAGACGCTCCGGAACGCGTTTACACGCGTTCCGGAGCGTCTGTGTGTGAACGGGGAAAGCGCCCGAAGCTGGCTTAAGCTTTCCGCCTGAACGCGTTCGGTTTCGAACGCGATTCAGTGCGGAAATGCCTCAGGTCTCTGTCTGCGGTGCAGATCTTGGAAATCCATAGTAGTATTATCTAGATCTATATTTTTTTAAACAGAAAATAATTTTTCATTTATCGATTCACATTTATATCCACCCTGCCAATCAAAGGAGCTCAGTACAGTTTATACCTCATTCAGTTTTAATATGCCGTGCTCTTGCAATTCCACTTCTTTACAGCATTATGAAGTATTGGAGAATTAATCATCTTTAAGGCCCCCCCCCCCTCTTTTTCAATTTGTTCTGAGTTACATTATGCATAATGCAGGCTCTTAATCCTCTTTCGTGTTATACCATCTAATAAATTTCTTACTAGGTACCATGGAGGTAGATTTTACTACCTTCACCATTTTGTCCTTTAATTAGCCATATCTAGTCAGAAAAGCAATTAGGGAACCCATATGAGATGTGAGTTCCAGAATGATAATGTCCATCTTCAAGAGATATCTCTCTCCAATACCATTTCTCATCCTGAACAGTACGTAAGCCTTCTTCATGTTCCCAGTTAATGAAGAGCTTTTACTCTGGGCATGTTTTAATGCCTTGCCATCTGCAGTATAGGAATGGGAGATACAAGAAAATTCCCTTCACTAAGAGGATTTGTCTTTTCTAGGCAACTTTGTGGAGACAATCAGTCACATCTTAGGGTACAGTCAAACACACTTAATGAGAAGAAGAAGAAGAGGCCCAGCGGGAGGGGTGATGGTTCTATAGCACACTCAGAAGTGATCGTTTCCAGAGCTCGTGAAAGTATTTCCAGAATCTGCACACCACATGGACTATTCCCTACACCACATGGACTACTCCACATAGCTCATCTGGAATGGATCCCACCTCAAGAGCACAATCATTTCTGGGTGCAGTTTTCATGATCGGAAGTGTTCCAGCTGAAAGGCCTGTGTGCAGCTAACCTGTTCCCCTGGGAAGAATTCACTGCCACCATGTAGTAACCAATGTTCTCTTGGTGGTATGTAGTGATGCATTTCTCACGGTCTGAATGGACAGATGCTGCTAATACATCTTCATGACAAGTTAGTTAATGATCGTGAGAATGCCTGAAGGAATGGTCAGGAAAACATGACCAGTGGGATGCCATTTCACTGACAGTCATGACATTTTGATATCCTCCCCTCCCAGTCTAGCTCTTATAGATTATGGATCAGAACCTAATTTGGAACTACCAAGCACTGTATGCAAATGAATATTGGGTTCTCTTCCCTCTCGTGCCTTTCTGCACTTACCTTTGGACCCATCTACAATGTAGACTATGAGTCTCCCTTCTGTATTGTACACTGGTCCTAGGGAGTGTGCAGTGGTATGCTCAGTCTGCATAGGTCAGAGCATAATCCATATCAAGAGGGTCTTGATCTTGATCACCAAAAGACATGATTCAACAAGTCTTTCAATGGACAAACAGGTCCCAATCTGGCACATGGAGGCGGGCCCACTAAAATGGCCATTCTGCGGGTTCTGAGACTAAGAACTTTAATTTATAGCCCTTTGGATCCCTCAAAGACTAGGCCCAGAGTTGTTCTAGAGCACTGCGAGCTGTGATCTGCATAGTTCACGTGGGGAATGCTCCCAGGTGGAGCACCTGTGTTCAAAGGAGCTGTTACCAGAAATAGTTCCTTCTACGTAGGAGCATTCCCCACACGAACTACCTGTGGTGCAGGTTTACCTTGAACTAGCACCAGAGGGGCACATGACCCATCACGTGTCATGTTGTCATGTCATGCGGTGTGCCAAGCACCCACATGATGTGTCACATGATGCATCAGATATGGCTGATACGCATATGCATCAGATATGGCATATGCATCAGATATTTGCATTTAAGATATGTTTGGGGAAGGATTGGGGAGGATCTGGGTGCACTAAGCATCTGTAAGTGCAAATGCTTAGTGCACTTGGGGCTGTTTTGCCCAAGGTTTCTCACAGCCCAAAAACCATGTATGAAAAGGACCCTGGATCAGTAGTCCTGCCTGGTCCAGATCATGGTCTTTGAGTGCAGAAAGACCCCTTTTTCCAGGCAGACATAGGGCCAATGTCCTTATACTTTATCCTGACTAAACTACCCATTTTTCCATTCTTTTTACAGTGGTGGGAAAGGCATTTTATTGCCTTGTTCCAGTCAACCTGTCTGGAAAATAGAAAAACATGGTTAGAAAAACACTGGGCAGCTGAAGGCATAACTGTCTTTCCAAAGAACTTATAATTAGACAGTTAATGTAGTCATTTGTTGGGTTTTGATTCAATAGGAGTGATTCATATAGTCCAACAGGCAAAATAAACAAGCTGGTGAAGGGCATGACAAAACCAGCAACGCTGACAAAGAATAATATTCAGTTTGTGGAGATACGCGCCTCATTTCCCATGCTCAGTCAACCAGATCCTAAAGCATGATCTAGCAAGCCGTCCTAAGGGTGACAGCATTCCAGGTGGATAAAGCACTGCCAGTAAACAGATGCAAAGAAAAGGTGTGGCGATGGCTTGAGTTGAAGCTTAGATGTTTAACTGGAGGAAGAAGAAGGTTAAGGCTGTGGTCGCACTTTCACTTTAAACCTTCTGTCCGTCTTCTGACCTCTAGACTCATACTTTTTCATTTCTATGGGTGTGTCCATACTGGGGGATACTGCACATTCAGATATGCATGGTGTCATACCTGATGCTTGATACTTTGTAGTGGCAGTGCATTAAGCTGCTGCTACTGTAGATTTACTTGCTGCGGAATGATCAACACTCACTCTGCAGTATCTGGTAATTTTGGAGTTTCCTGCCATCCTGACATTGGCTGCCCGATCCCACGTGATGCATGCCTCACCGCGCATGACACAGAAGTCTTTCAGGAGCCATGGAAGAAGCTCTGGACCTCTGTTTTGAATGGGAACAACGCGTTATGACTTCGCAGCCAAGTAAGCTGTGGATTTTTATATAACTGCGGATTTTTATCCATTAGTCTGGAAGGGACCTATCTGTTTTATTTATTTCCATCCTCTATTTGGACTTTCCAGAGACCTGGTTTTCACAGATCTCAAACTGTTACAGTGTGCTAATCCACTTTCATTATTTGGATGTGATCAGGAAAGGGGACTGAAGGGGTAGATTATGCTATAACGGGTGGAACCTGCCTTCCCTTTAGCCCAATGATTATTAAGGATATTGCTCTGATCATACTCCTCTGTTGCCTCTGTTGATTGACAGAACTTTTATCCTATCAGAGTGTGGGGGGAGTGGGTGTTGATGCAGTCGAGAGTAGTAGAGAACTAAAGGGCCACATACAGGACTTGGGACAATAATATAAATGTGTGAGCAGAGCAACTGAAACTGAAGACGACCTTAGGAAGGACAAACAAATATTGGGCGTGATCAGCAAGGTGTGACCATGGCCTAAGTGTCTAACTGGATTAGGAAGAGTAGAGTCATAGTGGAAAGACTGACTAGAGTAGAAACTGCCTCAAGGAGCCCCTTATCCCCATACCGTGTTAAGAGAACTGCTCCCTCCAGGGGAGCAGCTTGGAAATATTTCTGAAGAAGGACACATAGAATCCCCTCCTCAAAGGTGCCTCTAGGCCAGTGGTTCTCAACCTTCCTAATGCCGTGACCCCTTAATGGATTTCCTCATGTTGTGGAGACCCCCAACTACGGGGGTAGAGCATCTGGGAAGTGGGAGGGAAGGGCAGTGGGAGACTTGTCGCGACCCCTCTGAAAGGGTAGTTCGACCCCCAAAGGGGTCCCGACCCCCAGGTTGAGAACCACTGCTCTAGGCTAACCCCTATGCCCTGCCTAGAAAGGACCTCTGTCTTTCGGAACCTCTATTTAGAGCAGTGTTCACATCTGCATTTCAATCCAGCTTTAGCCCACCCTCAGAGTGAGAGAGTACATCAGTATTGGGGCTTGTGATTTCCCCCCCCCCCCATATTATCTAACCCAAAGATGGATTTTCTGAGCTAGATAATGAGCCTTTTCACACCTACCTTAGTGGTGAACTCTGGGGATGCTCCAGCGTGGTGCATGTGCATTTCACAGAGTGATTTTTTTTCACTGGAAACAGCTCTGCGCTTGCAGGAGTTCCTCCCATGTGTATAGGTATGGAGCAGTTAAAACAACTGCACGCATATACTAGCAACTGGGCTGGGATAGCCTGGCATGTTCCATCTGCCCACTTCCAGGTGGAAGAGGTACAGAGAGTGCACATGACTGGCAAAGCAGGTGTGGTTGCATGTTGCCTCACATACGCATTGGCATCTTTGGCATGGCAAAGCAATCACCACCATGATGGCATGGTTTGCACTTAGCCGGCGTATAGTCAAGTGCCAGCTAAGTTTCAGATGGTTTTGGTATCCTTAAGTCTAGACACCCAAACCATTCCAGATATTAACTGACCATCATGCCTCATCAAGTTGCAAATTGCCCCCCCCCCCCCCGGCAAAAGAAAACAGTTCATCACTAGGCCGATGTGTTCCCTCACTTTGAAAGTGGATTGAAAGTGGTTTAAAACTTAGATGTAAATGGAGCCTTAAATTCTTTTGAAATTGCTTGCAGAATTTTGTTTAGCAACAAAACTACCCGATTTTGTTTAGCAAAACTGAGGAGGAAATAGATCTTGATATTATTCAGTGTGCTTCTTGAACAAGAAAATCGGTCAGGGATTTCAGATAGTTTTTTTTTTTTGTTTTGGCAAGGAACCACGATTACATAGATCACTAACTTAATTTTTCTGAGCAAACACAACAGAAGACCTCTTCCTAATAGATTTTCTTTCTCCAAGATCTTATTTATGGGAGACTGATGAGGCTTAAGTGTATATAATGCAAGAAGAAGCTGTAGCAACTTGTTCATTTACAATTACGCGCCTCGCTACATTCTTTAAAAAATGTCTATACATTGGGAACAGATCAGTTTAACCTTCTAGATTAAACTTTAATAGCTGTTTGGAGAACAGAGATGCCCATTAGGGATGTGCAAGAATATTTGTAAGGGGGAGTTCCCATTATAAGCTTAATTCGGTTTCCCTAAACTGAAATAATAGAACTGGATTCAAACGCGAATTTGCCTGTTCCCATTACTTTAAACTTAACCACGTTCAATTCAGATTCTGAGGATCGTACGTGGCGTACATGACTCAAGGGGGGACTCAAGTGGCTACTTTTTAAAAGCCTCTTTTTGGGGCTGCCCTGCCTTCTTCCTCCTGGTGTGAACGTGCCACCCATAAGGGATCCTTCACAGAGCCTAGCTGGGTGGCTGCTGCTTGCTTGGATGGAGGAAAAACGGCACCGGGCAGCCAGCAATTCTTTCCCCTCCTCTCCCCATTGCCCAGGGTACACAGCAGCAGTGGCAACTCAAGTCCCCTTCGCCTGCTCACTCCACAGCCACAGCCTTAAAAACAACCTGTAGCTGCTTTCCTTTCCTTTCCCTTTTTTAAAGGTCAGAACTTTCAAAATTGTGAAGAATTGCAACATTGTTATCAGGTGTGAAGTG
Source organism: Aspidoscelis tigris stejnegeri (assembly GCA_023333525.1). NCBI lineage: Eukaryota > Metazoa > Chordata > Lepidosauria > Squamata > Teiidae > Aspidoscelis > Aspidoscelis tigris. The sequence goes on along the minus strand of JALMGA010000007.1, from coordinate 19,917,258 downwards.
GTTGGATTGCTACAGTGTAGTGGCTGCTTTAAGGGGTGGATTTTTACAGTAAAATCACTATCTTTGGAAGCAAGCTATTGGGGGAGGGAAACCCTAAACAAGCATTCTCATCCCTTAACACGGTACCGTTCACACAGTAAAAAAAATGTAAAACGTTTCAAGTGCACGAACCAGAGTGAGACCTGTTGAAATGAGGATTAACATTTACAATGCTTTGGGGGCGATTTAACACACGGAAAGCATGTTAAGCCAACCTGACATGGGAACTGCAAGGAATGAAACCGTTTTGAAACTGAAATAAGCTTATAATGGGAACTCAGCCTAACATTCGTTATTCATACAAATATGTCCAAATTTTAACATTTGTACACAAATTGAACGTTACGATATTCATACATTAATATTCGTACAAATAGTTTGTACATTTGTTAAACTGGGGATACGTATCGATATGTATGCATTTGTATAGGATATGTATCCGATAGGTACACATTGATATAGGGTACAGGTTATTGATCCATTTGTATAGGATCTGTATGCAGGATCCGTATCCTGGATCTGTATGCATTTGTATCGGATATTCATACGAATTCATATGAATACATTCGTATCCAATAGAATCCTAACACATTCAAAGGGGATCTATCTGAACGAATACAAATTTTCTAACATTCAGTTAGTTACGAATTGAATGCCAAAAAGCCCATTCGTGAGCATCCTTAATGCCCATGGTTCTGTCCACCAGCATGCTTAACCCCATCCCTATTCCACTTTCGGAGACGTTGGTAGCCTGCTGTGCCAGGGAAAACAAAGACGATATTGTGGCAATTACTAGCCATTTGACCAGCCAAACCACCAAGCTCAGCCTTGGTGCAAGGCTGGTAGAAATCATGCCAAGTTCTTCTACATTCCGTGGCTTGGCCTGCTACTGACCTGGGCGTGTTTCTATGCTGGCTGGTCTCCTAGCAGAGGATCTTAATCCATCTTTTGCTACAATACATACAGTAACAAATAAACACTTATGTGCTTCATAAAGTATAAAACCATTGATAATCTTGTTCTTTGAATCTGATTTCATGACTGGATTAGTGTTTTCTTTGCTAACCTTATGAACCATAATTATACTTGCTTATTTGCTGCAAAAATTCCAGTAACAATTCAGATATGGCAGATTTAGGGCCTTTTTTCACCTTCCACTTCCCATGGAAGGGAAGATGGGATGGATCGGGTAAGTGTGATCACTGCTATACTAATAGTGATCACCTCACTGCAGCAACAGCCATGTGCACCAGCCATTGTGACAGTGACTGGGCAACACAACCTGGACCTGTGGCCGCGTGGCCCTGCCACATGCAACCTTCACCCAGAAAAGGTCTGAAGGGTGCATGCTAGGTGGTACTAGCTGTGTGCACTTTTTAGTGCTCCTCAGCTACTGGCCTGTGGGATGGTCTGGCATGTGTGGAGATGCCTCCAGAGCAGAAGCGGCTCTGCACAGCACGTATGCTCTGGCTAGGAGCATCCCTGGAGCCTTTTCACCAAAGTGCAAAAAGGCCCGTACAGTCTTCCAGTTACCTTAGGTAGCATCTTCTGTATGGCGGTTCGTGCTACAGCAATGCTTTGGGACATGTGCTTCCATATCCCTCTCCCTGCTTTCTTGCTATGGAAATGTCACAGCCAGGCAACTTTCATTCTCTGGCTTCCACTCTTCTGCCCAGGACTGTTTTCGAAGACACAGGAAGTGGTGCTGAAGTCTGCCATTTTGTGTCTCTGCAGAAACAAAGCCATGCTACATGGCCTAAAAGATGCATTGCCGGTAAGTATCCATTAGCAGAAGTGGAAGAATTGGGGGGAGGGGGGGGAGAGATGCTGTTAGGCTCCGTTCCCACTTGACTATTTTACTCCGGATTGGACTATTTTAATCTGAATTCAAAACCCAGTGCATGCGTCTTAGAATCATAGAATGGTAGAGTTGGAGGGGACCTCTTGGGTCATCGAGTCCAACCCCCTGCTCAAGGCAGGATCTCCTAAACCATCTCAGACAGATGGCTGTCCAGTCTCTGCTTGAAGACCTCCATCGAAGGGGAACCAACCACCTCCCGTGGCAGCCTGTTCCACTGGTTGATCACTCTTACTGTTAGAAATTTTTTCCTAACATCTAAACTAAATCTTTTCCCCTGCAGTTTCACCCCATTGTTTCTAGTCCTTCCTTGAGAGAGTGAGAACAGGGCTGATCCCTCTGCCTTGTGACAACCCTTGAGGTATTTGTAGACAGCTATCATGTCTCCTCTCAGTCTTCTTTTTGATAGACTAAACATTCCTAGTTCCTTAAGCCGTTCCTCATAGGACATGGTTTGCAGACCGTTCACCATCTTGGTAGCTCTCCTTTGAACCTGCTCCAGCTTGTCAGCGTCTCTTTTAAACTGGGGTGACCAGAACTGGACACAGTACTCCAGATGAGGTCTGACCAAGGTAGAGTAGAGGGGGATAATAACTTCACGTGATCTGGACTCTATGCTTCTCCTAATACACCCCAGGATTGCGTTTGCCTTTTTTGCAGCTGCCTCGCACTGTTGACTCATGTTCAGTTGATGATCTACCAGGACACCCAAGTCTTTTTCACATGTGCTGCTGCTCAGCCGAATTCCTGCCATTGTATATGTGCTTTTTTCATTTTTCTTCTCCCACTCTGCCTCTAAAACAGTATTGATAGTGCTTGTAGTAGACTAGGTGCTTAACGGGTGCAGAGATGTGTGATCACCACACCCTTCAGGAATCCTTATGATACCATTTTGCCACCATGAAGACCCTGCCTTATGGTTGTTCTATCTGTTGTGCTCTCTAGAAAGGCAGCAGGTTTGTTTGGATTCAGAGACAATGAAAACACACAGGTTTGGGTTGAAGCTTTATTCTGAGACAGTATAAAATGAGAGACAGCTCAATTAAGAGTGTTATACATAAGCCCAAGCGAAGGAAGGAAGGAAGGAAGGAAGGAAGGAAGGAAGGAAGGAAGGAAGGAAGGAAGGAAGGAAGGAAGAAAGGAAGGAAGGAAGGAAGGAAGGAAGGAAGGAAGGAAGGAAGGAAGAGTTGGCTTTTCTACCATACTTTCTCATCCGTTTAAGGGGACTCAAAGCGGCTGACAAACCTGTTCTTTTCCCCACAACAGAACACCCTGTTAGGTAGGTGGGGCTGTGAGAGCTCAGAAGAGAACTGTGACTAGCCCAAGGTCACCCAGCTGGCTTCATGGAGGAGGGCAGAATCAAACCCGGTATTCCTAGGTAAGAGTCAGCTCCTTAACCTCTAGACCAAACTGGCTCATAGAAAGAAAGAAAGAAAGAAAGAAAGAAAGAAAGAAAGAGAGCAAAGTATATAACCTGACATAATCTCTGGTAACCAGGAATCCCACCTGGCAGTCCCAACTCCCCCCTACCTTTTCACAAAGCACAACCATGAACATCACCCAGACCTACAGTATCTGCCCTGTACATCTCTTATCTCCCAATCCATGGGGAAGCTGTGTGGGTGATGGTTGCCACCAATGAAGGCCTTGTCCTCATTACTGAGGAATCCAGTTGCACAGAGGTCATAGTTACACCTTATAGCATTCTGTTTATGATGCTACCTGGCAATTTCACCCTTGGTTCACTTCCTGTAAACTGTTCTGCCCTCCAACCCTCTGACCCGACTGGGCGCTTGCCTTCACTATATCCTGCCTTTCACCAATAAGTCCCAGGGTAGGTCACAAAAGCAACAATAAAATAATTTTTAAAATATTCTTAAAACATTTTAAAAATGTACTACTGGTATTTCAAACTTAATGGACGCTTTTATGAACTTACTGCAAGGGAATGGGAAATTTTAATTACCAGTTTCTTCATTCTTCCCACATCTGTTTGACGTCGGGAGAATAATGGAACTGTTAAACGGACATGACGGGAAGGGATGCAGTTCTTTATTTTGTTCTGGATTCTTCTGAAAGAGAAAAGAATGACTGTGGCTTAGGACATATCTGCACTTGGATGGGAGAAGCCAGCTGGAAGGAGAGGAGGGTCAGAGGTAGTCTGGCTGTCCCAGCAGGGCATTTCCATGACCAATGGCTAGTATGGCCTGAAAGGTACTGACGCCTGCACATTGGCTTTTTCCTCACTTATCTTTTGTTTTACTTATGCACAATTAGCCGATATATAAAAAAAAGAGATAAAGAGAATATACATTTTTATTGGGAAAAATGGGAGTGGGAAATAAAATCAAACAAGGCTGAAAGGGGAGCGATTGGTATGATGTATAAAGTAGTACTTCAGCTTGAAATGGAACATGAACAGGTTAAAGAATGTATGATTACGTGGGCAAGAAATTTTGGATACAATATCCAAATGAACCAATGGGAGAAATTGTGGGTAATATATATGAAATTTACATCTTGCATGCTATTGAAAGAAAATATGTATAAAATGATGCATAGATGGTGTTTAACACCTCATAAATTAGAGAAAGCATTTCAAAATAGGTCTATGAAATTTGGGGAATGTGAAAAAGTTGAGGGAACCTTTACCATATGTGGTGGACTTGTGAAAAAGCAAAAAAGTACTCGCTACTAATATATAATTTGATGAGACAAATTTTAAAGAGAAATATTATGTTTAAACCAGAATTGTTTTTGTTGGGAATTGTAGATAACAGTTTGGATAGTATAAACTCTGATTTTATATATGGTGACAGCAATTAGTCTATTATACACAGAGAAATGGAAGCAAGAAGAGATACCTACAGGAGAGGAATGGTCAATTAAACTGATGGACTTGGACAAATGGACAAATTTACTAATAGATAAAACAATGGATAAGTTTATGAAAGACTGGAGCCCTTTCGTCAACTATCTTCGAGAATTAGAAGTAATGACAGATGGTTTGGGCTAAAGACCAAAGGGTAACCTGAAAAGGAACAAGAGATATCTAAGGGGAGCAAATAAACAAGCGACACAGAGAAGGGAAGCCTGAAAAACGGAGGAAGTCACATAAAAAACAACAACACTAAAGTAATGTAATAATCTAATATGAAATGTAAGAAGCTTTTAGGCTGTCTTAAAATGTTCTTTATAAATAAAATATCTAAAAAAAAAAAAGGAAAGTGACTGGCATGGTGGCTTTTTCTGAGCCAGCAATTTTCTACACAGTGAGGGCCCATAGTACATAGCAGTTTTAGCAGTTCCCAAAATGTATAATACATTGATTGGTTGTCCCTATACTGAGAGTCAGCAGGACCCTAGGAAAGCCTTGAGCTTCAAAGTCAGGAGGAAAAACCTAAAGCTGAGAAAACAGTGAGGTCAAAAGGTACTGTACCAGTGGGAAGCCTTAACAGGGGCCCGTATGGTGAGAAAACACCAGATGTTAAGTGGGAAAAATCTGCCTAAACATATGAAGAAGCTGACTTGTGGAAAAATCTGAGGGATTAAAAATAATCTTCAAATATTGCTTTACCTATCTAAAAACTGAGGAAATATGTGGAATCAAATCCAATTCCATATCATCCACCCTAATATAAGGGAGGGAATTATAACACAATTATAACCTACTCCATGGCCCTGGGGTGGAGGGTAGAATAGAAATGCAAACAAGCATCCCTGGTTGTGATTTTTCTTCTCTTAAAGCAAAAAAGACAGTTCATTTTGACCCCATATGGAAGAATCCATATAAAGATCTCCTCAGAGAGGGACTTTGCAGAAAGGTAGCTGTGTTAACTCTCTGCAAAATCCTTCCTGAAGAAGGTCTTGATGTGGATCTGTCCACATGGGAACTCTGTTAGTAGGAAGTGGCTGTAGCTCAGTGGTAGAGCAAGTTGCCTAGAAAGCAGAGGGTCACCAGTTCAATCCCCAACCTCCTCCTGAAGGAAGGAAAAGCCAAACCACTTCTGTATCTCTGCCAAGAAACCTGAATAATACTGTTCATGTAAGGGCCAGCCACAACATGGTGACACCCGGTAGTAGCAATGACTGTTAATCCATAAAAATAGAAATAGACATCTTATTCATATATTTATGATACTTTAATCCCAACTTTTCTCGAATGAGTCTAAGGAAGTGCACACCATTCCCTTCCCCTCTATAAGCTATGACTGGCCCAAGGTCACCCAGTGAGTTGCACAACAGAACTGGGATTCTAGCACTCACCTGATATGTGATTGGCCAAGACTAGATGGTTGCTAGGTTTCATTGGCTTGGGTATGACAAATAGTGACTGTTTGCTACCTGGATCTGATGAGGTCCTGTAGGTCTTCCAAGGACACTGCAATAGTCACCAGTGGATAAAGAGAGAGAGCAACGTACACTAGAGAAGGGTATGATCAGATTTCAGGCTTGTAGAATTCACTTTTTTCTTTTTCACTTTTTTCCGCTGCCCTATAAGAGAAAAGCAGAAGGTAACCCAGACAGGTAACCCAGACATTCAGTAGCTCAGACCCTGAGTTCATTCTCCTGCTGTTCACACATTTCAGTTTATATAGATTGTGTACAGTGGGGTCTATTTTCATATGAGTTTATGTAAGCCCTTTCGGCACTGGGCCTTATTCTGCATTATATCTTGGGATAAGGGTCTGCTGTCCTTCCTTTTCCTATTCTCTGCTCCTGCAGAATTCTAAATGATTTTAGTCTCACCACCTGATTATGTGTTTTCCTTGCTTTTCTCCATGCAGTTATAGGGCCTTGTGGATGCTCCATCCACACATTGCAACACTATTCCATCCTGGAATATCTGTGAGCATCCCCAACCCTCCAAAGCTGTGTAGCAGATGCTACTGCTCCACACCTTCAACAGGAACTGTTAGGGAATACCTGGTGAGCTCCCAGATGCAGCATTTGCAACTTCTTCCAATGCAATCACTGTTGTTTGGCCTGGTGGTGTGGCTGCAGCTGCGCAAATGTGCTCCGTGTTGCAATCATCATGGCAACAGCCCAATGTGCGCCAGAAGTTGTCCTGGACATTCCCATGGCAATCTAGGTGGGCTGGAACTGACTATCTGTGCTTCAAGTGCTGGTGGTCAAAGCACTTTGAAGTGTGGAGGCATCCTGGTTCGCCCCACCTCATCTTCAGTGGGGTGGTATTGCTATACCAACGCACTACATTAAGTGTGAATTAAGACACAGTTAGGTTTGCTGCACTGAAATCAGCTTTGACAGTTTGGTCAAAAGTCTAAAGGAGTGCTCCTGGCCAAAACAGCAACTTAAAAAAAAAGTCTAAAGGCTGGAATCCAGTTCCTCCCATGACCACATGCAAACGTTGAGCTGGCATCCCATGCCACCACAAATGTTTCGTTGTCTCCACGGGGGGGGGGGGGAGAGAAGGGAGGGAACATCCTGTCATCCTCCTCTGGAATGCCCAAATTCAGCCGCTATAAAATCACAATGTGGGAATACCTAAAAACAAATCAGAACAAGTTGGAAAAAGCAATGCACTTTCTGTGCAGAAAAATGTACTCAGCAGAAAATGCAGATATGAAGGGGAATACTGCATATTAGATTTGAGATCTCACATTTTGGTGTAATTTTCCCACAGCAGAAACTGATGCAACATGATTAGGGATGTGCACAAATATTCGTAACATTCAATATTTGTATGAATTCTGACAAATTTGGGCATTTGTATGCTTTGGAACATTCGTATGAATGCTTCGGAACATGTGTGAACTGGGAAGGTGGGAAAGTTGCTGTGCCAGTCACAGCTGCAGTGAATCCAGAGTGCATTTGACATGGACAGAGTGGATTCAAAGTGGATTCAGGTTGGATTTGATGCTTTCAGAGCAGATATGTTACAGAATACATATCGGATACGTATGCATTCCTATCAAATATCTGTATGAATTCATACAAATACATTCGTATTGAATAGAATCCTGCCACATTCAAAGGGGATCTATTCAAAAATATACAATTTTTCCTACATTCGATTCGGGAGAGTAATGTACATTCATGTACATCCCTAGACCTGATATAAAGCTCTTGTGAAGCTGTGGGACAATATACTGCTGGAATTAAGTAATAAGGTGCATATATAGTTAGCTTAAGAACGTATTTTCACTATGAGAACAAAGTTCATAGTCCTCCAATACAAAAACCCATTTTCGATTTTCCTTCCACAAGGTTTATTCAGCTCAGCAACAAAATTCAGAAAGAAAATAGCCTAATAAGAGTCATTGTTCTCTGTCACAATGCGCTGAAATGATGAAGAGACTCTGATCAATCTTCTTTTTCAGCTTGTTACTGTAGATCATAATCTAAAGAGAAATCCAGAAACCATACTGGGGGAATTAAAGACAAAACAAAAACACACACACCATACCCTAGAACTGCAAGCTATAATCTTACAAGCAAAAATATGATCATTTCATATGCAAAGAATTTCTGCTAAATATAGGCTACCTAGGAAAAGTCCTTGGATAAATTGTTGAATTGGCAGGAGGGATATGGCATGGAAGCAGCCCAGAATTGCAGTCTTTTCGCAAGTGGTACACAGTGCTGCAGAACCTCTAATGACAGATTTGGAACTGGCACAGTATCCCAGGCTTTGGCAGCCAAATGCCAGGCCTTACAGAAAACAGGATAACTCTTCCCAGTTCCACCCTAAATAGGGATGAGCCAGATGTCTGAGAGATTTCAGATGGATTTTGGAAACTTCAAAATGTTGATTTCCCAGATTTCCATTCACACAAATTTGGATGCATTTGAATGCACCAAGTCCATATCTGTCTTGAGCTTTACATCCTTCTCTTCACATGGGTCAGCTGCAAAGTCTCTGTTTCCATACGTCCTTCTGTTCTTGCACAGGTAGACAGAACTGCACTCAAAGCTGCCATGTGCCACCCATCTATGTGCCCATAAGCTGCCATGCGTCCATCTGTTCAAACTGCGCCCCTGAACTGCATCCAAAGGTTGCCCAAACTGAACTTCAGAATTTTGGCTGGTGATGAAGTTCACTTCTGCTAAGGCATCTACCTACACATGCCTCCCACACCATGTATGGAAACATGTATGGCCTTCATACTAAAGCTGCAAAATGACACCTAAGAAGAATATTCTTCTTCAAGCTCATTATCCCAACCTTTTTCACTTTTCCTCACAGACCTCACACTGTTTCCAGACCTCTGGCTTCTTAGCTCTTCTTCGCATTCAATATTTCTCAGTGCTCTTTTGAAAATGTGACACACATTTTGTGATCATGTGCCTATTAGTGGTGGGCCAAACTTGTTCAAGTTCGAACCTGTTTGAATTGAACAGGGATGTTCTAAAGGCTCAGGTTTCAACCAAACACCCTGCCTATTTAAACACAGAATTCAAATTTAAACTGGACAAAGGGATATTCAAGCAACCCCAGTCAACACACCCTGTTGGATCAGAGGTTCAAAGGTGTTCAAAGGTATTTGAAAGGTTCACGGTCCAACTAGGGATGTGCACAAATATTCATAACATTCAAAATTTGTCCAAATTTGGTCAAATTCAGACATTCAAATTCAAATAGAATATTGGCTCCTCCTGTTTGGGTGTTGCCAAAGTTGTAAGACTACAAGATTAAGGGCCTGTTCATACTTATTGGCCTGGTATGATTATAACAATGCCATACCAGACCAGTAAGGATCTAGCATGGTGGTGACCATTTGCACTACAACCAATAAACCATCCTGAACTAGCCAGCAGTGCTTTTGGTGCACACAGCCAGCCCAGGGTTGGCCAGACTTCCGAGGCAACATCCGGGAGATGCTCAGATATTGCCATGGTCATCTGGATGCTATATGTGACTGCATAGCTGCAACTGCACTACCATACCCACTTCCCATTCCATGCTCAGAAGGTGGTGAGGGTACAGCCACTCTTGATAAGCATCTGGACAGCTGGATCACTCCAGGGAAGCTTGTGAGCCAGTTTGGTCTAGTGGTTAGGTAGCTGGACTCTTATCTGGGAATACCGGGTTCGATTCCACCCTTCCCCATGAAGCCAGCTGGGTGACCTTGGGCTAGTCACAGCTCTCTTCTGAGCTCTCACAGCCCCACCTACTTCAAAGGAGGGAAGAATAGAAAAGCTTTGTCAGCCACTTTGAGTCCCCTTAAATGGGTGAGAAAAGCGGGGTAGAAAAGCCAACTCTTCTTCTTCTTCTTCTGATGGATCTCTGTGGGTCCCCAGTGCAGATGGAGTGATCCAGTGAGCACTGCTCAAGTGCAAACAGACCCAACTTTTCTAGCAAGGTGCAATAAAGTGTACTTCATTCTGCATCTTGGACTCTTTGAGGATATCATTAATGACTCCAGCAGTTGAACTTCTTAGTCTGACTGTAGGCATTTTCGCATTACACGTGTTCCATTTGGAACGCGTGTAGAACGGGAAGCCTAAGGCACTTCAGGACACTTTGATCATTCACACACAGGAGCGCAGGAACGCGTGTAAACGTGTTCTGGCGCGCCTGTGTGCGAATGCTCAAAGCGTCGTGAGCTGTCTTAGCCGGCAAATGCCAGCAAGGGGCGGGGAGAAAGCTGAGGAGGCTCCCGCAGCTGGCGCTGGCTGAAAACAGCTGATTGTCAAAGCTGCGCCGGCATGGGAGGCGAGCCCGCGGCTGTTAGGGAGAGAGAAGCAGGCGCGAACGCTTCTCCTCCCGAACGCCTGCGGGCAGTTCGTGCGCGCCCGAACGCATGTAGAGCACTTTAAAGTGCTGTACATCTCGAACGCGTGCAAGACAGCTCCGGACACGTCGGAGCGCAAGCCCCGCTGAGCCAATGCGTATGCCGTGTCCGGAGCTGTCTTGCACGCGTTCCAAAACGACGTGTGCGAAAACGCCTTGTGTGACCTCTTCTGTCTCAAATGGATTCAGTGCAAACTGCAAATCAGCCGTGTGTTTGATTCTACAAATTTAATTCTCTCCCAGTTCCAATTCCGGCAGTCTTTTTTATCTCAGACCTGAAAGGCATAGACTAAACATGACACGTTTCACCAGGAAAAAAAATGGGGATGTGTTAAGAGTTAAGAACAACAGCCCAAGTAGGGAGAGAATAAACACCCTTGTATAAGACACTGGGAAGACCACAGTTGGAACAAGGTATTTGGCTGTGGTCAAGAGTTTTCAGGAAGATGAGGGAAGATTGGAATTGGCTCAAAGAAGGGCATTTAGGGTGGTCAAAGCCAATAACAAGACAGGACTTAATACTGTTTAGTTTGGCAAACTGTAAGCTGAAGATGGACGCTTGCGGTCTCCTGAAATAGAATTGGTCATCAAGCAAAGTGAAAAGGGTACTTATACTATGGGACAATTGCTGGCAGGAGATCAAATGCATACAAACAGGACGTGAGCAAATTTAGACTCAAAATAAAAATGTTTTGGGCCATTATTGAATAAGCTGCCAGGAGTTATCAGATTTAAGAAACTGTGTTTGTTTAAAGTCTGTATGGGCAACATCAGGTTGTTTTTTGGGGAAAAACTCTTCTAGATGTTAGAAGAAACCAGCGTACCTTTAGCTTCCATGTGCCTTTGGTCACTTTGGATATGCAACATGGTAATTTTTTAAAACTGCTGGAACCTCTAGATGTATATCATGTTGTCCAGGAGAAGGCAGCATAGATACTGCTATAATAGAGCATAAGCCCAAAAATTAGGCTTGGGGCCTTTTTGCATTTAACTTCAGTGGAATACTATCGGATTGAAGTTAAATTCACAGATGGTAACCAGTGTTCACACTGCAAAGCACCAGCACTGTCCCCAACTTACTCAGTGACCCTTGGAATGCAGATGGTCCATCCTGGGTTGTCACAACAGCCACAGTAACTTCTGGTGTGTACTGGGCCATTGCTATAGCCATCGCGATGGAGCACACAGTTGCACAACCACAGATATTCTGTACCAGAGCTGTCCTAATTGCATACCAGAGGCCTAAGTACGAATTCACCCAAGATGGACCTGCATGCTCCAGGCCACTCTAGGATGGAGGCTGTGCCACCACATGTTAATAGAGCATCCCAGGACATGCAAGTCTGTCCTGATTGGGTAAGACCAGAAAGGCAAAATCACAGAGCAAGTCTGGCCACTTGCCTGCCTGCATCTCTTCTAGTAGCCATTGATATACCTGGCCTCCATGAATTTTTACAAGTAGAATGTGAAGGCAACAACTTGATCTGTTCACAGTAAGCCAGTAGCTAGTCCTTACAGGTGAGCCACATTTTATATGTGAGGTACTGATTATGAGTTGGTTAGGTAGATTTCCTGTAGCATGAGGTATCAGAGTTTGACCCCAGATCTTACTTGGTCAATTTCAGTAGACAAGAAGGACATCAAGTGATGCCAGCTGTTTGATCTTTTAACCATCGCTACTCTTTAATCTAAGTCTTTTTCCATAACCTTCTTTCTCCATGTCCTCAAGTATATTTAGAGATGGCAAGAACCCAGAAATTGTCTTCCCACTAGAAGATTTATCTGTAGAATTTTCTCTGGGGCTTGTGGTTCCCGTGGGTTGAATCTAAGATTTCTTGCATCATGGTTCTCAGAAAGCTAAGATTTTCATCCGTCACTCCCACGTTTTCTGTGTGTGATGGATTGCTTAGGGTTACCAAATAACTGCAGTGCCAACTTTGAAACTTAAATGTATGTGGCACTCACAGTGTGCTAGATAAAGTGTTTCTAAAAAGCTGGGATTTTGGGTGAAATTCCTGCTGGGAATAGTAGCTCAGCTTTTTCTAAAAAACATACAGGAATGTTTCCTGTTGCATCTGATGTTAATGCTTTGATATTCAGTCATTCAGTTGTGTTCAACACTTTAAGATCCAATGGATCACAGCATACTAGGCCCTTTTGTCCTCTGCTGTCTCCCAGGTGTATGACCAAACCTCATGTTTGTTGCCTCCATGGCACTATCTATCCATGTCATCCTCTATTGTCCTCTTCTCCATTTCCCTTCCATCATTTGCAGCATTGGGGTCTCATTTTATTGCCAAAGTATTTGAACTTCAGGCTCAGTATTTGTCCTTCCAACAAAGTCAGGTTGATTTCCTTTAGTATTCACTGATTGGATCTCAAATATCTTCTCCACCACAGTTTGAAAGCCCCAATTTGAGAAGGCTTTCTTATCTGTCACTGGTATTCTCCGGGACTCTGCACTCATGTTTCAGATGCTTGGCTCCTAACGCTCTACCTTCTGAATCTGCTGGGGCTTTTTATTGGTAATAATTCATTTTTATACAGTTTCTTTTTCATTTAGTTGCAATTCCCCTCCCCCCCCATCATTTCCTTTTCTTTTAATTTGGCTTGAGTAGGCATGTGTTTCAATTAGAAAGCAATGCAACAAAAGCAAAGCCAGCTGGCAACCATGCAGCTGGTGAAGCTGAAACTGTCCACTTTGTCCCCCTCTAGGGCTCAGCGTTGCTTTTCATGGTGCCTTTTTCCCACAGCTGCTGCTTTAATAAGCGGTTGGGGGCACTTCAGTGTCCCTTGGGGAAGAAGGAACTCAGCTGTGTCTTTGGCATCAGTAGCCTCTCAGATTGCATAGCATCATAATATTTCTCTGGAGCCACAAAGGCGATAGAGGGGATATAGACAATGAGTAGTAGTAGTAGTAGTAGTAGTAGTAGTAGTAGTAGTAGTAGTAGTAGTAGTAGTAGTAGTAGTAGTAGTAGTAGTAGGCTATTATACCCCACTTTTCTCATCCATTTAAGAGGGCTCAAAGCAGCTGACAAAGCTTTTCTATTCTTCTCCCCACAACAGATACCCTGTGATGCAGCTGGGGCTGTGAGAGCTCAGAAGAGAGCTGTGACTAGCCCAAGGTCACCCAGCTAGGCACTGTGGTGCACCACTGAAAAGCATGCCCCAATAGTTCCAGACCAAGCTTTTCCATGATTTGAACCAGAAGGTCTGTGTGTTCTAGACCCACTGGCTCGGATCATGAAAGGCAAAAATAGAAAAGCCCCTTTATGGTTCACTCATGTATATAAAAATCCAAAAATGAGAATAGGAGGCTGGAGCAAACTTAATCTTGCACAAGCGGTGATGGTGGTCAAATATGCTCTGTGCTTTTCTGGCAACTTTGAGCAACATGCTATAAAACCAGAGCATTCCACTTGTGAACTGAAGACTTCCTTGTCTTCATTTTCCCAACCTTATTACTAGCAACCTTTTTACAGACCAGTGTCTCAATAAAGGACATTGTTGCTTCATCAAATATTTCCTGCTCACTGCTTATACCCACTTCAAAAGTGCATGGATGGTCTTACCTGTCAGCTGGGTCAAACTGGTTTTTCCCATTGTGACCGACATTAAGCAGGTCTTTTCCCAGCAATGATAATTTCATTTACCATAAATTATTTTATTTGCAGTACCTTGGAGACATCTGGATGCTTTTAGGGCCTAAAGCACTACTTCTTCTTGAATAGCTGAAAGCACGCCATCAATATTTCTGCAACACAAAAGGCAGCTACACAAAAGAATCATGCTTTGAAAGGAGAAGTAGGAAAAGTGCTACAGAGTGTGCATGAAAAAAAGGTAATAGCATGGTTCCTGCTTTTTTCCTCTGGATGCCATTCTGAGTACAATTATGAAATCAAGTTATATGTGTTTTTAAAAGGTAAGTAAGCTGTCATTCTCAGAGATAATTTTTTCTGTTGTTGTTACGTTCCCATAAGTTGGGATCAACTCCTGCCAACAATATGGATGCAACCATGTACTTTTCTTGGTAAAAACATGGAAACTGTTGGCTGCTACCTTCTCCCAGGGAGACACTAGGGATTGAACTTGTGGTCTCCTGCTTTCTAGACATCTGTTCTAGCACTGAGGAATGACCACTCCTATCAGAGATGACTGAGCCATTAAACATGCCTGTGTGATAGGAGGTGGCAACTTTGACTGGGCAGTAGAAATGTACCAAAGTCTGAGTTCAAAATGAATACCATGCTGGTTTGAAAACAAAGTTTGAATTTGAATTGAACAAAGAGTGTTCTAACAAAACTAGCAAGCACACCCTGTTCAGTCGTGGTTCAAAAGTGTCTGAAGGTGTTAGATTTGAGTCAAACACACAGAGAAAGTTCATGCACCTCTTTACCGCACAATAAGATACAGGAAGTCAGGAGTGTTAAGAACAGAAAAAATGCCCCACTGGAGGAGACCTGTTGCCCTTCTAACCAGAAGCACCGGAAGCCCATGAGCACTAGATTGTACTAAAGCTTGTTTTAAGGTAGAGATAATGTTAGCAATTGCCATATCTCAATAAATGACATTTTGGGGATCTACCCATTCATAATAGGTAGTTGGAATGAAATAAATTTGTTAACCATCAAGCCCAGTATAAAGTTATACCAACTAACTGATAGTTTATTTTTATCCTTCCAGCTGTTTGCTATTACATATTTTGCAGCTGTTGGCTCAGGCACACTAGAATTTCACTGACTCCTAACCTCCCTGACCCTCCTTCCCCCTCCCTCTCTTCTTTCTTTCCTTCCAATATCCTTCCAAATATCATAAAACACCATATATCAAAACCATCATTCTGCCCACAACCACTGGCAGCACACTAAAAACCTTTAAATTTATAAACAAACTTAAAACATACACAAAATCCCTATAAATTAGAGCTTGCAGAAACCATTGTCTACATCTTAAGTTACAGGGAATGAAAGTACTCCAGTATAGTACTCCAGTATATCGTTGCAGTCTGTAGCTATTATTTTGCTAGGGACCAAATCCATCCTGACTTGGCCTTGCTAAGGCACTGGGGAAATTCACACTTTGCCCCTGCGCACTAGGAGGCAACGTGCTAGAATGCTCCAGGCATTTTACCCAAAGTGCAAATGATCACAACTATGGCATCCACTGCAGAACTCTTGGTGACGGTGACGGTGCACCCACATAGTGCTGTCACCAGAGCAACCTGGCCACATAGCGCATCATCATGCCTGCACTGCCAGTCATATGCTCCTCCTGCACATCTTCTAGCCAGAAGACATATGGAAGGAGCATTCAGAGCCTTTCTTGTTCTGCTGCTAATGTGTGCACTAGTTTTAACTCCACCACACTTATACTCCATGGTGTGTGTGTGTGTGTGGGGTTGCTCTGGGATGCATAGCACTATTTCTAGTTAAGAAATGCTCTGTAAAGGGCAGATGCTGCATCCCAGAGAGTCCCCCACATATACTACTGACTGTAGTGTGAAAAAAGCCCTTTGTTATTAATACTTTCATTCCCTCAACATGGTTTGTGTTCACACCTAAGTTTTAATCCACTTTCTTACTCTGAAAGGACAGGTTCCCACTGCACAATTTAATCTGGGCTTTAATCTGGTTTTTTTAAAATCAGCAGTGAGCTCTGTTTTTTCGCATTCCCACTGGTAGCTTCCTAGGAACAGAACTGGTTCAAACTCAGTTTGAATTATGAATAGGACATCCTGTCTCATATAGGTGTGACCAGGGCCTAGATTTATAGGGCACAGCCCCAGTTCTATAAAAATGGATTTCAGCATCTTTCCACTCCAGTTTCAGGACTGTAGCTTTTTTTGTTCTCTGCCCATAGTAACACGTCACTTGAGCTGTTGCCGAGGCCTAGAGAACTATAAAGGGCAAAGCAAGAGAAGGCTTAAGGATGCTCCTTAAAATTTGTTCTCCTCCAATGCTCCATGAAATGGTCTTGACTGGAGTGCAAGCAACCCGCTTTGATAATGTCTTTCACTTCCAGCTGAGCAACTTTAAAAAAAAAAACACTAAAATCCTCAAATCCCATTGTTTTCAAAAGGCATGGAGTGGAACCGAATTGCGAGATTGCAGCACAGCTGGTGTTCAACAAGTTGGTTTAAAAGAATAGCCTTTTGTCTTCACTTCTGTGAACCACCATCAGAGTATTTCTAGTCCCAAGGATTTAAAAAGTATATTTTTCCTTAGGACTTGGCCAATCAAGCAAAACCAGATGGATTTCAGGGTCTGCAGATGTCAGGAAAGCCTGTGCAAAGATCACCGGAGACAGGATTTCCCCCTCCCCAACATATACTCTCAGTAAAAAAAGAAACAGAAACTTGTTTATTTCTTGCAGACGTGATTTTGGAGGAGAATCATCCAAGTGAAAAAGCTTTTCAAGGCTGACTGGGTGGCCTGTACCAAGACTGTACATGCATTAAAAGCAGAATTTAGAAAGTTCTTCTTTTAAAAATAATAATAATACCCAGACATCTTAGCCAGATCTTTTCCAAACTTTGCTTGTAAGCCCCTGAGCGAAGTGTTAACATCTCACACTATTGGGAACTTCATAGAAACCCTTTCCCACATTAAAAGAGGTGCAGAGAGTGATGCAGGTAATCGCTACGGTTTTCCTCGACATTGGTACAGCTAAGAGACGTTTTCGCACGGGGCTGAACGGAACGCGGAAAAGACAGCTGAGGACACGTCATCCGCATTGGCCGCGCGCGGCTTGCGTTCCGACGTGTCCGCAGCTGTCTTTTCCGCGTTCGAAATGTAGAGCACTTCGAAGTGCTCTACACGCGTTCCAACGCGGACGAGCCGCCCGCAGCCGTTCGGGAGAAGAAGCGTTCGCGCTTCTTCTGTCTCCCGAACGGCTGCCGGCGCGCCTCCGACGCCGCGCGGCTTTGACAATCAGCTGTTTGTCAAACAGCTGATTGTCGATCTGCCTCCGCGGCTGTCATCGCGCCCCTTGCCGGCGTTTGCCGGCTAAGCCAGCTTCGGGCGCTTTGAGCATTCGCACCCAGACGCTCCGGAACGCGTTTACACGCGTTCTGGCGCGTCTGTGTGTGAACGGGGAAAGCGCCCGAAGCTGGCTTAAGCTTTCCGCCTGAACGCGTTCCGTTTCGAACGCGATTCAGTGCGGAAATGCCTCTGGTCTTTTCTGCACTTACTTTTTAATCTGGGGTATTTCTGCACTTAGCTTCCTGTCTGTTGGACAGGAAAAGTGCAGAACAGACTAACCTGTAGTAGCGTTTGCACTTGGGAGCATTAGTACACATCAGCCTAACCCCTATGTGTCTGGAAACTTACCTCCATCCAGGCACATATCCAACCTCCAATATGGCACCACCATTTTGATTGTAGAGCCCTGCATGACTGCCTGTGTGCCAATGCTGGCATTACAGTGATGATGATGCTCAGCACATAAGGAGTTGTGTTTGGGGTCATCTGAGGTGCCAGTACACTTGCACAGCATCTCAGATGACCCCTTGCACTAGAAATGATGTGAATGGTCACCACTGAATTCTTCAAGTAAGCCTTTAGTTAGGGTTAGTTTGTGTGTGGTGCGATAGGTCAACATCTGGGCGGGCTTGGGGGCATTTCTAGATTTTAAACACCTCCTGCAATTGCAAATGCACCTGCCTAGATGTTAACCTATCACAAACTATGTGTCCAAGTGCGAATTGGCCTCTGGACTGAGGAACTGGTTAGTATATGTCATCTACATGGGACTAATGTTACACCCATACTAAAGGCTCAGGAATCTGGATTGGTTGTAGACTTGATAAATGTGTTCTGCATCTGTGCTAGTATTGTCTGGTCTGGGTCAAGGAAGGGCACATAGAACAGACATAGGAAGACATAGGAAGAATGCGCAATGGTTTTTGAGTGACATGGGCCGTGGTCACACTTGTCTAAGACAGGATGGCCTATTCGTTAATTTGAATTGAGGTCGTACCACGGATGGTCACACATAGGTTGTCCTCAGGCTGTCCCTCCTTGGGCTGCATTGCTCATACCTTTCTGCCCAATCACCCTGAGCCTCCTCCATGGAACTATTGGCTCTCCACCCCTTTTGCTGTGTCAAATCTACCTCTTTTCTGGTTGGATGTCATTCTGTCACTCAAGGGAGATTAGGCTGTGTGTTTGTGGTTCTTTTTTCAAGCCTTCTACCCCACCTCCATGCTTCCTCTCTGTTTTTATGTGCTTTTCTTCTCCATGCAATTAATTTTAAAAAATATAATAAATTTGTGGGAAAACACTAGATAGAAGACTCATACACATAAACTGAGGGAGAAGAGGAGGTGCCTCATGAACTCTGCATGTACCAAAGGAAAGACTGGAACCCACCCACCACAGCACAGTTCAGCCTCCTTTAGCCCACCCTCCCGCTCACACTTTGAGGATGCAAAGACAGCCTCGAATGCCACGATGGGCTGAGTCCTTGTCAGTCCTCTGAAAACAGGACTCCAGGTTAAAATGGTCTAACAGGGGTAGAGCAGCTTGAAAGACAAATTAAATAAAAATAATTTGAGTAACACTGTCGCTATCCAGATAAGCAACCTGAATCCTTGGCTCTGGGAAACCTGGGGGAGGTAGTTTCTGACTACCTCGATCGTGGCTGCAGTCCTGAGACCACAGCGATACGTGGTTACAACCCAAATGGGCTGCAACGATCGTGGTACCAGTAGACTGGTACGATCACCGGGTGTTACGAAAGTAAATCCCTTATTAGCCACCGGCAGGCTATAAGGGATCACCGTGTGCTCTTATGGTGATTTAAAGACAGAGAGCACAGGAGAAAGAAGTTAGGCGGGAGACAAGATGGGCTGGAAAAGAAAAAGTTTATTTCTGTGCCAAGCTTTTTATATCCCCCACCAGAAGGCGGGGAAGGAAGTGACCTCAAGAGAAAATCCCAGGAGGTGATAGGTCGAGTTGTGTCAGCTGAGCAGGGCAGAAGTCCTTCTGATGTCATATCCCATGGTGGTAGGCGGGGAGGATCCTCAAACAGGAAGAGAAGGCGGATGCCATGCGGTAGGTAGCCATTCTGCCTTCAGGCAAGAATTCTAGCACCCTGCTGTGATGGGTGCGTACTGTAAACTAGGAGAGCAGGAAGATTCTTTTTACTCTGAGGCTTGAGAAGCTGGTGGGGAAAACCTGGGCAAATTTGCAATTGCTACATAACACAACCTGAAGACAACCTGAGGTTGTCCTAAACTACTTGTGTGACTAGGGCCATGCACAGTTAGAACATGACTGCAAAGATGCCTTCACAACACCTTGCTAACAGCAATAGTGTCTTGGAGTGCCTGTGAATACACCCCGTATCCATGGCAAAGGTGTCTCCACATTGCCTTTGAAAGTACCTGCCCCCCCCCCACACACACCTGGATGCAACATTTGATCAACAGTGTATGTGGGCCAATTGCATCAGATGTTGGAGGTACTCTGGGCCAACTGCATCCCAGTTTGGGAGGTTTTTACCATGGTAGTTTGCATCCACTGATGTGGAACAGGGCTGAGGCCTGTATTGCTCCTTAGCATGCATTTGCTGCTCTAAAGCTCACTCAGTTCAGATGCCTCTGCCTGCAGTTGATCTAGATCCGCACTGGACCTTATTCCAGATTATATCCCAGAATAGGAACCTGCTCTCCACCTGCTAGTGCTGTCTATGGTAAGCCCACCATGTGAATGCTAGGCCTCTATTTTGGAATTAGGCACATATTCACCAAGGCTGAATCCCCAAAAGACTTATTTGCCTCTCTGGGTTCCCTCTGCCGTCACTCTATTCAAGCGGACTTTAAAAGTGCCATGCACTTCCAGAATAAGTGTCCACATCAGGCTCAGCAAAATGCGCATTTTAAATGCAACTTCCGTCCCCACGGAAGTGTGTTTTCTTTGCGCGCATCTTTTTCTCCCCGCTCCCTCACTGGTTGATAGGCTGCCAGCGGGAACGGGAGGGACTGCGCTCTGAATCATAGAATCATAGAATCATAGAATGGTAGAGTTGGAGGGGACCTCCTGGGTCATCGAGTCCAACCCCCTGCTCAAGGCAGGATCTCCTAAACCATCTCAGACAGATGGCCGTCCAGTCTCTGCTTGAAGACCTCCAACGAAGGGGAACCAACCACCTCCCGTGGCAGCCTGTTCCACTGGTTGATCACTCTTACTGTTAGAAATTTTTTCCTAACATCTAAACTAAATCTTTTCCCCTGCAGTTTCACCCCATTGTTTCTAGTCCTTCCTTGAGAGAGTGAGAACAGGGCTGATCCCTCTGCCTTGTGAGAACCCTTGAGGTATTTGTAGACAGCTATCATGTCTCCTCTCAGTCTTCTTTTTGTTAGACTAAACATTCCTAGTTCCTTAAGCCGTTCCTCATAGGACATGGTTTGCAGACCGTTCACCATCTTGGTAGCTCTCCTTTGAACCTGCTCCAGCTTGTCAGTGTCTTTTTTAAACTGGGGTGACCAGAACTGGACACAGTACTCCAGATGAGGTCTGACCAAGGTAGAGTAGAGGAGGATAATAACTTCACGTGATCTGGACTCTATGCTTCTCCTAATACACCCCAGGATTGTGTTTGCCTTTTTTGCAGCTGCCTCGCACTGTTGACTCTGTGTGGCCATAACCAGGAAGACAACCTCTGACAAGTCCAAAGGAAAAATAGCCATTGGTTCTCTGTTTGTCTCCCAGATCTCCACACTCTGAAATGGCTTCCCACCCTGGCAAAGGCAGCGGCTGAAGCCATCAGCTATGTGATCGCTCATTCACTCTCAACACTTCAAAATCCACCCCGGCAAAGGCAGCAGCTGCAGCCATGCAATCTCTCTCAAGACTTCACTCTCAACACTTTCCCTCTGACTGTCAAAATCCACTCCATACAGCAGCCATTACACTGTAGCAATAATCTACCCACTTCACATCTGATAGCAATTGTAATAATGTTGCAATTCTGCGCAATTCTGGCTCTTTGGAAGTTCTGAGCTTTAGAAAGGGAAGGAAGGGAAGCTGCTGCAATTCTGGGAGATGTGTGAATGTGTTACTGCTGTGTGTGCAGGCAGCAATCCCTGCCCCTTTTGCCACGGAGCATCCCCAAGGTAAATATTGCAAGGAAAACCACGACTGCCAAAAAGAGTGCTGAAACTCTTCTTTAAAGGGCACTTTTTTGTCGTGGGTTTTCCTGCTTTTGTAGCACTGGAAGCTCATTGAAAACCCTGGCATGGGGGCGCTCAGAGGCAAAATAAGATTTTTAGCAGACTTTAAATTGCTTTGGGACAAGGCCCAAGCCTTATCTGATATGTATGGAGGGATGGTGCAGTTCTTCTCATATTGTAACTTACGAACCAACCATTGTGGCAATTACCATACATATAAAATTATGTCAGTTAGCATCATTTTTGATCTTCTTAGTTTGCTATCATGATCCATTTTACCCCGAGTACTAATTATCGAATACCTGGATTTCATTTCAGATTAGGGATGTGTACAAATATTCATCACATTCAAATCTGATCAAATTTGATTTGAATTTGAATTTGAATGACGGCTACATTGGAAGATTGGCATTCAAAAGCAACTCAAATACTTTTATACGTTCATTCAAAACTTTGTTATATTTGTGAACCTGGGGAGGCAGGAAAGCAGCTGCCCAGTCACATCTGCAGAAGATCCAGAGCAGATTGAAAGTGGATTCAGAGCAGATTTGACATATTCAGAGTGGAATCATAAGGGATTCATAGGTGTCACTTGCAACAGTGATTTGAATCAAAGTCAAATAGCATTCAAAGAACATTTGTATCAGATCTGAATCCTACCGCATTCAAAGGGGCTCTATTTGAACTAATGTGAATTTCCTTGCATTCGATTCAAATAGAATAAAAAAAATTGTGCACATATCTGTTATAGGTATTAGGAAGAGGGGGTGAAAGCAAGGCTCGCTGCTGCTAAGCAGGTTAAGAGAGTGGATAAAATAGCTTATTTTCTGTTTCTGATCAAAAGCTTTTCTGGCAAAGTGCCCTGAAGTAGTAATTCAAACCTTGTTTTTAGTGTGAACATTATTTGGAGTTATGAAACCTGGCCGCAACATTCCGAATGCTAGTCAAGGTTAGTCTCTTGTACACTTTTCCTATCCATGGGATGGGAAGAGACAATAAGTTCAAAATTGTTCCAGGTTCCCCTGTGTTTCTTGTTTAGGGCTGCCATTTCTGGTCAGGTAGGAGCAATAACAAGGACACCTGAAAAACACCATGTGCAAACGGAATATCAATAGTGTGGACGCTTTTATTCCGATTTGGAACTGACAAGGCATCAAAGCTTCCCTGGCCATGACTGAGAAATTATTCACTTGTGACAATCAGAGAACAGTTTTCAACTTTGTTCAGGTTGATTCAGGATTTAAAAGTAAAGGACTAAAAGAGATAAAGAAGGAAAAGGTAATTAAAATTTAACAGATAAGCATTGGTGGATGTTTTGACAGTTATTTATTAACTCAAGGTTGACTTCACCCTTGAAAAAAGTTTGCAAATTGTTTCCTGATAACCCAAATCCCTTTACGCAGTTAATTCCACCCATCCAATGTTTTTAGGGTTGACTTTTGATGAGGTCTAACAAAAGCCCAAAGCAACTGGAGTTCTGCCTGCCATGCTTTGAAAGCTATGGGATAACCTCAATGAGGAAGCATCATGGGTGCATTATTTTAGCAGATGAATATGTTTGTACGGGCAATGCTTCCTGAGGTATGTGGAAACTTTCTGCTTTTGGTGGCCAAGATGCAACTGGTTCAGAACCGGAAGGATCATAAATATAAAAAGCTTGGTACCAAAGACTATAGGGCACAGTTTCCTCAGAAGGCATTTCTACACATCAACCAGAAAGAAACTGGGAAGAACAACATTTGAGCATGTGGTGACCCCAGACGGCTAGGATCCCTGAAAGATGAGATCTGGACATACGAGCATATTATTCTGTGTATAAATGGTTTGATGTGTGAGTGCAGTTTCTCCTCTTGGCATCTTATCAGTTTGGTATGGTTTGCACTATGGGGGCTAGAGCCCACCAACTGGCAAGGTAGACTTCCTAAGCTTCATGTAAATATAGAAATAGATTACAATGAGTCTGTTGTAATGTTAGTTGTAAGTTTGGGTAGGTTCATGTGCACCCAGTTCTTCTCAACAAAACTGTTCATTGTTTAGTGTTTAATAAAATACAAAAAGAAAACAAAAAGAAAAATATAAAAGCCATGGGAAACAAAGCCAACATTCTGGACAAAAGCAGTAGGGATTAATTGCATGTTCAGGAATGTGGCTCTTGGGGTCCTTGTACAGAATTATACAATGGAAAACATTTTGACTGCAAATGAACAGACATCAACCTTGAGATATTGGCTGAACTCCCATTTGTCCTGTAGAGGATAAGAATTTTGTCAGGAACTCAAGAGATATATGTGTACTTTAGTGAATATCTGTCGTTCAGGCCTCGACCACTGCATTGTAGGACTTCTCCATGCTGAATCTTCTTCATGCAAACATTTTTGTAGGACTGTTGGTGTGAATTAGGAATGTGTACAAATATTCAAAATATTCAAAATTTGATAATAATAATAATAATAATAATAATAATAATAATAATAATAATAATAATAATAATAATAATAATAATAATAATAATAATAATAATAATAATAATAATAATAATTTGTATACCGCCCTGTGGCGAACCAATCCGGGCGGTTAACAACAATAAATATAAAAAACATCATATAAGAATAAAACATTATGGTCCCTCACCCCCTTAAAAAGTATTAAACAATATGACAAGTTAAAATACAGTATCAAAAATATAAAAAATAATTAAACGGGCTAACAGCCCTAGTGTCCCTCCGGAGCTCCTCAACCAACACTTATGATGGGGCCACGAGGGGAATGAGGGGGTCAGGGAGCCCGAGCCGGGATGGTTGAACTGGAGAAAATTAATCTGGAAAGGCCTGCCGGAAGAGAACCGTCTTGACAGCTTTTTTAAAGCTGTCCAGTGATGTCAACTGACAGATCTCATCTGGCAGGTCGTTCCAGAGTTTGGGGGCGACAGCAGAGAACGCCCTCTGGGAGGTCGCCGCAAGCCTGAATTTTAAAGGCTGCAGTAAGTTCCTCCCAGAGGAGCGGAGAGCGTGGGGAGGATTGTACGGGAAGAGGCGGTCCCTGAGATAGCTTGGACCCAAGCCATTTAGGGCTTTAAAGGTAATAACCAACACCTTGTACCAGGACCGGAAGCTAATAGGCAGCCAGTGTAAGGACCTCAGAACCGGAGTAATGTGGTCCCTCCTAGATGTACCGGAAACAAGCCTGGCTGCCATGTTTTGAACCAGCTGAAGCTTCCGAACCAAGTACAGGGGTAGCCCCAAGTAGAGCACGTTACAGAAGTCCAAGCGTGAGGTTACCAGTGCGTGCACAACAGTTTCGAGGTCCTTTACTTCCAGGAAAGGGCGCAGTTGGCGTATCAGCCAAAGCTGATAGCAGGCGCTCCTGACCGTCGCATTTACCTG
This sequence comes from Aspidoscelis tigris stejnegeri, assembly GCA_023333525.1. Taxonomy (NCBI): domain Eukaryota; kingdom Metazoa; phylum Chordata; class Lepidosauria; order Squamata; family Teiidae; genus Aspidoscelis; species Aspidoscelis tigris. Next base: position 19,892,047 of record JALMGA010000007.1, on the reverse strand, counting down.
ATTTATCATCAGGAGCGACGAGTCAAGGAGTACCCCCAGACTGCGAACGCAGTCACTGGAGGAGAGCGTGACCCCATCCAGGACTGGAAGTTGCAACCCAATTCTTGGTTTCGGGGCCGCTACCGTGAGCACCTCCGTCTTGTCTGGATTCAGTTACAATCTGTTGATCAAATCTGTTGATCTGGAATCCCTATTCCTTTCTTCCTTCACCCTCCTGTCTCACCTACCAACTCCTCCCCACCTGAGCCAAACATGAAGTCAAAGAAAATTAAGCACGCTGGAAAAATTAATAAATAAATAAAATAAACCCTCTAAAAAGGTAAGTCTAGGTTGGGAAATGCTAGTCCTCCAATTACCATCACGGCCGCGAGCAAGAGCGGCAACTCAGGCGAAGGGAAAGCAGCAGCCACAAACTATAAAGCCTGCCAAAACCAACGCCTCAAAGGGGCGGTCTCTTCTGAACCAGTGCTGCCAGCAATGTCCGTCAAGCCAGGCTTATCTTCCACAGAGACCAAGCCTGCTGCCTCTTCTTCAAGCCTAAAGAATAAAACATCCTCTCGGGACTCTCTTCGTCCGAAAATAAAAAACTCAAATTTGACTGAGTTCGGACATTTGAATTCAAATTGAATGTCTATACATTCAAATTTAACATTCAAACAAATTATCATAGCTTTCAAATCCATATGCATTACATACCTATCCATACACATCTTATTAATACGGATAGTTACAGGTTGAAAATGGGATGAAAATGGGATAAAAATGGATGCATACAGATACATTTGAATGTTGTTGACATTCGTATCTTCAAATAGAAATCGAGGTGGGTGGAGCTAAGAAGAGAGCTGTGACTAGCCCAAGGTCATCCAGCTGGCTTCGTGGAGAAGTGCGGAATCAAACTCGGTATTCCTAGATAAGAGTGCGGCTCTTTAACCACTAGACCAAACTGGCTCACTGGAAAATGAAAGTGAAGGTTACTTTTCCAGCCCATCTCCATGGGTTTGAGAAGGCCACCCTATCTCCACTGAAGCAATCACATTGGGGATCCACAGTAAGGAGAGAAGGAACCATTCCCATGACCCTCCACATTTCCTTACATGCATTCAACATGTGTGAAAAAGGGACTGATCTACATAAGAGGGCAAGATCTTTCCCAAGGCCTTTATATGTCTTACCCTTTTGCCCCCTATGCAGGTTATACGGCAGAGCTACACTCAAGTAAACAAGATTTTGGCCTCTGTGTTTAAATGAAAACATCTATTATTCTTCATTTAGCTTCCTCAACATTTCCTGTTTGTTCAGCGTGACACTTCTTGAAGGGGAACTGCCAGCTCCCATTTGGCATGGATCACAGAAAAACAAGTTTTGATTTTGTTAAAGAATATATTTCTCACTCTACAAGGAGCAGAAGATCATTGCAAATGAGTGTTCTAAAAACAACACAAACAGAGTCTCCAATCTATTTGACTATAAAAACTGTACTCCGGTCCTTTGTTCAACCAAAGATGACAGTGAATAACAAATTAAACATTTTCCATTGTTATTAATTGGCTGATCTGCTGTGTGACTTATCAAATACCAAGTTTCATATTTCAGGCAAGTTTGGTTTGCAGTTAGGGTGTGCAGTGCAACAAACCAGAAACCAAAAAAAAAAAAAACTGGAAAAGGAACAGGGGAAATGTCTTCTAAACTGACAGATAATGGTTTACGAAATGAAGAACTAAGAACAGCAATAGCAACAGGCTGTAACATGTGCAAAGTCAGATGTAGCTCAATAGGGTTATTTAATCACATAGCAAGTAACAGCCCAAAGAGACTCCATGCACATAGTTTGAAAGAAGAACTCCTTATTTGGATGTAGACTCGGCCTGGACATTAGCAGGCAGGACCACTTCCTGTATTTGTAGACCCCCTCTGGGTAGAGGACTGAAACTGGATGTATATAACATATTCCATATAATATAATGTGCTGTTTAAAAAAGCCATGGCACTGCAGCCTGGGAATATCTCTTATGGCACACTGGTCATCTCAGAAAGCTAAAGACAATTTTTAGAAAATAAAACCCATTAAAGAAAAGACTCTTCCCCCAAAAATGTGCAAGCTCATATTGAGGCTGAACAAAATGCTGCTTCAAATACTAGGTGAGACCCCGCACAACCACCTCAGGGTGCACAAGGACAGTTCATGCTTACCTTTCTGGAGCATTTGCAGACCCTCCAGGTTACATCCATCTGCATGCTACACCACCAACACTAACACAGAATTCTGTCCAGCCACCCCAATCTGCAGTAGCTCTGGCCAAGTAAAAGCCTATCCACAGTTTGACTGGGGACAGCTGGTGAGCAACTGGTGAAACTGTGAGTGGAATGGATGGTGTGGCTGTGGAGCTTTTAACCCTCGCCTTAGTTTTCACCTCACAGTGTGCTCTGAGACAGCTTCTGCACTTCAGGAAGCCATTTCCCACCCAGAAATGGCTCCTTTCATGCAGCAGCACACCACAAGGCAACTACGTGAAGTGCATATTTAGGTTTACCATGTGTGCCCTTGCGATTACCTGATCCTAATGTCAGGAAAGTGTGAACAGGGCCACTTACTTTGTGCCAAGAGGCCTTGCATTGCAACAACTAGTAAACATGGCACCCGCACATAAGGAGTGTGGTTAGTTCGACCATTTTGCAAAAGCATTTGGAGCAGCGTTTTGTTGCTGCTGAGTACTAACATGTTGGGTCTGACACCTGGTTGACTGCCGGGCTGCCTCAATGGCCACCTCTATGCTGGTGTACTGAAAATATTACAGCCATTACCTCCTTCCAGGAAGAGGCAGAGAGTGAAGCCTGTGTCCCTCTGCTTTTCAGGCACTTTATTTATTTATTTATTTATTTATTTATTTATTTATTTATTTATTTATTTATTTATTTATTTATTTATTTATTTATTTATTTATTTATTTATTTATTTATTTACATTTCTATCCTGCCCCATACTCAAAGGTCTCTAGGCGGGTAACAACCATTAAAACATCAGATTCAAAACAGAATATACATTAAAAGCACTTTAAAAATTCAACACATCTAGAACAATACACTCCGTGTTTCAAATGATTGTACTGGGAGGGAAGCTATAACCACCTCAGCCAAAGGCCAGGGCAAAGAGGTGCGTCTTCACCGCCTTCCTAAATATATATAAGGAAGGGGCGTGATGCACCTCGAGGGGGAGACTTTGCTCTACAACTGTGCAACAGCCACTGTCACTGCACACACTCTTGTTTTTAAAAAAATAATATTTAAAAAGAAAAGCCCTTGACAACTTCATGGATTTAAAACAAGACTTCTCCCAGCTCCTTCCCCTTTCTGGACAGCTGAGGAATAATCTGAGCGATGGATGATCCCAGAACTCAGCTTGCAAGGCTGTTCCCATTCTCAAAGATGAAGGAGGCGTCCCCATGCCACTTTGGTATGGTGCTGAGAGCGCGATCAGCGCTGTGCGTCCCTATGGGGTTTTGATGTGGCACGTGAAAAGGGTGCCAAATCCCCCCATACAGTGCTAACAGTGCCAAATTTGACACCCTTGAAAACAAGTCTCGGCACTATAGCGGGAGCCTGGCACGCTTGCTTAGCAAGCCGGGAACCCACATAAGGACGCTTGTGAGCTAACGGGGAGGAGTTTCTAGCTCATGTCATGGGTTAGGGTGTGCTTTTTGCTTCTTTTGCACCCCCAATCTGCTCGGCAATATATGACAGGCTTGGTTTTAAGTTTATGGCATTCCCTGTGATTTTTCGCTTTAAAAGAAGTTTTTCTCTTTCTTTCGTGTTAGGTCGGTTAATTTGGAAACACCACCATGGGGAGAGGCAACCATGTTGTGGTTTGCCCTCTCCTTCCACTTACTAGAGGGGGTGAAAGGAGAGATTCACAAAACCAAAGGGGGATGGCTGGGGAGGTAAATCACAGATTTGTTTTGAGGACCTGAACTCAAAGAAAGAAAAGATTAGTAAAACAACGATTTGGGAGTGTTACACCCTCGATCTGCTAGGCAATATAAGGCAAGCTTGATTTTAAGTTTACGACATTCCCCTTGATTTTTTGCTGGAGCAGAGGTGTGCAGTAAAGTCCCTTTAATTTTTTTTTTTTAAAGCTAAAGTTATAGACCTCTGCTCCAGTGAAAGCTCACAGGGAACACCGTGAACTTAACATCAAGCCTGCCTTATTGCCTAGCAGATTGGAGGTGCAAAAGAAGCCAAAAGTACACCCCAACCCTAGCTGTCCGTGCCAAGAGGTGGGCTGAGGAGAGAGGGGGTGGAGAAGAGGTGGAGCTGTTCCCCCGTCCTGGGGCTTGGTGCAGCTTGCTTGGGGATGCCTCCATCCATGCCAAGCCCCAAGCCCAGCACGCATTGCCGGGCATCCCATGGGGACACCCAAAATGCTTGCCCAGTCCCACCCCAGACCCCTGTGTGCCAATACAGCACCCCAAGAGTGCTAACTGGCCACCACAGGGACACAGCCAAAGTGCCTTTAGGTCTCATTAGAAATGCCAATTATTCCCACAAACACTGAGACTGGGGGTGCATAGTGTCATCATATCTGGGCTATGGTGGGATTGTCATACATATCTGTGGCAACCCGCCCCCCAGCTCCACTGTACCACTGAGAAAACTATAGCCTGTTTCAGGAAAATCCAGCTCCAATTGCACTATAACCCTCTAGATGGTGCCACCATTTTGGCTGTGGCCACCACACATCTGACATTTGAAAAGTATAGTTGTGCATGTGCAGTGTCAATGGCTGCCCACTTTGGGGTATTTTGCTCAGTTGAAACAGCCAGATGTGTACGTCAATTTATTGTGTCCATACAGCCCCAGCCCCATGCTGTCTAGCCAGTAAGTGATTATTCTGGAGAATATCACTTGTTAGTGCAATATTCAGGGGGTATTCGAACTGGCCTGAAAAAGGTTGCAGTTTAAGCAAAAAGAGACTTTATCATCTTCTCTTGCTTGCATTCTGAGTCAGAAGGTATTTCTTTTTCTTTTTTTAAAGAGAATGAAAAGAATCTGGCATTAGATCTCTGTTACAGGCATTTGCATAGATTATGTAGCCTGTCCCTTGTGCCGTTGTTTGGATAAAACGATGGGATAGACAAAAAGCAACCAGCTTGTCACAGTGCAAATGTAGCATTAACTTTTTGGGTTGAATTACAAGTGGTGATTTCAGCATTTGGCCTATTCTATGTCTTACTGTATTTCAAAGGGTTGGCATTACGTGTTTTATTATTATTATGTTGCCATCTCTCAACTTGTTTGTTATACCCTTTGTTTCTATGGCATCCTCCTAGGTCTTGTCAGATAACAGTTTGGGGCACTATAGCAACCTATCCTTCTGTTCCTTATAGGCAGTTTGAGATAAGTGTTTAAATAATATCCCCAATCTACAAGATGTGTTTCTTTTCTTTCACCCCCTGGCTGTTTCACTGATGACGGCTTAAATGGAGGATTAAACTAGATTATCCTCAGCTGTGATATCAAAGGCAGCACTCCTAAATGTAAAAAGCTCGTCCCTCCTCCCTCTCCAGCCCCCAGCTATCATTTGCCACCTGCTGCCAAAAAGGGAAGACATGTGAAATTGGACAGATCATTTTATGGTCTGGAACCCAGTAATTGTTTTCCCTGTTTGTTTGAGGCTTTTCCGCCCTGGAGCATCAGCTACCTTGTAAAGGATTTGGAGCTGACTAGCAAGAGCCAAAACAAGGAGCCTGTGAACTTCAAGGGAGTCAGTACGGATTAGATATTAGGAAAAACTTCCTGAGAGTGAAGGCAATCACTCAATGGAATAGGTTGCCACAGGAGGTAGTGAGCTCTCCTTCACTGGAGGTCTTCAAGCAGAGGCTGGGCCTATCTCTGTCTGGGATGTTTTAGGAAATCCTGCCTTGAGCAGGGGGTTGGACTTGATGACTCTAGAGGACCCTTCCAACTCTATGATTCTATGATTCTATAACTCCAGGCAAAGCATAAAAATTGCAGGCATAAAGTCTGATGCATTTAATCAACCATGGGCCTGTTTGCACTTAAACTTGTTCCGGTATAACAATAACGTCTCAATGAAGTTAAGACTGGGTGAACCAGGATGCCTGCACACTTCAAGTGCTGGGGCAGTCCTGAATTTGACCAGCAGGACTTGAACATTTCATCATTAAAATGCTGCTAAAACACCACAAGTAAGACTTCTAAACATATCTGATTGCAGATACTGTATAAAAGGTGAAGAAAAACAACAACTGGCTAATCTTTCTGCTGGCTATAGAGGGTTGTTGGTTTGTTTTTTTTTGGACCTCCAAGATGAAAGTCAGGATACGAATTAAATAAATAAATAACCATAGCCTGTTGAGAAGAATCCAAGTGTTGACAAGTCTAAGAGAACCTGTGGCATGACACCATAGGCTCCTAGCCATTCAGAACCCTCGGAGACTGTTTGCCCCAAAGCTCATATGTGGGGACTGGTCCAATCCAAACCAATCTCATTTTGCAGTTGGCACTGCTTGAGACCACACCATGCTGTGATCTGGACTGGACTGGCAAGGCTCACTACTCCCAGCCTTCTGATCCAGATCATGACACAGTTGTGTGAAAAAGCCCAAAGTCTCAAATTGGACTCTCATGGCCCGATCCTGCAGGGCAGAGTGGGGGTGGCAAGCCTCCTGTGCCAGTCACAGGACCCCCTTGCTGCAGCTTGATAGACCAAAAAGCACACTGGTGTTACAGAGAAGCAATTGCTTTTCTTTCATGCAAAGGGGGAAGGAGCACTTTCCTTAATGCACCCTCCCCCGCATGCCCAGATTGCACCGTCAGCTGCATATGGGAACACATAGCAGGGCCTACAGTGCAATTCTGCTTTTGATATAATGCTGCTTTTACATGGATTATCCATGAAGGGTCTCTAGCTTAGGAGGAGGAGGAGGAGATGTCTGTTGTGGGGAGGAGGAAGAAGAAGAAAAAGAAGAGTTGGCTTTTCTATCCCGCTTTTCTCACCCTTTTAAGGAGACTCAAAGTGGCTGACAATGATTTGAGGTAGCTTTGAGCCTATACCCTGTGAGGTAGGTGAAGCTGTGAGAGCTCAGAAGAGAGCTGGGACCTGCCCAAGGTCACCCAGCTGGCTTCGTAGAGGAGTGCAGAATCAAACCTGGTATTCCCAGATAAGAATCTGGCTCCTTAATCACCCGACCAAACTGGCTCACATTTTTTCATAATTAGGGTTGGTATACAAGTGCGTGTAAACGTCTTGATCTTCCTGTGCTTGAATACTCAGAAAGTAAGGCTGGTCCATGTGGCTCCCAATTTTCCATTAAGTCCAATTTTCTATTTTGAATTCAGTGATAGATAAACAAACTAGACTAGGACAGTAGCCAAGCGAAGCGCATAATTATATCTTGCATTTTGTGCTTATAAATGGAAAATTACTGATTCCACCCAGTGTGCCAAAACAGACTTCTCCATATTAATTGACCACTCTGGCATCAAAACCTAACTCCCTTGTACTAAAGGAGAGAGGAAGCATGCATTTCTTATGGGAAATTTTCTAAACACTTCTTTGGAAAACACATTGGGTTTTTATATGTCTCTTGTGCCCTGGGTAAGGCTGAGGAATGAAGTCAGAAAAAGAACCAGATGGGGCACCTACAATCAAAGTAAAGGAAGTGGAGGACTAGTGGGTTGGATGTAGCCTACCAAAACTCAGTTTTACTGCTTTGTATCATTTGTAGTGTGCAAGCCTCTTTAGCTTTAATGATTTGTTGGCCAGGTAAAACCATAATTAATGTTGGAATCATAGTAGCAAAGAAAGGGGGAACCCAATTGTTTTTAACTGCACATTTAGGGGCTGAGTTTATTGGCTTGGAGAGGCAAGCATGACTGCCTGGTGTTTACCCTATGTAACCCTGCGTACACATACAGCACTAATGTCTTCCACTCTGAGAAACTTTTGAGATTTGCGCTTAATTGTTTGCAGAGGGAGGCATCCACACTTCAAATGCTGGTGCACTCCCCAAGCAGACCACTAGCACTTAAAGTGTGGATAGCCTGTCCTGGGCAGGCTGACAACAGCTGGCTAGCACCGGGATATGTCCATGGCGATTGACCCACAGTGCACAGTTGTGCAGCTGTAGTTGCCATGGCATGCCCACTCACAGCATTAACATCTGTGGGTGCTGCAATGAGGAGCTCCCCAACTTGTCTTGAGCTACTGAAGATCGGGACAGCTGGAGGGAGCTCCCAGACCCCCTGGGACCCTCTAGGACGGCAGAGATGGTGCTCCGTGCAGACAGGCCTCCCCTGGAGCAACTCAAAACTGTTCCAGGAAGGTAATTTCAAACAGGGCCTTGGTGTTTGGGGAGCTAATCTTGGTGCTGCCACCTCATATCCAGTAACAGTCTGCTACAGAACTCCACATGAAAGTTCCCAGGGTGCTGAACAGAAGTTCCCCAGTGCCACATTCTGGAGCCTCCCTGGGAGACGGGAAGAGAACTATTGTCAAACAATGCCTCCAGGTCCCAGTCCCCACAGTCACTCCAACAAGGTACTATAGTCAATGGTACTGAGGAGCTGTCCTGCTCCTGATAAAGGTCATCCACCAGGGCAGATGTGGTTGGGAAATGAATGTGTGTAGAGAAACCATTATCTCATGATGAATAGAAAAAGACAAACAATAGTGTTATTTAATCATTTCCAACCTAAAGGATGACCCCTGTAACCTCTTCCGTGTCCCACACCATAGCAATGATCAAACAATGGCAACTTCTGCAAGGTCAGTGACGACTTTGCCAGATGTGCGGCCAGACCATGTGTGGAACAGGGTGGCTGCACGGCTCCTGAGCCTGGATCACACCCAGGCACTGGGTTAAACAGTGGGTGCCATTTCTAAGGGGGCAGCAAAAGGCTCCCACCCTGCAACTTCAAGACCACTTGATGGGTGCCTGGCCTAGGATACTATTGCCAGGCCAGGATTTTCTCCAAAGCATGCGCCTATAGCATGCATGCAGAAGTTACCAAAGAGGCCAAGGAATAGATATTTGTGATTCTTGAAACATTTGTGTCATGACACAGCAGCGGCTGTCCGTGGCTCCAAGCCATGATACTTGAGGCTCCCCCTGCAGGTAATGCAACAGATTGCTCCAAGTTTTTATTGTCAAAACCTCTACCATAGGGTCGTGCACGGAAGGGTCGTTTTGCATTCCATTTGTACTGAATCAAATGTAAGAAAATTCATATTCGTTCGAATAGATCCCCTTCAAATGTGGTAGGATTCTATTCGATACAAATGTATTCGTACGAATTCCAATACAAACGCATACGGATCCAATACATATCCCGCAACATATCTGCTCTTAAAGTGCCAAATCCGCCCTGAATCCACTTTGAATCTGCTCTCAAACCACGTGAAATGCACTCTGGATCTGCTGCAGATGTGACTAGCACAGCCACTTTCCCAGCTCTCCATTTCAAGAATGTTCCAAAGCATTCATATGAATACAAATGTCCAAGTACAGATGTTGTAACATTCAGTTTGTATACGAATGTCTGAATTTGTGCAAATATCAAATGTTACAAATATTCACGCACATCCCTATTTTACCGTGCTGATTCCTGGACAACTGATCAGGAAGCAACAGGGCAGTGCCCTTTGCCCTGTTTTGCAAGCAGTTGCAAAGTCTTAAAATCATTAACTTGCAAAAATGTGGGTCACTGGTACAGACTGTAGATATTTTACAATTCACAACAACCCAAAATCCACATATACAAAACTAATTAGTATGAATAGAGCACTGTGGGGTGTTGGAGAGTATGGAAGTAATTTGCTCACTATTCTAACCCTAGGACAATTCGCATTTCCCTTCCCACCCACGATAATAAGCACACGTACAATAAGCATATGCACTGATGAATCCTTGTACACGCCTTTCCTCCCCCCATGTGTCTGGACACCCACATTCAGTGCAAATGTGTGTTTGGGTGCTGCCATCTTTCTACTCTGTTGCAGTTGCAACGGCAACCCTGACACACTGCACACATGCCCATTTGTGTGTCAGTGCACTTCTGTGGCATGTCAGGTGACCATCTGGCACAACTTCCAAACTGAAAGATGTGTGAATGGGTCTGCCTGGAGCCTTATCAGCTCCAGCACAACTAAAGGCAAGTTCATGTGTGGAGCACTCCGTTGTGCTCCACACACAGTCACCTTGTGGTGTGCTCCTGCACGAAAGGAGCCGTTTCTGGTTCGGAACTGGCTCCTTGAAGCGCAGATAGTCCTTCTGGGAGTGCACTGGGAGGCGACTAGTGGGTCAAGTGTGGAAAGGCCCCCTGTTTCTTCGCTTACCTTTGTTATCCCAGTCTAGGGCAGGCCACATTGGGATGGTCTGTCTTGGACCAGCCTCCATATCAGCTCCAATCCTCACACCTTTGGAACATTGACCTGGGGCACTCCTGTTCCAAAAGCCAGGAACAAATATTCTTAACTTTCAGGGCTCTGCACAGGCCCATTTTGGCACCATACCTCGTTGCACCACTGAAATGGGTCCTCCATGGTATACCAGAATATGAAAGCATTCCATCTACCCTCCTCTGTGATACAGTATACCACCTTCTAGTATTACAGTAGACCTGACCAGAATGCCCTTTTGGGTGCCGTAGCCTGGTCTAAACTCCATTCTGTGAAAACAGAGCATACTAAGGGCTTTTCCACACCCCTTTCCTTTGGTGTGGAAACTGGCTGTGATGCCTCACACCCATGCTCCCTTTGCCTGGAAGAGGTGCGAAGGTTCTGTGCTGGAGCATACTAGCTGTAAACCAGATGTAGCTACTATAGATTTGGAGCACCTTTTAATTGTGTCCCATTGGGGAACAGTCCAGCATGGGCAGAGCCACTTCTGGAACTGTGTGGATGCTCCATTTGAGAGCATTCCCGGGCTGTCCCAGTAGGCTAAGTGCAAAAAGGCTTTCTGAAGGCCCATCTTCTCCCTCATTAATGGTACGTGTGGAAAATCCCTAAAACTCATGTACTTCACCTAGAAACAAATAGTCCTATTTTGGCTGCCAAGCACTTGAGTTCATACAAGTTGAACAGGACCATTTTAACTCCCCCAGGAATACTCTTTGGAATTTGTTTGCCTTTTGGAATGTCATACTCAACGTTCTTTCAACAGAAATTGTGGCTTCTGAACATTTCAGTTTTAACTGGGAAGGAAGAAGACAATTGTTGCTTCGAAGGAACAAAAATAATTAAATGTTTGTTTATAAGTGGCCTTATTTTTCAGCCATTTCAAAGTTACCACTTTCGTTTGTATTTTTATGATGTTAGGTTTTAACACTACAATAATAAAGCTACTAATTTTTCCAGTTAATAAGTATGTAAAAGAAAAGAAAAGAGAAAAAGCAGGAAATCGGCTGTACTTTAGATTATATCAATGCTTAACTGGCAGTGAGAAAGACCACAAGAGATTGTCCGAATGGTGCCATAGTGTCTGTAGACGTGGTAGTATGTCAAGAGACAGAGGACTTACTGTGGCTTCTGTTCTGATCATAAGAAGAGCCTTGCTGGATCTGAATAGAGACCTAGCCCGCCAGCATCCTCTTTCCACACTGGATAATCAAATGGGAAGTGGACTGGAACCACTACTTATTCAGCAACAAATTGACTCTGATGCCGAGAAACTGCCCAACCATTATTAACAGAGGGCCATCCATCTATGGAATTTGCTACCAGAAGAGGTGGTAACAGCTGGGATAGTTTTAGGAAAGGATTAGACAAATTCATGGAGGATAGGTGTATGAATGGCTACTAGAATGGGTGCCTAGGTACTTTCTTCAGGATGGAGAGACAAGCTGGGGTGCCTCTAAAGGCAATTTGCAGGGGCTCTAGAGCAGGTGAAGATTTGAGCATGGGTGAAGATTTTGCCTTTCATGGGCAATTAGCGGGCCATTGTGTGAGCCAAGATGCTGGACTAGATGGGCTGTGGCCTGATCCAGTAGGGCTCCTCTTATGTGCTTATGTACCAATTGCCATAGATTACTATGCCTAGATTACTTTTCTGAACTCTCCCTCCCATTAATCCAAGGTGCCATAAACAATGGCAGGAACGTTGGGATCTGCTTCTACAGCAGTATCTGGAGGCACCTATGAACTCCAGGCAGGACCCTTGTGTGAATCTGCCACAAAGGGGCAAAGACTGCATAACCTTGTCCTCCCCGGGGCATACTGGAGAAGTGCAGCATCCATATGGACCTTTGCTTGCCCTGCAACCACAATGCCACCACAACTGCCCATTATGGCATCTGAATGGCACTGTGGGCAAAGGAATTGTGAAATCTCTTTTCCTTGCTTGTTGATGGCCCTGCTGCTGACACACTGCCATTGCCACCACTCAAGGGGATTTACTTGTCTCTTCTGCAAACTCATTCAACCTAGAAAGTGGCTCCATTGTGTTCAGTAAGCCACCTCCCCGGAGCACTTAATCGTGCCTTTGACCTTTAGCATAGGGCTGCTGTTGCAAACCTTAGCATCTATTACGTGAGGCAGCTGTCTCACTGTCTTGAAGGTAATGTTGCAGGAAAGGATCTTCTCTGTAGTGGCCCCCAGAGGCCGAATGAACTCCCCTCCAAGGTGAACAGGGCATCCCCATCTGCAACTTTGATTCAATTCTTTGGTCAGCCCAATTTTTTTCTTCTTCCGTTCTGTTGTGCTGCACAGTGTTGTTGCTGTCTTTGCTAAAGGCGTTACTATTTTTAAAAAATCTTATAGGTTTTAAATCTGTTTTTATTTGTTACATTTTGTGAGACACCCTCAGGCCATATGGTGATTGCAGACTATTAATGCAAATTGAAAGATAATGACTGAAGCCACCATAAATGGTAGCACAGTAGAAGGCACATGTTAGACTTTTCCCTGTTTTTGTATCTTGACTTCACTTGTCTAATCTTTTGGACAGTAGGGAACAATATGGATTTGATTAACTTGGAGATGATGTGTGCAGAACTACACTTTGATGTATGGTATTTTACTTAGTATACAGATCATCTTAATTTTTGCAGCTTCTTTCCAGCTCCTGCCCAGAATTATTACAGGCTTTGGAAGAAACTCAACCTTTGTTTACTGACCGATTTCTTGAAGAGATCAAAGGAACTGCACGTAAAGAATTTAAGAAGACAAATGTGCATTTCTGGACCTAGGGCTATTCTCCCAGTGGTGCACAAGAGGTCTGCATCTGGGCCGGCACAGGAGCAGGGGAGGTCTGGCATTTGCACACCTGCCGCCTTCTGAATCTCCTGAGCCAGCTTCAAAGTTTCTGCTTGGCTTTCCCAGCTTTATTTTGCCTCACCCTATTTTGGGAGATGCAGGAAATGGCCTTCTCAGCAAGCTATTTTATTTCATTTGAAATACGCACTGAGCAGTGAGCATGCTAGGTTAGTTGTTGCAGCCAATGTCCACATGGCCATGGCAGGACTGAATCTGGACCACATGTGCTTTGCAAAGCAGGGTTTGTCCACTTCTGAGTATAGATACTGGTCTCTGGAGAGATGGGTGCAGTGTTCTGCTCTTTCTACATCACCTTTTTGGCCCTGCAAGACAGATCTAATAAAAATAGAGAAAGAAAGTGTTCCACTTGGTCCTGTGGTTAAAGTGTCAGACTCTCAGCTGATAGTCTCCTGGTTCGATTCTGCACTCCAAAAAGCCAGCTGGGTGACCTTGGCCTTGTCACAATTCTCTTTCTGAGCTCTCACAGTCCCATCTACCTCACAGGGTGTCTGTTGGGGGGAGAAGAATAGAAAGCTTTGTCACCCACTTTGAAACCCCTTAAAGGGTGAGAAAATTGGGGTATAAAAATCTTCTACTTCTACTACTACTACTACTACTAGTACTAGTACTCTTCCATGAGCTAATGTCTGGCTGAGAGGACTGTAGAAGAGACAGCAGGCTCAGCTGCTCTGCCACCTTTTTCCTACCAGTAGTCCCTCCAACAGCCACCAGAAACCCATGAATGGTCGTGCCTGAGGGGAATGAGGAAGAAACTGCAAGCTGGGCTGCTCTGTCCTCTGGCTCCCAGTGGTGACCCCTCCCTCCTCCAACAGCCACCAGAAACTATGAACCATTTTGTCTCAGGGGAGTGGAGAAAAGATGGCAGTCTGTGGATCTTTACCATCATAATGAAAAGAAGCAAATGCAGTGCTCCAACCTATAGTCAGCGGGATAGTTAAAGAGACCTGAGAACAGCTGCAAGGAGAAACCTCAGGTGCTCTTATTTTGTAGGGTGAGAGACAGAAAGAGGCAGGAAAAATCAGAAGCCATTCACAATACTTCTAAGCCAGTGATGGCGAACCTTTTGAGCTCGGTGTGTCAAAATTCGCAAGAAAACCTAGCTTAACTTGGGTGCTGTGTCACATCTAGAAATATCCATAATTTTGTGATAATTGTAGCTCTAGTAAAAAAGTTATATTTTTGATATATGTATTTTATTAAAAGCAAAAACAAATATTCTTTACTTTAGTGACTTTTGTCACTGAATCTTCAATTGAAAGTTGGTATTTCGTACACTTCAAGAACAACCAAGCACTACACGCCCAGATGCCAGGGGGACCAGGTGTGTCACCCAAAAGGGCTTGGTGTGTCACCTGTGACACGCGTGTCATAGGTTGGCCATCACCGTTCTAAGCCTTCGTGTGTGGCCGTCTTCACTGGCACTGATGCCTATATAGAACCAGTACAAGGATGGCAAGTTCTTTTAGCTCTACAGAGATGAGCAACAGGGAAGAGTTTTGAGATATATGTGTGACTACAGATGCTATGCCAATGCTGCCTTCACCAAAATGGTTTATCAGCTTTAACCAGCTGGACTATCATGGTTAGTTGGTAGTAGACTGAAAGAATACTGTTGCAGAACAAATGGTGAAGAGCCTTCAACCCTGCAATTCAATAGAATCTCGGCCAGGATTGTTACTTAGAAGCATATTCTCTGCTTTCATATGTGAAATGTTAGAGAATGCACATCTGCACCTGGGTGCACATCTGCATCTGGGTGAACCACCCACAAGATTCTCATGACTCCATAGATGGAGCCCAGCATTTGGGAGGGAGCAAAAAAATGCCTGTTATTTCAGATTTTCCCTCAGAGGAGAACAGACAAATGAGTTTCACATGGTTTAGAAACCTGCTATTTGTCATAGCTCCCTCTGACACAGAGATGTTCCTGTTCCATTTAGGGCTTGTCCACAAGGGAGTAGTGCCCTATTTCACCCATCAACTCAGAGCTTGAATCCTCCCTCCCTTCCTTCTTTAGTTCAAACCAAACATTTCAGTTCATGTTTGGCTAATGTAGGCATTATCTGTTATGTCCAGTAAAGTCCATCTTCATGCTAGAACTGCACTCTCATAGGGTGCAGATACATTCCAGCAGCAAGAATGGCTCCAAAGTACTGGGATAGGCCTTCTGCATTCAGAAGGTTGTCCAGGTACATTGTCTTGTTCCATATGAGTTTGGGTTCTTCAAGTGCTAGGAATGAAAGTTCCTAGCCTTGCACCCCCGGGGATGGATTTCAGTGGTGCAGTTTGGTGTGCTTCTTAAATACTTTCCACTGTTAGAGTTTTTGGCCTCTGCCACAAGTCATAATTCATTTTCAACTGTGGTCCAGTAAACAAGATATGCAGGCATCAGGTCATTATTATAAATAATTTCGCTACTTCTTTTCTGCTTTATGTAGACCCTTTTCAATTTGGTTTCAGGCCTGGTTATGGCATTAAAACTTATTTAGTTGACCTGATGGATGAGGAGAAAGACAGTACCCTATAAGAACAAGTCCAGAATTTAGGAATTTGTGACACAGGTTCTGATCCTATTTCTGAGGAAGATTCCAAAGAGTATTATGGAAGTCTTCTGTTTATTACCTTAGGAGTTCACTTGTGGGAATTCCCCAGGGGTCAGCTTTGTCCCCCATGCCACAAGAGTGAGATGCTAGCAACAGGCTATTCTAGATCTCTGTTTCATCTGAGTCAGGACATGTGGTGCAGAGGCCAATTCACACTTGGCTTCTTCGTAGACACCGGGGTAGTTTCTGGTAAGGAGTATCTGCACTTGTAGGAGGCATTTTCAACCCAGAAGCACCTCCTGCCTTAACAGAAACTGCTAGCGTCTACTAGCACTGGTGCACAAAACTGTGCACCACACATGTCCTATTCCCTAACTTTCCCGGCCAGAGGAGTGACCATTCATACCTCTGCTGGGATCAGGGTCATCTGAGTTGCCGCGCAAGTGCACTGGCACCACAGATGACCCCCAAATGTGACCGCACGTGCACTGCAGTCAGAGTGCTGATTGAAGTTTGGGGCCAAATGCTTTTTATTTTTTCAAGTTCTGCACCAGCTTCACTTGATTTCCAAACCCAATTCAAGGTGCCGATGCCAACAAGCAAGGACCTAAATTGCTTGGGTCCCAAATATCTGAAGGAGCACCTTCTCCCGTATGGTCCTGCCCATCAACTAAGTTCTTCTGGGAAAGCCCTTCTAATCCCAACATCTCTGGATGTTATATATAGGACACTAGCTAGAAATAGGGCTTTCTCAGCATTGGTACTCAAGTTGTACAGGGAATTCTCCAGGCACTAGGGATGTGCATGAATATTTGAAGACATTTGAAATTCGATCAAATTTGCCTGGATTTCAACATTCAAATTCGAATAGAATCTCCATAAATTTGAATTTAAACATTTGAATTTCAAATTTTTTAATCTATAACTTCAAATTATTTGGACATTCATATGTGTACAGGTTTGTACACGATGTGTACTTGCACATACACATCTTTCCTGCATCCGTACGCATTTGTACGGATCTGTACAGGATGAAAATGGGTTGCATACAGGATAACTACAGGATGCATACGGATGTGTACAGATGCATATGGGATGCATAACAATGCATACGGGCACATATGAATGTTGTTGACATTTGTAAGTGCAAATTCAAACTGAAAATTCAAACAAATAGATTCAAATGTGCTTAATTCAAATTGAATTTGGG